>JAQPPZ010016509.1:0-2619887 GCA_028583015.1 Wollemia nobilis | reverse complement strand
AAAGACTATTAATGCAAGAATCAACAGAGGAAACAAAATAAAGAATAGAATGAGCTATGGAACTAAAAAAACTGAATGAACCAAAGAGAAACAAAAAAAAAACAACAACAAGAAACTAGGTACCTTCAAAACTGGAGCCATCCAAAGAAATGATAGAAAGAAGAGCTTCCCTAATTTGAGAATCCCACCATATAGGAGGGTGGCCATAACAAGTAAGATCACCTTTGTCCAAAGCCCAATTACCTAAAGCATCAACACTCTTGTTTTGATCTCTGACCACATGATTGTAATCAACTTTCAAAAATCCCATCTGGATTAACTGAATCTTCTCAATAATTCTTTTTATTCTCCAATCCACCTTATGATTCTTAGAAGGAGTCTTCAAGAGATTAATCATAAGTTGAGAGTCAGACTCAACTAACACATTTTCCCATCCAACCTTAGTAGCCTCCTGAAGGCCTCTAAGGATACCATACCCCTCAGCAAGGTTATTGGAAAGAATACCCAAATTCTCAGCAAAAGTAAAAACCAGGGAGCCATCCGAAAGTCTACCAATTCCTCCCACACTGGCTTTTCCGGGGTTCCCTCTAGAGGCTCCATCGGTATTGACTTTTCCAAAATCCTTAGGAGGAGGTTGCCAATTTCTAGTCCTATCCATCTTACTAATACTCACATTCCCTTTAAGTTGGTTGCCCTTAGAAGGTTTAATCTTCAATATTTGCATCACTTGATCCCATCTTTGGTGGGAGTTTTGGGGGTGATTAAGGAGTTGATGGATTGATTCAACTAAGTTGGCTATGGTCTTTTGCCAAATATAGTGAATATCCTTCCTATCTTGATTAAAAATTCAGCTATTCCTTTCATTCCAAATATTCCAAAGAAGAATGGTAGAACCCATCCAAACTAACTGCCTAATAAAATGATCAACACCCTCTTGATTAGGCCAATCCCTCCAAATGTGTTCAAAAGTGAAAAAATTGGACCATTGTAAGCCAAGTAAAGTTGCCATTCTCCTCCATAGCTCAGAGGCTAAAGTACACTCAATAAAAATATGGTTGATATTTTCTACATTCTCTTCACACATTTTACATCTAAAAGGGCCATGAAAACCATGCTTCATAAGTTGCACACCAGTAAGCACCCTACGATGCAATAAAATCCAATTAAAGAACCTCACCTTAGGCCAGAGCTTTTGAGCCCACAATTGAGAAAATATTTCAGAAGAATGGTTGGGATTATTATGGCATAAGGTCAAATAACCTTGAGCAACTGAATACTCACCCTTAGTAGTGTTGTTCCATCCAAAAAAATCTTTTTCATGGGACCAAGAGAGGGATCTCATATGAAGGATGCCTTGGATATCTTGTCTTTGCCTTTCTAGGATTTTAATAGGCCAGTCCTCAATAGGGATCCAATATCTACCAACCTTTGAATTACCAGTATGGTACCGATAGTAATTAGCCACCTTTATCCAATTAGCTTGGTGAAGCTCCTCCATCCAAGGCCTCCAATCGAGAAGCCGAGTTATCAAAGGCTTGTGACCATCCCAAGAATCTGTCCAAAAATTTGCATGTTGACCATTATGAATGATCCAAAATAATTGTTTCTTTATCAAATCCTCACCGAGTCTTAAGAACTACTAAAATGGGAGAACCTTTGGTAGGAATTTGATAGCGAACAAGGTCTTCAGGACTTTTGTTCTCAGCATATTTAGCATGGAGATTATTGGCCCAAAGAGCATTGGGGTTATGCAACATCCTCCAATATAATTTAGCAGCTAAAGCTTTGTTGTTATTAATTGAAGACCATAATCCTAACCCCCCTTCACTCTTAGGAAGACATAAAGTATCCCATTTCACCAAGGCCCATTTTCTTTTCTCCTTAGTACCACTCCAAAGGAAACGATGATTGATTTGATCCAATTCTCGAAGAACAACCTTTGGGATATTTAAAATGGAAGAAACATAAATAGGAATAGCTTGAAGGACTGATTTTACCAAGGTGATTCTACCCCTAGAAGAAAGCCACTTGTTGGTCCACTTTCCAATTTTCTTCTTGACTTTGTCCAACAACCAATTCCAATATTTATTTTTTTGCCTTTGAATATTTATGGGAATACCTAAATAAGTGATTGGAAGAGAGGTCTTCTTATATATTAATTTATCCAAGACCATGGATTCTTGTCTAGCAGAGTAGTGAAATAAAATAACTTTAGATTTGTCTTCATTGATCAACTGCCTAGTAGCCTTAGAAAAATAGCTAATGATTTGCTTAATATTAGAAGCTTCCTTAACTGTAGCTTTACCTAAAAGGGTAGAGTCATACACAAATTGAAGATGAGAGATAGGTCTAGCTCCATGAGCAATGGTAACTCCCTCAAGGGTTTTGTTTTCCCTATTTTTGGTTATAGTCCTACCCAAGCATTCAACAAGAATGATGAATAAATAAGGGGATAGCGAGTCACCTTGCCTAATACCTCTAGAAGTTGGGAAAGACTGAGAAGGCCTACCATTGATAAGAACTAAGTAGGAAACTGAAGAGATACATACCATAATCCAATCCATCCAATCCTTAGAGAAACCAAATTGCATCAAAAATTTGATAAGGAAGTGCCAATCCACTCTGTCATAAGCTTTGGATAAGTCTAACCGGATGAACATAGAAGGAGAATTTTGCATATCCATGGAATGGATGGCTTCTTGAGCAAGAACTATCTCATCTACTATTTGACATCCTTCCACATATCCCCCTTGCTCTGGGAAAATAATCTTATGCAAAAGAGGCTTCAACCTTTCTGCCATGATTTTAGTAATAATTTTGAGAAGAACATTACATAAAGCAATAGGTCTAAAATCTGAGATATGATCAACCTCTTGAGCTTTTGGAACAAGAGTAATATAAGTTTTATTGATAACCTTCAAAATTTCTTTGGATTTCTTGGCTTCTTCCACCACCTCTAATAAATCAACATGAAGGATATCCCAGAACTCTTGGTAGAACTCAATAGGAAAACCATCAGGACTTGGGGTTTTCCCTTTTTGCATTTTAAAAAATACTTGTTGAAGCTCATTGATAGTAACAAGAGTAGTCAAAATAGAGTTCTCCTTAGAAGTGATAAGAGAAGGGATTGCTTGAAGAACATTTTGTTGTGAAGTTGATTCAAGAGGAGTAGCAGCAAAAAGATTGGAAAAGTAATCAACAACAATAGAGTTCATGCCATCCCAAGTATAAACAACATCTCCAAAATATGATTTTAAGGAAGAAATAAAGTTGTGAGATCTTCGAGCTAGAAGATATTTGTGGAATAAATTTGTGTTTCGATCTCCTTCTTTGAGCCATTGAATTCTAGATTTTTGCTTCCATAATATTTCTTCTCTTTTTTCCCATTCCTCTAAATGAGTTGTGAGTTTAATTTCATCTGCACTTCTCTTCTTTGTGAGGCCATCTAAACGGATTTTCTTATTCAAATTTTCAATATGAGAAATAACTTCATGTTTTTTTTTATGAACATCCCCAAACTCTTTCCAGTTCCAAGTCTTGATTTTGGATTTAATGTATTGTAGTCTTTTGGAAAAATAGAACATCTTAGTCCCATGCCTAGGTTTACCTTCCTTCCACCATTTTTGCACATGAGGTCTAAAGGAAATGTCTCTAAGCCACATTAATTGAAAATGAAAAGGAGAGAAACTCACATTGGCTTTCCACATTTCCACCATGATTGGCCAATGATCTTAACCAACATTATTAAGAGTCTTCACTTTAGGAATGTGACCATGGATTAAGAAATTTTTAGAGAGCAAAAACCTATCCAATCTCTCCATTATCCAAGCTAAGCCTTGCCTTCTGTTAGAACAAGTCATAAGGCCATTATCTGGTTGGATATCCACAAGATGGAGGTTTGCAATATATTCACTCATGAGGTTAGTACTTTTGTCCAAATTTCTATTTCCCCCACTTTTCTCATCCAGAGAGAGGATGGTATTGAAATCTCCTCCGATCAAGATCCAAGATTTAGGAAAATGAGAGATAATATGAGTAATATCCTTCCACTGTCTTCTTTTTTCCTCCAAAGAAGTCGGGGCATAAACAGTAATGCAGAGCATAATCTGGTTGGAATGTCTACTTTGAATAGCTATAGCCAACAAACCCCAAATGCCAACCATATGGTGAATAACTACCTCTTTTGGGTCCCAAAGAAAAGCAATGCCACCCGAAGTCCCTTGGGAACTGAGGGAAACCACTTTTCCAGCTGGCCAAATTTTACTGGCAATTAAGTCCATATCCTCCATTGACATCTTTGTTTCTTGAAGGAAAACAAGAAGTGGATGATTTATCTAAATCATTCTTCTAATTTCATTTTGTTTTGAAAGACTTCCTTTGAGTCCTCTAATATTCCAAGTGATGATCTTCATTAATACCAAGGCTAAAAATGTTGGGAAGGGCATTAATCTTACCTTCCTCTACAATATTTTCACCTTCTTTTACCATATGATATTGATTGGTCTTACGACCTACTTTTTGATTAGAATCCATCTTCAATTTTTTTTCCCTATTTCTTGACTTATTCCAATTGAATCTGATATGGCTTCTAACCTTGAAGAATGCTCATACACATCCAAAATTTTACTAGATGGTTCAATGGAGTCTATATTGGGACCTGCATTATTTGAAGTTTTGACATTTGAAATATTGTTTTTCTTGTGTAAATTTTCTCCTTTTTTTTTCTATTGAAAACCTTTTATTTGTTGGTTTGTCTCTGAGTTCTTTCCTTCATATTTAAATTGTGTTTCTAAGATTTCAGTTTCCATTATTTCCTCTTCCTCACTTGGGACATCATTTGTTCATACTATGCATTGTTATTTATGCATGGAAAGTCGAGTTTGAATGATAAAATAATTGGAATTCCTTCAGGTGTATAAAATACTACTCCAAAACCTTATCATTTTTTGTACTTTGATTCAACAAAGAGAGTCATGTCAACATCATCCTTAGGAGGGACTAGTTCTTCTTATTCAGTGATGGAAAATACTGAATCATCTAGAAGATCTATAAGAACTGGTTGATCATTTGAAAGTGGAGCTTCTACGAGATGATCGACTATCACCTCAACTTTGATGGAATTTTGACTAATGAACTTGAGATCAAATTCCATTAAGAGCATTATTCATTTTGCAGTTCGGGTGTTGTTGTATGTGTGAGTCATCATGTAACACAAAGAATTTTGTCTAGCTATCACATAGGTAGTGTTACTTAGGATATAATGTCTACATTTATTAATATTAAAAACCACTACTATGCAAACCTTATCGATGTAAGCATATCTTGTCTCATAGCTCACCAACGTTTGACTAATGTAATAAATTGCTTGCTCTTTGTGATTCTCATTTTTTTGTGCAAGCATTGTCCCTAATGCAAATTTTTTTGCAGAGATATAAAGGTGAAAAGGGACTCCTATATAGGTGATGTTAATATTGGTGAAGCTAGATATCTCTTTATGTGCAAAATTCACCCCTTCTATAGCAAGCAATTGAAAACCTACATTTGTCTGAGATTTATGCAATGAATTGTTGAATATATTGAATCTTTCCTTGCAAACTACACAACTCTTTCAGATTTGTTGGATATGGCATATCTATAATGTCCTTGACCTTATAAGGGTTCACCTAAATTCCTCACTTGGAGATAATAAATCCTAGAAGCTTTCACAATGTGACACCAAATATGCACTTCTAAGGATTCAACCTTACTTTATGTTCAAGCAATCAATTAAAAAATTTCTCTAGAACCTCAATATGCTCAAGATACATTTTGTATTTTGCAATTAGATCATCCACATAATATTCAATGATTTTATGCATATAGTTGTGGAATATGTATGTCATGGCATGTTGATAAGTAGCTCCCACATTCTTCAGACCAAAAGGCATCACCTTGTAACTAAAAGTCCCCCAAGGTGTTGTAAATGTTGTTTTGAGTTGGTCCTTAGGATTAATTTGAATATGATTGTATCCTAAGAAATATTACATTAATGAAAGCATTTCATGGCCTCCACAAGAGTCTACAAGTTGATTTGTGTTGGGTAGCAGAAAATCATCCTTGGGGCACACTTTGTTTAAATCTCAAAATTTTGTGCATACGTGTCCCCCCATTTAGCTTGCAAATAGGTACCATGTTGGAGATCCACTCTAGATAATCAATAGGTACAATGAAACTCACATCTAGTAGTTTTTTTAACTCTTTCTTGATAATTAATGTTATGGTCGGATGAAATTTCCTTAATTTCTGCTTGAATGACATAGAGTTAGGAGATAAGATAAGGTTATGGACCGCCAAATAGGGGTCAAGGCTAGGCATGTACTTGTATGACCACGTGAATATCTCTTTATTCCTTGTTAAAACATCAATCATACACTCTTTCTCTTCTATGGATAAATATTTTGCAAGTTTCATGATTTGTGGATTTTTCACATCTTGACTAAGGATTCTTTGATAAGCATATGAGAACCTTCTCCCAGCTGATGTGGAGTTGGTATGATATGGATATTATCCTCCATATTCTCAAATGACTTGGGTGACCCCTCCTCTACTTAGGTTTGAAAAACTAAATCAAGCAAGGGTGAAGGTTTTTGTGGTATGTAAGCATTTGAATCTCGTAGCAAATCTTTGGATAGGATAAATTTAGCAATGTATGGCAGGGATGAAATGCTATCCATGGTGATAAGGATAGAATCGATCGAAATCAGCTTCACCAAATTATATTAGTTACAAAGAGTCAATAGAAATCATGTTAACTTTGTGGAAATGAGGTGGTTGTGTCTCAAGGAGTGATTTCTCACTCTCTCTAGGTTGCAACTAACCTAAGGTGGGTGAATGGTGGTACTATGGGAGCAACCAAGGTGGTGGTGGTGGATCTAGCTCAAGGCACTTGCACTCCTTATTGATGAGAAATATGGTGTAATTTATGGAAAACATTTTGGTGTAACACTCATATCTCTCAATGGGCTCTATAGGGACCACATCTTTGTGGGGACCATAAAATATGAGAATGATCCAGTCTAGGTTTGTTTCCATCTACTGAAATTCCCCAAAATCCTCATTAAAGATATGATCATCAAAAATATAATTAATCATGGTCATATACAATATAATATCTAAAAAGCATCATTTAGATAAGGTGCAAAATCAAGATCCAAGTACTCATCATCACTATCATCACAATCATCAAATCGCTCTCCTCATCCTATTCTTCACACTCAAGAGTGAGTCATTGGAAGGTATGATCAAAAGAAGAGTTTGATGTAGATGGCCTATATTATAAGCTAGAGTGATCATGCACTTATTGATATTCGGGCTCAATAATATAATGTGGTTCTTTTTCATGTCATCTAAGGCCGTATACCTGCTAGTTAACAATATGAAAATATCACAAAGGGAAATATGGGTTGGATAGATATTCTAAATTGGCACAAAAATCTTGTAAGGGTTCCTCATTAGGAGGAGGTGGATCAGACAAAGAATCCACTCCCTCATATACAAAATTCATCCTATTTGGTTGGGAACCCATTGTGTACACTAGACCTATAGCTAAAGGTGGGTTGCATGGGTGACCATAATATCTAACTATATGGATAGATTGTATAACTATGACACTCTCAATAATGTACTTGCCAACACCTGGATTGGTGATATGAGCTACAACTTGAGTTGTTTGGGATGTGGATGGCTCAAATGATGAGGTGGGTGCTTTAGGTTATAAGGCGAATGCTTCGATGGTGGATTATAGCTCAAATGGTGGCAATGGTGCACTTGGTTATGGATCCTCTCATATAGGTAATCCTATCTACAAGATGATAGGTGGTGAGGCTTGAGGTAGACTAGGCTTTATGGGATTGTTAGTGGTTGATGAAGGTGGTTGGGACAAAAAAGTGAAAGATATTTGTGAAATGGGAGGTGCAGTTAATTAAGTGGATGGTTGGTTAGCTGGGTGATCAAGCATGGTTGAAAAATGAAATGAAGTGGATGATGATGGATTTGGTTTGGCAATTTGGGATGCAAAAGCAAGATCCACTATCAACAAGACCTCTAGGATGGGCACTTTTTATGAAGTGATTTTAGTGGGAGCAATGTAGGTGATGAGGGACTGAATTGAAAGGTGTGTGGATGGAAGTAATGGCTCATAAGGATTTGAGATCAAGTTGCAATACTCAAAAGGCTTAATGTCAGCTTGAATGCAACGAACCTTACCCTCGTGTACATATTTTAGACATTGGTGTAATATTGAGGGTAAACACTTCATTTCCCTGATCCAAGGGCATCCAAGAAGTATGTTATATTTTATTACCCCTTCCAATATGTGGAAGAACAAATGGATAGTCTTCACCCCACGATGATAGGTATAACTATATTACGCATAGTGGAACACAAAGCATTATTAAAGGCCCTTAAGATGAAGGTGGATGATGTGATATGGGATAATGGCAAGTTTATATGCTTGATGGCGGGTATGGTTATGAGATTTATGGAGGAACCAATATCAATGAGCACCCTCTTAAAGGTTTTTCTATCAATATGAACCACAATGTGCAATGGAGGATCTAGTAAATCTGATGATATGATCTTCTTCTCAAAGTCATAAAATGCTATTGAGTGCTCCATGCATTTTTGGACACTCACAAAAATATTTAAGGTGTTAGGATATTCTTATTGCACTTTTATGGACTTTATAATTTCCATAAATGCATCATGATGTGGGGGATACTATTGTATTAACTCGTATATTTATAGTTTAGTTGATGCCATTTTCAAGCTTTGCATCAATCGACTTCTCAGGATTATGATTGGGTGAGATGGGTAATTTGGATTATGGAAGGGTGGATGTGGAATGGATGGGACTACATGTATGGGAACACTAGGTTGTTATACAAGATCAAGTGTTTCTTGGCTTTGATTTGCTCTTATTTACCCATAGGTAACTACACTGATATCCACCACAAAACCTTGGTATAGCTATGACATATGATTAACTTGGTTGGGAGGGATTGTAGAAGTCGATGCTCCCATTTCTTATTAGTTCACCTCATGATGAGGCAAAGGTATTTGATATATGCAAAGGTTTTGATTGGGTTGGGCTAATGGATTGTCATTGATTTTGATATTTCCTACTTCTAATAAATCTTGTACAATACCTTTAAACCCATGGTAAGTTTCAATGTCATGCCCTTTCTACTGATGAAGATGCAGTATAGATGCTCTCTATAGCTTTTCAATTTTTGCTTATTTGGATCTTAAATATTTATTTCTAGTAACGTGAAAGCATGTGCCTCATACAATTTTTGGAAAATGGATTAATAGGTTTTAGGTTGTGGGGTGTAATTGCATTTGAGCTTGAGCTAATGTTGTTACCTTTCCACAGGTGTAGCTTAGTTTTGTATCTGTTGTGGGGGTGGAACCGCTTGATAATTTTGTTATTGCGATTGCTATTGTTAGTGTTGGGTTTTTTGTACTTGGAATTAGGTAGGTTGGATTTTCTGTAAAGGTTTGCCCAAGAATACTTGATTAACCTGAGTGGCCTTAGACTGGTTGTGGTTATTCCCGTTTGGATTATTTTTTTGCCATTCTTTATTTCTAGGCTTGATCTTACCCTCTTGAATATTTATTTCATCTATCACTCTGGCCTGGATGAGTGCCTCTTCAAATTTTTTGTACTATCACAACTGTAGAAACAAAGAGATGGATTTACCATAAATTTTTGTGAATATTCTTGTTAAATCTGTCATCGGGAGGGATAATGGTAATTTTATCATGATCACCCTCTAGTGGTTGCCAAATTCATAGATCAATTCATCATCATATTGCTTCAAGATAAGTAGATCAGTTAATGTGGTATTATTGCTGACATTCAGGGAGAACCACTCTAGGAATTGATCCATGAGTTGCTCAAAAGTATAAATACTTTGATGCGGTAAGTGGTTGTACCAATCCTAGGCATCCCCCCCAAATGTTGGAGGAAATGTATGGAGCATGAGTGCATTATTATTCTTAATCCTGAAACACACATTGATGAATCCATTCACATGCTCTTGGGGGTCCTCATCCCCATTGAATTTGTCAAACTTTGATACCTAAAAGTGTCGAATAGGGTGGTGATGGTACTGAAGCATGAATTGGGTGATTGAGTAGCTACCTCAATGTGGAATTTTGGTACTACAAACTTGGTGTTTGCATGACTACGCTATAAATATAACTCTACAAGTATCGGATCTTAGGATCCTCTAAAGGGTTAAAACCCTGTGTTGGTTTGCTTGCTACTACTAGTAATACTAATGCACCATTGGTGAGGTTTGGATGATGTGGACTGTTAGCATGGAATGAATTATGGAATGGTTGTTAATGAGATATTTGATAGTGATGGGGTGATGGGGGTATGTTGGCATGCTGACTCGAATGGTTAGCATACACCTGATGATATGGATTGGTGGCCATGGTAGCTGGGGAAGGAAACACCCAAGACTTATCTTGAGTGAAGAAGGTTTGAGATCAATATGTGAAGGCTTGGTTTTGGTTAACTCCATGTGACTATTGATGCAGGTTAGTATTGGTGCTTTGGTTAGCATTATCTAGGATCATTTGTTGTAATTGTAAGAAATCTTGTTGCATGGCAATCATAGATGAGGATGGTATGGTTATGTATGGGGCTATTGATGAAGTTGGTTGAGTGGAAACCATGCTAGTGGATGTTGGTGGAGGGTAAGTGGTAAAAGCTATTGTATCTGACTAGGGGATGTGATGATGTATGGGGGCCATGGGTACGGTGGATGGAGCGAATATAGAGATTTATGAGGCAACACTAATCGATGCTTCATAGAGGGGTTTGGTGCAAATGACATTTTTATTTGGGAATATTAAGGGTTTTTGGTTAGATTATGATGGATGATCATGGATTATGGTGGAAGTAGTTGGTTCAAATAGTAAATTCATGAATGTTTGGTTTGACTATTGAGGGTGTGGAAAGGTGGCTTTCTAATGGAATTATGGAATGGTGTGGGGTGTAATGGTGAGTTGAGGAAACGATGGGAAAACCAAGCCAACCACATTCAGGTACAACCTAATGGTATCCATGTTCAAATGTGTGACATGATATTTTGTAGGCATAGGTGGATCACTCCTAGGTGTCTCAAGGATGGTAGTATGAGTAGCTCTAGATAGGGGGACAACTAGAGGGTCCAACATTTATGTTCATGGACATAGTAGGGTATATGCTAATTTACCCTACCACTAAAGTGTTAGGGACCTAACAAGACTGAGATGGATCCATGGGAGAAGACAACTGACTCTAAACTAGTGCTAACCTTCTGGCTTGACCATGGGTCATTACCATATGCTAAGGTGTGAGGATGTGTGAAATGCAAATGTAGGTGTGTGGAAGTGTGATGGAAACACAAAGAAAATAACACTCAAAGCAAACAAACACACAAGTTTTTGCTCCTAAGTTTTTGCAAAGTTTTAATTTTTTTTGTTTTTATTTTTTTGATTTTTGAATAAGTTTTGATTTTTTTTATGTTTTTTTTGGTAAAAAGAAAAAGTGACGTGCAAAATATTTTTCCCTAAAATGAATCTATGAATTTCACTAAACGCTCTCACACACTAACTCGATGATGAATTCCAAGTTGTGAAACCCACTAGGACTTGGATATGAAACCCAAATTTGATGAGGGAGCCTAGGTCCTATCAGTCCTCACCAAGTCCATTGTGGGTAATGATACACCCTATGAAAAGGAATGTGTTCTATTTTCCATGGCTAAGATAGTTATTGGATCTAGCCTTGACCAAGTAATAGGGTAAACAATATTGAGGGTTGGTGATGAAGTCCAACCTTGTCCAATGTTTACATGAGTGTGTGTTGGCTTTGTTTGTTATTGTGTAATGCAAGCTACTATGCAATTTTATTTATTGTCTAAATGTAGTAAAAACAAACATACAACAACAAAAACCCTACTCACTAAACTAATATGTAAATGATTCTTTTTATTTTGCCTTTATTTTTTGATTTTTAAATATGCCTAGCCTAAGACTTAAATGCAAGCAATGTCAAGCAAGGACATACTCTTATTGAACCTACTAAAATCTTGAAATATCAGAAAAGGAAAATAGAGTATCAGATGTACAAACCTATGATATTTTTGTTGCTCCTTCCTAATTGTGTAATCATCAAATTCACGGTTTTGCAACACTCTAACTGCCAACTACATGGTTCTACAACTCTGTAACTGCACACTATGTGGTTTCTCAGGTGTTAAACACCAACTACACAATTCTGCATCTCTATAACTGTGTGCTCTACAGTTTCTTATATGCAAGTTTGAAACCACCAATTATGCAATTTCCTAATTTTGTAACCATGCGCTCCACAGTTTTCTCAAGTACATGTTCATAACCACTGACTACATAGTTGTTCAGTTCTATAACTACGTGCTCCACAATTTCTTAGGTTTAGGTCCAGGATGAGAAGATATCTAAAATAATCAGTTTTAACCCTCAATATTTATGCGATTGAGCTCCAGAAACCTGCAAACATAAAAAAATATAGATCAACAATATAAAATAGCAAGGCAAATCAAATAGAACCCTTAGGGGGTCCCATCATGATCACCATTTTGTAAGAAAAAAATACGACACAAAATAATGAAATAAATGAACAAGCAAATATGTAATAAAAACTGATCCTTGTATTGATATTTTTAATGGAGCCTAGATCTCCACTTTACAATGATTTTCCTCGAATACACAAGGGTATGATTACAATGAACAAAAAAAAGGGAAAAGTCCCTCTTCACCAAAGACAAGTGATGCTAGCATCTCTAGTATTCTTTTCTACAGCCAAATGGTGAGTGGGATTTTTGTATCCTATGATGGACCACTCCAGCTTTAGCAGCTGCTTCAGATGCCTATTTCCTGCACACAAATAGATCAAACAAGGGTTTTAGTAGCACCTATAGATATTATTGGAAATCAAAATGTGAATCAAACCCTCAAATAAATACATATAAAATACAAAAATATAGATTTAAATAACTTGTTGAACAAAAATGAAATAAAACCTTATGGATTTAATCTATGCTTTACACTTTCAATATATTTTGAGTAATCGTGGGTTGTAAGATTCTAAATGGTTAACCATGGAGGGTGCAATTAGGCAATAGTAAATGGTGCAGTTAGGCAACTGTGGACTGTGTGGTTGTGACTACGTAACCACAAACTTGAATATTGAGGTTGAATGATAGAATCCTCCAAAAGTGCACTTTGAGGATTCAGATCTTGAATCTTCTTTGGGATGCGTGTGATATTTTGGTAATATTTTGGTAGTGTGAGTGTATTTCTTTGACCTCCTTTGTTTTATGGGGTGAGGTTTCCTTTATAATCAATTTTTGGGCTTTGGAGGGAGTTAGAGTGAGTCACTTAGAGTGCCTCACTTAACTAGGGTGATGTGGCTTGATGAGTGAGTGCAATTGGGATGATGTGGCTTGATGAGTGAGAGCAAATGGGGTGATGTTCCTTATAAGTGAGTGCAACTAGGGTGATGTACCCAATGAGTGAGTGCAATGGAATGTAATACGGAGGATGAGTGAGTGCAACTGTGGTGAAATGGATAATGAGTGAGTGCAACTAGAGTGATGTGTGGAGGATGTCCCATGTGAAGGGATAAAGTGTGTGAGATGTGGTATGGTGATGGGTAGTGGTGACTAGGACACATGTACCACGGGGAGACAAGATATCCTAGGTGGATTTTCTAGATTTAATAAAAATCTAGAAAATATAATTATGTGCAGGATTTTATATGCCTATGTTTGGACTTGGGCATATATTTTACTATGCAAATTTTTGTGGTGGGATACAAATGGTGTTTTTTGGATGCCTAGATTTTGGTGTCTACATGTTTATTATCAAGTATCTTTTTAAAGTTTGCAAACTTGTGGGACTTGATCATGGAGTTAAAACATGCACTGGCAAAATTGTTTCTGCTAAGAGAGTGTTGAATAAAGAGTCATAGGCTCTTTATAATTGATGGCATAACTTATATAATGGCATAGTCCCTTCAACATGGATCATCTCCTTTATATTTTTTAGGGTGGGACCATAAGAAGTGGTTATAAAATACCCTATTAGCCCTAAGAGGGTAGTTTATAACTACCCTTTTAGGTCATCCTAATACAACGATTATAAACTGTCATCTTAGGGTGACCTAAGAGGGTGGTTATAAATCACCCTCTTAGGGTAAAGAGGGTTTTTTATAACCACATTCTTAGTCTCTAAGATGGTGGGTAAGAACTACCATCTTACGCCTAAGAGGCTTAACCCTAAGAGGGCATTTAATAACCACCCTATTAGTCCTAATATGGTAGTTCAAAATGCCCTCATAGTCCTAAGAGGATGGTTTTTAATCACCCTCTTAGACCCTAAGAGGGTGGTTCTTTGAGGTAGTTTTATCCGTCATCGTATGTCACAAAAATTTTATAATGCACTCATAGATGATGGCTGAAAAATCATCTTTAAAGGTCTTTAAGGGTGGTTTATAAGCGTTGTTAAAGCCCTTTTTGGTGTAGTGTGTCCATACTTGAAGCAACACAAGAATTCTATATTCTACTCACATTGATGCCCTGACATAATAAAGAATGTTTTCAATCTAATAATTTTATTTGGTATGAATTACAAAGCATGGTTTACATATTTACAAATCCTAAAATATAACATAGGTAAACTAAATATTATATTTTCAGCCATTCATTCTCATAGATGTATCATCCAAACATATTTCAATCGAGCATATGAATACCTTAAATAAAGAGTTATCCAGAACTATGGTTTGGACATGGCTTCATTCAACTTTTTTCGGATCAAGACTATCATCTTATTATTTTTTAACAAAAATATTATGATTGAAGCTCATTGAACAAGTAGATAAAATATTACAATAAGGTTGATTTAAAAAATGGTTTATAGTTGAGCAGTTACATTTTCATCTGTCTTTGAAATACAAGAACAACATATTAAATGATGTTACCCATCCATATAGTTTTCCTAATAAAATCTATCAAGTAACAATACTTCAATTGAATTTCATTATTCACACTTATAGAAATGAGGAAATCCAATTACCAGGAATAATTTAAATTATTTCATGATTCCTCAGTACACAACACAAAGCATATTTGTTACTTAAAAAGAAATCAAGGTTCCATAGATTTAAAAATGAAATTCAAGTTTATCATTTTGTCTACTTTCCCATAGTCTCCGATTTCTAGATTTTCCTCATATAAGATAGATTAAATTTAATTTATAAATCCTCTATCTACTAATACTGGATGACAAGATATTAAATTAGAATCATACAAATCATTCTATGAATGGTAGCTTGACATAGATCCTCAACTAATGAAGGTTTATTCCCTTTTTTGGCTAGGTAAACCGTCATTTGGAGGTATCTATAAATTGGTTTGCATGATTCGAGCCATACGTTCTCCTAGAATGTGACTTGCTAACTATAAAGTGGAATTCCTTTGTCCTTGTTATCTTCCACTATTGTTGGAGTCATCGTCATTGGAGTTGAAGATATAAGGGATCAGAATTGGATCCTTTATGAATGCAACTCTAAATCTAACTAGATTATCATGCATTACATAAACCAAAACTCATGATAATACCAAGCATTTCTCTATTTCCAAACTATTTCAAGAACATGGCTTCATTGTTTCATGATTCCTAGGCAACAGTAGATACAAAAAAGAATTGAGCAACTCAATCATTTCTAGTTTTCATAAACAAGCCTCTATGAATACTCAAAATCTCATACAAAACTCATATAGTGAAGAGAATTCAATTCAAGGTAGTAATAAAATTGGTGGATTCTAAACAAATTACCAATATTAGTTTAAGCTTTAATAATTCATATCATATACTCATTCAGAATCCACACAAAAATAATTTTGTTTCCACATCAATTTTAATACAGCAAAGGCAACCAATATTTTCAAATAAATTCAAGGAATTGAAAACAATATTTGACCTAGTTTTTATCACTTATTTGATTATTCTAAAGTGCTTTCTTTAATTTCTTCTTCGAAAATACCTATTAACATTTATTAAAACTAGCACGCAACCAAAAATTATCCACTTCTAGTCCTTTTCCCTCCCTCTTTCGAATGTTGTTTTCATTTTTATTTTAACTACCTCTCTTTTTCCCCCTGTTTGGAAAATCATGATGTTGTTTTCATAAGCATTCACTTCCTTTATTGATTAATTTGTAGCTTACTCCACCATTACTTTTACACTCCTTCAGTTAAATCATGGGCATTAGAGGTTATATATTTTTTATTTTATTTTATTTTATAATGCATATGAATATGTACCATATATTTTCCAACACTTTTATTCCATAATTATATGTGCATATTTTATTTAAATATATTTTTATGCAAGTATAAATTTAACTATCCCTATTTATCAAATTTTATTGATAAATACATATAAGCAATTTCTAATTCATCACTACTCATTGAATGAGAGCTCCCATAATTTTTGACACTTTCATTGCCACAATAAATATATGAATGCATATTTATTTTCTATAAACAATAAATAAATTACTTTAAACAAAGCACACACAAAATGCATTTCATTCCCAATGCACCTATATGAGTCTCAACTATGTGAGCTTCCATGTCCTCACGAACCAAATCATCACTTTCCATTTTACCTTTTTCCATTGACTTTTCCTATCTATCGAAGAAATACCCCTGGTCATGTGTGTACAAAACCATTAACAATGCCATATTCCAAAGAAAAAGGTACATTCATATCATCAATTTAATTTTTAATCAAAGGTCATGCAAGAAAGGTTGTTACATCCTGCCCCACTAGAAACAAACATAGTCCTTATGTTTCATACATGGTTAGAAAAATTTAAAACATATTAATTCATTTGATCAACAATAGAATTTTTTTCACAAATCAAACATCATGCAATTATATTCATTCATAGTCTCATTAGTAATTCAAACTTATTTGTATAGTCTACTTCACATGATGTTTCATAATATGTTAAACCACATATTTATGTTCAAACCAAAACATACACAAAGATACTCTACTTAGTAGTCCAGTCACACGTCCATATATATACATATACATCATCAATCCATATAAAATGTTTTATATTGTCACGTCTATTCAAATAGATAAGGAAATTACTATTGCATATCTACCATGTTCTCCCATGTGGTATTTTTGTCTGAGTAGTGGTCCTATTGGTATCGACATTACTCTGTATTCCTCTTTTTTAGGTTCTTGGTACTATAACCAATTATACGAACTGGTCGAACTTCAATTTTCAATAGGTTAGACATATACAAATTAGAAAAATCCCAAATATGAGTGGGGTTAGAAATATACTTCCTAAAGAGGGACACATGAAAGACACTATGGATTTTGGATAGACTTGGTAGTAGAGCAATTTTGTATGCAATAGGGCTCTTTATAGAACTTTTAGTTGGTTTCACTTTTAAGAATACTCTATCTCCTACATAATATTCTCTCGGTCCTCTTTTGAGATCCACATAGCTCTTTTGGCGATTTGGAACCTTGTTCATATTTTGCTGAATTCTTTTTAATTGATTTTCTATTTCTTCTATATTTTCCAACCCGATCACTACCTGATCTTCCATATTATCCCAATTCAAGGGATTTCTACATCTCCTACCATATAGGGCTTCAAAAGGGGCCATACCTAGTGGTGCATGATAACTATTATTGTATGCAAACTCAACTAGGTATAAGTAATCTTACTATTTTGTGTGTTGATCCATGCAATACATTCTCAACATATTATCTAAAACCTGATTCACCCTCTCAATCTATCCATCTATCTCAAGGTGATATGTTGAACTGATATTTAGTTTAGTACCCAATGCTTCATGCAATGCCTACCAAAATTTTGAGGTGAAGCAAAAATCTCTATCCGAGATTATGACTTCAAGAAACCCATATAGTTGCAATACCTGTTTCTTCTCCATGTTGTACGAATGAAATATTTGTTATCTCTACATGAACTTCCTCAAGTCCACTACTCAGATCCTCATCCTAATCTGGGATATGTACTTCACTCATAAATTTACTTATCAAAACTCTTTCTTGTGCCATTATCTCCTCCCATTATCTTGGTGGTGTTCTTCTTATGTCAACCCTCTAGTACCTCTGACCTCTCCACGACCTATATCCTCCTCTTATCCAAGGATGAGTACCATGCAAATCATGATACTAATACTATTGCCCTTGGTACTAGCATGGTCATGGCTGTCTTTTGTGTAAATATCTTGGTGATTGTTCCACCCTATTGGATGCAATCCTTATTAATCGGTATCCAAACTCTTCTGCTTAGATAATTTTATCACCATACATCCTATTGTATCTCTAATCAAACATATTTTATTTCATATTTGGAAGTGTTTGAAATCATACAACTATTACAATTCGTACAATCTATTGAAAAATCATACAATTTTCTCTTCTTCCTACTCTTGTATGGTTTCCTTTAGGAGCACCTCTTCTAGATTGTACACTCTTATAAACTATCGTTGTTCGATCTTAAAACTAATCTATCTCCCTCAAATTGTATAATTATCATATGAAATCGTACAGGCTCATGCTACTCCATACGGTCTTCCTGGATGACTACTACCCTTCATTGATTCTATACAATTATGTATGATTTTCTCAAAAATAGCTAAAAACAACCAAAAAGCTATCCAAAATTACATAATTTTTCTCCTAAAATCATACACTCCATCGCCAAATCATACAGTACAACTTTTCAAACCCTAGGTTGTCAAAAATTTGTGATTTTCACTTCCTTTGCCAAATTCTTCACCAACCCAGTTGCCAGATTACCGTGATATCTCCTTTTAATGCTTTTTACGAGCAAATTTCCAACTTTTCCACCCTTGGCACAATTTATATTCAAAAAAAAAAATTGGCTGTATTTTATGGTTGTATGGACTTATCCTTCTTCCCACTATATTTTTACCTTTGTTTTGGCTACTTTTGTTCTATGTAGGGTTTTGAAATTCCTTCCTTTTACAATTTCTATGTTCTAGCTCCAAGTTATCACTCTTTTGAACCCTAACTTATGTTTTTCCACCACCAGGTTCTCACATGGTCACCTTATGTTGCTAATATTCCATTATTTTTAGTGCAATTCAAATTTTACCTTCAATGGAGTCAAACCCTAGTTTTTCTCCTTTTTACCTCTTCGATTCAATTTTTTCGAGTGCAAAAAGTTATCCTTGGTGCTACTTAAAATTGGTCCTTGATTATTTTAAATTACTGATGAATTTTACTACCCATGTGGTCTTCTCCATTTGGTTGCATGCTTTTCACCTTCTTCCTCCTAAAAATTTTGAATTCTCTTTGTACGGTTTAAAGAAAATTTTCAATTTATCCTCTATTTAAATTGTTCATAAAACCCTAACTGAACCCTAATTAATTTATTTTCCAGATTGTGCCACCTTGCATGTTTTCCATCCTCCTAGCTTGGATGATTGACAACTCAACACTTCATTTTAAAAAATTTGTCTTTTCTCACTTATTTCTCCAACCGCTCTTTTTTCACACATGCCACATTAAATGGGGTGGTTAAAAATCGTACAACATGCCCAAAATCATATAGTATATGATCTAAATCATACAACCTATCCTCTTGTATGATTTCTCATATCCCTTTCCAATTTTACTTGTATGATATCATAGTTGTATCTTTTTCATATTTAATTTTGACTTGTACGATATTATACTTAAAAGAGTTTTTCAATTTTCTATCTTTTGAAGAGGTCATCATATTTGATTTTCAACCCACTTCCTTCTTAATTGCCGGGGGCCCGGAAACATAAGGGGGGGGGGGGGGAGAGACCCCCCCCCCCCCAAAAAAAAAAAGGGGCCCGGGGGCCCCGGGGGAAAAAAAACCAACAATCTCAAGGAATTTTCACAATTAAGACACTTTAATTTTCTTTTCCTTTTCTTTTATTTTTCTTTTTTTTTCAATCCTAGTCTATTTACACTTACCGTCGTGGCAAGTGTACAGTGACATTCACTTGTACGATACCATAAAATTCTTCTCTTGTAGGTTCCACTATGACGTTTTGAGTGGTTGTGTTGTCTGTCGGTACTTTCTACCTAGGCCGATTCATCTCCACTTGTGATGTTACTAAATTTCCTATTTGTACCCTTCCATGTGTACAATTTGGAATTGTACAATTGCAAGTTGGAGTATCTTCAGCTGGTGTCCTTTCTTCTTGTCACACAGGTGATTTATCTCTCGGTAGCGGTGTCCTTACTACTCTACTATTATTCGAGTGACTTCTTTGTCTATCACCTCAAATATATTTTGGATTCATACTTGGCGATATGATCCTTAATTGTCCCTGATTTATTTCATCTACAAAATGCACTCTTCCTCTACCAGCAAGGCCTCTCTCGCACGAGTGTCTTCCTCATCCTATTCCTCTTAACATCAAGTTTCTCTATGCCAATGGTGATTCCTCCTTTACTTGGAGTAATAATCTACCACATACCACTCTTTGGGGCCCTCCTCAGATTAGTGGTGGTCGCCTTAGTGGGTACTGCCTTGCGGGATTAGGTAAGATTCCTTTCATCTATGGTAACCCTCATAAATTCCTTATCCAATTCATACAAGTTAAAGGTGTATCACCTGGCCATCTAGGAGTAGGGGGTTGAAACCTTCCTTAGCCTCTTCCTCCTCTAATTGTAATATCATCTTTTCCTTGCTCATTTCGTGGTTGAATACCTCCTCCCATTCCTGGCTAAAACCTTAGGGGTATTTCTCTGGTTCTTCCTCCCATTTTTTAGGTATCATAACTTATCTCTACAAACTTAATGTAGGCTAGTGGACTTCTACTTCTTATTATGCTTGGTGAAAATTGTCATAGTGCTCTGATTCTTTGATCTACATGTGCTAGACAACATCTTCATCTTCTTTTCTCAAAGCTTCTTTGTGGAGATGAGGTTGCCAAAACCTCTCTATATGCGTTAGAAAATTCCATCTCAAAACTTAAGTTATTCTTATTCTATTCTCTTTGTTCTGCCTAATATCTTGGTAGATTCATTAATCTCTCCAATATCCCTAGTTGTTGTTGTGTTGTTGTACATACTGGGGGATCACAATTACCTCGAGGTTTCTAGGGATTCTTTGGATAATCATCCTCATCACTACTTTCTATACTAGATTCCATTACTAGCCAAGGTATTCCTTCATTACTGGAGTCACTCACATCCAGTTGTATATTTCCTTGTGATTCGGGTGATGTGGTTTCTTCCTTAATGTATCACCATAGTATTTATGCATCTTCATTCATCATTGGTAGATCACTTGGTGGTACTTGCAAACTTGTGCTTGCTCCCTAGTTTCTTATACTTCTCCTTGGAGTTATCCCCTCATAATCCTTAGGTTATCCTTATAGCTCTTGTAGCCTAGCTATTATTTGCTCATCCAACCTTCATATTGTACTAACCAATTCTTGGATGATTTGTTCTCTCAACCTTGAATTATGACCTCGCAACATATGATATTCTTCTTGTAGTTGTTGAGTCTATAATCGCATTCTCTATTGTAATAGCCCTATCTAAGCCAATGGAGTAAGTCCAGTCAATTATTTATCAATAGTCTCATTCTTGTCTTCCTCTAGAACTTCCATTTCAAAGGTTTCCACTCTATCTTCATATCGTACTTTTAGCCATATCCTTATTCTTCATTCCACTTGTTGGGGTAGTTCCCTTTGTTCTATTTGTGTATACATCATATTTCTACTTACTGACAATGTTTCTTCACATATTCCCTTATTCCTAGGTAAAAATACTATCTCCTAGTGTCCACTTTTATTTGGAGGAATCCAATCCTTATATTCTTCCTCTATTCAATCGGTCCCATCTGTAAATCTAACATATACTCACAATATTCTTCTTTCTCTGGGTCGAGGTTCCAACTCTTGTTGTTCTATGGTTGGTCGTGTTTTCTCCCCTTTTGAAAATAAATGTGTGAGTCCTATATCAGGATCCTCCTATGATGGGTTTAACTCACTTTGAGCTTCCCTTTGAGCTTCTACTCGTCTTCATAATTCAATCTCTTTTGAAGAAATGAATAAGCATTGTACCTTATAAGGCTTCAGCTTTAAGCCATTTACAGTGTTGAGCACCTTGTACGCTCCATTATTCATTACTTCAACTACTTTATAGGTACCATATTGTAAATTTGAGTTATTTTATATTGTCATTGATGTCACATGGATCACATTGATTTTTGGTGGCCAAATGATATTTTGGAAAGCATGGATAAATATAGGATTTTTGTGAAAACCAAGGAAGGCAAAATAAAAGGTTTTATTTAAAACCACGGATGGTAGATTTGAACTGGATTTCTCTTAAAACCCAAGTTGGCCTTTCATTTCATCAAAAAAGGTGCCCCGATGATGGAGATATTTAATTTTTAATATTTAGTTTAAATTTTAATTATTTAAATTTAAAATTAAATATGCAAGATTTCCATCGACATCATCGAAAATAATGAGTCTATATAAATGGTATACCTAAGGTTCATAAACTAATCTGAGCTTATGGTTAGTAATCATTTGTTAAGCATCCGAATTGAGCTCATGCGAAAATATTTTAGAAAGTAGAAGCAACGAATAAACGAAGGTTGGTCAAAGTCCAAAGTCATCATGGGCAGAGTGGCACATTGGCAATTGGATTTTGGTTAAGGTGTGTGGTAGCTCAAAAATCAAGGTTTCAAATCCCCTTGACTATGTTCAGAAGGTGTTGGAAGAAAAGCGCTCGAAGCACTTTTGATTTGCGAAAAGGGAGGAAAGGTTTTAAGGCACGTTGTGTCTTTCCCTTTCGAATGAGTGGCTAGCTTGTGTGGAAACATTAGTCGTGGCTAAGGTGCTTGTGGTGTGGGAAATTCGGGGGTTTGAATCCCCTTGAGGAGGTAAATATGTTTTTGCTCTAAGTAATTATGTTAAGCCCTAAGTTGGATTTATAATGTGGTTAGGAATAATTAAAGTTTTTAGTTAAACTTTTTTTTTATAAGGGCTATGATTATTATTTCAAAGGTGGATGAGTTGTTGATTTAATTTGATGTTCATGAAATTCAGAATTAAGATTTAGGAGAAATAATGAGTTGTTATAAAATAATTTTTGAGAGGTTTATTGATTATTATTTTTTGATAAGGGTTTTTATTAAAATGACTTTGGTGGATGTGTTTATTAAGTTGGATTAAAAAGGTGTAAATTGAGTTATGCTTTATCTTGTGATTATTTGAAGTCCATTAACCCTTATTGAGATTGAAAAAGAAAGTTGTGTTTAGTGTGGCAGATTTTGTGGACAACTTCTTGGCATCAAAAAGGTATGGGCACATTCTCCTATTGATTTTTTAAGGTGGTTGATTTCTGAAATATCATTGGAATGAAAAGGATTGATTGTGGTTTCCTTTTTGAAAGTGTTTGGTTGAATGCTTCAAGGTTTTATGGTTTGTGAGTTGTGTTTAAACCTTGTTTTATAAGCATAGTTGTTTAAGCCCATTGGTTATGTAAAGAACTTGAAAAGAACATGAGTAGCATTGTTATGTGAGATTTTGGGTTGAGCATTTTTGGAAACATTTGAGTTGGTTGATACATACTTGGAGTAGTGGTTTGCAAGAAAGAGTGTCCCTTGTGATGATTGGTTGACTTGAGTTGATTGAGCCTAGTCAAGTTATTGTGTGAGGTGATTGTTCAAGTCCCATGAAACAAAATATTCTATAATTATGATTTGAGTTGATATTGAGCTTAGAACATATTGAATCTCTAACAATTCTCTTTATGGTTCTATGAGTTGACTTGAGTTGAGATTGATTTGAGTTGAGTTGAGTTGAGATCATAGTGGATCATTTTTGGCATCCATTGTTGAGTTCATTGCCATTCATTGTTGAGTTCATATTTGAGCCTTGCCTTCATAAATTTGTGGATGAGATTTGAGTACTTCTTGAGCATGATTGATTGAGCCTTTGAGAAGACCCTTGGGATAGATTTATGGACATATTTGAGGTAGTTTGTGTATGATTGATTGAGCCTTTGAGAAGGCTTTGTGGATAGCTTTTGGGATAGATTTGTGGACATTTTTAGACAGATTTGTGGACATATTTGGGACAAATTTTGATGAGGTTCTAAGTGATCCTATTGAGCATATTTGAGAAAGTTATTTGTGAGCTTGCTAGAGTAGATTTGGACAAGTTCTTAGTAAGCTTGTTGGAGGAGATTTGAGAAAGTTCTTGGTGAGCTTGCTAGAGAAAATTTGGACAATTTCTTAGAGAGCTTGTTGGAACAGATTTGAGCAAGTTCTTGGTGATTTTGCTAGAGAAGATTTGGACAAGTTCTTAGTGAGCTTGTTGGTGCAGATTTGAGAAAGTTCGGTGTGAGCTTGTTCAACATATTTGGATAAGTTCTATGTGAGATTGTTGAGAAATTTTGGATAAGTTCTATGTAATCTTGTTATGTAGATTTGGACAAGTTCTATGTGATCTTGTTATTGCCTAGCTTTGAGTAGATCAAATAAAATTGGACAAGTTCTATGTGAGCTTGTTGAGCAATTTTGGACAAGTTCTGTGTGAGCTTGTTATGCAGCTTTGGACAAGTTCTGTGTGAGCTTGTTATTATATAGCTTTGAGCAGATCAAATAAATAATTGTATTGGATAAGGATCCTTATTTCTATGTGAAATATTATAAGGAAATTATCTTGTGGAGTACACCACATTGGGGGAACCATGTTAAATATTGTGTCTCAATTGTGTATGGTGACTTGTGCTCTTGCTTACTATTGTTATATGAATTTTTAATGCACACTGCTATGTTTCGTTATTGCAATTAAGGACATTAATTGATATTGGTTTGGAAAGAAAGTAAAAAGTGGGCACTATAATGTTCACCCTCCCCCATATCAGTATAATTTTGTGTTCTTCGGACCAAGCCATAACATATTCAACTTACCGAGCTTTATTTCCCACTTTCTATTAAACTTTAGAACCAAGTTACCTAGACTAAGTTCTAACTTTATCAAATATTTTTCATGCCATGCCTTTCATATTTTCTAAGCTACCTCAATTACCCATTGTGCCATGACTCTTATTTCATCCAATTTGATAAGTATTGTTAGTCGCTCTTCCAAATTTTCTTGATCACACAAGCGATGCTCTACCATGACTCTCAAACTTGGTATCAAGAATTCAATTGGAACCACTGCATCCTATCCATACATCAATTGGAAAGGTGTATGTTTTGTTGTAGGTTTAAAAAATATTCTATATATCCACACAATAGACGGTAGTCTTTCCTCTCAATATGCTACCTCTATTAGATAGGTCTTATATAGAGTAGATACCAAGAATTTATTTGTTGCTTTCACCTACTCATTAGCTTTGGGATAATACGGACTAGAAAATGAGTGTAAATAATTAAACTCTGTCATTAGCATTTTGATAATTTCATTGACAAAGTGTCCCCCTTGGTCACTTATTATCTGTAGCGGAATACCAAATCTTGTGATCACTTGCTCATACAAAAATCTTGTTGTACTTTTTTTCAAGTTGTTAGGTAATGCTATTGTTGATGAGTGTCATTTATCCTTCACCATTTAATCAATATATGTCAGTCCAGGGTGGTGTCCAAGGCTATATACGAGAGCAGGGTGTAGCAGATTGTAGGTTTAGTTCATTTAACTCAGGGCTTTATTGGTGAGGCAGTTAGTGTCTTGGGGTGTTTGGTACTCCTTCTAACATCCTAGAAATGCTAAAATACTTCCTTTGACAAAGAAAATGAAACTAAACTATTGAAAACTGGAAATTGCATGAATCAAATCCACACTATTCAGAAAAGTAAAACTGTTGCAGAATTCAATTGACAAGAAATAAGTTGCAGCAAACTGATAATGAACTGTTGTAGAAAATGAAACTTCTAAAAGGAAAACATCACACCATACTTTGCAGAAAATGACAAAAATTGAAATATCAAAAATTGACAACTGAATGTGCAAAATCTGTAACAACTTTATTCTAATACAAATTCTGGAAATAGTGTAGAAAATAGAAAGCTGAAAATACTGTGCTAAATTCTGGAAATGTGAAACTAAAATTAACCACTAACTTGCAACTACTAATCAAGAAGTATTGACCTATGCATCAACCAAAAACTCTACAAAAATTGTTAGTCTTCTGCTGCCCTACTGTAGCCAGAATAAGCAAAATTATGTCAAGGGAAAAACCCCCCTCTGGGCCTGGAAGTGGCCCTTGCTTCCTGAACCAAAGGAGGTGAGTGAGCTTGCTCTAAACTAAGAAGTTCTCACACTTAATTCAAAATGAAACATGAATCATAATATTGCACCCTTTTATTTCATATTAGCAACATCACAACAA
Organism: Wollemia nobilis; assembly: GCA_028583015.1. NCBI lineage: Eukaryota > Viridiplantae > Streptophyta > Pinopsida > Araucariales > Araucariaceae > Wollemia > Wollemia nobilis. The sequence goes on along the minus strand of JAQPPZ010016509.1, from coordinate 2,593,385 downwards.
TGCAGGAAGAGACCTACAGAATACTGTATTGTTGTAGTAAATACATATTCAGAACACCTAATACATGCTATAACTATCTTCAGCTACCTATTCTCCTATATGCTCAACCATATGGGAGCATTTTATTTATACAAAATAGAATGCATTACAGATAAGGTTTACTTCTATTATCTAGGACTATTACAGTAGTTTCAGTCCAGGTCTTCCACAAATGCAAAGTTTTGACTCTTCTGTCCCTATCCACTCTAAGTGTTGGCATCCAAAGTGAGGAACAAGTGTGAGTTTGGATAAGGTGTCTTCTGAGATGACTTTAGTCACCATTTACTCCTTTTCAAAAATACCTTTAAGCAGTTCCAAACTATCTGCGCTCATTCCAAAATTGCTCCGGAATATCAGGTAGAGAACAGGAAGACTGCTATTTCATCAGCAAAAGTTTATGCAATCGGTTGTGGTGGTAGGTATGGTCTCCTTAGGCATCCAGAGGACTAGTTCCATCCTTGACTTGGGCTGGGATGGACAAATTCCATGCCATGTTGTAGATGTACAACTGGCTAGAATTTGTATGACAAAGTCCAGTTTTCCTACATAGTCAACAACTTGACAACTTTTTGGCGCCTAAAAGTTAATTTAAAAGTGAGAAAATGATGGCATATATTTGTGGATGGATGGTAAACCTTATACATAGATTTCTTACATATGATAACACTTAAATTAATGCAGAATTATAGGAATAAATAGCCAAAACACTAAAGAAAATATGGATAAATCAGTAAAAATAGAGCATATGCACTTTCCCTATCTTAACATGCAAATATCATCACACAATGCATAATATCCTATAATTAACATAAAATCACATCACAAATAGTTCCATATGAGTCTTAAAAGTTTATAAAAGAAGTCTTTAAATGAGGCAATCTCCTGCCTCATCATTCTCCCCCAACCTATTCTAATGCATGTCCTCATGCATTCTGTTCTGCAACAATGGCACAAAGGTCCAGCTCCAGATATCATTCATCATACTTCCATAGTCTACTTCCAATCTGGTAATATCCCTTATGCATCTGAATTTCTCTGAGCCACTCCTAGAATTGGTCTTCTGGCTGAGCATCATTGTCAAAGAAGTGTGGAACAGGAGTTATGATAGTAGGCATCCTGTACCTGAGTCCAATCCATCATTCTTTGGCCTCAAGTATAGTTTGAATTACACCCGTAGCCCTTCCCCGAGACCAGATCAAGTTATTAGGTGAGATAGGTTCTCTTTTCTGTAATGATATGGGTAGTTCACCCCATCTGTTTCTACAGGCTGACAATGCATCAGCAAAGGAGGCTGCACAAAATGTTTGGAACCCATCTATACATACTTGAAGATTTCCTAGGTACATTCTCCTTACTTTTTCATTCCTGATGAGAGCATAATGTTGATTTGTAGAGGTCCTGTGATTCAGGTGCACAGGCCTGATCAGTAAAACAACTTGAGTCTCTAAAGACTTACTAGTTCTCTTTTGTTGTTCCCAATAGAGCTGGTTCTGCAGCACTGACTGAAAGGCTCTGAGCTGAATGTCACCAGTAAATATGTGAGGAAGAAATAGAACTTCAGTTGGTAAAAAGAAGTTATGAAGGAATAATTCACACAACAGATTTTGATCTTCCATAGAGCTCTACTAGAAAGCCTCTAAAAATTCCCCTGGTGTCTCAAAAGTATGGGTAAAACTAGAGGCAATCCTCATGGTCTACCATCGGAGGTATTTTTCCTTCAGAATTAGGCTATAAAACCTAGCAGGCCTCCTGCATTGAACCATACACTCAAAAATTTGACATACATTTTGAATTTTCTCCTTTAAGTCTTTAATTTTAGAATCTTTCCTTTTTATCTCCTCCTTTAAGTTCTGTTGTGATGAAACCTTCTCTTCCAACTGTTGGCATCTAGCTACCCAAAAGGTTACATCCTCATTATATTTCACAAGTGAAACTGTATCAGGTGGTCTAATAATAGGCTGCATTTGAGGAATTATTTCCACCTGGACACCAACATCTACTGTCTCTACTACAAAATTTTTTGTTTGCACTTCAGCCTCAATCACTTCAATTTTAGGAATGACAATATGTGGGGGTGATTGAACAATTACCTATTCTAGAAGTACCATGCTTGCCTCTGCTGGTGGAGCTGTTGCATCAGTTTCTTGCTGAGGTTCCTTAGACACTTGCATGAGTGCCCCTGCCTATCCATCCTCTGAATCCTGTTGTTTCTATTGTGGTATATCTGCTTCTTTCGGTGCAGCTCTGTCAACAGAACCTCTCTCTGTATTCCCTGCTAAATTTATTAGCAAATTTGCTAATTCATCTCCTGAATCTGTGTGAGAGGGTTGCTGCTCCAAAAGTGTAAGCCTATTTTTCACAGTTTCGATCTCTTGCCATAGTTTGGCAATAATATCATCTTTTTCCTTTAAAGTGGTTTCATTCTTTTCAATCCAACTGGTCTGGGTTTTAATTACACTTTTGGCTGCATGGAGTTGAGTTTCAACATCAATTTCTTCCTCCTCCCCTGAACTTGAATTATCTGTTTCTTCTGTTCCTGCTTCATCAGAGTCAGGATAATCAACAAGGGACTCCGACTGACTGGTAGCAATTGTATCCTTTTGTGCTTCTCTTGTTTCAGTCCGCTCCTCAGAATCAGAGGAATAATTAAAAGAAAAGGAAGGTACTGATTCCGTTAAAACATCTTCATGATGAACATCAACATTGACTTCCTCATTGGTAACATTTTCAACTCCTTCAACCTCTTCATCTTGTCCACCAATATCAACATTTTGTTCCATTATTTCCTCTGTTTGCACATTCCCTTCATCAATAGCCCTCTTTAGTCTTGAAGACCTCCTTAGTTCTAAAATAGATGACCCTCTCCCCTTTTAGTTCTAGCCTCAAATATTCCAATTGGCAGGGTAGATGGTTCCCCTGTCTCAGAAATGTGAGGTGGTTGTGGTTCTGCTGCAAAGGTAACTTTTCGTTTTTGCTCAGAACCAACATGTTGTTGTGTTCTCATTTTTGATGAAGGAGGCCCTTCAGGAAATGAAGGAGCTGCTCCAGTAGAAGTCCTAAGTGTAGGTGTAGGATTAGGGTTAATTTCCTCAGTAAATTCATCCCATGTTTGGAAGAAATGGGTAAAATTCTTGGAATTGCCCCTGAAATGATGTCTACAAATAACCTTAATTAATCCATGATGCTTAGGATAACCTTTTCCTGCTTGGTACTTTTTGGACATGTTGGCCAAGTCTTGGTGCAAGTACAAGGGTACATTAACTCTTAGTTCAGGGTTTTCATGGCCATAACGAAGGTGAGTCAAAATTCTCATATGGTGGCCAGAGAGAACAGGGAATTGACCATCGCAGGTAAGAAACCTAATTACCCACACAACGACTTCATCCCATGGTGTCTGTAAACTAGTCCGCTTAACACCCTTACAGATATTATTACTCATTATATACTCAATTGGTCTATCATTTTCGCCCCTAAATTGATTAACCAACTCTTTTAAGGTGTTCTTTCCAGACTTCCCTATATGAATTCCTTGTAAAGGTAATTCTATAATTTCACTGAGGATTTGTGGACTTACTTGGATGGTCATTCCACTAATCTGCACCTTGTTCCCTCGAAAATTTCATGCAAATTCCGTTGCTAGCCCTTCTGAATGCCCTTCGAACTTTCACAGGAAAGGTAGGAAACCGCCTTCGGTGAAAATCCATAGACACTCTGAATCCCTTTGCAAATACTCAATATTCTCCGGTTCAATTCTATTTTTTTGTCCTCCCATGGTTCAATTCAAGTTCCTCAGGTTTGTTTTTCCACCAACTCTGTTCTGTTCTTAGTTCTGTGAGAATTTGCTGCCAATGTCATGTTTACTCATTCTGGAATGGAAAGAACAAAGTTTTTTAGGGATAGTAAACACATGCACAATACCAGAATGATGAATATGCATGCAGACTTGAGAGGTGGCAGCATACAATTAATCTGGAGCCCTTTTTCCTCGCATGCAGTTTAATGTTACGAAGTTTGCGGTGACGTGGCTCCTGGAATTTACGAAAATTGCCTCGTTAAAATTACTTTTCTTACTTGAAACGTGTGCCAACCAATCACATGCAGTGAATTAATTTAGAAGGTCCATGCCTATTAAAAATTTGTAGAGTGGCACAACTTCCAAATTTGATTAGCATGATTTCCATGTGTGCACGGAGATTACGTTGATTTCAAGCCTATGCCACGTGGATCCGGAGTTAAAATGAATTAACCATTTGTTAATTCATTCTTAACTCTTATCTCTATTCCATTCCAGAGCAGAATAGTTTCCATAGCTATCTTTAAAGAACATTCTTGTGCAGGGCCTTCGTTCTGAGCAGAATGATTAACCAGCTCTGTTTCCAGAGCAGGCTTCATTTATTCTTTTGACAACTTCTCTGGAACTAAATGCATGTGTTTATGCTAATTAAAGATTTTATGCATCATATAATACATATTTACAATATTAAAATGGAAAAATACACATACCTGAAAAAAAATTTCTATCCATATTTTGTACAAATGTTGATTCCAGTTGTTTCTGCATTAACTTTTACAAGGTGCAACAAGACAAAAGGAAAAACATAAGTGAAATAGATGTGATGGAATGATCTGAATGAACCAGAGGTGAGTTCGACCTGATGGAATGAGGAATAGTGAATGGAATGATGATGAAATGATGACGGAGAATGGATAAGATGATGATGGAAATGAGACAAACATGTCGGGAAAACCGGTTTTCATGTAAGCCAAATTCAGATGTGCCTCGTAGAGGTTTTTACAATCTGAATTTTTATTTTTTTATTTTTTTCATTTTTTTTTCTTTGGTGACATTACTTGATTGAGTCGGTCTTGGAAGCAATGGTTGCTTCCAACACCATTACATCCATGTTTCCCACTTGGTTGAGAAACTCCTCCTTGGTTAACGACTTATGATATACATGGAGACGATGACCGTTAACCACCAACTTTCTTCTTGAATCATCAATTGGTGAAAGATGCACAACTCCATTGGCAAACACCTCCTCAATCTCATAAGGTCCGAGCCACCGGGTCTGCAACTTGCCAGGAAAGTCTTCATACCGGGAGTCAAACAACAAAGCCCAATCACCTTGTTGAAATTTCCATTGTTGAACATGACTATCATGCCACAGTTTGCGTTGTGCCTGGATCACCTCAGTCTGGTGCAATGCATCTCTCCATAGCTCATCCAATGCATTGAGCTATAGGATCCAGTTCATTTGAGCCTGTGATAAATCAATACCAACTTCCAAAGTAGTCCGAAGAGTTAGCAATTCAAATTCAACAGGTAAAAGGGGCTTTTTTCCATAAACCAATTCGTAAGGGGTAAATCCAGTAGTGGACTTCTAGGTGGTGTTATAGGCCCAAATTGCTTCAGGTAACTTCTCCACCCAATTCCTTCTATGGGCTGATATGGTTTTGGTCAAGATCCTCTCTAACTCCCTATTTGTCACTTCCACTTGTCCATTGGCTTGTGGATGGTAAGGTGAGGATTTTTGATGTTTGATTTCATACAGCTTGGTGAAGGCTTCAACAAATTTTGAGGTAAACTGAGGTCCCTGATCAGTGGTGATAGATTGTGGGGCTCCAAATCATAGAAATATTTGTGAATACAGGAAATCAGCAACTTTTTCCTCTCGGGCATGCTTAAAAGCATGGGCTTCTACCCACTTGGTTACATAATCAGTACATACCAAGATATGCACTTTCCCTTGGGAAGGTGGATCAATGGGTCCTACAAAATCTAGCCCCCACCTCTCAAATGGTTCTGTACCTAATTGAGGTTGTAAAGGCATTTCACTAGTAAAAGTAGGCTTACCCATCCTTTGGCATGCATCACAATTTTTGACATACCTTTTGACATCTTTGTGCAAGGATGGCCAGTAGTAACCAGTACCCAAAATCTTTCGAATGGTATTCTTCACTGAATAATGCCCTCCTGATGGTTCATCATGACATGCTCGTAGGATGTCATATACCTCATCCTTGCGAATACACCTACGCAAAACATGGTCAGGACTGCATTTAAACAATAAACCTCCTATCCATTCAAAAGAAGAACTTTGCTTGATCAACTGTTTCTTTTGTTTAGGAGTAAAGTGAAGAGGAATCTTCCCTGTAGCTAAATAATTAGCTATATCTGCAAACCATGGAGATTGTATAGAAACAACAAACAATTTCTCATCAGGAAACACATCCTCAACCAATTCCTCCGTATCTACATTTGGCAATCTTGACAAAAAATCTGCCACTACATTAGACTTCCCTGGTTTATTAACTATAGTAATATCAAATTCCTGCAGTAGTATTAACCAACGAATAATTCGTGCACTAACCAAAGGTTTATTCATCAAATACTTTATAGCAGCATGGTCTGTGTGGATGAATACAGGATATCCTGTGATATAGTGTCAAAATTTGTTAATAGCATACACCACAACTAAAAATTCCTTTTCGGTTGTGGTATAATTCTTTTCAGCTCCAGTCAAATTTTTACTAATGTAGTATATGGCATAATGTTGTCCATCTTCAATCTGTCCTAATGCAGCTCCAATAGCAGTATTGGAAGCATCAGTTTGAATGTGGAAGGGTAACTCCCAATTAGGACCTCTCAATACAGGTGGAGTTGTTAATTTTTCCTTTAAAGCTTCAAAGGACTGTTGACACCCAACAGACCAAACAAATTCAGAATCCTTTGTTAACAATGCAAACATTGGATTAGCAATAGTACTAAAATTGGCAATAAATCTATGATAAAAGCCAATATGTCCTAAGAAACTACGCACATCAGTTTGAGTTTTTGGGGGAGGAAGGGTTTTGATAACCTCTACCTTCTTAGGATCAACTTTAATTCCACAAGCAGAAATATGATGTCCAAGAACAATTCCTTCCTCCATCATCAAGAAACATTTCTCAGGATTTAGAGACAAATGATATGTTTCACAGTGTATTAAAACTTTTTCAAGTTGTTCTAAAGTATATTCGAATGTATCTCCGAACACTGTGAAGTCATCCATATAAATCTCTACACTTTCATTCGTTAGATCAGAAAAAATAGCCAAAACAACTCTCTGAAATGTTGTTGGTGCATTACACAAACCGAAGGGTAATACTCTATAAGCAAATGTGCCCCAAGGACATGTGAAAGTTGTCTTTTCCTGGTCCTCTGGTGCGACTTGAATCTGATTATAACCACTAAAACCATCTAGGAAACAAAAAAATTTCTTACCAACAAGGGTGTCCAATACTTGGTCTATAAATGGTAATGGAAAGTGATCTTTATGTGTGGCCTTATTCAATTCCCTGTAGTCCACACATACTCTCATATTTCCATTTTTCTTTGGAACAATAACCAATGGTGAAACCCACCTACTGTCTGAAATTGGATAAATGAATCCTACATCCAATAGTTTTTTGATTTCTTCCTTAACAATATCCTTCAGAGCGGGATTCAGACGCCTTTGTGGTTGTCTTACTGGTTTGACATCTTCTATGTATATCCTATGTGTACACACATCAGGGTGAATACCAGTCATGTCCTTATAACTCCAAGCAAAATCCTGAACATGTCTCTACAAAACAACAAATAATTTGGCTTCTTGCTCATTAGTCAGCCAACTATTAATGTTCACAAGTTTCCCTGGTTGTATTTCAATCTGCTTAATCCTTGGATAAATAGAATTGACAACCTCATATTTGTTGATTAAAGCATTTAAGGGACAATGATGTGGTTGCAGAGTATGAAATACTCTTGATTCTAGTGTAAATGTGATACCTGATGGGATCATTTGCATAGGACAGGTGAAAGAAGTTAGAAGATGATGATGCCAACCATGTGGCAGTGTGAAGGAGCTTTCTTGTAGTGGAATAGATGACAAATGTTCAGCAATTTGTTCTTCATATTTCCATAACAAATGATGGACAAGAATTTGATCATCCCTAAGGCCTTCTTCGTGCAATGTTTTCACCAAAACTATTTCATGTTCAAAGATTTCTCTTTTCGGTGCATTAAGTTCTTCAATATGTTCCTTTACTATGACTGTGGCCAAGGTGACAATGGCTTCCTGTTCTTCATCAGACTCAGGGTACCATATTTGTCCAAAAAATTTGGTTGAAGGTTGGGCTGGTGGATACAAGGAAATATTTTTCAGGTCTACACCATTTGAAATGGTCATCTCACCTGACTTGCAGTCTATAAATGCAGCTACAGTGGCAAGCCAAGGTCATCCTAGAATAATAGGATAGCCATTAGCTGAATTTCTAGGCTGCAGTACTAAGAAATCTATAGGATATTCCCAAGAAGAGACTTCAATGGCAACATCCTCCAGAATTCCCTCTGGTTTAGCAACTGACCTATCTGCCATCTCCAAAACTGTGGTAGTGGGACTAAGATTATGGAGCTACAATTTGTTCATGGTTTCTTTAGTCATTACATTGATTGCAATGCCTAAATCAATAAGCACATTTGGAATTTGAACCAACCCAATAGTAATTGTCACTACTGGACTCCCTGGATCACTATACTTAGGAGGTACTAGTTTTCTCGAGAGTAGGTCAGCCAACTTACCTTCTACCTGCATAGTTTTTGGAAAGGCTTTCTTCTTCCTACCAGGCTTTCTAATGCACAGATCCTGAATAGTTTTCCTAATCAGAGGTACTTCCTTTATTGCTTGCAATAGAGGAAGTGAGATAGACATTTTCCTCAATTCTGTGATTAATTCTGATTCAGGGGTTGTTATAGTGTGGTCAAACCTTTCAGGATAGGGCAGGTCTGTTATGACAGGTTCAGTTTTCCCTTGTACATTTTTTGTTTTTCCTTCTTTTTGCCCTGTTTGTGGTTTTTTTGGACTTGGTAGTTCTTGTTGTCCATCAAGTTCTTCAATAGTGGGTGGTGCAAGGTCAGGTAAAACCTTCCCTGAATGCAACTGGATGTTACTACAATCAAGGACATGGACTACAGTAGTCTCTTCAGACTCAGCTCCATAAATAGGAGTTGCTTGTCTATTGTTATTGGGGTTAGCCATAGGCTGAGCTGGAAGTGGAGGCTGCTTAACTGGCTGTGTTTGTTGTGGTTGAACTCTTCCCTAAAAATTTTGATTAGGGGTTGGCAACAAGTGTTGGTTTGGTGGTTGATACCTCTGCTGCCCTTGATAGGATGGGTATTGTTGCCCCCATATTTGCCCTGACTGATTTGGTACCCAAGATGGATTAACTGGATGCCATGGCTGATTCCAACCAGAATGTGACCAATCTTGAGGAGCTGCCCAAGTTTGATTCCAAGGTTGAGGAGGAGGTTCTGTGTATCCCCATGGCATATTCCAAGGATTCTGTCCCCAATTTGAAGAAAAGCGAGGGGCATTTTGGTTTTGTATGAAGTTGCCTCCTGGCCTTTGCCCAATAGCATGAAGTTCTTCAACTTGGTTTTCTATAGCACTCCTAAGATGGGGCAAAAGGTGACATTTATCAGTTTTATGCTCCTTTGAGCAAATGCCACAGATTGTTGAGATTGAGGTCTTGTCCAAAGGATAATCTTGCAGAGCATGCTTATTTCTACACCTAGGACAATAGATAGACAAGGGTGGTGAAGAATTGGCTCTTGTATTCCTTTCTCCTAAAGCAGTGTTTAGTTGAACAAGTATATCAGTTTTCATATTAGCCATTTCTTCCATCAATTCTTTGATGTCTACATTATTAGGACTTTTCTTCTTCCTTCTGTCCCTAGTTCTAGAATAATTTGTGCACAACTCTATAATGTCAGCAATCTCAAGTTGGTGTACATCTCCTTTTCCCATTATATCTAGTACTTCCTTGGATTCATCTTGTAATCCCCTTAGAAAGATAGATTTTAACAATTCTCCTTCTACAGGACCAACTCTTTTCTGGATAAAAGCAAATCTATCAACATAATCTTCCAAATTTTCATCTTCTTCTTGTTTAATTCAAAATAACTCATCCTTTCTATTACGTACCCTACAATACTCCTGATATTTGTCTAAAAATGCAGTTTCCATTTCATCCTAGGTATGAATGGAATCTGAGTCAAGACTCATGAACCAACGTAAAGCTGCATCTTTAAGTGTGGAAGGGAATAATTTCAGCTTTTGATTATCAGTCACATAATCATATGTTTGACACAAGATCTTAAACTCAAACAAAATTGGTCAAGATCTTCAGACACTGTTCCCCTAAAGATTGGCAACACTGAGGGAGAAATGGTTTTCATAGGAGCTTGTTGTCCAACAGTTAATTGTATAGGGTACTCAAAAGTTCTAGCAGGAGGTGGTGGTTGTGCCATGTTTTCCTCCTCTGATTTAACTGATTCAACTTTTTATTTTTGTTCTAATAATGGATCAAGAATAGAAGAATGTCTAGTAGCAAGTGCTTCAAGAAGTTCTTCCTCAAAAGGTTCTGCAGATGGTTCAACTGATGAAGAAGATGATTCTCTTTTTACTCTATCAGGATAATCATAAATAGGCAGATCTTCTCCTGTATGGGAAGAACGCCTTTCTAGGAAGGAACCAGTTCTAATAAACCTCCCTCTCTCATCTCTTGGCCTATGCATTCATGCCTATTTACTAAAATGAACTAAACCTCAGGTCTCTAAAAACTATTTCCTAAGACAGGATAGTTTTTGGACTGCTAGACCTCTCCTAACAACACCTAAGGTTCCCCAAAAATGGTGCCAAAAATGATGAGTGTCATTTATCCTTCACCATTTAATCAATATATGTCAGTCCAGGGTGGTGTCCAAGGCTATATACGAGAGCAGGGTGTAGCAGATTGTAGGTTTAGTTCATTTAACTCAGGGCTTTATTGGTGAGGTAGTTAGTGTCTTGGGGTGTTTGGTACTCCTTCTAACATCCTAGAAATGCTAAAATACTTCCTTTGACAAAGAAAATGAAACTAAACTATTGAAAACTGGAAATTGCATGAATCAAATCCACACTATTCAGAAAAGTAAAACTATTGCAGAATTCAATTGACAAGAAATAAGTTGCAGCAAACTGATAATGAACTATTGTAGAAAATGAAACTTCTAAAAGGAAAACATCACACCATACTTTGCAAAAAATGACAAAAATTGAAATATCAAAAACTGACAACTGAATGTGCAAAATCTGTAACAACTTTATTCTAATACAAATTCTAGAAATAGTGCAGAAAATAGAAAGCTAAAAATACTGTGCTAAATTTTGGAAATGTGAAACTGAAATTAACCACTAACTTGCAACTACTAATCAAGAAGTATTGACCTATGCATCAACCAAAAACTCTACAAAAACTGTCAGTCTTCTGCTGCCCTGCTGCAGCCAGAATAAGCAGAATTCTGTCAGGGGAAAAACCCTCCTCTGGGCCTGGAAGTGGCCCTTGCTTCCTGAACCAAAGGAGGTGAGTGAGCTTGCTCTAAACTAAGAAGTTCTCACACTTAATTCAAAATGAAACATGAATCATAATATTGCACCCTTTTATTTCATATTAGCAACATCACAACAATGTAGGAAGAGACCTGCAGAATACTGTATTGTTGTAGTAAATACAGATTTAGAACACCTAATACATGCTATAACTATCTTCAGCTACCTATTCTCCTATATGCTCAACCATATGGGAGCATTTTATTTATACAAAATAGAATGCATTACAGATAAGGTTTACTGCTATTATCTGGGACTGTTACAGTAGTTTCAGTCTAGGTCTTCCACAAATGCAGAGTTTTGACTCTTCTGTCCCTATCCATCCAAAGTGAGGAACAAGTGTGAGTTTGGATAAGGTGTCTTCTGAGATGACTTTAGTCACCGTTTACTCCTTTTCAAAAATGCCTTTAAGCAGTTCCAAACTGTCTGCGCTCATTCCAAAATTGCTCTAGAATATCAGGCAACAGAACAGGAAGACTGCTATTTCATCAGCAGAAGTTTATGCAATCGGTTGTGGTGGTAGGTATGGTCTCCTTAGGCATCCAGAGGACTAGTTCCATCCTTGACTTGGGCTGGGATGGACAAATTCCATGCCATGTTGTAGATGTACAGCTGGCTGGAATTTGTATGACAAAGTCCAGTTTTCCTGCACAGTCAACAACTTGACAGCTTTTTGGCGCCTAAAAGTTAATTTAAAAGTGAGAAAACGGTGGCATATATTTGTGGATGGATGGTAAACCTTATACATAGATTGCTTACATATGATAACACTTAAATTAATGCAGAATTACAGGAATAAATAGCCAAAACATTGAAGAAAATATGGATAAATCAGTAAAAACAGAGCATATGCACTTTCCCTATCTTAACATGCAAATATCATCACACAATGCATAATATCCTATAATTAACATAAAATCACATCACAAATAGTTCCATATGAGTCTTAAAAGTTTATAAAAGAAGTCTTTAAATGAGGCAATCTCTTGCCTCATCAATTGCTTCGACCCATTTTGTTAAGTATTTCGTTGCAACTACGATGTATATGCACTTCCTTTTTTGTGATGTTTTCAATGGTCCAACGAAGTCTAACCCCATCGCTCAAATAATTCTTGGGGTTGCAATGAATGCAAAGGCATAAATTTCCTCTTTATCGGATTTTATGACCTTTAGCACATATTGCATGCTTTCACATATTCTTTCGTATCATTATACAATGTGGGCCACCATAGTCTAGCTAGTAATATTTTTGTAATTGTCACATCTGGTCCCATTTGCCCTACTGCTAAGCCTTCATGAGCTTCTTTCAATGTTGCTTTAACTTCTTATTCCATCACACATCTTCATAGGATACCATCGCTTTCCATCTTATACAGTAATCATGTTATCAACTAGAAGGGTGCTGACTTAATGATTACTTTATTTTTCTTGATTGTCATCATTTCTTGTGGAAACTCACTTGTGGATAGGTACTGGCCAATCATATTGTACCATTATGGAATAATGTTGATGGCAAATAATTGTGCATCTGGGAATTCATTTGAAACTCCCATTCCTACAAGATCTCCTGATCGTATCCAAAACAAATGGTCTGAAATGACATATTTCTTACCAAGTCTTACTACTATTTGAAATACAAACTTCTATAGGGTGACAAGCCACCTACTATTCCATCCTTGTATCACCAGCTTATTTATTTATAAAGGGATTTACCAATAGGTAATGCCTAAAATTTTGAACTACATATACCATTCCCAAAGCTTCTCTTACTATTGTACTATAATTTCTCTCTGGCCTTGACAAAAGGTGACTAGCAAAGAAAATAGGTTGATATAGCCTAAATTGTCCTTCTTATGCCAAATCAAATCCAATTACAAAATTTAAAGCATCAATATGGACAAGAAACTCCCTATCCCATTTTGGGAACACCAAAATCAGACTACTCACAAGCTGAGCCTTCAGCTCCTCAAAGGCTCCTTGGTGCTTCTTCGTTCATCTGAAAGGAGTGTTCTTATTTGTCAACAAATCCAATGGGTGGGATACATGTGCATAGTTCTTGATTAAACTTCGATAATATCCTATCGATCCTAATAAAGTTTTAAGTGAACTCACATCATATGGTTCTTCCATGTGCAATATAACATGGATCTTATCAGGATTTGTTTTTAATCCTTCATTGCACACTATATGTCCTAACAATTTTCCATATCGTACCATTAGGTAGCATTTCCCAATATTTAATGATATTCGTGAATTTCTACACCTACTCATACATTCACTGAGGGTAGGAAGATGCTCCTTGATATTCCCATAAATGGACCAATCATCCAAAAATGCTTTAAATTTCCTTGTTGCCAATTGATCAAATATATACAATATGATACGTTGAAATGTAGCTTGAGCATTACAGAGCCCGAATGGCATTTGATTGTATGCATAGATGCCATTCTCCACAATGATTTTGGTCTTCATTAATCCTCCTCAGCTATGCTAATTTGATTGTACCCTAAAAATCCATCCAAAAATGAATAGATATTGTGTCCGACGACTTCTTCCAAGATGGAATCTATGAAGGGAATGGGGAAGGGTCCTTAATAGTTATTGCATTCAGACTTCTAAAGTCCACACATATTCTAATCTTGTCTACTTACTTCTTCAAGTGATCACTATAGGTGAGACCCATTCACTAGTTGCCACCCTGAAGATGATTTTTTCTTCCAGCATCTTATCTATCTTTGCATTCACTAATGCAACATACTTGGGATTCATCCTATATGGCCTCCTCCTTACAGGTTGAGTTCCAGGTATTAGCATAATATTTTGGACACATAACTCTAGTGGTACTCCCTTCAGATCCTTATATGTTCATGCAAAGACATCTTTATATTCCAAGAACATCTTAAATCCATAACTTTCAGTACAGGGTTCCAATCATCATCGTAGTGAATCATCTTAGGTTTCTCCTTCGTTCCTAGATTGATGTCCACTATTCAAGGTCCTTCATATTTGATATTTTCTAGCTCACTTGTTGTTTTCTCTACATTCTTTGGGTGTGCCGACATTGTATCAATATCTATGTCTCCTACTCTATACTCTACAAATGTTTTTAGGAATGTCCATTTCTCTTCTACCTCCTTAGGTTCTCGGTTGACTTTTGGTTCATCTTGTTTTTCCTTGATCTCCTCTGACTCAATACAGAGGCAGTTGGGATGAAAAATTTTATACTCCTCCATTTATCAATGAAGAACTTTGCTATCATATCTAGCTTCATCTTCACTACATTCATATAGGTATAACATTCCTTCTCCATAAGGTTCATACCCTTCATATCCTAAGGAATTTTTTGATTCATCTATCGTAGCTACAAACTCACTGACTTTTGATTAGCTAGATTAATCATATATTTATGTTGTACTTTCTTAAAAGTGATCTGATTCTTTCCCCAGTTGTGATTAACTTTGGCTACTCGTAGCCATCCTCTCCCCAAGAGAGCATCGTATGCAGGCTTTTGCATTATAATCACAATAAAATCCAAGACAAACTCTTGGTAAGCTATCACCACTTTTTGTGCAGTCAAGACTCTCTTTGTCTCAATACCATATTGGTCATAACCATATAATAAAAAGCTTAATTCCCATAGATATGGAGTGCCTAGTTCTAACCAAGTTCTTTCAGGTAGCACATTAATACTGGATCCTCCATCCAAAATCACTTGTGTTAATTTGTGCCTTAGGATCTCCATATGAACTAATGTGGGTTTAGTTCCCACATCAATCATAAATATAGTCAGATCCATAAATTGATCCTTCCTTTCCTTCTCCTAAATTGGTTGGCTCTGTACTTCCATCACCTTATGTAGTTGTATTTCTTCCACAATTGTTTTCTGCAATGTTGAAATAGATTCGAATAGGTTTAAAACTTTAATCTCTACTGTGGTGTCTAGAAATTGTGTTGCCAGACTTTGCACAATTGCCTTCTCTTTTGATGGATTTTCTAGTTCCTTTCCTTTAGCTAACTTCACTTGTTTAGATTTTTGTGCTTCATCCTGTAGTATTTTCTTTGCTACTTTCTAGCATTGCTTCTCCTTTGCTGGTCCTGGATACTTATCCTTTTTAGCTTGATTCCTTGTCATGACTAATACTTCTTGGGTTTCCTCCTTAATTTGAGGAACCTCAATGTCTAAATAATTGACATTCTATGGGTTACTTTAACTTACTTGCTTTGGGAAATTCACTTCTTTGTGGTTCCTCGGACCACACCATCTACACATATGTGTAGTATTTGCTTGTGGTGTTTCTTACTTCTGAGGTGAAGGATAATTTTTCATGAAATACCCCCATTCTTGGCAATTGCGACACTGTATGATCAACCTCCCTTATGAATCATATTGCAAATAACCCTGGTCTCCTTACCGATTATCCTATTTTGGCCTTCCACCTCACCTACTATTTCTATAACCACCACTTGTTTCTTGTTGCCCACTCCCTTGGGCTTTTGGTTTCTCTTCCTACTCTTGGATTGATAGGACATGTGGACGTACTCTTGCATTATACGAACATAGTGTTACCTCATGTCCCATAACATTATAGATATGGAAATAATCATTGCATGGATACTTTACATTTGTATGACCTTCCACCTTACATTTCATACACCAAATGTCATTCCTGTCAAGTTTGCTTCTTTATTCTTTCATTATCTTGTCAAAATCCTGATGAAATGATGTTATTATTCTCTGTATAGTGTCATCTTCTCCACTGTATGAATCATTAGACTTGGGCTAAGACAAAATTCCTATATATGTCTATTTTCATTCACTTTCAAAATTCTTTGCATGATTTAAAGCTTCTCAATATGTTTCTGATGGTTCTACCTTCATATTTTTTTATATTTTGGTAGTAATCCATCAACAAACCACCACTTTATTAGGACATCTGCTAGAGGCATCTACATATTATTGACTAATTGCTTTAGTTTGCGGTTGTATGATTTCACATATTCATCATATTTTTGCTTTGTTACGTAAAGTTCAATAAAAATATCTTCATCATCTTTCAAAGGTCAAAACTCCTTGATGAAATTCTCCTTTATATGATTCCAAGTATAAAAATCTATGGTATTTTCTCTATTCAAATACCAATCAATTGTCAATCGTCTCAAGGTAGAAGGAAATAAAGTTACCCAGTCGTCTGGTCTGTCTAAACCATTTGCTCTCCAAATGGTTATACAAATTCTAATGTGTCTTGTGCGGTCCTCCTTACCCTCACCTAAAAATGGTGGACATATTTGTTTGGCTTCCTTGTTAGCCATTTTTTAAGAATCATCACTATCACTTGAGGTCTCCTATGGGATTTCTATCTGATTCCTCCTTGGGAGTGTCTTGTGACCATCATCATTAGAAGTTTCTATTTGAGGTATCTTATTCTATCCCACCACTCATTAACGAAACTCTTGTGCATCATCACTCTATGACCACCTTCACTAATGTGAGGGAGATGGTGTTGGTCGTTCCTCCTAAGACCTCATTCTCTATTGCTCTGATGCCTGACTCCCATCCTCTACACTCCCTTGCAACCCTTCCATCACTTTCTTAGGTGTCACCATCCAATCTCTGTTCTCATGCACTATTTTTCTATCAAATATCACCTCTATGCTAGGTGGTTCTATTTTCTCATCTTCTATCTCTATCAACAACACCTCAAAGTCTCCTTCTTTGAATGTCCAAACTTGCTCTATTTTTTATTCATGTGTACTATGGTATGAGTTACTTGCATTCTATCTATGAGAAATTATCATTCTCATTCTTACTGTAATGTTCTCTTGTACTTCCCATCTCCTACACCTTTGTACACTAGTGTATGTCATTCACCTCTAATTTTTGTTTTATATTTTTTCTTTGTCAATTTGACCCATTTTAACAAAAATGCCAGATTTGATAAGGTAATGATACCAAATGTAGCACATGGGTGTATTATTCCCAATGGGGAGGTGATTTCTAATGCTTATAATGATCAATGTATTATCCTTAACTTGTTTACCAAATCATACGATCGTACAATCCCTAAAACTACCCTTGTATGCCTAATGAACAACTTGTATGGATGTCAGTTCGACACATTGTATGATCTAGAATCATATAGTGGTATGGCTTGTATGATTATACACTCATCCAAACTGTAAGATTCAATTTTGGAGGCTGTCATACACAGTTTTGTAATTAATAAGTCAATTCCACAAAACTGCCAAATTGGGTAAGTTTCCTTCTATCGGCTGAATTGCCAAATCAGGCAAATCATATTTGTACGATTTGTATGAAATATGGTGTACAATTTGTATGAAATGAAGGTAAAACCAAGTGCTAAATTGGACACTCCACTGGGCCAATATTTCTTAGATAGGTTTTGTAAAGATTTAATATGTCAATTAACCCATTTCTTGCAATATGCAAATCATCTTAATGGAGTTTGAGAAAGATGCACTTCCAATGGCTACATTAAAAATCATACAGTAGGGTTCAATATGTCCTCGTAAGTTCTTCCATTATCACATATCATTCCATAAACCTCCACCAATGCTAGATTTATCCAAGTTATCAAAACAATGTATAAATTAATCAAAGCATTCACTAGAAAGTACATGCAACATGATTAAACCATAAATCATCATTCAACCATGCCAAAATTATACACAGCCTATAAAATTGTATTCATTCTCATTTTTAACTTATTCTGGCATCAATGTAATTACAATATGGCTCATCTATAACAATTACTACAATAACTCAAAACATGCTAGTCTAACTCACTTAGATTCTCACCAACAAATATCTAGCAGCAACCAAACCTATGAAATTAAAAATGGGACCTTATATAATGTTTCCTAGGTATTTACAAATTCGTTCTTGAGGAAAATAGTTATTTTACAACCGCCCATGCATAACAGAATGCATTAATTAAGGATTTTACTAAGTCTAACACTTTAATTATCAAACCTATACGCCATTTCAACCTAAAATTATGTTTTCCATGCATTTCATTGCATTTTAGTGTGCCTTGTATGGTTTACCTCCTAGTTGTATAGTTTACACTCTTGATTGTACAATTTGCACTCTTGGTTGTATGGTTTACAAACATGTACTAACTGTTAAAATTATCAAAATTGAGCAAATCCATTGGATCACTTTCTCTTCTTCTAGGAGGTGGATTTTTTGCCTACACCCCCTCCTTCTCTCTTCAATAGTCTATCATACAATGTTACCCCCTTGCTCATTTTTTGTATGTTTTGGATACCAATGCTCTTGGTTATCTTCTTCATAAGGCTCATTATGATGGCATCCTTCAGGGTATTAAGATTATTGGGGATAAGCATGCTCTTAACTCTCATTTTTTTGATGATTCCATTCTTTTTATTTAAAATACCCAATAAGAGATGGAAACAACTAAAGAGATTGTTCAATTATTTTGTGATGTCTCTGGTTCTCGTATTAACAACTCTAAAAATGAAGTCTTCTATACCTCTTCCTCTCATCGTGGTTGCAACTCCTTAATTGAGTGGAATATCATCCTTCATGGTATAATTGTGTGTTATTTGGGAATTCCATTTGGGATTAATATCTCTCCTAAGGATATGTGGAACTGGGTTATGGAAAGACTTCAAAAAAATTTAATGCTTGGCTAGCTTGGTTTCTTTCCTTAGTAGGAAGAATTCAAGTTGCGAATAAAATTATGGTAGCATCTCATGTTTATTACTCCTCTTGTTGGATGGCTCCCAAGGTAGCCTATAATAAATTAACTCAAGCCATTCGTAAATTTTTATGGACTAAATGGGATGGAGATGTGGGTATGACACCCATCTCTTGGAAACTTTGTACTCAACCTAAGGCTTTAGGGGATCTAGACATCATTGATCCTCTTACCTAGAGCAAAAGTTTGGCTATAAAATGGTTTTCTAGAGCCATTATTGGTGATGAAAATTGGAAACACCTATTTTGTTATAAAATATCTCTAGCTACTCATAAAGGTAAATGTAAATAAAATATTTAGGAGGATAAGGCCCTTAATGCACCTTATCTTATAGTTAAATTTTCTATTCCAATTAACCAAAACTAAAAATCTTGGCAATCAATTTCTCGTTTATTGACTTGGAATTTTGACTCCTTGAGACATGGCCTGAGCATTGGTCTAAATAGTCTTTGATGGAATAAAATTACACTCCATAGTTATAAAACTTTAGCTTTATGCAATACTGTTCATGGGCTAGCTTTTTTTAAGAAAGGAATTGATAAACTTAGAGATATCTGAGATCCGTGTAGTTGCTCAATTCTTACATGGAACCATATCTGTAATAATTGCTCCCTTCCCTCTAGGTTCAAAGAGTCTTATGGTTTAGTTGTGACTTCCATCCCTTGTGAGGTCCTTATGAATTTGGGAACAAATTCCCATAATATTTGGAATGAATTGAGATAGCTAATGGTCATAGAATCTCTTCCATTACTTCTAGTTGGTTATACAAAAATATTTCATGTATCCCTTATTTAGACTCTAAGCTCAATGTCAAGTGGCAAGTGAATTTTACCAATGCCCAATGGTAGTTTATTGCTACTCAAATTTGGAAATCTCTTGTTGAAAATTTGGTTGGGATTTTACACATTCCCCCCCAATGCAATTTTTCTAATGCTTTAGAAACTCTTGTTCACCTATTTTGGTTTTATGGCATGGCTAAATAGTTTTGGGATGTCTTCTACTCTTTTATTTTTCCCTTTTGACTAGATCTTGGAAGTTTTCTCTACATGGTTTTTCTCAGTTGGATCAATACCCCAAACTCTGGGATGTTTTTAGACTCATCCTTCTCAAGCACATTTGGAAGTGTAGATGCAAAAATGTGTTTACTAGATTTGCTCCTCCATGGGATATAGTTTTAGCAAACTTGGTCTTTGATCTTTTGTTACATGTAGGACACATTCATTCTCAAGTCTATGGACCTTCCAACACATCTCGAGATGTTATTGAGAGACTTCATCAACTTTCTCATATGATTCAAGATATTCAAAAGGTCCAACATGAAACTATGAAGAAGACAATTAACAATGATAAACGGGTTCAAGTTTTGATTAATTTTTTTTCTTCTCTGAAGACTTCAGAAGATATCATGGAAGACATACCCAAAATTTATTCATATAATAGAGACATACCCAAAATTTATTCATATAACAGACTCTCCCACAAATGAATGTTGATATTTGGTGTATTGCAACAAGATATAACTATAGTATTTTTGTTGATATTAGTTTCTATTCTTATGTATATTCAATTATGGATGTTTTACTCCTGATCCACCTCATTTTGTTTTTTAATTAATAAAAAATAATAACATCAAAATATTGTAATATTGTAATGTTGAAATAATATAATCTAACTATTTCTAAAAAAAAAAAGAAAAATTAAATTTAAGTAATACAAAATCTTGATGTTGAAGAAATAATAGATTTATGAGATTCAACAATATTCCTAGTTGTCTCGAATTCAATTTACATAAGTAACATCTCCTCTTATTTATATATATAAAATAGATCGTTAAGAAAATGTTTTAAAAAAAGCTCGTGAACACAAAAACCAAGTCTTATAAAAATGCTTACGACAAATGGTTAATATTTTTTTTAAGAGTTGCTCACAACCACATTAAATCACAATATTTTTAATAAGTGATAAGTGGAGGGTTATAATTAAAATTATATGATTGTTTCCACAAACCTATTCCATTTAGTTATTGTTAATCGATCATGAAGAAGGTCAAAATTTATATGGTAAAATCTGTTTAATTTATTGAAACAATAGGCTGTGATACGTGCATTTAGCATTTGATTAATAATATCTGTAATGTAATTGTATTTTGACTAAGAATGGTTATTAATATAATTTTTTTCTATAGTTAAATTTATGGAGTTTGGTTTTTGTTTATAGGTTTAAGGTTTATGATATGTGAATAGCTGTATATTAAATTTTCTATTAATAAATTTAATTGAAGGATATATTCAATGTATGAAGATCAGTTCTTCTTTTGACGGACTTTCGTTGGTCGACAATGTTGAACGTCTTGGAATCGATCGACATTTCCAAAGTGAAATAAAAGGAGCCCTGGAATCGATCGACATTTCCAAAGTGAAATAAAAGGAGCCCTCGATTATGTTTACAGGTCTGTTAATAATTTTAGATGCTCCAAGACGAAGATTAAGCTTCTATGTCTTTACTAATATATGGAATTAATTGAGTAGCAGGTATTGGAACGAGAAAGGCATTGGACGTGGTAGAGACAGTCCATGTGCAGATCTCAACACAACCGCCTTAGGACTTCGAATTCTTAGGCTCCATAGATATAATGTTTCTTCGGGTGTGTACTATTCTTTGATGGAACTAAGTGAATTATTGAGGTAATTGGCAAAGCTTGAATGATTTTTGTTAACTATAGGTGTTGTCATTGCAGACGTGCTGGAGTGCTTCAAAGGGAAAGACGGACAGTTGTTTAGCTTTACAAGTCAATCAGAGGAAGCGATAAAATGTGTTCTAAATTTATATCGGGCTTCACTTATTTCCTTTCCGTGGGAGACAGTGTTGGACGAGGCTAAAGACTTGGCGACCAACTATTTAAAAGATGTTCTTCCAAAGATTGAGAGTTCCAGTCTTTCACAAGAGGTAATCAGATGTTTGGCATCAAATTCTGCCTACATTTATATTTCGTTATTATCACGATTACTAAAGTTGTAGCTTTTGTGAAAAAATATACAATTAAATCTGGATTATGGTTGGCACGCGATTGGGGCAAGATTGGAGGCAAGAAATTATATCGAAATATACAATGAGAATAGTTCGTGGGCTGAGAAGAGGATAAACAAGTAACCCCAGTACCTGTGTTACCTTCTCTTCTATCTGTTGTAACTTTTATAGGAGAAGTGGTTTAGAATTTCAAAAGTTAAATGTCTATTTTGCAGGATGGCGCACATTAATAATAAAAAACTGCTAGATTTGGCAAAATTGGACTTCAATATGATACAGTCTTTGCAACGGCGAGAGCTTCAGATAACTACAAGGTGATGAGTTTCACTAATAATATAGAGGCTATTAGTGACAATCTAAATGAATTTGGACTAATTTTGATTGATGGTTTCGTTGTGTTTAGATGGTGGCGGACTAATTTTGATTGATGGTTTCGTTGTGTTGTGTTTAGATGGTGGCGAAAGTCTGGTTTGTATAAGCTGAGTTTCGCTCGTCATCGTCACGTGGAATATTGCTTTTGTGGGGCTGCGATTTGCGGCGAGCCCAAATATTGGGCTTTCAGGATAGGCCTGGCAAAATTTAGTGCTCTTGCCACCTGTCTAGATGATATGTACGACATATACGGAACCCTTGACGAGCTCCGTCTCTTCGCACACTATCAAAAGGTATAGCTAAGCCACGCCGAATTGAATAGTTACCCATTCTGCAATTTCAAGTATTTCTGCAGTAAGAGTAATCTCTGTTTTGGATGTGTGCCTCTCAGATGGGATCCCCTTGCAGCAGACGGCCTTCCGGAGTACATGAAAATTATATACCTGGCACTGAACGAGGCAGTGAATGAAATGGCACGAGAGGCGGAGAAGACGCAGGGGCGAGATACGCTTGATTACGGCCGCAAAGCTGTATAATTTTTTGAAAGGCCTATTTTTAATTTTCCCCTTAGTATAAATGGAGGCTTGATACGTTGGCCTTGTTAGTGCGGCCCATGTTGCTTTAGCTTCATTTGGCTAGGGATTTATATAAAGTCCAAGTCTAATGAAAATAAAATAATTGCTTTGTCTAACAACGACTTTCTTCGTTTTTTGGTTGGGATGCAGTGGGAAGATCTCATAAACTCCTATATGCAAGAAGCCGAGTGGCTTGCTGCCCGTTATATACCAACGTCGGAGGAGTATTTAAAGAATGCCAAAGTGAGTAGTGCTATGCCCATAGTGAGCTTGCAACCTATGTTGACAGTGGATGCCTGTATTCCCGACAACAAGCTCGCAGAATTTTATGAACAATCAAGGTTTTATGATCTCCTCTCTACAGTCTTCAGAATAAGGGGTGATGTCCAAACCTTCAAGGTATAACATAATCCTAATCCTAGGCCTGACAAAATTTAGTGCTCTTGCCACCTATCTAGATGATATGTACGACACATACGGAACCCTTGACGTGCTCCGTCTCTTCGCACACTATCAAAAGGTATAGCTAAGCCACGCCGAATTGAATAGTTACCCATTCTGCAATTTCAAGTATTTCTTAAGTAAGAGTAATCTCTGTTTTGGATGTGTGCCGGATCCCCTTGCAGCAGACGGCCTTCCGGAGTACATGAAAATTATATACCTGGCACTGAACGGGACACTGAATGAAATGGCACGATAGGCGGAGAAGACACAGGGGCTGTTGGATATTAATCCCAACTGCCATCATAAATATAGACATACAAATATATATTAGAAAATATGATGTCGTATACGGGCTTAGTCATAGCATTAAATGTATTTACTATTTCCTATTTTCTCTAGAAGTCTCCTTCACCGCCATAGGCTCTTTATTGTTATTTTTTGGAAATTTCCTTGTGGGGGTCCCGAATGTCTGAAGTGGCTTTTTCTTTTGTATAGTAACAAATAATAGAATATCATTTTTCTCTTTAGCTGCAGCTCTGTTCTTGCCCTGTTTTGCGTTTATTTTCTCTGCTTCCACTCTGTTTCTCGTTGTGTTTGAAAGGTGCAACAACACTTCAAGAGACATCAAACTGGTATCAGAGCAAGGTCGTGGAAGTCTTTAGCGCGAGGGAAAGGTGAATTGATTGTTGTGGCTACAACTACTATTTAGAGTTAGTGCCTGTGAGGAGGAGAAGTTCATTTGATCTGAAGCCTGCGTGAGGAGTTTGCTACCCGCAGAAAGGCCTGTATAGTCTCGTGATCTCTCCTGGATAGACTGCTCTTGTTTCATCCATCCAAGAAAAAAAAAAAGGTCTATAGTAAATTGTGTGGAGTCTTTGAAGGAGCCGAAGGTATTTGCAAGTGTGTAACAATCAGCAATGGTAGTTTTAGTGGGAGTTCCAAACACAAGCTTGAAAAATCCCCAAATTCCTCAATTCAATGGTAAGAACTATGAATATTGGTCAATTACAATGAAGGCTTTGTTTTATTCTCAAGATATATGGGATCTTGTGGAGAATGGGTTCTCTGAACCTGTAGATGCAACAACCTACAATGCATTAACACAAGCAGAGAAAGATACATTGAGGGATAATAGGAAGAAGGACTCCAAAGCTCTCTTCTACATATTTCAAGCAGTTCATGAGAGCATTTTCCCAAGGATTGCATCAGCAACAAAGTCTAAACAAGCTTGGGATATTCTGCAGACAACATATCAAGGTATGGAGAAGGTAAAGACAACTAAATTGCAAATGCTAAGAAGGGATTTTGAAACAATATACATGAAAGAGTCTGAATCAGTAGATTCATTCTTTACTCAAATCATTGGGCTGGTAAATCAAATCAGATCTCATGGGGAGAATCTTGAAGATAGGAGAGTGGTTGAAAAGATATTGAGAAGTCTACCTACAAAGTTTGATTCTCTAGTGGTAGCCATAGAGGAAACAAAGAATTTGGCACAATATTTTGTTGATGAGCTCCATGCATCTTTAATTTCTCATGAGCATCGGTTAAACAAGTCTGCAAATTCTTCATTGGAGCATGCTTTCAAAACACAAGCTACAATTGGTCTGTAGAGGTAGAGGAAGATCAAATTTTAGAGGTAGAGGAAGGAATTCATTTAGAGGAGGAAGAGGCAGCCCATCAAGCTCAAGTGGAAGAGGCAACAGCCAAAACCCAAGTCAAAATTCAAGCCAAAATCAAGCACAAGGACAAAGGTATGATAAATCTCAAGTTCAATGTCATTATTGTAAAAAGTATGGGCATTATGCAAATGAATGCAGAAAGAAACAATATGATCTTAGCAAACAAAATGCAAATTTCACAAGCGAAAACCAAAACCAGGATAGTATGTTGTTAGCATGTAATGTAGTGCAAGAGAATCAAAAGGATGTATGGTTTTTAGACTCAGGTTGCAGCAATCATATGTCAGGAAACAAAGAATTATTTTCAAATCTAGATGAGAATGTAAAATCAGATGTTACATTAGGAAATGACAACAAAGTTTCAGTCATTGGGAAAAGAAACATCAATATTCTAACCAAGAAGGGGGAGAAGAAGCATATATCAGATGTGTATTTTGCTCCAGGCTTAAAACATAATTTAATGAGTATTGGTCAGCTTCTTGAAAAGGGCTATAGAGTGTTTTTCAAAAATAAGGAATGCATAATTCTAGATAAATACCCAAGTAACCGACTTATCACAAGAGTGCAAATGACAAGTAATAGAATGTTTCCCCTAAGGATAACACATGATTTGATGAACCCACAAGTGGAAGAAAAAATTGCAGCAGTCACTCAAACAATTCTTCAAGCTGAAATAAAGGATGAAACTTGGTTATGGCATCTAAGATTTGGGCATCTCAGCTTTGGAGGTTTAAACCTATTGCATAGGAAAGGAATGGTAAAGGGTTTGCCACCCATAAAAAAATCAGGAAGAGTGTGTGAAGGATGCATCTTGGGTAAGCAACATAGGGAATCATTTCCAGCAGGAAAGTCAATTTGAGCAAAAGCACCTTTGGAGATCATTCACTCAGATTTGTGTGGGAAAATGCAAACACCCTCATTTAGTGGAATGAATTACTTCTTGACATTCATAGATGATTACACAAGAAAAACATGGGTTTACTTTTTAAGACATAAGGATGAAGTATTTGAGTATTTCCATCAATTCAAGGCTCTTGTTGAGAAGCAAAGTGGATACTATATCAAGGCATTGAGAACGGATAGAGGTGGTGAATATATTTCAAATGAATTTCTAAATTTTTGCAAGCAACATGGAATTCACAAACAATTTACAGCTAGGTACACCCCTCAAAAAAATGGTGTAGCAGAAAGAAAAATAGAACAATCATGGAAATGGCTAGGAGCATGTTGAAAGCAAAGCATTTACCAAATGAATATTGGGCAGCAATAGTACAATGTGCAGTCTATATTATGAATAGATGTCCAACAAAAAGTGTAAGAAATATGATTCCGAAAGAAGCATGGAGTGGAAGAAAGCATAGTGTTTCTCACATGAGAGTATTTGGATGTGTGGCCTATGCACATGTCCCGGATGAGTTGAGAAAGAAATTGGACAACAAAGGAGAAAGATGCATATTTGTGGGATATAGTGAAGAGTCCAAGGCATATAAATTATTCAATCCAATAACCAAGAAAATCATAATCAGCAGAGATGTGCAGTTTATAGAAGAGGAAGCATGGGATGGAAGTTTGGAGAAAATAGTGAATGTTATTGCAAGATCACCACAAGAAGATGAAGAAGATATAGTAACAATAAATACTCCTCAAATTGTTACTCCTCCCACACCCATTCAAGCTCAACAAAGTGGTCCACAAGTGACACCTTCATCAAGCACAAGGACAGCCTCACGAATTCAAGCAAGAACTCCTCCCAATGCACATCAAACACCAACAGCGGGCCCATCTACAAGTCCAACTTCAAGTGACACATCAAATCCAACTTTGGCAAGTTTAAGGAGACAAAAATTCAGAAGTTTAAATGATATTTATCAGCAAGAAGAAGATGAAAATAATGCAGGTCAGAATTCTCTCTTTGCTTTATATGCACCTGTAGATGATCCAATTCACTTTGAAGATGCAATTAAAGAAGAAAAGTGGATAGCAGCCATGGATGAAGAAATAGAAGCCATAGAAAATAATGATACATGGGAATTAGTGAGTCTTCCACAAGGAAAATATGTCATTGGTGTAAAGTGGGTCTATAAGACAAAATGCAATGCTGAAGGAAATATTGAAAGATACAAAGCAAGACTAGTTGTTAAGGGATACAAACAACAGCAAGGAATCGATTATGATGAAACATTTGCTCCAGTTGCAAGGATGGAAACAGTGAGGACAGTTTTAGCAATAGCAACACAATGTAAATGGAAAGTATATCAAATGGATGTAAAGTCAACATTTTTGAATGGATTGTTGAAAGAGGAAGTGTATGTGGAGCAGCCACCTGGTTATGAAGTTCCTGGACAAGAAGACAAGGTATACATGCTGAAAAAGGTACTTTATGGACTCAAGCAAGCCCCAAGAGCTTGGTACAACAGAATAGACTCTTATTTGTTGAGCAATGGCTTTTGCAAAAGTGATGGTGAGCCCACTCTTTATATTAAAGCAATTGATGGTAAGCTTTTGATTGTTGTTTTGTATGTAGATGATCTAATTTTTACTGGAAATGATGAAGCTCTCATAGTTGAGTTTAAAGAAGCTATGAAAAATGAATTTGAGATGACAGACTTAGGGCTGTTAAGATATTTTATTGGCATAGAAGTTCAACAATTGGATCATGGCATCTTTATTTCTCAATCAAAGTATGCAACGGATATCTTGAAGAGATTCAAAATGGAAAATTGCAAGCCTACTCCAACTCCAATAGCTATGGGATTAAAACTGAAAAAGGAAGATTGGAGCAAGAATGTAAATCCAACTTTATACAAAAGCATGGTAGGAAGTTTGATGTACTTAACAGCCACAAGGCCTGATATAATGTATGTTGTAAGTCTAATTTCAAGGTTTATGGAGACTCCAAAAGCAACACATTTGCAAGCAACCAAAAGGATCTTAAGATACATTAATGGAACAAAAGAATATGGTATTTTTTACACCAAGGCCAATGAATTCAAGCTGATTGGATACATAGACAATGACTGGGTAGGAAGTGTAGATGATAGAAAGAGCACATCAGGTTATGTTTTTCATCTTGGATCAGGAGTTATTTCATGGGCCTCAAAAAAACAACCAATTGTCTCTCTTTCTACAGTTGAAGTTGAGTATGTGGTAGCTACAGGAGCAGCTTGTCAAGCAATGTGGATGAGAAGGATGTTAAAATATTTGGGACATAAGCAAGAAGAACCAACAAGAATTTTTTGTGATAATAAATCAACAATAGCACTTTCCAAAAATTATGTTTTTCACAAGAGAAGCAAACATATAGATACTAGATATCATTTTATTAGAGAACTTATAAATGCTGGAGAAATCATTTTGGAACATTGCAGGTCTGAAGAACAATATGCAGATATTTTTACCAAGCCACTAGGAAAGAAGAATTTTGTTCATCAATGAGACAACTTGGGCATCATAGATGGCAACAATAGCAGTTGTGATTAAGGGGGAGTGTTGGATATTAATCCCAACTGCCATCATAAATATAGACATACAAATATATATTAGAAAATATGATGTCGTATACGGGCTTAGTCATAGCATTAAATGTATTTACTATTTCCTATTTTCTCTAGAAGTCTCCTTCACCGCCACAGGCTCTTTATTGTTGTTTTCTAGAAATTTCCTTGTGGGGGGTCCCGAATGTCTGAAGTGGTTTTTTCTTTTGTATAGTAACAAATAATAGAATATCATTTTTCTCTTTAGCTACAGCTCAATTCTTGCCCTATTCTGCATTTATTTTATTTACTTACACTCTGTTTCTTGTTGTGTTTGAAAGGTGCAGCAACACTTCATGAGATATCAGGGACAAGACACGCTTGATTATGGCCACAAAGCTGTATAAATTTTTAAACGTCTTATTTTTAATTTTCCATACTAAATGGAGGCTTGATACGTTGGCCTTGTTAGTGTGGCTGAAGTTGCTTTAGCTTAATTTGGCTAGGGGTTTATAGAAAGTCCAAGTCTAATGAAAATAAAATAATTTCTTTGTCTAACAATGACTTTCTTTATTTTTTGGTTGGAATGCAATGGGAAGATTTGATTAAATCCTATATGCAAGAAGCCGAGTGGCTTGCTACCCATTATATACCAATGTTAGAGGAGTATTTAAAGAATACCAAAGTGAGTAGTGTTATACCCATAGTGAGCTACAAACTATTAGAAAATTAAACCAAATTTGATGCCTGAAAAGATCTCTAATAGATATTATCATCAAAATCCAATCATAGATCTCTAACATCTAATCGTTGTAAATTTCCAATGTGCATAGTTAATACCAACAGTTGCATTTATTCGGTGATTGTTTAAAAAACCTAGTTTTACATTGGCATGTCAGAAGATAATCGTAATCCCTCCCTTCACCTATATATAATGCGGTGCTATCTTTCAGATAAGAGTATAAGATAAGAGTGAGAGAAAAGGCGTTAGAATATGCAAAGAGATAAAAGTAAAAGCAACAGCCTTTGGTTAACTCCTTTGAGTTTTTATCCTATAACAACGCAGTCTATTTATAGATGATTGTAAAGCTTTTGAAGAAACAAACACCTAGTGCAAGAATCTATTTTGTATTGTAATATTGCAGTCGTAGTCAATTTATATTTAATAGAAAATATATTTCAAGTATTTAGTTGAGCACTATGTGTGTTTCGTGTTTAAGTAATATAGCAAGGAGAAAATCTAATTTGTCTTCTTCTTTGTAAAACTTAGAGTCTTCATTGTTTCATGAAGGTTCACTTCGAAAAGGTATTTTTGGGCAAGAGAGATTTGAAAGATGCCTCGACTGCTTTGATCTTTGAAAATCCTCATTTCACCCTTCCATTCTCCCAAAAAGGCATTTCATATTTTGTTTCTCCAAACTAGGGTTTGATCCTAGTCAAAAGGTATTTCAGCACCATCTTAGTGCACAAAGGCATTTCAGTACCCTCCTACCATGTAAATCTATTTGACCATGCATTTGACTTTCTTTGTTGTGTTATTTTTGTGAGTGAAACTGTGGTGCATGTTTTATTTGATCTAAAAAGGGACTTCATGATTATTTTATTTTAATCTTGGTCAACCAGTATTTTGCCCTTCTCAAGAGCTATCCAGCGTTGCACTCCATCCGTAGCATGCAAGTTAGATTATTGTGCATCTTATAAATTGGTATCAGAGCTAGAGCCTTCCCGTGGATGATAATAAGAAATGACTTATTACAACAACCCTTTGTAGTTGTAGATACCACAGTTCAATGGAAACAACTATGATTACTGGAGCATCCAAACAAATATCCTATTTAGGTCTCAAGATATATGGTACTTGGTCAAGAATGGTTATGTAGAACCAGAAAATATGGTAGCTTTGGCTGCTCTCTCCCAAGAAGATTTAGACTTGTTAAAGGAGAATTGAAAGAAATACCAGAAGGTATTATTTTATATAATGCAAGTGATTGAAGAGAACATATTCCTGTGAATTATAGCAGCAACCAAAACAAAGCAGACATGAGAAATTTTAGCTAGCTCTTACCAAGGGACCAACAAAGTAAATCTGGTGAAGTTGAAGATGTTGAGAAGAGAGTTTGAAAATCTCTAGATTAGTGAATCAGAGTCCATGAGCGAATTCTTCACCTCGAAAATGGATGTCATCAACTAGATGTGGTTGAATGGGGAGAATATAGAGAACTAGAGGATTTTGGAGAAGATACTAAGGAGCCTACCAGTAAGGTTCGACTTAGTGGTGATTTCAATTAAATAATCGAGATATTTGACAACCCTCTCTATGGATGAGCTCATGGTTTCACTATAAACACATGAGTAGAGGCTGAGTTGGTCATATTAGTCCTCATTGGAGGAAAAATTCAATATGCAGTCTCATTTTGAGATAGTAGCAGAGAATAATCCCACCAAGGAGCCTCTAGTTCTCAAGGAGGAAGAGGCAAAGGTAAGCATGGAAGAGGTAACAAGCGAGGAGGAAGGTCAAAATCCAATTACGAAAAGACCAACTGCAACTTCCATAAAGGATGAGAAAGATGTAATGGAAGAAACCAATAAGGAGGATCTAATTAGAGGTATGATAAATCAAAGATCCAATGTTATTACTACAAGAAATTTAATCATTATATTTTTGAGTGTAGAAAGAATATGGCCAAGGATAATAAGCAAAAAGTCCACTATACAAATGAATCTAAAAATGTAGAGTGTAGACATGCTTGTGATAACATATTGTTAACTTTTAGTACTAAGGAGGACAACCAAAAGAATACCTTATTTCTCGATAGTAGGTACAATAAAAACATGAATAGGAATAGAGAGATGTTCTCACAACTTGATAAAATAATCAAATTGAAGGTGAATATGGGAAACAACAATAAGGTTCGTGTAATGGAAAAAAGGAAAATAATTATCCTCACCATGCAATGTGAAAGGAAATAGATCTCCAATGTGTATTATGTGTTTGGGTTAAAAAATAACTTGTTGATCGCTGGACATCTTGTGTAGAAGAGGTACACTATGCACTTAAATAATGGAGTATGTACAATTATAGATAAAGAGCATGGGAAAGTTTCAAATGTGTCCATGTCAAAGAATAATATGTTTCCCCTTCAAATACAGAATGAACTATTGTTATCATTTAGTGCAATGGTGAAGGATGCTACCTAGCTATGGCATCTCAGATTTGGTCACCTGAGTTTCAGTGGCCTAAACTTGCTACACAAGAAAAAAATTGTGAAGGGTTTACCCCTCATAGAGCAACCAAATCAATTTTGTAAAGGTTTCTTAGTTGGCAAGTAGCATAGGTATGCGTTCCCTACAAGGTAGTCTTGGAGAGCTTCACAACCATTAGAGCTAGTGCATTATGATATTTGTGGTCCGATGCAAACCAGTATATTTTTCAGCAACAAATACTTCCTGACTTTCATAGATGATTTCAATCGGAGGACATGGGTATATCCCATCAAACAAAAGTTAGAGGTATTCGACATATTCAGTGAGTTCAAAACTCCGGTTGAGAAATAGAGCAGCTACTTTGTGAAGACTCTCAAAACAAATAGAGGAGGTGAGTATATATCCAATGAATTCCATAATATCTACAAGTAAAATGGAATTCATAGGTAGCTCACTTACAGATACACACCATGGCATAACGGTGTTGCAAAAAGGGAGAATAAAACAATCATGGAGATGGCACAAAGTATACTAAAGGCAAATAATTTAATTTTACCCAATTGTGAAATTACACTATCCCTTAGGATTTGGATCCCAAAATCCTCTCTTGCAAAGAAGTGAAATAAACAACTTCTCCAAGGCCTCCGCTATATTAGCATTAGCATTTGCATATGTATATTAGTAATCTCAATAAAATTTATCAATTCAATGCTAGGAACACCTTAGTGATTGCAAGTAACTATAAACAAGGGGCATATGTTGGTTTATTTTACCATGCTACCTAAATGGTTGTTCATGAATATTTAAATAAAAGTAAATGTGAATTGGCCCTCATATGACCATGATGTAGCCTTAATTCATTTTATCTTAGATGTTTTAGGATTGATTTTATCTTCCTTTGTGTTAAGTAGATTTTTTTTAAAACATGGTGGAATCGATAGCCACCACGAATCCGGGTAGGTTGTCTAGCTTTTATGGCCGCCATAGTATTTTGTGATGCTTGCCTCAGAATCCGCCACATAGATCTTCATGCAATTTTCCCCTATAACCACCATGCCACAATCATTTTAAACCTTTTACACCATTGGATTAAGTAGATTTTAAACAAGTTTTTATCTTGCATTAAATCCTACTTTAAACATGAAATAGAAGATCAAATCTATCTATGAAAGTGCATTTAAAACAATGAAAGATCTATGAAATGTAGTTTCTATCATGAAGATGAAGAAAGACTTTTCAATATGATTCATAAATTGTTCCTCTTTAATGAAATTAATTTTCACAAAGAGATATGAAATTATTGTTTAAAAATATTAGCTTCATAATGTCATGATGAATTATCCTTCTTAAATGAAATTAATTTTCATAAAGAAGAAGTAATTTCATGCTTTAAAACCAAGACCTTTGATGTAATGATGCATTACCCTTTTTCGATGAAATCAGAATTTTCATGATCAAAGGTGCATTTATCGCTCCGAAAATGATGGCTCATGAAATGCCATGAAATTTTTTCCTCCTTTTATGAAATTGAATTTTCATGAAGGAAAGGTCATCTTATGCTTATAAATGAAAATGCAGAATTTAAAAATCTAATTTGCCTCTAAAACATGAAAAAAATGAGTTTCCAAAATTATAAAAAACCTTAAAAATAGCAGTTTTCAAAAATTAATACAAAATTGAAATGACGTCAGAATGAGTCTGAAGCTATTGCGTATGGAAGATTGATGTTCATTCTAGGCAGCCATAAATTTATTTTTGTC
Source organism: Wollemia nobilis (assembly GCA_028583015.1). Taxonomy (NCBI): domain Eukaryota; kingdom Viridiplantae; phylum Streptophyta; class Pinopsida; order Araucariales; family Araucariaceae; genus Wollemia; species Wollemia nobilis. Next base: position 2,559,617 of record JAQPPZ010016509.1, on the reverse strand, counting down.
TTTTTATTTTAATTCCTGAAGTTTAAAAAAAATGCAAAATGAAAGTTTAGAAAACAGAAAATAAAGTCTGAAAATAAATCTAAATGCTGAAAATAGAAACATGCAAAGGATTTCCTATTTGATGGCATCCCGTCCTGCAAAATTGAAGCTATGAGAAAATCATACATGCAACCTAATCTATTCGACCTGCATTTGCACAACCAAAATAAATTAAGTGCTAGCTCTTAGGGTTCGGAAATAAATTTCAGATTTCGACATTCACATGAAGTAACTAAAAAAATGCATAAAATTCATCTATAAATAGAGAATCTGAAAGGAAAAAAATAAACAATAAAATAAGAGCATTCAAAAAAAATATCTCCTTTCTTGTTAACAAGGCCTCAAAATTCTGAAAAATGTATTTATATTAAAAAATATTTCATTATCTACACAGTCATTTTGGCAGCGCTTGGCCTTGCCAAAAATTCCAGCCCTTGTAATTTTGTTTTCCTAGGTTTTAAATATTTCAAAAACCTCTTCATTCTCCTCTCTTCATTTCCAATTCCAAACGCTGCGTTTTTTTGTCTGTTTCAGTTTGGACTTCGAAAAGTTTTCATGGATTTTCGTTTTCCCTTCTTAACCATCACCCCTTAGTTCGATTCAAACCGAAGACTTTTGTTTCATTTGATAACATTTTTTTCTTTATGATTACCTGTTGTTTTGTTTCATTTGATAACATTTTGTTCTTTATGATTACCTGTCATATACAACAATAACATCATATTATACCATATAATGCTCTGGCCGGAGGTATGGCATCCAATCAATTAATTTATAACCGTCACCTCATGTTGGACAGATGGCCCATTAATTCAAATCTCGTGCCACTTGAAACCAAGGCTTAAAATTAAGGCCCTTAATAAGCTTTTTATGACATACCGACAACTTTGTAATGTAAGAGGATATACCTCCCATCACCTATGCAAATCGTGTTTACCTGGCGTATGTTTTAAAACACTCTCCCACGCATGATTTTCTGTCGCGGCCTTACTATCGATTGTGCACATCTTCGACTTACGGTAGCATCAATGCCGACCTTCATCCAGGTGACTCCATCGCTACATCACATAGCCTTTTCCTCTAGTAATGTCTACCATACTATCAGTATTTATATCACAAGTAGTTTGTCTTAGTTCAAACCTTCCAGTCTAATTCTTCCCATGCAAGCGGTTGTTATCCCTCATTTGTACCAAATGGGCTACGTTACAGCGCTATCCCTACCCTCATAGCTATATTTGTGGCAGATAAGTCACCATTTTGACCTTACCTATGGGCCTCCTCCATCCCCTCTTTATCTAGCGTTCGTGCGTGTCCACTGAGCTCTATATTGTTTTACCACATTGACCGCCAAGGTCCCCATGATGAAGTCTTCCCCGGTGTGCATCACTTCGATCTTCAATTTCACAATATCATCAAGTTTGACCCCATACGAGCAACTTTTCAACATCCATGTCGAACCTCCACTGAAACTACCAGAATCTATTGGATGGGCCCGCCTTTGAAATGATATCAGTCGCTCCTGATGGAGAGAATAATGCCTAGTGTCAGTGTCGCTATTTCTCCATGCATCAATGGATTGTAGGTCATACCAACCATTGTCGTTGTTCCTGGACGTCTACGTAGCCAAACCAAAACTCTGCTTCCAGTACACAATAATTCAGCATAGGTCGCTGCTCCCCAAAACTGATGCTATTCCCACTAAATTATTTTTTTGAATATGCTTGCATTGTTAGCTGTTAGATTAATTCTTTGGGTCATTGTCTGTTGTTTGTGCTCTTATCCTCCATATCATTTCTTTCTACGATCTCTTGCACGATGAACTTCCTACTATCCACAATGACGTCCACCTACACGTTCAACTCACTACTCCTTTCACATTCTTCATTATCCTCTGCCAATCATCGGACCCGCCAAAAATGTCCTCTCGACACCCGGTCACCATCCATCATGCGAGCTTTGCAGTGACTGTTTCCCACATATGAAACAACCTCCTACGATACCTCCATGTTGTCTGTGTGTCAACTACTGTGACCTGTCATTGATGTTGAGTCTGGTTGGGGCTACTTCATTGGTTTTGAATATCATCCATCCAGCCTATCTCCTTGTCGTAAATGGGTCAAATTCCTCATCCACGTCGATGCTATGCTATCTTCCACGTCTGAAAGACCTAGCATCTATGTCTTTACTCCTCTTCAAAAACTGCTCCAAATGTCTCCACATCATAGGGTGCTCTGTCTGTCCAATCAGACTTTGACATTTTCATAGCTTTGTCGTTTAGGGTGTTCCACTGTCCATGCTTGTTTCAGCTGATCGCCTTGCTGTGTTTTTGGTGTCATGCATTTTCACCTGACGCGAGGGCTGTCTAAATACCATCAACAGGATTTGAATAATGCCCATGGTCGTTAGACTTCGCTCCACACAAACGACCAGTCTGTCATGCACGTTGCTAATGTTGCTCGTGTAGACACCCAAGTTGCCCGGTGCTCTAATTAGCCCTACACTCATCGTTATCATGTCGATCCTACGTGGCCGATAGAGCGTTCAATTCCACACCTATCCATTCACTGGGTCTGAGTCCAATGTTGTCTGGAAAGTCCATGCATTTGAAAACCCATGCCACGTCCAACCCCTTTGTCCACTCCGAGATGTCCTTTTATCGTGTTCTTGGAAAATCCCTCGCTCTTCTATGAACATCGTCTATCTCGACCCTTTCGCTATTGGTGTCTAGATAATTCATGCTAAAGCCGACGCGTTGTTGTTTGATGACTCTCCAAAATTCGCATCAACCTGCATCCAAGGGATGTATATAAGTTTAAAGTATGATAACACCCTTCTTAATAACACTGAACCTTAAAATTGAATTTTTCTAACCTAACAAATGTAAATCCTAAATTTTATTTTAAAAAGCTATATATAATAATATATATATCTTTTACTTTTATTTTTTTATTATCATTTTTTTTTGTTATTTATATATATGTAATATTAAAATATATAGATATTATTATTCAAATTTTTTTTTTTATTATTATTTGAAACAAACCAATGAAATAAGCAAGAACAACATTTTAACAATAAAAATGCTAACAACAAAAATGATGACAAAAATCATCGACAGAAAGGTGACGATAAAAAATAGTCGATAGAAAAATTGTTGACAAGAAATTGACGATAAAAAGTCATCGATAGAAAAGTGACGACAAAAAGTCATCAACAACAAAGTCATCGACAAGAAAAAGTCGACAAAAGTAAATGAAAAACAATTGCAAACCCAAAACAAACCAAAGCATTAGACACTTAAAACAAACCACAAAGATTTCAACAAAGAAACACAAACAAGTAAACTTTTTACAAGAAACACGAAGACCCCCAAAGAATAAGGAACTTCAAAGTCCCCTGACGATCCCATGGTTAGGGTTTTATTAACATGCTTGCCCAAAGACAACCAAAATTTGAAAGAACAAAATTTTAAAGGTGGGTCCCCAAGTTTTGGGGCTATTTGTGGAACAACCACAAAAAATGGTGACTCTGCTAAGAAATTCTCTTGAACATTTCGGTAAGAACCCAATCTAAAATAAAAACACACAAAATCAGTGAAACAAAATTTATTAAGCGATGTCTCGAGAAGGTTGGGGTAAACAGCTTCAGAATGAAAACAACTAATCCATCTGCCTTTGCTCAATGTGTGCAGGAGTGATTCATTTCTGTATTTCTAAAAATCCTCCAAATTCCATCATCTCTTTTTGCATTAGGCTATGAAGTACAACTCATGAAGTGAAGACTTTTACAGACAGGTCCCCACTGCTAGTCAGGCATCTATAGCCCCGATAAGGTTTATCTAACTCACCCGTGTGTTCGCTTAATGCTTTGCAAATTCCATCTATCCTAGGTGTGTCTAGACTTCCCATACTCACTCACTCTCTCTCTCTTTTATCTCTATTTTCTCTTCATTTTTTCTCTTTTTTTTTCCTCTTTTTTTTCTCTTTTTGTTTTTTTCTCTTTCTATGTATCAAAATTTGCCTAGTCAAGGCCCCACTACCAGTCAGGCATCTATAGACCCAGTGGAGTTTTCCTAAACTAGATGACAGATTTCAAGAAATCTGTTACATAGCTTGTACCTATGGAACTCTTGCAAAGCCTCAAGTCTCACTAGGTTAGAAAGCCGAAGTAGAGTGTTTTAGATTTTTGCCTAGGGTTGCATAATCAAGACAACTTCATCCTTATTACTTCCAAAAACACCATTTAATGTGTGTGAGAGTCTCATGTAGAGATTTGGCTAATTTTTCATTGTTCCACTTTCCACCATTTTTGTCCCAAAATCTGAGCATGATCACCAAATAAATCATCCCCCATGATGTGAATATAAAATTTATTGTGAATAAAATATCTACGAATATATTATAGCCTTACCTATATCATAAGAATTGAAAACAATTTAATCGTTACACATATTGTTATTATTTCTCTTTAAATAATACCAATTTATAAAATATTTAAACTTGCACTTAGTAAAGCATGCATAAACTTAGTCATAGTGATAGATACAAGCAAATTTTAGTCACTTAGTCAAAGTTACATATTGGTTACCATTCAAAACAATGCATCATCATGAACTAAACATGTTAATTGTTGTGATATGTTTAATCTAAAGGATAATTTTACTCATGCATTGTTATTAGATTAAACTTTATAATATAAACATATTATATTATAAGTGGATTAAAAACATTGATATTCAGTTTTATAATTTTAAATTTAAATAAAGAATATGGTCATAGTCTTCAAAAGCAATCAAGGTTATCCATCAAATTGATTGATATGTTTAAGTTGGTTGTTAAGATGGGGATCTTAGTTTGAGTTTTGCAATCAACCTTGAATACGTACATGGGCCACTCGAACCTACCTTATACAACCTTCAAATGTAAAATTAATTTAATAATATAATTTTATTAAAATAATCAAATGACAGGAACTTAACCAGTTAAATTACATGGACTTTGAAGAAGGAGAACCAAGTTCGAATAAAAAAATTATATTTTTCAAGACACCTTTGCCAAGTCCATTTTAATTTCATATAACCAATTATTTTCTTGTCATAATAATATTAATTTTTATTTTATATTTCAAATTGAATTTAGGTTATTGAGACAGAACATCTTTTACTAAACAGGTTTTGGCCATAATTAATACAAAACTGTCTTATTTAAATCTTATAAAGGGCTAATCATTTACGATGTTATTATTATTATTATTTTTATTTTTTATTACTTTTAGTGTGAGAAACCCCTACGACCAATACATAGGGCTGAGCAGTCTTCTCCCAACTATGACCCCTGGTAAAGTCGAGAACTAAAGGGTTAATCATTAACGATGTTATTATTATTTTTATTTTTATTACATTAGTGTGAGAAACCCCTATGATACGATCGACGCATGGGCTGAGGAGTTTGCTCCCAACTATGACCCTTCATAAATTGGAAGGCTATGCTTATCAATAGGGAATTTAACACACAACCACCACACACCCACCCCCTCACACACTTGTCGTGGTTTGAACCTTGAACCTCCTTAGACTTAAAGCTCATAACTTTACATTTTAAAAATTAAATTTAATACAAAATCGTGGTTTTAAAGAGGTAAAAGATTTATGGCATTCAACAATATACCCCGTTGTTTCGAATCCAATTTACATAAGTAACATCTCCTAAAAAAACGCAGATAATTAAAATAGATCGTTAAGAAAATGTTATAAAAAAAAGCTGCTCAACACAAAAACCAAGTGTTGACAAATGGCAAATATTAATGAACAGAAAAACATTGTTTGGGTGCCCAACCCTCACGTATGTTGCCTAACCCTCACGTATGTTGTTCTTGCTTTACCATTATAAAATCCGTTTGATTTATTGAGACAAATAGGCGGTACTACCTGCATTTAGCATTTGATTAATAATATTGTCACATCTGTAACGCAATTGAATTTTGATTAAAAATAGTTACTAACTTAAAACAACAAAATTTATGAAGTTTGGTTCTTTTTCATAGGCATGTGTATAGGTGTATGTTAAATTTTCTATTGGTAAGCTCAACTCTCCTCTTTTTAAGAAATCATAATTGAACAGAGATACCAACCTTAAATGATTCTTCTTTTATTTTGTCATGAGGATTTTAGCAAGTGGGTTATATTTTTGTTAAAAAATACAATCACAACAGCGGTAAATGTGTTGGGTCTTCTATGAAGATACTTAAGTTCAAATCAAGATGGGGATCACAACCTCAAAGAAAATTCAAAATCACCTTGTCCCATCAGAAATAAAAATTGCACTATTAAACATGTGACCCTTATTGCTATGGTGTTGGTACAAGGAAAAAAAAAAAAATACACTATTAAACATGTGGTGGTAAAGATATTGGATGAGACTTAAGTTGAAACCAAGAAAGGGACCACACTATCCTTTGAATTGGGTCTCCTCAAATAAAATCCAAAGTCCCCATTCCATCAGAAATAAAAATTGTATTATTAAATACTTATTATTGAAGTATCCCATTAAACACATGTGACCCTTACACATGTGACCCTTACTGCTGTGCTGAACTTTCGGGACAAAGACAGAAATTGCACTCTTAAACATGTGACAAGGAAAGTATCATTCATGACTCCAACTTTCTAAAATTACAATATTAAACACGTGGCAAATGTCATGCATGAAGTTGAATGCATCGTGATTTGTTGTTATAAATAGGCAAGGAAGTCCGTTGGGCAAACAAAAAGCTTCAGCTCCAACTCTTGCGATGGCTGCTATGTCTCTTAGCTTGGGCCTTAGCAATAACTCATTCTGCTACAAGTCTCGCAATGGCCTTCCGTTTTGTGCTAAGCCATTCCCAGCACTAAGCAGAATGCATAGGCATAGATTTTCTGTTGCTCACATTGCCAACAAGGAATTAACTAACGTTAGTGAAGAGGTAGCCTGACGCAGTAACAACCATCCTAGTAACTTGTGGGACTATGACTTTATACAATCTCTTCCAAAGCCATACGAGGTAAGATGCTTTAAAAATGTTGTGCGTACGCCTTCGTTTTACTTTTTCCTCGTAATTTATGTTTGTGGAATATGTTGGTTCCCAGGCTCCCCCTTATGTTGAACGGTCTTGGACCCTTGTTAAGGATGTGAAGGACATGTTTAATGCCATGAAGATCAGTTCTTCCTGTGACGATCTTTTTGACAGACTTTCGTTGGTCGACAATGTTGAACGTCTTGGAATCGATAGACATTTCCAAAGTGAAATAAAAGGAGCCCTCGATTATGTTTACAGGTCTGTTAATAATTTTAGATGCTCCTAGACGAAGATTAAGCTTCTATGTCTTTACTAATATATGGAATTAATTGAGTAGCAGGTATTGGAACGAGAAAGGCATTGGACGTGGTAGAGACAGTCCATGTGCAGATCTCAACACAACCGCCTTAGGACTTCGAATTCTTAGGCTCCATAGATATAATGTTTCTTTAGCTTTACAAGTCAATCAGAGGAAGCGATAAAATGTGTTCTAAATTTATATCGGGCTTCACTTGTTTCCTTTCCGTGGGAGACAGTGTTGGACGAGGCTAAAGACTTGGCGACCAAATATTTAAAAGATGTTCTTCCAAAGATTGAGAGTTCCAGTCTTTCACAAGAGGTAATCAGATGTTTGGCATCAAATTCTGCCTACATTTATATTTCGTTATTATCACGATTACTAAAGTTGTAGCTTTTGTGAAAAAAGATACAATTAAATCTGGATTATGGTTGGCACGCGATTGGGGCAAGACTGGAGGCAAGAAATTATATCGAAATATACAATGAGAATAGTTCGTGGGCTGAGAAGAGGATAAACAAGTAACCCCAGTACCTGTGTTACCTCCTCTTCTATCTGTTGTAACTTCTATAGGAGAAGTGGTTTAGAATTTCAAAAGTTAAATGTTTATTTTGCAGGATGGCGCACATTAATAATAAAAAACTGCTAGATTTGGCAAAATTGGACTTCAATATGATACAATCTTTGCAACGGCGAGAGCTTTAGATAACTACAAGGTAATGGGTTTCACTAATAATATAGAGGCTATTAGTGACAATCTAAATGAATTTGGACTAATTTTGATTGATGGTTTCGTTGTGTTTAGATGGTGGCGAGAGTCTGGTTTGTATAAGCTGAGTTTCGCTTGTCATCGTCACGTGGAATATTGCTTTTGTGGGGCTGCGATTTTCGGCGAGCCCAAATATTGGGCTTTCAGGATAGACCTGGCAAAATTTAGTGCTCTTGCTGAAGAAATTATTTCAAATTTCTTTTGCCGAAGTAGGGAGAGCGCAGTGCGAAGTGCGCAGTAGGGAAGGGTGCAGTCGGGTTGCATGGGCGAAGTCGGGTTGCGCACGGATCTCGGGCGAAGTCGGGTTGTGCGGGCGAAGTCGGATTTCGCACGGATCTCGGGCGAAGTCGGGTTACGCGGGCGAAGTCAGGTTTCGCACGGGAGAAGTCGGGTTGCGCACGAGCGAAGTTGGGAAGACAACTCCAGACTTAGCCAAATTTTGGCCTTGCAAAATTTTCCTATCCGGAGGCTTGCGCGGCTACGGCTTTGGTTTCCCTGGCTTGGGAAGAACTGTACGAAAGAGAGAAACACTGGATCTGAGTCCAATGTTTCAGATCTGAGCTCTAACTTATAGAACCCGAACGAAATCGCTTTGAGGCAATTTGTACAGAAAACAATAGACTTTAGCACATAAAAATAACTACAAACCCTAAAGATGCCTAAAACAGCAACAAACTTTATTCATATGAAACGAGGGTTACAAAAGTCCTCAACTGAGGAAAATAACAACATCTGCAAACTAAGCTGCAGGATAAACTAAAAGGAAAAATGTCGAGTCGGCTGCTCGGACATTAATCAGATGAGCCACACTACTCACTAAAACGCTCTCCTTTCTTTCTCTGCTCTATTCTCCGTGCTTTCTCTACACTTCCACTCACTTTCTCCACTTGCCCACACACGCACTCTTCTCCACTTCTGTCTGAATACCCAAATTGCCTTATATAGCCGCTGAGAGAGGAAGATAAGGTTTGTCCTCTAACAGGTTCTGACAGACCCTCAACTAGGGTTTCTGACCAATCGTCGAACTGGCATTAAATCGTCGAACTGACATTAACTTCTACGGCGATTGGATCTGTCAGATGTCACATCTATCAAAGGGTAGGTGCGACGTCATGTCAAACCTTTTTTTTGGGATCCCCAACTGTGTAAGCGTAGTCCGACTTTGCCCAAGTTTGCAGCACAGTCTGCCGGAGGCATGAAATCTGGGTTAATATTTCTAACACCCTCCTTTAAGCCTGATTTCACGAGCGCTTTGACTCCAAGCTGCTCTCGCAATCTGTTGAAGTCTTCCTCCTTCAAAGGCTTCATGAAAATATCTGCCAACTGCTCATTGGATCTGCAAAACTGCAGTTGAATTTCTTCGGACTTCACCAACTCTCTGATGAAGTGATAATGAATATCAATGTGCTTTGTCTGGCCATGGAACACGGGATCCTTTGACAGTTCAATGGCTGAATTTTTATCATAGAAAATTGTTATCGCGCCTTCCGAAGGATAGTGCAGTTCACTCAGAACTCTTCGCAGCCAAACTGATTGGCATGCGGCTGTCGTGGCGATGACATATTCTGCTTCGGTTGTGGACAACGCAACGATGGGTTGTTTCTTGGACGCCCATGAGACTGCCCTTGATCCGATATGGAAAGCATACCTAGAGGTGCTCTTTCGATCATCGGTGCTGCCAGCCCAGTCACTATCTGTGAAGTCGACCAGGTCCAACTGGTCCTATCTGGCATAAAATAGGCCATTGTTTCGCGTCCCATTGACATAGCGCAAGATCCTCTTGCCTTCTTGCCAGTGTGTGTCCTTCAGATACTCAATGAAATGACTAATCAGACTGACTCCGAATATCAGATCTGGCCGAGTTGCAGTCAAATACATCCGACTGCCAACTAGCCTCTTGAACAGGGTTGGATCTACATTCCTCCCTGAATCCAACTTGCTCAGCTTCAAACCTATGGCTACAAATGTGATGGCAGGTTTGTTGTCCTCCATATTGAACCGCTTCAGGACATCCTTCGCATACTTGCCCTGATAAATGAAGATGCCATCTACTGATTGGTCAACTTCAATGTCGAGAAAGTACTTCATCAGCCCTAAGTATGTCATATCGAACTCCTTCTTCATGGCTATTCTAAACTAGTCAAACAGGACATTGTTATTGCTAGTATAAATCAAATCATCCACATACAAGCAGACGATAATGAGCTCACATGCTTCATTTGTCTTCATGTACAGGGTATGCTCATATGGGCATTTGACAAACCCATTTTCCTAAAAATAGTTGTCAATCCGGATGTACCAAGCCCGGGGCGCTTACTTCAAACCGTATAGGGCCTTTTTTAGCTTCAGGACTTTGCCCTCCTAGCCTTCAATTTCGTAACCTGGTGGCTGGTCTATGTAGACCTCTTCCTTTAACACTCCATTGAGGAAAGTTGACTTGACATCCATCTGGTACATCTTCCAACCCTGTTGGGCTGCCAATGCCAGGATCATCCTGACTATGTCAAGTCGGGCTACAGGCGCATAAACCTCATGGTAATCGATGCCTGACTTCTGCTTGTAACCCTTCGCCACCAGTCTGGCCTTATGCTTGTCAATGTCTCCTTGGGAGTTGAACTTTGTCTTATACACCCACTTGACCCCAATGGTCTTCTTTCCTGTTGGAAGATCAACTAGTTGCCATGTCTCATTCTTTTCAATGGCTACTATCTCCTCATCCATCGCATGCACCCATTTCTGATTCCGACTTGCATCTTCGAACTCTACTGGATCAACTTCAGTAAAGAATGCAAAGCCAGAGTACTCTTCATCTATGTGGGTTTGGGTTGCCTCGTATATTTCTTGCAAGCTCCTTGTCTTCGTTGGCATCGCCAGGTTATGGATTCTACTTGCACATGGAGGTGACCAAGATGGAGTGTTTGTGCTACTACTAAGACTGCTACTGTTGCTGGAAGTTGCAGGTGGCTGCACACTTCCTTCTTCCAAGTCAACAGACTATTCTACTACTGGCTCTAATTGGCCAATCTCCAACTTCCTGTTCTAGGCTTCATCTTCAAGAAACTTCACATCATGGTTGATGATGAGCTTCTTCATCACAAGGTTGTACAACCTATATGCCTTCGCCTACTCATTGTACCCTATGAAAATACACTTCTCAGCTCTATCATCTAGATTCTATCGCTTCTCTTCTAGAACATGTGCATATGCAATGCACTCGAACACACACAAGTGAGCCACACTTGGCTTCACACCACTCCAGGCCTCCTGAGGGATTTTTTCCTTCACACTTTTGGTGGGACATTTGTTCAGTAGGTAGACTACACATGTTACAGCCTCTGCCCAAAATTCGTGCGATAATCCCTTCGCCTTCATCATGCTTCGTGCCATCTCCATGATGGTTCGGTTCTTCCTCTCAACTACGCCGTTCTACTGTGGTGTGTATCTGGCAGTGAACTGCCTTCGAATTTCATGCTACTTGCAGTAGTTATGGAATTCGTTGGAGATGTATTCACCTCCGCCATCTATCCTGAGAGTCTTGATTTGATATCTGCTCTATTTCTCCACAAGAGCCTTGAACTCCTTAAATCTGGCAAATGCTTCTGACTTCAGCTTGATGGCATAGATCCAATTCTTCCGGCTGAAGTCATCTATGGTTAAGAAGTATTTGTTGTCGACAAACGTGCTGGTCTGCATCGGACCGCAAATTTCTGAGTGCACCAGCTCCAGTGGTTGTGATGCTCTCCAAGACTAACCAGAAGGGAACAAATCCCTATGTTGTTTGTCGACTAAGCAGACCTCACAAAATTGATTTTGTTGCTCTATCAGGGGTAAACCCTTCACCATTTGCTTCTTGTACAGTTGATTCAGGCCACTGAAGTTCAAGTGACCAAATTTGAGATGCCACAGCAAGGTAGAATCTTTCACAACTGCACTCAGAGACATCAATGATTCATTCTGAATCTACAGCGAAAACATTTTATTCTTCGTCATGGAAACTATAGCAATCTGCCCATGTGACTTGTCTCTGATGGTGCAAGCTCCGTCTTTGAACTGGACCATATGTCCCTTCTGCATGAGCTATCCAACGCTTAGTAGGTTGTGCTTCAGTCCAGGCACATAGTAGACATCACATATCTACTTCATGTCCGGAGGCTTGCACGGCTACGGATTTGGTTTCCCTGGCTTGGAAAGAACTATACGAAAGAGAGAAACACTGGATCTGAGTCCAATGTTTCAGATCTGAGCTCTAACTTATAGAACTCGAACGAAATCGCTTGAAGGCGATTTCTACAGAAAAAAATAAACTTTAGCACATAAAAATAACTACAAACCCTAAAGATGCCTAAAATAGCAATAAACTTTATTCATATGAAACGAGGGTTACAGAAGTCCTCAACTGAGGAAAATAACATCTGCAGACTAAGCTGTAGGATAAACTAAAAGGAAAAATGTCAAGTCAGCTACTCAGACATTAATCAGATGAGCCACACTACTCACTGAAACGCTCTCCTTTGTTTCTCTACTCTATTCTCCATGCTTTATCTACACTTCCACTCACTTTTTCCACTTTCCCACATACGCACTCTTCTCCACTTTTGTCTGAAGACTTGAACTACCTTATATAGCCACAGAGAGAGGAAGATAGGGTTTGTCCTCTGATAGGTTCTGACAGACCCTCAACTAGGGTTTCTGACCAATCGTCGAACTGGCATTAAATCGTCAAACTGGCATTAACTTTTGTGACGATCGGATCTGTCAGATGTCACATCTGTCAGAGGGTAGGTGCGACGTCATGTCAAACCTTTTTGTTGGTATCCCCAACTGCGCAAGCATAGTTCAGCTTCGCTCAAGTTCACAGTGTAGTCTGGCGGAGGCGTGAAATCTGTGTTAATATTTCTAACACTTGCCACCTATCTAGATGATATGTACAACACATATGGAACCCTTGACAAGCTTCATATCTTCATAGAAACTATCAAAAGGTATAGCTAAGCCATGCTAAATTGAATAGTTACCCATTCTGCAATTTCAAGTATTTTTGCAGTAAGAGTAATCTCTATTTTGGATGTGTGCCTCTCAGATGGGATCCCCTTGCAGCAGACGGCCTTTCGGAGTACATGAAAATTATATACCTGGCACTGAACGAGGTAGTGAATGAAATGCCACGAGAGGCGGAGAAGACGCAGGGGCGAGATGAAGAAATTAAATTTTTGAATATCGTCGAAGTCCTATCACGGGGGCGAAGTGAGGACTGTGGACGGTGCAAGGCAACAGAAGGCGTAGGGTGAAGGGCACAGGAGGGGAGGCCCGAAGTGTTGCGGTGGAGCGAAGTGCAGAGTGGGGGTGGCGGACAGTGCACAATGCACAACGGGCGAAGTGCGAACATCGAGAGTGAATTTGCCAAAGTCTAACTTTGGGGGCGAAGTGTGAACTTCGGATGGTGCACAGTGAAGTGCTGACGGTGCCCGAATACAAGCTTCGCTTGCACACTCAAAGTGTGCTCAAATGTATTACGCAATCAGGTTGCACTTGCGCACTCGGGTTGCGCTTGAATCTCGGGTGCTGTCGGGTTGCGACAACAAAGTTGGAAAGACTCTTCCAGAATTAGCCAACTTTGGCCTTGCAATATTTTCTATCCAAAGGCTTGCACGACTACGGTAATTGCTTGCTTGGCTGGGAGGAGAGAAACATCGAAACTGAGAGCAAAGTCTCGGATCTAAGCTCTAACTTATAGAACCCGAACGAAATTGCTCTGAGGCGATTTGTACAAAGAGCAACAAACTTTAGCACATAAAAATAACTGCAAACCCTAAAGATGCCTAAAATAGCAACAAAATTTATTCATATGAAACGAGGGTTACAGAAGTCCTCAACTGAGGAAAATAACATCTGCAGACTAAGCTGTAGGATAAACTAAAAGAAAAAATGTCGAGTTGGCTGCTCGAACATTAATCAGATGAGCCACACTGCTCACTAAAATGTTCTCCTTTATCTGCTCTATTCTCCGCACTTTCTTCACGCTCACTCACTTTCTCCTCTCTTCTTCTCCTACACTCTTCCACACTTTTGCCTGAAGACCCGAACTGCCTTATATAGCCACGGAGAGATGAAGATGGTTTGTCCTCTTATAGGTTCTGATAGACCCTCAACTAGGGTTTCTGACCAATCACCAAACTGGCATTAAATCGCTGAACTGGCATTAACTTCTGTGGTGATCGGATCTGTCAAATGTCACATCTGTCAGAGGGTAGGTGTGACGTCATGTCAAACCTTTTTGCCGGGATCCCCGACTATGCGAGCGTAGTCCAGGTTCGCCTAAGTTCACAGTGCGAGTTTGGCGGAGGCATGAAATCTGGGTTAATATTTCTAACACCCTCCTTTAAGCCTGATTTCATGAGTGCTTTGACTCCAAGATGCTCTTGCAATCTGTTGAAGTCTTCCTCCTTCAAAGGCTTCATGAAAATATCTGCCAACTACTCCTTGGATCTGCAAAACTACAGTTGAATTTCTTCGTACTTCACCAACTATCTGATGAAGTGATAGTGAATATCGATGTGCTTTGTCCGGCCATGGAACACGGGATCCTTTGACAGTGCGATGGCCAAATTGTTATCACAAAAACTTGTTGTCGCACCTTCTAAAGGATGGTTTAGTTCACTCAGAACTCTTCGCAACCAAACTACCTGGCATGCTGCTGACGTGGTGACGACATATTCTACTTTAGCTATGGACAACGCAACGATGGGTTGCTTCTTGGATGCCCATGAGACTGCCCCTGATCCGATATGGAAAGCATACACGAAGGTGCTCTTTTGATCGTCGATACTGCTAGTCCAGTCACTATCTGTGAAGTCGACCAGGTCCAACTAGTCCTGTATGGCATCAAATAGGCCATTATTTCATGTCTCGTTGACATAGCACAAGATCCTCTTGCCTACTTGTCAGTGCATGTCCTTTGGAGTCTCCATGAAACGATCGATCATACTAACTACGAACATCAGATCTGGTCGAGTTGCAATTAAATACATCAAACTGCCAACTAGCCTCTTGAATAGGGTTGGATCTACATTCCTCCCTAAATCCAGCTTTCTTAGCTTCAAACCTATGGCTACAGGTGTGATGGCAGGTTTACAGTCCTCCATCTTGAACCACTTCAGGACATCTTTCGCATACTTACCCTGAGAAATGAATATGCCATCTGTCGATTGGTCAACTTCAATGCCAAGAAAGTACTTCATCAGCCCTAAGTCCATCATCTTGAACTCCTTCTTCATGGTTGTTATGAACTGGTCGAATAGGACATTGTTGTTGCCAGTATAAATCAAATCATCCACATACAGGCAGACGATAATGAGCTCACCTGCTTCATTTTTCTTCATGTACAGGGTATGCTCATATGGGCATTTGAAAAACCCATTTTCCTAAAAATAGCTATCAATATAGCTATACCAAGCCCAGGGCACCTGCTTCAAACCGTACAGGGCCTTTTTCAGCTTTAAGAATTTGCCCTCCTGGCCTTCAATTTCATAACCTGGTGGTTGGTCTATGTAGACCTCTTCCTCTAACACTCCATTGAGGAAGGCTGACTTGACATCCATCTGGTACATCTTCCAACCCTATTAGGCTACCAATGCCAGGATCATCCTGAATGTGTCAAGTCAAGCTACAGGTGCATAAACCTCATGGTAATCGATGCCTGACTTTTGCTTGTAACCCTTCACCACCGGTCTGGCCTTATGCTTGTCAACGTCTCCTTGGGCGTTGAACTTTATCTTATACACCCACTTGACCCCAATGGTCTTCTTTCCTGCTGGAATATTAGCCAGCTGCCATATCTCATTCTTTTCAATGGTTGCTATCTCCTCATCCATCACATGCACCCACTTCTGATTCTAACTTGCGTCTTCAAACTCTACTAGATCAACTTCAATAAAGAATGCAAAGTCAGAGTACTCTTCATCTATGTGGGTTTGGGTTGCCTCGTATATTTCTTGCAAGCTCCTTGTATTCGCTGGTGTCGCCAGGTTCTGGATTCTACTTGCACATGGAGGCGACCGAGATGGAGTGGTTGTGCTACTGCTAGCACCATTGCTGCTGCTGGAAGTTGTAGGTGGCTGCACACTTCCTTCTTCCAAGTCAACAGACTGTACTACTACTGGATTTGATTGGCCAGTCTCTAACTTCCAGTTCTAGGCTTCATCTTCAAGAAATTTCACATCACGGTTGATGATGAGCTTCTTCGTCATAGGGTTGTACAGCCTATAAGCCTTTGCCTGCTCATTGTACCTTGTGAAAATGCACTTCTCAGCTCTATCATCCAACTTCTATCGCTTTTCTTCTGGAACATGTGCATATGCAATGCACTCGAACACACGCAAGTGAGCCACACTTGGCTTCACACTGCTCCAGGCCTCCTGAGGGATTTTGTCCTTCATGCTTTTGGTGGGACATATGTTCAGCAGGTAGACTACACATGTTATAGCCTCTGCCCAAAATTCGTGTGGCAATCCCTTCGCCTTCATCATGCTTCGTACCATCTCCATGATGGTCCGGTTCTTCCTCTCAGCTACATCGTTTTGGTGTGGCGTGTATCTGGTAGTGAAATGCCTTCAAATTTTATGCTGCTTGCAATAGTTATGGAATTTTTTGGAGATGTATTCACCTTCACCATCTGTCCTAAGAGTCTTGATCTGATATCCGCTTTGTTTCTCCACTAGAGCATTAAACTCCTTAAATCTATCAAATGCTTCTGACTTCAGCTTGATGGCATAGATCCAAGTCTTTCGACTGAAGTCATCTATGAATGTTAAGAAGTATTTTTTGCCGAAAAATGTGCTGGTCTGCATCGGATCGTAAATTTCTGAGTGCACCAGCTCCAATGGATGTGATTCTCTCTAAGACTGACTAGAAGGGAACGAATCCCTGTGTTGTTTTCTGACTAAGTAGCCCTCACAAACTTGATTTTTCTGCTCTATCAGGGGTACACCCTTCACCATTTGCATCTTGTGGAGATGATTTAGGCCACTAAAATTTAGGTGACCAAATCTGATATGCCATAGCTAGGTAGCATCTTTCACAACTGCACTAAGAGACATCAATGATTCATTTTGAATCTATAGTGAAAATATTTTATTCTTCGTTAGGGACACTGTAGCAATTTGCCCATGCGACTTGTCTTTGATGGTGCAAGCTCTATCTTTGAACTGGACCGTATGTCCCTTCTGCACGAGCTGTCCAACACTTAACAGGTTGTGCTTTAGGCCAGGCACATAGTAGACATCACAGATCTGCTTTTGTTTGTCATGCTTGGTGCAGATGAGGATTTTTCCTTTCCCCATTACGGGAACCTT
Source organism: Wollemia nobilis (assembly GCA_028583015.1). NCBI lineage: Eukaryota > Viridiplantae > Streptophyta > Pinopsida > Araucariales > Araucariaceae > Wollemia > Wollemia nobilis. The sequence continues at coordinate 2,542,108 of JAQPPZ010016509.1, read as the reverse complement.
GCTGTTGTTCCCCATATTCACCTTAGACTGGATTGTTTCATCTAGTTGGGAGAACATCTCCTTGTTCCCCGTCATGTGGTTGCTGCACCCACTGTCTAAGTACCATAACATTCTTTTGGCACTCCTCCTCAATGTTGCAAGTCAAAAACACATTTCCTCCTATCGCATTTTTGGTTTCATCCATGTAATGGGATTGCTACTGGTTCTCTGTGGCCATCTATTTTTTGCATTGTGAGATGTAATGGCTGAACTTCTTGCAAAAATAGCACTGGACCTTTGACATGTCCTTCTTTTGACCAGATCTAGTTTGCTTATTTTTTGAACTACCTCTTCCACCTTGCTAATGGAAATTATAGTTGGTCTCCCCCTCGCTAGGGTTTGACCTTCCTCCTTGCTTGTTGCCTTTCCTATGCCTGCCTTTGCCTCTTCCTCTGTGAGAACTAGAGGTACCATGGTGGGAATCTTGTCTGTCGTTGTCTCAGAATGAGACCTGAGCCCTGAATGCTTGCTCTAGAGAGGTCTGAGATGAACGGCTCAACCTCTGTTCATGTGTTTGCAACGAACCCATGAGTTCATCTATCGAGAGGGTTGTCAGATCCCTCGACTCTTTGATTGCTATCACAACCAAGTGAAACTTGGCAAGTAGACTTATGAGAATCTTCTCCATGATTCTCTAGCTCTGCACATTTTCTCCATTCAATCGCATCTGGTTGATAATGTCCATCATTCGGGTGAAGAAATCACTCATGGACTCGGACTCACTCATTTGTAGATTTTCAAACTCCCTCCTGAGCATCTACAGTTTCACCAACTTTACCTTATTGGTGCCCTAGTACAAGCTGGCCAGAATCTCCTAGGCCTACTTCACCTTGGTGGCTGATGTGATCCATGGGAATATGGACTCTTCGATCGCTTGCATGATGTGGAAGAGGGACTTCTGGTCCTTCTTCATGTTTTTCTTTCAATAGGTCCTTGTTTGCTTGAGATAGCGCGGCCAGTGCTGCTGCATCTGTCGGTTTTGGGTAGCCGTTCTCGACTAACTCCCACAGCTCCTGAGATCCAAACAAGATCTTCATCTGGATGCTCCAGTAATCGTAATTTTTTCCATTGAAGTATAGGATCTACAACTACAAATTGTTGTTGCTGGAGGCCATTCTGCTTCAGTCTCCGCATCAAGGGATCATTAGCTCTGATACCAATTTGAAGAAATTTAATTTTTGAATATCACCGAAGACTGAGTGCGGGGGCATAGTGCAAACTGCGAATGGTGTAAGGTGACGAATGGCATAGGGTGAAGGGTGAAGGAGGGGAGGCCCAAAGTGTGGCGGTAGAGCGAAGTGTAGAGTGGTGATAGCGAACGACGCACAACACACAGTGCACAGTGCACAACTGGCAAAGTGCGAACGTCGAGAGTGAATTTGTCAAAGTATGACTTCAATGGCAAAGTGTGAACTTTGGACGGCACACAGTGAAGTGCTGACGATGCCCGAGTACAAGCTTTGCTTGTGCACTCAAAGTGCGCTCAAACGTATTGCACAATCGGGTTGTGCTTGCGCACTCGGGCTGCACTCGAATCTCAGGCATAGTCGGGTTACGACAGTAAAGTTGGGAAGACTCTTGCAAACTTAGCCAACTTTGGCATTACAATATTTTTTGTCTGAAGTCTTGCGCGACTGCGATAATTTCTTGCTTGGCTAGGAGGAGAGAAACACCGAAATTGAGAGCAAAGTCTCGGATTTGAGCTCTAACTTATAGAACCTAAACAAAATCGCTCTGAGGCAATTTGTACAAAGAGCAACAAACTTTAGCACATAAAAATAACTACAAACCCTAAATATGCCTAAAACAACAGAAAAATTTATTCATATGAAATGAGGTTACAAAAGTCCTCAACTGAGGAAAATAACATTTGTAGACTAAGCTGTAGGATAAAATAAAAGGAAAAATGTCGAGTTGGCTGCTCGAACATTAATCAGATGAGCCACACTGCTCACTAAAATGTTCTTCTTTCTCTGCTCTATTCTCTGCACTTTCTCCATGCTCACTCACTTTCTCCTCTCTTCTTCTCCCACACTCTTCCACACTTCTGTCTAAAGACCCGAACTGCCTTATATAGCCGCAAAGATTTGAAGATAGGGTTTGTCCTTTGATAGGTTCTGACAAACCCTCAGCTAGGGTTTTTGACCAATCATCGAACTGGCATTAACTTCTACAACGATTAGATCTGTTAGATGTCACATCTATAAAAGGGTAGGTGCGACGTCATGTCAAACCTTTTTTTTTGGATCCTTGCATAGTCCAACTTCGCCTAAGTTTGTAGTGCAGTCTGGCGGAGGCATAAAATCTAGGTTAATATTTCTAACACAAGATACGCTTGATTACGGTTGCAAAGCTGTATAATTTTTTGAAAGGCCTATTTTTAATTTTCCCCTTCATATAAATGGAGGCTTAATACGTTGGCCTTGTTAGTGTGGCCAATTTTGCTTTAACTTCATTTGGCTAGGGGTTTATAGAAATTCCAAGTCTAATGAAAATAAAATAATTACTTTTTCTAACAACGAATTTCTTCGTTTTTTGGTTGGGATGCAGTGGGAAGATCTCATAAACTCCTATATGCAAGAATTCGAGTGGCTTGTTGCCCATTATATACCAACGTCGAAGGAGTATTTAAAGAATGCCAAAGTGAGTAGTGCTATGCCCATAGTGAGATTGCAACCTATGTTGACAGTGGTGGTCGGTTTGGCACCCATAGTAGCTATTGTGGGGATGTGACTTAGGAGATGCGAAGGAGCCACAATAACAATCATTTTCTTTTTTTGAGGGTCTTGTACCTAGATACTCTTTCACTTTTTTTAGAGGCTATGGTGCTGAAATACCAGCCTTTGTCACTAGTTTGGAGTGTTGAGCTATAGAATTACATGTGCTTTTATGCCTTCTCATCGTGGTCCAACCTCGTATTTGGTTTGAGGGGGAGACAAAGTGAGTGGTCAATCCTTAATGTTATGGTTTGAATCTTGGTATCTGAAGCAGGTATTCGGTAGGTTAATATACACCACCCTTTGCAAAATAATGGTGTCCCCCACCTATACTTGATTACATCCTTGAGGTCCTTAGATAGGTCAATCTCAACATGGACCTTTTTTTGTGGGTTGGCATTGAAAAACTTTTTGGCTTCTATTCATAAAAGTAAATCTACTATTCAACCTCTTAGTCAAAGCATTATTTATGAAACAATATCTACTTCTAGTCTTGATGAAAATAATAACCTTTTCCTTTTGAATGCACCCATGAACCTATCAAATAGATTTTTTTATTCAAACAAACCCCTTTGTCCATTTTTTTACCTTTTCTACCACTATAGGCTTGGTTCCCTCAGTTTGCTAATATCTGTTTTTCATTCTACTAGTTCATTGGAAATTTTGTGCTCTCTTTTTTATTCTTTTTATTCATCATGTATCCTATTTATTTTATCTTCATATCCTTTGATGGAGACCTTCAAACTAGCTATATTTGTATATGGATCCCACTGATTCAAGAACACATTTTGTCCCAATTCAGTTCATAATAATGTGCTATAAGAAAACTTTGGAACCAAGAGAGAGCTTCTTTTCTAAAATAAAAATCATCTAAATTGGAAAACTTTACACAAAGATATGGCTCCCCAAAAAATGAGATTTTTTTAGGAAAATAATTGCCCTAATTATGCAATCCACAAAAAAAAATCCCCACTTTACCAAAATCATTGATCTAATACTGCTTGTTATGTAACTTTATTCTTATTAATAAAAGTAACTCACCAATATGAAAAAATATTAAATCATTCAATCCACAATAACAACTCATACAATGATACATAAACAAATAATGCCTTTAGGGTAAGGCAATACCAATTATAATCCTTAAGGAAGGGAAACTCCACAAGGGCTCTCAAGATGAGAGTGCCACTTAGACACGATATAGTATCCTAAGCCACTTTGTGGGTAAAGACAATTACAAATAATGCTTCATATGAATTATTATGATTACAATGTCAATATCCCTTATTTATATGCCCATCTTCTAAACCCTCATCCCACTCAATATTATAATATAATATAATAATGTATTCAACCCTGGGTTATGTGTGGCCCATGCCAACTATCCATGATACCTATATACAATATAATATTATTTCCCCACATATCTATTATTAGGTACAATAGCACTCTTACCATTTCTCCTCCTAACATAAGTTGTTAAGGCTCTTCCAATGACATCTAAGACTTTTGTAATATTCCTATCCTTTTTCAACAACAAAAGCATTATGCCAGTTGGGTCACGAGAAGGGTCTTTTCCTTCTCCTATTGCTAACAATGCATCCACAACTAAGGAGTCTCTACCTCAAGGCAACTTTAGTTGGGACTCTTCATCAATAAATTTGCTGAGGATTAAGGATTCGAGACTCTTTACGATCATCAAGCAAATCAAACATGCAAGCTAAGGTTAGTACTTTTCCCTCTTCCTTATTTGTTTCTTATTTTTTTGCACTTTACTTTATCATACATTAGGCATCTTATCATTTCTCTTGCATCTTATACTTGCATTGCTTTACCTTGTATTATATACTTGGTTGAACTTGCTTGCACCAAACTCCCTTTATATGTCTACCTTGTTTGTGTAACAACCCATGTCTACTAACCTGGTTGTACCACAACACAAGCCAAACATTTGATCTGGGTAACTGTATTTTTTTATTTATGTTTATTGTTTAATTATAAATGTGCTTTCATGTTCACAGTAATTATGTCTCACCCAATGAATCAATAACATAAATTATTAATCAATATAGGTATATCAAACCACTTTTGGATTTCAATATTGTTGTAGATAGCCACCCAAGTGAACAAGATTGGCCAAGTCCCGTAATGGTGTCATTTTTTGGAATCGACTTACGTCATTTATTGAACTCTAGTTCTAGCATGAGGGTTAAACCGAGACATGGGTTATTCATTAGGACCCATAACACCTAAAGGGTGGACGCATACTCTCCCCATCACTGACCATATTTGACCTTGATCTAATCGATCAGTTTGTTCTAATTTTAATATGTAAGGGGGTTAGCGTACATATGCCTAGTGTCTAGCTGAATGTCCACTACCCAAAGTTAGCTAGAGCCATGTAAATACCTTGACCTTGGACTTGATCACTCATGCCCATTATGACTCAAGATCGTTTATCCCATAACAAACATCGTGGTTGAACTAGCTAAGTCAAATGAGCATAGGACTTATCACAGTACTACCTGGGTAGCAACCTAGAGGTGGCATCCAATATCGCCCCTCGTTACAAGTTCTGATCGTTGTTCTGACCAATTTTTTCAGACTACGGTTGCTCTCAAGACTCGTTGTGTGCATACCCGCACCTCAACAACATTGGATGTTCATGTTTTGTTATCCCTCATGAGGAATACATTCTTCATTCCTCATCATGGTATCTATCAAAGATTCAAGTTTTATGATAGTCTCTTTTTCTAAGTTTTAAAATTTAGTCATCCTTTCTCGATGATTCTTCAAGAGGATATTTTATTTTCGTTAGATTCGGTTAAAAAATTTCTATTCCAATACAAATCCCTTCTTAAACAAACTCATACTAATTTTTAGCGTAAAGCTATCTGCAAAACTCAAAAAATAATCTAATATATTTAGAACTTTTTTATTCTAAAATTGTCATTTTAACATTTGTTCATAACGGTTTGTCAAGTCCATTCTTTTTAAAATAACCTTGTCACCTTCCATGGTTGGTTTTCCTACTAATTAAATTATTTAATTAGTAAGGCCTACTTATAATTTGTTTAAGTAAACATGTAAAGATAATTAAATGTTCAATACAACATACACAATTATCCCAGTTAAGTATATGTTTAATAAACAACAATCTTCTAGGAAAGTAGCATGTCTAAGGTTTTTGTTTTCATCTAAGAATATATTTGACAATTCTTTCGATAAACACTACTCTAGTTTTCTAAAGTGTCTTCGTATGCCAAAATTTCATGGAATTCAATTAATGTCCTAAGTTGCCTTTTCAAAAGTAAGACTAGGATCTCACATAAAGTATAACATTCAATAAACTTTTAGCTGCAATATACCACCTATTGACTTAGCAAGGTCAACACATAAGTGACTCTGTTAAACTATAAATATCTTGCACAATATTTATGTATAGACTATATATCAATTTTAAGACCCTTGCTTTAATTAAAAACTAGTTTAATTAGATTAAACCTTCAACAATATACTAATGGAATTTGTCCTCTTTTAAAGCTTTGTTTGAGTGGACAGTTCAAATTCATATGTTGATGGATTCTAGCTACTACTTAACAATATTAAGTATTTTTGTTCTATTTAACAACAATATAATATACTCTTAGTTAATTTAAACGGGTCTGGTTTGTAAAAAGGTCATAAATAAATATCTCAGCACTTCACTAAACTATCTAATTAACTATTATAACACAAGACCTCTTGTCATATTTCCTGTGAGGGTTTTGCAGTGAGAAACACCATAGTTCCATAGCGATGATAGGGAAAAAATTGCACATAAAATTGTTTGCCTCATCTGATTGTTAATATAAATTACTCCTACCCAATTATCCTTAAGTCAAACATAGTGCATGTTTTGAGAAAGCTATATACTCTAAAGGATACATCAACTACAAATCTGCCACAATTTAGTACTATGTTTTCCAAATAGAGACTACTATATCATTCGAGCAAGAAGATAACACAAAAGAAAATCTGTTTGCCACAATAATCCACTTTGGTTCAATATAAAGACAATAAGTTTTGAGAGATTTACTTTAAAATAACTTCACACGTCAAAAATAAAAATGTACTACCAGTTTAGGTAATAGACTTCCATAGGAGTAACACATAACATTTTGTAATCATTTTTCTACTATCATAATACATAGTTGATTCTTTCAAGAATCTCACTCTTACTTTACCACATGATGTCTAAAAAACAAGAATAACACAAATTGGTTTTTCCACAAGTCACAAGGACGATTCAAACACAACCACATCATGGGAAAGTCAAAGCTTAACGTGTATTTTTAAATAAAAGTATTTTACACCATCCTTCTATACTTTTATGTAATTTATTGAATTCAATTGTTTACCTAAAATATTTATAATTCTAGAATAACAAGTGAAATACATCTTTATTAACATATTCCGATACATTTTAGTTATAAAAATGAAAGGTAGTAAGTAATAATACATACGCGTTTTAGCATTTCAACATGTAATTTATAATTTAAAAAATGGACTTGATGTTCAACCGCTAAATTAAGAAATTAGATTACGCCCTGTAACTTTCGTATGCTTTACAATAAAATATAGGAGAGCTCTTCCTATTTACTATAGAGCTTAACAATTTTTCAATTATGAAGATTTTAAGACTATTCCATGAGTCTTTTATAGAATTCTATTAAAATAGTTGGATGTATTCACTTGTGCCCAACATGCACTCTAGAATACTAGCAACTTCAGAGTACTATACCACTATTCACTCTCATTCTCTATTTTATGATAGCCATTGGAATATCTTCCTTCTTCCAGGTCCAACATCACAAATTCTTGAAATGCTTCCATGGGATCATATTTGACTCATTATAATTTATGGATGCATTTTCCTAAATGCCATTTTCATATTTCCTAAAATGCATTCGAGCAACATAACAACACATGCAATAACTATTTAATTTCAAATAGCAATATAGATTTTATAATGGATAGACAAAGATACAACATTTACTTGTCTATATCTACCTTAGAATTGACGAGCAACATCCACCTGTTTTAAAAAAAAACAACACATAATCTCAAAGCATGAAATCAAAACTCAAGTTGCACACAACCAACATTCCTTTCTTTCTAGGAATTTTAAAATAGTTGCTTCTCAAACTATGCCAGTACTATCATGATGCATCCAACAACCAGCAAGTACGAGCTTCATAATTTTGATACAACAGAAATATCTAATTCAATAGTAATCCATATTTCACATACATAAAACATTTGTATATATCGAAACAAGCACATCAACAAACATTTTAGAAATTCCCAACTTATAATAGATTTCCAACAAGAATATTATTTCATTCTAGTCTAGTTCTTTTATCAATGTATTTACCCAAGCAAATTCCTCTTTGTTCTCCCAGTCGCTCCTCTTTTTCGCTCGATAGTATATGATAAAAGGTAAAAAATATAAAATAGAAAAGGTTTTGATAAAGATCCTACCTCCCACTCTATTACTTCCTCTATCCTCGCTAACGGAGCATGGGAGAGTGCATTTTTGGATTCAAAAATCAATCATAAAAATACTTTTATTTTTCTTTTATATATATATATATATATATATATATATATATATATATATATATATTCCTTTTAATATTGCATTTCCTATTTTGTAAATTTCCATTTTATAAAATAAATATATGGTTATATTTTAATTCACAAGCAAATTAACAAAGAGTGGCTCCCATATTCATGATATGTTCATTCCCACCTAAAAACAACATCAATCATTCACAATATAGCTCACACAGTAACACAATTTTTTGTAATACATCTATCATCAATTCCCACATAGATTTTCCATAAACCAATTTCATTTTTAGACACATATACCTCGTCCTGCATGCACACCACATTTTATAGGAAAAAGTAAGTTAAAATCATTAATTTATTTGCTATCAAAATTTGTGTAAGGAGGGTTGTTACAGCTTGTCATATTACCTCTATCTTGTTATCTTTGTCCTTAGGATTTCCCTTACCTTAGTAATTGGTCATTCCATCGCCTCTTTCTCTCTTTCAATTTATATTTTTGTACCTTACTATGATCACACCTTTTTTGGTGTTTTATCTTGGATTTGGCTATGATCACAAGTAGTTTGTCTATCAAAATTTTCTAAAATATTTGAAAGTTAAAATTTCATATATTAACTACAAAAATGTGAAAACTATGCCATGCCCTAGATATCATTGTGTATAATACACACTAGAAAAAAAAAAGTTTTAAAACTTGTCATATATAAAGTCACATGTGAATTGCACTCGATATATAATTATAAAACTTAAAAAATAGGGAAGACCTTTAGTGGAACACACAATTCAATATGCCTATCTATTTTCTAAAAAGATATAATCGTATTAAATAGTTCAATCATAACATCTTTCAATTTACACCTTCCTCAAATTCTCAACTAAACTAAAAATTATTCCTCCTTGAAGTTAATTATACCTTAGTTTTTGAGAGAATGTTAGCGAAACAATATACTACAACTGTGTCACAATAGCATGCTTTACCTGCTTATAATTTTTATGCATATACATTTCTAAATTCAAACATATACCAATTTTATATATATAGTTTTTGTACTTATAGTTGTTAACATTGTTCTTGTGATTTATGCAATATATATGAATTCACATCCATATGTAATGTTTAAATCTATATTAAAATTTTGGTATTCCGTATGTTGATTCAAAAAATTGATGTTTGAGTTGTTTTAACTAATATATATGAACAATTTCTGATGATGTGGCCATGATGTAGCTATCCTCATTATGCACTAATAATGATTATTATCTTTGTAAATGAAGCATATCTATTTGAAACTTTTTAAATTACTTCCAAATAGAAAAATAAAGATAAATTACAAGACATTTTTCTTGTGGATATAAGTCATTGTGTCGCACCAAGGTGAGAGATACATGTCATTTTGGTCATATATAAAAATGAGAATCTTATTTTGGACTCAGGTTTTATTTTTAACATTGACTATCATTTTTTCCACCAAAGCATGAGATGAAGCACAATGCCTTCTTTGATATTACTTGAATATAATGTATGACTTGAATATCAAAAGCTCTATCAAGTCATGATTTACTACCCAGTCGAAGGAATCCTAAAATTTTGTAAGGTCAATGAGAGTGAGAGTTAGGATGATGGAAATTGAAGAGGATCCAACCATCACAAATCAATATACCTTTCTCTATGAGAGGTAATTAGTGGTGAAATAGAAGTATTACATTTTTTATTTTGTTTTAACCTCACAAGTATTCATTATGTATGCACATACATGATCCACATGGAAATTCCAATAATAACTAAAAATATGATTTAACATTCTTTTAATCTATTCATTTAAGCAAACAAAAGACCTTCAAAGTTTTAAGTATAAGACTTAGTAATGCTACTTATAAGATTGTTGTCACTACAATATTATAAGAAATTATTGTTTCATATATGACTATTTCAACTATGCTAGAATGGTTTTATTTTAATGAGATGGCTATGACTATACAATACAAATAATATTATTATCTTAATTTTAGGATGTGAATATAAAATTTATTGTGAATAAAATATCTACGAATATATTATAGCCTTACCTATATCATAAGAATTGAAAACAATTTAATCGTTACACATATTATTATTATTATTATTATTATTTTTATTTGTGGAAAACATCCCAAAAGGGATTCCACTTTCGGGTAAGACCCAAGGAGGCAGGGGTATCCATTCCGCCAAAAACGCCCAGGACTCGGACCTGGCCTACCATATTTGACATACTCAAGGAGCAAACAAACACACAAAACCAAATTAAAAAAAGAAAATAACAACAAAAATAATAAAATAAAATAAAAAACAAACTCCTTGAGTGTGTCAAAACCAAAAGCACAACCAAACACGCACAATAAGATAAAAGAAAACACAACACAAAACACATAGAAAAACACAAGAACCACATAACAAAACACAAACAAGACAAAAACAACAAAACAATACAAAGACATAACCCAAAAAAACATGAAAAATGAACACAACCAAAACCTAAAAAATAAAATAAATAAAATAAAAATAAAAACAACCAACAACAGACAATAAACAAAAACAAAAAACATAGAAAACACTCACACATAAAAAAATGAAATAACACAAACAAAGAGAAACCCAAGAACAAGAACGAAAAAAACACAAGAACAATAACAATAAACATAAAAAGAAAAAAAAACAAAACAACAAAAACACAAGAACAACAAAAAACAACACAAAGAACACAAAAACAAAACAAAACAAAAGAACCCACCCACCTTAAAAAACTAAACAAAAAAACAAAGAAGACAAAAGAAAAAAAATGAACAAAACAATGACCTATCTAGATCAAAATACTATTAATGCAAGAATCAACAGAGGAAACAAAATAAAGAATAGAATGAGCTAGGGAACTAAAAAAACTGAATGAACCAAAGAGAAAAAAAAAAACAAGAACAAACTAGGTACCTTCGAAACTGGAGCCATCCAAAGAAATGATAGAAATAAGAGCTTCCCTAATTTGAGAAGCCCACCATATATGAGGGTGGCCATAACAAGTAAGATCACCTTTGTCCAAAGCCCAATTAGCTAAAGCATCAGCACTCTTGTTTTGATCTTTGACCACATGATTGTATTCAACTTTCAAAAATCCCATCTGGATTAACTGAATCTTCTCAATAATTCTTTTTATTCTCCAATCCACCTTATGATTCTTAGAAGGAGTCTTCAAGATATTAATCATAAGTTGAGATTCAGACTCAACTAACACATTTTCCCATCCAAACTTAGTAGCCTCTTGAAGGCCTCTAAGGATACCATACCCCTCAGCAAGGTTATTGGAAAGAATACCCAAATTCTCAGCAAAAGTAAAAACCAGGGAGCCATCTAAAAGTCTACCAATTCCTCCCACACTGGCTTTTCCAGGGTTCCCTCTAGAGGCTCCATCAGTATTGACTTTTCCAAAATCCTTAGGAGGAGGTTACCAATTTCTAGTCCTATCCATCTTACTAATACTCACATTCCCTTTAAGATGGTTGCCCTTAGAAGGTTTAATATTCAATCTTTGCATCACTTGATCCCATCTTTGGTGGGAGTTTTGGGGGTGATTAAGGATATGATGGACTGATTCAACTAAGTTGGCTATGGTCTTTTTCCAAATATAGTGAATATCCTTCCTATCTTGATTAAAAATTCGGTTGTTCCTTTCATTCCAAATATTCCAAAGAAGAATGGTAGAACCCATCCAAACTAACTGCCTAATAAAATGATCAACACCCTCTTTTTTAGGCCAATCCCTCCAAAGTTGTTCAAAAGTGAAAAAATTGGACCACTGTAATCCAAGTAAAGTTACCATTCTCCTCCATAGCTCAGAGGCTAAAGTACACTCAATAAAAATATGGTTGATATTTTCTACATTCTCTTCACACATTTCACATCTAAAATGGCCATGAAAACCACACTTCATAAGTTGCTCACCAGTAAGCACCCTACGATGCTATAAAAGCCAATTAAAGAACCTCACCTTAGGCTAGAGCTTTTGAGCCCATAATTGAGAAAATATGTCAAAACAATGGTTGGGATTATTATGGCATAAGGTCAAATAACCTTGAGCAACTGAATACTCACCCTTAGTAGTGTCGTTCCATCCAAAACAATCTTTTTCATGGGACCAAGAGAGGGATCTCATATGAAGGATGCCTTGGATATCTTGTCTTTGCCTTTCTGGGATTTGAATAGGCCAGTCCTCAATAGGGATTCAATATCTACCAACCTTTGAATTACTAGTATGGTACCGACAGAAATTAGCTACCTTTATCCAATTAGCTCGGTGAAGCTCCTCCATCCAAGGCCTCCAATCGAGAAACTGAGTTATCAAAGGCTTGTGACCATCCCAAGAATCTGTCCAAAAATTTGCATGTTGACCATTATGAATGATCCAAAATAATTTTTTCTTTATAAAATCCTCACCAGTCTTAAGAACTGCTAAAATGGGAGAACATTTGGTAGGAAGTTGATAGCGAACAAGGTCTTCAGGACTTTTGTTCTCAGCATATTTAGCACAGAGATTATTGGCCCAAAGAGCATTGGGGTTATGCAACATCCTCCAATATAATTTAGCAGCTAAAGCTTTGTTGTTATTAATTGAAGACCAGAATCCTAACCCCCCTTCACTCTTAGGAAGACATAAAGTATCCCATTTCACCAAGGCCCATTTTCTTTTCTCCTTAGTACCACTCCAAAGGAAACGATGACTGATTTGATCCAATTCTCGAAGAACAACCTTTGGGATATTTAAAACAGAAGAAACATAAATAGGAATATCTTTAAGGACTGATTTTACCAAGGTGATTCTACCCCCAAAAGAAATCCACTTGTTGGTGAAAGCACGAGGTTACAAAAACAAAAAGGAATATGCCACAAGAAAAGAACAAGAAAGAACATATGCAAATTGACACAAGATAAAAGAAATATGAAATATGGTAATATATTTATTGATACGCTTTATAAATTGTGTTACAATATGTCTCCTTACTTTTTAGGGGATAGGAGAGTCAGATGTGTTTCTTGTCACAATATCCATGGATTCATATCCTTCTTTCACGTGCCCACATATAAGATGGGCGGACCAAAACGTCACCGCCACTTGTGTATGTGATTCTTTGCTCTTTCTTGCTCCTCTGCAGTCAAAAACCTGTGTTCAAAGAAAAATAAAATATTAGTAATACCTACAGACAGAATGAGACATGTATTTCCCAAAGCCGATTGTCAGTATATGTATGAAAATAATAAAATGACTATCATATGACCTTTGATTGACCTGAAACTTTGACAAAAGCATAAAAATATCATCAGAAGATCATTGCAAAAATAACAGTCTAAAAATTCCTCACAGATTTATATTCATTCTAGGGTGGGATGAATAGAACCTGCATAGATTGGGATTCGTTCTAGGGTGGGACGAATAGACCTGTAATAACTTGTCAAAAAGCACCCTATTCAATGTCCTATCCTGAAAGATCCAAATGACTTGCAAACTTGGGGTTAGCTAATTGGGGGCGTTTTGGGAAGACCCAGATGGCCAGATTTTTCCAATTTTGCCTCTAGCACCCATATTTTGAAGATGGCATCTACAAGTTAGTGAAATCGGGAAATAACAATAACCTGGTCAAAAATGATTAGAATGCAATGAAATTTGAACTGTAACCTATTTAACCTATCTAGAACACAATGCAAAAGAAAAACTAGAAAAATCTATCACATATTTCTATTCATCCTGGGGTGGGGTGAATTTGCCTGCGATAGATTGGGGAGCACCCGGGGGCAGGACGCCCACCGTTTGAGGCATTGTTTCGGCACCAATCCACTTGGGATGGGTCCAAAACTGATTATGGGGTATTGTCGACAAATTTGGTGGATAGTTGTCAAAAATCGGGTTTTGGGTACAGATTTGCGCCTCCAATAGTCACCCAATAACCTCCCTTTCGAATGAGAGATTAAGGATGTAAAAGCACAAATCACAGGTAGGTATGTAAATTGGCAGCACTTCGTTGCTCAAATTCTCCCTCTTTGTATATCTTTTGGGTGGGAAAAATCCCCAATTTATAGACCTTAGGGTCTCCTTGTTTGAATTGTGCATGCGAGGGCGCCACTTGAGTTAACTGTCCTATTTTCAGAGAAAAGCTAACTCCCTAATTAAAAATATTCTTGCATGATGTTTCTAAAATAAAGACACTCATCACTAAAGTCTCTCTTCTTGAATAAAAGCTATTCCTCACAATTGCATGGCCTGAAGCCTCAATTAACTGGCGGAGTTGCTGAAGTTTGACTTTTTTTGCCAGTCAAACCTTCTATTCACCTCACCCTAGGGAAAATTCTGTATTCGTCCCTGGGTGGGACAAATTACAGTTTGTATTCGTCCCTGGGTGGGACGAACAGAGAGCAAGGTGCCAAAAATGTGCCAAATTGACCTCTGACCTCTAAAACTACTTTTGGAAGTGGTTAGGACCACTGTTTAACCTCTAGGGGCTGCCCTAGGGGTTGTTTGTGTCAATGCGATCAGTGCTCATTGTCACGTAATCAGATTGATGTTGTTTTGGTGTCTACAGATGCCCCTTTTTGGGAAGCGCTATGCAAGGCAAAGCGCCAAGCAAAAATATATAACCAAAGCACTAATGATTAGGGTTTCTCAGTAACCTAACCAACTCTTGATACCCCAAGTATGGAAAGGGCACGTATTCTTGAATCCATGCTTCTGACGAGCTAAGGAACTAGAGTCAAGTGTTAACCTTGTTCAGTGAGGTGTTACTTGAACTTAGACATTGATCAATCATGAATAGGCAAAGGGCGCAACCTTTTGTCTGTTGGAACCTTGAGTTCATGATTCATGAATGCCAAGTGTTTGATCAACTTGTGATGATTGCTTATTTACTACCCCAAGAAGGGATGCAATTGTCTTTGTCAATAATCCTTTGAATGCGTGTCATTTCCTTGATTTTTTTGTTTTTGTTGATTGGTGACTAAGTGTGACTACCCCCTCAAGCGACAAATCGATGAGGGAATGACCGACATTAGAAAAGTGATGGGTCGCTTGACCCAAGATGACTTAGGTAAGGGTGCCTTCAATTTTTAAGCATTGAATGTGTGTGCAGTTTTCTGACATTTAGACCTATTTTTGGTGGGTTTAAACCCTTTTTTTGTGACGCATTTTGGAGCTAAAATTGGCAAAAAATCGTCTTCCCGTGGAGCAGTCCGGCTATGGTAGCCTTCTTAGGGAGTATGATAGTGACAATTTTTAACCCCAACATCTGTTTTGGATGCCAAGAATGTCAGGCGCAAATGCGCCTTCGTTCGGCAATGTTATTGCTATTTTTGGATGGGTTTTGACCCATTTTGGTGATGCCATTTAGGGATGAAATTCTTGAAAATTTGGCTCCCTGTGGAGCGGTCCGGCTATGATAGCCTTCTTAGGGAATAGGATAGTGAGGATTTGTGACCCCGACATCAGTTTTTGGATGCTAATAATGTCAAGCGCGAAAGCGCCTTCGTTCGACAATGTTATTGCTATTTTTGGATGGGTTTTGACCCGTTTTGGTGACGCCGTTTGGGGATGAAATTCTTAAAAATTTGGCTTCTTGTGGAGCGGTCCGGCTATGATAGCCTTCTTAGGGGATAGGATAGTGAGGATTTGTGACCTCGACATTGGTTTTGCATGCCCAAAATGTCCAGTGCAAAAGCATTCTAATCGGACACTGTTAGGGCTCGTTTTGGTGCATTTTTGTGCATTTTTTTGTTGTTTTTGAAATTTTTGCTTTGTATTCATCCCAGGGTGGGACGAATTCTTGTTTAATACTCATCCCAGGGTGGGATGAGTGCTAACCAGAGCGCTCGTCCCAGGGGGGACGAATACAGGCTCAAAAAGCCTTTTTAAAGGCCAAAACTGAGTTTTGGGCTCATTTGCATTTGTTTTTCTTTGGCAATTTGGAGCTCTGAGGAGGAAGTGGTCAATTCTGCGAAGCGAAGCGCTACAGAATTTTTCTTGTGACCATGAGTGCACACACCGGATCGAGTGGCGGAGCCGAAGCGCTACCAATGAGTGCCCTTTCCTCTTTATTGTTGTGTGTTGCAATTAGAAAATCGCATTTTGCTTATTTCTTATGTTTTTTTTTTTTTTTTGTTTGTTGTTGTTTATGGTTAAAAATGAAAACCCTAGTTGATGAACACATAACTAAAAACTTAATTTAACCCTAGTTAAACACAGATCAAAAGTTTAAGTGAAAACTGAACTTAGAAAGTTAGTTTAGAACAGAACTTAAAAACTACGTTGAACCTAAATGAAACCAAAAGCTAAACTATAAGTTAAAAAACGTAGAGTAAAACTAAGCGGAAAGCGTAGTGTGAACCCTAGTTGACTGAACCCTAGTTGTGTAATTGTTTTTGTTGTTTAATTAATCAGTTGGAGTTAAAAACCCTAGGTCTGACAAATTAATTTTTGTAAATTTTTGTTGTGTTTTTTGGAATTTATCAGTTAGGATTAGAAACCCTAGGACTGACAAATAATTTTATTGAATTTTGTAATTGTTTTTATGGTTTAATTAATCAGTTAGAGTTAAAAACCCTAGGTTTGACAAATTAATTTTTGTAAATTTTTGTTGTGTTTTTGGAATTTATCAGTTAGGATTAGAAACCCTAGGACTAACAAATAATTTTATTGAATTTTGTAATTGTTTTTATGGTTTAATTAATCAGTTAGAGTTAAAAACCCTAGGTTTGACAAATTAATTTTTGTAAATTTTTGTTGTGTTTTTGGAATTTATCAGTTAGGATTAGAAACCCTAGGACTGACAAATAATTTTATTGAATTTTGTAATTGTTTTTATGGGTTTAATTAATCAGTTAGAGTTAAAAACCCTAGGTCTGACAAATTAATTTTTGTTGTGTTTTTTGGAATTTATCAGTTAGGATTAGAAACCCTAGGACTGACAAATAATTTTATTGAATTTTTTAATTGTTTTTATGGTTTAATTAATCAGTTAGAGTTAAAAAACCTAGGTCTGACAAATTAATTTTTGTAAATTTTTGTTGTGTTTTTGGAATTTATCAGTTAGGATTAGAAACCCTAGGACTGACAAATAATTTTATTGAATTTTGTAATTGTTTTTATGGTTTAATTAATCAGTTAGAGTTAAAAACCTAGGTTTGACAAATTAATTTTTGTAAATTTTTGTTGTGTTTTTGGAATTTATCAGTTAGGATTAGAAACCCTAGGACTGACAAATAATTTTATTGAAGTTTGTTCTTTGTTTTTGGTTGTACAGTTTGAATGCATTATTTGTATATACATGTTAGAGTTGTACAGTTTTTCATTGTTTTTAATGTTTTTGTGTTGTTTTCTTTTGCAGGTTGTGAAGAGCCGGTACCGGGTGCCTATTGTGTTTACTGAAGTGCATGTAGTGCTGACCTTGGCTAACTGGGGTTGGCTTCATGCCCTTGGGCTCAAGCAGGTGACTCGACTGGAGATGGTGGTCGGGGATCGGGCCTATCTGATGGCCCTGATAAATCTGTGGGATCCCCGGACCAACACCTTCCATATCCCAACAGGGGAGATGACGGTGACCTTGGAGGATATCTATCAGATTCTTTGGATTCCAATAGATGGACTGTCGATCCAGACGACACCACAAAATCGGAGGACAACGGTACTGATACGTTGTTTTAGGCATGGGGAGGATTTGGGTGTGGAGAGCCCAATGGAGAGGGCGAAGATTGACTACCAGATGGTTGGCATACTGGTTCGATGGTGGCTAAAGAAGGGTTTGTTAGGAGTGAGGCACACATTACTCATGGGCCTCATTTCCAACATGCTGCTTCTCGACTCATCAGGGGCGAGGTTCCCATGGCACCTGCTAGAGTTTTTGTTCAGGCTGGTGGAGTGTTCGATAGACACACCGATGATTATGAGATGGGGATAGACTCTATTAGCATAGCTTTATGATGAGTTGTACGAAGTCTACTATCGAAAGTGAAAGGGAATCAGTTGTAGCTACTTGTTGTAGTGTTGGGCTTAGCAGCACATAGTAGTGGAGAGGCCTGCGGGGCTACCTTGGATGACTCGGGCGGAGATGGCAGACTGAGAGATTGGATATGAGGTATTATGGTGGAGGTCGAAGGAGCAAGGTCAGAGTCAACAATGGGAAGGTGTCGTAGGGCACTATGCCGATGCCTTCGCTCGGCTTACTCCAGGGGAGGTGTTCTGGCACCCCTATCGAGACTGTCTAGCCTGGCCTGAGGCTGGAGAGTGGCTTTGACGGGTATAGAGGGAGCGATGGCTGATTGGGAGGCATGGAACTGAGTAGGAGTTGTTCTCATACGTCCGAGTCACATGACATTTTGGAGTGGGCTAGGGGATTCCTGGTGAGCCCACGGTCTATCGGTGTCGGGGGGATGAGAGGACTCTAGATCAGCCAATCGTTGCATCACTTTGCGAGGATTTATATACGATGATTGACATCCCAGATGTGGATGACATCAGGGTTACTGCTGAGTATGAACAGTGGTGGACCTTGCAATAGTGGAGATGCGAGGGGTCACTTGGTGGTGCAGAGGCAGTAGCAATAGGGGATGAGGGGATAGAGGTACCAGATGAGGTTTGGGGCGCTCCACGAGATGATGCAGACATGGTAGAGGTTGAGGATGTTGGAGGGGATTTTGGGGTACCAGACCAGCCAGCAATGCAGGACATCTCAGAGTAGTGGGAGCTAGAGCAGGCGGCTGTCCTAGATTCGCCTATGCCTTAAGCAGGTTCAGAGGATGTGGAGGCAGGGTTATATGCTGAGAATGCATGATTGGTGGAGCTATTGCAAAGACAAGATGGAGAGCTAGGAGAGGCTTTACAGAAGAGAGATCTCCTGCAGATGTAGCTAGAAGAGCAGGAGAATGTATGGGCTAGTCCCACTGATAGGAGGTGGATATCGATGTTACACGAGAGAGGGATCTCTTGCGAACGCATCTAGCACAACGCGATGATGTAGTAGCTTACTACCATCGACAAGAGGTAGAATGGGTTCAACGAGAGGTAGAGTGGAGCTGACAAGAGTCATATTGGCAGTGACATCGACTAGATATGGAGGGAGATATCATCCACCTTGGTGGGCGGTTACCTAAGCCTCCTGGAGGGGGTTCTTCACGACGGACGAGAGACATCTATACTAAGCAGTTAGCATCGTCCTGTCGTCGATGGCTAAATGAGGGGAGCACTAGTAGGTGTGATGCAAGGGTGAGCAGCAGTCGCCCTAAGAGGTCCCATAGGACCCACACCACGGGGGGTATTTCCTGTCACATCGATCCTACGTGATCATGGTGGCCGACGCCCTAGGCTTGGGGGTTTTTGAGTTTTTGGCTGTTGTTGTGGGGTCAAAGAATCGATTCATTGTAGCCTATGGGCATTTTTGATGATATATATACAGATGACTCTTCTTTTGGTTTTTATAAACTTTTCATGGTGTTTTTTTATGGACATGTATTTACATTGATGGTATGCAAATGCTTGTATAAATGTGATGGTTCTAATTTGTATGATGTGTGCATATGGAATGAATGAAATTATTTGTTGATTACTTGTCGATGCACCATAGACTGTACAAGACTTGACTGACTTGTTATAACTAATGGGACGATTGTGTGGAATAACTTTGCATGTGAAAACTTTGTTTTTGTATTTTGCATATTTACTAATGGTGATGTAATGAAATGTACTAGTTGATTTTAAAAATGTAGTTAAGCTTTTCTGAGATTCAGATATTTTAACTAACTAGCCAAGACTGTACCTTTATCTCGCAAGACTTTTGAACAAGGTATAAATCTGACTTGGAGGTTAACCAAGTTATTTCACATCCTTATGTGTGCAATTGAGTTCGTTTAATTGGTATTTGTCAGGATACTGCCAGTTCCAGATAGGCTATCAACCAAAATTGTACTGAGGATCACCTAACTAGATCCACTAACTTCGTTGTATTTAGCAAGATTAATCCACAGGACAATCTAGGGTACCATAAGCTAGCTCATCCACATGCAAACATTGATCTGCTGACACGCAAAGCTAATGTGACAGACATATCATAATGCAGGTAGGATACCGCTATTGCCAGGTAGGTTGTCCACCAAACCTATAATGAGGATCACCTAAATGGTTTTTTAATGCTAAGAATTCCAGGGATTCAAGTTCAGGCTTTTTATCGGTTCAATGGTTTGGGATATTTGCTCGTATACAAAGTGATGAAAATCATGGTCTATTTGTTCTTTGTTTTTTTTTTTTGAGCAAGGATGTGAAATAGTAGTGATAACCACTATTATTTGATTTGGAATTTGAGATTTGTAAGGTGATTGGGGAATAACATTGATTCTTTTAGGCCTTGGGGATGACTACCCATCCTTGGCAGGGACGTGTAGTACGAATCCTTACGACTTTGGGAACCAACGGGTAGTATGGAGAGTATGAAGTGAGGGTATTGATCTTTTAGGACTTGGGGAGGACTACCCATCCTTGGCAGGGATGTGTGGTACGAATCCTTACGACTTGAGAGACCAAAGGTGATGGGGATGATGGCTTGTGGAAATGGTGTTTTTGAATGGTCATTGATTCTTTTAGGCCTTGGGGATGACTACCCATCCTTGGTAGGGACGTGTAGTACGAATCCTTACAACCGTAGGAACCAATGATGACTTTTGAATTTTTGGTAGTGATGAAAACCACTGTTGATGAGGAGGAATGGAGGGGGAAGAGCTTGTCCTTTTGTCAATTCTCAGCATTCTTGAACCATTCGCACAAGGGAATGAACAGTATAATCTTTCATCGATGGTACCCTAGACTACTTTGTAGGTTTCTCTTGCATTCACACAACTTAGGAATTATTTTATGTATGTAAATTTGTGTAGGGATATTAAATAACGAGGCGTGACCCAAGTAAAATGTTCCTGTGTAAAATCTATTTAACTGTGTACAATTTTTTGGCTAGAAAATTAAAGACAACTGAATGACGAAAACCCTAAATACATTAGGATACAACTGACTAATGCTAAAAAAATGGGATGGTGTGATGCGGGATGTAAGCATTGATAAAATTGATTTGATGTGGAAGAGGATGGGATTGTCAAGTAAGGATAGTCTATGGTGCTTTTGACTTGTATAACCAGCAAATATGCAATGTATGAATGTGATGCCTAATGCAACCTATATTTTTATATTTTTGATGTTTTATGAGTATGCATGGAATGGAGATGCAAATTTTTTTTTTTTTGATGATTTTATTGTTTTTGTTTATTTTTGAATATTTGTTTTGACCAAGCGGTTATGGTAACCCTTGGAGCTTTTGGTTTGACCAAAGGGTTTATGGATACCTTTGGTGCATTTATGAGGTTGACCAAGTGATTGTGGGAATCCTTGGAGCTTTTGGTTTGACCAAAGGGTGTATGGACACCTTTGGGGTATTTTGGGATGGACCAAGCGATTGTGGGAATCCTTGGAGCTTTTGGGTTGACCAAAGGGTGGATGGACTTTGGGGCATTTTGGGGTTGACCAAGCGATTGTGGGAATCCTTGGAGCTTTTGATTTGACCAAAGGGCATATGGACACCTTTGGGGCATTTTGGGGTTGACCAAGCGATTGTGGGAATCCTTGGAGCTTTTGGGTTGACCAAAGGGTGGATGGACACCTTTGGGGCATGTTGGGGTTGACCAAGATATTGTGGGAATCCTTGGAGCTTTTGATTTGACCAAAGGGCATATGGACACCTTTGGGGCATTTTAGGGTTGATAAAGCGATTGTGATAATCCTTGGAGCTTTTGGGTTGACCAAAGAGTTTATGGACACCTTTGGGGCATTTTGGGGTTGACCAAGCAATTGTGATAATCCTTGGAGCTTTTGGGTTGACCAAAGGGTTTATGGACACCTTTGGGGCATTTTGGGGTTGACCAAGTGATTGTGATAATCCTTGGAGCTTTTGGTTGGACTATGGATCTCTAAATGTGGAATGGCCTCAAATGAATGATGTTCAAGGGTTCAAGCTCCTTGATTCCTTCAAGAGAGGCAAGCCGATAAGTTCTAGGTTCGATTTGACTATCAATCACATAAGGACCTAACCAGTTTGCTACAAACTTGTCCCTCAGATGGGACGATAAATTGGAATTCTGTTGGTTTTCTTTTAAGACCAAATCTCCGACCTGAAAGTCCCTTAAGTGAACCTTCATGTTATATGCTCTCTTAAGTTGCTCTTGATAGCTACCCAAATGCTCGAGAGCATTGACGTGTCGTTCGTCAAGCAACATGAGTTGATCTAACCAGGTCTGCCACACAGTGTCATCATCAATGAACTCTTGCATGGATATGTGCAGCGAAGGGATTTCCACCTTAAGAGACATAACAGCCTTGGAGCCATACACTAGCAAAAATGGAGTTGCCCCAGTGGGCGTTCGAATGCTAGTGTGATAAGCCCATAGGGCAAGCGGGATCTAAATTTTCCAATCCTTATGATTATCTGTGACAGTATTTTTGAGGATGGCAACTAGTATTTTGTTTGACGCCTCTGCTTGCCCATTTGCCTACGGATAATAGGGTGTTGAAAAATTGTGCTGAATTTTGTACTTTGTGGTCAAAGCACGCACGTATTTGTTCTTGAAGGGCATCCCATTATCCGAGAGGATCTTGGATGGAATACCAAAATGACATATGATGTTATACAAAATAAACTCCACAATGCGGGGTCCAGTCGTAGAGGTTAATGAAATTGCTTCCACCCACTTGGTAAAATACTCTGTGGCTGTTATGATAAATGTGTGATGACCCGACGATGCAGGGGAGATATTTCTGATTAGATCAAAGCCCCACTACAAAAAAGGCCAAGCTGATTGGATCGATTGCAATGCCTAAGAAGGTACATGTGTCAAATTGGCATGATGTTGACACTACACGCACTTCTTCACATATGCGCAACAATCTCACTCCAAATATGGCCAATAATAGCCCATGCAAAGAATGTGCTTTGTGATGGCCATATCGCTGAAGTGGCCACCACATGTACCATCGTGGGCTTGGGTGATCACCCAAGCAGACTCCTGCTAGTCCAACCAATGGAGGAGGATTCCTTCATAGCTCTGACGATATAAAATGTCTCCTAGCAAGACATGTTTTTTTGCTTTTTGTTTGAATGATATTTTTGCGGCTTGCATCAATCCAAGTGGGAGAGTACCTAGCTTGAGGTAATCCCTTAGGGGTGTGTACCAATCCTGCTGATCAGAAACCTCGATGGTATGAATAGCCAATCCCTCTTGAAGTTCATCCTAAGCAAAAGCTGAGTAGGAAAGGACTTGTAAAAATAGCATTATATTGCTATTAATAGGGGTAGGGGAGAACAAGGACCCCTAGTTGGCTTTAGTCAAACAATCTTGGATTTGAGCAAACCTATCCATAGATGGTTCAATCTGGATCAAGTGGATTTCTGGCATGAGGTCAAAGCTTGCACGCTCCATCATGGGTTGCGATAATGTCTTGACCTGAATAGTTGTCATCTCATCGGAAGGGTCTTACGGGATTAGTGACCCCAAGGAGGCCATAGTATCCGCAAAACGATTCTATGATCAAGGGAGTGCCTCAATGTCGTACCATTCAAGTTGTGCTAGGAATTTGTCCATAAGGTCTTTATAAGCCTGCAGAACTAGGCATTTACATTGGAATATCCCCTTAACTTGATTGACAATTAATAATGAGTCACCAAAGATGTTCAATCGTTTAATGTTCATGGTGACTATTTTCTGAAGACCTATGAGCAAGGCTTCGTATTCTGCATTTTTATTGGTGCACGAGAAGGCTAATTTAAATGATAGAGGCAGCGAAGCCCCTTGCGGAGTGAAGAATACAATTCCTGCACCACCCCCTTTCTCACACTTAGAACCATCAAAGAATAGGGTTATGTCAGCCTGTGACTCAGGCTCATCAGAATCTGGCGATTCTGAAACACGAAAGACCCCATCATCAGGTAGTTCAAAGGTTAGAGGTTGATCATCTTTAAGAGGAGCCTCTACTAGTTGATCGGTGATGACTTGACCTTTTATGGATTTTTGTCCAATGAATTCGATGTCAAACTCCGTCAACAACATGATCCATTTTGTCATGTGGCTACTATGATAAGTACAACTCATCATGTATCGTAATGGATTCTCCTTAGACACAACATACATCTTATTGTTGAGCATGTAGTGGTGTAGCTTTTTGGTAGCAAACACCACTGCCAAGCAGAGCTTTTCAACGTATGCATAGTTAAGTTCATAACTAACCAAGGTGCGACTAAGATAGTATGTAGCCTGTTCTTTGTGAAGTTCTTTTTTCTGAGATAGCATGGCATCCAGTGCCACCTCAGTAGCTGAGATGTATAAATAGAACGACACTCCTGGTCTAGGTGGTGCCAATACTGGCGGCGAAGCCAAGTATTGTTTAATGTCGTCAAAGGCTGACTGGCACTCGTCATCCCAGTGAAATGTGACCCCCTTATGCAATAATTTATTCATGGGTCGGCATTTTTTAGATAGGTACGCTATGAAGCGCTTGATTGACGTGACCTTTTCCTGCAGACTCCTGAGTTGCTTGATGGTAATTGGGGGAAGCATTTCAAGGATTGCCTTGACTTTGTTTGGGTCTACCTCGATTCCTCATTTGGAGACTATGAAACCTAAGAGATTTCTAGAGGTGACGCCAAAGACACACTTCTTGGGGTTTAGTCTGGATTTATGCTCAATGAGGCGATCGAGGACTTTACTTAAATCACCAAGGTGATCTGGGCACAAAATAGATTTTTCCAACAAATCATCCATGTAATCTTCCAAAGTTTTGTGCATGTAATCATGGAAGATGTAGGTCATGGCACGTTGGTAGGTGGCGCTAGCATTTTTAATGCCAAAAGGCATGACCTTATAACAAAATGTCCCCCAAGGCATTGTAAATGTCATTTTTAGTTGGTTCTCAGGATTAATACAAATCTGATTGTATCCTGAGAAACCATCCATGAGGGAAAACATTTTGTGGCCCACTATAACGTCTACCAACACGTCGATGCTTGGCAAGGGAAAATCATCCTTAGGACTCGCTTTGTTAAGATCTCAAAAATCAATGCATATGCGAATCCTTTTATCGGGCTTCTTGACGGGAACCATGTTAGACAACCATGGAGGATAATCCACACAGATGACAAATTATGCATCCAAAAACTTTTGTGACTCATCTTTTACCATTAAGGCCACTGTTGGGTGCATATTGCGTAGTTTTTGCTTTACTAGCTTGATTATCGGATCAAGCATTAAATTATGCGTGACTAGTTGTGGGTCTAGTCCCGGCATATCCTTGTATGACCATGCAAAAACCTCCTTCTTCTCCTTACGAAGGGCAATGTACTCGGCTTGCTCTTCGGGGGAGAGACTTACCCCCAGCTTGAGAATCCATGGATTCATTGGATCTGTGTCGATGTCTATGTCAGTCATTGCCTCGATCGACATGTGGGATTCGTCCTCCAACTGGTGTGGAGTTGGTATTAGATGGATATCATTTGCTAAATTAAGATCATCATTAGGAACGTCAGGTTCCTCTTCAGCATGGAAGACATCCTGAGTCTGGCCTAGAGTGAAATGAAACATCCCACCGCAAGGCCAGTACTCTGATGGGGATGGTGGTGTGTCAGCGTGATCCCAATCGATAGCCTCTATGTCTAGATGCAATAACCATGTTGGATCAGCTAGATCATGGATGGGGCCGGTCAAGTCAATGGAGATCATGTTGATGAAATGATTGTAACCTCCATTACCGTAGGTGTGATAACTCTAACATTTTAGATGTTCTTGATGCATTGGATCTAGCTCTGTAGGCACTGGCACAAAGGGATCAGCCCTATGCGTGGACATGCAAACAGGGTCTGCCCTAGGCACTGATGGTTTGATAGGGTCTCCAAGCGGAAGATGCTCTCTATGTACCTAGAGTGGCGGGTGTAGTAATTGCTATAACTACATCGGGTTGAGGTGCCACCTATGTCTTGGACCTATGTGTAAGTGTTCAAACATGTCATCTATGTCCAAGGGATATTACTGTTGTATTTGTCGCATATGGTTGAGATAGGCCATCTCAATTTCATCTTTGTAATCACTGTCAGAAATCCACAGGCCTTCATTGGCTCCAATAACTGCTTACAACATGGGAAGCTCATCTTGCTTGAGCAAATTAATATGATCCCAGCGAGGTTGTTTCGCTTTCTACGGGGGGACCTGATTTTGTTAAGGTAGCCTATGCTCAATGGGAATATGGTCAAGAATCTCTCTTGATAATCATCCATGGGAAGCACGTGGGAATGATTGCTTCCTGACTCAAGAGGATACCAAGGTGATACCTTGTACTCCAACTCATCATCCGAAGACTCTGCTTGATCTTGGTCATACCCTTCATGGAGGTGAGTCCTTGAATTGTCTCCCATTGCGACCAAAGGGAAAGGGTTATTGAGGTCAACAAGGTTGTTTGTGTGTAATGGGAAATAATCCCCCAATGTATAAGTTGTATTTGGATTGGCATATGGATCTGATGCCAACCCATCCTTGTTGCCTATCCCGAGGCTTTACATGTTTTCAACCAAGATGTCGAGGGGCAAAGGGTGATTAAACCCTACTCTTGACTTGTCATAAGGCATTTGGTATCTTGGCTGGCACAAAACATGCACTCCTTGTTCATACCTGCCCAACCCATATCCATGCCAATTGCATTGGCTAAGATATCTTAATGTGAAGTCTGGGTTAGACAGATAATTGACATCTTCATCAAAGGGCTCTTCATCTTCCTCTTCTTGTAGGGAAGGTTCAACGCCATTATCCAGGCCCCCATAAATGAAGTTTGTCTGATTAGGTGGGTAGCCTAAAGGAACCACAGAGCCTACGGGGAGTCGAGGTTTCCCCATGTCTTGCATGGACTCAATTGTAGGCGTGGCTATAATGTTTTGCACTAGATACTCCCCCAATCCTGTGTTGGCCATCTCAACTATGATTGTTGGCATTTGAGGGGGAGCGAATGGAAGTTCTCCTTGAGTCCAATCCAGGTGGGGTGAACTAGGTGTCTCAACTTCCATCCTACTAGGCTTCTCTTCTGTCGAGATGTTGGAGACTAAGGGTGGTTCCTCTTCTAGGGGCTTCTTTTCATTGTCCGTTGGTGTGGCCACCGTAGGTGGCATCGTTGTGGGAGGACCAGATGAAGAAGATGAACCTGCCTGGGAATTTGATTGATTAGGTAATGGATATTATTGCATAATCAGACTCCTTTTAGATGGATTTAACTAAAAATCCACATGCATTGAAGGAAGGGTTGACTACGGAATTAGTTGCACTATATTGCAGTATTTGAAAGGTTTTAAGTCTACAGGGACCACATGCACTTGTTCTTCAAATGTATATTTCAAACATTGATGAGAAATTATAGGGACACACTTCATGTCCCAGATCCAAGGTTGCCCCAACAAGATATTATAATCCATCTCACCTTCTAAAATGTGGCACAATGTATGAATGGTCTTTTGTCCCACTTGTATGGGTAGGACAATTGTGCCAACTGTCGAGCATATCGCATCATTGAATGCTCGAAGAGTATAAGTGGAAGGTACGATGTGAGAGGCTGGCAGCTTCAAATGTTTCAGTGTGACGGTTGTAATAATGTTACTAGATGAACCAGTGTCTACCAATACCCACTTATATGGAATCCCGTTGATTGCCATTGAAAGCACGAGGATACAAAAACAAAAAGGAATATGCCACAAGAAAAGAACAAGAAAGAACATATGCAAATTGACACAAGATAAAAGCAATATGAAATATGGTAATCTCTTTATTGATACACTTTATAAATTGTGTTACAATACATCTCCTTCCTTTTTAGGGGATAGGAGAGTCAGATGTGTTTCTTGTCACAATATCCATGGATTCATATCCTTCTTCCGCGTGCCCACATATAAGATGGGCGGACCAAAACGTCACCGCCGCTTGCGTATGTGATTCTTTGCTCTTTCCTACTCCTCTGTAGGCAAAAACCTATGTTCAAAGAAATAGAAAATATTAGTAATACCTGCAGACAGAATGAGACATGTATTTCCCAAATTCGATTGTCAGTATATGTATGAAAATAATAAAATGACTATCAGATGACCTCTGATTGACCTGAAACTTTGACAGAAGCATAAAAATATCATCAGAAGACCATTGCAAAAAGAACAGTCTAAAAATTCCTCACAAATTTATATTCATTCCAGGGTGGGACGAATAGAACCTGCACAGATTGGGATTCGTTCCAGGGTGGGACGAATAGACCTGCAATAACTTGTCAAAAATCACCCTATTCAATGTCCTATCTCGGAAGCTCCAAATGACCTGCAAACTTGGGGTTAGCTAATTGGGGGCATTTTGGGAAGACCCAGATGGCCATATTTTTCCAATTTTGCCTCTAGCACCTAGATTTTGAAGATGGCATCTACAAGTTAGTGAAATCGGGAAATAACAATAACCTGGTAAAAAATGATCAGAATGCAATGAAATTTGAACTGTAACCTATTTAACCTATCTAGAACACAATGCAAAAGAAAAACTAGAGAAATATATCACAAATTTCTATTCATCCTAGGGTGGGGCGAATTTGCCTGCGACAGATTGGGGAGCGCCCGGGGGCAGGACGCCCACCGTTTGAGGCACTATTTCGGCACCAATCCACTTGGGATGGGTCCAAAATGGATTATGGGGTATTTTCAAAAAAATTGGTGGATAGTTGTGGTCAAAAATTGGGTTTTGGGTATAGATTTGCGCCTCCAATAGTCACCCAATAACCTCCCTTTCGAATGAGAGATTAAGGATGTAAAAGCACAAATCACAGGTAGGTATGTAAATTGGTAGCACTTCGTTGCTCAAATTCTCCCTCTTTATATATATTTTGGGTGGGAAAACTCCCCAATTTATAAACCTTAGGGTCTCCTTGTTTGAATTGCGCATGCGAGGGCACCACTTGAGTTAATTGTCCTATTTTCAAAGAAAAGCTAACTCCTTGATTAAAAATCTTCTTGCATGATGTTTCTAAAATAAAGACACTCATCACTGAAGTCTCTCTTCTTGAATAAAAGTTATTCCTCACAATTGCATGGCCTAAAGCCTCAATTAACTGGCGGAGTTGTCGAAGTTTGACTTTTTTTGCCAGTCAAACCTTCTATTCGCCTCACCCTGGGGTGAATTCTGTATTCATCCCTAGGTGGGATGAATTAAAATTTGTATTCGTCCCTGGGTGGGATGAACAGAGAGCAAGGTGCCAAAAATGTGCCAAATTGACCTTTGACCTCTAAAACTGCTTTTGGAAGTGGTTAGGACCATTGTTTAACCTCTAGGGGCTGCCTTAGGGGCTATTTGTGTCAATGAGATCAGTGCTCGTTGTCACGTAATTGGATTGGTGCTGTTTTGGTGTCTATAGTTGGTCCACTTTCCAATTTTCTTCTTGACTTTGTCCAACAACCAATTCCAATATTTATTTTTCTGCCTTTGAATATTTATGGGAATACCTAAATAAGTGATTGGAAGAGAGGTCTTATTATATCTTAATTTATCCAAGACCATGGCTTCCTGTCTAGTAGAGCAGTGAAATAAAATAACTTTAGATTTGTCTTCATTGATCAACTACCCAGTAGCCTTAGAAAAATAGCTAATGATTTGCTTAAAATTAGAAGCTTCCTTAACTGTAGCTTTACCTAAAAGGGTAGAGTCATCCACAAATTGAAGATGAGAGATAGGTCTAGCTCCATGAGCAATGGTAACTCCCTCAAGGGTTTTGTTTTCCCTCTTTTTGGTTATAGTCCTACCCAAGCATTCAACAAGAATGATGAATAAAGAAGGGGATAGTGGGTCACCTTGCTTGATACCTCTGGAAGCTAGGAAATGCTGAGAAGGCCTACCATTGATAAGAACTAAGTAGTAAATTGAAGAGATACATCCCATAATCCAATCCATCCAATCCTTAGAGAAACCAAATTGCCTCAAAACTTTGATAAGGTAGTGCCAATCCACTCTGTCATAAGCTTTGGATAAGTCTAACCGGATGAACATAGAAGGAGAATTTTGCATATCCATGGAATGGATGGCTTCCTAAGCAAGAACTATCTCATCTACTATTTGATGTCCTTCCACTTATCCCCCTTGCTCCGGGGAAATAATCTTATGTAAAAGAGGCTTCAACCTTTCTGCCATGATTTTAGTAATAATTTTGAGAAGAACATTACATAAAGCAATAGGTCTAAAAGCTGAGATATGATCAACCTCTTGAGCTTTTGGAAAAAAAGTAATATAATTTTTATTGATAACCTTCAAAATTTATTTGTATTTCCTGGCTTCTTCCACCACCTCTAATAAATCAACATGAAGGATATCCCAAAAATCTTGGTAGAACTCAATAGGAAAACCATCAAGACCTGGGGTTTTCCCTTTTTGCATTTTAAAAACTACTTGTTGAAGCTCATTGATAGTAATAGGAGCAGTCAAAATAGAGTTCTCCTCAGAAGTGATAAGAGAAGGGATTGCTTGAAGAACATTTTGTTGAGAAGTTGAGTCAAGAGGAGTAGCAGCAAAAATATTGGAAAAGTAATCAACAACAATAGAGTTCATGCCATCCCAAGTATAAACAACATCTCCAGAATCTGATTTTAAGGAAGAAATAAAGTTGTGAGATCTTCGAGCTAGAAGATATTTATGGAAGAAATTTGTGTTTCGATATCCTTCTTTGAGCCATTGAATTCTAGATTTTTGCTTCCATAAGATTTCTTCTCTTTTTTCCCATTCCTCTAACTAAGTTGTGAGTTTAATTTCATCTACACTTATCTTCTCTGTGAGGCCATCTAAATGGATTTTCTTATTCAAATTTTCAATATGAGCAATAACTTCATGTTTTTTTTTATGAACATACCCAAACTCTTTCCAGTTCCAAGTCTTGATTTTGGATTTAATGTATTGCAGTATTTTGGCAAAACATAACATCTTAGTCCCATGCCTAGGTTTACCTTCCTTCCACCATTGTTGCACATGAGGTCTGAAGGAAATGTCTCTAAGCCACATTAATTAAAAACGAAAAGGAGAGAAACTCACATTGGTTTTCCACATTTCCACCATAACTGGCCAATGATCTGAACCAGCATTATTAAGAGTCTTCACTTTAGGAATGTGACCATGGATTAAGAAATTTTCAGAGAGCAAAACCCTATCCAATCTCTCCATTATACAAGCTAAGCCTTGATTTCTGTTAGACCAAGTCATAAGGCCATTATCTGGTTGGATATCCACAAGATGGAGGTTTGCAATATATTCGCTCATGAGGTCAGTACTTTTGTCCAAATTTCTATTTCCCCCCATTTTCTCATCCAGAGAGAGGATGATATTGAAATCTCCTCCGATCAAGATCCAATATTTAGGAAAATGAGAGATAATATGAGTAATATCCTTCCACTATCTTCTTTTTTCCTCCAAAGAAGTCGGAGCATAAACAATAATGCAGAGCATAATCTGGTTGGAATGTCTACTTTGAATAGCTATAGCCAACAAACCCCAACTGCCAACCATATGGTGAATAACTACCTCTTTTGGGTCCCAAAGACAAGAAATACCACCCGAAGTCCCTTGGGAACTGAGGGAAACCACTTTTCCAGCTGGCCAAATTTTACTGGCAATTAAGTCCATATCCTCCATTGACATTTTTGTTTCTTGAAGGAAAACAAGATGTGGATGATTTATCTGAATCATTCTTCTAATTTCATTTTGTTTTGAAAGACTCCCTTTGAGTCTTCTAATATTCCAAGTAAATTTTGGGAAGGGCATTAATCTTACCTTCCTCTACAAGCTTTTCACCTTCTTTTACCATATGATATTGATTGGTCTTGCGACCTACTTTTTGATTAGAATCCATCTTCAATTTTTTTTTCCTTGTTTCTTGACTTATTCCAATTGAATCTGAGATGGCTTCTAACCTTGAAGAATGCTCATACACAGCCAAAATTTTACTAGATGGTTCAATGGAGTCTATATTGGGACCTACATTATTTGAAGTTTTGACATTTGAAATATTGTTTTTCTTGTGTAAATTTTCTCCTTTTTTTTTCTGTTGAAAACATTTGATTTGTTGGTTTGTCTCTGAGTTCTTTCCTTCATATTTAAACTGCATTTCTAAGATTTTAGTTTCCATTATTTCCTCTTCCTCACTTGGGACATCATTTGTGGAAAGGATTTCAAAAATATTAGCAAATGACTTTGATTGATCCTTCATTACTTGTTTTTTCTCGAGTGTTCTTCTTCTTAGGTATTTGGAAACCTGTTGAGTTTATATCTTCTTTCTTTTGATCAGGAATTTTATTTGGGCAAACACTGGCCAAATGACCATATTCATGGCAAATTCTACAACAAAAAGGAATATTCTCATAGTCCACTACTTGATCCCAAGTGTCTTCCCGAAATTGTAATGTGATCTTTTTAGGTAGGGGTTTGTCAAAATCCATTAAAACACAAATTCAAGCATAAATAATATGTTCAAAATTTTGAGTACAATCAGCAGTCATCATAAAAGTTCCTAAAGAGTTTCCAATTGAAGAAAAAATAGTAGGATTCCAAAATTCAATAGGGAGGCCAAAGAGTCTAACCCACACGGGAGCTATAGAAGGCATCTCTTCTTCGGCTTTAAATTTAGTATGCCAGGGCTTCATGAAAAGCCCTGCACTTCCAAAAAACTAAGGACCGCCTTGAAAATTTCTCTCTATCTTCATTATTAGCAAATAAAACAAGAAAATAACCATTTGGATAAATAGAGATTTGTAACTCACCTTTAGTTTTCTAGCTTTTTGCATCCCAGACTTTGAAAGCGAGATAGACTCGGACGAAAACCCACGAACCGACAAATTAGTCCTCTTTTTTCCAAATCTTCAATGCCAGTCTGAATGTTACCCATATCAAGCTTAACAATAGGAGTTCCATCAACTACTTTAAGACATCCTGACTCCGTTTTCCTAAGATCAATCTTAGGCATTCTTAGAGGTTTATGAGAAGCCCTAGTATTGATATTAGCATTAGGCTGAGGCTATCCACCACGAAGGGCATCCATAAAATTCATTTTTGGGACTGAGTCTTCAAAATTCTTACCCCTGACAAGGGTTTTCACAGTAGAATTATTTTGTGGGTGCACCTTAGCACCAGATTCACTTGAGATATGAGCCATTTTTTGATCAACTGCTTGAAACTTATTTCATGGTGTCTTTAATCCTTGCCCTAGACGCCGTGGAAAGGTATTGTTTTCACTTTTCTTTTGTGCAACAAATTGGAAGTCGTTGTCACTCAAGTTCACAGTATGATCTATTGAAAGACAAATTTTTGACCCATCTTGTATCCCCTACAACATTTCTTGCTAAAATATTGAGCATAAACCACAAAAATATTTGCCGCTAGGGCCCGAAGGCCCTAAAAACCAACCTCTAGAGCTGCTTGTACTCAACCCAGATGAAACCCTCGCATAGCCGCTTGCCAAATATATCGTTCACACATAGGGATGCACTAGGATCTGTGTTGCTCCAAATGATATGAAAATTGGTGGAGACGTTCTAGGGTTTTTCAGGCATCTACCCTCAAAAATTTTTCGTCACACATATTATTATTGTTTATCTCTAAATAATACCAATTTATAAAATATTTAAACTTACACTTAGTAAAGCATGCATAAACTTAGTTATAGTGATAGATACAAACAAATGTCAGAGTCACTTAGTCAAAGTTACATATTGGTTACCATTCAAAACAATGCATCATCATGAACTAAACATGTTAATTGTTGTGACATGTTTAATCTAAAGGATAACTTTACTCATGCATTGTTATTAGATTAAACTTTATAATATAAACATGTTATATTATAAGTGGATTAAAAACATTGATATTCAATTTTATAATTTTAAATTTAAATAAATAATATGGTCATAGTCTTCAAAAGCAATCAAGGTCATCCATCAAATTGATTGATATGTTTAAGTTGGCTGTTAATATGGGGAGCTTAGTTTGAGTTTTGCAATCAACCTTGAATATGTACATGGGCCACACGATCCTACCTTATACAACCTTCAAATGTAAAATTAATTTAATAATATAATTTTATTAAAATAATCAAATGACAAGAACTTAAGCAGTTAAATTGCATGGACTTTGAAGAAGGAGAACCAAGTTCGAATAAAAAATTATATTTTTCAAGACACCTTTGCCAAGTCCGTTTTAATTTCATATAACCAATTATTTTTTGTCATGATAATATTAATTTTTATTTTATCTTTCAAATTGAATTTAGGTTACTGAGATAGAACATCTTTTACTAAGCAAGTTTTGGCCATAATTACTACAAATCTGTCTTATTTAAATCTTATAAAGGACTAATCATTTACGTTTTTATTATTATTTTTATTTTAATTTTTTATTACTTTTAGTGTGAGAAACCCCTACGACCAACACATAGGGCTGAGCAGTCTTCTCCCAACTATGACCCCCATAAAGTCGAGAGCTAAAGGGTTAATCATTAACGATGTTATAATTATTTTTATTTTTATTACATTAGTGTGAGAAACCCCTATGATACGACCGACGCATACGGCTGAGGAGTCTGCTCCAAACTATGACCCTTTCGTAAATCGGAAAGATATGCTTATCAATAAGGAATTTAACACACAACCACCACACACCCACCCCCTCACACACTCGTCGTAGTTTGAACCTTAACCTCCCTGCACCTAAATCTCACAACTTTACACTATTCCCACTGAAACATTTTAAAAATTAAATTTAATACAAAATCGTGGTTTTAAAGAAGTAAAAGATTTATGGCATTCAACAATATTCCCCGTTGTCTCGAATCCAATTTACGTAAGTAGCATCTCCTAAAAAAACGCAGATAATTAAAAATAATTAAAATAGATCGTTAAGAAAATGTTATAAAAAAATAAGCTGCTCAACACAAAAACCAAGTGTTGTAAAGAAAAACGCTTACGACAAATGGCAAATATTAATGAACAGAAAAACATTGTTTGGGTGCCCAACCCTCACGTATGTTGCCTAACCCTCACGTATGTTGTTCTTGCTTTACCATAGTAAAATCCGTTTGATTTATTGAGACAATAGGCGGTACTACCTGCATTTAGCATTTGATTAATAATATTGTCACATCTGTAACGCAATTGAATTTTGATTAGCAATAGTTACTAACTTAAAACAACAAAATTTATGAAGTTTGGTTCTTTTTCATAGGCATGTGTATAGGTGTATGTTAAGTTTTTTA
This sequence comes from Wollemia nobilis, assembly GCA_028583015.1. Taxonomy (NCBI): domain Eukaryota; kingdom Viridiplantae; phylum Streptophyta; class Pinopsida; order Araucariales; family Araucariaceae; genus Wollemia; species Wollemia nobilis. Next base: position 2,506,362 of record JAQPPZ010016509.1, on the reverse strand, counting down.
TTGGTAAGCTCAACTCTCCTTTTTATAAGAAATCATAATTGAATAGAGATACCAACCTTAAATGATTTTTTTTTTATTTTGTCATGAGGATTTTAGCAAGTGGGTTATATTTTTGTTAAAAAATACAATCACAACAGCGGTAAATGTGTTGGGTTTTCTATGAAGATACTTCAGTTCAAATCAAGATGGGATCACAACCTCAAAGAAAATTCAAAGTCACCTTGTCCCATCAGAAATAAAAATTGCACTATTAAACATGTGACCCTTATTGCCCTTATTGCTATGGTGTTCCTTCACGGAAAAAAAAAAAAAAAAATACACTATTAAACATGTGATGGTAAAGATATTTGATGAGACCATGGCTCTCCTCAAAGAAAATTCAAAGTCACCTTGTCCCATCAGAAATACAAATTGCACTATTAAACATGTGACCCTTATTGCTACTGTGTACCAGTGTTGGTACAGGAAAAAAAACAAAAAAACAAAAAAATACACTATTAAACATGTGGTGGTAAAGATATTGGATGAGACTTAAGTTGAAACCAAGAAAGGGACCACACTATCCTTTGAATTGGGTCTCGTCAAAGAAAATCCAAAGTCCCCATTCCATCAGAAATAAAGATTGTATTATTAAATACCTATTATTGAGGTATCTCATTAAACACATGTGACCTTTACTGTTGTGCTGAACTTTCCCATAAAGACAGAAATTGCACTCTTAAACATGTGACAAATGATATGCCCGGGAAAGCATCATCCATAATGCCAACTTTCTAAAATTTTCTATTGGTAAGCTCAACTCTCATTTTTTTAAGAAATCATAATTGAATAGAGATACCAACCTTAGATGATTCTTCTTTTATTTTATCATGAGGATTTTAGCAAGTAGATTATATTTTTGTTAAAAAATACAATCACAACAGCCCTAAATGTGTTGGGTTTTCTATGAAGATACTTAAGTTCAAATCAAGATGGGGATCACAACCTCAAAGAAAATTCAAAGTCACCTTGTCCCATGAGAAATAAAAATTGCACTATTAAACATGTGATCCTTATTGCCCTTATTGCTATGGTGTTCCTACAGAAAAAAAATACACTATTAAACATGTGATGGTAAAGATATTGAATGAGACCCTGGCTCTCCTCAAAGAAAATTCGAAGTCACCTTGTCCCATCAGAAATAATAATTGCACTATTAAACATGTGACCCTTATTGCCCTTATTGCTATGGTGTTCCTACAGGAAAAAAAACAAAAAAAAATACACTATTAAACATGTGGTGGTAAAGATATTGGATGAGACTTAAGTTGAAACCAAGAAAGGGACCACACTATCCTTTGAATTGGGTCTCCTCATATAAAATCCAAAGTCCCCATTCCATCAAAAATAAAGACTGTATTATTAAATACTTATTAGTAAGGTATCTCATTAAACACATGTGACCCTTACTGCTGTGCTGAACTTTCCCCATAAAGACAGAAATTGCACTCTTAAACATGTGACAAGGAAAGCATCATTCATGACTCCAACTTTCTAAAATTGCAATATTAAACACGTAGCAAACGTCATGCATGAAGTTGAATGCATCGTGATTTCTTGTTATAAATAGGCAAGGAAGTCCCTTGGGCAAACAAAAAGCTTCAGCTCCAACTCTTGCGATGGCTGCTATGTCTCTTAGCTTGGGCCTTAGCAATAACTCATTCTGCTACAAGTCTCGCAATGGCCTTCCGTTTTGTGCTAAGCCATTCCCAGCACTAAGCAGAATGCATAGGCGTAGATTTTCTGTTGCTCACATTGCCAACAAGGAATTAACTAACGTTAGTGAAGATTTAGCCCGACGCAGTAACAACCATCCTAGTAACTTGTGGGACTATGACTTTATACAATCTCTTCCAAAGCCATACGAGGTAAGATGCTTTAAAAACGTTGTGCGTACGCCTTGGTTTTACTTTTTCCTCGTAATTTATGTTTGTGGAATATGTTGGTTCCCAGGCTCCCCCTTATGTTGAACGGTCTTGGACCCTTGTTAAGGATGTGAAGGACATGTTTAATGCCATGAAGATCAGTTCTTCCTGTGACGATCTTTTTGACAGACTTTCGTTGGTCGACAATGTTGAACGTCTTGGAATCGATAGACATTTCCAAAGTGAAATAAAAGGAGCCCTCGATTATGTTTACAGGTCTGTTAATAATTTTAGATGCTCCAAGACGAAGATTAAGCTTCTATGTCTTTACTAATATATGGAATTAATTGAGTAGCAGGTATTGGAACGAGAAAGGCGTTGGACGTGGTAGAGACAGTCCATGTGCAGATCTCAACACAACCGCCTTAGGACTTCGAATTCTTAGGCTCCATAGATATAATGTTTCTTCGGGTGTGTACTATTCTTTGATGGAACTAAGTGAATTATTGAGGTAATTGGCAAAGCTTGAATGATTTTTGTTAACTATAGGTGTTGTCATTGCAGACGTGCTGGAGTGCTTCAAAGGGAAAGACGGACAATTGTTTAGCTTTACAAGTCAATCAGAGGAAGCGATAAAATGTGTTCTAAATTTATATCGGGCTTCACTTATTTCCTTTCCGTGGGAGACAGTGTTGGACGAGGCTAAAGACTTGGCGACCAAATATTTAAAAGATGTTCTTCCAAAGATTGAGAGTTCCAGTCTTTCACAAGAGGTAATCAGATGTTTGGCATCAAATTCTGCCTACATTTATATTTCGTTATTATCACGATTACTAAAGTTGTAGCTTTTGTGAAAAAAGATACAATTAAATCTGGATTATGGTTGGCACGCGATTGGGGCAAGATTGGAGGCAAGAAATTATATCGAAATATACAATGAGAATAGTTCGTGGGCTGAGAAGAGGATAAACAAGTAACCCCAGTACCTGTGTTACCTCCTCTTCTATCTGTTGTAACTTTTATAGGAGAAGTGGTTTAGAATTTCAAAAGTTAAATGTTTATTTTGCAGGATGGCGCACATTAATAATAAAAAACTGCTAGATTTGGCAAAATTGGACTTCAATATGATACAATCTTTGCAACGGCGAGAGCTTCAGATAACCACAAGGTGATGAGTTTCACTAATAATATAGAGGCTATTAGTGACAATCTAAATGAATTTGGACTAATTTTGATTGATGGTTTCCTTGTGTTTAGATGGTGGCGAGAGTCTGGTTTGTATAAGCTGAGTTTCGCTCGTCATCGTCACGTGGAATATTGCTTTTGTGGGGCTGCGATTTGCGGCGAGCCCAAATATTGGGCTTTCAGGATAGGCCTGGCAAAATTTAGTGCTCTTGCCACCTATCTAGATGATATGTACGACACATACGGAACCCTTGACGAGCTCCGTCTCTTCACAGACACTATCAAAAGGTATAGCTAAGCCACGCCGAATTGAATAGTTACCCATTCTGCAATTTCAAGTATTTCTGCAGTAAGAGTAATCTCTGTTTTGGATGTGTGCCTCTCAGATGGGATCCCCTTGCAGCAGACGGCCTTCCGGAGTACATGAAAATTATATACCTGGCACTGAACGAGGCAGTGAATGAAATGGCACGAGAGGCGGAGAAGACGCAGGGGCGAGATACGCTTGATTACGGCCGCAAAGCTGTATAATTTTTTGAAAGGCCTATTTTTAATTTTCCCCTTAGTATAAATGGAGGCTTGATACGTTGGCCTTGTTAGTATAAATGGAGGCTTGATACGTTGGCCTTGTTAGTGCGGCCCATGTTGCTTTAGCTTCATTTGGCTAGGGGTTTATAGAAAGTCCAAGTCTAATGAAAATAAAATAATTGCTTTGTCTAACAACGACTTTCTTCGTTTTTTGGTTGAGATGCAGTGGGAAGATCTCATAAACTCCCATATGCAAGAAGCCGAGTGGCTTGCTGCCCGTTATATACCAACGTCGGAGGAGTATTTAAAGAATGCCAAAGTGAGTAGTGCTATGCCCATTGTGAGCTTGCAACCTATGTTGACAGTGGATGCCTGTATTCCCGACAACAAGCTCGCAGAATTTTATGAACAATCAAGGTTTTATGATCTCCTCTCTACAGTCTTCAGAATAAGGGGTGATGTCCAAACCTTCAAGGTATAACATAATCCTAATCCCAGCTCATTGTATTTTTCATGCACAGTTCTAAGAAATTGCATTTGATTTCTGACAAATGAATTTCAATGTTGTGTGCGTCAAGGCTGAGGCGGCGCGTGGAGAAATAGCCTCGTCTATAACTTCTTATATGAGAGATCACCCGGGATCTTCGGAGGAGGACGCTTTGAATCATCTAAATGCTATGGTGGAAGAAGGATTCAAAGAATTCAATTGGGAATATCTGAAACCTGGCGGCGACGTACCAGTTGAGAGTATGAAGTATGTGCACGCGGTATCAAGAGGTCTACATCTTTTCTACAGAGAAAGAGATGGATTCAGCATTCCTAGGCATGACATAAAGAATCATATCGATAAAATTCTGTTGCGACCTGTGCCGCTGTAGCTTTCGACGTATAACCATGCGGAAGCATACTTCTGTTGCGACCTGTGCCATTGCAACTTTCGTCGTGTAACCTGCGGAAACATGGTGTTTTCAAAATACCTTTTAAATTAGTCCTTAGCGGTAATCTCTAGGAGGAATAGAATACATGTTGTAATCTGGAAACTTCAAATCGAATTACTCTGGTGTGTCAGGTGGGACCTTAATACCACATATCAAATAATTTCATTTTTTATTGGATTGAAAGGATGGGTGAACTACCTAATGGCATTCGGTGTAATGGGAGTTGCCTAGTTAATATCATACATGTGGTTGTGATGAGGTCGATTCTTTTGTGTTTGCTCGAACGAGAGCTGAAAAAGCGCTGATATTTGTAAATATTTGTAAACGATGTTCAATATTTAAAAATAAAAATAAAAATGGGTGAAGTGAATATATCTGTCCGTACTCGCATATATTACATGTTATTTTTTTACCAATAAATTTATTATTATTATTATAATTATTATTTATTATTAGTTTTTTTAAGGTGTCCTTTATTAGTGAAAAGAATAATAGTCACACTTATAATATATATAAAAATATCAGGTAGAATGATAGCACACTCCAAAATGTTAAATTGAGAATTCATTTAGAACCTCCAATAAAGATCTAAAGATCTAGGTAGAATGATAGCACACTCCAAAATGTTAAATTGAGAATTCATTTAGAACCTCCAATAAAGATCTAGGATTTACACGAAAAAAACCATGACAAAAATATGTAAACCATTAGGCGAAACTACCAGGTAGATTGAAAAATTGTTGATAACGAAAGAAAAAATCTACAAATCACAACTCCTCCACACAACGTAGTTCTAAAAAATGAATTGTCCACCACCTATGTGAGCTTGGGTCCTTCAACATCCCAATCTTGTATGCAAGGCCATTTACAGACAGATTCAAGTTTCTCATCATCCTACGTAAGAAACTCCAAAGCCTCATAGTTGTTATATTAAGAGTTTTCTAGCTGTGTATTAGAGAGATGGGGTTGATTCTTTGGAAAAAAATCCCCTTCTTCTTTTTCCTGCCTGGGACTGTAGGAATATTAAGATATCGTAAGGGAATGAGGAGGAGAGCTTGTCTTGGTGGTCGGTTTGGCACCCATAGTAACTATTGTGGGGATGTGACTTAGGAGATGCGAAGGAGCCTCAATAACAATCATTTTGTGTTTTTGATGTTCTTGTACCTAGATACTCTTTCACTTTTTTTTAGAGGCTATGGTGCTGAAATACCAGCCTTTGTCACTAGTTTGGAGTGTTGAGCTATAGAATTACACGTGCTTTTATGCCCTCTCATCATGGTCCAACCTCGTATTTGGTTTGAGGGGGAGACAAAGTGAGTGGTCAATCCTTAATGTTATGGTTTGAAGCTTGGTATCCGATGCAGGTATTCGGTAGTTTAATATACACCACCCTTTACAAAATAATTGTGTCCCCCACCTGTACTTGATTACATCCTTGAGATCCTTAGATAGGTCAATCTCAACATGGACCTTTCTTTGTGGGTTGGCATTGAAAAACTTGTTGGCTTCTATTCATAAAAGTAAATCTACTATTCAACCTCTTAGCCAAAGCATTATTTATGAAAGAATGTCTACCTCTAGTGTTGATGAAAATAATAACCTTTTCATTTTGAATGCACCCATGAACCTATCAAATAGATTTTTCTATTCAAACAAACCCCTTTGTCCATTTTTTTATCTTTTTCTACCACTATAGGCTTGGTTCCCTCAGTTTGCTAACATATGTTTTTCATTCTACCAGTTCATTGAAAATTTTATGCTCTCTTTTTAATTCCTTTTATTCATCTTGTATCCTATTTATTTTATCTTCATATCCTTTGATGGAGACCTTAAAACTAGCTGTCTTTGTATATGGATCCCACTGATTCAAGAATGCATTTTGTCGCAATTTAGTTCATAATTATGTGCTATAAGAAAACTTTGGAACCAAGAGAGAGCTTCTTCTCTAAAATAAAAATCATCTAAATTGGACAACTTTACACAAAGATATGGCTCCCAAAAAAATGAGATTTTTTTAGGAAAATAATTGCCCTAATTATGCAATCCACAAAAAAAAATCCCCACTTTACCAAAATCATTGATCTAATACTGCTTGTTATGTAAATTTATTCTTATTAATAAAAGTAACTCACCAATATGAAAAAATATTAAATCATTCAATCCACAATAACAACTCATACAATGATACATAAACAAATAATGCCTTTAGGGTAAGGCAATACCAATTATAATCCTTAAGGAATGGAAATTCCACAAGGGCTCTCAAGATGAGAGTGCTGCTTAGACGTGATATAGTATCCTAAGCTACTTTGTGGGTAAATACAATTACAAATAATACTTCATATGAATGATTATGATTACAATGTCAATATCCCTTATTTATATACCCATCTTCTAAACCCTCATCCCACTCAATATTATAATATAATATAATAATGTATTCAACCCTGGGTTATGTGTGGCCCATGCCAACTATCCATGATACCTATATACAATATAATATTATTTCCCCACATATCTATTCTTAGGTACAATAGCACTCTTACTATTTCTCCTCCTAACATAAGTTGTTAAGGCTCTTCCAAGGACATCTAAGACTTTTGTAATATTCCTATCCTTTTTCAACAACAAAAGCATTATGCCAGTTGGGTCATGAGAAGGATCTTGTCCTTCTCCTATCGCTAACAATGCATCCACAACTAAGGAGTCTCTACCTCAACGCCACTTTATTTGGGAATCTTCATCGATAAATTTGGTGAGGATTAAGGATTCGAGACTCTTTACGATCATAAAGTAAATCAAACATGCAAGCTAAGGTTAGTACTTTTCCCTCTTCTTTATTTTTTTCTTATTTTGTTGCACTTTACTTTATCATACATTAGGCATCTTATCATTTCTCTTGCATCTTATACTTGTATTGCTTTACCTTGTATTATATACTTGGTTGAACTTGCTTGCACCAAAATCCATTTATATGTCTACCTTGTTTGTGTAACAACCCATGTCTACTAACTTGGTTGGACCACAACACAAGCCAAACATTTGATCTGGGTAATTATATTTTCTTATTTATGTTTATTGTTTAATTATAAATGCGCTTTCATGTTCAGAGTAATTATGTCTCACCCAATGAATCAACAACATAAATTTTTAATCAATATAGGTATATCAAACAACTTTTGGATTTCAAGACTGTTGTAGATAGCCACCCAAGTGAACAAGATTGGCCAAGTCCCGTAATGGTGTCATTTTGTGGAATCAACTTATGTCATTTATTGAACTCTGGTTCTAGCATGAGGGTTAAACTAAGACATGGGTTGTTCTTTAGGACCCATAACACCTAAAGGGTGGACGCATACTCTCCCCATCACTTACAATATTGAACCTTGATCTAATCGATCAGCTTGTTCTAATTTTAATATGTAAGGGGGTTAACGTACATATGCCTAGTGTTTAGCTGAATGTCCACTACTCGAAGTTAGCTAGAGCCATGTAAATACCTTGACCTTGGACTTGATCACTCATGCCCATTATGACTCAAGATCGTTTATCCCATACCAAACATCGTGGTTGAACTAGCTAAGTCAAATGAACATAGGGCTTATAACAGTACTACCTGGGTAGCAACCTAGAGGTGGCATTCACAATATAGCTCACACAGTAACACAATTTTTTTGTAATACATCTATATGACATGCAAAGTGCAAGCCTCCATATACTCGTGTTCCAATCATCAATTCCTACATAGCTTTTCCATAAACCCAATTCATTTTTGGACGCATATACCTCGTCCTGCATGCACAACATCTATCATCATTACCACATTTTATAGGAAAAAGTAAGTTAAAATCATTAATTTATTTGCTATCAAAATTTGTGCAAGGAGGGTTGTTAAAACTTGTCATATTATCTCTATCTTGTTATCTTTGTCCTTAGGATTTCCCTTACCTTAGTAATTGGTCATTCCATCACCTCTTTATCTCTTTCAATTTATATTTGTGTACCTTACTATGATCACACCTTTTTTGGTGTTTTATCTTGGATTTGGATATGATCACAAGTAGTTTGTCTGTCAAAATTTTCTAAAATCTTTGAAAGTTAAAAGTTCATATATTAATTACAAAAATGTGAAAACTATGCCATGCCCTAGATATCATTGTGTATAATACACACTAGAAAAAAATTGGTTTTAAAACTTGTCATATATAAAATCACATGTGAATTGCACTCGATATATCATTATAAAACTTAAAAAATAGGGAAGACCTTTAGTGGAACACACAATTCAATATGTCTATCTTTTTTCTAAAAGGATATAAACGTATTAAATAGTTCAATAATAACATATTTCAATTTACACCTTCCTCAAATTCTCAACTGAACTAAAACTTATTCCTTCTTGAAGTTAATTATACCTTAGATTTTGAGAGAATGTTAGCGAAAAAATATACTACAACTGTGTCACAATAGCATGCTTTATCTCCTTATAATTTTTATGCATATACATTTCTAAATTCAAACATATACCAATTATATATATATAGTTTATGTACTTATAGTTGTTAACATTGTTCTTGTGATTTATGCAATATATATGAATTCACATCCATATGTAATTTTTAAATCTATATTCAAAATTTGGCATTCCTTATGCTGATTCAAAAAATTTATGTTTGAGTTGTTTTAACTAATATATATGAACAATTTCTGATGATGTGGCCACGATGTAGCTATCATCATTATGCACTAATATTGATTATTATCTTTGTAAATGAATCACATCCATTTGAAACTTTTTAAATAACTTCCAAATATCAAAATAAAGATAAATGACAAGACACTTTTGTTGTGGATATGAGTCATTGTGTCCCACCAAGGTGAGAGATACATGTCATTTTGGTCATATATAAAAATGAGAATCAAAATTTGGACTCGGGTTTTATTTTTAACATGGACTATCGTCTTTTTCACCAAAGCATGAGATGAAGCACAATGCCTTCTTTGATATTACTTGAATATAATGTATGACTTGAATATCAAAAGCTCTATCAAGTCATGATTTACTACCCAGACGAAGGAATCCTAAACTTTTGTAAGGTCAATGAGAGTGAGAGTTAGGATGATGGAAATTGAAGAGGATCCAACCATCACAAATCGATAGACCTTTCTCTATGAGAGAGGTAATTAGTGGTGAAATAGAAGTATTACATTTTTTATTTTGTTTTAACCTCACAAGTATTCATTATGTATGCACATACATGATCCACATGGAAATTCCAATAATAACTAAAAATATGATTTAACATTATTTTAATCTATTCATTTAAGCAAACAAAAGACCTTCAAAGTTTTAAGTATAAGACTTAGTAACGCTACTTATAAGGTTGTTGTCACTACCATAGTATAAGAAATTATTGTTTCATATATGACTATTTCAACTATGCTAGAATGATTTTATTTTAATGAGATGGCTATGACTATACAATACAAATAATATTATTTTCTTAATTTTGTGATGTGAGTATAAAACTTATTGTGAATAAAATATCTACGAATATATTATAGCCTTACCTATATCATAAGAATTGAAAACAATTTAATTGTTACACATATTGTTATTATTTATCTTTAAATAATACCAATTTATAAAATATTTAAACTTGCACTTAGTAAAGCATGCATAAACTTAGTTATAGTGATAGATAAAAGCAAATGTCAGAGTCACTTAGTCAAAGTTACATATTGGTTACCATTCAAAACAATGCATCATCATGAACTAAACATGTTAATTGTTGCGATATGTTTAATCTAAAGGATAATTTTACTCATGCATTATTATTAGATTAAACTTTATAATATAAACATATTATATTATAAGTGGATTAAAAACATTGATATTCAATTTTATAATTTTAAATTTAAATAAAGAATATGGTCATAGTCTTCAAAAGCAATCAAGGTCATCCATCAAATTGATTGATATGTTTAAGTTGGCTGTTAATATGGGGAGACTATTTTGAGTTTTGCAATCAACCTTGAATATGTATATAGGCCACTCGACCCTACCTTATACAACCTTCAAATGTAAAATTAATTTAATAATATAATTTTATTAAAATAATCAAATGACAAGAACTTAACCAGTTAGATTACATGGACTTTGAAGAAGGAGAACCAAGTTCAAACAGAAAAATTATATTTTTCAAGACACCTTTGCCAAGTCCGTTTTAATTTCATATAACCAATTATTTTCTTGTCATAATAATATTAATTTTTATTTTATCTTTCAAGTTGAATTTAGGTTATTGAGATAGAACATGTTTTACTAAGCAAGTTTTGGCCATAATACAAAACTGTCTTATTTCAATCTTATAAAGGGCTGTTATTATTATTTTTATTTTTTATTACTTTTAGTGTGAGAAACCCCTACGACCAACACATAGGGCTGAACAGTCTTCTCCCAACTATGACCCCTGGTAAAGTCGAGAGCTAAAGGGTTAATCATTAACGATGTTATTATTATTTTTATTTTTATTACATTAGTGTAAGAAACCCCTGTGATACGACCAACGCATACGGCTGAGGAGTCTGCTCTCAACTATGACCCTTCGTAAATTGGAAAGCTATGCTTATCAATAGGGAATTTAACACACAAGCACCACACACCCACCCCTCACACACTCGTCGTGGTTTGAACCTTGAACCTCCCTAAATCTAAAGCTCATAACTTTACACTGTCCTCACTAAAACATTTTAAAAATTAAATTTAATACGAAATCGTGGTTTTAAAGAAGGAAAATATTTATGGCATTCAACAATATTCCCCGCTGTCTCGAATCCAATTTACATAAGTAACATCTCCTTAAAAAACGCAGATAATTAAAATAGATCGTTAAGAAAATGTTATAAAAAAAAAAAGCTGCTCAACACAAAAACCAAGTGTTGTAAAAAAACGCTTACGACAAATGGCAAATATTAATGAACAGAAAAACATTGTTCGGGTGCCCAACCCTCACGTATGTTGCCTAACCCTCACTTATGTTGTTCTTGCTTTACCATAGTAAAATCCGTTTGATTTATTGAGACAATGGGCGGTACTACCTGCATTTAGCATTTGATTAATAATATTGTCACATCTATAACGCAATTGAATTTTGATTAGCAATAGTTATTAACTTAAAACAATAAAATTTATGAAGTTTGGTTTTTTTTATAGGTATGTGTACAGGTGTATGTTAAATTTTTTATTGGTAAGCTCAACTATCTCCTTTTTAAGAAATCATAATTAAATAGAGATACCAACCTTAAATGATTCTTCTTTTATTTTGTCATGGGGATTTTAGCAAGTGGGTTATATTTTTGTTAGAAAATACAATCACAACAATGGTAAATGTGTTGGGTCTTCTATGAAGATACTTAAGTTCAAATCAAGATGGGGATCACATTGTCCTTTGAACCTGGGTCTTTCAAAGTCACCTTGTCCCATCAGAAATAAAAATTGCACTATTAAACATGTGACCCTTATTGCCCTTATTGCTATGGTGTTCCTTCAGGGAAAAAAAAAAAAAAAATACACTATTAAACATGTGATGAAGTTTGTCTCAAAGAAAATAAGAAACATGTAAACAAAAACAAAAAAATACACTATTAAACATGTGGTGGTAAAGATATTGGATGAGACTTAAGTTCAAACCAAGAAAGGGACACACTATCCTTTGAATTGGGTCTCCTCAAAGAAAATCCAAAGTCCCCATTCCATCAGAAATAAAAATTGTATTATTAAATACTTATTATTGAGTGTATCTCATTAAACACATGTGATCTTTACTGTTGTGCTGAAATTTCCCGATAAAGACAGAAATTGCACTCTTAAACATGTGACAAATGATATGCCCGGGAAAGCATCATTCATAATGCCAACTTTCTAAAATTTTCTATTTGTAAGCTCAACTCTCCTCTTTTTAAGAAATCATAATTGAATAGAGATACCAACCTTAGATGATTCTTCTTTTATTTTATCATGAGGATTTTAGCAAGTGGGTTATATTTTTGTTAAAAAATACAATCACAACAGCCCTAAATGTGTTGGGTTTTCTATGAAGATACTTAAGTTCAAATCAAGATGGGGATCACAACCTCAAAGAAAATTCAAAGTCACCTTGTCCCATGAGAAATAAAAATTGCACTATTAAACATGTGATCCTTATTGCCCTTATTGCTATGGTGTTCCTACAGAAAAAAATACACTATTAAACATGTGATGGTAAAGATATTGGATGAGACCCTGGCTCTCCTCAAAGAAAATTCGAAGTCACCTTGTCCCATCAGAAATAATAATTGCACTATTAAACATGTGACCCTTATTGCCCTTATTGCTATGGTGTTCCTACAGGAAAAAAAACAAAAAAAAATACACTATTAAACATGTGGTGGTAAAGATATTGGATGAGACTTAAGTTGAAACCAAGAAAGGGACCACACTATCCTTTGAATTGGGTCTCCTCAGATAAAATCCAAAGTCCCCATTCCATCAAAAATAAAGACTGTATTATTAAATACTTATTAGTAAGGTATCTCATTAAACACATGTGACCCTTACTGCTGTGCTGAACTTTCCCCATAAAGACAGAAATTGCACTCTTAAACATGTGACAAGGAAAGCATCATTCATGACTCCAACTTTCTAAAATTGCAATATTAAACACGTAGCAAACGTCATGCATGAAGTTGAATGCATCGTGATTTCTTGTTATAAATAGGCAAGGAAGTCCCTTGGGCAAACAAAAAGCTTCAGCTCCAACTCTTGCGATGGCTGCTATGTCTCTTAGCTTGGGCCTTAGCAATAACTCATTCTGCTACAAGTCTCGCAATGGCCTTCCGTTTTGTGCTAAGCCATTCCCAGCACTAAGCAGAATGCATAGGCGTAGATTTTCTGTTGCTCACATTGCCAACAAGGAATTAACTAACGTTAGTGAAGAGTTAGCCCGACGCAGTAACAACCATCCTAGTAACTTGTGGGACTATGACTTTATACAATCTCTTCCAAAGCCATACGAGGTAAGATGCTTTAAAAACGTTGTGCGTACGCCTTGGTTTTACTTTTTCCTCGTAATTTATGTTTGTGGAATATGTTGGTTCCCAGGCTCCCCCTTATGTTGAACGGTCTTGGACCCTTGTTAAGGATGTGAAGGACATGTTTAATGCCATGAAGATCAGTTCTTCCTGTGACGATCTTTTTGACAGACTTTCGTTGGTCGACAATGTTGAACGTCTTGGAATCGATAGACATTTCCAAAGTGAAATAAAAGGAGCCCTCGATTATGTTTACAGGTCTGTTAATAATTTTAGATGCTCCAAGACGAAGATTAAGCTTCTATGTCTTTACTAATATATGGAATTAATTGAGTAGCAGGTATTGGAACGAGAAAGGCGTTGGACGTGGTAGAGACAGTCCATGTGCAGATCTCAACACAACCGCCTTAGGACTTCGAATTCTTAGGCTCCATAGATATAATGTTTCTTCGGGTGTGTACTATTCTTTGATGGAACTAAGTGAATTATTGAGGTAATTGGCAAATCTTGAATGATTTTTGTTAACTATAGGTGTTGTCATTGCAGACGTGCTGGAGTGCTTCAAAGGGAAAGACGGACAATTGTTTAGCTTTACAAGTCAATCAGAGGAAGCGATAAAATGTGTTCTAAATTTATATCGGGCTTCACTTATTTCCTTTCCGTGGGAGACAGTGTTGGACGAGGCTAAAGACTTGGCGACCAAATATTTAAAAGATGTTCTTCCAAAGATTGAGAGTTCCAGTCTTTCACAAGAGGTAATCAGATGTTTGGCATCAAATTCTGCCTACATTTATATTTCGTTATTATCACGATTACTAAAGTTGTAGCTTTTGTGAAAAAAGATACAATTAAATCTGGATTATGGTTGGCACGCGATTGGGGCAAGATTGGAGGCAAGAAATTATATCGAAATATACAATGAGAATAGTTCGTGGGCTGAGAAGAGGATAAACAAGTAACCCCAGTACCTGTGTTACCTCCTCTTCTATCTGTTGTAACTTTTATAGGAGAAGTGGTTTAGAATTTCAAAAGTTAAATGTTTATTTTGCAGGATGGCGCACATTAATAATAAAAAACTGCTAGATTTGGCAAAATTGGACTTCAATATGATACAATCTTTGCAACGGCGAGAGCTTCAGATAACTACAAGGTGATGAGTTTCACTAATAATATAGAGGCTATTAGTGACAATCTAAATGAATTTGGACTAATTTTGATTGATGGTTTCCTTGTGTTTAGATGGTGGCGAGAGTCTGGTTTGTATAAGCTGAGTTTCGCTCGTCATCGTCACGTGGAATATTGCTTTTGTGGGGCTGCGATTTGCGGCGAGCCCAAATATTGGGCTTTCAGGATAGGCCTGGCAAAATTTAGTGCTCTTGCCACCTATCTAGATGATATGTACGACACATACGGAACCCTTGACGAGCTCCGTCTCTTCACAGACACTATCAAAAGGTATAGCTAAGCCACGCCGAATTGAATAGTTACCCATTCTGCAATTTCAAGTATTTCTGCAGTAAGAGTAATCTCTGTTTTGGATGTGTGCCTCTCAGATGGGATCCCCTTGCAGCAGACGGCCTTCCGGAGTACATGAAAATTATATACCTGGCACTGAACGAGGCAGTGAATGAAATGGCACGAGAGGCGGAGAAGACGCAGGGGCGAGATACGCTTGATTACGGCCGCAAAGCTGTATAATTTTTTGAAAGGCCTATTTTTAATTTTCCCCTTAGTATAAATGGAGGCTTGATACGTAGGCCTTGTTAGTATAAATGGAGGCTTGATACGTTGGCCTTGTTAGTGCGGCCCATGTTGCTTTAGCTTCATTTGGCTAGGGGTTTATAGAAAGTCCAAGTCTAATGAAAATAAAATAATTGCTTTGTCTAACAACGACTTTCTTCGTTTTTTGGTTGGGATGCAGTGGGAAGATCTCATAAACTCCTATATGCAAGAAGCCGAGTGGCTTGCTGCCCGTTATATACCAACGTCGGAGGAGTATTTAAAGAATGCCAAAGTGAGTAGTGCTATGCCCATTGTGAGCTTGCAACCTATGTTGACAGTCGATGCCTGTATTCCCGACAACAAGCTCGCAGAATTTTATGAACAATCAAGGTTTTATGATCTCCTCTCTACAGTCTTCAGAATAAGGGGTGATGTCCAAACCTTCAAGGTATAACATAATCCTAATCCCAGCTCTTTGTATTTTTCATGCACAGTTCTAAGAAATTGCATTTGATTTCTGACAAATGAATTTCAATGTTGTGTGCGTCAAGGCTGAGGCGGCGCGTGGAGAAATAGCCTCGTCTATAACTTCTTATATGAGAGATCACCCGGGATCTTCGGAGGAGGACGCTTTGAATCATCTAAATGCTATGGTGGAAGAAGGATTCAAAGAATTCAATTGGGAATATCTGAAACCTGGCGGCGACGTACCAGTTGAGAGTATGAAGTATGTGCACGCGGTATCAAGAGGTCTACATCTTTTCTACAGAGAAAGAGATGGATTTAGCATTCCTAGGCATGACATAAAGAATCATATCGATAAAATTCTGTTGCGACCTGTGCCGCTGTAGCTTTCGACGTATAACCATGCGGAAGCATACTTCTGTTGCGACCCGTGCCATTGCAACTTTCGTCGTGTAACCTGCGGAAACATGGTGTTTTCAAAATACCTTTTAAATTAGTCCTTAGCGGTAATCTCTAGGAGGAATAGAATACATGTTGTAATCTGGAAACTTCAAATCGAATTACTCTGGTGTGTCAGGTGGGACCTTAATACCACATATCAAATAATTTCATTTTTTATTGGATTGAAAGGATGGGTGAACTACCTAATGGCATTCGGTGTAATGGGAGTTGCCTAGTTAATATCATACATGTGGTTATGATGAGGTCGATTCTTTTGTGTTTGCTCGAACGAGAACTGAAAAAGCGCTGATATTTGTAAATATTTGTAAACGATGTTCAATATTTTAAAAAAAAAAAAAAGATGGGTGAAGTGAATATATCCGTCCGTACTCGCATATATTACATGTTATTTTTTTACCAATAAATTTATTATTATTATTATAATTATTATTTAGTATTAGTTTTTTTAAGGTGTCCTTTATTAGTGAAAAGAATAATAGTCACACTTATAATATATATAAAAATATCAGGTAGAATGATAGCACACTCCAAAATGTTAAATTGAGAATTCATTTAGAACCTCCAATAAAGATCTAGGTAGAATGATAGCACACTCCAAAATGTTAAATTGAGAATTCATTTAGAACCTCCAATAAAGATCTAGGATTTACACGAAAAAAACCATGACAAAAATATGTAAACCATTAGGCGAAACTACCAGGTAGATTGAAAAATTGTTGATAACGAAAGAAAAAATCTACAAATCACAACTCCTCCACACAACGTAGTTCTAAAAAATGAATTGTCCACCACCTATGTGAGCTTGGGTCCTTCAACATCCCAATCTTGTATGCAAGGTCATTTACAGACAGATTCAAGTTTCTCATCATCCTACGTAAGAAACTCCAAAGCCTCATAGTTGTTATATTAATAGTTTTCTAGCTGTGTATTAGAGAGATGGGGTTGTTTCTTTGGAAAAAAATCCCCTTCTTCTTTTTCCTGCCTGGGACTGTAGGAACATTAAGATATCGTAATGGAATGAGGAGGAGAGCTTGTCTTGGTGGTCGGTTTGGCACCCATAGTAACTATTGTGGGGATGTGACTTAGGAGATGCGAAGGAGCCTCAATAACAATCATTTTGTGTTTTTGATGGTCTTGTACCTAGATACTCTTTCACTTTTTTTTAGAGGCTACGGTGCTGAAATACCAGCCTTTGTCACTAGTTTGGAGTGTTGAGCTATAGAATTACACGTGCTTTTATGCCCTCTCATCGTGGTCCAACCTCGTATTTGGTTTGAGGGGGAGACAAAGTGAGTGGTCAATCCTTAATGTTATGGTTTGAAGCTTGGTATCCGATGCAGGTATTCGGTAGTTTAATATACACCACCCTTTACAAAATAATTGTGTCCCCCACCTGTACTTGATTACATCCTTGAGATCCTTAGATAGGTCAATCTCAACATGGACCTTTCTTTGTGGGTTGGCATTGAAAAACTTGTCGGCTTCTATTCATAAAAGTAAATCTACTATTCAACCTCTTAGCCAAAGCATTATTTATGAAAGAATATCTACTTCTAGTGTTGATGAAAATAATAACCTTTTCATTTTGAATGCACCCATGAACCTATCAAATAGATTTTTCTATTCAAACAAACCCCTTTGTCCATTTTTTTATCTTTTTCTACCACTATAGGCTTGGTTCCCTCAGTTTGCTAACATATGTTTTTCATTCTACCAGTTCATTGAAAATTTTGTGCTCTCTTTTTAATTCCTTTTATTCATCTTGTATCCTATTTATTTTATCTTCATATCCTTTGATGGAGACCTTAAAACTAGCTGTCTTTGTATATGGATCCCACTGATTCAAGAATGCATTTTGTCGCAATTCAGTTCATAATTATGTGCTATAAGAAAACTTTGGAACCAAGAGAGAGCTTCTTCTCTAAAATAAAAATCATCTAAATTGGACAACTTTACACAAAGATATGGCTCCCAAAAAAATGAGATTTTTTTAGGAAAATAATTGCCCTAATTATGCAATCCACAAAAAACAATCCCCACTTTACCAAAATCATTGATCTAATACTGCTTGTTATGTAAATTTATTCTTATTAATAAAAGTAACTCACCAATATGAAAAAATATTAAATCATTCAATCCACAATAACAACTCATACAATGATACATAAACAAATAATGCCTTTAGGGTAAGGCAATACCAATTATAATCCTTAAGGAAGGGAAACTCCACAAGGGCTCTCAAGATGAGAGTGTTTCTTAGACGGGATATAGTATCCTAAGCCACTTTGTGGGTAAATCCAATTACAAATAATACTTCATATGAATGATTATGATTACAATGTCAATATCCCTTATTTATATACCCATCTTCTAAACCCTCATCCCACTCAATATTATAATATAATATAATAATGTATTCAACCCTGGGTTATGTGTGGCCCATGCCAACTATCCATGATACCTATATACAATATAATATTATTTCCCCACATATCTATTCTTAGGTACAATAGCACTCTTACTATTTCTCCTCCTAACATAAGTTGTTAAGGCTCTTCCAAGGACATCTAAGACTTTTGTAATATTCCTATCCTTTTTCAACAACAAAAGCATTATGCCAGTTGGGTCATGAGAAGGATCTTGTCCTTCTCCTATCGCTAACAATGCATCCACAACTAAGGAGTCTCTACGTAAACGCCACTTTATTTGGGAATCTTCATCGATAAATTTGGTGAGGATTAAGGATTCGAGACTCTTTATGATCATAAAGTAAATCAAACATGCAAGCTAAGGTTAGTACTTTTCCCTCTTCTTTATTTTTTTCTTATTTTGTTGCACTTTACTTTATCATACATTAGGCATATTATCATTTCTCTTGCATCTTATACTTGCATTGCTTTACCTTGTATTATATACTTGGTTGAACTTGCTTGCACCAAAATCCATTTATATGTCTACCTTGTTTGTGTAACAACCCATGTCTACTAACCTGGTTGGACCACAACACAAGCCAAACATTTGATCTGGGTAATTATATTTTCTTATTTATGTTTATTGTTTAATTATAAATGCGCTTTCATGTTCAAAGTAATTATGTCTCACCCAATGAATCAACAACATAAATTTTTAATCAATATAGGTATATCAAACAACTTTTGGATTTCAAGACTGTTGTAGATAGCCACCCAAGTGAACAAGATTGGCCAAGTCCCGTAATGGTGTCATTTTGTGGAATCGACTTATGTCATTTATTGAACTCTGGTTCTAGCATGAGGGTTAAACTGAGACATGGGTTGTTCTTTAGGACCCATAACACCTAAAGGGTGGACGCATACTCTCCCCATCACTTACCATATTGAACCTTGATCTAATCGATCAGCTTGTTCTAATTTTAATATGTAAGGGGGTTAGCGTACATATGCCTAGTGTTTAGCTGAATGTCCACTACCCGAAGTTAGCTAGATCCATGTAAATACCTTGACCTTGGACTTGATCACTCATGCCCATTATGACTCAAGATCGTTTATCCCATACCAAACATCGTGGTTGAACTAGCTAAGTCAAATGAACATAGGACTTATTACAGTACTACCTGGGTAGCAACCTAGAGGTGGCATTCACAATATAGCTCACACAGTAACACATTTTTTTTGTAATACATCTATATGACATGCAAAGTGCAAGCCTCCATATACTCGTGTTCCAATCATCAATTCCCACATAGCTTTTCCATAAACCCAATTCATTTTTGGACGCATATACCTCGTCCTGCATGCACAACATCTATCATCAGTACCACATTTTATAGGAAAAAGTAAGTTAAAATCATTAATTTATTTGCTATCAAAATTTGTGCAAGGAGGGTTGTTAAAACTTGTCATATTACCTCTATCTTGTTATCTTTGTCCTTAGGATTTCCCTTACCTTAGTAATCGGTCATTCCATCACCTCTTTATCTCTTTCAATTTATATTTGTGTACCTTACTATGATCACACCTTTTTTGGTGTTTTATCTTGGATTTGGATATGATCACAAGTAGTTTGTCTGTCAAAATTTTCTAAAATCTTTGAAAGTTAAAAGTTCATATATTAACTACAAAAATGTGAAAACTATGCCATGCCCTAGATATCATTGTGTATAATACACACTAGAAAAAAATTGGTTTTAAAACTTGTCATATATAAAATCACATGTGAATTGCACTCGATATATCATTATAAAACTTAAAAAATAGGGGAGACCTTTAGTGGAACACACAATTCAATATGCCTATCTATTTTCTAAAAGGATATAAACGTATTAAATAGTTCAATAATAACATATTTCAATTTACACCTTCCTCAAATTCTCAACTGAACTAAAACTTATTCCTTCTTGAAGTTAATTATACCTTAGCTTTTGAGAGAATGTTAGCGAAAAAATATACTACAACTGTGTCACAATAGCATGCTTTATCTCCTTATAATTTTTATGCATATACATTTCTAAATTCAAACATATACCAATTTTATATATATAGTTTTTGTACTTATAGTTGTTAACATTGTTCTTGTGATTTATGCAATATATATGAATTCACATCCATATGTAATTTTTAAATCTATATTCAAAATTTGGCATTCCTTATGCTGATTCAAAAAATTTATGTTTGAGTTGTTTTAACTAATATATATGAACAATTTTTGATGATGTGGCCACGATGTAGATATCATCATTATGCACTAATAATGATTATTATATTTGTAAATGAATCACATCTATTTGAAACTTTTTAAATAACTTCCAAATATCAAAATAAAGATAAATGACAAGACACTTTTGTTGTGGATATGAGTCATTGTGTCCCACCAAGGTGAGAGATACATGTCATTTTGGTCATATATAAAAATGAGAATCAAAATTTGGACTCAGGTTTTATTTTTAACATGGACAATCGTATTTTTCACCAAAGCATGAGATGAAGCACAATGCCTTCTTTGATATTACTTGAATATAATGTATGACTTGAATATCAAAATCTCTATCAAGTCATGATTTACTACCCAGACGAAGGAATCCTAAACTTTTGTAAGGTCAATGAGAGTGAGAGTTAGGATGATGGAAATTGAAGAGGATCCAACCATCACAAATCGATAGACCTTTCTCTATGAGAGATGTAATTAGTGGTGAAATAGAAGTATTACATTTTTTATTTTGTTTTAACCTCACAAGTATTCATTATGTATGCACATACATGATCCACATGGAAATTCCCATAATAACTAAAAATATGATTTAAAATTATTTTAATCTATTCATTTAAGCAAACAAAAGACCTTCAAAGTTTTAAGTATAAGACTTAGTAACGCTACTTATAAGGTTGTTGTCACTACCATAGTATAAGAAATTATTGTTTCATATATGACTATTTCAACTATGCTAGAATGATTTTATTTTAATGAGATGGCTATGACTATACAATACAAATAATATTATTATCTTAATTTTGTGATGTGAGTATAAAACTTATTGTGAATAAAATATCTACGAATGTATTATAGCCTTACCTATATCATAAGAATTGAAAACAATTTAATCGTTACACATATTGTTATTATTTATGTTTAAATAATACCAATTTATAAAATATTTAAACTTGCACTTAGTAAAGCATGCATAAACTTAGTTATAGTGATAGATAAAAGCAAATGTCAGAGTCACTTAGTCAAAGTTACATATTGATTACCATTCAAAACAATGCATCATCATGAACTAAACATGTTAATTGTTGTGATATGTTTAATCTAAAGGATAATTTTACTCATGCATTATTATTAGATTAAACTTTATAATATAAACATATTATATTATAAGTGGATTAAAAACATTGATATTCAATTTTATAATTTTAAATTTAAATAAAGAATATGGTCATAGTCTTCAAAAGCAATCAAGGTCATCCATCAAATTGATTGATATGTTTAAGTTGGCTGTTAATATGGGGAGACTATTTTGAGTTTTGCAATCAACCTTGAATATGTATATAGGCCACTCGACCCTACCTTATACAACTTTCAAATGTAAAATTAATTTAATAATATAATTTTATTAAAATAATCAAATGACAAGAGCTTAACCAGTTAAATTACATGGACTTTGAAGAAGGAGAACCAAGTTCGAACAAAAAAATTATATTTTTCAAGACACCTTTGCCAGGTCCGTTTTAATTTCATATAACCAATTATTTTCTTGTCATAATAATATTAATTTTTATTTTATCTTTCAAATTGAATTTAGGTTATTGAGATAGAACATGTTTTACTAAGCAGGTTTTGGCCATAATACAAAACTGTTTTATTTCAATCTTATAAAGGGCTAATCATTTACGATGTTATTATTATTATTATTTTTTATTATTTTTAGTGTGAGAAACCCCTACGACCAACACATAGGGCTGAACAGTCTTCTCCCAACTATGACCCCTGGTAAAGTCGAGAGCTAAAGGGTTAATCATTAACGATGTTATTATTATTTTTATTTTTATTACATTAGTGTAAGAAACCCCTATGATACGACCGACGCTGAGGGGTCTGCTCTCAACTATGACCTTTCGGAAATCGGAAAGCTATGCTTATCAATATCAATAGGGAATTTAACACACAAGCACCACACACCCACCCCTCACACACTCGTTGAACCTCCCTAAACCTAAAGCTCATAAC
The DNA here is from genome assembly GCA_028583015.1 of Wollemia nobilis. NCBI lineage: Eukaryota > Viridiplantae > Streptophyta > Pinopsida > Araucariales > Araucariaceae > Wollemia > Wollemia nobilis. The sequence goes on along the minus strand of JAQPPZ010016509.1, from coordinate 2,483,384 downwards.
TTTACACTGTCCTCACTGAAACATTTTAAAAATTAAATTTAATACAAAATCGTGGTTTTAAAGAAGGAAAAGATTTATGGCATTCAACAATATTCCCCGTTGTCTTGAATCCAATTTACATAAGTAACATCTCCTTAAAAAACGCAGATAATTAAAATAGATCGTTAAGAAAATGTTATAAAAAAAAAAAGCTGCTCAACACAAAAACCAAGTGTTGTAAAAAAACGCTTGGACAAATATTAATGAACAGAAAAACATTGTTCGGGTGCCCAACCCTCACGTATGTTGCCTAACCCTCACGTATGTTGTTCTTGCTTTCCCATAGTAAAATCCGTTTGATTTATTGAGACAATAGGCGGTACTACCTGCATTTAGCATTTGATTAATAATATTGTCACATCTGTAACGCAATTGAATTTTGATTAGCAATAGTTAATAACTTAAAACAACAAAATTTATGAAGTTTGGTTTTTTTTGATAGGCATGTGTATAGGTGTATGTTAAGTTTTTTATTGGTAAGCTCAACTCTCCCTTTTATAAGAAATCATAATTGAATAGAGATACCAACCTTAAATGATTTTTTTTTAATTTTGTCATGAGGATTTTAGCAAGTGGGTTATATTTTTGTTAAAAAATACAATCACAACAACGGTAAATGTGTTGGGTTTTCTATGAAGATACTTCAGTTCAAATCAAGATGGGATCACAACCTCAAAGAAAATTCAAAGTCACCTTGTCCCATCAGAAATAAAAATTGCACTATTAAACATGTGACCCTTATTGCCCTTATTGCTATGGTGTTCCTTCAGGGAAAAAAAAAAAAAAAATACACTACTAAACATGTGATGGTAAAGATATTGGATGAGACCATGGCTCTCCTCAAAGAAAATTCAAAGTCACCATGTCCCATCAGAAATACAAATTGCACTATTAAACATGTGACCTTTATTGCTACTGTGTACCAGTGTTGGTACAGGAAAAAAAAAAACAAAACAAAAAAATACACTATTAAACATGTGGTGGTAAAGATATTGGATGAGACTTCAGTTGAAACCAAGAAAGGGACCACACTATCCTTTGAATTGGGTCTCCTCAGAGAAAATCCAAAGTCCCCATTCCATCAGAAATAAAGATTGTATTATTAAATACCTATTATTGAGGTATCTCATTAAACACATGTGATCTTTACTGTTGTGCTGAACTTTCCCGATAAAGACAGAAATTGCACTCTTAAACATGTGACAAATGATATGCCCGGGAAAGCATCATTCATAATGCCAACTTTCTAAAATTTTCTATTGGTAAGCTCAACTCTCCTCTTTTTAAGAAATCATAATTGAATAGAGATACCATTAGATGATTCTTCTTTTATTTTATCATGAGGATTTTAGCAAGTGGGTTATATTTTTGTTAAAAAATACAATCACAACAGCCCTAAATGTGTTGGGTTTTCTATGAAGATACTTAAGTTCAAATCAAGATGGGGATCACAACCTCAAAGAAAATTCAAAGTCACCTTGTCCCATGAGAAATAAAAATTGCACTATTAAACATGTGATCCTTATTGCCCTTATTGCTATGGTGTTCCTACAGAAAAAAATACACTATTAAACATGTGATGGTAAAGATATTGGATGAGACCCTGGCTCTCCTCAAAGAAAATTAGAAGTCACCTTGTCCCATCAGAAATAATAATTGCATTATTAAACATGTGACCCTTATTGCCCTTATTGCTATGGTGTTCCTACAGGAAAAAAAACAAAAAAAAATACACTATTAAACATGTGGTGGTAAAGATATTGGATGAGACTTAAGTTGAAACCAAGAAAGGGACCACACTATCCTTTGAATTGGGTCTCCTCAGATAAAATCCAAAGTCCCCATTCCATCAAAAATAAAGACTGTATTATTAAATACTTATTAGTAAGGTATCTCATTAAACACATGTGACCCTTACTGCTGTGCTGAACTTTCCCCATAAAGACAGAAATTGCACTCTTAAACATGTGACAAGGAAAGCATCATTCATGACTCCAACTTTCTAAAATTGCAATATTAAACACGTAGCAAACGTCATGCATGAAGTTGAATGCATCGTGATTTCTTGTTATATATAGGCAAGGAAGTCCCTTGGGCAAACAAAAAGCTTCAGCTCCAACTCTTGCGATGGCTGCTATGTCTCTTAGCTTGGGCCTTAGCAATAACTCATTCTGCTACAAGTCTCGCAATGGCCTTCCGTTTTGTGCTAAGCCATTCCCAGCACTAAGCAGAATGCATAGGCGTAGATTTTCTGTTGCTCACATTGCCAACAAGGAATTAACTAACGTTAGTGAAGAGTTAGCCCGACGCAGTAACAACCATCCTAGTAACTTGTGGGACTATGACTTTATACAATCTCTTCCAAAGCCATACGAGGTAAGATGCTTTAAAAACGTTGTGCGTACGCCTTGGTTTTACTTTTTCCTCGTAATTTATGTTTGTGGAATATGTTGGTTCCCAGGCTCCCCCTTATGTTGAACGGTCTTGGACCCTTGTTAAGGATGTGAAGGACATGTTTAATGCCATGAAGATCAGTTCTTCCTGTGACGATCTTTTTGACAGACTTTCGTTGGTCGACAATGTTGAACGTCTTGGAATCGATAGACATTTCCAAAGTGAAATAAAAGGAGCCCTCGATTATGTTTACAGGTCTGTTAATAATTTTAGATGCTCCAAGACGAAGATTAAGCTTCTATGTCTTTACTAATATATGGAATTAATTGAGTAGCAGGTATTGGAACGAGAAAGGCGTTGGACGTGGTAGAGACAGTCCATGTGCAGATCTCAACACAACCGCCTTAGGACTTCGAATTCTTAGGCTCCATAGATATAATGTTTCTTCGGGTGTGTACTATTCTTTGATGGAACTAAGTGAATTATTGAGGTAATTGGCAAATCTTGAATGATTTTTGTTAACTATAGGTGTTGTCATTGCAGACGTGCTGGAGTGCTTCAAAGGGAAAGACGGACAATTGTTTAGCTTTACAAGTCAATCAGAGGAAGCGATAAAATGTGTTCTAAATTTATATCGGGCTTCACTTATTTCCTTTCCGTGGGAGACAGTGTTGGACGAGGCTAAAGACTTGGCGACCAAATATTTAAAAGATGTTCTTCCAAAGATTGAGAGTTCCAGTCTTTCACAAGAGGTAATCAGATGTTTGGCATCAAATTCTGCCTACATTTATATTTCGTTATTATCACGATTACTAAAGTTGTAGCTTTTGTGAAAAAAGATACAATTAAATCTGGATTATGGTTGGCACGCGATTGGGGCAAGATTGGAGGCAAGAAATTATATCGAAATATACAATGAGAATAGTTCGTGGGCTGAGAAGAGGATAAACAAGTAACCCCAGTACCTGTGTTACCTCCTCTTCTATCTGTTGTAACTTTTATAGGAGAAGTGGTTTAGAATTTCAAAAGTTAAATGTTTATTTTGCAGGATGGCGCACATTAATAATAAAAAACTGCTAGATTTGGCAAAATTGGACTTCAATATGATACAATCTTTGCAACGGCGAGAGCTTCAGATAACTACAAGGTGATGAGTTTCACTAATAATATAGAGGCTATTAGTGACAATCTAAATGAATTTGGACTAATTTTGATTGATGGTTTCCTTGTGTTTAGATGGTGGCGAGAGTCTGGTTTGTATAAGCTGAGTTTCGCTCGTCATCGTCACGTGGAATATTGCTTTTGTGGGGCTGCGATTTGCGGCGAGCCCAAATATTGGGCTTTCAGGATAGGCCTGGCAAAATTTAGTGCTCTTGCCACCTATCTAGATGATATGTACGACACATACGGAACCCTTGACGAGCTCCGTCTCTTCACAGACACTATCAAAAGGTATAGCTAAGCCACGCCGAATTGAATAGTTACCCATTCTGCAATTTCAAGTATTTCTGCAGTAAGAGTAATCTCTGTTTTGGATGTGTGCCTCTCAGATGGGATCCCCTTGCAGCAGACGGCCTTCCGGAGTACATGAAAATTATATACCTGGCACTGAACGAGGCAGTGAATGAAATGGCACGAGAGGCGGAGAAGACGCAGGGGCGAGATACGCTTGATTACGGCCGCAAAGCTGTATAATTTTTTGAAAGGCCTATTTTTAATTTTCCCCTTAGTATAAATGGAGGCTTGATACGTAGGCCTTGTTAGTATAAATGGAGGCTTGATACGTTGGCCTTGTTAGTGCGGCCCATGTTGCTTTAGCTTCATTTGGCTAGGGGTTTATAGAAAGTCCAAGTCTAATGAAAATAAAATAATTGCTTTGTCTAACAACGACTTTCTTCGTTTTTTGGTTGGGATGCAGTGGGAAGATCTCATAAACTCCTATATGCAAGAAGCCGAGTGGCTTGCTGCCCGTTATATACCAACGTCGGAGGAGTATTTAAAGAATGCCAAAGTGAGTAGTGCTATGCCCATTGTGAGCTTGCAACCTATGTTGACAGTCGATGCCTGTATTCCCGACAACAAGCTCGCAGAATTTTATGAACAATCAAGGTTTTATGATCTCCTCTCTACAGTCTTCAGAATAAGGGGTGATGTCCAAACCTTCAAGGTATAACATAATCCTAATCCCAGCTCTTTGTATTTTTCATGCACAGTTCTAAGAAATTGCATTTGATTTCTGACAAATGAATTTCAATGTTGTGTGCGTCAAGGCTGAGGCGGCGCGTGGAGAAATAGCCTCGTCTATAACTTCTTATATGAGAGATCACCCGGGATCTTCGGAGGAGGACGCTTTGAATCATCTAAATGCTATGGTGGAAGAAGGATTCAAAGAATTCAATTGGGAATATCTGAAACCTGGCGGCGACGTACCAGTTGAGAGTATGAAGTATGTGCACGCGGTATCAAGAGGTCTACATCTTTTCTACAGAGAAAGAGATGGATTTAGCATTCCTAGGCATGACATAAAGAATCATATCGATAAAATTCTGTTGCGACCTGTGCCGCTGTAGCTTTCGACGTATAACCATGCGGAAGCATACTTCTGTTGCGACCTGTGCCATTGCAACTTTCGTCGTGTAACCTGCGGAAACATGGTGTTTTCAAAATACCTTTTAAATTAGTCCTTAGCGGTAATCTCTAGGAGGAATAGAATACATGTTGTAATCTGGAAACTTCAAATCGAATTACTCTGGTGTGTCAGGTGGGACCTTAATACCACATATCAAATAATTTCATTTTTTATTGGATTGAAAGGATGGGTGAACTACCTAATGGCATTCGGTGTAATGGGAGTTGCCTAGTTAATATCATACATGTGGTTATGATGAGGTCGATTCTTTTGTGTTTGCTCGAACGAGAACTGAAAAAGCGCTGATATTTGTAAATATTTGTAAACGATGTTCAATATTTAAAAAAAAAAAAAAAAGATGGGTGAAGTGAATATATCCGTCCGTACTCGCATATATTACATGTTATTTTTTTACCAATAAATTTATTATTATTATTATAATTATTATTTAGTATTAGTTTTTTTAAGGTGTCCTTTATTAGTGAAAAGAATAATAGTCACACTTATAATATATATAAAAATATCAGGTAGAATGATAGCACACTCCAAAATGTTAAATTGAGAATTCATTTAGAACCTCCAATAAAGATCTAGGTAGAATGATAGCACACTCCAAAATGTTAAATTGAGAATTCATTTAGAACCTCCAATAAAGATCTAGGATTTACACGAAAAAAACCATGACAAAAATATGTAAACCATTAGGCGAAACTACCAGGTAGATTGAAAAATTGTTGATAACGAAAGAAAAAATCTACAAATCACAACTCCTCCACACAACGTAGTTCTAAAAAATGAATTGTCCACCACCTATGTGAGCTTGGGTCATTCAACATCCCAATCTTGTATGCAAGGTCATTTACAGACAGATTCAAGTTTCTCATCATCCTACGTAAGAAACTCCAAAGCCTCATAGTTGTTATATTAAGAGTTTTCTAGCTGTGTATTAGAGAGATGGGGTTGTTTCTTTGGAAAAAAATCCCCTTCTTCTTTTGCCTTCCTGGGACTGTAGGAACATTAAGATATCGTAATGGAATGAGGAGGAGAGCTTGTCTTGGTGGTCGGTTTGGCACCCATAGTAACTATTGTGGGGATGTGACTTAGGAGATGCGAAGGAGCCTCAATAACAATCATTTTGTGTTTTTGATGGTCTTGTACCTAGATACTCTTTCACTTTTTTTTAGAGGCTACGGTGCTGAAATACCAGCCTTTGTCACTACTTTGGAGTGTTGAGCTATAGAATTACACGTGCTTTTATGCCCTCTCATCGTGGTCCAACCTCGTATTTGGTTTGAGGGGGAGACAAAGTGAGTGGTCAATCCTTAATGTTATGGTTTGAAGCTTGGTATCCGATGCAGGTATTCGATAGTTTAATATACACCACCCTTTACAAAATAATTGTGTCCCCCACCTGTACTTGATTACATCCTTGAGATCCTTAGATAGGTTAATCTCAACATGGACCTTTCTTTGTGGGTTGGCATTGAAAAACTTGTCGGCTTCTATTCATAAAAGTAAATCTACTATTCAACCTCTTAGCCAAAGCATTATTTATGAAAGAATATCTACTTCTAGTGTTGATGAAAATAATAACCTTTTCATTTTGAATGCACCCATGAACCTATCAAATAGATTTTTCTATTCAAACAAACCCCTTTGTCCATTTTTTTATCTTTTTCTACCACTATAGGCTTGGTTCCCTCAGTTTGCTAACATATGTTTTTCATTCTACCAGTTCATTGAAAATTTTGTGCTCTCTTTTTAATTCCTTTTATTCATCTTGTATCCTATTTATTTTATCTTCATATCCTTTGATGGAGACCTTAAAACTAGCTGTCTTTGTATATGGATCCCACTGATTCAAGAATGCATTTTGTCGCAATTCAGTTCATAATTATGTGCTATAAGAAAACTTTGGAACCAAGAGAGAGCTTCTTCTCTAAAATAAAAATCATCTAAATTGGACAACTTTACACAAAGATATGGCTCCCAAAAAAATGAGATTTTTTTAGGAAAATAATTGCCCTAATTATGCAATCCACAAAAAACAATCCCCACTTTACCAAAATCATTGATCTAATACTGCTTGTTATGTAAATTTATTCTTATTAATAAAAGTAACTCACCAATATGAAAAAATATTAAATCATTCAATCCACAATAACAACTCATACAATGATACATAAACAAATAATGCCTTTAGGGTAAGGCAATACCAATTATAATCCTTAAGGAAGGGAAACTCCACAAGGGCTCTCAAGATGAGAGTGTTGCTTAGACGGGATATAGTATCCTAAGCCACTTTGTGGGTAAATCCAATTACAAATAATACTTCATATGAATGATTATGATTACAATGTCAATATCCCTTATTTATATACCCATCTTCTAAACCCTCATCCCACTCAATATTATAATATAATATAATAATGTATTCAACCCTGGGTTATGTGTGGCCCATGCCAACTATCCATGATACCTATATACAATATAATATTATTTCCCCACATATCTATTCTTAGGTACAATAGCACTCTTACTATTTCTCCTCCTAACATAAGTTGTTAAGGCTCTTCCAAGGACATCTAAGACTTTTGTAATATTCCTATCCTTTTTCAACAACAAAAGCATTATGCCAGTTGGGTCATGAGAAGGATCTTGTCCTTCTCCTATCGCTAACAATGCATCCACAACTAAGGAGTCTCTACGTAAACGCCACTTTATTTGGGAATCTTCATCGATAAATTTGGTGAGGATTAAGGATTCGAGACTCTTTATGATCATAAAGTAAATCAAACATGCAAGCTAAGGTTAGTACTTTTCCCTCTTCTTTATTTTTTTCTTATTTTGTTGCACTTTACTTTATCATACATTAGGCATATTATCATTTCTCTTGCATCTTATACTTGCATTGCTTTACCTTGTATTATATACTTGGTTGAACTTTCTTGCACCAAAATCCATTTATATGTCTACCTTGTTTGTGTAACAACCCATGTCTACTAACCTGGTTGGACCACAACACAAGCCAAACATTTGATCTGGGTAATTATATTTTCTTATTTATGTTTATTGTTTAATTATAAATGCGCTTTCATGTTCAAAGTAATTATGTCTCACCCAATGAATCAACAACATAAATTTTTAATCAATATAGGTATATCAAACAACTTTTGGATTTCAAGACTGTTGTAGATAGCCACCCAAGTGGACAAGATTGGCCAAGTCCCGTAATGGTGTCATTGTGTGGAATCGACTTATGTCATTTATTGAACTTTGGTTCTAGCATGAGGGTTAAACTAAGACATGGGTTGTTCTTTAGGACCCATAACACCTAAAGGGTGGACGCATACTCTCCCCATCACTTACCATATTGAACCTTGATCTAATCGATCAGCTTGTTCTAATTTTAATATGTAAGGGGGTTAGCGTACATATGCCTAGTGTTTAGCTGAATGTCCACTACCCGAAGTTAGCTAGATCCATGTAAATACCTTGACCTTGGACTTGATCACTCATGCCCATTATGACTCAAGATCGTTTATCCCATACCAAACATCGTGGTTGAACTAGCTAAGTCAAATGAACATAGGACTTATCACAATACTACCTGGGTAGCAACCTAGAGGTGGCATTCACAATATAGCTCACACAGTAACACAATTTTTTTGTAATACATCTATATGACATGCAAAGTGCAAGCCTCCATATACTCGTGTTCCAATCATCAATTCCCACATAGCTTTTCCATAAACCCAATTCATTTTTGGACGCATATAACTCGTCCTGCATGCACAACATCTATCATCAGTACCACATTTTATAGGAAAAAGTAAGTTAAAATCATTAATTTATTTGCTATCAAAATTTGTGCAAGGAGGGTTGTTAAAACTTGTCATATTACCTCTATCTTGTTATCTTTGTCCTTAGGATTTCCCTTACCTTAGTAATTGGTCATTCCATCACCTCTTTATCTCTTTCAATTTATATTTGTGTACCTTACTATGATCACACCTTTTTTGGTGTTTTATCTTGGATTTGGATATGATCACAAGTAGTTTGTCTGTCAAAATTTTCTAAAATATTTGAAAGTTAAAAGTTCATATATTAACTACAAAAATGTGAAAACTATGCCATGCCCTAGATATCATTGTGTATAATACACACTAGAAAAAAATTGGTTTTAAAACTTGTCATATATAAAATCACATGTGAATTGCACTCGATATATCATTATAAAACTTAAAAAATAGGGAAGACCTTTAGTGGAACACACAATTCAATATGCCTATCTATTTTCTAAAAGGATATAAACGTATTAAATAGTTCAATAATAACATATTTCAATTTACACCTTCCTCAAATTCTCAACTGAACTAAAACTTATTCCTTCTTGAAGTTAATTATACCTTAGCTTTTGAGAGAATGTTAGCGAAAAAATATACTACAACTGTGTCACAATAGCATGCTTTATCTCCTTATAATTTTTATGCATATACATTTCTAAATTCAAACATATACCAATTTTATATATATAGTTTTTGTACTTATAGTTGTTAACATTGTTCTTGTGATTTATGCAATATATATGAATTCACATCCATATGTAATTTTTAAATCTATATTCAAAATTTGGCATTCCTTATGCTGATTCAAAAAATTTATGTTTGAGTTGTTTTAACTAATATATATGAACAATTTTTGATGATGTGGCCACGATGTAGATATCATCATTATGCACTAATAATGATTATTATCTTTGTAAATGAATCACATCTATTTGAAACTTTTTAAATAACTTCCAAATATCAAAATAAAGATAAATGACAAGACACTTTTGTTGTGGATATGAGTCATTGTGTCCCACCAAGGTGAGAGATACATGTCATTTTGGTCATATATAAAAATGAGAATCAAAATTTGGACTCAGGTTTTATTTTTAACATGGACAATCGTCTTTTTCACCAAAGCATGAGATGAAGCACAATGCCTTCTTTGATATTACTTGAATATAATGTATGACTTGAATATCAAAATCTCTATCAAGTCATGATTTACTACCCAGACGAAGGAATCCTAAACTTTTGTAAGGTCAATGAGAGTGAGAGTTAGGATGATGGAAATTGAAGAGGATCCAACCATCACAAATCGATAGACCTTTCTCTATGAGAGAGGTAATTAGTGGTGAAATAGAAGTATTACATTTTTTATTTTGTTTTAACCTCACAAGTATTCATTATGTATGCACATACATGATCCACATGGAAATTCCAATAATAACTAAAAATATGATTTAACATTATTTTAATCTATTCATTTAAGCAAACAAAAGACCTTCAAAGTTTTAAGTATAAGACTTAGTAACGCTACTTATAAGGTTGTTGTCACTACCATAGTATAAGAAATTATTGTTTCATATATGACTATTTCAACTATGCTAGAATGATTTTATTTTAATGAGATGGCTATGACTATACAATACAAATAATATTATTATCTTAATTTTGTGATGTGAGTATAAAACTTATTGTGAATAAAATATCTACGAATGTATTATAGCCTTACCTATATCATAAGAATTGAAAACAATTTAATCGTTACACATATTGTTATTATTTATCTTTAAATAATACCAATTTATAAAATATTTAAACTTGCACTTAGTAAAGCATGCATAAACTTAGTTATAGTGATAGATAAAAGCAAATGTCAGAGTCACTTAGTCAAAGTTACATATTGATTACCATTCAAAACAATGCATCATCATGAACTAAACATGTTAGTTGTTGTGATATGTTTAATCTAAAGGATAATTTTACTCATGCATTATTATTAGATTAAACTTTATAATATAAACATATTATATTATAAGTGGATTAAAAACATTGATATTCAATTTTATAATTTTAAATTTAAATAAAGAATATGGTCATAGTCTTCAAAAGCAATCAAGGTCATCCATCAAATTGATTGATATGTTTAAGTTGGCTGTTAATATGGGGAGACTATTTTGAGTTTTGCAATCAACCTTGAATATGTATATAGGCCACTCGACCCTACCTTATACAACTTTCAAATGTAAAATTAATTTAATAATATAATTTTATTAAAATAATCAAATGACAAGAGCTTAACCAGTTAAATTACATGGACTTTGAAGAAGGAGAACCAAGTTCGAACAAAAAAATTATATTTTTCAAGACACCTTTGCCAGGTCCGTTTTAATTTCATATAACCAATTATTTTCTTGTCATAATAATATTAATTTTTATTTTATCGTCAATCGCTGCGCAGTGCGGACTGCGCAGACGGAGAATTGCCGAAGTCCGACTTCGGGGGCGCAGTGCGTAGATTGATTTTTTTTGAAGTTTTTTGTGTGTTAGAGGAATTTGGATTAAGGGAGGCTGTTAGAAATATTGTTTAATCCAAATCCCGTACTCTGTCACCGCCGCTGGGATGTCCCGTCTGACAGAGGAAGTATGGGCGAAGTTGAGGGAGCAGGTGAAGTCCGTATGCCTCCAGGCTGGCCTCGGGAGTCGCGCCAAGCCAGCACCGACCCCCTGCAGCTATAAATGCCGGCCCTTGAGTCCGCATTAGAAAATTCTGGGCAGCAGCCCCAGTTTCCCTGCACACCAGCTGTGCAGGCGATCCGGCGGCAAGCCTTGCCGCTGTTGCACGCACAGAAAGGGTTCGGGGGTTCTTGCTGCTCCTTAGCGCAGAGCCGTCCCTGGCAGTTTAGCAGACCTTTCTCTGTCGTGGTGCAGATCTGTTTGTTTGCCCAGCAGTCCGCACTGCAGTTGGGTTCAGGCGGCAATGTCCGCAGTTGTAATCGCTCAGCAGGAGCCATTTTTGAGTTCTGGTTTGGGGGTTTATTCCGCAAGCGGCAGTTATCGTAGATGTAAGGCTCCGTAGAGCCAGTCCCCTTTTGCTCCCTCCCCTTTTAATAATACAAACCCTAGTTTATTCCGCCTGTGTTTGTCAGCCTGTAACAGGGCCTGTCAATAGATCCTCAGATTTTTTTCGCATTTAATTTGTTTGGGTTAAGTTTATGTTTCTAACATGGTATCAGAGTGAGGAGACAGTGACAGTAGGCGATGTCGGGAGATGTCAGGAAATGTTGCGTGCAGACCAGCCATGGAAATGCTGATGGAGGGCAGCAAGGGTTTGGTGCAGTCGGCAGCAAGTTCGCCGACGGAGTATTCGGAGAACTATTTTTTCGGTAGAGGGTCGAAGAAGGAAAAGAAAGCAAGGCCAAAGTTGGCCAAGTTTGAAGTCCGTCAGTTCCGACTGCGCAGGACGCAGGACCAGCTCCAAGCTTCGGGAGCGAAGTACGGACTGCGTTGGGAGAAAGGGCGAAGTCTGTCAACAGCGCCAGACGCAGTTGGTTGTCGTGGCCAAAGTCCGATCAGCAAACAGCGAAGTGCGTTCAGGGGCCAACGCGAGCTTCACTTGCACACTCCGTCAGTTATTTGCCGAAGTCCGACAGTTCGGACTGCACAGGGCACACGGCAGCCAATGAATGTTTTGATTTCCACTCGCCGTCAGTCACCGATGGACGGACTGCGCCAGGAGCAGGACGATAATCGGACGTCGTCGAGCGAAGTCTGTCACTGTGCGAAGTTCGTCATCATGCGAAGTCTGTCGCCACGCGAAGTTCATCGCCGTGCGAAGTCTGTCGCCGTGCAAAGTGTGTCGCCGAGCGAAGTTCGTCGGCATGCGAAGTTCATCGCCGCGCGAAGTGTGTCACCGCGTGAAGTCTGTCGATGTGTAAAGTTCGTCAGTCACTGCGCAATGCGGACTATGCACGGAGAATTGCCGAAGTTCGACTTCGGGGGCGCAGTGCGTAGATTGATTTTTTCTAAAGTTTTTTGTGTGTTAGAGGAATTTGGATTAAGGGAGGCTGTTAGAAATATTGTTTAATCCAAATCTCGTACTCTGTCATCGTCGCTGGGATGTCCCGTCTGACAGAGGAAGTATGGGCGAAGTTGAGGGAGCAGGTGAAGTCCGTATGCCTCCAGGCTGGCCTCGGGAGTCACGCCAAGCCAGCACCGACCCCCTGCAGCTATAAATGTCGGGCCCTGAGTCCGCATTAGAAAATTCTAGGCAGCAGCCCAAGTTTCCCTGCACACCAGCTGTGCAGGCGATCCGACGGCAAGCCTTGCCGCTGTTGCACGCACAGAAAGGGTTCGGGGGTTCTTGCTGCTCCTTAGCGCAGAGCCGTCCCTGGCAGTTTAGCAAACCTTTCTCTGTCGCGGTGTAGATCTGTTTGTTTTCCCAGCAGTTCACACTGTAGTTGGGTTCAGGCGGCAATGTCCGTAGTTGTAATCGCTCAGCAGGAGCCATTTTTGAGTTCGGGTTTTGGGGGTTTATTCCGCAAGCGGCAGTTGTTGTAGATGTAAGGCTCCGTAGAGCCAGTTCCCCCTTTTGCTCCCTCCCCTGTTTAATAATACAAACCCTAGTTTATTCTGCCTGTGTTTGTCAGCCTGTAACAGGGCCTGTCAATAGATCCTCAGATTTTTTCCGCATTTAATTTGTTTGGGTTAAGTTTATGTTTCTAACATGGTATCAGAGCGAGGAGACAATGACAGCAGGCGAGGTCGGGAGATGCTGCATGGAGAGCAGCCATGGAAATGCTGATGGAGGGCAGCAAGGGTTTGGTGCAGTCGGCAGCAAGTTCGCCGACGGAGTATTCGGAGAACTGTTTTTCCGGCAGAGGGTCGGAGAAGGAAAAGAAAGCAAGGCCAAAGTTGGCCAAGTTTGAAGTCCGTCAGTTCCGACTGCGCAGGACGTAGGGCCAGCTCCAAGCTTCGGGAGCGAAGTACGGACTGCGTTGGGAGAAAGGGCGAAGTCTGTCAACAGCGCCGGGCGCAGTCGGTTGTCGCGGTCGAAGTCCGATCAGCAAACAGCGAAGTGCGTTCAGGGGCCAACGCGAGCTTCGCTTGCACACTCCGTCAGTTATTTGTCGAAGTCCGACAGTTCGGACTGCGCAGGGCGCACGGTAGCCAATGAATGTTTTGATTTCCACTCGTCGTCAGTCACCGATGGACGAACTGCGCCAGGAGCAGGACGATAATTGGACGTCACCAAGCGAAGTCTATCACCGCGCAAATTTCATCTTCGTGCGAAGTCTGTTGCCACGTGAATTTCATCGTCGTGCGAAGTCTGTCACCGTGCAAAGTGTGTCGCCGAGCGAAGTCTATCGGCGTGCGAAGTTCATCGCCGCACGAAGTCTGTCAACGTGCAAAGTTCGTCAGTCGCTGCGCAGTGCGAACTGCGCACGGAGAATAGTCGAATTTCGACTTCGGGGGTGCAGTGCATAGATTGATTTTTTCCAAAGTTTTTTGTGTGTTAGAGGAATTTGGATTAAGGGAGGCTGTTAGAAATATTGTTTAATCCAAATCCCATACTCTGTCATTGCCGCTGGGATGTCCCGTCTGACAGAGGAAGTATGGGCGAAGTTGAGGGAGCAGGTGAAGTCCGTATGCCTCCAGGCTGGCCTCGGGAGTCGCGCCAAGCCAGCACCGACCCCCTGCAGCTATAAATGCCGGCCCCTGAGTCCGCATTAGGGAATTCTGGGCAGCAGCCCCAGTTTCCCTGCACACCAGCTGTGCAGGCGATCCGGCGGCAAGCCTTGCCGCTGTTGCACGCACAGAAAGGGTTCGGGGGTTCTTGCTGCTCCTTAGCGCTAAGCCATCCCTGGCAGTTTAGGAGACCTTTCTCTGTCGTGGTGCAGATCTGTTTGTTTGCCCAGCAGTCCGCACTGCAGTTGGGTTCAGGCGGTAATGTCCGCAGTTGTAATCGCTCAGCAGGAGCCATTTCTGAGTTCTGGTTTGGGGGTTTATTTCGCAAGCGGCAGTTGCCATAGATGTAAGGCTCCGCAGAGCCCGTTCCCCCTTTTGCTCCCTCCCCTGTTTAATAATACAAACCCTAGTTTATTCCGCCTGTGTTTGTCAGCCTGTAACAGGGCCTGTCAATAGATCCTCAGATTTTTTCCGCATTTAATTTGTTTGGGTTAAGTTTATGTTTCTAACATGGTATCAGAGCGAGGAGACAGTGACAACAGGCGATGTCGGGAGATGCTGCGTGCAGAGCAGCCATGGAAATGCTGATGGAGGGCAGCAAGGGTTTGGTGCAGTCGGAAGCAAGTTCATCGACGGAGTATTCAGAGAACTATTTTTTCAGTAGTGGGTCGGAGAAGGAAAAGAAAGCAAGGCAAAAGTTGGCCAAGTTTGAAGTCCGTTAGTTCTGACTGCGCAAGATGCAGGGCCAGCTCCAAGCTTCGGGAGCGAAGTACGGACTGCATTGGGAGAAAGGGTGAAGTCTGTCAACAATGCCAGACGCAGTCGGTTGTCGCAGCCGAAGTCCGATCAGCAAACAGCGAAGTGCGTTCAGGGGCCAACGCGAGCTTCGCTTGCACA
Source organism: Wollemia nobilis (assembly GCA_028583015.1). Lineage (NCBI taxonomy): Eukaryota > Viridiplantae > Streptophyta > Pinopsida > Araucariales > Araucariaceae > Wollemia > Wollemia nobilis. The sequence continues at coordinate 2,467,904 of JAQPPZ010016509.1, read as the reverse complement.
CTCCGTCAGTTATTTGTCGAAGTCCGACAGTTCGGACTGCGTAGGGCGCACGGCAGCCAATGAATGTTTTGATTTCCACTCGCCGTCAGTCGTCGATGGACGGACTACGCCGGGAGCAGGACGATAATCGGACGTCGCCGAGTGAAGTCTGTCGCCGCGCGAAGTTCGTCGTCGTGCGAAGTCTGTCGCCACGCGAAGTTCGTCGCCGTGCGAAGTCTATCGCCGTGCGAAGTGTGTCGCCAAGCGAAGTCTGTTGGCGTGCGAAGTTCGTTGCCGCGCGAAGTGTGTCGCCGCGCGAAGTCTGTCGACGTGCAAAGTTCATCAGTCGCTGCGCAATGCGGACTGCGCACAGAGAATTGCCGAAGTCCGAATTTGGGGGCGCAGTGCGTAGATTGATTTTTTCCGAAGTTTTTTGTGTGTTAGAGGAATTTGGATTAAGGGAGGCTGTTAGAAATATTGTTTAATCCAAATCCCGTACTCTGTCACCGCCGTTGGGATGTCCCGTCTGACAGAGGAAGTATGGGCGAAGTTGAGGGAGCAGGTGAAGTCCGTATGCCTCCAGGCTGGCCTCGGGAGTCGCGCCAAGCCAGCACCGACCCCCTGCAGCTATAAATGCCGGCCCCTGAGTCCGCATTAGAAAATTCTGGGCAGCAACCCCAGTTTCCCTGCACACCAGCTGTGCAGGCGATCTGGCGGCAAGCCTTGCTGCTGTTGCACGCACAGAAAGGGTTCGAGGGTTCTTGCTGCTCAGCACAGAGCCATCCCTGGCAGTTTAGCAAACCTTTCTCTGTCGTGGTGCAGATCTGTTTGTTTGCCCAGCAGTCCGCACTGCAGTTGGGTTCAGGCGGCAATGTCCACAGTTGTAATCGCTCAGAAGGAGCCATTTCTGAGTTCTGGTTTGGGGGTTTATTCCGCAAGTGGCAGTTGTCGTAGATGTAAGGCTCCGCAGAGCCAGTTCCCCATTTTTGCTCCCTCCCCTTTTTAATAATACAAACCCTAGTTTATTCCGTCTGTGTTTGTCAGCGTATAACAGGGCCTGTCAATAGATCCTCAGATTTTTTCCGCATTTAATTTGTTTGGGTTAAGTTTATGTTTCTAACACTATATGCAAGAAGCCGAGTGGCTTGCTGACCGTTATATACCAACGTCGGAGGAGTATTTAAAGAATGCCAAAGTGAGTAGTGCTATGCCCATAGTGAGCTTGCAACCTATGTTGACAGTGGATGCCTGTATTCCCGACAACAAGCTCGCAGAATTTTATGAATAATCAAGGTTTTATGATCTCCTCTCTACAGTCTTCAGAATAAGGGGTGATGTCCAAACCTTCAAGGCATAACATAATCCTAATCCCAGCTCTTTGTATTTTTCATGCACAGTTCTAAGAAATTGCATTTGATTTCTGACAAATGAATTTCAATGTTGTGTGCGTCAAGGCTGAGGCGGCGCGTGGAGAAATAGCCTCGTCTATAACTTCTTATATGAGAGATCACCCGGGATCTTCGGAGGAGGACGCTTTGAATCATCTAAATGCTATGGTGGAAGAAGGATTCAAAGAATTCAATTGGGAATATCTGAAACCTGGCGGCGACGTACCAGTTGAGAGTATGAAGTATGTGCACGCGGTATCAAGAGGTCTACATCTTTTCTACAGAGAAAGAGATGGATTCAGCATTCCTAGGCATGACATAAAGAATCATATCGATAAAATTCTGTTGCGACCTGTGCCGCTGTAGCTTTCGACGTATAACCATGCGGAAGCATACTTCTGTTGCGACCTGTGCCATTGCAACTTTCGTCGTGTAACCTGCGGAAACATGGTGTTTTCAAAATACCTTTTAAATTAGTCCTTAGCGGTAATCTCTAGGAGGAATAGAATACATGTTGTAATCTGGAAACTTCAAATCGAATTACTCTGGTGTGTCAGGTGGGACCTTAATACCACATATCAAATAATTTCATTTTTTATTGGATTGAAAGGATGGGTGAACTACCTAATGGCATTCGGTGTAATGGGAGTTGCCTAGTTAATATCATACATGTGGTTGTGATGAGGTCGATTCTTTTGTGTTTGCTCGAACGAGAGCTGAAAAAGCGCTGATATTTGTAAATATTTGTAAACGATGTTCAATATTTAAAAAAAAAAAAAAAGGATGGGTGAAGTGAATATATCCGTCCGTACTCGCATATATTACATGTTATTTTTTTACCAATAAATTTATTATTATTATTATAATTATTATTTATTATTAGTTTTTTTAAGGTGTCCTTTATTAGTGAAAAGAATAATAGTCACACTTATAATATATATAAAAATATCAGGTAGAATGATAGCACACTCCAAAATGTTAAATTGAGAATTCATTTAGAACCTCCAATAAAGATCTAGGTAGAATGATAGCACACTCCAAAATGTTAAATTGAGAATTCATTTAGAACCTCCAATAAAGATCTAGGATTTACACGAAAAAAACCATGACAAAAATATGTAAACCATTAGGCGAAACTACCAGGTAGATTGAAAAATTGTTGATAACGAAAGAAAAAATCTACAAATCACAACTCCTCCACACAACGTAGTTCTAAAAAATGAATTGTCCACCACCTATGTGAGCTTGGGTCCTTCAACATCCCAATCTTGTATGCAAGGCCATTTACAGACAGATTCAAGTTTCTCATCATCCTACGTAAGAAACTCCAAAGCCTCATAGTTGTTATATTAAGAGTTTTCTAGCTATGTATTAGAGAGATGGGGTTGTTTCTTTGGAAAAAAGTCCCCTTCTTCTTTTGCCTGCCTGGGACTGTAGGAACATTAAGATATCGTAAGGGAATGAGGAGGAGAGCTTGTCTTGGTGGTCGGTTTGGCACCCATAGTAACTATTGTGGGGATGTGACTTAGGAGATGCGAAGGAGCCTCAATAACAATCATTTTGTGTTTTTGATGGTCTTGTACCTAGATACTCTTTCACTTTTTTTTAGAGGCTATGGTGCTGAAATACCAGCCTTTGTCACTAGTTTGGAGTGTTGAGCTATAGAATTACACGTGCTTTTATGCCCTCTCATCGTGGTCCAACCTCGTATTTGGTTTGAGGGGGAGACAAAGTGAGTGGTCAATCCTTAATGTTATGGTTTGAAGCTTGGTATCCGATGCAGGTATTCGGTAGTTTAATATACACCACCCTTTACAAAATAATTGTGTCCCCCACCTGTACTTGATTACATCCTTGAGATCCTTAGATAGGTCAATCTCAACATGGACCTTTCTTTGTGGGTTGGCATTGAAAAACTTGTTGGCTTCTATTCATAAAAGTAAATCTACTATTCAACCTCTTAGCCAAAGCATTATTTATGAAAGAATGTCTACTTCTAGTGTTGATGAAAATAATAACCTTTTCATTTTGAATGCACCCATGAACCTATCAAATAGATTTTTCTATTCAAACAAACCCCTTTGTCCATTTTTTTATCTTTTTCTACCACTATAGGCTTGGTTCCCTCAGTTTGCTAACATATGTTTTTCATTCTACCAGTTCATTGAAAATTTTGTGCTCTCTTTTTAATTCCTTTTATTCATCTTGTATCCTATTTATTTTATCTTCATATCCTTTGATGGAGACCTTAAAACTAGCTGTCTTTGTATATGGATCCCACTGATTCAAGAATGCATTTTGTCGCAATTTAGTTCATAATTATGTGCTATAAGAAAACTTTGGAACCAAGAGAGAGCTTCTTCTCTAAAATAAAAATCATCTAAATTGGACAGCTTTACACAAAGATATGGCTCCCAAAAAAATGAGATTTTTTTAGGAAAATAATTGCCCTAATTATGCAATCCACAAAAAACAATCCCCACTTTACCAAAATCATTGCTCTAATACCACTTGTTATGTAACTTTATTCTTATTAATAAAAGTAACTCACCAATATGAAAAAATATTAAATCATTCAATCCACAATAACAACTCATACAATGATACATAAACAAATAATGCCTTTAGGGTAAGGCAATACCAATTATAATCCTTAAGGAAGGGAAACTCCACAAGGGCTCTCAAGATGTGAGTGCCGCTTAGACGTGATATAGTATCCTAAGCTACTTTGTGGGTAAATACAATTACAAATAATACTTCATATGAATGATTATGATTACAATGTCAATATCCCTTATTTATATACCCATCTTCTAAACCCTCATCCCACTCAATATTATAATATAATATAATAATGTATTCAACCCTGGGTTATGTGTGGCCCATGCCAACTATCCATGATACCTATATACAATATAATATTATTTCCCCACATATCTATTCTTAGGTACAATAGCACTCTTACTATTTCTCCTCCTAACATAAGTTGTTAAGGCTCTTCCAAGGACATCTAAGACTTTTGTAATATTCCTATCCTTTTTCAACAACAAAAGCATTATGCCAGTTGGGTCATGAGAAGGATCTTGTCCTTCTCCTATCGCTAACAATGCATCCACAACTAAGGAGTCTCTACCTCAACGCCACTTTATTTGGTAATCTTCATCGATAAATTTTGTGAGGATTAAGGATTCGAGACTCTTTACGATCATAAAGTAAATCAAACATGCAAGCTAAGGTTAGTACTTTTCCCTCTTCTTTATTTTTTTCTTATTTTTTTGCACTTTACTTTATCATACATTAGGCATCTTATCATTTCTCTTGCATCTTATACTTGCATTGCTTTACCTTGTATTATATACTTGGTTGAACTTTCTTGCACCAAAATCCATTTATATGTCTACCTTCTTTGTGTAACAACCCATGTCTACTAACTTGGTTGGACCACAACACAAGCCAAACATTTGATCTGGGTAATTATATTTTCTTATTTATGTTTATTGTTTAATTATAAATGCGCTTTCATGTTCAGAGTAATTATGTCTCACCCAATGAATCAATAACATAAATTTTTAATCAATATAGGTATATCAAACCACTTTTGGATTTCAAGACTATTGTAGATAGCCACCCAAGTGGACAAGATTGGCCAAATCCTATAAAGGTGTCATTTTGTGGAATCGACTTATGTCATTTATTGAACTCTGGTTCTAGCATGAGGGTTAAACTAAGACATGGGTTGTTCTTTAGGACCCATAACACCTAAAGGGTGGACGCATACTCTCCCCATCACTTACCATATTGAACCTTGATCTAATCGATCAGCTTGTTCTAATTTTAATATGTAAGGGGGTTAACGTACATATGCCTAGTGTTTAGCTGAATGTCCACTACTCGAAGTTAGCTAGAGCCATGTAAATACCTTGACCTTGGACTTGATCACTCATGCCCATTATGACTCAAGATCGTTTATCCCATACCAAACATCGTGGTTGAACTAGCTAAGTCAAATGAACATAGGGCTTATAACAGTACTACCTGGGTAGCAACCTAGAGGTGGCATTCACAATATAGCTCACACAGTAACACAATTTTTTTGTAATACATCTATATGACATGCAAAGTTTAAGCCTCCATATACTCGTGTTCCAATCATCAATTCCCACATAGCTTTTCCATAAACCCAATTCATTTTTGGACGCATATACCTCGTCCTGCATGCACAACATCTATCATCAGTACCACATTTTATAGGAAAAGGTAAGTTAAAATCATTAATTTATTTTCTATCAAAATTTGTGCAAGGAGGGTTGTTAAAACTTGTCATATTACCTCTATCTTGTTATCTTTGTCCTTAGGATTTCCCTTACCTTAGTAATTGGTCATTCCATCACCTCTTTATCTCTTTCAATTTATATTTGTGTACCTTACTATGATCACACCTTTTTTGGTGTTTTATCTTGGATTTGGATATGATCACAAGTAGTTTGTCTGTCAAAATTTTCTAAAATCTTTGAAAGTTAAAAGTTCATATATTAACTACAAAAATGTGAAAACTATGCCATGCCCTAGATATCATCGTGTATAATACACACTAGAAAAAAATTGGTTTTAAAACTTGTCATATATAAAATCACATGTGAATTGCACTCGATATATCATTATAAAACTTAAAAAATAGGGAAGACCTTTAGTGGAACACACAATTCAATATGCCTATCTTTTTTCTAAAAGGATATAAACGTATTAAATAGTTCAATAATAACATATTTCAATTTACACCTTCCTCAAATTCTCAACTGAACTAAAACTTATTCCTTCTTGAAGTTAATTATACCTTAGCTTTTGAGAGAATGTTAGCGAAAAAATATACTACAACTGTGTCACAATAGCATGCTTTATCTCCTTATAATTTTTATGCATATACATTCTAAATTCAAACATATACCAATTTTATATATATAGTTTATGTACTTATAGTTGTTAACATTGTTCTTGTGATTTATGCAATATATATGAATTCACATCCATATGTAATTTTTAAATCTATATTCAAAATTTGGCATTCCTTATGCTGATTCAAAAAATTTATGTTTGAGTTGTTTTAACTAATATATATGAACAATTTCTGATGATGTGGCCACGATGTAGCTATCATCATTATGCACTAATAATGATTATTATCTTTGTAAATGAATCACATCCATTTGAAACTTTTTAAATAACTTCCAAATATCAAAATAAAGATAAATGACAAGACACTTTTGTTGTGGATATGAGTCATTGTGTCCCACCAAGGTGAGAGATACATGTCATTTTGGTCATATATAAAAATGAGAATCAAAATTTGGACTCAAGTTTTATTTTTAACATGGACTATCGTCTTTTTCACCAAAGCATGAGATGAAGCACAATGCCTTCTTTGATATTACTTGAATATAATGTATGACTTGAATATCAAAAGCTCTATCAAGTCATGATTTACTACCCAGTTGAAGGAATCCTAAACTTTTGTAAGGTCAATGAGAGTGAGAGTTAGGATGATGGAAATTGAAGAGGATCCAACCATCACAAATCGATAGACCTTTCTCTATGAGAGAGGTAATTAGTGGTGAAATAGAAGTATTACATTTTTTATTTTGTTTTAACCTCACAAGTATTCATTATGTATGCACATACATGATCCACATGGAAATTCCAATAATAACTAAAAATATGATTTAACATTCTTTTAATCTATTCATTTAAGCAAACAAAAGACCTTCAAAGTTTTAAGTATAAGACTTAGTAACGCTACTTATAAGGTTGTTGTCACTACCATAGTATAAGAAATTATTGTTTCATATATGACTATTTCAACTATGCTAGAATGATTTTATTTTAATGAGATGGCTATGACTATACAATACAAATAATATTATTATCTTAATTTTGTGATGTGAGTATAAAACTTATTGTGAATAAAATATCTACGAATATATTATAGCCTTACCTATATCATAAGAATTGAAAACAATTTAATCGTTACACATATTGTTATTATTTATCTTTAAATAATACCAATTTATAAAATATTTAAACTTGCACTTAGTAAAGCATGCATAAACTTAGTTATAGTGATAGATAAAAGCAAATGTCAGAGTCACTTAGTCAAAGTTACATATTGGTTAGCATTCAAAACAATGCATCATCATGAACTAAACATGTTAATTGTTGTGATATGTTTAATCTAAAGGATAATTTTACTCATGCATTATTATTAGATTAAACTTTATAATATAAACATATTATATTATAAGTGGATTAAAAACATTGATATTCAATTTTATAATTTTAAATTTAAATAAAGAATATGGTCATAGTCTTCAAAAGCAATCAAGGTCATCCATCAAATTGATTGATATGTTTAAGTTGGCTGTTAATATGGAGAGCCTATTTTGAGTTTTGCAATCAACCTTGAATATGTACATGGGCCACTCGACCCTACCTTATACAACCTTCAAATGTAAAATTAATTTAATAATATAATTTTATTAAAATAATCAAATGACAAGAACTTAACCAGTTAAATTAAATTACATGGACTTTGAAGAAGGAGAACCAAGTTCGAACAAAAAAATTATATTTTTCAAGACACCTTTGCCAGGTCCGTTTTAATTTCATATAACCAATTATTTTCTTGTCATAATAATATTAATTTTTATTTTATCTTTCAAATTGAATTTAGGTTATTGAGATAGAACATGTTTTACTAAGCAGGTTTTGGCCATAATACATAACTGTCTTATTTCAATCTTATAAAGGGCTAATCATTTACGATGTTATTATTATTTTTATTTTTTATTATTTTTAGTGTGAGAAACCCTTACGACCAACACATAGGGCTGAACAGTCTTCTCCCAACTATGACCCCTGGTAAAGTCGAGAGCTAAAGGGTTAATCATTAACGATGTTATTATTATTTTTATTTTTATTACATTAGTGTAAGAAACCCCTATGATACGACCAACACATACGGCCGAGGAGTCTCGCTCTCAACTATAACCCTTCAGTAAATCGGAAAGCTATGCTTATCAATAGGGAATTTAACACACAAGCACCACACACCCACCCCTCACACACTCGTCGTGGTTTGAACCTTGAACCTCCCTAAATCTAAAGCTCATAACTTTACACTGTCCTCACTGAAACATTTTAAAAATTAAATTTAATACGAAATCGTGGTTTTAAAGAAGGAAAAGATTTATGGCATTCAACAATATTCCCCGCTGTCTCGAATCCAATTTACATAAGTAACATCTCCTTAAAAAACGCAGATAATTAAAATAGATCGTTAAGAAAATGTTATAAAAAAAAAAAAGCTGCTCAACACAAAAACCAAGTGTTGTAAAAAAACGCTTACGACAAATGGCAAATATTAATGAACAGAAAAACATTGTTCGGGTGCCCAACCCTCACGTATGTTGCCTAACCCTCACTTATGTTGTTCTTGCTTTACCATAGTAAAATCCGTTTGATTTATTGAGACAATGGGCGGTACTACCTGCATTTAGCATTTGATTAATAATATTGTCACATCTATAACGCAATTGAATTTTGATTAGCAATAGTTATTAACTTAAAACAATAAAATTTATGAAGTTTGTTTTTTTTTCATAGGTATGTGTACAGGTGTATGTTAAATTTTTTTTTGGTAAGCTAAACTCTCTCTTTTTTAAGAAATCATAATTAAATAGAGATACCAACCTTAAATGATTCTTCTTTTATTTTGTCACGGGGATTTTAGCAAGTGGGTTATATTTTTGTTAGAAAATACAATCACAACAATGGTAAATGTGTTGGGTCTTCTATGAAGATGCTTAAGTTCAAATCAAGATGGGGATCACATTGTCCTTTGAACCTGGGTCTTTCAAAGTCACCTTGTCCCATCAGAAATAAAAATTGCACTATTAAACATGTGACCCTTATTGCTATGGTGTTCGTACAGGAAAAAAAAAAAAAAAAAAAATACACTATTAAACATGTGGTGGTAAAGATATTGGATGAGACTTAAGTTCAAACCAAGAAAGGGACACACTATCCTTTGAATTGGGTCTCCTCAAAGAAAATCCAAAGTCCCCATTCCATCAGAAATAAAAATTGTATTATTAAATACTTATTATTGAGTGTATCGCCCAAATTTTTCCTTCAGGCTAAAGGATCCATACCTGGAAGGGGGGTGAGAAAAGGATGGAACAATACCTCGGATGGAGAGGCCTTTTGAAGGCCGCACCTCTCGGGGGAGCGTATAAAGGTGAATTTTTTACGGATGGTGGGGTTTACTAGGAAACTTTGAGTGGCAGTTTCCACGCCTAGGTTGAGAATGAGTTTGATTTGTTCATTTTATGTTCAATCATTTAGATTCCTAGGTTGGCAAAAATGAAGCTAAGCTATTCTATATGAATATTTTGATTTATATGAATACAAAAGACATAAATGAATCCTAATATGATTGAATACAGAGAATATATAAAATGGAGAAGAGTACACCTGATTTCTTATGTCTGATGAAGATTCTAAAGTTTGTAGGAGTCCAAATCGTCCCGGATATGAAAGGATCATCTGTAATTGTATAGAATCATCTCAAATCACAGGAGATCATCCGATATCATCCAAAATCGTCAGCGACCTGACAAATTCGTCAGGCGATTTCGTCAAAAACCTGTAATCAAGGAAACAGACACTAAAAACCAAAAATACAATTGCAAGAATGATGCAAAACGATAGAAATAAGCGTATAGATGTTTGAATGATAAATCTAGATATCAAGTTAAATGAGATGCACTATTTTGGAAACTTATTTTGAATTTTATCATGCAATTATGTTAAATGAGGTGAACTCCAAGATGCAAGACAAAGTAAATTAATCTAATGCATCAATAAATAAGGAAAATGAGATAGAGAATGCAAAATCAGGGCTCTGATTTCCCCCAAGATGAATTGCAGACCGGATCGTCTGTAATCGTACAAGATCATCGCCGATCTTGACAGGATCATCTAGAATTGTAGTTGAATCGCCTGCGACGATCCGAGCTACCTTCGACTGAAACACAGTGAAATCCTACAACAAAACTTGAAAACATAAGTGTGAATGATGGGAGATCAGGGAGGGAGTCAGGGGGATAAACTGGGAAAATTCCAATTTATATAGGATTAGGGGGAGGTTAGGAGGTTGGGGATGATCCCAATTTGGGAGATTCTCAATGTGGGAATCTCCAACCGTGCAGACACGCTTCTGCCCAAGTTGGAGAGGTCGTTGGAACAAAAGCGAATTGCAAAAATTTGGTTTTGGAACGAAATCGTCTGGACGTTCTATTCCAGATGAATTCGTTCGATTTGGGATGATATCGTCAAATCGATGACAATATCGTCCAACGGTCACAACAACCTCTAAAAATGGCACAAAAAATGAGGTAAGCAGTTAATAGGTAGTTTCGGGGTTAAAATTCAAATTTCTACTTTTTACTGATGGTTTAACTACACCAATTTTAGGGTGCTACATTTTGCCCCCTCTTTAGCAAATTTTTTGAAAAAAATACGTTAAATACGAGTTCTTCACGCTTTACGAGAAAGCAAAAATTTATTCATTTTTTAGACAACGATTCTAGGTCGAATCGTACGACTGCTTACTATGGTGCCCCCTCCGAGTTTTTACCCAAATCGAACGTTTGAGGTAAAAGCGCGAAAAAGCAAAAAATTAAAAAAAAGTTTTTTTTTGAATAAAAATAAGAAAAATAGGGTAAAACCCTAATTCATTTTTACTATTTAGTTTCACTATTTCAGAGCTCTGCAGGCGAAATGGTGGAGAAGACACACAGATCGACAGAGATTCGACACGGGTTGCGGGTAAGGATCTAAACCTAGTTTTACTGTGTTTTTAACTTGATTTACTTAATTTTTTGACTTGAATTTAATTTTTTTTGGCGTCGCGGTCATTTTTTGGTCATCGATGAAATCGTCTCTATATTGTCAATTTCGTCTAGGGACAAAATCGAAGAAATAGGGGCGATCCCATCCAATAAGGGGCGATCCCCAAATTGAAGAACGGAGACGATTTCGTCCTATTAAGGATGATTTTATCTAAATTTGGTATGATATCATCCAATAATGGGCGATATCAACTTTGATTTTAATTGATTTTTTAATGATTATGTACTAATGATTTTTGTTGTTTTATTGCTTATTTTGCAGAGGGGATTGCTAAAGAGTCGAGAGTGGAAATACGGAGGTCTAAGAGATGATTTGGCCGTGCTCGATCAGGCCAAGTGAGATAGATTGGTAGAGGTAGGACTACAGCATGTGGCAGAGATGCCACAAATTCCTATAGACATGGGGCTAGTGACAGCCCTAGTAGAGAGATGGTATCCGGAGTCATCCTGCTTGGCTACCAATAGGGGAGATGACTCCCACTCTAGAGGATGTATGGAGGATCTTGAAGATCCCCATACATGGTCAATTCATGACGTCTTCGGCCAATCAGGGCCACGCCATGATGAGATTGTGTGAGGACTCGAGCTTCGTCCTGGAGAAGGGTGGAGTGAACATCGAGGCTTTGAGGCGGATGCCTAAGGCATCTCGGTTGACCCAATTTTTGGTAGGGGTGGTGAGTGGCCTTCTTCTATGCCACCAGAGCAGATGTAGATTATCGTGGCTACTTGCAGCTGTGGTCTGTGACATGAGAGACCATGGATACAGGTTTGCTTGGGGTAGCTTTGTACTATGCCGCTTGTATAGGATCCTTTACGAGGTCGTATACAAAGGGGTTCGATGTCTAGTTTTGACATCGCTTTTACAGGTTTGGTGTTGGGAGCACATTGCGATGTGGATGTTGGTAGGGCTTCCACTGATAGGAGTTGATCGGGAGAGACCCCAAGTTTTCTACTGGTGGCTCTAGAGAGGGTCACAGCGGTGGATATATCTATCGACGTCCTGGAGGTTACTGGATGACCTCACCCCATATCGGATCACCTGGAGACCATGAAGAGAGCATCCAGGGTGGGTAGAGGACGGATAGGAGTTGACTCACATCAGGCGAGTCATATGGTTGAGGACAGAGCGGGGAGAGGTAGAGCTCCACCACTACGACCAAGTTTTGAGGCAGTTCGATCTACAATAGGGGATCCCTAGTCTTAGGGATTATGAGTACTCCTAAACTATGCCGGATAGTACCACACTGAGTGGAGCTCCAGACATGCAGCGGTTCTAGAGTCAGGATGCTGATGATGCCCCCATTCAACTAGTGGATGAGGATGACGTAGGGATAGCAGATAGATATGATGCCTGGAATGTAGGCATTCACCCTCCTCAGATGATGAGGGCATAGGGTCTGATGCATGTTGTAGTGCAACGGATGGAGAGGCGGCACCAGGTTGCCATCGATGCAACGAGAGGTCACAGAGGGAGGGATCAGCGATGACCTCTTCAGGAGAGACATCAGAGAGCACCACAAGCTTCGAAGAGACATTAGAAACCAGAGAAGAGGTAGGAGAAGAGAGAGGAGAGGAGAGAAAGACTCCCTCCTTAGTAGAGGGATAGGCCACCATCACCCGATAGGGGCAAGGGTGTCGAAGTGGGGGAGAGCAGTGAGATGGCAGCTCTCCAGGTGGAGAATGCTCACTTACGAGCTTAGGTGTAGACTCTGTAGGATGAGGCTACACGAATCAGTGCTCAAAGCAGAGGGGCGAGCATTCTGGAGTTAGCGTGGTTAGTTGCTCAGATCGCATTCTATCAGGGAGTGTACTACCAGCTGGTTCTAGAGGGTTAGAGGATACAATTTCCAGTCGACATTACAGAGCTGATCAGGATGGGGTCATCGAGGACATCATCACGATTGACTTTAAGGACCTTGTAGACACCAAAATAGCACCAATCCGATTATGTGACAACAAGCACTGATCGCATTGACACACACAGCCCCTAAGGTAGCCCCCAAAGGTTAAACAATGGTCCTAACCACTTCCAAAAGTAGTTTTAGAGGTCAGAGGTCAATTTGGCACCTTTTTGGCATTTTTCTCTACTCGTCCCACCTCGGGACAAATACAAATTGTCATTCGTCCCACCCAGGGATGAATAGCAGCATTCGCCCCAGGGTGAGGCGAATAGCAAGTTTGACTGGAAAAAAGTCAAACCTCGGTAACTCCGCCAGTTAACTAAGGCTTCAGGCCATGCAATTATGAGGAATAGCTTTTATTCAAGAAGAGAGACTTCAATCATGCATGTCTTTATTTTAGAGACCTCATGCAAGGAGATTCTAAATCAGGGAACTAGCTTTTCTCTGAAAATAGGACAGTTAACTCAATTGGTGCCCTCGCATGGGCAATTTAAACAAGGAGACCCTAAGGTCTATAAATTGGGGAGTTTTCCAACCCAAAAGAGATATGGAGAAGGAGCATTTGAGCAACGAAGTATTGCCAATTTACATACCTACTTGAGATTTGTGCTTTTACATCCTTAATCTCTCATTCGAAAGGGAGGTTATTGGGCGACTATTAGAAGCGTGAATCCGGACCCAAAAACCTGATAGTAGGCATTATCTCTATTAACATATTTATGCTACTATGAAATTTTTAGGTTGATCTGGGGTCATTTGATCATCGTTTTAATATTTTCACGCATATACTGACATTAGGCCTTGGGAAATACATGTTTTATTCTACCCGTAGGTGCTACTAATATTTTCTGTTTCTTTGAATGCAGGTTTCTGACAACAGAGGAGTAGGAAAGAGCAAAGAATCATATACACAAGCGGTGGCGACATTTTGGTCCGCCCATCTTACATGTGGGCACACGGAAGAAGGATTGTGATCCATGGATGTTGTGACAAGAAACACATTTGACGCTCCTATCCCCTAAAAAGGAAGGAGACATATTGTAACACATTTTGAAAAGTGTATCAATAAAGAGATTACGATATTTCATATTGCTTTTATCTTGTGTCAATTTGCATGTCCTTTCTTGTTCTTTCTTGTGGCGTATTCCTTTTTGTTTTCGTATCCTCGTGCTTTCAGTGGTGATCACAGTGGGACAAAAGACCATTCATACATTATGCCACATTTTAGAAGGTGAGATGGCTTACAATATCTTGTTGGGGCGACCTTGGATCCGGGACATGAAGTGTGTCCCTTCAATTGCTCATCAATGCTTGAAGTATACATTTGAAGGACAGGTGCATGTGGTCCCCATAGATTTAGAGCCTTTCAAATACTGCAATTCAGTGCAACTAATGCCATAGTCGACCCTTCCATCAATGCATTTGGATTTTTAGTTAAATCCATCTAAAAAGGGTCCGATTACGTAGGAATCTCCATTACCAAGTCAATCAAATTCCCAGGTGGGTCCATATTCTTCATCTGGTCCTCCCACAACGATGCCACCTACGGTGGCCACACCAACAGACAAGGGAAAGAAGCCCCTGGAAGAGGAACCACCCTTAGTCTCCAACATCTCGATAGAAGAGAAGCCTAGTAGAATGGAAGTCGAGACACCTAGTTCACCCCACATGGATTGGACTCAGGGAGAACTTCCATTCGCTCCCCCTCAAACGCCAACAATCATAGTTGAGATGGCCAACACAGGATTGGGGGAGTATCTAGTGCAAAACATTATAGCAACGCCCACAATTGAGTCCATGCAAGACATGGGGAGACCTCGACTCCCCATAGGCTCTATGGTTCCTTTAGGCTACCCACCTAATCAGAAAAACTTTATTTATGGGGGCCTGGATAATGGCGTTGAACCTTCCCTACAAGAAGAGGAAGATGAAGAGCCCTTTGTTGAGGATGTCAATTATCTGTCTAACCCAGACTTCGCATTAAGATATCTTAGCCAATGCAATTGGCATGGATATGGGTTGGGCAGGTATGAACAAGGAGTGCATGTTTTGTGCCAACCAAGATACCAAATGCCTTATGACAAGTCAGGAGTAGGGTTTAATCACCCTTTGCCCCTCGACATCTTGGTCAAAAACATGCAAGGCCTAGGGATAGGCAACAAGGATGGGTTGGCATCAGATCCATATGCCAATCCAAATACAACTTATACATTGGGGGATTATTTCCCATTACACACAAACAACCTTGTTGACCTCAACAACCCTTTCCCTTCGGTCACAATGGGAGACAATTCAAGGACTCACCTCCACGAAGGGTATGAACAAGACCAAGAAGGGTCTTCGGATGATGAGTTGGAGTACGAGGTAGCACCTTGGGATCCTCTTGAGTCAGGAAGCAATCATTCCCACATGCTTCCCATGGATGATTATCAAGAAAGCTTCCTGACCATGTTCCCATTGGATGATCCAATTGAGCATAGGCCACCTCAAGAAAATCAGGTCCCCCCACAGAGAGCGGAACAACCTCAATGGGACCACATTAATTTGCTCGAACAAGATGAGCTTCATTTGTCGCAAACCGTTGTTGCAGCAAACGAAGGCCTTTGGATCTCTGATAGTGATTATGAAGATGAAACCGAGATGGCCTATCTCAACCACATGCGACAAATGCAACAATAGTATCCCTTGGACATAGATGACATGTTTGAACACCTACACATAGGTCCAAGACATAGGTGGCACCTCAACCCGGCATAGTTATAGCAATTACTGCACCCGCCACTCTAGGTACACAGAGAGCATCTTCCGCCTGGAGACCCTATCAAACCATCAGTGCCTAGGGCAGACCCTGTCTGCATGTCCGTGCATAGGGCCGATCCCTTTGTACCAGTGCCTACAGAGCTAGATCCAAAGCATCAAGAACATCCAAAATGTCAGAGTTATCACACCTGCGGTAATGGAGGTTACAATCATTTCATCAACATGATCTCCATTGACTTGATCGCCCCCATCCATGATCCAGCTGACCCAACACGGTCATTGCATCTAGACATAGAGGCTATAGATTGGGATCACGCTGACACACCACCCTCCCCATCAGAGTATTGGCCTTGCGGTGGGATGTTTCATTTCACTCCAGGATAGACTCAGGATGTCTTCCATGCTGAAGAGGAACCTGACGTTCCTAACGATGATCTTAATTCAGCAAATGATATCCATCTGATCCCAACTCCACACCAGTTGGAGGACGGATCCCACATGTCGGTCGAGGCAACGACTGACGTAGACATCGACACAGATCCAATGAATCCATGGATTCTCAAGCTAGGGGTAAGTCTCTCCCCCGAAGAGCAAGCCGATTACATTGCCCTTCTCAAGGAGAAGAAGGAGGTTTTTGCATGGTCATACAAAGACATGTCGGGGCTAGACCCGTAGCTAGTCACGCATAATTTAACGTTGGATCCGACAATCAAGCCAGTAAAGCAAAAACTACGCAAGATGCACCCAACAGTGGCCTTAATGGTAAAATATGAATTGCAAAAGTTGTTGGATGCACAGTTTGTCATCTGCATGGATTATCCACCATGGTTGTCTAACATGGTACCCATCAAGAAGCCCGATGGGAGGATTCGCATATGCACCAATTTTTGAGATCTAAACAAAGCGAGTCCTAAGGATGATTTCCCCTTGCCTAGCATCGACGCATTGGTAGATGCTACAAGTGGGCCACGAAATGCTTTCCCTCATGGATGGTTTCTCTAGGATACAATCAGATTCGTATCAATCCCGAGGACCAACTAAAAATGGCATTCACAATGCCTTGGGGGACATTTTGTTATAAGGTCATGCCTTTTGGCCTTAAAAATGTTGGTGCCACCTACCAACGTGCCATGACGTACATCTTCCATGATTACATGCACAAAACTTTGGAAGATTACATGGATGATTTGTTGGCCAAATCTCTTTTGTGCCCCAATCATCTCGATGACTTACGCAAGATACTTGATCGCCTCATTGAGCATAAAGTCAGACTAAACCCCAAGAAGTGCGTCTTTGGCATCACATCTGGAAAGCTCTTGGGTTTCATAGTCTCCAAACGAGGAATCGAGGTGGATCCAAACAAAGTCAAGGCAATCCTTGAAATGCTTCCCCCAACTACCATCAAGCAGCTTAGAAGTCTACAGGGAAAGGTTGCGTCGATCAAACGCTTCATAGCGTAGTTATCTGACAAGTGCCGACCCATGAATAAATTATTGCACAAGGGGGTAGCATTCCATTGGGATGACGAGTGCCAATCAGCCTTTGACGATATTAAATAGTACTTGGCTTCACCGCTAGTATTGGCACCACCTAGACCAGGAGTGTCATTCTACTTATACATCTCAGCTATCGAGGTGGCACTGGGCGCCATGCTGTCCCAGCACAATGAATTGCACAAAGAACAGGCTACTTACTATCTTAGCCGCACCCTGGTCAGTTATGAACTTAACTATGCATATGTCGAGAAGCTCTGCTTGGCAGTGGTGTTTGCTACCAAGAAGCTATGCCATTACATGCTGAGCAACAAGACGTATGTTGTGTCTAAGGAGAATCCATTGCGATACATGATGAGTCATACTTATCATAGTAGCCGCACGACAAAATGGATCATGTTGTTGATGGAGTTTGACATAGAATTCATTGGACAGAAATCCATAAAAGGTCAAGTCATCACCGATCAACTGGCAGAGGCTCCTCTTGAAGATGATCAGCCTCTGACCTTCGAACTACCTGATGATGGGGTCTTCCATGTTTCAGAATCGCCAGATTCTGATGAGCCTGAGTCACAGGCTGACATAACCCTATTCTTCGATGGTTCTAAGTGTGAGCAAGGAGGTGGCACGGGAATTGTATTCTTCACTCCACAAGGGGCTCCAATGCCTCTGTCATTTAAATTAGACTTCCCGTGCACCAATAACAATGCAGAATACGAAGCCTTGCTCATAGGTCTTCAGACAACAATCACCATGAACATTAAACGATTGAACATCTTTGGTGATTCATTGTTAATTGTCAATCAAGTTAAGGGGATATTCCAATGTAAATGCCCAGTTTTGCAGGCCTATAAAGCCCTTGTGGACAAATTCCTGGCACAACTTGAATGGTATGACATCGAGGCACTCCCTCGATCATCGAATCATTTTGCGGATACTATGGCCTCCTTGGGGTCACTAATCCCGCAAGACCCTTCCGGTGAGATGACAACCATTCAGGTCAAGACATTATCGCAACCCGCGATGGAGCGTGCAAGCTCTGACCTCACGCCAGGAATCCACTTGATCCAGATTGAACCATCTACGGATAGGTTTTCTCGAATCCAAGATTGTTTGACTCAAGCCAACTGGGGGTCCTTGTTCTCCCCTACCCCTCTTAATAGCAATACAACGCTATTTTTACAAGTTCTTTCCTGCTCAGCTTTTGCTCGGGATGAACTTCAAGAGGGATTGGCTGTTCATACCATCGAGGTTTCTGATCAGCAGGATTGGTACACACCCCTAAGGGATTACCTCAAGCTAGGTACTCTCCCACTTGGATTGACACAAGCCATGAAAAGATCATTCAAACAGAAAGCGGCAAAACATGTCTTGCTAGGAGACATTTTGTATCATCGGAGCTATGAAGGAATCCTCCTCCGTTGCTTGGACCAGCAGGAGTCCGCTTGGGCGATCACCCAAGCCCACGATGGTACATGTGGTGGCCACTTCAGCGGTATGGCCATCGCAAAGCGCATTCTCCGCATGGGTTATTATTGGCCATCTTTAGAGCGAGATTGTTGCGCATATGTGAAGAAGTGCGTGAAGTGTCAACATCATGCCAATTTGACACACGTACCTTCTCAGGCCTTGCAACCGATCCAATCGGCTTGGCCTTTTTTGCAGTGGGGCTTTGATCTAATCGAAAAGATCTCCCCTACGTCGTCGGGTCATCACACATTTATCATTACAGCCACAGAGTATTTTACCAAGTGGGTGGAAGCAATTCCGTTAACCTCTACGACTGGACCCCGCATTGCGGAGTTTATTTTGCATAATATCATTTGTCATTTTGGTATTCCATCCAAGATCCTCTCGGATAATGGGACGCCCTTCAAGAACAAAGACGTGCGTGCTTTGACCACAAAGTACAAAATTTAGCATAGTTTTTCAACACCCTATTATCCGTAGGCAAATGGGCAAGCAGAGGCGTCTAATAAAATGCTCATCGCCATCCTCAAAAAGACTATCATAGATAATCATAAGGATTGGCACATTCAGATCCCGCTTGCCCTATGGGCTTATCGCACTAGCATTCGGACGCCCACTGGGGCAACTCCATTTTCGCTGGTGTATGGCTCCGAGGCTGTCATGCCTCTTGAGTTGGAAATCCCTTCGCTGCGCATATCCATGCAAGAGTTCATCGATGATGACACTGCACGGCAGGCCCGGTTAGATCAACTTACGTTGCTTGATGAACGACGCGTTAATGCTCTCGAGCATTTGCGTATCTATCAAGAGCGACTTAAGAGAGCATACAACATGAAGGTCCACCTGAGGGAATTTTAGGTTGGAGACTTGGTCTTAAAAGAGAACCAACAGAATTCTAATTTACCGTCCCATCTGAGGGACAAGTTTGCAGCAAACTGGTTAGGTCCTTATGTGATTGATAGTCGAATAGGACCTGGAACTTACCGGCTTGCCTCTCTTGAAGGAATCAAGGAGCTCGAACCCTTGAACATCATTCATTTGAGGCCATTCCACATTTAGAGAGCCATAGTCCAACCAAAAGCTCCAAGGATTCCCACAATCGCTTGGTCAACCCCAAAATGCCCCAAAGGTGTCTATAAACCCTTTGGTCAAACCAAAAGCTCCAAGGATTCCCACAATCGCTTGGTCACCAAAATGCCCCAAAGGTGTCTATAAACCCTTTGGTCAAACCAAAAGCTCCAAGGATTCCCATAATCACTTGGTCAACCCCACAAACGCCCCAAAGGTATCCATAAACCCTTTGGTCAAACCAAAAGCTCCAAGGGTTACCATAACCGCTTGGTCAAAACAAAAATATTCAAAAATAAACAAAAACAATAAAATCATCAAAAATAACAAAAAAATTTGCATCTCCATTCCATGCATACTCATAAAACATCAAAAATACAAAAATATAGGTTGCATTAGGCATCACATTCATACATTGCATATTTGTTGGTTATACAAGTCAAAAGCACCATAGACTGTCATTACTTGGCAATCCCATCATTTTTCACATCAAATCAATTTTATCAATGCATACATCCCGCATCACACCATCCCTATTTTTAGCAAAGTCAGTTGTCTCCTAATGTATTTAGGGTTTTCGTCATTCAGCTGTCTTTAACTTTCTAGCCAAAAATTGTACAAAGTTAAACAAATTTTACACAGGAAAATTTTACTTGGGTCACACCTCGTTATGTAATATCCCTACACAAATTTACACACATAAAATAATTCCTAAGTTGTGTGAACGCAAGAGAAACCTACAAAGAAGTCTAGGGTACCATCGGTGAAAGATTAGCTCTGTTCATCCCCCTGTGCGAATGGTTCAAGAATGCTGAGAATTGACAAAAGGACAAGCTCTTCCCCATCCATTCCTTCTAATCAACAGTGGTTTTCACCACTAACAAAAATTCAAAAATCACCATTGGTTCCTAAGGTTGTAAGGATTCGTACTACACGTCCCTGCCAAGGATGGGTAGTCATCCCCAAGGCCTAAAAGGATCAATGACCATTCACAAACAACATTTCCACAAGCCATCATCACAATCACCTTTGGTCTCTCAGTTCGTAAGGATTCGTACTACACGTCCCTGCCAAGGATGGGTAGTCATCCCCAAGGCCTAAAAGATCAATACCCTTACTTCATAATCTCCATACTACCCTTTGGTTCCCAAAGTCGTAAGGATTCGTACTACACGTCCCTGCCAAGGATGGGTAGTCATCCCCAAGGCCTAAAAGGATCAATGTTATTCACAAACTCAACCTTACAAAGCTCAAAATCCAAATCAAATAACAATGGTTATCACCACTATTCAAAATCCTTGCTCAAAAAAAAAAAAAAAAACAAAAAGAACAAAATAAACAGTGATTTTTCATCACTTTGTATACGAGCAAATATCCTAAACCATTGAGCCAATAAAAATCCTGAACTTGAATCCCTGGAATTCTCAGTATTCGAAAACCATCTAGGTGATCCTCATTACAGGTTTGGTGGACAACCTACCCGGCAATGGCGGTATCCTACCCGCATGACGATATGTCTGTCACATTAGCTTTGCGTGTGAGCAGACCAATGTTTGCATGTGGATGAGCTAGCTTATGGTACCTTAGATTGTCCCGTGGATTAATCTTGCTAAATACAACAATGGAGTTAGTGGAGCTAGTTAGGTGATCCTCAGTACAGGTTTGGTTGATAGCCTATTTGGCACTGGCGGTATCTTGACAAATACCACATAAACGAACTCAATTGCACACACAGGGATGTGAAATAACTTGGTTAACCTCCAAGTCGGATTTATACCTTGTTCAAAAGTCTTGCGAGATAAATGTACAGTCTTGGCTAGTTAGTTAAAATATCTGAATCTCGGAAAAGCTTAACTACATTTAAAAAAACAACTGGTCCATTTCATTCCATACATCACCATAAAAAAAAAAAATGCAAAATACAAAAACACAGTTGTCACATGCAACGTCATTCCACAAAGTCATCCCATAAGTACAACAAGCCAGTAAAATCTTGTACAATCTATGGTGCCATCGACAAGTTATCAACACATCATTTCATTCATTCCATATGCATACATCATATAATTAGCAACATCGCAATCATAATCCCATATGCATCCATCATTATAAATCAATGTGCATAAACAGACAGACACATCATGAAAAGTTTATAAAAACCAAAAAAAAAAAAGAATCATCTGTATATATATATCATCAACAAAATGCCCGCAGGCTACAATGAACCGGTCCTCTGACCCCGCCACAACAACCAAAAACTCAAAAACCCCCAAGCCTAGGGCGTCGGCCACCATGATCACGCAGGATCGGTGCGACGGGAACTACCCCCCATGGTGTGGGTCCTATGGGACCTCTCAGGGCGACTGCTACTCGCCCCTGCATCACGCCTACTAGTGCCCCCTCATCTAGCCATCGACGATGGGACGATGCTGACTGCTCAGTATCGCTGTCTCTCATCCACCATGAAGAACCCCCTCCAGGAGGCTCAGGTAACCGCCCACCAAGGCGGATGATCTCTCCCTCCATATCCATCCGATGTCGATGCCAATCTGCCTCCTATCGATGCCAATCTACCTCCTATCGATGCCAATCTACCTCCCATCGATGCCAATATGACTCCCACTGATCCCACTCTACCTCTCATCGATGGTAGTAAGCTACTACGTCATCGCACTGTGCTAGCTACGTCCACAGTAGATCCCTCTCTCGTGCCACATCGGTATCCCCCTCCTATCGATGGGACGCAGCCCATGCGTTCTCCCGCTCCGCCAGCTGAGTCCATAGGAGATCTCTCTCCTGCAAAGCCTCTCCCAGCTCCCCATATCGCCTCCGTAGTAGCCCCGTCAATCGTGCATTCTCAGCATGCAACCCTGCCTCCATGTCCTCCGACACTACCTGAGGCCTCGGCGAATCTAGGACAGCAGCCTGCTCTGGCTCCCACTGCTCCGGGACGTCCTGCCTTTTCATCTAGTCCGAAACCCCATAATCCCCGCCCACATCCTCAACCTCCACCATGTCTACATCATCCAACGGAGCACCCCAACCCTCATCTGGTGCCTCTGCACCCTCATCCCCTGTTGCCGCCTCCGCCCCGCCTAGAGGCCCCTCACCTCGCCACTATCGCAAGGTCCACCACTGCTCATACTCGGTAGTAACTCCAATGTCATCCACATCCGGGACATCAATAGCCGTATCTGAATCCTCGCCAAGTGGTGCAATGACTGGCCGGTCCAGAGTCCTCTCATCCCCCCGACGTCGATAGACCATGGGCTCACCAGGCATCCCCTGGCACACCCCAAACTATCATGTAACCCGGCCATATGGGAACAACTCCTGCTCAGTCCCATGCCTCCCAATCAGCCATCGCTCCCTCCGTACCCATCGAAGCCACTCTCCAACCTCAGGCCAGGCTGGACAGTCCCGATAGGGGCGCCAGAACACCTCCCCTGGAGTAAGCCGAGCGAAGGCATCGACATAGTGCCCTATGGCACCTGCCCATCATCGACTCTGACCCTGCTCCTCCGACCTCCACCATAGTACCCCATATCCGATCTCTCGGTCTGCCATCTCCGCCCGAGTCATCCAAGGCAGCCCCGTCGGCCTCTCCACTGCTATGTGCTGCCAAGCCCAACACTGCAACAAGTAGCTGCAACTGATCCCCTTCTGCTTCTGGCAGTGGACCTCGTACAACTCATCATAGAGCTATGCTAGCAGAGTCTGTCCCCATCTCATAATCATCGGTGTGTCCGTCGGACACTCCACCAGCTTGAACACCACCTCTAGCAGGTTCCATGGGAACCTCGCACCCGACGAGTCGGGAAGTAGCATGTTGGAAATGAGGCCCATGAGTAATGCGTGCCTCACTCCCAACACACCCTTCTCTAACCACCATCGAACCGGTATGCCACCCATATGGTAGTCGATCTCTGCCCTCTCCACTGGGCTCTCCACACCCAACTCCTCCCCATGCCCAAAATAGCGTATCAGTACTGCTGTCCTCCGATCCCGCAGTGTCGTCCGGATCGACAGTCCATCTATTGGAATCCAAAGAATCCGATAGACATCCTCCAAGGTCACCATCATCTCCCCTATTGGGAGATGGAAGGTGTTGGTCCGGGGATCCCACAGATTGATCAGGGCCATCAGATAGGCCCGATCCCCGACCACCGGCTCCAGCCGAGTCACCTGCTTGAGCCCAAGGGCGTCAAGCCAATCCCAGTCCGCCAAAGTCAACGCTGCACGCGCTTCAGTGAACATAGTAGGCACCCGGTACCGGCTCTTCACAACCTGCAAAAGAAAACAACATAAAAATATTAAAACCATAAAAAATTGTACAAGCTAACAGAATATACAAAATGGCAAAATGTACAGCAAAAAAAAAAACAAACTAGTAATTCAAAATTAATTTGTCAGATTTAGGGTTTTTAACTCTACCTGATTAATTAACAACAAAAACCATTACAAAACAAGGAATCATTTGTCAGTTTTAGGTTTTTTTAATTTAACTGATAAATTAAAAAAAAAAAAAATTAAAAACGTAATTTGTTAGATCTAGGGTTTTTAATTCTAACTGATTAATTAACAAAAAAAAAAAAAAAAAACAATCATTGGTCCATTTTAGGGTTTTTAACTCTAACGGCTCATTTAAAAAACAAACAAAAATAGTCACAAAATAATTTTTAGACCTAGGGTTTTTCACTTTGCACTGGAAAATTAAAAACACAAAAACAACAACTAACTAGGGTTGAGCTACGTTTTACGTTCAGTTTTACCCTACGTTTCTCACCTACATTTTGACTTTGGTTCAATTCCGGTTCAGCGAGATTTTAAGTTATAAACTAAGTTTTTTAGCTAAGTTTTAAACTAACTTCTGATCTTTGTTGACTAGAGTTATCCTAAGTTTTAAACTAAGTGATAATTTTGAGAGACTAGGGTTTCATTTTTAACCGTAACCAACAAAATAAACAAAAACACAAAAATAATAACCAACTTGCGGTTTTCAATAGCAATACAAAACAATAAAGAGGAAGGGCACTCACTGGTAGCGCTTCGGCTCCGCCGCTCGATCCGGTGTGTGCACTCATGGTCGCAAGAAAAATTCCATAGCGCTTCGCTTCGCAGAATTGACCTCCTCCTCCTCAGAGCTCCAAATCGCCAAGAAAAACAAATGCAAATGAGCCCAAAACTCAGTTTTGGCCTTTAAAAAGGCTTTTTGAGCTTGTATTCGTTCCCCCCTAGGATGAGCACTCTAGTTAGCACTCGTCCCACCCTCGGATGAATACTAAATGGGAATTCATCCCACCCAGGGATGAAGCAAAAATTTCAAAAATAGCCAAAAAATGCACAAAAAAGAGCAATAAAACTGTCCAATGAGAGTGCTTTTGCACTTGACATTCCGGGCATGCAAAATAGATGTCGGGGTCACAAATCCTCACTATCCTACTCCCTAAGAAGGCTACCATAGCGACGTCACCAAAATGGGTCAAAACCCACCCAAAAATAGCAATAACATTGCCGAACGAAGGCGCATTTGCGCCTGACATTCTTGGCATCCAAAATAGATGTTGGGGTCACAAATTGTCACTATCCTACTCCCTAAGAAGGCTACCATAGCCGGACCGCTCCATGGGAAGACGGATTTTTGCCAATTTCAGCTCCAAAATGCGTCACAAAAAGGGTTAACACCCACCAAAAATAGGTCAGAATGTTCGGAAACTGCTTTCGCATTTAATGGTAAACAACTGAAGGCACCCTTACCTAAGTCATCTTGGGTCAAGCGACTCGTCGCTTTTCTCATGTCGGTCATTCCCTCATCGATTCGTCGCTTGAGGGGGTAGTCACACTTAGTCGCCAATCAACAACAACATACCCAATCTTGGAAATGACACGCATTCAAAGGATCATTGACAAAGACAATCATGCTCCTGCTTGGGGCAGCAAACAAGCAATTATCACAAGCTGATCAAACACTTGACATTCGTGAATCATGAACTCAAGGTTCCCATAGACAAAAGGTTGCGCCCTTTGCCTATTCATGATTGATCAATGTCCAAGTTCAAGTAACACCTCACTGAACAAGGTTAACACTTGACTTTAGTTCCTTAGCTCGTCAGAAGCAAGGATTCAAGAATGCATGCCCTTTCCATACTTGGGGCATCAAGAGTTGGTTAGGTTACTGAGAAACCCTAATCATTAGTGCTTTGGTTATCTATTTTTGCTCGACGCTGTGCCTTGCACAGCGCTTCCCAAAAAGGGGCATCTATAGACACCAAAACAACACCAATCCGATTATGTGACAACAAGCGCTGATCGCATTGACACAAACAGCCCCTAGGGCAGCCCCCGAGAGGTCAAAAAAGTGGTCCTAACCACTCCCAAAAGTAGTTTGGAAGGTCAAAGGTCAATTTGGCACCTTTTTGGCACCTTGCTCTCTGCTCGTCCCACCCCGGGACGAATACAAACTGGCATTCGTCCCACCCAGGGACGAATAGCAGCATTCGCCCCAGGGTGAGGCGAATAGAAGGTTTGACTGGCAAAAAAAGTCAAACCTCGGCAACTCCGCCAGTTAACTGAGGCTTCAGGCCATGCAATTGCGAGGAATAGCTTTTATTCAAGAAGAGAGACTTCAGTGATGAGTGTCTTTATTTTAGAAACCTCATGCAAGAAGATTTTTAATCAGGGAGTTAGCTTTTCTCTGAAAATAGGACAGTTAACTCAAGTGGCGCCCTCGCATGCGCAATTCAAACAAGGAGACCCTAAGGTCTATAAATTGGGGAGTTTTCCCACCCAAAAGATATACAGAGAAGGAGCATTTGAGCAACGAAGTGCTGCCAATTTACATACCTACTTGCGATTTGTGCTTTTACATCCTTAATCTCTCATTCGAAAGGGAGGTTATTGGGCGACTATTAGAAGCACGAATCCGGACCCAAAACCCAATTTTTGGCCACAAAAATTCCCAAAATTTGTCGACAACACCCCATAACCAGTTTTGGACCCATCCCAAGTGGATTGGTGCCGAAACAGTGCCTCAAACGGTGGGCGTCCTGCCCCTGGGTGCTCCCCAATCTGTCACAGTAAAATTCGCCCCACCCCGGGATGAATAGAAATATGTGATAGATTTCTCTGGTTTTTCTTTTGCATTTGATTCTAGATAGGTTAAATAGGTTACAGTTCAAATTTCATTTCATTTGGAGCAATTTTGATCAGGTTTTTGTTATTTCCCGCCTTTACTAACTTGCAGATGGCACCAGCAAAATCTGGGTGATAGAGGAAAAATTGGAGAAATCTGACCATCTGGGTCTTCCCAAAACACCCCCAATTAGCTAACCCCAAGTTTGCAGGTCATTTGGAGCTTCCAGAGATAGGACATTGAAGAGGGTGCTTTCTGACAGGTTATTGCAGGTCTATTCGTCCCACCCTGGAGCGAATACAAATCTGTGAGGAATTTCTAGACTGTTCTTTTTGCAGTGGTCTTCTGTTAACATATTTATGCTACTATGAAATTTTTAGGTCGATCCGAGGTCATTTCATTATCGTTTTAATATTTTCATGCATTTACTGACAGTAGGCCTTGGGAAATACATGCTTCATTCTGTCCGCAGGTGCTACTAATATTTTCTGTTTCTTTGAACGCAGGTTTCCGACAGCAGAGGAGCAGGAAAGAGCAAAGAATCATATACGCAAGCGGCGGCGACGTTTTGGTCCGCCCATCTTACATGTGGGCACGCGGAAGAAGGATTGTGATCCATGGATGTTGTGACAAGAAACACATTTGACGCTCCTATCCCCTAAAAAGGAAGGAGACATATTGTAACACATTTTGAAAAGCGTATCAATAAAGAGATTACGATATTTCATATTGCTTTTATCTTGTGTCAATTTGCATATGTCCTTTCTTGTTCTTTCTTGTGGCATATTCCTTTTTGTTTCCGTATCCTCGTGCTTTCAGACCCACGACACAATACGGGCTTCGATGGGACCAGCTCCTCCACCTCAGGGCGGGAAAGGAGATGAGGCTGAGATCTCAAGGTCTTCTCGAGGCTAGATGCACATTGTACATAGACTATTTTTGAGATGATTGAGTATGCCAGGGTATAGATTGTGGCATACCAATCTGTTTTGATATGATGTATATACTTATTGATATATATATGATGTTATTTTTGTGATATGACTTGTGCATATGTTTTATGATGCTTTAATATTTTAATTGTTGATTGATGATTCACGTAATTATGTCATTGAAAATATTATAATTTTATGTCATGCTATAAAATTAAATGAAATAATCTGATGTAAACAAACTTGTTGTTGTGGTGTGTTTTGATGAAAATAAAGTGACTTCTAACAATAATTTCAAAGGACATTGTCGTTGTTACATGACCATTTCATGGAGTCGCCGCTCCCTAGGTCATCAAGCTAATCCCAGTATGAGAGGAATATTGCTAAACGTAAAAGGGTGCTTAAGAGACTTTCTTAAGACTTTGTCTTATGATGATGAAAAATAGTGATGATTTGTTTTCAGATTTTCATGAAAATCTTATGCATGAAATATTAAAAATATGATTTTTGCTAGGCATAAAATTCCTAAGTATGATAGAAATTTGAACAATTCCCTAGGAATTATACCATCGTCACAAAAAAAAAAATGTTGACATAATGAAATAAAATAGGAAATTTTTCGTTGTTTTTAAAGCACAATTGTGTAACATAATGATTTAATCCATATGCTTTTATGGATTAAATAAATGGGAAATAAAATTAGAACGATGGTTTGCGCTAGGCATAGAATTTTGCGATATCCAAAGAAAAATTTGATATAATAGTTTTATTGCATAGTTATTTTTTTATTTTGAGATAAACAGAAAATATACAAATGAGGACTTGCACTAGGCATAAAATTCCAATTTAGGTTTAGGAACTATACCATCGTTGTGAAAGTCGAAAATATATAAATGTGACTTTATTGCTAGATTTTTGAACATGTTTTGCAAGAAAAATTTGGATTTTTGAAAAAAATGTATTTAATTGATTTTACACTAAGCAAATATTCTCAAGTAAGAAAGTCAAATTATTCCAGAAGATTTGAATAAATATTTTAAATTATTTCAAAGACAAAATTTAGATTTATAAGGAACCCCGTGTGCATATGTGAGTTCATTTCCGATCTTGATCTATCATAATGATACAAAATCTCTCAAACACAAATGTGTGTGCAATTGTAATGTTCATTTACCAATTTTGAGCAAGATAATTTGATACAAGTAATTTGAATTAACCAAATGAGTGTTTGTTGACCATGATTTATATGCATGTAACCATACCAAACTACTATGTAAGTCGGGTCATCAAGAGCTAGTTGATCCATAAGCGGACATAGCTCTGTACAAAAGAAGGTCGCTAATGTGACAGACATATCACCACGCAAAAAGGAATTACCCAAGGCCAAGCAGGTTGGGCACAAACCACCTGTTATGGGGCTTACCTCACAGTTTTCGAATAATTGAGAATTCCAGGGATTCAAGCTCATTCACCCTTCTTTTCTTTCAAAGGGTAGGAGGGAATTTTATTGCTTTTTCTTATTCTCTTTTCTTTCTCTTTCTAACTTTTTTTTTTTGTATTTTGTACTTTGCTTGACACTGAGATAATGTTGAAATATTGCTGAGATGGTACAAAATGATACTGCAATAGTGCTTCTGAATAATTTCTCTTTTTCTCATGATTTTTCTTGATTTTCTTTTTCTTTTTCTTCCTATACTAGGGATACTTGCTCGGATTGGCTGTAGAGCAAGGGATTTTTATTCTAGGCAGGGGTGAGCTTGTCCTTTTGTCAATTCTCAAATATTATAGACCATGTGCATGATAGGATAGCAAGGGAAACTTTTCACTCAAGAGACCACTTCTACTATGTAGCATCGTTTTGAATTTGCAATGAAATCATTTTAATCTGAAAAGGTGTACTTGGTTCAAGTTAATAACAAGATCAGTTCTCTATGCTCAAAACTTTATTTAATTCAACTGTGGACTTCGATATAAGAGAGATTAATAATCATACCAAATAAGATCAAGATATTTATCCATGTGAGTGTGAAAGTGAGGGATTCCAGATAAATGCTAATTTATCCAAAATAACTGCAATACTTCAAGAATTGACAGGTGCAAAATAGAAGATGTTTTTGAGGATTTTGATGATGTTGACTTTTTTATATTTTGATTTTAATTTATGAATTGAGAGAATACATAATATTACTGTTTTTGAAATTTTTATATGAATTACTAATATGAGACAATATGTATAATATATACAGTGACGAAATTACCAGATTTATGCATAATAGCACTTAAGATGCATAATGTTCATAGGTTATTTAAGATCTTTACCATCTAAGGTAGCTAATATGTATGCTCCCAATCCAAATTTAGTAGTGATAATATATGGCCCAAGCCAGTTAGGCTCGAATTTGCCTTTAAGGTCTTTAGTTGCATTAGTATTTTTTTGATTTTTTTTTAAGACGAGGTCACCGATCTCAAAGGATTGATTATGAACTTTCTTGAGATATGCGCATTTGAGCTTGTTTTGGTAGGCATGAAGATGCTCCAAAGCATTAATGCGCTTCTCATATAGGAGTTCCAACTGACTAAATCTGCCAGCACGATATTCATCTCCTACTTCAGTATCTTGAAGTAGCAGAGCCAAAGAAGGAACTTCTAGTTCAAATGGAAAAACAACTTCAACGCCATAAACCAAAACAAAAGGTGAAGTGCCCATGGGAGTACAAATGCTAGTTCGATAAGCCCACAAAGCAGGATATAATTGAATGTGCCAATCACAACTAGATTTATTGACCAGTCTCTTGAGGATTTTAATTATTGTTTTATTAGATGCTTTTGCTTGGCCATTACCCTGAGGATAATAGGGAGTGGACCAACGATGTTGAATTTTATATTTTTGACAGCTTTCTTTACATATTTGTTTTTGAAACAAGTTCCATTATCCGAGATGAGATTTTCAGGAATTTCGAACCTACAAATAATTTGATTAAGAATAAACTTGGAAACTTGCGTTCCAGTGTAAGAAGCTAAGGGCATAGCTTCGACCCACTACGTAAAATACTCGGTGGTGGTTATGATGAATTTGTGTTCATCAGATGACACAGGATTGATTTTTTTGATGATGTCTAAGCCCCATTTTGAAAAGGGCCAAGGAGATGAAATAGCCTGCAGTTCTTGTGCAGGCGCATGAACAAGGTCAGTGTATTTTTGGCACTTGTCGCAATGGCACACGTAATCATATGCATCATTCTCCATGGTAGGACAAAAATATCCTATCCTAAGGAGCTTCTTAGCAATGGCGCTACCACTAAAGTGTCCCCCACAAGATCCATCGTGGGCTTCACTCAAATCTGATCTAGACTCTTCTAGATTCAAACATCTTAATAGGATACCTTCAAAAGATCTCCTATATAACGTATTGCCAATTATTATGAAGCGACTTGCTCGTATATGTAATAATCGGCATTGGTTTCTATTAAAACCGTTAGGGAAGGTCCCATTTTAAAGAAAATTGAGTATGTCAGTGTACCAAAGTTCTGGAATAGTTTCGTTGATTAGAAACACGTCCAAAGGTTCCAAGCATGATTTAGTTGAAGCATGTTCCTGGAGTCGACGAATAATGATGGTAGCATATTCTTCATCTAAATCCAAGGGTAAAAGAGATGCAGCTACGGCCATATCATCAGTCGCAAGATTGCTAGTTCTAGGAATAGCTTCCAAGGTAACTTGATAAAATAAAGATATTAATTGTAATACATATGCTTTATATGGGCACAATTTATCATTTTTTGTCTGATAAACATCATTAATTTGATTTATAATAAGTTGAGAATCATCAAAAACTATATATTTTTAATTTTTAGTGCTAGGGCAGCTCGTAATCCAAGGATTAGAGCCTCATATTTAGCAATGTTATTAGTATAGGCAAACATTTAATTAAAGGATAGAGGTATGAGATGTTTCTGTGGAGCTATCAAAATAATACCTGCACTAGCCCCACTCATGCATTGGGCTCCATCAAAGTATAAGGACCATTGCTCTGAATGATCTGCCTCTAGGTTAAGGCATGTGTCAGGAAACTCAATGACGAGGGGATGGGTGGACTCTAAGGGTGCAACAACTAATTGATTTGCTATGATTTGACCCTTAAAAGACTTTTGTCCTATAAATGTGAGTTCAAACTCAATTAGAGCAAGAAACCACTTTGCTATGCGACCAGATAAATAAGGTCAACTCATGAGATATCGTAAGAGATCAGATTTAGCAATAACGTATGTTTTCTGACTGAGTATATAATGGCGTAGTTTCTATGTAGAAAATACGACTGCTAGAAATAACTTCTCTAATGTTGTGTAGTGGGTTTCATAACTAATTAATGTTATGCTAATGTAATAATTAGCACGCTCTCTTTTCTCATCATCAAGTTGAGCTAACATAGCTCCTAAAGCAAAATCTGAAGCAAAAATATACAAGATAAATGGGCGATCAGGTTTATGTGGAAAAAGTATAGGTGGGTTAAGAAGATATTTTTTGAGGAGTTCAAATGCTTCCTTACATTCGTCGTCCCATGGAAAGAGACATCCTTCTTAAGAAGCTTAAGAAAAGGTCCAGTTTTATCTGCCAGCTTATCGATGAAGCGACGGATAGCTTGAAGCTTACCTTGTAGACTCTGTAATTCAGATATATTTGTAGGTGCGGGTATATCAGTGATAGCCGTAATATTGAGATGGTCAATTTCGATGCCACGTAAAGAAACTATAACCCCCAATAATTTACCTGACTTAACTCTAAATATACATTTGGCTGGATTCAATCGGATAAGATATTCCCTTAATCGATCAAATACTTTTCTCAAGTCATCTAAATGGTCATCTTCTTCAGTAGAACAAGCTATAATGTCGTCTACATAATCATGTAGTATATCATGCATCATATCATGAAATATATAAGTCATGGCTTGTTGATAGGTTGCACCTACATTCTTCAAACCGAATGACATCACTTTCCAACAGAAAGTCCCCCAAGGGGTAATAAAGGCTATTTTAGCCTGATCTTCAGGAGCTATCCTGATCTAATTATAACCATAAAATCCATCCATTAAGGATATAATTCCACTCCCAACAGTAAAATCAATGATCTAATCCATATTGGGAAGGGGAAAATCATCTTTAGGGCATGCAACATTAATATCTCTAAAGTCTATACAAACCCTAATATTAGTAGCTTCTTTATTAGTGACTGGAACTACATTCGATATCCATTCAACATAGTCAATGGCTTGTATAAAAATAATATTCAGGAGTTTTTCTAAATCCCCTTTGACTAGTAAGGCCACTTTAGGATGCATTTTTCTAAGATTATGCTTAACAGGTTTAGCATCCGAATGCACTACTAGGTGATGCATAACTACAGAAGGGTCTAAACCCGACATATCTTCATATGTCCAAGAAAAAACATCTTCATATTCTTTAAGAAATACAATGTATTTATCCTATTTTTCTTGACTCAATTTTGATCCAATGTTGATTATGTGAGGGTTATTGTTGGTTCCAATGTTAATTTTTATGACATTTTATATTTCAATGTGTAGATCTCTCTCAAAATTAGGTGGGGCGGGTGAAACACCCAATTATTGTAATTCTTCCAAGGTTAGCTTGGATAATTCGTCTTGAGGAGTCATGGCCTCAAGCTGGGCTATACTAGGTATAGAGCCATCAAAATAAAATCCATTATGTAATAATTTCTCAACGGAGACATCGTGAAAGATATCTCCCTCCAACTCATCGTCGGATTCAGTGATCATCTCAGGATAAGCTATAGATAGCATATTACATGTGAATGTATTATTCATTAAACGCAAAGCATCGCGTTCATCTAAATAATCCCGGTAACATATAAGATGGTCATCATCCTCAAATGGGAATGTTTGACCCTTACTAGAAAATAGGCCCACACCACATCGGGTGGGCCACGCTTCTACCTCAAAAGGTTCTTTCATACCATTATGGAAAGGTACCAAACCTTTCCCTTTATATCCTAATTTAAGCATTATAGGTTTGGCTTTAATATACTCATTAGTAAAATAACATCGAGCATATCCATCATAATGAGTTCTAATGTTTCTAGGTATTCTACCCCAGTCATATCCCTTATAAATAAAGGCACAGCGCCCAACTTGGTAAATAATTCCCATAGGCTGTGGGAGGCCCAAGGTATGAGGAGATGGTGGCAAATTATTTAAAATAAGGGAATCTTGCATAGAAGCATTCGTTTCTTCTGATATAAGAATTTTAGATATATCGGGTAAGAGCTCGTGAGTAAGAGCATATGAGGTAGAAGGAACATTCCCTACATATTTCGATGTGGAAAATATGAATTTGGTGGATGTAGACGGTGTAGAGATTTTGATAGATGGGTCTATTACAAGTATGGAAGTTATAGGAGTAGAAAAAGAGACATTGGTTTTGGGATTAGGATCTTTCTTAGGTCCTAATGTGGTTTGTTCAGAAGATGGTTGAGCTATATGTGGAGGTGCAACTAATGGAGAAGAAGTAGATGACGTTGTGGGTGTGAGTTTCACATGTTTATATGGATAATGAGAATTAGGATGTGTGGATGACAGAGCGGGGTAAAATTAAACTCCAATAGGTTCTGCCAAAGCACACATATCAAAGGGTATTGGATCACCATGAATGGTAACCAACTAATTCTTAAATTCGAACTTACACATTGATGTAAAGTTGAGGGAACAGCTCGCATCGCGTTGATCCAAGGATGACCCGAGTATATTGTACGATGCAGGGCAATGTACAATAAACACAATCATATCCAAGGTTCTTGGACCAACCTGCAATGGAATGGTAATAACTCCACACGTTTCTTGTGTTTTGTCATTGAAATATTTTATGATCATATCAGTTCTTTTTATTTCATCACTTCTAAACCCAAATCTTTGGTAGAAGTCAAAAATGCAGATATTTAAAGATGAACCATTATCAATCAAAACTCGTTTGACTACTACATCTCCAATTAAGGCAGTAATATACAAGGGGTTATCTTTATGTAAACTATGTTGCGGTATGTCTCTATCCCGAAATTCAATACAATCAACTTCACAAGTTATTATAGTATCGGCCATGGCTTCAGGTTGAATGTCTTGTGGTACCATCATCTGACTTAATGTGAGCATTAATTCATCTCTATGTGTAGGAGAAGATCTTAAAATGTCCAAGAGAGAAATTCTAGCTGTAATATTTGATAATTGTTTATTAATATTATAAGGAGGTTTAGGTTGAACATTAGGTGAATGATTCCCTTTATTAGGAACATTCAAAACAAATGGAGCTGATCCACCATTCTGAATTTGATCTTGTTGAGAATTTTGAGCCTGTTATCTAGTAACAGCTTCGATGGTACCCACAATATTATTTTGCGGATGATGAATGGGTCTTGGTCTAGCATTTATGGCTAGCTCATTAGAAAGTAATCGGTGAGACGATGGTCTAGTAGTTACTCTTTTTTGAAATAGCTCTTCTGGAACCATATAACTTGTGATAGGGTGAATAGGATCTGATTCATATTTAGAACTATTCGATTGATTTGATGTGATTTCCATATCACTCTCAATCTCATATTCTATATCACTAAGATCAGGTATATGAATATTATATAAATGCCTGGTTGTAACCATGGATAAAGTTGTGTCAAATATTTCCAGATCATGAACAGGTAAATGCCCACTAATAGTTCCTACATATTGGGCAGGAGGAGGGACATTATGGTTTTCAATTTGATTAGCCACCTCCTTACCATGTTTTGGTAAGGGATGTTGAAATATTTCCAATGACTGATTGGCATTCTGATTCTGGTTTTGTGGGGTGTTCTTTTGAACATTATTAGGAGGATTTTACTTAGGTTGAAAGGCTCGCACCTCCATCTCATTGTTATCAATAAAGTCCTGTATTTTATGTTTTAATATTTTACAAGAGTTGGTAGTGTGTCCAGGTCCTCTATGGAAGTCACAGTGTAAATCTACTCTATATCCGAGTATAGTTGGATCAGGTTCTCGAATATTTGGT
Organism: Wollemia nobilis; assembly: GCA_028583015.1. Taxonomy (NCBI): domain Eukaryota; kingdom Viridiplantae; phylum Streptophyta; class Pinopsida; order Araucariales; family Araucariaceae; genus Wollemia; species Wollemia nobilis. Next base: position 2,431,747 of record JAQPPZ010016509.1, on the reverse strand, counting down.
AATTGAATCAAACATCATTCTAATAATTATGATAGAATAGTTGATAAATGTTGATTTAACCTAGTAAATTCTTAAGGAGGTCTATCAAGAGGTTTCAGTACAAACTTCTCTTCTGTCTTTGCAACATTAACATTAGCAATATTTCTTCTATCAGTGACTCCATCACCCACAACTTTTTTATTCTTATATTGATTTTTGGATTTTTTTCTCATCGTCTCTCTTTTTAAGCTAGCCTCTCCTAATGAGAGCATCTTCCACTCTTCGGGCTAAGTCTATAGCCTGATTGAAGGTGGTCAAAGTAGCAGTTGATAATTCGTAAGATAGTTTCTCTTGCAAATTATTAATAAACATGTCCAACATCTCCCTATAAGGTAACACAAAGTGCAATTTTCCTATCAACTGTCTCCACCTAGCTAGGAAATCAGCAAAGCATTCATCTTTGCCTTGTTTTAAGTTATACAAATATTTAATGGTCACATCTCTTTCGATGTAGGCACTAAATTGATGAACAAAAGACTCTGCAGTTTCTTCGAAATTCCTCAAAGAATTAGTGGGTAATTGATAATACCACTCTAATGCCATTCCTCCCAAGATTTTCGGGAACATTTTTAGTAATAACAAGTCATCATGTGATATATCATGACATGCTATCCTAAACATACGAAGATGCTCTATGGGATCTTTGGTTCCTTTATATATGGGAAGAATAGACATAGTAAAATGTTTAGGATACGGCTGTGCTACAACTATAGGATCTAAAGGCTGACTATACATCTCTCGATAATTGTACGAGGGACGGTAGGAATCTATCTGGTCCATGCGAGAAACTAACTGTTTCACCACGGCTTCCAGATTGCTAGTTTGTCCATCATATTGGTTTGGTGGCACATAGGTATGGGATCTATGAGCATATGATGGTGTGACACAAGGATTAGATGTTATATTACTATTATGCAAAGTGTTGGTAGGAAGAGTATTATGAAGGGGATTTGTAATAGTATTATGTTGTACCTTAGATTGTTGGTAATTGGTGTTCAGTTTTGTTTTGGGTTTTTTTTTATTTGAGGTATGTTGATCAAGAGCTTGGAAAAATAGAGCAGTAAATGATGATTTATTTTGTGCGGGAATGACCCTAGGCTTGTTAACATGCACTTTAGGTCATTGGGTAACCTGTTGTTGTTGCATGCTCTGGATCGCAGCTACTATATCCAAATTGGATTGTCCAGCTTGATCACTCTCTTGTTCAATGAAGTACAAGGGATTAGTGTGTGTTTGAAATACTTCTTCTAGAGTTGCTTGAGTGTCACTAATTCGATCCTTGTCCATATTGGCTGCTCTATTAAAAACACCAATATTAGTGTTAATGAACTTCCAGAATTGTTCCATGTTCTCAAAAGTGATAGCTCATCCCGAAGATATTTTAGGGGATGAGGATTATTCCTCTCTAATAGTTTCTTCTTGTTCATTTCCTACAACAAACTCTTCTTCTTGCTGGTCTAGGGTTTCTTCTTCCTAAACTTGGTCCTTAGGAAGGACATTTTGGTCAGTTAATGGTCTTCCTAACCAATCTTCATCTTCTTCAGTTTGTTTTCCATTCCTAAGTCTAGGCATTGTGCTAAACTTAAGTTTTAGCAAATATATATACTTTATATATATATATATATATATATATATATATATATATATATATATATATATATATATATATATATATATATATATATATATATATATATATATATATATATATATGTGATAGGTTTGAGAGGTATATATTTTAACTATGTACCTACTATAATATTTTAAAAGAAATGTTTTGTTGTTTTGTTTTTTGTTTTCTTTTGTGATTTTATTATATTATTATTTTGCGAGAATAAAAATGACAAACAACATGCTAGTTGTAAGAAACAATAGTAGAAAGAATCACTTAGCTTTCTATGAATAGTTTATGGATATCATTGATAGGGTCAAGTTCATCAGGAGTCATGAAATGCTCCTCTTCAAATTGGAAGTTGTTTTTCAAGAACTTGACAAAGTGTGCTATGGTAATATGATCTATTTCAGACTCTAACATGTAAAAATAAAGTTCATGGCAATACTCTCGATACAACACAGCTCTAGGAACTCTATTCCATCTCTTTCTATCCATAAGAATGACTTCTTGATCCTCTACACGAGATAGAAATTTATGTACTACAACTGCATTCTCAAGGTATTCCTCAAAGGTGTATAATTCGGAAGACACAAGTGCTCTTTTATCGGCTAACCACCTATGGCAAGCTCTCTCGAAGTTCATGATACAAAGTCACCCGATCGGGATCCAGGATTCTATCTATGATAAACCTCTTAATTTACCTAAGTTCTGCAGATCTAGATTCAATAATACCCAATCTCCTATCAAGTTTGTCCCACAAAGGTTGGGCTCTATATGTTTGAGGTACTCTACGCACATAAGTAATCTCTATGGTCATTAATTGATTTTCAATATTTATGGAGACAGCTCGTCTTCTATTATAAACTACCATCTAAGTATGATATGCAAATTTAACAGTTTTCTAATGATTCTAGATGTTCTTAATAATGTATTTTTTTTTTTTGATTGTTTTCAAAAGGTGTTTTTAGTTTCATGTCGAGTTCACCAAAATGTATCACCCAAATTTTTTGCACCCTTACCTTCAGGCTAAAGGATCCGTACCCGAAAGGGGGTGAGAAAAGGATGGAACAATACCTTGGACGGAGAGGCATTTTGAAGGTCGCGCCTCTCGGGGGAGGGGTATAAGGGTGAATTTTTGACAGATGGTGGGGTTCACTAGGAAACTTTGAGTGGCAGTTTCCACGCCTAGGTTGAGAATGAGTTTGATTTGTTCATTTTATGTTCAATCATTCAAATTATTAGGTTGGCCAAAATGAAGCTAAGCTATTCTATATGAAGATTCTTATTTATATGAAGACAAAAGACATAAATGAATCCTAATATGATTGAATACAGAGAATATATAAAATGGAGAAGTGTACACCTGATTTTTTTATGTCTGATGAAGATTCTGAAGCTTGTAGGAGTCCAGATCATCCCGGATATAACAGGATCATCTGTAATTGTACATAATCATCCCAAATCATAGGAGATCATCCGAGATCATACAAGATCATCAGCGACTTAACGAATTCGTCAGGAGAATTTGTCAGAAACCTGCAATCAAGGAAAATAGACACCAAAAACCAAAAATACAATTGCAAGAATGATGCAAAATGATAGAAATAAGCGTATAGATGTTTGAATGATAAATATAGATATCAAATTAAATGAGATGCACTATTTTGGAAACTTATTTTGAATTTTATCATGCAATTATGCTAAATGAGGTGAACTCCAAGATGCAAGACATAAGTAAATTAATCTAATGCATTAATAAATAAGGAAAATGAGATAGAGAATTGTAGTTGAATCGCCTGTGACGATCCGAGCTACCTCCGGCTGAAACACAGTGAAATCTTGCAACAAAACTTGAAAACACAAGTGCAAATTATGGGAGATCAGGGAGGGAGTCAGGGTATAAATTGGGAAAATTCCAGTTTATATAGGATTAGGGGGCGGTTAGGAGGTTGGGGATCATCCCAATTTGGGAGATCCTCAACGTGGAAATCTCCAACTGTGTAGACACGCTTCTGCCAAGTTGGAGAGGTCGTTGAAACATAAGCTAATTGCAAAAATTTAGTTTTGGGACGAAATCGTCTGGACATTTTGTTCCAGACAAATTTGTCCGATTTGGGACGATATCGTCAGATCGACGACGATATCGTCCAACGGTCACAACAACCTCTAAAAATGGTGCAAAAAATGAGGTAAGCAGTTAACAGGCGGTTTTCGGGTTAAAATTCAAATTTCTACTTTTTATTGATGGTTTAACTGCGTCAATTTTAGGGTGCTACATTGAGGTATCTCATTAAACACATGTGACCCTTACTGCTATGCTGAACTTTTCATATAAAGACAGAAATTGCACTCTTAAACATGTGACAAATGATATGCCTGGGAAAGCATCATGACGCCAAATTTCTAAAATTGCAATATTAAACACGTGGCAAATGTTATGCATAAAGTTGAATGCATCGTGATTTCTTGTTATAAATAGGCAAGGAAGTCCGTTGGGCAAACAAAAAGCTTCAGCTCCAACTCTTGTGATGGTTGCTATGTCTCTTAGCTTGTGTCTTAGCAATAACTCATTCAGCTACAAGTTTGGCAATGGCCTTCTGTTTTGTGCTAAGCCATTCCCAAGGACTAGCAGTAATGCATAGGCATAGATTTTATGTTGCTCACATTGCCAACAAGGAATTAACTAACGTTAGTGAAGAGGTAGCCCGATGCAGTAACAACCATCCTAGTAACTTGTGGGACTATGACTTTATACAATCTCTTCCAAAGCCATACGAGGTAAGATGCTTTAAAAATGTTGTGCGTACGCCTTGGTTTTACTTTTTCCTCCTAATTTATGTTTGTGGAATATGTTGGTTCCCAGGCTCCCCCTTATGTTGAACGGTCTTGGACCCGTGTTAAGAATGTGAAGGACATGTTTAATGCCATGAAGATCAGTTCTTCCTGTGATGATATTTTTGATAGAATTTCGTTGGTCGACAATGTTGAACGTCTTGGAATCAATAGACATTTCCAAAGTGAAATAAAATGAGCCCTCGATTATGTTTACAGGTCTGTTAATAATTTTAGATGCTCCAAGACGAAGATTAAGCTTCTATGTCTTTACTAATATATGGAATTAATTGAGTAGCAGGTATTGGAACGAGAAAGGCATTGGACGTGGTAGAGACAGTCCATGTGCAGATCTCAACACAACCACCTTAGGACTTCAAATTCTTAGGCTACATAGATATAATTTTCCTTTGGGTGTGTACTATACTTTGATGGAACAAAGTGAATTATTGAGGTAACTGGCAAAGCTTAGATGATTTTTGTTAACTATAGGTGTTATCATTGCAGATGTGTTGGAGTGCTTCAATGGGAAAGATGAATAATTTTTAACTTTACAAGTCAATCAAAGGAAATGATAAAATGTGTTCTAAATTTATAGCGGGCTTCACTTATTTCCTTTCCGTGGGAGACAAGTGTTGGACGAGGCTAAAGACTTCACGACCAAATATTTAAAAGATGTTCTTCCAAAGATTGAGAGTTCCAGTCTTTCACAAGAGGTAATCAGATGTTTGGCATCAAATTCTGCCTACATTTATATTTCGTTATTATCACGATTACTAAAGTTGTAGCTTTTGTGAAAAAAGATACAATTAAATCTGGATTATGGTTGGCATGCGATTGGGGCAAGACTGGTGGCAAGAAATTATAATGAAATATACAATGAGAATAGTTCATGGGCTGAGAAGAGGATAAACAAGTAACCCCAGTACCTGTGTTACCTCCTCTTCTATCTGTTGTAACTTTTATAGGAGAAGTGGTTTAGAATTTCAAAAGTTAAATGTTTATTTTGTAGGATGGTGCACATTAATAATAAAAAACTGCTAGATTTGGCAAAATTGGACTTCAATATGATACAATCTTTGCAACGGCAAGAGCTTCAAATAAGTTTCACTAATAATATAGAGGCTATTAGTGACAATCTAAATGAATTTGGACTAATTTTTATTGATGGTTTCCTTGTGTTTAGATGGTGGCAGACTAATTTTGATTGATTATTTCATTGTGTTTAGATGGTGGCGAGAGTCTGGTTTGTATAAGCTGAGTTTCGCTCGTCATCGTCACGTGGAATATTGCTTTTGTGGGACTGTGATTTGCAATGAGCCCAAATATTGGGCTTTCAGGATAGGCCTGGAAAAATTTAGTGCTCTTGCCACCTATCTAGATGATATGTACGACACATACGGAACCCTTGACAAGCTCCGTCTCTTCACAGACACTATCAAAAGGTATATCTAAGCCACGCCGAATTGAATAGTTACCCATTCTGCAATTTAAAGTATTTCTATAGTAAGAGTAATCTCTGTTTTGGATGTGTGCCTCTCAGATGGGATCCCCTTGTAGCAGACAGCCTTTCAAAGTACATGAAAATTATATACCTGGCACTGAACGAGGCAGTGAATGAAATGGCACAAGAGGCAGAGAAGATGCAGGGGCGAGATACGCTTGATTACGACCGCAAAGCTGTTAGAAAAATAAACCCAGATTTCATGCCTGTGCCCATCTACGCTTCGAACCTTGGGCGAAACTGGATTGCGCTTCAGACATGGGCAATGTCGGACTGTGCTCCCACAGTCCGGGATCCCAGCAAAAAGGGCTGACATGACGTCGCACCTACCCTCTAACAGATGTGACGTCTGACAGATCCGATCGCCCTAGAAGTTAATGCCAGTTCGACGATTTAATGCTAGTGCGACGATTGGTCAGAAACCCTAGTTGAGGGCCTGTCAGAACCTGTCAGAGGACAAACCCTAATCCTCCTCTTCCCGCGGCTATATAAGGCGTCTCGGGTATTTCAGATAGATAATAGAAAGCCAGAGAGAAAGAGAGGAGTCAGGAGAAGAAGAGTATCTCAGTGAGCAGTGTGGCTCAGCTGATTAATGTCCGAGCAGCCGACTCGACATTTTGTCTGTTAGTTTATCCTGCAGCGTAGCCTGCAGATGTTGTTATTTCCTCGGTTGAGGAATTTTGTAACCCTAGTTTCATATGAATAAAGTTTGCTATTGTTTGTGGCATCTTTAGGGTTTGCAGTAGTTTATGTGCTAAAGTTTGTTGTTCTCTGTTTCGGCGTTTCTCTCCTCTCATACGGGTCTTGCCAAGCCAGGCAAACCCAGCGGCAGCCGCGCAAGACGAAGAAGTCAAGAAAATACTGCAAGGCCGAAGTTGGGCAAGTCTCAGAGAAGCCTTTCCAACTTCGTTGCCGAAGTCCGACTGCGCCCGAGATCCAAGCGCAGCCCGAGTGCACGAGCGAAGTGCGAAGTCGGCCAGCGAATGCCAGCGGCGAGGAGCGAAGTCCGCACTTCGCCCATATTTCGGGCGAAGTCCGTCGGTGGCCCCGAAGTGCAAACTTCGCCCAGTTTCGGGCGAAGTCCGTCGGTGCCCCGAAGTGCAAACTTCACCCAGTTTCGGGCGAAGTCCATCGGTGCCCCGAAGTTCGAACTTCGCCCAGTTTCGGGCGAAGTTCGTCGGTGCCCCGACGTTCGCACTTCGCCCAGTTTTGGGCGAAGTCCGTCGATGCCCCGACTTGCGCACTACGCTTTCTGAGCTACAACGTTCGGACTTCGACGAAAGTTGAAAAAAGAATTAAATTAAATTCTTCAAATTGGTATTAGAGCTGATTGAGCCGTGACGCGGAGATAGAAGATGGATTCCAAAAAGAATTCCCTACAGTTGCAGATCCCATGATTTAATGGCAAGAACTACGATTATTGGAGCATCCAGATGAAGATCTTGTTCGGATCTCAGGAGCTATGGGAGTTAGTCGAGAACGGCTACCCAGAATCGGTAGATGCAGCAGCACTGGCCGCCCTCTCTCAAGCAGACAAGGATCTGTTGAAAGAGCACAAGAAGAAGGACCAGAAGGCCCTCTTCTACATCATGCAAGCGGTTGAGGAGACCATCTTCCCATGGATTGCATCAGCCACCAAGGCCAAGCGAGGCACAGGGAAACCCTGGCAAGTTCGTATCAGGGCACCAACAAAGTGAAGTTGGTGAAGCTACAGATGCTCAGGAGAGAGTTTGAGAACCTGCAGATGAGCGAGTCCGAGTCGATGAGCGACTTCTTCACCCGGACGACGGACATTATCAACCAGATGCGGTTGAATGGAGAAAATGTGCAGAGCCAGAGAATCATGGAGAAGATTCTCAGAAGTCTGCCTACCAAGTTTGACTCGGTTGTGATAGCAATCGAAGAGTCGAGGGATTTGACAACCCTCTCGACAGACGAACTCATGGGTTCATTGCAGACCCATGAGCGAGAGGTTGAGCCGCTCAACTCAGTCTTCTTTGGAGCAAGCCTTCAAGGCGCAAGTCTCGGTCCGAGACAACGGCGAGACAAGACTCCCACCATGGCGCTTCTAGTTCTCAAGGAGGAAGAGGCAGAAGCAGGCATGGGAGAAGTAACAAGCAAGGAGGGAGATCAAACCCTCATGACGCTGAGCCAAGTTGCAACTTTCATCAGCAAGGAGGAAGAGGCACTGGCAGAAATCAGCAAGGAAGCTCTCAGCAGAAGAAGGACATGTCAAAGGTCCAATGCTACTACTGCAATAAGTTCGGCCATTATGCCTCACAGTGCAGGAAGAAGATGGCGAACGAGAATCAACAGCAAGCCCATTATACGGAGGAACCCAAAAATGCGGTAGGAGGAAATGTACTGCTGACTTGCAGTATTGAAGAGGAGAGCAAGAAAAACATCTGGTATCTTGACAGTGGTTGCAGCAACCACATGACTGGGAACAGAGAGATGTTCTCACAACTGGATGAAACAGTCCAGTCCGAAGTCAAGATGGGGAACAACAACAAAGTTCTTATGATGGGGAAAGGAAAGATCCTCATCCGCACCCGGCACGGTGAAAGAAAAACAATTCAAGATGTTTTTTATGTGCCTAGGTTGAAGCACAATCTGCTAAGTGTTGGACAGCTTGTGCAGAAGGGGCACACTGTACTGTTCAAAGATGGTGTCTGTTCCATCAGAGACAAAGTGCATGGACAAATCGCAACAGTGTCCATGACGAAAAACAAAATGTTTCCATTGCAGATTCAGAATGAATCATTGATGTCTCTGAGTGCAGTTGAGAAAGATGCTACCTGGCTGTGGCATCTCAGATTCGGTCACCTGAGCTTCAGTGGCCTGAATCAACTGCACAGGATGCGAATGGTGAAGGGTTTACCCCTTATTGAGCAACCGAACCAAGTGTGTGAAGGTTGCCTAGTCGACAAGCAGCACAGGGATGCATTCCCTGTAGGACAGTCTTGGAGAGCATCACGGCCATTGGAGCTGGTGCACTCAGACATTTGCGGTCCGATGCAGACCACCACATTTGTCGGCAACAAATACTTCTTGACGTTTATAGATGACTTCAGCCGGAAGACTTGGATTTATGCCATCAAGCTGAAGTCAGAGGCATTTGCCAGATTCAAGGAGTTCAAGGCTCTAGTGGAGAAACAGAGCGGATATCAGATCAAGACTCTCAGGACAGATGGTGGAGGTGAATACATCTCCAACGAATTCCATAACTACTGCAAGCAGCATGGAATTCGAAGGCAGTTCACTGCCAGATACACGCCACAGCAGAATGGCGTAGCTGAGAGGAAGAACCGGACCATCATGGAGATGGCACGAAGCATGATGAAGGCGAAGGGATTGTCGCATGAATTTTGGGCAGAGGCTGTAACATGTGCAGTCTACTTGCTGAACAGATGTCCCACCAAAAGCGTGAAGGACAAAATCCCTCAGGAGGCCTGGAGCGGAGTGAAGCCAAGTGTGGCTCACTTGCGTGTGTTCGGGTGCATTGCATATGCACATGTTCCAGAAGAGAAGCGACAGAAGTTGGATGATAGAGCTGAGAAGTGCATTTTCATAGGGTACAGTGAGCAGGCGAAGGCATATAGGCTGTACAACCCTGTGACGAAGAAGCTCATCATTAGCCGTGATGTGAAGTTTCTTGAAGATAAAGCCTGGAACGGGAAGTCAGAGACTGGCCAGTCAGAGCCAACAGTAGTACAGTCTGTTGACTTGGAAGAAGGAAGTGTGCAGCCACCTGCAACTTCCAGCAGCAACAACGGTGCCAGCAGTAGCACAACCACTCCATCTCGGTCGCCTCCACTCGCAAGTAGAATCCAGAACCTGGTGACGCCAGCGAAGACAAGGAGCTTGCAAGAAATCTACGAGGCAACCCAAACCCACATAGATGAAGAGCACTCTGACTTTGCATTCTTTACTAAAGTTGATCCAGTAGAGTTCGAAGATGCAAGTCAGAATCAGAAGTGGGTGCATGCGATGGATGAGGAGATAGCGACCATTGAAAAGAATGAAACATGGCAGTTGACTGATCTTCCAGCAAGGAAGAAGACCATTGGGGTCAAGTGGGTGTATAAGACAAAGTTCAACGCCCAAGGAGATGTTGACAAGCATAAGGCCAGACTGGTGGCGAAGGGTTACAAGCAGAAGTCAGGCATCGATTACCATGAGGTATATGCGCTGTAGCCCAACTTGACACGGTCAAGATGATCCTGGCATTGGCAGCCCAATAAGGTTGAAAGGTGTACCAGATGGATGTCAAGTCGGCCTTCCTCAACGGAGTGTTGGAGGAAGAGGTCTACATAGACCAGCCACCAGGTTACGAAATTGAAGGCCAGGAGGGCAAAGTCCTGAAGCTGAAGAAGGCCCTGTACGGTTTGAAGCAGGCGCCCCGAGCTTGGTACAGCCGGATTGACAGCTATTTTCAGGAAAATGGGTTTGTCAAATGCCCATATGAGCACACCCTGTACATGAAGACAAATGGAGCAGGTGAGCTCATAATCGTCTACCTGTATGTGGACGATCTGATTTATACTGGCAACAACAATGTCCTGTTCGACCAGTTCAGAACAGCCATGAAGAAGGAGTTCGAGATGACGGACTTAGGGCTGATGAAGTATTTTCTCGGCATTGAAGTTGACCAATCGGCAGATGGCATCTTCATTTCTCGGGGCAAGTATGCGAAGGATGTCCTCGAAGCGATTCAAGATGGAGGACGATAAACCTTGCCATCACACCTGTAGCCACGGGTTTGAAGCTGAGCAAATTGGATTCAGGGAGGAATGTCGACCCAACCCTGTTCAAGAGGCTAGTTGGCAGTCTGATGTATTTGACTGCAACTCGGCCAGATCTGATGTTCGGAGTCAGTCTGATCAGCCGTTTCATGGAGACTCCGAAGGACACGCACTGGCAAGCAGGCAAGAGGATCTTGCGCTATGTCAACGGGACGCGAAACCATGGCCTATTTTACGCTAGACAGGACCAGTTGGAGCTGGTCGGCTTCACAGATAGTGACTGGGCTAGCAGTACCGACGATCGAAAGAGCACCTCCGGGTATGCTTTCCATCTCGGATCGGGGGCGATCTCATGGGCGTCCAAGAAACAACCCATCGTTGCGTTGTCCACAGCCGAAGCAGAATATGTCGCCGCCACGTCAGCCGCATGCCAGGCAGTTTGGCTGCGAAGAGTTCTGAGTGAACTGAACTTTCCTTCGGAAGGCGCGACAACAATTTTTTGCGATAACAATTCGGCCATTGCACTGTCAAAGGATCCCGTCTTCCATGGCCGGACGAAGCACATAGACATCCGGTATCATTTCATCAGAGAGCTGGTGAAATTCGGTGAAGTACAACTACAGTTTTGCAGGTCCAAGGAGCAGCTGGCTAACATCTTCACGAAGCCTTTGAAGGAGGAAGACTTCAGTAGATTGCGAGAGCAACTTGGAGTCAAAGCGCTCGTGAAATCAGGCTTAAAGGAGGGTGTTAGAAAAATTAACCCAGATTTCACACCTTCGCCAGACTGCGCTCCGAATTTGGGCGAAGCCGGACTGCGCTCGCGCAGTTGGGGATCCCGGCAAAAAGGACTGACATGACGTCGCACCTACCCTCTGACAGATGTGACGTCTGACAACTCCGATCGCCCCAGAAGTTAATGCCAGTTCGACGATTTAATGCTAGTGCGGCGATTGGTCAGAAACCCTAGTTGAGGGCCTGTCAGAACCTGTCAGAGGACAAACCCTAATCCTCCTCTTCCCGCGGCTATATAAGGCATCTCGGGTATTTCGAGACAGAGAAGCGAGTGAAGGCGAGAGAGCAAAGAGGAGTCAGGAGAAGAAGAGTATCTCGAGTGAGCAGTGTGGCTCAGCTGATTAATGTCCGAGCAACCGACTCGACATTTTGTCTGTTAGTTTATCCTGCAGCGTAGCCTGCAGATGTTGTTATTTCCTCGGTTGAGGAATACTGTAACCCTAGTTTCATATGAATAAAGTTTGCTATTGTTTGTGGCATCTTTAGGGTTTGCAATAGTTTGTGCTAAACTTTGTTGTTCTCTGTTCCGGCGTTTCTCTCCTCTCATACGGGTCTTGCCAAGCCAGGCAAACCCAGCGGCGCCGCGCAAGACGAAGAAGTCAAGAAAAGACTGCAAGGCCGAAGTTGGGCAAGTCTCGAAGAAGCCTTTCCAACTTCGTTGCCGAAGTCCGACTGCGCCCGAGATCCGAGCGCAGCCCGAGTGCGCGAGCGAAGTCCGAAGTCGGCCGCAGTCCGCACTTCGCCCAGCGCAGTCCGTCGGCTGAGCGAAGTCCGCACTTCGCCCATATTTCGGGCGAAGTCCGTCGGCGCCCCCGAAGTGCAAACTTCGCCCAGTTTCGGGCGAAGTCCGTCGGCGCCCCCGACGTTCGCACTTCGCCCATTTTCGGGCGAAGTCCGTCGGCGCCCCGACTTGCGCACTGCGCTTTCTGAGCTGCGACGTTCGGACTTCGGCGAAAGTTCGAAAAAGAATTAAATTAAATTCTTCAAAAGCTGTATAATTTTTTGAAAGGCCTATTTTTAATTTTCCCCTTAGTATAAATGGAGGCTTGATACGTTGGCCTTGTTAGTGCAGCCGTAGTTGCTTTAGCTTCATTTGGCTAGGGGTTTATAGAAAGTCCAAGTCTAATGAAAATAAAATAATTGCTTTGTCTAACAACGACTTTCTTCGTTTTTTGGTTGGGATGCAGTGGGAAGATCTCATAAACTCCTATATGCAAGAAGCCGAGTGGCTTGCTGCCCGTTATATACCAACGTCGGAGGAGTATTTAAAGAATGCCAAAGTGAGTAGTGCTATGCCCATTGTGAGCTTGCAACCTATGTTGACAGTGGATGCCTGTATTCCCGACAACAAGCTCGCAGAATTTTATGAGCAATCAAGGTTTTATGATCTCCTCTCTACAGTCTTCAGAATAAGGGGTGATGTCCAAACCTTCAAGGTATAACATAATCCTAATCCCAGCTCTTTGTATTTTTCATGCACAGTTCTAAGAAATTGCATTTGATTTCTGACAAATGAATTTCAATGTTGTGTGCGTCAAGGCTGAGGCGGCTCGTGGAGAAATAGCCTCGTCTATAACTTCTTATATGAGAGATCACCCGGGATCTTCGGAGGAGGACGCTTTGAATCATCTTAATGCTATGGTGGAAGAGGGATTCAAAGAATTCAATTGGGAATATCTGAAACCAGGCGGCGACGTACCAGTTGAGAGTATGAAGTATGTGCACGCGGTATCAAGAGGTCTACATCTTTTCTACAGAGAAAGAGACGGATTCAGCATTCCTAGGCATGACATAAAGAATCATATCGATAAAATTCTGTTGCGACCTGTGCCGCTATAGCTTTCGACGTATAACCATGCGGAAGCATACATCTGTTGCGACCTGTGCCATTGCAACTTTCGTCGTGTAACCTGCGGAAACATGGTGTTTTCAAAATACCTTTTAAATTAGTCCGTAGCGGTAATCTCTAGGAGGAATAGAATACATGTTGTAATCTGGAAACTTCAAATTTGAATTACTCTTATGTGTCAGGTGGGACCTTAATACCACATATCAAATAATTTTATTTTTTATTGGATTGAAAGGATGGGTGAAGTACCTAATGGCATTTGGTGTAATATGAGTTGCCTAGTTATTATCATACATGTGGTTGTGAGGTCGATTCTTCTTGTGTTTGCTTGAACGAGCGCTGATATTTGTAAATATTTGTAAACGATGTTCAATATAAAAAAAAAAAAAAAATGGGTGAAGTACATATATCCGTGCGTACTCTATATTACATGCTATTTTTTTTTCCAATAAATTTATTATTATTATTAATTTTTTTAAAGTGTCCTTTATTAGTGAAAAGAATAATAGTGTAAAATATCAAGTAGAATGATAGCACACTCCAAAATGTTAAATTGAGAATTCATTTAGAACCTCCAATAAAGATCTAGGATTTACACGAAAAAACCATGATAAAAATATGTAAACCATTAGGCGAAACTACCAGGTAGATTGACAAATTGTTGATAACGAAAGAAAAAATCTACAAATCACAACTCCTCCACACAACGTAGTCCTAAAAAATGAATTGTCCACCACCTATGTGAGCTTGGGTCCTTCAACATCTCAATCTTGTATGCAAGGCCATTTACAGACAGAGTCAAGTTTCTCATCATCCTACGTAAGAAACTCCAAAGCCTCATAGTTGTTATATTAAGAGTTTTCTAGCTATGTATTAGAGAGATGGGGTTGTTTCTTTGGAAAAAAGTCCCCTTCTTCTTTTGCCTTCCTGGGACTGTAGGAACATTAAGATATCGTAAGGGAAGGAGGAGGAGAGCTTGTCTTGGTGGTCGGTTTGGCACCCATAGTAGCTATTGTGGGGATGTGACTTAGGAGATGCGAAGGAGCCTCAATAACAATCATTTTCTATTTTCGATGGTCTTGTACCTAGATACTCTTTCACTTTTTTTAGAGGCTGTGGTGCTGAAATACCAGCCTTTGTCACTAGTTTGGAGTGTTGAGCTATATAATTGCACGTGCTTTTATGCCCTCTCATTGTGGTCCAACCTCGTATTTGGTTTGAGGGGGAGACAAAGTGAGTGGTCAATCCTTAATGTTATGGTTTGAAGCTTGGTATATGAAGCAGGTATTCGGTAGGATAATATACACCACCCTTTGCAAAATAATGGTGTCCCCCACCTGTACTTGATTACATCCTTGAGGTCCTTAGATAGGTCAATCTCAACATGGACCTTTTTTTGTGGGTTGGCATTGAAAAACTTGTCGGCTTCTATTCATAAAAGTAAATCTACTATTCAACCTCTTAGCCAAAGCATTATTTATGAAAGAATATCTACTTATAGTCTTGATGAAAATAATAACCTTTTCCTTTTGAATGCACCCATGAACCTATCAAATAGATTTTTTTATTCAAACAAACCCCTTTGTCCATTTTTTTTACCTTTTCTACCATTATAGGCTTGGTTCCCTCAGTTTTCTAACATCTGTTTTTCATTCTACCAGTTCATTGAAAATTTTGTGCTCTCTTTTTAATTCCTTTTATTCATCTTGTATCCTATTTATTTTATCTTCATATCCTTTTATGGAGACCTTCAAACTAGTTATCTTTGTATATGGATCCCACTGATTCAAGAATGCATTTTGTCCCAATTCAGTTCATAATTATGTGCTATAAGAAAACTTTGGAACCAAGACAGAGCTTCTTCTCTAAAATAAAAATCATCTAAATTGGACAACTTTACACAAAGATATAGCTCCCAAAACATGAGATTTTTTTAGGAAAATAATTGCCCTAATTATGCAATCCACAAAAAACAATCCCCACTTTACCAAAATCATTGATCTAATACTGCTTGTTATGTAAATTTATTCTTATTAATAAAAGTAACTCACCAATATGAAAAGATATTAAATCATTCAATCCACAATAACAACTCATACAATGATAGATAAACAAATAATGCCTTTAGGTTAAGGCAATACCAATTATAATACTTAAGGAAGGGAAACTCCACAAGGGCTCTCAAGATGAGAGTGACACTTAGACGCGATATAGTATCCTAAGCTACTTTGTGGGTAAATACAATTACAAATAATACTTCATATGAATGATTGTGATTACAATGTCAATATCCCTTATTTATATACCCATCTTCTAAACCCTCGTCCCACTCAATATTATCATATAATATAATATAATAATGTATTCAACCCTGGGTTATGTGTGGCCCATGCCAACTATCCATGATACCTATATACAATATAATATTATTTCCCCACATATCTATTCTTAGGTACAATAGCACTCTTACTATTTCTCCTCCTAACATAAGTTGTTAAGGCTCTTCCAATGACATCTAAGACTTTTGTAATATTCCTATCCTTTTTCAACAACAAAAGCATTATGCCAATTGGGTCATGAGAAGGGTCTTGTCCTTCTCCTATCGCTAACAATGCATCCACAACTAAGGAGTCTCTACCTCAAGGCCACTTTAGTTGGGACTCTTCATCAATAAATTTGGTGAGTATTAAGGATTCGAGACTCTTTACGATCATCAAGCAAATCAAACATGCAAGCTAAGGTTAGTACTTTTCCTTCTTCTTTATTTGTTTCTTATTTTGTTGCACTTTACTTTATCATACATTAGGTATCTTATCATTTCTCTTGCATCTTATACTTGCATTGCTTTACCTTGTATTATATACTTGGTTGAAATTGCTTGCACCAAACTCCATTTATATGTCTACCTTGTTTGTGTAACAACCCATGTCTACTAACCTGGTTGTACCACAACACAAGCCAAACATTTGATTTGGGTAATTGTATTTTTTTATTTATGTTTATTGTTTAATTATAAATGTGCTTTCATGTTCATAGTAATTATGTCTCACCCAATGAATCAATAACATAAATTTTTAATCAATACAGGTATATCAAACCACTTTTGGATTTCAAGACTGTTGTAGATAGACACCCTAGTGAACAAGATTGGCCAAGTCCTGTAATGGTGTCATTTTGTGGAATCGACTTATGTCATTTATTGAAATCTGGTTCTAGCATGAGGGTTAAACAGAGACATGGGTTGTCCTTTAGGACCCATAACACCTAAAGGGTGGACACATACTCTCCCCATCCCTTAGCATATTGAACCTTGATTTAACTGATCATCTTGTTCTAATTTTAATATGTAAGGGGGTTAGCATACATATGCCTAGTGTCTAGCTGAATGTCCACTACCTGAAGTTAGCTAGAGCCATGTAAATACCCTGACCTTGGACTTGATCACTCATGCCCATTATGACTCATGATATTTTATCCCATACCAAACATCATGGTTGAACTAGCTAAGTCAAATGAACATAGGACTTATCACAGTACTACTCGGGTAGCAACCTAGAGGTGGCATCCCATACCGCCCCTCGTTACAAGTTTTGATCGTTGTTCTGACAAATTTTGTCAGACTACGGTTGCTGTCAAGACTCGTTGTGTGCATACCCACACCTCAACAACATTGGGTGTTCATGTTTTTTTATCCTTCACGAGGAATACATTCTTCATTCCTCATCATGGTATCTATCAAAGATTCAAGTTTTATGATAGTTTCCTTTTCTAAGTTTTAAAATTTAGTCATCCTTTCTCAATGATTCTTCAAGAGGAGATTTTATTTTCATTAGATTCGGCTAAAATTTTTCTATTCCAATACAAATCCCTTCTTAAACAAACTCATACTAATTTTTAACGTAAAGCTATCTGCCAAACTCAAAAAATAATCTAATATATTTAGAACCTTTTTATTCTAAAATTGTCATTTTAACATTTGTTCATAATGGTTTGTCAAGTCCATACTTTTTAAAATAATCTTGTCACCTTCCATGGCTAGTTTTCCTACTAATTAAGTTATTTAATTAGTAAGGCCTACTTATAATTTGTTTAAGTAAACATGTAAAGATAATTAAATGTTCAATACAACATACACAATTATCCCAGTTAAGTATATGTTTAATAAACAACAATCTTCTAGGAAAGTAGCATGTCTAAGGTTTTTGTTCTCATCTAAGAATACATTTGACAATTCTTCCGATAAACACTACTCTAGTTTTCTAAAGTGTCTTCGTATGCAAAAATTTCATGGAATTCAATTAATGTCCTAAGTTGCCTTTGCAAAAGTAAGACTAGGATCTCACATAAAGTTTAACATTCAGTAAGCTTTTAGCTGCAATATACCACCTATTGACTTAGCAAGGTCAACACATAAGTGACTCTGTTAAACTAAAAATATCTTGCATAATATTTACATATAGACTATATAGCAATTTTAAGACCCTTGCTTTAATTAAAAATTAGTTTAATTAGATTAAACCTTCAACAATATACTAATGGAATTTGTCCTCTTTTAAAGCTTCTTTTAAAGCTTTGTTTGAGTGGACAATTCAAATTCACATGTTGATGACTTCCAGCTACTACTTAACAATATTAAGTCTTTTTGTTCTATTTAACAACAAGAAAATAAACTCTTAGTTAATTTAAATGGGTATGGTTTGTAAAAGGTCAGAAATAAATATCTCAGCGCTTCACTAAACTATCTAATTAACTATTATAACACAAGACCTCTTAGTCATATTTCCTACGAGGGTTTTGCAGTGAGAAACACCATAGTTTCGTAGCGATGATAGGGAAAAAATTGCACATAATATTGTTTGCATCATCCGGTAGTTAATATAAATTACTCCTACCCAATTATCCTTAATTCAAACATAGTGCATGTTTTGAGAAAGCTATATACTCTGAAGGATACATAAACTGCAAATCTGCCACAATTTAGTACTATGTTTTCCAAATAGAGACTACTATATCATTTGAGCAAGAAGATAACACAAAAGAAAATTTGTTTGCCACAACAATCCACTTTGGTTCAATATAAAGACAATAAGGTTTGAGAGATTTACTTCAAAATAACTTCACACGTCAAAAATATAAATGTACTACTGGTTTAGGAAATAGACTTCCATAGGAGTAACACATAACATTTTGTAATGATTTTACTACTATCATAATACATAGTTGATTCTTTCTAGAATCTCACTCCTACTTTACCACATGATGCCTGAAAAACAATAATGACACAAACTGGTTTTTCCACAAGTCACAAGGACAACTCAAACACAACCACATCATGGGCAAGTCAAAGGTTAACGTGTATTTTTAAATAAAAGTATTTTACACCATCCTTCTATACTTTTATGTAATTTATTGAATTCAATTGTTTACCTAAAATATTTATCATTCTAGAATAACAAGTGAAATACATCTTTATTAACACATTTCGATACATTTTAATTATAAAAATTGAAGGTACTAAGTAATAGTGATACATACGTGTTTTAGCAATTCACCATGTTATTTATAATTTAAAAAATGGACTCGATGTTCAACCGCTCAATTAAGCAATTACATTACGCCCTGTAACTTTCGCATGCTTTACAATAAAATACAGGAGAGCTCTTCCTATTTACTATAGAGCTTAACAGTTTTTCAATTCTGAAGATTTTAAGACTATTCCATGAGTCTTTTATAACATTCTAGCCAAATAGCCACATGTATTCACTTGTGCCCAACATGCACTCTAGAATACCAACAGTTGTAGTGTATTGTACCACTATTCACTCTCATTCTCTATTTTATGATAGCCATTGGAATATCTTCCTTCTTCGAGGTCCAACATCAAAAATTCTTGAAATGCTTCCACAGGATCAGATTTGACTCATTATAATTTATGGATGCATTTCCTAAATGCCATTTTCATATTTCCTAAAATGCATTCGAGCAACATAACAACACATGCAATAACTATTTAATTTCAAATAGTAATATAGATTTTATAACGGATAGGCAAAGATACAACATTTACTTGTCTATATCTACATTAGAATTGACGAGCAACATCCGCCCGTTTTAAAAAAAACAACACATAATCTCAAGGCATGAAATCAAAACTCAAGTTGCACACAACCAACATTCCTTTCATTCCAGGAATTTTAAAATAGTTGTTTCTCAAACTATGCCAGTACCATCATTATGCATCCAACAACCAGCAAGTACGAGCTTCATATTTTGATACAACAAAAATATCTCACTCATTGGTAATCCAATTTTCACATACATAAAATATTTTTATATATCAAAACAAGCACATCAACAAGCATTTCAGAAATTCCCAACCTATAATAGATTTCCAACAAGAATATTATTTCATTCCAGTCTAGTTCTTTTGTCAACGTATTTACCCAAGCAAATTCCTCTTTGTTCTCCCAGTCGCTCCTCTTTTTCGCTCGATAGTATATGATAAAAGGTAAAAAAATATAAAATAGAAAATGTTTTGATAAAGATCCTACCTCCCACTCTATTACTTCCTCTATCCTCGATAACGGGAGCATGGGAGAGTGCATTTTTTTATTCAACAATCAATCATAAAAATACTTGTATTTTTCTTTTATATATATATATATATATATATTCCTTTTAATATTGCATTTCCTATTTTGTAAATTTCCATTTTATAAAATAAACATATGGTTATATTTTAATTCACCAGCAAATTAACAAAGAGTGGCTCCCATGTTCATGACATCTTCATTGCCACCCAAAAACAACATCAAGCATTCACAATATAGCTCACACAATAACACAATTTTTTTGTAATACATCTATATGACATGCAAAGTGTAAACCTCCATGTACTCGTGTGCCAATCATAAATTCCCACATAGCTTTTCCATAAACAAAATTCATTTTTGGATGCATATACCTTGTCCTGCATGCACAACATCTATCATCAGTACCACATTTTATAGTAAAAAGTAAGTTAAAATCATTAATTTATTTGCTATCAAAATTTGTGCGAGGAGGGTTGTTACATCTTGTCATATTACCTCTATCTTGTTATCTTTGTCCTTAGGATTTCCCTTACCTTAGTAATTGACCATTCCATCACCTCTTTCTCTCTTTCAATTTATATTTGTGTACCTTACTATGATCACACCTTTTTTGGTGTTTTATCTTGGATTTGGCTATGATCACAAGTAGTTTGTCTATCAAAAGTTTCTAAAATCTTTGAAAGTTAAAAGTTCATATATTAACTACAAAAATGTGAAAACTATGCCATGCCCTAGATATCATTGTGTATAATACACACTAGAAAAAAATTGGTTTTAAAACTTGTCATATATAAAATCACATGAGAATTGCACTTGATATATCAATATAAAATTTAAAAAATAGGGAAGACCTTAGTGGAACACACAATTCAATATGCCTATCTATTTGATAAAAAGATATAATCGTATTAAATAGTTCAATCATAACATCTTTCAATTTCCACCTTCCTTAAATTCTCGACTGAACTAAAAATTATTCCTTCTTGAAGTTAATTATACCTTAGTTTTTGAGAGAATGTTAGCAAAACAATATACTACAATTGTGTCACAATAGCATGCTTTAACTGCTTATAATTGTTATGTATATACATTTCTAAATTCAAACATATAGCAATTATATATATATAGTTTTTGTACTTATAGTTGTTAACATTGTTATTGTGATTTATGCAATATATATGAATTCACATCCATGTGTAGTTTTTAAATTTATATTCAAAATTTGGTATTCCTTATGTTGATTCAAAAAATTTATGTCTGAGTTGTTTTAATTAATATATATGAACAATTTCTGATGATGTGGCCACGATGTAGCTATCCTCATTATGCACTAATAATGATTATTATCTTTATAAATTAAACACATTTATTTAAAACTTTTTAAATAACTTCTAAGTATAAAAATAAAGATAAATGACAAGACACTTTTCTTATGGATATAAGACATTATATCCCACCAAGGTGAGAGATACATATCATTTTGGTCATATATAAAAATGAAATTATTATTTTGGGCTCAGGTTTTATTTTTAACATGGACTATCATTTTTTTCACCAAAGCATGAGATGAAACACAATGACTTCTTTGACATTACTTGAATATAATGTATGACTTGAATATCAAAAGCTCTATCAAGTCATGATTTACTACGCAGTCGAAGGAATCCTAAACTTTTGTAAGGTCAATGAGAGTGAGAGTTAGGATGATGGAAATTGAAGAGGATCCAACCATCACAAATCAATAGACCTTTCTCTATGAGAGAGGTAATTAGTGGTGAAATAGAAGTATTACATTTTTTATTTTGTTTTAACCTCACAAGTATTCATTATGTATGCACATACATGATCCACATGGAAATTCCAATAATAACCAAAAATATGATTTAACATTATTTTAATCTATTCATTTAAGCAAACAAAAGACCATCAAGGTTTTAAGTATAAGACTTAATAATGTCACTTATAAAGTTGTTGTCACTACCATAGTATAAGAAATTATTGTTTCATATATGACTATTTCAACTATGCTAGAATGGTTTTACTTTAATGAGATGGCTATGACTATACAATACAAATAATATTATTATCTTAATTTTATGATGTGAATATAAAATTTATTGTGAATAAAATATCTACGAATATATTATAGCCTTACCTATATCATAAGAATTGAAAACAATTTAATCGTTACACATATTGTTATTATTTATCTTTAAATAATACCAATTTATAAAATATTTAAACTTGCACTTAGTAAAGCATGCATAAACTTAGTTATAGTGATAGATACAAGCAAATTTCAAAGTCACTTAGTCAAAGTTACATATTGGTTACCATTCAAAACAATGCATCATCATGAACTAAACATGTTAATTGTTGTGATATGTTTAATCTAAAGGATAATTTTACTCATGCATTGTTATTAGATTAAACTTTATAATATAAACATATTATATTATAAGTGGATTAAAAACATTGATATTCAATTTTATAATTTTAAATTTAAATAAAGAATATGGTCATAGTCTTCAAAAACAATCAAGGTCATCCATCAAATTGATTGATATGTTTGAGTTGGTTGTTAATATGGGGAGCCTAGTTTGAGTTTTGCAATCAACCTTGAATATGTACATGGGCCACTCGACCCTACCTTATACAACCTTCAAATGTAAAATTAATTTAATAATATAATTTTATTAAAATAATCAAATGACAAGAACTTAACCAGTTAAATTGCATGGAAATAAAAAAATTATATTTTTCAAGACACCTTTTCCAAGTCCGTTTTAATTTCATATAACCAATTATTTTCTTATCATAATAATATTAATTTTTATTTTATCTTTCAAATTGAATTTAGGTTATTGAGATAGAACATCTTTTACTAAGCAGGTTTTGGCCATAATTAATACAAAACTATCCTATTTCAATATTATAAAGGGCTAATCATTTACGATGTTATTTTTATTTTTTATTACTTTTAGTGTGAGAAACCCCTACGACCAACACATAGGGCTGAACAGTCTTCTCCCAACTATGACCCCTGGTAAAGTCGAGAGCTAAAGGGTTAATCATTAACAATGTTATTATTATTTTTATTTTTATTACATTAGTGTGAGAAACCCCTATGATACGACCGACGCATACGGCTGAGGAGTCTGCTCTCAACTATGACCCTCTAACGCATACGGCTTAGGAGTCTGCTCTCAACTATGACCCTTCGTAAATTGGAAAGCTATGCTTATTAATAGGGAATTTAACACACAACCACCACACACCCACCCCCTCACACATTCGTCATGGTTTGAACCTTGAACCTCCCTAGACCTAAAGCTCATAACTTTACACTTTCCAACTGAAACATTTTAAAACATTTTAAAAATTAAATTTAATAGAAAACCGTGGTTTTAAAGAAATAAAAGATTTATGGCATTCAACAATATTCCCCGTTGTCTCAAATCCAATTTACATAAGTAACGTCTCCTAAAACAACGCAGATAATTAAAATAGATGGAAAATGTTATAAAAAAAAAAGCTCCTCAACACAAAAACCAAGTGTTGTAAAAAAACGCTTACGACAAATGGCAAATATTAATGATGTTGTTCTTGTTTTACCATAGTAAAATCCGTTTGATTTATTGAGACAATAGGCGGTACTACCTGCATTTAGCATTTGATTAATAATATTGTCACATCTGTAACGCAATTTGATTTATTGAGACAATAGAGACAATAGGCGGTAATAGCATTTTTTTTTTTTTTTGAAAAGCTAAATTATATTAATAATAAAGTTTAACATGAAAAAAAGTGGTAGGTGGCAATGATCACATCCCTGGAAGAAACAAACCAACCCTAACCACGGGTTGGGAAACCACAAACTAGAGCTCACTACAAACTAGGCAACATCAATCAAACAGGTAGTGAAACTTGCATGCAATCAGAAAGTTTGTGGCTGCACGTCTACGTTGGAGTCCCATGGAATGGCCAAGGTATGCGGTAATCCATCTGTGTGTCCCTGATCCTCATGAACATTTGAATCTCCCCAGCCCTGTCCTCGAGATCTATCAAGCTGGCGATTATGTGCACTTATATCCCCTGCATTCCAGGCACGATCCTGTGTGCCACCATTAACTTCCACCAACTCATCCCAGGAACCTCTGGGTGGAGAACATGATGGTGATTGAATTGGCTGTGCATTCCATCCATCATTGTAGGTAAAATTGTCATTTCCCCAACCTCCCTGTGCATGCACCAGACGTGGCAGTTGATGAGACCTCGAGCGGGAACAGGACGTCTGTTGTGCATTGTTTGGAGAAACCCTGCTAATCGAGCATGGTGCATTTTTCCGCTCATCCAAAAGTGCCTTCATGTGTGCTTGCTCAATGTCAAGTTTAGCCTGCTGATTGCAAATCTGGAACCATGTATCTTGAAACACCTCTATTTTGTCAGCTAGAGAAAATTCATCAAAAGGATTTTGATGCTGAAAAACTATCTTGTTTCTAGATTTCCACATGTGAAAAAGAAGACTAATTC
Source organism: Wollemia nobilis (assembly GCA_028583015.1). Lineage (NCBI taxonomy): Eukaryota > Viridiplantae > Streptophyta > Pinopsida > Araucariales > Araucariaceae > Wollemia > Wollemia nobilis. The sequence goes on along the minus strand of JAQPPZ010016509.1, from coordinate 2,407,245 downwards.
GAAAGATGTGCCACACTTTGGACAAGGGAAGAACAAATTTAATCTTATCCCCTAACCGAGCTTGCTGCCATGTAAGGGATTCATCCTGGAATTGGGGGAAAAAAGACCATCCCCATTCCCAGGCACTCCTTGCTCTTGTGCAGAACCAAAAAATATGAGGAGAAGATTCATCCTCATTACATAATGCACATTTAGGGTTTGCAACTCCCAAGTGCCCGAGTCTGTCTCCTAAGGGTAAACTTTGAAAGAGAAGACTCCAAGCAAAAAAAAATTGTTTTGGCTTAAGAAAAGAAGACCAAATTATCTGAAATTGAGCCTTCCAACCAGAAACCGCCACTGGATCTCCCCATTTATCATTAAGTCTAGGTACCATTGGCAACATTGGGGAGAGCCACTTGTAACCCAATTTAGCTGAGTAATTCAACAATGGTATATCCGAAAACCAGGACCAATCTTTCCACCATGGCCTCTGAGAGTGCTTCCCACACTTGTGCCACATGGAAAAGGGGATAATGTCAATTACTGAGTCATAAGTGAGCTTGTCACCAATGCTCAACTGAAATTGTTGTTTAAAAAGCGGCCAAGGGATCCAATCCCTCGAGGTTTGAGAATAAAAATCAGAAACTGTAGATATACCTTTTTTTAAAAACTTTTGGGCATGAATCCACGGGACCTGAGCAAGAGGAGTTCCCTGAATGTTAATCACCGAAGACCACCATATGTTTAAAGAATTGATGGACAGTCCTTTATGGCCTCTATTCCCTTTCCACTTAAGCCAAGGAGTGAGTTGCTGCCATGATTTCCAAATACTTTTAATCACAAAAGAACCAAATATTTTCACAAAGACTGGCATTACAATTAGGGAAGGGAGGTCAATTCCTCTCTAGGCTTGTTTGTGTAGACACCAAAACAGCACCAATCCGATTATGTGACCGCAAACACTGATCGCTTTGACAAACACAGCCCCAGGGCAGCCCTCAGAGGTTAAACAGTGGTCTTAACCACTTTCATAGCAATTTTGTGAGGTCAAGGAGCAATTTGGCACACTTGGACACTTTGCCCAGTATTCGTCTCACCCCGGGACGAATGCAAAATAGAATCCGTCCCACCCCAGGACGAATTCTGAATCCGTCCCCGGGTGGGACGAATTCCAAGCTTAACGGGCAAAAAGGCAAATGGTGCCAAGTGGCAGCCCAGAACGGTCAGTTAAGGGCTCCTACCTTGCACGCATGTGTAAGTGGACAGAGGGGCCGTTAGAGGACTGTTACAAAAAGCATTTATCAAAGTTCAAGTCAATTGAGGACTCCCCTCCCTCATGGGAAGACAAGACTGCCACATGGCGCCCATGGCCAACACTTGGCTTTTGTGCTTCCCTCCCAAAAGAGACCCCTTGGGTCTATAAAAGGTGGGACTTTTCTCACCCAAAACATGCAGGTGGAAGGAGTGTTCAAGCAACGAAGTGCTGCCGAATCGAAGACTCACTTGCATCCCCCTTTGTTCACCTTCCTACATCCATCAATCTCTTTTGCAAGGGAGGTTGTTGGGTGGCCTTTGGAAGCTCGAACCTTACTCAAATCCGACGCATGGACATCTGAACCTACCAATTCGCCGACCCCCCAATCCTAAAAGGTTTTGGGCCCATCCTTGGTGGATTGGCTCCAAAATCGAGGGCCAACGGTGGGAGGCCCACTTGGGCACCCCCGCACCCCCAAGTTCTAATTTCAGTTTTTGAGCACTTTAGATTATTTTTTAGATTGCATTCTGTGTTACTAGGTCTGATTAGTCCATAATTGCAATTTTGTAGCTTTTGGTCATAGTTTAGGGTGTTTTGTATTGCTTTGTCGTTTCGCTAACTTGCAGGTGTCAAGGCCAAATTCCCGAGGGAGGAGGCCAAATTGGGAAAATCCGACCATCTGGGTCGTCCCAAAATGGCCCCAATTACCTAACCCCCTGTTTGCAGGAGTTTTGCAGGTCCCGGGATCCGACATTGGAGCAACAGCAGGTCGATTTCTCCTATTCAGAAGAATTCGTCCCACCCAGGGACGAATTACAGTCAGAATTCGTCCTGCCTGTGGACGAATTCCAGTTTAAGGTGGATTGGCCAGCCGCCTCGGTGCAGTGGCCTTCCGGTGACTCGTTCTTACCTTCCGTCAGATTTTGAAGCAATTTGGATTCACCGTTTTCATGGTTTCAGGCAAATATTCGTATGCATATTTTGTTAGTTTTAGAGAGAGAATGCTTTTCATTTGCAAAGCAGTGCTACTAACGTCTTGATCATTTCTTTGTTTGCAGGAGAAGCAAAGCAGAGGCGAAGAACCCATCAACATCAGCTGGCGGCATCATCTTAGCCCGCCCAATGCAATCGTGGGCACGCGGAAGGAGGAACCATTCGACGATTGTAATCAAACCCTATTTGCGCTCCTAGCCCCCGAAAAGGGAGGAGGCATTATTGTAACATAGATCGAAAGAAATTAATGAAAGGGCTGTTTTTCTTTATCTGATTGCGTCTCTTACAACATGTCTCTTTTCCGTTTCATGTAATTCATATTTCTAGGACTTAGGCGTGCTTAATTTTGAATGCAATCGCACTTGGTGTTTCCTTTGACCGGAATCTCGTGCTTTCAGTGGCGATCACGGTGGGACCCTGTTCCCTGGTTTTTGAAATCACAGAAACTGATCAAAGTTTTGTGTTTGTGCTTGACAGGTACATTTTTTTTGTTGCAGACTGCTATTCGTCTCTGACAGGGACGAATCCTTTTCTGCAATTCGTCTGACCCTGAGACGAATTCAAATTCGTCTCTGGGTGGGACGAATTCTGTTCTGCAATTCGTCTCCCAGAGGGACGAATTCCTGTCTATGGATTTTCAGAGCAAAAATTCAGAGACAACAGGAGCAGGCAGAGAAGAGGTAGGGATTTTCATGATCTCTGTTATATTTTTCTGTTTCTGTTTCTTTCGCTTCGTTAATTGTTTTCATTTAATCTTGCATTGCATTAGGAAAAGTCATGTATGCTAGTTTCATTTTGTTGGATAAAACGAATCCCACACACATCACGAGACAACTTTAAACCAAGGAGCTGGTCGTAAGACCCCAGCCCTTGATCAAGACCATTGGTGGATTTAATCACCGCCTTGGCTTGATTTGCATCCATTTCCCGATTGTCAACTGTTGTTAGGCGTAAATCCTGACGAAGACAGACCGAGCGTAGCTGGGGTGATTCCCATGCGCGCGAGGATAAGTTTTCTATGGTAGGTGTCATTAACAGGACAATCCCCCTTCCGTACCGCCTATGTACCACGTACCTTCTGGCTCTCACGTACCTATAGTCTCCCTCTCGTAAGGGCGGGTATATAGAGAGGTTGGTATATTGGCTCGGTTGGTATATTGAAGGGGCGACCTTTTTGGAGTTATAAGAGCCTACATGATGCATTTAAACGTTCTACAAAATCTACAAAAACAAAACAAAACATCAAAATGCACTAAACCAGTCTAGGGCACACCAAGAATCCTTAAAAGAGATAATCACGGTCTTGTGAATGTGTGTGTTTAATTCTGCTTAGTGTAGACAAAAAAAAAAAAAAGAGAAAATCATAAAACGAGATAAAAACTTATTTAGATAGCATAGAAGCACCGCAATGGTGTACACCCGTAGTCAAGCCCAATCAAGGGCAAAAGCTCCGAGAGGTACACAAAAAGCAGGCGCAAGTTGCCTTCACTTCAGTCCTGAGGATTTGGTTATACCGCCTTATCGGTCTAACCTACAAAAGAATCCAATTCAGAATCCTCGTGGGGTATGCCTATTCAAAGCAGCCCCTTTCGGGAAGATGCCTTACATGTAGACCTTGACATAAATAGAGAATCACCTCTTGAAGGTAGGCATGAGTGGCCACCGCGCAATGAAGCGCTAAACAGGCACACTGTCCATTTAGAGGGGCAACATGGATATGGCGTCCCTTCTTTACCTATCATCGTAACGTAGAGACCAAATCCGGAGCGCAGGGCTCCTTACATAGGGCGACCTAACTCCGCCCATCCCATTTACACTCATGAAAGGGAGTATGAGGAAAACCATCACATTCCTCGAGAGCAACAAACAATGCGGGAACCTTGCATTTCCGCACCAGCAGGATATCATGATCACCCCTTGAGGCCAGAACCTCGAGCACATACCACTTACCTCGACAGAGGGAAGCGACCCATTGAAACCTTAGAGCATCAAAATCAAGGTAGACCCATAGGAGGAACATTTGAACCTCCCGAACAAAATAGGGTAGAACAAATTGATCCGGCTGTCGCCAGATATACCACCCGTCAAGCCCAAATCATGCGGCTTAAACAAAGTCAGCAAGAGATAGAGTATCAATACCGCTTGGATAAAGAACGCATGCAACGCGAAGCGGATGAGTTACGCTATGAAATACCTGAGAGGGGGCCAACCCCTCGCATCCAAAGAGCTGAACAATATGAGAGGCGTAATCCGTTGGCGCAAGACCAGTCTCCACGACCTCGTCAAGCTCGCCTCCAAGACCCCATAGATTCGAGAGGGAGGCAACTCCCCGAAACAATGATGGGTACCTTCAAGCAAGAACTTGATCAGTGGTCATAGGTTTCGCCCCGAGACTCCTCAAGAATTTTACGAGGAGTATGAACCGTAAGAGGAGTATATCGAAACTCCCCATCAAGGCAGGAAGGATGCCATTCGGCCACCCCTCCATAGGCCTCCGCTCATCGTAACTTGCAACAAGAGCGAACAAGAGAGGAAGAAATAAAATCTTCCGATGCATACCAAGCGCTATTGGAGCGTTTAGAGTCTGTGGAAACAAAAGCCGCTGGGCATCAAAAACCCACATTACGTCTACTCCACAGTAATCTGGTGCATCCCTCGTGCCTACACCTCTTTACCCCGAACACTTTAAGTTGCCTCAATTGGCAGCTTTTAAAGGTGAAGAGGACGCACAGGAACATGTTACACGGTTTCTAAGCCAATGCTTCGGCATTCAAGATAATGACGCGTTATTGCTTAGAACATTCATAACCACATTCGCAGGCCCCGCCTCGGATTGGTTCACACAACTGCCCAAACACAAAGATAAGCAGCTTAGATCAGCCTAGTAGATGCGTTTCTTGAACGCTTCGCCTTCAACACAAGGAAGAAGGCATCACTTAGTGATCTTGCTAGCCTTAAACAATTTGAGGAGGAAACAATGGCAGCATACGGGAACCGATGGAGAGCTTTGCTTTCTAAGTTACCCTACCGTCCTCCCATGTCGGACCTCACGCAAATGTTCGCGAAAAGTTGTTTAAAATCAATCTCTCGGTCTATTGTTGCCGCGACAATACGACAGCTTAGAAGAAGCTTTGGCGCAAGCCATAGTCATAGAAGAGATTAAGATAGGCGAAGGCGCAATTGCCAAGCCTAAGAAGAAAGAGTGGAATAAAACCACTAAAACTGGGACAACGCAACCACAACACGCTGCAATCAACCAAGTTGCGATAAATGTCCCAGCGCCTGTGCAAGAAACGCAGCCTCAAAAGGCTAACTACTAGGCAGTGCCTCCTGCTTACGAAAGAGATAACAGGAGACAAGAACAAGATGTCAGCACGTCGCCCTAGGCGACAATTCACTCTCGTATGCGGAGTCTAGGGACTCCTTATTTGACCGCTTGTCAGCGGCGAATCTAGTTACTCTGCCAGAAATCCAAATTTTTGACCCTAACGTTCCTAAGCCTAGGGGGTATAGGGAGGAATTGTATTGCAGATTTCATAGACGCAGAGGACATGACCTAAATGGGTGCTGGAAATTCAAAGAACTAGTCCAGGATTTGATCGACAATCGAACATTGGTCGTGGACAACCCCATCGCACCTAACAACCAACAAATGGGGGTATTCAAGGACCCCTTGCCTGCCCACGAGGCGCAGCACAAAACCGCTCCAAATAAATGAGGTGCGACAAGATCTTCCCGCACAAGGATTTGTGGGAATGATTAGCATTGTAACAAGGAACATAAAATACCCAGCAGTTGCCCCCGAGGTACCCGCGAGGGAAGTTCCGTCGACATCGCAGCCTCAACAACGCCCAATGCAAGCTACCTCCGCCTAGACCCGAGGTCACGATACGAACCAAACTCACGCAGAGTTTGCGGACCACGTCGCCTAGGTTCGTCCATCTACGAGCTTATTCAACAATCAGCTCCACATAGAGAAGCTCTTATGGACATCTTAAAAGCCATTGAAGTACAACCCCACGAAGCTAATTCTTTCAATGCTTTCGTGGGACATGTGAAACAATGTACGGAGCTTGTCATCACATTCAAAGAAAATGAGGTCAAAACAATATCGAATGACATGCCGGATCCACCCCTGCACGTTATCGCGTGGGTCAACGGGATCCCGTACAAGAGAGTGCTGATAGATACTGGCTCGTCCAGTAACATTATAACCACTGCTGCGTTAAAGCATTTAAAACTGCCAGCCTCTCACATCACAGCTTCCACGTACACACTGCGAGCTTTTAACGATGCAATTTGCTCGACAGTCGGCACGGTTGTTCTGCCTATACAAGTAGGACAAAAGTCAATACCCACACTGTGCCATGTGTTGGAAGGCGAAATGGCTTATAACATACTGCTAGGGCGGCCTTGGATCAGGGACATGAAGTGTGTCCCCTCGATCGCACACCAGTGCTTGAAGTATGCCTATGAAGGGCAAATACATGTAGTCCCAATGGACTTAGAGCCCTTCAAGTATTGCAATGCGGTACAATTCATACCTCAATCGACCCTACCATCAACGCATTTGGATTTTCAATTAAATCCATCTAAACAGTGGTCCGATACCGCAGTGCACCACTGGTGGCCAATAAGGCAAAATCCCAGCCAGGTGAGACGTCATCATTGGCTCCTTCATCATCAACGCCACCTATCGTGGCCCAACAGAAGGACAAGGGAAAGCAAATCATGGAGGAGGTTAAGCCTCTAGAAGAGGGGTTGCCCACGATCTCAAGAATATCAACAGAGGAAGCGCCCAACGCAACGGAAACCAAGATTCCTGAACAACCAAACATGGAATGGACTCGAGAAGGACTACCGTTTCCTCCTACCCAATCATCAACAATCATCGTTGAGATGGCCAAGACAGGCCCGGGAGAGTACATAGTGCAAAATGTTGTGGCAACCCCCACACTCGGAGTCAAGTACAAGACATGGGAAGACCTCGCCTTCCCATTGGAACAATCGTCCCTTTAGGCTACCCACCGAACCAAACGAATTTTGTGTATGGGGGCCTTGATCATGGTTCTGAACCATGCGAACAAAAGGAAACAGATGAAGAACCTTTTGTCGAAAACATCAATTATCTGTCGAACCCAAAATTTGCCCTAAAATATCTCGAACAATGCAATTGGCATGGGTATGGGCTAGGCAGATACGAGCAAGGGATGCGGATCCTTTGTCAACCAAGATATCAGATGCCATACGACAAGTCGGGGGTAGGGTTCAACCATCCCCTGCCATTAGACATCTTGGTTGAAAACATGCAAGGCCTAGAAATAGGCAATAGGGGGGGATTAGCACAAGACCCGTACGCCAATCCAAACACAGAATACACATTGGGGGATTATCTCCCATGGTCTACAAACACCCCTGGTAACAACAATAATCCCTCTCCTTTGCTAGAGAGAGGTGAAAGTTCAGAGAGCAGTCCTCGAAAATAACAACGGCAAGTGCGATTGCATTCAAAATTAAGCACGCCTAAGTCCTAGAAATATAAATTACATGAAACGGAAAAGAGACACGTTGGAAGAGACGCAATCAGATAAAGAAAAACATAGCCCTTTCATTAATTTCTTTCGATCTCTGTTACAATAATGCCTCCTCCCTTTTCATGGGCTAGGAGCGCAAATAGGGTTTGATTACAATCGCTGAATGATTCCTCCTTCCGCGTGCCCACGATTGCAATGGGCGGGCCAAGATGATGCCGCCGCTGATGTCGATGAGTTCTTCGCCTCGCTCGCTTCTCCTGCGAACAAAGAAATGATCAAGATGTTAGTAGCACCTGCTGCAAATGAAAAGCATTCTCTCTCTAAAACTAACAAAATATGCATACGAATATTTGCCTGAAACAATGAAAATAGTGAATCCAAATTGCTTCAAAACCTGACAGAAGGTAAGAAAAGTTACCAGAAGGCCACTGCCACTGAGGCAGCTGGCCAATCCACCTTAAACTGGAATTCGTCCCTGGGCAGGACGAATTCTGACTGTAATTCGTCCCTGGGTGGGACGAATTCTTCTGAGTAGGAGAAATCGACTTGCTGCTGCTCCAATGTCGGATCCCGGACTCGCAAAACTCCCCGCAAATAGGGGGTTAGGTAATTGGGGCCATTTTGGGACGACCCAGATGGTCGGATTTTCCCAATTTGGCCTCCACCCTCGGGAATTTGGCCTTGACACCTGCAAGTTAGCGAAACGACAAAGCAATACAAAACACCCTAAACTCTGACCAAAAGCTACAAAATTGCAATTATGGACTAATCAGACCTAGTAACATAGAATGCAATCTAAAAAAATAATCTAAAGTGCTCAAAAACTAAAATTAGGACTTGGGAGGTGCGGGGGTGCCCAAGTGGGCCTCCCACCGTTGGCCCTCGATTTTGGAGCCAATCCACCAAGGATGGGCCCAAAACCTTTTAGGATTGGGGGGTCGGCGAATTGGTAGGTTCAGATGTCCATGCGTCGGATTTGAGTAAGGTTCGAGCTTCCAAAGGCCACCCAACAACCTCCCTTGCAAAAGAGATTGGTGGATGTAGGAAGGTGAACAAAGGGGGATGCAAGTGAGTCTTCGATTCGACAAGACTTCGTTGCTTGAACACTCCTTCCACCTGCATGTTTTGGGTGAGAAAAGTCCCACCTTTTATAGACCCAAGGGGTCTCTTTTGGGAGGGAAGCACAAATGCCAAGTGTTGGCCATAGGCGCCATGTGGCACTCTTGTCTTCCCATGAGGGAGGGGAGTCCTCCATTGACTTGAACTTTGATAAATTCTTCTTGTAACAGTCCTCTAACGGCCCCTATGTCCACTTACACATCCGTGCAAGGTAGGAGCCCTTAACTGATTGTTCTGGGCTGCCACTTGGCACCATTTGCCTTTTTGCCCGTAGCTTAGAATTCGTCCCACCCAAGGACGGATTCAGAATTCGTCCCGGGGTGAGACGGATTCTATTTTGAATTCGTCCCTGGGTGAGACGACCGCTGATGTTGAGTGGTCAAAATGCTTCAAAGTCTCTCTACAAAATATGCCTCGATTGTCGAACCATGAAACAAGTGTCCAAATTGCTTCAAAATCATGAAGGTAAGAACATGTCTACTCGAGGGCTGCCCCGAGGCGTGGCAATTCCTTAAACTAGAATTCGTGGGGGAGGTGTTGTCTGGTGGGAGAATTCTTAATAGGAGATCCGTGTTCTCCAATGTCGGATCCCGGGAATAGCAAACTCCCTTTTGCAAGACAGGGGTTTAGGTAATTGGGGCTATTTTGGGACGACCATGGCGGTTTCCAATTTTTCGAAACTGTTCCCCTTAGAGGTTCCGGACGAAATAACGCAGCCTCAAAAGAATCAGGTCCCTCCACTAAGAGTGGAACAACCGCAATGGGATCAGATTAATTCACTGGAACAAGAAGAATCCTCAATGTCGGAAGCAACAGATGCTGAAGAGGATGAGCAATTTTGGATCTATGAAAGCGATTCAGAAGACGAGACTGAGATGGACTATCTCAGACATGCGCGACGACATCACCGCGCTCTAACCCATGAAGATCTAATGGGACAAATGGGTATACGGTTGGGACATGAATGGCACTTAGACCCAACGAGGTGGGACCAAGTGCTAGGCCTATGGCTCCAAATTCAAGTTGAGCATCGTCCACCTCAAGATCCCATCAGGACAACAGTACCAAGGGAAGACCCCGCCTTCCTTTCCGCACATAGAGATGAATTTGCACCTAGAGAGGATCCATTCGTGCCTGTTCCCGTAGAGCCAGATCCAGAGTATAGGGAACATCTGAAAGAATCAAGTCGTCACACCCGTGGTTCTGGAGACCAAATTCATTCCATCCACATGATCTCCATTGATTTGACCACACCCATCCGCAATCCGACCGATCCATCACGGTCATTACATCTAAACACGGATGCCATTGACTGGGATCGCGTCAACTCACCATTGTCACCATCAGAGTACTGGCCTTTCGATGAAATGCTTCATTTTACCCCAAGGACAACTCAAGATATTTTTCAAGCTGAAGAGGGACCCGAGGTCCCCAACGCAGATCTTAACTCAGCTGATGATATCCATTTAATCCCAACTCCACATCAGTTGGAGGACGGATCTCACATGTCAGCCGAAGAGACGACTGACGTAGACATCGGCACAGATCCAATGAATCCACGGATTCTCAAGTCGGGGGTAAGCCTTTCCCCCGAAGAGCAAGCCGATTACATTGCCCTTCTTAAAGAAAAGAAGGAGGTTTTTGCATGGTCATACAAAGATATGCCAGGACTAGACCCGCAGCTAGTCATGCACAATTTAACGCTTGATCCGAAAATCAAGCCGCTAAAGCAAAAACTAAGAAAGATGCACCCAACAAAGGCCTTGATGGTCAAAGACGAATTACAAAAGTCGTTGGATGCACAATTTGTCATCTCGCGTGGATTATCCGCCATGGTTGTCCAACATGGTTCCCGTCAAGAAGCCCGATGGGAGGATTCGCATATGCACCGACTTTCGAGACCTAAACAAAGCGAGTCCTAAGGATGATTTCCCCTTGCCAAGCATCGACGCATTGGTAGACGCTACAACAGGTCACGAAATGCTCTCCCTAATGGACGGTTTCTCAGGATACAATCAAATTCGTATCAATCCTGAAGACCAACTCAAAACGGCATTCACAACGCCTTGGGGGACATTTTGTTATAAGGTCATGCCTTTTGGCCTTAAAAACGCTGGCGCTACATACCAACGTGCTATGACGTATATCTTCCACGATTACATGCACAAAACTTTGGAAGATTACATGGATGATTTGTTAGCCAAGTCTAAATTGCGCTCAGATCATCTCGATGACTTAAGCAAGATCCTCGATCGCCTCATAGAGCATAAGGTCAGACTAAATCCCAAGAAGTGCGTGTTCGACGTCACATCTGGAAAACTCTTGGGTTTTATAGTCTCCAAAAGAGGCATCGAAGTGGACCCAAACAAAGTCAAGGCAATCCTTGAAATGGCTCCCCCAACCACTATCAAGCAACTCTGAAGTCTGCAAGGAAAGGTCGCGTCGATTAAACGCTTCATAGCGCAATTATCTGACAAATGCCGACCAATGAACAAATTATTGCACAAAGGGGTCACATTTCATTGGGATGACGAGTGCCACCAACCTTTGACGAAATCAAACAATACTTGGCTTCGCCGCAGTATTGGCACCGCCTAGACCAGGTGTGCCGTTCTACTTATACATCTCAGCCATCGAGGTGGCACTCGGGCGCAATGCTAGCCCGTAAGAATGAACTTCACAAAGAACAGAGCTACTTACTATCTTAGCCGCACCCGGTCGGGCTACTGAACTTAACTATGCATACGTTGAGAAACTCTGCTTGGCAGTGGTGTTTGCCACCAAAAGGCTACGCCACTACATGCTGAGCAACACGACGTATGTTGTGTCTAAGGAGAATCCATTGCGATACATGATGAGTCGTACTTATCATAGTAGCCGCACGGCGAAATGGATCATGTTGTTGACGGAATTTGACATTGAGTTTATTGGACAAAAATCTATAAAAGGACAAGTCATAGCCGATCAACTAGCAGAGGCTCCTCTTGAAGACGATCAGCCTCTCGGTCATAGAACTACCCGATGATGAGGTCTTCCATGTCTCAAAATCGCCATATTCCGAAGAGCCCGAGTCTCGAGCCGACATAACCTTATTTTTTGATGGTTCTAAATGCGAGCAAGGTGGTGGCGCAGGAATTGTATTCTTCACACCGCAGGGCGCTCCAATGCCCCTCGTCATTTAAATTAAACTTCCAATGCACCAACAACAATGCGTAATATGAAGCCTTGCTCCTAGGTCTTCGGACAACAATCGCCATGAACATCAAAAGATTGAACATCTTTGGCGATTCGCTGTTAATCGTCAATCAAGTCAAAGGGGTATATCAATGCAAATGCCCAGTTTTGAAGGCCTATAAAGCCCTCGTGGATAAATTCCTGGCAAAATTTGAGTGGTATGACATCGAGGCACTCCCTCGATCATCGAATCATTTTGCGGACACAATGGCCTCCTTGGGGTCACTAATCCCGCAAGACCTTTCCGGTGATATAACAACCATTCAGGTCAAAACCTTATCGCAACCCGCGATGGAGCGCGCAAGCTCAGACTTGACGCCAGGAATCCACATGATCCAGATCGAACCATCTTCGGATAAGTTCTTTCGAATCCGAGACTATTTGAAACACGCCAACTGGGGGTCTTTGTTCTCCCCCATTCCCATTAATAGCAACACAACGCTATTTTTACAAGTTCTATCCCAATCAGCATTTGTTAGGGAAGAACTCCAAAAGGGATTGGTTGTTCAAACCGTCGAGGTATCTGATCAACAGGACTGGTATTTACCCATAAGAGATTACCTCAAGTTAGGTAATCTACCCTTTGGATTGACGCAAGCCGCAAAACGAACATTCAAACAGAAAGCGGCAAAATATGTCTTGATAGGAGACATTTTGTATCGTCGCAGCTACGACGGAATTCTTCTTCGTTGCTTGGACCAGCAAGAGTCCACTTGGGCAGTCACCCAAGCGCATGACGGTACATGTGGCGGCCACTTTAGTGGTATGGCCATTGCAAAGCGCATTCTTCGCATGGGCTATTATTGGCCATCTTTAGAGCGAGATTGCTGCGCATATGTCAAGAGGTGTGTGAAATGTCAACATCATGCCAATCTGATGCACGCACCTTCCCAGGCCCTACAGTACAGTCTACCTGCTTGGCCATTTTCGCAGTGGGGCCTCGATCTAATTGGAAAGATCTCCCCTGCATCGTCAGAGCCGTCACACGTTTATCATAACGGCCACAGAATATTTTACCAAATGGGTGGAAGCAATTCCGTTAACCTCTACGACAGGACCCCGCATTGCGGAGTTCATTTTGCATTACATCATATGTCGTTTTGGTATTCCATCCAAAATAATCTCGGATAATGGGCCATCATTCAAGAACAAAGACGTGCGTGCTTTAACCACAAAGTACAAAATTCAGCACAACTTTTCAACACCCTATTATCCGCAAGCAAATGGGCAAGCAGAGGCGTCAAACAAAACGCTAGTCGCCATCCTTAAAAAGACCGTCGCAGACAGTCATAAGGATTGGCACATACAAATCCCACTTGCCCTTTGGGCCTATCGCACTAGCATTCGGACGCCCACTGGGGCAACTCCGTTTTCACTAGTGTATGGCTCAGAGGCCGTAATGCCTCTCGAGTTGGAAATTCCTTCCCTCCGCATATCAATGCAGGAATTCATCGATGATGACACTGCGCGGCAGGCCCGGTTAGACCAGCTTACGTTGCTTGATGAAAGACGCGTTAATGCTCTCGAGCACTTACGTATCTATCAAGAGCGGCTTAAGAGAGCTTACAACATGAAAGTTCACCTAAGAGACTTTCGGGTTGGTGATCTGGTTCTAAAGGAAAACCAACAAAACTCTAATTTGCCGTCCCATATGAGGGACAAATTTGCGGCAAATTGGTTAGGTCCGTATGTCATTGATAGCAAAATAGGACCAGGAACGTACAGGCTAGCTTCTCTTGACGGTATCAAGGAAACATAACCCTTGAATATCAGTCATTTACGACCATTTCATATCTAAGACAGCCATGTACCAAAAAAAAAAAAAAAAAAATTCAACAAAAACAAACAAACAAAAAGCTCCAAGGATTATCGCAACTCTTGGTCACCCAAAAAGCTCCAAGGATTATCGCAATCTCTTGGTCACCCAAAAAGCTCCAAGGATTATCGCAATCTCTTGGTCAACCCAAAAAGCTCCAAGGATTATCGCAATCTCTTGGTCACCCAAAAAGCTCCAAGGATTATCGCAATCTCTTGGTCAACCCAAAAAGCTCCAAGGATTATCGCAATCTCTTGGTCAACCCAAAAAGCTCCAAGGATTATCGCAATCTCTTGGTCACCCAAAAAGCTCCAAGGATTATCGCAATCTCTTGGTCAACCCAAAAAGCTCCAAGGATTATCGCAATCTCTTGGTCAAACAAATCAATAAATTCAACAAAACAAAACAACAAAAATCAACAAAATCAACAAAGATTTGCATCTCAATTCTAGGCATACTCGAATTCATCAAAATCAACAAAAACACCATGCATAAATCTTACCACACTACAGTCAGTGGTCTGGGAACGTACTAGGAGTTTCAGTAATTCAGCCATCATTTTCCTCTTTAGCCATGTAGTGTACCAAGTCGAACGGATTTTATAAAGGTAGAGTCATACTTGAAATACACCTTGTTACGTAACATCCCAACACAAATCAAAACACTAAAATTCCCAAAATTGTGTGAACGAAAGATGAAACCTCGCAAAATAATCTAGGTCACCACAAGCGAAACGGTTATCTTGCTCATCCCCCCGTGCGAATGACCCCTAGAATGCCGAGAGTTGGCAAAAGGACAAGCTTCCTCCCTACCCAATTCCCTAAGAATCCCTAAAGTTCTCAATAGTTGCAAAACACAAAAATTTGCAAAATGTCAAAACTCAAAAATTTGACAAACTATAGTGCACACATCAAAAGGCACAAACAACAATGATTTTCATCACTCCATATCCCCAATCCCTTGCTCAAAAGAAAAATCAATCAAAATAAACAGTGATCTTATCACTACAAAAGAGCAAGTATCCCAATACAATTGAAAAAAAGAAGGGAGTTGACCTTGAATCCCTGGAACTCTCAAAGATTCTCGTAGGTCATAAGGCAAGCTTCAATACCAACTCGGTAATGTAAGTAAACCTCCCGCATGACGATATATCTCGTCACATTAACTTGTGTACGGATCAATGTTTGCATGTGGATGAGCTAGCTTATGGCATCCTGGATTACAACGCAGATTAATCTTAGTACATATAACAAAGGAATTCGTGGAGCTAATTAGGTGATCCTCAAGACAGTTCGGTTGAAAGCCCATTCGGCACTGGCGGTATCCTAACAAATACCACTAAATGAACTCAATTGCACACACAGGGATGTGAAATAGCTCGGTCAAAAACAAGTTTGATTCATACCTTGTTCAAAAGTCTTGTAAGATAAAGTACAATCGTGGATAGTGAGTTAAAACCGTCTCGAATCTCGTAAAATCTTACACTCATCCCAAAACCATCTGCGCTTACTTATCATTCTTATGATACCATCGTAAAATACAAAAACAGCAAAGAAAAACCAGATAAATAAAAATAGCATTCATCCATTTTGCATATCACATAGGCATCTAAAAAAAAATTCAATTCATCTGCATCCATCAAATAAATAAACATGCATAACAAAAATCAATCACATCATCACATGTACAAATCCAAAAATAAAACCGGTATATATATATATATATCGTCAAAAAAGATGCCCGCAGGCTACAAAAACAGGTCCTCAGACCCCGCAATCATATCCAAAACCCAACCTAAGGCGTCGGCCACCATGATCACGCAGGATCGGTGCGACGGGAACTACCCCCCGTGGTGTGGGTCCTACGGGACCTCGCAGGGCGGCTACTGCTAGCCCCCGCATCATGCCTACTACCACCCCCTCATCCAACCGCCTCGCGGCGAGATGATGCCGACCGCTCAGCCGACTATCCCTCGTCCGTCGAGAAGATCTCGCCGATAGAAGGCTCGTGGAGCCGCTCGCCAAGGCGGATGACCTCCCTCTCCAAGTCTATCCGGTATAGACACCACTCTGCCTCCCGCCGATGATAGATAGACAATGCATCATCGCGCTGCGCCAAAACGCTATCCCGCTCTGCCAACTGAGCCCGCAGAAGATCCCTCTCTAGATCCCGCATCCGTAGCAGCTCTGTAAGCCGCGCAACCTCATCGCCTACATCCGACCCCACCCCCTCCGTATCTGTCGGACGCATAGGACTCCCGGGGACAGTAGCCTGCCAGGCTCCAACTGCTCCTCCACATCCTGCATGTCCGGCTGCTCCGGAACACCCAAGTCCACATCCTCATCTCCCACATCCGCCATGTCTGCATCATCCAACGGCCCTCCCCAATCACCCCCGTCGCCTCAAGCATCCTCCACCGCCGCCTCCGCACCTCCCGCAGGACCCTCACCTCTCCAAAGCCGCAAAACCCACCACGAGTCATACTCGTGGTAGTACCTACGTCATCCACATCCAACACCTCAATAACAAGATCCGACTCCTCACCCAATGGCACGAGGACAGGCGGCTCCAAATCCCTCTCATCTCCCCGACGCCGATAGCCTACGGGTTCACCAGGAAACCCCTGGCGCACCCCAAACTGTCGTGTAACCCGGCGGTACGGAAAGAACTCATGCTCCGTCCCGTGCCGCCCAGTCAACCATCGCTCCCTCCGTACCCGTCGGAGCCACTCTCCAGCCTCAGGCCAGGCTGGACAGTCCCGATAGGGACGCCAAAACACCTCCCCTGGAGTGAGCCACGAAAAGGCATCAATGTAGTGCTCAACCGCACCCGCCCATCGCCGACTCTGCCCTCGCTCCGTGCACCGTCGCCACAAAGCCGCATAACCAATCTCATCATCCTCCATCGCCACCCGAGTCGTCCACTGGTAACCCGATAGGCCTCTCAACAGCTATGTGCCGCCAACCCCAAGACCGCAACAAAAAGCCGCAATCGACACCCTTCCGCTGTCGACAGCTGGACCCCGTACGCCTCTCCGTAAAGCCGCGCCAACAAAGTCTGTCCCCATCTCAGGATCAACGGTGCCTCTACCGGGCACTCTGCCAACCGCCACACCAAATCCAGCAGGTTCCACGGGAACCTCGCGCCTGACGAATCAGGGAGAAGAATGTTAGAAATGAGGCCCATCAGGAATGCGTGCCTCACTCCTAACACCCCCCTCTCCTTCCACCAACCAACCAAAATCCCGCCAGCCTGGCAATCCGCCTCGGCTGTCTCCACTGGGTCTGCTACACCCAGCTCCCCCCCATGCCCAAAACATCTCGTGAGTATAGCAGTCCGCTGATCGAACGGAGATGTCCTAATAGGCGCACCATCTATCGGAATCCGAAGCAACCGATAGACGTCCTCAAGCGTCACAGCCATCCTCCTGTCGGGAGATGGAAAGTATTGGTCCTCGGATCCCAAAGCTTGATCAGGGCCGTCGGATAGGCCTCGATCCGAAACCACAGGCTCCAGCCGAGCCACTCGCTTGAGCCCAAGGGCATCAAGCCATTCCCAGCCACCATCGACCAAGGCCAACCGCGCCTCAGTAAAGGCAGCAGGTACACGGTACCGGCTCCTAACAACCTGCAAGCAAAAAAAAATAATAATAATAAATAAAATAAAAATAAAATTTTCAATTCTAGGGTTTCTAACCTTAGTTGTTAAACAAAAAACATCACAAAAAAAATCTTAAAATTTTGAAAAGCGCAACACAAAAACAATGCATTCAGTTAAAGCAAAATAAGCCCTAGGGTCACTTACAGGACTCGCCTCGGCTCCGCCGCTCGAACCAGTTTGTGCACTCATGATGGCAGAGAGAATTCCAGTAGCGCTTCGCTTCGCAGAATTACCTCCTCCTCCCAGAGCTCCAAAATCGCAAGAAAAAAATGACACAAATGAGCCCAAAATCAAGTTTTGGCCCTTAAATAGGCCTTTTGCACTGGAATTCGTCCTTGACTGGGACGAGCGCTCTGATTAGCGCTCGTCCCACCCAGGGACGAATTCTCAGCTGGAATTCGCCCCACCCAGGGACGAATTCAGGCCAGCACAAAAAAAAATCAAGAAAAATGACTAAAAATGCACTAAAAATAGACAATAAAACTGCCTGACAGGATTGCAAATGCAACTGACAACATGGGCATACAAAATCGACATCGGGGTCACAAATTATCAATATCCTACTCCCTAAGAAGGCTACCATAGCCGGACCGCTCCAGGGGAAGACAGATTTTGAAAATTTAATCCCAAAAATGATGTCACAAAAAAACAACAAAAACAGTACAAAATTCAACAAAAACACAACATAAACATTGCCAGACACAAGTGCTCTTGCACTTAACCTCTTGGCATAGCAAAATTGATGTCGGGGTTTGCATTGTCACTATCCTACTCCCGAAGAAGGCTACCATAGCCGGACCGCTCCACGGGAGGACGGATTGCCGACAATTCAATCACCAAATGGTGTCACAAAAACAACAAAAACAAGACAAAATTCAACAAAAACACAACAAAAACATTGCCGTGCATAAGTGCTCATGCACTTAACCTCTAGGCAAAGAAAATCGATGTCGAGGTCCAAATTATCGCTCTCCTAGTTCCCCAAGAAGGCTATCATAGCCGGACCGCTCCACGGGAAATAGGTTTTCGACGATTTCACCTCATTATGACATCACCAAAAGGGTTAACACCCACCAAAAATAGGTCCATATGTTGGAAAAATTGCACACGCTTAACGGTAAACCCTCTAAAGGCAAACCTTGCACAAGTCATCTTGGGTCAAGCGACTCGTCGCTTCTCTCACGAAGGTCATTCCCTCATCGATTCGTCGCTTGAGGGGGTAGTCACACTTAGTCACCAATCAACAATCACACACCCAATTAAGGAAAACGACATGCATTCAAAGAATCATTGACAAAGACAATCACGCTCCCGCTTGGGGCAGTAAACAAGCAACAATCAAATCAATCAAACACTTGGCATTTCGTGAATCATGAACACAAGGTTCCCCCTGAGGATAAAAACGCCCTTCACTTGTTCATGACTCGATCAATGTCCAAGTTCAAGTCACACCTCACCAAAACAGGTTAATACTTGAAATCAAATTCCTTAGCTCGTCGAAGCAAGGATTCAAGAATGCATGCCCTTTCCATACTTGGGGCATCAAAAGTTGGTTAGGTTACCAAGAAACCCTAATCATTAGTGCTTTGGTTATCTATTTTTGCTCAAGACTCGCGTCACCCGCAGCGCTTCCCAAAAAGGGGCATCTCGTAGACACCAAAACAACACCAATCCGATTATGTGACCGCAAACACCGATCGCTTTGACAAACACAGCCCCCTGTGGCAGCCCTCGGAGGTTAAACAAAGTGGTCTTAACCACTTTCATAGCAATTTTGTAAGGTCAAGGAGCAATTTGGCACACTTGGACACTTTGCCCGAGATTCGCCTCACCCCGGGACGAATTCAAAATAGAATCCGTCCCACCCCAGGATGACTTCGAATCCGTCCCCGGGTGGGACGAATTCTAAGCTTAACGGGCAAAAGGCAAATGGTGCCAAGTGGCAGCCCGTAATAGCCGGCTAAGGGCTCCTACCTTGCACGCATGTGTAAGTGGACAGAGGGGCCGTTAGAGGACCGTTACAAGAAGCATTTATCAAAGTTCAAGTCAATTGAGGACTCCCCTCCCTCATGGGAAGACAAGACTGCCACATGGCGCCCATGGCCAACACTTGGCTTTTGTGCTTCCCTCCCAAAAGAGACCCCTTGGGTCTATAAAAGGTGGGACTTTTCTCACCCAAAACATACAGGTGGAAGGAGTGTTCAAGCAACGAAGTGCTGCCGAATCGAAGACTCACTTGCATCCCCCTTTGTTCACCTTCCTACATCCATCAATCTCTTTTGCAAGGGAGGTTGTTGGGTGGCCTTTGGAAGCTCGAACCTTACTCAAATCCGACGCATGGACATCTGAACCTACCAATTCGCCGACCCCCCAATCCTAAAAGGTTTTGGGCCCATCCTTGGTGGATTGGCTCCAAAATCGAGGGCCAACGGTGGGAGGCCCACTTGGGCACCCCCGCACCCCCAAGTTCTAATTTTAGTTTTTGAGCACTTTAGATTAATTTTTAGATTGCATTCTGTGTTACTAGGTCTGATTAGTCTATAATTGCAATTTTGTAGCTTTTGGTCATAGTTTAGGGTGTTTTGTATTGCTTTGTCGTTTCGCTAACTTGCAGGTGTCAAGGTCAAATTCCCGAGGGAGGAGGCCAAATTGGGAAAATCCGACCATCTGGGTCGTCCCAAAATGGCCCCAATTACCTAACCCCCCTGTTTGCAGGAGTTTTGCAGGTCCCAGGATCCGACATTGGAGCAGCAGTAGGTCGATTTCTCCTATTCAGAAGAATTCGTCCCACCCAGGGACGAATTACAGTCAGAATTCGTCCTGCCCAGGGACGAATTCCAGCTTTAAGGTGGATTGGCCAGCGCCTCGATGGCAGTGGCCTTCTCGGTGACTTTTCTTACCTTCTGTCAGGTTTTGAAGCAATTTGGATTCACTGTTTTCATGGTTTCAGGCAAATATTCGTATGCATATTTTGTTAGTTTTAGAGAGAGAATGCTTTTCATTTGCAGCAGGTGCTACTAACGTCTTGATCATTTCTTTGTTTGCAGGAGAAGCAGCAGAGGCGAAGAACCCATCAACATCAGCGACGGCATCATCTTAGCCCGCCCAATGCAATCGTGGGCACGCGGAAGGAGGAACCATTCACCGATTGTAATCAAACCCTATTTGCGCTCCTAGCCCCCGAAAAGGGAGGAGGCATTATTGTAACATAGATCGAAAGAAATTAATGAAAGGGCTGTTTTTCTTTATCTGATTGCGTCTCTTACAACATGTCTCTTTTCCGTTTCATGTAATTTATATTTCTAGGACTTAGGCGTGCTTAATTTTGAATGCAATTGCACTTGGTGTTTCCTTTGACCGGAATCTCGTGCTTTCAGTTTGTTCAAAGGCAGCCCTAAAGAAATACAATGTCTGATGAGGATTTTCTAGGCCTCCAAGATTTTAAGGGCTCGTATGATCCATTTGGCACAGAGAGCCGTGCCTTGTCTTTTACAGTCAACCATGCCCATTCCTCCTGAAGCTTTAGGTAAACAACACATATCCCAAGCAACCCGATGAAAACCTTTCTTCTCAACTGAGTTTGCCCACAAAAAATTCCTCAATAGTCTTTCAAGCTTAAGGTAGCATGCTTGTGAAGGGACCCAACAAGAAGAGTAATACACATGAGTAGAGGCAAGGACCTTAGAACAAATCTAGAATTTTCCTTCCAGAGACATCTTTTTAGTAATCCAATACTCAAGTTTTTTCTCAACTTTCTGCAGAACATAGTTCCATAACTGAGCAGGGGAACCATAATAGGCAAAATGGATCCCTAGAAATTTGAACACTTCTCCTGGAAAAATCCAATGCCATTGAAATTGTTCTAGCCAAGGAGGGAACGGGGTAGGGGACTGCCGATAACAAGAAGTTTTTCTCCACTGAATACTAGAACCAGAGGCCTGACAAAAAACTTCCAAACATCTGAGTGCTTCCTTCACTGAGTGTTCCTCCTCTAAAAGAGTGAGAAAAGAGTCATCAGCAAAGTGGCCATTAATGAGCTGATCTTGGTTATCAGGTAGAGAAATACCCTTAATTTTGGCCAAAGAAGCATGCCTAGCAAGCAAATATTCAAAGGCTTCAGCAGCAAGGATATACAGAGAAGGAGCCAAGGGACAACCTTGCCGAACAGATCTGAACAAACCGATTGGCCTAGTTTGATGATTATTCAAAGATAAAACAGTCGAAGCATCCTAAAAAATAATATTGACAGATTGAACAAACACAGGCCCAAACCCTAAAGACTGTAACATGGAAAGAATGAAGTTCCATTCAATTCTATCATAGGCCTTTTCAAAATAAATTTTCAAGAAGAGGGCTTGTTGACCAGACTGCCTAGCCCATTCCATACCTTCCCAAACTGCAATGACATTATCCAATATATATCTGCCTTTAATAAATCATGTTTTCTCCGGCCTAACAATAAGAGGCAACAAGGGCCGGAGTTTCAGAGCCAAGGCTTTGGCAATAATATTATAGCTGACATTGAGTAGGGTAATTGGCCTCCAACTTGTTATACATTCAGGATCCCCTTGTTTTGGAATGAACTTGATATTACCTCGGTTCAAAATTTCTCCAAGAGAGCCACTGTGCATGGCTTCAAGGTAGACTTTGTGTAAATCAGAACCAACAAAGTCCCAACATGCCTTGTAGAATTCACAAGGAAACCCATCCAAGCCTGGGGCCTTCTCATTGGCCATTTGAGTTAATGTTGAGGCAAGGTCATCAACAGACAAATACTTTTCACACTTCTCTCTTTGAGCTATAGAGATTTTGTTAGGGACAACATCCATGCAAAGCTTGAGAGCTTCATCCCTCTCTGGAGAAGAAGACTGAGCAACAAAAACTTGAGTGTAATGCTTAACAAAAATGTCAGCAATACTGGGTAGAGAGGTATGGCGAATTCCATTGTCCACAATAGCTTTGAATTTAGTGGCATTGCAAGGAGGACGTAACTTTTGGAAGAATTCCTTAGAAACTCTATCCCCAATCTTAAGCCAATGTAAGCGGGCCTTTATCTGAGCACCTTTAGCTTCATAGAGCTCTGCCACCTTGAGCTCATGACGAACCTGAGCAACATGCCCCTACAAAATAGGACAGAGAGGGTTGGCTTCAAGCCTACAAGAGGCTTTTGTCAGTTCAGTGCGTAAAGCAAGCAAAGAATATTTTCTAAACTAAGAAACTTTCTTGCCCAAACTGCGAAGAAGGGTTGTGGTTCGGGATATAGCATCATTCCACCACTCAATCCATCCTTCTTCACCAACAGGTCTGTCCCCCAAATTCTAGACTCTCCGAATATGACACATCATGGAAGAATGCTGAAGAAAGGATGTGTTAAGAAAAAACTGAGACTTAATACCCTGAACAGGTACCACAGAAGATAAAACAGTGAACATAATTGGGGAATGATCAGACCCAATAGTACCAGCAATAACCTCCACAACTGGAGCATCTCCATGCTTTCGATGAAAATAAAACTGGGTATGGTCTGACAACATAGCTCTATCTAAACGTTTGAGAATCCTTGCCCGCCCAACTTGAAAGTTATTTTAGGTAAACCAAAGGTGCTCATCAAAAGAAGTAGGAGAAAGATAGGAATTAGGGTCAGACAAACATATTTTTTTTTCATAAAAAACCAGGCTTCACGCTCACCAAGGGCCCACCTGTGGTTTAGACCCCCAATTTTATCAGAAGCATGCTCAACCATATTAAAATCTCCACAGATGATCCAAACTGCAGGAGGCAAAGAAAAGGCACACCATTTCCAAAGCAAACAACGCTCCGGAGCACTATTGGAGGCATATACATTTAAAATTCCAAAGGACATTCCGTCAACTTCAAGCAAAATCCAAACAGCTTGGTTAGAAGGGTCAACCCCCCAATCAACAAAATTCCCATGCCATCTATTGGCCAGGAGAATAACATCACCACCATGACCGAGAGGGTGCTTGGTGGAAAAAAGTTGACTATTAGGGTAAATGAGCACACAGGCACACTACAATTGGAACTCAGTGATTTTAACTTCTTGCAAGCAAACGATATTTGGGCCCCCATACTTGGTTGCACAAAAAGTAATATCATCACAAACCATGTATCTTCGAACTGGGTCCGTCAGTCCTCTAACATTCCATGATAGAAAAATCATTCTGACCTGTCGAGGATCAAACTTCCTCTGACCTCATCAGAGTCACCCAGAATAGCAAGCGACTCAAACGAGTTGCTAGAAAAGCTTCCCAGTTGTCGGTTTTTGTCTGCATGCAGACCCTGCACTGGACTACGAGACCTTCGTCTTCGGGCATTCATGCCTTCTTTTTTCTCTAGCTGGTAAGCAACCATGGAGATAGAGAGGATACCATCATCTTTAAGAGCCATCGACATATCTTCAGCCACAACTGCTGAATTGGAAAGGATTTGAGTACTTGGGGAAGCATTCTGGGATGGAACTGGGACATGCAAGGGTGGTTTTATCGTCGTGGCTTGAGCATAGGAGCCGGCGGGCTGACCCCCCGAGGATTATGGATAGAGAACTGGCCTCCCTGAGGGTCTTTACCAGGGACATGCTTGCCTTTCTTGGAGACCACCTTCCGATCCATTGTCAGACCCATCTTTGGTTGGCTGGTTTTTCTCATTAGAAGCTTGATTAACAGGGGTTGGGCCCTTGGATTTAAACTTATCTGCCATTAAGGGACAATCTTTAATCTTGTGTGCGGCAGACTGGCACCTGTAGCAAGTGTTTGGCAAATTGACATACACCACTCTCTGGTGGATATTAGTATCACCTACCTTAATATCAATAAATTCCTTGAGGGAATTGGCCAAATCAATTTTCACACAGAGCCGACGGGTAGGCCGAACATTATAGAAGTGCTGAGGCTCTTCACATACAAATTCCCCAACTTTCATGGAAACATCACGAAAAAATGGGACCAATGCCATTGGCAACTTGGAAATTCTTGTGCCATGGTTGACAAATAAGCAAAGTGCTATGAACATAACAAGGACCCTTGCTGAGAAATTTTTTGAGACACTCTGGATCAGAGAACCGAATATGAAAGAAACCTTTGGTCAGGTTTTGCACAGACTCTACAAAGATACCATATGGGTTCCAATAGCTTTGAAACTAGTTTCATAGAATTGCATCAGAGGGGATACGGCCCAAGAAATAGCCTATGACAGTATTTTGCTCTAGCCAAGTACAAGCTTTATTGAAACTATCGAGGGGAATAGAAATGTCTGGCACATTACCTTGTGGAACACCGTGGGAATGAACTTCCGAGGTTGCTTACCCGCCATCCTTTTCTCCATCGGCTTCACCAGACGATGAACCAAGAGGAACCAAATGTGACATATTAAAAAAAATATAGTAATTCCGCCCAAGGTGGATCAATAATGGAAGGACAAAGTAACAGATCCCATCCACTGGCACATGCAGCACTGTGACGAGGCCAAAAATCACACATGCAAACGAAGAATGCAAAGTCCGCTCGGCTCCTCAGGATGAGTTGCAGAGCAAAACCCTAACCCCCTTGGCTAGATTTCGATGTTAACATTACACGCATTTAGCATTTGATTAATAATATTGTCACATCTGTAACGCAATTGAATTTTGATTAGCAATAGTTATTAACTTAAAACAACAAAATTTATGAAGTTTGGTTTTTTTCATAGGTATGTGTAGGTGTATGTTAAATTTCTTATTGGTAAGCTCAACTCTCCCCTTTTTAAGAAATCATAATTAAATAGAGATACCAACCTTAAAAGATTCTTCTTTTATTTTGTCATGGGGATTTTAGCAAGTGGGTTATATTTTTGTTAGAAAATACAATCACAACAATGGTAAATGTGTTGGGTCTTCTATGAAGATACTTAAGTTCAAATCAAGATGGGGATCACATTGTCCTTTGAACCTGGGTCTTTCAAAGTCACCTTGTCCCATCAGAAATAAAAATTGCACTATTAAACATGTGACCCTTATTGCTATGGTGTTCGTATAGAAAAAAACAAAAAAAACAAAAAAATACGCTATTAAACATGTGGTGGTAAAGATATTGGATGAGACTTAAGTTCAAACCAAGAAAGGGACACACTATCCTTTGAATTGGGTCTCCTCAAAGAAAATCCAAAGTCCCCATTCCATCAGAAAAAAAAATTGTATTATTAAATACTTATTATTGAGTGTATCGCCCAAATTTTTTGCACCCTTACCTTCAGGCTAAAGGATCCGTACCCGAAAGGGGGTGAGAAAAGGATGGAACAATACCTCGGACGGAGAGGCCCTTTGAAGGTCGCGCCTCTCGGGGGAGGGGTATAAAGGTGAATTTTTGATGGATGGTGGGGTTCACCAGGAAACTTTGAGTGGCAGTTTCCACGCCTAGGTTTGAAAATGGGTTTGATTTGTTCGTTTTATGTTCAATCATTCAGATTCCTAGGTTGGCCAAAATGAAGCTAAGCTATTCTATATGAAGATTCTGATTTATATGAAGACAGAAGACATAAATGAATCCTAATGTGATTGAATATAGAGAATATATAAAATGGAGAAGAGTACACCTGATTTCTGATGTCTGATGAAGATTCTGAAGCTTGTAGGAGTCCAGATCATCCCGGATATGACAGGATCATCTGTAATTGTACAGAATCATCCCAAATCATAGGAGATCATCCGAGATCACCCAAGATCGTCAGCGACCTGACGAATTCATCAGGCAAATTCGTCAGAAACCTGCAATCAAGGAAACAGACACCAAAAACCAAAAATACAATTGCAAGAATGATGCAAAATGATAGAAATAAGAGTATAGATGTTTGAATGATAAATCTAGATATCAAATTAAATGAGATGCACTATTTTGGAAACTTATTTTGAATTTTATCATGCAATTATGCTAAATGAGGTGAACTCCAAGATGCAAAACAAAAGTAAATTAATCTAATGCACCAATAAATAAGGAAAATGAGATAGAGAATGCAAACTCAGGGCTCTGATTGCCCCCAAGCTGAATTGCAGACCGGATCATCTGTAATCGTACAAGATCATCATCGATCTTGACAGGATCATCTAGAATTGTAGTTGAATCACCTGCGACGATCCGAGCTACCTCCGACTGAAACACAGTGAAATCCTGCAACAAAACTTGAAAACACAAGTGCGAATGATGGGAGATCAGGGAGGGAGTCAGGGAGTCAGGGGGATAAACTGGAAAAATCCTAGTTTATATAGGATTAGGGGGAGGTTAGGAGGTTGGGGATCATCCCAATCTGGGAGATCCTCAACGTGGGAATCTCCAACCGTGCAGACACGCTTCTGCCCAAGTTGGAGAGGTCGTTGGAACAGAAGCTAATTGCAAAAATTTGGTTTTGGGACGAAATCGTCTGGACGTTCTATTCCAGATGAATTCGTCCGATTTGGGACGATATCGTCAGATCGACGATGATATCGTCAGATCGACGACGATATCGTCCAACGGTCACAACAACCTCTAAAAATGGCATGAAAAATGAGGTAAGCGGTTAACGGGCGGTTTCGGGGTTAAAATTCAAATTTCTACTTTTTACTGATGGTTTAACTACGCCAATTTTAGGGTGCTACATTTTGCCCCCTCTTTAGCGAATTTTCCAAAAAAATGCGTTAAAGACGAGTTCTTCACGCTTTACGAGAAAGCAAAAATTTATTCCATTTTTTAGACGATGATTCTAGGTCGAATCGTACGACTGTTTACTATGGTGCCCCCTCCGAGTTTTTACCCAAATCGAACGTTTGAGGTAAAAGCGCGAAAAAGCAAAAATTAAAAAAAATGTCATTTTTTTGAATAAAAATAAGAAAAATAGGGTAAAACCCTAATTCATTTTTACTGTTCACTTTCACTGTTTCAGAGCTCTACAGGCGAAATGGTGGAGACGACACACAGATCGACAGAGATCCGACGCGGGTTGCGGGTAAGGATCTAAACCTAGTTTTACTGTGTTTTTAACTTGATTTACTTAATTTTTTGACTTGAATTTTAATTTTTTTGGGCGTCACGGCCGTTTTTAGGCCGACGACGAAATCGTCTCTATATTGTCGATTTCGTCTAGGGACGAAATCGAAGAAATAGGGGCGATCCCATCCAATAAGGGGCGATCCCCAAATTGAAGAAGTGAGACGATTTCGTCCCTTATTGGGCGATCCCGTCCAATAAGGGGCGATCCTATTAAGGATGATTTTATCTCAATTTGGTACGATATCGTCCAATAATGGGCGATATCAACTTTGATTTTAATTGATTTTTTTTAATGATTATGTACTAATGATTTTTGTTGTTTTATTGCTTATTTTGTAGAGGGGATTGCTAAAGAGTCGGGAGTGGAAATATGATGGTCTAAGAGATGATTTGGCCGTGCTCGATCAGGCCGAGCGAGATAGATTGGCAGAGGTAGGACTGCAGCATGTGGTAGAGATGCCACAAATTCCTACAGACATGGGGCTACTGACAGCCCTAGCAGAGAGATGGTATCCGGAGTCATCCTGCTTCCGGCTACCGATAGGGGAGATGACTCCCACTCTAGAGGATGTATGGAGGATCTTGAGGATCCCCATACATGGTCGATTCATGATGCCTTCGGCCAATCAGGGCCATGCCATGATGAGATTGTGCGTGGACCCGAGCTTCACCCTGGAGAAGGGCGGAGTGAACATCGAGGCGTTGAGGCGGATGCCTGGGGCATCTCGGTTGACCCAGGTTTTGGTAGGGGTGGTGGGTGGCCTTCTTCTATGCCACCAGAGTGGATGCAGATTACCGTGGCTACTGTCAGATGTGGTCTGTGACATGAGAGACCATGGATACAGGTTTGCTTGGGGTAGCTTTGTACTGTGCCACTTGTATAGGATCCTTTACGGGGTCGTATACAAGGGGGGTCGATGTCTGGTGCTGACATCACTTCTACAGGTTTGGTGTTGGGAGCACATTGCGATGCGGAGGCCGATAGGGCTTCCACTGATAGGAGTTGATCGGGAGAGACCCTGGGTTTTCTACTGGTGGCTCCAAAGAGGGTCACATTGATGGATAGATCTACCGACATCCCGAAGGTT
Organism: Wollemia nobilis; assembly: GCA_028583015.1. Taxonomy (NCBI): domain Eukaryota; kingdom Viridiplantae; phylum Streptophyta; class Pinopsida; order Araucariales; family Araucariaceae; genus Wollemia; species Wollemia nobilis. The sequence continues at coordinate 2,378,551 of JAQPPZ010016509.1, read as the reverse complement.
TTTGGATGACCTCACCCTAGATCGGATCACCTGGAGACCATGGAGAGAGCATCCAGGGTGGGTAGAGGATGGACAGGAGTTGGCTCACATCAGGCGAGTCATATGGTTGAGGACAGAGCGGGGAGAGGTAGAGCTCCACCGCTACGACCGAGTTTTGAGGTAGTTCGGTCTATAGCAGGGGATCCCTAGTCTTAGGGATTATGAGTACTCTCGGACTGTGTGGGATAGTACCACACTGAGCGGGGCTCCAGACATGCAGTGGTTCTGGAGTCAGGATGTTGATGATGCCCCCATTCAGCCAGTGGATGGGGATGACGTGGGGGTAGCAGATGGATATGATGCCTGGTATGCAGGCATCCACCCTCCTCGGATGATGAGGGCATAGGGTTCGATGCATGTTGTAGTGCAATGGATGGAGAGGTGGTGCCAGGCTGCCATCGATGCAGTGAGGGGTCGTAGAGGGAGGGATCAGTGATGGCCTCCTCAGGAGAGACGTCGAAGAGCACCACAGGCTCTGGAGAGACAGCAACAACCGGAGAGGAGGGAGGAGAGGAGAGAGGAGAGGAGAGAGAGACTCCCTCCTTAGTAGAGGGATAGGCCACCATCGCCCGATAGGGGCAAGGGTGTCGAGGTGGGGGAGAGTAGCGAGATGGCAGCTCTCCGGGTGGAGAATGCCCACCTACGAGCTCAGGTGCAGACTCTACAGGATGAGGCTACATGGCTCAGGGCTCGGAGCGGAGGGGCGAGCATTCTAGAGCTGGCACGGTCGGTTGCTCAGACCACGTTCTATCAAGGAGTGTACTACCAGCTGGTTCTAGAGGGCCAGAGGATACAGTTGCCAGTCGGCATTGCGGAGCCGATCAGGATGGGGTCATCGAGGACATCATCACGATCGACGTCGAGGACCCACGACATAGGACGGGCTTCGATGGGACCACCTCCTCCACCTCAGGGTGGGAGAGGAGATGAGGCTGAGAGCTCGAGGTCTTCTCGAGGCTAGATGCATATTGTACATAGACTATTTTTGAGATGATTGAGTATGCCAGGGTATAGATTGTGGCATACCAATCCATTTTGATATGATGTATATACTTCTTGATATATATATGATGTTCTTTTTGTGATATGACTTGTGCATATGTTTTATGATGCTTTAATATTTTAATTGTTGATTGACTATTCATGTAATTATGTCATTGAAAATATTATAATTTTATGTCATGCTATAAAATTAAATGAAATAATCTGATGTAAACAAACTGGTTGTTGTGGTGTGTTTTGATGAAAATAAAGTGACTTCTAACAATAATTTCAAAGGACATTGTCGTTGTTACATGACCATTTCATGGAGTCACCGCTCGCTAGGTCATCAAGCTAATCCCAGTATGAGAGAAATATTGCTAAAAGTAAAAGGGTGCTTAAGAGACTTTCTTAAGACTTTGTGTTGTGATGATGAAAAATAGTGATGATTTGTTTTCAGATTTCCATGAAAATCTTATGCATGAAATATTAAAAATATGATTTTTGCTAGGCATAAAATTCCTAAGTATGATAGAAATTTGAACAATTCCCTAGGAATTATACCATCGTCACAAAAAAAATGAATGTTGACATAATGAAATGAAATAGGAAAGTTTTCGTTCTTTTTAAAGCACAATTGTGTAACATAATGATTTAAGCCATATGCTTTTATGGATTAAATAAATGGGAAATAAAATTAGAACGATGGTTTGCGCTAGGCATAGAATTTTAGGTATAGACTTATACCATCATCGCGAAATCCAAAGAAGAAATTGATATAATAGTTTTATTGCATAGTTGTTTTTTGATTTTGAGATAAACAGAAAATATACAAATGAGGACTTGCACTAGGCATAAAATTCCAATTTAGGTTTAGGAACTATACCATCGTTGCGAAAGTCGAAAATATATAAATGTGACTTTATTGCTAGATTTTTGAACATGTTTTGCAAGAAAATTTTGGATTTTTGAAAAAAATGTATTTAATTGATTTTACGCTAAGCGAGATATTCTCAGGTAAGAAAGTCAAATTATTCGAGAAGATTTGAATAAATATTTTAAATTATTTCAAAGACAAAATTTAGATTTATAAGGAACCCCGTGTGCATACGTGAGTTCATTGCCGATCTTGATCTATCATAATGATACAAAATCTCTCAAACACAAATGTGTGTGCAATTGTAATGTTCATTTACCGATTTTGAGCAAGATAATTTGATACAAGTAATTTGAATTAACCAAATGAGTGTTCGTTGACCATGATTTATATGCATGTAACCGTACCAGACTACTATGTAAGTCGGGTCATCAAGAGCTAGCTGATCCATAAGCGGACATAGGTCTGTACAAAAGAAGGTCGCTAATGTGATAGACATGTCACCATGCAAAAAGGAATTACCCAAGGCCAAGCAGGTTGGGCACAAACCACCTGTTATGGGGCTTACCTCACGATTTTCGAATAATTGAGAATTCCAAGGATTCAAGCTCATTCACCCTTCTTTTCTTTCAAAGGGTAGGAGGGAATTTTATTGCTTTTTCTTATTCTCTTTTCTTTCTCTTTCTGATTTTTTTTTTTTTGTATTTTGTATTTTGCTTGACACTGAGATAATGCTGAAATATTGCTGAGATGGTACAAAATGATACTGCAATAGTGCTTCTGAATAATTTCTCTTTTTCTCATGATTTTTCTTGATTTTCTTTTTCTTTTTCTTCCTATACTAGGGATACTTGCTCGGATTGGCTGTAGAGCAAGGGATTTTTATTCTGGCAGGGGTGAGCTTGTCCTTTTGTCAATTCTCAAAGATTCTAGACCATGTGCATGATAGGATAGCAGGGGAAACTTTTCGCTCAAGAGACCACTTCTACTGTGTAGCATCGTTTTGAATTTGCAATGAAATCATTTTAATGTGAAAAGGTGTACTTGGTTCAAGTAAATAACAAGATCAGTTCTCTATGCTCAAAACTTTATTTAATTCAACTGTGGACTTCGATATAAGAGAGATTAATAATCATACCAAATAAGATCAAGATATTTATTCATGTGAGTGTGAAAGTGAGGGATTCCAGATAAATGCTAATTTATCCAAAATAACTGAAAATATAACTGCAATACTTCAAGAATTGACAGGTGCAAAATAGAAGATGTTTTTGAGGATTTTGATGATTTTGATTTTTTTATATTTTGATTTTAATTTATGAATTGAGAGAATACATAATATTACTGTTTTTGAAATTTTTATATGAATTACTAATATGAGACAATATGTATAATATATACAGTGATGAAATTACCAGATTTATGCATAATAGCGCTTAAGATGCATAATGTTCATAGGTTCTTTAAGATCTTTACCATCTAAGGTAGCTAATATGTATGCTCCCGATCCAAATTTAGCAGTGATAATATATGGCCCAAGCCAGTTAGGCTCGAATTTGCCTTTAAGGTCTTTAGTTGCATTAGTATTTTTTTTATTTTCTTTTAAGACGAGGTCATCGATCTCAAAGGATCGATTATGAACTTTCTTGAGATATGCTCGTTTGAGCTTGTTCTAGTAGGCACGAAGATGCTCCAAAGCATTAATGCACTTCTCATCTAGGAGTTCCAGCTGACTAAATCTGCCGACATGATATTCATCTCCTACTTCAGTATCTTGAAGTAGCAGAGCCAAAGAAGGAACTTCTAGTTCAAAGGGAAAAACAGCTTCAGCGCCATAAACCAAAACAAAAGGTGAAGTGCCCGTGGGAGTACGAATGCTAGTTCGATAAGCCCACAAAGCAGGATATAATTGAATGTGCCAATCATGGCCAGATTTATTGACCAGTCTCTTGAGGATTTTAATTAATGTTTTATTAGATGCTTCTGCTTGGCCATTACCCTGAGGATAATAGGGAGTGGACCAACGATGTTGAATTTTATATTTTTGACATAGTTTCTTTACATATTTGTTTTTGAAACAAGTTCCATTATCCGAGATGAGATTTGCAGGAATTTCGAACCTACAAATAATTTGATTAAGAATAAACTTGGAAACTTGCGTTCCAGTGCAAGAAGCTAAGGGCATAGCTTTGACCCACTTCGTAAAATACTCGGTGGCGGTTATGATGAATTTGTGTCCATCAGATGACATAGGATTGATTTTTTTGATGATGTCTAAGCCCCATTTTGAAAAGGGCCAAGGAGATGAAATAGCCTACAGTTCTTGTGCAGGCGCATGGACAAGGTCAACATGTTTCTGGCACTTGTCGCAATGGCACACGTAATCATGTGCATCATTCTCCATGGTAGGCCAAAAATATCCTATCCTAAGGAGCTTCTTAGCAATGGCGCTACCACTAAAGTGTCCCCCACAAGATCCATCGTGGGCTTCACTCAAAGCTGATCTAGACTCTTCTAGATTCAAACATCTTAATAGGATACCTTCAAAAGATCTCCTATATAACGTATTGCCAATTATTACGAAGCGACTTGCTCGTCTACGTAATAACCGACGCTGGTTTCTATTAAAACCTTCAGGGAAGGTCCCATTTTGAAGAAAATTGAGGATGTCAGTGTACCAAAGTTCAGGAATAGTTTCATTGATTAGAAACATGTCCAAAGGTTCCAAGCATGATTTAGTTGAAGTGGGTTCCTGGAGTCGATGAATAATGATGGTAGCATATTCGTCATCTAACTCCAAGGGTAAAAGAGATGCATCTACGGCCATAGCGTCAACCGCACGATTGCTAGTTCTAGGAATAGCTTCCAAGGTAACTTGATCAAATAAAGATATTAATTGTAATACATATGCTTTATATGGGTACAATTTATCATCTCTGGTCTGATAAACATCGTTAATTTGATTTATAACAAGTTGAGAATCATCGAAAACTAATAGATTTTTAATTTTTAGTGCCAGGGCAGCTCGTAATCCAAGGATTAGAGCCTCATATTCAACAGTGTTATTAGTATAGGCAAACATTAATTTAAAGGATAGAGGTATGAGATGTTTCTATGGAGATATCAAAATAATACCTGCACCAGCCCCACTCATGCATCGGGCTCCATCAAAGTATAGGGACCATTGCTCTGAATGATCCGCCTCTAGGTTAAGGCATTCGTCAGGAAACTCAATGACGAGGGGATGGGTGGACTCTAAGGGTGCAGCAGCTAATTGATCTGCTATGATTTGACCCTTAACAGACTTTTGTCCTATAAATGTGAGTTCAAAATCGCTTAGAGCAAGAACCCACTTTGTTGTGCGACCAGATAAATAAGGTCGACTCATGAGATACCGCAAGGGATCAGATTTAGCAATAACGTATGTTTTCTGACTGAGCATATAATGGCGTAGTTTCTGTGTAGAAAATACGACTGCTAGACATAACTTCTCTAATGTTGTGTAGTGGGTTTCATAACTAATTAATGTTCTGCTAATGTAATAATTAGCACGCTCTCTTTTCTCATCATCAAGTTGAGCTAACATAGCTCCTAAAGCAAAATTTGAAGCAGAAATATACAAGATAAATGGGCGATCAGGTTTAGGTGGCAAAAGTACAGGTGGGTTAAGAAGATATTGTTTGAGGAGTTCAAATGCTTCCTTACATTCGTCGTCCCAATGGAAAGAGACATCCTTCTTAAGAATCTTAAGAAAGGGTCCAGTTTTATCCGCCAGCTTATCGATGAAGTGACGAATAGCTTAGAAATTTATGTAATACAACTGCGTTCTCAAGGTATTCCTCAAAGGTGTATAATTCAGAATATACAAGTGCTCTTTTATCGGCTAACCACCTATGGCAAGCTCTCTGAAGTTCATGATACAAAGTCACCTGATCGGGATCCAGGATTCTATCTAGGACAAACCTCTTAATTTACCTAAGTTTTGCAGATCTAGATTCAATAATACCCAATCTCCTATCAAGTTCATCCCACAAAGGTTGGGCTCTATATGTTTGAGGTACTCTAAGCATAGAAGTAATCTCTATGGTCGTTAATTGATTTTCAATATTTATGGAGACAACTCGTCTTCTATTATAATCTACCATCTAAGTATGATATGCAACTTTTAACAGTTTTCTAATGATTCTAGATGTTCTTAATAATGTGTTTTTTTTTTGGATTGTTTTCAAAAGGTGTTTTTAGTTTCACGTCGGGTTCACCAAAATGTATCACCCAAATTTTTTGCACCCTTACCTTCAGGCTAAAGGATCCGTACCCGAAAGGGGGGTGAGAAAAGGATGGAACAATACCTTGGACGGAGAGGCCCTTTGAAGGTCGCGCCTCTCGGGGGAGGGGTATAAAGGTGAATTTTTGATAGATGGTGGGGTTCACCAGGAAACTTTGAGTGGTAGTTTCCACGCCTAGGTTGAGAATGGGTTTGATTTGTTCGTTTTATGTTCAATCATTCAGATTCTTAGGTTGGCCAAAATGAAGCTAAGCTATTCTATATGAAGATTCTTATTTATATGAAGATAGAAGACATAAATGAATCCTAATATGATTGAATACAGAGAATATATAAAATAGAGAAGAGTACACCTGATTTCTAATATCTGATGAAGATTCTGAAGCTTGTAGGAATCCAGATCGTCCCAGATATGACAGGATCATCTGTAATTGTATAGAATCATCCCAAATCACAGGAGATCATTCGAGATCATACAAGATCGTTAGCGACCTGACGAATTCGTCAGGCGAATTCATCAGAAACCTACAATCAAAGAAAACAGACACCAAAAACCAAAAATACAATTGCAAAAATGATGCAAAATGATAGAAATAAGCGTATGGATGTTTGAATGATAAATCCAGATATCAAGTTAAATGAGATGCACTGTTTTGGAAACTTATTTTGAATTTTATCATGCAATTATGCTAAATGAGGTGAACTCCAAGATGCAAGACAGAAGTAAATTAATCTAATGCATCAATAAATAAGTAAAATGAGATAAAGAATGCAAACTCAGGGCTCTGATTGCCCCCAAACTGAATTGCGGACTGGATCATCTGTAATCATACAAGATCGTCGATCTTGATAGGATCGTCTTGAATTGTAGTTGAATCGTCTCTGACGATCTGAGCTACCTCCGGCTGAGGTAACACAGATACTGGGGTTATAAACAAGTAACCCTAGTACTTGTGTTACCTCCTCTTCTATCTGTTGTAACTTTTATAGGAGAAGTGGTTTAGAATTTCAAAAGTTAAATGTTTATTTTGCAGGATGGCGCACATTAATAATAAAAAACTGCTAGATTTGGCAAAATTGGACTTCAATATGATACAATCTTTGCAACGGCGAGAGCTTCAGATAACTACAAGGTGATGAGTTTCACTAATAATATAGAGGCTATTAGTGACAATCTAAATGAATTTGGACTAATTTTGATTGATGGTTTCGTTGTGTTTAGATGGTGGCGAGAGTCCGGTTTGTATAAGCTGAGTTTTGCTCGTCATCGTCACGTGGAATATTGCTTTTGTGGGGCTATGATTTGCGACGAGCCCAAATATTGGGCTTTCAAGATAGGCCTGGCAAATTTTAGTGCTCTTGCCACCTATCTAGATGATATGTACGACACATACGGAACCCTTGACGAGCTCCGTCTCTTCACAGACACTATCAAAAGGTATAGCTAAGCCACGCCGAATTGAATAGTTACCCATTCTGCAATTTCAAGTATTTCTGCAGTAAGAGTAATCTCTGTTTTGGATGTGTGCCTCTCAGATGGGATCCCCTTGCAGCAGACGGCCTTCCGGAGTACATGAAAATTATATACCTGGCACTAAACGAGGCGGTGAATGAAATGGCACGAGAGGCGGAGAAGACGCAGGGGCGAGATACGCTTGATTACGGCCGCAAAGCTGTATAATTTTTTGAAAGGCCTATTTTTAATTTTCCCCTTAGTATAAATGGAGGCTTGATACGTTGGCCTTGTTAGTGCGGCGGATGTTGCTTTAGCTTCATTTGGCTAGGGGTTTATAGAAAGTCCAAGTCTAATGAAAATAAAATAATTGCTTTGTCTAACAACGACTTTCTTCGTTTTTTGGTTGGGATGCAGTGGGAAGATCTCATAAACTCCTATATGCAAGAAGCCGAGTGGCTTGCTGCCCGTTATATACCAACGTCGGAGGAGTATTTAAAGAATGCCAAAGTGAGTAGTGCTATGCCCATTGTGAGCTTGCAACCTATGTTGACAGTGGATGCCTGTATTCCCGACAACAAGCTCGCAGAATTTTATGAGCAATCAAGGTTTTATGATCTCCTCTCTACAGTCTTCAGAATAAGGGGTGATGTCCAAACCTTCAAGGTATAACATAATCCTAATCCCAGCTCTTTGTATTTTTCATGCACAGTTCTAAGAAATTGCATTTGATTTCTGACAAATGAATTTCAATGTTGTGTGCGTCAAGGCTGAGGCGGCTCGTGGAGAAATAGCCTCGTCTATAACTTCTTATATGAGAGATCACCCGGGATCTTCGGAGGAGGACGCTTTGAATCATCTTAATGCTATGGTGGAAGAAGGATTCAAAGAATTCAATTGGGAATATCTGAAACCAGGCGGCGACGTACCAGTTGAGAGTATGAAGTATGTGCACGCGGTATCAAGAGGTCTACATATTTTCTACAGAGAAAGAGATGGATTTAGCATTCCTAGGCATGACATAAAGAATCATATCGATAAAATTCTGTTGCGACCTGTGCCGCTGTAGCTTTCGACGTATAACCATGCGGAAGCATACATCTGTTGCGACCTATGCCATTCCAACTTTCGTCGTGTAACCTGCGGAAACATGGTGTTTTCAAAATACCTTTTAAATTAGTCCTTAGCGGTAATCTCTACGAGGAATAGAATACATGTTATAATCTGGAAACTTCAAATTTGAATTACTCTTATGTGTCAGGTGGGACCTTAATACCACATATCAAATAATTTTATTTTTTATTCGATTGAAAGGATGGGTGAAGTACATTTGGTGTAATGTGAGTTGTCTAGTTATTATCATACATGTGGTTGTGATAGTTATTATCATACATGTGTTTGTGAGGTCGATTCTTCTTGTGTTTGCTTGAACGAGCGCTGATATTTGTAAATATTTGTAAACGATGTTCAATATAAAAAAAAAAAAAATGGGTGAAGTACATATATCCGTGCGTACTCTATTTTACAATGTTATTTTTTTTCCCAATAAATTTATTATTATTATTAGTTTTTTTAAAGTGTCTTTTATTAGTGAAAAGAATAATAGTGTAAAATATCAGGTAGAATGATAGCACACTCCAAAATGTTAAATTGAGAATTCATTTAGAACCTCCAATAAAGATCTAGATTTACACGAAAGAACCATGATAAAAATATGTAAACCATTAGGCGAAACTACCAGGTAGATTGACAAATTGTTGATAACGAAAGAAAAAATCTACAAATCACAACTCCTCCACACAACGTAGTCCTAAAAAATGAATTGTCCACCACCTATGTGAGCTTGGGTCCTTCAACATCTCAATCTTGTATGCAAGGCCATTTATAGACAAAGTCAAGTTTCTCATCATCCTACGTAAGAAACTCCAAAGACTCATAGTTGTTATATTAAGATTTTTCTAGTTGTGTATTAGAGAGATGGGGTTGTTTCTTTGGGAAAAAGTCCCCTTCTTCTTTTGCCTTCCTGGGACTGTAGGAACATTAAGATATCGTAAGGGAAGGAGGAGGAGAGCTTGTCTTGGTGGTCGGTTTGGCACCCATAGTAGCTATTGTGGGGATGTGACTTAGGAGATGCGAAGGAGCCTCAATAACAATCGTTTTCTGTTTTCGATGGTCTTGTACCTAGATACTCTTTCACTTTTTTTAGAGGCTATGGTGCTGAAATACCAGCCTTTGTCACTAGTTTGGAGTGTTGAGCTATATAATTGCACGTGCTTTTATGCCCTCTCATTGTGGTCCAACCTCGTATTTGGTTTGAGGGGGAGACAAAGTGAGTGGTCAATCCTTAATGTTATGGTTTGAAGCTTGGTATCTAAAGCAGGTATACGGTAGGATAATATACACCACCCTTTGCAAAATAATGGTGTCTCCCACCTGTACTTGATTACATCCTTGAGGTCCTTAGATAGGTCAATCTCAACATGGACCTTTTTTTGTGGGTTGGCATTGAAAAACTTGTCGGCTTCTATTCATAAAAGTAAATCTACTATTCAACCTCTTAGCCAAAGCATTATTTATGAAAGAATATCTACTTATAGTCTTGATGAAAATAATAACCTTTTCCTTTTGAATGCACCCATGAACCTATCAAATAGATTTTTTTATTCAAACAAACCCCTTTGTCTATTTTTTTTACCTTTTCTACCACTTTAGGCTTGGTTCCCTCAGTTTGCTAACATCTGTTTTTCATTCTACCAGTTCATTGAAAATTTTGTGCTCTTTTTAATTCCTTTTATTCATCTTGTATCCTATTTATTTTATCTTCATATCCTTTTATGGAGACCTTCAAACTAGTTATCTTTGTATATGGATCCCACTGATTCAAGAATGCATTTTGTCCCAATTCAGTTCATAATTATGTGCTATAAGAAGACTTTGGAACCAAGACAGAGCTTCTTCTCTAAAATAAAAATCTTCTAAATTGGACAACTTTACACAAAGATATGGCTCCCAAAAAATAATAATAGTTACATAATAGTTATTACTCCATCCGTCCGTACTCTATATTACATATTTTTTTTTCCAATAAATTTATTATTATTATTAGTTTTTTTAAAGTGTCCTTTATTAGTGAAAAGAATAATAGTTACACTTATAATATATATAAAAATATCAGGTAGAATGATAGCACACTCCAAAATGTTAAATTGAGAATTCATTTAGAACCTCCAATAAAGATCTAGGATTTACACGAAAAAACCATGATAAAAATATGTAAACCATTAGGCGAAACTACCAGGTAGATTGAAAAATTGTTGATAACGAAAGAAAAAAATCTACAAATCACAACTCCTCCACACAACATAGTCCTAAAAAATGAATTGTCCACCACCTATGTGAGCTTGGGTCCTTCAACATCCCAATCTTGTATGCAAGGCCATTTACAAACAGATTCAAGTTTCTCATCATCCTACGTAAGAAACTCCAAAGCCTCATAGTTGTTATATTAAGAGTTTTCTAGCTGTGTATTAGAGAGATGGGGTTGTTTCTTTGGAAAAAAGTCCCCTTCTTTTGCCTGCCTGGGACTGTAGGAACATTAAGATATCGTAAGGGAAGGAGGAGGAGAGCTTGTCTTGGTGGTCGATTTGGCACCCATAGTAGCTATTGTGTGGATGTGACTTAGGAGATGTGAAGGAGCCTCAATAACAATCATTTTCTATTTTCGATGGTCTTGTACCTAGATACTCTTTCAATTTTTTTAGAGGCTATGGTGCTGCAATACCAGCCTTTGTCACTAGTTTGGAGTGTTGAGATATAGAATTGCACGTGCTTTTATGCCCTCTCATTATGGTCCAACCTCGTATTTGGTTTGAGGGGGAGACAAAGTGAGTGGTAAATCCTTAATATTATGGTTTGAATCTTGGTATCTGAAGCAGGTATTCAGTAGGTTAATATACACCACCCTCTGCAAAATAATGGTGTCCCTCACCTATACTTGATTACATCCTTGAGGTCCTTAGATAGGTCAATCTCAACATGGACCTTTTTTTGTGGGTTGGCATTGAAAAACTTGTCGGCTTCTATTCATAAAAGTAAATATACTATTCAACCTCTTAGCCAAAGCATTATTTATGAATGAATATCTACTTCTAGTGTTGATGAAAATAATAACCTTTTTCTTTTGAATGCACCCATGAACCTATCAAATAGATTTTTTTATTCAAACAAACCCCTTTGTGCATTTTTTTACCTTTTCTACCACTATAGGCTTGGTTCCCTTAGTTTTCTAACATCTTTTTTTCATTCTACGAGTTCATTGAAAATTGTGTGCTCTATTTTTAATTCTATTAAGTTTATAAGATTGTAAAATAGAACATACCATTCTAAATAGATATTAAGTAGAAAATAATTTGAAATTTTTGTGATGTAAGGTCTCTTGATGCAACTATTCTGTAAAAGGGTATGGGACCCTTCCAAAACCTTGTTTTTATCAATAGCAAAAATATATACATCAATATTAAAATTTATAAATATTTAAAGTTTAGATCATGTATTTATAAAAATTTGAAAACTAGTTTACTATACAAACATATTTTAAGTATATATAATATATAATCAATGGGTAATCTAATATTCCAAATGTAAATCATCTAACAAGGATAACATCATGGTTAGGGCTTGGGCCTCTCTTCGGGGAGGTCCAAGGTTCAAATCATGATGTACCCAAAAGGGGATATGCTGGATGGAAGCAATCGATTGTTTGTTGGTTGGATACCCAATTTGATGCCCTAGAGGGTTGGGGTCTCTTTGACTTCATTTTACTCAACAAGCTAGGGTTGTAGTGGCAGCATGTAAGCCCAATCAAGTATCCAACAATTTACAAGAGAAGGTTTATTTTGAATGATAAATCCCTAAATAATTTACAAGGCCATATTATATTACATGATGGTGTCAAATATTTAGAAGTTAACTATTTATCAATTGTCATTACACATTCTCATAATGGTATTTCCAATGACATATTTCTATTATGGAGATTTATTTCACTCTAATAATTGGTTTCCTTTAGTATGTGTTTGTGCATAATAATTTCACATTATTAAGGTTGTGAAACTTAGTGCTTTATGAGCCCCACCACTTGAAAAAATATTTGTCTATAGGATTTCAGGCTTAGAGCTGTAACCCCTTGGTCACGTTTATGTTAGATTCATCATTTGTATTAACATTAAGTCCTCACATGTTTGTGGGGTTGGTTTCTAATTTGTTCACTTTGATGTTCTTCTTCTTTGACAAGTAGTTAATAGTAATTTTTTTCTTCCTTCATAGGAAATCTCTATAAACATTTTTTTTTTTTTATTTTATAGGTATTTATATGATCAATTATTGTAGTTTATTGAAAATATCTATTGTAAAACTATTAGCAATTTTATAGTTTTAGAATATAAGGAGATGAAGATTTGGGTTTGAATATTAAGGTTCATCTAAGATGTATGCATGGAGATATTCAATCCAATTAATTTTTTTTTATATAGGGAACCTCTATAATCCTTAGTTTGTTGGATAAAGAAAAAGTCAACGAAATCCCCGACCCTCTAGGAATCAAACCGAGGCAACCCAATGGTAATCACTAAGGTTCTAAAAACCGACCTATCCCTTTTTGGACAAAAAAAATTAGGGTAAAGCATGGGGTTTTGAAAGGGGCCCCAATCCTCTTGTATTGGGGTTTGAATCAGCCTATCCCTTTTTGGACAACAACAATTAGGGTAAAGCATAGGTTTTTAAAATGAGACCTGGTCCCCTTGTACTGGGGTTTGAAATTGGGCCTCCTAGATGAAAATCCAAAGACACTACTATAGTATCCTCATTGGAATTAGAATTTTGAGTTAAAAATATGGGTTTTATGAGGGGTCCCTATCCCCTCATACTGGGATTTGAACTTGGATCTCCTGAATGAAAACTCAAAGATATATCACTATAGAATCCTCATGGGGAATTCAATCCAACTAATTATACAATCTTTATAGTATAAAATTATTATTAATTGGATGAGTTTAGAGCATCTGTTAATATAAAGAGTTGGGATTGAGTCTTCTGAATAACCCTAGAATGTATGCATGTAGTCACTCAGTCTCATCCCCTTATACAACCTTTGTAGTTGAGTTCTAAAAATATTTTAGATGTCCAAGTTAACCTAACATGCTTATTTTTTTATTGTAACCAACAATTATATAAATAAAAGAGGTTATAATAAAAAAGGAGTTGGATATATCATAGCTCGAGGTCTAAGGCCACCCACATAATCAAAACCCTAAATAGGGAACCAAAAGCAAAGTTTGAGAACAACCAGAGAAACTAGAATATGAGGCCTAAGGCCAAATACAAAATTAGCCCTTAAAAGAGAAAACAAACAAGTTAACTAAGCATAAGGAGTCACTCTCGAAGGGGGAGGAGGATAATTATTTGGCCTAAAAGAATCCAAACCATGAGGATTATATATAGGTAGATCAATAGACCAAGAGTTATCAGGAGCAACAATTTTCATCAAAGGAACCATAATACATCAACTCGGGAGAAATAATCAACCAAATTTGAAGACGATAATCGAGCAGAACGAGCAAGAGCAAGAGAAAAAGTAATCGATTGAAGAGATGGGTCAGGGATCCAACCAGTACCATTATTAAACGAGTGATGCATAGGACTCCAACCACACTATAGAAAGCATGAATATGAATGATTCGTATCATGATATATAGGAGGATATCGAGACCTACTATGAGCACTAGTAGAATGACTTGAGGCTAGGGAATGTCACCCCTTTGACCTACTATGCCAAGGCCTCAAATAAATTAAGGGATATTAAGGCAAAGGAAGGTTAGGTAGAACCCTACTGATAGTGCATGAAGACTTGTGCTAATACTAAAAATATTCATAAAATGTGCCAACTCATGCACCACTTTGGAAGCCTACAAATGTATCTAAACGATGATAGTAGAAAGTACCATAATATTTCATTTATAGAAAACTATAAAGAAATTAAATCTACAAAACATATAGCATCATTCCTAGCTTTCCATAGCTAAAAAAAATTAATTGCATAATAAAAATTCCATAGAGCAGTAATATAAGTAGGCCAACAACTATTATAAAAAAAAATCATCTACCATATAAAGAACTTGATATGAAAATATTTAAACAATGAGTGAATCCAATACTAGGTAGATTGTGCATGAGGAAAGAACCAAACAATATGATTAAATATTTTAAAATAACCACAAGAAAGATACTTAGGATTAGGAATACCAACCCTACTAAGCCTCTCTCCCATAGGAAGACCTTGATAAATAAGAGACCAAAGAAAAAATATGATCTTAGGTTCAATATTAGAATACTAGATACGGTTCAAACAAGCAATCCAAGTATAGGAGGTAGAGTGAGTCTGCCATATCTCATTAAGCTTTTCAATACTAGAGGAAAAAGGACCAAGAAGCTGATAAAGCAAAGAAGAAGAGTAGTTCTTGAAAGAAATATCTACATTCCAACATCAATCCCTCCACTAGGCACTCGGGGATTGAATGCCAAGCTTATGTAGCTTGACATCAGGTATAAGCTCCTAGATATTAAAAGTAGAAGGAAGATCCAAGTTTTACGATTAAATTTAGGCTTGAGGTCATGCCAAGGAATCCAATACCAAGAATGCACTAAATTTTTAATAAAGCAAATACCTTTGCAAAATAACCTCAAATATTTAATCCCTAGCATATCAGCAAGAGGAACCGAAGAGAGACAAAATTGGAGACCACCAGATATTATGAGAATTGAACAAAAGACCATTACAAAAGCCATCATCAATATAGCAAAGATGAGGTTTCACTACCTCAAAATCCCACCAAATACTTTTAACAACAAAGGAACATAGAATCTTAACCATGGAAAAAATAATGATAAGAGTGTGAAGGCCAATATTAGCCCAAGCTTTATGCCCATAAGGAAACCCTGAAGAGATATAATGGTGAGTTAAAAACTTCCAGGATTTAGGACCTTAAATAGCTTTAACAACCCACTTAGCACATAAATAAATTCTTTGCTTGTAGATGTCAATGATACCCACCCTGCCCTTATTATTAGGCATGCAACAAATATCCTAGGCAACTTGATAAAAACCATGCAAATTATTCCCCTTGGACCAAAGAAAATCCCTAAGGATGATGGTCAACTTATTATAAGAATTCTTAGAAGGGGCCCAATAGGGGGAATAATAAACATAGGTGGAAACAAAAATCTTAGTGTAAGCCTAAAATTTACTAGCAAGAGAAAGGGGATGTGATGCATAATAGGAAATCTTCTTTTCAATTCTATCAATAACGTATTTCCAGAGTTCAAAGCATGAGCAGTCAAAAGCAAAGGGAATTCCTAAGAACTTAAAATGCTCATCCCTCTAAAGCCAATGCCATGAGAAATATCTAAGCCAAGCAGGCAAAGCAGAAGAAGAAAGGCAAAAACAAAGAGACTTAGACCATTGGATGTTGGAACTAGAGGTCTTATAGAAAGTGTCCAGACAATCCAAAGTAGTTGAAATAGAAGCCTCATTCTCACTAACAGTGAGAAAATAATCATCTTCAAAATACCCATTAATAAGCTGAGTGGACATATTAGTCAAAATAATACCTTTGATCAATACCATAGACGTTTGATTGGCAAGAAGATAACCAAAAGTTGATGTCGTAAGGATGTAAAGTGAGGTAACCAAAGGATAGCCTTAGTGAATATAATGAAACAAAATAAAATCCTCTGACTTATGCCCATTAATAGTAAGACAAACTGAAGCATCAACAAACAACATATTGAAAACCTTAATAAAAAGGGCCCAAACCCGAGAGCTTTGAGTATGGCAAGAATAAAATGCCACTCAATATGATCATAAGCTTTCTCAAAGTTGAGCTTAAGGAAAAGTGGATTTTGGCTAAATACACACCCATTCTAAACCTTCCTATATAGTAATAATATTATCCAAGATATAATACCCTTTAATGAAACCCGTCTACTCCGATCTAATAATCATAGGAATAATATTTTGAATACGAAGAGCTAAATCCTTCACCAAGATCTTATAAGAAGCATTAAGCAGAGTAATAGTTATCCAGCTAGTGATAAGCTCAAGATTTCTTGCTTTGGGAATGAAATTAATGTTTCCACAATTGATAAAACTACCTAGAGAGTTATTGGCTAACACTTCATTATAGTTATTGAGCAAATCATGCCTAGTAAAATTCCAAGTGTATTTACAAAACTCGTAGGGAAAGCCATCAAAACCAAGGGACTTATCATCTGATATAGTCATAAGAGCATTATGAAGCTTAGTTTACAAAATAAGATCCTCACACAAATGTCTATTATAAGTAGACAACTTAGCAAGAACAACATCAAGACATTGTTGAATTACCATATGATGTTCCAAAGAATCCTATTGTTCTTGAAAGATAAGTTTATAATGATCCACCAAGGCCAACACGATATTAGGAAGAGAAGTTATCCTATCATGAGAGACTTGAATAGAATTGATCTTGATTTTGTCCTGCCTAAAATGAAGAGATTTGAAAAAGTCTTTGGACAGATGATCACCCACCCTTAGCCAATGCAGACAAGCCCGAAGTTTAGCCCCTTGTCTTCATGTCATTCATGAATTATAAGTTGGTGGTAAAAACTAGCAACCCTAGTTTGCAACTATTAGTCATAAAGATAATTTTCTAACAAATATAAATATTGTTGCTACTACTTTATGATAGCCATATGAGCATGCTTTTTTACATGCACCACCTGTTTGATAAAATATTGCATTAAATAGGTAGTATGAATAATCACCTTATTACACCAAGAAATCTAATTGATAGAATTATGAGGATGAGGTAATAAATTCTATATTCTCTCAATCATAAAAATCATGCCAGGGTTTTGTAATATAGAATTGATTGTACAAAAAATTAAATTGGTGGCCACTTCGCTCAATCTAGAAGGAAATCGAGAAATGATATGACAACAAGAATTGATCCCATATTATCACAATCTTATTATTAGTGATGGAGAATGAAAACAATTGTTGCTCTGACATCATAACTCGATCAAGGCGCTTATAGATTCTATCATCACCAAAATGGAAAGTGGACCATGTGTACCATTTGCATTGGCAAAAAAAGGGATAAAAAATACCCCATATGCACTTAAGAAAAAACTAGGCCTCATGCTCACCAACACACCAGTGCATTAGGAGATGACCAATTTTATCTTTAGCATTCTTAACCATATTAAAGTCACCACAAATAAGCCAATATGTCATTGGCAAGTGATCATCTAGGTACCACCAAAGTATAGAATTATTGGGCCTATCATTAAGCACATAAATGTTGGTAATGCCCAAGGTGTTCCCATTAATATTCAACAAAATCTAGATAACATGATGAGAAGGATCCTCACTAAACCCTAGCAGAAAATCCTCAAATTTAGAGTATATTGATATAGAAGCACCACCCCAACCATATTCATGGTGAATAGTGAAGTGCACAAATGATTCTGCAATACAACCAAGAGAAACATCTAAAAAAAACCAAATATTTTAAACTTCTTGTAAGCAAATTCTGTCAACATGGCCAACACTTTGCAGAGCGGATTTAACAAAAAAAAATATTGAGGATTCTATAAGTCCTCAAACATTCCATGAAAGTAAATTCATGGAGGAAGAATATCCAAGGAGCCATCCCCCAAAGGACTACTCACATTTTTAGCCAATACTGAGAATCTATTAAATAGAGATATCTAAGAAATAATTGAAGTATGTGACTTAGCCTCCTAACCTCCCCTCGATGATGATGATCCATCCCAAGATGGACTACACTAATTCTTGGAGGGTGGAAGTATTTTCTGTGATTTCCCTTCCTCTAATGTGGATTTACATTGTTTTCTCAACAAGAGGAGACTAAGGATTCAAGATAGAATGCAAGAGAACAACATGAGGTTGATATGGCTACCGTATAACCCTACCTCTACTAGAAAGCATCGATTTAGGGTTGGTCACCCCACTCTTATTAGAGACCATGATCCATCCCCTTAATAGAGGTTTTGGTAGGCACATACACAACAAGAGCAAGGGCAACCACCAAAATTGTTCGATCAACCAATGGATAGTCCTTGATATGATGTGAATTAGATTGACAACAAAAGAAAGTATTAGGCAAGTTAAAGTAAACAATTGTTTTTTGCATAAAATACTTTATACCAACCTGAATGTCCATAAATTCTTTGAGATCCTATCTGAGATCAACCTCAACACAAATTCTCTTACTAGGTAGTGCCAAGAAAAAAAATTCTTGACAGATCACCTGACCAATGGGTTTGACAATATCAACAATAAATGCCCAAAAGGGTAGCAGGAGACCAGGGAGTTCAAGGCAAGCCAGGACTTTCAAGGCAACTTGTTTCGAAACTCAAAAAGGAGTCTAAGAATAAAGGACCATCAAAGTATTGTGAAAAAATCAACAACTAAACTTAACAACCACAATTTTCACTTGCAGGGGTTCTTTAAAGGAAAGCAAAAAAAAACCTTTGGTAAAATTATGGATACCCGCAACCATAATGTCATAAGTTTCCCATTAAATTTTAAGCCAATTTTGAAGATATTCTTGCAGTGGGATTTGACCAAAAAAAATAAGAAATAAGAAAATAATTCTCATACCATTTTACAACTAGAGAAATAGCATCGATGGAGTACAACATCTAGAGAAGACTCATTACCTCATCCACTACTTTTGGAACAAAATTTTGAGCTTGCTTCGATGCCATGAAGACCACTATATGTAACAACCATTACATTTGTGGATGACAAGACCATAATAAGGACATCAATAGTCTAATTGATGATAGTAATAGTATTTAAACAACCATATTATATCTATAAACCTTTTCAAACTCTAGTTCCTTCCGCTCACTTAGCATGCTTCTTGTAAATTAGAGTTAAAAAAATATTATATATTTAAAAAAAATAAGCTATTAAAAATTAGGATTGAGTCTTGTGACCAACCCTAAAATATATGCAGGTAATCACTCAATATCATCCCCTTATACAACCTTTGTAGTTGATTTTGTTATCTGAAAAATGATCCATCTTGAGAGAAAAGGAAATTCGACAGGGAAAAACCATGAAAAAAAAATTCGTTTTAGAGGAGGGACGTTTTTCGCAGGACTGCCCAAACTGTCGAACTTGTTTCGGCCATATCTCACTCATCCGGACTTGGATTGAGCTGAAATTTTGAGGGTAGATGCCTAAAAAACCCTAGAACGTCTCCACCAATTTTCATATCATTTGGAGAAACACAGATCCTAGTGCATCCCTATGTGTGAATGAGATTTTTGGCAAGCGGCTATGCGAGGGTTTCATCTGGGTTGAGTGCAAGCAGCTCCAGAGGTTGGTTTTTAGGGCCTTCGGGCCCTAGCGGCCAATATTTTTGTGGTTTATGCTCAATATTTTAGGAGGAAATGTTGCAGGGGATCCAATATGGGTTAGAAATTTATCTTTCAATAGATCATACTATGAACTTGAGTGACAACGGCTTCCAATTTGCTGCACAAAAGAAAAGTGAAAACCATACCCTTCCACGGCGTCTAGGGAAAGGATTAAAGAGATCACGAAACAAGTTTCAAGTAGTTGATCAAAAAATGGCTCATATCTCAAGTGAATCTGGTGCTAAGGTGCACCCACAAAATAATTCTACTGTGAAAACCCTTGTCAAGGGTAAGAATGTCGAAGACTCAGCCCCAAAAATGAATTTTAGGGATGCCCTCCATGGTGGACAGCCTCAGCCCAATTCTAATATCAATCTTAGGGCTTCCCATAAACCTCTAAGAATGCCTAAGATTGATCCCAGGAAAACGGAGTCAGGATGTCTTAAAGCAGCTGATGGAACTCCTATTGTTAAGCTTGATATGGGTAACATTCAGACTGGCATTGAAGATTTGGAAAAAAGAGGACTAATTTGTCGGTTCATGGGTTTTCATTCAAGCCTATCTTCTTTCAAAGTCTGGGCTACAAAAAGCTAGAAAACTAAAGGTGAGTTACAAATCTCTATTTATCCAAATGGTTATTTTCTTGTTTTATTTGCTAATAATGAAGATAGAGAGAAAACTTTTCAAGGGGGTCCTTGGTTTTTTGGAAGGGCAGGGCTTTTCATGAAGCCCTGGCATACTAAATTTAAAGTCGAAGAAGAGATGCCTTCTATAGCTCCCGTGTGGGTTAGACTCTTTGGTCTCCCTATTGAATTTTGGAATCCTACTATTTTTTCTTCAATTGGAAACTCTTTAGGAACTTTTATGATGACTTCTGATTGTACTCAAAATTTTGAACATATTATTTATGCTCGGATTTGTGTTTTAATGGATTTTGACAAACCCCTACCTAAAAATATCACATTACAATTTGGGGAAGACACTTGGGAGCAAGTAGTGGACTATGAGAACATTCCTTTTCGTTGTAGAATTTGCCATGAATATGGTCATTTGGCTAGTGCTTGCCCAAATAAAATTCCTGATCAAAAGAAAGAAGATATAAACTCAGCGGGTTTCCAAATGCCTAAGAAGAAGAACACTCAAAAAAAACCAGTTATGAAGGATCAATCAAAGTCATCTGCTAATATGTTTGAAATCCTTTCCACAAATGATGTCCCAAGTGAGGAAGAGGAAATAATGGAAATAGAAATCTTAGAAACACAATTTAAATATGAAGGGAAGAACTCAGAGACAAACCAACAAATCAAAGGTTTTCAACAGAAAAAAAGGGAGAAAATTTACACAAGAAAAACAATCTTTTAAATGTCAAAACTTCAAATAATACGAGGTCCCAATATAGACTCTGTTGAACCCTCTAGTAAAATTTTGGTTGTGTACGAGCATTCTTCAAGGTTAGAAGCCATCTCAAATTCAATTGGAATAAGTCAAGAAAAAGGGAAAAAAACTGAAGATGGATTCTAATCAAAAAGCAAGTCGCAAGACCAATCAATATCATATGGTAAAAGAAGGTGAAAAGCTTGTAGAGGAAGGTAAGATTAATGCCCTTCCCAACTTTTTTAGCCCTAGTATTAATGAAGATCATCACTTGGAATATTAGAGGACTCAAAGGGAGTCTTTCAAAACAAAATGAAATTAGAAGAATGATTCGGATAAATCATCCACATCTTGTTTTCCTTCAAGAAACAAAGATGTCAATGGAGGATATGGACTCAATTGCCAATAAAATTTGGCCAGCTGGAAAAGTGGTTTCCCTCAGTTCCCAGGGGACTTTTGGTGGCATTGCTTGTCTTTGGGACCCAAAAGAGGTAGTTATTCACCATATGGTTGGCAGTTGGGGTCTGTTGGCTATAGCTATTCAAAGTAGACATTCCAACCAAATTATGCTCTGCATTATTGTTTATGCTCCGACTGCTTTGGAGGAAAAAAGAAGACAGTGGAAGGATATAACTCATATTATCTCTCATTTTCCTGAAGCTTGGATCTTGATCGGAGGAGATTTCAATACCATCCTCTCTCTGGATGAGAAAAGGGGGGAAATAGAAATTTGGACAAAAGCACTGACCTCATGAGCGAATATATTGCAAACCTCCATCTTGTGGACATCCAACTAGATAATGGCCTTATGACTTGGTCTAACAGAAGGCAAGGCTTAGCTTGTATAATGGAGAGATTGGATAGGTTTTTGCTCTCTGAAAATTTCTTAATCCATGGTCACATTCCTAAAGTGAAGACTCTTAACAATGTTGGTTCGGATCATTGGCCGATCATGGTGGAAATGTGGAAAACCAATGTGAGTTTCTCTCCTTTTCATTTTCAATTAATGTGGCTTAGAGACATTTCCTTTAGACCTCATGTGCAACAATGGTGGAAGGAAGGTAAACCTAGGCATGGGACTAAGATGTTATGTTTTGCCAAAATACTGCAATACATTAAATCCAAAATTAAGACTTGGAACCGGAAAGAGTTTGGGGATGTTCATAAAAAAAACATGAAGTTATTTCTCATATTGAAAATTTGAATAAGAAAATCCGTTTAGATGGCCTCACAGAGAAGAGAAGTGCGAGATGAAATTAAACTCACAACTCGGTTAGAGGAATGGGAAAAAAGAGAAGAAATCTTATGGAAGCAAAAATCTAGAATTCAATGGCTCAAAGAAGGAGATCGAAACACAAATTTCTTCCACAAATCTCTTCTAGCTCGAAGATCTCACAACTTTATTTCTTCCCTGAAATCAGATTCTGGAGATGTTGTTTATACTTGGGATGGCATGAACTCTATTGTTGTTGATTACTTTTCCAATATTTTTGTTGCTACTCCTCTTGACTCAGCTTCTCAACAAAATATTCTTCAAGCAATCCCTTCTCTTATCACTTCTGAGGAGAACTCTATTTTGACTGCTCCTGTTACTATCAATGAGCTTCAACGAGTAGTTTTTAAAATGCAAAAAGGGAAAACCCCAGGTCTTGATGGTTTTCCCATTGAGTTCTACCAAGAGTTCCGGGATATCCTTCATGTT
Organism: Wollemia nobilis; assembly: GCA_028583015.1. Lineage (NCBI taxonomy): Eukaryota > Viridiplantae > Streptophyta > Pinopsida > Araucariales > Araucariaceae > Wollemia > Wollemia nobilis. The sequence goes on along the minus strand of JAQPPZ010016509.1, from coordinate 2,355,351 downwards.
GATTTATTAGAGGTGGTGGAAGAAGCCAGGAAAGCCAAAGAAATTTTGAAGGTTATCAATAAAACTTATATTACTCTTGTTCCAAAAGCTCAAGAGGTTGATCATATCTCAGCTTTTAGACCTATTGCTTTATGTAATGTTCTTCTCAAAATCATTACTAAAATCATGGCAAAAAGGTTGAAGCCTCTTTTGCATAAGATTATTTCCCCGGAGCAAGGGGGTTATGTGGAAGGGCATCAAATAGTAGATGAGATAGTTCTTGCTCAGGAAGCCATCCATTCCATGGATATGCAAAAATCTCCTTCCATGTTCATTCGGTTAGACTTATCCAAAGCTTATGACAGAGTGGATTGGCACTTCCTTATCAAAGTTTTGAGGCACTTTGGTTTCTCTAAGGATTGGATGGATTGGATTATGGGATGTATCTCTTCAGTTTCCTACTTAGTTCTTATCAATGGCGAGGCCTTCTCGGTCATTCCCGGCTTCCAGAGGTATTAGGCAAGGTGACCCGCTATCCCCTTATTTATTCATCATTCTTGTTGAATGCTTGGGTAGGACTATAACCAAAAAGAGGGAAAACAAAACCCTTGAGGGAGTTACCATTGCTCATGGAGCTAGACCTATCTCTCATCTTCAATTTGTGGATGACTCTACTCTTTTAGGTAAAGCTACGGTTAAGGAAGCTTCTAATATTAAGCAAATCATTAGTTGTTTTTCTAAGGCTATCGGGCGGTTGATCAATGAAGACAAATCTAAAGTTATTTTCTTTCAGTTGCTCTACTAGACGAGGAATCCATGGTCTTGGATAAATTAAGATATAAGAAGACCTCCCTTCCAATCACTTATTTAGGTATTCCCATAAATATTCAAAGGCAAAAAAATAAATATTGGAATTGGTTGTTGGACAAAGTCAAGAAGAAAATTGGAAAGTGGACCAACAGGTGGCTTTCTTCTAGGGGTAGAATCACCTTGGTAAAATCAGTCCTTCAAGCTATTCCTATTTATGTATCTTTCGTGTTGAATATCCCAAAGGTTGTTCTTCGAGAACTGGATCAAATCAGTCATCGTTTCCTTTGGAGTGGTACTAAGGAGAAAATAAAATGGGCCTTGGTGAAATGGGACACTTTATGTCTTCCTAAGAATGAAGGGGGTTAGGATTCCGGTATTCTATTAATAACAACAAAGCTTTAGCTGCTAAATTATATTGGAGGATGTTGCATAACCCCAATGCTCTTTGGGCCAATAATCTTCGTGCTAAATATGCTGAGAACAAAAGTCCTGAAGACCTTGTTCGCTATCAACTTCCTACCAAAGGTTCTCCCATTTTAGCGATTCTTAAGACTGGTGAGGATTTGATAAAGAAAAATTTATTTTGGATCATTCATAATGGTCAACAGGAAAATTTTTGGATAGATTCTTGGGATGGTCACAAGCCTTTGATAACTCGGTTTCTCGATTGGAGGCCTTGGATGGAGGAGCTTCACCGAGCTAACTGGATAAAGGTGGCTAATTACTGTCGGTACCATACTTGGTAATTCAAAGGTTGGTAGATATTGGATCCCTATTGAGGACTGGCCTATTCAAATCCTAGAAAGGCAAAGACAAGATATCCAAGGCATCCTTCATATGAGATCTCTCTCTTGGTCCCATGAAAAAGATTGTTTTGGATGGAACAACACTACTAAGGGTGAGTATTCAGTTGCTCAAGGTTATTTGACCTTATGCCATAATAATCCCAACCATTCTTCTAATATCTTTTCTCAATTGTGGGCTCAAAAGCTATGGCCTAAGGTGAGGTTCTTTAATTGGATTTTATTGCATCGTAGGGTGCTTACTGGTGAGCAACTTATGAAGCGTGGTTTTCATGGCCCTTTTAGATGTGAAATGTGTGAAGAGAATGTAGAAACTCTCAACCATATTTTTATTGAGTGTACTTTAGCCTCTGAGCTATGGAGGAGAATGGCCACTTTACTTGGCTTACAGTGGTCCAATTTTTTTACTTTTGAACAACTTTGGAGGGATTGGCCTAATCAAGAGGGTGTTGATCATTTTATTAGGTAGTTAGTTTGGATGGGTTCTACCATTCTTCTTTGGAATATTTGGAATGAAAGGAATAGCCAAATTTTTAATCAAGATAGGAAGGATATTCACTATATTTGGAAAAATACCATAGCCAACTTAGTTGAATCAGTCCATCAACTCCTTAATCACCCCCAAAACTCCCACCAAATATGGGATCAAGTGATGCAAATATTGAATATTAAATCTTCTAAGGGCAACCAACTTAAAGGGAATGTGAGTATTTTTAATATGGATAGGACAAGAAATTGGCAACCTCCTCCTAAGGATTTTGGAAAAGTCAATATTGATGGAGCCTCTAGAGGGAACCCTGGAAAAGCCAGTGTGGGAGGAATTGGTAGACTTTCAGATGGCTCCCTGGTTTTTACTTTTGCTGAGAATTTGGGTATTCTTTCCAATAACCTTGTTGAGGGGTATGGTATCCTCAGAGGCCTTCAGGAGGCTACTAAGGTTGGATGGGAAAAGGTGTTAGTTGAGTCGACTCTCAACTTATGATTAATCTTTTGAAGACTCCTTCTAAGAATCATAAGGTTGATTGGAGAATAAAAAGAATTATTGAGAAGATTCAATTAATCCAGGATGGGATTTTTGAAAGTTGATTACAATCATGTGGTCGAGAGATCAAAACAAGAGTGTTGATGCTTTAGCTAATTGGGCTTTGGACAAAGGTGATCTTACTTGTTATGGCCACCCTCCTAGATGGTGGGCTTCGCAAATTAGGGAAGCTCTTCTTTCTATCATTTCTTTGGATGGCTCCAGTTCTGAAGGTACCTAGTTTCTTCTTGCTTTTTTTGCTTCTCTTTGGTTCATTCGGGTTATTTTAGTTCCCTAGCTCAAACTATTCTTTCTTTTGTTTCCTCGGTTGATTCTTGCCTTAATAGTCTTCTGGTCTAGATAGGTCATTGTTATGTTCAATTTTTTTTTCTTTTTTATTTTTTGTTTTTTTGTTTAGTTTTTTAAGGTGTGTGTTCTTTTGTTTTGTTTTGTTTTTGTGTTCTTTGTGTTGTTTTTTGTTGTTCTTGTGTTTTTTTATGTTTTTTGTTATTGTTCTTGTGTTTTTGTCATTCTTGTTCTTGTGTTTCTCTTTGTTTGTGTTAATTCGTGTTTTTATGTGTGAGTGTTTTCTATGTTTTTTGTTTTTGTTTATTGTTTGTTGTTGGTTGTTTTTTTTTTTTTAATATTTTAGGTTTTGGTTGTGTTTATTTTTCATGTTTTTTTTGGGTTATGTCTTTGTAGTGTTCTGTTGTTTTTGTCTTGTTTGTGTTTTGTTATGTGGTTCTTGTGTTTTTCTATGTGGTTCGTGTTGTGGTTTCTTTTATCTTTTTGTGTGTGTTTTTGGTTGTGCTTTTGTTTTTGACATACTCAAGGAGCATGTTTTTTATTTTATTTTATTATTTTTGTTGTTTTTTATTTATTTATTTACTTATTTTTAATTTGGTTTTGTGTGTTTGTTTGCTCCTTGAGTATGTCAAAGGTGGTAGGCCAGGTCCGAGTCCTGGGAGTTTTTGGTGGAATGGATACCCCTGCCTCCTTGGGTCTTACCCGAAAGTGGCATCCCTTTTGGGATGTTTTCCACAAATAAAAAAAAAGTAATTGAATTTTAAAAACATTTTAAGTGTCTAAGTTAACCTAATGTACTTCGTAATAAACTAAAGGTAAAACAACATTATATAAATAAAAACAACATAAGCATGTTGTTAGCGTATATTACATTATAGGGCATATTTGTTAGCCTAGCGTTAGTTGTTATTTCATTGTTACAACAACTATCTATTGCTGCCTTGTTAGCTCCGTAAACTTCGGGCTATTCTAAGGCCTACTATGTATTATTTATTTGTTGGTTGATTAATGAAGATTACTCCGTTTCCCAACATGGTATCAGAGCTGAGAGCTCTCACCTCAATTGTAGGCTGAGAGGAGGTTCGATTAGTGGCAATTCAATTCGAGTTTCATTTTGTACTTGGCGACTAACGGATCTGTGGGTTGGTGACCGTATTTGAGGTGGACAGCAGACCTAAGCAAGGGGTTTACCTGGCCTGAAGGTGACAGACACAAACCTGTTACACTGCACACAAGCTAGCGGACCTAGATCTGGACATCTAGCACGGAACCCCTACCTACGACCTAGATCTAGACATCGATCCAGACGAAATTCAATCGATATAGCGCTTGACGAGGAGGACGCAACCTATAGAGACTGCATCTAACACGACGCTCACACTTAGGACGAGACATGATACGATGGACACCTGACATGGCGAGACCCTAAGTTACAAACTGGGACTCGAAGGAGACAGACACTGACTAGCGCAGACTCCAAGGTGAGGGCGGATTCGACCTAAGCTAGAGACCTACGGACTGGGGCTCGAAGAAGACAGACGCTGCTGACTGGGCGATAGACGAAGGAGGACACGTTGGAACCGGATGAGGACAAACAAAGTGCCAAAGGGTGACGTGTTGAATGAACATTGGATCGCGCGAGGACCAATTTAGGAGGATCGATTTCCTGAAGGCAATCGAAGGTGTATGTGAGTCTTCGTATCTTTAAACACCTTTATGTATTGTTTCCTTTCCCATGTGGGTTATTGAATCCCATTTAAAAACAAAAAGCAAAAAAAAAAACGTCAACTATGCAGATCTTGTGATCGATATGGAGATCGGTGAATGGACCGGATGGATCTTGTGAATAATGGATCGGAGGTGCTCGTAGTCGAAATCTGATCCAGGTGTGCATAGATCCGTTACCCACAAGCGGTGCAATCTGACAAATTTGCAGAATGCACCCATGACAGAGGTATTTTTAGCCGTGTTCTATGGAGCGCACATCAAAAGGTGGTCACATTATTGGTGATCCACAGAGACTCCTTTCAGCGATTACAACCATAGTTTGCAGATGCAGACAAGTTCCAATGGAAACACAATGGTTTACAACTATTTTGGGGGATGTTGAATCAGTTTACCGATCGAAGGATGTGTGTAGCAGAAAAATGACACCAACAGCAAAATCAAGTTGTAGAGAATCCATTAGTGGATGCGCACTTTCGTAAGGAGATTCACATTCTCCCTGCTCGCAATTCCAGACGATTCGATTTGGTTGTCAATACATGTGATAGTTATCTGTGACTTCACCGTCCAAAACTGGAAAAACGGTGTAACAAAATAGCGTTGCATGCTAGGAAAATATTTCACAAAGGAGACAAAAATTTGTCGCTCATAATCCTTTGTAGACGATCAAAGGATTTCCAACATTGAAGGCAATTGCAGCCGTGTTCCATAGGAGGCGAGCAATTACATAATGACGATCTAATTGTCATAGACGTGGTTTGCAGCACAACGAAGCTAGCTGCGGGTCCAGCGGAGTAGTGCATAACAACGCTTGTTCATGCAAACCGAACAAATTCCAGTGGAGGCACGCCATCGCAGAGAAGTCACCTAGGCGAGAAGTAAAGCATCGCTCGAATTCTACCATTGTCGCCTGAAGAGCCGACCGTCGTGAGTGTGCCACCCAAGGAAGCGCCTCTCAATAGATGCCCGCCACCGCAGAACAAGCTAAAATGCACACAGTGCTCATCTTTTCCATCGACCCAGCTAGACAGGTTGGTCGGAGGCCAGTGGCTAGGTTGCTGCTGCTTACTAGGTCGGGGGTTCCAATCCCCTCGACACCCATAAAAGGTATATATTATTTTGTTGGGCAAAGTTTTATTTTGAAAAACAAATTTGATTTAAATTAATATTTTTTTCATATATAAGTTTTATATTTTTTTATTTAATCAAATTCCTTGATTTTTTAAAGAAATATTTACTTTATTGAAATTATATTAATTTTCTTCAAATAATAAAAGGTGAAACCCCATTTTTCACAATTTGCAAACCATAATAATCCTTCAAATTGAGTGCACTTTGCCCAAATTGCTTAGAAAGCATTATTGCAAAGTCTTTTGAGACTTTATTAGTTGCATTTTTTGCACTAAGAGGGGCACATTTCCCAATTGCCTAGGAGGCACGCCAGGGGCACTGCCCCTTGGAACCCCATACAGGGGAGATGTAATTTTTGCAAAACCAAGGGGGGAAGACTTATAAGGGTGCATTTTCGACAGTGACCGACACCTTAGTCAAATTATTTTTGTAAAATTTCATTGTAAAAGGTGCATTTTTGGTAGTGATCGACACCTTAAAAATGGGCAGATCAAAGAAAAAGCAAGCCCCTAAACAAACTGATGTTGTTGAATCAGTTAAAGGTCCTTACTTTCCACCAGAGATGGAAGGGATGGATTTTTATGAGGATGACAAATTTTCTACACTACGCAGTGGTGTAAAATCCATTCTTAGAGATTCTGAAGATTCTGAAGACCTTCAGAAAAATGGTGTTAAAATACCTATAGGAGTCATAAGGGCAGTCTACATATCATTGATTACTCTTGATATGGCCCAACGTAAAATCTACAGGGACTTTGGTGAGGAAACAGAGGTAAAAATGGTCGATGCTTGTAGTGACACAAGTGATCTTCAGCCCATTGTGGCGAATGCTTGTTGTGACACGAGTGACCTTCAGCCCATTGTGGCACATGCTTGTTGTGATACAGGCGACCTCATATCTTCTATGGTAGATATCAGTTATAGCATAGGTGATCTCATTTCAGTAGTAGATTTTACTGGTGATACTAGTGACTTAAAAACTGAACCTTCTCAAAAAGAGCTCCATAATCTCATCAATAGCAACAAATGCAATATTGTTAAAAGCATTGATGAAGATGATAAAATTGGGTGTTTTGAAAAACACACCAAAGGATTTGGTTCTAAAATGATGAAGAAAATGGGATTCAATGGTGAGAGATTAGGTAAACAGGAACAAGGCATTAAATCTCCAATAATGCTAAGTGTCAGGGCAAAGCATGAAGGCCTTGGCTATACTGAACATGCAAGTACCAGTAATTCTATGTTTGTAAAACCTACATCTCCTACAACTCCTAAAAAACATTGTTGCAGTCACTGTGGAAAGAAAGGACATGTTGCAGCTAAGTGTTGGAGATTACATCCTTTTGATTCATGTGGATGTACGAATCACTCTTCTTCCAGTTGTTGGTACAAAGTGAAAATGACCAACAAGGTTCATATTGATTGTGGATGGACATATCTCACACAATGGACCATGATGAAAGAAATGTTGTATGGCTTCTATTGAAAAGGTAAAACCTATGGTAGACCCCGAGGCAAATCTAGTGAGAGACCAAGTGGCAGTCCCAGAGATAATGACCCATAGACAGACCTAAATAAAATCCCAGAGACAAAGTTCCAGAGGCAGATCTATAGGCAGATCCAGAGGCAATGATCTAGAGGCAGATTCACAGGCAGATCCCGAGATAGACCTAGAGGTACAATTCCAGAGGTATGCTTAGAGCCAGAGCCATGAGCCAGAGCCAGAGCCGAAGACAAAGCATGAGCCACCATTATTTCATTTCTCTTCTTCTTCTTCACTGTATTGGGGCAGTTATATACTTTACCCAAATATTGTTGTATGGGATGATAGTGTAGCTAGTAGTTATATTATTACCAAAATAATGTAATAAGGGGGGATGTTAGCGTATATTACATTATAGGGCATATTTGTTAGCCTAGTGTTAGTTGTTATTTTATTGTTACAACAACTATCTATTGCTGCCTTGTTAGCTCCGTAAACTCCGGGCTATTCTAAGGCCTACTATGTATTATTTATTTGTTGGTTGATTAATGAAGATTACTCTGTTTTCCAACACATGCTATTAATTATACTGTGCCTTAATTAAATGTACTATAATGTAATCAATTTGGTGTGTTTAACCATTAAACTTCGTTAAAATACACTTAAATATAATCAATTAATATAATCACTTAATTTTATTTGTAAAAATATCTTAATAAAGTTAAGACTATTGTTGAAATATTATATACATAATTTGAATAGATTTTTTTAATAAAATATTTTTGAATAAAGGGTTCGAAATTTAAATAACCTTTACAATGAATTGTTTTAGTGACAGTAAGTAACAGATTTGGGTTTTAGCTTTTTTAAGAGGTCCAAAGTGGTGTGTGGTTGTGTATTAAGTTTTTTATTGATAAACTGAACTCTTTCCCTAATGACCTTCCCCTAATAAGAGGTCATGATAAGATGAGAATGTCCAGTGTGTTAAATTCTTTACTAATAAGCTTAACTCATTTTTTAATAAAAAATTATAATAAAATAAAAATATTTAAATAATAAATATAAAAATCAAAACCTTTAAAAAAAATTAAAGAAATAATAATAATAATTTAAGAGCGCCAAGCTCAAGTATATAGAAAAACCATATATTTATAGAAAAAAAAAAGAATTTATATAAGTTTATTATCGCAAATTGATCACACAAACATTTATCCAGGAGGTAACGAAATAAATACTTTTACCTGTAGTCCTGTTTTGAGGATTATGACCTCTGACAGCTGAACAAAATAAAAGTCAAAGTTGATAGTTGGTGTCCATGTTATAAAATAAACACACGAAACAGACTTTTCTGTGGTCTCCTGTTGCTGTGTTACTCTTCTGTATTTCGTTAATGCTCTGTTTCACTGTTACAGTTGCAGCTGTAAACAAATGCATAACAAACAAACCAATCAAATGCAAATGCAGATTACTGGATTAAAGACAGAGTTCAGATTTTAGTCACAGAATGCACAGGCAAAGTATATATATTTTGTATTAAAATTTTGAAAACACACAGAGCTGCTTCTGCAACATTACAAAACTTTTTATCGCCACTTAACCTGGCGTAGCACTCTATTTTGTTCTTGCAAAAACAGGGGACTTTATTTAAGAGAAACCGAGTTAATCACTAGAACCAATGCAAAACAGGGGACGAGTCTACTTGCCAGACATATATCAATTGTAAATTCAGATCTTAGCTTCTTTTTGAACAGGTAAAGGAAAAACATTAAATTAAATATTACAAGCGATTTTAATTCAGATATATACGAACATGCTGACAAAAGCATAAATATTTTTAAAAGAAGAGAAAAAATCTAAGTTAATCTCATCTGACTTTTCTGCAAGCTTGGTCCTCCTTTTCAGACACGGAAAATGTTTATTACAAATAGAAATAGAAGTAAAATACGTTTTGCTTCAACACGCGTTTTCAGCTCCACCGCGTGTTTGCACGTGAAATGATCTAAGATCCAAGAGGAATCCGCCGTCATCTACATCATCGACGAAGACTCTCCGCTAGAAAATAGTAACGGTGCTTCAGGCGAAGCGGAATTGAACGGCAAGGGAGGATTTATCACATCATCAACGTTCCCTTCTAACATTTGAACGACTCTGCTCATTGACGGTCGATCTGTTGAACGGTACTGAATGCACCATAGCCCTGTTTTTGTCAATCTCAGTGCCTTCTCCTCCTCTTCACACTCCATTTCTCCTTTTCCTTTCAACCACGTCTCTAACTCCCCTTTCTCCCACAGTCTGAATGCCCATTCTGGAAAATACACTTCACTCGGACGACTTACCTGCACATCAATGTTCTTCCTTCCTCCCACAATTTCCAACAACAGCATTCCAAAACTGTAAACATCTGATTTGTCCGTTACGGGCCCCAAATTCCCGCACCAGAGCTCTGGTGCAACGTATCCTGGCGTCCCCCTCGCGGCAGTGATTGATACATGATCATCTCCCCTACCACAGAGTTTGGCCAGACCAAAATCAGCTATTTTGGCCGTGAAATCTTTGTCCAACAATACATTGTGTGGCTTAATATCAAAATGAATGATGCGACTGTTACAATCTTGGTGTAGATATGCAATTCCTCGAGCTGCACCCAAAGCAATTGAATACAATTGCTCCCAACTTAGGAGGCGTTGTTTATCTTTTCTGACAAAAATAAACTTCTCCAGCGATCCATTTACCATGTACTCATAGAGAAGGGCACTTCGAAAGCCTTCGAAACAATAGCCGACAAGCCGAACCAAATGAACGTGATGAGTCCTTCCTATGGTCCCTACCTCATTCATAAATTGAGTCTCACTATGTCTGGACTGATCAAGAATCTTTACGGCCACCAAATCGCCAGTCTTGAGCTTTCCTTGATAAACCACACCGAAGCCTCCTTCCCCCAATTTATTTGCAAAGTTGTCAGTGATCTTTTTGAGCTGAGAATATGAAAATCTAGTGGGCATTTGTTGACCATAATCTTGTAGGAATTTCTCCACTTTCGAGATGGCCTTTGAGTTTGTAGATTCAGCGGGAGCACAAAGATGGAGATATAGAGGAGGACAACCTCTTCCGACAAGCAACCAGAAGCACTAATGAAAGTATCAGTAATCCACCGGCTCCAGCAATCAAACCTGAGATTAAGCCAGAACATGTTTGACATAACTGATATTTGATATTTGGTAAAAAAAAAAAAATTTAAAGACAGCATAGGTGATATCCCCATACCTTTTATAAGCCCTATTTTTCCTTTTGCGCCTGTCATGCCACAGTCAAACATGTTTATCATTACTGATACAGCAGGAAGCAAAAAGAGAAAGGAGGAATGATAACAAATTCACTGATTTATTTAGCTAGTAGGTAAACCTAGTTGTTCAGGAATTAGAATGAATAATACCTTTGGGACATCAGTTTGGATAAAGTCCATCCTTGCAAATGCAAACGAACTCGGAAGTGTTGTAGCCACAGTAACCGTTAGTGTTAAGACAATCACTACAGTTCTTGTATAGATTGTCTTCGCTGAATTTCCATTTCGTTACTGCCTCCTGTACAGTTGCCGTTTCCTTCAACCCACATTATGGATCAACATATGGAAGACACGTATCACCACACTGAGATATGTTTAAGTCTATGCTCGGTTGAGCGATGACCTCGAAAATCTTCTTGGTGGCCGCGTCCCAGTCTGTAACAAGGGAATTATTGGAGATTTGGCAACCTTCTTCGAAGTCATTAACTATGCTAAATGTCCCATTCCCAGGGGAAACCTGTAACACTGTGTAATTCTGCCCACTGATATCAAGCACTGAACGTTGTTGGGCCACGCAATTGATGTGAAATTCTGGCAGACCACATGCATATCCTCCATAGTTTCCTACGCCAAATGGAAGTGGGAACTCTATGGTGCCACATGTGTTATTGTTTTTGCAATATTCATACTCCCCGAAGGCGTATAGCGAGCAAGGGCCTAAAATGGAATAGGCAATAACGCCAAAAAGAAGATTGGAACGAGAGTTCATTGAGAATTGGTGACGAGCAGATTGTTCCTAACGAATTTATCTAATTATGGCCGAGAAGGCTGCTCTGCACCTCAGAAGAGATACCCGTGGAATGGGTCAAGTCAACAACGATCCTGTTCTGGAATTTCGTTGCAGAGCTACCCGTGGTATGGATCAAGTCAACAACGATCCTGTTCTGGAATCTCGTTCCACTTGATCACATGGCTTAGACTACATCGTACTCCACAACTTCACGACTCCTAAAAGGGTCACATCTGGACTTTATCGACCGACGACCAGCCGAATAAAAATTCAATCACCATCTGTCACCAATTAAAAAAAACAAGAGGTATTAGTATAGAAATATATTATTATAAATAAAGAGTGTGTATAACAACAGCATCACATGAACCAGTTAAAAAGTAAGAGGTTTAATTATTTAGAGGACCAAGGATTTCCACCTTTAAACTTGCTACCGCATTTACAAAAACATTGACAAATGTTGAGACTCATAAACCATTCAAATTCCATAACAAAATCAAATGTGCAGAATATATAAAAAATAAAACAAATGTGGGGTATTGCAATAGCGTTAATGAATTTTATTTATTATTTTCAAACAAAAATTACTATAAAACATTATCGGTGATGTGACCCGGGTTCAATCCCCATGGTGGATGTGCATGAACAGTATTTACTCAATATAAAAAAACAATTATTATAAAATATTTATTTAATTACACCGATAGCATTCTACAATGGCAGCCAGAAAGGTGAGCCACGTCGGCGACATTAAAAAAATTATCCGCGGACATTAAGGGTTACGATGGATTTAAAATATTTAAACTATGAGATAGGTGCCTCGAGATTATAACTCTCGACGTTTATAAATATATATATTTTATATATCTAAACTAGTTATAGCACATATATAGATATAAACATTTAATTACACTTTATATAAGTTAAAAGTTATTTAAATATTTTTAAATATAATTAAAATTATAAATAAATTTGATATAAATAATTATTTTTATTTTTTAATATAAATTATTTTGATATTTTATTTATTTATATTTTTCATATTATTGATTTTATTTAGATACGTGAGATTAAAAAGGTTTTGTTTTTGTTTTTTTTTTTTTTTTTATATAGGAGAGTTTGGTTGCAACACTATTTTTAGTAACTGATAAGTGCAGGGTTCAAATCAAAGGAGCTACTTCTCAAACCTAATTTGTTTTGTTATCGTTGACCCGACGTGAAGGGAACCATCAGCCGCTCAGGATTTGTACCATTATCATCATCGATCTAACACGCATTCAAAGGATTCGGATCAAACTACTACCTTTACAAACATGTTGCCTTTAATATTTGAACATGAATGTGTAGTTTGGACAACTACATTTTGGTATTAGAATGTATTATTTAGTGAGATTTTAACTTAAGTTCTTTTCATTAAAAGGTGCATGTTATTAAGTTTACAATATTTTTTATTTGATTTTTTAAATTTGATTTTTTATTTATTTATAAAAATTATATTTTATGTTTTTTTAATCTTGGGTAGTGTGATAAATCTCTACAATCCATGCATAGGGCTCAATAGTCTCCTCCCAACCATGATCCCTCCCAAAGTTGAGAGCTACGCTTATCAATAGGGAATTTAATAAATATTTTTAATAGTATAATAATACATTCTTAATTATATTTTTATTTTATATTTCTATCTTTGATTGAAAATAATAATAATTTTTTATACGTTTTTGTCTTCAAAGTGTAATTGGTTTCTAGGTAATGGCCTCGAGATGAACAAGAGGTCCAGTGTTTGAACCATCCCATGTGTTATCTTTGCAAACACAAAAACATCTCCTATGGCTTCCCTCTAGATAGTGGTATACCCATATGGGATGGCATTGTCATCCACCTAAGAGCAGCTTTAGAGGTTTCTCTCTAACTAAGAGTTTTACCCACAAGGATGGTGCATTGGTGATTGCAAACAACTCCCTCTATTTGAGAGGTCTTAAGTTCAAATTCTTATACAAACGTGGCATCCAAGTAGGTATAAAAAAATCTTCTATGGCTTTCCTCTAGATAGTGGTATATACCCATATGGGATGACACTATTAGCCACCTAAGATCATCTCTAGAGGTTTTTCTCTCTACCCAAGAGTTTTACCTGCAAGAGTGGTGTATTGGTGATTATGAACAACTCCCTCCAATTGAGAGGTCCCGAGTTAAAATCCCTATATAGATATGACATCCGAGCAGGTTTTAAAAAATATTTGATGGCTTCCCTCTAGATAGTGGTATATCTGGATGGGATGACACTATCGACCACCTAAGAGTGGCTATGGAGGTTTCTCTCTACTTAAGATTTTTACTTGCAAGGGTGGTGCATTGATGATTGCAAGTAGCTCCCTCCATTTGAGAGGTCTCAAGTTTGAATCCCTATATGGATGTGACATCTAAGCGGGTTTCAAAAAATCTCCTATAACTTTCCTCTAGATAGTGGTATACCTTGATGGGATAGCACTGTCAACCACCTAAGAGAGGATCTAGAGGTTTCTCTCTACCTAAGAGTTCTACCTGCAAGGGTGGCACATTGGAGATTGTGAACAACTCCATTTGAGAGGTCTCAAGTTCGAATCCCTATATAGATGTGACATCTAAGCGAATATTAAAAAGTTCCCTATGGGTTCCCTCTATATCATGGTATACCTAATTGGGATGGCATTTTCGGCCACCTAAGAGTAGCTCTAGATGTTTCTCTCTACCCAAGAGTTTTTGTACTATCTTTGTGGACACAAAAATCTCCTATGACTTCCCTTTAGATAGTGGTATACCTGGATGGGACAACACTATTGGCCACCCAAGAGTGGCTCTAGAGGTTTCTCTCTAATAAATATTTTTACCCACAAGGGTGACGTGTTGGTGATTATGAACAACTCCCTCCATTTGAGAGGTCTCAAGTTCGAATCCCTATACAGATCTAACATTTGAGAAAGTATAAAAAATCTCTTATGCTTTCCCTCTAAATAGTGGTATATCCATATGGGATGGCACTTTTGGCCACCTAAGAGTGGATCTGGAGGTTTCTCTCTACCCAATAATTTTACTCACAAGGGTGGCACGTTGGTAATTGCAAATAGCTCCCTCCATTTGAGAGGTCTCCCATTTGAATCTCTATACAAAAGTGACATCCAAGCAAGTATAAAAATATCTTCTATGCCTTCCCTTTAGATAGTGGTATACCTAGATGGGACGGTATTACTAACCACCTAAGAGCAGCTCTAGAGATTTCACTCTACCCAAGAGTTTTTTTGTCGTTGTAGCATAGTTGGTTTCTAGGACATGGCCCCAAAATTAATAAATGGGGGGTTCAGTGTTCGAACCACCCCCTATGCATATTCAAAGTGTAGTTGGTTTCTAGGATATTGTCCCAAGATGAATGGGATATCCAGTGTTTGAACCACCCTCTATGTTGTCTTTGTGGACACAAAAGTCTCTGGTTGCTTCCCTCTAGATAGTGGTATACCTAGATGGGATGACATTGTCTACTACCTAAGAATAACTCTAGAGGTTTCTCTCTAACTAAGAATTTTAATCCATTTTTGTAGCATAGTTGGTTTCTAGGACATGGCCCCAAAATTAATAAATGGGAGGTCTAGTGTTCGAACCACCCCCTATGCATCTTAAAAGTGTAGTTGATTTTCTAGACATAGCCCTAACATGAATGAAAGGTCCAATTTTCAATCCACCCCCTGTGCTATCTTTGTAGACACATAAAAAACTTCTTATGGATTTCCTCTAGATAGTGGTATACCTAGATAGGACAACACTATTAACCACCTAAGAGTTGTTTTGGAGGTTTCTTACTAACCAAGATTTTTTACCCACAAGGGTGGCACATTGGTGATTATGAACAACTCCCTCCATTTGAGAGGTCTTGAGTTTGATTTCCTATGCAAACATGACATCCGAACGGGTATAAAAAATCTCTTGTGGCATCCCTCGAGATATTGGTATACATATATAGGACAACATTGTTGGCCACTTAAGAGTAGCTTTGGATTTTTATCTCTACGCAAGAGTTTTATTCATTTTTGTATCATAGTTGGTTTCTAGGACATGGCCCCAAAATTAATGAATGGGAGATCCAGTGTTTGAACATCCTCCTATGCATCTTCAAAGTGTAGTTTGTTTTTGGAACATGGTCCCAAAATGAACGTGAGATCTAGTGTTTGAACCACCCCTTGTAGTATCTTTGTGGACACATAAAATATCTCCTATGGTTTCCCTCTAGATAGTGGTGTACCTAGATGGGATGGTACTATCAGCCACCTAAGAGTATCTCTAGAGGTTTCTCTCTACCCAAGAGTTTTTTCAAACCACCCCCTATGTGTATTCAAAATACAGGGGACATGGCCTTGAGATGAATGAGAGATTCAATGTTTGAACCACCCCTTGTGTTGTCTTTGTAGATAAAAAAAATATCATGTGGCTTCCCTATAGATAGTGGTATACCTAGATGACATGACACTACCAACCACCTAAGAGCAACTTTGGAGGTTTCTCTCTAACCAAGAGTTTTACTCGCAATGGTGGTGCATTCATGATTATGAAAAATTACCTCCATTTGAGATATCTCATGTTTCAATCCCTATACAGATGTGACATCTGAGTAGGTATAAAAAATCTCTTGTAACTTCCCTCTAAATAGTGGTATACATGGATGGGATAAAAAATGACGACCACTTAAGAGTAGCTCTAGAGGTTTCTCTGTACCCAATATTTTTACCCACAAGGGTGGCAAATTGGTTATTGTGAAAAGCTCCCTTCATTTAAGAGGTCCCAAGTTACAATCCCTATACAGACATGCCATTCGAGTAGGTTTCATAAAATCTTATGTGCCTTCCCTCTAGATAGTGGTATACCTAGATAGGACGACATTGTCGACCACCTAAGAGTGGCTCTAGAGATTTCTCTCTACCCAAGAGTTTTACCCACAAAGGAGACATATTGGTGATTACAAATAACTCCCTTCATTTGAGAGGTCTTGATTTTAAATCTCTATATAGACGTGACATCCAAGTGGGTTTCAAAAAATTCTATGGCTTCCATCTATATAGTCATATACCTGGATGGGATGACATTATCAACCACCTAAGAGCGGATCTAGAAATTTCTCTCTACCCAAGAATTTTACCTGTAAGGGTGGCACATTGGTGATTGTGAACAACTCCTTCCATTTGAGAGGTCTTGAGTTCAAATTCCTATACAAATGTAACATTCGAGCAGGTATCAAAAATATCACATGGCTTCCCTTTAGATAGTGATATACCCATATGGAATGGCACTATTAGCCACCTAAGATAACCTCTTGAGGTTTCTCTATACCCATGATTTTTTGTTCTATCTTTGTGGACACAAAAAAATCTCATGTGGATTCCCTCTAGATAGTGGTATACGCAAATGGGATGGCACTATCGACCACCTAAGAGAAGCTCTAGAGGTTTCTATCTAACCAAATGTTTTACCCACAAGGCTAGCACATTGGTAACTATGAGAAAATCCCTGTATTTTAGGGGTCTCAAGTTTGAATCCCTATACAAAAGTGACATCCAAGTATGTATAAAAGATCTCTTGTGGCTTCTCTCTAGATAGTTGTATACCCAGATAGGATGGCACTGTCAAACACCTAAGAGTAGCTATGGAGGTTTCTCTCTATCCAAGAGTTTTACCCACAAGGATGGGGCGTTGGTGATTGTGAACAACTCCCTCCATTTTAGAGGTCTCAAATTTGAATCCCTATATAGAGGTTACATCTGAGCTAGTATCACAAAATCTCCTATGGCTTCCCTCTAGATAGTGGTATACCTAGATGGGAAAATATTATCGTACACCTAAGAGCAAATTTGGAGGTTTATCTCTACCCAAGGGTTTTATCCATTATTTTAGCATAGTTGGTTTTTGGGACATGACCCCAAAATTAATAAATGGGAGGTTCATTGTTTGAACCACCCCCTATGCATCTTTGAAGTGAAATTGGTTTCTAGGACATGACACTAAGATGAACAAGAGATCCATTGTTTGAATCACCCCTTTTGTTGTCTTTATGAACAAAAAAATCTCCTATGGCTTCCCTCGAGATAGTGGTATACCTATATGGGATGGCACTATCGACCACCTAACATCAGCTTTGGAGAACTCTCTAACTAATATTTTTAGTTTGTCGTTGTAGAGTAGTTGGTTTCTAGGACATGACCCTAAAATTAATAAATGGGAGATCCATTGTTTGAACTACCCCTTGTACATCTTCAAAGTGTAGGTTTCTAGGACATGGCCTAGAGATGAATGGGAGGTCCAATGTTTGAACCACCCCCTGTGTTATCTTTGTTGACACATACAAAATCTCTTGTGTTTTTCCTCTAGATATTGGTGTTAGACACTAAAATCTTGTCAATACGATTATGCTACCATAAGCAACGGTGAAAATGACATACCAAGGCCCCTAGGGCAGCCCTCAACAGGTATACAATGGTTCTAACCACTTAGTGTATGGTTTTGGAATGTTTCAGGCCAATTTTGGGATATTTTGAACACCCATTTTCTATTCATCCCACCTTGGTATGAATACATATTCTATTTGTCCCACCTTGGAGTGAATAACAACATTCATCCCAGGATGGGATGAATAGCAGGTTTGACTAGTAAAAAGTTAAATATGGACAAATGGTGCTTGGTAACAGTCATATTCTTGCCTATTATTGCATGCAAGTCAGAGCACACAATATATTTATGCCTTAATCTATGAATGAGGCCAAATTGTGAGATTCTCTTCCCCCTCCAATGCATGTTGCCCTAGTGGCCAAGTGGCGCCTCTTGCCCTGCATGCCCTTTCATGCATTTTGACCCATGAGCCTCTTTGGGCTATACAATTGATCTAATTTCAAGATAAAATATAGAGAGGAGTTTTGGACAAAGAAACGGATTGCTGCTAATATTTCCTTTCACCTTTTGTGTCCATTTTTACCTCGAAATATCTACCTAGCGAAGGAGGTTTGCGAGGGAACTAGTAGGCGTAATTTGTCACATAACCGAACCATATGAGTGAATTTACTCATCAAATTTGATGAAAATACCCCCCATAGTGTTTTTCATCAATCCCCAATAGAATTGGTGGTAAAATTTAGGCAAAATTGGTGGGCATCCCACCCCCGGGCGCCCCCTAATTTGTGATAGTCCTATTCATCCCACCCTATGACGAATAGAAATATGTGCAAAAATTTTATAATTATTTATTTTCTACATGATAATGTTATTGTTTAGTTAAAATTTCATGTCATTCTGAGTTATATTGGCCGAGATATTGTAATTTTAGTGTTTTGTAGGGCCTCATGCAGGTCTTTGGTGATCATCTGGAGAAACACCTAAAATGTCTTTGATTTTACAAATATTATCATATGGGTTTTGCTAAAATGTTATTTTATGTATACTGTACAAATTTCATAGGTTTTGGATATGTTTAGGTTAAGAAATTGCATGCTTTGGGTTTTGTAGGTTGAGGAAGCGCACAACGATTATGCCACATCAATGGACACAATTTCGATGTGATTTTGGGTGATATCTTCCCAAAACATATTATTTTTATTATATATGTAATTTAAAATTATTTTGAGTTTATTTTATATAGGCGCGCCATATATGCTCTTTTCTTGTTTGTGGGGATTGCATGTTTTACATCATACACACTTGCTATTTGATATTTTTGGTTTCCTTATGTTCAGACATAGGTCTCTATAGTGCATTAGGAAGGATCATAGGACATTAATATCCAAGATACAAGCAGCAGAAACCTTGGCCCACCCACTTTGATTGTGGGTACGAGGAAAGACATTGGATGTGCACTCAAGTTACTTGAAGGATTTTGATCCTTGGGCACCCGATTTGTAAACTGTTGTATAAATAATTTGAGACCTCAAAGGAGAAATTTTGTAACCTGGATTTGATCTACCTAATTAATAATAATTCGATTTAATTTGCTCCATTTCTTGTTATTTGCTATCTTTTCCATCTTACTTGCATGCTTTCATTTGATGCTCTTAAGCAGTAGGACATAGATACACATATTGTTTATCATAATTTGGTGCAATATTTTTTCCTATTTCAGTGGCGATCACGGTGGGACCTAGTCCCTTTTGATTTAGGTGAATTTGGAGTTCATTCTTCATCTTTCAATGTTGTAGGTGTTATTCATTCTGGATAGAAACGAAACTTGATCTGCTATTTGTGCCACCCTGGGATGAATGCAAATTCATCCCACCCTAGAACAAATAAAGACCTGCTATTCATCCCACCCTAGAGTTAATAGAATCCAGAGAGTTTTCAGGGCAGAATTCTAGAAATAGCAAGTTTTGGTAGTGATGAGGCAGGCAACTGAATCTTTCATCTCTGTTTTGCACTTTAAAAAATTGTTTTACTTTGATTTATCCCACGTATTTTGAGTTTTTAGAAAGGTTAAAAGTTAGTTTTCCTTTTTATTAAACATAAAATAACAAAAACATATAAAATGAGAAAATAAAAATAAATTAGAAGTAGGAATGAATCTCTATGGTTTGCTTTCTTGTAGCCTACCCAATGGGTAGGCTAACATTTAGGGTTTTGTATTTCTAGATACATTTGTGAGTTCTTTTTATACTAAATTTATGAAAGTAAAATGTATCTTTTGCATGCATATAGTGAATGATCATCGAATGCTTATTTTCTTACTTTCTTTGACTTAAAAGGAACCACACACACCATTATTCACTTAAATGCTAGTGATGTGGATTTCATCACCATCCAATAGTAGAGTTCAACGAGGTGGATTCCATCTCCACTCGTTGTCTCAAATCCCACAAACCTTGTTCTTTGCCAAGGCTAGTTCCAATATCTATCATAGCCCATGGGTTATAGCACGTATCTCTCTTCGAAGAGGTATATCACAGATTATGGGTGAAATGGGTGAGGAACTGGTAGGACCTATGCTCCTTGGCCATGTGTGGACTTCATTACCACACATTATAGGTGGGATAACATGATATGGAGTTCATAGCCAATTTTTTGAGTTGTGAGTATACAGGTGAAATCCACTTAAACACAAGAGTATCATCCAACAAGATTTCAAACACGTGACACAAGGTCATTCTTTACAAACAACACATCTAAAACACACAAAATAGTTTAAGGATTCACATATAAAACTTAAAAAAGATAATCATCTATCTTATTGAGTGTTTCCTTTTCATGTTTACTATTTCATTAAGAATTTTTAAAGGAGATAATCACTTAGGGATTGGTAGAGAGTTACAATGGTGTGCACCTACAGCCAAGTCCAATCACGGGTGGAAGCTATGGAGAATGGACTAGGAGATATGATTCATCTCCACTATAGCCCTAGGACCTGGTCATACCTACTTGGTGAGCCTCTACTCAACCTAGCCCCAATACAGCAGGGCGTGAGCCACACCTATGAGGGAGCCTTATGTAGGACACCTTGAGGGGTGATGGACTTTACTTGGGAGAGTGTTCTCAGTATTTAGATACATCACATGCCTTATTTGATGAAAGGAAACAACACACTGAGGTGCTAGTAGATAGAGTGGTGCCACACATATGTGTACCTATTAGGGCTAACATGCCTATTCATAGGATAGAGCACGACTTCACACACTAGGTAGAACAGGTTGGTATGACCTTGCCTACATGTTGCCTTGATAGGGTACAACAACATAGGCAACCTGACGAGTATGATACTCGTTGCTCGGGGTGAGCCAAATCCACCCTACCCTTCCTCATCCATGAAGGAGGGCATGAGGAAGTCCCAAATTTTCCTCAAGAGTAGTATTTCGTGCATGCATGATGTGCCTCTGCACCCACTGAGTATAATGAGCATATGCTCTGGCCCGAACCTCAAGTCAATGCAACGGCCCTTGATCGAGGGAAGCACATGATAGATGTCACTGATTATATTGAACAAGATTGACCCTAAGTCAAGATGCACATGCCTCCTAGGCCTCACACTACAGAATAGGTTAAATAGGTAGTTTCAAGATATGCAGAGCACCAAGCTCAGTTCAAATAGCTTCAGTAAGACAAGGAACAACTAGACTGCTTACATCAACTTGAGAAAGAAAGAATAAAATAGTATACCAACAAGCTATTCTAGAAGACTTTATGAGAGAGGTACCCTACCCCTAAGATACATAGACAGGAAGTCCACCCGATATAGCCCATACTCATTCGAGATAGGTCTCCTAGGCCTTATTCAATGTTGCCTCCATGACCTCCTAGGACAGATCATGATTTTCCTTCGAGGCCAAATATAGGCCGCCCACAACGGGAAGATACCCCTCTTTATAGATTGGCTCAAGAAACACCCTATGGGGCCTATACAGGGCATGAGCCAAAGGTAGGGTATTTGGATATGCCTTACCAAGGCAGGGTGGTGACATACCACCACCCTGCAATAGGTTGGAGGATTCTAGACCTCCACCACAGGATGCAAGCAAGGACGAGGAGATCAAATACTCAGGCCCGTATAAAGCCTTACTAGAGCACCTAGAGTCAGTAGAAAACAAGACCTCTATATCTGGATCTCAAAAGCCCACTATGCACCAATTACATAGTCAACACATCCATCCTTCGATGCCTACGCCTCCCTATATAGAGCAATTTAAGTTACCTAAATTGACTATATTTAAGGGAGAGGAAGATACGTAGGAACATGCCACAAAATTATTGGGTCAATGCAAGTTACCCTCTCTAGACCAGCCTTGGAGTGGTTTTACCAAATCCATAAGCATAACATCCACAATTTGGACCAACATGTAGATGTGTTCCTAGAATACTTCACCTTCAATACCAAGAAGGCGATGTTGGCCGATCTAGCTGGGTTGAAATAATATGACGATGAGTCAATAACAAACTATGATAATAGGTGGTAAACCTTACTTGCCAAGCTGCCTTATCTTCTACCCATATCAGAGTTGACTCAGATGTTTTCCAAGACCTGCCTGAAGCCGATATCCTTGTTGTTGCAGCTGCAACAGTATGCAAGTCTTGAATATGCCCTAGCATAGGCTAGGATCATCAAAGAAATCAAGATTCAAGAGGGCAAGATTGTGAAGACTCGCAATAAGGAGTGGAACAAAAATGCTAAAAACACCCCAGCATAGCCTAAGCCAACAGTAGTAAATAAGGTTACCATTAGTGTCCCAGGGCCAGTGCAAGTAGTGCCACCTCAAAAGCCTAATTATCATGCCACTCTTGGGAACTATGCCAAGGAAAACTAGAATAATAGAGGGCAAAATCAACATCGCCCCAAGCGATATTTCACACCCATTGCAAAGTCAATGGACTCATTTTTTGAGTGCCTCTTAGCGACCAATGCAATCCACCTGCCTAAAAGTCGACCCATCGACCCAAATGCATCGAAGCCCAAAGGATACAGAGAAGACCTATATTACAGGTTTCATAGGCAAAACGGGCATGATGTGCAAATGTGCTACAAGTTCAAGCACTTGGTACAGGACATGATCTATAAGAATGCCCTTCAGGTGGACAATCCTATTGTACTAAACAACCAACAAATGAAGGTCTTTAAAGACCCCTTGTCTACTCATGCGGAGCAGGCCAAGACAGTACCCCAAGTGAATGAGGTTCACCATGTCCCCCCTAAGCAGGGGTATGTTGGCATGATCAACATTTTCATGAGGAATAGGTGGTACCCAAGTCCAACCATGCCACCCACGATTCAAAGTGATGTCCCTTCGATGTCACAACTTTTACCGCCTCCTATGTCGAGCATCCCACCTAGGCCTATGGTCACAATTAAGAGTAAGATCACTCGAAGCTTAAGAATGACATCTGCCCTACTCTCCATCTATGATCTCATCTAGAAATTGCCTCCTCATAGAGAAGCCTTGATGGAGATCCTTAAGGAAATCAAGCTTCCATCCCAGGAATCCAACTCTTTAAACAACTTCATGGGACATGTGCTGTAATGCGCAAAACCAGTGATTAACTTTTGAGAAGATGATATTAAACCGATTCCAAATGATATGGTAGATCCTCCATTGCACATCGTCACATGTGTGAATGAAACACCATACAAGAGAGTGTTGATAGACATTGGGTCTTCTAGCAACATCATCACTACAATAGCTCTCAAGCACTTGAAGCTCCTAGCATCCCATATTGTCATATCTACCTACACCCTCCAAGCATTCAACGATGTCATATGCTCAATAGTTGATATTTGGTTTAAAAAAAATAAAAAATTTAAAGACAGCACAAGTGATATCCCCTTACCTCTTATAAGCCCTATTTTTCCTTTTGCGCTTGTCATGCCATAGTCAAACATGTTTATCATTACTGATACAACAGGAAGCAAAAAGAGAAAGGAGGAATGATAACAAATTCACTGAATTATTTAGCTAGTAGGTAAACCTAGTTGTTCAGGAATTAGAATGAATAATACCTTTGGGACATCGGTTTGGATAAATTCCATCCTTGCAAATGCAAATGAACTCTGAATTGAAAGAGTTGTAGCCACAGTAACCATTAGTGTTAAGACAATCACTACAGTTCTTGTATAGGTTGGCTTCATTGATTTTCCATTTCGTTACTGCCTCTTGTACAGTTGTTGTTTCCTTCGACCCACGGAATGGATCAAGATATAGAGAAAACGTACCATTACACTGAGATATGTTTAAGTCTATGCTCGGTTGAGCGATGACCTCAAAAATATTCTTGGTGGCCGCGTCCCAGTCTATAACAAGGGAATTATTGGAGATTTGGCAGTTAGAAATATTAATCCAGATTTCACGCCTCCGCCGAACTGCGCTCCGAACTTGGGCGAAGCCGGACTGCGCTCGCGCAGTTGGGGATCCCGGCAAAAAGTTTGACATGACGTCGCACCTACCCTCTGACAGATGTGACATCTGACAGATCCGATCGCCGCAGAAGTTAATGCCAGTTCGGCGATTTAATGCCAGTTCGGCGATTGGTCAAAAACCCTAGTTGAGGGTCTGTCAGAACCTATCAGAGGACAAACCCTATCTTCCTCTCCCCGCGGCTATATAAGGCAGTTCGGGTCTTCAAAAAAAAAGTGTGGAAGGAGTGAAAGTGTAGAGAAAGTGCAGAGAATAGAGCAGAGAAAGAAAGGAGAGCGTTTCAGTGAGCAGTGTGGCTCATCTGATTAATGTCCGAGCAGCCGACTCGACATTTTTCCTTTTAGTTTATCCTGCAGCTTAGTCTGCAGATGTTATTTCCTTAGTTGAGGACTTTTGTAACCCTCGTTTCATATGAATAAAGTTTGTTGTTGTTTAAGGCATCTTTAGGGTTTGCAGTTATTTTTATGTGCTAAAGTTTGTTGTTCTCTGTACAAATCGCCTCAGAGCGATTTCGTTCGGGTTCTATAAGTTAGAGCTCAGATCCGAGACTTTGCTCTCAGTTTCGGTGTTTCTCTCCTCCCAGCCAAGCAAGCCAACGCCGCAACCGCGCAAGCCTCCGGACAGAAAAATTTTGCAAGGCCAAAATTTGGCTAAGTCCGAAAGAGTCTTCCCAACTTCGTTGCGCAACCAGTGCCGAGATGCGCAACGAGCGCGGCCAAGAGTGGCGAGCCGAGTGCGCAATAGTTGGAGCGCACCCGAGTGCGCAAGCACAACCGATTGCGCAACAGGAGCGCACTCGAGTGCAAAGTGAACTCGAGTCGGCCTTCCCTCTTCGCGTGCACCTGAATTCGCACTTCGCTCCGAGTGGACTTGCTCCCTCCGGCCTCGCTCGATGAGAATAAAAATAAAATTCTTCAAATTGGTATCAGAGCTAATGCTCCCTTGATGCGGAGACCGAAGCAGAATGGCTTCCAGCAACAACAATTTGCAGTTGCAAATCCCGCGCTTCAATGGGAAAAATTACGATTAATGGAGCATCCGGGATGAAGATCCTGTTCGGATCTCATGAGCTATGGGAGTTAGTCGAGAACGGCTACCCAAAACGGCAGATGCAACAGCACTGCCGCCCTCTCTCAAGCGAGACAAGGACCTGTTGAAAGAGAACACGAAGAAGGACCAGAAGGCCCTCTTCTACATCATGCAAGCGGTCGAGGAGTCCATCTTCCTGCGGATCGCATCGGCCACCAAGGCGAAGCGAGGCTCAGGAGATTACGGCCGGCTCGTACCGGGGCACCAATAAGGTAAAGTTGGTGAAGCTACGAGATGCTCAGGAGGGAGTTTGAAAATCTGCAGATGAGTGAGTCCGAGTCCATGAGTGATTTCTTCACCCGGACGACGGACATTATCAACCAGATGCGGTTGAATGGAGAAAATGTGCAGAGCCAGAGAATCGTGGAGAAGATTCTCAGAAGTCTGCCTGCCAAGTTTGACTCGGTTGTGATAGCAATCGAAGAGTCGAGGGATCCGACAACCCTCTCGACAGACGAACTCATGGGTTCATTGCGGACACATGAACGAGAGGTTGAGTCGTTCATCTCGGACCTCTCTGGAGCAAGCATTCGGGGCTCGGGTCTCATTTCGAGACAACGGCGAGACAAGATTCCCACCATGGCGCCTCTAGTTCTCATGGAGGAAGAGGCAAAGGCGGGCGTGGGAAAGGCAACAAGCAAGGAGGACGGTCAAATCCTAGCAAGGGAGAGACCAGCTGTAATTTCCATCAGTAAGGTGGAAGAGGCGGTTCGAGAAATCGGCAAAGCTGGATCCGAGTCGGAGAAGGACATGTCAAAGGTCCGGTGCTATTTTTGCAAGAAGTTCGGCCATTACATCTCACAGTACGAGAAAATGGATGGCCACGGAGAACCGATAGCAAGCCCATTACACGGATGAAACCGGAAATGCGGCAGGAGGAAATGTGTTGTTGACTTGCAACATTGAGGAGGAGTGCCTGAAGAATGTCTGGTATTTAGACAGTGGGTGCAGCAACCACATGACGGGGAACAAAGATATGTTCTCCCAACTAGATGAAACAGTCCGGTCCGAGGTGAAGATGGGGAACAACAACAAGGTTCCCGTAATGGGGAAAGGAAAAATCCTCATCCGCACCAGGCACGGTGAACGAAAGCAGATCTGTGACGTCTACTATGTGCCTGGCCTGAAGCATAACTTGTTGAGCGTTGGACAAGCTCGTGTAGAAGGGACATACGGTCCAGTTCAAAGATGGAGCTTGCACCATCGGAGACAAGTCGCATGGGCAGATTGCTACAGTGTCCATGACGAAGAACAAAATGTTTCCGTTGCAGATTCAGAATGAATCATTGATGTCTCTGAGTGCAGTTGTGAAAGATGCTACCTGGTTGTGGCATCTCAGATTTGGTCACCTGAATTTTAGTGGCCTAAATCAACTGCACAAGATGCAAATGGTGAAGGGTTTACCCCTGATAGAGCAGCAAAATCAAGTTTGTGAGGGTTGCTTAGTCGGCAAACAACATAGGGATTCGTTCCCTTCCGGTCAGTCTTGGAGAGCATCACGGCCATTGGAGCTGGTGCACTCAGACATTTGCGGTCCGATGCAGACCAGCACGTTTGTCGGCAACAAATACTTCTTAACATTCATAGATGACTTCAGTCGGAAGACTTGGATCTATGCCATCAAGTTGAAGTCAGAAGCATTTGCCAGATTTAAGGAGTTCAAGGCTCTGGTGGAGAAATAGAGCGGATATCAGATCAAGACTCTCAGGACAGATGGTGGAGGTGAATACATCTCCAACGAATTCCATAACTACTGCAAGCAGCATGGAATTCGAAGGCAGTTCACTGCCAGATACACGCCACAGTAGAACGGCGTAGCTGAGAGGAAGAACCGGACCATCATGGAGATGGCACGAAGCATGATGAAGGCGAAGGGATTGCCGCACGAATTTTGGGCAGAGGTTGTAACATGTGCAGTCTACCTGCTGAACAGATGTCCCACCAAAAGTGTGAAGGACAAAATCCCTCAGGAGGCCTGGAGCGGTGTGAAGCCAAGTGTGGCTCACTTGCGTGTGTTCGGGTGCATTGCATATGCACATGTTCCAGAAGAGAAGCGGTAGAAGTTGGATGATAGAGCTGAGAAGTGCATTTTCATAGGGTACAGTGAGCAGGCGAAGGCATATAGGCTGTACAACCCTGTGACGAAGAAGCTCATCATCAGCCGTGATGTGAAGTTTCTTGAAGATGAAGCTTGGAACTGGAAGTCAGAGACTGGCCAACAGTAGTACAGTCTGTTGACTTGGAAGAAGGAAGTGTGCAGCCACCTGCAACTTCCAATAGCAACAGCGGTGCCGACAGTAGCACGACCACTCCATCTCGGTCGCCTCCATGTGCAAGTAGAATCCGGAACACAGGTGACGCCGGCGAAGACAAGGAGCTTGCAAGAAATCTACGAGGCAACCCAAACCCACGTAGATGAAGAGTACTCGACTTTGCATTCTTTGCTGAAGTTGATCCGGTAGAGTTCGAAGACGCAAGTCGAGAATCAGAAGTGGGTGCGAGCGATGGATGAGGAGATTAAAGCCATTGAAAAGAATGAGACATGGCAAGCGACAGATCTTCCGGTAGGGAAGAAGACCATTGGGGTCAAGTGGGTGTATAAGACAAAGTTCAACGCCCAAGGAGACGTTGACAAGCATAAGGCCAGACTGGTGGCAAAGGGTTACAAGCGAAGTCGGGCATCGATTACCATGAGGTATATGCCACTGTAGCCCGACTTGACACGGTCGGGATGATCCTGGCATTGGCAGCAACAGGGTTGGAAGATGTACCGAGATGGATGTCAAGTCGGCCTTCCTCAACGGAGTGTTGGAGGAAGAGGTCTACATAGACCAGCCACCGAGTTACGAAATTGAAGGCCGGGAGGGCAAAGTCCTGAAGCTGAAAAAGGCCCTGTACGGTTTGAAGCGGGCGCCCCGGGCTTGGTACGGCCGGATTGACAGTTATTTTCAGGAAAATGGGTTTGTCAAATGCCCATATGAGCACACCATGTACATGAAGACAAATGAAGCAGGTGAGCTCATTATCGTCTGCCTGTATGTGGACGATTTGATTTATACTGGCAACAACAATGTTCTGTTCGACCAGTTCAGAACAACCATGAAGAAGGAGTTCGAGATGACGGACTTAGGGCTGATGAAGTATTTTCTCGGCATTGAAGTTGACCAATCGGCAGATGGCATCTTCATTTCTCAGATTAAGTATGCGAAGGATGTCCTGAAGCGGTTCAAGATGGAGGACAACAAACCTGCCATCACACATGTTGCCACAGGTTTGAAGGCGAGCAAGTTGGATTTAGGGAGGAATGTTGATCCAACCCTGTTCAAGAGGCTAGTTGGCGATCGATGTATTTGACTGCAACTCGACCAGATCTGATGTTCGAAGTCAGTCTGATCAGCCATTTCATGGAGACTCCGAAGGACACGCATTGGCAAGCAGGCAAGAGGATCTTGCGCTATGTCAATGGGACGCGGAACAATGGCCTATTTTACGCCAGACAGGACCAGTTGGACCTGGTCGGCTTCACAGATAGTGACTGGGCTGGCAGTACCGACGATCGAAAGAGCACCTCCGGGTATGCTTTCCATCTCGGATCAAGGGCAATCTCATGGGCGTCCAAGAAACAACCCATCGTTGCGTTGTCCACGGCCGAAGCGAGAATATGTCGCCGCCACGTCAGCCGCATGCCGAGCAGTTTGGCTGCGAAGAGTTATGAGTGAACTAAACTATCCTCCGGAAGGCGCGACAACAATTTTTTGTGATAACAATTCGGCCATCGCATTGTCAAAGGATCCCGTGTTCCATGGCCGGACGAAGCACATCGATATTCGTTATCACTTCATCAGAGAGTTGGTGAAGTCCGGAGAAATTCAACTGCAGTTTTGCAGATCCAAGGAGCAGTTGGCGAGATATTTTCACGAAGCCTTTGAAGGAGGAAGACTTCGGCGAGTTGCGAGAGCGACTTGGAGTCAAAGCGCTCGTGAAATCGAGGCTTAAAGGAGGGTGTTAGAAATATTAATCCAGATTTCACGCCTCCCAACTGTGCTCGAACTTGGGCGAAGTCGGACTGCGCTCGCGCAGTTGGGGATCCCGGCAAAAGTTTGACATGACGTCGCACCTACCCTCTGACAGATGTGACATCTGACAGATCCGATCATGCCGCAGAAGTTAATGCCAGTTCGACGATTGGTCAGAAACCCTAGTTGAGGGTCTGTCAGAACCTGTCAGAGGACAAACCCTATCTTCCTCTCCCCGCGGCTATATAAGGCAGTTCGGGTCTTCAGACAAAAGTGTGGAAGAGTGAAAGTGTAGAGAAAGTGCGGAGAATAGAGCAAAGAAAGGAGAGCGTTTCAGTGAGCAGTGTGGCTCATCTGATTAATGTCCGAGCAGCCGACTCGACATTTTTCCTTTTAGTTTATCCTGCAGCTTAGTCTGCAGATGTTATTTCCTCAGTTGAGGACTTCTGTAACCCTCGTTTCATATGAATAAAGTTTGTTGTTGTTTAAGGCATCTTTAGGGTTTGCAGTTATTTTTATGTGCTAAAGTTTGTTGTTCTCTGTACAAATCGCCTCAGAGCGATTTCGTTCGGGTTCTATAAGTTAGAGCTCAGATCCGAGACTTTGCTCTCAGTTTCGGTGTTTCTCTCCTCCCAGCCAAGCAAGCCAACGCCGCAGCCGCGCAAGCCTTTCGGACAGAAAATATTGCAAGGCCAAAGTTGGCTAAGTCCGGAAGAGTCTTCCCAACTTCGCTGCCGCAACCCGACTGCGCCCGAGATCCGAGCGCAGCCCGATTGCGCCCGAGATCCGAGCGCAGCCCGAGTGCGCAATAAGTTGGAGCACACCCCGAGTGCGCAAGCGCAAAACGTGGGAGCGCACTCCGAGTGCGCAAGCGAAGCGCGAGTCGGGGCCATTCCCTCCTTCGCCGTGCGCCGTCCGAAGTTCGCACTTCGCTCCCGACGTCGGACTTCGGCAAATCGCCCTGCGCTGTCTAGAGTTCGCACTTCGCTCTCGGACGTCGACGAATCGAAAATAAAATTCTTCACTTGGAAGTCATTAACTATGATAAATGTCTCATTCTCAGGGGAAACCTGTAACACTGTATAATTCTGCCCACTGATATCAAGCACTGAACGTTGTTGGGCCACGCAATTGATGTGAAATTCTGGCAGACCACATGCATATCCTCCATAGTTTCCTACGCCAAATGGAAGTGGGAACTCTATGGTGCCACATGTGTTATTGTTTTTGCAATATTCATACTCCCCGAAGGCGTATAGCGAGCAAGGGCCTAAAATGGAATAGGCAATAACGCCAAAAAGAAGATTGGAACGAGAGTCCATTGAGAATTGGTGACGAGCAAATTGTTCCAAGCGGATTTATCTAATTATGGCCGAGAAGGCTGCTCTGCACCTCAGAAGAGATACCCGAGAAGGCTGCTCTGCACCTGAGAAGAGATACCCGTGGAATGGGTCAAGTCAACAACGATCCTGTTCTGGAATTTCGTTGCAGAGCTACCCGTGGAATGGATCAAGTCAACAACGATCCTGTTCTGGAATCTCGTTCCACTTGATCACATGGCTTAGACTACATCGTACCCCGCAACTTCACGACTCCTAAAAGGGTCACATCTGGACTTTATCGACCGACGACCAGCCGAATAAAAATCAAACAACCATGTGTAACCAATCAAAAAAAACAAGAGGTATTAATATAGAAATATATTATTGTAAATAAAGAGTTTGTGTGAGAACAGCTTCACATGAACCAGTTAAAAGTAGGAGTTTAATTATTTAGAGGACCAAGGATTTCCACCTTTAAACTTCTACCGCATTTACAAAAAAATTGACAAATGTTGAGACTCATAAACCATTCAAATTCCATAACCAAATCAAATGTGCAGAATATATACAAAAGATAAAACAAATGTGGGGTATTGCAATAGTGTTAATGAATTTTATTGATTGCTTTCAAACAAAAATTACTATAAAACATATTGGTGATGTGACCCGGGTTCAATCCCCAAAAACATTATTGGTGATGTGACCCGGGTTCAATCCCCATGGTGGATAGTGGATGTGTATAAGCAGTATTTATTCAATATAAAAAAATAATTATTATAAAACATCTATCTAATTACGTCGATAGGCATCCTACAATGGCAGCCAGAAGGTCAGCCACGCCGTAAATAATATTAATATTTTATTAAAAAAGTTGACGTTAAAAAAATTATCCGACGACATTAAGGGTTATGGTGGATTTAAATATTTAAAAAATATTTAAACTATGAGATAGGTGCCTTGAGATTGATAACTCTCGACGTTTATAGATATATATATTTTATATATCTTTATTTATTTATATTTTTCACATTATTGATTTTAAGGTGAGATTAAAAAAGTTTTTTTTTTTTTTTGTTATATAGGAGAGTTGGTTATAACACTAGGCTTCAAACCAAAGGAGCTACTTCCCAAACCTAATTTGTTTCGTTATTGTTGATCTAACGTGAAAGGAACCATCAACCGCTCGGAATTTATACCATCATTATCGGTCTAACACGCACTCAAAATATTCGGATCAGACTACTACCTTTACAAACATTTTACCCTTAATATTTGAACTTGAATGTCTTCTTAGTAAATGCCTAGTTCACTTTATTACAATCGTCATTATTATTGTCTTGTAGTTTAGACAACTACATTTTGGTATTAGAATATATTATTTAGTGGGATTTTAACTTAAGTTATTTTCATTAAAAGGTACATGTTATTAAGTTAACAATATTTTTTATTTGATTTTTTAAATTTTATTTTTTAGAAAAATTATTTATATTTTTTATTATTTATTTATTTATTTTTGGATGAAAAAGCCATTATATTAATAAAATAATGTTTAATCATACAAAAAAGGGTGGGTGAGATTAGCACACCCCGTAAACCAATACATTAACCATTGTGGTTAAGAGTATACAAGAGTTTCAGAAACAGTCCACAAACTGCCAATAACAACTGTCAAAACAGTATTAAATATGCATTCGAAAAGAAAGAAGCCAAGAAATTACTACCACTTGGAAGGGGAAGGAAGATGCACATGACTCATAATGCAGGGTACATTCCCCCAATGATCCATGAGGGTACACAAGTACTGCAACTCCACCTATACTTTTTTAACCTATACTTGAATCTGTAACCAACAATCAAAGAATATATCATATTTATCAGCAACAAAGAAGACATGTCCGACATCTTGCTGAGAAAAGTACCAATTCTAAAAATATTCCAAACAACATCCAAGTTGAAGGAAAAAGTAATAGGGTCACCCAAAATAACATGCACCCAAGTAAAATCCTCCTACATAAAAGGTCTGAAAAAATCAAGAAGCCACTCCCAAGTCGACTGAGCCCGATCACAAGACCAAAAAACATGCAGTAAATCTTTCGCTTGTCCACAAACCGGGCAAATGAGATTATGAACACCCAGATGCTTGAGCCTACTACCAATAGGTAACCCTTGATGTAAGAGACTCCAAGCAAAAAAACTTTGTTTAGGTTCAATATAAGTAGCCCAAGCAATCCGAAACCTCTTATTCCATTGGGAGGGAAGAGAGACTAAATTCCATCTCAGAGTGAGCTTATCAAACATTGGAACTTGTGGGGTGAGCCATTTGTAACCAAGATGAGATTTATATTGCAAAATAGGAAGCTCCCCAGGCCAACACCAATCTGACCACCAGGGTTTTTGAAAATGCTTATGTAGTTTGCTCCAAATAGAAAACATAATACTATCAATAACCACCTCATAAGTGTCTTTATCACCAGGATTTAAATTGTGAATTTGACAAAAACTTTCCCAGGGTATCCAACACTTGGCATTTCAGGAGAAGAAATAAAAAATGGAAGCAATACCACGCTTATAGAACCTCTGCGCTCTGACCCACTGCACCAGAGCTAAGGGAGAACCTTGCCAAGTGATAATAGGAGACCACCAAATATTCATGGAAGACAAAGAGGCACCTGCTTTGTGAAAACTCCCTTTCCAACTAAGCCAGGGTTTGAAGGCCTCCCAGGCTTTCCAAATACTTTGAATGACAAAAGAACCTTTAACTTTAATAGGGATAGGGGTAGTAAGAATGGATTGCAATCCCACCCCTTTCCAAATTTTCTTCCCCGAAGCAAACCAGAAGAAATGCAATGCCTGACCAGACACTTTCCAAGATTCATCCCCAATTAAAGATCGGGTGATCCATTTAGCACAAAGGGCAAGACCTTGTCGGTGATAATCAAACAAACCCATGCCTCCACAATCCTTGGGCAAACAACAAATTTCCCAGGCTACCCGATGAAAACCTTGCTTGACAGAGTCTTTGGCCCACAAGAAATCTCTCAAAAGCTTATCCAGCTTTTTATAACAAGATTTGGATGGAACCCAACAAGATGAATAATAGACATGGGTAGTGGCTAAAACCTTAGAACAAATCTGAAATTTTCCTACCAGAGAAAGTTTCTTACTAGTCCAGTAAGAAAGCTTCTTTTCCACTTTATCAATAACATACTGCCATAATTGAGCAGAGGAACCATGAAATGCAAAAGAAATTCCAAGAAATTTAAACACCTCACCCGGATGAATCCAAGTCCATTGGAATTGATGTAACCAGTGTGGCAGTTGAAATTGAGATTGCCGAAAACAGGATGTTTTTTTCCATTGTATAGAAGAACCAGAAGCTAAACAGAACACCTCTAAGAAACTAATAGCCGAGGAAAGGGATTGCTCATCTTATTGAAGTGTTAAGAAGGAATCATCTGCAAAATGACCATTGACCAACTGATGGTCAGAATTAGGGAGAGCAATACCCTTGATTAATCCTTGATCCATCTTATGGGCCAACAAATAGCCAAAAGCCTCTGTAGCAAGAATGAAAAGAGATGGAGTAAGAGGGCACCCTTGTCTCATAGAGCGACCAAGAGAAATTTACTGAGATTGACTATTATTCAAGGTAAGAATAGTTGAAGCTTCTTGAAATAACATAAGAATGGTGCTCACAAATACTATCCCAAAACCTAGAACCTAAAGCATGGCAGTTATGAAGTACCACTCCATCTTATCATAGGCTTTCTCAAAGTCTATCTTAATGAATAAAGCATCTTGTTAAAACTTTCTTGCCCACTCCATACCTTCCCAAACAGTAAGAACATTATCAATAATGTATATTCCCTTAACAAAGCCAATTTTTTCAGGTCTGACAATTAAAGGCAGAATAGATTTAAGCTTAAGCGCAAGGGCTTTAGCAATAATCTTGTAGCTCACATTAAGCAGGGTGATCGACCTCCAATTGGTGATGAGATCAGGATCTCCAGACTTAGAAATAAATTTAACATTGCCTTTGTTAATAATGGAACCCAGTGAACCACATTGCAGGGCTTCAAGATAAACTTTGTGGAGATCAGAACCAAGCATATCCCAAAATTCTTTATAGAATTCACATGGGAAGCCATCAAGCCCAGGCACCTTATCATTGGCCATAAGTGACAAGGCAATTTTTAGATCTTCCAGAGAAATATGAGTGTTACAAAATAACATTTGCTTAGGAGAAAGCTTGTTGGGGACAACAGCGGTACAATCAGCAAGAGCTTGCCTTCTAGCATCATCAAGGGGTTGAGAAGCAAAAACACCTTGATAATGTGAAACAAATACTTTGACAATGTTTGAAAGATATGTAAATCTCTGTACATCAACTTGAATGGCTTGAAATTGAGAATGTTGAGTAGGAGGTCTGAGGCACTGAAAAAATTCTTTGGTCACTCTGTCCCCCACTTTGAGCAAATGCATTCAAGCACGTAATTGAGCCCCCTTGGCTTCATACAAATCAACCTTTTTTAGCTCATGTCGAATGGAAGAAACTTGAGATTGAGCAACAGAGTTGAAAGGAGAGGCTTCAATCCTGAGACAGGATTTGGATAGCTCACTTTGCAAGGCAGACTTAGCCTATTTTCATCGTTTTGCAACTTCAACACCCAAAGTTCGCAACACCTTAGTGGTTCGTTGAATGGCAACATTCCACCATTCAATCCTTCCAAAAATACCATCAGGTCTAGGAATCAAATTCCAAATGTGGCATATATGAGCTTTCATGCTAAAGCTATGCAAAAAATAAACATTTAGGTAAAACTGTGAAGAATGCACTCTAGGTTGAAAATTTTACATTGCCACCGAGAATAAAATAGGTGAATGATCAGACAGTGTAGTACCAGGAAAAGTCAACACATACGGTGAAGAAGGCAAAATATGGGAGAGCTGAAAGTTGTCACACTCAGAAATCATGGCTCTATCCAATCTTACCAAAACCCTAGAAGAAGCAGCCTGAAAATTGGACTAAGTGTACCAAAGAGCCTGCGGGAAGTCAGAAGGCGAGAAGCAGGAATTAGGGTCATAAATGCGAAGCTTGTTTTTCATAAGAAACCAAGCTTCTATTTCACCTAAACACCACCACATCAGGACATGACTGACCTTATCAGAAGATTTATCCACCATATTAAAATCTCCACAGAGCACCTAAGTGGCAAATGGCAGATTCATGGCAAGCCATCTCCACAACTCGCATCTATCAGAAGCGATATTTGAGGCATACACATTAACCACTCCAAGCGGTTTTCCATAGATCTCGAGTAAAATCCAGACAACTTGATTGGATGGGTCAACACCCCAAGTCACAACATTATTCTATAATCGAGGCCCAAGGATAGTGATGGCTCCTCCTTTTCTTGGGGAATGCTTTGTGGCAAAAGAGGTACTTCATGGCCACAAAAAATCACATGTACACTACAAATTGAAATCATAAATCTTAACTTCTTATAGACATAAAATATCGAGGCTTCCATGCATTCAAGAAACATTTGAAATCTCATTTCGGACCAAATATTTTATGATCGGGTCTGTCAGTCCTCGAACATTCCATGATAAAAAAATCATTGGGATTTGTCAGGATGCATGATCTCCATGACATCCTCTGCATCACCCAAACCTGTAAGTGAGCCAAAATAGTTGGAGGTTGCATGGAAAGCATCACTGTTTAGTTGTCGACGTTTATCATTCCGAATAGGGCTACAGGAGCGACGAGCCTTCAAGGTCCGACCCTCCTCCACTGAAGAATTATCTGGAGCTGCCACCACTAAGGCCAAAGAAGGGCCCGACCAAATAAGTTGAGACATTGGTGGAACTGGGGGTTGCATGTCAACAACGAAGGGGCCGCATCAACAGGATTCTGAACAACTTCAACAGAATCTTGCATGTCTTGAGAAGGAGAAGGGGCAGGTTGTGCAGTAGAAATCGAAGCTTCTTGTTGCTTAGTACCACGAGATTTCTTGCTAGAGACAGTAGTCCATTCTTCAGTGTTTCTCCATGATCCATTAGCAGGAGCTGTAGGAGTGGGCGAGGGATTTGCCTTATATTTCCATTCCATCAAATGGCACTCCTGAATTTTGTGAGCTGCAGATTGACACTGATAACAGGTATTGGGTAAATTGATATAGGCAACTCTTTGCCTTATGGATTGGTCCCCGATTTTAATATCAATAAACTCCTGCAAATCCTTAGTAAGGTCAACTTTGATACAAACCCTTCTAGTGGGTCGAGCGGAGAAAAAATTTTCTGGCTCAAGGCAAACAAACTTACCTAAGGGGGCAACTAAAGTCTGCAAAAAATCCCAAAGAGGAATAGGAAGACCAGGGAATTCAACCCACACCGGGACTTCCAATGCAGCTTGAACACTGACTTGGAAATTTCGAGAGTAGGGTTGAAAAATCAACAGAGAATTACGGACAGTCCATGGACCCCTAGACAGAACCTTCTGTGCTTGAGCTGGATCTAAAAAGAGAAAAAGGAAATACCCTTTTGTAAGGTTTTGTACATTCTCCACTTTGACTCCATATGGGCCCCAAACTTGCTAGACCCATGAACGAATAAGGGTATCATATGGGATACAACCTAGAAAATAACCCACCAAGGTATGACTCTCAAACCATTCACAAGCTGTATGGAATTCATGCAAAGGAATAACAGCTTCAGGGACAGGGCCTTTACCTCGTGATACATTGTCAGAATGAACTTGCATGGATGCTTCCCCGATACCATTGAGCTCTCCAGCATACTCAAAATAAATGGAACCGACTGCATGAGCAGCAACCATTAAAAAGGGTGAATTAACACCGCCTCAAGGCAGTGTTAATGCAGCAGACAAGATTTTTCGACTGAAACCCTTATGAAAAATGCACAGCCAGTCTTGCATCAAACTAACAAACTTTTTTTATTTTTTTCTTTTTTAGGAGAACGTTTACAAATTACATTAACAACCACCCTTAAGGGGTTTGAACACAAGATCATTTAAAAAAAAACCACCATCTTAGTCACTAGGGCAACTCTTTTTATTTATTTAAAAAAATTATATTTTATGTTTCTTTAATCTTGGGTAGTGTGATAAATCTCTACGACCCATGAATAGGGCTCAATAGTCTCCTCCCAACCATGATCCCTCCCAAAGTTGAGAGCTACCCTTATCAATAGGGAATTTAATAAATATTATTAATATTTTTAATAGTATAATAATACATTCTTAATTATATTTTTATTTTATATTTCTATCTTTGATTGAAAATAATAATAATTTTTTTATACGTTTTTGTCTTCAAAGAGTAATTGGTTTCTAGGTAATGACCTCGAGATGAACAAGAGGTCCAGTGTTTGAACCATCCCATGTGTTATCTTTGTAAACACAAAAACATCTCCTATGACTTCCCTCTAGATAGTGGTATAGCCATATGGGATGGCATTGTCATCCACCTAAGATCAACTTTAGAGGTTACTCTCTAACTAAGAGTTTTACCCACAAGGGTGGTGCATTGGTGATTGCAAACAACTCCCTCCAATTGAGGGGTCTTAAGTTCAAATTATTATACAAACGTGGCATCCAAGTATGTATAAAAAAATTTTCTATGGCTTTCCTCTAGATAGTTGTATATACCCATATGGGATGACACTATTAGCAACCTAAGAGCGGCTCTAGAGGTTTTTCTCTCTACCCAAGAGTTTTACTTGCAAGAGTGGTGTGTTGGTGATTGTGAACAACTCCCTCCAATTGAGAGGTCCCGAGTTAAAATCCCTATATAGATGTGACATCCAAGCAGGTTTCAAAAAATATTTTATGGCTTCCCTCTAGATAGTGGTATATCTAGATGGGGTGACACTATCAACCACCTAAGAGTGGTTATGGAGGTTTCTATCTACCCAATATTTTTACTTGCAAGGGTGGTGCATTGGTGATTACAAGTAGCTCCCTCCATTTGAGATGTCTCAAGTTTGAATCCCTATATAGATGTGACATCTAAGAGGGTTTCAAAAAATCTCCTATGAATTTCCTCTAGATAGTGGTATACCTTGATGGGATAGCACTGTCAACCACCTAAGAGAGGCTCTAGAGGTTTCTCTCTACCTAAGAGTTCTACCCACAAGGGTGGCACATTGGAGATTGTGAACAACTCCATTTGAGAGGTCTCAAGTTTGAATCCCTATATAGACGTGACATCTAAGAGAATATAAAAATTCCCCTATGGCTTCCCTCTATATCATGGTATACCTATTTGGTATGGCATTGTCGGCCACCTAAGAGCATCTCTAGATGTTTCTCTCTACCCAAGAGTTTTTGTACTATCTTTATGGACACAAAAATCTCATATGACTTCCCTCTAGATAGTGGTATACCTGGATGCGACAACACTATTGGCCACATAAGAGTGGCTCTAGAGGTTTATCTCTAATAAATATTTTTATCCACAAGAGTGACGTGTGGTGATTATGAACAACTCCCTCCATTTGAGAGGTCTCAATTTTGAATCCCTATATAGATCTAACATTTGAGAAAGTATAAAAAATATCTTATACTTTCCCTCTAAATAGTGGTATATCCATATGGGATAGCACTTTTGGCCACCTAAGAGTGGATCTGGAGGTTTCTCTCTACCCAATAATTTTACCCACAAGGGTGGCACGTTGGTAATTGCAAATAGCTCCCTCCATTTGAGAGGTCTCCCATTTGAATCTCTATACAAAAGTGACATCCAAGCAAGTATAAAAATATCTTCTATGACTTCCCTTTAGATAGTGGTATACCTAGATGGGACAATACTACTAACCACCTAAGAGCAGCTCTAGATATTTCTCTCTACCCAAGAGTTTTTTTGTCATTGTAGCATAGTTGGTTTCTAGGACATGGCCCCAAAATTAATAAATGGGAGGTTCAGTGTTTGAACCACCCCCTATGCATATTCAAAGTGTAGTTGGTTTCTAGGACATGGTCCCAAGATGAATGGGATATCCAGTGTTTGATCCACCCTCTATGTTGTCTTTGTGGACACAAAAAATCTGTGGTTGCTTCCCTCTAGATAGTGGTATATCTAGATGGGATGACATTGTCTACTGCCTAAGAATAGCTCTAGAGGTTTCTCTCTAACTAAGAATTTTAATCCATTTTTGTAGCATAGTTGGTTTCTAGGATATGGCCCCAAAATTAATAAATGGCAGATCTAGTGTTTGAACCACCCCCTGTGCATCTTCAAAGTGTAGTTGATTTTATAGACATAGCCTTGACATGAATGAGAGGTCCAAATTTTAATCCACCCCTTGTGCTATCTTTGTATACACATAAAAAAATTCTTATGGATTTCCTCTAGATAGTGGTATACCTAGATAGGACAACACTATTGACCACCTAAGAGTTGTTTTGGAGGTTTCTCGCTAACCAAGATTTTTTACCCACAAGGGTGGCACATTGGTGATTATGAACTCCCTCAATTTGAGAGGTCTTGAGTTTGATTTCCTATACAAACACGACATCCGAACAGGTATAAAAAATTTCTTGTGGCATCCCTCGAGATATTGGTATACCTATATGGGATGACATTGTTGGCCACTTAAGAGCAACTTTGGAGTTTTATCTCTACGCAAGAGTTTTATTCATTTTTGTAGCACAGTTGGTTTCTAGGACATGGCCCCAAAATTAATGAATGGGAGAGCCAGTGTTTGAACATCCTCCTATACATCTTCAAAGTGTAGTTGGGTTTTGGAACATGGTCCCAAAATGAACGTGAGATCTAGTGTTTGAACCACCCCTTGTAGTATCTTTGTGGATACATAAAATATCTCCTATGGTTTACCTCTAGATAGTGGTGTACCTAGATGGGATGGTACTATCAACCACCTAAGAGTATCTCTAGAGGTTTCTCTCTACCCAAGATTTTTTTCAAACCACCCCCTATGTGTATTAAAAATACAGGGGACATGGCCCTGAGATGAATGAGAGATCCAATGTTTGAACCACCCCTTGTGTTGTCTTTGTAGAAAAAATAAATATCATGCGGCTTCCATATAGATAGTGGTATACCTAGATGACATGACACTACCAACCAACTTAGATAAACTTTGGAGGTTTCTCTCTAACCAAGAGTTTTACCCGCAAGGGTGGTGCATTCATGATTATGAACAATTACCTCCATTTGAGAGATCTCATGTTTGAATTCCTATACAAATGTGACATCTGAAAAGGTATAAAAAATCTCTTGTAACTTCCCTCTAAATAGTGGTATACATGGATGGGACAAAAAATGATGACCACTTAAGAGGAGCTCTAGATATTTCTCTGTACCCAATATTTTTACCCACAAGGGTGACGCATTGGTTATTGTGAAAAGATCCCTTCATTTGAGAGTTCCCAAGTTACAATCCCTATACAGACATGCCATTCGAGTAGGTTTCATAAAATCTCATGTGTCTTCCCTCTAGATAGTGGTATACCTAGATGGGATGACACTGTCGACAACCTAAGAGTGGCTCTAGATATTTCTCTCTACCCGAGAGTTTTACCCACAAAGGAGACATATTGGTGATTGTAAATAGCTCCCTTCATTTGAGAGGTCTTTATTTTAAATCTCTATATAGATGTGACATCCGAGCAGGTTTCAAAAAAATTTTGTGGCTTCCATATAGATAATCATATACCTGTATGGGATGACATTATCAACCACCTAAGAGCGTATCTAGAAATTTCTCTCTACCCAAGATTTTTACCTGCAAGGGTGGCACATTGGTGATTGTGAACAACTCCCTCCCTTTGAGAGATCTTGAGTTCAAATTCCTATACAAATGTAACATTCGAGCAGCTATCAAAAATATCATATGGCTTCCTTTTAGATAGTGATATACCCATATGGAATGGCACTGTTAGCCACCTAAGATAACCTCTTGAGGTTTCTCTATACCCATGAATTTTTGTTCTATCTTTGTGAACACAAAAAAATATCATGTGGATTCCCTCTAGATAGTGGTATACGCAAATGGGATGGCACTATCGACCACCTAAGATAAGCTCTAGAGGTTTCTATCTAACCAAATGTTTTACCCACAAGGGTAGCACATTGGTAACTATGAGAAAATCCCTCCATTTTAGAGGTCTCAAGTTTGAATCCCTATACAAAAGTGACATCCAAGTAGCTATAAAAATCTCTTGTGGCTTCTCTCTAGATAGTTGTATACCCGAATAGGATGGCACTATCAGCCGCCTAAGAGTAGCTATGGAGGTTTCTCTCTATCCAAGATTTTTACCCACAAGGATGGGGCATTGGGGATTGTGAACAACTCCCTCCATTTTAGAGGTCTTAATTTTGAATTCCTATATAGAGGTTACATCTGAGCTAGTATCACAAAATCTCCTATGGCTTCCCTCTAGATAGTGGTAGACCTAAATGGGAAAATATTATCGTCCACCTACAAGCAAATTTGGAGGTTTATCTCTACCCAAGGGTTTTATCCATTGTTTTAGCATAGTTGGTTTTTGGGACATGGCCCCAAAATTAATAAATGGGAGGTCCAGTGTTTGAACCACCCCCTATGCATCTTTGAAGTGCAGTTGGTTTCTAGGACATGACCCTAAG
This sequence comes from Wollemia nobilis, assembly GCA_028583015.1. Taxonomy (NCBI): domain Eukaryota; kingdom Viridiplantae; phylum Streptophyta; class Pinopsida; order Araucariales; family Araucariaceae; genus Wollemia; species Wollemia nobilis. The sequence goes on along the minus strand of JAQPPZ010016509.1, from coordinate 2,313,073 downwards.
ATGAACAAGAGATCCATTGTTTGAATCACCCCTTTTGATGTCTTTATGGACATAAAAAAATCTCCTATGGCTTCCCTCGAGATAGTGGTATACCTAGATGGGATGGTACTATCGGCCACCTAAGATCAGCTTTGGAGGTCTCTCTAACTAATATTTTTAGTTCGCCATTGTAGCACAGTTGGTTTCTAGGACATGACCCCAAAATTAATAAATGGGAGATCCATTGTTTGAACTACCCCTTATGCATCTTAAAAGTGTAGGTTTCTAGGACATGGCCTAGAGATGAATGGGAGGTCCAATGTTCGAACCACCCTCTGTGTTGTATTTTTTGACACATACAAAATCTCGTGTTTTTCCTCTAGATATTGGTTTTAGAAACTAAAATTTGGTCAATACAATTATGCTACTATAAGCAATGATGAAAATGACATACCAAGGCCCCTAGGGCAGCCCTCAGCAGGAATACAGTGGTTCTAACCACTTAGTGCAAGGTTTTGGAAGGTTTCAGGCCAATTTTGGGACCTTTTGAACACCCTGTTTCTATTCATCCCACCTTGGGATGAATACATATTCTATTCGTACCACCCTGGAGTGAATAACAACATTCATCACAGGGTGGGATGAATAGCAGGTTTGACCAGCAAAAAGTTAAATATGGACAAATGGCGCATGGTAATGGTCATATTCCTATCTATTCTTGCATTCAAGTCAGAGCACACAACATATTTATGCCTTACTCTATGAATGAGGCCAAATTGGGAGATTCTCTTCCCCCTCTAATGCATGTCGCCCTAGTGGCCAAGTGGCGCCTCTTGCCCTATGTGCCCTTTCATGCCTTTTGACCCATGAGCCTCCTTGGGCTATATAGTGGATCTAATTTCAAGATAAAATATAGAGATGAGTTTTAGGGCAAAGCAACGAAGTGCTGCTAATATTTCCTTTCACCTTTTGTGCCCATTTTTACCTCAAAATCTCTACCTAGCAAAGGAGGTTTGCGAGGGAACTAGTAGGTGCAATTTATCACATACCCGAAAAATATGAGTGAATTTCCTCATCCAATTTTATGAAAACATCCATCATAGTTTTTTTCATCAATCCCAAATGGAATTGGTGGTAAAATTTAGGCAGAATTGGTGGGCATCCCACCCCCGGGCGCCCCTAATTTGTGACAGTACTATTCGTCCCACCCTGTGACAAATAGAAATATGTGCAAAATTTTTATAAATTTTTTAATTATTTATTTTCTACATGATAATATTATTATTCAGTTAAAATTTCATGTCATTCTGAGTTATATTGGCCGAGATATTGTAATTTTAGTGTTTTGTAGGGCCTCATGCAGGTCTTCGGTGATCATCTAGAGAAACACACAAAATGTCTTTGAATTTAAAAATCTGATCATATGGGGTTTCTTAAAATGTTATTTTATGCATACTGTACAAATTTCATAGGTTTTGGATATGTTTAGGTCAGGAAATTGCATGCTTTGGGTTGTGTAGGTTGAGGAAGCGCATTGAAATTATGCCATATCAATGGACACAATTTCGACATGATTTTGGGTGATATCTTCCCAAAAAATATTATTTTTATTATATATGTAATTTAAAATTATTTTGAGTTCATTTTATATAGGCATGCCATATATGCTCTTTTCTTGCCTGTGGGGATTACATGTTTTACATCATACACACTTGTTATTTGATATTTTTGGTTTCCTTGTGTATAGGCGTAGGTCTCTATAGTGCATTAGGAAGTAGCATAGGACATTAATATCCAAGATACAAGTAGCAGAAACCTTGGCCCACCCACTTTAATTGTGGGTACAAGGAAAGACATTGGATGTGCACTCAAGTTACTTGAAGGATTTTGATCCTTGGGCACCCGATTTGTAAACTGTTGTATAAATCATTTGATACCTCAAAGGAGAAATTTTGTAACCTGGATTTGATCTACCTAATTAATAATAATTCGATTTACTTTGCTCCATTTCTTGTTATTTGCTATCTTTTCCATCTTACTTGCATGCTTCCGTTTGATGCTCTTAAGCAGTAGGATATATATACACCTATTTTTTATCATAATTTTATGCAAAATTTTTTCCTACTTCAGTGGCAATCACGGTGGGACCTAGTCCCTTTTTATTTAGGTGAATTTGGAGTTCATTCTTCATATTTCAATGTTGTAGGTGCTATTCATTCTAGATAGAAACAAAACCTGATCTGCTATTTGTGCCACCTTGGGACGAATGAAAATTCATCCCACAGGAACAAATACAGACCTACTATTCATCCAACCCTAGAGTGAATAGAATCCAAAGATTTTTTAGGGCAGAATTCCAAAAATAGCAAGTTTCAGTAGTGATGAGGTAGGCAACTGAATCTTTCATCTCTATTTTGCACTTTAAAAAACTATTTTACTTTGATTTTTCCCACGTATTTTGATTTTTTAGAAAGGTTAAAAGTTAGTTTTACTTTTTATTAAACATAAAATAACAAAAAAATATAAAAGTAGAAAATCAAAAGAAATTAGAAGTAGGAATGCATCTCTATGGTTTGCTTGCTTGTAGCCTACCCAATGGGTAGGCTAACATTTAGGTTTTTGTATTTCTAGATACATTTGTGAGTTCTTTTTATACTAAATTTATGAAAGTAAAATGTATCTTTTGCATGCATATAGTGAATGATCATCGAATGCTTCTTTTCTTACTTTCTTTGACTTAAAAGGAACCACACACACCATTATTCACTTAAACGCTTGTGATGTGGATTTCATCACCATCCACTAGTAGAGTTCAACGAGGTGGCTTTCATCTCCACTCGTCTCAAATCCCATGAACCTTGTTCTTTTCCAAGGCCAGTTCCAAGATCTGTCATAGCCCATGGGTTATAGTACGTATCTCTCTTCGAAGAGGTATATCACAGATTATGAGTGAACTGGGTGAGGAACTGGTAGGACCTGTGTTCCTTGGCCATGTGTGGACTTCATTACCACACATTATAGGTAGGATAACATGACATGGAGTTCATAGCCAATTTTTTGAGCTGTGAGTATATAGGTGAAATCCAATTAAACACAAGAGTATCATCCAACAAGATTTCAAACACGTGACACAAGGTCATTATTTACAAACAACACATCTAAAACACACAAAATAGTTTAGGTATTCACATAGAAAACTTAAAAGAGATAATCATCTATCTTATTGAGTGTTTTATTTTCATGTTTACTATTTCATTAAGAATTTATAAATGAGATAATCACTTAGGGTTTGGTAGAGAGTTACAATGGTGTGCACCTACAACCAAGCCCAATCATGGGTGAAAGCTATGGAGAGTGGACTAGGAGACATGAGTCATCTCCACTATAGCCCTAGGACCTGGTCATACCTCCCTGGTGAGCCTCTACTCAACCTAGCCCCAAGAAATTAGGGCGTGAGCCACACATACAAGGGAGACTTATGTAGGACACCCTGAGGGGTGATGGACTTTACTTGGGAGAGTGTTCTCAGTATTTAGATACATCACATGCCTTCTTTGATGAATGAAAACAACACTCTGAGGTGCTAGTAGATAGAGTGATGCCACTCATCCGTGTACCTATTAGGGCTAACATGCTTATTCAGAGGCTAGAGCATGACTTCACACACTAGGTAGAATAGGTTGGTATGACCTTACCTACACGTTGCCTTGATAGGGTACAACAACATAGGCAACCTGACAAGTATGATACTCGTCGCTCAGGGTGAGCCAAATCCATACTACCCTTCCTCATCCATGAAGGAGGGCATGAGGAAATCCCAAATTTTCCTCAAGAGCAGTATTCTATGCATGCATGATGTGCCTCTGCACCCACTGAGTATAATGAGCATATGCTCTAGCCCGAACCTCAAGTCAATGCAATGACCCTTGATCGAGGGAAGCACCTGATAGATGTCACTGATTATATTGAACAAGATTAGCCCTAAGGCAAGATACACACACCTCCTAGGCCCCACACTATATAATAAGTCAAATAGGTAGTTGCAAGATATGCAAAGTACCAAGCTCAGTTCAAACAGCTTCGACAAGACAAGGAACAACTAGACCGCTTGCATCAGCTTGAGAAAGAAAGAATCAAACGGTAGACCAACGAGCTATTCTATAAGACTTTATGAGAGAGGGACCCTACCCCTAAGACACATAGATAGGAATTCCACCCGAGGCAGCCTATACTCATTCGAGATAGGTCTCCTAGGCCTTATTAAATGTTACCTCCATGACCTCCTAGGCTAGATCAAGATTTGCATCCGAGGCCAAATATAGGGCACCCATAATGGGAAGATACCCCTCTTTATAGATTAGATCAAGAAACACCCTATGGGGCCTACACAGAGCATGAGCCAGAGGTAGATTATTTGGATACACCTTACCAATGCATGGGGATGACATACCACCACCCTGCAATAGGTTGGAGGATCGTAGACCTCCATCACAGGATGTGAGCAAGGACGAGAAGATCAAATACTCAGGCCCGTATAAAGCCTTACTAGAGCACCTAGAGTTAGTAGAAAATAAGACCTCTGTATCTAGATCTCAAAATCCCACTATGCACCAATTGCATAGTCAACCCATCCATCCTTTGATGCCTATGCCTCCCTATATAGAGAAATTTAAGTTACCTAAATTGACTACAATTAAGGGAGAGGAAGATGCGTAGGAACATGCCACAAAATTATTGGGTCAATGCTTTTGCATTCATGATGATGATACTTTTTTGTTACGAACATTCATGACTACCCTCTCTAGACCAACCTTGGAGTGGTTTTACCAACTCCCTAAGCATAACATCCACAATTTGGACCAACTTGCATATGTGTTCCTAGAATGCTTCGCCTTCAATAGCAAGAAGAAGGCGATGCTGTCCGATCTAGATGGGTTGAAAAAATATGACGATGAGTCAATAACAAACTATGACATTAGGTGGTAAACCTTACTCACCAAGCTGCCTTATCTTCTCCCCATATTAGAGTTGACTCAAATGTTTTCCTAGACCTGCCTAAAGTCGATATTCTTGTTGTTGCAGCTACAACAGTATGTGACTCTTGAAGATGCCCTAGCATAGGCTAGGATCATCAAATAAATCAAGATTTAAGAGGGCAAGATTGTGAAGCCTCACAATGAGGAGTGGAACAAGAATGCTAAAAACACCCCAACATAGCCTAATCCAACAGTAGTAAATAAGGTTGCCATTAGTGTCCCAGGGTCAGTGCAAGCCGTGCCACCTCAAAAGCCTAATTATCATGCCACTCTTGGGAACTATGCCAAGGAAAACTAGAATAATCAAGGGAAAAATCAACATCGCCCCAAGCGACATTTCACGCCCATTGCAGAGTCGATGGACTCATTGTTTGAGCACCTCTTGGCGACCAATGCAATCCACCTACTTGAAATTTAACCCATCGAACCAAATGCATCGAAGCCCAAAGGATACAGAGAAGACCTATATTGCAATTTTCATAGGAAAAATGGGTATGATGTGCAAATGTGCTACAAGTTCAAGCACTTGGTACAAGACATGATCTATAGGAATGCCCTTCAGGTGGACAATCCTATTGCACTAAACAACCAACATATGGAGGTCTTTAAATACCCCTTGCCTACTTATGTGGAGCAGGCCAAGCCAGTACCCCAGGTGAATGAGGTTCACCATGCCCCCCCTAAGTAGGGGTATGTCGGTATGATCAGCATTGTCATGAGGAATAGGCGGTACCCAAGTCCAGCCATGCCACCCACGGTTCAAAGTGATGTCCCTTCGATGTCACATCCTTTACCGCCTCCTATGTCGAGCCTCCCATCTAGGCCTATGGTCACAATTAAGACTAAGATCACTCAGAGCTTAAGAATGATATCTGCTTGACTCTCCATCTATGATCTCATCCAAAAATTGCCTCCTCAGATAATACTTGATGGATATCCTTAAGGCAATCAAGCTTCCACCCCAAAAATCCAACTCTTTCAAAAACTTCATGGGACATGTGCGGTAATGCATAGAACCAATGATTACCTTTTTAGAAGATGATATTAAACCAATTCCAAATGATATGGTAGATCCTTCCTTGCACATCGTCGCATGTGTAAATGAAACACCATACAAGAGAGTGTTGATAGAAATTCGGTCTAATAGCAACATCATCACTACAATATCTCTCAAGCACTTGAAGCTCCTAGCATCCCACATTGTCATATCTACCTACACCCTCCAAGGATTCAATGATGTCATATGCTCAACAGTTGGTACGATCGTCCTACCTATTCAGGTAGGGGAAAAGAACTTCCTAATGTTGTGCCACATCTTGGAGGGTGAGATGGTGTACAATATCCTATTAGGTAGACCATGGATTAGAGAAATGAAGTGTGTTCCCTCCATCACTCATCAGTGCCTAAAGTACACTCATGAAGGGTAAGTTCATGTCGTCCTTGTGGACCTAGATCCCTTCAAGTATTGCAATATGGTGCAACAACTCCTTGTGTCAACCTTGCAATCAACCCATCTAGATTTCCAATAGAATAAATCTAGCCAAGGTTTGACTCCATCGCCATCGCATGTCATACTGTCTGCATCATTAGCACCCCCCTAGATGCCCAGTGTGCACCTGTGGATCCTTTACCTAGGAACCCAAAGAAGCTACTTGTTGATGAGGTCCAACTGACCATATCCACAATATCCATAGAGGAAATACCTAGACCAGGCAATGAGGAGCTACCACATGAGAGAAATTATGAATCAAATCAGATCTCGCTCTCAACCCTCTTTTATCCGTAGCCTCAGGTCATAGTGCACCTAGCTTCCATTGGATTGGGAGAGTACATGGTTAGGAATTTTACAACCACCCCTGCTATGTAGTTAGTGCAGTATATGGGTCGACCTCATCTTCCCATAGGTACTATCATACCTCTTGGAATCCCTCCTAATCAAACAAATTTCATATATGGGGGCCTTGACTATGGAATTGAAACCTATAAACAACAAGAGGAGGATGAAGAGCCCTTCTTGGAAGACATCAACTATCTATCTAATCTTGAATTTGCCCTAAAATACCTCAACCTTTGCAACTGGCATGGTTATGGGTTGGGTTTGTACGAGTAGGACACTCAAGTTCCTTACCAGCCACAATATCAAATGCCTTATGATAAGTCTAGCTTGGGACTCAAAAAACCTATGTCCTTACATGTCCTCATAGATAGATTAGAGTGCATGATTCTAGAATATAGAGATGAGCTCACACAATATCCTTTCACCAACCCTAATCGTATCTACTCACTGGGGGACTACTTCCCTATACCCTTGGGAGATGATGACCTGCCTCACGATTATTTTTGATCCTATGAGATAGGTGAAGGTTCGTGCTCCCTTCCCCATGATAGTGAGGAAGGATATTAGGGGTATCCTTATGAGTGGACATCTGATGATGAGTTGTATTATGAAGTAACACCTATGAACTCTGATAGTTTAGATGGTGAAGCCCCATGGGTCATTCCTATAGATGATGAAGATGAGTTCTACCTACTCATGTTCCCATTACACCATCCCATCTGGTGATCACTTCTAACTTTAGAGGAGCAAGCTCACCCGTAACCACATCGACCACCTCTGGTCATTCCACCACCTCCACAACCACCTCTAGAGATCTTGTGACATCCTGATGTCCATGAGAACCACCAACCACATAAGGAAATCATCCATCCATAAATTTGATTTCCATAGATCTATTCAAGCCCTTATGAGATCCAAATAACCTATTGGAGCCGTTGCACCTCAACTTGGGTGCAACTAAATTTGATCGGGGAGATTCAAACCCCTTGCCCTTTGAATACTCCTTGCGATGAGATGTTACAACCATTTCATTTCTCTCTAGGGCTAACTCAGGATGTTTTCCACGTTGAGGAGGAACCTGAAGTCCCCATTGATGATCTAAATCCAATTGATGACATCCATTTGATCCCTACCCCCCACTAGTTGGAGGAGGGGTCACATATGTTGATCGAGTCCACGATTGACAAAGATATCGGCTCATATCCAGAGAACCTGCAATGTATCAAGCTAGGGGAAAGTCTATCCCTCATAGAGCAAGCCAATTACATAGCCCTTCTCATAGAGAAGAAGGTAGATTTTACATGGTCTTACAAAGACATGTCGAGACTGGATCCAAATCTAGTCATCCACAATCTGATGCTTGATCCCAAGGCCAAGCCTATCAAGCAAAAGCTAAGAAAGATACATCCAACAGTGGCCTTAATGGTCAAATATGAGCTACAGAATCTGTTGGATGTGTTGGACATTTTGAGTCCTAAAAGTTAAAGTTGTCATTGATGTCAATAAATGAAGTCAACATTAATATCAAGGTTTTCGTCAAGGAAAAAAGTTGTCAAAGTTGTTATTTGATATCCAGGAAGAAGGTCAAAGGTCAAGAGATTCACTGCAAAGTTAAAAAGGAGATATAATATTTTTAATAAATTATTTAAATTCAATAAGATTTTAAATTTTATAAATAAATATTATTTACACCATGGAATGCAATGTGAAGGAAGCAATAATATTATAATGGTTAAAAATATATAATATTATAATGTTTGATATTATAATATTAAAGTGATTTGGTTAAAATCCTAAAGTAAAATATTTAATATTTTACAATACCCAAAGATGGGCTTGGAGAAAATATTCAAAGAACTTTATAAAGGTTCTAATCTTCGTCGACATCTCATGGTAATAAAAACTTCAAAGGCATCAATGTTTTACAAAGCATGGAGGAATTTAATATAAATACCTATGCCAAAGAGCATTGAACATAATCCTTCTCGGTCGATTATTTTTGCATACGAATTGTTTAAAGAGAAGAGCTCGCGAAAGAGGGACTGTGAATTTCATGTTTGATTTGCCAATGAATAGAAACAAAGTGGAAGGCATCGAATGGTCGAAGACCAACTAGGAAGCTTGACCTAGTGGCAAGTTGGAATGTGGTAAAACATTTGTTGGCAAAGGAGCGAGCATTTGAAACGCGGTGGTGTACATTGGCAGATGTGTTTGTTGAGGCACCAAAGGTGCACATTTTTGAAAAGGGTCAAGAGAGTGATACGTTTTGAAGTACGTGGTGCTTCCTCCATATAAAAAAAAAGTGTATCTTGTATGGCTATTGGAGCCGCAACAAGGCATACATAGTGGGAATTATTGAGAGTTCAAATCCCTCCAAAGGCAAGGTAAATATTTTGCATTAAATTTTTATTAATTTCCTAAGTTTGTAGGTATAAGGGTTGTTAGTGGAATTGTTTAGAAAGGGTGTTTGTTGGATAGTGGTGGTAGTTGAAAATTATCACTTGGAGTAATAAGGAAGTTTTGGTTTTAATTATTTTTTATAAAGTCTTAAATTAATATATTAGCATATTGAAGGATTAAGACTTTTGAGTGTTGCTTAATTTTAATAAGGGGTTTTTGTATTAAAGAAGATTATTGTGAAGGTGTTGAATATTATTTAAGTTGGAGTGATAAGGTGTAATTTTGATATCATTTTGCATTGTGTTTTTTTGAGAAAATTATTATCTTCTAACCCTTATTGAGATTGGCAAATAAGTAATTGTGAGTGTGGCAGATTTGTGAGATCAACTCCTTGTCAAGCAAAAAGGTATGGGCAAATTCTTTCTTGGTTGAGTTGATTGATTGGCTTACTAGAAAATAAATTTTGGAGTGAAAAGGATTTAATTAGGGTTTCATTTTCGAAAATGATTGAGTTAATGCTTCAAGATTTTCAAGAATTAAGAGTTGTGATTAAAACCTTGTTTGATAAGCATAGTTGTTGAAGTCATTGGATTGTGTGAAGAATTGAGTTAGGGTTTTGAAAATAACATGAGTATCATTGTTATGTGAAGAGTATTTTATGAGCATTGTTGTTGAAGTGAGTTGTTGTGCAAAGAACTTGAACTAGGGTTTGAAAATAACATGAGTATCATTGTTATGTGAGATTTGTTGTTGAGCATTGTTGGAAATATTTTGAGTTGGTTGATATATGCTTGGACAAGGGTTTATGAGAAATGGGAGTTTCATTAAGTAATTGGTTAAGTTGAGATGGTTTAGCCTAGTCAAGTGGTTGTATGAAGTGATTTTTCAAGTTCCATAAAACAAACTATTCTACATTCTGATTTGAGTTGTGAAAGTGATTGAGCATTGAGTATAGAACATATTGAGTCTCTAACAATTCTCTTTATGATTCTATGAGATTGAGAAAATTGTGAAAGTGATTGAGCATTGAGTATAGAACATATTAAATCTCTAAAAATTTTCTCTATGCTTCTACGAGATTGAGAAATTTGAGAAAGTGATTGTGCATTGAGAGTAGAACATATTGAGTCTCTAACAATTCTCTTTAATATTCTATGAGATTGGACAAGTTCTATGTGTGGACTTGTTAAGAAAATTTGAGGTAAGTCTTTGAGAAGACGTGGAATAATTTTGTTTGAGTTTTTATAGAATATTACAATACAAATTTGGTTAAGTTCTAGAGAGGATTTATTGAGCTGATTTGGACAAGTTTTGTGTGAGCTTGTTGAGCAGATTGGACAAGTTCTGTGTGAGCTTGTTGAGAAGATTAGGATAGGTTTTGAGTGGAACTATTGAGCAGACTTGAGCAAGTTTTGAGTGAACTTGTTGAGTATATTTGAGCAAGTTTTGAGTGAATTTGTTGAGCAGATTTGTGCTAGACCGACTAGACTCTATTTAGTACAGATTTGAATGGACTTACTGAGAAAATTTATTCTAGACCAATTGGACTATGTTTAGTGCAGATTTGAGTGGACTTGTTGAGCAGATTTGTGCTAGACCAACTAGACTATGTTTAGTACAGATTTGAGTGGAATTATTGAGTAGATTTGTGCTAGACCGACTAGACTGTGTTTAGTGTAAATTTGAGTGGACTTGTTGAGCATATTTGTGCTAGACCGACTAGATTGTATTTAGTAAAGATTTGAGACATAGCTTTGGAGGTGACAGAGAAGAGAGGACAGTAGTCTCCAGTGGATAGAGATCCATTAGCTAGGGCAGTGAGAACAAGTCTTCTGAGTGGGGACAAGAGTCTTCAGTGGAGAGAGATACACAAGCCAGTGTAGTGGAGGTAAAAGTATTTTAGAGGATCACCAACCAGAGAAGAGGAGAAGGAGTTCTCCTATGGATAGAGATCCATAAACCTGATTTAGAGGATCAACATCTCCTTTGGACAAAGTTCCATAAAAATTATAATTGGGAAGGATTCCCAAGAGATTATTTGAGAAATATTTAGAAGAAATATTTTCTCCATGGAGGTAGCCATATTTGGGTGAACCACGTTAAATCTGTGTCTCTATTATGTGTGGTTATTTGTGCAATGATTTGATTACTGTTGTTGATATTGCTATCTATAAATTGCATAATATTGATTTGGAAAGAAAAGTAAAAAGTGCTCTTATACTATTCACCCCCCTCTCGTAATAAGCTTGTGTTCTTCAGGATGCCATGTTCATCAATTTTTTAGACTATCCACCATGGTTTTCCAACATGGTTCCCATCAAGAAGCCTAATGGGAGGATTCGTATTTGCATCGATTTTTGTGACCTAAGCAAAGCAAGTCCTAAGGATGATTTTTCTTTGTCGAGCATCGATGCCCTAGTAGATTCCACAATGGGCCACGAAATGTTATCCCTTATGGATGATTTATCTTGGTACAATCAAATTTGTATCAACCTAGAGGACCAGCTCAAAATGGGCGTTGAAAATGCCTTGGGGAACATTTTGCTATAAGGTCATGCCATTTGGAATTAAAAACATCGGTGCTACCTACCAGTGTACCATGACATACATCTTCCATGACTACATGCATAAGATTTTGGAAGATTACATGGATGACTTATTGGCTAAATCTCTATTATGCTATGAGCATCTTGATGTCCTTTGCAAAGTCCTTGATCACATTATTGAGCATAATGTGAGATTGAACCCCAAGAAGTGTGTCTTTGATGTCACATCTGGAAAAATATTGGGATTTATAGTTTCTAAGAGAGGCATCAAATGGACCCCAAAAAGGTCAAGGCCATCCTCGAGATGCCTCCACTGACTACCATTAAGTAATTTCAGAGTTTGCAGGGGAAGATTACATCTATCAAATGCTTCATAGTGTAATTTTTGGACAAATATCAACCCATGAACAAGTTATTGCATAAGGGGGTCGCATTCCATTGGGATGATGAGTGTCAGAAGGCCTTTGACATAGTAAAGTAGTATCTGGTTTTTCCGTAAGTTTTGGATCCACCTAGACTAGGAGTGCCCTTCCACTTATACATCTTAGCCACTAATATTGCATTGGGTGCCATGTTAGCCCAAAAAAATTAACTGCATAAGGAATAGGCTACTTACTATCTCAATCGCACCTTGGTTAGCTATGATATCAAGTCCACATGCATTGAGAAGTTATGCCTAGTGGTGGTGTTTTCCACTAAGAAGCTACGACATTACATGCTTAGCCATACCACGTATGTTGTATCTAAAGATAATCCATTATGATATATGATGATCCACACTTATCATAATACTAACACGATGAAATGGATCATGTTGTTGGCGGAGTTCAACCTAGTATTTATTGGATAAAAATCAATTAAGGGTCAGGTCCTCATCGAAAAACTTGTAGAGGCTCCTCTCCAGGATGATCAACCTCTTAGCATGGAGCTTCCCGATGATGGAGTCTTCCAAATATTAGAATCACCTGATTATAACAAGCCTAAGCCGTAGGTAGATATGACTCTATTTTTTGATGGCTCCAAATGTGAGCAAGGGGGTGGCACAGGGATCATGTTTTTCACATCACATGGGGCTCCCATACCCCTATCATTTAAACTTGATTTCCCATGCACCAATAAAAATGTCGAGTACGAAGCCCTGCTCATAGGTCTTCAAATGGCTATCACCATGAAAATCACCAAGCTTAACATCTTTGGTGACTCCTTGCTCATTGTTAACCAGGTCAAAGGGATCTACCAATGCAAGTGCCTAGTTTTGCAAGCCTACAAAGCCCTTATGGATAAATTCCTAGAAAAATTTGAATGGTATGACATCGAGGCACTCCCTCGATCATCCAATCATTTTGTAGATATGATGGCCTCCCTAGGGTCCTTGATCCCGTAGAACCCTGTTGAGGAGATGACAACCATTCAGGTCAAAATGCTCTCGTAGTATGCGATTGAGCATGAGAACACTCAGTTCATGCTGGAAGTCCACTTGATTCAAATTGAACCTCATCAAGAGATATTCTTGCACCTTCATGAGCACTTGAATAATGCTGATTGGGGGACATTGTTTCCTCAAGCCCTTTTTTATAGCAGTATGATGCTATTTTTACAAATTCTTTCCCACTCAACATTTTCTTGGGATGAATTTAAAGAGGGATAGATAATTCATAGGCTTGAGGCTTCCTCACAATAGGACTGGTCCATACAAGTTAAGGAGTATCTCAAGCTTGGTAATCTCCCTCCTAGATTTTTGCACACCACTAAAAGAACATTCAAATGGAAGGTCAAAAATATGTCTTGCTCGGAGATGTTCTATATTATTGGAGCTATGAAGGAATTCCCATTTTCTGCTTAGATCATTAAGAGTTGGCTTGGGCAACCACCCAAGAACATGATGGTACATGTGGTGGCCATTTCAGTGGCATGGCCATCGTGAATTGCATTCTTCGCATGGGATATTACTGGCCAACTCTAGAGCGAGATTGTTACACCTATGTGAGGAAGTGCATGAAGTGTCAGCACCATTCTAACTTGACACATCTACCTTCTCAGGCCTTACAATAGATCCAATTGATCTGACAATTTTTGCAATGGGGGTTGGATTTAATCGAGAAAATCTCCCCCACATCCTTGGGCCATCACACATTTATCATTATAGCTACCGAGTATTTTACAAAGTGGGTGGAAGCGATCCCCCTTACCACTATGACTAGGCCCCGCATCACAAAGTTCATATTGCACAATATTCCATCCAAGATCATTTCGGATAATGGGATGTCATTTAAGAATAAGGATGTGCATGCTTTAATAGCTAAGTATAATATTCAACATATATTTTTGATGCCCTACTATCCACAAGCAAATGGGCAAGCAGAGGCTTCCAACAAAACATTGATTTCCATTCTTAAGAAAAATTTCAAAGAGAATCACACCGATTGGCACACGCAAATGCCCCTTGCTCTATGGGCCTACCACACTAGCATTCGGACCCCCACTAGGGCTACTCTATTTTCACTAGTTTATGGCGCTAAGGTAGTCATACCTCTAGATCTAGAAATCCCATCGCTACACATATCCATGCAGGAGTTCATTGAATGGAAGGCTCGCCTAGATCAGCTTATGTTGCTTGATGAATGCTGCATTAATTCTCTTGAGCACTTACGTATCTATACAGAGTGACTCAAGAGAGCCTACAAAATGAAAGTCCATCTTAGAGATTTTTATGTTGGTGACCTCGTTTTGAAAGAGAACCAATATAATTCTAATTTTTTATCCCATATGAGGGATAAGTTTACAGTAAATTGGTCAGGTCCATTTGTCATTACTAGTCATATAGGACCAAAAACTTACCGCCTAGCCTCCCTTGAAGGAACTAAGGATCCTAAACCCTTGAACATCCTTCATTTGCAGCCTTTCCATGCTTAGAGTGTTGTGGCTCAACCAAAAATGCTCCTAGGCAATCTATGCCCATCTAGGTCACCCCAAAATGCTCCAAGGGGGTCTATAACCCGCTTGGTCAACCTAAAATTATCCTAGGTGGTCGATGCCTATCTAGGTCACCCTAAAATGCTCCAAGGGTGTCTTTAGCCTGCTTGGTCAACCTAAAATGCTCCTAGGTGGTCTATGACCATCTAGGTCACCCCAAAATGCTCTAAGGGTGCCTTTAACCTGCTTGGTCAACCCAAAATGCTCCTAGGTGGTCTATGACCATCTAGGTCACCTCAAAATCCCCAAAGGCATCCATAAGCCCTTTGGTCACCCAAAATACCCCAATGGCCCCCAATAAGCCCATTGGTCACATGTACATACATATATATCAATAAAAAAAATCAAAAACATCATATCTATCAATCAAAAATACAAAAATATTGCATCACATTGCATCGTAAAACATCATAAAAACAACAAAAATATAAAAATATCATATTGTATTTCATCACATTGAATCTCATTGCATTTTGTCATCATCTGCATTAGGTATACTCATTATGGCATTTTGCACTATAGAGTTTCTCATACGTGTCTAGCACTAAGACTGTACATTATTCATTATTCCAAAAAAAATCATGTCAAAGTCATTATCCACATCATTCCATTGTCACCTATCATATCCACTTACATTTCACACTGGTCATAGTAGTGTATGTTCCCATCACCTAGTCATTTGTTCTAGAATGTCCTTAGGATTTTTAGTCACTTAGTCGTCTCTAGTTTTCTTTTCAAATTTTGTAGAAAGCTATCATGATTTTTTAGGAGGTAGAGTCTTTCTTAGATTATACCTTGTATTCAACGAGTCCCAACACATTTTCACACTAATAAATCCAAGTTTTGCACAAGGAAATATGAAACCCACAAAGTGTTCTGATTTGCTCTAAGTAAAAATTTTATCCTGTTCATCCCCCTGTGTGAATGGTTCAAGAATGCTGAGAATTGGCAAAAGGACAAGCTCTTCCCTACCTAATTTCCTAGAATAAACAATGGTTTTCACCACTATCAAAATTCCAATTCCCAAGAATCCTCAAAGTCAAAATCAAAATAAATAGTTGTCATAACCACTCCCCAAATCCCTTGCTCAAAGGAAACAAAATACAAAATAAACAGTGATTATAATCACTACATATGAGCAAGTACCCCAATAAAATTGAAGAAAAGAAGGGATATGAACTTGAATCCCATGAATTATCAGCATTTGGAAAACCATAAGGTGATCCTCATTACAAGTTTGGTGGATAGCCTATCTGTCAATGGTGGTATCCTTATGCATGATGATATATCTGTCACATTAGCCTTTGGCATGTGTACAAACCAATGTTTGCATGTGGATGAGCTAGATTTTGGTAGCCTATACTACCTAGTGGTCTAATCCTACTAAGTACAAACCTAGGATCATGATATTCATAGGGTGATCCTCATTCTAGGTTTTGTGGATAGCCTATCTAGAAATGGTGGTATCTTTATGTGTCTCACATGAATGAACTCACTTGCACACACAGGGATATGAAGTATCTTGGTCGTCCTAGCAGATTCATACCTTGTCAAAAAGTCTTGCATGGTTAGTATATAAATTTTGATTAGTTATCTAGAGTGTTTGAGTCTCATGAAAACCTCATCAACATTCTATAGCATCTCACTTCATTAATTCCATTTTATCACATTGCAATAATACATTTCCATGTATCCACTACACAAAAATAGTACAAAAGGAAACAAAAGGAACTAATACATTTTATACAGTCTATGGTGCTAACATAGTGTGTCAAATCATTAGTCACAGTTCATCATATCAAAGCACTCAAGTCATCCATCTCATTGTGCATCCACACATATACATAACCACAAATCATAACCCAAAAATATCCATAGGTATACATAATAGACATCAATCATAAGCATTTAACATAATAGTAAATCATGCATACATGGTACAACATTCATCATACTACAACAAATCACATAACAGTATCCATATGCATCCATCATAAGCATTTAACACACCATCATAAATCACATACATACATTGCATCCATATCATAAAAAAATAAAAGAAATACATGATGACCATAACAAAATCTCATATATATATGGGGTAAAAATATACATCATAGTTTCCAAAAATGCCCATGGGCTACAATAAAGTGGGTCCTCAGACCCCACCAATACCAAAAAGCCAAAAATATTCTCAACAGTATCCATCACCATGGTCACATAGGACCGATGCTATGACTCACACTACCACCCATAGTCCGGGTCCGCTGTGATCCCCCAGGCCTACTACCACCAGCCCTGTCAGTCCTTCTCCTAGAAGATGACTGCACTATCTCACTCTACCGAGTACGGTGCGAGCCACTGGTCTCCCCATAATCAGGAAGACAC
The DNA here is from genome assembly GCA_028583015.1 of Wollemia nobilis. Lineage (NCBI taxonomy): Eukaryota > Viridiplantae > Streptophyta > Pinopsida > Araucariales > Araucariaceae > Wollemia > Wollemia nobilis. Next base: position 2,295,914 of record JAQPPZ010016509.1, on the reverse strand, counting down.
CCTCCAAGGTGCACTACCTCCATATCCAATCGATCCACGTAAGCCTACCTCTACTATCCTCATGACTGGTACATATCCACCATTGAATGTAGTCGTAGCATCTCTGCCTCCCCAATATTGGATCCCTCCTACCTAGGACCCTATGCTCTCAACTATACCTACATGGAGGATATCTCATCCTGGTCCTCCTATGCCTATGCCCGAAGGAGATCCCTCTCCTATCTGACCTTGACTAGCTTAGCTTGTAGCTCCAAATATTGATCATATTGTGTACTCTACTGCAACTATACCCCTTGATCCTTAGTCTCCCATTATCAAATCGATCCCCCAAGTATAGGAGGTATACCTACTCGTATTTTTGTTGGTGTTGCCCATGTGGATCATCCAACCCTTCCTGGTCATCCTTTAGAGCATCCTGCATCACCTCATTCGCTACCCCAGCTGCCTCACCTTTGAGAGTCCCTGTGCCTCACCACTGGTACATCACCCACCATGAGTCATACTATATGGTAGTCCCAATGTCATTCATATAAATAAAATCTAATGCAGGCTCTACCTCCTCTCCCACATCCTCCACTACTAGCCATCCCAATGTCCTCTCATATCCTTGGTGCTAATATACTACTGGCTCCCCAGGAAACCCTTGTTGTAACCCAAACTATCACATAAATCAATAAAATAGGAAGTAATCCTGCTTGGTCCCATGTCGTACAATCAAACATCTATTCCACCTCACCCATAGGAGCTACTCTCTAGCATCCACCCAGTTCGAACAACACATGTATGGTCACCACATCAATTGCCCTGGTACCAGTCATGAGAATGCATCGACATAGTGATCCATATCGCTTGCATGGTGATGACTCTACCCTCTCTACTTTGACATCTACCATAGGATAGTGTATCCTATCTCCCTATCTACTAGCTACACCTAGGTCATCCACGATAGTCCATGTGGTTGCTCCATAGCTATGTGTTGTCATTCCCCAACACTGCAACAAGAAGCTGCACCCCAAGCCCTTTCACCGATGATAGTGGATCTCATACAACTCATCATAGAGTTGTGCTAGTAGGGTAGTCCCCCAAGCCATCACTAGAGGCTCCTCCTTGGTGCACCCCACCAGGGCAAACACTAGCTCTAGTAGGTTCCAAGGGAACTTGCCCCCTAAAGAATTCGAGAGGAGCATATTGGAGATGAGGGTCATCATTAGTACATGCCTCACCCCCAAAACCCCCTCCTCATGCTAGAAACCCACCAGTATCCCTCCATTCTGATAGTATAACTTCATCGCATCCACATCCTCACCAAAATACCTCATCAACATTGCACCCCTTTGGTCACGATGCATAGAGTGGATCGGTCACCCCTCTATCAAAATCCACAGAATCTAGTAGATGTCCTCTAGTGTCACCATCATCTCCCCCATGGGTAGGTGGAAGGTGTTGGTGTGTGAGTCCCATAGGCTAATAAGAGTGGTCAAGTAGGCCCGGTTACCTATCACATACTCCAACTAGGTAACATGCTTGAGCCCCATGGCATAGCCACTCCCAGTCAGCCTCAGTCAAGGCATCTCGGGTGGTATCTAAGAGCTTCAGTGTGTGATAATGACTCTTCACCACCTGGTAGAGCAATAAATAAATAAGAACAACAATAAGTAGGCATTAACCATGCTTCACAATAACCTCCAATAGGCCTCAAAATAGTGAAACACTAATCTACTTAAGCAATCTAAGGACACAAAAAAAACAATCTGGCATATTACATCTACATTAGGGTTTCATTACCTATCTTGTAATGTGATATGTTTAAAAACACAATACAAAATCAAAAAATCAATATAGCATATTACATCAACATTATGTTTTCATTACCTATCTTGTAATGTGATATGTTTAAAAACACAATACAAAATCAAAAAAACAATCTGAAATAATACATATACATTAGGGTTTCATTACCTATCTCATAATGTGATATGTTTAAAAACAAAATACAAAATAAAATTAAAATAGTATGGCATATTACATCTACATTAGGGTTTCATTACCTATCTCGTAATGTGATATGTTTAAAAACAAAAAACAAAATCAAAAAATAATGGCATATTACATCTACATTAGGGTTTCATTACCTATCTCATAATGTGATATGTTTAAAAACAAAATACAAAATTAAAAATATGGTATATTTTGGTTAAATTAGGTTTAATTACTTATACAAATAAAATAACAGTAAAATAAAACTATAATTTTAAAAGCAAAAATAACAAGGAAATCGAGTCAGCACATACCCGCCTAGCATCGGCTCCTCCGCTAGATGCCTCTGCTTGCTGAATCATGGTGATCGTGGAGATATTTTGATAGTGCTTCGCTATGGAAAAATCACTCTCCTCCTCCTCACCTCTCAAATCGCCAAAGAAAACATGCAATAATGAGCCCAAAACTCACATTTGAGGTTTATATAGGATTATAGCAGTTGTATTCATCCCAGGGTGGGATGAACGCACTTTTTTTCATTTGTAGCATCCTAGGATGAATACAAAATTTGTATTCATCCCACCCTGGAATGAATACATAATTTGTAGGTTAAAATAATTAAAAAGCACCAAAATGGGTCCCAAACCCCCCAAAAACAACTACATTTTGGTCAAAATTTTGCATAAGTCAAGAGGTAAATCATAATACTCTTGGATGCTCAAAAAGGACCTTAATTCAATCTCTAAGAAGGCCAGTATGGTCAGACCACCCCACGGGAATGAGGTTTTCCATTCCTTTCCTCCAGGAAGCACCAAAGAAAAGGGTTTAAAAACCCACCCAAAAACAAGTCAAATATGATGGAATTCATTTAGGGCCTAGATGGAACACAAAATCCTCATGGATGCATAGACAAGTTATTACTTCACTCCCCAAGAAGGCCATTGTGGTTGGACCGCCCCATAGGAATGACATTTTCAACTCTTTGCTTCCAAGAAACTTCCATAGCACCATCAAAATCCTTTCAAAATTGTGCCATTTTTCAATGGGTACATATGAAGGTAACCTTAACAAAAGTTATTTGGGTCAAGCGACTCATCGCTTTTCTCATGAGTCATTCCCTCATCAACTCGTCGCTTGAGGGGGTAGTCATACTCAATTCAAAATCAACAAGCACACACTCAATCATGAAAATTACGTTCGTTCAACGAATATTTGACAAAGACAATCACACTCCTACTTGGGGTAGAAAACAAGCACAAAATAACAATTAAATCACTTGACATTGCTGACATCATGGAATCATAGGCCTCACCTCTTCATGACAGAACAATGTCCAAGCTCAAGCAAGTTCCTTAGCTCATCGAAAGCAAGGATTCAAGAACACATGCTCTTTCCATGATTGAGTAACCCTAATAATTAAACATTTTAGTCATCTATTTTTGCTTGGCACTATGATGCTCACAATGCATCCCAAAAAGGGGCATCTATAGACACTAAAATCTGGTCAATACCATTATGCTACCATAAGCAACAATGAAAATGACATACCAAGGCCCCTAGGGCAGCCCTCAGGAGGTATACAGTGGTTCTAGCCACTTAGTGCAAGGTTTTGGAAGGTTTTAGGCCACTTTTGGGACCTTTTGAACACCCTATTTCTATTCGTCCCACCCTAGGATGAATACAAATTCTATTCATCCCACCCTAGAGTGAATAGCAACATTCATCCCAGGGTGGGATGAATAGCAGGTTTGACTGGCAAAAAGTCAAATCTGGAAAAATGGTGCATGGTAATGGTTAGATTCCTACCTATTCTTTCATGCAAGTTAGAGCACATAGCATATTTATGCCTTACTCCATGAATGAGGCCAAATTGGGAGATTCTCTTCCCCCTCAAATGCATGCCACCCCGGTGGCCAAGTGGCGCCTCTTGCCCTACATGCCCTTGCATGCATTTTGACCCATGAGCCTCCTTGGGCTATAAAGTGGATCCATTTTCCACACAAAATATAGAGAGGAGTTTTAGGACAAAGCAACAGAGTGCTGCTAAGATTTCCTTTCACCTTTTGTGCCCATTTTTACCTCAAAATCTCTACCTAGCGAAGGAGGTTTGCGAGGGAACTAGTAGGCATAATTTGTCACATAACCAAACCATCTGAGTGAATTTCCTCACAAAATTTGATGAAAATACCCCCCATAGTATTTTGCATCAATCCCTAGTGGAATTGGTGGTAAAATTTAGGTAGAATCGGTGGGCATCCCACCCTCGGCGCCCCCAATTTGTGATAGTCCTATTCGTCCCACCCTATTATGAATAGAAATATATGTATAATTTTATGACTATTTTTAATTATTTATTTTCTACATGATCATATTATTTTGTAGTTCAAATTTCATGTCATTCTGAGTTATATTGGCTGAGATATCACAATTTTAGTGTTTTGTAGGGTCTCATGCAGGTCTACGATGGTCATCTAGAGAAACACCTAAACTGTCACTGATTTTGCAAATCTGATCATATGGGTTTTCTTAAAATGTTATTTTATGCACACTTTCCAAATTTCATAGGTTTTGGATATGTTTAGGTTAAGAAATTGCATGCTTTGGGTTTTGCAGGTTGAGGAAGTGCATTGCAATTACGCCACATCAACGGACACAAATTTGATATTATTTTTGATGATATCTTCCCAAAACATCTTATTTTTATTTTCTCTATAATTTCATAGAATTTGGATTTCATTTTATATAGGTACGCCATATATGATCTTTTCTTACCTGTGGGGATTGCATGTTTTACATCATACACACTTGTTATTTGACATTTTTGGTTTCCTTGTGTGCAGGTGTAGGTATCTATAGTGCATTAGGAAGGAGCATAGGACATCAATATACAAGACACGATGGCAACCTTGGCCCGCCCACTTCGATTGTGGGTACGAGGAAAGACATTGGATGTGCACCCGAGTTACTTGAAGGATTTTGATCCTTGGGCACCCGATTTGTAAATAGTTGTATCAATAATTTGAGCCCTCAAAGGGGAAATTTTGTAACCTAGATTTTATCTACCTAATTAATAATAATTCAATTTACTTTGCTCCATTTCTTGTTATTTGCTATATTTTCCATCTTACTTGCATGCTTCCGTTTGATGCTCTTGAGCAGTAGGACATAGATACACATATTATTTATCATAATTTGGTGCACCATTTTTCTCTACTTCAGAGATGAATGGGAGGTCCAATGTTCGAACCACCCCCTTTGTTGTCTTTGTTGACACATACAAAATCTCCTGTGGTTTTCCTCTAGATAGTGGTAAACCTGAATGGGATGGCACTACTAGCTACCTAAGAGTGGATCTAGAGGTTTCTATCTAACCAAAAGTTTTTAACCATGAGGGTGGTTCATTGGTTATTAGGAAAAACCCCCTCCATTTTGTTGAGCAAGGTGTTGCAAGAGTTTTGTCATTGTTGTCAACTCAGGCAGTTAGATCTAATAATGCAGTGGACAGGCAGTTCAAAAGTCATTCAATGCAGGCTGACAGATTTTAGGGTTTGCAATTGACCACATTTAGGGTTTGCAGCCGACCATGTTTAGGGTTTGCAGCCGACCAAGATTAGGGTTTGCATTTGCATAATCAGTCGACTACTATTAGGGTTTTCATCTCAAAATCTCAAGTATATAAGCGGGGCTGTTTGGAGATTTAGGTATCCATCGGGTGAATGTTGAAGTGCGAGATGCGGCCGTAAAAGCGCAGATAGCATAGAATCGGCGAGATGATAGCGAAGTGCATAATGTGAATGCACACAGAGAGCAGAGTGTGGAACGACACGAGTGTGCGAAGCGTGTGAGCGAGAGAAAGCGAGAATGTGCAGAGAGAGCAAAGGGCAAAGTTGATTGCAAAGTTTGGTTGTAGCGAGTGCAGCAGATTGTGTGAAGAGATTGCGCAAGAAAGAGCGAGTGTGCGAGAGATTGCAAAGGTGAAGTAGATCGGTTAGAGTCTTGCAATAACAAAGGTATTTGTCAAACATTTTTATTCAAAATTGAAGTCCAGTTGGTGTTGGCAAATTAGGGGTTGGTGCTCCTTTCTGTTGGTGCAGATAAATAAGGGGTTGGTGCTCCTTCCAGTTGGTCTTGGTAAACAAATTGTAAAGTTGGTGCTTTGCAAGAGGCTGGATTTGGATGGTAGTCCAAGCAGCCGTTCTTTTTGAGGAGTAGCCATTTTGGTGAACCTCGTTAAAAATCTATGTTGTGTGATGTTCTCTTGCTGTACTTATTATATTTGTTTATAAGTTTTAATTGTTGTGGTTTTTAGAGCTGTTAATTCATGTTTTGGAATGCCACACTGATTCACCCCCCTTCAGAGTGCCATACTAAGTACAACAATTGGTATCGAGCCAAGTTCCCTTTAAAGGCTAAATCAGCTAGGGTTGATCTTGGATTAATACTCTAATGGCAAAGAAAGGCAAGAATGGAACCATGAGACACAAGAAGAAAAGATCACACGGGGTCATAAAAGAAAATAAAGATAAATTCATTATTGCTTGTAGATTCAAGAGATGAATCAAACAATGGAGAAAAGGCCAAGAGTCAACTCGGTCATAATGCGAGGTTCTCAAGGTTCAGAATGTTTTGATCAACTCCGGCATAATGAACGTCGGTGTTATGGGTTTAGTAGCGGTGAAGATGAAGAAGAAATAGAATCGGAACAGGAATGTAATAAAGAAGAAATGAATGCGAGAAGCAAATTGGAATGAAGATCAAATTACAGCTCCAAGTAAGAAGAATAGAACCTCCTTCAAAAGGACATCTCGGCCAGGTTTCGGTTTCTGTGGTAGAGGAAATTGAACCGAGAAAAGGCGAGAAGGGGTGAACAACTGAAGCAGATAATAAAAACCTCAATGCTTTGAAGTAGACTGGGAAGGTGAGTTGATCTCTGCTCTTGAAGAGTTTAGTATAGAAAAGAAAAAGAACAAAAGACTGTCCAAGAAATTGGAAGAATATGGGGATGAGATTGAAAATCTGTTCTTACAATTCCAACAGGCCAAGAAAATAGAAGAAGACTTGAAGTCACAGTTGAATGATAAAGTCAATGTGTGTAACAAACATGAAGAGGATTCTAACAAAGTAGTTAGTAATCTAAAGCTGCAAGTAGAAGAGTCTAAAAGGATTGAGGAAACTCTCGGGTCGCGAGATCAATGAGAAAGAGATTATTTGCCGCAAACAAGAAGAAGAGATTGTTTCATTGAAGAAACAACTAGAAGAGGCCAATACAAATCTTAAATTCGAGAAGAGCACATAATTGCTAGATAAAATGATAAGTCATCAGAGAAGCTCCACGATTAAGCATGGTCTTGGATATGAAGCTGAACAACTTGTATCTTCCAATTCTTCGAGAGAAGAAGAAGTTCACTGTTGAAGGGTCCGAGCAAGAAAAGGTTAAATCTGTATCTTCAAAAGAAAGAAAATATCAAAGGAGATTTACAACAAAGCAGCCACAACAAAAGAGGTTCTACCACTCTCACTTTTTTCATACTAACACTTTTAATGGCTATTGTTTCGGATGTAACCAGTATGGTCACAAGGCAACTTATTGTGGATTAAATAATAAATCAAAGAGTTATTTTGGTCGAAATACATCTGCATATATGAGTGAACACTTTGTACAATGTTTTCAATGCAATGGTCATGGGCACATAGCAAGGTTTTGTCCAAGCGCTTATGTATCAAATCTAAGGCAAAACAGTAGATTTCATAAGACGCAAAGAACACAACACAGACGAGGAAATAAATCAGGTTCATAGAAGAAAGGAAAATAATCATTCATCATGGATGCATAAGAGACAACCACACCAGAGAGATATTCAAGTTCATGCAATGATGCAAAATAGGGACGCGGGTGAAAAATCCAAGCCCGAGGTCAAGAAAGTCTGGAGAAAGAAAGAAGAGAGGAAATCGTGTCTCCTTGAACTAAAGGAGACTGCTCTTCTACTGCACTAAGCAACTCCAGGTAACACATCCTCAGGGGGAGCATTTTGAAAAAGGTTTTATTTTAATGCTTATGTATATTTTTCTAGGTATCTGAGGATGAAAGACCGGCAGTTGGGCTTTTGTGGTATAATTGTCAAGTGTGTTGGCTGTTCATTTAGTTGTGTGTGGAAGTGCCGTGAAGGGTAGTGTTTGCATTGAGAATCTTCACCATTGGTAGTATTGCTTATGTCATTGTTGTTTTGTTGATGGTTCTTCACTGCCATGATTATAGCTATGGATTATAACGGTTCAGATTGTTTTTGTTTATTGAAAGAATGCTTGCCCCAGTTGCGTATTTGTGTTTCGATAATAGCAGCGTGTTTTTGTTCGACGCTTGATGTGAAGATTGTCAGATCTTTCATTACACCTTGGTGAATATATTTAATTCACGAGACAGTTTTGTTTTAACTTTTAATATAATGCCAATTCAAGGATAAGAAGTTTGAGGCTGAGTAAGGTGCACTACGGTTGGCCATAAAGTGTTTGACAAAATGTCTTCTTTCGACATGCACGGTTGAAAGTAAGAGTTGGCGATAAAATTGCGAGTCTTGGACAAAAATTGGTACGAGATGTGAGTCACTTGTCAATTCTGTTGATAGAAGTGAAATCAGCATGTTGAATGGGAAGATTGAAGAAAAAGTTTATAATGTGCAGCCAGATGATTTCCAGCCTGGTGATGAATGTTTGAGGTGCTTTTATAAAGAATTGAGGTAGTCTGCTGGATTCTCACTACAGAGAAAGACAAACAGCTGTCAGTAGGTTCAAGTCTGTTGAGAATATTCAAGATGTATATGCAGATGTTGTTTGCATTACAGAGCAAAAAGTTGGATAGTTAAACGATCGGTGTATGCTTTCACTAAAATCGGTGGACAAGTTTGAGATTGCAGAGCAAGAGAGGGTTGAGGCTCAGAAGACAGCGTGAATTGAAGTGGCCACATATTCCCAAGAATAGTCTAAAATTTGACTAGCCATTGGGATCAAATTCTCAGGGGGGCATTTGTGCATTTGTTCATCTTATTGATCATATCCATGATTTTTGCTAACTATTTCAATGTGTTTATGAGAATGGTGGGTATGGACTCGGGGGAGTCTGCGGCGGCCCTTTGGTATTATTGACAAAGGGGGAGAAGAGTTACGAGGAATGTACACAGGTGTTGCCAACAATTCCAAAGGGGAGATTGTTGAGCAAGGTGTTGCAAGAGTTTTGTCATTGTTGTCAACTCGGGCGAGTTAGATCTAATAATGCGGTGGACGGGCGGTTCAGAAGTCATTCAATGCGGGTGACAGATTTTAGGGTTTGCAATTGACCACATTTAGGGTTTGCGGCCGACCATGTTTAGGGTTTGCGGCCGACCAAGATTAGGGTTTGCATTTGCATAATCGGCCGACTACTATTAGGGTTTTCATCTCAAAATCTCAAGTATATAAGCGGGGCTGTTTGGAGATTTAGGTATCCATCGGGTGAATGTTGAAGTGCGAGATGCGGTCGTAAAAGCATAGATAGCATAGAATCGGTGAGATGATAGCGAAGTGCATAATGTGAATGCACACAGAGAGCAGAGTGTGGAACGACACAGAGTGTGCGAAGCGTGTGAGCAGAGAAAGCATAATGTGCGAGAGAGCGCAAAGGGCAAAGTTGATTGCAAAGTTTGGCTGTAGCAGTGCAGCAGATTGTGTGAAGAGATTGCGCAAGAAAGAGCAGTGTGTAGAGATTGCAAAGGTGAAGTAGATCAGTTAGAGTCTTGCAATAACAAAGGTATTTGTCAAACATTTTCATTCAAAATTGAAGTCCGGTTGGTGCTTGGCAAATTAGGGGTTGGTGCTCCTTTCTGTTGGTGCGAGATAAATAAGGGGTTGGTGCTCCTTCCGGTTGGTGCTGGTAAACAAATTGTAAAGTTGGTGCTTTGCAAGAGGCTGGATTTGGATGGTAGTCCAAGCAGCCGTTCTTTTTGAGGAGTAGCCATTTTGGTGAACCTCGTTAAAAATCTATGTTGTGTGATGTTCTCTTGCTGTACTTATTATATTTGTTTATAAGTTTTAATTGTTGTGGTTTTTAGAGCTGTTAATTCATGTTTTGGAATGCCACACTGATTCACCCCCCCTCTCAGTGCCATACTAAGTACAACACATTTTATGGGTCTTGAGTTTTATTCCCTATATAGACTTGACATCCGAACAAGTATAAGAAAATATCTTATGGCTTCCCTCTAGATAGTGGTATACCTATATGGGATGAAACTATCAACCACCTAAGAGAAGCTCTGGAGTTTTCTCTCTACCCAAGCATTTTATCTATTGTTGTAGCATATTTCATTTCTAGGACATGGTCCCAAAATTAATAAATGGGATGTCCAATGTTCGAACTTCCTCCTTTACATCTTCGAAGTGTAGTTGGTTTTTGAGACATGGCCCTAAAACGAATGAGAAGTCAAGTGTTCGAACCACCCCCTATATTATCTTTGTGGACACATAAAATATCTCTTGTGGCTTCCCTCTAGATAGTGGCAAACCTAGATGGGATGACACTGTTGGCCACCTAAGAGCAGCTTTGGAGGTTTCTCTCTACCCAATATTTTTTTGAACCACCCCTTATGCATCTTCAAAGTGTAGTTAGTTTTCAAAATATGGCCTTGAGATGAATGGGAGGTCTAGTGTTTGAACCACCCCTTATGTTGTCTTTGTAGATACAAAAAAATACTGATAACTTCCCTCTAGATAGTGGTATATCCAAATGGGATGACATTGTCGACCACCTAAGAGTATCTCTAGAGGTTTCTCTCTAATCAAGAGTTTTACCCACAAGGATGATGCATTGGTGGTTGTGAACAAATCACTCCATTTGATCTTGAATTATTTAATTAGCTCTAGCAATGTTATAATCTCAAATTTTTCTAACTGAGATGATGGCACTAACCTAGATTAAGTAGAGTAGTGTCAAATTAATCCCATAAATATGAAATAATGACAACATGCAAAGTAGTATTTCATTGAGTCTTTGGTATAGATTAGGATTCTCACTATCCATGAGCTATACCACATTGGAAACCATCTTGTTGTGTGTGAGCATGGTTCCCTTGGGTAGCTCAGTCATCTTAGAAGGAAAAATCAAGGCCACCATGTTGTCAAGTTGAATCTCCACAAGGGCTATGCTTTTGTCCTCCACCTCTAAATCCCTCAAATACTAACACCTCTTAGGAGCTAGGTCATCTATGATAAAAATAATTACCTTTGGGTTGATATTTCTCACATTATCAACATAAGAAGTATGGATGTAGAACACCCTATCACTTAAGGATTTGATCTACAAAGAGATATAACCAAGGATGTAGAAAGGATTGGTAGTGGTGAAAGGATTTGATCTACCAAGAGATATCACAATAAATCTTGAGGTAAATAAAAATAAAATCAAGAAAATTTGGAAATGATAATATTACCATATCTTTGTGCCTAATGTCAAGCTCTACTAAGCTAGACCCGATATGGCTAATTTGTTGATCTCATATCTTCACTAGATGTGGGCACCCTCAAACATGTAAGAGGTTGCATTTTTCACCATGGAGTAGGGTGGGAGGATGTGTTCACCATCCCTTTAATAGATCATCTTACTCTTATACTAGATGTTGAAAATAATAAGTCATTCATTGATATATTTGCATTGATTAGATCCTTTTAAATACAAATTATGTTACCCAATGTAAAGCAACATGTTAGCTTTTGAGGATGTATATTAAAGGAAATCCAACCACAAGATGTAAAATAAATAAGCTATGATAACTATATGATAATGAAACTATAATATGTAGGAAAAATAGATGATAAAATTATGTAATAACTCAATTATATACCATTAATAAAAGCTCAAAAAAATAGTACAATGCAATATAATGGAGGATATGAACACTCCACATTTTTCAATGAAGAACTACATTGTACCTACTCACTACTCTCTACCATGACATCATTATTCTCACTATATTCACTCTTAAGTTATTTCTCACTCTCATACTCTTAAGGCCTGAATATAGGAAGATATGTTCCTTGGTCTTTACTGTACCCATGAATCTTCATCTACCTATTCTATGACTCATGTACATGTGGACTACATGCACATTTACATATTTGCACATTCTAACACTTTTGCATTTATTACTTGCTTGAAGTATCTACTCAAACCTTAATCTAAGATAAACTCCTAATCTAGAAATATACCCAAGGTGGTACATTGACATATACCAAATAATGTAATATACTCTAGAACCTCCCTATATTACATTATTTAGGTACTGAAGACTTTAGTATTCAATATGGATATTTGTATTTCAAATATTTTTTTATCTTGATCAGATCCTTCTTGTATCGCTCCAAATTTTTTGCACCCTTACCTTCAGGCTATAGGATCCGTGCCCGGAAGGAGGATGGGAAAAGGATGTCGTGGTACCTCAGACTGAGAGGACTTGCGAAGGTCCCGCCTCTCAAGGGAGGTGTATTTTGATGATTTTTTTACGGATGGTGGGTTCACCAAGAAACATTTAATGGCAGTTTCCATGCCTAGGTTTGGAATGTGTTTTATGTGTTCGTTTTAGCCTTAAGCATTCATATCCTAGGTTTGGCCAAATGAATCTAAATTAATCTATATGAAAGTGCAGATTTAATGAATGCAAAAAACAAAATTAAGACAAAAAATAGAGAAATAAAAGAATAATACCTGATCCGGATGTCTGATGGAGATTCTGATGTTTGAAGTAGTCAGGATCACCTCTGATTTGACATGATCATCTGAGATCAGACAAGATCGTCTGAGATCTGACAAATTCGTCAGACGAATTCGTCAAAGACCTGCAAACAGAAAAATAGATGCAAAATACAGAGAATGCAACTATGATAATAGAGGGAAACAACACAAAATAACAATATGAATACTAAACAATAGTTATGAATAGAAATTCAAAAAAATTATGATATTCTAATGACAAAGTATGATCTTATCATGCAACTTAAGCTATATGGATGAACTCCAAATGCAAAATAGTAAGAAATAAGGATAAAACTAACTAAAATGCAGAATAAAATAGCAAAAGGTATAAGAGAAAGTGCAAACTCTGGGCACTGATTGCCCCCAATGTAGATTGCAGTCAAAATCATCTGGAAGTAATGAAATCGTCTCGAATTGCGATAGGATCATCCGAGATTTGAACGAGATCGTCTGTGATGATCTGAGCTTGCTCTGGCTGAAAATCAATGAGGTCCCTACAAGAAAACTTCAAAATAACAAATGCAAAATGATGCTCTAGGTATTCTAATGCACGCAAAATCAAGTTACAGGGAAATTCAGCCAGGGGTTGGGAAGGGAAAGTCCTAAGGATTAAATAGGCTTAGGGGAGTAGTTAGGAGGTTGGAGATCATCCCTATTTGGTAGATCTCCAACGGGGGAGGGTCCCTAATGGTGTAGACACGCTTCTGCCCGGATTAGAGACCCGTTGGAACAGAAGCTAATTGTGCAAAATCAGTTTTGCGACAAGATCGTCCGGACGTCCTAGCCCAGACGAAATCGTCAGATCTGGAGCGATATCGTCTGATCCGTGACGATATTGTCAAACGGTCAAAACAACCTCTAAAAATGGCACGAAAAAGGGGGAAACGGATTACCCGACGGTTAACGGGCGGTTTGGGAGGTTAAAATTTGAATTTAAATTATTTACTAGGATGAATGTAATTATTACAATTTCACTACGCCAATTTTAGGGTGCTACATTTTGCCCCCTCTTTAGCGAATTTTTCGAAGAAAATGCATTAAAGATGAGTTCTTCTCGATCTACGAGAAAGCAAAAATTATTTTCATTTTTAGGTGACGATTCTTGGTCGAATCGTACGACAACTTACTATGGTGCCTCCTCCGTGTTTTTACCCAAATCGAACGTTTGAGGTAAAAACGCAAAAAAGCAAGATTAATTTTGAATTATTTTTTAATAAAATTAACAAAAATAGGGTAAAACCCTAATTCATTTTTACTGTTCATTTTCTTGGTTTTAGAGCTCTAGAAGCAAAAATGGTGGAGACGACACACAGATCAATAGAGGTCCAACGTGGGCTACGGGTAAGAGTCTAAACTTAGTTTAGAATGCTTTAATTTGAATTTACATGCTTTTGAGGTAAATTTTAATCAATTTTTGAGCATCGAGGCTATTTTTGGGCCGTCGACGTCGTCGAGACAAAATTGTCCCGATTTCGATGAAATCGTCTCAATTTCGCCAATTTCGTCTAACGACAAAATCGGCAAAAGGGGGACGATTTCGTCAAATTAGGACGATTTCGGCTTACGAAATCGAAGACGATTTTGCTCAAATTGGGGACGATATTGTCCAATAGTGGGCGATATCATCAATTGCATAAAATTAAACTTATTTTACTTGCATTTTTAAATAATTGAATTGTTATTAAAGGTTGTTTGTTGTTTTGTTGTTTATGTTGCAGAGAGGTTTGCTAAAAAGTAGGGAATGGAAGTATGGAGGTTTGAGAGATGACTTGGCCACTCTTACACAGGTAGAGCGGGATCAGCTGGCACAAGCCGGCTTACGACATGTGGCGAGAGATGCCACAAGTGTCTACAGATATGGGGCTACTGATAGCCCTAACAGAGAGATGGTATCCGGGTTCTTCATATTTCTGGCTACCTACAGGGGAGATGACTCTCACTTTGGAGGATGTATGGAGGATTCTGAGAATCCCCATACAAGGACGGTTGATCCTTCCTACGGCCAATCAAGGCCATGCTTCACCCTGGAGAAGGGTGGAGTTAACATCGAGGCACTGCGTCAAATGCCTGGGGCATCTAGACTCACACGGGTTCTAGCTGGAGTAGTTGGTGGACTTCTGCTGTGCCACCAGAGTGGATGCAAGGTCCCGTGGATGCTGGCAGATGTGATCTGCGACATGCGGGACCATGGGTACAAATTTGCTTGGGGTAGCTATGTGCTATGCCGACTGTACTGATGAGGCCTGGAAATGCCTCAATCATAACATGTTTTGTACACTAAAAATGCCTATAAACTCTTATGTTTTATCTGATATGTTATTTAAGTTGATTTAATATGCTGTATATTAACCATTTTGCATGATCAATGTATTTGAAATATTATATGCTGATTTTACAGCTTTTTGCATAGTTTTGTGTTCTTTTTGCTATGATTTGCTACAATGGGATATGCTTAGAATAATAGCAGCATTTCACTAATCATATTTTGATTTGTTTCAAGCATTTACTTCACCTAAATGCAGCAGCGAGTGCAAGCAAAGCTGTTCTTTGTGCAGCAAAAACTGGTCTTTCCCATGTAAATTCCAGCCAGCTGTCCATAAAAAGCAAGGCATGGAATTCACATGAGGAAAGGGATGAAGACCATTAGAATTTGATCTTAGGAGATAACCCACCTGAGATATGCAGAAGAAATCAATGGAAAAGCATACATTTGTTCATTCCGAAGTATCTTCGGAATGAACAGATATCTTCGAAATGAAGAAACACAACATCTTCGGAATGAACGGATCTTCGAAATGAAGAATGCAGCGTCTTCGGAATGAGCGGATCTTCGGAATGAAACATGCAGTATCTTCGGAATGAGCGATCTTCGGAATGAGAATGCAGTATCTTCGGAATGAGCGATCTTCGGAATGAAAATTGCATTGTCTTCGGAATGAAGCCACTTATCTTCGGAATGAAGAACAGAATGTGTTTTTGACCTTTTGACCGATTTTTGAAGCCGAAAAAAGGGAAATAAAGGTTGGAAAAAGTAAAGAGAAATATCTTCCATCTGTCTTTGCCGTCATTGCCGACCAAATCCATCATTAAGGGAAAGATCAGGTTTTAGTCCTCTTCTAGGATAAAACCAGAATTTGTTGCAGCATTGTAGGATTAGATCTTTTGAGATATTCTTTGTTTGTAATCAGATCAGAGGATAGCTATAAATATTGCTCCCGTTCAGGTTGAGCTTAGTAGTAAGTAGGAGAAAGTAGAAAATAGAGTAAGGAAGCTAGCGAGAAAATACGAGTATAACTAGAAATTGAGTATTACAGATCCTGTAATGATTTTTAGTAGAATTCTTGTAATCATGTCTTTTGATCAATAAAGTGCACCAGTTCTATTTCAAACTACTTGTAAATGAGTGTGATTAAGATTTAGAAAAAAGAGAGACTTACACCTTCTTACGGACAAAGAGGCTGGCCACTTCCGGACCTAGGAGGAGGACTAACAAAGCGAGGTTTTTATTACGATTTTCTTTGCAGTCAGAATGAGTTGTAGAACTTGTTATGTCAAATTGATTGTAAATAGTTGACAATATTTGTAGTATTAGTTTATTTATGCTAAGTTTAATCTTGTGCTTAAAGATTTTAGTTGCAATCTTACTTTCAGAAAAGTTTCCACTTTATTTTCAGGTTGTTATTTCCAGAATTTACTATTTTTCAGCAATTTCCTGCATTTTTATGTTTTGCTGTCAAAATCTGAACAGAAGATTGACAACCTTCTATTACAGAATTTTGATAGTTTTTATTTCCACATTAGATCTAGACTTTCATTACTACAAAAGTAATTAGATTTCCTTTTTGCAATTAGGATCAGACTTTCAATTCTACAATTGTTAATTCTGCAATATAATTAGGTCTCATTCTGCAATTGTAATTAGGACTTCATTTACGTAGTTAGTGATTAGTTTCCAATTCCGCAACTTAGATTAAGATTTAATTCATGCAATTTAGAGATAGGAATGTTCCAAAACCCCCACAAAATCGGTTCCACCAATAAGACTTGTTGCCCTAGATTGACCTAAGTTATAGCTGTTTCACTTCTTCTCCCATGAGATAGCCTTGTACACTTGCCCTGGATTGATAGATTCATTGAGAATTAATGATGGTATAACGACTACGCATCATTTTGGCGCCGTTGCTGAGGAATAGTGTTGTCAGAAGAAAACAAATAGTCCAATAGCTGTAATCAGACTAAACTATGAACATTCAGGTTAAAATCTGAATATAACAATAGAGTAAGATAACAACTATTGACTTAATTTATGTCATTTAGGAGTAAACATGAATGAGTAAGTCTAGGGAGACCCCAAAGGATCCCTGGCTTGTCCCATTAAGGAGATCTTCATGCCTAAGGGGTGAATCACCTGTGTTTGAACTACTTGAAATATTGAAAGAAAAATCACCAGTCTCACCATCAGTAGAACATTTTGAGAAAGGAAAATCACCAATTGTATCAACGGAATATCTTAAGGAAGAAAATTCATCAGACTCATCAACAAAAAAGTTTGGACCTCTTGAGAGAACAATTTGGAAAGCTTTAACTTCTCCAAGGAAACAAGAAACTATGGCAGAAGGAGGCAATGTAGATGGCCAACATGGCTATGTTCATAATGAAGGGGATGATCAGGATATACTCCAACCGTCCAGAACATTTGAATATCCTATTCATCTGAATCCAACACAAAACTCTCCCATGAAGACCATTTCACCTTCAGTACTTCCCACCTTTCGAGGTGTTGTATCTGAAGATCCTGACCAGTTTTTGTTTGAATTCAAGGTAGTATGTCAGACCTATGATTATATAAATGACAATAAAAAACTTAAGGTTTTTCCTTCAACTCTCAAGGATTCAGCATTACGCTGGTTCATGAGCTTAGAGCCAAATTCCATAAGAACCTGGGATCAAATGGAGACTGTCTTTTTAGACAAATATCAGGAATACTGTCGTGTAAGGAATAGAAAAGATGAGTTATTTAGAATCAAGCAGGAAGATGATGAGACCTTAGAAGATTATCTTGATAGGTTCTCCTTTGTTCAAAGGAGATGTGGACTAGTAGAACCAGAATTATGTAAAACCATCTTTTTGAGAGGATTGCAAGATGAATCCAGAGAAGTCCTGGATTTGATGGGAAAAGGGGATGTAACCACTCTCGGTAATGAGGAAATTATGGATCTCTACGGGAATTACTCTCGCACTAAGCGAGAGAAGAAGAAAAAAGTTGCATAAATGGTACTGATGTAAAGGACTTGATAGAGGAACTTGCAAATTTCAAAACTGATATCCTAGTGCATCTAAACACTACTTTAGGGGAAATCTCTGCAAAAGCTAAAAACACAGAACCTTTGGCAATTTATTGCCCAAGATGTAGAAGTAAACATGCTTTGCAGGAATGTCCTTTGAATAAAACATCTATCTCGGCCATTTGTAGTATCTGTTCAAAAAGGCATTCAACCGATCAATGCCACCTGCTACCACAACTCAAAACTGTGTTAGAAAATCGGACTGAGGAACTCAACTATATTGGACCAAAACAAGGGGGAATTTTTCTCAATATCAAAATCCCCCTCGTTTTCCTACAAATTGGGGGCATAATCCTGGTACTATGCCTTGGGGACAATCAGAACCACCCCAACGTCCTTGGAATTATCCTCAATGGACAAATTCCCAAGAATGGCCACAATCAAATTGGAGTAATCCAGCCTGGAATCAGAATCAAAACAACCCCTCATGGAATCAAAACAATCCAGCTTGGAATCAAAATCAGACTAATCCACATTGGGTGCAAAACCAACCACAGTGGAATCAACAATACCAGTCCTATCCAAGGCAACAAAGGAATCAAGGTCAAACTTAGCATTTGTTACCTGCACCTAATCAAAATTTTCAAGAAAAACAACAACAAACACAGCAAGTGAAGCAACCTCAATTGCCAGCTCAGCCAGTCACTAATCCAAACAGTGTAAGACAGACACCTCCTGTCTATGTGGCTGAAGCTGAAGAAAATATTGAAATTAATGTTCTTGATTGTAGTGACATTCAACTCCGTTCAGGAAAAGTTGTACCTGAACCAGTTTTAATGGAAACCAAAGATAATGAAGAGCAAGAATCATCAGAACCGAGAGAGAATCCAACCAACAAAAGAAACAGAAAAATTGGATCCAACAATAGAAAAAGAGACACAAGCAGAACAATTACCAAGGATAGTTCCATATCCTGAAAGACTTAATGCAATACCAAAAATTTTTGAGTCAGAATTGGTCAAAGAACTCAAAAAGTTGACTATCTCATTACCCTTATTGCAAGCCATTAAGGAAATACCAGAAATTAATAGTACTGTCCGAAATTTGTGCATTAAAAGAGCAGGAAGAAAGAAGAAAGCATTCCCCAAGAAGCCCAAAGTATAGGTTGAAGGGAAGATAGCTGATCTCTTATCTGGAAAACTACTACCTCCAAAGTATAGTGATCCAGGAAGCCCAGTTATCACAGTCACCATAGGTTCAGTACCAATATCAAATGTGTTAGTGGATCTAGGAGCTGCAATAAATGTCATGACTAAAGATACAATGGAACAATTACAGCTCAAACATCTCGGCCCCACATTTTACGAGTTTTAGAAATGGCTGATAGGTCGGTTGCAAAACCTGAAGGAATCATTGAAGATGTCCCTATAGAAGTTTCTTCTTGGGAATTCCCTGCAGATTTTTTGGTTTTATAGCCAAGAAATTCAGCACATGGATATCCCATTATTCTAGGAAGACCTTGGCTTGCAACTGCAACAACCTTCATAGACTGGAGATCTGGAAATATGACTATTTCAAATGGTATTGAGCTGAAACAAATTTCTTTATATCCTCCTGCCAAAACCATCTAGCAAATTTTCAGGTCGAGTTATGGTTTTCGAGCTCGGATGAAGAACCGAGAAGAGGTCATTTCTACACTAGCTACCTTAGTAGTAAGAGAACACATAGAAGACCTCAGTGACACAGAAAACTTAGAAAATGAAACAATCCTGATGAATGTTCTGCATGAACAAGGTTTAGAAGGGGAAGCAACAAATATCCAACAATTGATAAGTAATGAGGAGAATCAAAAATCTGAAGATGTATCATCTGTGCTATCACAGGGAAACTCTGTTTCACTACCACATGGATGGCACTATCATCTAATTTTTCCTTCTCACTGTTCCATACAAGATATGCTTCCCTCAAGCAGCAATGAAATAGAAACTGCTTCGTTTCTCCCATCTCAGCAATGTCCTCTTAATCCCTTAAACACCAAGTATGAAGGAGTGAATTCAGTCCTTCTAAATACAAAACAAATAGAAGTCCAGCCAGGCAAATTTTTGAACATCTACGACCGACTTACTAGGGAAGAGGAAGAAAAATTGATAGTTGTTTTGACGAAGCATGTTCATGCTTTTGCTTGGAACTACAAAGATATGTCAGGAGTTCATCTTGATATATGTACCCATAGAATCTATACTGAAGAAGTCAAGCCAGTCAGACAATTTCAAAGAAGATTGAATCCTGCCTTAAGAGATATTGTGAAAGAAGAAATTGAAAAACTCCTGGAAGTAGGATTCATTTACCCAATTTATGATAGCCAATGGGTTTCTCCATTGGTAATAGTTCCTAAGAAAAATGGAAAAATGAGAGTATGTGTAGACTATAGAGAGTTGAATAAGGTGACATACAAAGACCATTTTCCATTACCTTTCATAGATCAAGTGTTAGATACTCTTTTTGGAAAAAGATACTTTTGTTTTCTTGATGGATTTAGTGGATATAATCAAATTCAGATTGCACCCGAAGATCAAGAAAAGACAACTTTTACATGTCCATGGGGAACATTTGCCTATAGGGTTTTACCTTTTGGTTTGTGTAATGCCCCGACAACTTTTCGGTGAGCGAGTCCTAGCAATTTTTGCTGATCCGACCACCAAAAGTGTTGAAATTTACATGGATGATTTCACGGTATGTGGACAAACTTTTGATTTTACATTGGAAAATCTTGATAAAGTCTTAACACGCTTGTGAAACATACCACTTATCCTTAAATCCAGGATAAATTCTTCATGATGATGAAGGAAGGGATAGTTCTTGGTCATCACATCTCTCTTGAAGGGATCCAAGTTGATCCAAAGAAAGTTGAAATTATCAAGAATCTCCTTCCTCCTAAAACTCAGACTAATGTCGGAAGTTTCCTAGGACACATTGGTTTTTACCGCAGGTTTATTCCCAACTTTAGTACAATATCGAGTCCTCTGTTTGCCTTATTGACTAAATATTCTAAATTCTCTTGGACTGCAAAGTGTCAGGAAGCATTTGAAGCTACGAAAGAAAAATTGATAACTCCACCTGTGCTCGGAGGACCTAATTGGACATTACCATTTCACATTCGAGACTGATGCCTCCAATACAGCAATTGGAGCAGCATTAGGACAAATTGATAATGGTGAACATTATACCATCTACAACATTAGCAAGAACTTGACGGGAGCGAGAGAAAAATTATACAACGCGAGAAAGAATTCCTAGCGGTAATTTATGCCATCAACAAATTCGGGCATTATATCACGAGGTTATCAAATATTTATTCACACGGATCATACAACCATTAAGTATTTGATGAATAAACCTATGGTAAGTGCAAGAATTATTCGTTGGTTGCTTGTTGCTACAAGAATTTGATATCACCATAATCAACAAACCGGGAAAAGCTAATGTTGTGGCAGATTTCTTGTCTAGGTTGCGAGAACACGGATGAAGGGGAATTAGTTGATGACACTTTTCTCGATGAAAAACTATTTGCTATATCGGTTCAATCACCTTGGTTTGCGAGATATAGCCAACTATTTAGTCACGGGGAAAGTTCCTCCACATTTTACTTCAAAACAAAAAAAAAAACAATTGATCAAACAGAGTTCTTCTTTTGAATGGATTAAGGGTATGCTTTTTAAATGCGAGTCCTGACCATGTGTTACGTAGGTGCATCCGAAAGGATGAAGTGTATGATATCCTTAGAGCTTGTCATGATGAACCCTCAGGTGGACACTATTCTGTAAAAAGCACGGTTAGAAAAATCTTGGGGATAGGATATTATTGGCCATCTCTTCACAAGGATGTGAAAAAGTACACGAGGCATTGTGATGCATGCCAAAGAATGGGGAAACCCACTCATACAAATGAGATGCCACTGCAGCCTCAAATGGTTTTAGAACCATTTGAGAGGTGGGAGACTTGATTTTGTAGGACCTATTGATCCACCTTCTCAAGGAAAGGTGCATATTCTAGTATGCAGCGATTACACGACAAAGTGGGTAGAGGTGCGTGCTTTCAAACATGCTCGTGAAGAGAAGGTCGCTGATTTCTTGTATACTCAGATTTTTCAGAGATTTGGAGCTCCACGGTCTATCACCAGAGACCAAGGACCCCAATTTGCATCCAAAGTCATAAAAGCATTTAGAGAATTGTATGAAATCAAACATAGGAAATCATCACCTTACCACCCACAAGCAAATGGCCGAGGTTGAAGTAACAAACGAGGGAACTAGAACGCATCTTGACAAAAATAGTAGCTTTTCATAGGAGAAATTGGCTAGACAAATTACACGAAGCGGTTTGGGCCTACAATACTACTTGGAAGTCCACTCTCTGGATTCACACCTTATGAACTAGTCTTTGGTAAAAAGCCTCTTTTACCTATTGAATTTGAGCTACTAACATTGCGCACGACCTTGGAAATTGGAATTGAATTGTCGCGAGGCACGAAAGACAGGATTACTGCAGTTGAATGCATTGGATGAACTTAGATTGGATGCTCTGCACCAAAGCGAGGTAATTCGGGAGCGAGAGGAAGTTGTGGCATGACAGTCACATTCAACCGAAGAAACTTCAACAAGGAGATTGGGCTTTCTTGTTCGATTCTCAATATGAAGACTTCCCTGGAAAACCGAGAACTAGATGGTTGGGACCTTACTTGGATTGAAGAGGTATTTAACAATGGAGCGGCTCGTTTATCCCCCATTGATGGGTCACGAAGAAAGTTGGTAGTGAATGGACATCGCCTCGGGGTATACCATACACCTCGACTAAAGAAGAATTCTTGCGGCAACTTGATAGTTTGGATACACGGCAGGTGGAAGAGATTCCTTCTTCCACTTCAAAACAATCAACATGATCAGTGGATTTCAAGAAAAAAATAGAAAATACAAAAAAATCAAAAAAATAGAAAACAAAAAGATGAATAAATTCTGAGTATGAATTCCTTCATGGGCATGGTTTCAGGGGAAATCATGAAATTCCTTCATGGGCATAGTCAGGATCAAGAAAAAAAAGAAAAAAAAAAAAAAAGAGAGAAAAGGAGAGGTAAAAAAAAAAAAGGGGAAAATCAAGAAAAAAAAGGAGAGAAAAATGAATAACTCAGCAGTGAAAACCTTTTCTTAAGGCACTACTGAGTTGGTGTGCATGAAAACCAGTTTTCTGGCATGCATAACCTTGAGAAATTTTTGAACCATCATTGTACAAATTCACCTAGTGCACTTGTTTTGAAATGTTGCGAGAAAATCTCAGTGAGAATATCAACAAAAGCGAGTCATTCTTCAAAGTGGCATTAACTATTTTTATCAGGTATATATTTCTTACATTTCTTCATTGTAAAATGATTGGTATATAGTATGTGACAATTAACCATTAGCATAAAAGGTATTCATAAGAGTTGGCATACTTAAAAACATGTTTTAAGAATGACAATATTGATTTCTGCCTAATCTTCGGAACAAGAATGCCAAAAACAGTGCCTGCTGTATTATCTTCAGAAATAAAATTGTCTTCAGAATGACAGCAAAATGGATGTTGCACTTTGTCTTCAGAAAGAAACTTTATCTTCGGAATGACAATTTGTCTTCAGAAAGAAACTTTGTCTTCAGAATAACGATTTGCTGCATCATCTTCGGAATGAAGATCTGTCTTCGGAATAAGGGTCTGTCTTCGGAATGACGATTTACTTTCACAATACAGCTTGATCTTCGGAATGAGGATTAATCTTCGGAATGAGGATTGATCTTCGGAATGAAGATCTATCTTCGGAATGAAAATTCTGCAAAGAGGATTTGTCTTCGGAATGAAGACCTGTCTTCGGAATGAGGTCATAATCTTCGGAATGAGGATTTGTCTTCGAAATGAGGTCATAATCTTCGGAATGAAATTTTGTTTGCATTTTCGAAAAGAGCATTTCCACGTGGCATCCAAGAAAATAAGGTACGACAAAATCAAGATTTTTTCTTAGTTGCATGCGAAGAAGGGACACGTGTCAATTAGCACATGGTCTATTTTTGCACTCATTGGAAATACGGAGAACGTGACCAACCATATGCCACCAGTTTTTAATGTCAATTAACATGCACGTGAGAATCTGCAAAACTAATGAGGTGGATCTGATGGCAAGGACATCCATGCAATTATCAACGAACAGGTGTACAGTGCAGAAGTAGATATGTGTGCCATCTTTCTTTCCGAAGACGTGTTGCGAGGTACAGTGCACAAAATACGGTTCATTCCGAAGAAGAAGACGAGAAACAGGGAAACGAAGGTTTCAACTTAGAACTCTACAAATTTGCAACAGAAAATAGCCAAAAATCCTACAGTAGAACAGCAATCGTAGTGTACGATTTTTAAACAGAGAAAAATGGGGCGAAAGATCAAAACAGAGCCTGCAGATACCAATTACCTTTGAGAAAATCCGGTAGTTGTGCAGATTTTTGAAGACGGAGGGTTTATGACATTTATGGATAAATTCAATGGGTCTTCTAAAGATTTAGCTGGCATGTTTGCCCATACGTTCAGAAACAACCGAGCACATGTCAACGGCATGTCTATTGAGGTAAGCCCTGAAATTTTAAGTCAGATTACAGAGCTGCCATTAGAGGGAATTTCAATTACTAGATCCGGCAAGAACACATTGGCAAATGTAGTTAATCGGTTTGTAGAAGAAAATGATAGAGAACCTGAATACTTAACCCATAACAACACATGCAAAGGGTTAAAAGGGCCAGCCTGCAGGAACCCTGGGATGAAGTAGCCACCTGGGTGATTAAGTTTTTGACCTATGAAGGGCAGTATGTGCTATTGTCAGGGCATCATCTATGAATTTTGAACCATCTCAGACATGGTAGACAACAACCAGAAGTTAGGGTAAATTTTTCCCTATGTCTATGTATCAAGAATTAAAGAACATGGCAAAAAGATATCAGGAGGGTAAAGGAAGCCTTCGCCATCATGGCCTTATCAAATTAATTTGCCAACATCATTTTAGAGGAAACCCTAGGAGTTTTGATAGGTTTTACTCTAACCTAAATGATGTCATTTTTGGGGATGAAAGTGAGGAAGAAGAAGAACCAAATACTGTCGATGTTGCTACAGAAGAGGAAACAGCTGCTGCATAAAATATTACAGAAGCTGCTGTAGAAAATGTTGCAGAGGATGCTGTAGAAGAGGCTACAGAAGATGCCCCTGAAGCTGTTACAGAACTACACCCCACAATAGCAGCAAAAAACCTTGCTCCTGAACCTTCAACTTCACAGGATAAGAGAGAAAAGAGAAGAGGATGCGGAACTAGCGGCGGAGCGAGAAAAACAAAAGAAAGTTCGGTTTCTTTGAAGCTGCAACTGACTTATCAGAGCAGAGAAGTGAAACAAGGGAAACAGAGGCATCAAAAACTGACCCCATGACCCCTGATGTCACCAGAAAATAGAGCAAAAAGAAGAATTTTGCATCTGGAACTAGGAGATCTACAAGAATCCATTTGAAAGAAACTACAGAACAGGTCATGGAGGAAGAAGATAGACCAAGTAGCCCGGATGTCACAGAGATACAACCAGCATCTGATAACTTTTCAGAATTCCCTGAACAAATAGCTGAGACAGAAACTGAACAAGTTGGTTTGGAGGAGGCTACAGTTCAACGAGGCTACAGATATGGTAGATACCCTTATAGACGGTTTCACGAGCCTCCTGAACAAGAACAAACTATTGCACGAGAAGAAGAAAATTTGGTTGAACAGCCAACTGCAACTGATTTGTCTACATCAGCTTCTGAAGCAGAAATAGAAATAGAAGACATCATTGAGCAGCTGAGGGCAGCAAGAAGTGTTGTCAAAACACAGACCAAATGGATCACAGAGAAAGAAAGCATCATTGAGATGCAAGAAAGAAAAATTGTAGAACTTCAGCAGGAAGTGGCAGAACTAAAAAAGTTGTCACAATCTGAAAAACAGCCAGCTATATCCCATGATGAAGATAATTTGGCTCAATTGCTTATGGGTTTATCAAGAGCAGATGACTCTGTTGAGGTAGACATAGAAGTTCATCCTGAAACAACACTCCTTCATTTTGAAGAAGTGCCTATTCATTCTGAGCCAGTGCCTTCTTGTTCTGAAGATGCTTCAGAAATGGTGAGAAATATTGCAGAAGATGTTGAAAATGAACCACCAACACAAGAACAGTCCCAACAGCAAGAAAATGCTCAAGTAAGTACTCCTACTGAGGTCCCTGCATTTCAACTTGTTACACTTCCAGTAGAAACAGCAGATAAGGGGGTACAAGTAGAAATACTATCTGATGACAACCCCATAGAAATAGCAAATAAGGGGGTGCAAGTAGAGTTATTGACAGATGAACGACCGGTGGAAGTGGCGAGAAAAGGAGTACGAGATAAATCTATTGCCTAGGATCCCCCACTGTAGTAAGACCACCTAATACTTGTGTCCCTAGAGCGGTACAATGCAGACATAGCTAGCTGGATGATTAGATATGAACAGCTTGCCAATAAAACTAAAAAATTCAAACTAGAAGCAAAACAGCTAGAAGCCAAGGACACAAAAATTCAGGCATTGAAAGAAAAGGTATCTGACTTGTGCCAAATTGCTGAGTTTTTAGTCCAATTTAGACGGCCAGCCAGATTTTACGACCTTATTTTGAAGGAAAAATACCTTAGATGGCGAGGTCATGAGGATTACTTCAAACCTTCCATACAAATTGGACACTATTGAAGATTTTCTAGAGGCATATTTTGACGAGTCCTTTTGAGCAGAAAAATCTCTTGTGTGAACTGTTTTTGCACGGTTTCTTCATTCCGAGAGGAAGTTGACTCTCATCCTCAAATCTACATTGGAGATGTTCAGTTGAGAGCATTTATGTCTACTTTGCAAAATCAGCTTTATTGGGATCATGAGAAAAGGTAGAATAAAGTGATTGAAACAAGGGCTGAATTGTTAGTCAGAGCAATCCAGCCAAATCACCTAAATATCACTCAGCAACACTTCTCAATGATGAACATGGGATGATATTAAGAGAATGTACTTGAACAATTTGAGGGACTGTGTGACCAGATTTAACAATTTCTGTGATCACAATTTCTTCCCAGCATTGTCAGTATGCAGAGACAGATGGAATGAACTTTCCATGTCTTTGAGGAAAAGAGAACCTATCTCCCCCATCAATCTAGAGTGGTCCAGAAGAAGAGCGAGAAGGTGTAGTCCAAGCTGATCCGGATCATGCAACATAGCTTGGATAGGTCTCGGGTTCAGGCCTCCAACCATCATTACTCGAGTTCCATTCTACTTTGAAGAAGATGCCCAGGCTGATGAACAATTTGAAGATTGGCTCAGAAAAATTTAGGAAAACAGAGGGTATTACATAGGCAAGAAGTTATTCTATAGGTCATGGAATCTAAACATGGACATATGTGATTCCATAGCCCAAGAGAATGCATGAGGGCATGCATTAATATAAGTTGGGGGGAAAATGATGAGGCACTGGAAATGCCTCAATCATAACATGTTTTGTACACTAAAAATGCCTATAAACTCTTATGTTTTATCTGATATGTTATTTAAGTTGATTTAATATGTTGTATATTAACCATTTTGCATGATCAATGTATTTGAAATATTATATGCTTGATTTTACAGCTTTTTGCATAGTTTTGTGTTCTTTTTGCTATGATTTGCTACAATGGGATATGCTTAGAATAATAGCAGCATTTCACTAATCATATTTTGATTTGTTTCAAGCATTTACTTCACCTAAATCGCAACGATGCAAGCAAACTATTGTTGTGCAGCAAAAACTGGTCTTTCCCATGTAAATTCCAGCCAGCTGTCCATAAAAAGCAAGGCATGGAATTCACATGAGGAAAGGGATGAAGACCATTAGAATTTGATCTTAGGAGATAACCCACCTGAGAGATGCAGAAGAAATCAATGGAAAAGCATACATTTGTTCATTTCGAAGTATCTTCGGAATGAACAGATATCTTCGGAATGAAGAAACACAACATCTTCGGAATGAACGGATCTTCGGAATGAAGAATGCAGCGTCTTCGAAATGAGCGGATCTTCGGAATGAAACATGCAGTATCTTCGGAATGAGCGATCTTCGGAATGAGAATGCAGTATCTTCGGAATGAGCGATCTTCGGAATGAAAGCTGCACTGTCTTCGGAATGAAGCCACTTATCTTCGGAATGAAGAAGAGAATGTGTTTTTGACCTTTTGACCGATTTTTGAAGCCGAAAAAAGGGAAATAAAGGTTGGAAAAAGTAAAGAGAAATATCTTCCATCTGTCTTTGCCGTCATTGCCGACCAAATCCATCATTAAGGGAAAGATCAGGTTTTAGTCCTCTTCTAGGATAAAACCAGAATTTGTTGCAGCATTGTAGGATTAGATCTTTTGAGATATTCTTTGTTTGTAATCAGATCAGAGGATAGCTATAAATATTGCTCCCGTTCAGGTTGAGCTTAGTAGTAAGTAGGAGAAAGTAGAAAATAGAGTAAGGAAGCTAATAGAAAATACGAGTATAACTAGAAATTGACTGTTACAGTCCTGTAACGATTTTTCAATTCTTGTAATCATGTCTTTTGATCAATAAAGTGCACCAGTTCTATTTCAAACTACTTGTAAATGAGTGTGATTAAGATTTAGAAAAATAGAGAGACTTACACCTTCTTCTGGACAAAGAGGCTGGCCACTTCCAGACCTAGGAGGAGGACTAACAAAGCAGGTTTTTATTCTGATTTTGCTGCAACAGAATGATTTGTAGAACTTGTTATGTCAAATTGATTGTAAATAGTTGACAATATTTGCAGTATTAGTTTATTTATGCTAAGTTTAATCTTGTGCTTAAAGCTTTTAGTTGCAATCTTACTTTCAGAAAAGTTTCCACTTTATTTTTCAGGTTGTTATTTCCAGAATTTACTATTTTTCAGCAATTTCTTGCATTTTTATGTTTTGCTGTCAAAATCTGAACAGAAGATTGACAACCTTCTGTTACATAATTTTGATAGTTTTTATTTCCACATTAGATCTAGACTTTCATTACTACAAAAGTAATTAGATTTCCTTTCTACAATTAGGATCAGACTTTCAATTCTGTAACTATTAATTCTGCAATATAATTAGGTCTCATTCTGCAATTGTAATTAGGACTTCATTTTTGCAGTTAGTGATTAGTTTCCAATTCTGCAACTTAGATTAAGATTTAATTCATGCAATTTAGAGATAGGAATGTTCCAAAACCCCCCACAAAACCGGTTCCACCAATAAGACTTGTTGCCCTAGATTGACCTAAGTTATAGTTGTTTCACTTCTTCTCCCGCAGATAGCCTTGTACACTGCCCTGGATTGACAGATTCATTGAGAATTAATGATGGTATAACGACTACGCATCATGTATAGGATCCTGTATGGGGTCGTGTACAAGGGCGATCGATGTCTGGTGATGACATCGCTCCTACAGGTTTGGTTCTGGGAGCACATTGCAGTGCAGAGGCCGATAGGGCTTCCTCTGATAGGGATTGACGGGGAGAGGCCCCGAGTTTTCTACTGGTGGCTCCAAAGAGGGTCACAGTGACGGATGGACCTTTCAATGTCTCGAAGACTGCTAGATGACCTAGTCCCAGACCAGATTACCTGGAGGCCATGGCACGAGCACCCAGGGTGGGCCGAGGATGGACAGGAGCTAGCTCACGTTAGGAGAGTGTGCTGGCTACGGATGGAGAGGGGAGAGGTGGAGCTCCACCGCTATGACCGAGTTTTGCGATAGTTTGGTCTATAGTAGGGGATCCCATCTCTCAAGGATTATGAGTTTTCCTGGACTGTCCGAGATAACACCACAGTGAGCGGGGCTCCAAACATGCAGCGCTTCTGGAACCAAGACTCGAACGATGCCTCCATTCAGCCAGTGGATGGGGACGACATAGGGGTAGCCGATGGCTATGATGCCTGGTACATAGGCATCCACCCTCCTCGGATGACGAGGGCTTAGGGTCCGATACATGTAGTTGTGCATCGGATAGGGAGGCAGCACTAGGCGGCTATGGAGGCATCCCAGGGTCATGGTGAGATAGAGTTGAGGAGGCCGCATGCATAGGAGAGGTCGTGGCAGAGGGAGAGGAGGGAGGCGAGACCCCCTTCTCCATAGAGAGAGAGGCCACCATCGTTCGATAAGGGCAAGGGTGTTGACACAAGGGAGAGTAGCGAGAAAGTTACTCTTCAAGCGAAGAGAGATTGTCTTCGGGCATAGGTGCAAACATTGTAGGACAAGGCTGCACGCCACCAAGCTGAGGTTACCCAGCTCAGAGACGAGATTGCATGCCTCAGGGCACGGGGTTGATGAGCAAGCACACAAGAGCTGGCATGGTTGATTGCTTAGACCACGTTCTACCAGGGCATCTACTTCCAGATGGTTCTAGAGGGCCAGAGGGTACAGCTACCAGCCGGCATTATTGACCCTATCAGGATTGGGTCCTTGAGGACTTCATCTCGATCGAGGACTAGGACTCATAGTACTACTCATACTACGATGGGGCCACCCCGTCCACATCAGGGTGGGGGAGGAGATGAGGCTGAGAGCTCGAGGGGCTCTCGAGGCTAGAGAACTGCATTACACTGTATAGATTGATATGTAGGTTTATTATTTTTGATAGAGGATTGAGTATGTTGAGGTACAGATTGTGGCATACCGATCCAGTTTTGATGATGTATATATACTGTTGATATATATATGATATGAGATAGTTTTGATCACATGACTTGTGTTATGTGTATGTTTATGATGCTTTTATATTTGATTGATTTGATAATTGGATTGAGGATTCATGAAATTATGTCATTTTGAAAATTTATAATTTTGATGTCATGCGATAGTATTTTAAATGAAATAATCTGATGTAACAAATGGGTTGTTTGTAATGTGATGTGGTAAAAAATAAAAAGAGACTTCTAACAATAATTTCAAAGGACATTGTCGCTATTATAGACTATTTTATGGAGTCACTGCTCACTCGGTCGTCAAGCTAATCCCAGTATAAAAATATTGTTAAAAGTAAAAGAATGCTTAAGAGACTGTCTTAAGACTTTGGTGCAATGGTGAAAATGATGGTGATGATGGTTTGTTTTTCAGATTTTCATAAAAATAGTATGCATGAAATAATGTTTTTTGCTAGGCATAAATTCCTAAGTGTGATAAATTTTTTGGATAATTCCTTAGGAATTATACCATCATTGCAAAATTGAAAGTTGACATAATGACATGAAATAATGATAATGTGCATTCTTTTGAAAAGCAAAATTTGTGTAATAAAATGATTTAAGTCATATGTTTTTCATGATTGTTAAATAAATGGGAAATAAAAATTGTTACAATGGTTTGCGCTAGGCATAGAATATGTAGGTATAAAATTATACCATCATCGCAAAAATCAAAGAAGAGATAGTTTTATTGCATAGTTGATTTTTAATAAACAAAAAAAGATATGAAGATGAGGACTTACGCTAGGCATAAAATTCCAATTTTGGTTTTGAAACTATACCATCGTCGTGAAAGTAAACCAAATATATATATTTTGATTGTATATTTTTGAAAGAAAATTTTGATTTTTCTATTATATAGTTGTCTTTATGCTAAACAACGGTACTTGAATTATTCCAAACAAGTTGCAAAAAGAATATTTCAAAGTATTTTGAAGACAAAAGTTAGATTTATAAGGAATCCCATGTGCATATGTGAATTCATTTCCAATCTTGATTTATCATAATGATACACAAAATCTCTTAAATACAAATGTGTGTGCAATTGCTTTGTGCATTTACTAGTTTTGAGCAAGATAATATGATACAAGTGATTTGAAGAAACCAAATAAGTGTTCATTAACCATGATGTAGATGCATATAACCATACTAGACTACTATGTAGGTCGGATTATCAAGAGCTAGCTAATCCATAAGCAGACATAGGTCTGTACAAAATAAGGTCGCTAATGTGACGGACATATCACCACGCCGAGGAGTTACCCAAGGCCAAGCGGGTTGGGCACAAACCACCTATTATGGGGCTTACCTCACGGTTTCGAATAATTGAGAATTCCGGGATTCAATCTCATCAACCCTTCTTTTCTTTTCAAAGGGTAGGGAAAGGGATTTTATTGCTTTCTTGCTTTCTGATTTCTTTTTCTTTTCTTTTGAAATTTGCTTCTTTTTCTTTTTGTATTTTTTTTGCTTGATTTTTGAGATAGTGCTTGAAATATTGCTATAATGATATAAAATAGCATTTTTATTTTCTCTTTTGTCTTGAACTTTTCTTTTCTTCTGCTTTGCTAAGGATACTTGCTCGGATTAGCTGTAGAGAAAGGGATTTTTATTCTGGGTAGGGGTGAGCTTGTCCTTTTGCTAATTCTCAAAGATTCTAGACCATGTGCATGACAGGATAGCAGGGGAAACTTTTCGCTCAAGAAATCACGTCTACTATGTAGCAAAACATGGAAATTACAAATATAATCATTTTATTGTGAAAAGATGTGCTTGGTTTAAGTAACTAACAAGATCAATTATCTATGCTCAAACTTTATTTAATTCAATTTTGTGGACTTTGATAAAAGAGAGATTAGTAATCATGCCAGATAAAATTAAGATATTTATTTTTGTGAGTGTGCAAGTGAGGGATTCCAAATAAATGCTAATTTATCAAAATTAATTTGAAACATATAACTGCAACATGTGTAAGAAAATATATATAAATACTTTTTTGAGAAGTTTTTGAGAATGTTTGACTCTCTCTTTCTTATTTATATTGTTTTGGTTTTGAAAGAGTCAAGCATATTGTTGTTTTTATATTTTTATCGTTATTTTGTTTTTTGGTTTTATTTTTGTTTTTGAACAAAAAAATTTAACAAGTGCCATAAATAAATGCAACAAATAGTTTTGAAGATTTTGATGATTATGAATGTTTTTGGTGTTTTTGAATTTATAAATTGAAAGGAAAACAAGATAGTGATTTTGAAAAAATATATACATGGATGAAATGACCAAATTTATACATAGTAACGTTTAAGATGCAAAATATTCATGGGTTCTTTAAGTTCTTTACCATCTAAGGTAGACAATTTGTATGCTCCTGATTCGAATTTAGCAGTAATAATGTATGGTCCAAGCCAGTTGGGCTCAAATTTGCCTTTAAGGTCCTTAGTTGCATTTGTATTTTTTTTATTTTCTTTTAAAACAAGGTCACCGATCTCAAAGGATCGATGACGCAGTTTTTTAGCATATGATATTTTAAGCTTGTTTTGGTAGGCACGGAGATGCTTCAAAGCATTGATGTGTTTTTCATCTAGGAGTTCTAGCTAACTGAGTTTACCAGCTCGATATTCATCTCCTACTTTGATATCTTGAAGTAGCAGAACCAAAGAAGGAACTTCTAATTCAAAAGGAAAAACTACTTCAGCACCATAAACCAAAATAAATGGTGAAGTTCCCGTGGGGGTTCGAACACTAGTTCGATAGGCCCACAAGGCTGGATATAATTGAATGTACCAGTCCACGACCGGTTTATTGACCAATATTTTGAGGATTTTGATTGAGGTTTTGTTAGATGCTTCTGCTTGACCATTACCCTGAGGATAATAGGGAGTGGACCAGCGATGTTGAATCTTATATTTTTGGCATAATTTTTTAACATCATCGATTATCAGAGATGAGATTTGCAGGAATTATGAACCTACAAATGATTTGATTAAAAATAAATTTAGAGACTTGTGTGCCAGTGCAGGAAGCTAAAGGCATAGCTTCGACCCACTTCGTGAAATACTCAGTGGCAGTTATGATGAATTTGTGTCCATCAGATGACACAAGATTGATTTTGCCAATAATATCTAAGCCCCATTTTGAAAATGGCCAAGGAGAGGAAATAGCCTATAGATCTTATGCAGGCACATGGACAAGGTCAACATGTTTTTGGCACTTGTCACAATGGCGCACATAATCATGTGCATCCTTTTCCATGGTAGGCCAAAAGTATCCTATCCTAAGGAGCTTTTTAGCAATGATGCTACCACTAAAGTGTCCTCCACAAGATCCATCGTGGGCTTCACTCAAGGCTAATTTAGACTCTTCTAAGTTTAAACATCTTAATAGGATACCTTCAAAAGATCTCCTGTATAAAGTATTGCCAATTATTACAAATCGACTTGCTCGTCTACGTAATAACCGACACTGGTTTCTATTAGAATTGGCAAGGAAAGTCCCATTTTGGAGAAAATCAAATATGTCCGTATACCAAGGTTCAGGAGTAGTTTCATTGATTAGAAACACATCCAAAGGTTCTAAGCATGAATTATTTGAAGTGGGTTCCTAGAGTCGACGAATAATGATAGTGGAATATTCTTCATCTAACTCCAAGGGCAAGAGAGATGCAGCTGCGACCATAGCATCAGCTGCACGGTTGCTAGTTCAAGGAATGGCTTCCAAGGTAACTTGATCAAATAAGGACATTAGTTGTAAAACATAGGCCTTATATGGGCACATTTTATCATCTCTGGTCCGATAAACTTCATTAATTTGGTTTATAACCAGTTGAGAATCACCAAAAACTAACATATGTTTAATTTTGAGTGCTAAAGCAGCTCGTAATCCAAGGATTAGAGCTTCATACTCAGCAGTATTGTTGGTGCAAGCAAATTTCAATTTGAAGGACGAGAGGAATAAGATGTTTTTGCGAGGATATTAAAATAATACCCGCACCAGCCCCACTCATGCATTGGGCTCCATCAAAGTATAAGGACCATTGTTCAATATGGTTTGCCTCTAATTGAAGGCATTCGTCAGGAAACTCAATGATGAGGGGATGGGTAGACTCTAAGGGTGCAGTAGCTAATTGATCTGCTATGATTTGACCCTTAATAGACTTCTATCCTATGAATGTGAGATCAAACTCGCTTAGAGCAAGAACCCACTTGGCTGTGCGACCCAATAAATAAGGTCGACTCATGAGATACCTTAAGGGGTCATATTTGGCAATGACATAAGTTTTTTGACTAAGCATATAGTGTCATAATTTTTGCATAGCAAAAATGACTGCTAGACATAGATTTTCTAATGCTGTGTAGCAGGTTTCATAACTGATGAAGGTTCGACTAATATAATAATTAGCACGTTCTCTCTTTTCATCATCAAGCTGAGCTAACATAGCCCCTAAGGCAGAATCTGAAGCTGAAATATATAGGATGAATGGGCGATCAGGTTTAGGTGGTGAAAGCATGGGTGGATTAAGGAGGTATTGCTTGAGAAGTTCAAAGGCTTCTCTACATTCGGTGTCCCAATTAAAAGGGACATCCTTCTTAAGGAGTTTAAGAAAGGGACCGGTTTTGTCCGCCAGCTTATCAATGAAGCGACAGATAGCTTGAAGTTTACCTTTTAAACTTCGTAACTCAGATATATTAGTAGGTGTGGGCATATTAGTGGTAGCTGCAATTTTGAGAGGGTCAATTTCAATTCCACGTAAAGAAACTAAAACCCCTAATAGTTTGCCGGACTTAACTCCGAATATGCATTTTGTTGGATTTAATCGAATGAGATATTCTCATAATCGATTGAAAACTTTTCTCAAATCATCTAAATGATTATCTTCAATAATGGAGCGAGCTATAATATCATCTACATAATCATGTAGGATATCATGCATCATATCATGAAAAATATAGGTCATAGCTCGTTGATAAGTTGCACATGTGTTCTTTAAGCCAAATGGCATCACTTTCCAGCAAAAGGTACCCCAGGGGGTAATAAAGGCTATTTTAGCCTGATCTTCAGGAGCTATCCTGATTTGATTATAATCAGAGAATCCATCCATTAAGGACATCATCCCACTCTTGGCAGTAAATTCAATGATTTGATCCATGTTTGGAAGAGGAAAGTCATCTTTAGGGCATGCAGCGTTAATATCTCTAAAATCTATGCAAACCCTAACTTTGGTAGCTTCTTTCTTGGTAGTTGGAACTACATTTGAGATCCATTCAGCATAATCAATAGCTTGTATAAAGATAACATTCAGGAGTTTTTCTAACTCCCCTTTGACTAGCAGAGCCACTTTGGGATGCATTTTTCTAAGTTTTTTTTTAACAGGTTTAGCATCCGGATGGACCACTAGATGATGCATGACTACGGAAGGGTCTAGACCTGGCATATCTTCATATGTCCAAGCGAAGACATCTTCACACTCTTTAAGGAATGCGGTATATTGTTCTTGTTTTTCTTGACTTAATTCTGATCCAATATTGATTATGTGAGGATT
This sequence comes from Wollemia nobilis, assembly GCA_028583015.1. NCBI lineage: Eukaryota > Viridiplantae > Streptophyta > Pinopsida > Araucariales > Araucariaceae > Wollemia > Wollemia nobilis. The sequence goes on along the minus strand of JAQPPZ010016509.1, from coordinate 2,259,498 downwards.
ATCCTCCGTTCCAATATTAATTTTAATGACGTTTTCTACCTCCATGTGTAGATCTCTTTCAAAATTATGCGGGCGGGTGAAACGCCCAATTCTTGTAATTCTTGTAAGGTTAATTTGGATAATTCATCTTGAGGATTGGTGGCCTCAAGTTAGGCTATAGTTGGTATAGAACCATCAAAATAAAATCCATTGTGTAACATCTCTTCAACAGAGACATCATGGAAGATATCTCCTTCCAAATCTTCATCGGAGTCAGCAATCATTTCAAGGTAAGCTATAGATAGCATGTTACATGAAAACGACTGATTTTTAAGAGGTAAATCATCACACCTATCCAAATAATCTTGATAACATATGAGATGATAATCTTCAAAAGGAAAGGGTTGACCCTTACTAGGAAATAGGCCCACACCACAGCGGGAAGGCCACGGTTCTACCTCGAAAGGTTCTTTCATGCCATTTTTGAAAGGTCCCAAGCCTTTCCCCTTATATCCCATTTTAAGCATCATGGGTTTAGCTTTAATATAATTATTGGTAAAATAACACCGAGCGTATCCCTCATGATGAGTTTTGATATTCCGAGGGATTCTTCCCCAATCATATCCTTTATAAATAAAGGCACAACTCCCGACTTGGTAAGTGCTTCCCATAGGTTATGGGAGGCCCAAAGTACGAGGAGATGGCGACAAGGTATTTAAAAGAATTGAATCTTGCATGAAAGCATTTGTTTTTTCTGATATTAAGGTTGTGGATAAATCTGGTAAAAGTTCATCAGAAAGAGCATAAGATGTAGAAGGATTATTCCCTATATCTTTAGATGTGGAAGGTATAATAGTTGTGTCTGTAGGTTTTGAATTTATAGGGATAGAACATGAAGGATTGGTTGTAGATTTAAGATCTTTTTGAGGTTCTAGAGTGATTTGTTTAGAAGATTGTTGATCTATATAGGAGGATGAAATTAATGGAGGGGAAATAGGTGAGGTTATGGGTGTGTGTTTCACACGTTTAGATGAAAAATAAGAACTAGGATGTGTGGATGACAGAGCGGGGCAAAATTGCACTCCAACAGGTTCTACCAAAGCACACATATCAAAGGGTCTAGGGTCACCATGGATAGTGACCAACTGATTTTTAAATTCGAATTTAACACATTGGTGTAAAGTTGATGGGACAACCCGCATTGCGTTGATCCAAGGGCGACCCAAAAGTATATTGTACGATGTTGGGCAATGTACAATAAACACGATTGTTTCTAGGGTTCTAGGACCAACTTGCAATGGGAGGGTAATAACTCCACACGTTTCTTGTGTTTTGTCATTGAAAGCTTTGATAATCATATCATTTTTCTTCATTTCATCACTTCTAAAGCCAAATCGTTGGTAGAAGTCAAAAGTGCAAATGTTTAGAGATGAGCCATTATCAATCAGGACTCGTTTGATAGCTACATCCCCAATTAGAGCAGTAATATATAAGGGATTGTCCTTATGTAAACTGTGTTGTGGGATATCTTTATCCTGGAAGTCAATACAATCAACCTCTCGAGTGATGATAGTATTGGCCATAGCTTCAGGTTGGATGTTTTGAGGTACCATCATTTGGATTAATGTAAGCATCAACTCATCCCTATGGGTGGGAGAAGATCTTAACAAATCCAAAAGGGAAATTCTGGATGTAGTATTGGATAATTGCTCATTAATATTGTAAGGGGGTTTAGGTTGAACATTAGGAGCATGATTCCCTTTATTGGGATTTTTCAAAACAAATGGAGCTGATCCATCATTCCGATTTGATTCTTGTTGAGAATTTTGAGCCTGTTGTCGGGTAACGACTCCAATGGTACCTACAATGTTATATTGAGGATGTTGAACTGGTCTCGGTCTAGCATTTATGGCTTGTTCATTAGGAAGGAATTGATTAGAAGAGGTTCGAGTAGTAACTCTTCTAGGAAATGGTTCTTCTGGAACCATGGCATCTATGACAGGTTGAATAAGATCTGATTCATTTTCAGAACTATTCGATTGGTTTGAAGTAATGTCTAGTTCACTTTCACTATCTGATTCTATATCACTAGAATCAAAAGTTTGAATTTTATGTAAAGGCCTGGTCGTAACCAGGGATAAGGTCGTGTCAAATATTTGAGGATCTTGAACAAGTAATTGTCCACTAATGGTTCCTACATATTGGGTAGGAGGGGGAACATTATGATGTTCGATTGGATTAGCTACCTCTTTACCATGTCTTGGTAAAGGGTGTTGGAATATGTCTAATGTTTGATTAGCATTTTGATTTTGATTTTGGGGAACGGTATTTTGAGTATTATTAGGAGGGTTTTGTTTAGGTTGGAAGGCTTGCACTTCCATTTCATTATTATCAATCAAATCTTGTATTTTATGTTTCAACCTTTTACAAGCGTTGGTAGAGTGTCTAGGTCCTCTATGGAAATCACAGTGTAAGTCAGCTCTGTATCCGGGTATAGTTGGATCAGGTTCCCGGATAGCTGGTAATTGGATCAAACCTCTTTCGAGTAATTGAGGTAAAATAGTTGATAAGGGTTGATTTAATCTAGTAAATTCTCAAGGAGGCTTATCAGGAGGTTTAAATATAAATTTTTCTGTTGTCTTCGTTGCATTGACATTAGCAACGTTTCTACTGTCAGTGACTCCGTCACTGACAACTTGTTTGTTTTTATATTGATTTCTGGATGTTTTCTCATAATCCTTCTTCCTAATTTGGCCTCTCCTAATTATGGCATCTTCTACTCTTCGAGCTAAATCTATAGCTTGATCGAAGGTAGTTAAAGTAGCAGTTGATAGTTCATAAGATATTTGTTCTTGTAAATTATTGATAAAAATGTCCAACATTTCCCTATAAGGTAGCACAAAGTGCAGTTTTCCTATCAATTGCCTCCATCTAATTAAGAAATCGGCAAAGCATTCATATTTGTCTTGTTTTAAGTTGTATAGATATTTAATGGTTACATGCCTCTCAATGTAGGCACTAAATTGATGGACAAATGATTCAGCTGTTTCTTCAAAGTTTCTCAAAGAATGAGTGGGCAATTGATAGTACCACTCTAATGCCATTCCACCTAAACTTTTTGGGAACATTTTTAGTAATAGCAAGTCATCATGTGATATATCATGACATGCTATCCTAAACATGCGAAGATGCTCTATGGGATCTTCGATTCCTTTATATATAGGCAAGATGGGCATGGGAAAATGCTTAGGGTACGGTTGAGCTACAACTATGGGATCCAAAGGTTGACTATAGATCTCTCGATAATTGTACGAGGGACGGTAGGGATCTATCTGGTCCATACGCGAAGCTAACTGTTTCACCATGGCTTCCAGATTACTAGTTTGCCCCCCATATTGGTTTGGTAGAGCATTGACGGGTTTTATGGGCATATGATGGAGGAACATGAAGATTAGATGCCATGTTACTATTGTGTAAATTGTTGGTAGGAAAAGTGTTATGAAGGAATTTTGAAGTGGTATTATGTTGTATTCCATATTGTTGAAAATTGGTGTTTGGCTTCGTTTTAGGTTTTTGTTTACTTGAAGCATATTGCTCAATAGTTTTGTGGAATAAAGTAGTGAAGGAAGGTTTCTTTTGTGTGGGAATGATTTTAGGTTGAATAATAGGTTCCTTAGGAGGTTGGATAACCTGTTGTTTTAACATGTTTTGCATCATAGTGACCATGTCTGTATTGGATGGCCCAGCCTTATCACTTTCTTGATCAATGAAATACAAGGGATTAGTGCGCACATCATACATATGTTCCATGGCTGCCTGAGTGTCACTAATTTGCTCTTTATCAATACGAACTATCACATTAAGGGCGTCAATGTTATCATTGAGAAATTTCTTGAAATGATCTATGTTGTCAAAAGTAATAGTTCCATCTGGAGCTACTTTAGGGGATGAGGTCCATCCTCTTTAACACTTCCTTCTTGTTCATTGTCTTCACCTAGGTCATGTTCTGGTTGAGCTAGAGTTTTTCCTTCCAAATTGGATCTTCAGGAAGGACATTTGGGTCTCTAGTTCCATCTTGTAACCAATCTTCTTCTTCTCCTAAAGTTTCTTTACCATTCCTAAGTTTAGGCATGGTGCTTTAATTTTGATTTCAGCAAATATATATATATATATATATATATATATATATATATATATGCAACAAGATTAAGAGGTATATATTTACTATATACCTACTACGATATTTGAAATGAAATGTTTAAGTTTTTGCTATGTTTTTAGTTTTTTTTTTTTGTTTTTTTTTCTTTGTTTTTGAAATAATATTGTAAAAATGACAAATAACACAATAAATGCAAGAAATAAGACTGAAAGTAACAATCTAATTTTCTATAAACAATTTATAAATATCATTAATGGGCTCGAGTTGTTCAGGAGTCATGAAGTGTTCTTCTTCAAATTGAAAGTTTTCTTTTAAAAATTTAATGAAAAGAGCTATAGAAATACCATGTATTTCAGATTTTGATTGATAATAATAATTCTCATGACAATATTCACGGTACAACATAGCTCTAGGAATGTTGTTCCATATTATTCTAATCATAAGATTAGTTTATAAGGATTCTATATGAACTAGAAATGGTCGTACCACAACTGTGTTCTTGAGGTATTCGTCGAAGGTTAAAAATTTTGAAGATACAAGAGCTTTCCTATAAGCTAACCATCTATGGCAGGCTCTCTGAAGTTCATGATAAAAGACTAGTTGATGAGGATCCAGGATTCTATCTAGGACTAGCCTCTTGATTTGCTTAAGTTGTGTTGACCTAGATGAGATGACACTAAGTCTCCTATCAAGTTTGTCCCACAAGAGTTGATTTCTATCTGTTTCAGGCACACTAAGTACAGAATTGACTTCTATGGCTGCCAATTGGTTTTCTACATTTATAGTAACTGCTAATATTTTCTTAGGAGCTACCATTTAATATGATATTAAACTTAAATGATTTAAAATGCATCTATGTTTTAATTGTTCTATTTTTTTTTTGTTTTTGTTTTCAAAAGGTTATGATGCATTCACGTCGGGTTCACCAAAATGTATCGCTCCAAATTTTTCGCACCCTTACCTTCAGGCTATAGGATCCGTGTCCGGAAGGAGGATGGGAAAAGTATGTCACGGTACCTCGGACTGAGAGGACTTGTGAAGGTCCCGCCTCTCAAGGGAGGTGTATTTTGATGATTTTTCGACGGATGGTGGGTTCACCAGGAAACATTTAATGGCAGTTTCCACGCCTAGGTTTGGAATGTGTTTTGTGTGTTTGTTTTAGCCTTAAGCATTCATATCCTAGGTTTGGCCAAATGAATCTAAATTAATCTATATGAAAGTGCAGATTTAATGAATGCAGAAAACAAATTAAGACAAAAAATAGAGAAATAAAAGAAGAATACTTGATCCGGATGTCTGATGGAGATTCTAATGTTTGAAGTAGTTAGGATCACCTCTGATTTGACATGATTGTCTGAGATCAGACAAGATCGTCTGAGATCTGACGAATTTGTTAGACGAATTTGTCAGAGACCTGAAAATAGAAAGACAGATGCAAAATATAGAGAATGCAACTATGATAACAAAGGGAAACAACACAAAATAACAATATGAATACTAAACAATAGTTATGAATAGAAATTCAAACAAATTATGATATTCTAATGACAAATTATGATCTTATCATGCAACTTAAGCTATATGGGTGAACTCCAAATGCAAAATAGTAAGAAATAAGGATAAAACTAACTAAAATGCGAAATAAAACAGCAAAAAGTATAAGAGAAAGTGCAAACTCTAGGCACTGATTTCCCCCAATGTAGATTGCAGTCAAAATTGTCTGGAAGTAATTAAATCGTCTCGAATTGTGATAGGATCGTTTGAGATTTGAACGAGATCGTCTGCAACGATCTGAGCTTGCTCTGGCTGAAAATCAATGAGGTCCCTACAAGAAAAATTCAAAATAACAAATGCAAAATGATGCTCTAGGTATTCTAATTCATGTAAAATCAAGTTACAGGGAAATTCAGCCAGGGGTTGGGAAGGGAAAGTCCTAAGGATTAAATAGGCTTAGGGGAGTAGTTAGGAGGTTGGAGATCATCCCTATTTGGGAGATCTCCAATGGGGGAGGGTCCCTAACGGCACAGACATGCTTCTGCCCGGATTAGAGACCCGTTGGAACATAAGCTAATTATGCAAAATCAGTTTTGTGACAAGATCGTCTGGACATCCTAGCCCAGACAAAATCGTCAGATCTGGGGCGATATCGTCTGATCGGCGATGATATCGTAAAACGATCAAAACAACCTCTAAAAATGGTGCGGAAAAGGGGGAAACGGATTACCCGACGATTAACGGGCGGTTTGGGAGGTTAAAATTTGAATTTAAATTATTTACTAGGATGAATGTAATTATTACAATTTCACTGCGCCAATTTTAGGGTGCTACACTTCTCTTTTATTTGGTTCAATCTTCACATTGTCTTTCATTGTATTCTTAATTCCTCAAGTTTTTGTTGTTTCAAAGTGTATGTTAGAATATTTGTTCTTAAATTCTTAAAAGTGTCTTTGACAGAGATCTCATAATCTTGCAGGTCATCAGTGGATCAGAATTGTTCCATTTTCTTTCCTTTGGTTTTTTGAATGACTTGTTTCCTTGATCTTCAAAAATGTCAAGCTTGAATTCATTGTTAGTGGAATTTTCTAAATAAGAACTTGGTAGAAACAGTATAATCTAAATATTAGTCTTTCTTCAAATCTTTTATAGTACTTGTCTTTATAGTAAAAAAAGAAAGATGTATGAGATTTTCCTCCATAATATTTGCATGGATGGAAACTCCAACAATTTGCTTTCTCATGACCAAATTTGTTGTAATAAGTGCATAGTGAAGATATCCCAATTTATTTATCACTATTTTTAGGTGAATCAAGTCCATCCATTTCCTTGATGAAAGAATTAAACCATCTATGTACAATTGAAGCTATTTCATCCTTGCTTCTTTCATAAATTTTTAGGATAAATTTTTGATGAATCCTCTTTTCTACCTTTTGAATATGGTTCTCAATATCTTTATTAGTATAGTAGTAATCATCAAAATATATTTCTAAAGAATTTACTTTTCCCAAATTATCGATTTGTGAATTCTCAAAAATATTTCTAAACCATATTGGTTCTTTTATTCTAATTGCATTCTTCTTATTATCAATCCTAGAATCAAGTATGTATTTAAATCATTTTGGTACTTTAAGACCTATATATATTTAATAAGCCTTTTTATAATTTATTTTAAGTAATATTCTTTTATTACAAGAGAATAATTTTTGGTAGAAGTTTTGTATTTCAAAATATTTGAAGTTGTCTACCTTATAACTCCCTAGTTTCAACCTTGCTAAGAACTTTTCAATTTTACAAGTTATGTAAAATGCCTTTTATCTTGCAAGTGTTTGAATGTATTATGAGTCTTGATAGAATGCTTAGCTTTCCTAGTTTGAGTTGAATACCTTTTGTCTCCCTAATATTCAAATTCACTTTCTTGCATTATTTGTCCCTAATACTTGGTAAGTAGAAATATAAAGATAAATGATGATGCACCTTCAAGTTTTAATAAGGTTATTTTCCTTAAAGATAATGTATCATAAATTAATGTAAGATACTAATGTAAAATGCAATTTCCAAATCTCAAGCAATTAATGGTTTTGCTTATTTAACCTTCAATTTTTAATGGTTCAATTTTCTAAATTCCAATAAACTAAAGTTTGATGTAGTATTACTTATATCTCCCTAATTTGGAAATTTAGAAAGTAAATACTTTGTAAAATAATATTTCATTTTTCCTAAGGTAGAAAACCTTATATCTTTTGGTTTGATTATTTGAAAATATTTTAATGTTTGAATCTCATGAAATTTGTAATATATTTTAAGATATACTCCCTTTACTTGAATTTCCTTCTAACTCTCTAAGGTTGGTTTTTTCTCAGTTCTTCAATGCAGTAATAAATAAACTTCAACCTTATATTAAGCACCTTGAAATATTTCTTGAGATTTTGCACTCCTTTGGTTTAATTGCTTTCTATTCTAAGGTTATAAATTCTCCAATGCAATATAATTTTAACCTTAGATATATAAAATACCTTATACCTCCTTTTTCACTTTAATGAAATCAAATGCCAATGTAAATATACATTTTAAATTTTGTGTTGATTGGCTTTGGTCTTGACTTCACTATGTAAACTTGGGGTGCTGGAATTTCTCTATATTCATCTTATGATAATGATCATTCAATACTTTCCTTTTAATGGTGCTCCACTATTATGGTCTCTTGCTTCTTTAATGCACTTTTACCACTTCTACACACAAGACTTACTGGATATATGCTTCCTATATTCATACTCTTCCTTGTGATTGCTATTAATATGCTTGTACTTATTGAAAAAAGTGCCACATGGTACTTTAAATTGCCCAAGACCTTGTGTCTTCTTATTAAGTGGTGTAAGATGTTACTCCATGTGGTGTAAGCCTGTGAATAATTCTTGAGCATTGGATAAATCTATTAGCATTAAAAATAATGATGAGCGTGTTACTCCTTTTGAGCACTCTATTTTATTTTGCAAGTGTTATAACACACAAATACCTCTTCCAAATTTATTCCAAGTGGCACAAGATACCTATCTCTATTAGGGCAAGTGGAGGCACTCCTTTGCATGCACTCAAGCTCCTAAATATATCTTATCACCTTGGTGTACTTTCAATCCTTTTTCAAGTTGTATCAAGCTCTTTCCAATGTGCATATTTCTTGCTCCTAAAAGTATGAATGCTCTTCCTCTATTTCGGTGGCTCCTCCTTAGTGGCAATGACTCTTGCTATGGTAATTTGTAGCTTGCTTCAATAAAGGTGTTTCATAAAATATCTTTCCTATGTATTCATGGGTAATAATTGATGGTAGACCTTCTTTCTACCTCATTTTTCACCACTTGTGCTCTTCTTATTCTCACTTGCACTATGTACTTTATGTATCTTGTAATGGAATTATGTTGTCTCATGAAAACTCCTTCAATATTGTAGGTTTGTTCCTTTGTACTATGTAGGCATTGAATCTAGTGGCTTTGGCACTATATTCAATGTCTCTAGACACCTTTGAAACCTTATCTTATGAGCCCTTTAGATGGCTCTACTTCCTTGCTATGTAGCTTGAGCCTCTAACCGGTTTAATCTACCACTTGAGGTCTTAGTTGCACCTTGAATTTGAGATCTTATAATCTCCTTTCTAATGCTTACTTCCTTCCTTGATGAGGTAGATTTCTTCTCCAATATTTGGAGGTTATCTTGCTCCTTTTGGTGGCTTCTCCTCACCACAATATGTTGTAGATTTACTATGATTAATAATATCTTTTTACACTTTAATTTTACCTTGTTTTGTACACTTACAATTTATCCTCTAATAAATTCTTAATGCACTTTAAAAACATTTAAGGATAGCTAGTATAATAAACTATTAATAACTCCTTATTGCTCTTTTAAATGAACTCTTAAAAGTACCTTAAAGTATCCACTATAATCTATGCAAATTTCACTTTAAGGATAATATATTTTTGCTTCCAATGAATAATAGAAAGTTGATATTCTTCATTATTTTGACATATATCTAACTCCTATTTTTATGTGCATGTTATAACCCTTTTAGAAACTATCTTTTGCATTCCCTTGAAGACTTAATACAAAACCTTCTCCTTGCAACTTTTAAATGCTAATATGGTTATTAATGGATCTTAATAATGAACCAAGTAACTAATGTTCAAGTAATGAAAATTTTGCACCAAAGTTGCTTACCTCAATGACCTCTGTAGATGATGGAAATATTGGTGATTAGATTCACCTAAATTCTACCTTGTACTATATTAAATTGTCACTCTTTTTTTCTATCCAAAATAGCTCTTTAGCTCACCTATTCGCAACTTTGAAACTTCTCTAACTTGCTGCTTGAAAATATAGTTTCATGGCTTTACCTATCCTTTAGGATGCTCTATTGAAATATGAAACTTAGCATCTAGTAATGCTGCCATTATTGCTGCTTTCTTGATATCCTCAAATATAAAATTTTCAGATTGTAATGTAGTCAATTTCTCATCTGAAGTGTTATCCTTGAATCTCACAAATTTGGTAGGAAACTCCTCCAAATAACATCTGTGATTTTCTTTCAAGAAACCTTCACTTTTATACTATAAAACCAACAATATCCTTTCTCTAAAATAGCCATCAATGGTAATCTTCAAATATCTTATATTTAATTGATTCTTCCAACTCCTTTATCTTTTAGCCTCCTTGTCTAATTTTGACTTCAATATTGGCCTATTTAATAGCCTTCTTCTCAATATTTTGACTGTATTGAGATCTTCACTATTCTCCTTCAAAATTTGACAAAATCCTTACCAAATTGTTCTCCTTTTAGGCTTGTTGTTGGATGGCAACAATTATTCTAAATTTTCTTTATAAAAAACTTCTACGTGAGTTCTCCTCAAATCTTCTCCAATGGACTTATTCAAGTCTCCTTTCAACTAGTTTGAAACCTTCTCCTAGGGTCTTTAAATTTTTGTAGCTTTTCTAGTTTCCTGAATGAGACATTTTCTACAATCTTCATCTATGGAAGTTTTACAATCCTCATATATCTCTAAAATATGCTTCTTCTAGAATGGGAACTTTTCTAGTCCTTCTCTATCTCCAATATTTCAAAATTGGAAATTATTCAATGGTGTTAGCTTTTGATGAAGTATGCTACGGGCGATAACAATCACAAGATGTAAAAAGATAATGAAGTTTTGGAATGACACAAAAATATCCTATTAGTGGAACTCATGAAAATATGGAACTAAATACAGTAGATAGAAACCTACTCTACCAGTGCATGTTGAAAGCAATGCATTCACCCTCTCACTCACTCTATTCACTATGGGAATTTATATAGAAAATATTTAACTTGGCCCTTACTCTTCTTAACTACCATTCCTATGAATCATGTACAATTTTACTCCTTGCAAATTTACATTATTGCATATTGACACTTGTGCATTTATTGATTCTACTTCAAGTAACTCCTAATCTAATAATGTACCAAAAGTGGTACATTGATATGTACCTAAATAATATATTATACTCTAACACCCCCGTGTATTACATTATTTGGGTATTGAATAATTTAGTCTTAAATATGGATCTTCTATATTTAGACATCCTTCAGCTTGATTTGATCCTTTGCATTATCTTTAATTTACATTGTATTGTATGCCTCCTTGAATTGGTTTCTCTTCTTCTTATCTATTGGAGTCAATACTTTCATAGGTGGACATAATATCACTAGATTCCTACAAGAGTATTTTATCTTTACCTTTGTCCTTGTTATCATTCTTCATGTCCTGTATAGAAGCTTTTGAACATACACTTAGATCATCATGATAAGTTTTTGTGTTAGTAGAACTTGAAGTATTAATACTGCATGAGGATTGAAATATCTTTGTTAGTGATGATTCATCCATTTCTATTTTTAGTTTAATTAATTCTATAAATCCTCTCTATTCTGCGTTTTCATCCTTGTAACATTTGAATGTAAATAGTTCCATATATAATATGCTTCCATATTCTAAAGGAATTTGAATATCATTCTTTCCATTATCAATTGCTTCAATGAGTCAAGCATTTAGATAATGTTCCATCATTTCAAAGCTATATTTTAAAACTTCACTATGTATCCTTTTTGAAGTAAGGTCTAAGTTTCCTTCAACATTTATAAGTAAATTCTTGATTCCACTTTTTATGAAAGTTGCTCTTTATTTCTAATAGTGTTGTTCATATCATTTTTCATTTTATTCCTTGAGGTAGACATCTCTCTTAGTTTTAGCTTTTTTTGTTTTAAGAATACTTTTGTTAGATCCTTTGTAGTAGACTACCTTAATAATCCCTAGTTTAGATTATAAAGTGCTTTGGTAGTACCTATATGAGATAGAGTCTTTTGAGTAATCTTACCTTATAACTCCTTAGATAAGAGTATTAAATTTATATTTTGTAGAATCCCTTATTTCTCCCTAGTTTAAATATTGTGAACTAATTTGATGAAACCTTTCTTGAATTAGATTTTGTAGGATTTATTATATCTCCCTAGTAATTTAGGATATGCTATAAGACTTCAATAGAAATATTATCAATATTTAGTTCACCTTTTGGGTTGATTTTATAATGTTTTGAGAATAATAATCAACCTTCAATTTTACCTTATTTATCCTAATGAAGTATGCTCTAATGGTTGGATTTCCTTTTGTCTCCTTAGTATGAATGTGAGATAATTGTTATCACTTAATTCCAACTTTCAATGATGCTTTAATGAGCTTCTTTCTTCTACCTTAAGTAGTTTGATTTTATAATTTCCAAATATCTATGGTTTTGGTGTAGAAATCCTTATAACTCCCTACTCTTGGAATATTAGAAAATAATGAAGAACACAAGCTTAGACTGAGAGAGGGGGCTGAACAGTATAAGTGCACTTTTTAATTTTCTTTTCAAATCAATATTATGCAGTGTATCTATAGAAATATCAATAACAATAATCAAAGTAGTTCACAAAACACTATACACAATAGAGATATAGATTTAACGTGGTTCACCCAAAGATGGCTACCGCCATAGAGAAAATATTTCTTCTAAATATTTCTCAAATGATCTCTTGGGAATCCTTCCCAATTACAATATTTATGGACCTCTATCCAAAGGAGATGTTGATCCCATAAATCTAGTTTGTGGATCTCTATCCACAGGAGAACTCTTTCTCCTCTACTCTGGATGGTGATCCTCTAGAAGAAACTGCATCCACTACACTGACTGGTGGATCTCTCTCCACTTGAAGACCCTTGTCCTCACTCAGAAGACCTATCCTCAATATCCTGACTGATGGATCTCTATCCACTAGAGACTCTATCTTCTCTACTCTATCACCTCCAAATATTTCTCTCAATGTTGTACTAAACATAGTCCAGTCGATCTAGCACAAATCTACTCAAATATTGCACTAAACATAGTCCATTTGGTCTAGCACAAGTCCAATTAAATCTACACTAAACACATTCCAATCGGTCTAGCACAATCTGCTCAATATCTCTCTTTGGTCTGGCACAAACTTGTCCTCAAATCTACACCAAAATCTACTCTCAAATCTACACTAAACATAGTCCAGTCGGTCTAGCACAAATCTATATTCAATATCTGTCCTCAAGCCTTGAATCAAGGCTTGACTCAACTTTGCTAGATCTTCACCAAACCTTAACTTAAGGTCTGAACAAATAAATCAATTTTTCTCTCAAGTATTTTCAAAGGCTTGTCTTAAATATGCTTTGCAATCTTCCTCAAAAGCTCACACCAATATATCTATAAGTCCTTTCTAGGACTTGATCAAATATGCTCTACACGTCCTCTATAGAACTTGTTCAAATATGTTCAAAAAGTCCACACAAAACCTATCCAAATCTGCTCAATAGATCCACATAGAACCTACTAAAATCTTCTCAATAGGTCCACACAGAACCTGCACAACTCTTCTCAACACGTCCACTCAGAACTTGCTCAAATATGCTCAACAAGATCACACAGAACTTGTCCAAATTTTCTCAACAAGCTTACACAGAACTTGTCCAAACCTTCTCAACAATATCACACAGAAATTGTTCAATATCATAGAAACATAAAGATAATTGTTAGAGACTCAATATGTTCTATACTCAATGCTCAATCATTTTCTCAACTAAAATCAATCTCATAGAAGCATAAAGAGAATTGTTAGAGACTCAATATGTTCTATTCTCAAAACTCAATAACTTTCTCAACTAAATCTCATAGAATCATGTTGTGGCTGATCCACAACACACCCCAAAATTAGGGACCCACATTTTTGCATGCTTTCAAAGAAGACTGCAGTGGCCCAGATACCAAAAAAATCAAAGGAGGAGCAAAATACAACAAGAAATGAAAGTTGTCATGATATCGCGACATGTCGCTCCATCGCTGCCAAGAAATGAAAGTTGTCATGATTTCGTGACGTGTTGCACTGTCGCTGCCTAGAAATGAAAGTTGTCGCGATATCGCGACATGTCACTCCATCGCTACCAAGAAATGAAAGTTGTCATGATTTCGTGACGTGTTGCACTATCGCTACCAAGAAATGAAAGTTGTCACGATTTCGTGACATGTTGCGCTGTCGCTGCCCAGAAATGAAAGTTGTCATGATTTCGCGATGTGTTGCGCTGTCGCTACCAAGAAATAAAAGTTGTCATGATTTCGCAACGTGTTGCTCTGTCGCGACTCAGACAAGCAAAATGCAAAGAAAGAAAGAAATGTCACAATTTTGCGACATGTCATTTTTTTGTGGCTATGAGCAGCAGAATGCATCATGAAGAGAAAATGTCATGATATCGCGACATGTCACAAAATCATGGTCAGAGCAAACAGGAAGAAGTGTTGATAAAAAATGTCATGATTTCACGACATGCTATGAAATCGCGGTCCATAGAGGAGAGAGAAAGATAGAATAAAAAATTGTCACGATTTCGTGACGTGCTGTGAAATCACGGTTCAAATAAGAGAGAGAAAGACAGAATGGAAAATTGTCACGAAATCATGACATGTCACAAAATCGCGGTCAAACCAGTCAAACAGGACAAGGCACTAAAGTTGTCACGATATCGTGACATGTCGCATTTTCGTGACCTGAAGCAGCAAGACATGCCAAAGATGAAAAGCGTCGTGATTTCGCGACAGGAAGCAGCTAAGGGGTACGAAGCAGAAAAACATCGTGATATCGTGACAGGTCACGTTTTCACGGCTCCAAGCAGTGAAATGGTACGGAAGGAAAATATGTCATGATTTCATGACATGTCGTGTTTTCACGGCCAAATACAACAAGAATAGCCCAAAATAGAAAAGCGTCGTGATTTCACAACGAAAAGCTGGCAAAGTGGTACAGAACGGAGAAGCGTCATGATTTCATGACAGAAAGCCGCAAGATAGCTCCAAATGAAAGGCGTTAATATTTTGCGACATTGAAGCAGCGAGACAGCCTGAAAGAGAAAAGCATCGCGATTTCACGACAGAAAGCAGCCAAGTGGTATGAAATAAAAAATTGTCACGATTTCACGACAGAAAGCAGAAGATGGTGCAAAAGAGAAAAGTGTCACAATTTTGTGACATGTCACGTTTTCATTGTGCATGATGGCGGACAAGGCTGTTGGCCGAAAAATGTCATGATTTCGTGACATGTCTCATTTTCACTGTGCAGGCAGAGGAACAGAGTTGCATGCAGAAAAATGTCGCGATATCATGACATGCTATTTTTTGTTGTGATTTACAAGGGGGTAGTTACGAAGCATGCAGAGAAGCATGGAACACGTGGCATGCATGTAAGGGTTACAGAAACGTCACAGTTCATAGAGAATATCAAAAGTTTTGGCATCGAACATAAAGTCAAAAGCAAACAAAAATGTGGGGAATATGAAATGATACAATCTGGGAAATGAAACAAAGCGTCGCAGGACAAAATAGAGAACCACACCAGAACATTTAAAAGCGAAAGCACAGGACAGGTACAAGGGTCGAAAAACCACTACGGGCAGTGTTGCAGAGCCAAAGGCAATAAGCCATTCTGGGCCTATTTTTGTGATGTTTTTCTTCCACTTTGTCTGGATATTTCCTTTACATTGGACTAGGTAGGAAATTGTTGTAAGCAGAGTTGCAGTGCTGAAGGCCAGAGGGCCATTCTGGGTCTGCTTTAAGGCTATCTTCTTCCATAGACTGGGTTTGGGAAACTAGAGATTTTGTTGTTGTATAATGACCAATTTTAAATATAGAAAATTCAAAGATTTGCACCTCATTGGCAAGAAAGGAGTTATTTTTTGCATGCAGGATTGAATGTTTATCTTTCCCATTTTCAGATTTCTAGGCTTATAGGTGAATTTTAATGCAAGTTCTCTTGGTTGCTTCATGCGAATGTCTAAATCTGAAATTATAGTTTAAACCCCAGAAACCAGCACCTGACTTACCTGGATTGTGCGAGTTTGCAGGTTCAATAGGTTAGGTTGTATGTAGAAAACCTCATTAGCTTCGGTTTTGTCAAATAGGATAACATCATACTAAATGCACTTTTTATTTTTCTTTCACATTTTATTTTCATTTTATTTTCTGCATTTTATTTTATTTACAGGCATTAAAATAAAAATAAAAAAAACTAAAAAAATTCCAAGGTCAGAAAATAGAAAATTTCCATTTCAAGGCCAGAGTTTCATTTTTCAGTTTTGTTTTTCATTCATGAGCAGATGATGAAATTCCCTTCATAAAATTCCAATTTCATTAAAGGGGTTATGTTTATGACATTTCATCAATTTTCATTTTGAATTTACAGTATAGTCATAAAGGGATCAAATCACCTTTACTTTATTCAGGTTCAATGAACAGTCATTAAAAGTTTCACGGTAAAATAAATCAACATTGCCCCTTGTTAATAGTTACTTGCAACCACTAAGGTGTTCCAAGCATTTTTATTGAATATCTTTATTTGAGATTGTTAATACACAGATGTAAAATGCTAACATAGCGGAACCTTGGAGAAATTTTTTATTAAATTTCTTTGCAAGAGAGGATTTAGAACCCAAATCCTATCGGAGAGTGTGTTTTCACAATCGGGTGAAAATACCACTCAACAAAGCATAAAGAGAATTTTTAGAGAATCAATATTTTATATTCTCAAAACTCAATTACTTTCTCAACTCAATCTTATAGAATCATAAAGAGAATTGGTAGAGACTCAATATGTTCTATTCTCAAAACTCAATCTCAACTCAAATCAGAATATAGTATAGTTTGTTTTATGTAACTTGATCAATCACTTCATACATCCTCTTCACTAGGCTTAACCAACTCTACTCAACCAATATTTTCAAGAAACAACTATTTCTTTCAAACCCTAGTCCAAGCATGTAAACACCAGCTCAAAATATTTCCAACAATGATCAACAAAAAATCTCACATAACAATGATACTCATGTTATTTTCAAACTCAAGTTTATTTCCTTTGCATAACAACTCATTTCAACAACAATGCTCATAAAATATTCTTCATATAAAAATGATACTCATGTTATTTTTAAATCTAGCTTAGGTTCTTCACATAACCAATGGCTTCAATAACAATGCTAATAAGACAAGGTTTTTAATAACAACTCTTAATTCAAAAAACCTTGAAGCATTAACTCAACCAATTTTGAAAAGGAAACCCTAATCAAATCCTTTTCACTCCAAACTTAATTTTAAATACAACAACCAATCAAATCAACCAAGAAGGAATTTGCCCATACCTTTTTTTTGACAAGTAGTTGGTCTCACAAATCTGCCACACTCACAATTACTTCTTTGCCAATATCAATAAGGGTTAGAGTATAATTTTCTTCAACAAAACATATCACAAATATAATATCAAAATCACACCTTATCACTCCAACTTGATTAGTAATCAATATCCTCACAATAATCACAAAAACCCTTAATTCAAAATAACATACTACCCACAAAGTCTTAATCTTCTAATATTCCACAATAGCAATTTAAGACTTAAAAATAAAAAAAAAATTCTCCTTATAAATCCTAAAGGTAATTCTCAACTACCATAACTTTATTACAAAGAAAAATTTCCAAACTCAACCACTAAACAACCTTATACCTCCAACTTAGGCATTTAATTAAAATTAAAATTAACATATTACCTTTGCCTTTGAAGGGAATCTAAACCTCAACGTTGCCCCATATGAGCACCTTAACTGAGACCAAAGTCATCGCATGAGCCAAGCGCTAATTGAGATTAATGAAGCACAACTTGATTCTTAATCTCCACCTTGGCAAAAGAACGTGTGTCGTATGCGCTTCACTCAACATACCTCACGATGCACCTATCGTGATTCAACCATGAAATCCCTTGCAAGCCAATGTTTTTGCACTTTCCAAAATGCCACTAGATCACATTGTCTTATGCAACTTTGAAAATCGAAGCTTCCTCCCTTCAACACTTTTTTGTCATGTTTTTCGCATACACTCACGAGCTCTTACTTTCGTAGGCCAATATTTTTACTTTAGAGCAAGGATAATAAATTTAAACTTTAGGCATAGTATTTATATGCTTCCTCCATTAATTTTAAAACATCGATGCTTTCCTTGTTTTTTTCTATGGCATCAGCGAAGATCATAAAGGTGTCGAATGCCTTTGGTCTTATCCCGAACCTTTGGGTTTATTAAGATATCTTTAGACTTTATAAAACCCACTCTTTGCATTATAAAATATTATAATAAAAATTATAAATATTTTATTTGGGTTTTCACCATGGCACATTTAATATTATAATAACCATATTATAATATTATACCTTTGATAAATTACCTTTAATATTTATTTATAAAATTTAAATTCTCACTGAATTTAAATAATTTATAAAATAAATATTATAACTCCTTTTTAAATTTTGTCTTTTTCACTGTTTCACTTGATCTTTGGACTTCTTCCTGGATATCAGATAACCATTTTATCCTCTTTGTTTCCTACTAAAATATTTGTTATTAATGATGACTTCATCTGGTGACATAAATGACAAATTTGAATTAGGGACTCAAAATTTCCAAGAATCTCCCCCTTTGTCATTGATGGCAACCCATACTATTCTTACCAAAATATGACCTTTATTTTTATTTTTCTCCCCCTAGGACATTGCTCCCCCTGGCTCAATGCTCTCTCAAATATCAAATCTCTCCCCATTACACAAATCTATCCCCTTTGACATCAATGGAAAAGGGTCACCTTTGGCGCTCGAGGCTAAGAATGAGCCTCTTAGCTTAGCCCCTCCACCACCTACTCATGAGGTGGTTAATTATGGGGTGGAAGTATTTATAATCCATGAAAGCATTGTTATTTACCTTTATTCTTTTCCCTTATTTTTTGAGTTTCCTTGAATTCTCTAACTATTTCTATCCAAGTCATCATCCCTATTCATGTCATCATTCCTATTCCTATTCCTATTCTTTTTCACATCTAGGTTCATGTTCCTATTGATTTTTGTGTTCTCATCCATGTTCATGTTCCTATTTTTGTTCTTGTTCATGTTCTTGTTCATGTTCCTATTCCTATTCATACCTATTTCTGGAATGTCTACTCTACACCACTTTGTTGTGTGACCATCATTATTGCACTTATAACACTTAATGATATTATTCCTTGTAGGTGAAAATGTCTTAGAATTTTTCCTAGTGAAGTCATATCCTCTTCTTTCATGAACCCTGCAATTCATTACCTTGTGACCAAAATGATTACATGAGTAGCAATACCCATTGAAAATTTGTCCCATATTCATGTATTTCATGTGTCCTGCACTATGAAGTCATGTGCCCAAACCTATGACATGTAAAACATCTTCCATTGAAGCTTCCTTGTCTTTACCTCATTGGTCTTATTTTCTGATTGTTGTTCCATCTATATCTTCTCTGTGCATTGTTTATTTCTTTGTTGAATCCTTTATTGTCCAACTCATCCTATGATGTATCACTACCACTTACACTGTCTTCTTATGATGTATCTTCATCTGAAGCTTATTCTTCTTCAAGGCTTGGAGTTTATTCCTCTTACCATTTATTTTGAACCTATTTAGAACCAAGACCTATTTTGTTTGTTGCTCCTCTCTATATCTTGACTATTTTATCCACACTCTTTGCACTGTTCACATACTTGTATAGCTTATTCTTGGAATATTCTAAATTTTCCTTTAGTAGTGCCACTTCTTGTGCTAACTTCTCACATTCCAAGATATTTGCTTCTAACTTATCTTTGAACTTATTTGCCTTAGCCTTTGATTTTTCTAAATCCTCTATGAGCAATAATATTTCTTCATCACATTCTTGAAACTGAATTTTAAGCTTAGAGTGTTGATTTCTTACCTTATTTACCATGTCAAGGACATAGATAAGTTCTACCTTGAGATAATAACCATTCTCTTCTGAATAATCCTCTATTTTTTGCCTTCATCCACATCATTACTTCTTTTGGCTTGTCTTCTATAGGATCATTCATTTCTTCTTATAATGCCATTAGAATATTTTCATCTGGTCTTTCAAGTGCATCTTCATAGTCATCATCACTAAAACTATAACCATCCCTTGTGCAATCATATTCAAGATTTCAAAATTTACCACATCTAAAACACTTGAGAATAACTAGAGTCCTTTTATTAACTGGTTCTTTATCTTCAATAATAAATAAGATTTCATCTCTATCATTGTCTGAAAAACTAGTATCACTATCATTTGAGTACTTACTTGCATTGTATGCATAGTAGGTCCTCTTTTGTCTTTGGAAGAACTTCCTTCCTTGTCTACTTTGTCCATCCTTGATTTTATTTTGGTGCCTTGATTCCTTGTACTTGTGATCATGTTTTTCTTCAACATTTTTGTTCTTTGGCTCTTTATAATCTATTGCAAAATATCCATACTTTCCACAATTAAAACACTTAACAGATCTTAGATCTATGGGTCTTTTGGAACCTTTATCTCTTCTACCATAATTTGTTTCTTCATAACTGGATGACTCACTACTTGATTCTGACTTCTTACCCTTTATCTTCTCTTCACTTTGAAAGCAACCTATTTCGGGGGGATAGGATCTTTTGCTCTCTTATCAAAATTTGTAAGCATTCCAAGTAAAAAATTTCTTGTCAGAATATCACTACAATTGATGTTTCTATAGTAGATATATTTTCATTGTACATTTTTGGAAGAGTTCTCAAGATCTTATCACAAGAATCAGATTCATCGACCTTCATTCCAAGACCTCTCATCTCATGTACAAGTTCATCAATATTACTGAGATAGTCATGAATGTTTTCATCATCCCACATTCTTAGACTTTAAAATTCTCCTTTGAGATTTTTTATCTTAGCTTTCTTGACACATTTATCTCCTTCATATATGTCATGAAATAGTTCCCATATTTCTTTTGTTGTTTTACAATCCATAATATTCATAGATTATGATCTACAAAACCATTTTATAATTGCATTCATAGCTCTTGAATTTGCATGCATTAGAATATTACCTTCCTTATCTATAGGAGGATTGATTGCTAAATCATATCTAAGTTCCACTGCATCCCAAACTTCATTGCCAAGTGCCATCAAGTGAAACCTCATCAGCATACACCAATACAAGAAGTCACTTCCATAAAAGACTGGTACTATATTATTGATGGACCCATCCCTTTGATCCTTTTGATCCATTGTATTCTTGACCACTTGTACTTCAAGTTGTCAAACTCTTCTTAAGGAACCCACTCTAATACCAATTGAAGAACACAATATTATACTGAGAGGGGGTGAATAGTATAAGAGCACTTTTTACTTTTCTTTTCAAATCAATATTATGCAGTGTATAAATAGTAGTATCAATAGCAGTAATCAAAGTAATGCATAAAACACCATATACAATAGAGACAGATTTAACATGGTTTATCCAAAGATGGCTACCTCCACGGAGAAAATATTTCTTCTAAATATTTCTCAAATGATCTCTTGGGAATACTTCCCAATTACAATGTTTATGGACCTTTGTCCAAATGAGATGTTGATCCCCTAAATCTAGTTTATGGATCTCTATCCATAGGAGAAATATTTCTCCTCTGCTCTGGCTGGTGATCCTCTAGAAGACACTGCCTCCACTGCACTGACTGGTGGATCTCTCTCCACTTGAAGACTCTTGTACTCACTTAGAAGACATATCATTAATGTTTTGGCTGATGGATATCTATCCACTAGAGACTCTATCCTATCTACTCTATCACCTTCAAAGCTCTGTCTCAAGATTGTACTAAACATAGTCCAGTCGGTCTAGCATAACTCTACTCAATTCTTGCACTAAACATAGTCCATTCAGTTTAGCACAAGTCCACTTAAATCTGCACTAGACAAAGTCCAATCGGTCTAGCACAAATCTACTCAATCTCTCTCTTTGGCCTCACACAAAACTATCCTAAAATTTGCACCAAACTCTGCTCTCAAATATGCACTAAACACAGTCTAGTCTGTCTAGCACAAATCTATCTTCAATCTCTATCCTCAAGCCTTAACTCAGGGCTTGAATCAAGTCTTCTAGATCTTCCCCAAACCTTAAATAAAGGTCTAAAAAAATCAATCAACTATGCTCTTAAGTCTTCTCAAATACTTGTCTTAAATATGCTTTGCAAGCTTCCTCAAAATCTCACACCAATCTATCCACAAGTCCTCTCTAGAACCTGCTCAAATCTTCTCTACACGTACTCTCTAGAACTTTGATAAATTTGTTCAATAGGTCCACACATAACCTATACAAATATGCTCAACAAGTCCACACAGAACCTGATCAAATATGCTCAACAGGTCCACATAGAACCTACACAAATTTACTCAATAGGTCCACTCAAAACTTGCTCAATTATGCTCAAAAAGCTCACACAGAACTTGTTCAAATCTACTCAACAAGCTCACATAAAACTTGTCCAAACCTTCTCAACAAGCTCACACAGAACTTGTCCAATATCATAGAAACATAAAGAGAATTGTTAGAGACTCAATATGTTCTATACTCAATGCTCAATCATTTTTTCAAATCAAATCAATCTCATAGAATCATAAAGAGAATTGTTAGAGACTCAATATGTTCTACTCTCAAAACTCAATCACTTTATCAAATCAATCTCATAGAATTATAAAGAGAATTATTAGAGAATAAATATGTTTTGTTCTCAAAACTTAATTACTTTCTCAAATCAATCTCATAGAATCATAAAAATAATTGTTAGACTCAATATGTTCTATTCTCAAAACTCAATCTCAACTCAAATTAGAATATAGTATAGTTTGTTTTATGGAACTTTATCAATCGCTTCATACATCCACTTGGCTAGGCTTAATAAACTCTACTCAACCAATCTCTTCAAGAAACAACTCTTTCTTTCAAACCCTAGTCCAAGCATGTAAACACCAACTCAAAATATTCCAACAATGCTCAACAAAAAATCTCACATAACAATGATACTCATGTTCTTTTCAAACTCAAATCTAAGTCCTTTACATAAAAACTCATTTCAACAGCAATGCTCATAAAACATCATTCATATAACAATGATACTCATGTTATTTTCAAACCTAACTTAGGTTCTTAACATAACCAATGGCTTCAATAACAATGATAATAAGACAAGGTTTTTAATCACCACTCTTAATTCAAAAAACCTTAAAGCATTAACTCAACCACTTTTGAAAAGGAAACCCTAATCAAATCCTATTCAATCCAAACTTAATTTTCAAGACAACAATCAATCAACTCAACCAAGAAGGAATTTGCCCATACCTTTTGTTTGACAAGTAGTTGGTCTCAAAAATATTCCACACTCACAATTACTTCATTTCCAATCTCAATAAGGGTTAGAGGATAATTTTATTCAACAAAACATATCACAAATATAATATCAAAATTACACACTATCACTCCAACTTGATTAGTAATCAATATCCTCAAAATAATCACAAAAACCCTTAATTCAAAATAGCATACTACCCATAAATTCTTAATCTTCTAATATTCCATAATAGCAATTTAAAACTTTTAAAAATAAAAACAAAATTCTCTGTATAACTCCTAAAGGTAATTCTCAACTACCACAACTTTATTACAAAGCAACCTTTCCAAACTCAACCACTAAACAACATTATACCTCCAACTTAGGCATTTAATTAAAATTAAAATCAAAATATTACCTTTGCCTTTGGAGGGAATCAAACCCTCGACGTTGCTCCCTATGAGCACCTTAACCGTGGCCAAAGTCATCGTACGAGCCAAGCGCTCATTGAGATTAATGAAGCACCATGTGCTTATTAATCTCCACTCTCTCCTTCTTCCATGGCAAAATAATGTGCACCATAGGCACTTCACTCAACACACCTTACGATGCACCTGTCATGATTCGAACACGAAATCCCTTGCAAGCCAGCACTTTTGCACTTTCCAAAATACCACTAGACCACGTTGTCTTATGCAAATTTGAAAATTGAAGCTTCCTCCCTTCAACACTTTTTTGTCACGTTTTACGCATACACTCATGATATCTTACTTTCGTAGGCCAATCTTTTTACTTTATAGCAAGGATAATAAACTTAAACTTTAAGCATAGTATTTATATGCTTCCTCCATTACTTTGAAAATTTCGGCGCTTTCCTTGTTTTTTCTATGATGTCGGTGGATATCATAAAGGCTTCGAATGCATTTGGTATTAAACCCAACCTTTGGGTTTATTAAGATATCTTTAGACTTTATAAAACCCACTCTTTGCATTATAAAATATTATAATAAATATTATAAATATTTTATTTGGGTTTTCACCATTTATAAAATTTAAATTCTCACTAAATTTAAATAATTTATAAAATAAATTATATAACTCCTTTTTAATTTTTGTCTTTTGCACTGTTTCACTTGATCTTTGGCCTTCTTCCTAGATATAAAATAACCATTTTCTCCCCTTTGTTTCCTACTGAAATATTTGGTATTAATGATGACTTCATTTGGTGACATAAATGACAACTTTGACTTAGGGACTCAAAATGTCCAACAAATAATTGTATTTGTAAATTTGTATTTGAATTTACTAAGGTTGTCAACCTTATATATCCTACTTTATTTGCAAATATCCTTCAATAATAATATTTTGGAATGAGCTTGCTTGATAGATTACTAAATCTTGGTTTAATGTTGGTTATTCCAATGCAATAGAATGTTTGAATATATCACCTTATAACTCCAACATTACCTTAATGAAAGCAAGCAATAATAGCTTTACCTTAGCACTTGTAGTACATAGCTTGTAGCTTGTGATGTAGCTAGAGACTTAATTATGTCTCCAATGGATTTCGTGATGTTGGTCAATGTGCTTCTCCCTTATGTGGACCATGTTGTGCTTCAAATTGCTTATGGTCTTAACAACTAGTGGCTTTACTGATTAGTGCCTTCTCCTCAACTTCTATCAGTGATGAGTCTTCTACGTGTGTAATGGCTAAGAGAATTGAACTTGCCTTATTAAGATTTTATTTTGATGCGATTTTGCAATAGCTATGGTCAAATAAATATTTTACCTCCTCCTAAAAATGGATAATTCACCGATGAGTCTCTAAATGACTGATTTAATGGAGGTAATGGTTATTTTATGGCTTTGATGCTTCAATGTATCCATTGGTAGGGTAGGAATGAGAATTCAATGCTCTCAAATATACAATAGTTAATTGACACTAGAATTCCTATGAAAGTGCTGGTTTATGACAACCTTAATTACTCTTTCACTTTTTATTTAGTCTTGCTTACACTCCTCACTTGAAATTCATTGTATGTGCTTTCAATATGTGTATTTATCCATGTAAGAGGTATTTAATGCAAATGTATTAATAGATATCTCCTTCAACATTGACTCCTTGAGGCGTTATGCTCTTCTTCATGCTTCAGACAAGTGGTAATTATATTGGTGGTGGTTGCACCTTTAGTTTCAATGTTCAAGGTGTAGTGATGAATATGGTGTTACTTCTTAGCTTGCATTCCTTTCCTAATGCTCCAATATGGGAGTTAATCTTTTCTAGGTGCTTGGATGCTTCAATAAAAGTGTTATATTCTTTTTGGACTCTTACATGAAAGGTGTAATATACATTTTCAATGTATCAAGTGGTAATTGCATGCTCAGATCTCAACATATTTCTTGAAACCCTATAAATCCTCCAATGAATGCAATATGTTCATTTATTTTCTCCAATGTTTTGTTAGTGAATGCTAGATTGCACCTCCAACGATGATCTTCTTCCATTGTATATGATGTACCTTCTATGTGGATGAGATGGCACCTTTTTATTGTAGCTTTTGGATGCTTTTATGGCTCTCTTATTTGTTGATTTTTAGGTTCTTGAATGAGGTAAATTTTTATGGACTTACCTTGCATATTTTTGTGGATTTCTCTTGGCTTAGACGTAGATTTATAATTTGTTATTCTAGCTTGATTTTTTATGGTTGTAATAACTCTAATTTGAATGTAAATTGGATTCATTTGAGGGTGTTTCTCATATGATTTGAATGGTGTTTTTGAACACCTAAAACCCAAAACTTGTGAACCCTAGATCACTCCTTTTCTATCTTTTGTTTTACCTAGAGTAGACATAGGATTTTTGTAGTGTTAGTGTCTTCAAGAAACTTGATAATATAACCTATTTTAGAGGTATTATGGTTCTCCAATGTAGTATGAATAATATATTCAATTTTGCACCAAATCTTAGTGTGCTTCTTGTCTCTTTTGATGCTATTTATTTGATTTGACAACTTCAATGTTGTGTAGATAGATTTGCTCCTCGTTGTATAGCTTGAGGAGTCTATGTAAGATAATATGAATATTTCCTTTGGATTATTGGATATGGCCTCTAATTTCTCTATTCTTTTGAGAGCAATGTATTGTTGCCTCTCTTTTAGACAACACTAGAATCTCACTTTTTCACTTGGATAGTTTAGTAACAATGAATCCAAGCTAATAATCATATAAGCAATATGCTAGAGAGATTAATATTTGCACTAACCTTCATTGTAACATTTAGTGCACTTCTAATAAGATTTAGGTGAAGAATACTGAGAGGGGGGTGAATAGTTTAAGAACACTTTTACTTTTTTTCCAAATAGTATTATCCAATATAATCAATGGCAATATCAATATCAATAACCAAAGCAATGCACAAATCATCAAACACAATAGAGACACCAATTTAACATGGTTCACCCAATGTGGGCTACTCCATGAAGAAAATATTTCACTAAACTTCTCTCAATATATTGGGAATCCTTTCCTTGTTACAATGTTTATGGACCTCTATCCAAAGGATATGCCAATACCCTACTCAAGTTCATGGATCTCTATCCACAGGAGACACCAATATCCTAATATTACTCTAGTTGGTGATCCTCTAGAAGACATTTACCTCCACTGCCCTTATCAAATGGAAATCTATCCATAGAAGACACCTATCCTCCCTGATCTAGCTAGATACCTTTGTCCTCAACTCTATCACCTCCAAAGATCTGTCTCAAATATATACTAAACATAGTCCTTTGGTCTAGCATAAATCCATCCTCAATCTCTATCTCTGGTCTGACATAAAAATTTCCTCAAATCTACACCAAAATTTATCCTCAAAGATGTACTAAATATAGTCATTCAGTTTAGCACAAATCTATCCTCAAAGCTTGAATCAATCTCAAATCAACTTTGATGGATCTGCCCCAAACCTTAACTCAAGTTTTGAATAAATCAATTAATTCTGCTCTCAAGTCTTCTCAAATACTTGTATCAAATCTGCCTTGTAAGCTTCCACAAACGCTCACACTAATATGTCCATAAGTCCTCTCTAAAACTTGACCAAATCTACTCAATAAGTCCTCACTAGAACTTATCCAAATATGCCCTCAATATGTATTGTAAGCTTCCACAAAAGCTTAGCCAAATATTTCCACAAGTCTTCTCAAATAATTACCTCAAATCTGCTCAACAAGTCCACACTTGAACTTGTCCAATCTATACTCATCATAATGCTCAATCACTTTCAATCACTCTTTCAGAAACATACAAAGAATTTTTATAGACTCAATATGTTTCACATTCACCTTAATGCTCAATCACTTTCAATAACTCTTTTAAAAACATACAAAGAATTTTTTAGAGACTCAATATGCTTCACATTAACCTCAATGCTAAATTACTTTCAATCACTCTTTTAGAAACATACAAAAAATTGTTAGAGACTCAATATGTTTCACACTCATCAATACTCAACCTCTTTCTCAAATCAATTCAAAATATAGAATAATTTATTTCATAGAACTTGAAAAATTACTTCACACATACACTTGACTAGGCTCAACCAACTCTACTCAACCAATCACTCAATGAAATAATTCTTGCTTACAAACCCTAGTCCAAGCATATGAACACTCACTCAAAATATTTCCAACAATGCTTATCAACCAATATCACATAACTATTATACTCATATTCTTTTCAAACCCTAGTTCAAGTTCTTCACTTAACCAATGGCTTCAAAAACAATGATTATCAAACAAGGTTTTAACAACAACTCTTTATTCCATAAAACCTTGAAGCATTAACTCAACACACTAAAAAAGGAAACCTAATTAAGTCCTTTTCACTCCAAAGTTGTTTTCCAAAAAACAATCAATCAACTCAACTATGGAAGAATGCGCCCATACCTTTTTCTTGATGATGAAGGAACCTAAAAAATATACCACAATTGCAAACACTAATTTTCCAAGATCAAAGAACTTATAAGATGATAAACTCTCTCAAAATTACAATGCACATATCAAAACATACATACGCCTTGTCACTCCATCTTGAAGAAAGCATCCATAAAAATATACAAAAATAATTTACCAAATACACCTTATAATATCCTAGTTAAAATAATATCAAATACAAGAAATAATGTCAATAAAATCACCTTCTCAAAACAACTCAATGGCAATAAGTCCTCTCAAAATTTAACCAACACTTTAATCCACTTATTTCTCCAATCAGCCAATATGTCAAAAAGACTTTATTAAAAATAAAGCTTAACTCCTTATTCCAAAATAATGACCAATTAAAATACTTTTTATCTACCCCTTTTAACTCCCTAGGACCTTATGTCAAAACCTTAGGCATCACAAAATATATTAAAAATTTATTACCTTTGCCTTGCTGGGACTCGAACTCATGATGCCGCATTTACCAGTGCCCTAGCCATGACTCCAACCGCTGCATGAGATAGGTTCTCACCTTGGGAGGGAAGATCACCACATGCTCTATCTTCTTCCTCTTGGTGCCTTACCCAAAAAAGGATTTGTGTTGCTTCCTTTGGTGCATAACCAATTCCACTCAAAATGCTAACCAAGTCCACTCAAAACGTTGCCTACCAAGATTTGAACGTGGGTCCTCCCGCTCATAAATACCTTAGCTCACTCCAACTTACCACTAGACCACCACGCTAGATGGTTATGAGGTTTAGGGCTTCTTTCACGTTATTTATTCACCGGCGCACTTAAGACCAAAAATTTTTCTTCTTCCTTGGATGAAATCGCACGAAACACACAACTTGTAGGATTTTAGTAAATCGAACAAGGGATGATTCTTTTGTCACTTAGGCATATGGTTTTTATACCGATATGACACCTTGAAATTAAACATCGGTGCTTTAAATTTTAAATATTTAATTTATAAATTATTTAAATTCTTTAGAATTTAAATATTATAAATTAATATTTAAATCCTTTTGGATTTATTAAGGATTAAAGCCTTCTTAGGTTTTACCACTTTGTATAAATAATATTTATTTATAAAATTTAAATTCAGTTTGAATTTAAATATTTTATAAAATAAACATTAAAATTTCCTTGGACTTTTTAATATGAATTTAAAAGCCTCCTTGGTTTTTTATGAAAAACTTTTTATTTTTGATCTTCCATGGTTTTAATAAAAACCCTTCTACTTATGCTTCACATAATATTAAAAATAAATATTATGAAGCTCTTTTGTCATTAACCTTTTCATTGTTCCTTTTGACCTTTTGAAATCAACGATAGCTTATTCCTTGACATCAATGACAACTTTGTTCCTTGACATCAATGACAACTTTGACTCAAAATGTCCAACATTATGATAAATTAATATAGTGCAACTCAAAGAATCTTCTTACTTCTTAAGTAACTTTGTAATATGCACTAATACTAAATCTTAAAGAGTGCTCAATAATTTTTGCAACTTAATGCAATCCCTTTTTCTGTAAGTAGATGATAGAAATAATGTACTTAACTCCTATTAATGTGCAATTAATAACCCTCAACAAAAACTATCTTCTACACTTCCTTTGAGGACTTAAGATGTAACCTTTTATTTTACAACTTTTGAATTCTAATAAGGTGCTTAATAAATCTAATCTGTAATTCAAATAAGTTTTCAAGTAATGAAACCTTTTGCACTTTAAATTTATTACCTTTGATGTCCTTTGAAGATGATGCATGTGTTGATGATTTGATTCACCAATTATCTCTCTAGAATGATGGTTGCTCATAGCTATGAACCGTTCTTGTTTCTTTTCTTGAAACTATAATAGATGGCTTCAAATTCTCCTTTAGGATGTAGCCTGGAAGTTTTGTAGCTAGTAATGTTGTCTTGATTATTGCCTTCTATTAGTTAATTTATCTACTAAAATTTTGTCCTTCAAGAACCCTTTAAATATTTTATTGTGAATATAGCAAATCCTTATCTTCGAAATGTGCATTCTTAGATGTGAAAGGTAAACTCTAAATCTTCTTAGATTTGGTAGGTTTGTTATTTTTAAGTTCTCCTTCAACCTCCTTATAAAATTTTAACTTCAAGAAAAGGCTTTCCTCTAAAGAATATAAAAGTCTTGAGGTCTTCAATATTCTCCTTCAATATTTGGCACTCCTTGCCAAATTCTTCTCCTTTTAGGCTTGTTGTCATATGGTGATAATTAAGCCAAATATTTCACTATCAGGAGCTTCTCCTTGGTAGTGAATTTCTCTAATGAGTTCTTCTAGGAACTCCTTCGATGATTTCTTCAAATTTTGCAATAAGGCTCTCCAAGCCTTTTTCCTTGAGACCTCTCCAAGGTCTTCTCCTTGTTTCTCCTTGAGACCTCTCCAAGGTCTTATCCTTGTAGCTTCTCGGGTATTCTTAATGAGACCTTTTATTTAACCTTCTACTAGAGAAGTGTTGACAATGATATCTCCTTCACATATCTCTAAAATTTAGAATGTAATCTTGATAGTCCCTCTTTATCTCTTCCAAGACTAGAAGTTTTTCAATGAGACCTTTGTGGGTCTATTCAAATTCTTTTGTAGAAGTCTTCAATGTGTAGTAAGGCTACTTTGGCCTTTTCCTTATCTTCTTCTATCTATAGGTCTTCATTATTCTATGGATATCACCAACCTCAAATCTTCTAGGACTCTTTTCTAGAGTCTCTTCCTCAAATTCATAATAAGGCTTTTGTGGTCTTTTATTATAGAACTTGCAGGTCTACAACAGGGCTTCCTTTAGGTTCTTGAAATCTCCCTTTCCTGCAATGAAGTATTAGGATGAAAATTATATATATCAATGAGGAGTATTCACTAGTTTATTTGTCAATCTAGTGGAATGATTGTTGAGTCCTCATTTTCACAAGTTTTTTATAACTCTGTGGAAAGACTCTAGCCAAATGCAATCTCAAAAAAATTAGAACTGAGATTTTCTTCTCCTCTATATCTCTTGTGTATCTCTCCCTATTCCTATATAGATATATTGTGTGCTCTAATACCCTTATTATATTTTGATAACATATGATATAGGAGATAGCAATCACAAGATGCAGAAATATAATAAAGGTTTGGAATGACATAGAAATATACTATTAATGGAACTCACAAAATATGGAACTGAATACAATAGATAGAAACCTACTCTACCAGTGCATGCTTAGAGTAATGCACTCACACTCTCACTCACTCTATTCACTATGGGCCTTTATATATAAAATAGGTAACTTGGCCCTTAATCTTCCTAACTACCATTCCTATGACTCATGTACAAGTGGACTCCTTGCACATTTACATTATTGCACATTGACACTTGTGCATTTATTGATTCTACCCCAAGTAACTCCTAATATAATAATGTACCCAAGGTGGTACATTGATATGTACCTAAATAATGTAATATACTCTAACAAATGAGGCCTCTTGTGGGTCTCTTCAGCTTCTTGAGTTGTTTTCTCTTCCATCCTCAATATTTAATGGAGATCATCAACCTCCAATATTCTCTTGGAATATTTTCTTGAGTCTATTCTTCTTCAATCTATAATAAGGCTCCTCTAGATTTTTTCTCTCTTCTATAATCTATAGGTATACAATATTGCAATGGTATCTTCTCCTTAGGTCTTATTGGACACAAATCTTCCTAAGGAAAGGATTTTGTACGTGTGCGCCCTAGACTTGGCCAACATTGAAAGGCCGAGAGAAAGAGAAGTCTCCCGGGCCAATCTCCAGAGAGGGCTGGCTCCCAAACTAATCTAAACTGGTTTCGAGATAAGGATGCAGGAAAGAAATGGGAAAATACGGAAAGAAATGGGAAATAACAGAAAGAGATGTAAATATGGCCGAAGCCGATAGTTAATGGGGAACAACCTCAGATAGCAAATAATCTCAACAAAATCCTGAAGCTAAGCAACAACTGACTCTTAGAATGCATATACAAAACTGGATCAAGCATTAGCCGTAAGTTCGCTTCCAATTGTACTCCAAACGTTCAAATGCAAATACAGCCAAATCCAGAATAACCAAATTTAACTTATATTAACACTGGACTAACAGAAGTGACTCAGACAGAAAGCAAAACATGGACAACAATTTGGATCACCAACTCCAGAAGACACTAAGAATAGAGCAAAATGCATCTAGGATCTCTGCTTCAATTTTTGCAAAAAGGTCTTCCTCTTTTGCTTGAGATTTTACATTGGTATTTATAGAGGTCTTCCCTCTTCCTTTCGAATTACAACATTTAATACATAAAACAGATTTCGAAGAAGAGGTCCACAAAATAGGCACTTGAAAAGAGAAACAAGCCCCCTTAATCTACCTCGAAATCACACATTAAATGGCTATTTTCGAAGCAAGCCGGAAGTTGTTAGGAGATCACGAACAAGAGCTTTTAATACTGGAGGCGTCTTTAATTTTGGTGGCATCAAAAACTGCCTCAAGTTCTTCCATCTAGCGCACATCGGTAATCAACAACATTTAATCTTTGAGCCTCTT
Source organism: Wollemia nobilis (assembly GCA_028583015.1). NCBI lineage: Eukaryota > Viridiplantae > Streptophyta > Pinopsida > Araucariales > Araucariaceae > Wollemia > Wollemia nobilis. Next base: position 2,226,515 of record JAQPPZ010016509.1, on the reverse strand, counting down.
TGACCACGATCTCAAAATCAGTTAGAGAGCTTTTAAAACATTACTGCATTTGATCCTTATCTTCTCCTCACGTTCTCCTATGCAATTTTGAAGAAAAATGCAGACAGAACTATATCGGGCCTTTGTTGTTGCTTCTATCATGAAAATGAGACAGGTCACAAAAATGCGACATGTCATGAAATCATGACACTTTTACCTTACTGCTTCCTGTTTCTACCACCAGTCATGAAAATGCGACATGTCACGATATCACGACGTCTTCTCTTAGTTTAGCTTTGTCTTCATGACATGTCATGAAATCATGACATTCTCCTTTGTCTGGCTTTGTTCGCTGCTCCAAGTCACGAAAACTCACCATGTCACGAAATCGTGACATCTCATGAAATCATGACATCTCGTGAAACTGCAACATGTCACGAAATCATGACATCTTTCTCTTCCTTGGCCTTCATCTTCTTGCAAGTAGCAAAAATGGGACATGTCATGAAATCGTGACATTTTGTACTTGGCATTGTCTTTCTGGCTCCTTCATCATGAAAATGTGACATGTCGTGATATCGTGACAATTTCTTTCTGCCTTGTACTTGTCAGCTTTCGTTCCGTGAAAACATGATAGGTCGTAAAAATGTGACATGTCATGATATCGTGATGTTTTCTCCATTTTGTCCTTTCATCTTCAACAATGTCATGAAATCATGACATTTCGTACGATCTGGTTGCTTCTTTGCTTTCCCCTCATGAAATCATGACATGTCATGAAATCATGACAATTCTCCGCACTTGGCCCTTCTGCCCCAATATGTCATGAAATCGTGACACTTTCTTGCCTTCTCCTTCGTTGCCGCTTCCTATCGCGATATCATGACATGTTCCTCTTGCTTGGCTTCATCCTCAAAAATGTCATGAAATCGTGACATCTTTCATCCACCTTGTGTTTATCCTTCAACCCTTTCGTGATAATGTGACATGTCGTGATATCGCGCCATTTTTCATTGGCACTCCCCTTGGCTACTGTATGTCACGATATCATGACATTTTCCATTACTCTGCTCTGTGACCACTGCAAGTCATGAAAATGCGACATGTAGCGAAATCATGACAATTTTCACTTGAGTTCTCCCTCACCGCAACAAGTCACGAAACTCCAACATGTCACGATATCGTGACAATGTGACTTCCTTGCTTCCTTTGGCTGTTTTGAGCCACAAAAATGTGATAGGTCATGAAAATGCGACATGTCGCGATATCGTGACATTTTCTTGACTTAGCTCTTTTCTGGTATGGACGTCACGAAAATGTGATAGGTCACGAAAATGCGACATGTCACGATATCGCGACACCTTCACTTTTGCACAAACTTGGTTATTTTGCATGAATAGTAACAACAAAAACAATGTGGCAAAAATGCCAACATTCTTGGCGGCTCGCGGGGTATACAGTTCTGCTGTATGCATGAATCTCAGGCCTTTATCCATTGGGAAATAGAGTCAAGAAGCTGGAGGGGTAGAAGAAGTGAATGCTGGTTGATGCTGGACGTCTCTGTGGGCTGCTGCAACAAGCTCTTGCTGGCACTCGACACTCAAAATAGGATCTTCAATAGAAATTTGTAGAATAGTAGAACTTCCCTTATTTCTTGAATGACTGCATTTTGCCTAGCTCGGTTGAGCTGGGTAATCACCAGGTGTTGTGAAAGGATCTCCATGGCGGTAGTGAAAAGCACCTGAGTTGCAAAAATGGAAATGAATGGAATGATGACCAGCGGATGCGCAGGCCGTGGAATGGGAATGGGGAATGATGGGATGATGGAAAATGGAGGAGTAGAAGTGGTAGATACAGCAACAGGGTGCTACTGTGCTACCAGCTGCTGTAAAATAGATAATGAAATGGAAGTGGATGGAATGGAGAAGGTGGTGGGAACTGTGGAAAAAGTGCTTAAAAGACAAAGAATTAGAAGAAAGGGGAAGAAGAAACGGGAACATCAGAGAGGGGAGTAGAAACAATAGTAGTGGCTTGATTAGTTGCAGAAGAAGAAGGAATAGGAGAGGAAGGGAATGAAGTAAGGAAGTGGAAGAAAGAAGTAGAGGAGAAGCCACTATCTGTTGGGAAGGAAAAGAAAAAGAAAAAGAAATAAACATACCTGCGGGCTCACGTGCAAAAGGAGCCGAAGTTAAATTTTTTTTTTTCTTTTCTTTTTTTTTTTTTTACTATGTACACGGTAACCCCCAAATTTAGCTATGAACTCTCGGGAGAGACACATACCAGAACATGGCTCTATGATCTCCTGGATCCCAGACCTTGAACAGACACTCATTGGTCTCCTGATTGATAATCAGCTCGGTGTCACCAAAGATTTGCAACTATCGTGCTCCAAGTATCTCAGCCTTCTTGAGACCTAGGCATAAAGCCTCATATTCTACTGTATTAGTTGTGCAGCTCCAGGTCAACTGGTATGAAGAAGATCATTGAATTCTAGAAGGGAATACTAGAACAATCCCAGCTTCAGCACCATTTCTGTATCGTGCTCCATCGAAATAGAGCTGATCTTGCATAGAGTCTTGATCAACTTGATCAGGAGGTAACTCTACTTCAACCCCTTCAAGATTTGTAATGGAGTAACAACCAATCTCAGTTTCCATCATGGCATTAAAATTGAGCATTGAAAACTCATCCTCCAAGCAAAGCTCATCCAAGACTTCATCCATCAAATCAGGATTGTCCAATTCTTCAGTTATCATGTTGACAGAATGTTTGGACTTTTCTTCCTCTTCCATATTCTCTATATGAAAAGTAGAAGGCTTCTGATTGTCAATACGGACTCTTCTTCCTTTGAAAGGAATCTCCAAGTGAGAATAATCCAGAGAAAGGTAACCTCCCAGCTTGGCAGTGAATTCTCTCGACAAACACATACTGAAATATGGTTCCAAATCAACCACAACTACCTCTTGAATTACTGTAATTTGAGGCATACTATGTAGAGCAATAGGAACATCCTTGATTACACCCACTATTTTCATGGGAGTCCCATCCAACTGCAAGACACCAGGGCTACTTCTTGTATACTCCATACCCATGACTTCACAAATTGCCTTTGGCATGACAGTTGTCGCAGCACCAGAATCAATCATACAGTTGTGCACAATCCAACCCTCCATCCTGAGTGACAAATAAAATGGGGGTGGTCTATTCTTTCTAGTGACTGAAGAGGTCAGAGTTTGAGACATAACTACCTGGGCTGGAGCCTTCCCCTTACTTTGTATGGTTTTCAGGGATTCTTGTAAGAGATTTACCTATCCAGGCAGCTGCAAGGTGTCATACAGACTTACTTTAGCTGGTATCCATTTGAGTTCTTCAACAATGTTGTACTCCATCGAGATCTGCTCTTTCCCTCCACTGGCAGATTCAAATTTGCTTTTATATTGTTGGGTGGCCTCCACTCATTGTCGTTTAGTCAATGATGGATACCGCAACGTCTCTCTAGCTTGTTCCTTTGTTTCCGCTTGCGACTGAGAGACAAAAGCTTGTTCCTTCTCTTTTTCTTGTGGTGGAAGTGGATCCTTCAGCAAAATAGGTGGTTGTTGTGGAGCTGGAGGATCATGAGCCTTTGCAGGTATTTGCTGCTTTGTTGCTTGTGCAGGAGGCACTTTCAATGGCTCCATCTTAGCTGGATCTACCAACATTGGTTTCTTGCCGCTGCGTGTCAAGACTGCTATGTGTTCCTCAAGAGACTTCACGGAATTAAGATCCACCTCTCGAATCATGTTTACACGGCTTCCCGCAAGAACTTGCAAATAATTTTGGTGGACCATGCAAGTGGACTCATCATGTGGATCATTGCAGGAAGAACACCAGTAAGAAGGCTCATGTGAAACTTCAGAAGGGCCAACCTCTTCACTTACCAGGATCGCTGAGTTCCTCTCGGGTACTTTCTCCATAGCCTTGCTAGGAGCAACTTGCTCTCTAGTTACCGTCAAAAAAATCTTCATGGCTGAGAGTTCCTTTCCACCTCTCTCCGCTCCATAGATGTCACCTTGTTAGTGAGAGCTCTCATGGCCGACTGAATTTCTTGCAAAATAGCCAATTGAGGATCTGGGCTTGAGGACACAGGTGGTGCAGGTAGAGGTAATGGAACTGGTGGAGAAGGTAATGCAGGAGTTGGAAGTGGAGAGGTTATCTATGGAATGGGAATCATAGGTACTGAAGGTATGGGAGGATTCCATGAAGATAAAGGGTACATGGATGGAGCAGTGTAAGATGTAGGGACTGCACCTGTATGCTGGTATTGTGGAAGCTCGGGAAAAATAGGCATAGTCATCTTCGGAGGCAATTTCCCAATGGCAATCAGATCGGCCTCAGCCTTTTGTGCCTGGGCATATAGTGCAGGAAAGGTTTGAACACCGGACATCCTAATATTCATACCAATATCTGAATGGAAAGCCCTAAGAAAGTACAATGTTGCTTGTTCATGAGTAGGGCGAAGACCCTCAGGAACTCTCTACCAAGTTCGGGCAAACCTAACATTGAAATCCACTATCTCCTCTTGAGGATGCCTCTTGATATTATTAAATTGATGCACTAAAGAAAATGGGTCTGCTTGCTCATTGAACCCTTGGATTAGCATCTCTGCTAATTGATCCCATGAAGTTATGGAGTTGGGAGTCAAGGATCTATACCAGCACAACAACTTACCTCGGAGTGACAGGACGAGCAATTTGATCATGACATCTTCGTCTCGTGATATTATGAATTGAAGCCAAGGTTGCCACATCTGACACATGCTCGTACATTGTCTTTCCAGTCCCATCGTATGTAGGCAAGGCTTTTATTGCTATAGCAGGAACTAGATTTTGAAAAGGCAGGTCCAACGCTCCCAAATCATTCCAAGCAGAGAACTTCCTTGGTGGAGGATGCTGGGCCATTTGGACTGCTAGATCTGGATGTAGCAAGCTCGTAGCAGTACTGGGAGGAGTCGGAGATGGCACAAACTGATTCGCTTCCTATGAAGAAATAGCAAATGATGGGTTCATAGGACTTACCAATCTTGAGCGCTCCCTCTAGTTCTGAACATCAATCTCAAAGAATTCGACTGGATCTTCCGATTCTTTGGCACTTGATCTCATGATCATGAAGCGAAGATGCAAAGATTTTCACCAGCTTCAGGATTAGAAATTTCTAGGTACTATACAGTCACCTTCAGTAGAGTCACCAGATGAACTTACAATCTCCGCTTTTGAGGTCAAGACAGTTCATCAAAATCTTGATTCCTTCGGGTGTCAAAAAATGAGACTTATGAGTCCCACCAGGCGTGCCAAAAACTGTTGGTCACAAATCTGCCTAAGGAAAGGATTTTGTACGTGTGTGCCCCTAGACTTGGCCAACATTGAAAGGCCGAGAGAAAGAGAAGTCTCCCGGGCCAATCTCTAGAGAGGGTTGGCTCCCAAACTAATCTAAACTGGTTTCGAGATAAGGATGCAGGAAAGAAATGGGAAAATGCGAAAAGAAATGGGAAATAACAGAAAGAGATGTAAATATGGCCGAAGTCGATAGTTAATGGGGAACAACCTTAGATAGCAAATAATCTCAACAAAATCCTGAAGCTAAGCAACAACTGACTCTTAGAATGCATATACAGAAACTGGATCAAGCATTAGCCGTAAGTTCACTTCCAATTGTACTCCAAACGTTCAAATGCAAATACAACCAAATCCAGAATAGCAAAATTTAACTTATATTAACACTGGACTAACATAAGTGACTCAGACAGAAAGCAAAACATGGACAACAATTTGGATCACCAACTCCAGAAGACACTAAGAATAGAGCAAAATGCATCTAGGATCTCTGCTTCAATTTTTGCAAAAAGGTCTTCCTCTTTTGCTTGAGATTTTACATTGGTATTTATAGAGGTCTTCCCTCTTCCTTTCGAATTACAACATTTAATACATAAAATAGATTTCGAAGAAGAGGTCCACAAAATAGGCACTTGAAAAGAGAAACAAGCCCCTTTAATCTGCCTCGAAGAAATCACACATTAAATGGCTATTTTTGGAGCAAGCCGGAAGTTGTTAGGAGATCACGAACAAGAGCTTTTAATACTGGAGGCATCTTTAATTTTGGTGGCATCAAAAATTGCCTCATGTTCTTCCATCTAGCACACATCGGTAATCAACAACATTTAATCTTGGAGCCTCTTTGACCATGATCTCAAAATTAGTTGGAGAGCTTTTACTTGATCCTTATCTTCTCCTCACGTTCTCCTATGCAATTTTGAAGGAAAAATGTAGACTGAACTGTATCGGGCCTTTGTTGTTGCTTCTATCATAAAAATGAGACAGGTCACGAAAATGCGACATGTCACAAAATCATGACACTTTTACCTTACTACTTCCTATTTCTGCCACCAGTCATGAAAATGCGACATGTCACGATATCGTGACGTCTTCTCTTCGTTTAGCTTTGTCTTCATGACATGTCACGAAATCATGACATTCTCCTTTGTCTGGCTTTGTTCGCTACTCCAAGTCACGAAATCGTGACATCTTCTTCCTTCTGTGTCCTTTTCTTCTTGCAAGTAGCCAAAATGGGACATGTCATGAAATCATGACATTCCGTACTTGGCATTGTCTTTCTGGCTCCTTCATCATGAAAATGTGACATGTCGTGATATCATGACAATTTCTTTCTGCCTTGTACTTGTCAGCTTTCATTCCGTGAAAATGTGACAAGTCACGAAAATGTGACATGTCACGATATCATGACGTTTTCTCCATTTTGTTCTTTCATCTTCAACAAGTCACGAAATTTGTCATGTCATGAAATCGTGACATTCCGTACGATCTGGCTGCTTCTTTGCTTTCCCCTCACGAAATCGTGACATGTCACGAAATCACGACAATTCTTCACACTTGGTCCTTTCGACCCAATATGTCACAAAATCATGAACTTTCCTGCCTTCGCCTTCATTGTTGCTTCCTATCGTGATATCGTGACATCTTTCTCTTGCTTGGCTTCATCTTCAAAAATGTCACGAAATCATGACATCTTTCATCCGCCTTGTGTTTATCCTTCAGCCCTTCCACGAAAACGTGACATGTCGCGATATCGCGCCATTCCGTACCATCTGCTCCTTTCTTGCTTTTCTGTCGCGATATCATGACATTTTTCATTGGCGCTCCCCTTGGCTGCTGTATGTCGCGATATCATGACATTTTCCATTACTCTGCTCTGTGACCACTGCAAGTCACGAAAACGCGACATGTAGCGAAATCGCGACAATTTTCACTTGAGTTCTCCCTCACCGCAACAAGTCGCGAAACTCCAACATGTCGCGATATCGCGACAGTTTGACTTCCTTGCTTCCTTTGGCTGTTTTGAGCCACGAAAACATGACAGGTCGCAAAAATGCGACATGTCGCGATATCGCGACATCTTCTGTGCTTAGCTCTGTTTCTGGTACGGACGCCACGAAAACGTGACAGGTCACGAAAATGCGACATGTCGCGATATCGCGACAGTTTCACTTTTGCACAAACTTGGTTATTTTGCATGAACAGCAACAACAAAAACAATGTGGCAAAAATGCCAAAAGGTCTCCAAATATTCAATCTTCAAATTGTTGCTTTAGGTATTGGATTGATTACAAAGAAGATATTAATCACAGCTCTTTGTATGAAGATTCCCAAATTTCTTTGAATCTCCTTTTCCTATAGTAAATATTAGAATTTGCAATGAAGAAAAATTTAAATCTATGGATAATGAACCTTCACTAGGTGATTTTTCAATCCAGTGGAATAAATGTTGAGTCCTAGTCTTCACAAGTTTTTTGCAATTCTGTGGAAAGGCTCTAACCAAATGCATTTTCAAAAATTCTAAAAATGAGATTTCTAATATCCTCTCAATATCTCTTGTGGCTCTTCCTATTTCCTATTGATCTACCATGTTCTCTAATATCACTGTTAGATTTTGAGGATGCATATTAAAGGAAATGCAACCATAAGATTTAAAATAAGTAAGCTATGATAACTATATAATAATGGCACTATAATATGTAGGAAAACTAGATGATAAAATTTTGCAATAACTCAATAATATGACATTAATAAAAGCTCACAATATAGTACAATGTAATATAATGGAGGATATGAACACTCTAGAATTTTCAATAAATAACTACATTGTACCTACTCACTACTCTCTACCATGATATTATTCCTCTCACTCTATTCACTATCAATTTCTCTTCTCACTCTCAAACTCTCAAGGTCTATATATAGAAAATTATGTTCGTTTACCTTTATTCTACCCATGAATCTTCATCTACCTATCCTATGACTCATGTACATGTGGACTACATGAACATTTACATATTTGTACATTCTAACACTTGTGCATTTATTACTTGCTTGAAGTATCTACTCAAACCTTAATCTAAGATAAAATCCTAATCTAGAAATATACCCAAGGTGGTACATTGGCATGTACCAAATAATGTAATATACTCTAACACAACCACACTAGCAATGTGATTTTCTTAAATGGTGGAAATCACAACTAATTAAAAATTCATGCAAGACTCATACATAAGTGGTTGTAACTATTATATTTTTATCTTAATATGATTTATCGCATCATATTATCTAATAAATCCTAACAAACATACCCTAAATCTAGAAACAAAGGTGCTACTAGTAGTGCTACCCTTGATAGGATCAAATTAATAACAATCAACCTCCACTTAAATATGAATATGAGGAAGATAATATAATGGTAATAGATCCAACCAATATATTTGAAGAAATAGATGAATATAAAATGATAAAATCATCCACCAAAAGATAAAATGGTGGGCTATAAGGAGCACCTATAAGGAGCTCATCAAAAATGATATCTCTTTGAATCAAAACCTCACACCTATAAGGGTCATAAAGGTGATATAACTTTGAGGTATCTCTATACCGTATAATATGCATTAATGACTCTTTAATATATTCTTTTGGATATACTTAGGTATGTGAGCCCATGCTAAATAACCGAAGATACAAAATTAAGACACATTAGGCTTATCTCCTAACAACCTTTGTTGTGTACATAAACACAACATATTTTATTTTGGTGTACTAAGATTAATTAGTCTAGAGGTATGGTCTAATATTATGATGTTATCTAGTTAATTTAGAATTACCTATATTAAGTCATAACATTTAGGGTTTTATCATGTTCTATGCATGGCTAGGGTTTCCTCCATACATGCTATATATTGGAGAGGTATTCTCATTTGGGTAGTTTCTAGGATTCTTTACCATTTAGTGGAATTCCAGGTGCAATCCATATAGGTGTGTAGGTGACCCCATTTTTATAAGATAAATTTTGTACTCCTACTTTCTTCCATTATTCTTAATTTATATTCATCAAGTAGCATAGCAAGTGGTATCAAAAGTAGATTTTGACCTTGGGACTAATGGATTATGGGCCCACCAAAAGAAAATATAAGAGATAAGAGTTTATAGAATACAAAAGAAATAATACCATGAGGAAGAAGAAGGCAACCTAAATATGTAACCCTAAATCAAGTGAAAGATAGACTCACTAGGATATGTGCAGATCTCAAGGGTGAGATACAAGTTTTATATAGAGAAAAATTAGGTTTAGATAGAAAATCTTTGGTCCATTATTTAGGGGAATATGACCAATATGAATAAAATGAAAACCCTTTTTCTAGGAGAGCTAATAGTCCACTAAATTCACTAAATACATGGGCTCATGTTCCCCATTAAAATATATAAATTTGAATTTCACAATTTAATTTTTTAAGGAATGTGGACATGCATGAATGACTAAGATAAAACTAGCTTTATGGATCCATCAAATCTTCAAACTTGAGGATAAAATTTAAGTAGCCTCACATTATTTGTATGAAGCAGCTCATACATGGGGAGAGAGGTGGATCTCAAAAAATACTATAGGACATTTCATAAATTTTGTAGATGGTTTATTACATAGAGCAAATTGTAATTAAGATTAACCATATGATGCTTAGTTCATGTATCTATTTTAAATGGATATGTCTATGGAGGAATACATAGAGAAATTTTAGGTTCTAGAGTCAAAATATTTAATGTCAGCTAATCTAGTATGGGACATTTATATTTCTAAAAATAAGGATATAAATTTGCACTAAGGTAAAGCTTTTTGAAACTAATACTTTGGAAAATTCTATTTTTGTACCTAGGAGGGTAGAAATTCATGTTACAAAACTAAAATCAATACATGCATAGAAAATATTAAATAAATCATAGTAACCAAAACTATATATTTGATCAAAGGAAGGCTACCTAGTTCCTAAATTTGTGTCATGCATGTTATTAGTCTTGATCAAATGGGTATAAATGTAAACCCCCAAATTATGTATGGATATAGACACACATTTCTAATTTAGATCCATGAAAAATAAATATTCTAATGAGTGCCAAGAAAGTGACTCAAATGAAGAATATCAATGTCAACTAACCATTAAAATGGGTCATCCTTGTCTCCTTGTATGCTATAGTATTGTTATATCATATCTATACATTCAATTTTTATGGGGTTTATAAAGAATGCAAACACATTGGTGTTAGTGGATCCTAAAAGTGTGTTGAATATTTTGGATAAGAGATACATATAGAAGTTAGGACTTCCTATAGATACTTTTAAAAGATTTCCAATTCAAATCCCAGGGTATCATTTTATCTAGTGTGAAGGCTCAATGCATAATCTTGAGCTACCTATACAAAATTATACTTTAAAAAATAATTTTTATGTTGTATAGGTAGGTGAATTTTATGAAATTCATGGAGTGTAATATTTATATTCTTTGGTAACATATTACATTAACCATAAAATTGAGTTTTCAAAATTATGAATAGGGATAAACAATTAAATCCTCACTAGTAAAGAGAATTAAAGTAGTAGATTCCAAGCATATGTTAAATATTTTGAAAAAATATCACTTTGGATTTATGGCTAGGCTCTACAACATGGATGCTAATCTATCTAATCAAGAGAATGATCCAACCATCTCCAAATTACTAGAAAGAAATAAAATAATATTCCAAGATATACTGAATAAGCTTCCCCCAAAATCATAGTCTTAAACATGTGATTGAATCAAACCCTTCTAAATGGTGTGTGGTGGTTCAACCATATGGGTATGGATATTTATAGAAAATAAAAATTAAGAAACTAGTTGAAGAACTACTAGATATAGGGATTATCACTCCAAGATAAATCCCATATGCAATGCCTATAGTGTTGAAAAGGAAGAATGATGGGTCATATCACCTTTGTATAGAATATAGATAATTGAATAATATTACCATAAAGTTTTAGTTTTACATGCTTGGAATTGATGACTTGCTAGATGAGATTCACTGAGCCACAATATTTTCAAATACTATCCTTCGATTAGGATATTATTAAATGCCAATTTAAGTAGAAGATCAAGAGAAAAAAACATTTGAGACTTGGTAGGGACATTATCATGTTAGATTGATGTCATTATACCTATGCAATAATCTAGAAATATTTTAAGCACTAACGAACATAATATTTGATAAGTACCTTAGAAAGTTTTTTCTTATCTTCTTTGATGATATTTTAGTCTGCAACAAGTCTCTTGAGAAATACTTAGAACATATAGATATTTTTCTTGATGTTTTAGCAAGGAAAAAATTATTTACCAAGCAATCTAAGTGTAAATTCAACAAGCCATATCTAGAGTACTTATGTTTGTGTTGATCTAGAAAAGATTAGGGCAGTAAAAGAATAGCCAATACCTATTCCATTGAATAAAATACATGGATTCTTAGGCCTAGTAGGATTCTATTGCGAGTTTATACCAAAATTCTTCACTATAGCTTAAAATTTAATAGATTTAACTAAAAGGAATGATTTTAATTTATTTTGTGAAGCATAAATAGATTTGAATAAGCTAAAGGAGGCACTACCATCCACTCCATTACTAGATACACAAAATTTCTATAAGCCATTTATAATTGAATGTGGTGCTTTAGGTCTAGGTATTGGAGAAGTATTATCTCAATAAGGGCTTCCAATAATCTATAAGAGTAGGAAGTTGAATGATATGGAGAAAGATTTATCCACATAATACAAAGAGATGTTGGCTATAATTCATTCTATAGTCAAATGGTGTCAATTAGTGTTGGCTAATAGGTTCCTTATTAAGACAAATCACATGATTTTGGAACATTGATTGACATAGGGTACGTTAGCAAGTGAGCACAAAAATCATAGGTCTATAATTTCCTAGCATCACATTCAATCACCATAACACAAATATTGCACAAAATAAAACTTTATTGATAATACAATTTTTTTTTCACATTTGTTACATTGCATGGAGATTTGTCTTTTTATTCAATATAAAACCTTACAAAATACTTTTTAAAACTCTTGACTTTTGGTTTGCTCAAATCTATGAGAGATACAACCTTTCATATGCCTTTCTTGCATTATAGCAAAGCTTCTCATGATTACATAATTTTCTACTTCTATTCTTGATGCATCTCACATGAATCTTCACTTGTACACTTGATAGCTAACATTTATGAATCTTCACTTGCACACATAACTCACACTTGCACACTTGACACCTTTCACACAATTTACACTTTGAAACTTAATTTTTATATAAAATAAACACACTCTTAATCTAATATTTACAATGGTACTTAATGTACCAAACAACGATCCATGTTATAGTCAAATTGTGTTGGGTAATAGGTTATTTATTAAGATATACAACATGAGATTGAAATATTTATTGTCATAGGGTACACTCATAGAGGAGAAAAAAAAGTGGGTGGATCACTTGCAAGCCTATGAATTTGAGATATTATATATAAAGGAAAAGAAGAATGTAGTGGCTAATGCATTATCTTGTAGGGATGTTATTCCAACAATAAATGATATACCTATAATCCATCCTACATGGTTAGATAAGATTACCATAGATTATGTTGGTGACCCAAGAAACTTACAATTATAGGACATCCATGATGAAAATAAGGGGTAGATTTGAAGTATAAAATGGATAAATATTCTATAAGGATCATATATATTTAAGAAAAAACTCAATTATTTTTAAAAGAGATATTGGATATGGTCATTTTTCTCCATTAGTAGGGCATGTAGGATTCATAAAAATATGCAATAATATCTCATCAAATTTTTATCAGCCTAGAATGAAGTTACATATTGAGATATTTATTAGTAAATGTGATGTTTTCTAGAGAAATAAGATTAAGACAATCCCATCTCCATGTCTTGTCCAACACCACTCAGCACCCAACCAAAAGTAGGAGGTGATTTTTATAGACTTCATCATTGGGTTTATTATAAATAAATGTAAGGATTCCATCTTTGTTATTGTGGACTATTTAACTAAATATGCTCACTTTGTTTCATTAACAAATAAGTTTTCATCTTATAACATTGTAGAGATATTTTGCAAGCTCATATTGGTTGTATGGACTTCTAAAATGTATCATTTTTTATATAGATCCTAAGTTTTTGAGAGATTTTTGATAAGAGCTATTTAGATTAGTGGGAGTGAATTTTAATATGACTACTACTTACCACCCCAAATTGAAGGGAAAATGAAGGTTATCAATAAGTTCCTAGATGGGTACCTTAAAATGTACATAAAAGAAAAACAAGGTAAATGGGTTAAATAGTTATATCTTATAGAATTTTGGTATAACAGTGCATACTTTACATCAATAAAAATATTACCATTTAGAGCATTTGTATAGGTATGATGCACCTTTTCCAAATACTATATCATACATAATGTGAGTGATTCTAATATGGGATTGCATTTAGGATATGGAGATATCCTAAGGACTATGAGGGAGAATCTATAAATATATACAAATATGGTGAAGCAACAAGATAATCAACATAGAATAGAAAATGATTTTACAATAGGAGATATGGTATTTGTAGGGCTATAACCCTATAAGTAGATAAAACTTAAGAATCAAGGGAAGGAAAAGATATAACCCAGGTACTATGGACCATTTAGAGTAATGGAAAGAGTAGAGAAAGTGGCATATGCACTAGATATTCTAAACAAAGAAAAGATATATGATGTCATCCGTGTGTTTTGCCTAAAGAAATACATTAGAAATAACAATGTGGTGTAGGCAGAATTACTGATAACAATTAAGGAAGGAAAGGTAGTTACAAAAATAGAAGAAATTTTATAGGTAGAGGAGAGGAAGTTAAGGATAAGGGTAATGCATATGCACAAGATTAAATGGAAGATTATCCATAGAAGGATGCAACATGTGAATGCAAAGATTTTATCCACAAACATCCAACACTACAACAAATATGAAGAGCACATATGGACTAAACCAATAATCTCTAAAACATATTGGATATATTTGCATAAGTTGGTTGTTTATTTGTTGGTTATGGCATATTTATTTTGGTTCATAGGATGCAGGTTTTAGATTCAAACTTGTGCACAATATGAATTTTTGTATTGAGTTTGTAATAAAATAGTGTAACACTAGACTTCCCCAGAGGCCACCCACATTAGATCTAATCCAAGGTTGGCATGTTTAAACATGGATTTATTCTCTACATTGAAGACAAAGATTCTAAGGGGAAGGATATGTTATAAATCTAGATCCAACATATTTTATTTTGATGATCTAGGATTAATTAGTCTAGGGATGTGGTCTAATATTAGGATGTTGTCTATTTATTTTACTATTACATATATTAAGACTTGAAGTATAGGGTTTGATCACATTTTATGTCTATATAATATTTACTTCATACATGCTATAAATTTTAGAGATATGTAGATTTGGGTATTATATACTATTGAAGATCATTTTTTAGGCTTCTTTACAATTGAGTGGAATTGTAAGTGTAATATGTATGGGTGTGTAGGTGGATTAAATAGCATAGCAATCTCTCAAAAGGTGTCATGCCTTACAATACCCCCATGGGAAACCTATGAATGAATTATATTACACAAGTGATAGCTTCAACCCATTATTAATGATCCATCCTATTGGCATGAATAATATATTGTGCCATCTCCATGATTACCTTATTATTCCTTTCAACCATATCATTGTACTTAGGAGTATAGTGAATAGGCCTATGATATGTAAGACCATAAAAATACACAAATTCATGAAAGTCATAACTTCTGTATTGGCCCCCATTTGTCCTAAGATATTTGAGTTTTCCATCCAACTAATTCTCAATTATATCCTTGAAGACCTTGAACTTCTTAAAAACCTCATACTTAGTTTGAATAGTATACAAACAAACACATCTATAGAAATAATCAATAAAAATGAGGAAGTACATATTTTTTAAGGAGATGTTATACCTATATATACACAAATATCACTATGTATGATATCCAAGTGATGAGAAGCCCATATCACGGTCCCTTTTGGAAACGTTTCCATATGATTCTTCCCTAGAATGCATCCCTCACATGTACCACTTGGAGGAAAAATATTTGAAATTCTAATAGCCATCTAAAAGTGACTTTTATATCTTAAAATCTATAGTTGATATGCCTAAGCCTATGGTACCACTTCTAACTATCACCATTTGCATGTGTAATTGTAACAATAAAATATTACTTTCTAGAAAAAAGAGATGAAGTATATCTTTCTTAAAACTTATACATTTGGTCAAACTCATCACAATATCCAAAAGTAATATTTTTAAATCCATTGTATATAATATTACCTACCAAATAATTAGGGTAGAATTCCACATTTTCATTTGTATGATTAATGCTTGTGAAGACAAGGACACGACACTTAAATAAAATAAAATAAATAAAATAACACAATGAAACACAAGATTGCACAAATGGATATATTCGATAAAATGGGGGGGAGCCAATAAACTCCTTTTGATACAATTTGTCCTCAATGAGGGTATTTGATACAATGATTTACAAAAATTCTAGGGTTCTCCGAAACCCTAGCTATAACAATGAAGTGTCTTCAGATTGATGTGTTCTTGCTTCCAACGGGGTGAGTGGGCTTTGGATATCCTATGGTGGGCCACTCTAGCTTAAAAAACCATTCAAAAATGTGTGAAATATGCAAATATGCATACACAAAAATAGAGAAATGGGTTAATAACACATGTGAGGGCTCCAAAGTGTGAGGCCCTCAGACATAAATAAACCCTAACTAAAAATGGATCAAATGGCATGTGAAATATAAAAATAATGTAAAAGAATAAAAACAATAAAGATATACCTTGATTTCATTTTGTTGTTGCAGTTGGCATGGTGTAGCAAGCTCAGATTTGCATTTTTGTAGTTGCAACAGCTCGAGGCTTGAGACTATGCACTTCATAGGCTTTGGTGTGCACGTATACAATAGGATCCACGAGTGCCCTAGAACGCTTCGTAGGCTTTGTAGTGAGCCTCACAAGATCTGGAGGGCACCTACGGGTTAGGTAAAAATCTACATAAGTAGATCTAGGGGGTGGCAATGAATGCGATAGATGGATGGGGGCTGCAACGGCAAGGGAGGATGAATGGGGGATGGCTGGAACAACATAATTCTTGTTGGCTTAGCTAGGGCTTTAGATCTTCAAACTCTATCTCTCTTAGCTTTGCTAGGGCCTCAGTAATGACTCCTCTAGGGTGCAACTTCTAATCTCAAGGTTCCAAGGTTTGAGCATTTGCAAATGCCCTTATTTTATAATCCAACCTAGGGTTTTCTTAGGGTTTTAGCCTTGCACTTTTAATCGTGTGGTTAAGATTAAATTAGATCCTAAGGTTGAGATTACTTTTTGAGTGTGGCATGGATTAAGGAAGATGGAGGGTGGAGATTAAATTGGATCGGACGACTATGGTTTATTGAGTTTATAAGTATATATTTTATAATAAATATATTATAATATAATATAAAATATTATATTAAATATAAAATAATATTAAAATAATCTCAATTGGGTTAGGAAATGGCGGGAAAGGGCTAAAGTGGTGAAATGGATGGCGGGAAAGGTGGAATTGGGCCAAATAATTGGTGGGAAAGGTGTATGGTGGAAAAGTGGGTGGTGGGATGGTTAGGATGGTGGATTAGGGGCTGTAATTTGGTGTCTACAGATGCCCCTTTTTGTACCATGTTGTGTGAAACACAATATGGTGCAAAAATATGAGACACCTGATTGGGCTATGGGTACAGAAGAAGCTTCTCTCTATCGTTGGATTTGAGCACTGATGTTGAAGACAAAAGAATAAATAATTTTTGGAATTTTACGTAGCTTACCCCCTCAATTGGCGAATGAGTTATGAATGTATCTCACAAGCCAATTGAAAAAATTTGTGCAAACAATTAATGATGTAGTGAATTTGTGCAATTGATGAATGAATGGTGTGAAATGCAATGCGATTGTGGATGATATGAATGATGTAAAATACCATGTGATTTTGGATGATATGAATGATGTAATATGTGATATCATTTTTTTCCCAACGATGGAAAGTGGGGTTTTTGCCAAGTGTAGATTGTCATGATAATGTAAGATGTTATCCCATTGTGGGAGAATCATAATGTAATATGGTTGTCCCAAACTTTGGGATGATTTGATGCTTTTGAAAAAGTTATTGCAATGGCATCATTGAGTATGCAAAATATGAAGATGCATGTTGACTAAGTCAATGTAGGGGTGGGGTAGTGACTGTGGAAATTTCTTCACCAATTCCATGATGGAACCAGTCAGTCTATCGGTATATCCTATATTTTTACTGTTGTCAAATGAATGAGTGTTTGTGAATTTGATTATCCATGTTTTCATGCCCCATGAAAAAGGACATCAATGACTGCTTGTGAGCAAATTGTTCTTGGTAAGGTTTTCCCTAAAATTTGAGGAACCCAATGTGATTGTGATCTATGACAGTGAGATAATGATTATGATTATGTTGAAGTGTCCTTATGGTAGGTTATTCATCTTACCGAATTGCATGGATTACTATCGCTGCAATCACCAAGTTGATAGGATAACCCAAGAGGTACAAGGTTCACTTATTATTGACTTAACAAGACAAAATATGCTATATGATGAGTGTTATATGAAAGATGATGATGGAAGAATGTGTGATGAAGTCATGCAATGATTTAGCTAATTGTGGAGTTGATTTATTTTTGCTTTAATGTTTTGTTTGTATTTTGTGCGCTTTGTGGAAAAAATGAGTGATTTAGCAATTAAATCAACTCCAACATGCACGAAATTGGATGGGATGATGAAGTATATGATGAAGAATTGTGGAATGTTGATTTTGTGAAAATTTGACCTTGATTGTCATGTTTTGTAATGTGATATGTGTTTTTGAGGAATTTGGCCTGTTATCGCAAAATATGCATGCAAAACTATTTGTATTTTCACAAAATAAAACTTTATGATGTGCATGATGTGTGGATGCAATTTGGTGCAAATTGGATGAGGGGAGCTACTGTTTTGAGCTCTTTTGTCTTCATGGTTTTCTTTTGCCAAGCATGCGGTTGTGCCTGGCATATTCTATAGGCACCCACATGTGCCTGAGTACACCTATAGGTGTATATCCATACCTACGATTTGCAAGCACAGGTCTGTGCCTGAATGCACTAAGGAAATCTATAAAGAGCTTTTTGAATGAATATTTAGGCTCATTCATGTGCTATTGAATTTGAGGAGCTACGTCTGAGGAGTGGAGTGGATTTGTGATCTTTCTGAGGTGAGTGAGTGTTTTGTGTGTGGAGGCTATGGTGGTGAAGGGCCTTGGTGCTATCGATGGAGTGGAGGTGCCCTTTGTCCCGGTAAGACATTTTGTTTCCTTTGTGCAAAAAACTTTGTTTTGTTTTGTTTTTTTTTTTTAATATAGGATGAATACTAAAAGAAATGTGATTGTTGTTGCAGTTGAGGGATATTGAGCCTCAACATCACTTCTCTCCTCTTGTTTCGAGGATGAGGAAGAAGATGATGGTGGTTGAGTGGGAGTGGTTGGGGAGGGTGGGTTTGGAGGGTGTGGTGAGACTTGATGTGGTGAGGGTCAATGAGGGGTATCTCTCAGCCTTGATAGAGATATGGGACTTGGATAGGGGGATGCTCCAGCTATCGACTAGGGAGGCTACTGTCACTCTTGAGGATGTGTATTGTATTCTCAAGGTGCCGATAGAAGGGGAGAAGGTGGTGGTTGGTCGGGATAAGAAGGTCAATATGGAGAGGATGTTCAAGGATCGATGGGGGGAGGCTCGGATGGGTGATGGGGGTATATGCTACTTGAGCATGTACAAGGCAAAGGAGTTGGATGCGCTCCCAGCCTTGATCATGTTCGTGTTAGCAAACATAGTGCTACCCAATAGAACTGGTTGTAGGTTCCCATGGAACCTATTGGGGTTGGTGAGGGATCTATTGATAGACCCTCGAGAGTATTCCTGGATGCCTGCCTTATTGGTGTAGTTGTACCGAGAGTTGTATGAGGTGATTCAGAGGGAGAGGAAGGGGATTGGGTGTAGCTTCCTCCTTCAGTGTTGGGCATGGAAGAATTTTATGGTAGCTTGGATTGAGGGGTTGCCATGCGAGTCATGGAAGATGGGGGAGCCTTATACTAGGCATTGTGTAATGGCTGAGGAGGTTCAACCGAGTTGAGAGGTGCACACTAGTCAGTGGTATCATGATATGTGGTTGGTATTGACTTGGGTAGATGTTATATGGAGGTCATGGTGAGGAGCTAGGAGGGATGGTGATAGTAGGTAGCTGCGTCAGTTGAGGTAAGCTCGATGGGTTGTTGGGCAGAGGTATGAGGAGGTGGAGCACTTTCAATACTCGCATGTACTGAGGCAGTTTGGCCTACCTCAGGGTGTGCCATATGAGCTAGTGCTATATAGGTATCAATGAGATGAGGGGACATTTCCTTATGCAGAGCCATGGCGGGTGTAGATGGAGGATGACGAGAAGTTGGAATTCCTCAATATGGGTGATTTTGGGGTGAATATTTAGTATGCAGTGTGGTTTGGTACCCAACCAATATGGGTAACAAAGATTGTGGGTATGGATGCAGTAGTTGCAGGGTCGGGGGCTACCTAAAAGAGTACTAGGCCTCAACAAGGGGCTAGTCAGAGAAAATCAAGGGGATCAGTTGAGTCGACTCTAGATATGGGGTTGGCGAATAAGGGGAGGGCATATGATGAGGATATGGGTGATATCTCTGAGTTGGAAAGGTTGTGTACTGAGTTAGAGCAGCTTCACGAGGAGCATGAGACTATGTTCAAGACTAAGAGGGAGTCAAGGGCCACTATATCATGGTTAGAGGTGGAGGGGGTGGCAACTATGGCTAGTGATCATGCAATGGTCACAAGGCTTTAGGTAGATATTTTGGTGAAGGAGAAGTGACATCAGATGGATTTGCTATGTCTACGGGCCAGTGAGGCATACGTACATTCTTTGGAAGATGTGTGTATGCAACACCATATTACATTGTCAGATCCTCCTTCTTTTGTGGCCAAGTCATCTAGGCATACGGATTCTAGGTAGAGTACAAGGACGAGGGCTCCTACTAGGTCTTAGGAGTCTTCTCATGGATAGTAGACTTAGTTCTTAGATGCACTATTTTGTATATATGAGCCTTGGTGCTCCATTGTAGCATTTTGGTATTGATTGTATATGTGATATTTATATATATATACATGGATTTTTCATATATGTGTGTGTAGCACCCTAAAATTGACGTAGTAAACCTTAGCAAATAATTAAAATTACCTTAGTAATAATTTAAAATTTGAATTTCAACCCCAAACCGCCTGTTAAACCTCTTTCTTTATTTTCTATGCCATTTTTAGGATTTGTTGTGACTTTTGGATGATATCGTCGCCGATCAGATGATATCACCTCAGATCGGATGAATTCATCTAGAGCAGAATGTCCAGACGATTTCGTCCCAAAACTAAATTTTCATAATTAGCTTTTGTTTCAACGATGTCTCTAAGTTGGGCAGAAGCGTGTCTATGCCATTAGATACCCTCCCCCATTGGATATCTCCCAAATTGGGATGATCTCCAACCTCCCAACCTCCTTCTTGAGCCTATATAAACCTTAGGATTTACCTTTGACCTTCCCCTGGTTGGTTGAAACTTTCTGTAAATTGAATTCCACATGCATTATAGTCTTAGATATCTATTTGCTTTATCTCTTTTAAATTTTCTTGTAGGAACTTTGTTATTCCTCAGCCGGAGCAAGATTAGATCGTCATGGACGATCCTGTACGATCTCGGACGATCACGCCCAAATTTGAGATGATTTCACACTCTATAGAGAATTTTGACTACAGTCAACATTGGGGGCAATCAGTGCCCAGAGTTTGTGTTTTCTATTCTTTTCTATTATTTTATCCTGCATCTAGTTAAGCTTATTGTTATTTCCTATTATTCTGCATCTTGGAGTTCACACATGTAGCATAAGTGCATAATAAAGTCATAATTTGTCATTAAGACATTATAATCCACTTAAATTTCCATTTGTAATTATCATATTAGCATCTCTCTTATCATTTTACATCATTTTCCTTTGTTGGTATAGCTGCATCTCTGGTATTTTGTATCTATTTCTCTAATTGCAGGTCTCTGACGAATTTTTCAGATCTCAGATGATCCTGTCAGATCTTAGATGATACTATCATATTAGAGGTGATCTTGACTACTTCAAAAACCAGAACCTCCATCAGACATCCAGATCAGGTATGGTTTTTCTCTATCTAGCATATTCTTTGTGTTTTAGGTTTAATTCTATTTTCTGTATTCATTTAAATCTTCATTTCATATAGAACAACTTAGATTCATTTGGCCAAACCTAGGACTTGAATGATTAAACATAAAACTGAACACATCAAACTCATTCCCAACCTAGGCATGGAAACTGCCACTCAAAATTTTCTGGTGAACCCCACCATCCATCGAAAATTCACCTTAATACCCCTCCCCCGAGAGTGCGGGACCTTCAAAGGGCCTCTTAGTTCGAGGTATTGTCCCATCCTTCTCGCATCCCCCTTCCGGGTGTGGATCCTATAGCTTGAAGGTAAGGGTGCAAAAAATTTGGAGCGATACATTTTGGTGAACCCGACGTGAAACTAAAACCTTTTAAAAACAAAAACAAAAAAAAAAAAAAAAATAGATGCATTTAAAATCATTAGAAAACTACTAAGTCGTATATCATGTTTAGATGGTAGCTCCTAAGAAAAGACTAGCTATCACTATAAATGTTGAAAACCAATTAGCAACCATAGAAATTAATTTTGTGCTTAGTGTGCCTGAAACAGATAGAAACCAACTTTTGTGGGATGAACTTAATAGGAGACTAGGTATCATTTCATCTAGGTCAGCAGAACTTAGACAAATCAAGAGGTTTGTCCTAGATAGAATCCTGGATCCTCATCAACTCATTTTTTATCATGAACTTCAGAGACCTTGCCATAGGTGGTTAGCTGATAGGAGAGCTCTTGTGTCTTCAAAATTGTACACCTTTGAGGAATACCTCAAGAACACAGTCGTTGTACACCAATTCCTAGGTCGTATAGAAGATCAAGAGGTCGTTCTTACAGATAGGGAAAGATGGAGGAGAGTTCCTAGAGCTGTGTTATATCGAGAGTATTGCCACGAGCTTTATTTCTACCAATCAGAGTCTGAGACAGATAATATCACTATAGCACTTTTTGTCAAATTCTTGAAAGAAAATTTCCAATTTGAAGAAGAACATTTCATGACTCCTGAAGAACTTGAGCCCATTAATGATATTTATAAATTTTTTATAGAAAACTAGATCATTGCTTTCATTATTATTATTTCTTGCATTTAGTGTGATGTTTGTTATCTTTATAATATTGTTATAACAATCACAAAAAACAAAAAATAATAAAAAAAACAAAATCAAAACATTTTATTTTAAGTATTAAGTAGGTATATAATTAAAATATATACCTCTTAAGCTTTTTGCATATATATATATATATATATATATATATATATATATATATATTTTCTGAAATCTAAGTTTAAGCACAATGACTAGACTTAGGAATGGTAAACAAACTAAAGAAGAAGAAGAAGATTGGTTAGGAAAGAAAACAAAAAAATCAAATGTCCTTCCTGAGGATCCAATTCCGGAAGGAGAAACTCTAGACCAACAAGAAGATGAAGGTCTTGTTGTAACAAATGAACAAGAGGAAATTGTTAGAGAGGAAGGATCCTCATCCCCTAGAATATCTCCAAATGGAGCTGTTACTTTTGATAATATGGATCATTTCTGGAAATTCCTCAATGATAATATTGGTACTCTTAATAGAGCAGTTCATATGGACAGGGACCAAATTAGTGACACTCAAGCAACCCTAGAAGAAGGATTTAACATGCACACTAATCCTTTGTCTTTTGTTGATCAAGAAAGTGATAAAGCTGGACCATCCAATATGGATATGGCCACTATAATTCAGAACATGCAAAAACAACAGGTTACCCAACCTCCTAAGGAACCTATTATTGAGCCTAAAATCATTCCCACACAAAAGAAACCTTCATTCACTACTTTGTTTCGCCAAACTATTGATCAATACGCCTCAAATCGACAAAAACCTAAAACCAAGCCAAACATTAATTTTCAACAATCTGGGATACAACATAATACAACTTCAAAACTTCTTCATAATACCCTTCCTATAAACACTTTACACAATAGCAATATAGCATCTAATCTTTGTGTCCCGCCATCATATGCTCACAAATCCCATAGTCATGCTCCACCGAACCAATATGGTGGGCAAACTGGTAATCTAGAAGCCATGGTGAAATAGTTAGCTTCCCGCATGGACTAGATAGGTCCCTACCGTCCCTCGTATAATTATCGAGAGATGTCTAGTCAGCCTTTAGATCCCATAGTTGTAGCACAACCATACCCTAAACACTTTCCCATGCCCGTCCTGCCTATATATAAAGGAATTGAAGATCCCATAGAGCATCTTCGTATGTTTAGGATAGCATTTCATGATATATCACATGATGACTTGCTATTACTAAAAATGTTCCCGAAAATTTTAGGAGGAATGGCATTAGAGTGGTACTATCAATTGCCCACCCATTCTTTGAGGAATTTCGAAGAAACAGCTGAGTCTTTTGTCCATCAATTTAGTGCCTACATCGAAAGGCACGTGACCATTAAAGATTTATACAACTTAAAACAAGACAAAGATGAATGTTTTGCTAATTTCCTAGCTAGGTGGAGGCAGTTGACAGGAAAACTACACTTTGTGCTACCTTATAGGGAAATGTTGGACATTTTTATTAATAATTTACAAGAACAAATATCCTATGAGTTATCAACTGCCACCTTAACCACCTTCGATCAGGCTATAGATTTAGCTCGAAGAGTGGAGGATGCTCTCATTAGGAGAGGTCAACTTAAAAGGAAATATGATGAGAAAACATCTAGAAATCAATATAAAAATAAACAAGTTGTGGGTGATGGAGTCACTGATAGCAGAAATGTTGCTAATGTTAATGCTACGAAGACAACAGAGAAATTTATATTGAAACCTCCTGATAAACCTCCTCGAGAATTTACTAGGTTAAATCAACCTCTATCAACTATTCTATCGTAATTACTCGAAAGAGGTTTGATTCAATTACCTAATATCCAGGAACCAGATCCAACTATACCCGGATACAGAGCTGATTTACACTGTGATTTCCATAGAGGACCTGGACACTCTACCAACTCTTGTAAAAGATTAAAACATAAAATACAAGATCTAATTGATAATAATGATATGGAGGTGCAAGCCTTCCAACCTAAACAAAATCCTCCTAATAATGCTCAAAAGAACATTCCCCAAAATCAGAATCAGAATGCTAATCAATCATTAGACATATTTCAACATCCTTTACCAAAGCATGGTAAAGAGGTGGCCAATCAAATTGAGCATCATAATGTTCCTCCTCCTACCCGATATGTAGGAACTATTAGTGGACATTTACCTACTCATGATCTGCAAATTTTTGACACAACTTTATCCTTGGTCACGACCAGGACCCCTACATAATATTCAAACTCTGGATCTTAGTGATAGTAGAATCGGATACTGAAAGTGACATGGAAATCACCTCAAATCAATCGAATAGTTTTGAATATGAATCGGATCCTATTCAACCTATCACAAATTCCATGGTTCCGAAAGAACCATTTCCAAGAAGAGTCACTACTCGACCCTCTTCTCATCAATTCCTTCCTAATGAACAAGCCATAAATGCTAGACCAAGACCTATTCATCATCCACAAAATAATATTGTAGGAACCATCGGAGCTGTTACTAGACAACAAGCTCAAAATTCTCAACAAGAACAAAATCAAAATGATGGATCAACCCCATTTGTTTTGAAAATTCCTAATAAAGGGAATCATGCTCCTAATGTTCAACCTAAACCTCCTTATAATATTAATGAGCAATTATCAAATACTACGACTCGAATTTCCCTTTTGGACCTTTTAAGATCTTCTCCTACACATAGAGATGAATTAATGCTCACATTAAGCCAAATGATGGTACCACAAAATATTCAACCCGAAGCCATGGCCAATACTATCATAACTCGAGAAGTTGATTGTATTGACTTCCGGGATAGAGATATACCACAACATAGTTTACATAAGGATAACCCCTTATATATTACTGCCCTAATAGGAGATGTAGCAGTCAAAAGGGTCTTGATTGATAATGGTTCATCTTTAAACATTTGCACTTTTGACTTCTACCAAAGATTTGGGTTTAGAAGTGATGAAATGAAAAAAATAGATATGATCATAAAAGCTTTCAATGATGAAACACAAGAAACGTGTGGAGTTATCACCATCCCATTCCAAGTTGGTCCAAGAACCTTGGATATGACCGTGTTTATTGTACATTGCCCTGCATCGTACAATATACTCTTGGGTTGCCCTTGGATCAATGCAATGCGGGCTGTCCCATCAACTTTACATCAATGTGTTAAATTTGAATTTAAAAATCAGTTGGTCACTATTCATGGTGATCCTAGACCCTTTGATATGTGTGCTTTGGCAGAACCTGTTGGAGTTCAATTTTTCCCTGCTCTATCATCCACACATCCTAATTCTCATTTTTCATCTAAACGTGTGAAACACACACCCATAACTTCATCTATTTCTCCTCCATTAATTTCACCCTCATATATAGCTCAACAATCTTCTAAACAAACCACATTAGAACCTCAAAAAGATCTTAAATCCAAAACCAATCCTTCATGTTCCATCCCTATAATTTCAAAACCTATAGACCCATTTATTAACACCTCCACATTGTCTACATCTACCAAAGACATATCTTCCACATCAAAAGATATAGGGAATGATCCTTCTACATCTTACGCTCTTTCTGATGAGCTCTTACCTGATTTATCTAAAATTCTAATATCAAAAAAAACAAATGCTTCTATGCAAGATTCCCTTATTTTAAATAATTTGCCACCATCTCCTCGTACCTTGGGCCTCCCACAACCTATGGGAAGTACTTACCAAGTCGGGAGTTGTGCCTTTATTTATAAGGGATATGACTGGGGAAGAATACCTAGAAACATCAAAACTCATTATGATGGATATGCTCGATGCTATTTTACTAATGAGTATATTAAAGCTAAACCTATAATGCTTAAAATGGGATATAAAGGGAAAGGTTTGGGACCTTTCCAAGATGGTATGAAAGAACCTTTTGAGGTAGAACCATGGCCCACCCGATGTGGTGTGGGCCTATTTCCTAGTAAGGGTCAACCCTTCCCTTTTGAAGATGATGATCAACTCATATGTTATCAATATTATTTGGATGGGCATGATGCTTTGCATTTAATAAATCAGCCATTTACATGTAATATGCTATCCATAGCTTATCTTGAGATGATTGTTGAATCCGACGATGAGTTGGAGGGAGATATCTTCCATGATGTCTCCGTTGAAGAATTGTTACATAACGAATTTTATTTCGATGGTTCTATACCTACTATAGCCCATCTTGAGGCCACGACTCCTCAAGACGAATTATCCAAGATAACCTTGGAAGAATTACAAGAATTGGGCGTTTCACCCGCCCCACCTAATTTTGAGAGAGATCTACATATGGAAGTCGAAAACGTCATAAAAGTTAACATTGGAACCGAGGATAATCCTCACATAATCAATATTGGATCAGAATTAAGTCAAGAAAAACAAGATAAATACATCACATTCATTAAAGAATATGAAGATGTCTTTGCTTGGACATATGAAGATATGCCGGGTTTAGACCCTTACGTAGTCATGCATCACCTAGTAGTCCATTCGGATGCTAAACCTATTAAACAGAAACTTAGAAAATGCATCCCAAAGTGGCCTTGCTAGTCAAAGGGGAGTTAGAAAAACTCCTAAATGTTATTTTTATATAAGCTATTGATTATGCTGAATGGATCTCAAATGTAGTTCCAGTAACCAAGAAAGAAGCTACCAAAGTTAGGGTTTGCACAGACTTTAGAGATATTAATGCTGCATGCCCTAAAGATGATTTTCCTCTTCCCAACATGGATCAAATCATTGATTTTATTGCTGGGAGTGGAATGATATCCCTAATGGATGGATTTTTTGGTTATAATCAGATTAGGATAGCTCCTAAAGATCAGGCTAAAACAACCTTTATTACCCCCTGGGGTACCTTTTGTTGGAAAGTGATGCCATTTGGTTTAAAGAATGCAGGTGCAACCTATCAACGAGCCATGACTTATATCTTTCATGATATGATGCATGATATCCTACATGATTATGTAGATGATATTATAGCTCGTTCTATCAAAGAAGATGATCATTTAGATGATTTGAGAAAAGTATTTGATCGGTTAAGGGAATATCTTATCCGACTAAATCCTACTAAATGCATATTCGACGTTAAGTCCGGTAAACTATTGGGGGTTATAGTTTCTTTACGTGGCATCAAAATCGACCCTCTCAAGATTGTGACTATCACTGATATGCCCACACCCACTAATATATCTGAATTACGAAGTTTACAAGGTAAGCTTCAAGCTATCCATCGCTTCATCGATAAGCTGGCAGACAAAACTGGTCCCTTTCTTAAGCTTCTTAAGAAGGATGTCCCTTTCAATTGGGACGATGAATGTAAGGAAGCATTTGAACTCCTCAAACAATACCTCCTTAACCCACCTATGCTTTCACCACCTAGACCTGATCGCCCATTTATCCTGTATATTTTAGCTTTAGATTTTGCTTTAGGAGCTATGTTAGCTCAACTTGATGATGAGAAAAGAGAATGTGCTAATTATTATATTAGCCAAACTTTAATTAGTTATGAAACTCGCTACACAGCATTAGAAAAACTATGTCTAGCAATCATATTTTCTATGTAGAAATTACGCCATTATATGCTCAGTTAGAAAACATATGTCATTGCTAAATATGATCCCTTGCGGTATCTCATGAGTCGACCTTATTTATCGGGTCGCACAACAAAGTGGGTTCTTGCTCTAAGCGAGTTTGAACTCACATTTATAGGACAAAAGTATGTTAAGGGTCAAATCATAGCAGATCAATTAGCTGTTGCACCCTTAGAGTCTACCCATCCCCTCATCATTGAGTTTCCTGATGAATGCCTTCAACTAGAGGTAGACCATGTTGAAAAATGGTCCTTATACTTTGATGGAGCCCGATGCATGAGTGGGGTTGGTGCAGGTATTATTTTAATATCTCCACAAAAACACATTATACCTTTGTCCTTTAAATTAACATTTGCTTGTACTAATAATATTGCTGAATATGAAGCTCTAATCCTTGGATTACGAGCTGCCTTGGCACTAAAAATTAAACATATATTAGTTTTTGGTGATTCTCAACTTGTCATAAACCAAATTAATGAAGTTTATCATACTAGAGATGATAAATTACGCCCATATAAAGCATATGTTTTACAATTAATATCTCTATTTGATCAAGTTACCTTGGAAGCTATTCCTAGAACTAGCAACCGTGTGGTTGATGCTATGGCTACTACTGCATCTCTTCTGCCCTTGGAGTTAGATGACGAATATGCCACCATCATTATTCATCGACTCTAGGAACCCGCTTCAAATAAGTCATGCTTAGAACCTTTGGATGTGTTTCTAATCAATGAAACTACTCCTGAACCTTGGTATACAGATATATTTGATTTTCTTCAAAATGGGACTTTTCCTACCAGTTTTAATAGAAACCAGCGCCGGTTATTACGTAGACGAGCAAATCGCTTTGTAATAATTGGCAATACTTTATATAGGAGATCTTTTGAAGGTATTTTACTGAGATTTTTGAATCTAGAAGAATCTAGATCAGCTTTGAGTGAAGCCCACGATGGATCTTGTGGGGGACACTTCAGTGGTAGTGCCATTGCTAAAAAGCTCCTTAGGATAGGATACTTTTGGCCTACCATGGAGAATGATGCACATGATTATGTGCACCATTGCGACAAGTGCTAGAAGCATA
Source organism: Wollemia nobilis (assembly GCA_028583015.1). Lineage (NCBI taxonomy): Eukaryota > Viridiplantae > Streptophyta > Pinopsida > Araucariales > Araucariaceae > Wollemia > Wollemia nobilis. The sequence continues at coordinate 2,196,929 of JAQPPZ010016509.1, read as the reverse complement.
CTGACCTTGTCCATGCCCCTACACAAGAAATGCAGGCTATTTCATCCCCTTGGCCCTTTTCAAAATGGGGCTTAGACATTATTGGCAAAATTAATCCTATGTCATCTGATGGACACAAATTAATCATAACCGCCACTAAGTATTTTACGAAGTGGGTTGAAGCTATGCCTTTAGCTTCCTGCACTGGAACTCAAGTCTCCAAATTTATTTTTAATCAAATCATTTGTAGGTTCGAAATTCCTGCAAATCTCATCTCAGATAATGGAACTTGTTTCAAAAATAAAGATGTCAAGAAATTATGTCAAAAATATAAAATTCAACATCGTTGGTCCACTCCCTATTATCCTCGAGGTAATGGCCAAGCTGAAGCATCTAACAAAACATTAATCAAAATCCTCAAAAGATTGGTCAATAAATCTGGCCGTGACTGGCACATTCAATTATATCCAGCTTTGTGGGCATATCGCACTAGCGTTCGTACTCCCACAGGTACTTCACCTTTTGTTTTGGTTTATGGTGTTGAAGCTATTTTTCCCTTTGAATTAGAAGTTCCTTCTTTGGCTCTACTACTTCAAGATACTAAAGTAGGAGATGAATATCGAGCTAGTAGACTCAGTCAGCTAGAACTCCTAGATGAAAAGTGCATCAATGCTTTGGAGCATCTTCGTGCCTACCAAAATAAGCTTAAAAGATCATATGCTAAGAAAGTTCGTCATCGATCCTTTGAGATCGGTGACCTTGTTTTAAAAGAAAATAAAAAAAATACTAATGCAACTACTTGTATTTGCCAAGGCTTTGGTTTTTTTTTTTTTTTTTTTATAATTATCTAAGATGGTGTTGAGTGGTATTTTCACCCAGTTGTGAAAACACACTCTCCGATAGGATTTGGGTTCTAAATCCTCTGCTTGCAAAGAAATTAAACAAGTAACTTCTCCAAGGTCTCTGCTATGTTAGCATTTTACATCTATGTATTAATAATCTCAAATAAAGATATTCAATTAAAATGCTTGGAACACCTTAGTGGTTGCAAGTAACTGAAAACAAGGGGCAATGTTGGTTTATTTCACCGTGAAACTTTAATGATTGTTCATTGAACCCTAATAAAGCAAATGTGATTTGGTCCCTATATGACCATGTTGTAACTTCAAAGTGGAAATTGATGAAATGCCATAAATGGTGGAACTATTTTTGGATTTTGAAGTTTTTTAATTTTTATTTTATTTTAATGCCTGAGAATTAAAATAAAGTTAGAACTTCGAAAAATAAAGTGCAGAAAAAAGAAAATAAAATGCAAAGAGAAAAATGAAAATGAAATTGCATTCAGTTTGATGCTATCCTGTTCCGACAAAACCGAAGATGTGAGGTTTCCATGCATGCAACCTAACCTATTGGACCTGCATGACATGCATAATCCCCATAGACTAAGTGCTGGTTCCTAGGGTACGAAATAAAATTCAGATTTCAAATATTCGCCTAATGTAACCCACGAAGTGGCATCTACATTATCTATAAATCCGAAATCTAAAAAATGAGAAAGAATAAACATTAAATCCATAGCATGCATAGAAGATCTCCTTCTTTCTTTCCCATGAGATGCAAATTTCTGAATAATTTTGCATTAAAAATATATCATGTTACAATAGCGAGAATCTCTGGTTTTCTCCAAACCAAACATGGGAAGAAAAACACTCCAAACGAGGCCCAGAATGGCCTTATCACCCTCAACTCTGCAACCCTGCTCGCAGTGGTTTCCGAACTCCATACCAATCTATGCCTCTGCTTTTATACTTTCTGGCAATGCTCCTCCTTCCACGATGATTCGTTTCATTTCCTAGATTGCATCGTTTCGTATTCCCGTCTCATCGTTGTCTTTGACTTTCTGTTCGATGTCTTAAATGTTTGATCTTCTCTATGAACTATAACGCTTCTGTAGCCCTTACACTTTTATGCCATGTGTTCCGCGCTTCTCTACATGTTCCGTAACTTCCCCCTTGTAAATCGTGACCAAAAATAGCATGTCGCGATATCGTGACGTTTTTTTGTATGTAGCTTAGCTTTTCTTCTTTCACTTGAAAATGAGACATGTCATGAAATCATGACATTTTTCCCAACAACCTTGTCCGCCTTCATGCATAGTGAAAATGAGACATGTCATGAAATCATGACATTTTTATGCTATCGGGCCATGTGGATGCAACCTGTCGTGAAATCGTGACGTTTTTCTTTATTGCTAGGTTTTGTTATACTTGTCTGCAACGTGACATGTCATGAAATCATGACACTTTCTCTTTTGCACCATCTTCCGCTTTGTCATGAAATCGTGACAATTTTTCATTTCGTACACTTTGGCTGCTTTCTATCATGAAATCGTGACACTTTTCATCTTCGCCTCTTGATCTAGTCGTGAAACGTGACATGTCACGATATCGTGACATTTTTCATTGACTCTTCATCTCGTCTTCGGGCCGTGAAAACGTGACATGTCGCGATATCGTGACATTTTTCACTTTGTGCTGCATTCTGTTACTCTTGGCCGCAAAAATGTGACATGTCGCGATATCGTGACATTTTCTTCATACTTTTTCTCTTGGTGCGCGACATGTCGTGATATCGTGACAATTTTTCATTTTCGGCCGCGATGGAGCAACATGTCGCGATATCGTGACAACTTTTCTTTTTTCGTGATGGAGCAACATGTCGCGATATAGCGACACCTTTTCATTTTATGCCGCGATGGAGCAACATGTCGCGATATCGTGACACTTTTTTATTTTCTTCCGCGATGGAGCAACATGTCGCGATATCGCGACACTTTTTCATTTTTGTGATATTTTGCTTTTTTTCTTGATCTTTTTAGCATCTGGGCCACTGTGGTCTTCTTTGAAAGCATGCAAAAAAGGTGGGTCCCCAATTTTGGGGTGTGTTGTGGATCAGCCACAACAAATGGTGACTCTATTTGTCAAATGCTCCTGAGCATTTTGGTGAGAACCCAACCTGAAATATACAAGCTTAGATACGAGCGTCGAGCACATAAAAGATAAACAAATACCGATAGATCAGAAATACATGAAACATCAGAATCATTAAGTATCATCTCGGTGTGTGCAATGTGTTTTCATTCCCTATCGCTTGAACTTGATCAACATTCCATTGTCAGTTTTACTTATGATTTGTATGCAAGGCTATGAATGATTTGTGCAGGATTTGATGTATGATGAAGGTGCTAAAGATATAACAACCTGCTTTGCAAAGGCTCAAACCTTCTAATATCATGAACAAACATATTAAAGACTGTCAAACCCTCTTAGGACCAAATATATGTATTCTGAATTAATTTACTAGATCCCAAAGTTGGTTATGTGTCACTACCATCTTGAACCCATGTGCAAGTGTAAGTGAAATCGGAACTTTGGGGAATAGGATTCCCAACCTAAGCGAGATGGGAATTTAACCCTATCCTTACTATTCTGATTTGGAGTTCATTACCTCATCTTGAACAAAATGATTTAACCTCGTTATGGATGAAATGGTTAGGCTAGTCTATCCATATGAGCAATCAGTGGTCTTGCTTTTAGACAAGACATGTTGCCACGCATGAGCATACTTAACCCCATAATCCATGACTTGGCTTCATTCATTCTCTTTCTTTTTTTTTCTTTGGACCTTTGGGATGACTACCCATCCTTGCTAGGGACATGTAGTACGATCCCTCCAATCCAATATTAAGATGAAAATGGAAAATATTTTTTTTATTTCTTGGACCTTGGGGATGACTACCCATCCTTTGCAGAGGACATGTAGTACGATCCTTCCAATCCAAGATTGAGATGAAATGGGAAAAATTAGTTTTAATTTTATTGCTTGGACCTTTGGGATGACTACCCATCCTTTGCAGAGGACATGTAGTACGATCCTTCCAATCCAAGCTTTATGATGAAATGGGAAAAATGGAAGCTTTGGGGAATCGGATTCTCAACCTAAGTGAGATGAGAATTATGTCCTATCCTTACTACTCCATGTAGGTCAAATCAGAGCTTTGGGGAGTTGGATCCTCAACCTAAGTTCGATGAGGATTTAATCCTATCCTTACTACTCTGGTTTTAGGCTTTAAGCTTTTATGGGAGTGGTAAAAACCACTTGTTTTAAGGATTATGTTGCATGATAGGACAGACATGAAATATTCTTTTCACCTCACCTTTTCATCCAAGTATGGTTTTGACCATTTTGCTCAAGATTCTTTTTAATGTGCATGGAATGTGCTTGGTTCAAGATAGTTTGGGCAGCAGTTCCCAACCTTAGGATCCTTTTAATATATGTTATGTAATAATCCTAAGAGGATTCGACACCTTCTCAATGATTGCCCATGGAATGAAAATGTAAGCTGAGATGACATGTATATGCAATGTGGAATATGACATGAGATATGAATGCACTGCTTCTTTTGGAATATATCATCTATTTTACCATAATGTGCAAAACTGACAACTTCATGCATCACAAGATTCAAACGATATTATTTAAAATGTTTGTGTTACTTGTGGAGCTTTCTACAACACAATTCCAATGTTTCATATTCTCCTGATCTTAGGCATAAGTTGACATCTCAAAATTTTTTTTTTTTTTTTTTTTTTATAGACAAACCAACATGTCCAGAGGACTAACACACAAAACTTAAATCCAAACCAAAATAGCAATCCCTAAAAAGGAAACTTGAAAACACAAACCAAAACCAAAAAACAAAATCTATATACAAATGTACAATATAATACAAGATGATGCAAAGCTTGGACTATCACTTTCTCGGATCCCAAACATGATTAGAACATTTCAACAAAAGTATAATGTGATATGCATGCCAAGTGTTGTAGGAATCCAACAAAAACAAGACTAGACCAAACAATGCAACCCACTTCAACTTTCCTCTCTCACCCCACCAATTAGATTTAGTTCCATTAGTATTCTCATAGGTGAGATTCAAATTTTCAAATTGATTAGACAATGATTGATTTTCAATTTTATCATGTCTATTCTTTAAAATGCAAATTTCATAATTCCATTCATGATTTAGAAGTAGGCTTTCTTTATCCAAAATGAAACTTTGTAAGTAAGAGCCTATTTCTAAAAATTTTAAAGCCAAATCATTTTCCAAATTTGTAGGCCAATCAAATTTGTGCAACAGTTTGCAAGCATCTAGGATATTTACTAAATTAGGATCATTAAAAGTTTTTACCCTAGATTCAATTAGTAATTGTTGATGAATTTTATTTAACAATTCAAGTGCATCAACTTCTTTTCCATTCATTAAAACAATGTTATTAAAGGTGTGATTAAAAATTATACCTTGTTTTTCATTTACCTTTAATGACATTTCACCATAAACATCATTCAAATTCAAAACATGGTCATGCAAATTTTCACCCAAATTTTGGATGCTTGAACACAAAAGGTTAGATTCTAACTTTTGAACATTTTTATTTACCAAAATTTGATGGGGATTTGCAATTCCCTCTTTTACCTCATGGTCTTCATACTCTTCATTGATTACTTGTTTATCAAACATACCAAAATTGGGCACCCAATTGAAAACATGCCCATCCTTTTCAACCCTCAAATGTTTTTGGTCAAAGTGTATGTCCCATGACTCATCTTGATGATCCTTCATTTGAGTTGCTTCCAATTGATCAATCTCTTTGTCATTTGGTTCTAATTCTTTGTTCACTATCCATGGTATCTCTTCATGTGAGGTAGAAGTTTCAACATCCTGCATATCAAGTGAAATATGAGTTTCATCTATGGGGGTGTGAGAAAAGAATGCATTATCATATCTCCCCCAACCATTATAAAAATTATCTTCCAAATTTGTGGGATGAAACTCCATGGTATTTGTGACATGATCTTTTGATTCATTCATCAATTCACTTTCTTCTTTGTCCTTGGTAATAGGATCATTATAATCTTCCAAAATTTGATGAGATTTGAAACTCTCTTCCAAAACATCCTCAAATTGTACAGGAGTTGTAAAGTCTTCCTTTGAGTAGGCGATTATGTTGTCCTGTATATCAATTGGCACACAAGTTTCATTAGTAGTTTTGGATTGAGTGTAGTCTTCCCACTTCTTCCAAGCATCATAATAATCATCTTTCAAAATCAAGTGGTGACGTTCAACTACTTCTTCAACATCTTCCAATTCATCAATGTGTTTCTCATCAAATTCATCTTCACCTTCCTTAGATGGTTCAATTATTTCCAAAAGTGGGTCATTTCTTGAATTCAAATTTGTAAGGCCATCATAGTCCAAATTAGTAACCCATGATTCAATTTTATCATAATTTGGAGGGTGAAGAATTTCTTGATCTTTAATTTTACACATCTCATCAATAGTATCTTCCAAGAACAAGTGGTGAAACTCTATCATGTCTTCAAATTCATTTATTGGTTTTCTTCCAATTTCACTTTCAACCACTTCATTCAATTCTATGGTGGGTTCCGTCCTATCACATATTTCAAACATTGTTGAATTTAGAACCCCTTCATCCGAATAATCGTGTATCTCTATGAATGAGATCATTTCTGCATAATCCTCACTAGCGGATGTTGGCTTAGCAATTTGCACCTCCTCGTGGACTACATCTAAGGTGGTTGTAAGATTTGGATATTCAAATTCATCCCCTTGATCATTTACCTTAGATATCATTGGAGTGGAGGGTGCTATATTTGATGGTTGGTGTAGGTTGGCATCAATATCTTTAGAAGGACAATCTCTTATGTGAACATGTTGTGCCTTTTCTTCTTCAAGACCTTGTCGTTCTATCTCTTCTAAGATCTCATGGATTTTCTCTAGAGACAAGCCACCCAGTTTTTCCTCAATGAGTGAAGCAAGTGTGGGGTGTATGGCTCCCAGGTATACTTCCATGGCTTCCTCTTCTAATGTGTTAAAATTTTCCCACATTTGGGAGTGCAACTCATGAAATCTTCCATTGAATTGACTCAAGGATTCATTAGGCTCCTTACATATGGAGGTAAACTGATTTTTCAGGATTTCTAAGTCAACCTGATTACCAAAATGGTAAAGATAGGCTGCTTCTAGTTGTATCCAAGAAGTCCTAACCTCCATGGGTAGTTGGCTGTACCAAAAGAATGGTTTATCATCCAAAATGTATGCAAATAACCTACAAGCTACCTCCTCATAGAAAACCTGGAATTGACATAATGTATCCTTGTAGACATGCAATTTTTGCAAGTATCCTAGTGGCACCTCTTGATTAAAACACCGTAAAAAATCCAATAACATTGTAGGAATTTGATAGGGTATCACATGTATAGACAAACCCTTATAATGATCCTCCATCATAGATACCATTCTTTCTCTTAGAGACACTATTTCAGCTCTCAGGGATACCATTTGCTCCTCAAGTGTTGCCATTAGTGAAACTTAAAATGTAATTTTAGAACCAAATCTGTTGAATATTCAACTTGCAATGTATAAAAAAAAATCAAGTTAGCATCAACTAAGAGATGTATTCATTAAAATCAAATGAAAATAATTGTATGGAAACAACACTTCGTTAGTCAAGACCAAAATTTTCAAAATTAAATCAAATCACATTATTTCTGTATGAACAATCGAAAAAGTGTTAGAATAATATACATAGATTGCTTAAATAGCATAAGAATAAACCAATTCAGGCCGTCCTTTTAACAATCTGTTGAGTGTTAGAGGACTAAAGCATACAAGAAATTCTAAGATTTAAAATCACACTAAAATAAACCCGTTCAGGCCCTCCTTCTAGCGCCAATCTGTTGAGTGGTATTTTCACCCGATTGTGAAAACACACTCTCCGATAGGATTTGGGTTCTAAATCCTCTCTTGCAAAGAAATTAAACAAGTAACTTCTCCAAGGTCTCCGCTATGTTAGCATTTTACATCTATGTATTAATAATCTCAAATAAAGATATTCAATAAAAATGCTTGGAACACCTTAGTGGTTGCAAGTAACTGAAAACAAGGGGCAATGTTGGTTTATTTCACCATGAAACTTTAATGATTGTTCTTTGAACCCGAATAAAGCAAATGTGATTTGGTCCCTATATGACCATGTTGTAACTTCAAAGTGGAAATTGATGAAATGCCATAAATGATGGAACTATTTTTGGATTTTGAAGTTTTTTAATTTTTATTTTATTTTAATGCTTGAGAATTAAAATAAAGTTAGAACTTCTGAAAAATAAAGTGCAGAAAAAAGAAATAAAATGCAAAAGGAAAACTAAAAATGAAATTGCATTCAGTTTGATGCTATCCTGTTCCAACAAAACCGAAGATGTGAGGTTTCCATGCATGCAACCTAACCTATTGGACCTGCATGACATGCATAATCCCCATAGACTAAGTGCTTGTTCCTAGGGTACGAAATAAAATTCAGATTTCAAATATTCGCCTAATGTAACCCACAAAGGGGTATTTAACATTATCTATAAATCCGAAATCTAAAAAAAAGTGAAAGAATAAACATTAAATCCATAGCATGCACAGAAGATCTCCTTCTTTCTTGCCCATAAGATGCAAATTTTTGAATACTTCTGCATTAAAAATATGTCATGTTACAATAGCAGAATCTCTAGTTTTCTCAAAACCAAAAAAAGGAGAAGAAAAACACTCCACAGCAGGCCCAGAATGGCTTATCACCCTCAACTCTGCAACCCTGCTTGCAGCGGTTTTTGACCCCCGTACCAATCTGTGCCTCTACATTTTATACTTGCTGGCAAATTGCTTCTCCTTCCACGACGGTTCGTTTCATTTCCTAGATTGCATCATTTCGTATTCCTCGTCTCATCGTTGTCTTTGACTTTCTGTTCGATGTCTTAAATGTTTGATCTTCTCTGTGAACTGTAATGCTTCTATCGCCCTTACACTTTTATGCCATGTGTTCTGCGCTTCTCTGCATGTTTCATAACTGCCCCCTTGTAAATCATGACAAAAAATAGCATGTCACGATATCACGACGTTTTTATGCATGCAGCTTAGCTCTTCTTCTTTCACCACAAAAATGAGACATGTCGCGATATCGTGACATTTTCCTGCCAACAGCCTTGTCCGCCATCATGCACCATGAAAATGAGACATGTCGTGAAATCGTGACATTTTTATGCTATCGGGCCGTGTGGGTGCAACCTGTCGCAAAATCATGACGTTTTTCTCTATCGCTGGGTTTTGTTGCACTTAGCCGTGAAATCGCGACATGTCGCGAAATCATGACACTTTTCTCTTTCGCACCATCTTACGCTTTCTGTCATGAAATCGTGACAATTTTTCATTCCGTACCACTTTGGTTGCTTTCTATCACAAAATCATGACACCTTTTCATTTTAAGTCTGCCTCGTGATCTGTGCCACAAAAATGCGACATGTCGCGATATCACGACATTTTTTCTCCTTGCGCTTCATCTCGTCTTCAGGCCGTGAAAACGTGACATGTCACGATATCGCAACATTTTTCACTTTGTGTTGCATTCTGTTACTCTTGGCTGTGAAAACGCGACATGTCATGATATCGCGACACCTTTTTGTTCCAAGCGTACTTTGTTGTTATGAGCCACGAAAACGTGACATGTCGCGATATCGTGACACTTTTTCATTTTTGGCCATGACGGAGCAACATGTCGTGATATCGCGACACTTTTTCATTTTCTGTCGCGATGGAGCAACATGTCGCGATATCGTGACACTTTTTCATTTTCTGCCGCGATGGAGCAACATGTCGTGATATCGCGACACTTTTCATTTTCTGCCGTGACGGAGCAACATGTCGCGATATCGCGACACTTTTTCATTTTTGTGAAATTTTGCTTTTTTTCTTGATTTTTAGCATCTGGGTCACTATTTTCTTCTTTGAAAGCATGCAAAAAAGGTGGGTCCCCAATTTTGGGGTGTGTTGTGGATCAGCCACAACAGATGGTAAAGAACTTAAATAACCCATGAACATTATGCATCTTAAACGTTACTATGCATAAAAAATTGGTCATTTCATCATTGTATATATTTGTTTAAAATATTTCAAAAAACCACTATCTTGTATTTCTTTCAATTTATAAACTTAAAAATATAAAAACACCAAAAACATCCAAATCATCAAAATCTTCAAAAACATCTTTTATTTTTGTACTTCTCAAATTGTGAAGTATTGCAGTTATATTTTCAGTTATTTTGGATAAATTAGCATTTATTTGGAATCTCGCAGTTTCACATTCACATGAATAAATATCTTGATTTTATCTAGCATGATTACTAATCTCTCTTATATCAAAGTCCACAAAATTCAATTAAATAAATTTTGAGCACAGAGAATTGATCTTGTTTTTTACTTAAACCAAGTATATCCTTTCACAATAAAATGATTATATTTGTAATGTCCATGCTATGCTACATAGTAGAAGTGGTTTCTTGAGTGAAAAGTTTCCCCTGCTATACTATCATGCACATGGTCTAGAATCTTTGAGAATTGACAAAAGGACAAGCTCACCCCTACCCAGAATAAAAATCCCTTGCTCTACAACTAATCCGAGCAAGTATCCCTAGAATAGGAAGCAAAAGAAAAAGAAAAATCAAGAAAAATCATGAGAAAAAGAAGCATTATTTCAGAATCATTTTGTACTCTCTTAGCACTATTTCAGCATTATCTCAAATATCAAAGCAAAATATACGAAAAATAAAAATACAAAAAAAAAAGAGAAAAGAAAGAAAAAAGCAAAGAAAGAAAAACAAGCAAAAGCAAAAGCAATAAAATCCCTTTCCCTACCCATTGAAAAGAAAAGAAGGGTTGATGAGCTTGAATCCTTGGAATTCTCAATTATTCGAAAAATATGAGGTAAGCCCCATAACAGGTGGTTTGTGCCCAACCCGCTTGGCCTTGGGTAACTCCTAGCGTGGTGATATGTCTATCACATTAGCGACCTTATTTTGTACAAACCTATGTCTGCTTATGGATTAGCTAGCTCTTGATAACACGACTTACATAGTAGTCTGGTACGATTATATGCATCTAAATCATGGTTAATGAACACTTATTTGGTTAATTCAAATCACTTGTATCAAATTATCTTGCTCAAAACTGGTAAATGCACAAAGCAATTGCACACACATTTGTATTTGAGAGATTTTGTGTATCATTATGATAAATCAAGATCGGAAATGAACTCACATACGCACATGGGATTCCTTATAAATCTAACTTTTGTCTTTAAGATGAAATATTTTTGCAAATTGTCTGAAATAATTTCATTTTCTTCTCTGAGAACAATTGTTTAGTATAAAGACAACTACATGCATTACCAAAAAAATCAAAATCATTTTTTAAAAACATGCAATAAAGTTACATTTATATATAACTTTTGACTTTCGCGACGATGGTATAGTTCCAAAACCAAAATTGGAATTTTATGCCTAGCACAAGTCCTCATCTTCATATTTTTTGTTTATTTTCAAAAATTAAAAATCAACCATGCAATAAAACTATTATTTTCTTCTTTGGACTTTGCGATGATGGTATAAGTTTATATCTATAATTCTATGCCTAGCGCAAACCATTGTTTTAATTTTATTTTCCCATCTCTTTAAAATCATAAAAACATATGACTTAAATCATTATGTTCCACAATTATGCTTTAAAAGAACGCACATTGTTACTATTTCATGTCATTATGTCAAAACTTTAATTTTGCAATGATGGTATAATTCCTAGGGAATTATTCAAAAAATTTATCACACTTAGGAATTTATGCCTAGCAAAAATTATTTTAAAATATTTCATGCATACTATTTTTATGAAAATCTGAAAACAAATCATCAAACCATCATTATCTCCATCATTACAACACAAAGTCTTAAGACAGTCTCTTAAACACTCTTTTACTTTTAACAATATTTCTATACTAGGATTAGCTTGACGACCTAGCGAGCGGCGACTCCATGAAATGGTCTATAATAGCGACAATGTCCTTTGAAATTATTGTTAGAAGTCCCTTTTATTTTTATCAAATTATCCCACAAACAACCAATTTGTTTACATCAGATTATTTCATTTAAATTTTAAAAGCATGACATTCAAACCATAATATTTCCAAATGACATAATTACATGAATCATCAAATCAATCACACCAAAACATTAAAGCATCATACAAACACATAAGACAAGTCATATGATCAAAAATATCTCATCTATATATCTATCAACAATATATACATCATCTCAAAATTGGATTGGTATGCCACAATCTGTACCTCGGCATACTCAATCCTCTATCAAAAATAATAAACACTATGTATCAATCTGTGTAGTGCAGTTTGTAGCAGCTAGCCTCGAGAACCCCTCAAGATCTCAGCCTCATCTCCTCCCTCGCCTTGAGGTGGATAAGGTGGCCCCATCGTAGTACGTGTGGTGCTATGAGTCCTAGACTCTGATCGTGATGATGTCCTCGATGACCTCATCACGATAGGCTCCGTAATAGGGGCCGACAATGATAACCTCTGCTCCTCTGGCACCATATGGTGGTATAGCATCTGATAGAATGTGATCTGGGCAATATCCCATGATAGGTCTCGAGTGTTCGCCCCTTCGCTTCATGCTCTGAGGTGTGTGACCTCATCTCTGAGCTGTGTGGCCTCCTCTCAGTGTCATGCAGCCTCATCCTGTAAGGACTGCACCTAAGCCTAGAGACGAACAGTCTTCGCCTAGAGAGTAGCCATCTTGCTACTCTCTCCTACCTTGACACCCTTGCCCTTATCGGGCGATGGTGGCCTCTCTCTCCGTGGAGAAGGGGGTCTCTCCTCCCTCCTCTCTTGTTGTTGCAGCCTCTACTGAGCCTGTGGCATCCTCTGCTCTCTCCTGTTGTGACCCTGTGTTGCCTCAATGGCCGCCTAGCGCCGCCTCCCCATATGATGCACAACTGCATGAATCAGACCCTGAGCCCTCGTCATCCGAGGAGGGCGGATGCCTGCGTATCAGGAATCGTAGCCGTCAACAACCCCAACATCATCACCATCCACTGGCTAGATGGGGGCATCATTCGCGTCCTCACTCCAAAAGCACTGCATATCTAGAGCCCCGCTGACTGTAGTGTTATCTCGGACGGTTCGAGAAAACTCGTAGTCCCTAAGAGATGGGATCCCTTGCTATAGATTGAACTACCTCAAAACTTGGTCATAGTGATGGAGCTCCACCTCTCTCCTCTCCATCCTCAGCCAGTAGGTTCACCTAATGTGAGCCAGCTCCTATCCGTCCTCGTCCCACCCTAGATGATCTCTCCAAGGCCTCCAGGTGATCTGGTCGGAGACAAGGTCATCAAGTAGTCTCCGGGACATTGGCAGATCTATCCACCGCTGTGACCCTCTTTGAAGCCACTAGTAGAAAACTCGAGGCCTATCCCCATCAATCCCTATTAGTGGAAGCCCTATCGACCTCCACACCATGATGTGCTCCCAAAACCAAACCTGCAGTAGTGATGTCAAAACCAGACATTGACCTCCCTTGTATACGACCCCATACAGGATCCTATACAATCGGCATAGTACAAAGCTCCCCCAAGTAAACCTGTACCTATGGTCTCTCATGTCGTAGACCACATCTATCAGTAGCCATGGTAGTCTACATCCACTCTGATGGCATAGCAGTAGACCACCTACCACCCCAACCAAAACCTGTGTCAGTCTAGATGCCCTAGGCATCTAGCATAGTGACTCGATGTTCACTCCACCCTTCTCTAGGGCGAAGCTCAGATCTCCAAACAGTCGCATCATCACGTGGCCCTGATTGGCCATAGGATTTATTAGCCGTCCTTGATTTGGGATCCTCAAAATCCTCCATACATCCTACAATTTGGGAGTCCTCTCCCTTGTTAGTAACCAGAAATAAGAACCCGGATACCACCTCTCTGCTAGGGCTGTCAATAGCCCCATATTTGTAGAAACCTGTGGCATATCTGCCACATGCTGCAAGCCGACTTGAGCCAACTGATCTCACTCTACCTAAGATAGAGCGGCCAAGTCATCTTTTAGCCCACCGTATTTCCATTCCTAGCTCTTTAGTAATCCTCTCTGCAACATAAACAACAAAACAATAAAAATAATTAATAAAATAGTGATTAAAAATGCAAGTAAAATAAGTTCACTTTCATACAAATGATGATATCGTCCACTATTGGATGATATCGTCCAAAATTTGAGCAAATTCGTCTTCGATTTTGCAAGAGGGAATCGTCCCTTATTGTACGAAATCGTCCCCATATCGTCGATTTCGCCCTTTGATGAAATCGATGATATCGAGACGATTTCAGCGAAATTGAGACGATTTCGTCCCGATGACGTCGACGGCCCAAAAATGGACGTGACGCTCAACAATAATTCAAAATTAATCTAAAAAGCATGAAATTCAAAATTAAAGCATTATAAATTAAGTTTGTACCCTTACCCGTAGCCCGCGTCGGACCTCTGTCGATCTGTGCGCTATCTCCACCATCTTGTCTGCAGAGCTCTAGAAACCAAGAAAATGAACAGTAATAATGAATTAGGGTTTTACCCTATTTTTCTTAATTTTATTCAAAAACACTTAACAACATTTTAACATTTTTCTTTTCCACGTTTTTACCTCAAACGTTCGATTTGGGTAAAAACACGGAGGGGGCACCATAGTAAGCTGTCGTATGATTCGACCTAGAATCGTCGCCTAAAAATGGGAATAATTTTTGCTTTCTCGTAGATCGAGAAGAACTCATATTTAACGCATTTTCTTCGGAAAATTCACTAAAGAGGAGGAAAAATGTAGCACCCTAAAATTGGCACAGTAAACCTTAGCAAATAATTAAAATTACCTTAGTAATAATTCAAAATTTGAATTTCAACCCCAAACTGCCTGTTAAACCACTTTCCTCATTTTTCACACCATTTTTAGGATTTTTTGTGACCGTTGGATGATATCGTCACCGATCAGATGATATCGCCTCAGATCGGACAAATTCGTCTAGAGCAGAACATCCAAATGATTTCGTCCCAAAACTAATTTTTCATAATTAGCTTCTGTTTCAACGGCATCTCTAACCTGGGCAAAAGCGTGTCTGCGCGGTTAGAGACTTCCCCCGTTGGAGATCTCCCAAATTGGGATGATCTCCAACCTCCCAACCTCATTCATATGCCTATTT
The DNA here is from genome assembly GCA_028583015.1 of Wollemia nobilis. Classification (NCBI taxonomy): domain Eukaryota; kingdom Viridiplantae; phylum Streptophyta; class Pinopsida; order Araucariales; family Araucariaceae; genus Wollemia; species Wollemia nobilis. Next base: position 2,181,742 of record JAQPPZ010016509.1, on the reverse strand, counting down.
AATCTTAGGCCCTCCCCTTGACATTCCCCTGGCTGAATTTTACTGCACTTCAAGTTTTACATGCATTAGAATGTCTTAGACTATTGTTTTCCTTTGTCCCTTTTCGAATTTTCTTGCAGGAACTTTGTCATTCTTCAGCCGGAGCAAGCTCAGATCATCGCAGATGATCCTGTACGATCTCGGACAATCATGCCCCAATTCGAGATGATTTCGCACTCTACAGATGATTTTGACTACAGTCAACATTGGGGGCAATTAGTGCCCAGAGTTTGCACTTTTCTCTTCTCGTCTACTGTTTCATTCTGCATTTAGATCAGTTTCTTGTTATTTTTTGCTATTTTGCATTTTTGAGTTCACCCATATAGCTTAAGTGCATGATAAGATCATAATTTTTCATCAGAATACTATAATTTACTTGAATTTCTATTCGTAATTATCATTTTAGTATCTATATTGTCATTTTACACCGTTTTCCTCTGTTAGTATTGCTACATTTTCTATGTTTTGTGTTTATTTATCTGATTGCAGGTCTCTGACGAATTCATCTGATGAATTTTTCAGATCTCAGATGATCCTGTCTGATTTCAGATGATCCTATCAGATCAGAGGTGATCTTGACTGCTTCAAAAATTAGAACCTCCATCAAACATCCGAAATCAGGTTTAACTTGTCTTTATTTAGTATATTCTCTGTACTTGATATTCATTGCTGCTTTCTGTATTCATTTAAATCTGCATTTCATATAGAACAGTTTAGATTCATTTGGCCAAACCTAGGAGTTGAATGATCAAGCATAAAAATGAACACATCAAACACTCTCTCAACCTAGGCGTGGAAACTGCCATTTAAAAGTTTCCTGGTGAACCCACCATCCGTCGAAAATTCACCTTTATACACCTCCCCCGAGAGGCGGGACCTTCAAAAGGCCTCTCAGTTCGAGTTATTGTCCCATCCTTTTCACATCCACCTTTCGGGCACGGATCCTATAGCCTGAAGGCAAGGGTGCAAAAAATTTGGAGCGATACAGTGTGTTATCTCTTGTGTGGATGCTTTTATATTTTATGCAATTACTATTTTATGTTTTGATGGTGAATGCAAGCTAACCATGATGTGTATGCCTAAGGTTTGTATGGATGATGTATGCAAGCTATATGATGCACTTATTGACAGAGCATGTGCAGGCACTGAAATCAATGCTAGCAAAAAAAACTTAAAATTGCAGCAGTATATTATATTAATTAAAAAACCTTACAATCAAAAAACTACATTGCATTATATAATTGAAGAAGTGGAGTTTGGCGGAGAAGGTTGGAGGGAATCAAGGAGATGAGCGTGGGCGGTGGTGGTGGGAGGGATAAGGAGATGAGAATGAAGGAGATGGAGGGATAAGGGGAGAAAGGTGCGGAGGAATAAGTGGAAGGAAGATTTGGAGGGATAAGGAATTTGTCGACAATTTAAAAATTTGTCGACAAAACCTAGCCAGTAGAAAACTAGGAGTTTCAACACTGGAGGCTAGAAGCTAGATTTTTCTAAGCCTCCTTTGTGATGACCCTATTCACATTTACAACATTCTCCCCCTTAAAGTTGAGAGGACTGACTACACAGTCTCTCAGCTTTACAAATTGAGCTTTAGTCATCGCCTTGGTGAAGATGTCCGCGACGTTCTCCAAAGTGTGACAGTATTGAAGCTCAACAATTTCATGTTCCACCATATCTCTGATGAAGTGATACTTCATATCAAAATGCTTTGTTCTGCTATGGTGGACAGGATTATATGCCAACTGAATGGCACTGATGTTGTCGTAGTAGATTCTGGTCGGACCACTTTGCTGTTCTCCAATCTCTTCTAGTACTTTCCTTAGCCACAAGGCTTGAGTACTTGCATAAGTAATTGCTATATACTCTGCTTCTGTTGAAGATAGCGCTACTACTGTCTACTTTTTTGAACTCCAAGTTATTAGTCCTGATCCAAGACTAAAATAGTTTCCTGATGTTGACTTCCTGTCATCAATATTGCTACCCCAATCACTATCACTGAAGCCTACAAGCTTGATAGTGTTACATTTATGGTATTGGATTCCAAAATCCAATGTACCCTTCACATATCTCAAAATTATTTTAGCTGCCTGCAAATGCAGCTTAGGAGGGGTTAGACATAAATCTAGAAACAAGAGATACAACATACTGAATATCTGGTCTGGTGTTGGCGAGAAACATCAAACTCCCAACCATGCTTCTGAAAGTGGTCACATCAACTTTTGGTGCTCCATCATCTTTGCTTAATTGGATCCCATGTCCAACTGGAGTTGCAACTGGTTTGCAATGCTCCATAGCAAACTTCTTGATCATATCCTGAGCATACTTATGTTGACAGATGAAGATCCCTGTATCTGACTGATGAACCTCCATTCCAAGGTAGTAGTGCATTAAGCCAAGATCCTTCATCTCAAACTGCGTCATCATGGAGTGTTTGAACTCCATATTCATTTTTTCATTACTACCCATAAAAATGAGATCATCCACATACAAACAAACTATGAGGATGTCTTTACCTTGCTTGAGGTAGTAGAGTGTGGGTTCATTTTTGCTCCTGGTGAACCCATAATCTTTGAAGTACCCATCAATGCGTGAGTACCAAGCTCTTGGTGCCTCGTTTAAGACCATAGAGTGCCTTCTTCAATCTGTAAACAAGGTGTTCCTTACCTTGCACTTCAAATCCCTGTGGTTGCTCAACGTACACTTCTTCTGTCAAGTAACCATTGAGAAATGCACTCTTAACATCCATGTGTTGGACTTTCCATCCTTTGTGTGCAGCTAAGGCAAGAACTGTTTTGATTGTCTCCTGTCTGGCTACAGGAGCAAAAGTCTCTTCATAATCTATTCCATATTTTTGAGTAAAACCCTTTGCCACTAATCTTGCCTTATGCTTCTCAATGCTTCCATCAGCATTAAACTTGGTCTTGAAGATCCATTTACAACCAACACATTTCTTTCCTTTCGGAAGCTTCACGAGCTCCCAAGTGTCGTTGTTTTTTATAGAGGTTATCTCCTCTTTCATGGCATCTTGCCAAATCTTCTGAGTACATGCCTTCTCATAACTAGAAGGTTCAAGCTGTGCACTAGTTAACAAAGCATAGTTAACTTGATCTCCCCTAGGTTCTTACTGGGATTCATCATCACCATACAAGTGCATACTTTCTAATCTGTGTAAAACAGATTCCATTTCACTAGCTTGACTCCTAGTATATCTTCTTGAAAATTTTTTATCCAACATCTGAGAGGATGGATGATACTGTAAAGTTCTCTTACCTTTGGATGGAACATCAATGTCCATTGGTGAGGAACTTGCCGGTCTCTATGGAGAAGGACTTGGTGAGGAAGATGAACTAGAAGAACTTGGGCTTGAAGGTGGAGATTTCTTGCCTTTCTATGGTATTTTCTGTTGCACCTGCTGAGAACTTGTATCATGTGACTCAACATCACTGTATATTTGGGGCTTACCCCACTCTCCCCCTTCATCAAAAATCACATCCCTTGAAACCACTATCTTTCGAGTCGTAGGATTGTAGAGTCTATAACCCTTTGTGTTTTCACAGTATCCTACAAAAATGCATGCTTGACTCTTTGGATCCAGCTTCTTTCTCAGCTCATCAGGAATGTGAGCATATGCCAATGAACCAAATACTCTGAAATACTTCACATTTGGTTTCTTACCATACCAAGCTTGGTAAGGTGTCTTCCCTTTCAAACTTGAAGTAGGACTTCTGTTCAAGATGTGAACACTAGTCCTTGTTGCATCTCCCCAATATGCATTACTCAAATGCTTTGTCTGAAGCATTGACCTTGCCATCTCCACAATGGTGCGATTTTTCCTTTTTGCTACACCATTTTGCTGTGGAGTGTAGGCAGTTGTGAACTGCCTCTTGATGCCATGATGTTTACAAAAATTCAAAAACTGATTAGAGGAGTATTCTCCTCCTCTATCGGATCTAAGACATTTTATAGAATATCCACTCTCACTTTCAACTTTTGCTTTAAAATCAACAAAGCATGCAAATGCTTCATCCTTATGCTTCAAAAAATATATCCAACACATTCTTGTGCAATCATCAATGAAAAGTAGGAAGTAAGAGTGATTACCTAGACTCTTGGTCTGCATCGGACCACAGATGTCTGAATGTACCAACTGAAGAGGATAGCTGGCCCTCCATGCTTGTCCATGAGGAAATTTCGATCTGGCATGCTTGCCCAAGGCACACCCTTCACAGACTTCCTTACTATCTTGAATTTTGGGAAGTCCAGTCACCATTGCTTGTGAAGTTAGCATTTTCAAACTTGCTGAATTCAAATGACCATATCTCAAGTGCCATAGGACACTTGGATTGGTAATTGCAACATTTGCTAACTTATTTCCTCCTGGCTGGCCAAACTTCAAAGGGAATAATCTATTCTTCGACATTGGCACTTGTGTAATGATTCTATTACTATTGTTCTTGTCAAAAATGGTGCATTTACCCTCATCAAAAATCAACTTATAATTCTTTTCAAGCATTTGACCAACACTTAAAATATTGTGTTGAAGATGAGGTGTGTAATAGATATCACTTACTTGCTTGATGCCTTCTTTCGTTGGAACCTCCATGGCTCCAATGCCTTCAACTGCCAATGACTTGTCATCTCCCAATCGGATGCTGGATTTGTATGAGGAGTCTAACTTAGCAAAGAGTTCTTCTTTGCCACTCATGTGATTTGAACACCCAGTGTCCAAAATCCATGTATCATTCATATTTTGCTCTGTCTGGCCATAAGAAAGAAAGAGATTTGAGGACTCTTCCTCTTCTCCAAAATTCCCAAACTGACTGCTCTCGGTTGCTCGCTTGCTTCCTTGCGAAGTCTTTGACCAACAATCTCGAGCATAATGGCCAGGTTTGCCACAATTGTAGCAAACTTGTTTTGATTTGTCTCCTCCTTTTCCTTTGCCAAATTGTTTCCCTCTATATTGTTGTTGTCCTCCTCTATTCTGATTTCCACCTCTGTTGGATGATCCTCCTCTGTTAGGAGTTCCCCCTCTTTGATTATTCCTGCCTCTACCTCTTTGTTGACCTCTGCCATGGCCTCTACCTCTTCCTTCATGTGTGGCAAAAGCTTTGTCATCTCCTCCATAACTGGTGGTAGGAGTTTCCTGTAACCTCTCTTCATGTGAGAGAAGTGAACCAGTTAATGCATCAAAAGACAATGTGGTTAAGTCTTTGGATTCTTCAATAATTATTGCAACAGAATTCCATTTAGGAAGAAGTGTTCTCAACACTTTCTTCACCATCATCTCTGGCTTAATATCCTCCCCTAGTGTGACCATCTTGTCGACTACGGCTTTCACTCGCATGCAGTAATCACCGACTCTTTCATTCTCTTGCATCTTGAGATTCTCAAAATCTCGTTTCAAAGTTTGCAGTTTTACCTGCTTCACTTGGTCACTACCTCTATAGCTTTCTTTTAGGGCATTCCAGGCATCTTGTGCAATTACATAAGATGCAACCCTAGGGAAGATACTTTTATCTAAGGCAGCATGAATATGATAAAGGGCAAATGAGTTATTTTTCTGGGCTTCCTTTTTAGCCCTTCTATCAGCAGTTGAAAAAGTTGCCCATTCTGCAGCAGTTGGTTCTTCATAGCCTTCTTCTACAACATCCCAAAGGCCTTTTCCTATCAACAAGGTCTTCATTTTTATAGACCAGTAATCATAGTCGCTACCATTAAATTCAGGGATTGGTAGACTAGTACTTGCAGCCATTTCAAAAAACAAACTTTGATTTCATTGAAATAAGCAATTACAAAGCAAAGTAATTCTCTTACTGATTGCTTATTGTGAGACTCCCAATACTGGCTCTAGCTCTAGCTCGCTCTCGGCTCCACCGGCTCCGACTATCGCTGGCTCTGGCTCTACTAGCTCTGGATTTACTGGCTTTGGCTCCACTTCAATATTGAACCCTTAAACGGGGTTCCAAGGGGCAGCGCCCCTGGCGTGCCACCCCCGTCACGGGGAGTCCAAAAATTTTGGAGGTGCTAAACGGGCGCTCCGGAAGACTTCCCGTCACTTTTCCAAGTTCACAATATGCAAATTTTCAAGCCCCCTTGGGCGAGTTTTAATTGGCCACAAAAAACTCTTCAAGGTTTGCAAAAATTTTATAAAGGTTTTTTTTTTTAAATAAATTTAATAACTTTTTATTATTTTTTAAATTACCTTTTTTAAAAAAAAAACTAATTTAAAAAAGATAATTTTAAAAAATAATATAAAAAATTATTAAATAAATTTTAAAACCTTTAAAAAACACTATTTAAAAATTTTTACCTTTCTTTCAGGCTAGAACTCGAACCCGCGACTTGCTGTCTGCGAAGCGGGCGCCTTAGCCGTTCGACCACGCGGCTACCTCGTGAACAAGGAAGGCGCTGCTTCCTTTTATTTCCTTGGCGACGACGTTAAACTAAAAAATTAAAAAATTTACCTCCTTCGGTGAGAATCGAACCAAAGACCTTGCCCTCGCAAGCAAACGACCCTAGCCACCTCCGCTAGGCGTCCGGTCGAGCATAAAGGAAAACGCGGGCCGTAATGAATTCTATGGGCTGCGGGTTTTTTTTAAAAAATAATGTGGGTATTATCCCACATTCACCGTGTGGGAGGTGCATAGGGGTTCTTAAACCCGAAGGCACACTAAATCTTTTGATTGCCTTCGGGCAATCGAATCCTCAACCGCTCAGCCGCGTCCTCCAATCGCAAACTGCCAGCTCACTGCCACGTTGACCAATGCCGAATCACCACATGGTGAAATTTTGTTCACCTCGATCCGCTCCTCTGCCAGCTCAGCTGCCACGTCCGCCTCGATCCGCATGCTACTCAGTCAGCACCTAGCCGCCACGTCTGCTCTGCTGTCGCCATGAGGAATTAGCACCTAGCCACCATGTCTGCTCTGCTACCGCCACGTGTCGCTTCCTCATGCTGCCACATGTCCTCGGGATTTGAGCCTCCATTTGTCTGCCTGACATCGCCTCAAAAAATGTGTCACTCCTACCTACGATCCACCTTAGGATCCGAGCCAAATCTGACGACACCTCAACTGCCACGTGCCTCAAGATCCATGCCCAAACCGGCACAGTCTGGCTCTGATACCAGATATTGACAGAGCATGTGCAGGCACTGAAATCAATGCTAGCAGAAAAAACTTAAAATCATAGCAGTATATTATATTAATTAAAACCCCTTAAAATATTTGTCGGCATATTTCTTTTCTAAGTCTATTCTTCTCCTAACTCCCTTATCCCTCCATCTCATCTCCGTCCCCTTATTCCTCCACGTCCTATCTCCCTTATCCCTCCACCCACACTTCCCTTATCACTCCAACCTTTCCCCATTATTCCCGCCAACTCCCATTTCCTAATAATATATAAACTATGCACAGTTTGTAAAATTTTGGTTTTTTAAGGTTGAAGGTGGCACATATTTGAATAAATATTTTCGTCTGCATCTGCTTAATTGTTTTTATTCTGCTTGTGTTTTTTTTGCACCTGCCCGCTGGTCAACATCTGGTATCAGAGCATGTGCAGGCACTGAAATCAATGCTAGCAGAAAAAACTTAAAATCGCAGCAGTATATTATATTAATTAAAAAACCTTACAATAAAAAAACTACATTGCATTATATAATTGAAGAAGTGGAGTTTGGCGGAGAAGGTTGGAGGGAATCAAGGAGATGAGCGTGGGCGGCGGCGGCGGGAGGGATAATGAGATGAGCGTGAAGGAGATGGAGGGATAAGGGGAGAAAGGTGAAGAGGAATAAGTGGAAGGAAGATTTGGAGGGATAAGGAATTTGCCGACAATTTAAAAATTTGTCGACAAAACCTAGCCAGTAGAAAACTAGGAGTTTTCACACTGGAGGCTAGAAGCTAGATTTTTCTAAGCCTCCTTTGTGATGACCCTATTCACATTTACAACAACACTATGGATATTTTTATGAATGATGTATGTAGGTAAATGAATCTAAACTATATGAGAGGAATGCATGTTGTTCACATGATCTTTTACAGTTCAAAAATTTTATTGACCAGTTTTGTTATCCATTGTTTGGCAATCGGGGGTACCAAATTTGGTGGTGTTCTGCAACTTTACTTACTATGAAGACATTGTTGTTTATATGGAGGAATATATGGATGTTGATATGGAAGAAGATATGGATGTTGATATGAAATAAGATATGAATGTTGATATGGAAGAAGATATGGATGTTAATATGGAATGAGTACTACAAAATTTTCAAAGACTCAATAATACTAGTATTATCAAGAAAAATCACTTGGGTTGTCTAACTTTCTTTAGGACCAATGTGTGTGCAAGTGAGGTTCATATACCAAATATTGAGTGTGACAATGACCCTATCCAATAATGAACCAGTGTGTGTGCATGTGAAGTTCATTGACCCATTATGAGTAAATTGGGCATGACCTGTTATGGAGATGACCCTGAAGCTGGCCTGTCCTTATGTGTGATCAGAGGTTTCCATATTTTCCAAGTAGACATGTCGTCCCACATGAGCTTACTCCACTGCTAGTCAAGAGTCTATAGAATCGGTGGAGATTCACTCCATAGTCCAATGAGATTGATCTTTCAGGTCTTGGGGATGACTACCCATCCTTCTCAGGGATGTGTAGTACGATCCTTACAAATTTAGGGATCAAGGATGTTTTGGATTTAATTTTTTAATTTGGTATAGAGCTTTGGGGAATCAGATTCTCAACTGAAGTGTGATGATAATGTTGACCCTATCCTTACTACTCTATGCTTTTATGTTTATTTTTGGAGAACAATTGTGGTAGTGGTGAAAACCATTGTTTGTGCTTTGGACCATGTTGCATGATGGGACAAGCAAGGATTATCCCTTTTCACTTTGAGGTACTACCCAAGTATGGTACTAACCCTCTTTGTATCATAATTTTTTTAAAATGGGATGGAATGTGATTGGTCCAAGATTGTATTTGGGATCAATTGGCAATGCTCAAGATTTTTGTAGTGTAAAAAGTGTATTTTGGTCCTGAAGAAAATTAGACATCCGTTTGAAGGTTTTTTTCTACCCTAGTAATGTATGAGTGAATGAAAATCTATGTTTTTTTGACACGTGATGTGGTTGACATATGAATTTTTTTTAAGTTGCATAAATGTTTCAAACTAGGTACCTCCAATTGTTATAACTTGACTCTGTTTTATGGTCATATCATCATTACTTTACCAGATCATTGAACATGGGATGGGATGAATGCAAATGTATATGCCTAATGTAATGGAATATGTATGATTTAATGAAACCATGCATGAATGCAAAAAGTGAAGATGTATGTTAAATGCCTAAATGTAAATGGAATGTATGCAATGTAGATATGCCTATGTGGATGATGATTTTTTTTTTGAGAAGCCATGTATATGTACATATAAAGTGTTACCTTTAACAATAGAATGCCTAGCCAAGTACCCCCAGACAAGGAAGAGCTAAGACCGGTGTCGAAAATAAATACAAATGTGTATCGCTCCATTAAGCTTGCGAATGGGTACTAGGCTTGAGAGTCAGTTGGGATAGTCTAGGCTATCATCTAATTCTTCTTGCTTATCATTGCCTAACTCTACCTAAAAAACCTCGGGACCTCTAGTGGAAGGTGATGGAGGTGAAGGTGGTGGTGAAGGAGGAATGTAGTGGGCCGAAGCCTTTAGCAATTACTCAGATAGGGTGAACTTCGAAGAGGAGGGTGTGGAGGAAATCCGGTTCAAGTCAATAAGGCTAATGTCAATTGGAATTGGTCTAGCCAAATTGTATGGATTACGGAGTGGGGTAAATAAGTCAATAGGATTCATATTGACCTAGTGGAAGGTAGAATGGTTTGTCAAAATGGGCAGATGGAATAGTTGAATCGAAACCGATGTCAAGGCATGGTATCCCTGTAATAGTGAATGTGAAAACATTAGAGCAACATATTTTTTTTTTGAAATATTTTGTTGATTTTGATTTTTTTTTTAAATATGTACATATGTTACAATTCTTGGATTATGTTGGTGGCTCAAGGCAGATTACCAGGTGGATCGTCTTGTTCTTGTGGAAGAAGTAAGTGCAATATGGGATAATGTATGGGGAAAATTCAGAGGTAAAAATATTCCTGTTGGGTGATGGGGACAATGGGTTGTGACTCCTCTTCAGAATCATCAGAAGCATTTGACATGACCTCAAATTCTTCATAATTTTCATCATCAGAATTAAATATAGGATAGGTGAAGTTGATGGGATCATCTTCGTCTACTTCGTCCATGCAAATTTCTTGAAGGGCTTGTTCAAGAGAATATGTTGAGGGTAATGGGTTATCTTCATCATTGAGTGTAAGATTTTTAAAGGCTTACTCAAGAGAAGTTGTGGAAGACAATGAGGTATAGCCTAAACCAGAATGATCATGGGAACCTCTATATGGGAACTCTAAGATATCATACATCCCTTGCTCATGGGAACCTAGACCTTGATCTTGCCAATGGAACATATTAAATTATCGAGCTAGAAACTCCTCTGTGTTAGGTATGTTGGCATGCCTAGGATCATGTGGTTCTTTGGGTGGGTTTGCCCCAGTTGAGCAATCCAACCCTCCATAAACAAAGTTAATGCTATTTGGAGCAACACTCATGTCGTAAAAAACACCTATGGATAAATAACGGTCTCAGGAATGTCCAAAATACTTAGCTATGGGAATGGCTAGGGGTGTAATGGTGATTTCTTGGACCATGTACTCACTAATTCTCATATTAGTGATGTGGACTATGAATTGGGTTGATGAGGTGGATGGTGAAGGATCAGGTGGCTTTGGATTGGTTGTGGATGGTGGCAAGTTAAATATATCACAATATGAAAGTTTGACTTGTGACACATTGATTGATGGAGTGGGATTGGATGGCGGTGTGGCATGATGAGATGGAATAGAAGAAGTGGTTGTAGTAGAAGGGGTTGTTGTGATTTACGATGTGTTAACAAAATATTGACCGTGAGTACATGTACAAGAAGGAATGGATGTTTTAGAAGGTGATGTGATGGGTAGATCATCTAAGATGGGATCCTTAGAAGAATATGGATATGGATTAGAAGAAGGCATATTAAAATATGATGTGGGTGGATTTGATGATGGCACCAAGAATAGATGGGTGGAAGGTAACATGGATTCATAAGGATTTGAAATTACAATACTTAAAAGGTTCAACCTTCATGAGGATGCAATGGACTTGTCCATCATGAATGTATTTCAAGTATTGGTGGAGAATTGAAGGAAGACATTTCATTTGCCTCATCCAAGGTCTACTAAGGAGTATATTATATGCCATCGCTCCTTCCAAGATATGAAACATTGTGTGCAATGTTTTGGACCCTACTTCTATAGGTAAAACAACAGTGCCAACTGTGGTACACAAAGCATCGTTAAATGCTTTGAGGGTGAATGATGATTTGGAAATATGGGATGGAGGTAATTTAAGGTGGATAAGGGTAGTGGTAGTAATGATATTGATTGATGAGCTGGTATCAATTAATACTATTTTGAATGGATTTATTTCTATTAATTCCATTATGTGCAATGGAGGGTCCATCGATTCTGAACTCATTGATTTTATCTCAAAGTCATAGAAGGTAATTGATGGTTCCATGCATGTTCTAAAACTCCCTACAAAGTTGTTTAAGACATTAGAGTCTTGGGATTCTAACTCAATTGACTTGAGTATTTCCATTAAAGCTTATCTATGCTTAGGGTATTTTTGGATGAGTTCATATACAAAAATTTTGGCTGATGCCATTTTTAAACTAGTGGTTAACTGGCTGGTTAAGGTTACTGTTGGCATTATTGGACGAAGAATGGGCAGATTGGATGGGTTGGATAGATTGATTTGCAAATATGGATTGTCTATGTTTGTATGGGAGGTTTATTCAAAGGTTTTTGAGAATTTTGTTGATTTTTCCTTTGCCCTCTAGTTACCACATGGACTGCTCCTACAAATTTTTGGTATTGTTGGACATGATTTACTTGATTAGGAGGTGGTTGTTGATTGTTACCTCCTATATTATGTTGGACCTCCCCATGGTTGGATAGAGATGTCTGATATATACCCAAATTTTGATTTTGTGGAGCTAAGGGGTTATCCACGTTAATGGCACCTAAGTCTATGAAGTTTTGCACTATTTTTTTGAACACATGACAAGAATTGATATCATGCCCATTTTGTCAATGGTATGGGTAAAAAAAGTGCTCTCTATAACTTTTATGCCTTTTGGTGGGATCATTGGGCCTAATTTTTGGCAAGGCTAATTTTTTGGTCTCATACAATCTTTGAAATATGGATGAGTATGCTTTCTCTAAGGGAGTATATTGACGTTGGGATCTATTGAATTGGTGGTGGGAAGGTTGTTCCACAGTTGGCATTATGTTTTGTATCGTTGGTGTTTGGGTTACTGATGGGACCGCATGATAGGAAATTTGTTGTTGCACTAGTTTTTGAGCCATTACGAGCTGGCTCATGACCACTTGATTGAATTGATTAGTTGTGTTATCCGTTTAGGCTTGTGTTGATTTGGTTTGGCCAGTTTGATTATTTTAGTATTGGCCCCTATTTTGCCATTCTTTCTTCTTAGGCTTAATGACACCCTCTTGGATTTTTATCTCCTCAATGACACTAGCCTGTTCTAAAGCCTCATCAAATGTTCTATAAGTATTGAGATGTACCATCCAAGATATGGGTTTTAAGCAACTATTGGTAATTTTTTTGATAATTTCTTCCCTTGGGAGGGAGAATGGCAACTTTGTTATGACTGCCCTCCAACGATTTCCAAAATCATAGATAGATTCCTCATCCCATTGTTTCAAGTAATATATGTCCGATAAGGACACCTTATTTTTAATATTAAGGGTGAAGCATTCCAATAATAGATCTATCAATTGATAAAAAGTATAAATACTATGTGTACGCAATTGATTTTACTATTCAATGGCATCTCCCCCTAATGTTCAAGAAAATATTCAGAGCATAAGAGCATTATCATCGCTAATCCAAAAACATACATGGAAAAATGAACTCACATGCTCCTTAGGATCCTCAGTTCCCATGAACTTGTCGAATTTTGGTATCGTAAAATATTCTGGATATGGTGGTGATGGTACTGATGGATGGATTGGTTTATGGATTAGTTGGCTGAATGTGAGCTTTTGGCTCATTATCCCTAGTGAGTTTTGCATCAATTGATCAATTTGATTTTGCATTTCCTGGAATCAAAGATCTTCTGCTATAATATGAGGACCTTGGATTACGTGATGGTTGTTTGATGGGATGGATGGTAGATGTTGGGGTGTGACCAACATGGTGGGTGTGGAATGGATTGGGTTGGGTATGTGGAGAATATTGATGGTTGAAATATGGGGATGATTGATGAGGATGATGATGGAGAAATGGACTGTATTTTTGGTTAGTGGCAATGTTGATTGGTATGGTGGATGTGTGGAGTGGTGGTGGATTGGGGATGGACACTATGGAAGATTGAGGGACCCATGCTAAATTTTGATTGGTGAGCGAAGGTTGATTTGGAACTCCTTGGGTCATAGGGTCTATGTAAGCTGACTATTTTCCTTTTGTTAATTGTGAAAGTAGTCTATTGATGAGCCCTAATGTATCCATAATTTCCTAATTTGACCATGTGTTGAATGATGGGGTTGTGGTTGGACGAGATGATGGGTAAATTAATGATGACGGATGATTAGTCATGATCATGTTGGTTAAGTGAGATGATGGAGGGGTGGATGACATTGTCATGTTGGCTAAGTGATATGATGGAGGTGTGGATTATGATGGACGAGAGGACATGGGTATGGTGCAAGTTGCATTTGATGTTACAAATTGGAGGTTAGGGACTTGTGAGGCAGCATTTAAATACTCCTCATACAAGGGGTTGGTATAGGTGGATGTGAGATAAGTGTTTGGAACACTTGGGCTTTGTGGTGGTTGGCTCATGGATGAAGGCATACCATATTCATAACTCGAATTAGGATATCCTTGGGAAAGATAGGTGGTAGCCAATTTGGATTATTCAAAAAATTCTTGTCTAAGGGGTTCTAAGACATAGTTAAAAGCCTTGTAAAGGGCCTACACTCTATCCATGTCTATTTAGGTTGTGGGTATCTCCATATTGTGTGAATGTGTCTCTGCTTGAGAGTGGTGTGGATGTGATAATCTAGAAAAAGTAGTCTGAACCATATTGGATAGGGCTATCGAAGTAGCGGGCTCATGAGATCTATTTTCCATTAAACTACTTTGGTTTATTATTTTCTTTTGTTGTCGTGTTAGCACCATAAAGTAGTTAAACCAAAGATTCCAAGCTTATCTAAATCACACAAATTAACAACTTTTCCAAAATTTAAAGCAAAGAAAACAATTAGTCCTAGGTTTTACCTTGTGTGGCTTACCTTGTTCATTAATTATTTTCTTTCATTAATGTGAAGTTCCTTTTAGAATTGTTGGCTTGTGTGTTTTGATGTAACTTAATATTGTTTAATGAAAAACAAAGGTAAAAACTAAGGTTGGCCAGGGCAACGAGATTCTTGTTGGTAATGACCTCCAAAAAGTTTGCTCAAGGGTAGTCCTATGGTTTCTAGGGCAGATATTGGTGGATGAAAATCATGACCACTGTAACCAAATATCAAGCAATTGTTGGTGATGAAATCCAACCACTACTGTTAAAAATGTGAATCGTGCAAGTGTGTGTGATTTATTTTATTAGATTTCTCGTTCTCTATGGTGTGCAAACAATATTAAAGATTACTAATTTCACTAATCTAAATTAGAAGCCAACACAAAGATGTAAATTTCACCTAAAGAGAGTGGAGTACACCGCTCAAAACCCCCTACCTACAAATGATTAAAATCACAAGAGAAACTAGAGGGTTCGTCCACCTCTCTGCCAAAGGGGCCAGCCTAGGGTAGGATTAATTTATGCGTCAAGATGTTGTTCCTATTTAGATATGCAAAATTAAAGTGATCTTTAACCCTAAAATGCAAAATCTAGGATGCGTTTCTGTTTCATATGCACTCAAAAATACAAAAAATCACCTAGATCTACAAATTTTAGAACAAGAAATGAATTTGATATAATGAAACACACACAAACCCTAAATGTAACTTGCTACTGATTCTTTCCCAAATTGCTTAATGTTAAACCCAGAAACAACAAAAAATAGCAACAACATGCAGAATACGTAAATCGCTAAATGGTAACCTAGGGTTATGAAACTTACTTGGAAGCCTTAGCTCTGCTCTAGATTACTGCCAAGCATAGTTGGGTGCCTGTGTAGGCACAAAAATATGCATTCTAGGCATGGGAGGCCACTTGCGATTATCTGTAGATGATTTCAAATGCTTTGTGGATGCTCCCAAATGCCTATGTAATCTCTGAAAATGCTGCAGACTGCTTCAGAAAACCCTAGCGATGAAATTGGTGATCTCTATGCTTCTAAAAATTCCTGCAAAAAATAGAAATAAAATTAAGTTAGCAAGGTATATCTATTAAATAATGAAACCCTTCTGGGGTCCCAGCATGATCGCCATTTGTGAAGACAAGGACACGATACTTAAATAAAATAAAATAAATCAAATAACACAATGAAACACAATATTGCACAAAAGAATATATTTGATAAAATTGGGGGAGCCAATAAACTCCTTTGGATACAATCTATCCTCAATGAGGGTATTTGATACAATTATTTACAAAAATGCTAGGGTTCTCTGAAACCCTAGCTATAACAATGAAGTGTCTTCATATTGATGTGTTCTTGCTTCCAATGGGGTGAGTGGGCTTTGGATATCCTATGGCGGGCCACTCTAGCTTCAATAGTCATTCAACAATATGTGAAATATGTAGATCTGCATACACAAAAATAGAGAAAGGGGTTAATAACACCTGTGAGGGCTCCATAGTGTGAGGCCCTCAAAAATCAATAAAACCTAACTAAAAATGGATCAAATGGCATGCAAAATCTACAAATAGTGTAACAGAATAAAAAAAATAAAGATATACCTTGACTTCATTTTATTTTTGTAGTTGGTGTGGTGTAGAAGGCTCAAATTCACATTTTTGTAGTTGTAGTAGGCTCGAACGTGCACTTGGTAGGCTACAGCAGGCTCTAGAGAGTGCCTGCAAAATATAGCAGGCTTTGGTGAGTGCTTTGTAGGCTCTACAGTGAGCCTCGTAAGCTCTAGAGGGCACATACAGGTTAGGGTAGAATATGTAGAAGCAGGTCTAGGGGGTGGCAAAAAATGTGACAGATGGATGAGGGCTATGATGATGAGGGAGGATGAATGGGGATGATTGGAACAATAGAAGTATTTTTGGCTTAGCTAGGGCTTTAGATCTTCAAACTCTATCTCTCTCAGCTTCGCTAGGGCTTCAACAATGACTCCTCTAGGGTGCAACTTCTAATATCAAGGTTCCAGGGTTTGAGCATTTGCAAATACCCTTATTTTATAATTCAACCTAGGGTTTTCTTAGGGTTTTAGCCTTGCACTTTTAATCGTGTGGCTAAGATTAAATTAGATCCTAAGGTTGAGATTACTTTTTGAGTGTGGCATGGATTAAGGAATATGGAGGGTGGAGATTAAATTGGATCGGACGACTATGGTTAATTGAGTTTATAAGTATATATTTTATAATAAATATAATATAATATAAAATAATATTAAAACAATCTCAATTGGGTTAGGAAATGGCAAGAAAGGTCTAAAGTGATGAAATGGATGGCGAGAAAGGTGGAATTGGGCCAAATAATTCATGAGAAAGGTGTATGGTGTAAAAGTGGGTGGTGGGATGGTTAGGATGGTGGATTAGGGGCTATAATTTGGTGTCTACAATGCTATAAATAGACAAGAGTTTAGGGTCAATATTAGGAACATGAATTACCTCATAAAAATAAGAATATCCAATGTTGATCTCTCCACATATTGCAACCTATAATTGATAATCATATCTAATAATAACATGCTCCCATAAATATGATTTTTTTGTATCCTTGTAGGATATGTTTGTGCTTCATCATGTGCCTAGTTACACTTGAATTTGTAATCCATTCATGTGAAGATTTGGATATCCAATATATTGAATGAACAGCTACATGTGCATTTTGGGTTTCTCAATCAAAGTTATCCTCACCTTATTAATAGAAGAGATTAGCATTATCAAACCCATTTATTTCTACTTCCTCAAGTTTATTTATGTGAATCTAGTAAAACTTTGCTTTATATCCTTACTTCTTATAAAACTTACATGTCATATTTTTGAAGGGTTTCTTGGGTTACTTATTCTATTTTTATTCTTATCATTTTGAAATTTAGAAATATATTCCTTTGGATGGGTTTTATTGATCATAAAATTACATTTATACCATCATATTATAGCATAATAATACAAAACGTATTTAAATATATTATCAATTGGTGGTGCAAGAGAATTGAAAAACTACACATGAATTATCTCAAATACAACAACAACAATCTTATATTTATCCAATTTTTTGTTAAATACAATACTCACAAGTTCAATGTTCTTTCCTTCTCTAAATATTCTTGATCTCCTTGCAACTTAGATAATATCCTTGTAGCTAGGATATCCTCTTTTAGTTTATTTAAGTGACTAATATAATTATCAGCAGTTTTGAATGAGTCCATAGAAAATGTTATAAAATTAGCCTCCATCCTATTGATTTATGTGGAATAAATATGAGAACACAAACCTAAAATTCTCAAGAAACTCTTTAGGGTCTATGGCATTGTTAACATGTTTTTCACAAAATTATCAACATGAAGAGCTATACTACAATGAGTCTTATCCTTCTTAGTTTTTTTAATGAAGGGGTAAAAATTTATTGATAAAAAGTCTGGATTACATAGTACAACTGAGCTTCCAACCAGGACTCAAATAAACAACCAAACAAGCTAAAACCACTAGACTAGAATGACACCTAGAAAAGACAACAAGAATAAACCACATTAAGTTTGTACATACTTGTGGATCAACTCCCATAGGCATTAAGAATCCCATGATGGGAGACTCTACCAATTATTGATACTCCAAGGATCCAGTAGCTCAGAAGCCCTTTTGGCCAGGTAATCAGCAACCACATTCCATTCCCTTGGAATGTGCACAAAGGATATAAATTTGAACTCTTCACTCATTTTGAGAATTTGAACGGCTATAGAGGTCAACTGCCAATTAACTTCCTCGACATTTTTATTATTTAAAATATTAACCATAATTTGAGAGTCATACTTGTAGATAATCCTATGCCATCCAAGAGAAAACCCCCTCTGTAAGGCCTCAAGAATTGTAAGAGCTTCCATAAAATTTTTGGAGTGAACACCTTTATAAATGGAAAATAAAAACCTGACACCACTAGTAGAATATGTCCCAACACTGCCAATGCCAGCATATCCAGGACCCCTGGACGATCCATCAGTATTAATTTTTAAAACTCCTCTAGTGGGTGGCATCCACCTACCATCTCTCCTAACCTTCTTGGTAATCTAAGGAACCCTACTAGGGCTAGAAGAGTTCACACCATCCCCAAAGAGACCAAGGGCTTGTTGTACCTTATCCTCCCTAGAATCCAAAATAGGGTCCACATCACATTTTCTATGGATGGTTTCTTGAACCATATACAGGATCCTTTGCTAGATCTATTGAACAGCCAAATAACTACCCTAAAATATGTGCCAATTTTGTTTGAGCCAAATTTGCTAGATGATGCAAGAAGGGCCCAAATTCCAAGCCACTCGAAGGAAGGGGGCCTTGGCCGAAGGTCTACCCAGACTACTCCAAAAATCCACTAGGGACAACACATGAAAACATGGATGGTTCCAGCCGCTCCACCAATGGTGCCAAATATCTCTGAAAAAGGAGCATTGGAAAAATAAATGAGAAGAGTCATCCTCATTATTACTGCAAAGGACATAAAAATAGGGACCCTGAAATCTCCTATTCCTCACATTATCCCAAGTGAGGCATTTATTATGAGCTACCAACCAGAGAAATAAGTTACATTTTGGCCAGGAAAATTTGTTCCACACCTTTTTCCACCAAGTGATAGGAAGACTCCCATACTTTTGCTTATCAAGAACTTGATAACCATAGGCTACCGAGTAGGTTCCATTAGGATCAGGGTTCTAAGACAAAATATCTTTACCCCTCAATGAATAACAAGGCCTCCCTATAATAATAAGAGCAACACCTCCATATCCTTGTCCAGTCCTCCCTGGGGCCATTCTTGTGGATCTTTCCACCTGTACATCTCCATATTTCCAAAAGACTAAATTTTTTTAAATTCATCCACATGAGACCAGTCCGATTCTAAGAAAAAAATTCTTAGGGAATGTAACCTAGGATATTGATTCAATATAGGAGGGTGGCCATCCCAAGAATCCTCCCAAAAAAGAGCATTTGATCCCCGATTGCAAATCCAGAACAAACCCTACTTGATTAAATTAGCTCCTCTTTTTAGAGTGTCCTAGATAACTGAACCTTTCCCAACCAAGATGACTCTAGGGATTTCAGCATCAAAAATACCTCTCAAGTATTTACAAGATAATATTTTAGCCCAAATCTGATCTTGAGTGGTACACCATATCCAATAAATTTTTGTAGCCAACGTCTGCCCAAAAAGAGTTGTCTGTCACAACCCAAGGCCTCCCTCTTACATCGGTCTACATAAAGAATCCCACCCAAACAAAATCCATTTATATTGATCAAGTTTTCTAGACCATAAAAACTATATTGATAAAGCATCCATGTCCTTGATGAAGTGAGAGTGAGCTATTTGTACAAAACATCTATAAATAGGTAGAGCTTGAAATTTTTTTTTTTAAAAGGAATACTCTACCTGTAGTGGATATCCATATGAAATTCCAGTGATTCACCTTCCTTCTAAACTTATCAACCATAGACTGCCAAGAAGATCTAGGTAGAGGGTGAGATGAAATTAGAATACCAAAATAAATGAAGGGGGGAGTCCTAACCTATAATCTTAGAATGCGAGCAATCCTGGCTTGAATAAGAGGAGGGGTATTGAAGAAGAAAATAGAAGATTTGTCCTCATTAATCAACTGTACAGAAGCACCAAGATATATTTCAAGAGACTGACTAATATTTCCAGCTTCCTTGATAGTGGAAACTCCTAAAAAAGTAGTATCATAAAAAAATTAAATGTGGGAAAGAGGTGGAAAACTACTATCCCACTTCCACACCTAAATGAGACCCTGCATGACTTGAGAATTGAGAAATATTCCCATCCCTTTCGCCATAATGATAAAAAAAATAAGGAGATAAAGAATCTCCTTGCCTCAATCCCCTTGAGGCCTCAAACAGATCTGATGTCTCATTATTAACAAGAACAGAGAATGAGGAAGAAGAAACACAACTCAGGAAGAAGAAACACAACTCATCACCCATCTAATCCATTCCTCCTCAAATCCAAAAGAAGTAAGAACTTTCTAAAGAAAGGACCATCTGACCCGATCATAGGCTTTGGCCATGTCCAACTTAATGAACATAATTTTCTCCTTACAAATTTCCATCGAGTGAATAACTTTTGTAGCAATAACAACCCCATCCAAGATTTGTAGGCCATAAACAAACCCTCCTTGCTCCTCAAAGATGATTTTTCTCAACCATATCTTCAGCCTCTCAACAATAATTTTTGTGATGATATTATACACAAAATTGTAGAGAGCAATAGGCTTGAACATATCCAAGGAATTTTCTCCATATTTTTTGGGTATAAGTACCACAAAGGTAGAATTCAGAGCCCTTAGCATCTATTTGTTCTTTTGGGACTCATGGACCACCTCCAAAAGATCAAATTTGATTAAATCCCAAAACTCCTGATAAAACTCAATAGGGAATCCATATGGGCCTAGGGTTTTTCCTTTTTCATCTTGAATACAACATTTTCCAATTCCTCAAGGGAAATTGGACCCATCAAGCGCTCATTCATCTCTCTAGAAACAATCACTGAAATACAGTTTAGAATAAGTTTTTTATTCTCATCATTTGATAGGGAGTCCTCATTGAAGATAGAGGAAAAATACCTCTTAGTCTCTTCTAAAATATCCTTGAAAGAAGAGAGCAGGGTACCCTGAGAATTTACAAGAGAGGTAATGAGGTTACCATTACGGTGAGCCTTAACTAAGTTATAAAATAAGGCTATGTTCCTATCCCCTTCTTGAAGCCAATCTACTTGAGATTTTTGTTTCCAAAAAAATTCTTCCCTCAGTTCCCATTTCGCAAGGTCTTTCAAAGCCTTAGATTCCTCAACAAGAATCTCCTTTGTGAATCCCTGATCTCTAATCTTCCTTGAAGCTTCTTCCATCCTCCTAAGAGCTGCCAGCTTAGCCAAGGAAAGGTTCCCAAAATTTAGTCTATTCCATCTCTTCAATAAATGTTTTACAAATTATAGTCGCTTCATAAAGGAATACATAGTGGTGCCATGAAGAGGTTTACCAGTGGTCCACCAACCTCGCATGAAATCATGAATCTTAGGATAACGAAGCCACATAAGTTGAAACTTAAAGGAGGGATTATTTTTTAGCCCTAACTCCAAAGCAGAGAGTTTGATAGGTCAATGATCAGATCCCCTACCATCCAAAATCATAGAACTAGCACCTCTGTTATTACCCATCCAATAACTGGATATCAAAAACCTATCTAGCCTCTCTGAGATGGAAGCTTCCCCACACCTTCTATTATGCCAAGTAAAGATACCATTATCTGGATTGATGTCAACCAAGTTTAGGGCCTAGATATGAGCACTAAAGACAAAATAAAAAGGCTCGAGATGGTCCACTCCACCATGTTTCTCCTCTAGACAAGTGATAGAGTTGAAGTCTCCAGCCAAAATCCATGGGTACAGGGGAACCAAAATTCTCACAAAGAAAATGTGCTTCCACAAATTCACTTTACCATTGTAATCAATAGGAGCATACAAATTTGTAAGTAGGATGATTTTACCAGATTCATTATCATGTCCGACCATTGAAATACACCATCTGCTAGAAATCTAAGTAAGAAGGGATATCTTAACCAGATCCCATAAACAAGCGATGCCACCAGCATATCCACATGCACCAATACACTGGCATTGCCACCTTCTCACAACTTGGGAGCAATATTGAACATACTATCAATAGCAAATTTAGTCTCCTGAATAAACATCACATTCGAAGAATGCACACGAACAAAATTATGAACAACTTTGACACTCTCTACATCGGACCCAATGTCATCATGACATTCCTCCAATTTTTTAGACCTCCTCCAGAAGTTGCTGCCATCCCTGCAGAGCATTTTTTCTTCATAAAACCCTAGCAGAGTAGTTTTTCATCATCAAACCCTAGCAGAGCTCCAAAGTCTAATTGCATATTTTATTTAATATTATTAAAATATAATGAACACCAGTCGTAAGTCTTATCCTTCTTATCCCTATATATTTGCTTTATTTATTTAAAAAAAATGGCATAAGGTTTATCATTCACATATTTGAGTAATCCCTTTCTCAAGAGCAAAGCTTCAATATTGAACCTCCAAGTACCATAGTTTAGACCACTCAACAAGGGCATAAAGTGATCCATAAATATCCTACCAAAATATAAAATACTACATGTATTTGTGAATAGAAACAACACCACTAGTATATAAATCTCAAAAAATCATATGATTTAAAAATAAATAGGCTCCAAATGCTTTCACATACAAACGTTATGGATTCCAAATGTTTGGCCCAAAAATTATATTAAATGCCTTCAAAATATTTGAAAAAATAAAAAATTTAAAACCTATAATGAATGAGACCCTACCACATGTCAAGTATAAGTGATTGAAGGGATACCAAGTGTGTACTCACCAAACTATATCATCAAATCCCATGATACCAATTCTCATGATCAAGGGAATGCCATTTATATGTGGATTTTATAGGCTATTAGGTAGGGTACCAATAAACTAAAAAACATAACTTATAATGCTCTAATTGGATCCTCAATCTATGAACCATATTGTTCCATTTATCATGTCTTAATTCTCTTTGAAATTTATGCTTTGTTAAGCATGATACTAATTATGAGAATGACTTGTCAAATTTGATCATTTGACAAAATCTAACTATTTAATGTCATATTTATATGCACCAAGTGTTGTATGGCCTACCACATTGACCTACTCTTTCCACCTACCATGTAAACACCTAAATTGGTTGTCAAGTTATGATACCTATATGAAATACCACATCAATGCTTGTGTCAACTAGCACATGTACCAATTCACTTAAATGGATCACCACAATAGGTCACATTATCTTTATTGCCACATCACCTATATAGATCGTCACATATCATGCCATGTCATCATTTGCTTACAAAGGGATGGTGTTATTTGGTGCCATGTTAGAACAAACTATTATGTCATTAATCCATTGTATAATGATGATACCATCATATATAAAAGGTTTATGGTATTTAGGGTTTTAAACTCAAGATCTTCTACCTTTCATACCTTAACATGGTCCATGCTAGCCACTATTCCCTAAGGCACCCCTTGGGAGGTATGTAGCTAGTATCTAAGTTAAACAAGCAATAAAAACCAAATACCTCATCCTTCCCCTTTCATGATATAGGTATGCACCAACATTATGCAAGCCCATGCCCATATTCATTTCTTATCCCACCAAGCTAGGGAATATTTCATGACATATTTTATTTTTTAGATTTAATTTTTTTATTTTTAGAGAGAAAAAGAAGATATTTTCAAACATAAAATTGATGAATGGGACCCTCCTTAAATTTTGCAAATAATCCAGTTTCACTAGCAACTCATCCATATATATCATGGTTTTCCTGCATAATTTTTTTGTTGAATGCAATCATTTAGGACAAGATCTCATGCTTATGTAGTAAAAGCATTATCAGACCTTTTTAGAAACTTTAACATTTGTAATGAAGGCATTTTATAAGCAAGCCTTTTCATGGCTTCTATAAATCTAGGAGTATCTAAAATTCTTTAGCATTTTCTTTTCTTCTTTCATGGTAGCCAATTAGTCTACCCTCTCATATATGTGACTATTGGACACAAGAAGCTAAAAGAGAAAAGGAAATGAATTTTTTCAAAAATTCATAAAAGAAAAAGAAAGTTTTTAAAATATTTTGAAAAATCAATCCTATAACTAGCGCATCCATCTAGTCAAAAATTAAAATAAATATAAATAATTAAGTACCAAATAGAGGGAAAAAAATAACCTATTGATGAATATTTCTCATGGTTTAAATTTATTGAATTCAGTGAGATCCTTATGATCCATGTCAATATATGATTTTTATCAAAAAATTATTCTTTTAATCCCATCATCAGCTTTCAAAAAACATTTTCATAGTTTATCCAAACATGGTTACCCTTGTTAGAAGCTATAAAATATAAACTATCAACAACAAGCACATGATTAATGAAGATTCACACTCACTTTGATACCATTTTATATTTCATAGTAGTTTATAGAAATAAATGGAATCAACACATTACCCAATTTTATTGAAAATAAATACATACAAAGCAATGTACATAGTACATATGGGTGTCAATGAACACCAAATAATATCACTATCAAATAAGATAATTACACTCCAATCATTGAAAAAATGGTTGCTATGAAGGGGTATTTATACCCAAATACAAGTTACCTCTAGGTCATGGTTAATTGATTGACCTTAAAGAACATCACAAAAATACATTTTTCATGGTTTAAAATAGCCCAAAGGGTGTTAGAAAGTAATCATTATATTGGTTTTTGTCACCCTCATGAAGGCATAATATGCAAGGTCTCTTGAAGACAAGAGACACCATCTTGTATATATCTATAAAGTTATTCATTATTTTGAGGTGGTGAAATGTATTCTATTGATCTATTAAAATATTTATCTCCAACTTTTTCTTGATTTCATCATTTGGTATCAGAGTAGATAAGAGTCTATGTGAGACAACAACCAAGAGAGGAGTTCTGAGGAGTTCTATTCAAGAAGGTACAACCATAACTATCTAATGGAATATAATTTGTGCTTCTAATATATCTACTCAAAAAAGTACCTGAGATCATGTGTCAAGACATCACCAAAGAAAATCATCAAAACAAAGCTTGAACACTTACAGGGGCTAGATTGTAGCCTATATAACCCCAATATTATCTATGATTTGTGGGCTAAAATAATTAATGTTTTATGTTGCATGTTATGGCTAAATTTTTAGTGTGAACTCTTTGGTCTAACAAAAGCTGATTGGGATCCTTGAAGGTAACAACTCAAGAAAATTGAATGCCTAATAAAATTTTAAGCAAATGATGAAGAAAAAATTGCTATATTATAACACTAACATTTAGAAGCCACATGGAGGTGACAATAGTCCTTGCTATAAATGGCACCATGCTTGAAAAGTTACTTATAAGAACTTGGTAAAGTTAGTCTAGTGGTTGATGGAAAACTACCTATGTAAAACTAACATGAAGCATTGACCCAAACTTGAATATCAAATAGAAGTATATATAAAAATTTAATTGTGAAAATAGACAATAGGGATACCAGATGATGTTTGAATGCCTTGAAAAAATTCTTTATGACTACCAAGAATATTTTTTATGGAATTTGAAGTCTCTAGAATGTATTTTATATTGAAGATAACAAACTAATTTTATTTATTGACTAAGTAGAAAGGAAAGAGCACATAAAAGACTCATGGTAATGAGTTATTGGTGCTAAGTTGACCAATTTTTCTTATGTGTGGCAAAGAGGTTAAACTATCACCTATATATAACTTATATACAAGGTATTTGCTTGGAATTTCTCATTTTAAGTCACAAATTGCATGGTAAAGTTGGTATTTGAAATAAATATAAAACTTTTGAATAAAGGATTGTGATTTCATGATGAATTTTTAAGCCTTAATACTACCACAAATCTCATAATTTGAATATCGTAGGATTGAATATAATATAGCCACAATTCAATAAGTTCAAGATAATGATATGAGTACAATAATATGAGAAAATTAATATCTAGAGTAAAGCTTATAATATATCAATATTATTCAATAATAAGCAGTAATACGAATGTAATAGCCTTAATAATTCATTTACTATGCATGAAGAACAACTTACAATATTAATTTATCAAAGTTCATACAATATTTATTGTTCATCTTTTTGATAATGATAATGATAATCAAATATGAAATGGTCTGAAATTCTCCCTTTATGGTGTACTATAGCCATAGTAGAATGACTCTTTAGATACTTGAATATTCCTTTCCATATGTCAAGTCTCATGACTCTTGGCTTCTCTACTTTACACTTGCATACTTGATGAGCATATAAATCTATAATGTATGCACACCTATACATGAATCTTGACCTTCATAACTTGCACACCCTAAGAAACATTGTGCACATATTTACATTACATATTTTCACTCTTACATATAATACACTTGCGCACATAGACTCAACTTACACTTGCACACTAAATAAAATTACACTTGTGCATTTCCTACATATTACAACTTTACATGACTCAACCCTAATCTATTATTTACAAATGTTCCATGAAGGTACCATGGGGCTACATTAGAATGTACCAAATAATGTAATATACTTCAACACCCCTCTCTATTACATTATTTGGTTATTCAAGATTTTAGTCTTCAATTATGATATTCATCTTGATCTTCATTCTTCAAGTGACCTTGCAATGTAAGTTCTATTTTGCTTGAGATCATTAGGTTCATATTCTCCTTGCTTGGTTTCTGCTTTGTGTTCATCATCATTTTCATGTTCTTCAATATTTGCAACTTCAAGATTACAAGTCTCTTAAAAACTCTCATTATCATCAGATTATTGTACAAGAACATTTATTTTAATTTTAATTTATTTGCAAGATAATTTTGGACCATATTTGATCCAATTCCCTCTTTCTTATTTTTTGAATATTTTTTTCCTATATTTTATAAATTGAACACTTTGATCCATTGTTAGAAGATGCTTTAGAAATGAGTATATAAAAAAAATAGTCTAGTATGAATAATAATGCTCTTTCAAATCTTCTACAATAATTGTCCTTGTACTAAAAATGATAGAAGAATGAGACTTTATTCCACAATATTTACATGGATAAAGACTCCAAAAAATTACCTCTAAAAGACCAATTTTATTAAGTAAATGCTCCTTGAACTTATTTTTATTGTTTTATTCATCCTTATTAGAGCTTCAAGTTCATTTGTCTTCTTGGTAAAACAACATAACCATTTATGTACAACCAAAGCTACTCTTTCTTTATTTTCCATGTAAATAAGTTGTAGATGATGAAGATCTTCAATACTTTTAGTAGTTTTTGATTTTGTGATGGAGTTTATTGATGAACTAGTAGTAACAAGATCTAGTTTTGTATCCTCTTGACTATTTTGTGATCTTGTTGATTTCTCCTCACTATCAAAGTCATCTATCATTCTTTGAAAATAACATTTTAGTTTATTAGCTATATCTTCATTATTGAATGCATTTTTAATTTCTTCCATGATATGCAATCAATATTAAGATCTATTTCCTTTGAAGTAGACAACCTTATAACTCCCTAGGTTTAAATAATTCAAAATTTCTAATTTAATTCCTATGGAGTAGAAATCCTTGTCTCCCTAGTTTTAGAAAGTAAAATAAATTTTTCAAATTTTTGTTTTTCTATGTTTGATGCAGAAATCCTTTTGTTTCCCAAATAAATAAATTTGCAAAGATTCAAAAACTTTTAATTTCAAATTATGTTTTTTTTCTTTTCAAAAATATAAAACCAAATCAAACTAGAAAACTTCAAATTTAAAAACTTCAAAAACTTACAAAGAATAACTTATCACTCCAAAAAAATTCTAAAAACTTATGAACTTAATAAGGCTTTAATAAATCTTTTAATATTCTAAAATTATTATCACTCCAAAAAATTTTAAAAAACCATATTACTTCTACATTCAAATATTTATATAAAACATTACTAATCCTAAATTAGAAAAACTAAATTAAGCTTTTAAAAACTCTTCTCATAAGAATTAAATGAACAATCCTTATTTCTCCTATTTCAAAAACTAAATATAAACCTTAAAAATTTTAATTAATCAACTACCCTATCTCTTCTTTATATAATTTAAACCAAATCAAATTCAAAATCTAAAATACTAATTAATCTCTCATCAAGTATTATCACATGATATTGCTACTTGGTATCCTAAATGCATGTTGTCCTCGCTACCAATAGTTTATATTTGCTCATGTAAGACTTCAACGTGCTTTCTTAAGTGCGTTGGATGTTGGAAATTGATCTACCACATGCATGAAGACACTTATTATTTCTCAAATATTACATATTGCACTCTTCAATTCTCAGGCATCTCATTGGATATTACAACTTAATCTACTCAATCCTTAATATTTAGGCTTATCTTGAGCATTATAGCGTGCTCATACTTTGTCCTATGGTAGTATTTAATGCTCATATTTTTCTTGAGCATTACTACATGCTTAAAATTTTCCTTATAACTATATTCAATGCTTTGGCTCTTCTTGAGAATTACTTTACACTAAACTAATGCTCATATTCTTTGTTATATGCTAGACACCTTCTCTTGGTGCTAGGAATATCTCTTAGATTATTAGGTTTCCATTTTGATATTCGATTTCTCCTTCCAATGAAGTTCTTGGCTCTTGGAATTCCAATGAAGCACTTAGAGATTGACTGCTCACTTTCCTTGGTGTTACACACTAATTTGATGTGGATAATCTAATTATGTACTAAATATCAACATGGCTATTCCAACTTCTTACACTATATTACACCTTATTACACTAGTTCAACTTTACATATTATTGTTTTTGCTTTCCCTAATATGTTGGTTTCTCCTTTTGTAAGTTAGTTTATGCTTATCTCTATTCTAACTCTAAGTTTTGTAGATGGCTCTTCATTCATCACAATATCTCTACGTATCCATCTAGTTTGAGTTGAATAGCTCACAACTTCATTCTTATTTTTTTAAATCGAATAGCTCAACCTTCAACATTGATTTAAGTTGAATATATCTACTCTAGTTTGAGTTGAATATCTTCACCCTCGAGCCTCCTCTACATCTTGAGACTTAGGCATCTCTTTTTATTAGACATTGGGTGTCTCCTTTGAGCTCAAACCTTAAGCCTCTTCTTACTATTTTTTCTTCTAGTGGATGCTTGCTTACTATGGATGTACTAACTACAATATAGAGCCTTTTCTTAATTCCTTAAACCAAATATCTTCCTCTCTTTATAGATACTTATATCTTATTTTTCTATATGGTTGCTCCTATCAAGCCTCTATTTCCTTTTATGTAGAAAATATTTTCTTTTCTTTGTAAGACCTCTTTACTATATTCTCTATGAAATACTCTTCTTCTATTATTCAATATCTTTTCTATATGGACATTTTTCTAGAAACATCTAAATCTTCTTTTAGCTTTTATCCATTGAAGATTCAATGCTTACCTTATCTCATAATACCTATCTCAATACTGATATATCTCAAGACTTGATATATCTTGCTTCTAAAACAATATACCTATATCAATACTGATGTAACTTTCTCAAGATTTGATATACCTTTCTTCTTTCTCTGATTCTTAATATATATTCTCTTAGGAAGCTCTGAATTCTTCTCAATCCACTAAAACTTTCTTTTGTGCACCTCAAAGCTAAAATTCTTCTCTATATAGTGTAGGAATATTCTCACACTTCTACTACTACTTTTCCCTAAAATTATTAATGTCTTATATCTCTACTGGTGCAACCTAAGAATCCAAAATCAATGTTAGATATATCTTTTTTGTAATTCAAATATCTATTTTCAAGGTTACATTGAGCATCCCTGATTCCTGTATCACCATTAAGGGATGTCTATGTCCCTGATTCTTCAATTATGTTTGAAAATAATATCAAGGGTTGGCTATGTCCCTGAATGATTAAAGTTGATACACCTTAAATTTGTAAATTCTAATTTAAGGGTGGATTTAGCCCTAAATGACCACCTTCCTTCAAGGTTGGTTTCACCTAATATCTCCAATATAGTTGATCCTTTATTCTTCACTAGTTTTTTATTCAACTTAGTGTAATGAACCTAGCTTTCTACTCAATATGACCTTGCAATAGATTTTGAGTCTCATTGCCTTTGAAGTAGACAAAATCTAAATAATTTTATCAAACTAGACAAAAACAATTTTTGTAAGTAGCTAAATTAATTCTATCAACTTGAGCTCAATAGAAAATGGGCATAAATTCTATGAAATTCTATTATATTGAAAAAGGGGTTACAAAATATTATTTTCACAAGTCGACCTTAGAAGGCTACAAAAAAAGGGTTCAACATGGTGAATGTCCCTTTTATTGAAGTTAATTGTCAACTACATCCTGGATTGGTCTTCCAATGATCCTCAAGGGGTGTGGGCCTAGTGCATGTGTGCCACAGTTAGTCAAACCATCCTCTAAACTTGTTTGACCTACAAAATGGGGTTAGTGTGTTTGGGGACCTATCATGGATCAGATCCCATAGTAATGAAGACAAATTACACTGAATAAAATAGTAAAAAACATATAAGAAGTTGACGACATTGACTTAAAATGATGAAAAATAGTAAAGTATACCTACAGGGAGGTTTTTGTAGCTTTATATCGATTCAAAGTGCACTCTAGCCAGAGTCACACCCTACATAGAAACTAGATTGGGTCATTGGATACCTAGCGACTGAGACTATAACAACGTTTTCTAGATTTATTAGAAGATGATGATGTTGTGTGGCTATAGCATCTTTTGGTCGGTGTCGAATGTGTTCTTATACCTGTCAGGACCTATCAAAAGGAGAGACAAGAGGGTACAAGTGGTATCATTTTCATGGTGATTTGATGGATGATTGATGGGTAGAAGTCTAATGTAATTTTGATAGAGTTATATTATGTTGAATGAGATGGATGGATTTAGGAGGAAAAGTACTCCTATTTATAGCTTTTGGAGAGCTTAGGGGGTGAGGTGTCCCTTATGAGGTGGCATGAACCCTGGGTTAGATCCCAACCATGGTAAGGTTAAAGGGTGAGGTGGAAGGTGACTCATCCTCCCACATACCCTAAAAAGGAATCTTCTAAATATCTAAAAATATCCCATGTGCACACATATGTGAGCAAGGGTTGAGGTTAACCCCGATTAGGTAGATTCTAGGTTAGGTTATGGTTAAGTTAAGCATATTTTATATATCTTAACTAAGTGATGGGTGCATACATGCATGAGGATAAGATTAATGTTAATATTGATAAATCCTAACTAATAATGTGTTTAAATCATAACGTCTACTTTAATGATAAAGTGACTTTTATGCCAAGGTTAGAGTTACCATGGTGAGACTTTTTGAAGGTGGTCACATGAGAACCATGATTAGGCATAGGAAAGGGATTAGATGGCCTAAAGGGTATTATGGAGATCCCTTTTGTGAATACAAGGTATTTTCGGATTAATTAGTGCAATTTGGTGGCTTTTGCAAATTAATTAACCTCGAAGGTTGAATTTGCAACCATGTGCGACTTTTAGGTGTTTACATTTACCCTTTTTTGTACTGCAATGTGTGAAGACACAGGGCAATGCAAAAATTTAATAACACTAGAAGATGATTTGATTTTGAAAAAGAAAAGAAGATTTGATGATTGAATATTGTGGGTGGTTGTGGCTTTCGTCATGCCATAGTGATTATTGAAAGAGTACTGTCCTGATCAATGTGAGGTGTCCCAATTATGGAGGGAGTGAATGTCGTTGAAAATTTACCTTCGATACTTTGTTGAAATCAATTTGATTTAATGAAATGTCTAACCCTAGATAGGTTTTTATTAGGTGCTTCATTCATGATTGGTATTATGACTTCTATTCTTGGAAAAGGAAATCTATGATCAACCTAAATATTGATGTATTTTGGTTCATCAAATGTTCATTTGAATTGGATTTTTGATGAGAAGAGAAGTTTTACTTTTGTGCTACGCTAACAAAGAGGGATGTAAGATGATCTTTGGCAAAGGTTCATGGACAAACACAATTTCTAGTATTGAGTGTTTGGTTATTGATCACGTGTAAAATGATTTTTTTGAGATGTCTACCCCCTCAAGAGATGAGGTGATGAGAGGTAAAAATGAAGAAAAGATGAAATGCTTGATGAAATTATTAATGAAGTGAAAAAAGTGGTGAAATGGGATGAAAATAAAATAATTTTGCAACAAGGGTATGCTAGAAAAGTGAAAAATCATCTGGGGTACCCTGGGGCAGATTTTGGTGCAGTTTGGTTTTGGTCATGGGGTACCTAGCAACTGAAATGGATTTTTGGGTACCCAACGACCGTAAGGTTAAAGTATAAAAGTTGTGATTACTAGGTGGAGCGTGTCATTTGTGCACCTACCAATTTCCAGAGAGGAGTGTGAATGGAGGAAGAGTAATAGAAAGTAACATGGAGAGGTACCAAAATCATGAAACAAGGGATGAAGTGGCAGGTCAAGCTGGACAAGGTTGCGAGTGAGGAGTACATTTCAATGGTTTTTGAGATCCGTATAGTTTGAATTTCAAAAATTTAAAAGGAACCCTAGGACCTTTTTATATATGCACAAAAATAAGATGAAAGTGTAGATGTAGGATTGGATTCATATGAAGGTGAAATTACATCGATGTTTGTGCATGTGTGCAATATTATTGTGTATTTTGGCTGTTTTTGATTATTGTGTTTGAAAATGCATGTTTTTCGAGAAGCCTGTGTAAATGCATTTTTTGCATTTTTTGTATTTTTGTGAGTTATTTTGTGGAAAATTGTTGTGATGTATGAGAAAATTAGCCAAATGGGTATCCAAAAATACCATTTATTTTTGTTTGCATGGTGTGGCATATTTTTTGATGTGCATGAATGAGAGTATTTTTAGTCATTTTGTGTAAACTTTTGTTATGTGTGGACAAATGAGCCAAATGGGTATCCAAAAATATCATTTGTTTGCTTGTGTGTGATGTGGAACATTTTACAATGCACTTACTTAAATGTTTGTTTGAAACACATGAGGATGCCTTTTGTGTGAAATTTTATGATGAGTGGATAAATGAGCCAAATGGGTATCTAGAAATGCCAGTTGTTTACCCATGTGTGATGTGGCACATTTTACGGTATGCCTGTATGAGTGTGTTTTTGACATGTGTGGAGTGCAATTTTGTTAGAAATTTTTCCAAGGGGTGTAACATGGAAAAATAGGTATCTATAAATACCCATATCTCTTTAGTCGATGGGTACCTAGCGATCGGTTTGGGTCACTGGATACCCCATGACCGTATGATTTTATGGGTTTTTTTTAATGCAACTAGGGAGGGAACATAATGCATAGTTGTATGCATTACTTGAGTGTTTATTTGATCCAATTTTTGTGATTTTGACTAACAAAAATATGTGTGTGTGAAATAGGTGCCAGTGGAGATTGATCTTAGGCATCAATTTTATCCAGTGTTGGAGGACCTGAGGGAGCACATAGGGAATGTAGACCTATAGTGGGTGCAGAATGTGGGGTTACATGGAGTGTATCAGATGAAGGTGATACACTGCAATCATGTCTATGTGGAGGTATTATGTGAGTGTTGGGATCCTGATTGTAACACCTTCCATCTCCCAACAGGGGAGATGATGATTACATTGGAGGATGTGTATAGGATATACATGTTACCTATGGAGGGCTTGACTATGATCATCATGGGGTGTAAGCAGTGAGAGATGATGTTGTGATGGTTTTTGGGTGATAGGTGGAGGGAGGTGAGAGTATCCAACGATAGAGTGTATTATAAGAAGTGTTGTCATAAGGGGAGGATCACCATGAGGTACTTGGTGGCCATGAAATTGATAGCCAACTATGTGATGCTATATGTATTAGGATATCATTTCCTATGGAGGCTGATGGGTGTGTTATGTGATATGGTGGACCATGGTCATAAATATGTATGGGAACCAACTCTATTGGCATAGAATTATAGGGAGTTGCATGGAGTGGGGTAGGCTAGATGATGTATGGTGGGAGTGGATGTGCTCCTCCAAGTGTGGGTATGGAAGCATATTATGGTAGAGTGACCTAAGGGGTTTTTGTATAGAGCATATGAGTTTATGGATACAATTGTGCCCTATGCACTACAATGGTGAATGAATATGAAGGAGAGACTACATAGGTCACATAATGTGTAGGGCTTACACTACAAGGATGTGTTCAATCGATTGAGACCTAAGGACATATTTTTATGATCATGGAGGAGAGTTTTTGATCATGATGAGGTGAGTCACAAATTGATATGAGTGATATGGGGTCGCTAGATGATTAGATAGGAGGTGACTCAGGTAGAGTGGTTCCCATTTAGTAATGTGTTATGGTAGTTTGATCTACAATAGGAGGCACTAGAGGCACCTTATGATTAGGTAGGTCAAGGGAGAGCCTTGTAAGGCACCAGTAGTGACACCTCTTGACCTAGCTATGGATGATGACATAAATATCCTTTATGTAGGTAATATGAGGACCACCCTAGGGTATGAGGTATGGTGGGTGACTTAGAGTTGGGAGCCAAAATAAGGTATGATAGATAGATATGTAGAGGCTATAATATTTGGGGTAGGGGGTGGCTTGGGGTGGATAAAAGGGGATGTTGAGGGTGGAGGAGGTAGTCTTGGAGGATATCCCATAGTAGGTGTGAGTAGTAATCAATAGACAATGATCGGATTATCGCGTGCGAGAGGTGTAGGACCTAACAATCCTTATTAGGAGGTGATGGATCTTGATGATGAGGGAAGGGAGAAAGTGAGGAGTTATATGGTGAGATGATATGGCGAGTGAACAAGTGGGTGGAGAGGGGTGATGTACCCACATGGATGTGGGAGGATACAACCATTGGTCTAAAGGGGTTAGTTGCCCTTGGTCTAAGCAGGATAGAATTTTTTGTCTATCTATGCAACATCATAAATATCTATGATGACATTGACATGTTGTAAGATAGAGTACGATAAATGGAGAGTGAGCTACCCCATTAGGATATGGCTTGGTCATGAGAGTGGACCACCTTAATAGGAGAGAGGTATGGCACCATGATGGGGTGCCTAGAGGCTAATAGAGAGG
Source organism: Wollemia nobilis (assembly GCA_028583015.1). Lineage (NCBI taxonomy): Eukaryota > Viridiplantae > Streptophyta > Pinopsida > Araucariales > Araucariaceae > Wollemia > Wollemia nobilis. Next base: position 2,146,412 of record JAQPPZ010016509.1, on the reverse strand, counting down.
TGGACCACGTGAGATGGTATATTGAGACTATGGAGGTTAACATGGGATTATTATTGGAGGTCATACAGGAGTGATCTTAGAGGGAGGCAATGGTGGTTGATGTAGCCTAAATACGATATTCAACCACAAAGAGAGAGGATTTAGCAATGGAGCTAGAGTGGTTACAATAAGAGGCTGCTTAGGAGAAGATAAAACGAGGGTCCTTGATGATTGAGATGGACTTGATGCACCATGCTAAGGAGTACATGGAGGATTTATTCTTTTGAGATAATGGGAGAGTGCACCTACTATAGGTACATTTGGTGGCCCATGAGATTAGAGTCCCAAAGCCTTCAAAGTCAGTATTGTGATCCCACTAGAGAAGGAGTGGGTGATTAGAGAGATAGCCACAGGTGATTGGGGTTGGTCCTAGCCATAGAAGCCAAGGTAGATTTAGGAGAGTAAAGTAGCCTCTTACACCATGAGAGGGAAGTAGGAAGATACATGATGAGGAGTAAAGTTGAGGTATTCTATTGTATTGTATTGTTTTATGTTTTATTGATGTGGTGAGAGTGCCACTAATTTTTTAGATGATAGCCTAACGAGGTGATGTATTATGTAGTGTATAGGTGATGTACCCTATGGGCGATGTGATGATGTATAGTGTACTCATAATATTGATATATATATGATGATTTTTTTATGATTATATATTGTGTGTAATGTGTATGATGTGATGAATATAAATGATGTATGTGATGTATATATTTGATTTGATTGATATGAATGATGCAAATTATGTGTGTACATGATGTGGAACTGTAGACACCAAAAAAGCACCAATTCGATTATGTGACAACAAGCATCGATCACATTGACACAAACAACCCCTAGGGCAGCCCCCAAAGGTTAAATAGTGGTCCTAACCACTCCCAAAAGTAGTTTTGGAGGTCAGAGGTCAATTTGGCACCTTTTTGGCACCTTGCTATCTATTCGTCCCACCCCGAGATGAATACAAATTGGAATTTTTCCCACCCAGGGACGAATACAAGCATTTGCCCGAGGGTGAGGTGAATAGCAAGTTTGACTGGCAAAAAGTCAAACCTCGACAAGTCCACCAGTTAACTGAGGCTTCAAGCCATGCAATTGTGAGGAATAGCTTTAAATAAAGGAGAGAGACTTATGTCATGCATGTATTTATTTTAGAGGCCTCATGCAAGGATATTCTAAATCAGGGAATTATCTTTTCTCTAAAAATAGGACAAACAACTCAAGTAGCGCCCTCGCATGCACAATTCAAATAGAGAGACCCTAGGTCTATAAATTTGTGAGTTTTCTCACACAAAAGATATACAGAGAAGGAGAATTTGATCAATGATGTGCTGCAAATTTACATACCTACTTGTGATTTGTGCCTTTCACATCCTTAATCTCTCATTCGAAAGGGAGGTTATTGGGTGATTATTGGAAGCACAAATCTAGACCCAAAAGATGATATTTGGCCACGATATTCCACAAAATTTGTTGAAAACACCCCATAAGAAGTTTTTGACCCATCCCAAGTGGATTGGTGCTGAAACAGAGTCCCAAATGATGGACGTTCTGCCCCCGTGCACCCCCCAAGCTGTCACAGTCCTATTCGCCCCACCTCATGATGATTAGAAATATGTGATAGATTTCTCTAATTTTTATTTTTCATATTATTACAGGTCTATTAAATAGGCTGTAGTTTAAATTTAATTTCATTCTGAGCAATTTTGACCAGGTTTTTATCATTTCTCGTATTTACTAACTTGAATATGGCACCAGAAAAATTTGGGTGATAGAGGCCAAATTGGAGAAATATGACCTTCTGGGTCTTCCCAAAACACCCCCAATTAGCTAACCCCAACTTTTTAGATCATTTGGAGCTTTCTAGATAGGTCATTGAAGAGTGTGCTTTCTGATAAGTTATTGCAGGTCTATTCGTCCCACCTGGAGCGAATACAAATATGTGAGGAATTTTCAGACTGTTCTTTTTGCAGTGGCTTCATGGTAACATATTTATGCTACTATTAAATTTTTAGGTCAATCCAAGGTCATTTGATTATCATTTTAATATTTTCATGCATATACTGACAGTAGGCCTTGGGAAATACTTGCTTTATTCTATCTGCAGGTGCTACTAATATTTTCTATTTCTTTGAACGTAGGTTTTTGACATTAGAAGAGTAGGAAGGAGTGAACAATAATATACACAAGTGGTGGTGACATTTTGGTCTGCCCATATTACATGTGGGCATGCGGAAGAAGGATTGCTATCATGGATGTGATCAAAAACATATTTAACGCTCCTATCCCCTAAAAAGAAAGGAGACGTAAAGTAACACGAATTTGAAAGCATATCAATAAATAAGGCTATATTTCATACTACTTTTATCTTGTGTCGATTCACTCATGTTATTTCCTTTTAGGCATTTTTTAATACATAGGCTTTTAGCGTTAAGTTTGGTTTTAGACTCATTGTATTCAGCATATTCCTTTTTGTTTCCATATCCTCGTGCTTTCAGTGGCGATCACGATGGGACTTATGTCCCTTGATTTTTAAGATTAACCTTCTAATTAAAGTTGATTTGTTTTTTATTATAGGTACTAAGTTTTCCAACGCTGGACTGTTTCAGAGTAGAAATTCAGAGACATCCAATTTGGGCAGAGAAGAGGTAGGGGTCTTAAACACCTTCTATCAAAATTTTGCTATTTGTTATATGGTTATTTTCTTGCATAGGAGAGTTTGAATGCTTGTTTGCTTCATTTATGCAACTTAAAAAGAAACCCACACACCACGTGGTAAGTTAAAACAATAAGGAGTTGGTCGTAAAACCCCAACCCTTGAGCAATACCAACGATGGATTTCATCACCACCTTGGCTTGAGATACTGCATACATTACCCCGATCGTGACTATTGCTAGACATAAATCCTGATGAAATCTGACCAAGTGTAGCTGGGGTGATTCCCAACACATGAGGATAAGTCTTCTATGGTAGGTTTCATAAACATAGCGATCCCCCTTTCGTACCGCCTATGTTCCACGTACCATCTGCTCTCATGTACAAACAGTTTCCCTCACGTAAGGGTGGGTATATAGAGAGGTTGGTATATCGGTCTGGCAATGGTATATCGAAGGGGCGACCATTTTTTGGGAGTCATAAGAGCCGTCATTTTGCATTTAAACGTTCTTTCACAAACTTTCAAAATGAACATCAAAAACACACTAAACCAGGTTTAGGGCACACTTTTAATTTTTAAACGAGATAATCATTGTTTGTGTGTGTGATATTTCTTGTTTAGTGTAGCATAAGAAATCCTAAAAGAGATAAAAATCTACTCATCTTTAGGAGCACATCACCATGGTGTACACTCATAGTCGAGCCCAATCACGGGCAAGCGTTGCAGAAAGTGCACCAAGGGGGGAAAGTCACCTCCGATATAGTCCTGAGGACTTAGTCATACCGCCTTGGCGGCTTGACACACAAGATAGTCCACATCATGCCATAACAGAATAGGACTATAGAGGAACCTCTTTGATGGGCACCCCCACTCAGCATAGGTCCTTTCAAGAAGAGAACCTACACGTAGCACTCAACATAGATAGGAGACCTCTCTTAGATGATCGTTATGAGTGGCCTAGTGATGAAGTGTTAGAAAAATAGAGGGTCCAGAAGGAGGGGCCACATGATTTCATCATCCCTCCTCTACCCCAGATTCTTGTTAGAAACACTAGACAAAATCTAGAGTATCAGGCTTTCCAGACAGGGCAAGACAATTATGCTTGCACTTTGCATGCATATGAAAGAGAGGACAAGGAATATTACCATGTTCCTCAAGAGTAGTATACAGTGCAGGAGAGATGTACCTCTATGCCTAGCATGTATCAAGATCACCCATTGAGGCTACAAAATCGGGTTAATGCAGCTAACCTCGATAGAGGAAAGTAACCCATAGGGGTCTCGGATCACCACGACCGAGATAGACATGTAGGAGAAGCATCTAGGCTTCCTAAAAAAGAGACGGTGGAATAAATTGACTTGGTGTTTGCCAAAAATACCGCCCGCCAAGCGTAAATCACACAGCTTAGGCAAGATCAAGAATAGTTAGAGCATCTGTACCACCTTAGGAAAGAGTGCATTCAGTGTCAGGCAGTCGAATTGCTTCATAACAAAGTGCCTACAAAGGTTCCAACCCCTCATGCGCATAAAGTAGAAGTGTATGAGAGGCATAACCCCTTGGTACGAGACAGGTCCACGTGACCTTATCAAATATTACCTCCGAGACCTCCTAGACCTGAGCAGGAGGCCACTCCCCGAAAAAATGATGGGCACCTTCTACGGGCACCCACCCATGTGTATAGGTCTCAGCCAGGCACTCCTCAGGAATCCTATGAGGAGTATGAAAAAGAAGAGTGGGCTGAAACGCTCTACCAAGGTAGAGGGGGTGCTATCTAGATACTTCTCAATAGGCCTCAAGTTCCCTGCAACCCACAATGGGAGCAAACTAAGGAGGAAGAAATTAAATCCTCTGATGCATATAAAGCGTTGCTAGAGTGCTTAGAGTCTATGGAGATTAAGACTTCTGGGCACCAAAATCCCACTTTATGCCAACTTTGTAGTCATCCTGTGCATCCGTTAGTGTCGACACCTCCATACCCGGAACACTTTAAACTACCCCAGTTGGCACTCTTTAGAGGGGAGGAGGATGCCCAAGAGCATGTGACTAGATTATTGAGCCAATGCTTTGGTATTCAGTATAATGATGCTTTGTTATTAAGAACATTTATAACCACATTCGCAGGCCCTGTGTTGGATTGGTTCACCTAATTATCGAAACATAGCATCAATAACTTGGATCAACTAGTGGATGCGTTCCTCGAACGCTTCGCCTTCAACACTAATAAGAAGGCATCATCAAGTGACCTAGCTAGCCTCAGGTAGTATGAGGAAGAGACCATGGTGTCATACGGGAACCAATGGAGGACGTTGCTTTCAAAGCTGCCTTACCTCCCTTCCATGTCAGACCTGACCCAAATGTTCTCAAAAAGCTGTTTGAGATCGATCTCCATGCTATTGCAGCTATAGCAATATGCCAGTTTAGAGGAAGCTCTGGTGCAATCCAGAATCATTGAGGAGATTAAGATATAGGATGGCGAGATCAGCAAACTTAAGAAGAAAAAAAGGACCAAGAACACTAAAATAGGGACCACACAATCGAAACCCGCTGTGGTTAATCAGGTTGCCATCAACGTCCCTAAGCCTGCACAAGCAAAACAACCTCAAAAGGGTAACTATCAGGTGGTGCCTCCTAAAAAATATGAGAGAGAAAACCAAAAGTAGGAACAAAATCAACAGCATCACCCCAGGTGACAATTTACTCCTTACATAGAGTCCAGGGACTCTCTGTTTGACTACTTGTTAGCGACGAAATTGATCAACCTTCCAGAGATTCAAAATATAGACCCCAATGCACCGAAGCCTAAGGGGTACCAAGAAGACTTGTACTATAGGTTCCATAGGCGTAAGGGACATGATCTTAACACATGTTGGAAGTTCAAAGGTTTGGTACAAGACCTAATCGACAACAAGACATTGGCAGTGGACAACCTCGTAGCGCAAAACAACCAACATATGGGAGTCTTTAGAGACCCCTTGCCTACCCATGAGGCATAGGAAAAACCCCTTGCCTATGGATGAGGTGCAACATAATTTCCCCATGCAAGGGTATGTAGGGATGATACGCATAGTGACTAGGAACAAGAGATATTTAGGAGTTGCCCCCGTGGCAGCCACAAGAGAGGTTCCAACGATTTCACAAACTCAACAGCACCCTATGCAACTTCCATCGCCTAGACCAGTGGCCATAATTTGAACTAGACTTACCAAAATTCTAAGGACCACATCAGCTAGGATCTCCATATACGAGCTAATTCAACAATCAGTTCCACATCGGGAGGCTCTAATGGATATTTTAAAGGCCATCGAGCTGCAGCCCCATGAAGCGAACTCTTTCAACAAATTTGTGGGACATGTAAAACAATGTACAGAACCAGTCATCACCTTTAGAGAAGATGAATTGAAAATAGTGACTGGTGATGTGGCAGATCCACCCTTGCACGTTATCATGTGGGTCAACAAGATTCCATATAAGAGGGTGTTGGTGGACACTCGCTCATCCAGTAATATCATCACTACAACAGCACTAACACATTTGAAGTTGCCAAAATCTCAAATCGTGGCCTCCACATATACACTGCGAGCATTCAACGATGCAATCTGCTCGATAGTTGGCACAATTATCCTACCTATCCAAGTGGGACAAAAGACTTTTCATACATTGTGCCATATCTTGGAAGGTGATATGGTTTATAATATCTTGCTGGGCCGGCCTTGGATCAGGGACATGAAGTGTGTCCCTTCAATAGCTCATCAGTGCCTAAATTATACATTTGAAGGACAGGTACATGTAGTCCTGATAGACTTGGAGCCCTTCAAATACTACAATACAGTGCAATTCATGCTGCAATCGACCCTTCCATCAACACATTTGGATTTATAGTTGAATCCATCTCAACAGGGTCTGATTTCGTAGGCATCTCTAGTGATTAATCCGTCGAGTCCTCAGCCAGGTCCATCTTCTTCCGCTAGTCCTTCAACAATGATGCCACCTATGGTGGCCACATCCCAGGACAAAGGAAAGAAACCCATAGAAGAGGAACCACCTCTATTCTCAACCATCTCAACAGAAGAGATGCCTAGCAGAATGGAAGTCGAGATGCCTAGTTTGCCCCACATGGAGTGGACTCAAGAAGGACTCCCATTCGCTCCCCCTCAACTACCAACGGTCCCCATTGAAATGGCTAGCATGGACCTGGGGGAGTATCTAGTGAGGAAAATTGTAGCAACGCCCACACTTGAGTCCATGCAGGACATGGGGAGGCCTTGACTCCCCATCATCTCAGTGATTCCTTTATGCTACCCACCCAATCAGATAAAATTTGTTTATGGGGGCCTGGATAATGGTGTTGAAACTTGTCTGCAAGAAGACGAAGATGAAGAGCCCTTTGCTGAGGATGTCAACTATCTATCCAACCCTGATTTTGCTTTAAGATATCTTGGCCAATGCAATTGGCACGAATATGGGTTGGGCAAGTATGAGCAAGGAGTGCGTGTTCTTTGCCAACCAAGATATCAAATGCCGTATGACAAGTCAGGAGTAGTGTTCAACCACCCCTTGACCCTATACATCTTGGTGGAGAACATGCAAGGCCTAGGGATAGGCAACAAGGATGGGTTGGCATTAGATCCATATGCCAATCCTAACACAACGTATACATTGGGAGATTATCTCCCAATGCTAAAAACCAACCTTGTTGACCTTAACAACCCTTTCCATTCGGCCGAACAAGGATAAAATTTAAAGACTCACCCATAAGAGGGATATGGACAAGACCAATAAGGGTATTTAGAGGATGATTCGGAATACGAGGTAGCACTTTGGGATCCTTTTGAGTCTTATAGCAATCATTCACAAGTATATCCCATGGATGATTATCAGGAGAGTTTCATGACAATGTTCCATTTGGATGCTCCAATTGAGCATATGCCACCTCAAGAGAATCAGGTCCCCCCATAGAGAGCATAACAACCTCGATGGGATCACATTAATTTTCTCAAGAAAGATGAGCCTCATATGTCGCAAACAGCCATGGGAGTCAACAAAGGCTTTTGGATCTCTGATAGTGATTCGAAAGATGAAATTGAGATGGCCTACCTCAATCACATGCGGAAGATGCAACAACAATATCCCTTAGACATAGATGACATGTTTGAACACCTACATATAGGGCCAAGGAATAGGTGGCACTTAAACCAAGCACAGTTATAGCAATTACTACACCCGCCACTCCAGGTACACAGAGAGCATATTCTTCCTAGAGATTCTATCAAACCACCAGTGCCTAGGGCGGACCCTATCTTTGTATCCATGCATAGGGCTGATCCATTTGTGCCAGTACCCATAGAGCCAGATTCGAAGAACAAAGATCATCTAGGATGTTTGAGTTACAACACCTGTGGTAATGGAGACCATAATCATTTCATCAACATGATATCCATTGATCTAACCACCCCCATCCATTATCCAACCGACCTGACACGGTCATTGTATCTAGATCTAGATGCTATCGACTGGGATCATGCTGACACACTACCATCCCCATCAAAGTACTGGCCTTGCAGTGGGATGTTCCATTTCACCCCAGGATAGACTTAGGATGTCTTCCATGCTGAAGAGGAACCTGATGTTCCGAACGACGATCTCAATTCAGCAAACGATATCCACTTGATCCCAACTCCACACCAGTTGGAGGACGGGTCCAACATGTCGGTCAAAGAGACGACTGACGTAGACATCGGCTCAGATCCAATGAATTTGCAAATCATCAAGCTAGGGGTAAGTTTATCTCCCGAAGAGAAAGCCGACTACATTTCCCTTCTCAAAGAGAAGAAGGAGGTTTTTGCATGGTCATACAAAGACATGCCGAGACTAGACCCATAGCTAGTCACGCATAATCTAACGCTTGATCCGACAGTCAAGCCAGTAAAGCAAAAAATATGTAAGATTCACCCAATAGTGGCCTTAATGGTCAAAGACGAGCTACAAAAGTTGTTGGATGCATAATTTGTCACCTGTGTAGATTACCCGCCATGGTTCCCGTCAAGAAGCCCGACGGGAGGATTCACATATGCACCAATTTTTGCGATCTAAATAAAGTGAGTCCTAAGGATGATTTTCCTTGCCAAGCATCAACACATTGGTAGATGCTATAGTAGGCCACGAAATTCTTTCCCTAATGGATGGTTTCTCAGGAAACAATCAAATTCATATCAATCTCGAGGACCAACTAAAAACGACGTTCACAACGCCTTGGGGTAAATTTTGCTATAAGGTCATGTCTTTTGGCCTTAAAAATGCTGGCGTAACCTACCAACGTGCCATGACATACATCTTCCATTATTACATGCACAAAAATTTGGAAGATTACATGGATGATTTGTTGGCCAAATCTCTTTTGTGCCCAGATCATCTCAATGACTTAAGCAAGATCCTCGATCGCCTCATGGAACATAAAGTCAGACTAAACCCCAAGAAGTGCATCTTTGGTGTCACATTTGGAAAGCTCTTGGGTTACATAGTCTCCAAATGAGGAATTGAGGTAGACCCACACAAAGTCAAGGCAATCCTTGAAATGCTTCCTCCAACTACCATCAAGTAGCTCAAAAGTCTATAGGGAAAGGTCACGTCAATAAAGCACTTCATAGTGCAGCTATCTGACAAGTGTCAACCCATGAATAAATTATTGCACAAGGGGGTAACATTTCACTGGGATGACGAGTTCCATTCATCCTTTGACGATATTAAATAATACTTGGCTTCACCACCAGTATTGGCACCACCTAGACCAAGAGTGTCATTCTACTTATACAACTCAGCTACTGAGGTGGCACTGGGTGCCATGCTGTTCCAGAAAAATGAACTATACAAAGAATAGGCTACTTACTATCTTAGCCACACCCTGGTTAGTTATGAACTTAACTATGCATACATTGAGAAGCTCTTCTTAGCAGTGGTGTTTGCTACAAAAAATCTATGCCACTACATGCTCAGCAATATGACGTATGTTATGTCTAAGGAGAATCCATTGCGATACATGATGAGTCGTACTTATCATAGTAGTCGCACGATGAAATGGATCATGTTGTTGATAGAGTTTGACATAGAATTCATTGGATAGAAATCCATAAAAGGTCAAGTCATCGTCGATCAACTGGCAGAGGCTCCTCTTGAAGATGATCAGCCTTTGACCGTAGAACTACCTGATGATGGGGTTTTTCATGTTTCAACATCGCCAGATTTTGATGAGCCTGAGTCACAGGCTGACATGACCTTATTCTTTGATGGTTCTAAATGCGAGCAAGGAGGTGGCATGTGAATTTTATTCTTCACTCCACAAGGGGCTCCAATGTCTCTGTCATTTAAATTAAACTTTCCGTGCACCAACAACAATGCAGAATATGAAGCCTTGCTCATAGTTCTTTAGACAACAATCACCATGAACATTAAATTCTTAAACATCTTTGGTGATTTGTTGTTGATTGTCAATCAAGTAAAGGGGATATTCAAATGTAAATGTCTAGTTCTATAGGACTACAAAACCCTTGTGGAAAAATTCCTGGAACAACTTGAATGGTATGACATCGAGGCACTCCCTCGATCATCGAATCATTTTGTGGATACTATGGCCTCCTTGGGGTCACTAATCCCGCAAGACCATTCTGGTGAGATGACAACCATTTAGGTCAAAATATTATCGCAATCTGCGATGGAACGTGCAAGCTTTGACCTAGCACCAGGAATCCACCTGATCTAGATTGAACCATCTCAAGATAGGTTCTCTTGAATCCATGATTGTATGACTTGAGCCAACTAGGGGTCCTTGTTCTCCTCGACCCCTCTTAATAGCAACACAACGTTGTTTTTACAAGTTCTTTCCCGCTCAGCTTTTGCTAGGGATTAACTTCAAGAGGGATTGTTCGTTCACACCATCGAGGTTTCTGATTAGTAGGATTGGTACACACCCATAAGGGATTACCTCAAGATAGGTAACCTCCCACTTGGATTGACACAAGCCACAAAAAGATCATTTAAATAGAAAGTTACAAAACATGTCTTGTTAGGAGACATTTTGTATTGTCGAAGCTATGAAGGAATCCTCCTCCGTTGCTCAGACCAGCCAGAGTCCACCTAAGCGATCACCAAAGCACATGATGGTACATGTGGTGGCCACTTCAGCGTTATGGCCATCGCAAAGCACATTCTTCACATGGGCTATTATTGGCCATCTTTGGAGTGATATTGTTGCGCATATGTAAAGAAGTGCATGAAGTGTCAACACCATGCTAATTTGACACACGTACCTTCTCAGGCCTTGCAACCGATCCAATCGGCTTGGTATTTTTTGTAGTGGGGATTTAATTGGAAAGATCTCCCCTGTGTCGTCGGGTCATCACACGTTCATCATAATGACCACATAGTACTTTACCAAGTGGGTGGAAGAAATTCTGCTAACCTCTACGATTGGATCTTGCATTGAGAAGTTTATTTTGCATAACATCATATGTTATTTTGGTATTCCATCCAAGATCCAATCATATAATGGGACGTCATTCAAGAACAAATATGTGTGTTCTTTGACCATAAAGTACAAAATTTAGCATAGTTTTTCAACACCCTATTATTCGTAAGCAAATGGGCAAGTAGAGGCATCAAACAAAATGCTATTCACCATCCTCAAAAAGATAATTGTAGACATTCATAAGGATTGGCACATTCAGATCTCGCTTGCCCTATGGGCTTATCACACTAGCATTTGGATGCCCACTGGGGGAAATCCATTTTTGCTAGTGTATGGCTCCGAGGTAGTCATGCCTCTTGAGTTGGAAATCTCTTCCCTATGCATTTCAATGCAAGAGTTCATCGATGATGACACTGCATGATAGGCCCGGTTAGACCAACTTACGTTGCTCGACGAATGACATGTCAATGCTCTCGAGCATTTGCGTATCTATCAAGAGCAACTTTATAAGGCATACAACATGAAGGTCCACCTAAGAGAATTTTAGGTTGGTGACTTGGTCTTAAAAGAGAACCAAAAAAATTCTAATTTCCATCCCATCTACGGGATAAGTTTGCGGTAAACTGGTTAGGTCCTTATGTGATTGATAGTAGAATAGGACCTGGAACATACCGACTTGCATCTCTTGAAGGAATCAAGGAACTATAACCCTTGAACATTAGTCATTTAAGGCCATTCCACATTTAGAGAGCCATAGTCCAACCACAAGCTCCAAGGATTTTTTATAATCGCTTAGTCAACTCAAAATTCCCCAAAGGTATCTGTAAACCCTTTGGTCAAATCAAAAGCTCCAAGGATTTTCACAATCGCTTGGTCAACCCAAAATTCCCAAAGGTATCCATAAAACCTTTGGTCAAAGCAAAAGCTCCAAGGATTCTCACAATAGCTTGGTCAACCCCAAAAATGCTCCAAAGGTATCCATAAACCCTTTGGTCAAATAAAACCAAAAGCTCCAGGGATTCTCACAATCACTTGGTCAACACCAAAAATGCTCCAAAGGTATCCATAAACCCTTTGGTAAAAAAACCAAAAGCTCCAAGGGTTACTATAACTGCTTGGTCAAAACAAATATTCAAAAACAAGCAAAAACAATAAAATCATCAAAAATAACAAAAACAAATTGCATTCCAATTCCATGCATACTGGTAAAAATCAAAATACAAAAATATAGGTTGCATTAGGCATCGCATCCATACATTGCATATTTGTTGGTCATACAAGTCAAAAGCACCATAGACTGTCATTACTTGGCAATTCCATCATTTTCCACATCAAATCCATTTCATAAACACATACATCCAGAATAACACCATCACCATTTTTAGCATAGTCAGTTGTCTCCTAATGTATATAGGGTTTTCGTCATTCAGCTATCTTTAAATTTCTAGCCAAAAACTGTACAAAGTTAAACAAATTTTACACGAGGAAGTTTTACTTGGATCATGCCTTGTTACGTAACATCCCTAAACAAGTTAAAACACCTAAAATAATTCCTAAGTTGTGTGAACGCAAGAGAAACCTACAAAGCAGTCTAGGGTACCATCGATGAAAGATTAGCCTGTTCATCCCCCTATGCGAATGGTTCTAGAATGCTGAGAATTGACAAAAGGATAAGCTCTTCCCCATCCATTCCCCCTAATAAACAATGGTTTTCACCACTACCAAAAATCCCAATCACCGTTGGTCCTCAAAGTTGTAAGGATTCGTACTACACGTCCTTGCCAAGGATGGGTAGTCATCCCCAAGACCTAAAAGGATCAACGCCATTCAAAAAAAAAATTCCAAAAAACCATCATCACAACCATATCCACTCACATTTGGTCTCAAAGTTGTAAGGATTCATACTACACGTCCCTGAATAGGATGGGTAGTCATCCCCAAGGCCTAACAGATCAATGCCCTTACTTCATAAATCTCCATCATCCCATTTGGTTCCCACAGTCGTAAGGATTCATACTACATGTCCCTGAACAGGATGGGTAGTCATACCCAAGGCCAATAGGATCAAAGCCATTCATAAGCCACAAACTTACAAGCTCAACCTTACAAAGCTCAAAATACAAAATTAAATAATAGTGGTTATCACCACTATTCAAAATCCTTGCTCAAAAATAAAAACAAAGAGAAAAATAAACAGTGATTTTCATCACTATGTAGACGAGCAAGTATCCCAAACCATTGAGCAAACACACAACCTAAACTTGAATCTCTGGAATTCTTAGCATTTGAAAACCATCTAGGTGATCCTCATTACGGGTTTGGTGGACGACCTACCTGGCAATGGCGATATCCTAACCGCATGATGATATGTCTGTCGCATTAGCTTTGCATGTGAGCAGACCAATGTTTGCATGTGGATGAGCTAGCTTATGGTACCTTAGATTTTCTCATGGATTAATATTACTAAATACAACAATGGAGTTAGTGGATCTAATTAGGTGATCCTCAGTACAGGTTTGGTTGATAGCCTATATGGCACTGGCGGTATCCTAACAAATACCACATAAATGAACTCAATTGCACACACAGGGATGTGAAATAACTTGGTTAAATTCAAGTCGGATTTATACCTTGTTCAAAATTCTTGCGAGATAAATGTACAGTCTTGGCTAGTTAGTTAAAATATGTGAATCTCAGAAAAGCTTAACTACATTTTAAAACAACTGGTACATTTCATTCCGTACATCACCATCAAAAAATATGTAAAATACAAAAACAAAGTTTTCACATGCAAAGTCATTCCACAAAGTCATCCCATTAGTACAACAAGTCATTCAAATCTTGCACAGTCTATGGTGCATCGACAAGTTATCAAAAACTCATTTCATTCATTCCATTGGCATACATCATACAAATTAGAAACATCGCATTCATAATCGAATTTGCATACATCAATGTAAATACATGTACCTAAAAACCAACAATGAAAAGTGCATAAACACCAAAAAAGAGTCATCTATATATATATCATCAAAAATGCCCGCAGGCTACAATGAACCGGTCCTCTGACCTCGCCAAAAAAGGCAAAAACTCAAAAACCCCCAAGCCTACAAAATTGGCCACCATGATCACGTAGGATCGGTGCGATGGGAACTACCCCCTCCCATGGTGTGGGTCCTATGGGACCCCTCAGGGTGGTCATTGCTAGCCCCTGCATCACGCCTACTAGCACCTCCCTCATCCAGTCGCCTGCGTCGATAGGATGCTGACTGCTCAATATCGCTCCCTCTCGTGTGGTGCGATGATCCACCACCGCTAAACGCAGGGACCCACCCACTGAGGTGACTAATCTCTACCTCCAACTCCAACCGATACCGCACCGAGTCCATCTCTCGCTGATGATACATAGCCAAAGTATCGTTGCACTGTGCTAGCTATGTCTGCAGGAGATCCCTCTCCCGCACAGCATCGATCTCCCCATCCTATCTGCGGTATGCAAACCATGATTTGATTGACATGAATGATGCAAATTATGTGTGTATGTGATGTGGAACATAAATGAATGAGTATGTATGATGTGATTTGATTTAGTATAAATTCTAGGTAAGAGGAACCCAACAATTTCATGAGGATGCATAGATGAATGTGTGGCAATAGAAGATAGTGGAATGTGTGCCTATGTGAAATATGAGAATTTATCAAGTGATTAGTTGTCTATGTTGCATTTTACTTGTTCTCACTTTGTGTTTCAAGGTCAAAATAAATGAATGGGGTTGTGAACTAGTGACCTAGATATGCAATGGGTAGGTATAAAGTGCATGAGCTAGCATGTGTGTATAAAAAACACATGAATGAAATGTATCTGAGGATGATATGTAACTATAATAAAGAGACACTTGCTATAAGTAGAGGCAATGGTGATGTTGTTCACCCATGATTTTGAAGCGTGGTGAATTTTTAAAAGAGTTTCTAGACACTCAAAAAAGATAGTGTGACTAATAAAACTCGTCTAATAGTCATGCAATATCCTATATATATCTAGACTAGCCTAACTAAATCTAAGTCTATCATAGACCTATGTGTGCACATGATGTTAATTTATCAAATTTTAGGGAGGTTGGACTAACCCATTGTAAACTTAGAAAAAGTAGCTAGCTCATCCATAAGCGTGTTGTGATTTGTATAAGAGAAGATCATTAGTGTGACAAATGTGTCACCACTTATAAGACTATTCCACTACTAAACAAGCTCTTAGAGCCTATTGCTGGCGATGAAAATCACCCTGTGATGTTATTTTATTCCTAAGGATAAAAGGAATTTAATAATTTTGATAGTACACTTGGAGGATTTTTCTTTTGTTTTCTAATCCTCTTCCTTTTGATTTTTTTTTTGTGGTGCTCTTTTTTGTAGTGTTCTTTTATTGGGCATTGTATTTTGTTTTCTACATGTTTTATATTTTTGTTTATGCTACTGTTAAATTTTCTGGTCAATCCAAGGTCATTTGATTATCGTTTTAATATTTTCATGCATATACTAACAGTAGGCTTTGGGAAATACTTGCTTTATTCTATCTGCAGGTGCTACTAATATATTTTTTTTCTTTGAACATAGGTTTTTGACATCAGAAGAGTAGGAAGGAGTGAACAATAATATACACAAGTGGTGGTGACATTTTGGTCTGCCCATATTACATGTGGGCACGTGGAAGAAGGATTGCTATCATGGATGTGATCAAAAACATATTTAACACTCCTATCCCCTAAAAATGAAGGAGACGTATTGTAACACGAATTTGAAAGCATATCAATAAATAAGGCTATATTTCATACTACTTTTATCTTGTGTCGATTCGCTCATGTTCTTTCCTTTTAGGCATTTTTCAATACATAGGCTTTTAGCGTTAAGTTTGGTTTTAGACTCATCGTATTCAGCATATTCCTTTTTGTTTCCTTATCCTCGTGCTTTCAATGGCGATCACGGTGGGACTTATGTCCCTTGATATTTAAGATTAACCTTCTAATTAAAGTTGATTTGTTTTTGCTTATAGGTATTGTTGGTCACCAGATCCACACAGGAAAGGACTTTCGATGATTTGTGTGCCCTGGACCTGTGACCAACATTGAAAGGCCGAGGGGAAGAGATGTCCCTCGTGCCAATCTTCGGAGAAAGGCTAGCTCCTATACTAACCTACTTGAGTGTTTTGAGACAAGGGTGCAGGAAAGAGATAAAAGGAGTAGGGTTAGAGGAAGAAACAAAAAAGGAGTAGGGTTAGAAAAAGAAATAAAAAGGGTTAAGGGAGAGAGGTTGATGATTTGAGGTGGGGAAGAACAGGAAGCATGATCACTTACTGATAACTCGAATAGTAGCAAAGAATACCATGAATAGATGAAAGAAACATGATACCCGCTTTCCTATGTATCCTCTGGACGAGTTCACAGGGTTCTCCTTTCTCTCTCACCGGAATTTAGGGTTCAGAGTAACAACGATTAAGACAAGGAAATAACAGAAACCACGACCCACTAGGCAACATAAAATAAAGCTTATATGACATTTTTCTAACTCTTATGTATCCTTATGAACGAATTTTAGGACACTATACTTGATTGCACCCCAAACGCATGGTTCAACATCTCAGTCTACAAGCAAAGAGAGATAGAAGAATCAAGCATAGAAGGCAACATAAAAGAGAAGAATTGAGCTCAAAGTCTCTTAGTATTAATCGTAGGACATCAAGTTATAGTAGCTTTCTAGCAAAAAGTTCCCCCCCATTTTACATTATAAAATCTGGGTTTTTATAGAGGACCCGACCCTCTGAGTCATTATTACACAGAATGGCAAAGTATGTTCTTGAAACCTGAGAAGTCGGCTCCTCGCGGCCCTCGAGACTAAGCTTTCAAATCCATTACTAGAACTGGTAACTGTGATCGAGTCAACCATGAAAAGGTGCATTGATGAACTGTCTGAGCGTCCTTGGTTTTTGGGTGCAATGCTCGAGTGGCCGCCATGTTTGACTGATACTTTTCTTCCAATTGCCAGAAAAAAGCAGCATGTTTATCGGGCAAGAAAAAATGCATTTACGAAACACTTTGATGGTCTCGAGAAAATACCCAACTTGGAGTGCGTGCCCATCGTGAAAACATGGCATGCGTGATATCACGACAACTTTCTCGCCCTGGCGCTTCTCCTCATTCGTCGGTCACGAAAACATGACATGCGCGATATCGCGACAACTTTCTCGCCCTAGCGCTTCTCTTCACTGTCGGCCACAAAAATGTGACATGCACGATATCGCGACAAATTTCTCACCCTAGCGCTTCTCCTCACTGTCGATCGTGAAAATGCGACATGCGTGATATCGTGACAACTTTATTTCCCTGGCGCTTCTCCTCGCTGTCGACCATGAAAACGCGACATGCACGATATCTCGACGACTTTCTCACCCTGGCGCTTCTCTTCGCTGTCGGCTACGAAAACGCGACATGTGCGATATCGCGACAACTTTCTCACCCTGGCGCTTCTCTTCGCTGTCAGCCGCAAAAACGCGACATGCACGATATCGCAACAACTTTCGTCTTTTGGTGCTTCTTCTTGCTTTCGATCGTGATTTTGTGACATGTCGCGATATCGTGACAGTTTTTCATTCTTGCTCCTTCTTCTTTGCTGTAGTCGGGATATCGCGACCGTTTTCATGTCGCGACATCGCGACAACCTTTCTTTCTTTTGGCGGAGCTATTTTCTTTGGCCTGTTTGGCAGCGAAGCTTTTCCTTCTTCATTCTATGTACAAGGGGATGGTATTGAAAGCCAAAATTGCTGCAACACTTACAAATGCTTTTGAAGCAACAAAAGAAACACTTTACAAAAGGATTTTTTTTTTTTTTTTCTACCACTTGTGTAATGTGACAGAATTGTCAACATTCTTGGTGGATCGTGGGGCATTTTTCTATTCTGAATGCAGAGATCCCAGGACTTTATCCATTGGGCAACAGATTCATTCTCATTATCTTCTTCTCTAATCATCCACTGACAACATATATATTTTTTTGTTTGTGCCTAAGCAACCTTAGTGCTTTCGTCTCTTATTTACTAGCCGGGCTATTTACAATTTATAAAAAATTTGTGGCATGACATACATACCGCCATCACAAACTCAGCCTCGGGTGTCTATCCTGTGAATCTACAGTGCCCGGACCAGATCAGGTTGAACTTCAGTTGATCTTTGAAGTCCGGCTAGCTTCTTCCCAAAGCTGTCCATGCTGCAAACAGGAAGCAGCGTAGTGAGTTGTCACTCTTTCCAGTACCCACGTTGTTGATGAAAGATGTGGTAAAGAAGTTTTCCGCATGAGGGGCCTCTTGGGGTACTGGTTGTGGCAGGGGCTAGAACCAATACCAGCATACTGAAGAATCTTCTAGCTGCGGGCTGGGTACAGGTTCTTCCATCCTTCTGATGGGGTAATAGGGTTCCTCCGACAAAGAGTGATCTTCTAGGGCCTCCTCGGGTTCAGATTCTTGATGAGGCATGCCTAATGGGCTTTGGCTGAATGTCTGTGTGCTATGCACTGGGACACAAAAAGTGTGCAAAAATGTGCCCTCTTTGCTCTCAGGCGCTACCACTTGGATCTGCTCCTCTCTTTGGTCTACCTCCTGATGAGGTATGCTTGATAGTTGGAAGGGGTCTTGGGAGCCATCAAAATCTTTGAGTAGTGCTCCCGCTAAGTAATACCATGAGCATATGCTTTTATGCTTGAGTAGTCTAAACCACTGTAGTGCCCTTCCTTCTAGAGACAGGACCAGGAGCCTGATCATGACATCTTCATGGAGTATGTCATAGATGGACCCTAAATCAACAAGATGTTCAAGGTGCTCTAGGGCCATTCCCTTAGCGCCATCATATTTTGGAACATTTTTTAAGATGCCTCTGGGAATTTCATGGTAACTTTGAAGATTCAAAGGGTTATAAACATCCCAGCTAGGATAACATACCCTTTCCATTATAGCAGTGGCCTGCAGAGATCACGGTCCTCACCACTAAGTCGAAGTCACCAGGTGAACATACTTTTCTTTGCCTGTGAGGTCAAGGCTGCTCACCAAACCTTGATTCCTCTTGTATGTCTTATTTCAGCTTTAAAAGGCACCTATGATCAAGAAATCTGGATCTTCAACTCAGTCAGAGTCGCTAGGTGATTTTATCAGATGGAGGCAAGCCGGAGATTCACCAACTCGAGCTTCCTTAAAACATGGGGACTTTTGCCGTGAAGGCACAGATTTGGGAACTGGTCTTTACAACTTGGAGATTTTTGAGTTGAATAGAGTCGCCAGATGCTATAAGTCTTCTGGTAATGAGAGCATCAGATTTCACTACCACTAGTCAGGTGAGACTGACTGGGTCACACCAGGAACTGATTAGAACTAGTGGCCCTGGTGAAATGGGATTGAGTTAAAAATTTGGGACCTTGACTGGTTATGGATTTATCTAGGACAGATACAGTTGGGTCCCACCAGGCGTGCCAAAATTGTTGGTCACTAGATCCACATGGGAAAGGACTTTCGATGATTTGTGTGCCCTGGACCTGTGACCAACATTGAAAGGCCGAGGGGAAGAGATGTCCCTCGTGCCAATCTCTAGAGAAAGGTCGGCTCCTATACTAACCTACTTGAGTGTTTTGAGACAAGGGTGCAGGAAAGAGATAAAAGGAGTAGGGTTAGAGGAAGAAACAAAAAAGGAGTAGGGTTAGAAAAAGAAATAAAAAGGGTTAAGGGAGAGAGGTTGATGATTTGAGGTGGGGAAGAACAGGAAGCACGATCACTCACTGATAACTCGAATAGCAGCAAAGAATACCAAGAATAGACGAAAGAAACATGATACCCGCTTTCCTATGTATCCTCTAGACGAGTTCACAGGGTTCTCCTTTCTCTCTCACTAGAATTTAGGGTTCAAAGTAACAACGATTAAGACAAGGGAATAACAAAAACCACGACCCACCAGGTAGCATAAAAGAAAGCTTATATGATGTTTTTCTAACTCCTATGTATCCTTCCGAACGAGTTTCAGGACACTGTCCTTGATTGCACCCCAGACGCAGGGTTCAACATCTCAGTCTACAACCAAAGAGAGATAGAAGAATCAAGCACAGAAGGCAGCATAAAAGAGAAGAATTGAGCTCAAAGTCTCCTAGTATTAATCGTAGGACATCAAGTTATAGCAGCTTTCTAGAAGAAATTTCCCCCCTTTTACATTATAAAATTTGGGTTTTTATAGAGGACCCGACCCTCTGAGTCATTATTACACAGAATGGCGAAGTATGTTCTTGAAACCTAAGAAGTCGGCTCCTCACGGCCCTTGAGACTGAGCTTTCAAATCCATTACCAGAACTGGTAACTATGACCGAGTCAACCACGGAAAGGTGCATTGATGAACTGTCTGAGCGTCCTTGGTTTTTGGGTGCAATGCTCGAGTGGCCGCCATGTTTGACTGATACTTCGCTTCCAATTGTCAAAAAAAAGCAGCGTGTTTATCGGGCAAGCAAAAATGCATTTACGAGGCACTTTGATGGTCTCGAGAAAATACCTGACTTGGAGTGTGTGCCCATCATGAAAACATGACATGCACGATATCGTGACAACTTTCTCGCCCTAGAGCTTCTCCTCACTTTCGGTCACGAAAATGTGACATGCACGATATCACGACAACTTTCTCGCCCTGGCGCTTCTCTTCACTATCGATCGCGAAAATGTGACATGCGTGATATCGTGACAACTTTCTTGCCCTGGCGCTTCTCCTCACTGTCGATCGCAAAAATGCAACATGTGTGATATCATGACAACTTTCTCACCCTGGGGCTTCTCCTCCCTGTCGGCCGTGAAAATGTGACATGCGCGATATCGCGATGACTTTCTCGCCCTAGCACTTCTCTTCGCTGTCGGTCGCAAAAATGCGACATGCGCGATATCGCGACAACTTTCTCGCCTTGGCGCTTCTCTTCGCTGTCGGCCGCGAAAACGCGACATGCGTGATATCACGACAAATTTCATCTTTTGGTGCTTCTTCTTGCTTTCGACCATGATTTTGCAACATGTCACTATATCGCGACAATTTTTCATTCTTGCTCCTTCTTCTTTGTTGCGGTCACGAAAACACGACATGTCACGATATGGCCACCGTTTTCATGTCACGATATCGCGACAACATTTCTTTCTTTTGGCAGAGCTATTTTCTTTGGCCTGTTTGGTAGTGAAGCTTTTCCTTCTTCATTTTGTGTACAAGGGGATGGCATTGAAATCCAAATTTGCTGCAACACTTACAAATGCTTTTGAAGCAACAAAAGAAACACTTTACAAAAGGAATTTTTTTTTTTTTTTCTACCCCTTGTGTAATGTGACAGAATTGTCAACAGGTACTAATTTTTCCAACGCTAGACTATTTCAGAGTAGAAATTCAAAGACATCCAATTTGGGCAGAGAAGAGGTAGGGGTCTTAAAAACCTTCTATCAAAAATTTGCTATTTGTTATATGGTTATTTTCTTGCATAGGAGAGTTTGAATGCTTGTTTGCTTCATTTATGCAACTTAAAAAGAACCCCACACACCACGTGGTAAGTTAAAACAATAAGGAGTTGGTCGTAAAACCCCAACCCTTGAGCGAGACCAACGGTGGATTTCATCACCACCTTGGTATGAGATATTGCATACATTACCCCGATCATGACTGTTGCTAGATGTAAATCCTGACGAAAGCTAACCAAGTGTAGCTGGGGTGATTCCCAACACATGAGGATAAGTCTTCTATGGTAGGTGTCATAAACAGAGCGATCCCCCTTTCGTACTGCCTATGTTCCACGTACCATCTACTCTCACGTACCAATAGTTTCCCTCATGTAAGGGCGGGTATATAGAGAAGTTGTTATATCGGTCTGGCAATGATATATCGAAGGGACGACTATTTTTTGGGAGTCATAAAAGTCGTCATTTTGCATTTAAACGTTCTTTCACAAACTTTCAAAATGAACATAAAAAACACACTGAACCAGGTTTAGGGCACACTTTTAATTTTTAAACGAGATAATCATTGTTTGTGTGTGTGATATTTTTTGTTTAGTGTATCATAAGAAATCCTAAAAGATATAAAAATGTACTCATCTTTAGGAGCACATCACCATGGTGTACATTCGTAGACGAGCCCAATCACGGGTAAGCGCTGTAGAAAGTGCACCAAGGGGGGCAAGTCACCTCCGATATAGTCTTGAGGACTTAGTCATCCCGCCTTGGCGGCCTGACACACAAGATAGTCCACATCATGCCATAATAGAATAGGACTATAGAGGCACCTCTTTGAGGGGCACCCCTACTCAGCATAGGTCCTTTCAAGAAGAGAACCTACACGTAGCACTCAACATAGATAGGAGACCTCCCTTAGATGATCGTTATGAGTGGCCTAGTGATGAAGTGTTAGAAAAATAGAGGGTCTAGAAGGAGGGGCCATATGATTTCATCATCCCTCCTCTACCCCAGATTCTTGTTAGAAACACTAGACAAAATCTAGAGTATCAGGCTTTCCAGACAGGGCAAGACAATTCTGCCTACACTTTGCATGCATATGAAAGAGAGGACAAGGAATATTACCACGTTCCTCAAGAGTAGTACACAACGTAGGAGTGATGTACCTCTACGCCTGCCATGTATTAGGATCACCCATTGAGGCTACAGCCTCGGGTTAATGCAGCTAACCTCGATAGAGGAAAGCAACCCATAGGGGTCTCGGATCACCACGATCGAGATAGACATGTAGGAGAAGCATCTAGGCTTCCTAAAAAAGAGATAGTGGAACAAATTGACTTGGTGTTTGCCAAACATGCCACCTGCCAAGCACAAATCACGCAGCTTAGGCAAGATCAAGAAAATTTAGAGCATCTGTACCACCTTAGCAAAGAGCACATTCAGCGTCAGGCAGTCGAATTTCTTCATAACAAAGTGCCTACGAAGGTTCCAACCCCTCGTGCGCATAAAGTAGAAGTGTATGAGAGGCATAACCCCTTGGTACGAGACAGGTCCATGCGACCTTATCAAGTATTGCCTTCGAGACCTCCTAGACCTGAGCAGGAGGCCACTCCCTAAAATAATAATGGGCACCTTCCGCGGACACCCACCCATGTGTATAGGTCTCGGCCAGGCACTCCTCAGGAATCCTATGAGGAGTATGAACAAGAAGAAGAGCGGGCTGAAACACTCTACCAAGGCAGAGGGGGTGCTATCTAGATACCTCTCAATAGGCCTCAAGTTCCCCGCAACCCACAATGGGAGTAAACTAAGGAGGAAGAAATTAAATCCTATGATGCATATAAAGTGCTGCTAGAGCACTTAGAGTCTATGGAGATTTTAAAGGCCATCAAGCTGTAGCCCCATGAAGCGAACTCTTTCAACAAGTTTGTGGGACATGTAAAACAATGTATAGAACCAGTCATCACCTTTAGAGAAGATGAATTGAAAATAGTGACTGGTGATGTGGCGGATCCACCCTTGCATGTTATCATGTGGGTCAATAGGATTCCATATAAGAGGGTGTTGGTGGACACTCGCTCGTCCAGTAATATCATCACTATAGTAGCACTGACACATTTGAAGTTGCCAACATCTCACATCGTGGCCTCCACTTATACACTGTGAGCATTCAATGATGCAATCTGCTCGATATTTGGCACAATTTTCCTACCTATCCAAGTGGGACAAAATACTATTCATACATTGTGCCACATCTTGGAAGGTGATATGGCTTATAATATCTTACTGGGCCGGCCTTGGATCAGGGACATGAAGTGTGTCCCTTCAATAGCTCATCAGTGCCTAAAGTATACATTTGAAGGACAGGTACATGTAGTCCCGATAGACATGGAGCCCTTAAAATACTGCAATACAGTGCAATTCATGCCGCAATCGACCCTTCCATCAACACATTTGGATTTTTAGTTGAATCCATCTCAACAGGGTCTGATTTTGCAGGAATCTCTAGTGATTAATTCGTCGAGTCCTTAGCCGGGTCCATCTTCTTTCGCTAGTCCTTCAACAACGATGCCACCTACGGTGGCCACATCCCAGGACAAAGGAAAGAAACCCATAGAAGAAACCATCTCTAGTCTCAACCATCTCGACAGAAGATATGCCTAGCAGAATGGAAGTTGAGACGCCTAGTTCGCCCCACATGGAGTGGACTCAGGAAGGACTCCCATTCGCTCCCCCTCAACTGCCAATGGTCATCGTTGAAATGGCCAGCATTGGCGTGGGGGAGTATCTAGTGAGGAACATTGTAGCAACACCCACACTTGAGTCCATGCAAGACATGGGGAGGACTCGACTCCCCATCGGATCAGTGATTCCTTTAGGCTACCCACCCAATCAGATAAAATTTGTTTATGGGGGCCTAGATAATGGTGTTGAAAATTGTCTGCAAGAAGACGAAGATGAAGAGCCCTTTGCTGAGGATGTCAACTATCTATCCAACCCTGATTTTTCTTTAATATAACTTGGCCAATGCAATTAGCATGGATATGGGTTGGGCAGGTATGAGCAAGGAGTGTGTGTTCTTTTCCAACCAAGATATCAAATGCCGTATGACAAGTCAGGAGTAGGGTTAAACCACCCCTTGACCCTAGACATCTTGGTGGAGAACATGCAATGGCTAGGGATAGGCAACAAGGATGGGTTGGCATTAGATTCATATGCCAATCATAACACAACGTATACATTGGGAGATTATCTCCCAATGCTAAAAACCAACCTTGTTGACCATAACAACCCTTTCCCTTCGGTCGAACAGGGATAAAATTTAAAGACTCACCCACAAGAGGGATATGGACAAGACCAATAAGGGTCTTTAGAGGATGAGTCGAATATGAGGTAGCACCTTGGGATCCTTTTGAGTCTGATAGCAATCATTCACAAGTATATCCCATGGATGATTATCAGGAGAGCTTCTTGAAAATGTTCCCTTTGGATGCTCCAATTGAGCATATGCCACCTCAAGAGAATCAGGTCCCCCCGTAGAGAGAAGAACAACCTCGATGGTATCACATTAATTTTCTCAAGCAAGATGAGCCTCATATGTTGCAAACAGCCATGGGAGTCAACAAAGGCTTTCGGATCTTTGATAGTGATTCGAAAGATGAAACTGATATGGCCTACCTCAATCACATGTGGAAGATGCAACAAAAATATCCCTTAGACATAGATGACATGTTTGAACACCTGCATATAGGGCCAAGGAATAGGTGACACTTAAACCAAGTACAGTTATAGCAATTACTACACCCGCCACTCCTGGTACACAGAGAGCATCTTCCACCTGGAGATCCTATCAAACCATCAGTGCCTAGGGTGAACCCTATCTTCGTATCCATGCATAGGGCTGATCCATTTGTGCCAGTACCCACAGAGCCAGATCCAGAGCACAAATATCATCTAGGATGTCTGATTTACAACACCTACTATAATGGAGACCATAATCTTTTCATCAACATGATATCCATTGATCTAACCACCCCCATCCATGATCCAACCGACCCGACACGGTCATTGTATCTAGATCTAGATGCTATTGATTGGGATCATGCTAACGCACCGCCATCCCCATCATAGTACTGGCCTTGCGGTGGGATGTTCCATTTCACCCCAGGATAGACTTAGGATGTCTTCCATGCTGAAGAGGAACCCGATGTTCCGAACGATGATCTCAATTTAGCAAACGATATCCACTTGATCCCAACTCCACACCAATTGGAGGACGGGTCCAACATGTCGATCGAAGAGATGACTGACGTAGACATCAGCTCAGATCCAGTGAATTTGCAAATCATCAAGCTGGGGGTAATTTTATCCCCTAAAGAGAAAGATGACTACATTTCCCTTCTCAAAGAGAAGGAGGTTTTTGCATTGTCATACAAAGACATGCCGATACTAGACCCGTAGCTAGTCACGCATAATCTAATGCTTGATCTGACAGTCAAGCCAGTAAAGCAAAAAATATGTAAGATTCACCCAATAGTGGCCTTAATGGTCAAATATGAGCTACAAAAGTTTTTGGATGCACAGTTTGTCATCTGTGTGGATTACCTACCATGGTTGTCTAACATGGTTCTCGTCAAGAATCCCGATGGGAGGATTCGCATATGCACCAATTTTTGCAATCTAAATAAAGCGAGTCCTAAGGATGATTTTCCCTTGCCAATCATCGATGCATTGGTCGATGTTATAGCGGGCCACAAAATGCTTTCCATCATGGATGGTTTCTTAGGAAATAATCAAATTCATATCAATCTCGAGGACCAACTAAAAACAACGTTCACAACGCCTTAGGGGACATTTTGCTATAAGGTCATGCCTTTTGGCCTTAAAAAAGTTGGCGCAACCTACCAACGTGCCATGACATACATATTCCATGATTACATGCACACAAATTTGGAATATTACATGGATGATTTGTTGGCCAAATCTCTTTTGCACCCAGATCATCTCAATGACTTAAGCAAGATCCTCGATCGCCTCATGGAACATAAAGTCAGACTAAAACCCAAGAAGTGCGTCTTTGGTGTCACATCTGGAAAGCTCTTGGGTTACATAGTCTCCAAATGAGGAATTTAGGTAGACCCACACAAAGTCAAGGCAATCCTTGAAATGCTTCCTCCAACTACCATAAAGAAGCTCAAAAGTCTACAGGGAAAGGTCGCGTCAATAAAGCACTTCATAGTGTAGCTATCTGACAAGTGTCGACCCATGAATAAATTATTGCACAAGGGGGTAACATTTCATTGGGATGACGAGTGCCAGTCATCCTTTGACGATCTTAAACAATACTTGGCTTCACCGCCAGTATTGGCACCACCTAGACCAGGAGTGTCGTTCTACTTATACAAGTCAGCTACTGAGGTGGCACTGGGTGCCATGCTATCCCAGAAAAATGAACTACACAAAGAACAGACTACTTACTATCTTAGCCACACCCTAGTCAGTTATGAACTTAACTATGCATACGTTGAGAAGCTCTACTTAGCAGTGGTGTTTGCTACCAAAAAGCTATGCCACTACATGCTCAGCAATATGACGTATGTTATGTCTAAGGAGAATCCATTGCGATACATGATGAGTCGTACTTATCATAGTAGTCACACGATGAAATGGATCATGTTGTTGACAGAGTTTGACATAGAATTCATTGGATAGAAATCCATAAAAGGTCAAGTCATCATCGATCAACTGGCAGAGGCTCCTCTTGAAGATGATCAGCCTCTGACCGTAGAACTACCTGATGATGGGTTTTTTCATGTTTCAACATCTCCAGATTCTGACGAGCCTGAGTCATAGGCTGACATGACCTTATTATTTGATGGTTCTAAATGTGAGCAATGAGGTGGCATGTGAATTGTATTCTTCACTCCATAAGGGGCTCCAATGCCTCTATCATTTAAATTAAACTTCCCATTCACCAACAACAATGCAAAATACAAAGCCTTTCTCATAGTTCTTTAGACAACAATCACCATGAACATTAAATGCTTAAACATCTTTGGTGATTCACTATTGATTGTCAATTAAGTAAAGGGGATATTCCAATGTAAATGTCTAGTTCTACAGGCCTACAAAGCCCTTGTGGACAAATTCCTGGCACAACTTGAATGGTATGAAATCGAGGCACTCCCTCGATCATTGAATTGTTTTGTGGATACTATGGCCTCCTTGGGGTCACTAATACCGCAAGACCCTTCTGGTGAGATGACAACCATTCAGGTCAAAACATTATCGCAATCCATGATGGAACGTGTAAGATCTGACCTAGTTCCAAGAATCCACCTAATCTATATTGAACCATCTCAGGATAGGTTCTCTCGAATCCATGATTGTCTAGCTCGAGCCAACTAGGGGTCCTTGTTCTCCCTGACCCCTCTTAATAGCAACACAACGCTGTTTTTACAAGTTCTTTCCTGCTCAGCTTTTGCTAGGGATTAACTTCAAGAGGGATTGGCCATTCACACCATCGAGGTTTCTGATCAGTAGGATTGGTACACACCCATAAGGGATTACCTCAAGCTAGGTAACCTCCCACTTGGATTGACACAAGATGCAAAAATATCATTTAAATAGAAAGTGACAAAACATGTCTTGTTAGGAGACATTTTGTATCGTCGAAGCTATGAAGGAATCCTCCTTCGTTGCTTGGACTAGCAAGAGTCCACTTGGGCGATCACCCAAGCACATGATGGTACATGTGGTGGCCACTTCAGCGGTAGGGCCATCACAAAGAATATTCTTCACATGGGCTATTATTGGCCATCTTTGGAGTGGGATTGTTGCGCATATGTAAAGAAGTGCATGAAGTGTCAACACCATGCTAATTTGACACACGTACCTTCTCAGGCCTTGCAACTGATCCAATTGGCTTGGCATTTTTTGTAGTGGGGCTTCAATCTAATTGGAAAGATCTCCCCTGTGTCGTCGAGTCATCACACGTTCATCATAATGGCCACATAGTACTTTACCAAGTGGGTGGAAGCAATTTCGCTAACCTCTACGACTGGATCCTGCATTGCGGAGTTTATTTTGCATAACATCATATGTCATTTTGGTATTCCATCCAAGATCCTATCAGATAATGGGACGCCATTCAAGAACAAATATGTGCGTGCTTTGACCACAAAGTACAAAATTTAGCACAATTTTTCAACACCCTATTATCCGCAAGCAAATGGGCAAGCAGAGGAGTCAAACAAAATGCTATTCACCATCCTCAAAAATATAGTCGCAGACAGTCATAAGGATTGGCACATTCAGATCCTGCCTTCCCTATGGGCTTATCACACTAGCATTCGAAAGCCCACTGGGGCAACTCCATTTTTGCTAGTGTATGGCTCCGAGGTAGTCATGCCTCTTGAGTTGGAAATCTCTTCCCTGTGCATTTCAATGCAAGAGTTCATCAATGATGACACTGCATGATAGGCCCGGTTAGACCAATTGACGTTGCTCGACGAACGACATGTCAATGCTCTCAAGAATTTGCGTATCTATCAAGAGTGACTTAAGAAGGCATACAACATGAAGGTCCACCTAAGAGAATTTTAGGTTGGTGACTTGGTCTTAAAAGAGAACCAACAAAATTTTAATTTGCCATCCCATCTATGGGACACGTTTGTGGCAAACTGGTTAGGTCCTTATGTGATTGATAGTAGAATAGGACCTGGAACATACCGGCTCACATCTCTTGAAGGAATCAAGGAACTATAACCCTTGAATATCAGTCATTTGAGGCCATTCCACATTTAGAGAGCCATAGTCCAACCACAAGCTCCAAGGATTTTTCATAATCGCTTGGTCAACCCAAAATTCCCCAAAGGTATCTGTAAACCCTTTGGTCAAATCAAAAGCTCCAAGGATTTTCACAATCACTTGGTCAACCCAAAATGCCCAAAGGTATCCATAAAACCTTTGGTCAAACCAAAAGCTCCAAGGATTCTCACAATCACTTGGTCAACCCTAAAAATGCTCCAAAGGTATCCATAAACCCTTTGGTAAAAAAAACCAAAAGCTCCAAGGATTCTCACAATCACTTGGTCAACCCCAAAAATGCTCCAAAGGTATCCATAAACCCTTTGGTCAAAAAACCAAAAGCTCCAAGGGTTACCGTAACCGCTTGGTCAAAACAAATATTCAAAAACTAGAAAAAACAATAACATCATCAAAAATAACAAAAACAAATTGCATTCCAATTCCATGCATACTGGTAAAAATCAAAATACAAAAATATAGGTTGCATTAGGCATCGCATCCATACATTGCATATTTGCTGATCATAAAAGTCAAAAGCACCATAGACTGTCATTACTTGGCAATTCCATAATTTTCCACATCAAATCCATTTCATAAATGCATACATCCAGAATAACACCATCACCATTTTTAGCATAGTCAATTGTCTCCTAATGTATATAGGGTTTTCGTGATTCAGCTGTCTTTAAATTTCTAGCCAAAAACTGTACAAAGTTAAATAGATTTTACACGGGGAAGTTTTACTTGGATCACGCCTTGTTACGTAACATCCCTAAACAAGTTAAAACACCTAAAATAATTCCTAAGTTGTGTGAATGCAATAGAAACCTACAAAGCAGTCTAGGGTACCATCGGTGAAATATTAGCTTGTTCATCCCCCTGTGCGAATGGTTCCAGAATGTTGAGAATTGAAAAAAGGACAAGCTATTCCCCATCCATTCCCCCTAATAAACAATGGTTTTAACCACTACCAAAAATCTCAATCATCGTTGGTCCTCAAAGTTGTAAGGATTCGTACTACACGTCCCTGCCAAGGATGGGTAGTCATCCCCAAGACCTAAAAGGATCAATGCCATTCAAAAACAAAATTCCAAAAAACCATCATCACAACCATATCCACTCACCTTTGGTCTCAAATTTGTAAGGATTCATACTACACATCCCTGAATAGGATGGGTAGTCATCCCCAGGCCTAACAGATCAATGCCCTTACTTCATAAATCTCCATCATCCCCTTTGGTTCCCACAGTCGTAAGGATTCGTACTACACATACCTAAATAGGATGGGTAGTCATCCCCAAGGCCAATAGGATCAAAGCCATTCATAAACCACAAACTTACAAGCTCAACCTTACAAAGCTCAAAATACAAAATTAAATAATGGTGGTTATCACCACTATTCAAAATCCTTGCTCAAAAAGAAAAATACAGAGAAAAATAAATAGTGATTTTCATCACTATGTAGACGAGCAAGTATCCCAAACCATTGAGAAAACACACAACCTGAACTTGAATCTCTGCAATTCTTAGCATTTGAAAACCATCTAGGTGATCCTCATTATGGGTTTGGTGGACAGCCTACCTGGCAATGATGGTATCCTAACTGCATGACGATATGTCTGTCACATTAGCTTTGCATGTGAGCAGACCAATGTTTGCATGTGGATGAGCTAGCTTATGGTACCTTAGATTGTCTCATGGATTAATATTACTAAATACAACAATAGAGTTAGTGGAGCTAATTAGGTGATCCTCAGTACAGGTTTGGTTGATAGCCTATATGGCACTGGCGGTATCCTGACAAATACCACATAAATGAACTCAATTGCACACACGAGGATGTGAAATAACTTGGTTAAATTCAAGTCGGATTTATACCTTGTTCAAAAGTCTTGCGAGATAAATGTACAGTATTGGCTAGTTAGTTAAAATATGTGAATCTTAGAAAAGCTTAACTACATTTTAAAATAACTGGTACATTTCATTTCGTACATCACCATCAGAAAATATGTAAAATACAAAAACAAAGTTTTCACATGTAGTCATTCCACAAAGTCATCCCATTAGTACAACAAGTCAGTCAAATCTTGCACAGTCTATGGTGCATCGACAAGTTATCAACAACTCATGTCATTCATTCCATTGGCATACATCATACAAATTAGAAACATCACATTCATAATCGCATTTGCATACATCAATGTAAATACATGTACCTAAAAACCAACCATGATAAGTGCATAAACACCAAAAAAGAGTCATATGTATATATATCATCAAAAATGCTCATAAGCTACAATGAACCGATCCTCTGACCTCGCAAAAAAATCCAAAAACTCAAAAACCCCCAAGCCTAGGGCATTGGCCACCATGATCACGCAATATCAGAACGATGGGAACTACCCCCTCCCATGGTGTGGGTCCTATGGGACCCCTCAGGGCGACCATTGCTAGCCCCTGCATCATGCCTACTAGCACCTCCCTCATCCAGTCGCCTATTTTGAGAGGATGCTGACTGCTCAATATCGCTCCCTCTCGTGTGGTGCGATGATCCACCGCCACTAAACGTAGGGACCCGCCCATCGAGGCGACTAATCTCTACCTCCAGCTCCAACCAATACCGCACCGAGTCCATCTCTCGCTGATGATACATAGCCAAAGTATCGTTGCACTGTGCTAGCTACGTCTGCAGGAGATCCCTCTCCCGCACAGCATTGGTCTCCTCATCCTATCGGCGGTACGCAACCCATGATTTGATTGACATGAATGATGCAAATTATGTGTGTATGTGATGTGGAACATAAATGAATGAGTATGTATGATGTGATTTGATTCAATATAAATTCTAGGTAAGAGGAACCCAATAATTTCATGAGGATGCACAGATGAATGTGTGGCAATAGAAGATAGTGGAATGTGTGCCTATGTGAAATATGAGGATTTTATCAAGTGATTAGTTGTCTATGTTGCATTTTACTTGTTATCACTTTGTGTTTCAAGGCCAAAATAAATGAATGGGGTTGTGAACTAATGACCTAGATATGCAATGGGTAGGTATGAAGTGCATGAACTAACGTGCGTGTATAAGAAACACATGAATGAAATGTATCTAAGGATGATGTGTAACTATAATGAAGAGACACTTGCTATAAGTAGAGGCAATGGTGATGTTGTTCACCCCTAATTTTGAAGCATGATGGATTTTTAAAAGAGTTTCTAGACACTCAAAAAACATAGTGTGAATAATAAAACTCGTCTAATAGTCACACAATATCCTATATATATCTGGACTAGACTAACTAAATATAAGTCTATCATAGACCTATGTGTGCACATGAAGTTAATTTATCAAATTTTAGGGAGGTTGGACTAACCCATTGTAAACTTAGAAAAAGTAGCTAGCTCATCCATAAGCGTGTTGTGATTTTTAGAAGAGAAGATCATTAGTGTGACAAATGTGTCACCACTTATAAGACTATTCCACTACTAGAAAAGCTCTTAGAGCCTATTGCTGGCGATGAAAATCACCCTGTGATGTTATTTTATTCCTAAGGATAAAAGGAATTTAATCATTTTGATAGTACACTTGGAGGATTTTTCTTTTGTTTTCTAATCCTCTTCCTTTTGATTTTTTTTTTGTGGTGTTCTTTTTTTGTAGTGTTCTTTTATTGGGCATTGTATTTTGTTTTCTACATGTTTTATATTTTTGTTTATGCTTGTCCATTTGTTTATCACCAAGCTTATTTTGATTCTACAAATTATGGGGTGACTAGGGGAAACCATTCACTAAATGGAAAGTCCTACACAAGGTGTTGTCTTCCTTAGACTCAAAATTGGCTTAAAGTGTGAAAGTATGAGTGTTCTATGAATGAACTTAATTCAATTAGGGTAGCCTTGAAATCTTGTAGAACATGATGACATTCGATACAAAGTGATTATACTGACAATTAATGGTTGAGAAACAAAAAATATTTGTGTGGTCATGCAATTAAGAATAGGACCAAACACCACAACAGTCATGCTAGCAAATGCAATTTTAACTCCTAAAAGTAGTACTATATGCAAACAATGGGTGGTCGATTCACAAATGGGATGTGAACATGATGATGAAAAATGCTGATACTGTGATATATACTAGAGGACCTAACATAAAAAAATACCTAAACTACATGGTGGTAGATGACTAACATATGTATGATATATCCAATGTGAGTGAGATAGGCAAACACAAGGCAATGTGTGTTTATATGATGTTTGATATTTTGGATGTGATCATGTAGACATATGTAGAAATACAATGAAGAGAATATCGATGTGTGGGAGTAGCAAATGTGAGTGATATGTTTGAATATGTATGAAAGAGTGATGTAAGTAATCCAAAAGTAGTAGATGCCTTTGTAATGGAGATAATTGTGAAGTGACACCAAAGGGATTTGATGTTTTTGGAATAAGCAAAGAAATAAAAAAAATGCATGAGATGAACGTAAAGTGGTATATCCCCATATGATATCCAATATATTGGACCAAATGAACAAATGGGAAAGAATGTACAAGCAAAGTAAAAGAATGCCAATGTAAGGTTGTATTAAGTGTGAGTGATACATATTAATGTGCATGACAAAGTAAAAGGAAAGAAAGAGAATGGCGAGAATAAGTTTAAAGAAAAATAGAAAAAGAAGAAAAGAAGCTCAAACTAAATCAAAAGTATGTAGTCGATCATAGCGTGACCATACAATGATGACATAGGATGAGAAAAGAAGAAGGGAAGAGAAGAAAAGAAGATTGAGCCAAGTCAAAAAGTATGTAGCCACTCAAAGTGTGACCATAAAACATTGAGAAGGTTCTAGAGAAAACAATAGAAAATGTGGAATGAATAATGAAGGAAAGAAGAAGAAAGAAAGAGAGAAGAAGAGGAGAGAAGAATTTCAAATCAAACCAAAGGTATGTAGCTACTTTAATCATAACCATACAATAGTGATATAATTATAGAAGAAGAGGCGAGGAATGGAAGAAAGAATAAATAAAATTAAAAATATATGCTAAATGTGATATGTACAGTGTGCAAGAGGGGGATGAGAGAATGAAACTACCCCCCAATATTGGGGAATGTGGGAAGAGGGAGATGAAACTCCTCCCTAGTATGATGAATGGGTTAGAAGAGGATGAACTCCTCCTCCCCCAATATGTACAAGAGAAGCAAATATGGGGAAATGCTAATAAGCAGTGAGGGAATGTATATATGCAAAGAAATAAAAAGAAGAGCAAAAAATACTACAAAGCAGGTGAACATGCTAAGCAAGTGGGGGATGCTATCATGAAGATCATTAAAGGCTAACTGTAAGATCAGTGTGACTACCACTTTGGTAAGAAATGTGATCATGGACTTGATGAACCTAGTGAGGTCTAGATGAAGATGATGAAGTTCTACTGTGTGATCATGGCAAGATGACATAGGGTGATGAATCTGGAGATGTGCCTTGATGATGAGTGGAAGAGAGAATGATGGATTTGTTGCAAGTTATCTTCATCCATCATGTTACAAACAAGGTGTTCAAAATACAACAAGTGTTGATATCATGCCCCTATTTGTGATGATAAACATAGAATTGGTGCTCATTGTACCCATTTGGTTTCAGATGGTGTGGATTAACTAGTTTGAACTTAGGTAAAACTAGAAGCTCTACATGATGTAGTTGTTAGAAAGTGTAAGATAAGATCTCAAGGAGAGCTAGTGTAGGATGAGTGAAGCATGTGAGCTACGATGATCAAGTATAGGGTGGACTAGGTAGGGATGGAATCAATGCCTTCCTAGGTTTTTGAGGATCTCATGCTAGAGGAAGCGATATGGGTGGAATCAAAGGAATTAGAGAATATATCATGAATGAGTGATGAGTGGATCCATGATATTTGCAATGGCTAAGATGTAACTCAAGATTATCGAGACGTTCCAATATGGATTTTAGGTCGATGGATGAATATGATGATGGATATGGTGGTGTAAAGGTGGGATAAGTGGGGATGCCATTCATGGTGGATGGTGGTTGACACAAAAGTGAATATGAAGATGAATGAGAGGAATAAAGTTAGAATGGGGACTGATGAGGTTATGGTGATGTGGGTACCAATTGTGTGATGTGAAATAGAAATCAAGGTGAAGGGGGAAGAGGAGGTGAAGGTGATGCTCGGGTAGACTAAAAATGATGTAAAGGAGATATGCATGTAGATGAGAGGATGGGACTTGTATGTGATCTCAAAGGTGAAATAATACAACTATCCTAATGCATGAGGTCCCGATCATAGGATGAAATCCAACTAACTCACCTATGAAGTGGGTTCAAGGGATGATGAGGGCTGTATTGGCTATCATTTTTGATGTGGAAAGGAATAGATGAATGCTTATGGTGAAGAGAAGATGTAGATGGGTTTGTCTTGCTCAAGTGAGAGGAAAATGATAAGAGGTCATCATCAGAATGAGAGAAGACTAATGGATCTAGTGTGCATGGTCAAGAAGATATGGGTGGAGGGGTGTTATCTAAATGTGAAAAAATATATGAATGTCGAGAATGGGTAGAAATGGTGTCCTCTAGATGAACTGGTGAATTGTCTTATGGAGGAAGTAGCATAGGAAAAGTTTCCATAGCTAGGAATGTATGTGTGTGGGAGTCAACCTTAGGTAAGGAGACTAATTGAATAATAAAATACTAGAAAAACCTTAGTTTATACAAAATATAAGGTGAAAAATTATCATAATGATGTTCCAAAAGCAACTAGACCTTTCTATGAAACAAAAAAATTTGATCGCTAGGTAGGGTGCGACTGAACTAGGTCATTGGGTACCTAGCTACTATATCTAAAATAGATGACAAAGACTAAAAATTGATAGAACTATGTCCAGGGATGTGGGAAACCTATTTTTATGGGTTTTTCAACTTGTTTCGGTGAGTTTTGTAACCAGTTTTTGTGTGTTTTGTGAGAGAAATCCAATCAATGACAAGAAACAAACATGTACAAGCTAAAATTTTGCAAAGTGTGTTTTGATATTGGAATATCCCTAAAATTAAAATAAAAGTGGGTGTGATGGATATCTTAAAAAAATGTGCATCATAGCATAGAACATTTTACAACATCCAAAAGTGCATAAAATAGAACTATGTGTACAACATGCGAATGACGAGTAAGCGAAAGGCACAAAAAAAAGACAACTAAAAAATAGGGAACTCAAAATGCTCTGATGAGTCCAAAATTTTATTACAAAAAGAGTTTGCATTGTCTAATGTTCTACTACTGGCCTAGTCGGGTATTTTATTAACCCTTTCATTTAAGGCATACACAATAACAATAGTTGTATCCACTGATTATTTGTAAAGCCCTGTGGTAAAGGGGTTTGCTAATATTGCCCACTCTTAGGGTCTCTCAAGAGTAGGGTATTTTCTAGTGATGAAGTCCAAAAAACCACTCATGGGGGACTACTAAGGTGTGTAGGGGGTGATATGGTGGAAGGAGATGAAATCCAACATCACCAATCTTGAGTGGAGATTGGTGATGAAATTCAACCTTACCAATATTTAAGTTGAACGTGAAGTGTGTGTGTTCTAATATAAGAAAGAAAGAAATGTCTTTTCAAAAGTGAAATGCCTTTTTGAGAAAGATAAGAAACACAACAAAGAATGATGCAACCCATTCCTTCAATTTTTCTTTTGTTTTTAAAAATGAAATGTGCTTTGCAAACTAAAAGCAAGTGTAATGAACTATGCATAGTGAGTTTTGTAGCACTAGATATATTCACAAAGTATAAACAATATGATCTACAATCCCTTCAAATTTTGCTATTTTTGAACTAAATAGAAAGGTTTTATTGAGTTTACTTGTATCTCTAGCTCTTTTAAGTCCTTTTGGATGGATTTCTATGATTTAATTACACTTTTGTTTGGGTCACTGGGTACCTGGCGACTGCATTGGGTCACACCCTACCTAGTGACTATGATAAAAATACACTTTTGGACCAGATATAAGTTTTAGGATAGTGAAAATTGCTATAGACAGGTACTTAAAACCATAAAAACCAGTAAATCACCTTCTATGGATAGACTAAATATCTAAACAAGCTAAATATGAAGTAAAAACAATCTTGCAAAGGTAGTGCAGTGCCAAATTTTGCAAGAGTACAAGATATAATTTTTTTGAAAAGGTGGCATGGTACCAAGTATTGCAAGAGTACAAGATCTAGTAATTGTGCAAAGGTGGCATGGTGTCAAGTTTTACAAATAATCTTACAAGGTGGCATGGTGCCAAATTTTGTAAGAAGGCTAGAAACATCCAAGTGTTAGTAAAATAACATGATATCAAGTTATGCTAAACAGAAAATGGTATCCATATTGCAAATGTGGTAGGTTTATGAATATTGCAATCACATTTACAAGTTGGGGTGGTGCCAAGTTTCACAAGAGGCCACAATAATGAATATGTTAGCAATGGTGGTATGGTACAAAATATTACTAAAAATAATCTTGCAAGGTGGCATGGTGCTGAATT
Source organism: Wollemia nobilis (assembly GCA_028583015.1). NCBI lineage: Eukaryota > Viridiplantae > Streptophyta > Pinopsida > Araucariales > Araucariaceae > Wollemia > Wollemia nobilis. The sequence goes on along the minus strand of JAQPPZ010016509.1, from coordinate 2,108,434 downwards.
TTGTAAGGGTTCCAAATTCACAAAGAAGGGTTGATTATACCTTTTGATGATGCTAGTTTCTTTAGGCTTTTTGTAGCTATGGTGGATGTCTTTTAGTAAGGGGAGAACAATCCCATATAGGGGTAAATAAGTCCCCTAGTCTTACCTAAAACTCTTTGGTTGTTGTAGGCTATATCATGAGTGGCTTCTACACCATTTCCATGGGTTTTTTCTTCAGTCGTAGAGTACCTAGAAACTGGATTGGGTCACACCCTACCTTGCGACTAAAATTTGTAGATAAAAAAAATAGCTATCTAAGTTTGAGCTGAGTTTTTAGGGTTTTGTGAGCTTTCAGGTGGTTTTTGGATCTCTTGTAACACAAAATTCAAAATTATCTAATCAATAAAATAAGATAACTAACAAGAAATAAAGCAAGTGGGGGTCCCATCGGGTGTGCCAAAATGAACTCAATGGAAAACTGACATAAATTCTATAAAATTGTATTATATTCAAAAATGGATTACAAGTGTTCCTTTTCACAATTTTACCTTAGCAGGCTACAAAACAAGGGTTCAACATGGTGAATGTCTCTTTTCTTGAAGTAAATTGTTGACTACATCCTGGATTGGTCTTCCAATGCTCAAGGGATGTGCACCTAGTGCATGAATTCCATAGTTAGTCGAACCATCCTCTAGATTTTTTTGACCTATAAAATAGGGTTAGTGTATTTGGGGACCTATCATGGATCAGATACCATAGTAATTAAGACAAATGATGCTGAATAAAGAATTAAAAAGAATTTAAAAAGTCACTAAAATTGACTTAAAATTATAAAAAAATAGTAAAGTATACTTGTAAGGAGGTGTATCGCTCCAAATTTTTCGCATCCTTACCTTCAGGCTATTGGATCCGTGCCCGAAAGGAGGATGGGAAAAGGATGGTGCGGTACCTCGGACTGAGAGGACTTTGCGAAGGTCCCGCATCTCAAGGGAGGTGTATTTTGATGATTTTTCGACGGATGGTGGGTTCACCAGGAAACATTTAAGGGCAGTTTCCATGCCTAGGTTTGGAATGTGTTTTAATGTGTTCATTTTTAACTTTAAGCATTCATATCCTAGGTTTGGAAAAATGAATCTAGATTAATCTACATGAAAATGCAAATTCAATGAATATAGAAAATAAATTTAAAGACATAAAACAGAGAATTTACAGAGTACAAATGAGGAATACCTGATCCGGATGTCTGGTGATGATTCTGACGTTTGAAGTAGTCAGGATCGTCTGGAATTCGACAGAATTGTCTGAGATCTGACAGAATCATCTGAGATCTGACAGAATCATCTGAGATCTGATGAATTCGTCAAACGAATTCATCAGAGACCTGCAAGCAAAAAAATAGATACAAAATACAACGAATACTACTGTGCTAACAGAGGGAAACAACACCAAATGACTGTATGAATACTGAGTAATAGTTATGAACATAAATTCAAGAAAATTACGATATTCTAATGACAAATCATGATCTTAGTATGCAATCTAAGCTAAATGGGTGAACTCCAAATGCAAAATAACATAAACACTGAATAAACTATCTAATTTGTAGACTAAAATAGCAAAGAGAAGGTTGAGAAATGCGAACTTCAGGCACTGATTGCCTCAATATGAAATGCAGTCGAGATCATCTCGCATCAGTACGAAATCGCCTCAAATTCGATAGGTTCGCCTTCGATCTGAACAGGTTCGTCGACGACGATGTGTGCTGGCTTCGGCTGAAAAATAGTGATGTACCTGCAAAAAAATTGGTATGGGACCAGTGCAAATGAAAAATTGGGATGGTTCAACGTAGATGGAGTTAAATTGCAGAGAATTTCAGCCAGGGGGTGCTAAGGGAATATCTTAGGATTAAATAGGCTTAGGGGAGTAGTTAGGAGGTTGGAGATTATCCCAATTTGGGAGATCTCCAACGGGGGAGGGTCCCTAACGGCGCAGACACGCTTCTGCCCGGATTGGAGACCCATTGGAACAGAAGCTAATTGTGCAAAATTATTTTTGCGACAAGATCGTCTGGACATCCTAGCCCAGACGAAATCGTCAGATCTGGGGCGATATCATCTGATCGACGACGATATCATCAAACGATCAAAACAACCTCTAAAAATGGTGTAGAAAATGGGGAAATGGATTACCCGACGGTTAACGGGCGGTTTGGGAGGTTAAATTTGAATTTTAAATTATTTACTAAGGTGAATGTAATTATTATAATTTTACTGTGCCAATTTTAGGGTGCTACATTTTGCCCCCTCTTTAGCAAATTTTTCGAAGAAAATGCGTTAAAGATGAGTTCTTCTCGATCTACAAGAAAGCAAAAATTATTCCCATTTTTAGGCGATGATTCTTGGTCAAATCGTACGACAGCTTACTATGGTGCCCCCTCCGTGTTTTTACCCAAATCGAACATTTGAGGTAAAAACGCGAAAAGCAAAAAATTATTTTTGAATAAAATTAAAAAAAATAGGGTAAAACCCTAATTCATTTTTACTGTTCATTTTTTGGTTTTTAGAGCTCTGAAGCAAAAATGGTGGAGACGACGCACAGATCGACAGAGGTCCGGTGCGGTCTACGGGTAAGAGTCCAGACTTAACTAGGATGCTTTAATTTTAATTTACATGCTTTGTAGGTAATTTTTAGATGATTTTTGAGCATCGCGGCCGTTTTTGGGCTGTCGATGTCATCGGGACAAAATCGTCCCGATTTCGATGAAATCATCTCAATTTCAGCATTTTTGCCCAAGGGCGAAATCGACGAAAGGGGGACGATTTCGTCAAATTAGAGACAATTTCGGCTTGCAAAATCGGAGACAATTCTGCTCAAATTTGGGACGATATCATCCAATAGTGGGCGATATCATCAATTGCACAAAATTGAATTTTAACTTGCATTATTGATTACTTAAATTGTTTATTAATGATTGTTTGTTGTTTTGTTGTTTATGTTTGTAGAGAGGATTACTAAAGAGCAGGGAATGGAAGTACGGAGGGTTGAAAGATGACTTGGCCGCTCTCACACAGGTCGAATGAGATCAGCTGGCATAGGCCGGCTTGCAGCATGTGGCAGAGATGCCACAAGTATCTACAGATATGGGGCTTCTAATAGCCCTAGTAGAGAGGTGGTATCCGGGTTCTTCCTATTTCCGGCTATCGACAGGGGAGATGACTCCCACACTAGAGGATGTATGGAGGATTCTGAGAATCCCCATACAAGGACGACTGATTACTCCTACGGCCAATCAGGGCCACGCTATGGGACGACTGTGTGGTGACCCAAGATTTGCCCTGGAGAAGGGCGGAGTTAATATCGAGGCACTGCGCCAGATGCCTGGGGCATCTAGGCTCACACGGGTACTAGCTGGAGTGGTTGGTGGACTTCTGTTGTGCCACCAGAGCGGGTGTAAGGTGCCATGGATGCTCGTAGATGTGATCTACGATATGCGGGATCACAACTACAGGTTCTCTTGGGGCAGTTTTGTTCTATGCCGATTGTACAGGATCCTGTATGGGGTCGTGTACAAGGGCGGCCGATGTCTGGTCATGACATCGCTCTTACGAGTTTGGTGCTGGGAGCACATTACAGTGCAGAGGCCGATAGGGCTTCCCTCTGATAGGGGTAGACGGGGAGAGGCCCCGAGTCTTCTACTGGTGGCTCCGAAGAGGGTCACAGCGGCGTATTGACCTCCCTATGTCCCGGAGGCTATTGGATGACCTAGTCCCGGATCAGATCACCTAGAGGCCATGGAGGGAGCATCCAGGGTGGGCCAAGGATGGTCAGGAGTTGGCTCACGTCAGGCGAGTCTGTTGGCTACGGATGGAGAGAGGAGAGGTGGAGCTCCACCGCTATGACCAAGTTTTGAGGCAGTTCGGTTTGTAGAAGGGGATCCCATCTTTGAGGGATTACGAGTTTTCCTAGACTGTCTAAGATAACACCACAGTTAGCGGGGCTCCCGACATGCAGCGGTTCTAGAGCCAGGACGTGGATGATGCCCCCATACATCCAGTGGATGGGGATGATGTAGGGGTAGCCGATGGCTACGATGCCTGGTACGTAGGCATCCGCCCTCCTTGGATGACGAGGGCACAGGGTCCGATTCATGCGATTGTGCATCGGATAGGGATGTGGTGCCAGGCAGGGATGGAGGCGGCCCAGGGTCACGACGAGAGAGAGGCGAGGAGGCCACAGGCATAGGAGAGGCTACGACAGAGGGAGAGGAGGGAGGCGAGACCCCCATCTCCATAGAGGGAGAGGCCACCATCGCCCGATAAGGGCAAGGGTGTAGACACAAGAGAGAGTAGCGAAACAACTACTCTCCGGGCGGAGAGAGATCGTCTGAAGGCCCAGGTGCAGACATTTTCGCTATTATAGACCATTTCATGGAGTCTTCGCTCACTCGGTCGTCAAGCTAGTCCCATTTATAGAAATATTGTTAAAAGTAAAAGAGTGCTTAAGAACTGTCTTAAGACTTTGGTGTAATAGTGCAAATGATGATGATGATGATGGTTTGTTTTCGGATTTTCATAAAAAATATGCATGAAATGATATTAAAATAATTTTTGCTAGGCATAAATTCCTAAGTGTGATAAAATTTTTGGGTAACTCTTTAGGAATTATACCATCATTGCAAATTTGAAGGTTGACATAATGACATGAAATAGTGAAAATGGGTTTGCTTTTTAAAAGCATAGTTTGTGTAACATAATGAATTAAGTCATATGGTTTTCATGATTTGTAATAAATGGGGAATAAAAATTGTTACAATGGTTTGCGCTAGGCATAGAATATGTAGGTATAGACAGGTAAAAGTTTTAGGATAGTGAACATTGCTATAGACAGGTACTTAAAACCATACAAACCAGTAAATCACCTTCTATGGATAGACTAAATATCTAAACAAGCTAAATATGAAGTAAAAACAATCTTGCAAAGGTAGTGCAGTGCCAAATTTTGCAAGAGTACAAGATATAATTTTTTTGAAAAGGTGGCATAGTACCAAGTATTGCAAGAGTACAAGATCTAGTAATTTTGCAAAGGTGGCACGGTGTCAAGTTTTGCAAATAATCTTACAAGGTGGCACGGTGCAAAATTTTGTAAGAAGGCTAGAAACATCCAAGTGTTAGTAAAATAACATGATATCAAGTTATGCTAAACACAAAATGGTATCCATATTGCAAATGTGGTAGGTTTATGAATATTGCAATCACATTTACAAGGTGGGGTGGTGCCAAGTTTCACAAGAGGCCACAATAATGAATATGTTAGCAATGGTGGTATGGTACAAAATATTACTAAAAATAATCTTGCAAGGTGGCACGATGCTGAATTTTGTAAGGGTTCCAAATTCACAAAGAAGGGTTGATTATACCTTTTGATGATGCTAGTTTCTTTAGGCTTTTTGTAGCTATGGTGGATGTCTTTTAGTAAGGGGAGAACAGTCCCATATAGGGGTAAATAAGTCCCCTAGTCTTACCTAAAACTCTTTGGTTGTTGTAGGCTATATCATGAGTGGCTTCTACACAATTTCCATGGGTTTTTTCTTCAGTCGTAGAGTACCTAGAAACTGGATTGGGTCACACCCTACCTTGCGACTAAAATTTGTAGATAAAAAAAATAGCTATCTAAGTTTGAGCTGAGTTTTTAGGGTTTTGTGAGCTTTCAGGTGGTTTTTGGATCTCTTGTAACACAAAATTCAAAATTATCTAATCAATAAAATAACTAACAAGAAATAAAGCAAGTGGGGGTCCCATCGGGTGTGCCAAAATGAACTCAATGGAAAACTGACATAAATTCTATAAAATTGTATTATATTCAAAAATGGATTACAAGTGTTCCTTTTCACAATTTTACCTTAGCAGGCTACAAAACAAGGGTTCAACATGGTGAATGTCTCTTTTCTTGAAGTAAATTGTTGACTACATCCTGGATTGGTCTTCCAATGCTCAAGGGATGTGCACCTAGTGCATGAATTCCATAGTTAGTCGAACCATCCTCTAGATTTTTTTGACCTATAAAATAGGGTTAGTGTATTTGGGGACCTATCATGGATCATATACCATAGTAATTAAGACAAATGATGCTGAATAAAGAATTAAAAAGAATTTAAAAAGTCACTAAAATTGACTTAAAATTATAAAAAAAATAGTAAAGTATACTTGTAAGGAGGTGTATCGCTCCAAATTTTTTGCATCCTTACCTTCAGGCTATTGGATCCGTGCCCGAAAGGAGGATGGGAAAAGGATGGTGCGGTACCTCGGACTGAGAGGACTTTGCGAAGGTCCCGCCTCTCAAGGGAGGTGTATTTTGATGATTTTTCGACGGATGGTGGGTTCACCAGGAAACATTTAAGGGCAGTTTCCACGCCTAGGTTTGGAATGTGTTTTAATGTGTTCGTTTTTAACTTTAAGCATTCATATCCTAGGTTTGGCCAAATGAATCTAGATTAATCTACATGAAAATGCAAATTCAATGAATACAAAAAATAGATTTAAAGACATAAAACAGAGAATTTACAGAGTACAAATGAGGAATACCTGATCCGGATGTCTGGTGATGATTCTGATGTTTGAAGCAGTCGAGATCATCTGGAATTCGATAGAATCATCTGAGATCTGACGTAATCATCTGAGATCTGACGAATTCGTCAGAGACCTGCAAGCATAAAAATAGATACAAAATACAACGAATACTACTGTGCTAACCGAGGGAAACAACACCAAATGACTGTATGAATAACTGAGTAATAGTTATGAACAGAAATTCAAGCAAATTACGATATTCTAATGACAAATCATGATCTTAGTATGCAATCTAAGCTAAATGGGTGAACTCCAAATGCAAAATAACATAAACACCGAATAAACTATCTAATTTGCAGACTAAAACAGCAGGAGAGAAGGTTGAGAAATGCAAACTTCGAGCACCGATTGCCTCAATATGAAATGCGATCGAGATCGTCTCGCATCGCATACGAAATCGCCTCGAATTCGACAAGTTCGCCTCCGATCTGAACAGGTTCGTCGACGACGATGTGTGCTGGCTCCGACTGAAAAACAGTGATGTACCTGCAACAAAATTGGTATGGGACCAGTGCAAATGAAAAATTGGGATGGTTCAACGTAGATGGAGTTAAATTGCAGAGAATTTCAGCCAGGGGGTGCTAAGGGAATAGCTTAGGATTAAATAGGCTTAGGGGAGTAGTTAGGAGGTTGGAGATCATCCCAATTTGGGAGATCTCCAACGGGGGAGGGTCCCTAACGGTGCAGACACGCTTCTGCCCGGATTGGAGACCCGTTGGAACAGAAGCTAATTTTGCAAAATCAGTTTTGCGACAAGATCGTCTGGACGTCCTAGCCCAGACGAAATCGTCAGATCTGGGGCGATATCGTCTGATCGGCGACGATATCGTCAAACGGTCAAAACAACCTCTAAAAATGGTGCAAAGAAAAAGGGGAAACGGATTACCCAGCGGTTAACGGGCGGTTTGGGAGGTTAAATTTGAATTTTAAATTATTTACTAAGGTGAATGTAATTATTATAATTTTATTGCACCAATTTTAGGGTGCTACATTTTGCCCCCTCTTTAGCGAATTTTTCGAAGAAAATGCGTTAAAGATGAGTTCTTCTCGATCTACGAGAAAGCAAAAATTATTCCCATTTTTAGGCGACGATTCTTGGTCGAATCGTACGACGGCTTACTATGGTGCCCCCTCCGTGTTTTTACCCAAATCGAACGTTTGAGGTAAAAACGCGAAAAAGCAAAAAATTATTTTTGAATAAAATTAAAAAAAATAGGGTAAAACCCTAATTCATTTTTACTGTTCATTTTCTGGTTTTTAGAGCTCTGAAGCAAAAATGGTGGAGACGACGCACAGATCGACAGAGGTCCGGCGCGGTCTACGGGTAAGAGTCTAGACTTAACTAGGATGCTTTAATTTGAATTTACATGCTTTGTAGGTAATTTTTAGGTGATTTTTGAGCATCGCGGCCATTTTTGGGCCGTCGACGTCGTCGGGACGAAATCGTCCCGATTTCGACGAAATCGTCTCAATTTCGGAAATTTCGCCCAAGGGCGAAATCGACGAAAGGGGGACGATTTCGTCAAATTAGAGACGATTTCGGCTTGCAAAATCGGAGACGATTCTGCTCAAATTTGGGACGATATCGTCCAATAGTGGGCGATATCATCAATTGCACAAAATTGAATTTTAACTTGCATTATTGATTACTTGAATTGTTTATTAATGATTGTTTGTTGTTTTGTTGTTTATGTTTGCAGAGAGGATTACTAAAGAGCAGGGAATGGAAGTATGGAGGGTTGAGAGATGACTTGGCCGCTCTCACACAAGCAGAGCGAGATCAGCTGGCACAGGCCGGCTTGCAGCATGTGGCAGAGATGCCACAAGTATCTACAGATATGGGGCTCCTAACAGCCCTAGCAGAGAGGTGGTATCCGGGTTCTTCCTATTTTTGGCTATCGACAGGGGAGATGACTCCCACACTAGAGGATGTATGGAGGATTCTGAGAATCCCCATACAAGGACGACTGATTACTCCTACGGCCAATCAGGGCCATGCTATGGGACGACTGTGCGGTGACCCGAGCTTCACCCTGGAGAAGGGCGGAGTTAATATCGAGGCACTGCGCCAGATGCCTGGGGCATCTAGGCTCACACGGGTACTAGCTGGAGTGGTTGGTGGACTTCTGCTGTGCCACCAGAGCGGGTGCAGGGTGCCGTGGATGCTCGTAGATGTGATCTACGATATGCGGGATCACGGCTACAGGTTCTCTTGGGGCAGTTTTGTTCTATGCCGATTGTACAGGATCCTATATGGGGTCGTGTACAAGGGCGACCGATGTCTGGTCATGACATCGCTCTTACAGGTTTGGTGCTGGGAGCACATTGCAGTGCGGAGGCCGATAGGGCTTCCTCTGACAGGGGTAGACGGGGAGAGGCCCCGAGTCTTCTACTGGTGGCTCCGGAGAGGGTCACAGCGGCGGATTGACCTCCCTATGTCCCGGAGGCTATTGGATGACTTAGTCCCGGATCAGATCACCTGGAGGCCATGGAGGGAGCATCCAGGGTGGGCCGAGGATGGACAAGAGTTGGCTCACGTCAGGCGAGTCTGCTGGCTACGGATGGAGAGAGGAGAGGTGGAGCTCCACCGCTATGACCGAGTTTTGAGGCAGTTCGGTCTGCAGCAGGGGATCCCATCTCTGAGGGATTACGAGTTTTCTCGGACTGTCTGGGATAACACCACAGTTAGCGGGGCTCCCGACATGCAGCGGTTCTGGAGCCAGGACGCGGATGATGCCCCCATCCAGCCAATGGATGGGGACGACGCAAGGGTAGCCGATGGCTACGATGCCTAGTACGTAGGCATCCGCCCTCCTCGGATGACGAGGGCATAGGGTCCGATTCATGCGGTTGTGCATCGGATAGGGAGGCGGTGCCAGGCAATGATGGAGGCAGCCCAGGGTCACGACGAGAGAGAGGCGAGGAGGCCACAGGCACAGGAGAGGCCACGGCAGAGGGAGAGGAGGGAGGCGAGACCCCCATCTCCATAGAGGGAGAGGCCACCATCGCCCGATAAGGGCAAGGGTGTAGACACAGGAGAGAGTAGCGAGATGGCTACTCTCCGGGCAGAGAGAGATCGTCTCCAGGCCCAGGTGCAGACTCTATAGGATGAGGCTGCACGCCACCGAGCTGAGGTGTCACAGCTGCGGGACGAGATTGCATGCCTCAGGGCACGGGGCGGAGGGGCGAGCTCTGGAGAGCTGACACGGGCTATCGCCCAGCTGACATTCTATCAGACATTGTACTACCAGCTGGTGCCAGAGGCAGATAGACTACCCCTGCCAGCCAACATTGCAGATCCGATCAGGATCGGGTCATCGAGGACCACGTCCCGATCGAGGACTAGGACTACACAGACTGCGATGGGGCCACCTCGTCCACCTCAGGGCGGGGGAGGAGATGAGGCAGAGAGCTCGAGGGGCTCTCGAGGCTAGAGGGCTGGACTGACATTGTATTATATATATTTTTTTGTTGATAGAGGATTGAGTATGCCGAGGTACAGATTGTGGCATACCAATCCAGTTTTGATGATGTACATATACGGTTGTTGATATATATATGAGGTGATATAGTTTTGATCACATGACTTGTATTGTGTGGTGCTTATGATGCTTTTATGTTTGATTGATTGATGTGATAATTGGATGTAATTATGTCGTTGGAAATATTATAATTTGAATGTCATGCTTGTGATATTTTAAATGAAATAATCTGATGTAACAAATTGGTTGTTTGTAATGAAATGTGATAAAAAATAAAAAGAGACTTCTAACAATAATTTCAAAGGACATTGTCGCTATTATAGACCATTTCATGGAGTCGCCGCTCACTCGGTCGTCAAGCTAGTCCCATTTATAGAAATATTGTTAAAAGTAAAAGAGTGCTTAAGAACTGTCTTAAGACTTTGGTGTAATAGTGCAAATGATGATGATGATGATGGTTTGTTTTCAGATTTTCATAAAAATAGTATGCATGAAATGATATTAAAATAATTTTTGCTAGGCATAAATTCCTAAGTGTGATAAAATTTTTGGGTAATTCTTTAGGAATTATACCATCATTGCAAATTTGAAGGTTGACATAATGACATGAAATAGTGAAAATGGGTTTGCTTTTTAAAAGCATAGTTTGTGTAACATAATGAATTAAGTCATATGGTTTTCATGATTTGTAATAAATGGGGAATAAAAATTGTTACAATGGTTTGCGCTAGGCATAGAATATGTAGGTATAGACTTATACCATCATCGCGAAAATCCAAAAAAGATAGTTTTATTGCATGGTTGATTTTTGATGAACAGAAAATATAAAAATGAGGACTTGCGCTAGGCATAAAATTCCAATTTTGGTGTTGGAACTATACCATCGTCGCGAAAGTCAACCAGATATATATGTATATGTTTTGATTGTATAGTTTGAAAGAAATTTTTGATTTTTCTATTATATAGTTGTCTTTGTGGTAGACAACTGTACTTGATTTATTCCAAACAAGTTGCAAAAATAATATTTCAAAGGATTTTGAAGACAAAAGTTAGATTTATAAGGAATCCCATGTGCATATGTGAATTCATTTCCAATCTTGACTTATCATAATGATACACAAAATCTCTCAAATACAAATGTGTGTGCAATTGCATTGTTCATTTACCAGTTTTGAGCAAGATAATATGATGCAAGTGATTTGAAGAAACCAAATAAGTGTTCATTAACCATGATGTAGATGCATATAACCATGCTAGACTACTATGTAGGTCGGATTATCAAGAGCTAGCTAATCCATAAGCAGACATAGGTCTGTACAAAAGAAGGTCGCTAATGTGACAGACATATCACCACGCTAGGAGTTACCCAAGGCCAAGCAGGTTGGGCACAAACCACCTGTTATGGGGCTTACCTCACAGTTTTCGAATAATTGAGAATTCCAGGGATTCAAGCTCATCAACCCTTCTTTTCTTTTCAAAGGGTAGGGAAAGGGATTTTATTGCTTTCTTGCTTTTGCTTTTCTTTTGTATTTTTTGCTTGATAATGCTTGGAACATTGTTGTAATGATATAAAAGAACATTTTTCTTTTCTCTTTTTTTCTTTTTTCTTGAACTTTTCTTTTCTTTTTCTTTGCTAGGGATACTTGCTCGGATTAGCTGTAGAGCAAGGGATTTTTATTCTGGGTAGGGGTGAGCTTGTCCTTTTGCCAATTCTCAAAGATTCTAGACCATGTGCATGATAGGATAGCAGGGGAAACTTTTCGCTCAAGAAATCACTTCTACTATGTAGCAAAACATGGAAATTACAAATATAATCATTTTATTGTGAAAAGATGTGCTTGGTTTAAGTAAATAACAAGATCAATTCTCTATGCTCAAACTTTATTTAATTGAATTTTGTGGACTTTGATATAAGAGAGATTAGTAATCATGCCAGATAAAATCAAGATATTTATTGTTGTGAGTGTGCAAGTGAGGGATTCCAAATAAATGGTAATTTATCCAAAATAATTTGAAACGTATAACTGCAACATTTGTAAGAAAATATATATAAACACTTTTGAGAAGTTTTGAGAATGTTGACTCTCTCTTTCTTCTTTATTTTATTTTGGTTTCGAAAGAGTCAAGCATATAGCTGTTTTTATATTTTTATCATTATTTTGATGTTTGGTTTGATTTTTGTTTTTGAGCAAAAAATTTAACAAGTGCCATAAATAAATGCAATAGATAGTTTTGAAGATTTTTGATGATTATGAATATTTTTGATGTTTTTGGATTTTTATAAATTTGAAAGAAATATAAGACAAAATTTTTGAAACATTATAAACAACTATATACAAAGATGAAATGACCAAATTTATGCATAGTAACGTTTAAGATGCAAAATATTCATGGGTTCTTTAAGTTCTTTACCATCTAAGGTGGATAATTTGTATGCTCCTGATTCAAATTTAGCAGTAATAATGTATGGTCCGAGCCAGTTGGGCTCAAATTTACCTTTAAGGTCCTTAGTTGCATTTGTATTTTTTTGATTTTCTTTTAAAACAAGGTCGCCGATCTCAAAGGATCGATGACGAACTTTCTTAGCATATGATCTTTTAAGCTTGTTTTGGTAAGCACGGAGATGTTCCAAAGCATTGATGCATTTTTCATCTAGGAGTTCCAGTTGACTGAGTCTGCCAGCACGATATTCATCTCCTACTTCGGTATCTTGAAGTAGCAGAGCCAAAGAAGGAACTTCCAATTCAAATGGAAAACTGCTTCAGCACCATATACCAAAACAAATGGTGAAGTTCCCGTGGGGGTTCGAACACTAGTTCGATAAGCCCACAAGGCTGGATATAATTGAATGTGCCAGTCACGGCCAGTTTTATTGACTAATCTTTTGAGAATTTTGATTAAGGTTTTGTTAGATGCTTCTGCTTGACCATTACCCTGAGGATAATAGGGAGTGGACCAGCGATGTTGAATCTTATATTTTTGGCATAATTTTTTAACATCTTTATTTTTGAAGCAAGTTCCATTGTCAGAGATGAGATTGGCAGGAATTCCGAACCTGCAAATGATTTGATTAAAAATAAATTTAGAAACTTGTGTGCCAGTGCAGGAAGCTAAAGGCATAGCTTCGACCCACTTCGTGAAATACTCAGTGGCGGTTATGATGAACTTGTGTCCATCAGATGACACAGGATTGATTTTGCCAATAATATCCAAGCCCCATTTAGAAAAGGGCCAAGGAGATGAAATAGCCTGTAGCTCTTGTGCAGGCGCATGGACAAGGTCAGCATGTTTTTGACACTTGTCGCAATGGCGCACATACTCATGTGCATCCGTTTCCATGGTAGGCCAAAAGTATCCTATCCGAAGGAGCTTTTTAGCAATGACACTACCACTAAAGTGTCCTCCACAAGATCCATCGTGGGCTTCACTCAAGGCTGATTTAGACTCTTCTAAGTTTAAACATCTTAATAGGATACCTTCAAAAGATCTCCTATATAAAGTATTGCCAATTATTACAAATCGACTTGCTCGTCGACGTAATAACCGACGCTGGTTTCTATTAGAATTGGCAGGGAAAGTCCCATTTTGGAGAAAATCAAATATGTCTATATACCAAGGTTCAGGAGTAGTTTCATTGATTAGAAACACATCCAAAGGCTCTAAGCATGACTTATTTGAAGCGGGTTCCTGGAGTCGACGAATAATGATAGTGGCATATTCGTCATCTAACTCCAAGGGCAGGAGAGATGCAGTCGCGGCCATAGCATCAGCTGCACGGTTGCTAGTTCGAGGAATAGCTTCCAAGGTAACTTGATCAAATAAAGACATTAATTGTAAAACATAGGCCTTATATGGGCACAGTTTATCATCTCTGGTCTGATAAACTTCATTAATTTGGTTTATAACCAGTTGAGAATCACCAAAAACTAAAAGATGTTTAATTTTTAGCGCTAGGGCAGCTCGTAATCCAAGGATTAGAGCTTCATACTCAACGAGTATTGTTGGTGCAAGCAAATGTCAATTTGAAGGACAGAGGAATAAGATGTTTTTGTGGAGATATTAAAATAATACCCGCACTCAGCCCCACTCATGCATCGGGCTCCATCAAAGTATAAGGACCATTGTTCGGTATGGTCTCGCCTCTAATTGAAGGCATTCATCTGGAAACTCGATGATGAGGGGATGGGTAGACTCTAAGGGTGCAGCAGCTAATTGATCTCGCTATGATTTGACCCTTAACAGACTTCTGTCCTATGAATGTGAGATCAAACTCGCTTAGAGCAAGAACCCACTTGGCTGTGCGACCCGATAAATAAGGTCGACTCATGAGATACCTTAAGGGATCATATTTAGCAATGACATAAGTTTTTTGACTAAGCATATAATGTCGTAATTTTTGCGTAGCAAACACGACTGCTAGACATAGTTTTTCCAACGCTGTATAGCGGGTTTCATAACTGATGAAGGTTCGGCTAATATAATAATTAGCACGTTCTCTCTTTTCATCATCAAGTTGAGCTAACATAGCCCCTAAGGCAGAATCTAAAGCTGAAATATATAGGAGAAATGGGCGATCAGATTTAGGTGGTGAAAGCACAGGTGGATTAAGGAGGTATTGTTTGAGAAGTTCAAAAGCTTCTCTACATTCTGTGTCCCAATTAAAAGGGACATCCTTCTTAAGGAGTTTAAGAAAGGGACCAGTTTTGTCCGCCAGCTTATCGATGAAGCGACGGATGGCTTGAAGTTTACCTTGTAAACTTCGTAACTCAGATATATTAGTAGGTGCGGGCATATCAGTGATGGCCGCAATCTTGAGAGGGTCGATTTCAATACCACGTAAAGAAACTAAAACCCCTAATAGTTTGCCGGATTTAACTCCGAATATGCATTTTGTTGGATTTAATCGAATGAGATATTCTCGTAATCGATTAAAGACTTTCCTCAAATCATCTAAATGATTATTTTCAATAATAGAGCGAGCTATAATATCATCCACATAATCATGTAGGATATCATGCATCATATCATGAAAAATGTAGGTCATAGCTCGTTGATAAGTTGCACCGACGTTCTTTAAGCCAAATGGCATCACTTTCCAAAAAAAGGTACCCCAGGGGGTAATAAAGGTTGTTTTAGCCTGGTCTTCAGGAGCTATCCGAATTTGATTATAACCGGAGAATCCATCCATTAAGGACATCATCCCACTCCCGGCAGTGAAGTCAATGATTTGATCCATGTTTGGAAGAGGAAAGTCATCTTTAGGGCATGCAACGTTAATATCTCTAAAATCTATGCAAACCCTAACTTTGGTAGCTTCTTTCTTGGTGACTGGAACTACATTTGAGATCCATTCAGCATAATCAATAGCTTGTATAAAGATAACATTCAGGAGTTTTTCTAACTCCCCTTTGACTAGCAGAGCCACTTTGGGATGCATTTTTCTAAGTTTTTGTTTAACAGGTTTAGCATCCGGATGGACCACTAGATGATGCATGACTACGAAAGGGTCTAGACTTGGCATATCTTCGTATGTCCAAGCGAAGACATCTTCATACTCTTTAAGGAATGCAATGTATTGTTCTTGTTTTTCTTGACTTAATTCTGATCCAATATTGATTATGTGAGGATTGTCCTCAGTTCCAATATTAATTTTAATGACGTTTTCTACCTTCATATGTAGATCTCTTTCAAAGTTAGGTGGGGCGGGTGAAACGCCCAATTCTTGTAATTCTTGTAAGGTTAATTTAGATAATTCATCTTGAGGATTAGTGGCCTCAAGTTGGGCTATAGTTGGTATAGAACCATCAAAATAAAATCCATTGTGTAACATCTCTTCAACAGAGACATCATGGAAGATATCTCCTTCCAACTCTTCATCGGGGTCAACAATCATTTCAGGGTAAGCTATGGATAGCATGTTGCATGAAAACGACTGATTTTTAAGAGGCAAATCAACATGCCTATCCAAATAATCTTGATAACATATGAGATGATCATCATCCTCAAAAGGAAAGGGTTGACCCTTATTAGGAAATAGGCCCACACCACAGAGGGCGGGCCACGGTTCTACCTCGAAAGGTTCTTTCATGCCATTTTGGGAAGGTCCCAAGCCTTTCCCTTTATATCCCATTTTAAGCATCATGGGTTTAGCTTTAATATAATCATTGGTAAAATAACACCGAGCATATCCTTCATGATGAGTTTTGATATTCCGAGGGATTCTTCCCCAATCATATCCTTTATAAATGAAGGCACAACTCCCGACTTGGTAAGTACTTCCCATAGGTTGTGGGAGGCCTAAAGTACGAGGAGATGGCGGCAAGTTATTTAAAAGGTTTGAATCTTGCATGAAAGCATTTGTTTTTTCTGATATTAAGGTTGTGGATAAATCTGGTAAAAGTTCATCAGAAAGGGCATAAGATGTAGAAGGCTTATTACCTATGTCTTGAGATGTGGAAGGTATGATAGTTGTTTCTAGAAGATTTGAATTTATAGGGGTAGAATTTGAAGGATTGGTTGTAGATTTAAGATCTTTTTGAGGTTCTAGAGTAATTTGTTTAGAGGGTTGTTGGTCTATATAGGAGGATGAAATTAATGGAGGGGAAATAGGTGAAGTTATGGGTGTATGTTTCACAGTTTTAGATGAAAAATAAGAACTAGGATGTGTGGATGACAGAGCAGGGCAAAATTGCACTCCAACGGGTTCTGCCAAAGCACACATATCAAAAGGTCTAGGGTCACCATGAATAGTGACCAACTGATTTTTAAACTCGAATTTAACACATTGGTGTAAAGTTGATGGGACCGCTCGCATGGCATTGATCCAAGGGCGACCCAAAAGTATATTGTACGATGTTGGGCAATGTACAATAAACACGGTTGTTTCTAGGGTTCTAGGACCAACTTGCAATGGGAGGGTAATAACTCCACACGTTTCTTGTGTTTCGTCATTAAAAGCTTTGATAATCATATCAGTTTTCTTCATTTCATCACTTCTAAAGCCAAATCGTTGGTAGAAGTCAAAAGTGCAAATGTTTAGAGATGAGCCATTATCAATCAAAACTCTTTTGACAACTACATCTCCAATTAGAGCAGTAATGTATAAGGGATTATCCTTATGTAAACTGTGTTGTGGGATATCTTTATCCCGAAAGTCAATACAATCAATCTCTCGAGTGATGATAGTATTGGCCATAGCTTCAGGTTGAATGTTTTGAGGTACCATCATTTGGCTCAATGTAAGCATCAACTCATCCCTATGAGTGGGAGAGGATCTTAGTAAATCTAAGAGAGAAATTCTGGCCGTAGTATTGGACAATTGCTCATTAATATTGTAAGGGGGTTTAGGTTGAACAGTAGGAGCATGATTCCCTTTATTGGGGTTTTTCAAAACGAATGGAGCCGATCCATCGTTCTGGTTTGGTTCTTGTTGGGAATTTTGAGCTTGTTGTCGAGTAACGACTCCAATGGTACCTACAATGTTATAGTGAAGACGCTGAACTGGTCTCGGTTGAGCATTAATGGCTTGTTCATTAGAAAGGAATATATTAGAAGAAGGTCGAGTAGTGACTCTTCTAGGAAATGGTTCTTCTGGAACCATAGCATCTGTGACGGGTTGAATAGGATCTGATTCGTTTTCAGAACTATTCGATTGGTTTGAAGTAATGTCTAGTTCACTTTCACTATCTGATTCTATATCACTAGAATCAGAAGTTTGAAAATTATGTAAGGGCCTGGTCGTAACCAGGGATAAGGTTGTGTCAAATATTTGAGGATCCTGAACAGGTAATTGTCCGCTAATGGTTCCTACATATCGGGTAGGAGGGGGAACATTATGATGTTCGATTTGATTGGCTACCTCTTTACCATGTCTTGGTAAAGGGTGTTGAAATATGTCTAAAGTTTGATTGGCATTTTGATTTTGATTCTGAGGAATGGTCTTTTGAGTATTATTAGGAGGGTTTTGTTTAGGTTGGAAGGCTTGCACTTCCATTTCATTATTGTCAATCAAATCTTGTATTTTATGTTTCAACCTTTTACAAGCGTTGGTAGAATGTCCAGGTCCTCTATGGAAATCACAGTGTAAGTCAGCTCTATATCCGGGTATAGTTGGATCAGGTTCCCGGATGGCTGGTAATTGGATCAAACCTCTTTCAAGTAATTGAGGTAAAATAGTTGATAAGGGTTGGTTTAATCTAGTGAATTCTCGAGGAGGCTTGTCAGGAGGTTTCAATATAAATTTTTCTGTTGTCTTCGTTGCATTGATATTAGCAACATTTTTGCTGTCAGTGACTCCGTCACCGACAACTTGTTTGTTTTTATATTGATTTCTGGATGTTTTCTCATCATCCTTCTTCCTAAGTTGGCCTCTCCTAATGAGGGCATCTTCTACTCTTCGAGCTAAATCTATAGCTTGGTCGAAGGTAGTTAAGGTAGCAGTTGATAGCTCATAAGATATCTGTTCTTGTAAATTGTTGATGAAAATGTCCAACATTTCCCTATAAGGTAGCACAAAGTGCAGTTTTCCTGTCAATTGCCTCCATCTAGCTAAGAAATCGGCAAAACATTCATCCTTGTCTTGTTTTAAATTGTATAAATCTTTAATAGTTACATGCCTCTCGATGTAGGCACTAAATTGATGGACAAATGATTCCATTGTTTCTTCAAAGTTTCTCAAAGAATGAGTGGGCAATTGATAGTACCACTCTAATGCCATTCCACCTAAACTTTTCGGGAACATTTTTAGTAATAGCAAGTCATCATGCGATATATCATGACATGCTATCCTAAACATGCGAAGATGCTCTATGGGATCTTCGGTTCCTTTATATATAGGTAGGATGGGCATGGGAAAATGCTTAGGGTATGGTTGAGCTACAACTATGGGATCCAAAGGTTGACTACAGATCTCTCGATAATTATACGAGGGACGGTAGGGATCTATCTGGTCCATACGTGAAGCTAATTGTTTCACCATGGCTTCCAGATTACTAGTTTGCCCCCCATATTGGTTTGGTAGGGCATTGACATGGGTTTTATGGGCATATGATGGAGGAACATGCAGATTAGATGCCATGTTACTATTGTGTAAATTATTGGTAGGAAAAGTATTATGAAGGAATTTTGAAGTTGTATTATGTTGTATTCCGGATTGTTGAAAGTTTGTATTTGGCTTTGTTTTAGGTTTTTGTTTACTTGAAGCATATTGCTCAATAGTTTGGCGGAATAAAGTAGTGAAGGAAGGTTTCTTTTGTGTGGGAGTGATTTTAGGTTGAATAACAGGTTCCTTAGGAGGTTGGGTAACCTGTTGTTTTGACATGTTTTGAGCCATAGTGACCATATCCGTATTGGATGGCCCAGCCTTGTCACTTTCTTGATCAATGAAAGACAAGGGATTAGTGCGCATATTACACATATATTCCATGGCTGCTTGAGTGTTACTAATTTGCCCTTTATCAATACGAATTGCCACATTAAGGTCATCAATGTTATCAATGAGAAATTTTTGAAAATGCTCTGCATTGTCAAAAGCAATAGTTCCATTTGGAGCTACTCTAGGGGATGAGGATCCATCCTCTTTAACACTCCCTTCTTGTTCCTTATCTTCACCTAAGTCTTCTTCTGATTGACCTAGAGTTTCTCCTTCCGGATTTGGATCTCCAAGAAGGACATTTGGGTCTCTAGTTGTATCTTGTAACCAATCTTCTTCTTCTCCTAAAGTTTCTTTACCATTCCTAAGTTTAGGCATGGTGCTTTAATTTTGATTTCAGCAAATATATATATATATATATATATATATATATATATATATATATGCAACAAATTAAGAGGTATATGTTTACTATATACCTACTACAATATTTGAAATGAAATTTTTAAGTTTTTGCTAAGTTTTTGGTTTTTTTTTCTTTGTTTTTTGAAATAATATAATAAAGACAGCAAATAACACAAATAAATGCAAGAAATAAGACTGAAAGTAATAATCTAGTTTTCTATAAACAATTTATGAATATCATTAATAGGTTCGAGTTGTTCCGGAGTCATGAAGTGTTCTTCTTCAAATTGAAAGTTTTCTTTTAAAAATTTGATGAAAAGAGCTATAGTGATATTATCTGTCTCAGATGTTGGTTGATAAAAGTAAAGCTCATGGCAATACTCTCGATATAGCACAGCTCACGAAACTCTATTCCATATTTCCCTATCTGTAAGAACAACCTCTTGGTCTTCTACACAACCTAGGAACTGGTGCACAATGGCTGCATTCTCGAGGTATTCCTCGAAGGTGAATAGTTCTGAAGATACTAGAGCTCTCCTATAAGCTAACCATCTATGGCAGGCTCTCTGAAGTTCATGATAAAAAACTAGTTGATGAGGATCCAGGATTCTATCTAGGACTAGCCTCTTGATTTGCTTAAGTTGTGTGGACCTAGATGAGATGAGACTAAGTCTTCTATCAAGTTCGTTCCACAGGAATTGATTCCTACTTGTTTCAGGCACACTAAGGACAGAATTGACTTCTATGGCTGCCAATTGGTTTTCTACGTTTATAGTAACTGCTAACCTTTTCTTAGGAGCTACCATCTAAACATGATTTCAAACTTTAAATGGATTTAAAATGCATCTATGTTTTAGTTGTTCTATATATGTTTTTTTTTTGTTTTGTTTTTGTTTTGTTTTCAAAAGGTTATGATGCATTCACGTCGGGTTCACCAAAATGTATCGCTCCAAATTTTTCGCATCCTTACCTTCAGGCTATTGGATCCGTGCCCGAAAGGAGGATGGGAAAAGGATGGTGCGGTACCTCGGACTGAGAGGACTTTGCGAAGGTCCCGCCTCTCAAGGGAGGTGTATTTTGATGATTTTTCGATGGATGGTGGGTTCACCAGGAAACATTTAAGGGCGCTTCCACGCCTAGGTTTGGAATGTGTTTTAATGTGTTCGTTTTTAACTTTAAGCATTCATATCCTAGGTTTGGCCAAATGAATCTAGATTAATCTACATGAAAATGCAAATTCAATGAATACAAAAAATAGATTTAAAGACATAAAACAGAGAATTTACAGAGTACAAATGAGGAATACCTGATCCGGATGTCTGGTGATGATTCTGATGTTTGAAGCAGTCAGGATCGTCTGGAATTCGACAGAATCATCTGAGATCTGACAGAATCATCTGAGATCTGACAGAATCATCTGAGATCTGACGAATTCGTCAGACGAATTCGTCAGAGACCTGCAAGCAGAAAAATAGATACAAAATACAACGAATACTACTGTGCTAACAGAGGGAAACAACACCAAATGACTGTATGAATATTGAGTAATAGTTATGAACAGAAATTCAAGCAAATTACGATATTCTAATGACAAATCATGATCTTAGTATGCAATCTAAGCTAAATGGGTGAACTCCAAATGCAAAATAACATAAACACTGAATAAACTATCTAATTTGCAGACTAAAACAGCAGAGAGAAGGTTGAGAAATGCAAACTTCAGGCACTGATTGCCTCAATATGAAATGCAGTCGAGATCGTCTCGCATCAGTATGAAATCACCTCGAATTCGACAGGTTCGCCTCCGATCTGAACAGGTTCGTCGACGACGATGTGTGCTGGCTTCGACTGAAAAATAGTGATGTACCTGCAACAAAATTGGTATGGGACCAGTGCAAATGAAAAATTGGGATGGTTCAACGTAGATGGAGTTAAATTGCAGAGAATTTCAGATGATCGACGACGATATCGTCAAACGATCAAAACAACCTCTAAAAATGGCACGGAAAAGGGGGAAACGGATTACCCGACGGTTAACGGGCGGTTTGGGAGGTTAAATTTGAATTTTAAATTATTTACTAAGGTGAATGTAATTATTATAATTTTACTGCACCAATTTTAGGGTGCTACAGGAGGTTTTGTAGATTTTTATCAGTTGAAAGTGCACTATGGCTAGAGTCATACCCTACCTAGTGACTAGATTGGATCACTAGATACCTAAATACTAGGACTGTAACAATGTTTTTCTAGATTTTTTAGAAGATGATGTTGTCCTATGGCTATAAAAGTTTTTGGTCGATGTTAGATGTGCTCCTGTACTTGTCAAGACCTATAAAAAGGGGATAAAATATGGTACAAGTGGTGTAGTTGTCATGGTGATTTGATGGTGAGTTGATGGATGCTTTATAAGTAGAATTTTGATGTAATTTTGGTAGAGTTTTGTTATGTTGAATGGTATGGATGTATTTAGGAGAAAAATTACTCCTATTTATAACTTTTGGAGAGCTTAGGGGGGGTGAGATGTCCCTTACAAGGTGGCATGAACCCTAGGTTAGATACCAACCATGGTATGTTTCAAGGGTGAGGTGGAATATGACTCATCCTCTCACATGCAATGAAAAGGAATCTTCTAAATATCTAGAAATATCCCCTATGCACAAATGTGTGAGTAAGGGTTGAGGTTAAACTTGATTAGGTGGATTCTAGATTAGGTCATGGTTAAGTTAAGCATATTTTAAATATCTTAACTAAGTGATGGGTGCACACATGTGTGAGGATAAGATTAGTGTTAATCTTGATTAATTATAACTAATCATGTGTTTAAGTCATAAAGTGCACTTTAATGATAAAGTGACTTTTATACCAAGGTTAGAGTTACCATGGTGAGACTTTTTGAAGGTGGTAACATGAGAGGAAAGGGCTTAGATGACCTAAAGGGTATTATGGAGAGAAATTTTATGAATACAAGGTGTTTTGGGATTAATTAGTGCAATTTGATGGATTTGCAAATTAATTAACCATGAAGGATGAATTTGTGACCATGTGCAACTTTTAGGTGTCTACAAAACCTCAAAAAAATATAATGGTAGCTTTGATACCACTCTTGTATTTTTAAGCCTTAATACTACCACAAATATCACAAGTTAAATATCATAGGATCGATTATAATAAAACCACAATACAATAAGGTTAAGATAATGATACAAGTAGAATAGTATGAGCAAATTAATATTTAGAGTAAGGCTTATAATATATCAAATAAAATTCAATAAAAATCTTAAATATGAATGTAAAAGCCTTAATCATTCATGCACTATGCATGAAGAACAACTTCCAATATTAATTGTTCAAAATGTATGCAATCATTATTGCTCCTCTTTTTGATAAAGATACTGATAATTGGATATGAGATGATATGATATTCTTGTTAGAATATTGTTAATGTGCACTATGCCTCTGTTTTGACACTTGTCAGTTTATATTGACACTTGTCATTTATCATATAGGCCTCCTGCCTATATATGTAACACATTTTCATGTACAAGATATCTCATTAGTTTTCCTCCCAACATTTGATATTAAAGCTCCAGGATTTCTCTAGCCTTGTGAGCTTGAGGGGGGATTTACCTCATGGAAATCCCCCCCCTCAATTTCCCTCACCCCATTTTTCATTTTTTTCATTTTCCCCCATTTTTTTTCAAAATAGGAAGTATGCTCTCCATCCTTTGATGGATGGATTAGAAACCAAACCTTTGAAAAATTAATGGTTGCATTTTTTTTAGAGTGATTGGGGAGGATAAGTTTTTATTTCGTACCCATCTGTAGAAGTAATTTCTCATGAGAGAAATGAAAAACGGGATACTTATTTGCAGAAATTCTCTTGTTTCCACTTGTTGTTTTGTGCTAAGAGTGGGTTCCAGTTTGGAGCAGAGAGGTTATGGTGCATGTTTCAAACTGCAGTAGCGGTCGCATTTTTCTAGATCCATGTCAAAACCAAGGAGAGCTTTGAAGAAAATCAATGTGGCCATGTTTGTGAGCTTTTTACATCTATTATTATTTAATTTTTAGGAGCTTTGGATTCGATAGTGAAAATTCTTGTCAATAGCTTTTTTAAGATCAATTTTTTGGTCTGCGCAAATATGGGCAATGGTGCAATATGCACAGGAGCATTCAATGCTCAAATATTTTAGATATATGTGTTTAATGAGATCTATTTAGCTTGATCTGATTCAATTGCATAGAACCGATGTTGCACTCCTTCTAGCGCTACCTATAAAAACAAATTTGTGATCTTCGACTAAAGTCTTGATGGAATCCAATGTTTGACATAAATACCTGGTGCATGAGACAAATAGTTGAGGCAACAACGATGGCATTTTTTCTACTCGCTTCTCTGGCCCAACAAATAGTTCCAACTTTTTCAATATTTCTTTTGTGCAAGAGGGATAGTGAGCTACAACGGAATCGAGAGTTATAGTGAGCAATAAATAATGTTACTTGGAAACATATCTAGTGTTGGAATGAAATAGATGATATCTAAACTATCTTGAGGTTTTTAGAATGATATTATTTGTCATTTGATCCCCATTGATCGCACCTCCTATGAATTATGATTACCATGGTGTTTGTATCTAGCCATTATGAGGATCAATTTACTGTGATATCACTAGACCCGTCCTGGTTTTGTTGGATGCTATGATTAACCATTTAATTTGATTTCATTAGAAGGTGTTGTTGATAAATGAAAATCGGGATTTGATGTCAATAGTTTAATGCGTGCGGTATAATTTAATGCAAAGTATTTTTACTCCTAAGGTTTTTGAAAATGATTTTTAGGTGACACTCCATCTCTATGGATGCGGTTTTTCATGGGGGCGATCGCAACATTTTCGAGATGAGGCACAATGTTGGCTTAGCTATAACGAAAGATGCACTATTTTGATGCCTAGTTTTGATGATAATATGTCAAGTTTTTTTTAATGTTGATGCACCAAAATGACCTATTCATGATGATGGTGCTTTAGATTACTGGTTCCCATCTGTAGTGAAATGATACAGATTTGATTCTGTCGAAGAACCAATCATAGTAGGAGATATCAACGGTAGCCAAAGATTAATGTTGGGTTTATCTAAAGAGAAGCACATGTATAATATGTGCATGAGGTCCAACGACTCCCCACTACAATTCAATGAATGTTTGCAGCATGATTTGCATAATGAAGGTATTCCAGTCTATACCGAAGGATTGCTACGAACAAAAGGGTAGAATTCTGTTATGCATCCCCTCCTCCCTCACTCTCTAAAAAACAAGGAAAAATTTGGATTTGAGATTTTTTTCTTGTTTGTTGAAGATCCACAATGACATCAACATGCAACTCCAGTACCAGAATGCACCTGTTGAAGTTTTCAATGCCAAGATATAATTTTATCAACAAATGGTAGATCTATGTTGAAGAGTGCTAGCCTGAAAGCTCCAGTTAAAACGAAGCCACAAAGATGACGAAAACTCAAAAAATTAAGTACCTGTAGTTGTTCCCTGAGTGTTGGTTAAGACACCATATCTAGCCATTGCTAATGTGCACTATGCCTCTATTTTGACAATTGTCATTTTATATTGACACTTGTCATTTATCATATAGGCCTCATGCCTATATATGTAACACATTTTCATGTACAAGATATATCATAAGTTTTCCTCCCAACATTTGGTATCAGAGCTCTAGGATTTCTTTGGACTTGTGAGCTTGAGGGGAGATTTCCCTCATGGAAAGACCCCCCTCAATTCCCCCCCCCCCCATTTTTCATTTTTTTCATTTTCCTCATTTTTTTTCAAAATAGGAAGTATGATCTCCATCCTTTGATGGATGGATCATAAACCATACCTTTGAAAAATTAATGGTTGCATTATTTTTAGTGATTGGGGAGGATAAGTTTTTATTTCATATTTGTCCGTAGAAGTAATTTCTCGTGAGAGAAATGAAAAATGGGATACTTATTTGTAGAAATTCTCTAGTTTCCACTTGTTGTTTTGTGCTAAGAGTGGGTGCTAGTTTGGATCAGAGAGGCTACGGTGTGTGTTTCAAACTATAGTAGGCTCGTATTTTTCTAGATCCATGTCAAAACCAAGGAGCACTTTGAAGAAAATCAATGTGGCCATGTTTGTGAGATTTTTAAATCTGTTATTCTTTAATGGTCGAGAGCTTTGGATCCGATAGTGAACATTCTTGTCAATAGCTTTCTTAAGATCAATTTTTTGGTCTACGCAAATATGGGCAATGGTGCAATGTGCACAAGAGTATCCAATGCTCAAATATTTTAGATATCTATTTTTAATCAGATCTATTTAGCCTAAGCTGATTCAACTACACATAATCGGTGTTGCGCTCCTTCCAGCGCTACCTGTAAAAATAAATCTGTGATCTTCGACTAAAGTCTTGACGGAGTCCAATGTTTGAAATAAATCCTTGGTGCATGAGACAAATAGTTGAGGCAATGACGATGGCATTTTTTTTTGCTCGCTTCTCCGGCCCAGCAAATAGTTCCAATTTTTTCAATATTTCTTCTATGCAGGTGGGACAATGAGCTCTAGCGACATCGAGAGTTATAGTGAGCAACAAACAATGTTACTTGGAAACATATCTGGTGCTGGAATGAAATAGATGATATCTAAACTATCTTGAGGTTTTTAAAATGATATTATTTATCATTTGATCCTCGTCGATCGCACCTCCTACGCATTATGATTACCATGGTGTTTGTATCTAGCCATTATGAGGAGCAGTTCACTGTGATATCACTATACTCGTCTTGGTTTTGTTGGCTGCTATGATTAACCATTTAATTTGATTTCGTCAGAAGTTGCTGTTGATAAATGAAAATCAGCATTTGATGTCAATTGTTTGATGTGCGGGGTATAATTTAATGCAAAATATTTTTCCTCCTAAGGTTATTTAAAATGATTTTTAGGTGACACTCCATCACTGTGGATGCGGTTTTTCATGGGGGTGATCACAACATTTTCGAGATGAGGCACCGTGTTGGCTTAGCTATAACGGAAGATGCACTATTTTGACACCCATTTTTGATGATAATATGTCAAGTTTTTTTAATGTTGATGCAAGAATGACCTGTTCATGATGATGGTGCTTCAGATTGTTGGTGCCCATCTGCAGTGAAATGATACAAATTTGATTCCATCGAAGAACCAGTCATAGTAGGAGATATCAACGGTAGAAAAAGATTAGTTTTGGGTTTATCTAAAGAGGAGCATGTGTATAATCAGTGCATGAGGTCTAACGACCCCCCACTATGAGTCAATTAATGTTTACAACATGATTTATGTAATGAAGGCATTCCAGTCTATACCGATGGATTGCTACGAACAAAAGGGTAGAATTATGCTATGCATCCCCTCCTCCCTAGATCTCTAAACAAAATGGAAAAATATAGGTTTGAGATTTTTTTCTTGTCTGCTGAAGATCCACAATGGCATCGAAATGCAACTCCAATACCAGGTTGGACCTGTTGAAGTTTTCAATGCCAAGATATGATTTTATCAAAAAATGGTAGATCTATGTTGAAGAGTGCTATCCTAAAAGCTCTAGTTAAAACGAAGCCACCAAGATGATGGTAACTCCAAAAATTAAGTACCTATAGTTGTTCCCTAAGCGTTAGTTAAGACACCATATCCAGCCATTGTTAATGTGCACTATGTCTTTGTTTTGACACTTGTTAGTTTATATTGACACTTGTCATTTATCATATAGGCCTCCTGCCTATATATGTAACACATTTTCATGTACAATATATCTCATAAGTTTTCCTCCCAACATTTGGTATCAGAGCTCCAAGATTTCTCTAGCCTTGTGAGCTTGAGGGGGGATTTCCCTCACCCTCAATTCCCCCCCCTATTTTTCATTTTTTCTATTTTCCCCCACCTTTTTTCAAAATAGGAAGTATGCTCTCCATCCTTTGATGGATGGATAAAAAACTAGACCTTTGAAAAGTTAATGGTTGCATTTTTTTTAGAGTGATTGGGGAGGATAAGTTTTTACTTCGTATCCATCCGTAGAAGTAATTTCTCATGAGAGAAATGAAAAACAAGATACTTATTTGTAGAATTCTTTGGTTTCCACTTGCTGTTTTGTGCTAAGAGTGGGTGCCAGTTTGGAGCAGAGAGGCTACGGTGCATGTTTCAAACTGCAGTAGCGCTCATATTTTTCTAGATCCATGTCAAAACCAAGGAGCGCTTTGAAGAAAATCAATGTGGCCATGTTTGTGAGCTTTTTACATCTATTATTCTTTAATGGTCAGTAGCTTTGGATCTGATAGTGAACATTCTTGTCAATAAATTTCTTAAGATCAATTTTTTGGTCTGCACAAATATGGGCAATGGTGCAATGTGCATGGGAGCATCCGATGCTCAAATATTTTAGATATATGTTTAATCAGATCTATTTAGTTTGAGCTAATTTAATTGCATAGAATCGGTGTTGCGCTCCTTCTAGTGCTACTTGTAAAAACAAATTTGTGATCTTCAACTAAAGTCTTGACAAAGTCCAATGTTTGATATAAATCCCTGGTGCATGAGACAAATAGTTGAGGCAACGACGATGGCATTTTTTTTTGCTCGCTTCTCTGGCCCAGCAAATAGTTCTAGTTTTTTCAATATTTCTTCTATGTAGGAGGGACAGTGAGCTACAACGGTATTGGGAGTTATAGTGAGAAACAAACAATGTTACTTGGAAACATATCTGGTGCTGGAATGAAATAGATGATATCTGAACTATCTTGAGGTTTTTAGAATGATATTATTTGTCATTTTATCCCCGTCGATTGCACCTCCTGCGCATTATGATTACCATGGTGTTTGTATCTAGCAGTTATGAGGAGTAGTTCACTGTGATATCACTAGACCCGTCCTAGTTTTGTTGGCTGCTATGATTAACCATTTAATTTGATTTCGTCAGAAGTTGTTGTTGATAAATGAAAATCGGCATTTGATGTCAATTTTTTGATGTGCGGGGTATAATTTAATGCAAAATATTTTTATTCCTAAGGTTTTTGAAAATGATTTTTAGGTGACACTCCATCACTGTGGATGCGATTTTTCATGGGGGCGATCACAACATTTTCGAGATGAGGCATAGTTTTGGCTTAGCTATAACAAAAGATGCACTATTTTGATGCCCAGTTTTGATGATAATATGTTAAGTTTTTTAATGTTGATGCACCAGAATTACTTTTTCATGATGATGGTGCTTCAGATTGCTGGTGCCCATATGTAGTGAAATGATACAGATTTGATTCTACCGAAGAACCAGTCATAGTAGGAGATATCAACAATAGCCAAAGATTAGTGTTGGGTTTATCTAAAGAGGAGCGCGTGTATAATCGGTGCATGAGGTCCAACGACCCCCCACTACGAGTCAATTAATTTTTGTAGCATTATTTGCATAATGAAGGCATTCCAGTATATACTGATGGATTGCTACAAACAAAAGGGTAAAATTCTACTGTGCATCCCCTCCTCCCTCGCTCTCTAAACAGCAAGGAAAAATCTAGGTTCAAGATTTTTTTCTTGTCTGCTGAAGATCCACAATGACATCAACATGCAACTCCAGTACCAAACTGCACCTGTTGAAGTTTTCAATGCCAAGATATGATTTTATCAACAAATGGTAGATCCGTGTTGAAGAGTGCTAGCCTGAAAGCTCCAGTTAAAACGAAGCCACCAAGATGACAACAACTCCAAAAATTAAGTACCTACAGTTGTTCCTTGAGCATTGGTTAATACGCCATATCCAGCCATTGTTAATGTGCACTATGCCTTTATTTTAACACTTGTCAGTTTATATTGACACTTGTAATTTATCATAAATATCTCCTGCCTATATATGTAACACATTTTCATGTACAAGATATCTCATAAGTTTTCCTCCCAACATTTGGTATCAGAGCTCCAGGATTTCTCTAGCCTTGTGAGCTTGAGGGGGATTTCCCTCATGGAAATCCCCCTCCTCAATTTCCCCCACCCCATTTTTCATTTTTTTCATTTTCCCCCATTTTTTTTCAAAATAGGAAGTATGCTCTCCATCCTTTGATGTATGGATTATAAACCAAACCTTTGAAAAATTAATGGTTGCATTTTTTTTGAGTGATTGGGGAGGATAAGATTTTATTTCGTATCCATCCGTAGAAGTAATTTCTCATGAGAGAAATGAAAAACGAGATACTTATTTAAAAAAATTCTCTGGTTTCCACTTACTTTTTTGTGCTAAGATTGGGTGCCATTTTGGAGCAGAGAGGCTACGGTGCGTGTTTCAAACTGTAGTAGCGCTCGTATTTTTCTAGATTCATGTCAAAACCAAGGAGCACTTTGAAGAAAATCAATGTGTCCATGTTTGTGAGCTTTTTACATCTATTATTGTTTAATGGTTGGGAGCTTTGGATCCGATAGTGAACATTCTTGTCAATAGCTTTCTTAAGATCAATTTTTTGGTCTGCATAAATATGGGAAATGGTGCAATGTGCACGGGAGTATCCGATGCTCAAATATTTTAGATATCTATGTTTAATCATATATGTTTAGCCTGAGATGATTCAACTACACAGAACTGGTGTTGCGCTCCTTCTAGCGCTACCTGTAAAAGAAAATCTGTGATCTTTGACTAAAGTCTTGACGGAGTCCAATGTTTGAAATAAATCCCTGGTGTGTGAGACAAATAGTTGAGGCAACGAAGATGGCATTTTTTTTTTCTCGCTTCTCCAGTGCAACAAATAGTTCCAATTTTTTTCAATATTTCTTCTGTGTAGGAGGGACAGTGAGCTACAGCGGCATGGAGAGTTATAGTGAGCAAAAAACAATGTTACTTGGAAACATATCTGGTACTGGAATGAAATAGATGATATCTAAAATATCTTGAGGTTTTTAGAATGATATTATTTATCATTTAATCCTTGTCGATCACACCTCCTGCGCATTATGATTACCATGGTGTTTGTATCTAGCCATTATGAGGAGAAATTCACTGTGATATCACTAGACCCAACCTATTTTTGTTGGCTGCTATGATTAACCTTTTAATTTTATTTCGTCAGAAGCTACTGTTGATAAATGAAAATCAGCATTTGATGTCAATTGTTTGATGTGCAGTGTATAATTTAATGCAAAATATTTTTCCTCCTAAGGTTTTTGAAAATGATTTTTAGGTGACACTCCATCGCTGTGGATGCGGTTTTTCATGGGGGCGATCACAACATTTTCGAGATGAGGCACAGTGTCGGCTTAGCTATAATGTAAGATGCACTATTTTGATGCCCAATTTTGATGATAATATGTCAATTTTTTTTTAATGTTGATGCACCAGAATGACCTGTTCATGATGATGGTGCTTCAAATTGTTGGTGCCCATCTGCAGTGAAATGATACAAATTTGATTCTATCAAAGAACCAGTCATAGTAATAGATATCAACGGTAGCCAAAGATTAGTGTTGGGTTTATCTAAATAGAAGCATGTTTATAATCGGTGCACTAGGTCCAATGACCCACCACTATGAGTCAATTAATGTTTGCAGTATGATTTGTGTAATGAAGGTGTTCCAGTCTATATCGAAGGATTGCTATGAATGAAAGGGAAAATTTTTGCTGTGCATCCCCTCCTCCCTCGCTCTCTAAACAACAGGGAAAAATTTGGGTTCAATACTTTTTTCTTGTCTGTTGAAGATCCACAATGACATCGACATGCAACTCCAGTACCAGATTGCACCTATTGAAGTTTTCAATGCCAAGATATGATTTTATCAACAAATGGTAGATCTGTGTTAAAGAGTGCTATCCTGAAAGCTCCAGTTAAAATGAATCCACCAAGATGATGGTAACTCCGAAAATTAAGTACCTGCAGTTGTTCCCTGAGCGTTGGTTAAGACACCATATCCAGCCACTTACTTCCATGTGATATTTCAGAGGTAAATTAGGAGCTGTGAAGTTTTTTTTTGTGGGACTATCCACTGATAGATTCTTGTCGATTTGGCCAGTGTAGATTGGGCCGTGCACCCTTGGAAGCCCAAGCAGGGAATTTTTTTAGCATCTTCATTTTTTTTTTTAATATTTCTACTCTTTGAATCATCTCTTGCATTTACACCATTTTTGATGAGCTGTTCATGGCCCTAATATTCATGACCCACACGTTGTGCAAATTTGAGCTCTAGCCTATTGTAGTGCACTTGTTGACAATGCCTAGTGTTTCCAACATGTTAGTTGAAGCCCATGCTTATTGGCCCACATGTTAGTTGAAGCCCATGGAGAGGTCCAGTTGTGGGTAAAGTGCATCATATTTAAATTGAGAAGTAACAGGTTATAGTGGGTTCAAATTATTTTTTATTCAATGTCATGAAAGAAGAGTTTCTTATTTAAAAATAAGGGGAATTGTTTTTTAAAAGTGGAAGGGGAAAACTTTATGGGGATTATTTCTTAAAAGGAGGCATTTTTATTTTTTAAGCATGGGGGCATTTTATTAAGGAGGGAATATTTTATTGAGGAACAAATGGATGACAATATAGCCACTTTAGAATTTTTTTATGCCCACATGAAGTGCAAGGCCCACAAAGTATTTATTCTAATTTTTCAAAAAATTTAGAGTGGAAGGCCCACATGGCCCTATTTTTTACATATGGAAAGTAGAAGGCCGACATGGCCCATGTAATTTCCCCTGCGAGGGAAAATTTGAGATGTTTTTTATTCTTCCTGAGCACGATGCCAGGAATATGATATTCCTGAGGTTTATTTGCTGCCTAGAGAGGCATGCTATTTTTCCCATGCATGGAGGACTTATTGAGATCCAACTATAGCCATGTTTATAGTCGTTGGAAATATTTTTTTGAGCTGGACCTAATGGTGGGGTCCATTTTTAGTTTTTAAGATTGTTTGCTATGCTATTTTTTGGCTCGAATATTGTTGTATTCTAGAGTGCATTTTTGGTTGAACCTGACACTCTATGTAAGTGAACCTAGTATCTAGTATTCTCCCCTATCTACTTGGTGGGTGTAGTGGCTGGTTACCCATGCATTCTAGTAATATGACATGATTACCATAAGGACACTTATTCTAGGGACTACAGACATAGACACCCTAGAATCTATCCGAGTTTTTTTTTTGGATCTACTTTTGAAGACTACAAAAGAAGACACTTCAGAATATTCTATTCTCTTCTTATTATCCTCCATATTTGGATCTATGGATCATTTTATTGTATTGAGTGCATTTTTGGCAAAGACCCACACTCATATATGGCTCATTTTACTTTTGTATTAAGGTGCATTTTCGACAGAGACTGACACCTTCTAGATTGAGTTTCACCATGAGGGGGATGATATTCATGGTGAACTTAGTTAGTGACCTACGAGAAGTAACATCTTCTAAGGATGACCTGCAGAGGCAACAGACCCAGAAGTGGTTGATCTTGAGGCACCCATGATGACCCTAAGGCACTTAGACGGCTGACCCAGTGGCAACAGATCCAAGAAAGTGGCTAAACCTGTGGCAACAGACCTAAATGTATACATCGTTTATCTATCAGTATTCATAGTTGGAGATCCAAGCGCAAAGAGCACAAGCCTAGAACAAATCATAATAAATGAGGATGATAGATTGCTTTTTAGAGAAGTCAACATTAAGGGGGAATGTTACCTAATGTTGACTTGTTTTATTTTTTATTTTCTATAGTTAGGATAGTGCACATTAAGGGGGAATGTTAGAACATTTTTAATGTGCACTATGCCTCTGTTTTGACACTTGTCAGTTTATAATGACACTTGTCATTTATCCTATAGGCCTCCTGCCTATATATGTAACACATTTTCATGTACAAGATATCTCATAGGTTTTCCTCCCAAAAATTCTTCCTCTATGGAATTGTTGGTATTTTTGCCACATTGATTCTCATTGATGAATGCATTGATGTATTGTTGGGGATCTGACCTTTGATTGATGCAGCTTGGGCGAAAAAAAGAGAAAAATTGAGCAAAAAATGGTTAAGTCTGAAAACTGCAGCGACGCGCTGACATGTTGCAGAATCGCGGTCAACGCAGGCAGGTTGGCGGAACCGTCGCGATATCGCGATGTGTTCCGAAATCGCGGGTCGGCGAGCAGAAAAAACATTAAGTTGAAAACATGCAGCGATTCGTCGCGAAATCGCGACCTGCGCAGTTTTCCCGCCAAGTGCAATATGAACGGCCGAAAGGGTTTTTTCGATTTCCGATGATTTAATATTAACCCGAATTAAATATTTTGCGGATTTCCGATGCGGTTAAGGTCAAAGAGTGCCCAGGCTACCAAAATTAAAAGATTTATTGGTTCAAAGCTACGGTTCGTGGATTAATTCAACGGTTTTTCATGCGCATATTCAAAGAATCGAATTTAATGAAGGGCCGCAAGCGTTTCATGGAATTTAATTTTTATTTCTTCGAGACTGCAATTAAGGGGATCATCTTCCTCGTTTCCTTCGCATGATTGTAGATCACGAGGAAGTTGGTTTTAATTATTTAATGCTGCAAAGAGGACGGACCTCTATAAAAACCAATGTAATTTTCATTTGCAAAGGTTGGAAAAACTTGCTGCTAGAAACTGGAATTGTATTTGCGGGAATACAAGGATCGACTTCTAATTTTTCAAGCGTCGCATGGATGAATTTGCTTTCTGTTTTCTGCATTTCTAATAGCATTCGTACTCCTGCATTGCTATTACATTTAAATTCTGCATACTCGGATTTAAATATCGCGGTCGGGTACAATTCCTGGAATGTGGGTTTGGAGGGATTTGCGGCATGTGATTGTGCGAGGATGAAGCTGATTTCTTGTGTTACTTGTCTGTTGTTGCGTTTGTAGTTTCTGCTCGTTGTTTTTTTGATCCCATCACTTCGGCTCGTGGCCATATTTCCCATTTCTTTCTCGTAACCTTTTAAATCTCTTTCCAAGAACCCTATCTTAAACCCATTTTTAGAGTAGTAAAGGGAACCAGCCCACTCGGAGATTGGTCCGGGAGCCATTTCTTGCTTCCGACCTTTCAATGTTGGCCGGGTCTAGGGCGCAATTGTAAAAATCCTTTCCTGTGGCAGATTCGTTACCAACAATTTTTGGCACGCCTGGTGGGACAGACTTTTTCTGTCTCCAAGAATTCATAATCGGTGGGATACGCATAATTTTCCAAAGTGATAACCCCACCGGTGCCAACATTTTTGGCACGTTTTAAAACACCCGGAGGTCTCAAGATTTGATGAGCTGTCTTGGCCTCACAGCGGAGATTTTTAAGTTCATCTGGCGACTTTGCTGAGTTGAAGATCTGTTCGTGGACGCCTATTGTTTTAAAAAAAAAAAAAAAAAAATTCAAAGAATGTTCATCTGGCGACTCTGACTTAATGGCGATGGCCGTGATTCCGCAGACCACTGCCACAAAGGCGAGGGTTTTTTCTAGATGGGATGATCCTGGCCCTCTGAATCTGCAAGTTCGACATGAAATTCCCGAAGGTGCCTTGAAGAACCTGGCAAAATATGATGGTACCGAAGGCATGGCTCTGGCACATGTTGAAGACATTGCTATTATGTCCATGATCCATGTCATAGAACACGAGGATGTCATGATCCGACTTCTGGTTCAGTCTTTGGAAGGAAGAGCATTGCAGTGGTACAGATCGCTCAAATGTCAAAGCATCATCTCATGGGACGATCTAGCGGGAGCACTGATCAAAAGATTTGACGAAGATCCTTTCTACAGTTCTTTGGATCTCTACCAATTTTTCATGTACATCAAGAGAGCACCTCAAGAAAGCATCACGGACTTAAATGTCTGATTTTTGATAAGTTGGAAGAGAATTCCAGAGAAGATTCGTCCATCACCTACCCAGGACCACCTCTTTTATGTTCGAGCTTTGAACTCTGACATAGGTCTCTTTTTGCTGCAGTCAGGTGAACAACGCTTCTCACAAATCTTTGAGGAAGCAGTGCGAGCAGAACAGTTGTTGCTCTTATCGAGAAAATTACCATGGGGAGAAACTCCATTACCTTCTCCGGTGGTTACTGCTCCTGTTTACCCTGCACATTCATGCCAGATCCCTGAGACGCAGTCATGTGAATTTCAAGGGACAGATCTCGTCCAAAGTCAAGGATTGGGACATGCAAGCACTTTTCCAGCAATGAACAATATGGTTGCTTACAGTTTTCATCAAGAGATGGGCCAAGTAGAAGAACAAGTGCAAATTTCAGAGTCTGAGGAGATCCCAGAATCCGAGTTCTCACTTGAAGAGCCCTATGATCACATCAAGGAGTTAGAGGAGCCTGTACTCAGCCCACAGCCAGTAAAGTCTGCAAAGTGGTGGTGTTGGTTCCAGCCACTACATCCAGTACCTGACGAAGTCCTTCATGTGGGTACTAGTAAGAAGGATAATCTGCTGAATTGCATCCTATCAGCACCATGGAGAACTTCAGGAAGGAGCCAGCCTAATTTCAAGGACCGACTTAAGTATGATCAGATCTGGTCGGGACATTGCAGATTTACCGGATAACATTCTGAGATTGGATGTCTGGTGGCGACATGCCAATCATGTCGTGAATTATTGTATATAGTATTTTGAAAAAACAAAAAAAAATAGAAAAAGAAGAAGAAAAAAAAAAAAAAACTGGTATTGTTTTTATTTGTTCATCTCGGCTCTTGTTGCCTGCGAGCCGTAGATGCTTGTTTTTTCCTTTGTTTTTCTCCTCCCAACAGTTTGGTGGCTTTCTAGCACTTTCTTCTTTTCCCTTCCCCATTTCCTCTCTTTCCTTTCTTCATCTTATTCCTTCTGTTTCTTCTGCATTAAATCAAAATAAGCCACAGCTGTTGTTTCTTTTTCCTTTTCTGTTTTTTCCCGTCCCTTCTTATCCCTTTCCTCTAAGTTCAGTCTTTTACGCATTTGCTAACAGTCTAGTTCATTTCATTTCACAGCTTTCCTAGTTCCATTCCCACTTCATAACTTCGTTCATTTTCATATCACTCCATTGCAGTCACCGCTTGCGCAATCGCAAGAGCTCATTTCACCATCATATTCCATTTCTTCAGTTTATAACCGCTTCTATGCAGGTTCTTCCAGTTCTAGTTTTCCGCAGCAGAAGAAGTTTTGCAGTAGTCCCCTGACATGTTTTGCAGCAGCTAGTTTACAGTTCGGATATGACTCTGTGCCCAATGGACTAAGGCCTGGATTCTTGCATACAGCGAGCTGTATACCCCGCGAGCCGCCAAGAATGTTGGCATTTTTGCCACATTGATTCTCATTGATGAATGCATTGATGTATTATTGGGGATCTGACTTTTGATTGATGCAGCTTGGGCGAAAAAGGAGAAAAATTGAGCAAAAAATGGTTAAGTCTGAAAACTGCAGTGACGCTGACATGTTGCAGAATCGCGGTCAACGCAGTCAACGCAGGCAGGTTGGCCGGAACCGTCGCGATATCGCGACGTGTTCCAGAATCGCTGGTCGACGAGCAGAAAAAGCATTAAGTTGAAAACATGCAGCGATTCGTCGCGAAATCGCGACCTGCGCAGTTTTCCCGCCAAGTGCAATATGAACGGCCGAAAGGGTTTTTTCGATTTCCGATGATTTAATATTAACCCGAATTAAATATTTTGCGGATTTCCGATGCGGTTAAGGTCAAAGAGTGCCCAGGCTACCAAAATTAAAAGATTTATTGGTTCAAAGCTATGGTTCATGGATTAATTCAACGGTTTTTCATGCGCATATTCAAAGAATCGAATTTAATGAAGGGCCGCAAGCGTTTCATGGAATTTAATTTTTATTTCTTCGAGACTGCAATTAAGGGGATCATCTTCCTCGTTTCCTTCGCATGATTGTAGATCACGAGGAAGTTGGTTTTAATTATTTAATGCTGCAAAGAGGACGGACCTCTATAAAAACCAATGTAATTTTCATTTGCAAAGGTTGGAAAAACTTGTTGCTAGAAACTGGAATTGTATTTGCGGGAATACAAGGATCGACTTCTAATTTTTCAAGCGTCGCATGGATGAATTTGCTTTCTGTTTTCTGCATTTCTAATAGCATTCGTACTCCCGCATTGCTATTACATTTAAATTCTGCATACTCGGATTTAAATATCGCGGTCGGGGTACAATTCTCGGAATGTGGGTTTGGAGGGATTTGCGGCATGTGATTGTGCGAGGATGAAGCTGATTTCTTGTGTTACTTGTCGTTGTTGCGTTTGTAGTTTCCTCGCTGTTGTTTTTTTGATCCCATCACTTCGGCCCGTGGCCATATTTCCCATTTCTTTCTCGTAACCTTTTAAATCTCTTTCCAAAGAACCCTATCTTAAACCCATTTTTAGAGTAGTAAAGGGAACCAGCCCACTCTGGAGATTGGTCTGGGAGCCATTTCTTGCTTCCAGCCTTTCAATGTTGGCCGGGTCTAGGGCGCAATTGTAAAAATCCTTTCCCGTGGAAGATTCGTGACCAACAGGAATACTATAGAGCCATGTTTGAATGACTCTTTAGATACTTGACTATTCCTTTCCATATGCCAAGTCTCATGACTCTTGGCTTCTCTACTTGACACTTGCATACTTGATGAACACATGAATCTATAATGTATGCACACCTATACATGGATCTTGACCTTCTTAACTTGCACACTCTAACTAAGATACTTTTGCACATATTTAAATTACATATTTGCACTCTTACATATAAGACACGTGCACATAGACTCAACTTACACTTGCACACTAACTCACATGATACTTGTGCATTTATTGTACATTACAACTTTACATGACACTTGTGCATATCCTGCACATTCACACTTACATAAAGGGAAAATATAACTCACACTCTAAA
Organism: Wollemia nobilis; assembly: GCA_028583015.1. NCBI lineage: Eukaryota > Viridiplantae > Streptophyta > Pinopsida > Araucariales > Araucariaceae > Wollemia > Wollemia nobilis. The sequence goes on along the minus strand of JAQPPZ010016509.1, from coordinate 2,069,697 downwards.
CTATGACTCAACCCTAATCTATTATTTACAAATGTACCATGAAGGTACCATGAGGGTATATTAGCATGTACCAAATAATGGAATATACTCCAACATTTTAAATCTCATAAAATTATTCTTTGAAAGAAGAATACTACCTTAGAAACAAACATTATATTATTGCAATAAAGAAATATTTTTCAAAATTAAATTATACTAAATATTTTACAAATAAAAAGGTAGTAATATTTTACTATAAAAAGGTGCATTTTTTATAGTAATTGGCACTGTATTTTAAAAAATGAAAATTTGCATCAAAACTATATGTAAAACTAATTTCAAAACCTTCAAAAATGTGCTTAGCACAATATTAGTATTCAATATAAATAACACCTTTAGCTTACATTTATAGGTAAAGTTGTCATGTTAGGCTATCGCATATATAGCCTAATATAGCTACCATAACAATATCTAGGCTTTGACCCTATAAATTATCGAGGAGAAATAAGAACATATTTTTTTGTGATTCTTTCACTCCATTTTCTACCCTATTAATCACTATCATTAGACATAAATCCTGAAATTAAGAAATTCCAAGTATATAGAAAATTTACACCCATGTACAAGGATTTCTCTTTAAGCATGTGTCATTGATAGATAAAATCTCTTTTAGTACTACCTTGGTACCATGTAGCATTCTCTTTTAGTACCTCAATTTCTCTCTCATGTACGACCATGTATATACGAAGGAATAGATAATTCCATGTAGTGATGGGTATATAGGAAGGGTGAATATATAGAAATGATTAATATATAATATTGGTGTATATAGAATGGAGGACCATTTTGAGAGATATAAAGAACCCTCATAATGACTACATGAAATATTTTCTCATAGAATCATAATTGCTCAAAGGCCCAAATTTTGCACCTTGGAAAACCAAGATGAAGACCATCCTACTGTTTGAAATTTTTTTAGACATAGTCACTCAAGAAGAAAATCAACTTGATGAGATTGCAACTTACCAAAAGTTTGATGAGGGATATTGCAAAGTGTTGATGCTCATCACACTTGATATAGTAGATGAAACTCAACCACACATCAGTGAAGCAAATACATCAACATAAACATGGGAAATACTATCCACTATATTTGAAAGGAAGAATGAGGCTACAATTCTTCATATTTAGCCTTAACTTTATACATTTAGGGTGCAATATGGAGAAATTATTAAGTAATTTCATTGTAGAATTTTGGAGTTGAAGGTAAAATTGAATACCATGGAAGAAAATATAGAATATAAGCTCTTAGTACCCATTGTACGTAGAGCTCTCCCTAATTCATATCAAACATTGGTCACTTCTTTGCAAGTATCAAATAGAAGGGTGTCTTTTGAAGAGTTGGTAAACATGCTTCAATAGGAGGAAAGATACAATCAATTAAGGGACCAATTATCCAATAATACACTCATCTCAAAGAAATCACAAAAGAGTCAAAAGGGTATTTCCACTTATTCTTCCTTACAAATAAAACCTCAAAAACAAGAGGTATTGTCATATTTGTGAAAAGGATGGACATGACACCAAGTTTTATAGATGCAATTTTATGACTCAAGGGGGTCAAGTTCATAAATAGTCTTATAAAAAGCAAAAATTTCAAACACAATATCAACAAGGGCATGTTACACATGAAGAGCTAGAATCTAATTGTAAACAAGACTTTGAACTAGGTCATAAGGTACTGATGAGCAAGGTAGTAACAAAACCAAAGGATGAATTTTGGTATATTTTATTGAAGTGCCAACAAAAACATTACAAGAGATAAAATATGATTTAATACCCTACAAGTAAAATATTGGAAACCAATCATAATTTCTGACAACAAGATCTATCAAGTTAAAGGAATTAGGAATATTCTTTTCAATTTGTCTAAATGGAAAATGGACAATTGAGAATGTGTTATATGTACCCCAACTAGCAAACAACTTGCTATTTATATTATAAACACTAAATAAAGACATTGTAGTTGAATTAAAAAATGGCTAGTTAATTACAATTAGTTTATATAAGAATCATTTTTTTACCCTTGATGTTATTATTTATGATAGTAGTAAAGATGAGCATCATGATATTGTTCTCAATCTTGTTGATTATGTTAGTCATGACAAAGTCCATGTTACTAAATACCAAGTTGATGATGAAGATTTTGGGTGTTTGAACATTGTTTGTGGTAGTGGAGTTGGCCATGACAAAGGATATGTTGATAAAGTATATAATGATGAAGAAATTAGGTGCTTTATAAAGCACACTAAAAGAATTGGCTCAAATTTTATGAGAAGATTTGGTTATATTGGTACATGACTAGGAAGGAATAGGTAAGGTATGAGAAATACCATAGAACAAAATGTAAGGCCAAATAATTAAGGCCTTTATTTTTATGGTCCAATAGGAAGTGGTAAGACCAAGTTTATAAAAACAAAAATCTATTCGAATACTGAAACTTCTAGAATAATTTGTTGTAGTCATTATGGCGATCTAGACATATGATAGCTAAGTGTTATAATCTACATTATTGTGAGATTTTGGGATGTATTAATGACTCTTAGAGAGTTTATCAATAGAAGAGAAATAATAAACACAATGCATGTTGATTATGGATGGATAAATATCACATAATAGGATAAAATGAAACAAATGTTGAATGTATTCTAGAAAAACTTTAGTGCCTAAGAGATAACACAATGATTGTTTTCCCATGGATAAATGCAACCTTGGTATTCTTTAGAGATGCATGAATTCTACATAAAAAACCTACAATGATAGAGCCTATAGTGAAACATCATATGTAAGATTTAAAAAGCTAGAGACAATGAACTTGAGGTAGACCTAGTGGTGATGACCCTGAGATGATGGTATTTCCTCTTTACCTCATTTAGCTTCTTGTTGAAATATGTAATGGGTTTGCATTCTTGGCTCAAGACTCCTCCTATTGCATTCCCACTTGCATCATAATGCACCCGAAAGGCCTTGTTGAAGTCTAGAAAGGCTAGAACATGTTGGTCCATTATATTCTCCTTTAGGATTTAAAAACCTCTTTCTATTGTAGTTGTCCACTTAAATTCATACTTTTATCCTTTCATTGTTTATGATCGGTGCACAAATTCCACTAATTTTTTTTATAAAATTACTATAAAAACCTTTCTAGACCATGAAAAATCTTGGCCTAAAAAATACTAATAGGTGATAACCAATTCACAATGACCTTAACCTTCTTAGGGTTTATCTGTAACCCTTCTTGCAAAATCACAAAATCCAAGTACACCAATTCCTCCATAAAGCTACATTTCTTCAAGTTGACTAGCAAATTCTATTTCTTTAGCCTTTGCAAGACCAATATTAGATGTGGAAAATGGTTTTCCTTGCTCTTACTAAATATTGAAATGTCACCCAAATAGAAAACTACAAACTTACCAAGAAATGGCTTCAACACTTTGCTCATCAACCACATAAAGGTACTAGGTGTATTTTTCAACCCGAATGACATATACCACCACTCATACAATCTATATTTTGTCTTGATTATGGTTTTATACTCATATCCTTCCCTAATCTAGATCTGATGATATCCACACTTCAAATATTTGTGAAGTACTTTACAACATTTAAGAAATTCATCAAATCATCCATGCGAGGCAATGGAAATTGATACTTTATAGTTATATTATTAATAGCCATGGAATATATACACATACACCATTCTAAACCCTTATTTGGTGCAATCACAACTTGTACTACACATGGGCTCAAGATATTCCTGATCAGGCCCTTGTCCAATAACTCTTGAACTTGTCTATTTATTTCTTCATTCTCCATCAATGTCAATCTATACACTGCCTTTCTGGGTAAAATTTATCCAAGAATTAAATCAATATGGGCTAACATTCTTATCAATGTCAATCCATCTCACAGTTCTTTTTATATAATTTTTGCATACTTATCCAACAAATCCTTCACATCACTTGGAATCCCCTCCTTCTTGTCTACCATCCCACCCTTTGTGGGTTTAGCAAACAAGGCAAAATACACCTTCTTCCTTATAAATTCCTTCAAAAATTGCTTTCTAGATATCAAACATACTTTTGAACTATTGTTACTTCCTTCATACTTGTCCTTCAACAAACTTAGTACATGGTTCTTACCATTTTTCATAATGGTGTAGGTGTTTTCCTTACCATCATGTATTACCTTCTTATCGAATTTCCAAGGTCTTTGCAACAAGACATGGAAAGCATCCATAGGTATAATATCACACAGGACCTCATCCTTGTATAATACTATTTAAAAATTTACCTTCCATTGCTTGCTTACTATATTTTGATGTATCCCGTTTGTAGATAAAAGACCTTGTATGGACTAGTGTGTTTTACCCTCTTCAACCCCAACTTCTCTACCATATCAGTAGATACTAAATTATCAATACTCTCACTATCTATGATGACATTGCAACATTTGCCACCATATTTATAGATTATTCTAAAAATATATCTTATTTTAATGGGTTCACATTATTTCTTTTGTGGCTTCAATACCACTCTCTTCATCATGAGAGATTCTTCTTACTCAGGTTATTCCACATACCTTAGGGAAGCAATACTCTCTTCTTCAACTTACACAATATGGTTTATGACCTTATCTATTATATTTTTGCTTTGTTGAGTGATTGGTTAATCAAATGCTTGATGACCATATTTTCCACATCTATAACATCTTTTGGAGAATCCTCTACCCCTTCCTTGACCAAAAATACCCCTTCCTCATGAGGAGTTTTCAACTACTCTAGATTTATGTGTTAGATTTTGATACCATATACATTGGGAGATACTAATCACAAGATGCAGAAAGAAATAAAATATATCTATGAGATGACTAAAATATGCTATAAATATAAATGGTAAAAATATTAAAATAGTAGCAATGGAGGAAATGGGCACTCCATACAATATGATATTGTTCCATGAGGGATATCTAAGCTTATAGCTCACACTCACTACCCTACTATCTATATACCACACACTGTGATGCTCTCCTATGATGTTGTATGATTATTCTCTAATGCTACATCTATGACCATTATATAGGAAGATAAGTTCCTTGGATGACACTCTATCTAGTTGTACAAGTGGACACCTTGCACATTACAAATTGCATATTGACACTTGTGCATTTATTACATTGCATGAAGTAACTAGATAACTTCCCCCTAAAGTAACTTAATGTCCTAAGTATGTATCAAGGAAGGTACATTTACTTGACCCAAATAATGTAATATGCTCTATTTCTAACACCCCCTTGTATTACAATATTTGGGTATTTAAGACTTTAGTATTCAATGTGGATATTATTCCATTTGATGGATTTGAATAGGATATTCATATTTGAAATGATCTTTGAATTATTCAGATTCACCATTGCTATATTCTATCCATCCACCTTTGCTGGTATTCTTGTGCGTATCTTTATTTGGTTCTGAGTATTGATGGCTTAGTAAAACATTATGCAGTTATCCTCTCATCTTCTTGGTTTTGATTCTTCTATGCTTGGCTCTGTTTTGTACTGGTTCTTCATTTTCATCAACCTGTTCCTTTGGAAATATGTTAGTATCATTTTGAAATATTACAATATATTGTGAAATTTCCATTGAATCTAAGATGTATGTTTTCCATCGATAGACCTTGTTGCTTTAATTTCACCCTGATTCATGATTATACATGTATTGATTCCATCCATATATCCAAATTTTATCATATAATTATATTCTACCAATTTGCTTAATTAAACGCGATTGAATGTTAATCTAGGAACATACAATACATTTTTCAGTAGAATATTTGGAAATTATCTGCTAGGTGTTACATATCCATATCCATGTATAGGATTAGCTTGGATATCCATAATTCTTAATTTTTAGACATTGGCATTGTTGTGGCTGATCCACAACACACCCCAAAATTGGGGACCCACCTTTTTTGTAGGCTTGCAGAAGAAATCTCAGGGACCCAGATGCTAAAAATGAAGAAAAGAGAAAAAAATGCATAAGTGTTGAAAGTGTCACGAAATCGCGACCTGTCGCACCATCACTGCCGAAAAACAGAAAAGCGTCGCGAAATCGCGACAGGTTGCTCCGTCGCGGCCAAAACAGGAAAAGTGTCACGAAATCGCGACATGTTGCTCCGTCGCTGCCAGAATGAAAAAGTGTCACGAAATCGCGACGTGTTGCTGCAGAAGTTGTACGGATGAAAATAGCGTAGCGATTTCGTGACATGTTGCTCCGTCGCGACAGAGAGAGGAGAGAGAAAGGCAAAATGGAAAGGCGTAGCGATATCGCGACGCGTCGCAAAATCACGGGTCAAACTGGTCAAAGGGCACAAAGCGGAAAAATGTCGCGATATCACGACGAAAAGAGGTCAAAGAGCACGAAGCAAGAAAACGTCGCGATATCGCGACAAGAACCAATCAAACAGGGCAAAAGGCCAAAATGGTCGCGAAATCGCGACAGGATCAACCAGAAAGCATAATGCGCGAAATGGTCGCGAAATCGTGACAGAAAGCAGCAAAGGGGAATGAAGCGAAAAGGCGTCGCGAAATCGCGACAGGTCACGGTTTCGCGGCTCCGAAGCAGCGAAGTAGTACGGATGGAGGCAGCGTAGCGATTTCACGACGAAAAATTGGCAAGTGTACGAAAATGGAAAATGGTAGCGAAATCGCGACAGCATTGAGCGCAAAGGAGTGCAGAGTCAAAACGGTAGCGAAATCGCGACAGTTTGCGGTGAGAAGGCCCAAAGAGAAACGGTAGCGAAATCTGGACGGTTTCGCGAAAGAAGGTCCGAAAGAGAAAATGGTCACGATTTCGTGACAAGTAGCGGCCGAAGACGTATGGACGAGGAAAGCGTCGCGATATCGCGACATGTCGCGATTTCATGACATGTCGCGATTTCGCGGCCAGGAAGGTGAACAGGCTGCATGCTATTTTTGTCACGATTCTCACGGGAAGACGTTATAGAAGGCGCGAAAAACGTAGGACACGTGACATACGGGTGTCGGAGTTGCAGAAGCGTTACATGCGGCGGCGGATTTTGAGCATTTCGGAATCGAGCATGAAGTAAAAGCATCGAAAAGGCGGGAATTTGAAAAGACGCATTCGGGAGGTGAAACGAAGAGACGCAGGGAGAATCGAAGAGCCGCGCCAGACAGTATAAAGCCGAAGTGCAGATTGAAGATAGGGTTGGAAATTGCTGCTTGCGAGTTGCGAGACAAGGGCTTCATGCCATTACGGGCTCGCACTTGGGCAATTTCCTTCATTTGTTCTGGATTTGTAAAACCTGGAACATTCTGTAATTGTAATTGATACATCATTTTAATGCGAAATACAGAGAGTTGGCATTTCATTGATGAGAAAGAAGGAGTCATTTTTGCATGCATGATTCAATGTGTTATCTTTCCCTTTCAGATTTCTAGGCTTATAGGTGAAGTTGAATGCAAGTGTTCTTGGTTGCTTCATGCGAATGCCTAAATCCGAAACTACGGTAGAAACCCTAGAAACCCGCACTTGGCTTATCCGGATTGTGCGAATTTGCGAGGTTCAGTAGGTTGGGTTGCATGCAGAAACCTCATTGTCTTCGGTTTTATCAATCAAGATGGCAATACTCCGGACGTAGCTTAGTTGCATATTCATTTGCATTTATTTTTATTTTTAAACCCGTATTTATTTTTTGTATTTTAATTTCAGTCATTTAAATAAATAATTGAAAACCCATCAAAGCTCAGAGTCCATTGCAAATCCAAATTAAAGTGAACTACGGTGCCCCTTGTTAACATCCACTTGCAACCCTAAGGTATTCCCTGCATTTACGAGTGAGCGACATCATTGGTGTTTTAGAATCAACATAAGAGGAACCTTGGAGAAATTACTTTCTTTGCAAGCGAGAGGATTTTGGGACTCGGATCCTACCGGAGAGTGTGCTTTCACAATTGGGTGAAAACACCACTCAGCAGATTGGCGCTAGAAGGAGGGCACGAATCGGTTTACTTTATTTTGGTTTTCATACATGAATAATATCTTTTGATTTAATTTTGAAATATTTTCTTAAAGCTCACAAACGGCTAAACTGCAGCTTTTGCTTTCTTTTGTTGCGGGTTTTCGTTGAAATAATCGAGGGTTTCATCGGGCGAAGTTGGACCCACCGCGTCGTATTGCGACCGGGTCCCAAACAACCGGGGAAACCATTTTTCATGACCTTCTTGGTACTCCCAAGAATAAAACCAAGCAAGTCGTAAGCTCACCGAGTCACAAAAGACCTGTTTTCTCCAGGAACATCGAGTGGATCTACGCTCGTAATATCAGTTGCCACTAGTGTTCCTATTGTCAGTAATATTTCTATTGCTATTGTAGGTTTGTCTTCATCAATTTTGAGTCAAATGGCTCAAGCTCCAGCGACTCCTTGGTATGGAGCTAATAATACTCCTTTGAACATTCTTGGGGATATCCATGAAATCCCCAAGAACATTGAAATATTTCTACCTAAATACAAACCAGATGGCCTAAGAACAGTAGAAGAACATATCCAAGCCTATAGGGATGTTTTAATTAGGCTGCAAGTTCAATATGAAGATGTGGCCTGCAGACTTTTCCCCATGAGCTTAGATCCAATAGCATATGAATGGTATATATGCTTGCCAACTGGTTCAATCACCTCTTGGACACAAATGGAAAATGCCTTTGTTAATCAATTTAGGTCACCCTTGGATCCCGCAACTATTTACAATCGGTTTATTACATGCAAAAGGGGCCAAGGGGAACCGATCGGAATGTTTAATCGAGAGATTCCAAAAGTGCTATAATAGAGCAATTAGGCACTTTGCCATCGATCCCGCAGTGGCTTTGCAGATATATTTTGGGGCATTGGACCCCATGACAGCCATGTTTGCGAGACGTAATCCTCAAGTCACCACGCTGGCTTTAGCCTATAACGAAGCCATGACTATCGAGCGACAAATGACACCACAGGGCTACGGGTTTACCCAGATGCCTGTGATGGGACGATATGCTCCATATGGTCAAGCTCCCCAGGCAAATCAACTCATGGCACCACAAATGCCAAGCATGAACGCCTTCCCATATTAGCAGCCGTATCCACCAGCACCGGCGTATGCACCCATTCCAATCCAACCAATCACATCCATTCCACCTGTCCCTGCATTTTTGCAGAACAGTCAATCAACTATGCAAGGAACTAGCCAAGTCAATCCTCAAGCCATAGTTCCTTTTCCAAATCCAACCCCGATTCAAAGTGTCAATCCATACGGGAATCAAATTCCTCAGCACCCGACCCAAGTTTTGAATCAAGACCCCATCAATTATGCGAATCCAACGGGGGTTAACAACAATATGATTCCACCGAAGGAGATTTATTCAGAAGTCGAAGAGCTCAAGAAATTAGTTCATAAACCGAGCAATGACAGGGTTCAACAGCAGAAGTATGAGTCCCATGCCCCTCACCCAAATCAAAATTTTAACAATAGAGGGAGGCATTGGAACACCAAGCCAAACAATGGGGGAGTTCCCGCTCCCATTGCTAATCAATTAGATACTTCTACAGGACCTAGCCAATCCAATTCTCTTTTGAATCTTTCAGATTTGGCGTGGGAAAGGGGGTGCGGGTTGCACAACACGAAAGAGCACAATGAGAGGAATTGTCCTGAAATTGCGAGATACACTCATTGTCTTCAGGCACAAGTTGATGATTTGGAACTGGTATCAAATGAGGGTCCATCACAACATCAAGATGATAATATTATGGTGATGGAAGCTGTATATCATCAAGAAGGTGAGAGTGAGGAAGAAGAAGACGAAATTTTGGAGCAGGGAGGTGCAAGCTTTTCGAGATTTTAGGAAGGGGAATCATGGATACCATTTGAGAAGTAAATCTAAAACCCCTAAAACTTCATCAACACCTCCAAACAACTCTATTCTTCCTCCCGATACTAAGGCAAATAATAATCCTCCCCCTCCACTCAGAAGAGAAATGTCTAATGATGTGCGAGAAGGCAGTCAAATTCGAAAAGCCAAACTATGACATAGTGGAGGATCTAAAGAAGTCCAAATCTAGCCTTTCGTTCTTGGACGCAGCTAGATTGCCAGGCCAAAAGGAGGCATTGATAAAAGCTTTGAACTCACCTGATCAAACGTGGAAAGGAAAAGGAGTTGAATCCCATCTCATTTTGCGAAAGGAGAGAAGGGATGTCCCGCCATTCTTGCGACTACGAGAATTGCGGGTAAGAATTTGCATAACTGTTTGGTGGACACGGGTGCCACGAGCAACCTCATGCCTACAGAAATATGTAAGATGCTAGGCACGCAACTTTGTTTCATCCAAATGTACGAGTCCTGCAGCTGGACAGATCGAGAGGTAAATGTAGTGGGGACTCTATATGATGTCAAGATTCAATTGAATTCTGAACCCAGGGTTCGAGCAGGTTGTGGACATTACGGTGGTTAATATCCCAAGTAGGTATGGAATGTTACTTGTGAGGGATTGGATGAAAACTATGAATGGCTATTTTTCAGCAGACTGCTCACATATGTGGCTACCATGGAAGGGAATTGCAAACCAAATCAGAGTGGAAAATGAACCGAGGCTTAAGGAGATTATAACAGATTTTAACAAGCCGAATGAAGTTCAGTTTTCTGAGCCGAACTAGGAGTTTATGCACTTGATGTTGAGGAAGCTGTTGAAGAACCTAAAGAGGAGGCTTGTCATGGTAGCTCTTCGATGAAAATGATTACACGTGGTTGCTCAGGTTCGATGGATCAAAATCTAGACAGGGAGCAGGAGCTGGAGTCGAGCTCATTGGCCCCGGAGGTAAACCATTATTAGGCTACTTACAGACTGCAATTTCCTTGCATGAACAATGTGGCAGAATACGAAGCATTGATCTTTGGTTTACGTCTAGCATTGAGCAAACATGTTAAATGCTTGAAGGTTTTGGGAGATTCTGAGTTGGTAGTCAAGCAAATCAAAGGACAGTATACATGCCGTGACAGAAGACTGAGCCTTTATAGAACTAGGGTTATGGACCTCATTGAGGAATTCGACGCATTCAATATAGCCCTTATTTCTAGGAAAGGAAATCGAATAGCAGACTCTCTTGCAGTCGTCGCGGGCATGTTAAACCCGGTTGATATAAAAAGATGTAAAAAGTTTTCTATTGAGCTGGTTCCTTGTCCATCAATACCCGATAATGTAAAGAATTTCCAGGTTTTTGAAAGTGACAGACATATTTTCAAATTTGTCACGAACTCGGGCATTTTTGAAAATCAGGTGATTGATGAGGAGCAAAGGTGGCGAGGATGAAGCGAGAAAATGAAATTGAAACTGCGTATCAATCCAAAAAAATTCCTAAAGACGTGGTTTCATTGGAAAAGATGTTCGACATGGGATGCAAGACCAAGAAAGGAAAAAGAGTCCCACTCCCTAAAGATGCATGTGATTCAATTAATCTAGGGAGTGCGGACAATCCAAAGGAGGTGTACATAGCAAAGGCATGTACGAATGAAGAAAGGAGAAATATAATGCAGGCATTGAAGCATTACATAGATTGTATTGCTTGGAACTACAATGAGTTGAAGACATACAACCAAAACATTATCACACATACCATCCCTTTGAAGCCAGACTCCAAGCCTTTTAGGCAAAGACAGCGAGTTGTTAACCCGCTATTGGAGCCTTTGATCGAAAAGGAGGTTAAAATATTATTGGAAGCGAAAATCATTTTTCTTGTTAGGCACTCAACCTGGGTGGCTAACCTCGTTCCAGTGAGAAAAAAGAGTGGAGAGATTAGGCTGTGCATAGATTTTTGAAATCTTAATAAAGCCTCTCAAAAAGATAATTATCCACTTGCCATCAATCGATGAAATTCTACAAATGGTAAATGGATCTGAGATGATGTCCTTTCTCGATGGGTATTATGGGTATAACCAGATTATTATACATCCAGATGATAGGATGAAAATAGCCTTCACTACCAAGTGGGGAACATTTGCATATAAGAGAATGTCGTTCGGATCTGTTAAATCCTTGGTGCAACTTTTCAACGCGCCATGGATTATGCATTCAAGGGGCTCATAGGCAAATGCATCATCGTGTATGTGGATGATATCCGAGTTTTCTCGAAGAAGAGAGAGGACCATGTCAAAGATTTAAAGAAAGTGCTTCAAAGATGGAGAGAACATGGAATTTCCTTAAATCCCAAAAAGTGCATTTTTGGAGTAACGAGAAGGAAAATTCTTGGGTCACATTATTTCAAAAGAGGGCATATCCATCGACCGAGAAAGGATACAAGCTATCCAAAACCTACCTCTCCCGAGTAGTAAAAAAGAATTGAGATCTTTCTTTGGGTGAGTTAATTTTGTGAGGAAGTTTATCTCTAGCTTTCTTTGAGATAGCCAAACCTACGAACAAGATGCTCAAGAAAGATGTGGATGTAAAATGGAACGAGGAAAGTAGAGTGGCCTTCCAGAACATCAAAGATGCCATTTCCGAGCCCCTGTCCTTATAAGTCCGGACTACTCCAAGCCTTTCTATATTTATGCTTTTGCATCAGAACACTCCTTCGCGAGTGTCTTAACCCAAAAAGGCGAGGATAGTGCCGAAAAACCCATAGCGTTTTTAAGTGCCCCCTTGAAAGATGCTCAATTAAGGTATTCAATCCTTGATAAGCAAATGTACGCACTTTTCAAAACGGTGAAAAAATTTAGGCATTACATTGTACACAACAGAGTTATTGCCATCGTGCCCGACTCTGCTGTCAAGACCATGTTTTTACAAAATGAACTAGGTGAGAAAAGAGGAAAATGGATTTCCACCATCCAAGAATTTGATCTCGAAATCCAACCTATGAAACTAGTTCGAGGACGAGGGGACTGGCGAAGGCGATCGCAGAAAATAATCCGCAAATAACGAGGCCAATGCTCGAATACAGAATACATTGCTAAGGATGAGTGGTATGTTGATATTGTGCAATTTTTATTGGTGGTAAGTGTCCTTCTAATCTGAATTCAACACGAGAGAAGAGCTTTGAGGCTTAAGTCTATCAATTATCCGATGAAATCTGGTGTGCTTTACGGGAAGAATCATGAAGGTATCTACCCGAGGTGCTTGAACAAAGAAGAAGCCGCCGGGGTGTTGCGGGAATTTCACGGGAAACATGGAGCCGGTCACGGTGCGGCCAACGCTACGGCACATCAAATCCTGAGAGCAGGATACTACTGGCCCCATATTTTCAAAGATGCACATGCCCATGTACGATCTTGTCATATCTGTCAAGTGGCTGCCAGTAGAGAGAGAAATGCAGCCATGCCCCTACAACCTGTAGTTGAAATGAGACCATTTGCACAGTGGGGACTAGATTTCATTGGGGTTATTAACCCAAATTCTTCTGATTCTCATAAATTCATATTGACAACTACAGACTACTGTACAAGGTGGACGAAAGCGATTCCTACTAAACATGCCACCACAGACGTTGTAATTAAATTCCTTGAGGACCATATTATAACAAGATTTGGAATGCCTAATTCTATTGTCAGTGACAATGGTAAAGCGTTTATTTCTACGCAATTTGCAGATTGGGCATATGATAACAAAGTGAGCTTAAAGTTTGCATCCAATTATTATCCTCAAGGAAATGGGTTGGCCGAATCTTCAAATAAGAATTTGTTGAATACCATTAAGAAGTTTTTGGAAAAGAACCCTCGGGACTGGCACGGCCAATTGAAGTTTTCCCTTTGGGCGAGATAGGACCGAGTGAAAGAGTCCATAGGGAATACTCCCTATCATTTGGTCTATGGGCAAGACCCAATATTTCCTGCAAATTTGAAGTTGCGGACCTTACATTTCATACAAGAGTACTTGGGGACGAGATGATCAAGTTGAAGCCGAGGTCAAGTCATTTGCTTGCACCTTGATGAAAAGAGAGAAGAGGCCATGAACCACATGAATAAACACCAGGAAGTCATCAAAAGGTGGTTTGATGGAAGGGCCAAAGTTAAATCATTCAGAATTTCAGATTTGGTATTACTATGGGACAAAAGACATGAGGAAAAAGGAAATCATCAAAAGTTTGATTGTCTTTGGTTAGGCCCATATCAGATTTCGAGAGATTCTTGGGAAGAATACCTTCGAGGCTAAAAACTTTAGAAGGGAGAGATTTTATGCTACCGGTTAATGGGCAAATTTTAAAGCATTATTTTAGCCCTTAGGTTGTGAGATTTTGATATTATTCTTTCGGTTTTGGTGGGAGTTTTCGGTTTTTGTTTTTATTGTTTAGGATTGTTAGTTTAGCTAGGATTTTGGTTGTGGATTTGATTTCAATTGACATGTTTTGTTTATTCTGATAAATATATAATAATAATAATAAATAAATATATAATAATAATAAAAATGAGATGTCAACTTATGCTTAAGGTTAGGAGAATATGAAATATTGGAATTATCTTGTAAAAGCTCCACAAGTACCACAAGCATCTTAAGTTATATTGTTTGATTTTGTGATGCATGAAAGAGTCGGTTTTGCATGACAAATCATTTTCATTTGCAATTCAAGAGATAATGCATTCATGTTCCATCTCACTTTACATACATTTCATCTTAGTTGCATATGCATCTTAGGTACATATCATTTAAGTATGTCAATCCCTCTTAGGGTTGTGTTATAACATAAATGTAAGAGGCATCCTAAGGTTGGGAGCCGAGTCTTGAGATATCTAGAACCAAGCACGTCTCATACATTAAAAAGGATCTTGAGCAAAATGATCATGACCTAACTTGGAAGAAAAGGTTGGGCGAAAGAGGTTTTTCATGTCTATCCTATTATGCAACATGATCCTTAAAGCAGTGGTTTTGACCACTTCCATAGAGCTTAAAGCCTAAAATCAGAGTAGTAAGGATAGGGTTAAATCCTCATCGAACTTAGGTTGAGGATCCAATTCCCCAAAGCTTTGATTTGACCTACATGGAGTAGTAAGGATAGGGCATAAATTCTCATCTCGCTTAGGTTGAGAATCTGATTCCCCAAAGCTCTTATGTCTCATTTCATAATAAATCTTGGATTGTAAGGATCGTACTACTTGTCCTCTGCAAAGGATGGGTAGTCATCCCCAAGGTCTAAGCAACAAAATTAATATTTTTCATCTAAAGTTTGGATTGTAAGGATCGTACTACATGTCCCTAGCCAGGATGGGTAGTCATCCCCAAGGTCCAAGAAGTAAAAAAATAAATTTTTCCCATCTCATCTTTATATTGGATTGTAAGGATCGTACTACTTGTCCTCTGCAAAGGATGGGTAGTCATCCCCAAGGTCCAAAGAAATGAGGATAAGTTTTGGATTGTGGGGTTAGATATGCCCATGCATGGCATCATGTCTTGCCTCAAAAACAAGACCATTGATTGTCTAGAGGGTTAGACTAGCATGACCATTTCTTCCATAATTGGTTTAATTATTTTGCTTAAAGTGAGGTAATGAACTCTAAATCAGAATAGTAAGGATAGGGTTAAACTCTCATCTCGGTTGGTTGGGAGTCTGATTCCCCAAAGTTCTGATTTCACATTCACTTGCACATGGGTTCAAGATAGTAGGGACTCATAACCAACTTTGGGATACAATAAGGTAATGAATTAGTGGATCCTAAGAGGGTTTGGCAATCTTGAATGCTTGTACATAATAATAGAAGAATGACTATGCCTTTTACGAAAGCAAAATCTCTTAGCATATTCATTAGGGTACACAAATCATTCACCATCTCACATATGCATTCATGCAAAATTGACAATGGAGTGTGGATCAATTTCAAACGATAGGGAAAGAAATCCATTGCACACACTGAGCTAATACTTGATGATTCTAATGATTCATGTACTTTTGATCTTTGGGCATTTGTTATATTGCTTATGTGCTAACACATGTTTTCGAGTTTGTGATATGTTTCAGGTTGGGTTCTTACTAAAAATGCTCAAGAGCATTTGACTGAGTCGCCATTTGTTGTGGCTGATCCACAACACACCCCAAAATTGGGGACCCACCTTTTTTGCAGGCTTGCGAAGAAATCTCGGGGACCCAGATGCTAAAAATGAAGAAAAGAGAAAAAATGCATAAGTGTTGAAAGTGTCGCGAAATCGCGACATGTCGCGAAATCGCGACTGTGACATGCGCTCGAAAAATAGAAAATGTCGCGATATCGCGACATGTTGCCTCAAAATGAAAATTAGAATGTGACATGTTGAAAAGGTCGAAATGGAGAAAATTAAAATAAAAGAAAAAGTGTCAGGAAATCGTGACATGTCGCTCGTCGCGGCGGGAGAGAGAAAGGCAAAATGGAAAGGCGTAGCGATATCGCGAGCGTGCAAAATCGGGTCAAGGTAAAGGCAAAGGGAAAAAGTCGCGATATGGATGAAAGAGGTCAAGAGCACGAAGCAAGAAAACGTCGCGATATCGCGATGGAACCGATCAAACGGGGCAAAAGGCCAAAATGGTCGCGAAATCGCGAGGATCAACGAGAAAGCATAATGCGCGAAATGGTCGAAATCGCGAGACGACAAAGGGGAATGAAACGAAATGGCGTCGCGAAATCGCGACAGTCGCGGTTTGCGGCTCGAGCGAAGTAGTACGGATGGAGCGGCGTAGCGATTTCGCGATGGAAAATTGGCAAGTGTACGAAAATGGAAAATGGTAGCGAAATCACGACGACATTGAGCGCAAAGGAGTGCAGAGTCAAAAGGTAGCGAAATCGTGACAGTTGCGGTGAGAAGGCCCGAAATAGAAAATGGTAGCGAAATCGCGACAGTTTGCGGAAAGAAGGTCCGAAAGAGAAAATGGTCACGATTTCGCGACAAGTAGCGGCCGAAGACGTACGGACGAGGAAAGCGTCGCGATATCGCGACATGTCGCGTTTTCGCGGCCAGGAAGGTGAACAGGCTGCATGCTATTTTTGTCGCGATTCTCACAGGAAGACGTTACAAAAGGCACGAAAAACGTAGGACACGTGGCATACAGGTGTCGGAGTTGCAGAAGCGTTACATGCGGCGGCAGATTTTGAGCGTTTCGGAATCGAGCATGAAGTAAAAGCATCGAAAAGGCGGGAATTTGAAAAGGCGCATTCTGGGAGATGAAACGAAGAGACGCGGGGAGAATCGAAGAGCCGCGCCGAGACGGTATAAAGCCGAAGTGCAGATTGAAGATAGGGTTGGAAATTGCTGCTTGCGAGTTGCGAGAGACAAGGGCTTCATGCCATTCCGGGCTGCACTTGGGCAATTTCCTTCATTTGTTCTGGATTTGTAAAACCTGGAACATTACGTAATTGTAATTGATACATCATTTTAATGCGAAATACGAGAGAGTTGGCATTTCATTGATGAGAAAGAAGGAGTCATTTTTGCATGCATGATTCAATGTGTTATCTTTCCCTTTCAGATTTCTAGGCTTATAGGTGAAGTTGAATGCAAGTGTTCTTGGTTGCTTCATGCGAATGCCTAAATCTGAAACTACGGTAGAAACCCTAGAAACCCGCACCTAGCTTATCCGGATTGTGCGAATTTGCGGGTTCGATAGGTTGGGTTGCATGCGAGAAACCTCATTGTCTTCGGTTTTATCAATCAAGATGGCAATACTCCGGACGTAGCTTAGTTGCATATTCATTTGCATTTATTTTTATTTTTAAACCCGTATTTATTTTTCGTATTTTAATTTCGAGTCATTTAAATAAATAATTGAAAACCCATCAAAGCTCGAGTCCATTGCAAATCCAAATTAAAGTGAACTACAGTGCCCCTTGTTAACATCCACTTGCAACCCTAAGGTATTCCCTGCATTTACGGTGAGCAGCATCATTGGTGTTTTAGAATCAACATAAGAGGAACCTTGGAGAAATTACTTTCTTTGCAAGCAGAGGATTTTGGGACTCAAATCCTACCGGAGAGTGTGCTTTCACAATTGGGTGAAAACACCACTCAACAGGCATATTCAAGAATGTTGAACCATTGTATATTTCTTATCATAGGATGACTTTCTCCAGAGTCAATGTACCACATATTTTCATGTTTTGTTGACTAGTTTCTATTGAAGCAAATTCCACATTCATTATATGCCATTTTAAAGAGATGAGATAGGATTTTATTTTGATAGAAGTTTATAAGCTTCTTTTGATAAAACCTATATTGATTCTTGATTCTTGTGGGCTTCCTTATGTCTCCCTAGTAATGAGAACGAGTATTCTTAAGGATTTTTAGGTTTTGTAGATAGCTTATATATTGCTAATGGATTTGCAACTTGATAAACAATAAAGTATGATATTACCAAGTTTAGTATAATGCCTTATGAATCCCTAGTATATTTTAGTATATTTTGGATAATATATAAAGTTCTTTTGAGAGATACAGTTCAATATTGGTTAATTTTGTAAAGTTATGAAAAATGCTAAAATCAACTACTATTGTCCTTATTGCTCCTATTGAACTAAGCACTTTTTCTATATTTCAACAAGTTTTAATGTTGGATATTTTGTCTCTATTTGAGAGGATTTGAGACAAGTAAATATTATAATTTCCAAATTTTATATGATATTCATAAACCTATTATAATGGACCTTTGAAATTTGATTTCAATTTTTCTAATTTCCAATAAATCAATTTGTAGTAGTAGACCTTATGACTCCCAAATTTAGAAAATTAGAAAAAATAATAATATTTGCAAAATATTTAAATGATTCAACCTAAGTAGAAGGCCTTATATCTCCTAGGTTAATTTACAATTAATATTCTTATTTTTAGGTAAGTTATCTCCTATGTCTTTGATTTCTCAACCTTAAAAATAATCCATAAAAATATAACCTTATATCTTAAATGTTTGAAAGAAATATTAATGAGATATTTTTCTTACCTTAGCCCTCTTGACTTCACACTTGGATGGCATTGGTTTTGACTAAAATATGATAGTTCTCTATGTACTCTATCTACGATGCTTGATTTGATGAGGCTAAGTAAACAAGTGTGGTATTGCTACCAATATTCTTCGTTGATGCTTGGATATTAGATGCTAGCCATTTCAATGGATTATTTGATGCTCCTATGCTCTCCTTATTCCATGTTGCAGATTGATTGGACTGCGCTTGTTCTTCACACACTCTACAGATTTTGGATGTGAATTGCTATCCCTTCGCTCTCTACATTGCATATATGGGCAGTATTTGGTGGATAAGTGGTACTCAAATAGCTTAGTAATGTTGCCTCCTCTTCTTGTAATGTTGCTCTTCTAGTCAGGCAGTCTTTGGAAGACAAGTGAAACTCAAATAGGTTAGTAACGCTTCCTCATTTTCTTGTAACTTTGCTCCACCAATCGTAACATATCATTCTTGCTTGAGCGCTCTAAAATTTTTCTCTTGAGCATTAGAGAAATGATAGTCATGAGGGAATAATGTGCTAAGTGACACTCAACCATTTTTCATGGAGTTTCTTGTGTAATACCTCCAAGAAGGAGATTATAACTCCTTTAAATATCTTTCTCCTTAGCTTATATCGATTTCTTGAAGAGCAAGCAATGTATTTTATTCTGTAGGTAATCCGTGAGCCACCTTGGAGCTTTGGATAAGGATAAGGTAGCTCTATTGATACCATTTGATGATTCTATTCTCAACATATCATCTTATTTCCTGTTGTGCACTTATCCCTACGTTGCGCTCTATGTTCATGATGATAGAGGTGAAGCTTGATGCTTATAAATGATAAAATATGCTCTATATTTTATTTTATATAGATAGCTTCTTCTATCTTGTTATGATTTATGTAGACCTTCGTGATAGATTTCCTTTGGCTCCTTTAGCTTACGTAAATAGCCTTTGAAAGGCTTGTTGTAATTTACGTAAAACTTCCTTTGTCTACAGGTTTGATCTTGGAGAGAATGCCCTTTCTGTGATGGAGAACGCTTAAAATTTTGGCCCTTAATTTGGCCCCTCCTTTAGTTGTTTTTCCCTGTACTTGTTGTGCCTATTGTGGCACCTTTAAATCTGCTCCTTTACTTGTGTTTGATGTATTGCAGAAGGGCAAAACTATGTAACCTTTACATGTATACATAATCCTTTTATTGCACCTTTTTCCTTGCACTCTTTTTCAAGTCTAAAATTCTTATTTTTGTAGCAGATTGATGAGCGCAAAATGAGGGTTTTAAGGATGTCTCTTTGGCTAGAATCCTTATCTTTTTTTCTTGGATTATTGATGGTGAATCCAAACCTTGTAAATAATGTAGAATAGAATCTTTCTTTTAGTTGCACTAACCCTTAGTGCTCTAGATTTTAGACTCACAAAGTTCCAATCTTATAAGCTTATTTTTGGTTAGATTTTTATTTTTCCTTTGCTTGTACTTACCAATTTTTGTGGCCTTTATTGGCCACTATAAGTTGCAGATTTATGTGCTTTAAAAAGTGTCTTTAGACACTTGATTCAAAATAGAGTTTGTAGCCTTTATTTCAAAGCACAAAACTAATTTCTTTTGAGAGTAATAATAGTGCAAATAAATCTAAAAAATTCTACTTTTAATGCACTAAAATATTACACCTTATCACTCCAATCTACTCTCAAGAAAATGCACTTAATCAATTCACTACAACTAAGAAAAAATAATCTTAAATGAACCTTCAAGATTTATTCTAAAAATTTCTTACAAGAAAGATATTAGGAGATAGTCTTCTTTTGCTTTTAAAATTAGATAATAGGCTAGTTGATAGATTATTAAAATTCTAAAATCTAATAGACTCCTAATGTGCCAATGAACCTTAAATTTTTTTTTTTTTTGCACACTTGAAGACTATAATACAAATCTCATTTTTGCAACTTTAATTAGGATGAAGGTGCTTTAATAAATCTAATAAGTAATTCACCTAAGGAATATGGTTGCATCGATAGTTGCTTACCTTTTTTTTAACGCTTTTGTAGATCCTTTTATCCTTCTATAGATGATGTAGATCTTGGTACCTAATATCACCAAGTTATTGCCTTGAATAGGATATTGTAGCTCTTTATAGATAATTTTGAACATTTCCTTCTTCACCAATTTGAGGGTCTTGAACTTTGTTTCACAAGCCTATAATTTGGTGACTTTGATCTCCTCTTGCAATATCCTCTTGCTATATATTTGGAGAAGTTTGTATCTCTGAATTAGTGATCTATTTTTGTGGGAGGTAATCTTCAAATATCCTAGATTTGATTAGCACCTTCTCCTTTCAAGTCTTCTTATCAAACTCTAACATCAGGTAGGATATTCTCCCCAAGATTATAAATATCTTGAGGTTTTTACTAGATTCTTATTCTACTCAGATTTGGCACTCCTTACAAAATTCTCCTCCTCTTGGGCTTCTTGTCAGATGGTGACAATTATTCCAAGTCCTTGACTATTAGGAGCTTCTCCTTGGTAATGGATTTCTCCAATGAGTTCTCCTTTAAATATTTCTTTAGCAAGGCTCTCCTAGAATTTTACTGGATGCTCATCAAGACCTAGTTAAGGTCTTTGATCTTGCAACTTCTCCTGGTCTTTCTAGAGACCTTATCTTTAACCTTCTGCTTCTAGAAGTGTTGGCACTGAGATCTTCTCTTGTATATCTAATTCTATTGCTTCTGGATACAAGAAGGACTCTTCTAGTCCTTCTTCTTCTTCTTCTTCCTAGCCTATAAGTTCTTCAATGATATCTCCTAATCTCTTTTCTTTAGGTACTGGGTTGATTTTGAAGAAGAGTTTCTTCCTAACTTTCTTGTAGGAAGCTTTCCCGACTTACTGTATCACCTATACTTGCAACAAAAATATTAGTACTAAAATAATCTTCTAAATTAGATCCTTTCCTCTAGAATATTTTTCAGGATACAAGGCATATAAGGCCTATTTCAGTATCAAGTCTTATGTGGCCTCTTCTTTAATATCAAAATTTCTATGGCATTTTCATATGGATCAAGGCTCTTATGGCCCTTTCTTCTGGATCAATCTCTTATGGCCTTTTATTTTGAATCAAGGTTTCTATGGCCTTTTATTTTGTATAAAGGCTACTATGGTATTTTCTTCTTATTAAGTTCTTAAATATAGAAATAGAGATCTCCTATATCTAGAATTCACCACAATTATTTTCCATAAGATTCTTTTGAAGTATTCTCCTTTCTACAACAACTAATCTCTGCACTATGAAGGCACTCTAACCTTCAAGAAACGAAGTTGAGATTTCCTAGTTTTATATTGTATGAGGTATCCCAATAATTTGAGTATTAATTCCTTGCAATAATTTTTTTTTTTAGGTAAGTATTTCCAAATCTCTTAGCTTCACTAGTTGATTCATCAAAATAATAGATCAAATGCTAAGTCCTAGTCTTCACAATTTTTCCTTAAACTCTATGAAAATACTTTAGTCCTATGCAATCTCAGTATATTTGAGCTAATATTTCAATACTCACTTATAACTCTCTCTAATTATACCACCTAAACTCTTCTAAGAAATTTTGATAGTGACTGGTCCAAAGGTACATTAGGTTCTCAAAGAACTCAAGATCAAATAATAATGGTGGTTTCCCTATAGATCTATTGTGGCTTGATCTACCGTGGTTTGTATACCACTATTAGCTTTTGATATCATATACATTGAGAGATACCAATCACAAGATGCAGAAAGAAATAAAATAGATATGCGAGATGATTGAAATATGCTATAAATAGAAATGGCAAAAATATTACAATAGTAGTAATGGAGTAGTTGGAAGTAGTTGGATACATAGATAATGATTGGGCTGGAAACCTTGATTATAGGAAGTTATGCCTTCCATATTGGATCACGTATAATATCATGGTCATCCAAGAAATAACCCATCGTTGCACTTTCTACTATTGAAGCAAAGTATGTTGCTGCCACATCTACAGAATGTCAAACAATTTGGCTAAGAAGACTTTTAGACAAGTTGAATCATGAACAACAAGCGACCACAAAAATAACTATAGCATAGCATTGTCCAAAGATCCAATTTTTTATGGCAGAAGCAAGCATATTGACATCTGATTTCATTTCATCATGGAAATGGTGAAAAATAATAAAATTGGATTGTTGTTTTGCAAGTCCAAAGAATAGGTTGCAAGCATCTTCACCAAGCATTTGAAGAAGGAAGACTTTAAAAGGTTGAAGGAACTATTTGGCATCAAAGTTTTTGTGAAATCTAGTTTAAGGAAGGATTTTGGAATTTATTCTAAATTTCCCCTACTTCTCACACATCTTTTATATGTAGATGTCAGAATCCATCGCCATACCTAGCAACAATTGTATTTAATTTTGGTAGTTGTAGTTGTTCAAATATTAGTTAGACACCTTCTTAGTAACCATTGTATTTAATTTTGGTAGTTGTAGTTATTAGAATACTAGTTAGATGCTTGTCTACTAATTAATGTGTGTCAGAAAGTTAGCTAAGCTTTTCAAGAGATAGATTTCCCTCGATAAAAATCCCCTCGAAAGAGATATTTCCTAAGACCAGCTCAAGGCTTTGAAGTGATTTCATTTCTGAGCTATTGAAAAGAAGATGGTGAAAACAAAAGATTTGTTAAATCAAAGAAGAAAAGTAAAAGAAGTGTACAGAAATTTGCTAATGGAAGTGCAAGCTATAGCCTTGGATAAAATGTTCTCCCGTGTGAAAAATAAAAACCTAGCTCCTAGCTTCCGCTTAGTGAGAAGAAAGATTTCTGCTCATATAGAAAAGGTGTTAAAAGTGTTTTAGGGTAAATACTTCCGACAAAATCCTCTTATTATCTAATGAAGGCACTTTTGTTAAAAAGGTTCCAATTGATTTTAGGGTTATATTTACATTTGTATTTCGTTCGGTATTTTTGTTTAAGGGGTACTTTGTTTTATGCCAAAGTTCCTATTATCACAAAGGTCCGGAAAATAATGTTAAAGTTCTCGTCTTTTCAGACCTTAGCCTGTGGAGATTAGGACGTATGATGACTAAAAAAGAGACCCTATTGAGGAGCAAGTGATCTGCACTTTTCATTTTCATTCGGCATTATCCGAATGTATCAATTAGCTCCTTTTCCATGTAACTTTTGTTCACACCAGCTGGCAGACAAAATGCCTTTTATATGGTCTGTAAAAACATTTTATATAGCTACCTGCTGCCAACAGCAAGGACCGTGGAAATTTTCTATTAAGCTACCTGCTGCCAACAGCAAGGACCGTGGAAATTTTACAGTAGATCTTAATTCCTTACTATCGAGCTCTGTTCGAGATGTTTTTTTGTCCCGAAATGTTGATTGCAAGTTTGTTTTGAGTTAAGAGTGACAAAGGTCGTATTGTAAAGGACGGAGTTATCAAAGTGCAGGTTAGACTTCTCATTGTGGGAATGATCTGAGTGGAAGATGTTTATTAAAACGGGTTCTTTTAGTAGCTTAACAATATAATAAACCAACTGTAGTCTCATGATATCTTAATAATATAATGGTATTCTTAAAACTACGTACAATTTAGGAAGTTTCACATTAATATAAAATAAAATATAATTATTTAAATTATATTATTTAAAATTTATATATATATTTTTTATTAATATAAAGAAATTAATAACATCTACAATCACTTTCTATTCAACGGACAACTTGTTTCCTTATACGTAATTTCTACAGGTTTGAAGGGTAGTGGAAAGAGCTGTTGGCTAAGGTGGATGAACTATCTTTGCCCAGATATTAAGCGGGGCAACTTTTCTGACGAAGAAGACCTTATTATAAGACTTCATAAGCTCTTGGGAAATAGGAAAGCAAAATCGAATTTTATCAGTAAGATACTCATATTTTCTTATTCTTTAAGTTAATAGTGTAAGCTAGAGTCACTGACATTATTTGGCGGTTAAAGCTATCAGACTAATCAAAAGAGTCACTGAAACTGTTTCCATGACTTTGAAACGGCAGAGAGTCATTAATTGCAGGCCGAACCGATAACGACGTAAAGAATTACTGGAATACTCATTTGAGCAAGAGACTAATGTCTTTCAAAGAATGTGTTGGATTGCGATTCATTAAAATGTCAAGGCGGACTGTTAAAGGATGCGCTAATCCAACCAATGTTTGCACGAAGAGTCACAGTGAGGAATCTTTTACTTGTACAGGAAATGACATTGTAACAGAAAAAAAATATGAAGAAGGAACCAATCTATGTATGGAACCACAGATAAAACAAGCTTTTGTTCAGATACCTTTAAGATAGTTTCCAATAGTAGAGTAAATCTTCAATCTTTGTATAACTTAATCCCATTATTGCTGGGAGTTCTGGGGTGATTAAGGAGTTGTTGGATTGATTCAAATAAGTTGGTAATGGTCTTTTGTCAAATATAGTGAATATTCTTTCTTTCTTATTTGAAAATCCAATTGTTTATTTCCTTCCAAATATACCAAGGCAGGATGGTAGTTCATTCCAAAGTTGTACAAGAGTACAAAAATTAGACCACTGTAAACCAAGGTAACCATTCTCCTCCATAGCTCAAAGGCTAAGGGACACTCAATAAAAATATGGCTAAGAGTTTTCACATTCTTTGCACACATCTTCTTTCTAAATGGGCCATGAAATCCACGTTTTATAAGTTGCTCACCAGTGAGCACTCTTCGATGTAATAAAATCCAAATAAAAAACCTCACCTTAGGCTAGAGCTTCGGAGCCCACAACTATGTAAATATGTCATAGAACTAGTTGGAATTATTGTGCCATAACACCAAACAACCTTGAGTAACAATGTACTCACAAGTAGTATTGTTATTCCATCCAAAATAAACCTTATCATGGGATCAAGAGAGAGATCTCATATGAAGGATGCATTAGATATATTTTCTTTGTCTTTCTGTATTTTGAATAGGTCAATCCTGAAGAGGAATTCAATATCTACCAACCTCTAAATTACCAGTTTGGTACTAATTGTAATTAGCTACCCTTATCCAGTTAGCTTGGTTAAGCTTCTCCATCCATGGCCTTGAATCAGGGAACTGAGTTATCAAATATTGGTGATCATCTCAAGAATATATCCAAAAACTAGCCTATTGACCATTATGAATGATCCAAAATAACTTCTTCTTTATCAAATCCTCACTAGTCCTAAGAACTACAAAAATGGGAGAACCTCTAGTAGGAATTTGATAGCGAACAAGGTCTTTAGGACTTTTTTTTTAGCATATTGAGCACAAAGATTATTGGTACATTGGGAATTGGGGTTATTCAAAATCCTCCCATACAAATTTCTAAGTAAAACCTTATTTTTATAGCAGATTGAAATCTCAACCCCCTTTCATGCTTGAGAAGGCATAAAGTATCCCATTTCACCAAGGCCCATTTTTTTTCTTTTTAGTACCACTCTAGAGGAACCATTGATTTATTTGATCCAATTCTCAAAGAACCACCTTTGGGATATTCAACATAGTAGAAATATAAATAGGCATAGCTTGAAGGACTAATTTTACCAAGGTAATTCTACCTCAGATGAAATCCACCTATTGGTCCAATTTTTAACTTTGTCCTTCACTCTATCTAACAACCAATTCTAGTCTTTTTCTATCTCTATATGTTGATAGAAATACCTAAATAAGTGATCAAAAGGTAGGCCTTCTTATATATTAATTTATCAAGTACCATGTATTTCTATCTAGGAGAGTAATGAAAGAAAATGACTTTCAATTTATCTTCATTGATCAATTGCCTTGTAGAATCAAAGAAACAATGAATAATTTGATTAATCGCAGAGGCTTCCTTAATCATAGATTTACCTAATAGAGTAAAGTCATTAACAAATTGAAGATGATATATAGGTATAGATCCATGAGTAATGGTCACTCCTTCATAGACCTACCCAAGCATTCAATAAGAATGATGAATAAATAAGAGAGAGAGGATCACCCTACCTAATACCTCTAGATTCTGGGAAAACCTATGAAGGACAATCATTGATAAGAACTGAGTAGAACACTGAAGAGACACATCCCATAATCCAATCTATCCAATATTGAGAGAATTCAAATAGCCTCATAACTTTGATGATGAAGTATCAGTTCACTTTATCATAATATTTGGATAGGTCTAAATGGATGAACATAGAAGGATATTTTTACACTTCAATGAAATGGATGGTTTCCTTAGCAAGATCTATGTCATCCACAATATAACACCCTTCCACATAAAATCCTTGTTCAAGGGAGATAATCTTATGCAAAATAGGTATTAGCCTCTCCACCATGATCTTGGTAATGATTTTGAGAAGAACATTACACAAAGCTATTGGTCTAAAGGCTGAGATATGTTCTATATATTGAGCCTTTGGAACTAGAACTATATAAGTTTTAATTATAACCTTCAAAATATCTTTGTCCTTCCTTGCTTCTTCCACCATCCCTAATAAATCAACATGAAGAATATCATAGAATATTTGATAAAATTTGATGAGAAGACCATCAAGCCTTGGGGTCTTCCATTTTTGTATTTTAAAAACCATTTGTTGAAGCTAATTGATAGTAACTAGAGTAGTCAAAATAGAGTTCTCCTCAGAAGTGATAAAAGTTGAGATCACTTGAAGGACGTTCTATTTAGAAGTCGAGTCAAGACATGCCACAATTAATAGTTTAGAAAAGTAGTTGATTGCGATAGACTTCATGCCATCCCAAGTTTGGATAAAGTCTTCAAAATCTAAATTTAGGGAAGAAATAAAATTGTGGGATTTATGGGCTAGAAGATATTTGTGGAAGAATTTCTTATTTTTATCTCCTTCTTTAAGCCATTGAATCCAATATTTCTACTTCCATAAGAGCTCTTCTCTTTTTTTCCATTCCTCCAATTGTAGTATGAGTCTAATTTCATTAATACTTCTACTCCCAATGAGGCCATCTAAATAGATTGGATCATTCAACTCTTCAAGTTGAGCACTCACATATTGTTTCTTTTGCCTGACGTCTACAAACTCCTTCTAATTCTAAATCTTGATTTTGGATTTGATGTATTACAACCTTTTGGTGAAATAGAACATATTAGTCCCATACCTTGGTTTACCTTTCTTCCACCATTGCCACACTTGGGATTTGAAGAAACTATCTCTAAGTCACATTAAATAAAATTGAAAGGGTGAAAAAGTAACCTTGGTTTTCCATATTTAACCATGACTAGCCAATGATCCGAACCAACGTTAATATTTTCATCGTAGGAATGTGACTATGAATTAAAAAATTATTAGAGAATAAGAACCTATCTAATCTTTACATGATACAAGTAGAACATTAACTTTTGTTAAACCAATTCATGAGGCCATTATCTGGTTGGATGTCCACAAGATGAAGGTTTGCAATATATTCACTCATGAGGTCTGAGCTCTAATCTAGATTTCTATTTCCCCCTCTTATCTTTCAAATATATGATGGTAATGAAGTTTCCTCAGATCAAGACCCAATATTCAGGAAAATGGGAGATAATATAAGTTATATCCTTCCATTATCTCCACTTTTCCTCCAAAGTAATTGGAACATAAACAATCAAGGAGAGCATAATTTGGTCAAATTGTCTACTTTGTGAAACCACAACCAAGAGATCCCAACTACCAACCATATGGTGAATAGTGATCTCCTTTGGGCCCCAAAGGCAAGCAATGCCACTAGAAGCCCCATGGGATCTAAGAGAAACCACTTTTCTTGCCAGCCAAATTTTACTTGCAATAGACTTAATTTCCATTATAGACATTTTAAAAGTTATTTTTTAAATTCTATTATTTTCAATCATTATATTCTAAAAAATACTAGCTAGATATATCCTCAAAGGAATGTTTAATGCTTTAGCTTTGAAAATGAAATAATGTTTCATTAACTCTTTCAACATTGATGGAGCCACCAAATATTTTTTCAAGAAATAGCCCTTGATAGCATAAGTAAAAGGACAATATTTCTTACAAAATTCATAACTAAAAGTTCTATTTTATCCTTTGCATACTCTCACCTATATAATTGTTTTTAGACTACTAACTAAAGGATTGTTTAGGCGAAGGCATTTTTTACCTTTTAAAATATGGGTGAGGGGTAGGGGCTTTGCCTTTAAAATTGAGGTGGGGAAAAGGCCAACAACAATGCCTTTTAAAATGGGAAAGGACTTTAAAATTGAGGAGGGGAGAAGAGGCCAAAAACAACAATACCTTTTAAAATGGAAACGACCCTCTCCTTTCTATGGAAAAATCCTTTAGACCATGAGGGTTCAAGTCCTAGTTGGTAGAATAGAGTATAAAAAACCTTGTATCACTAGTTCAAATCTAATTCCTAGCATACACTCCTCTATATAACTAAAAGACGTATTTGCTATATATATCTATTTATATAATTTGGTATAAGAATACATACTAATCATACTAGATTGTAGAGATTTTCCATTCTCTTATTTTTCTATTTATAATCTCATGGGCATTGGGTGTTATTATTGGGCTAACGAGAGAATTATATATATATATATATATATATATATATATATATATATATATATATATATTTTTTTTTTTGGAAAGTTCCTTTATAAAGAGAAAAGGTTGTTTTAGATTAGAGAAGGTCCTTAAGCTCATTCCTAATGGAGTTCAAAAAAACTTTTAAGAATTAAACACTCTACTCTAGTTTTTTATCGACTTATTAAAAGCCTTAGTTATAGACCTCTTAAAAAGAAACTCTCCGAAGAAGAGAGCTTTTAACTTTGGTTAAGTAATATTTAGGAACTAGTTGTTAATACATATGTCATAACCTAATATACATTTGGTTCAATGTTGTTTAAAAGTATAAAAGGGTCCTAGAAGAAAAGTAATGCTAGAGAGGTAATAACATTTATTTGAAAAGAACACACTCTACCTTTGTCATTTTAAGGAGAGGACACACTCTTTGTTATTAAAATAGTGAGCATCGATTTCGAATATCGATATGAATATCAAAGGTTTGAAAGAGTGGAAGAGTGGAATGCTAACCCTCTCGTTGCCTAGTTATTCGCATAATCATGGGGCCAAAGGAGGAGAGTGGACTGATCCATATGTGTAACTAGAGTTCCCATGGACCTCTCTATCTATAACATGCCGAAGCTTTATTGTTATTATTCTTTTAGAAAAGTAGGAGAGCATGTGGAGGGCTCCACCTAAAAGAAAACGACTCTTTCCCAACCCACTTGCTACCTCAAAGTTAATACTCAGTTTTCTCATGGATGTTGAGGTATCTTGATGTTGAAGTATCTTGTGAGAAATCAAGTTTCTTATTGGTAAGAAATGAGCGATTTCTTATCTTGCTACTCAATTCATTCATTCATTCAGCGTGAAAGAAGAGCTTTTACGGATTCCAACAATCTCTCAAGTAGGTCCCTTTAGCGTCATTGGAATTCAGAGATGTGTAGAAAAACGGTTGTACTCTCTTTAAACATTGCTGATGCTTTTTATTGTGTTTTGCGTGGCACCGAATATCATCTGATTCGGAAAGATATTTTCTTTTCTCCTTTTTGATAAAGGCAGACTGTTTTCCATCATCTTTATGGCAAAAGCAGATAGTGATGTGACAGTGTTCATTGCGATTGCGAAGCTGGAATATATGTTGCACATAGTTTTTTATTCCTTTGATATTTACATAAGGTTTTATTTCCCAAGGGGAAAGAAATCTGCATAGAAAAGAAGGCATCTTTCGGAGGAAAATTTGTATAGGCTTTTCAAGCCAATATACAGTTCTTACGTATAATTTAGGTCAATATTACTGTAGAAGAAAATGATAATGCGATAAAAGGCTTGAGTTTGAGATCTGTGACATGAAATCAACAGACGTCAATACAAGATGTTCTTTGCTTCCATGCTCCCTTACTGCAAAATAAAGGGAAATATGACTAAAAAGTATTCACTTTCTTCATTATGTCAATTATTGAGCTTATGGACCGCCAGACTTGAAGATCTAAAAGAAATGAAATACACAATCCTTGATGAGGTGGAGTTGAACGTCTAGTTGAGTAGTTTCATTTAATGCTATCGAGTATGGAAAATGCAGTGGCCCCCTTTGTAGGTATATTACCCCCCAACCAAGAGTGTGGAGCGAGACAAAAATCGTTAATTCATCGACCCAATAATGCTTAATATAAAGTTAAACTACATTATATAGCCATGTCTTTGAATTAATATATTCAATGCAGTGTATCTGGATGGGATCAAAGAATGAAATTTATAAAAAAAAAAATGACAATGAAAATCTTCTATTGCCCTCCACTGAGCCAAACAATGTACAGTGGACCATCTTGAATTTCAGAGGTTCAGAATAATCTAGAATCATGTTCTTAAGTTCTAGAACATCCTTAATCTAGCCATCTTGCTACAAACAATGTTTCAATATTTTGCACCTACGTCGACAGTAAAGTAACACGTTTTCCATGGATGATCTTTCTGAATTTTCTACCGAAATTCGGAAATACTGCCATGGCCAGGAGCTTTAAATTGATCTGGTTTCAAAATCGGAACAGAATAGCCATGGCCAGTCCTCTAAATCTCCTGATGTATACTTTCTTCCGTTTTCCTCTTGATATGGATTGGATGCTGCCCAGATCTCAGATGCTTCGGAGGAAGACACAGTAATGGCTTCAGAGAATTCAGAAAAGGGCAAACTACAGTAAAGGGTTGAATAACGCTCAAGATCATGGTCCATATTAAAAGTGAAGTAGTACGGAAGCACACTTTCCAAGGGATCGGTATTAGGGTTCGTGTTAGGGTTAGCAACGTGCGTATCATTAGCATGAATCTCAACGGTCGGCATATTCGGGATGACGATTTCAGAGACGGCTCCAGATGGAATCACAGGTTTCCCATTTTCGGTGGAGAAGCCCATGATTCTGTTTGAATCTGAACAGAAGCTTGTTTTATCTGTGGTTCCATACCTGATTGGTTCCTTCAGATTTTCTGTTACAATGACATTTCCTGTACAAGTAAAAGATTCCTCACAGTGACTCTTCGTGCAAACATTGGTTGGATTAGCGCATCCTTTAACAGTCCGCCTTGGCATTTTAATGGATCGCAATCCAACACATTCTTTGGAAGACATTAGTCTCTTGCTCAAATGAGTATTCCAGTAGTTCTTTACGTCGTTATCCGTTCTGCCTGGGACGCGCCCTGCAATTAATGACCATCTACCGTTCCAAAGTCATGGAAACAGTTTCAGTGACTCTTTTGATTAGTCTGATAGCGTTAACCGCCAAATAAAGTCATGGAAACAGTTTCAGTGATTCTAGCTTACACTATTAACTTACTGAATGAGAAAATATGAACATCTTACAGATAAAATTCCCAAGAGCTTATGAAGTCTTATAATAATATATAATAATATCAGTGACTCTAGCTAACACTATTAACTTAAAGAATGAGAAAATATGAATATCTTACTGATAAAATTCGATTTTGCTTACCTGTTTCCCAAGAGCTTATGAAGTCTTATAATAAGGTCTTCTTCGTCAGGTGAAAAGTTCCCCCGCTTAATATCTGGGCGAAGATAGTTCTTCCACCTTAGCCTACAGCTCTTTCCACTACGCTTCAGACCTGTATAAATATTTATGAAATTTGTGAAGGATTTTATTAATGTAAGTGTAAGATTATTATAGTGGTGTAGGTCTAAAATCTAAAGTTTAAACTTCTTCTAAGATCCTTCATAAAAATCTTACATAAACTAATTAAAAAAACTTACAATAAATTAAAATAATTTTAAAAATACCATCGTATTATAAAGATTTCCTGAGACTATTATTATATTGTCAAGCTAATATTTATAACCTTAAAGGAACACCGGACTATCATAGTAACTGTGTTTTAAAAAACATCTTTCACTCAAATGAAAAGTCTAACCTGCACTTTTGGCAAGAGCATGCCAGCTTCGTCCTCCATTAGTTCCAACATATTTACTCAACAGAATATCCTCGTCTGGTGTCCAAGGCCCTTTGGTAAGTCCATCCTTTCCAATACGACCCATAATTAGCTGCCCTGACCTTTGTCACTCTTAATTCAAAACAAACTTGCAATCAACATTTTGGGGAAAAAAACATTTTGAACAGAGGTCGATAGTAAGGAATTAAGATCTACTGTAAAATCCCACGGTCGTTGATGTTCGCAGCAGGTGGCTTAATATAAAATGTTTTCACAGAACATATGGTCCTCGTGCAAAGGCTTTTTGTCTGTCAGCTGGTGCGAACAAAAGCTAAATAAAAAACGAGCGAATTCGTACATCACTTGCTCCTCAATACGGTCTCTTTTTCAGTCATCGTTCAATTATTTATATAAGAACACTGCTAAGAGACAGGTTGTTCTCCACAATGAAAACGATTTTCCTCTTCCGTTCCTTGCTTCATAGTTTAAATTCATTAAAATTTTATGTCTAACGATTTAAGTTATATCAAAATCAAGGATTTATTATTTTAAATATATTTTAATCATTAGGATTTTGTTGGGTGGGTGTTGGGGTTATATAGGATAGTTGGTCACAATCACACTAATTTTAGTAACTGACAAGAGGAGGTTCAAATCAGAGGTGCTGCTTCCACCAAACCTATTCTTACCACTAGACATTCTAGATGCTAGATGCGTACCATCATCATCATCGGTTTGGGTTTGGCCCACGCTCTCAAAGGATTCAAATCAGACTACTACCATTGCAAACAGGTTGTTCCTCATGTTTAAACCTAGATGTCTTCTTGGACTTGGATGTCTTCTTGGTATAAGGGACATCTTTTCCTTGGTTCATCTTAGTGATATTGGTTTAAGGAATAGGGAGGCAGACCCCTATGCCCCTAAAATATGATTCCAATGTTACAATTATTATTATTTTTTTCTGGTTACATAGTGGAGTTGGTTACAACTATTTTTAGTAATTGGTAAGCGCCTCCCAACAAAAGAATTTTATTCGTCTCATTGTTGTTGACCCGACGTGATATGAAAACACTCATTTCATTGTTGTTGACCCAACGTAAGATGGAGACCACCTGTCGCTCAAGGTTTGTACCATCATCATTGGTCTAGCATGCACTTAGAGGATTCAACACAGACTACTACCTTTGTTAAAGCTGACAACGTGCTCTGAAGGTTTGAATCTAAGTTTCTTCTTGACAAGTACTTGGCCAATAAAACTTTTGCCAATCAAATAATTAGGTTACAATTACACTTAACATTATTTATAATTTTAAAAATAAAATAAAAATAATAATCTTCGCTTGTAACAACTATTTAATTAAAATTAATGCTAAATTGTCCACGAGGGCTAGGTGGATTGGTAAGATGTTGGGCACTTATCAGGATGACACCTAACTTCAAACCTCGTAGGCATGCCCACTCTAGGGCAAAGGTATGAGTGTGCGCTAGCTTGATGACGTCGGTACCAACCCTGAGCCACTGGGGTCTCCCTCACTTTGGGCTGTGTTTACCGAGGTGAGGTAGGGGTTATAGTGGCAGCTCCATGATTTGATGCTACGACCAAAGGCAATGTGATTTGACCCTCTGACTAGTTCAAAAAGAAAAGTTGTTGCCAATTCCCCTATGTATCAAAAAAAAAAAAAATAACTAATTTAATTTTATTTGTGTTGCATATGTATTATTATAGTTTTGTCACATCACCTATAAGTATAGGCTATAGATAAGTATAGGCTGTATTATATTTCTTATAAATTAAGAATAATAATTAAAATTTAAATATAGAAGATATATATTTGGAATAGATATTTTATATTTTATTAAATTTTATTGATAAATATATATTTAAAAAAATTTAGTTAAATTTAAAAATATGTGAGTGATTAAAAGTTTTTTTAAGGTGGATTGGTAAGACGTTGTGCACTTATCAAGAAGAGACATGGGTTCAAGAGGAGACCTAGGTTCTAGTCCCATGGGCATGTCTAATCTAAGCAAAGGTAGTAGTTTGACCTGAGTGTGTGCCAGCTTGATAATTATGGTAGAAACCTCGAACCATCAGGATCTCCCTCACTCTAGATCATGTTTACTGAGATTAGATAGGGGTTATAGTGGTAGCACCATGATTTGATGTTAAGGCACTACAACTTGACCTTGTGACCAGTTGTTCGTACAGGAAAGGTAGTTTTTGATTCTAGTTGATTCCTCTTTCTATATAAAAAAAAATTGTTACGTAAAATATTCGAGGATGTCAATATAAACCCATTTAAACTTAATTCAAATCTGTAATAATGATTTTTAAAGTATATTATTGTTGTCTCAATTAATAAAAAGAACAAAGAAGGCTTCAATAATATTTGTTGGAAGAGGACATATACATTAGAAGGTAAATTTTAAAGAACACGGAATTCAAAGATCCTAGATAGATAAAAGAAAAAAAAAATACATTTTGAGCCTTGTCAAGAAAGACAAAAAATCAAAATTGATTTGTATAAGCTGATCAATTTTTTTGAATAAAATGTTTGCCTTTAACTCAAAAAAACAAAAAAATCTAAAAACAAATATATAGGGGTGAAATGATATATACAAGTTTGATGAAGTTTATACAATTTTCCTCTTTAATTATATTAGATTATTATATATATTAAAGAATTAGAAATAATTATTAAGATAATAGATGATTTTTAATAAGTTAATTTTTATATTTATTGGGACCACTCTCATTAAAATATCAAAACATTAGATTTCTGGCATTATAAGCAGTTCAACTTGTATTTTTATAAAGATATTTTTCATTTATCTTTATTAAATACATTCATCATCTTCTTCAAACTACTATTGAGTCATATCATTTTTCTAAAGAGATGACCTCTCACTCTTATAGTTGCCTTATAAAATTAAAAAAATTCTAGGATAAAATTAAAGCAAAAATATTTACTATTCGTTTTTTTATATCTATAAATATATTTTAAATGAAAACTTGAAAATTTTTTATTTTCTTTTTCTATGACTTATATTTATGCCCCTAATATTTCAAGAATATATATATATATATATATATATATATATATATATATATATATATATATATATATATATATATATATTTATTTATTTTGTTGAACAAACTTTTTCATTTTTATCAACACTTTTTATTTTTATTTGTGGGTTTAGTCTACTTCTTGTCAATACATGTGATACTTTTTTTTTTTTCCACTAAAAAAAACTTATCATAGATAACTTTATCTTGCTTTAAAGGATATGAAGTATAAGGAATAACCTCAAAAACACATTTTTCTTTATGTTGTTGTGTAATCATTAAAGTGAAAGGATACTCTTCTATAGCAATCACCTTTTTATGTTGCCCTAAAAATACCAAATTTTCTCCATCCTTGTTCCTTTATTATGTTTCTCTTGAAAGTCTAAAGTATAAGGGATAATATCTGCAACACATCCATTTCCATTATCATAAGAGAATCTTATACTACTTGAGGAAAATGAAGATGATTTACATAGAATAACCTTAGCTTCTTCTTCCATCTTTGTTTGAGAATTTTTTTCTACATCTTCTTTTGCACATTTAATTCCTTCTAAACTTGAACTTGCATTTGTACTTTCTCATCCTTTATATCCTTGTTTATTTATTCTAATGGTTGATCCAAGTGAGCTATAGTGGACTTTTTCCATATGATTTTGAAGATAGGATTTCTTTTCGTCTTCTTTTGGAGTGGAATATCGTTGATCTCATCTAGCTTATATTATAGTATGATTTTCTTGCTTTGTATTAAGTTTGTCTCATGACCAAAGTTCTTTTATCTCTTTCTTCATAAATTTAGCTTTGTAATATCTTGTCATGTGTTTAATCTTATAATAATTATGGCATCAATATGTAACATTTTCATAATTTTATTTTTGGTTCTATTATTTTGATTCAAATATAATATTAATAAATTGTATTAAAGATGTTATAATATCCATAACAACATATATTCAAGTATACATAACGTGCTTTCACTCTTTGATAGTTAGACCTTCCTTCATGAATCATCTTAGGATATTTCAGTATTCTTGAAATCGTCCTTATTGACAAGCTGATATGGAACTCCAAAAAGTGTAACCTACACCAACACTTATTTATAGTTTTTGTCTCAATAGTAAACATGTCACTCCATGGTATTAAATAAAGGGTATCTCTCCTCCTAAACCATGGGCCACCAATCATTATTTTATCACTATTTTATAAACTAGAAAATATGATGAAGAAAAACTTCTAGGATGAAAAATCATAGGGTAATTTGAATTCAATCCCCACTACCACTTGATCTATTTTTGAATCTCTAAAAACCATGGCCATTATCCATGAAAATTACATACTAAATATCTACTTTTAAGAATAATTATATCCTACCAGGTCATCTCGTCCTTCATAATCACTTTTGGTGTAACATCTTCTACCTAGGTCAAACTTATCATATATTTGCTCATCTTCTTATATCCAACTTGGACATCTATACATATTTGCTCTTCTACTTATCCCTAACTTGAATATCCATACATCTAGCTAGGGCATCCTAACTTCCCATTAGATATTTTATATCTGAATTTTCTTCCATACTCCTAGTGGATATATATATATATATATATTATTTGTGGAAAACATCCCAAAAGGGATGCCACTTTCGGGTAAGACCCAAGGAGGCAGGGGTATCCATTCCACCAAAAATGCCCAGGACTCGGACCTGGCCTACCACCTTTGACATACTCAAGGAGCAAACAAACACACAAAACCAATTTAAAAATAAGTAAATAAGTAAATAACAACAAAAATAATAAAATAAAATAAAAAACATGCTCCTTGAGTGTGTCAAAAACAAAAGCACAACCAAACACGCACAATAAGATAAAAGAAACCACAACACGAACCACATAGAAAAACACAAGAACCACATAACAAAACACAAACAAGACAAAAACAACAGAACACTACAAAGACATAACCCAAAAAAAAACATGAAAAATAAACACAACCAAAACCTAAAAAATTAAAAAAAATAAAAATAAAAAACAACCAACATCAGACAATAAACAAAAACAAAAAACATATAAAACACTCACACATAAAAACACGAACTAACACAAACAAAGAGAAACCCAAGAACAAGAACAAAAAAAACACAAGAACAATAACAAAAAACATATATATAATATAATATATTAATTTTATATATATATATATATATATATAAAAAAACATAAAACAACAAAAACACAAGAACAACAAAAAACACAAAAACAAAACAAAACAAAAGAACCCACCCACCTTAAAAAACTAAACAAAAAAAAGAAAAAAGAAAAAAAAAATGAACATAACAATGACCTATCTAGACCAGAAGACTATTAAGGCAAGAATCAACAGAGGAAACAAAATAAAGAATAGAATGAGCTAGGGAACTAAAAAAATTGAATGAACCAAAGAGAAGCAAAAAAAAAAGCAAGAAGAAACTAGGTACCTTCGAACTCGAAGCCATCCAAAGAAATGATAGAAAGAAGAGCTTCCCTAATTTGAGAAGCCCACCATCTAGGAGGGTGGCCATAACAAGTAAGATCACCTTTGTCCAAAGCCCAATTAGCTAAAGCATCAACACTCTTGTTTTGATCTCTCGACCACATGATTGTAATCAACTTTCAAAAATCCCATCCTGGATTAATTGAATCTTCTCAATAATTATTTTTATTCTCCAATCCACCTTATGATTCTTAGAAGGAGTCTTCAAGAGATTAATCATAAGTTGAGAGTCGAACTCAACTAACACCTTTTCCCATCCAACCTTAGTAGCCTCCTGAAGGCCTCTCAGGATACCATACCCCTCAACAAGGTTATTAGAAAGAATACCCAAATTCTCAGCAAAAGTAAAAACCAGGGAGCCATCTGAAAGTCTACCAATTCCTCCCACACTGGCTTTTCCAGGGTTCCCTCTAGAGGCTCCATCAGTATTGACTTTTCCAAAATCCTTAGGAGGAGGTTGCCAATTTCTTGTCCTATCCATCTTACTAATACTCACATTCCCTTTAAGTTGGTTGCCCTTAGAAGATTTAATCTTCAATATTTGCATCACTTGATCCCATCTTTGGTGGGAGTTTTGGGGGTGATTAAGGAGTTGATGGACCGATTCAACTAAGTTGGCTATGGTCTTTTGCCAAATATAGTGAATATCCTTCCTATCTTGATTAAAAATTTGGTTGTTCCTTTCATTCCAAATATTCCAAAGAAGAATGGTAGAACCCATCCAAACTAATCGCCTAATAAAATGATCAACACCCTCTTGATTAGGCCAATCCCTCCAAAGTTGTTCAAAAGTAAAAAAATTGGACCACTGTAAGCCAAGTAAAGTGGCCATTCTCCTCCATAGCTCAGAGGCTAAAGTACACTCAATAAAAATATGGTTGAGAGTTTCTACATTCTCTTCACACATTTCACATCTAAAAGGGCCATGAAAACCACGCTTCATAAGTTGCTCACCAATAAGCACCCTACGATGCAATAAAAGCCAATTAAAGAACCTCACCTTAGGCCAAAGCTTTTGAGCCCACAATCGAGAAAATATGTCAGAAGAATGGTTGGGATTATTATGGCATAAGGTCAAATAACCTTGAGCAACTGAATACTCACCCTTAGTAGTGTTGTTCCAACCAAAACAATCTTTTTCATGGGACCAAGAGAGGGATCTCATATGAAGGATGCCTTGGATATCTTGTCTTTGCCTTTCTGGGATTTGAATAGGCCAGTCCTCAATAGGGATCCAATATCTACCAACCTTTGAATTACCAGTATGGTACCGATAGTAATTAGCCACCTTTATCCAATTAGCTCGGTGAAGCTCCTCCATCCAAGGCCTCCAATCAGGAAACTGAGTTATCAAAGGCTTGTGACCATCCCAAGAATCTATCCAAAAATTTGCCTGTTGACCATTATGAATGATCCAAAATAATTTTTTCTTTATCAAATCCTCACCAGTCTTAAGAACTGCTAAAATAGGAGAACCTTTGGTAGGAAGTTGATAGCGAACAAGGTCTTCAGGACTTTTGTTCTCAAGATATTTAGCACGGAGATTATTGGCCCAAAGAGCATTGGGGTTATGCAACATCCTCCAATATAATTTAGCAGCTAAAGCTTTGTTGTTATTAATAGAAGACCGGAATCCTAACCCCCCTTCACTCTTAGGAAGACATAAAGTATCCCATTTCACCAAGGCCCATTTTCTTTTCTCCTTAGTACCACTCCAAAGGAAACGATGACCGATTTGATCCAATTCTCGAAGAACAACCTTTGGGATATTCAAAATGGAAGAAACATAAATAGGAATAGCTTGAAGGACTGATTTTACCAAGGTGATTCTACCCCTAGAAGAAAGCCACTTGTTGGTCCACTTTCCAATTTTCTTCTTGACTTTGTCCAACAACCAATTCCAATATTTATTTTTTTGCCTTTGAATATTTATGGGAATACCTAAATAAGTGATTGGAAGGGAGGTCTTCTTATATCTTAATTTATCCAAGACCATGGATTCCTGTCTAGCAGAGCAGTGAAAGAAAATAACTTTAGATTTTTCTTCATTGATCAACTGCCCAGTAGCCTTAGAAAAACAGCTAATGATTTGCTTAAAATTAGAAGCTTCCTTAACTGTAGCTTTACCTAAAAGAGTAGAGTCATCCACAAATTGAAGATGAGAGATAGGTCTAACTCCATGAGCAATGGTAACTCCCTCAAGGGTTTTGTTTTCCCTCTTTTTGGTTATAGTCCTACCCAAGCATTCAACAAGAATGATGAATAAATAAGGGGATAGCGGGTCACCTTGCCTAATACCTCTGGAAGCTGGGAATGACTGAGAAGGCCTGCCATTGATAAGAACTAAGTAGGAAACTGAAGAGATACATCCCATAATCCAATCCATCCAATCCTTAGAGAAACCAAATTGCCTCAAAACTTTGATAAGGAAGTGCCAATCCACTCTGTCATAAGCTTTGGATAAGTCTAACCGAATGAACATGGAAGGAGATTTTTGCATATCCATGGAATGGATGGCTTCCCGAGCAAGAACTATCTCATCTACTATTTGACGTCCTTCCACATAACCCCCTTGATCTGGGAAATAATCTTATGCAAAAGAGGCTTCAACCTTTCTCGCCATGATTTTAGTAATGATTTTGAGAAGAACATTACATAAAGCAATAGGTCTAAAAGCTGAGATATGATCAACCTCTTGAGCTTTTGGAACAAGAGTAATATAAGTTTTATTGATAACCTTCAAAATTTCTTTGGCTTTCCTGGCTTCTTCCACCACCTCTAATAAATCAACATGAAGGATATCCCAAAACTCTTGGTAGAACTCAATGGGAAAACCATCAGGACTTGGGGTTTTCCCTTTTTGCATTTTAAAAACTACTTGTTGAAGCTCATTGATAGTAACAGGAGCAGTCAAAATAGAGTTCTCCTCAGAAGTGATAAGAGAAGGGATTGCTTGAAGAACATTTTGTTGTGAAGCTGAGTCAAGAGGAGTAGCAGCAAAAATATTGGAAAAGTACTCAACAACAATAGAGTTCATGCCATCCCAAGTATAAACAACATCTCCAGAATCTGATTTTAAGGAAGAGATAAAGTTGTGAGATCTTCGAGCTAGAAGAGATTTGTGGAAGAAATTTGTGTTTCGATCTCCTTCTTTGAGCCATTGAATTCTAGATTTTTGCTTCCATAAGATTTCTTCTCTTTTTTCCCATTCCTCTAACCGAGTTGTGAGTTTAATTTCATCTGCACTTCTCTTCTCCGTGAGGCCATCTAAATGGATTTTCTTATTCAAATTTTCAAGATGAGCAATAACTTCATGTTTTTTTTTATGAACATCCCCAAACTCTTTCCAGTTCCAAGTCTTGATTTTGGATTTAATGTATTGCAATCTTTTGGCAAAATAGAACATCTTAGTCCCATGCCTAGGTTTACCTTCCTTCCACCATTGTTGCACACGAGGTCTGAAGGAAATGTCTCTAAGCCACATTAATTGAAAACGAAAAGGAGAGAAACTCACATTGGTTTTCCACATTTCCACCATGATTTGCCAATGATCCGAACCAACATTATTAAGAGTCTTCACTTTAGGAATGTGACCATGGATTAAGAAATTTTTAGAGAGCAAAAACCTATCCAATCTCTCCATTATACAAGCTAAGCCTTGCCTTCTATTAGACCAAGTCATAAGGCCATTATCTCGGTTGGATATCCACAAGATGGAGGTTTGCAATATATTCGCTCATGAGGTCGGTGCTTTTGTCCAAATTTCTATTTCCCCCCTTTTCTCATCCAGAGAGAGGATGGTATTGAAATCTCCTCCGATCAAGATCCAAGCTTCAGGAAAATGAGAGATAATATGAGTAATATCCTTCCACTGTCTTCTTTTTTCCTCCAAAGAAGTCAGAGCATAAACAATAATGCAGAGCATAATTTGGTTGGAATGTCTACTTTGAATAGCTATAGCCAACAAACCCCAACTGCCAACCATATGGTGAATAACTACCTCTTTTGGGTCCCAAAGACAAGCAATGCCACCAGAAGTCCCTTGGGAACTGAGGGAAACCACTTTTCCAGCTTGCCAAATTTTACTGGCAATTGAGTCCATATCCTCCATGGACATCTTTGTTTCTTGAAGGAAAACAAGATGTGGATGATTTATCTGAATCATTCTTCTAATTTCATTTTGTTTTGAAAGACTCCCTTTGAGTCCTCTAATATTCCAAGTGATGATCTTCATTAATACCAGGGCTAAAAAAGTTGGGAAGGGCATTAATCTTACCTTCCTCTACAAGCTTTTCACCTTCTTTTACCATATGATATTGATTGGTCTTGCGACCTGCTTTTTGATTAGAATCCATCTTCAATTTTTTTTCCCTATTTCTTGACTTATTCCAATTGAATCCGAGATGGCTTCTAACCTTGAAGAATGCTCGTACACAGCCAAAATTTTACTAGATGGTTCAACGAAGTCTATATTGGGACCTGCATTATTTGAAGTTTTGACATTTGAAAGATTGTTTTTCTTGTGTAAATTTTCTCCCTTTTTTTTTTGTTGAAAACCTTTGATCTGTTGGTTTGTCTATCAGTTCTTCCCTTCATATTTAAATTGTGTTTCTAAGATTTCAGTTTCCATTATTTCCTCTTCCTCACTTGGGACATCATTTGTGGAAAGGATTTCAAACATATTAGCAGATGACTTTGATTGATCCTTCATAACTGGTTTTTTCTAGTGTTCTTCTTCTTAGGTATTTGGAAACCTGTTGAGTTTATATCTTCTTTCTTTTGATCAGGAATTTTATTTGGGCAAGCACCGGCCAAATGACCATATTCATGGCAAATTCTACAACGAAAAGGAATGTTCTCATAGTCCACTACTTGCTCCCAAGTGTCTTCCCCAAATTGTAATGTGATCTTTTTAGGTAGGGGTTTGTCAAAATCCATTAAAACACAAATCCGAGCATAAATAATATGTTCAAAATTTTGAGTACAATCAGCAATCATCATAAAAGTTCCTAAAGAGTTTCCAATTGAAGAAAAAATAGTAGGATTCCAAAATTCAATAGGGAGGCCAAAGAGTCTAACCCACACGGGAGCTATAGAAGGCATCTCTTCTTCGGCTTTAAATTTAGTATGCCAGGGCTTCATGAAAAGCCCCGCCCTTCCAAAAAACCAAGGACCCCCTTGAAAATTTTTCTCTCTATCTTCATTATTAGCAAATAAAACAAGAAAATAACCATTTGGATAAATAGAGATTTGTAACTCACCTTTAGTTTTCCAGCTTTTTGCAGCCCAGAATTTGAAAGCAGATAGACTCGGACGAAAACCCACGAACCGACAAATTAGTCCTCTTTTTTCCAAATCTTCAATGCCAGTCTGAATGTTACCCATATCAAGCTT
This sequence comes from Wollemia nobilis, assembly GCA_028583015.1. NCBI lineage: Eukaryota > Viridiplantae > Streptophyta > Pinopsida > Araucariales > Araucariaceae > Wollemia > Wollemia nobilis. The sequence goes on along the minus strand of JAQPPZ010016509.1, from coordinate 2,025,756 downwards.
AACAATAGGAGTTCCATCAGCTTCTTTAAGACATCCTGACTCCATTTTCCTTGGATCAATCTTAGGCATTCTTAGAGGTTTATGGGAAGCCCTAAGATTGATATTAGCATTGGGCTGAGGTTGTCCACCACGAAGGGCATCCCTAAAATTCATTTTTGGGGCTGAGTCTTCAAAATTCTTACCCTTGACAGGGGTTTTCACAGTAGAATTATTTTGTGGGTGCACCTTAGCACCAGATTCACTTGAGATATGAGCCATTTTTTGATCAACTACTTGAAACTTGTTTCGTGATCTCTTTAATCCTTGCCCTAGACGCCGTGGAAAGGTATGGTTTTCACTTTTCTTTTGTGCAGCAAATTGGAAGCCGTTGTCACTCAAGTTCACAGTATGATCTATTGAAAGACAAATTTCTAACCCATATTGGATCCCCTACAACATTTCCTACTAAAATATTGAGCATAAACCACAAAAATATTGGCCGCTAGGGCCCGAAGGCCCTAAAAACCAACCTCTGGAGCTGCTTGCACTCAACCCAGATGAAACCCTCGCATATCCGCTTACCAAATATATCTAACCTCAAAATTTTAGCTCAATCCGAGTCCGGATGAGTGAGATATGGCCGAAATGAGTTCGACAATTTGGGAAATCCTACGAAAAATGTCGAGTAAGAGTGTCCTTTAAAATAGGATAAATTATAAGGTTTTCTCTCCATGTCCCCTAATGAATATTGCTTCTAAATAATAGATAAAATTTAAATATGTAAGTTTTGGTAATTTATTATAAAGAAATTATAAACTCAAAAATGTCACTAATAGATGTACAAAAGAAAAACTTAATTAAAGGTTAAAAATTATTATCATCTATTTAGAATATTATAAGAATTCTATAATTTCAAAATTATAATAAAAATGAATTCAAAATTTATATTTCATCCATAAATATGTATTGGATAAAATTTTCAAAAGCTTAAGAATTTTATACTAACGAGAAAAGAGCATGTAATTAACTGAATAACTCCTACAACATTATACTAACTTAAGTATGAATTGAATTACAACATGTTAAGGTTGTATGTGCACGTGGGAAAGGTTGCATACAATGCAAATATTTGAATTTAGGGTAATATGGATTGAAGGCTATGAAGGTGCATGGGATATTATCCTATGAGGATATAAACACAATGAAGTGCATGTTTTTTTAAAATAAGTTATATGTAGTTTCTATTGGAGTCCACTCCTATCAAAATACCCAAATATCACTTGTGTCATAGTAATTATTTACCATCATAGTTGTAACATAGACCTTGTGTCCTTCATGCTACCATTTCATTTTATTGGGGGTGACATGTTGGCAAGGTTTGAAATTGGCGTAGATGAAGGTGATGGTTGAGATTGTGTGACTTTGTATGTTTCTTTGAGTGTCAAGTTTATACTAAACACAGACCTTGTGTCCTTCATAGTTGTAACATAGACCTTGTGTCCTTCATGCTACCATTTCATTTTCCAAACTTACTACTTATATAATGGTTTGTGGTCTAAACATTTTCATTTTAGGTTTAACATCATGTTTCAACCCACATATAAAAAAAAATTAAAATTTTATTAACTCAAGTCCCTTGTGTGGTTGGCCAATTTTTCAAATTAAGTTTGATATTCATACATATTTGATATCTATTTTTATTTTATGAGGGTTCCTATGAAGTTATCATACTTACTAGGGCCAATATAGGTGAATAATTACTTCCAAAATTCATCCCAAGAGATATTTATATTCATATTCCTCAACCATTGGAACCATTAAAGCACACTAGTTTGAAAATTGAAGGATGCTATTGTAAGCCTTAAATAATGGTAAATAGCTTAAGGAGTAAAATATTGGTCTACCTAAAATATTGACTAAGTCATGGTAAATTGCAGAAAAAATTAAGAAAATATAATTTCAATCAATAATCAATAGTTAAACTACCTAAAATGGTTTGTATTCATGTAAGAGGATATTTATGGGGTATAAATACACAAGAAAATAAAAAAGGAATGGTTGGGTGTGTTTCTAGCTAGATCTAGCAACTAGATTAGAATAGGGACTTAGAAGTTAGTCAGACTACAATTTGAGAGAGTAAAAGGGGCTAGAGAAACATTTATGACAACAAAAGTGATTCACTTAGCAAAGTATAAAAATAATTGCTTGTAGTTTATTGTAAATCCTTCATATTTGTAAAGAATAAAATAAAAAGTATTAAACAAGTTGGAAAACTAAATCCTTCGTGTTTGTAATACCCTTCCTTAGCAAGTTTAAATAGAATTACTAGGTTGTGATTGGATCTCTTTAGGTTGCTATCTCTTTTATCAAAGAGATCCAAGGTAGGACTCAACAACAACGTGGTAAACTGAGAACCACCAAAAAGGACACAAGGAGGTTAGGGAAATCACATCCTATGGCATAAATGTTTATATATTCTAGTGGTTCTTTGAGTTCTATCTATTCTCGATAGAAATCCTATTGTTTTGTTCCCCTATGAGATTGAGTGATCCAACTCAGTAGTGGTTTGTTTGGTTAGTTATTTTGTATTGGTAGTTTATTGTTTTAGTTTGGTGGTCCTTCTTGTTAGAGTGTCTTGGACTGAGCCTTGAGCTTTCATTTCAACTTTTTGTAATAAGTTTTGGAGATCCTTTCAAAACCTCTTGTTTTATATAATAAAAATAAATAAATAAATAAAAAGGTTTAAACAATTTCCCCTCTAGAGTTTTACCTCATTGAGGGTTTCTCTAGGATAAATATTATGTTTTTTAAAATTTTAAAAATAGATTATATTTATAGAAGTTGTATTACAAAGTAAAATGAGCTAGACAGGAAACAAGGGAGAAAGAAAATCCTCCTCCAATCCCTCCTGGCTCAAAAATTACCCATAAAAACATTATATAGGTGTGTTTGTTGAAAACATCACCTGAGGCCACCATAATGCAATTATCCATACACAAATATTACCATAGTTGAATTTCAAATTTTCTCATTCATATGAATTTTGTAGACCATACATCTATCTTCATGCTATTTTGAAGTCATTATTGGCATCTTGAACATGTTTGACATATCTATTGTTCTTTGGGGTGGAGGCTTATTTTTTCTTAATCTAGACATAATCATTAAAATTTCTATGGCTATGTGTGTATTATTTTTAAAAAACACCCACCTTGGCTAATATGAGTCAATTGGTAGTAATGTCATATAGTAGAGAAACAATACCCTAAGGATGAAGAGACAAGAGCCTATGGAAAATAACCAAGAACCTTGCTTACCTAGTTTGACACTAGGATAACTTGCCATTTATTTTCTTCTTGGCCATTGATTTGTGGCCTAACTGCGATAGATTCATTAGGATCACTATCTACTCTTCCTATTCTACTATCTTCTTTTACCACCTCTTATATCTCTTGGATTATTTGGTACCAACTTATCTAATTTTATATTTGAGAGTTCACATATTGCCCTTCCTCCAGTTTTGTTCTCCATTTTACTAAATAATCTACCACTCTATTTCTATCTTGCTTGATATGTGTAATAAAAATATCTTGAAAAAACTTCCAAAATTTTTGAACTGCTTCCACCTTCCTTCTCTCCCCAATTCCCAACACCTGAAAGGGTCTTATCGGATCTAAGATTCTAGCCAATACCTAAGATTCTATCTCTATCCATAACTTATGTAAATATATATTTGTAACTATCATTAACACTAATAAGATCATCTATCCTTCTGCTTTATTATTTGTTGTCTCCCTCATACCTTCTACTCTCCAGTACATTTGTTCTCCTTTCCAATTTCGTATGATAATACGAAAAATAACGTTTTCAAGGTTTTTAGTAGAAGCCCCATATGTGTTAGCCTTCACCCACTCTTTGGGAGACAGTATCCAGTCTATGTTTTTCAAGGATATCTCACCTATGCATCCAATCCTTAGTTGTTATTTTTTATAGTTATTCCAAAGCTCCTTAGAATAGTCACTTCCTCCATTTCTATGTTTGTTTTCTCATGTAATCTAATAGATAGTGTTTCCATTACCTTACTGATAATCCTCTCCCATACTTTCTCTCTTGTTCTATGCTCTAATCTAAATATGTGTGCATTTCATTCTAGCTATAACTACCAACACATGAAGCTAGGTCCCACCATCCATGCAATTTTCATTGTTTTAGTATTAAAGCTGCATTGTTTCCATTTCTCATAAAATATTTCCTGGCTCTCAAATATTTTCCAATACTGTCTCATCCGCTTCAACCAACTAATCCATATTTTTGGTAAAATAATACCCAAAAAAGAGATGATTCAAAGTCTCCTCTACATTTCCACACATAACACATTTAAAATTCCTATAGAAGCCTTTTTTTCTCAAATTATCAAATGTGAAGCACTTTCTATGGAAAATCATCCATGAGAAAATGTTAAGTTTTGGCCCTTTTTCCAAAAAAATATCCATGGAAGTGGTGTTGGGGTAGTATCATATACATAGGCTACCTTGTATCCCTCCTTTGTCTTATTGATTCCCAACTTGCCTCCTCCCCATCCAAGTATATCCCTCTTAGAGACATCCTGATTTGGGTGTCTTTAGAGATGTCTGCACAGTTTTTTGGTTAGTTCCTCTATCCCCCTTACTGGCCATTCTCAAGGATTTTTCCATTGTAGTAATTATGGCACATGTTTATTCTATGATTTCTTATAGTAAGAGGTTTTCCACCACCTTACCTTTTGAAGCTCTACTTTCCAACTCTCCATATCTAAGAATGTTTGAATAATTGGTTGGAATTGATTCCATGAATCCTCCTAAAATAGAGCATCCTTTCCATACCCTAAATGCAAATATAGTATAGCTTTATTAACTCTTGGCTTGCTTCCATTATTATCCATACTATAGATCCCTCTCCTTCCACTCTAAGTTTTGGTATATTTTTCTTAGCCACTCCTAGGTAATATTTGGCTTGTAATAGTCTGCTCCATAAGTCCCCAATAGTTGTAATTCATACCTAGTATAACTTTCCTACTAGTTCCTTGATATTTTGAGATTCTGATCGTATACCTTATCCTCCTTATTAATTTGGTTGCCATATCTTCTCCCACCCAACTAGTGCTAATTTTTATTCTTCCCTCGCACTTGACCACAAAAACGTTCTTGTGTATTTTTCAATATATTTTAAAATTTCCTTTGGAACCTAAAGTATGGAAAATTTATAAACTTGGAGGGCTTGTAGCACAAATTTAATCATTTTAAGCCTTCCTCCCAAGATTAGCCATTTGTGTGTCCAGTTGCTCAACTTAGCTTGTAGTCTATCAATCAACCATTTCCACTCCTTGATTTTTTTTTATTTGTAGATAAAGGTACTCTTAAATATTGTATGGGTAAAGAAGTTTCCATGAAGTTCAAAAATTGTATAATTTTATCTCTCACCCTCTTCATTGTATTGAAAAAACTATTTAAGATTTTTTTTCATTAAGAGTTTGCCTAGTTTTCCCAGTAGCTAGAATATACCCATCTAAAATTCTTTATAGTAAAGTGACTCACTTAGAAAAGTATAAAAGGTATTGCTTCTAGTTTATAGTATATCATCCATATTTATAACTACTAAAATAAAAAGTCTTATAGATCAATTAAATTTAATATTCTCTTGTAACAATCATGGCTTATGGAGTGGATCTCATTTTGGAAGATATTAAGGAGTATTTCCTAAAAAAACTATATTAGTAGTTAGAGGGTTTCTGTGAAAAATATTTGAGTAGTAGAATCTGAGGGTTTTGTAGAAAAACTAAGCAATGACATAAGATGATTTATGTGGAAAAATTTTGAGGGAACAAAGTGAGCACTAGTGTAAGAGGATTTTCATGGAAATATTCGAGCAGCATTGTTAGAGGGTTTCTATGGAAAATATCTGAGTAGCAACATCCAAGGTTTTGTGGAAAAATTTGAGCAATGTTATAAGAGAATTTTCATGGAAAATTTAGTGGGAAAAAACTGAGCAGCAACATAAGAGGGCTTTGTGGAAAACATTTGAGAAGTGACATCTAAGGGTTTTGTGGAAAAAATTGAGCAAAAACATAAGAGGATTTTTGTGGTAAAATTTGCGGGTGAGTAGTAGTGTAAGAGGATTTTTATTAAAATAATTTGAGCAATGTCGTTAGAGGGTTGCTGTGGAAAATATTTGAGTAGCAATTGAAAGCACGAGATTTCGGGCAAAGGAAACACTAATTATGCAATGTAAGACGAAATGTAACGCTTTAACCTTATGCACCAAAACAAAGGAAAGAGACAATTTGGAAAGGAAAGAAAAGATGTAAAGAAATCACAGCCCTCTTTATTCAAATATCTTATCCTCGGTTACATAGACGTCTCCTCCCTTTTTAGGGGCTAGGAGCGTTAAATTTGTCTTTGTTACAATGTGTGACTTAGTCTTCCTCCTTCCGCGTGCCCACGATTGCAATGGGCGGGCCAAGATGATGCCGTCGCTGATGTCGATGAGTTCTTAACCTCCGCTTGCTTCTCCTGCAAACAAAGAAACAACCAAGATGTCGGTAGCATCTGCCGCAAATGAAAAGTGTTTGTTCTCTAAAACTAACGAAATATGCATGTAAACATTTGCACGAAGCGGTAAATACGGTGAGTCCAAATGGCTTCAAAACTTGACGAGAAGATAGGAAAAGTTACCGGAAGGCCACTTGCCACTGAGACAGACTGGCCAATCTACCTTCAACTGGAATTCGTCCACAGGCGGGACGAATTCGACCGCAATTCGTCCCTGGGTGGGACGAATTCTTCTGTGTTGAAGAAACCGACCTGCTGTTGCTCCAATGTCGAATCCCGAGACCTGCAAAATGCCTGCAAACAGGGGGGTTATGTAATTGGGGCCATTTTGGGACGACCCAGATGGTCGGATTCTCCCAATTTGGCCTCTACCCTCGGGAATTTGACCTCGACACCTGCAAGTCAGCGAAACAACAAAGCGACACAAAACATACTAGAATCTGACCAAAAGTTACAAAATTGCAGCTATGGGTTAATCAAACCTAATAACACAAAATGCAATCTGAAAAGTAATCTAAAATGCTCTAAAACTTAAAATAGGACTTGGGAAGTGCGGGGGTGCCCAAGTGGGCCTCCCACCGTTGGCACTTGATTTTGGAGCCAATCCACTAGGGATGGGCCCAAAACCTCTTAGGATTGGGGGTCGACGAATTGGTTGGTTCGGGTGTCCATGTGTTGGATTTGGGTCGGGTTCGAGCTTCCAAAGGCCACCCAACAACCTCCCTTGCAAAAGAGATTGGTGGATGTGGGAAGGTGAACCAAAAGGGATGCAAGTGGGTCTTCAACTCGGCGGCACTTCGTTGCTTGAAAACTCCTTCAACTTTGTATATTTTGGGTGAGAAAAGTCCCACCTTTTATAGACCCATGGGGTCTCTTTTGGGAGGGAAGCACAAATGCCATGTGTTGGTCATAGGTGCCATGTGGCGGTCTTGTCTTCCCATGAGGGAGGGGAGTCCTCCGTTGACTTGGGATTTGATAAATGCCTTTTGTGACGGTCTTCTAACGGCCCCTCTGTCCACCTACACACGCGTGCAAGGCGGGAGTCATCAAGCGAGCGTTACGGGCTGCCACTTGGCGCCATTTGTCATTTTGCCCGTTAAGCTTAGAATTCATCCCACCCAGGGACGGATTCAGAATTCGTCCTGGGGTGGGACGGATTCTATTTTGAATTCGTCCCTGGGTGAGACGAATCTTGGGCAAAGTGTCCAAGTGTGCCAAATTGCTTCTTGACCTTACAAAATTGCTATGAAAGTGGTTAAGACCATTGTTTAACCTCTGAGGGCTGCCCTGGGGGCTGTGTTTGTCAAAGCGATCAGTGTTTGCAGTCACATAATCGGATTGGTGCTGTTTTGGTGTCTACAGATGCCCCTTTTTGGGAAGCGCTGCGGGTGACGCAGTGCTGAGCAAAAATAGATAACCAAAGCACTAATGATTAGGGTTTCTTGGTAACCTAACCAACTTTTGATGCCCCAAGTATGGAAAGGGCATGCATTCTTGAATCCTTGCTTCGACGAGCTAAGGAATTTGATTTCAAGTATTAACCTATTTTGTTGAGGTGTGACTTGAACTTAGACATTGATCGGTCATGAACAGGCAAAGGGCGTTTTTATCCTCAGGGGGAACCTTGTGTTCATGATTCACGAAATGCCAAGTGTTTGATTGATTTGATTGTTGCTTGTTTACTGCCCCAAGCGGGAGCGTGATTGTCTTTGTCAATGATTCTTTGAATGCATGTCATTTTCCTTAATTGGGTGTGTGATTGTTGGTTGGTGACTAAGTGTGACTACCCCCTCAAGCGACGAATCGATGAGGGAATGACCTTCGTGAGAGAAGCGACGAGTCGCTTGACCCAAGATGACTTGTGCAGGGGTGCCTTTAAAGGGTTTACCGTTAAGCGTGTGCAATTTTTCCAACATTTGGACCTATTTTTGGTGGGTGTTAACCCTTTTGGTGATGTCGTAATGAGGTGAAATCATCGAAAATCTAACTTCCCGTGGAGCGGTCCGGCTATTGTAGCCTTCTTGGGGAAGTAGGAGAGCGATAATTTGGACCTCGACATCGATTTTCTTTGCCTAGAGGTTAAGTGCAAGAGCACTTATGTCCGGCAATGTTTTTTTTGTGTTTTTGTTGAATTTTGTACTTTTTTTGAGTGGGCTTTGACCCTTTTGTGATGTCGTTTGGGGATGAAATTGTCTAAAATCCGTCTTCCCGTGGAGCGGTCCGGCTATGGTAGCCTTCTTAGGGAGTATGATAGTGACAATTTGTGACTCCAATGTCGATTTTGTATGCCCTTGTTGTCAGGTGCGGTAGCAATCTGTCGGGCAATTTTATTATCTATTTTTAGTGCATTTTTAGTCATTTTTTTGATTTTTTTGTCTTGGCCTTGAATTCGTCCTGGGTGGGACGAATTCAGTGAGAATTCGTCCCTGGGTGGGACGAGCGCTGATCGAGCGCTCGTCCCAGTCAAGGATGAATTCCAGTGCAAAGGCCTATTTAATGGCCAAAACTTGATTTTGGGCTCATTTGTGTCATTTTTTCTTGCGATTTTGGAGCTGCGGGAGGAGGAGGTAATTGGAGCGAAGCGCTTGGAATTCTCTCTGCCATCATGAGTGCACAAGCGGTTCGAGCGGCGGAGCGAGGCGAGACCTGTAAGTGTCCCTAGAGTTTATTTTGCTTTAATTTAATGCATTGTTTTTGTGTTGACGCTTTTCAAAACTTTAATATTTTTTGTGATGTTTTTGTTTAACAGTTAAGGTTAGAAACCCTAGAACTGAAAATTTGATTTTTTTTTTTTTTTTTTTTTTTTTTTTTTTTTTTGCTTTGCAGGTTGTTAGGAGCCGGTACCGTGTACCCTTGCATTTACTGAGGCGCGGTTGGCATTGACCGATGATGGTAGGGAATGGCTTGATGCCCTTGGGCTCAAGCGGGTGGCTCGGCTGGAGCTGTGGTTTCGGATCGAGGCCTATCGATGGCCACGATCAAGCTTTGGGATCCGTGGACCAATACTTTCCATCTCTCGACGGGGAGATGATGTGACTCTTGAGGACGTCTATCGGTTGCTTCGGATTCCGATAGATGGTCTGCCTATTAGGACATCACCATTTTATCAATGGATTGCTATACTTACGAGATGTTTTGGGCATGGGGGCAGGGGTGTAGCAGACCCGGTGGAGACAACGAGGCGGATTGCCAGGCTGGCGGGATTTTGGTTAGCTGGTGGAAGGAGAGGGGGGTGTTAGGAGTGAGGCACGCATTCTTGATGGGCCTCATTTCTAACATTCTTCTCCCTGATTCGTCAGGCGCGAGGTTCCCGTGGAACCTGCTGGATTTGGTGTGGCAGTTGGCAGAGTGCTCGATAGAGGCACCATTGATTCTGAGATGGGGACAGACTTTGTTGGCACAACTCTACGGGGAGTTGTATGGGGTCCGTTGTCGACAGTGGAAGGGTGTCAGTTGTAGTTTTTTGTTGCAGTGCTGGGGTTGGCAACACATAGCTGTTGAGAGGCCTACCGGGTTACCGTGGACGACTCGGGCGGTGATGGAGGATGAGGAGATTGGTTATGCAGTTTTGTGGCGACGGTCTACGGAGCAGGGGCAGAGTCGGCGATGGGCGGTGCCGTTGAGCACTACACTGATGCCTTTTCTCGGCTCACTCCAGGGGAGGTGTTTTGGCGTCCCTATCGGGACTGTCCAACCTGGCCTGAGGCTGGAGAGTGGCTCCAACGGGTACGGAGGGAGCGATGGTTGATTGGGCGGCACGGGACGGAGCATGAGTTCTTTCCGTACCGTCGGGTTACACGACAGTTTGGGGTGCGCCGGGGGTTGCTGGTGAGCCCGTAGTCTATCGGCGTCGGGGAGACGAGAGGGATCCGGAGCCACCGGTCACCGCGCCATTGGGCGAGGAGTCGGATGCGGTGATTGAGGTCCCGGATGTGGATGACGTCGGTACTACCAGAGTATGACTCGTGGTGGGTATTACGATGCTGGAGAGGAGAGGGGCCATGGGAGGCGCGGAGGCGGCGGTGGAGGATGCTTGAGGTAGAGGGGGTGATTGGGGGGCCGTTGGATGATGCGGACATGGTGGATGTGGGAGATGAGGATGTGGGCTTGGGTGTTCCGGAGCGGCCGGACATGCAGGATGTGGAGGCGTAGTTGGAGCTTGAGCGGGCTACTGTCCCCGTGAGTCCTATGCGTCCGACAGATACAGAGGAGGTGGGGTCGGATGTAGGTGTTGAGGTTGCATGACTTACAGAGCTACTGCGGATGCGAGATCTGGAGAGGGATCTTCTACAGGCTCAGTTGGCAGAGCGGGATAGAGTTTTGGCGCAGCGCGATGATGCATTGTCTATCTATCATCGGCGAGAGGCAAAGTGGTGTTTGTACCGGATAGACTTGGAGAGGGAGGTCATCCGCCTTGGCGGGCGGCTACCTGAGCCTTCGATCAGTAGATCTTCTCGACGGATGAGGGATAGTTTGACTGAGAAGTCAGCATCATCTCGTCGCAGGCGGTTAGATGAGGGGGGTGGTAGCAGGCATGATGCGGGGGCTAGTAGTAGCCGCCCTGCAGGGTCCTGTAGGACCCACACCACGGGGGGTAGTTCCGTCGCACCGATCCTGCGTGATCATGGTGGTCGACGCCTTAGGTTGGGTTTTGGATATGATTGCGGGGTCTGAGGACCGGTTTTGTAGCCTGCGGGCATCTTTTTGACGATATATATATATATACCGGTTTTATTTTTGGTTTTGTACATGTGATGATGTGATTTTTTTGTTATGCATGTTTATTTATTTTGATGAATGCAGATGTTATGATAAATGTATATGTTTTTGATGTCTATGTGATATGCGAGGTGAAATGGATGAATGACATTTGTGATGATTGCACTATTATTGTTTAAGAAGCTCTTTATTTACATGGTTTTTCTTTTTTTTTTTATGGTATCATAAGGATGATAAGTAGCGCAGATGGTTTTGGGATGAATGTAAGATTTTATGAGATTCAGTCAGTTTTAACTCACCATCCATGACTGTACTTTATCTTACAAGACTTTTTGACCAAGGTATGAATCAGACTTGTTTTTGACCCAGTTATTTCATATCCCTGTGTGTGCAATTGAGTTCATTTAGTGGTATTTGTTAGGATACCGCCAGTGCCAGATGGGCTTTCAACCGAACCTGTACTGAGGATCACCTAATTAGCTCCATGAATTCCTTTGTTGTATGTACTAAGATTAATCTGCGGTGTAATCCAGGATGCCATAAGCTAGCTCATCCACATGCAAACATTGATCTGTACGCAAGTTAATGTGACAGATATATCGTCATGCGGGAGGTTTACTACATTACCGATAGGCTATCAACCAAATTGGTACTGAAGCTTGCCTTATGACCTATAGAATGCTGAGAGTTCCAGGGATTCAAGGTCAACTCCCTTCTTTTCTTCAATTGTATTGGGATACTTGCTCATTGTAGTGATGAGATCACTTTTTATTTTGATTTGTTTTTCTTTCGAGCAAGGGATTGGGGATATGGAGTGATGAAAATCACTGTTGTTTGTGCCTTTTGATGTGTGCACTATAGTTTGTCAAATTTGGAGTTTTGACATTTTGCTTTTGTGTTTTGCAACTATTGAGAACTTTAGGGATTCTTAGGGAATTGGGTAGGGAGGATGCTTGTCCTTTTGCCAACTCTCGGCATTCTAGGGGTCATTCGCACGGGGGATGAGCAAGATAACCGTTTCGCTTGTGGTGACCTAGATTATTTTGGAGGTTTCGTCTTTCGTTCACACAATTTGGGAATTTTAGTGTTTTGATTTGTGTTGGGATGTTACGTAACAAGGTGTATTTCAAGTATGACTCTACCTTCGTAAAATCTGTTCGACTTGATACACTACATGGCTAAAGAGGAAAATGATGATTGAATTACTGAAACTCTTGGTACATTCCCAGGACCATGCTTGTAGTGTGGTAAAAGTTATGCTTGGTGTTTTTGTTGTTTTTGTAACATGAGACAATGCGGAACAAGGTGGACTATCGAGCTATTGAGCTTATGGTGCCTTTGACTGTATGACTACAAATATGCAATGTATGGATGCAATGCTTAATGCAGCTATATATTTTTGTAATTTTGATGGATTGTTTTTGGTGAAGGTGAAGATGAGGTGCGAGAATTTTAATTTTTTTGATGAATTTGAGTATGCCTAGAATTGAGATGCAAATGTTTGTTGTTTTTGATGATTTTTGTTGTTTTGTTTTTTGAATTTCTTGATTTTTTGACCAAGCGATTGCGATAATCCTTGGAGCTTTTGGGTTGACCAAGAGATTGCGATAATCCTTGGAGCTTTTGTATTGACCAAGAGATTGCGATAATCCTTGGAGCTTTTGATAAAAAGGTGACAAGATGCGATAATCCTTGGAGCTTTTGGTGACCAAGAGATTGCGATAATCCTTGGAGCTTTTGGGTTGACCAAGAGTTGCGATAATCCTTGGAGCTTTTGGGGTTGACCAAGAGATTGGGATAATCCTTGGAGCTTTTGGATTGACCAAAAGATTGCGATAATCCTTGGAGCTTTTGGGTGACCAAGTGATTGCGATAATCCTTGGAGATTTTGGGTTGACCAAGAGGTGGTAATCCTTGGAGCTTTTTGTGGACCAAGAGTTGTGATAATCCTTGGAGCTTTTTGACCAGATAATCCTTGGAGTTTTGCTTGATAATCCTGACTTTTATTTTTTTTTTTTGGTATATGGCTTTCTTAGATATGAAATGGTCTCAAATGATTGATATTCAAGGGTTCTGTTTCCTTGATACCGTCAAGAGAAGCTAGCCTGTACGTTCTGGGTCCTATTTTGCTATCAATGACATAAGGACCTAACCAATTTGCCATGAATTTGTCCCTCATATGGGACGGCAAATTAGAGTTTTGTTGGTTTTCCTTTAGAACCAAATCACCAACCCGAAAGTCTCTTAGGTGAACTTTCATGTTGTAAGCTCTCTTAAGCCGCTCTTGATAGATACGTAAGTGCTCGAGAGCATTAACGCGTCGTTCGTCAAGCAACGTAAGTTGGTCTAATCGGGCCTGCCGCGCAGTGTTATCATCGATGAACTCCTGCATTGATATGCGCAGGGAAGGAATTTCCAACTCGAGCCATACACTAGTGAAAACGGAGTTGCCCCAGTGGGCGTCCGAATGCTAGTGCGATAAGCCCAAAGGGCAAGTGGGATTTGTATGTGCCAATCCTTATGATGTCTGCGACGGTCTTTTTAAGGATGGCGACTAGCGTTTTGTTTGACGCCTCTGCTTGCCCATTTGCTTGCGGATAATAGGGTGTTGAAAAGTTGTGCTGAATTTTGTACTTTGTGGTTAAAGCACGCACGTCTTTGTTCTTGAATGATGGCCCATTATCTGAGATTATTTTGGATGGAATACCAAAATGACATATGATGTAATGCAAAATGAACTCCGTAATGCGGGGTCCTGTCGTAGAGGTTAACGGAATTGCTTCCACCCATTTGGTAAAATATTCTGTGGCCGTTATGATAAACGTGTGACGGCTTTGACGATGCGGGGAGATCTTTCCGATTAGATCGAGGCCCCACTACGAAAATGGCCAAGCAGATTGGACTGTCTGTAGGGCCTGGGAAGGTGCGTGCATCAAATTGGCATGATGTTGACACTTTACGCACTTCTTGACATACTCGCAACAATCTCGCTCTAAAGATGGCCAATAATAGCCCATGCGAAGAATGCGCTTTGCAATGGCCATACCGCTAAAGTGGCCACCACATGTACCGTCATGCGCTTGGGTGACTGCCCAAGTGGACTCTTGCTGGTCCAAACAACGAAGAAGAATTCCGTCATAGCTTCGACGATACAAAATGTCTCCTATCAAGACATACTTAGCCGCTTTTTGCTTGAATGTTCGTTTTGCGGCGTGCGTCAATCCAAAGGGAAGATTACCTAACTTGAGGTAATCTCTTATGGGTAAATACCAATCCTGTTGATCAGAAACCTCGATAGTATGAACAGCCAATCCCTTTTGAAGTTCTTCCCTAACAAATGCTGAATGGGATAGAACTTGTAAGAATAGCGTTGTGTTGCTATTAATGGGAGTGGGGGAAAACAAAGACCCCCAGTTGGCATGTTTCAAACAGTCTCGGATTCGAAAGAACTTATCCGAAGATGGTTCGATCTGGATCATGTGGACTCCTGGCGTCAAGTCTGAGCTTGCGCGCTCCATCGCGGGTTGCGATAAGGTTTTGACCTGAATGGTTGTTATATCACCGGAAAGGTCTTGCGGGATTAGTGACCCCAAGGAGGCCATTGTGTCCGCAAAATGATTCGATGATCGAGGGAGTGCCTCGATGTCATACCACTCAAGTTTTGCCAGGAATTTATCCACGAGGGCTTTATAGGCCTTTAGAACTGGGCATTTGCATTGATATACCCCTTTGACTTGATTGACGATTAACAGCGAATCGCCAAAGATGTTCAGTCTTTTGATGTTCATGGCGATTGTTGTTTGAAGACCTAGGAGCAAGGCTTCATATTCTGCATTGTTGTTGGTGCACTTGAAATTTAATTTAAATGACAGGGGCATTGGAGCGCCCTGCGGTGTGAAGAATACAATTCCTGCGCCACCACCTTGCTCGCATTTAGAACCATCAAAAAATAAGGTTATGTCGGCACTGAGACTCGGGCTCTTCGAATCTGGCGATTATGAGACATGGAAGACCCCATCATCGGGTAGTTCTATGACTAGAGGCTGATCGTCTTCAAGAGGAGCCTCTGCTAGTTGATCGGCTATGACTTGTCCTTTTATAGATTTTTGCCCAATAAACTCAATGTCAAATTCCGTCAACAACATGATCCATTTCGCCGTGCGACTACTATGATAAGTACGACTCATCATGTATCGCAATGGATTCTCCTTAGACACAACATACGTAGTGTTGCTCAGCATGTAGTGGCGTAGCCTTTTGGTAGCAAACACCATTGCCAAGCGAGTTTTTCAACGTATGCATAGTTAAGTTCGTAACTGACCAGGGTGCGGCTAAGATAGTAAGTAGCCTGTTCTTTGTGAAGTTCATTCTTATGGGCTAGCATTGCGCCCGAGTGCCACCTCGATGGTTGAGATGTATAAGTAGAACGGCACACCTGGTCTAGGTGGTGCCAATACTGCGACGAAGCCAAGTACTTGTTTGATTTCGTCAAAGGTTGAGCGGCACTCGTCATCCCAATGAAATGTGACCCCCTTGTGCAATAATTTGTTCATGGGTCGGCATTTGTCGGATAATTGCGCTATGAAGCGTTTAATCGACGCGACCTTTCCTTGCGGACTTCAGAGTTGCTTGATAGTGGTTGGGGGAGCCATTTCAAGGATTGCCTTGACTTTGTTTGGGTCCACTTCGATGCCTCTCTTTGAGACTATAAAACCCAAGAGTTTTCCGGATGTGACGCCGAACACGCACTTCTTGGGATTCGGTCGACCTTATGCTCTATGAGGCGATCGAGAATCTTGCTTAAGTCACCGAGATGATTCGAGCGCAAGAGAGACTTGGCTAACAAATCATCCATGTAATCTTCCAAAGTTTTGTGCATGTAATCATGGAAGATATAAGTCATAGCACGTTGGTATGTAGCGCCGGCGTTTTTAAGGCCAAAAGGCATGACCTTATAGCAAAATGTCCCCCAAGGCGTTGTGAATGCCGTTTTGAGTTGGTCTTCGGGATTGATACGAATTTGATTGTATCTGAGAAACCGTCCATTAGGGAGAGCATTTCGTGACCTGTTGTAGCGTCTACCAATGCGTCGATGCTTGGCAAGGGGAAATCATCCTTAGGACTCGCTTTGTTTAGGTCTCGAAAGTCGGTGCATATGCGAATCCTCCCGTCGGGCTTCTTGACGGGAACCATGTTGGACAACCATGGCGGATAATCCACGCGAGATGACAAATTGTGCATCCAACAGCTTTTGCAATTCGTCTTTGACCATCAAGGCCATTGTTGGGTGCATCTTTCTTAGTTTTTGCTTTACAGGCTTGATTTTCGGATCAAGCGTTAAGTTGTGCATGACTAGCTGCGGGTCTAGTCCTGGCATATCTTTGTACGACCATGCAAAAACTTCCTTCTTCTCTTTGAGAAGGGCAATATATTCGGCTTGCTCTTCGGGGGAAAGGCTTACCCCCAGCTTGAGAATCCGTGGATTCATTGGATCTATGCCGATGTCTACGTCAGTCGTCTCCTCGACTGACATGTGGGATCCGTCCTCCAACTGATGTGGAGTTGGGATTAAATGGATATCATCAGCTGAGTTAAGATCTACGTTTGGAACCTCGGGTCCCTCTTCAGCTTGAAAAATATCCTGAGTTGTCCTTGGGGTAAAATGAAGCATTTCATCGAAAGGCCAGTACTCTGATGGTGACAATGGTGAATTGACGCGATCCCAGTCGATGGCATCCATGTCTAGATGCAATGACCGTGATGGATCGGTCGGATTGCGGATGGGTGCGGTCAAATCAATGGAGATCATGTGGATGGAATGAATTTGGTCTCCAGAACCGCGGGTGTGATGACTTGATTCTTTTAGATGTTCCCTATACTCTGGATCTGGCTCTACGGGAACAGGCACGAATGGATCCTCTCTAGGTGCAAATTCATCTCTATGTGTGAAAAGGAAGGCGGGGTCTTCCCTTGGCACTTCTTGTCATGATGGGATCTCGAGGTGGACGATGCTCATCTTGAATTTGGAGCCATAGGTCTAACACTTGGTCCCACCTCGCTGGGTCTACGTGCCATTCATGTCCTAACGGTATACCCATCTGTCCCATTAGATCTTCATGAGTTAGAGCGCGGTGATGTCGTCGCGCATGTCTGAGATAGTCCATTTCGAGTTTCATCTTCGAATCGCTTTCATAGATCCAAAATTGTTCATCCTCTTCGAGCATCTGTTGCTTGCGACATTGAGGACTCTTCCTGTTCCGGTGAATTAATCTGGTCCCATTGCGGTTGTTCCACTCTTAGTGGAGGGACCTGATTCTCTTGAGACTGTGTTATTTCATCTGGAACCTCTAAGGGGAACAGTTTCAGAAAGATGTCTGGCAGCCGTTGATGTTCTTTTTGAGGATTAATCTCTGAACTTTCGCTTCTCTCTAGCAAAGAAGAGGGATTACTGTTGCTACCAGGGGTGTTTGTTGACCATGGGAGGTAGTCTCCCAATGTGTATTATGTATTCGGATTGGCATAAGGATCCAATGCCAATCCCCCCTTGTTGCCTATTTCTAGGCCTTGCATATTTTCAACCAAGATGTCTAATGGCAGGGGATGGTTGAACCCTACCCCTGACTTGTCATATGGCATCTGATATCTTGGTTGGCAAAGGATCCGCATCCCTTGCTCATATCTGCCGAGCCCGTATCCATGCCAATTGCATTGGCCTAGATATTTTAGGGCAAATTATGGGTTTGACAGATAATTGATGTTTTCCACAAAAGGCTCTTCGTCTGTTTCCTTTTGTTGGCATGGTTCAAGACCATGATCAAAGCCCCCATACACAAAATTTGTCCGGTTCGGTGGGTAGCCTAGAGGGACGATTGTTCCAATGGGAAGGCGAGGTCTTCCCATGTCTTGTACTTGACTCCGAGTGTGGGGGTTGCCACAACATTTTGCACTAAGTATTCCCCCGAGGCTTGTACTGGCCATTTCAACAGTGATTGTTGATGATTGGGTGGGAGGAAACGGTAGTCCTTCCTGAGTCCATTCCATGTTTGGTGGTTCAGGAATCTTGGTTTCCGTTGCGTTGGGCGCTTCCTCTGTTGTTATTGTTGAAATTGTGGGCAACTTTTCTTCTAAGGGCTTAACCTCTTCCATGATTTGTTTTCCCTTGTCCTTCTGTTGGGCCGTGATAGGTGGCGTTGATGATGAAGGAGCCGATGATGAAGTCTCACCTGGCTGGGATTTTGCCTTATTGGCCACCAGTGGTGCCTGCGGTATTGGACCCTGTTTAGATGGATTTAATTGGAAATCCAAGTGCGTTGAAGGGAGGGTCGATTGAGGTATGAATTGTACCGCATTGCAATACTTGAAGGGCTCTAAGTCCATTGGGACTACATGTATTTCTCCTTCATAAGCATACTTCAAGCACTGGTGGGCGATCGAAGGGACACATTTCATATCCACGATCCAAGGCCGCCCTAGCAGTATATTATAAGCCATTTCTCCTTCCAGCACATGGCACAGTGTAGGTATTGACTTTTGTCCTACCGGATTGCAGAACGACTGTGCCGACTGTCGAGCATATTGCATCGTTAAAAGCTCGCAGTGTGTACGTGGAGGCTTGTGATGTGAGAGGTGGCGACTTCAAATGCTTCAAGGCTGCGGTGGTTATGATGTTACTTGGACGAGCCGGTATCTATCGGCACTCTCTTGTACGGAATCCCGTTGACCCGCGCGATAACGTGCGGGGGTGGATCTGCCATGTCATTTGATATCGTTTTGACCTCATCTTCTCTGAATGTGATGACCGGCTCCGTACATTGTTTCACATGTCCCACGAAGGCGTTGAAAGAATTTGCCTCGTGGGGTTGTAATTCAATGGCTTTTAAAATGTCCATAAGAGCTTCTCTATGGGGAGCTGATTGTTGAATAAGCTCGTAGATGGACAGCCTAGCCGACGTGGTCCGCAAACTCTGCGTGAGTTTGGTTCGTATCGTGACCTCAGGTCTAGGCGGAGGTAACTGCGTTGGGCGTTGTTGAGGATGCGATGTTGCTGGAACTTCCCTCGTAGCTACCTCAGGGGCAGCTGTCGGGTACCTTCTGTTCCTTGTTACTATGCTAATCATTCCCACAAATCCCTGTGTGGGAAGATCTTGTCGCACCTCGTTAATCTGGAGTGGTTTTGTTTGTGCCTCGTGGGCTGGCAAGGGGTCCTTGAATACCCCCATTTGTTGGTTGTTTGGTGCGATGGGATTGTCCACAACTAATGTTCGGTTGTCGATCAAATCCTGGACTAGTTCTTTGAATTTCCAGCACCCATTCAAGTCATGTCCTCTGCGCCTATGGAATCTACAATACAATTCCTCTCTGTACCCCCTAGGCTTGGGAATGTTAGGGTCTATAATTTGGATTTCTAGCAGAGTGACTAAATTTGCCTTTGACAAGCGGTCAAATAAGGAGTCCCTAGACTCCGCATATGGGGTGAAATTTTGCCTAGGGCGACGCGGGTAATTTTGCTCCTGTCTTCTATTATCTCTTTCATAAGCGGGAGGCCTTTGCACGGTAGTTAGCCTTTTGAGGCTGCGTTTCTTGCATAGGCGCGGGGACATTTATCGCAACTTGGTTGACTGCAGCGTGTTGTGGTTGCGTTGTCCCAGTTTTAGTGGTTTTATTCCACTCTTTCTTCTTAGGCTTGGCAATTGCGCCTTCGCCTATCTTAATCTCTTCTATGACTCCGGCTTGCGCCAAAGCTTCTTCTAAGCTATCGTATTGTCGCAGCAACAATAGACCAGAGATTGATTTTAAGCAACTTTTTGCGAACATCTACGTGAGATCAGACATAGGAGGACGGTAGGGTAACCTAGAAAGCAAAGCTCTCCATCGATTCCCGTACGCTGCCATTGTTTCCTCTTCAAATTGCTTGAGGCTCGCTAAATCACTTAGTGATGCCTTCTTCCTTGTGTTGAAGGCAAAGCGTTCAAGAAACGCGTCTACTAATTGATCTAAATTGCTTATGCTGTGTTTGGGCGGTTGTGTGAACCAATCCGAGGCGGGGCCTGCGAATGTGGTTATGAATGTTCTAAGCAACAATGCGTCATTATCTTGGATGCCGAAGCATTGGCTTAGAAATCGTGTAACGTGTTCCTGTGCGTCCTCTTCACCTTTAAAAACTACCAATTGAGGCAACTTGAAGTGTTCGGGGTAAAGAGGTGTAGGCGCTGAGGGATGCACCGGATTACTGCGGAGTAGACGTAATGTGGGTTTTTGATGCCCAGCGGCTTTTGTCTCCACGAGACTCCAAACGCTCCAATAGCGCTTGGTATGCATCGGAAGATTTTATTTCTTCCTCTCTTGTTCGCTCTTGTTGCAAGTTACGGTAAACTGGAGGCCTATGGAGGGGTGGCCGAATGGCATCCTTCCTGCCTTGATGGGGAGTTTCAACATATTCCTCTTATGGTTCATACTCCTCGTAAAATTCTTGAGGAGTCTCCGGGCGAAACCTATGACCACTGATCAAGCTCTTGCTTGAAGGTACCCATCATTGTTTCGGGGAGTTGCCTCCCTCTCGAATCTATGAGGTCTTGGAGGTGGAGCTTGACGAGGTCGTGGAGACTGTCTGCACCAACGGATTACGCCTCTCATACTGTTCAGCTCTTTGGATGCGAGGGGTTGGCCCCCTCTCAGGTATTTCATAGCGTAACTCATCCGCTTCGCGTTGCATGCGCTCTCTATCCAAGCGGTGTCGATACTCTATCTCCTGATGACTTTGTTTAAGCCGCATGATTTGGGCTTGACGGGCGGTATATCTGGCGACAGCTGGGTCAATTTGGTCTACCCTATTTTGCTCAGGAGGTTCGAATGTTTCTTCTATGTGTTTACCTCGAGTTTGCTGGTCTAAGGTTTCAATGGGTCGCTTCCCTCTGTCGAGGTAAGCGGTATGTGCTCGAGGTTTTGGCCTCAAGGGGTGATCATGATATCCTGTTGGTGCGGAAATGCAAGGTTCCCGCGTTGTTTGTTGCCCTCGAGGAATGCGATGGCTTTCCTCGTACTCCCTTTCACGGGTGTAAATGGGGTGGGCGGAGTTAGGTCGCCCTATGTAAGGAGCCTGCGCTCCGGATTTGGTCTCTCTGTTACGATGATAGGTAAAGAAGGGACGCCATATCCACGTTGCCCCTCCAAATGGACGGTGTGCCTGTCTAGCGCTTCATCGCGCGGTGGCCACTCATGCCTAACTTCAAGAGGTGATTCTCTATTTATGTCAAGGTCTACATGTAAGGCATCTTCCCGAAAGGGGCTACTTTGAATAGGCATACCCCATCGAGGATTCTGAATTGGATTCTTTTGTAGGTTAGACCTATAAGGTGGTATGACCAAATCCTCAGGACTGAAGTGAAGGCGACTTGTGCCTGCTTTTTGTGTACCTTTCGGAGCTTCTGCCCTTGATTGGGCTTGACTACGGGTGTACACCATTGCGGTGCTTCTATGCTATCTAAATAAGTTTTTATCTCGTTTATGATTTTTTTTTGTCTACACTAAGCAGAATTAAGCACACACATTCACAAAACCGTGATTATCTCTTTTAAGGATTAAATGGTGTGTCCTAAACTGGTTTAGTGCATTTTGATGTTTTGTTTTGTTTTTGTAGGTTTTGAAGATCGTTTAAATGCATTATGACGGCTCATATAACTCCCAAAATGGTAGCCCCTTCAATATACCAACCAGGCCGATATACCAACCTCTCTATATACCCGCCCTTACGAGAGGGAGACTATAGGTACGTGAGAGCGAGAAGGTACGTGGTATGTAGGCGGTACGGAAGGGGGATTGTCCTGTTAATGGCACCTACCATAGAAGACTTATCCTCGCGCGCATGGGAATCACCCCGGCGACACTCGGTCTGTCTTCATCAGGATTTACGCCTAACAACAGTTGACAATCGGGAAATGGATGCAAATCAAGCCAAGGTGGTGATGAAATCCACCAATGGTCTTGATCAAGGGCTGGGGTCTTACGACCGGCTCCTTGGTTTAAAATTGTTTCGTGATGTGTGTGGGATTCGTTTTATTCAACAAAAATGAAACAAGCATACATGACTTTTCTTATGCAATGCAGGACAAGATGAAAACAATCAAAGGAACAGAAACAGAAACAAAAAATATAACAGAGATCATGAAAATCCCTACCTCTTCTCTGCCTGCTCCTGTTGTCTCTGAATTTCTGCTCTGAAAATCTGCAGGCGAGAATTCGTCCCTCTGGGAGACCAAT
The DNA here is from genome assembly GCA_028583015.1 of Wollemia nobilis. Lineage (NCBI taxonomy): Eukaryota > Viridiplantae > Streptophyta > Pinopsida > Araucariales > Araucariaceae > Wollemia > Wollemia nobilis. Next base: position 2,003,215 of record JAQPPZ010016509.1, on the reverse strand, counting down.
TGCAGAACAGAATTCGTCCCTCCCAGAGATGAATTTGAATTCGTCCCAAGGTCAGATGAATTGCAGAATAGAATTCGTCCCTGCCAGAGATGAATAGCAGTCTGCAACAAAAAAAATGTACTTTCAAGCACAAAACACAAAAATTTAATCAGTTTCTGTGATTTTAAAAACCAGGGAACAAGGGTCCCATCGTGATCGCCACTGAAAGCACGAGATTTAGGGCAAAGGAAACACTAATTATGCAATGTAAGACGAAATGTAACGCTTTAACCTTATGCACCAAAACAAAGGAAAGAGACAATTTGGAAAGGAAAGAAAAGATGTAAAGAAATCACAGCCCTCTTTATTCAAATATCTTATCCTCGGTTACATAGACGTCTCCTCCCTTTTTAGGGGCTAGGAGCGTTAAATTTGTCTTTGTTACAATGTGTGACTTAGTCTTCCTCCTTCCGCGTGCCCACGATTGCAATGGGCGGGCCAAGATGATGCCGCCGCTGATGTCGATGAGTTCTTAACCTCCGCTGCTTCTCCTACGAACAAAGAAACAACCAAGATGTCAGTAGCATCTACCGCAAATGAAAAGTGTTTGTTCTCTAAAACTAACGAAATATGCATGTAAACATTTGCATGAAACAGTAATTACAGTGAGTCCAAATGGCTTCAAAACTTGACGAGAAGATAGGAAAAGTTACCAGAAGGCCACTTGCCATGAGACAGTGGCCAATCTACCTTCAACTGGAATTCGTCCTCAGGCAGGACGAATTAGACTGCAATTCGTCCCTGGGTGGGATGAATTCTTCTGTGTTGAAGAAACCGACCTGCTGCTGCTCCAATGTCGCATCTCGAGACCTGCAAAATGCCTGCAAATAGGGGGGTTATGTAATTGGGGCCATTTTGGGACGACCCAGATGGTCGGATTCTCCCAATTTGGCCTCTACCCTCGGGAATTTGACCTCGACACCTGCAAGTCAGCGAAACAACAAAGCGACACAAAACATACTAGAATCGACCAAAAGTTACAAAATTGCAGCTATGGGTTAATCAAACCTAATAACACAAAATGCAATCTGAAAAGTAATCTAAAATGCTCTAAAACTTAAAATAGGACTTGGGAAGTGCGGGGGTGCCCAAGTGGGCCTCCCACCGTTGGCACTTGATTTTGGAGCCAATCCACTAGGGATGGGCCCAAAACCTCTTAGGATTGGGGGTCGACGAATTGGTTGGTTCGGGTGTCCATGTGTTGGATTTGGGTCGGGTTCGAGCTTCCAAAGGCCACCCAACAACCTCCCTTGCAAAAGAGATTGGTGGATGTGGGAAGGTGAACCAAAAGGGATGCAAGTGGGTCTTCAACTCGGCGACACTTCGTTGCTTGAAAACTCCTTCAACCTTGTATGTTTTGGGTGAGAAAAGTCCCACCTTTTATAGACCCATGGGGTCTCTTTTGGGAGGGAAGCACAAATGCCATGTGTTGGTCATAGGCGCCATGTGGCGGTCTTGTCTTCCCATGAGGGAGGGGAGTCCTCCGTTGACTTGGGCTTTGATAAATGCCTTTTGTGACGATCTTCTAACGGCCCCTCTGTCCACCTACACACGCGTGCAAGGCGGGAGTCATCAAGCGAACTGTTACGGGCTGCCACTTGGCGCCATTTGTCTTTTTGCCCGTTAAGCTTAGAATTCGTCCCACCCAGGGACGGATTCAGAATTCGTCCTGGGGTGGGACGGATTCTATTTTGAATTCGTCCCTGGGTGAGACGAATACTGGGCAAAGTGTCCAAGTGTGCCAAATTGCTTCTTGACCTTACAAAATTGCTATGAAAGTGGTTAAGACCACTGTTTAACCTACGAGGGCTGCCACAGGGGGCTGTGTTTGTCAAAGCGATCAGTGTTTGCAGTCACATAATCGGATTGGTGCTGTTTTGGTGTCTACAGTGACATCTGAGGGTTTCGTGTAAAAAACTGAGCAACAACAGAAGAGGATTTTCATGGAAAAAATTTGAGCAACAGTGTTAGAGGGTTTTTGTTAAAAACATCTGAGTAGTGGCATCCAAGGGTTTTGTGGAAATTTTTGAGCAATGAAATAAGAGGATTTTCATGGAAAAAATTTTTGAAAAAAAATTTAGCAACAACCTAAGAGGATTTTCATGAAAATTTTGAGCAACAACATTAGAGGGTTTCTATGGAAAACATATGAGCAATGACATATGAGGATTTTGTGATTTCCATGGAATTTGAGAAGTAGCATATGAGGGTTTTGTGGAAAAATTGAGCAATAATGTAAGAGGAATTTGTGGAAATAAATCAGTAGCGGTGAAAGAGGATTTTTGTGGAAAATTTTGAGTAGCAAAGTTAGAGGGTTTCTGTGGAAAATATTTGAGCAATAGCATCCAAGGGATTTTACGAAAAAAATTGAATAGCAATGTAAGAGGATTTTTGTGTGGGAAAAATTGAGCAACAATGTAAGAGGATTTTTCTGGAATATTTTGAAATAAAAAATAGTTGATCTAAAAAAAAATCTAAGTAGTGGTGGAGAGAGGATAAGAGTCAAACAATTTGAAATGGGTGATGGTGGGAAGGTACAAATTTTGGAGAGAGTGGTTATGGGTGGGGATGTGAGCATTTTGTAGGAGAATGTACCTGATAATATGAAGGTTGGAAATTAGGTGGAGACCCTTGGGAGCAAGATTCAAGCCCAAGTGGTAGAATATTCTAGAGTTCTAGTTCAGGAGGTGCAGTCCGATGAGGTGGCTGAAGTAGTCATTTTTTCTCCTAAATTAGGGGCCCTTGAGGCTCCATCTATCGGATATTCATGTGGGTCACAATCCTTAGAAAAAATTTCATCTCTAGGTAATTGTTCGTATGCTAAGGTTACTTCTTTTGGTTATGTGGCTATAAATTAGTCGGTTCTATTTGACCTATTTTCTTTGGAGGATATTTCATCAATTCTAGATGAGCTTTTATCCATAATGATAGAAAAGAGTTCTTGGAACCTGGTTGGAAAATTTTAAGGGAGAAGGCCTGACATTGATGCCATAAGATGTTGGGCCCTGGTCAAGATGAAGCCTAAAGGATATCTGGATATTGTGGTAGCTTCCAATGTTTTTTTCCTCATTAAGCTTAACTATGAAGAGGATTCAAAGAAGATTTTGGATGGAGGACCTTGGGTATTTGGAAATCGATGACTCTTTCTATGGAAATGGGGACTTGAATTTAATCCTAGAACCCAAAAAATTAATCTGGTTCCATTGTGGGTTAGATTACAAGATCTACCCTTCCATATTTGGCATGATGATATTATCAAAGGCATAGCTAAAGCCATAGGTGAGCTAGTCTTAATCGACTCAAAAACTAGGGCTAAATCCAAATTAGTATTTTCCTGTATGTGTGTTATGGTGGACCCTAAATCTAATATTTTAGATCACATTAATCTGCTTTCATTGTTTGGGTCATGGATTCAACCTATTGTATATGAGAATTTATCAGTGAAATATTTAGTATGTAATAAGTTTGACCATGTCCATGGCTCATGCCCAATACAAAATAGGAAGGCCCATTTCAACTAGAACTAGGAGAAAATGAATCCATAGAAAAATCAATACCAGATCCTAGGAAAGAAGGTGGGACCTAATTTTGCAAGTCCTTTAGTCAAGTCTCCTAGTTTGAAGGAAGTTATTGAAGAAGATATTCAACAAATGGCTTAAAAAATGATGAAAAAGGGTGTATAATTTTTAGAAGTACTTATTCTATCCTGCCAATACTCAAAAAGAAGATTTAAATTTTGAAACTCCAATCCCTAAGGAGTTTCTCCAAAATACATTTCAATGCCTAAACTCAGAGGAGACTGAGTAGGATGAATCTGAAGACCCTCAGGTGGGAGAGGGATCTCCTCAGAATATGGAGTTGAAAATGGACCTCCCAATTTTGGGTGATATCAAATCCCCATATAGTGAAGGTTCCTTAGGGGTAAGGATGATGCATCCTAAAACCATAATCTTGTGCAAAGGCTTGATTAACATGGGAGTTACAAGGAAGGTAGGCAAACCATCCAATAAAGATAAAAAAATCAAAGAGGCAGAAGTTGATATTGTATATGGAGTTCAATTCAAGCTTAAGTTCAAAAAGTAAAAGGATATAAAAGGTAAGCAGTTGAAGCTAGATTCATTTTGTCAGTCCCTCGAATCTAAGGATGGGGTTTTCTTTCCAAGAATTGTAAATGAAATTTTTATCGTGGAACATTAGGGGCCTTAATGGGCTACCTAAACATCATGCATTGAAATCCATAAAAAAATACATTAAACCAGATATAATTTTACTGCAAGAAACAAAAATGGATAGTAGTAGTGTTGAAATAGTTAAGAGGAAGGTTTGGAAGGAGATTGAGCTCGTATCTAACTTGGCTAAAAATGCCTCGGGGGGTCTCTTGTGCATGTGGAACCCTAAAAACATTGATGGATTAACTGTGTTCATATCTAACCAAGTGATTAGCATCCTATTTTGTTATAAGGAGTCAATATTTAAATGGATAACCTTGAATATTTATGCCCCAAATTTGGGACCCTCTAGAACCATGCTTTGGGATTGTATTGGTTCTATGAGAGAATGTTTTAAACAATAGGTCTAGATTTTGGTGAGTTATTTCAATACACTCTTATATCTATCTAATAAAAAATGAGGAACCCTAATGCTCAGTAGCATGAATGAATTTACATCTTTTATTTACTTCGAGGAGCTGATGGATTTGGACCTAAAAGCGTTGTTATTTATATGGAGTAATAGACAAATTGGGAGTCAAAACATTCAGGTTAGGCTAGATAAAATACTGTTGTCTAAAGAATGTATCCCATTTTTTGGTGATGCATCCTTATGTTCTCTCCCTAAGCTGGCCTTGTATCACAATCCAATTTTTCTTGAGAAGACACATGATTAGACCTTCTTTCCATGGCCATTTAGATTTGAAGCAATTTGGCTTCAAAACCCTAGTCTAGAATACAACATTGAAGAATGGTGGAGTCATAGGTTTTTAGACCCTCAAATGGCACAAATAGCCTCCAAGTTGAGATTTATAAAGGTAAAGCTAAAGGATTGAAATAATAAGAGTTTTGGAAATTTATTGCCAAAAATATGGAGATTTACAACCAGTTGTAGGAGGTTGAGTAGATAGCCAAAACATAAGGTTACTCTATTAAATTAAAAATGCAAGAACTATCTATTCTCATAAAGCTCCATAATATTATGGAAAAGGAAGAAATTATGTGGAAGCATAAAGCTAGGGCCCTATGGGTTAAGGAGGATGATTGGAACACAAAACATTTTCACTCCACTGCACTAAGGCATAGGAGTAATAATAGGATTAGTAAGGACTTCATGTGTTCCATGACAACTAAAAAATAATAGGCTGAAGTTTTCTTACATAATAACATACCACATGTGGTCTCTACATATACGAATAATGTTTTGGATACCTCTTTTTTCATATGATGAATTAAGTAAAGTAGTTTTTGCAATGGGTGGGATCAAAGTGTCGGGACCTAATGGGTTTCCCCCAATATTTTTTTAGAAATTTAGGCATATTTTGGAGCTAGATATCTGTTATGCCATTAGAGATGTTCAGTATTCAAAATGGATCCCTTTAGATGTCAAATCTATATTTTTGGTGCTTATCCCTAAAACAGTTAATGCTAAGGATTTTGCAACTTATAGGCCTATCAGTATGTGTAATACTATTTTTAAAATTTTGACGAAGATCCTGGCGAACAGATTGAAATTTTTATTACTAGGCATCATTAATATCCCATAGAGCGGTTTTATGGTTGGGACAAAAATTCTATATGGAATTATTACAGTCCATGAAATCATCCATTCGACGACCAAAAGCAGTATTTATGGGACCTTGCTCAAGCTAGATATGAATAAAGCTTACGATAGGGTTGATTAGGAGTTTCTATTCAAAGTCTTGCATAAATTTAGCTTTAGTCAAGATTTGATAAGTTTGATCAAGTCATGTATATCTTCATCCAAGTTCTCGATTTTGGTGAATGGCTCTCCAACAGGATATTTTAGGAGCTATAGGGGAATTTATCAAGGAGATCCATTGTCCCCATATATTTTTATTTTTCTAGAAGAATATTTGGGGTGGGCCATCAAATCTGATTGTTCTATTGTAGGCCTTAAGTTGGCTATGTCCATCAGTCCCATATCCCATCATCAATTTGATGATAATACTATTATATCCTTTCAAGCTTCAATTCCACAAGAAAAATCAGTCAGAAGTATTCTTGAATATTAAGAATAGACGATGGTTCAAAATGTTAATTTCAAGAAAAGTGTTATTTTTCATCAATATTCCTCCAACAAGGCAGTTGAGGATTGTAGATATTCTAGGATGTAATATTGGGTCTCTCCCTTTATCCTAACTGGGTATGCCAATGTTTTTTGGGGCTTCAAGATCATCCCTATGGTAAATGGTTGTGGAGCGTGTCCAGAGAAAGCTTGCAAGCTAGAAAGGGGATATCCTAAGGTAAGTAAGAAAAGTGATGTTAGTTAAGGCCACCCTTCAAAGCATCCTGGTGTATTTTATTTGACTATTCTGAATCTTGAGTAATATTCTTGAAAGAATAGAATAGATCCAACGCTCATTTATTTGGTCGAGAGCAAGTGAGAAAAAGAAATTTCATCTAGTGGAATGGGACCAAGTATTTAGAAAGAAGGAGGAGGGAAGTTTAGGCCTTAGAAGATTGAAATCCATGAACAAAGCTCTTGTTGCAAAGTAGGGTTGGATACTGGTTCAAGAGGAGAAAGTGGGATGGGTTGATATTGTCAAAGCCAAATACCTAAATGATGGGAAGAAATTTATTAGAGACTTGTTATCCCTCCAAGGTTCAAATTTTTGGTATAGCCTGATTTTTTGTAGATCAGATATCTATATTGGGGGTAGGTGGTGTTTGGGAGATGGTAGGTCTATCAAATATTGGAGTGACGTGTGGGCAATTGAGGTTCCGCTGGAGTCAAGATCAGAGTTGGATTTAGTAAAACTAATTATAGATAATTTCTACAAGAATAAGGTTTGTGATTTTATTGAAAGGATTGAAGACCACCCTCGATGGAAACAATTTGACTTCCCAAGACTTTTGGTGGAGGAAAGGAGGGCATTTGATGAAATTTTTAATATCATTAAATGGATTATAAGTCTTGGAAGATAAATTCTAGATAGATTCATATGAGGATTAGAGAAGGATGGGAAACTATCTATCAAATTAGATTATTTTGTAGTATATGGTCCTTCTGATCCTTGGTTTTAGATTGATAAAATTTGGATGAAAGGACTGACTCTAAAAATCAACAAATTCTTCTAGCTAGTCATATAAGGAAAATTTCTAACTTTAGACAATCTCAAAAAAAGAGGTTTTATTTTACCTAATGCTTGTTTCTTGTGTAGAAATGTGGAGGAATCCTCACTCCATATTATTTTTAGCTATCCTTTCTCACAAGATGTTTTCAACTACTTTTTCAAATATTTGAACATCTAATGGGTGTTTTCGAACAACCTAGAGGATGTGTTGACCCAATGGATTTCACCCTTCATGTCTCTCCACCTTTTTTGGTTTTGGAAATTTTTTCTTTCTCATATCTGGTGGTGGATTTGGAAGGAAATAAATTTAACGACTTTTAAATATGTTGCTCATTCGGATAAATTTTAGGCTTTGTTGATGATTTTTTTCATGGAGAACATTAGAATCGTAAATCTTAATGTTGTGACTATAGAGAAGGAATGATCAATGGAGATATTTCTTAGATTCAATGTCAATTCTCAACCAGTCAGACTTGTTGTGTCACTAGATAAAGCTATGGTTAAGTGAGAGCCTCCTCCAATTGGTTGGTTGAAGTTGAATTCTGATAATGTATCTAAATGGAATCTGAATCCTACAGGTATTGGAGGGATTGTAAGGAACCATGATGGCTTGATAATTTTAGCCTTTGTTGATATCTGGGTGATCAAACCAGTCACTTCATCGAAGCTACGACCCTGTTCCAAGGAGTTTATCTATTATATTCTATAAGTTGTAGAAAACTAATCATTGAAGGGGAGTCCCTTAATATTATAAATATGGCAAGAGGGACTCAATATCCTACCTAGACTATTTTGAACCTTCTTCTTGAAGTTCAAATATACATCCAAAATCTGGAAGAGGTTCAGTTTAAGTATACATACAAGGAAGGTAATCAAGTGATCGATCTATTGGCTAACAAAGAAGTTATTTAGAATGGCTTAGTGGTGTGACGGGATAATTTCTTGATGGATATTGCTTCTATCGATAATTACCTCATGTACAATTATTCACTTTAGTCAAGTTATTGTTGATGACTTGACTACTAAACTTGTGGACACTTGTTGATTTTGGGTTTTTGCACCAAATTTAATATCTCCAAGCTATTGTTTCCTCCATTAAAGCCACAACCTCTAATATAGAAAAAATTCTTGCCTTGATGGGTTGGCAGGCATGGGAAAGCAATGATCTCATGGGGGATAATGGGACTGGTGCATGGCCTGCTTTGTGGTTCAGGTCCTTGCTCTTGATCTGTGTTAGGTTGGTTATCTCTGATATCATGATTTGGTTTCAATTTGTGTTAAGTTTTAAATTATTTATGCTCTTACCTATGTATGGGTTCGGCTTTGGAAGGGATAACTCCTCTGATTAGTCATTCCTTGATTATTATTAGATGTAAGTAATTTTGGCTTCCTCTTTTTGGGTGAGGTTTAGTCTCTTTTGTACAAGGTTGGGAGATCCTTTCAAAACTCCTTCGTCCATATAATAAAAAACAATAAAAAGACTTGCACAATTTTCCCACTAAAGGTTTACCTCATTAAGGTTTTCTCTTAGATAAATGTTGTGTTAATGAATGAATACATATTTATTTTATTTTAGTACTTGTCTAGATTTTGCAAAATCAACTAAAAAAATTAATATCTATATTCTAGGATCCCAAATAGCATAGTTGATAGGTTATTTTGAATCATATGTGGTCAAAACCCATTTCTGAGAAATATTTCTTGATAGTTGGGTCTAGAGTTTTGATTTTCTATATTTCTAATTTTTTTGTTGCTTTCTTAAAGTTTTACATTTTTGCATAGATACTAGAATCAAAACTAAAAAAAATAAGTCACTTTAATAATATAAGTCACTTTTAAAAAAAAACAAAACAAATTAACAAAGTTTTTATTTTTGTTTTATAGTATTAAAAAATTCCTGAGGACTCATGCATGGCTTTCCCTAGAATTGTAGCCCATAGTCCTCAAGGAGGAATAATATATATTTGTAAAAATGGCATTAACAATTGACTTTAAATGTGATGGATAGTCTTGTCCTCCTATATATGGGATAGAGGTGGATAAACTTCATTAATTTTTGGGTAGGGAAATAACAATACAAGTTGGCTAGTGATTTTGGTTCCCTTTCTTCACTTAGTTGTTACATTGTTGCCACATTTATTGGATATTTCTACTTTATAAATTTTATAAAATCCTCAAATAATTATAGAATCATGATTAAGGGGCATGTTTCATATGTCTCACCCAAAGCACGTGTCCTAAACATTAATGATGCCAAAATGACCAATTAAAGTGGTTATCATGATCATTAATTGAGTTTTAGGGGTTTCAATTCATGGTCATGTAGCTAGTTTTATTTTACACCTAGGGTTTAGAAAACACATCATTTGGACCAATGATTATGATTTTATTCATCTTAAAAGAGTAAAATTTAATCCTTGAATTCAAAAGAGAATGTTATTCTCTTCATACACTATAAATAATCATTTCATCTCCTTAATTTCTCACCATACATTCACTTGTTATTTATTGTTTATTTATAATACTACTCTCAAACTTTCTACCTTTGTTGTTTCTATGACACATGATCCTTTTGCTCCCTTTCTCTCTCTTGTCCTTACAAGTACAACCAAAGAAATTGACTACTAGTTTATTACCTTCCATATGGAGGGTAGGATGCTCTACTAGAATTTTCAATTAAAGGTCAAGAATTGTTGCTTAAGGATTAGTTTATAAGGGTACAATACCATCTATATATAGTGTAGGTGTGGTCTCTTATTTATTAATATAGTGGCATAACAAAGAAGATTGAATAGAAATGAGTATTTCATTATGATTGTTTTATGTATATTTTTGTCCTTGATTTCCTATGTATCAATTAGTTTACTCTTTTGAATTAGGATTAGCCTCAAATTTTACTTTTCTATGGCTAATCTTGGTGTAACACACTTTTGAATGTTTTACTTTATTTTTTCTTAGATTGGGATAGTTTTTTCTCTGATTGTTCAATTATTACTTTACTATCTCAAATTAACCATATTGTTGTATCTTGTATTAATTTATGTAATTGTATGAGATGTCCCTTTTTCCACAAAATATTGGTTGTGTAAGGTGTCCAAGACTTGGAACACATGTTTGAGGTGTTCTTCCCATGTATTTCTAAACACAAGGATGTCATCCATGTAAACAATCATGAAGGATATTACAAATGTATGTATAATGTCATTCATCAAGTGCATCGATGTCATAGGTTATTGGTCACGTTGAAGGACATACATAACCACTCATATAGTCCTTCTTGGGTATTGAATATGGTTTTCCAAATGTCTATAGGATTGATAAGAACTTTACAACATCTAGATTTGAGATCAATCTTTGTTGAATATTGGGCCCCTTGGAGCTAGTCTAGCATCATGTCAATGGATGATAAAAAATATTAATATTTTACATTGATGTTATTGTGTGCTTAATAGTTGATACATAGGTTCAAAAAACCCTCTTTCTTTGGTGCTAGAATGATGGGGCTATTCCATGCCGATAATCTAAGTTGAATTTTTCCCTATTCAATAATTTCATGTATCTAGCATTAGATCTAAACATTCTCCTAGATTTAGTCATGGTATTACAAGCTTACAAGAAGATTAGATCTTAGTATTAGGCCATTCTAATGATTCACAAAGTATCATAGTAGGAATCCATTGGGATCCTAAAAAAAGCAACATATAGGCAAAGCAAATATTCCATCTACTAGGATCTTGTATAGTGTTTCGTAGTAGGTATGATAAGGGTTAAGTCCTTTGTGCCTTGTATCTAGGATAAAAAAATTATAACCATAAAATTTTATGCATTTGACATTGACTTCTTGAATTTATTTATTGAAACCATAGTCACCTTCTTCTAGGGTAGGCTTTCAAGAACATTATAGCTCATCTCTCCAATGTGTACTAAGAACTACTATAGATAGGCTTGGTAGATTATATTAAAATTAAATAGATAAGTTCTTCCTAACAAGATATCATAGATATATAATCACACCATGCCAAAGATGATTGTGTCTTGTAGTTAAGCCAAAGAGTAAGGTTCATGATGCACCATAGTCTAGAGTTCAAGGCACTTGATTGTCTCGTGTGATCATATTTTTTTGACCCCTAGTAACAAATATTCAGAGTGGCTTAGAATGGTAAGACATTAGATTTCTAGATTAATATGATGCCCAATGTGTAGTTAGATGCATTAATATTGAGCTAGAATAATTACATTATGTCTGTCATAACCAATACTAACATGGAATAAAGATGGAATTTCAACTATTTGAACATGTTATTATTATGAAATCAAATTTAAATTTACATTCTTATATATGACTTATTCATTGGTCACACAACATGATAGAATACCAACATGAAAATAAGGTAGAAGGCATGGCCAAGAAATATATTAAGCTCTATAAAGTTTTTCATTGTCAACCATTTTTAAATGATGAGTATCTTTTATAGGTCAACATGAATTTCTTACTAGTTAGTCAGGTAACCATGATAAGAGATCTCTATGATTCCAAATATGCACTTTTCCATGTTGACAAGAAGCTTGTGTTGGTACAAAGTGTCCAAGACTTGGTAGACAAATTTGAGATGTTCTTATCATGTATTTGTAAACACAAGAATATCATCCAAGTAGACAATCATGAAGGATCCTATGAATGAATATCAAGTTCTATTAATTAGGTACATTAATGTCACTAGGGATTTTTTGAAGCTAAATGGGGTAATTGGAAACTTATATAGTATTTATCAGCTCTTTAAGGTGGTTTTCCTAATGTCTATAAGATTAAAATTAACCTTGTAGTGGTTAAATTTGATATTTATCTTGGTTAAGAATCGATCTGATCAATAACATGTCAATACATAAAAATACTAATTTCTAATAGTGACCTTATTAAGAACTTGATGGTTGATACATAGGATCTATGTAGAATATTTTTTTGGTTCTAGCACAATATGGCTATTTCATGGTGACACGCTAGGTTGAATATTTACCTATTCAATTAGGTTTTGTATTTAGCACCAAATATCATTATTCTCACAAAATAAGTGGTGGTATAATGGTCCATTGGGAAGATTAGATCTTGGGATTAGGTCAATCTAGTGCTTCACTAAGTAATGTAGGAAGACATCCTTGGGATGTTGAAAAGTGTTAGCATATGGGTAGAGTAGAGCTTCTATTAGAATCTAATAGAGTATTCTATGATTGGTACAACAAGGGTTATCTTATCGAAACCTTTGTTTTATGATTAAACCATAAAAATCATGAACTTTTATGCATATGATATCAATATTATGCATGGAGTTTATAAAACCATAGTCACATTATTCTAGAATACACACTTAGAAATATTAAATATCTTTATGCATATCAAATATTACTATGGATAAATTTGGTAGGTTACCTTGCAAGAAAATAGGTAAGGTATTTCTAAGATGAAAACATAGATATCTAAGGGCACCATGTTATAGGTGACTCTATCATGCATCAATTCAATATCACACTTGAGGATGGATTAACACTTAACCTTGATATTTTTTCTTGGTTTTAATTAAGCCAAATATTAAGGCTAAGGAAACATCATATTCTAGAGGCCAAGGTGATTGGCCATGTCCTATATGATGATTTGGAACAACTTTACCTCCATAGACAAATAAATGTAGAAGAGGTGGTCCATTCTTCAAAGGGATAAAAGCTTGGAGTGTTACCTAATTTTGAGTTCTTATGCTTAGGCATGAAAAATTTGCATCATAGTCTTTATTGTATGGGTATGAATAGTCATTCTCATTTAGATAAATACCACTAGTATCTTTTTCTCACCTTGACACTTGAAATTATTTTGTGTCTATCTTATTGTGGTTGCACCATTTTTCATCTACCTTCTCCTTGAATTTGTCTAACAACTTAAGTGACTAGGGATTATATGGCATAGGGATTCCCTTGGGCATGGATAATTTAGGTGATAAATTATTCTTTGGTTTTAGCATCTGGCTTATTTTTGGGATAGTGACTAGGTATTTCTATTTTGATTTTAATTTCTCTAATTGTAACACAAGGTAAAATACTCATCCATAAATATCAACAAAAAGGAACTCTATCATAGACCAAAAATGGTAGTGTAGTCTATTTATATATTTGAATAGTAGGAATCTCTCATCTTCTTTGATGTAGAGGTGATTAAGAATATTGTGGAATTCATTAGTATACTACTAGACAATTTGTTATGTGATGTTAAAGTTGTTGAAAATACATGTACTTATCTTCTACGTGGTATAATGGATAGAACCATTCAAGAACTATCTATAATAAGTTTGTCTAGAAATATATGGGACTCCCTAACTCTTCTATCCTATTCCTAGTGACTTCCCACTAGTAGACAACTAATGTTGACATCTTCAAAGTTACAAAGGTAATATTGTCAATGTTTGACAACCAATTCATAGTGTAGTATGCATCTAACCATTGAATCCAAGTGTTCAACTTATTGGCATTGATTTGACCTATGACTTATGGAATATTGATGTTTATGTGCACCTTTAAAGGTCCTTGAATATAGAATGATATCTCGTTAGTAGTTGCATGCAAGGATTCCAATTGAAGCATGAGATCTTAAGACTATCCAAATAGAGTCGTTTTCTATTCATTTAGAGAATTTCAAAATAGATTTTTAATGCCCTAAGTGTTGGTGATTATTACATTATTTGGTACCTTGGAAGTATAATGAAAATACTTTGTAAATATTTGGTATGAGGGAGACTTGTAAATATTTGTAATTTAGTAATCATTAGATGCTTGTATTCATTAGGGATCCAATAAATATATTTATGCCATGAGAAATATGAAGAGTAATATCTACCATGAGTTTTAGGAGATGAAGAGTTTGCTCAATTTGAAATTTCAAAATCCCTTTGTAAAGGCTATTAATAAGGATAGCATGTGAGAAAAACGTAATTTAAGGTGAATGGTAATGAGAAATTATAAAATGGAAAATTTGCATGGACAAATAGAAGATATGGGGTTAAATTAATTAGAGAAATATTCGATAGATTATTGATACAAGAAGATATAATATTTGTATATCCACTTGTACCAAATGGTATAATTCAAATTTTGGTCTTAGATCATAAGCCTATCTATTTGGATACAGGTGATAGTGATCTTTGAAAAAATAAGATTCAATTCAAATATAGTGTAGAATAGATGGAGTATAAGGAGTTTTTACCTTTAGTATAAAGTATCTATAAGCATCATGTCTATGCAAATAGTCCTAAAGAAGTATGGAAATGAAAATTTTTAATCTCAAGAAAAATATTAGGTATTGGATTTCCAATAAGACTAAATTCCAAATTAGGTCAAGCATATTGCTACAAAAAATAGATGAAGTAGAACAAGAGATGGGTAATCATCCTCTAAAACCTCAATTGAAAGAGAGAATATTCTAGTTTAAATAAGAAATAGATCAAGATTTCAAATAATAAGAGGCACGTTAGAGACTTCAATCAAGAATAATTTAGCTCAAGAAAGAAAACATAAATTAGTTTTATCTAAAAATAATGTAGCACTACCAATGAAATACAATTAGAGAGATTCACACAATTGAAGGAGTTTATTTTGATTAAGGATTCATAAAGAAACTAGCAAGACATTATTTCTCAACCCTTCTCACAAAGACAATAGTAAACAACAGGCTCAATCCACTCTCCTAAGCAACATTTGTCCTTTTTTAAAATAGAGATACAAAAGATCTCTCTTTAGCAATAACCAAATAAGATTTGGAAGAAATTATACTTGCATAACCCAAGTATAAAGCTCTAGGACCAAATGGCTTCACCATAAATATTTATCAATATTTTTATGAAATTATAACAGATGATCCATTAGAAATGATAGAAGAGACAAGGATAAGAGGTAAGCTATCTAGGAAAATAAAATCCACTTTCTTAGTTTAAATTAGAAAAGAAATAAATGTAATTGCTTTTGATATATTTCAACTTATGTCTTTGTGCAATTGCAATTATAAGATAATGACTAAAACAAGAGCAAACAAAATTAAAATAAAGATTGATAATTTGATAGTGCCAGAATAAGAGGATTTTATTCTAGGGAAACAAATATATGATAGCATTATAATGATTTATGAAGCCCTACATTTAAATGCCAAGTCCAAAAATAAAATAATAACCACTAAATTTGATATGGCTAATGCCTTTGATAGAGTAGACATTATCTTTTTAACACAAGTGTTAGCCAAATTTGTATTTCTATATCAAATGATAGAGTAGATAATATCTTGCATAGAGGGACCTTGGATAGCCCCTCTAATCAGTGGAGAACCTACTAGCATCTTTAAATCCACTAGAATATTAAGGTAAAGGTATCATCTTTACCATTACCTATGTATCCTTCTAGATGAAACATTAGGGAGAACCCTAACCAAATTAAGAAGGAAAGAAATACTGGGAATTAGAGCAACTATAGGATATAGAATAATCACTCATGGTCAATTTGTAAATGACACTATTTTACTAGGGGAAACCACAAAACTAAATGCCAAGTTAATCAAATAAGTTTTAGAGTGTTTCTCTCTAGTCATAGGGGTAGATATAAACACCTAAAAGAGAATAGATTACATTGTAAATACTTAAATAGTAGAAGCTAGACGTTTCTCTCAAATTTTAGGATTTCATAAAGGAAGTGATACCTTTAACTACCTAGGTGTTCCTATGGGCTTCCATAGAAAATAAAGAGAAATATTGAAATGTAATTCTAGAAAATATGTTAAGGAGAATACAACAATATATAAATGGTTGGTTGATTTTGGATGAGTTTGGATACAATATATTAGTATTAACAAGTATTTCCATATATCATTTTTTGTTGTATCATGCATCCTTATATATCTTGCAAAAATTAGATGTAATGTTAAGAAATTTCTTACAACAAGGAGAAGGAAATAAGATAGGAAAATATTTTATTTGGTCATTTGGGAGATTGTTACCAAGTCAAATAAGTATGGAGGCTTAGGAATTAAAAAAAACAATTGTTAGAAAGTCACTAGTTGCTAAGCTAATTTGGAATCTGCTCACTCCATCAGAATATCCATGGAAGAAAATCTTAAATTGAAAATATCTAAACAACTGTAATGTATCGCAACTCATGAAAAGTGTGAAAAGTATAGTAGGCTCATCCTTAATTTAGAGAAATATTGTGGAATATAAATATATAATATTAAATCTTACCTATTGGATTCCAAGGAATGGTAAACAAATAAATATATGGAATGATCTAGTCTTGGGAGGACGTCCAATCATTATGAATTATTTCCTAAAAATGAAAGTAGACTTGCAATAGTTAGGTGTTAACTCTCTTGTAAGCTTAGCTAAATGGATGAGACATTCACACCTACAACATCTTTACCAAGACTCATGGAAACAAATACACATCCAAACCAAAGGGATTCATATTTCTCCCAAAAATCTAGATCAACTTATATGGGGATCTATTAGTGGTTCAGGTATTTACATAGTTATACAAGGGGTGTTATTATAGCAAAGGGGTAGAATAACTCAACCATAGCTAAGATATGGAATTACAAGGTTCACCCCAAACTTCAAGTCTTTCTTTGGTTAGTGATCCAAAACAAGATTCTTATTGGAGACAACCTCATTAAGAGGAATATCATAGGGTCTCATATTTTTCGTAGATGTCTTAAGAATAATAAAACAATATCACATATCTTCTTTCAATGTACATAAGAAATTAAATTCTATATTGAAATAACCCAATAGGTAGGATCAACATTATCAAGAACCTTTCATTCAAACATTTTCCTAACCAGTTGGGACAAAATGTACAAATGCACATTAAGGGTAAGCACCTTATTAGGAATATATGGTATTAAATGCCAATATTCTTCATTTGATACATATGAAAGGGCAAAAATAGGGTAATATTTGATGACAAAAAAACCAATTTTCAAGTGTTAACCAATAGAGTGTTAAGGAAGATAGTATTGAACACAAAAGCTATATATCATAAACAACAAGACATTATGAGATTAAGAAAATGGGATATACAACTACTGCACCAAATGGATATCTAAAATCTCCTAAATTCAGGGCCATATGTCATAATAATCAAACCTCCAAAGATATAGTTCCATACACTTTTCTTTGATGGATCCTTTAAATAAAACCTAGGTCATGTAGTGGTTGGTGGTGTGATAGTAGTGGCACCACACTATGAAATGGTTTAGTTAAAAATAAATTTTGGAAAAATAACCAATAATGTTGTAGAATTGATAGGTTGTAAAATGGGATGAAATTTAAATCAAGAACAAGGCGGCATTAAACAACTTCATGTATATGGTGATTCAAAACTTGTGATCTCTTCCCTATCTAAGGGGAAGGATTTCTCATTAGTCCAACTAAAAATAGTTCAAAGAAAATTAATAGAATTGAAGTAGAAGTTTGAATATATACAATACTCCCACATTTGTATTAGCATAGGATATATACTTTTACCTATAGTTTATTACATATTTTTCCTTTGTCGACATTTGCTGAATTTACTGTTAGGTGATCTTTATTTTATGGTCGACATATTAATGTCATTGACAACATATTATTGTTTAGATTGTGCTATATTTTAGGGGCATATTTTTTCATCCAAATGTAATTATATATTACTCCAAATATTAATGAAATATTTAGTTGTTTTCATGGTATCAGAGCAAACTGGCAATATAGTGGAAAGGGAGGGAAGACCCTTTACCATCTCATATTTATTTAATTCAATTAAATACCAGAATTGAGATGACCGTATCTCCTGGATAAGAAGATGGTTGTTGATTTTCATGTTGAAGATGATCATAAGCATTGTTTTGTTGATTTATACCTAGATTTTATGGAATCTAAGGATGAGAAGTCTCCTTCTTCATCACAAAAGGGAGGATCTCCTTCCTCATCACCAAAATGAGGATCTCCTTCCTCATCACCAAAAGGAGGATCTCCTTCTTCTCCACATAAAAATATTCCTAAATGGTATAAAAGTACTATCAGAGACTCCAATATTTCCACTCCACCATATATGACTCTGAATAGACCTATACTCGTAGTATGGATCGTCAAGAGAAAGTTGTAGCAGAGACTACTGAGGTTGATGAATTTTGTCAATATTTTGACAAACTTTCTGTTGAAACAGAAAATATGGATGTGGATGATGAAAGAGTGTTTATGTATTCACTTGATGAGCATGAAACAACAACAGTACAATATGCCCTTGGTAAGCCTATCTGAAGGCTGCTATGGACATAGAATACAAGTCTCTGAAGAAGAATCAGACATGGAAGCCTATTTATTTGCCACATGGAAAGAAGCCCATTGGCTATAAATGGGTGTACAAAGTTAATTACAAGGCAGATGAAAAAATTGAGAAGCATAAGGACCATCTTGTGCCTAATGGCTACGTGTAAAAGGAAGGTATTGAATATGAAAAAACTTTTGCACCTACTGCTTGGATAACAACAATTCGAGTTATTTGTGCTATGGAAACATAGTTTGGGTGGAAATTTCATCAGATGGACATCAAGAGTGCATTCTTGAATGGTGATCTTCAAGAAGAGGTATATATGGCCCAACTTGAAGTATTTCAAGTGGAAGGCCAAGAACATAAATAAATTGATCAAATCCTTATATGGATTGAAACAAGCTCCTAGAGCTTGGTATACAAATATGGATGATCACCTTATAAAGCAAGGATTTAAGAGGAGTCTAGCTGAAACAGACCTCTATTTCAAGAAACAAGGATTTGAGATAGTGTTACTTGTACTGTATGTAGATGATCTGATCATTACTGGTAGCTCCAAATATTTGATAGCTACTATCAAACAAGACTTGTGCACATCTTTTAAGATGATAGATATCAGGCTTCTCCATTACTATCTTAGCCTGGAAGTGAACTGAAATAAGCACCACATCAATGTGTCTCAACAAAAATATGCCAAGACATTGTTAGAAAAATACTGTATGATTTATTGTAAACCAATGACAACTCCAATGGATTCAGGACTTTAGTTATCTAGGTATGATGATTCACCATATATATATGGTACTCTCTATCGATAGATGATCGAAAGTCTCATATATCTAACAAACACTAGGTCAGATATTTTGTTTGAAGTCAAATATATTTCAAGGTTCATGCAGGAGTCTAAGACCACTCAATGGAAGGTAGAAAAACATGTTTTGCACTATGTTAGTGGTACAATTGACTATGGTATAGTATAAAAGAAGAATGACCAATTCTTCTTACAAGGATACAAGGACTCTGAGTATGCCGGATCATATGATGATTGCAAGTCAACTTCAGGATATATATTTCATCTTGGATCTAGTCCTATTGCGTTGTACATCAAGAAGTAATAGATGGTTCATATTTCATCTACAGAGGTAGAGTATTGCACCACACAAGAAGCAGTGTGTGAAGTGATATGACTACGCATCTTGACAATTATGGGTTGTCCATCCAAATCACCAATTCACTTGTTCTACGATAACCAAGGTGTTCTCAACCTATTCAAGAATCCAGTCCATCATGAATGCACCAAGCACATTGATACACAATGTCACTTCATTCGAGATGAGGTTCCTAGACACTAAATTCAGCTTCAATACATTCCCACTAGTGATTAAGTTATGGATATCTTCACCAAAGCTCTTGCATGCATCAATTTTGAGTTCTTTTGCAAATCTCTTTGTATTGCAAAATAATGTAATAAAGGGGGGATGTTAGCATAGGATATATACTTTTACCTATAGTTTATTACATATTTTTCCTTTGTCGATATTTACCGACTTTATTGTTAGGTGATATTTATTTTATGGTCAACATATTAATCTCATTGATGGCATATTATTATTTATATTGTGTTGTATTTTAGGGGAATATTTTTTTGTCCAAATGTAATTATATATTGCTCCAAATATCAATGAAATATTTAGTTGTTATTTTCAATTTGAAGGAGGTATAATATGGTGGTTGGTCACTTTGCAAATGAGGCCATAGACATAGCTTATTTGCATATCAGAGAAAAAAGAAAAAACAAAAGTATACAATATGAGTGGCATTAATGATAGGAAGGATATGATAATTTTGGAGCCTTTGAAGATCTTGGAACCTTTGAATATTTCGATGCCCTTGGAGATTTTGATCCTCTATAAAACCATGGAATATTGCATGATTCTAGAGATTTTGGCATTTCAAGTTTCCTTGGTGATTATGGTACCATTTGCATCTCTAGCACTGTTGGTATATTTGTTTCACTTATTGGATTTTTTAAATTTTTTGTTGCTTCTTCCACCTTTTGGATAGCAATCTTGTGACCTCCAATTTTCTTGTTGGATAATTATTCTTTGCAAATTTGATTATTAATATATAACTAATTTTATAAAAAAACAAATTATAGCACTCCATTTGTACTATAATAATTTATTTATCATTCATAGGATATTAGTGATTTTTTATATTTTTTGAGTAATGGTTTGAATATTTGTATAAATAGTACTATTTAGTAGTGCATAAATAGTAAAAGTGGATTTTTGGTATTATGAAGGATTTTGTAGGAAAATGTCAAGAAGGATGCTAAATTTTGGAATATTTGTATTTACAAAGAAAATTGAAGAAGATCTAGAAAATTAAATTCAATAACTTAGATATTTTATGAAGAAATATAGGTATCTAGCTATAGCAACTCAATTGATATAAAAATTGAATCTATTTATAAAATCTCAAACTCTAAAGGAGTTATGATTTTTCAAAGGTGGGCACCCATGTACAACCCCTTTTTATCTTAAAAAAAATATCTATTACTTTGTTTTCTTCTATGTAGATGTGCTTACATATTTTAGATAGTACCTTTAGAATAATATATAGGTATTAAAATTAAAGTTATTTTTCATCTACTCACCATAATATATTTTTATTGAAAACAATAATAATAATTTATGAATCTATAGCTTCTAGCTTATTATAGTCGTAAGGGCTTTGGCCTCTCTTTTGGAAGTCCAAGGTTCAAACCCCACTTAGTATGAGGGGATTGGGATCCATCATAAAAACCTATGTAAACTCACTAGAAAAAACAATAATTTATAAATCCAAGTTATTGAAATATTTATATATCCTTTCTAAACCATTTAGAAGTGTCATAACCTCTACCTAGTTATTATATGAAGTTCTATATGGTTCTCAGTAAGTGGAGATTTTTTTCCTTTGTTATTCTAAAGATCAACTACATCATCTTTCTAACCTTTTTTTATAAGAACCATTACAAATAATTTTTATGAATCCAACTTCTACAAATTTTTATTTTACCATTGATAAACAAAAGTTCGTTGTGTTAACTCCTTATAATAGATGGCCCTTGCATGTGTATTAAAAATCTATAATCAAGAGGTTAAGAACCTCTTCTTTCATGTTTGAGGTTTTTCATGATGAAGACCATGTTGATAAAAATTCCATAAGAGAGGGAAATATATGACTCCAAATTTGGGAATAATTCAAAAGTTCTTTTTCTTTAAATTCTATTACTTTCAATTATTACATTTTGAAAAATACTAGCTAGAAAAAAGTATCCAAGGAATTCTTAATGGTTCATCTTTGAAAATGAACTAATATTTCATTAACTCTTTCAACATTGATGGATATATCAAATATTTTTTAATTAAATAGCCCTAAATAGCATTAGAAAAATGGCAATACTTCTCACAAAATGTGCAACTAAAGGGTATATTGCATCCTTTTATTTTTATAATATTTCCTATATAATATTTTCTTTAGAATACTAAAGGATTGTTTAGGCCAAGGGACTTTTTACCTTTAAATGGTGGGGGTGGGGTAGGGGTCTTGCCTTTAAAATGGAGGGGAGAGAGAGGGGAGAGGCCAAAAACAACAATACCTTTTAAAATGGAGAGGGAACTCTCAAATCTATGGAATAAAATCTTCTAGAACATGAGGGTTCAAGTCCCTCTATTCCCAGGTTCATAAGCTAAAAAAATGATTTCTCAACAAAATCCCTAAATTATTATTTTTTAGTTGGCACTTTACTTTGTAAATTTAGGCAAGCAAGTTTTACATTAGGATTATCCACAAGGAATTTTTGGAATAGCTTATTTGGTAGAGTAGAGGACTAAAAATCCTCATGTCACCATTTCAAATCTAGTTACTGGCATATATACTCCTCTATATAGCTAAAAAAGCATCTCTCTTATATAGATATATATAGAGATATATCTATATATATATATAGACATATATTCATACATGTGTATCTATATTATTTGGTATAGGAATACATACCAATCATACTAGGTAGAATAAATATGTCTCATCCTCTCATTTTTTTTGCTTATATTCTCATGGATGTTGGGCATAATTATTGGGTAAATAGGAGAATTATGGGAGTTCCTTTGTAGAGAGAGAGTATTTTTAAATTAGAGAGAGGGTAATTTTTATAAAATAAAGAGGTTTTAAAAAGAGAAACCACTCCCACTCTATAAATATTATAATAGAGCTCTCCCCTCATGTCTATTTAAATGGTAAAATAGTAAAAGGTAACTTTTAAGAACTAAACACTATGCTCTATATTTTTGTGGGTATATTAAAAGACTCGGTTATAGCCCTTACAAAAATCAACTCTCCTCTCTAATAAACCAAGAAGAGGCCCTTTAACGCTTGTTGAGTGCTTATCTATAACTTTATATACAATTGGTTCAATGTTGTTTAAAAGTATTGAAGGGTTCTCTAGGTAGAGTAATACTAGAGAGGTAATAACATTGATTTGGGAAGAATGCACTTGACCTTAATAATTTTTAAAAGAGGGGACCTCCCCTCTATTATTAAAATGGTGAGGTGACTAGGAAATCATTATTTTATGGTACCAACATGAATACCAAAGGTTTGAATGCTTCCAATCTAGTCGAGTCATGCCTCTATCGATATTTGCTCCTCTCGATTCCTAATTATTTGATCAATCATGAGGGATAGAGGGGGAGAGTGGAGTGATCCACTATATGTAGATAGAGTTCTCCATGGACCTCTCTATATATAATATGTTGAAGCTTTTTTATTTATATTCTTTCAAAAAAGCATGTGGACAAGGGTCCCACCCAAAAGAAAATAACTTTTTTCCACCCCATCCACTACTTTAGAATCAAAAGGTTTCCATTTCCTAAGTCTTGAAATATGTCTACATATAATCACAAATTTTAGCACTCTATACTTACATTGGAACAGGTACTTAGATACACCTAAGAAAGTATTCAAATGAATAAATATTCTTTAAGGGAAACTATTAGCAGTGGGAAATTATGATTTATTCAAAGTCTTTATCCTAATTTGATTATTTTTAGTCAATTATAAACTCTTTGATATGAAGATATGTGTTGTCAAACCCTAGTGGAGCTTGTTTTCTTAACAATATTTTTTACATTCACATAACCTACGTATTTTTAAAAATAACATTATTCATACTCTTTTCTTCATGTTTTTAATAATCTCCAACCAAGGTTTTTTATAATTCCAGACCCAGAATTCCACAATTTTGTAAGGATACCTA
The DNA here is from genome assembly GCA_028583015.1 of Wollemia nobilis. Classification (NCBI taxonomy): domain Eukaryota; kingdom Viridiplantae; phylum Streptophyta; class Pinopsida; order Araucariales; family Araucariaceae; genus Wollemia; species Wollemia nobilis. The sequence goes on along the minus strand of JAQPPZ010016509.1, from coordinate 1,979,237 downwards.
GTAGTATTCTTTTTATGAACCTCTCTTCTCATTAACATAAATCATTCACTAATATGCAAAAATATAAAACATGCATACACAATAAATTCCACAATAACAATCCACACAATAAAAATATAGATTGAAAATACCCTTGAGGTAGGGTAAACATCGTACAATGCTCTTTATTGGAAGGAAACCACTTTGAAAGATCTCCAACTTGAGCCAAGACTTCTACATAGAATATTTGTTATCTCTTTCTATTTCCACCCTTGCCTTTAAATAATACCCATAAGCATATTTCCTATGACAACATTTCCTGATGGTTACATATATGATTCTATGACAGTATTGTTCTACCTACTTCTTATTTGACATGTGGCCTTCCTTACTAATGAGTAATGGTTACATATTATATAATTATTACATATATGATTCTATGACATTATTTTCCTACCTATTTATAATTTCTCATGTGGTGGGTCCACATTAACCAATAATTCATTTATAGCTCATACAAATATACCCCACAATAATATATTATTAAGTACCTATCTTAGGTACCTAACATTCCATCCCCATTACAAAGTATTTCATCATCAAAATATTAGAGGAGGCTAAATAATATGATCTTATAAACAATAATGAGTACGTGTACCAATCATGATCATTCATCCATCTCAGTGAGACTTTGATTTATGGTGATCTTCATTGATACTAATGCCATGTGTTGGAAGCATAAATTTCACTTTTTTCATCCACACTTGCTTGTATTTATGACATGTAGTATATCCAATTTCGGACTCCATTTACGACTTGTAGTATATCCAAATTTTGGGCTCCTCTAGTTCCTTGTCTGCTCCTCATTGTTTTATTGCTCTATGTCTTATCTCCATGATTGTTTTCTCTCATGGTGGTGTGGATAGTGATATATGCCAACCTTAGCCTATTCTACTTTTTTTTTCTCTTATTTTTTACTTCACTCATTTGGTTTATCCATTGCTTTTACTTCCTTGATTTCTACTACTACAACCTTTTGAGATTCTATTTTAGGTTCATTTGTTTGTTCTTCACTTTGCTCCCCTACAATAACTACATAATTTTTCTTACACTGAGAAATGTGTTATAATGTTATCTTATTTTTCTTGTACCATAACTTCATGAAATTATTTTACACATTATTGTTAATAGTGCTCAATGAATATAACCAAAGATAACCAAGAATAGTGTTGTGACTATTTCACAACTAACCCTAATATTGGGGACCCACTTGAAATTTGTAAAAATTGAGTTAATGGGATAGTATTGAGCAATTGGTTTGTTTTTTTGGTTGTTATGTGTCTCTTGATTTTCATTAGATATAATTTTAATGGGGACCACTTTGCTAGCAATTAGATAGCATGGTATTGCTTTATGTTTGAGAGTTGCTATGGATAGAAAAATTATTATTAATATTTCTCAATATTTAGATTTTAATTGTTGATATTGTTTAATTCCATGATATTTTCATTATTAGATTTTAGTTTTTAGTCTTGCTTTATTTTAAAAGCTTCTATGTTGCTTTGTGTTATTTTTTTATATTGAAAGTTATTATTTTTTGTGTGGTTGCTTTGTTCATTTAGTGTGGATTTTTATTTTTCTTTATTTGGTTTCATTTCATATTTACCTAGATATTGTATTTAGGTTATTTTATTTTGATTTAAGTTTATTTCATTTTAGTTGGTTTGTTTTTATAATATTGTTCTTTAGATTTACATTTATTTTAGTGTATTTATGTTAGGTTTAATAAAGGGTTTTGTTTTTATTTGATGTCCCTTCGTTCTTATCATTTATCAATGATTTAATGTCTAAAATATTTTGCATAGGAGCAACAACGAAGCATCCAGTTGAAGAGACAATGAAGTAAGGATGTGGTGAACTGCCACGTAAACGGACAACCAATGTAGGAGACAATAGAGCCTAGATGGGTGACCAATGGGAGGAGCTTCCACATTGTGTAGCATGAGAGGAAGACTGCTTGAAGAAATTCAACACACTAAATGCGGACTCCACCTTATGAAATGCTCTGAGGCATATTTACAAGGCATGTGGGATAAATATATTTCCAACCCAAATCAAAATGCTTCCCACGTACATGTGGTGCTACCAAAAGTCAAAGTTTCAAAGTGAGCTATGCACTAACAATGGTAATATTGCGTTTAGAGGAATTAAAGGTGGTCAAAGAGTTATTGTGACATCAATGTGGGATAATACCCCTCACCAGATCACTGCCAAATAATAGTGAGTGAATCACTGTCGAATAATAGTGAGCAACAGGTGACAGCTATGCTTCTAGCCTTGGAAGTAACAGGTGGGGTAGAAGGAGTAGTATAATGTCTCTCATGATAGTAAACCCTAGTGCCAAGCTCAAAAATTCACTAGAGAATTTAAATAAGCATCAAAGGCCAAATGTAGGTTTGTTTGGATGGCGGAGTGAGGATTTTAAGGTAAGAGGGGCAGAATATGATTGTTACTTAGATTGTGTTACAAAGAAATATCATGCGAAAGAGCATTGTATAGTGAAGTGTTTTCTGGAAGAGAAATAAAATATGGTCACAAGACTTGGGTATTCAACCAAGCCTTGGGCATAGTGGTAGTGGCAAATAAGTTAGGGTTTACATCACAATGACTCGGGTTTGAGTCGCGTCGACGTCACTCGATGGATAATGAAAGGAGTTTTTGGTGCAGGGTTAATTTATTTGTTAATTTATTTATTTTTATTATTTTTATATGAACCCTATACGCTCCATGGTATAGGATGGTGTGACTATGGGTATTGGAGGACATGGATAGCACCCATGATCATGACCCTGGCCTTTATAAGGGTTATATTATTTTTTTTCTTTTGGCTTTTCGTTATTTATGATGGTTTAATATTTGGAATAGGGACCAAAGGATAAACTTTATTGCAAAGGGAGATATAAGCAAAAGATATGATATCTATCCTTTTGTTGTCATATTATGTTGTAATGATTTCAATTATTGGGAGTTATTTCGTATTACACTTTCATTTATTTTTGAAGGAAGATGAAATGAAAGGCTTCCTAAGAATGTTAAATACCCATGGAAGATCATGTTGTAAGGGCTGGAATTTTTGCAATAAAAGAATACCATTTTTTTATGCATATTGATTTGAAAACTTGCACCTTGTGAGCAAGACTTAAGGATTTTATTTTTTAGGATTATTTTGTTAATGTCCATCCTTTTTCCTACATTATTTTAAACTTATATCCAATGTTGAATGCTCTTAGGAGGTTACACTACATGAAGGTTTATGTTGATGTAGGTTCTAATTTTTCTTTGAGTCTAGCACTTTATCTAATCTAATTGTGCTATTGCAAGTTTTATTAGGTTGGATTATCCTCATGAGTGGCTCATGATATTTGGTTTTGTAGGGTAGGGAAGAATGATACCGTATTATTTTTACATTTTTATTCCATATTTAGCATTGTTAGTTACAGTCTCTTCATGCAAGTTTACTTCCTTTTTACACATGTCAAAGTTTATTTCTACAAGTGCTCAATCTAAAATTCAGAATCCCAAAAGATCCTATTTAAATTATAAATCTAATCTAGGTAAATCTAGAGTGTACATAAATCCAAGTAATTAGTTTTCTAATTTCTTACCTTTACAATTTTTTGGATAATATTTTAGGAGTATTAAAAGGAACGAATTTGCACTCTTCTCACATGATATAAGCAATATAAATATCATTCTAAGATGGAAGGTTGTGAACCTACTATCTCATCTTAAGTGCATATAAAATAATGAATGCTAACTTGCTAACTTTCTAACATTCTAAATTTCTAACCTACTGAATTCTAACTTTGCAATTAATGGAACAATAATATGAAGATAAAATAAACCTACTAACTCCAAAGACTAACTACGATATTACATTAAAGGCAAGGATTTAAAATGAAGTGGACAATTCCACACCACTCTAACTTTGCATCCTAATCTGAAGATTAAAATGAACCCACTAACAGGGATTCAAGGTAAGACAGATTAATATAAAGATATTCAATAAAGAAACACTTCATTTTATGAGTTCATGTTAAGACACAATCATGGAAATCTAAATAAATCAATTATAAAGTATGAATGAAATAAACCAGCATGTCCCTTGTTTATAGTCACTTGTAAATCACTTGGTTGTTCTTAGAACTTGTTATGCTTGAATAGTTTACTTTTGAATATAATTGTGTAATGCTTATATAGTGGAACCTTGGAGAAGTTTTTTTCTTTGTTTAACTTATTTGCAAGAGAGGGTTTTCAATTTAATACCCTAACTATGGTGGGTATTTTGCAACTGGGAAAATTATTTAGTAAACTGAAATGACACTAGAAGGAGGCTCTCCTTCATTGCATATCTTTGTGATTTGTTTACGTAATATCATGTTAATATAACAATGTTTGTAGTTGTAGAAGCCTTTTATTTTTTGACAATTAACATGTGAATTTTTGTTTCCAATGTGTTTTGTCGTAAGAATTTTGTTTTGGGGGTTTTTTGTTTTCCTTTATCTTGTCTAATTTTGTTGTGATATGTGAGAGATTTGTATAGATCGAGTGTCTTCCCAAGATAGCCCAACCTTAGTATATTGCTACTAGGTCTAAAACCACTTGGGAAAAAATATTTCAAAGCCTTTCTCCTAATTATAGGAAACCAAGTAACAAGACTAAAGAGATTGAAATCCTAGCTAGTATACTTGATCTAGGGTTATAGTTAGTGTCAAGTACATCTAACAGGCCTACACCTGTTGTCTATATGGTTGTAGGTACGTCAAGTGTATCTGCATCCATTACCTCAACTGTCTATACTACTTCCGTAGGGATACCATCATTGACCAACATGGCCCAACCACCACCATTTATATGGTATGGAGTACATAATATTCCTTTGAACATAGTCGAGGATGTTCATGAGATACCCAAAAAATATCGAGATATCCTTACCTAAGTTTAAGCATGATGGTCCTATTACATTTGAAGAGAATATCTATACTTACAAGGATGTTTTGATCAGACTATCAGTAGATCATGAAGATGTCGCTTATAGGTTCTTCCCCATGAGTTTGGATCAAGTGTCCTATGAATGGTATATTAGTCCTCTTGTTACCAATTAGAGTAAGCCTTTGTTAATCAGTTTAGGCCACTTTTAGATCCTACCATCACATATAATCAATTTGTGACCTGCAAAGGGGGACCTAACGAGCCAATCATGATGTTCAATTCTAGGTTCCATAAAATCTAAATGAGCATAACCCATAATTTGGTGGTTGATGTCGTTGTGTCTCTTAAATTATACTTAGAAGCACTAGATCCCATGACAACCATGTTTTCTAGGAGAAATCCCCAGGTTACTACTCTTGCATTAGCATATTAAGAGGCCATGAATATTAAGCAACAAATGATATTGCAAGCATTTTGGGATGCCCTAATTGCCTATGATAGGACAATTTGGTCCTTACAATAAATTTGCTATGATAAATCAAGTCATGACACCACAGATGCCAATGATGAATACCTTGTCATACCACTAGTCTTATCCATTTATGTCCACTTATCCATCTATTCCCACCTATCTAAATAATTACATCCTGTCTACCACACCATTACTCCTTGATAATCAAATGACTACCAATGCTCAGTATTTGGTAGCATTTCCCATGCCCACACCTCTTCAAAGCATGAATCCATTGTTAAATAAAAATGTGCCAAATCAAGCCATGATGCTAGGTCAAGATACTTATGGTGTTGGAAATACTTTTGGAACTAGTACCATAATCCCTCCACCAAAAGAGTCCAATTTCTAAGTTGAGGAACTAAATAAGTTGTACCTCAAGTTGAGTAATGATATGGTCCACATGCAAAAGCATAATTCCCAAGCTCCTCACTCTAATAAAATTTTTAATAATCAGAGGAGGCCATGGAGTACTAGGCCTAATAATGATAATGTACCTAGCCTTGTAGTCAATCAAGCTGATGATTTTGCAAGCCCTAGTAGATCAGATTCCATTAGAAATATTTTAGATCTTACTTGGTAAAATGGATGTAGGTTGCACAACACTACAAATAATAATGAGGAGTGTCCAAAAATTTCCTGATACATGAATTATTTACAAGCTCAAGTTGATGACTTAGAGCCAGTGCCCAAGGGGGGTCCGTATTATATTTCTAAGAAAAAATATGTTGCTTTGATGTTTGAAATAGTTCATTATCTAGAGAGTGAGGAAGAAGAATAGGATAATGAAGTCTTAGGAGAGGATGACAAGGAAATTATAGAAGAATAAGTCCAAGTTGTTAGGCATTTTAGGAAATATAATCATGAATATTTCATGAGAAGTAAGTCTAGGAGTCCCAAAACTTCATCTACTCCACCAAAAAATTCCATTCTTCCTCTAGATACCCAAGCGGATAATAATCCTCCACCACCACTTGCTATATAATCATCCAAGCCTATGCATAAAATGTAGAATTTTGAGAAGCCTACTTATGACATAGTGGAAGACCTAAAAATGAATAAATTTAATGTATCGTTCATAGAGGTTGCTAGGTTTCCAGGTCAGAAGGAAGCCTTGATGAAGGTATTATATCCACAAAGTCAAACCCATGAGGTCAAAGGTATTGAATCTCACTTGGTTTTACAAAATGATAAATAATAAGTGTCTGCTTTTCTTTTGATAATTAGGATTACAAGAAAAAACTTGCATAATTATTTAGTGGATTCAAGTGCCTCGGGTAATATCATGCCCCTTGATATTTGTCAAAGGTTAGGTTTAAAACCAAATTCTTCAAGAAGCAAGGTGATACAATTGGAGAGGACTATAGTGGATGTGGTAGGAAATATTTACGAAGTTTAAATTCAAATTAATTTAGAACCCAATATTCAGCATCATATTGACATCTTGGTGGTCAATATTCCTACCAAGTATGACACAGTTTTGGATAGGGATTGGAGTAAGAATCTGAATGTTTATGTAGTCACTGATTCTTCCTATATGTGGCTACCTTGGAGAGGATTAGAAAAACAAATTTGGGTGCATAGTGAGCCAAGAATTAAGGAAATAATTACTGAGTATAATAGACCCAATGAAATTCAATTTATAGAATCTAACCTAGGGGTCTATAACTTGGATATAGAATAGGCTACCAAAGAACCTCAAAAAGGAAACCTTTCTTGTAGTCCTCTTGAAAAGAATAGTATGGTTTGTATTCTAATATTTGATGGGTCCAAATCAAGATAAGGTGTTGGAGTTGGTATTGAACTCACATGTCTAGGAAGCAAGCCTTTGCTTGATACCTATAGATTATAGTTCCCATGCACCAACAATTTGGCAGAGTATGAAGCCCTTATTTTTGGGCTACAACTAGCTTTGAGTAACAAATTCAAGTGTCTCAAGGTCTTAAGAGACTCTATGTTAGTTGTTAAAAAGGTCAAAGGGCAATATGTGTATCGTGAAAAAATATTGAGCCATTATAGAACTCAAATTAGGGATTTGATAGATGAATTTTATGCTTTCAAAATTTCCCTTATCTCTAGAAAAGGTAATAAGATGGCCAATTATTTAGTTGTTGCAGCAAGTATGCTCAAACCAGTTGATAATAAAAAGTGCAAATTTTTTTCGATTGAGCTAGTTTCCTATCCCTTAATATGTTAGTAATATGTAGGTGTTTGAGAGTGATAGGCACATTTTTAAGTTTGTTACTAACTCTGGTATTTTTAAAGTCAAATCATAGATGAAGAACAGATATGGCAAGAGAAAATAGACGAGGATAGTGAAATAGTGCAAAAAATGAATGGGATACCAAAAGAAGTTATTTCACTAGAAAATTTATTCGATACAGGATATCAAGTAAGAATAGGAAAAAGGATGCCACCCCATAAAGAAGCATGCAATGCAATCAACTTAGGGAGTGTAGAAAATCCACAAGAGGTATTTATTGCCAAGGCATGTACAAGCAAAGAAAAAGAATATATCTTTCATACATTGAAAGAATACATGGATTGTATAGCTTGGAGTTAAAAATAAATAAAAACCTATGATCATAATGTTATAATGCACATGATCCCATTGAAACCTAACTCCAATCCCTTTAGATAGAGGCAATAACCTATCAACCCATTGTTAGAAACCTTGATAGAGAAATAAGTGAAAATATTACTAGATGATAAGATTGTCTTTCCTGGTAGGCATTCTACATGGGTTGCCTACTTGGTTCCTGTGAGAAAGAAGAGTGGAGAAATAATATTGTGCATATATTTTATAAATCTGAACAAAGCATCTCAAAATGACAACTACCCATTACATTCCATTGATGAGATACTCTAAATGGTAAATGGATAAAAAAATGATATCATTTTTAGATGGGTACTTAGGGTACAACCAAATTCTCATCCATACAAATGATAGGATGAAGATAGCCTTTACAACCAAATGGGAAACATTTGCCTATAGGAGAATGCCCTTTGGATTATTAAATACAGGCACAACTTTTCAATGTTCCATGGATTATTCATTTAAGGGACTCATAGGTAAGTGCATTATTGTTTATTTGGATGATATTCTTGTCTTCTTTAAGAATAGAGAAGATCATTTCAAATATTTAAGGAAAGTTCTCGAAAGATGTAGGGAACATGGGATCTCCCTAAATCTAAGAAAATGCATCTTTGGAGTAACAGAGGGTGAGCTTTTGGGTCACATCATTTCAAAAGAAGGAATTTCTATTGATATCGAAAGAATAGAAGTTATCCAAGAAATCCCTCCTCCCTATAGCAAAAATGAATTAAGATCATTCTTTGGTAAAATCAATTTTGTAAGGAAATTCATTGTTGAATTTGCTGAGATTGCTAAAGCACTGAATGACATGCTAAAAAAGGATATACAAATTAAATGGATAAATGAGAGTAAGGATGCTTTCCAAGGCATTAAAGATGTTATTTCTAAGGCACCTGTTTTGGTAAGTCTAAATTATTCAAAGCCCTTATATATTTGTACATTTGCTTTTGATAATTCATTGGCAATTTTCCTAACTCAAAAGGGTTAAGGTAATGTTGAAAATCCCATCACTTTTCTGAGTTCTCCTTTGAAAGGTGCAAAGTTCAGATATTTTGTTTTAGACAAGCAAATGTATGCACTATTTAAAATGATAAAAAAATTTAGACATTACATTGTACGTGGTAGGGTTTATTCTATTGTTCCTGAACCTGCTATCAAAACTATATTTCTGTAGAGTGAAGTAGGTGAGAAAATAAGAAAATGGATTCCTACACTTCAAGAATTTGACCTTGAAATCCAACCTATGAAGGTAGTTCGTGGACAAGGATTGGTAAAATCCATTGTTGAATTGATCCTCAAATCTCATGTCAACATTATATTGTATAAGAAATTACTAAATATGATTGGTATGTAGATATAATATATTTTTTGTTAAATGGTTAGTGTCCATTGTATCTCACTTCTACTCAAAGAAGAGCATTACGGTTGAAATTTGCAAACTTTTTGATTAAAAATGGTGTTTTGTATAGGAGAAACCATGAAGAGATTTACCCTCGTTATGTGAATCGAGAAGAAGCAAACCAAGTGCTCAATTACTTCCATGGTAAGTATGGAATATGACACGGGTTAACCAATGCAACAACACACTAGATTCTCAAAGTTGAGTACTATTGATATAATCTTTTCAAGGATGCACATGCTCATGTGCGATATTTACATACATGTCATGTTGTGGCCAATAAAGAGAGAAACACAACCATGCCATTACAACCTATAGTGGAGATGAGGCCTTTTGCATAATGGTGATTGGATTTTATTGGGGTTATTAATCCCAATTCTTCTAATTCTCAAAAAGTCATCCTCATAGCTAAAAATTACTATACCAGATGGATAGAAGCAGTCCCTATAAAACATGCCACCACTGATGTTGTTATTAAGTTTTTAGAGGATTGCATTATAACTCATTTTGGAATACCTAATGCAATAGTAAGTGATAATGGTTCCATATTTGCTTCTATTCAATTTGCATATTGGGCATACGATAACAAGGTGAGCCTAAAATTTACTTCCAATTATTATCCATAAGGTAATGGTTTGGAAAAATCTTCTAACAAGAACTTGTTGTTTAGCATAAAAAATTTGCTTAAGAAGAATCCTAGATATTAGCATGGTAAGCTAAAATTTTCTCTTTGGGCTGATAGAACTAGAGTGAAAGATTCAATTGGAACATCTCCATATCATCTAGTTTATGGTTAGGACCCCATTTTTCCCACTAATCTAATGTTACAAACTCTTCATTTTATGAAAGAATATCTTGAAATTAATAATCAAATTGAAGCTCGTTTAACCCACTGCATCTTTATGAGAAAATAGAGGAAGCCATGTTTCATTTTGGTAAACATAAAAATGTAGTAAAGATGTGGTTTTATAGGAGAGCTACAATTAAAACTTTAATGATTTCTGATTTAGAGTTATTGTGGAACAAAAACATGAAAAGAAGGGGGATCATGACAAATTTGATTGTTTGTGGCTAGGACCTTATCAGATTTCTGAAATCCTAGGTAAAAATACTTTCAGATTACAAATTTGGGATGGAAAGAAATTATCTTTGCAGGTTAATGGGCTATATTTAAAGAATTATTTTAGCCAATGAAGTGTGTGATTGTGTATTATATGTATATATATATATATATATATATATATATATATATATATATATATATATATATATATATATATATATATGAGAGTTTACTTCCAGTTTGGTGTGTTGATTTTTGGTTACTTAGAGGTGTTTTTTGTATTTCCTTTAGTATTTTGAAGTTTTGTGTGTGGGTGTTAGAGTCATGGTCATGTTCCCATGCATTTACGTTTTTGAGTAGTTCTCTTTATTGTGGTTTTAATTTTGGTATGGTTATTGACAAAATGGCATGCTTTCAGAAGTCAAAAATACAACCCAAGAATCAAATGGAACTGAAGGTAAGGAAATAAAGTTATTTAATGGTTATCCTTTATTAGGTATACTAAAATAGTGGAGTGTGAAACAATGAAATATTATGCCAAAGATCACTTTAATGAATCACATGGAGAGACATTTCTTGGGATTTTGAAGAATGCAATTATTTTGGTAAACTGATTAAGGTTAATCTAACATGCTCATGTCACATATAGGTTTGCAAAATTCACTATAAAAGAGGAATACAAACAATACAAAGATTGATAAAATCAGTCACCAAGTCAAATAAACTCTGTCGGGGCTATAGACGTCTGATTAGTAGTGGGGCTCTGTTTAGATAAAAGCTTGAAAAAAAAATTATAAAAAAAAGGGGAAAAATAAAGGAGCATCAAAAATCTTGATCAAATTAATCACTATATTTGGATAAAATCCACCGGGGCTATGGACACCTGACTGGTAGTGGGGCTTTATATAGATCATGCTCAAAAGAAAATTTGCAAAGTAATATTTAAAATAAGTTCTATAAGAAATATTTCATAGCCAGAAGGTGAACCAAATGATGGAATTTGGATGGTCCCAAGGGTGTAAATTGAATCACAATGCACACACCTAGCTGAAGCAAATATTTTTTTTGTTCTCATGTGAAGTCATTGAACTTGCTTTCCTAGTATGTCATTAAATAATATGTGTTTTTCAAATCTTTGGTTCATTAATTTTAGAATTGGGTTCTCATAAAAAATGTTGAAGAACATTTCCTAGCATAGTCATCATTTGTTGTGACTATTTTACAACTAACCCCAGTATTGGGAACCCACTTGAAACTTGTAAAAATTGAGCTAATGGGATAGTATTGAGCAATTGGTTGCTTCTGTTGGTTGCTATGTTTCTCTTGATTTGAATTTGATATGATATTAATGGGGATCACTTTGCTAGCAGTTAGATAACATGGTATTTATTTATGTTTGAGATTTGCTATGACTAGCAAAATGATTAATAATGTTGCTCAATATTTAGGTTTTAATTGTTGGTATTGTTTAATTCCATGAGAGTTCCATTATTATATTTTAGTTGTTAGTTTTGCTTTATTTTAAAAGGTTCTATGTTGCTTTGTGTTATATTTTTATGTTGAAAGATATTGTTTTTTTGTGTGGTTGCTTTGTATATGTCATTTAGTGTGGATTTTTATTTTTCTCTATTTGGTTTTTTTCATATTTACCTAGAGCTTGAATTTAGGTTCTTTTATTTTGATTTATGTTTCTTTCATTTTAGTAGGTTTACTTTTATAATATTGTTCTTTATATTTACATTTATTTTAGTGTATTTATGTTAGGTTTAATAAAGTGTTTTATTTTTATTCGATGTCCCTTTGTTCTTCTCATTCCTCAATGATTTGACATCTAAAATATGTTGCAGAGGGGCGACAACATGGATGCGAGTTGAGGAGACAGTGAAGTAAGGATGTGGCAACCTGCCATGTGGATGGGTGACAAATGGGGGAGATAACAGAGTGTGGATGAGTATGCGCTCCTTTGTATAGGATGGTGTGACTATGAGTATTGGAGGGCATGGATAGTGCCCATGATCATGACCCTAGCCTATATAAGGGTTAGATAATGTTTTTTTTTTATTTTGACTTGTCGTTATTTATGATGGTTTAATATTTGGAATAGGGACCAAAGAGTAAACTTGATTGTAAAGGGAGATATAAGGGAAAGAGATGAGATTTATCCTTTTTTTATCATATTATGTTGTAATGGTTTCAATTGTTGGGAGTTGTTTCATATTACACTTTCATTTATTTTTGAAGGAAGATGAAATGAAAGGGTTCCTAAAAATTTTAAATACCCATGGAAGACTATGTTGTAAGGGTTCAAATTTTTGCAATAAAAGAATACCATTTTTTTATGCATATTGATTTGAAAACAAGTACCTTGTGAGCAAGACTGAAGGAGTTCATTTTTGAGGATTATTGTGTTAATGTCGATCATTTTTTTTGCATTATTTTAAACTTATATCTAGTGTTGAATGCTCTTAGGATGTTACACTATGTGAAGGTTTATGTTGATGTACTGTGTAATGCTTATATAGCAGAACCTTGGAGAAAATGTTTTCTTTGTTTAACTTCTTTGCAAGATAGGGTTTTCGATTTAATATCCTAACTTAGGTGGGTATTTTACAACTAGGAAAAATATTTACTCAAAAAATAGTATCCATATAACCCATCTCAATAGCATAAAGATATAAATGTAAAACATATTGTCTATGGTGATCTTCAGATATTCAAAAAATTGAATATCCTTACCCTTAAGCTTTATTTTTTGAATTTTTGTTCTTCGATATTTCAAACTATTAGTCAAGTTCCTACTAATGAAGTTATGTTTGCTGCTAGGGTTTATGGAGACTAACATTTTCATTCTGAATGCAACCATCATTCTAAACCCCACTAGCATCACTATCATCCCTTCTAGTGAATATCAGCAAGGCCATGACCTCAACCCCCAAAAAATTCCAAAATAGCTAGGGTTTTAAATAACCAAAATTCTAAAAAATTAATTTTTTTGAGGTCTCATCTATTTATTTCTTCAAATAACTAAATCTATTGATTTTTTCAAAACAAAACAAATTTCACTTATTTGCTTACCCATATTGAGAGATGATATTTTTTTCTTTTATATGAATCCCAACTTCATACAATTGTAACTCTGTCAATACTTATCAAAATTTCACAAATGAGAAATTGTTTTTATAGTACTCAAAATAACCTACATGCTAGTGTATTTTTTATAAAAATGATAGCTAAAAAAAATAATACATGTAGCAAAAAGACACGATAAATATCTTAACTTCAAATAGTTGTAACTCTCTCAATACTTATCAAAATTTCACAAGTGAGTAGTTGTTTTACAATACTCAAAATAATGTACATATTGGAACAAAAAGCTTTTGAAAATGACTATTAAAATAATAAATACGGTCTCCACAAAATATGATGTTTTTTTGAAAAATGTATTCTAACTCTACCAAAACAACCCCACTTGCCTGATTCGATGCTCTGATACCAAATGTTATGAACTTCTCATTAACAAAAATCATTCACTCATATGAAGAAATATCAAACATGTATACATAATAAACTCCACAATAACAATCCACAAAATAAAATAGATATTTATAATACCCTTGAGGTAGGGCAAACACTATACAATATTTTTTTATTGAAAGGAAAGCACTCGACAAGACCTCCAAGGAACCATGACTTCTACAAATAATACTTTTTTTGCCTTTAAATACTACCCACATGCATATTTCCTATGACAATATTCCTTCATAGATACATATATAATTCTATCATATTATTTTATACCTATTTCTAATTTGACATGTGATTTTCCTTACCAATGAGTAAGGATTACATAATGGTTACATGTTCCATAACGGTTACCAATATACCTATGCCATTATTCTCATATCTATTTTCTAATTTTATGGCTCATTCTAATATACCATACAATAATATATTATTAAGTACCTATCTTCTTGGGCACTAACAATTCTTTGATTTTTTTTTTTTTTTGGTATATAGAAGCAATGGTTACAATCACGATTTTTAGTAACTACCAGCACAGCTGGTAGGGTTCAAAAAATCTACAAAGGCTTCCAGGACTTCCACCATCTCGGTACATGGTAACCCGGCATGAGATGGGGACCGTCGGATGCACAGGGGTTGCACCGTCATCATCAATCTGGCGCACCACTTAGAGGAATCGGATCTAGGCTACTGTCTATGCATGGGCAAGCCCGTGGGATTGGAACCTAGGTCTCCTCTGGGTTTAATCCCTAAATTATAAAAAGGAAACCTATTTTTCCCACGTATTTCACCAAAATAATTTCTTTGAATTTTTAAAATTACATTTAAATATATAATTAATTAAACATTCTACATTAAATTAAATTTTACTACACTTGTGAGAGTTTTTGGCCTCTCTTTGAAAGGTTTAAGACTCAAACCCTATTCAATATGAGATCCCTCAAAACCACTGTAAATCATATATATATATATATATATATATATATATATATATATATATATATATATATATATATATATATATATATAAGTGATTCTTATATTTTTTTTTCAATAATATAAGCCATGTTCTAGCAAATGTTCCGACTTAATGTCGCATGTGTTCCTTGTCATGTCAGCCATTACTTCTCGCATGTGAGGTTGGTGATTGGTTATTTTGTTCGTGCGGGGTTGTTGAATGGCTCATCCTCCCTTCCTATAAAAACCCCAGCTTTCAATCGACATAGAGTGAGATGCAGAAAGGTTAGAAGAGCACTCGAAGAGCAGCAGCTTGGAGGGCAACAGGGGATTTTAAAGAAGTGAGCATTAGTGCAGAGTTGTTGATGAAAGCAACTCAGTGAGTAGAGTCGCTTACCTAGATCAACTCCGAGTAGCAGTCTTGGCAATTTAGTTTTGTCAGTTTATCCTATAGTCTTTCGTTTGCAGAAGTTTGTAAAATCCTTGACTGAGGATCTCTATAACCCATTTTCTATTAGATAAATATATCTTTGCCTTTGTTCTGGCATTCTACAGGGTTTTGATTTAATTTCGTGTGCGCCTCTATTTTTCTTATCTCTTTGCACATTGGTGTTGATTTCATAAAATTAGTCTTTTCTTGATAGCCCCAGGAAGCCCGACAATACTGTATTTCGAGTGCGCAGTTACTTGGCCAATTTTGGTTAAGTGTTAGGCTGCTACCTGAATTTGGGTGGAAACCCTTGCACAACTTGACTTCGAGGCATATAACTTGTGTTGTCTGACGGCAAAGTACTTAGCCATTTTTGGCTAAGTCCCCGTTGGGGCAGTGCCACCCGATTTCAGGAATTCTCCTCGTGATGCCCAACTTTGGGAGTGTGATGGGGGATAGGAAAATCACATGCAAAAACACTCACACAAATCTAGAAAATTTCATCTATTAATATAAAAATGCATACATAAACAGTCTGTAGGCTTACAATAGCTAGCGCTAGGCTTAGCTTTCTCCCGCTCACACTCTGCGTGCTATCTTCCTGTCCACCACATCCACTATTACATTAAACTAGGTTTTATAGAGGCCCCGACCCTCTTACGCATTTAATCGGGGCACCAACCCGATTTATTACAAAGACTGGATTTTTATAGAGGCCTTGACCCTCTAAAACATCAACACAAAAATTGGGACACCAACCCGATTTAAGACCCCACTCCGCACGGTCCTTGTCACTGTCGCTCCCTGTCAGGATACTCTGCACGACCATCCTCTTCGTCTCTGGTGCTCCTGGGTAATCACCCACTTTAACTGCACCTTGTGCCACGTATCATCCTTGACAACCTTTGAAAATATCGCCTATCACGATTTCTCACCATCTATTTCTTCTTCTTCATCTTCTTCTCTCTCTGCCATGATATCGCAACAGGTCGCAATATCATGACCATTCCGTCCTCGAGCCCTTTATTCTTATATATGTCACGATATCGCGACATCGCGATATCATGACGTCATGATATCGTGACCACTCTGCCATTGACCCCCTCTGCTTTGTTAAATGTCATGATATCGTGATGTCGCGATATCACGATGATTCCTCTGCCTCGCCTTTGCCTCCAATCGATGTTGCGACATCGCGACGTCGCGACATCGCGATATCATGACGTCGCGACATCACGACGTCGCGATATCGCAACGTCATGATATCGCGATGTTGCGATATCATGACAAAACTGTCGCTTCACCTTGGTCTTCAATTGCTGTCATGATTTCACGACATCATGATTTCGCTCCTGCTGCCCACTCCCGCATTGGCCTCCTTTTGACATCATGATTTCATGACATCTGTCTTCTTCTGCCTTCACCTCGCCTTGACGTTGCGATTTTGCGACATCACGATTTTGCTACTCCCTTCAACTTTTGCCTTAGCAAACTTTTCCTTGCCTTCTTCTTCTTCTTCCCGAGCCGACTCTTCAAAAGTGGCCCTCCTACCACTGGATGCTTCTACATCAGGTGCTGCTAGATGCTCCTGCATCAAACACCCGGGGTAAGTGGAGAAGTGATCTTCACTTCTGCACTGTCTGGTTACTGCCTCCTGTAGCACTTCTAGACCTTTCTCTACCTCAACAGCTTGCTTGCACTCATCTTCTCTCTTTCTCTATTTCTCCTCATGTTGTCTGCGTAGCTCCCTTTGTAGGGCTTTCACTTGCCTCTACAAATCTCTCTTGAGCAGTTCCTCCTGCAGGGCTTGCACTTGCCTCTGTAATGCCTTGAACTCTCTCATTGTCATCATTTTTTTTTTCACAGATCCTAGTGTAGCTGCCTCACTGTCGGTAATCTGCTAACACACTCCGGGATATTAACTCTCTCTCTCTCAGAATCCTACCACAGATCCTAGCGCAAACTTCCTCACAGCCAACAATCTGTTTATGCACTCAGAATCACTAGCTCTGATACCACTAATGGGGGACGGGAAAATCATACGCAAAAACACTCATGCAAATCCAAAAAATTTCATCTATTAATTTGAAAATGCATACATAAACAGTCCGCAAGCTTACAACAGCTAGCGCTCGGCTTAGCTTTCTCCCGCTCACACTCTGCGTGCGATCTTCATGTCCACCACATCCACTATTACATTAAACTAGGTTTTTATAGAGGCCCCGACCCTCTTACGCATTTAATCGGGGCACCAACCCGATTTATTACAAAGACTAGGTTTTTATAGAGGCCCCGACCCTCTAAAACATCAACACAAAAATTGAGACACCAACCCGATTTAAGACCCCACTCCGCACGGTCCCTGTCACTGCCACTCCCTATCAGGATACACTGTGCGACCATCCTCTTCGTCTCCCATGCTCCTGGGTAATCACCGCTTTAACTACACATTGTGCCATGTGTCATCCTTGACAACCTTTGAAAATATCGCTTGTCATGGTTTCCCGTCATCTCTTTCTTTTTCTTCGTCTTCTTTTCTCTTTGTCGTGATATCACGACCATTCTGTCCTCGAGCCCTTTATTCTGATATATGTCATGATATCGTGACGTCGTGATATCATGATATCGTGATATCGTGACCACTCTGCCATTGACCCCCTTTGCTTTGTTAAATGTCACGATATCGCGACGTCGCGATATCGTGATGTCACGATATCGCGATGATTCCTCCGCCTCACTTTTGCCTCCAATTGATGTCGCGACATCGCGACATCACAATATCATGACAAAACTGCCACTTTGTCTTGGTCTTCAATTGTTGTCATGATTTCACGACGTTGTGAAATTACAACATCGTGATTTCACTCGCGACGTCGTGATTTCGCGACTGCTGTCTTCTTTTGCCTCTACCTCGCCTTGATGTCACGATTTCGTGACGTCGCAAAATCGCGATGTCGTGATTTCACTACTCTTCAACTTTTGCCTTAGAAAAATTTTCCTTGCCTTCTTCTTCTTCTTCCTAAGCCGACTCTTTAGAAGTGGCCCTCCTACCACTGGATGCTTCTACATTAGGTGCTGCTGGATGCTCCTGCATCAGAGTGTCGCCTAACTTTAGGAGCACCTCCTAACTTCGGGGCTTCTCTCCCATGAAGCTCAACTTCGAGGCCTTCGTTCTGCACTCCTAGATAATTGAAATTCAAAATTCAAATTGGTATCAAAGCCATAGTGCTTTTGACATGGAAGTTGAAGCATGGTTTCATGCAACAATCATTCAATGTAGTTGCAAATCTCATGCTTCAATGAAAAGAACTACAATTACTAGAGCATTCAGATGAAGATCTTTTTTGGATCTCAGAATCTGTGGGAGTTAGTCGATAATGGCTACCTAGAATCGGCAGAGGCAACAATTTTGGAGTCCCTCTCCCAAGAAGATAAGGACATGTTGAAGGAGAACACAAAGAAGGACTAGAAGGCCCTCTTCTACATCATGCAAGCGATCGAAGAGACCATATTCCCGTAGATCGGATCAGCCACCAAAGCGAAGTAGGCTTAGGAGATTCTTGTTAGCTAGTACCAGGGCACCAATAAGGTGAAGTTGGTAAAGCTGCGAATGCTCAAGAGAGAATTTGAAAATCTACAGATGAGTGAGTCTGAGTCCATGAGAAACTTCTTCACCCGAAAAATAGACATCATCAACCAGATGCGGTTCTATGGAGAAATCGTGCAAAGCTAGAGAATCGTGGAGAAGATTCTCAGAAGTTTGCCTACCAAATTTGACTCTATCATGATTGCGATAGAGGAGTTAAGGGATTTGACAACCCTATCGAAAGACGAGTTCATGGGTTCATTGCAGACACATGAGCAAAGGCTAAGCCGTTCGTCTTAGATCTCTTTGGAGCAAGCATTCAAGGCTCAAGTCCCATTTTGAGATAGCAGCAGACAAGACTCCCACCAAGGCGTCTCTAGTTCTCAAGGATGAAGAGGCAGAGGCAGGTGTGGGAAAAGCAACAAGATAGGAGGATGATCAAACCCTAGTGAGGGAGAGACCAACTGCAACTTCCATCAGCAAGGAGGAAGAGGCGGTGCAAAAAACCAGCAAGCTGAATCTAGTCAAAAAAAGGACATGTCAAAGATCCAGTGCTACTATTGCAAGAAATTCAGCCATTACATCTCACAATGCAGAAAGTGGATGGCCAAGGAGAACCAGCAATAGGCCCATTACATGGATGAAGTTGGAATGCGACAGGAGGAAATGTGTTGTTGACTTGCAATATTAAGGAGGAATCCCAGAAGAACGTCTGGTATTTGGATAACGGGTGCATCAACCACATGACGGGGAACAAAGAAATATTCTCACAACTGGATGAAACAATCTAGTCTAAGGTAAATATGGGGAACAATAACAAAGTTCTTGTGATGGGGAAAGGAAAGATTCTCATCCGCACCAGGCATGGTGAATGGAAGCAGATCTGTGACGTCTACTATGTTCCTGGTCTGAAGCACAACCTATTGAGCGTTGGACAACTCGTGCAGAAGGGGCATATGATCCAGTTCAAATATGAAGTATGCACCATTAGAGACAAGTTGCATGGATAGATTGCAACGGTGTCCATGACAAAAAATAAGATTTTTTCATTATAGATTCAGAACGAATCGTTGATGTCTCTGATTGTAGTTGTGAAGGATGCTACCTGGATGTGGCATCTCAGGTTCGATCACCTAAGTTTCAATGGCCTGAATATGCTACACAAGAAGCAGATGGTGAAGGGTTTACCCCTTATTGAGCAGAAAAACCAAGTTTGTGAGGGCTACTTAGTTGGAAAATAACATAGGGATTCATTCCCTTTCGGTCAGTCTTGGAGAGCATCACAATCATTGGAGTTGGTGCACTTAGACATCTGTGCTCCAATGTAGACTAGCACATTTACCAGTAACAAATACTTCTTGACTTTCATTGATGACTTCGGTCGCAAGACCTGGATTTACCCAATCAAGCTGAAATCAAAGGCATTTGCCAAATTCAAGGAGTTCAAGGCTCTGGTGGAGAAATAGAGCAGATACTAGATTAAAACTCTCATGACATATGATGGAGGTGAATACATCTCCAATGAATTCCATAATTTCTACAAGCAACACAAAATTCGAAGGCATCTCACTACAAGATACACGTCGCAATAGAACGACATAGTTGAGAGGAAGAACCAGACCATCATGGATATGGCACGCAACATGATGAAGGCGAAGGGATTACTGCATGAGTTTTGGGTAGAGTTTGTAACATGTGCAGTCTATATGCTGAACAAATATCCCACCAAAAGCATGAAGAACAAAATCCCTCAGGAGTCCTAGAGCGGTGTGAAGCCAAGTGTGGCTCATTTACGTGTTTTTTGGTGCATTGCATATGAACATGTTCCAAAAGAGATGTGGCAAAAACTGGACGATAGAGCTAAGAAGTGTATCTTCATAGGATATAGCGAGCAAGCTAAGGCATACATGTTGTACAATCCTATGATGAAAATCTCATCATCAACTGTGATGTGAAGTTTCTTGAAGATAAGCCTAGAACTAGAAATCAAATACTAGCCAGCCTAAGCCAGTAGTAGTGGAGTCTGTTGACTTGGAGGAGGGCAGTGTGCAGCCACCTACATCCTCAAGCAGCAGCAGTGGTTCCAGTAGCAACACAGCCATACCATCTTGGTCACCTCCACTTGTAAGCAGAATCTAGAACTTGGTGACGTCAACGAAGACAAGGAGCTTACAAGATATTTATGAGGCAACCCAAACCCATTAGGATGAAGAATATTCTGACTTTGCATTCTTTACTGAGGTTGATCTAGTGGAGTTTGAAGACGCAAGTTAGAATAAGAAGTGGGTGAAGGTGATGGACGATGAGATTAAATCCATTGAGAAGAATGATACATGGCAACTGGTAGATCTTCCAAGAGGGGAAGAAGACCATTGGGGTCAAGTGGGTGTATAAGATGAAGTTCAATGTCCAAGGAGAAGTTGACAGGCATAAGGTCAGATTTGTGGTGAAGGGCTACAAGCAAAAGTCAAGCGTTGACTACAATGATGTGTATGCGCTCATAGCCCGACTTGACACAGTCAGGATGATCCTGGCATTGGTAGCTCAGTAGGGTTGGAAGGTGTACTAGATGGATGTCAAGTCAGCCTTCCTCAACGGAGTTCTAGAGGAAGAGGTCTACATAGACCAGCCACCAGGGTATGAGATTGAAAGCCAAGAGGGCAAAGTCCTGAAGCTGAAGAAGGCCCTGTATAGTTTGAAGCAGGTGCCCCGGGCTTGGTATAGTCATATTGACAGCTATTTTTAGGAGAATGGGTTTGTGAAATACCCATATGAGCACACCCTATACATGAAGACAAATAAAGTAGGTGAGCTCATTATCATCTATCTGTATGTGGACGATTTGATTTACACTGGCAATAGCACAACACTGTTTGACTAGTTCAGAATAGCCATGAAGAAGGAGTTCGAGATGACGGACTTAGGGCTGATGAAGTATTTTCTTGGCATTGAAGTTGACCAATAAGCAGATGGTGTCTTCATTTCTCAATGCAAGTATGAGAAGGATGTCCTGAAGTGGTTCAAGATGGAGGACAAAAAACCTTCCATCATAACTATTGCCATAGTTTTGAAGCTGAGCAAGTTGGACTCTGATAGAAATGTTGATCCAACTCTATTCAAGAGGCTAGTTGGCAGTCTGATGTATTTGACTGTAACTCGGCCAGATCTGATATTCATAGTCAGCCTCATCAGTCGTCTTATGGAGACTCCAAAGGACACACACAAGAAAGTAGGAAAGAGGATCCTGCGCTATGTCAACTGGACGCAGAACCATGGTATTTCTTACACTAGACAAGATTAGTTGGAATTAGTTGGCTACACAGATAGTGACTGGGCTGGCAACATCGATGATCGAAAGAGCACCTTTGGGTATGCTTTCCATCTTGGATCAGGGGTAGTCTCATGGGCGTCCAAGAAACAACCTATTGTTATGTTTTCCACTGCCGAAGTAGAATATGTTGCTGCCACATCAACCGCATGCCAGGAAGTTTGGCTGCAAAGAGTTCTGAGTGAACTAAACCATCCTCCGAAGGACGCGACAATAGTTTTTTGTGATAATAATTCAGCCATTGCAATGTCAAAGGATCTCATGTTCCATGGCCGGACTAAGCACATTGACATCCGTTATCACTACATCAGAGAGCTGGTGAATTTCAAGGAAATTCTGCTATAGTTTTGCAGATCTAAGGATCAGTTGGCAAACATTTTCATGAAGCCTTTGACGGAGGAGGACTTCAGCAAATTGCAACAAAATCTTGGAGTCAAAGCCCTCATGAAATCAGGCTTAAAGGAGAGTGTTAGAAAAATTAATCCTGATTTCACATCGTTTGTCCAATTGCATTCCGAACTTGGGTGACGTCGAATTGCGCTCACGAAGTTGGGTGTCCCAGAAAATGTTTTGACTTAATGCCGCACATGTTCCTTGTCATGTCAGCCATTACTTCCCACATGCGAGGATGGTGATTGGTTATTTTGTTCATGCGGGGGTTGTTGAATGGCTTATCCTCCCTTCCTATAAAAACCCCAGTTTTTAGTCGACATGGAGTGAGATGTAGAAAGGTGAGAAGAGCACTCGAAGAGCAGCAACTTGGAGGGCATTGGGGATTTTGAAGAAGCGAGCATTAGTGTAGAGTTATTGATGAAAGCAACTCAGTGAGCAGAGTCGCTCACTTGGATCAACTCCGAGCAGCAGTCTCGGCAGTTTAGTTTTTTCAGTTTATCCTGCAGTCTTTCGTCTGCAGAAGTTTGTAAAATCCTCGGTTGAGGATCTCTGTAACCCATTTTCTATTAGACAAATATATCTTTGCCTTTGTTCCGGCATTCTGCAGGGTTTTGATTTAATTTCGTCTGCGCCTCTGTTTTTCTTATTTCTCTGCACATTGGTGTTGATTTCATAAAATTAGTCTTTGCCTGACAGCCCCAGGAAGCCCGACAATACTGTATTTTGAGTGTGCATTTACTTAGCCAATTTTGGCTAAGTGTCAGGCTGCCGCCCAACTTCGGGTGGAAACCCTTGCGCAACCCGACTTCGGGGCATATAACTTGTGTTGTCGGATGGCAAAGTACTTAGCCATTTTTGGCTAAGTCCCTGTTGGGGCAGCGCCGCCGGGAATTCTCCCCGCGACGCCCGACTTCGGGAGCGCCGCCTGACTTCGAAACCCGACTTCGGGGCCTTCGTTCTGCGCTCCCCGGCGATTCAAATTTAAACTTCAATTTACATATGGTTTTCTTTCCCAAGTGTGAAGAAATCTGCATTGAAAAGAAGGCATCTTTTGGAGGAAAATTTGTATAGTGTTTTCAAGCCACTATACAGTTCATAGGCGTGATTTAGATCAATATTACTGTAGAAGAAAATAATAATGCGAAAAGGCTTTAGTTTGTGATCTGTGACATGAAATCAACAGACGTCAATACAAGATATTTTTTGCTTCAACGATCATAAATGGAAATGTGACTAAGTAGTATTCACTTTCTTCATTATGTCAATTATTGAGCTTATTCTCAGCCAGACGTGAAGATCTTAAAGAAATGAAATACACAATCATTTATCAGGTGTAGTTGAACGTCTACTTGAGTAGTTTCAAGTAATGCTATCGAGTATGGAAAATGCAGTCCCCCTTCGTAGGTATATTACACCCAACCAAGAGTGTTGAGCTAGATCTATAAGAAACAAAAATCCTTAATTCATCGACCCAATATTGTTTAATATAAAGTTAAACCATATTATATAGCCATGCCTTTGAATTAATATATTCAATGTAGTGTAACCACGAGGGATCAAACATTGAAACTTTGAAAACAAAAAATGAAAGCGAAAATCTTCTATCTCCCTCCACTAAGCCCAACAGTGTACAGTGGACCATCTTGAACTTCAGAAGTTCAGAGTAATCTAGAATCATATTCTTAAGTTCTAGAACATCCCTAATCTAGCTATCTTGCTACAAACAATGTTTCAATACATTGCACCTACGTTGATGATCTTTCTGATTTTAATACTCAAATTCGGAAATACTGCTATGGCCAAGAGATTAAAATTGATCTGGTTTCAAAATCGGAACAGAATAGCCATTGCCAGTCCTGTAAGTCTCCAGTGTATACTTTCTTTCGTTTTCCTCTTGATATGGATTGGATGCTCTCCCCATATCTCAGATGCTTGGGAGGAAGACACAGTAATGGCTTCAGAGAAATCAGAAAAAAGGCAATTTACAGTAAAGGGTTGAATAACGCTGAAGATCATTGTCCATATTAAAGGTGCAGTAGTACGGAAGCACACTTTCGAAGGGACGGTATTAGGGTTCGTGTTAGGGTTAGAAACGTGGGTATCATTAGCATGAATCTCAACGGTCGGCATGTTAGGGGTGGGGATTTCAGGGACAGCTCCATCTGTATCATAATGTTGAACCACAGGTTTCACATTTTCGGTAGAGAAGCCCATGATTCTTTTGGTATCTGAACAGAAGCTTGTTTTATCTGTGGTTCCATACATGATTGGTTCCTTATTCAGATTGTCTTTTACAATGCCATTTCCTGTACAAGTAAAAATTTAATACTATTACAATGCCATTTCCTTCTTCAGATTGTCTGTTACAATGCCATTTCCTTCTTCAGATTGTCTGTTAAAATGCCATTGACTCTTCGTGCAAACATTGGTTGAATTAGCGCATCCTTTAACAGTCCGCCTTGGCATTTTAATGGATCGCAATCCAACACATTCTTTGGAAGACATTAGTCTCTTGCTCAATCAGACGGTAGTTCTTTACGTCGTTATCCGTTCTGCCTGGGACGCGCCCTGCAATTAATGACCATGTACCGTTCCATAGTCATGGAAACAGTTTCATTGACTTTTTTAATTAGTCTGATAGCTTTAACCGCCAAATAATATCAGTGACTCTAGCTAACACTATTAACTTAAAGAATGAGAAAATATGAATATCTAACTGATAAAATTCGATTTTGCTGACCTGTTTCCCAAGAGCTTATGAAGTCTTATAATAAGGTCTTCTTCGTCAGGTGAAAAGTTGCCCCGCTTAATATCTGGGCGAATATAGTTCATCCACCTTAGTCTACAGCTCTTTCCACTACGCTTCAAACCTGTAGAAAATATGTATAAGGTTTAAACCCAACTTAAACCTAATTTTTATGGAAAAAAAAATTCAAAATTTTAAAAATATATTATAATTATATTATTAATATTTCATGAGAGTATTGAGACTATAGTTGGTTTTTCAAGAGTTATTATATTGTCAAGCTAATATTTATAACAGGAACACCGCACTATGATAGTATCTGTGTTTTAAAAAACATCTTTCGCTCAAATGAAAAGTCTAACCTGCACTTTTGGCAAGAGCACGCCAGCTTCGTCCTCCATTAGTTCCAACAAATTTACACAACAGAATATCCTCCTCTGGTGTCTAAGGCCCTTTGGTAAGTCCATCCTTTCAAATACGACCCATAATTAGCTGCCTTGACCTTTGTCACTCTTAATTCAAAACAAACTTGCAATCAACATTTGGGGAAAAAAAACATCTTGAAGAGAGGTCGATAGTAAGGAATTAATATCTACTGTAGAGTGCCACAGTCGTTGATGTTCGCAGCAGGTGGCTTAATATAAAATGCTTTTACAGAACATATGGTCCTCGTGCAAAGGCTTTTTGTCTGCCAGCTGGTGCGAACAAAAGCTAAATAAAAAAGGACTGAATTCGTACATCACTTGCTCCTCAATACGGTCTCTTTTCAGTCATCGTTCAATTATTTATATAAGAACACTGCTAAGAGACAGGGTGTTCTCCACAATGAAAACGATTTTCCTCTTCCGTTCCTTGCTTCATAATTTAAATTCATTAAAATTTTATGTCTAACGTTTTAAGTTATATCAAAATCATCAAGGATTTATTATTTTAAATATATTTTAATCATTCAGATTTTGTTGGGTGGGTGTTAGGGTTATATACTATAGTTGGTCACAATCACACTAATTTTAGTAACTTATAAGAGGAGGGTTCAAATCAGAGGGGCTGCTTCCACCAAACCTATTCTGACCGCTAGACATTCTAGATGCTAGATGCATACCATCATCATCGGTTGGGTCTGGCCTGCGCTATCATAGGATTCAAATCAGACTACTACCATTACAAACAGGTTGTTCCTCATGTTTAAACCTAGATGTCTTCTTGGTATAAGGGACATCATTTCCTTGGTTCATCTTAGTGATATTGGTTTAAGGAATAGAGAGGCCCTAAAATATGATTCCATTGTTACAATAATTATTATTTTGTTGGTTATATAGGGGAGTTGGTTACAACTATTTTTAGTAATTGGTAAGCGCCTCCCAACAAAAGAATTTTATTTGTTTCATTGTTGTTGACCCGACGTGATACAGAGACCACCTGTTGCTCAGGGTTTGTACCATCATTTCATTGTTGTTGACCCGACGTGAGATGGAGACCACTTGTCGCTCAAGGTTTGTACCATCATCATCGGTCTAGCACGCACTTAGAGGATTCAACACGGACTAGTACCTTTGTTAAAGCTGACAACGTGCTCCGAAGGTTTGATCCTAAGTTTCTTTTTGACAAGTACTTGGCCAATAAAAATTTTGCCAATCAAAGGTTACAATTACACTTAACATTATTTATAATTTTAAAAATAAAATAAAAATAATAATCTTCGCATGTAACAACTATTTAATTAAAATTAATGCTAACTTGTCCGCGAGGGCTAGGTGGATTTGTAAGACATTGGGCACTTACCAGGAGGACACCTAGGTTCAAACCTCGCAGGCATGCCCACTTTAGGGCAAAGGTAGTAGTCTAGAATCTGGTGAGTGTGTGTTAGCTTGATGACGTCGGTACCAACCCCGAGCCACCAGGGTCTCCCTCACTCTGAGCCGTGTTTACCAAGGAGAGGTAGGGGTTATAGTGGTAGCTCCATGATTTGACGCTATGACCAAAGGCAATGTGATTTGACCCTGTGACCTGTTGTTCAAAAATAAAGGCGGTTGTCAATTCCCATATGTATCAAAAAAAATAAAAAAAAATAATGCTAATTTAATTTTATTTGTATTGCATATGTACTATTATAGTTTTGTCACGTCACCTATAAGTATAGGCTATAGATAAGTATAGGTTGTATTATATTTCTTATAAAATACAAATAATAATTAAAATTTAAATATAGGAGATATATTTTGAATATATATTTTATATTTTATTAAAATTTATTGATAAATATATATTTAAAAAAATTTAGTTAAATTTAAAAATATGCGAGTGATTAAAAGTTTTTTTAAGGTGGATTGGTAGTATGTTGTGCACTTATCAAGAAGAGACATGGGTTCAAGAGGAGACCTAGGTTCTAGTCCCAGGGGTATGTCTAATCTAAGCAAAGGTAGTAGTTTGACCTGTGAAGTGTGCGCCAGCTTCATAATTATGGTAGAAACCCCGAACCATCGGGGGTCTCCCTCACTTTGGGTCATGTTTACCGAGATGAGATAGGGGTTATAGTGGTAGCACCATAATTTGATGCTAAGGCACTACGACTTGACCATGTGACTAGTTCTTCACACAGGAAAGATAGTTGTTGATTCTAGTTGATTCCTCTCTTTATAGATAAAAAAATTGTTAAGTAAAATCTGAGAAGATGTCAATATAAACCCATTTAAACTTAATTCAAATCTATAATAATGATTTGTAAAGTATATTATTGTTGTATCAATTAATAAAAAGAATAAAGAAGGTTGTAGTAATATTTGTTTGAAGAGGACATATACATTTAGAAGGTAAAGTTTAAAGAACATGAAATTCAAAGATCCTCGATAGATAAAAGAAAACAAAAAAACTATATTTTGAGCCTTGCCAAGAAAGACAGGAAATCAAAATAAATTTATATAAGCTAATCAGCTTTTTTTAATAAAATGTTTACCTTTTACTAAAAAAACAAAAAATCTAAAAACAAATATATAGGGGTGAAATGATATATACAAGTTTGATGAAGTTTATACAATTTTCCTCTTTACTTATATTAGATTATTATATATATATATATATATATATATATATATAAAAGAATTAGAAACAATTATTAAGATAATAGATGATTTTAAATAAGATATATGTGGTTTTTATTTGGGACCACTCTCATTAAAATAACAAAACATTAGATTTTTGGCATTATACGTGGTTCAACTTGTATTTTTACAAAGGTATTTTTCATTTATCTTTATTAAATACATTCATCATCTTCTTCAATAATATTGAGTCATATTATTTTTCTAAAGAGATGACCTCTCACTCTTATAGTTGCCTTATAAAATTAAAAAAATTCTAAGATAAAATTAAAGCAAAAATATTTACTATTCGTTTTTTTATATCTACAAATATATTTTAAATGACAACTTGACAATTTCTTATTTTCTTTTTCTATGACTTTTATTTATGCCCCTACTATTCCAAGAATATATATATATATATATATATATATATATTTTGTTGAACACACTTTTTATTTTTATTTGTGGGTTTAGTCTACTTCTTGTTAATACTTGTGATACTTGTTTTTTCTTTTTCCTTATCAATATCCCTTTGAGATTCTTTTTTTATTTTTATTGGGTCTTCCTCTCTTTTTTCATTCTTGCTAACACTTTCATCTTCACCAATCTCTTCAATCTTCTCATACAACTAAAAAAACTTATCATAGATAACTTTATCTTGCTTTAAAGGATATGAAGTATAAGGAATAACCTCAAAAACACATTTTTCTTTATGTTGTTGTTTAATAATTAAAGTGAAAGGATACTCTTCTATAGCAATCACCTTCTTATGTTGCCCTAAAAATACCAAATTTTCTCCATCCTCATTTCTTTTATCATAAGAGAATCTTATACTACTTGAGGAAAATGACGATGATTTACATAGAATAAACTTGGCTTCTTCTTCCATATTTGTTTGAGAATTTTTTTCTACATCTTCTTTTGCACATTTAATTCCTTATAAACTTGAACTTGCATTTGTACTTTCTCATCCTTTACATCCTTGTTTATTTCTTCTAATGGTTGATCCAAGTGAGCTATATTGGCATTTTTCCATATGATTTTGAATATAGGATTTCTTTTCATCTTATTTTTGAGTGGAATATCGTTAATCTCATCTAGATTATATTATAGTATGATTTTCTTGCTTTATCTTTAAGTTTGTCTCATGACCAAAGTATTTTTATCTCTTTCTTCATAAATTTAGCTTTGTAATCTATTGTCATGTGTTTAATCTCATAATAATTATGGCATAAACATGTAACATTTCCATAATTTTCTATTTGGTTCTATTATTTTGATTCAAATATAATATTAATAAATTGTATTAAAGATGTTAGAATATCCATAACAACATATATTCAAGTATATATAGTGTTCTTTCACTCTTTGATAGTTAGACCTTCCTTAATGAATCATCTTAGGATATTTTAATATTCTTCAAATCGTCCTTATTGACAAGCTGATATAGAACTCCAAAATGTGTAACCCACACCAAAATTTATTAATAGTTTTTGTCTCAATAGTAAAAATGTCACTCCATGGTCTTAAATAAAGGGTATCTCTCCTCCTAAACCATGGGCCACTAGCCATGATTTTATCACTAGTTTATAAACTAGAAAATATGATGAAGAAAAACTTTTAGGAAGAAAAATCATAGGGTAATTTGAATTCAATCCCCACTACCACTTGATCTATTTTGAATCTCTAAAAACCATGGCCAGTATCCATGAAAATTACATACTAACTCTCTAATTTTAATAATAATTATATCCTACTAGGTCATCTCGTCCTTCATAGTCACTTTTGGTGTAACATCTTCTACCTAGGTGAAACTTATCATATATTTGCTCATCTTCTTATATCCAACTTGGACATCTATACATATTTGCTCTTCTACTTATCCCTAACTTGAATATCCATACATCTAGCTAGGGCATCCAACTTCCCATTAGATCTTTCATATCTGACTTTTCTTCCATACTACCTAATGAAGATTGCTCCTAAATAATAGATAAAATTTAAATATGTAAGTTTTGGTAATTTATTATAAAGAAATTATAAACTCAAAAATGTCACTAATAGATGTACAAAAGAAACACTTAATTAAAGGTTAAAAATTATTATCATCTATTTAGAATATTATAAGAATTCTATAATTTCAAAATTATAATAAAAATGAATTCAAAATTTATATTTCATCCATAAATATGTATTGGATAAAATTTTCAAAAGCTTAAGAATTTTATACTAACGAGAAAAGAGCATGTAATTAACTGAATAACTCCTACAACATTATACTAACTTAAGTATGAATTGAATTACAACATGTTAAGGTTGTATGTGCACGTGGGAAAGGTTGCATACAATGCAAATATTTGAATTTAGGGTAATATGGATTGAAGGCTATGAAGGTGCATGGGATATTATCCTATGAGGATATAAACACAATGAAGTGCATGTTTTTTTAAAATAAGTTATATGTAGTTTCTATTGGAGTCCACTCCTATCAAAATACCCAAATATCACTTGTGTCATAGTAATTATTTACCATCATAGTTGTAACATAGACCTTGTGTCCTTCATGCTACCATTTCATTTTATTGGGGGTGACATGTTGGCAAGGTTTGAAATTGGCGTAGATGAAGGTGATGGTTGAGATTGTGTGACTTTGTATGTTTCTTTGAGTGTCAAGTTTATACTAAACACAGACCTTGTGTCCTTCATAGTTGTAACATAGACCTTGTGTCCTTCATGCTACCATTTCATTTTCCAAACTTACTACTTATATAATGGTTTGTGGTCTAAACATTTTCATTTTAGGTTTAACATCATGTTTCAACCCACATATAAAAAAAAATTAAAATTTTATTAACTCAAGTCCCTTGTGTGGTTGGCCAATTTTTCAAATTAAGTTTGATATTCATACATATTTGATATCTATTTTTATTTGATGAGGGTTCCTATGAAGTTATCAGACTTACTAGGGCCAATATAGGTGAATAATTACTTCCCAAATTCATCCCAAGATATATTTATATTCATATTCCTCAACCATTGGAACCATTAAAGCACACTAGTTTCAAAATTGAAGGATGTTATTGTAAGCCTTAAATTATGGTAAATAGCTTAAGGACTAAAATATTGGTCTACCTAAAAGATTGACTAAGTCATGGTAAATTGTAGAAAACATCAAGAAAATATAATTTCAATAAATAATCAATAGTTAAACTACCTAAAATGGTTTGTCTTCATGTAAGAGGATATTTATGGGGTAGAAATACACAAGAAACTAAAAAAGAATTGGTGGGTGTGTTTCTAGCTAGATCTAGCAACCAGATTGGAACAGGGACTTAGAAGTTAGCCAGACTACAAGTTGAGAGAGTAGAAGGGGCTTGAGAAACATTTATGACAAGAAAAGGGATTCACGTAGCAAAGTCTAAAAATAATTGCTTGTAGTTTATTGTAAATCCTCCATATTTGTAAAGACTAAAATAAAAAAGGATTAAACAAGTTGGAAAACTAAATCCTCCATGTTTGTAATACCCTTCCTTAGTAAGTTGAAAGAGAATTACCAGGCTATGATTGGGTCTCTTTAGGTTGATATCTTTTTTATCAAAGAGATCCAAGGTAGGACTCAACAACAATGTGGTAAACTAAGAACCACCAAACAGTACACAAGGAGGTTAGGAAAATCACCTCCTAAGGCATAAGTGTTTATATATTCTAGTGGTTCTTTGAGTTCTATCTATTCTCAATAGAAATCCTATTGTTTTGTTCCCCTATGAGATTGAGTTATCCAAATCAATAGTGGTTTGTTTGTTTAGTTATTTTGTATTGATAGTTTGTTGTTTTAGTTTGGTGGTTCTTCTTGTTAGAGTGTCTTGGACTGAGCCTTGAGCTCTTTCATTTCAACTTTTTGTAATAAGGTTTGGGGATCCTTTGAAACCCCCTTGTTTTATATAAAAATAAATAAATAAAAAGGTTTAAACAATTTCCCCTCTAGAGTTTTACCTCATTGAGGGTTTCTCTAGGATAAATATTGTGCTTTTTAAAATTTGAAAAATAGATTATATTTATGGAAGTTGTATTACAAAGTAAAATGATCTGGACAGGAAACAAGGGAGAAAGAAAATTCTCCTCCAATCCCTCCTGGCTCAAAAATTACCCACAAAAACATATAGGTGTGTTTGTTGAAAACATCACATGAGGCCACCATAATGTAGTTATCCATACACATCAATATTACCATATTTGAATTTCAAATTTTATCATTCATTTGAATTCTGTAGACCATCCATCTATCTTCATGCTATTTTGAAGTAATTATTGGCATCTTGAATATGTATGACATATGTATTGTTCTTTAGGGTGGAGGCTTATTTTCTATTAATATAGACATACTCAATAAAATTTCTATGGCTATGTGTGCATTATTTTTAAAAAACACCCACCTTGGCTACTCTGAGTCAATTGATAGTAATTTCATATAGTAGAGAAACAATACCCTAAGGATGAAGAGACAAGAGCCTATGGAAAATAACCAAGAACCTTGCTTACCTAGTTTGACACTAGGATAACTTGCCATTTATTTTCTTATTGGCCATTGCTTTGTGGCCTAACTGTGATAGATTCATTAGGATCACTATCTACTCTTCCTATTATACTATATGCTTTTACCACCTCTTACATCTATTGAATTCTTTGGTACCAACTTATCTAATTTTCCATTTGAGAGTTCACATATTGCCTTTCCTCCAATTATTTTCTTCATTTTACTAAATAATCTGCCACTCTATTTCTCTCTTGCTTGATATGTGTAGTAAAAATATCTTGAAAAAACTTCCAAAAGTTTTGAACTTCTTCCACCTTCCTTCTCTCCCCAATTCCCAACACTTGAAAGGGTCTTATCAGATCTAAGATTCTAGCTAATACCTGAGATTCTATCTCTATCCATAACTTATGTAAATATATATTTGTAGCTATCATTAACACTAACACTATCATCTATCTTTCTACTTTATTATGTGTTGTCTCCCCCATACCTTATACTCTCCAGTAGATCTGTTCTCCTTTCCAATTTCGTATGATAATGTGAAAACTAACTTTTTCAAGGTTTCTAGTAGATGCCCATCTATGTTAGCCTTCACCCACTATTTGGGATACAGTCTCCAGTCTATGTTTTCAAGGATATCTCACCTGTGCATCCAATCCTTAGTTGTTATTTTTTATAGTTATTCCAAAGCTCCTTAGAATAGTCACTTCCTCCATTTCTATGTTTGTTTTTTCATGTAATCTAATAGATAGTGTTTCCATTACCTTACTCATAATCCTCTACCATACTTTCTCTCTTATTCTATGCTCCTATCTAAATATGTGTGCATTTCATTCTAGCTATAACTACCAACACATGAAGCTAGAACCCAACATCCATGCCATTTTCATTGTTTTAGTCTTAAAGCTGCATTGTTTCCATTTCTCATAAAAGCTTTCCTGGGTCTCAAATATTTTCCAATACTGTCTCATCCGCTTCGACCAACTGATCCATATATTTTTGGTAAAATAATACCCAAAAAAGAGGTGATTCAAAGTATCCTCTACCTTTCCACACATAACCCATTTATAAGTCCTGTAGAAGCATTTTTTTCTCAAATTATCAAATGTCAAGCACTTTCTATGGAAAATCATCCATGAGAAAATGTTAAGTTTTGGCCATTTCCAAAAAAATATCCATGGAAGTGGTGTTGGGGTAATATTGTATCCACAGGCTACCTTGTATCCTTCCTTTGTCTTATTTATTCCCAACTTGCCTCATTCCCATCCAAGTATATCCCTCTTAGAGCCATCCTGAATTGGGTATCTTTGGAGATGTCTCCATAATTTTTTGGTTAGTTCCTCTATCCCCCTCACTGGCCATTCTCAAGGATATTTCCATTGTAGTAATTTTGGCACATGTTGATTCTATGATTTCATATAGTAAGAGGTTTTCCACCACCTTACATTTTGAAGCTCTACTTTCCAACTCTCCATATCTAGGAATGTTTGAATAATTAGTTGGAATTGATTCCATGAATCCTCCTAAAATAGAGCATCGTTTCCATACTCTAAATGCAAATATAGTATATTTTTATTAACTCTTGGCCTGCTTCTATTATTCTCCATACTATAGATCCCTCTCCTTCCACTGTAAGTTTTAGTATATTTTTCTCAGCCACTCCTAGGTAGTATTTGGCTTGTAATAGTCTGCTCCATAAGTCCCCAATAGTTGTAATTTATACCTAGTATAACTTTCCTACTAGTTCATTGCTACTTTCAGATGTTGATATTATCCCTAATCCTCCTTATTAATTTGGTTGCCATATCTTCTCCCACCAAACTAGTGCTAATTTTTATTCTCCCCTCTCACTTGACCACAAAAACTTTCTTGTGTGTTTTTCAATATATTTTAAAATTCCCTTTGAAATCTGAAGTATGGAAAATTTATAAACTTGGAGGGCTTGTAGCACAAATTTAATCATGTTAAGCCTTCCTCCCAATATTAGCCATTTATGTGTCCAGTTTCTCAACTTAGCTTGTAGTCTATCAATCAACCCTTTTCACTCCTTGATTTTTGTTTTCTTTGCAGATAAAGGTACTCCTAAATATTATATGGATAAAGGAGTTTCCATGAAGTTAAATAATTGTATAATTTTATCTCTCACCCTCTTCATTGTATTGAAAAAACTATTTAAATTTTTTTTTCATTAATATTTTGCCTAGTTTGCCCAGTAGCTGGAATATACCCATCTAAAATTCTTTATAGTAAAGTGACTCACTTAGAAAATTCTAAAATGTATTGCTTCTAGTTTATAGTAAATCATCCATATTTATAAATACTAAAATAAAAAGTCTTACAGATCAATTAAATTGAATATTCCCTTGTAACAATCATGGCTCATGGAGTGGATCTCATTTTGGAAGATATTAAGGAGTATTTCCTAAATAAATTGTATTGGTAGTTAGAGGGTTTCTGTGAAAAATATTTGAGCAGTGGAATCCGATGGTTTTGTAGAAAACCTAAGCAATGACATAAGGGGATTTATGTGGAAATTTTTTGACGGAACAAAGTGAGAACTAGTGTAAGAGGATTTTCATGGAAAAATTCGAGCAACATCTTTAGAGGGTTTCTATGGAAAATATCTGAGTAGCAACATCCAATGTTTTATGGAAAAAATTGAGCAATGGTATAAGAGGATTTCCATGGAAAATTTAGTGGGAAAAAACTGAGTAGCAGCATAAGAGGGCTTTGTGGAAAACATCTGAGTAGCGACATCTAAGGGTTTTGTGGAAAAAATTGAGCAACAACATAAGAAGATTTTTGTGGAAAAAATTATGAATGAGTAGTAGCGTAAGAGGATTTTTATTAAAATAATTTGAGCAATGTTATTAGAGGGTTTATGTGGAAAATATTTGAGTAGTGGCATCCGAGGATTTCGTGTAAAAAATTGAGCAACAACAGAAGAGGATTTTCGTGGAAAAATTTTTAGCAACAATGTTAGAGGGTTTTTTTTTTTAAACATATGAGTAGTGGCATCCAAGGGTTTTCTAGAAAAAATTGAGCAATGACATAAGAGGATTTTCATGGAAAAAAATTTAGCAGCAACGTAAGAGGATTTTCATGAAAAATTTGAGCAACAACGTTAGAGGGTTTCTATGGAAAACATTTGAGCAATGACATATGAGGATTTTGTGATTTCTATGGAATTTGAGAAGTAGCATATGAGGGTTTTGTGTAAAAATTGAGCAATAATGTAAGAGGAATTTGTGGAAATAAATTAGTAGCGATGAAAGAGGATTTTTGTGGAAAATTTTGAGCAGCAACGTTAGAGGGTTTTTGTGAAAAATATTTGTGCAATAGCATCCAAGGGATTTATGGGAAAATTTGAATAGCAGCATAAGAGGATTTTTGTAGAAAATATGAGCAATGACATCAAAGGATTTTTTGGGAAAAATTGATCAGCAATGTAAGAGGATTTTTGTGGAATATTTTAAAATAATCAATAGTTGATCTAAATAAAAATCTAAGTAGTAGGGGAGAGAGGATGAGAGTAAAAGAATTTGAAATGGGTGATGGTGGCAAGGTACAGATTTTGGAGAGAGTAGTCATGGATGGGGATGTGAGCATTTTGCAAGAGAATGTACCTGATAATATGAAGGCTGGAAATTAGGTGGAGACCCTTGGGAGCATGATTCAAGCCCAAGTGGTAGAGATTCTAGATTTTTGGTTCAGGAGGTGCAGTATGATGAGGTGGCTAGAGAAGTCATGTTTTCTCCTAAATTAGGGACTCTTGGGGCTCCATCTATCAGATATTTAGGTTGGTCCCAATCCTTAGGAAATTTTTCATCTCTAGGTAATTGTTCGTATGCTGATGTTACTGCTTTTGGTTATGTGGCTAGAAAGTAGTCGGTTCTCTTTGACCTATTTTATTTACAGGATATTTTATCAATTCAAGATGAGATTTTATCCATAATGACAAAAAAGAGTTCTTAGAACCTAGATGGCAAATTTCAAGGGAGAAGGCCTTACATTGATGCTATAAGATGATGTACCCTGGTCAAGTGGAAGCCTAAGGGAGCTCTGGATATTGTGGTAGCTTCCAATGATTTTTTTCTGATTAAGTTTAACTTTGAATAGGATTCAAAGAAGATTTTGGATGGAGGGCCTTGGTTATTTGGAAATCGATGACTATTTCTATGGAAATGGGGACTTGACTTTAATCCCAGAACCCAAAAAATTAATTTGTTTCCATTGTGGGTTAGATTACAATATCTACCCTTCCATATTTGGCATGCTGATATTCTTAGAGGCATAGCTAAAGCCATAGGTGAGCTAATCCTAATCAACTCAAAAACTAGGGCTAAATATAGATTAGTCTTTTCCTATATGTGTGTTATGGTGGACCCTAAAGCTAATCTTCCAGATCACATTAATCTACTTTCATTGTTTGGATTATGGATTCAAACTATTGTATATGAGAATTGATCAGTGAAATGTTTAGTATGTAATAAGTTTGACCATGTCCATGGCTCATTCCCAATCCAAAATAGGAAGTCCCATTTCAAATAGAACTAGGAGAAAATGAATCCATAGCAAAATCAATACCAAATACTATGAATGAAGGTGGGACCTGATTTTGCAAGTCCTTTAGGTGAGTCTCCTAGTTTTAAGGAAGTTATTGAAGAATATATTCAACAAATGGCTTAAAAATGATGAAAAGGGGTGTATAATTTTTATAAGTACATATTCTAGCTTGCCAATGCTCAAAAATGAAGATTTAACTTGTGAGACTCCAATCCCTAAGGATTTTCTCCAAAACACATTTCAATGCCTAAACTCAGATGAGACTGAGCAGGATGGCTCTGAAGACCCTCAGGTGGGAGAGGGATCTCCTCAGAATATGGAGTTGAAAATGGAACCTCCCAATTTTTGGTGATATCAAATCCCCCTCTAGTGAAGGTTCCTCAGGGGTAAGGATGATGCATCCTAAAACCATAAGCTTGCATAAGGGCTTGATTAACATGGGAGTTACAAGTAAGGTAGGCAAACCATCCAATAAAGATAAAAAAAAGCAAAGATGTAGAAGTTGATATTGTATATGGAGTTCAATCCTAGCTCAAGTTCAAAAAGGAAAAGGATACAAAAGGTAAGAAGTTGAATCTAGATTAATTTTTTCATTCCCCTCGGTAGACACCAAAACAACACCAATCCGATTATGTGGCTACAAACGCTGATCGCATTGACACACACAGCCCCCAGGGCAGCCCCCAGAGGTTAAACAGTGGTCCTAACCACTCTCACAATAGTTTTTGAAGGTCAGAGATCGATTTGGCACCTCTCAGGCACTCTGCTCCTTATTCGTTCCACCCAGGGATGATTACAAACTGGTATTCATCCCACCCTGGGACGATTAGCAGTATTCGCTCCTGGGTGGGGCGAATAGCAGGTTTGACAGGAAAAAGGTCAAATCTCGACAAATGGCAGCCCAGATCCACCACTTAACTCCTCCTTCATTGCATGGGAGTGCGAGTGAGCATTTTGGAGTGCTAGAGGCAGTTACAGAGGCAGTCATGGAGCCCTTAATCAGGGAGGAATCTTCTCCCCCTTGGAAAGGCATGATTGCCAAGTGGTGCCTCTGCATGCTCATACACAGAGACCGTCAGGTCTATAAAATGGTGAGTCTTCTCACCCCAAAGATATATAGAGAAGGAGCATTTTGAGCAATGAAGTGCTGCCATTTTGCATACTCACTTTTGATTGTGCCTTTCACATCCTTGATCTCTCTTTTGGAAGGGAGGTCATTGGGTGGTTATTGGAAGCGCAATCCGGACCCCAAACCCGACATTTGGCCATAGTATCCCACCCAAATTTGCCAAAAACACCCCACAAGAGGTTTTGGACCCATCCCAAGTGGATTGGTGCCAAAATCGGGCCCCAAACGGTGGGCGTCCTGCCCCCGGGCGCCCCCGCACTACTGCAGTCCTAATCGCCCCACCCCGGAGTGATTAGAAATCTATAGCAGATTTTAGTTCTGTTATTTTTGCATTTTATTCTAGGTTTCTTAGATAGGCTTGCATTCAAATTTCATGTAATTCTGAGCAGTTTTGATCATGTTTTTGTTATTTCTCGCTTTCGCTAACATGCAGGTAGCATCATCAAATTCCCGGTGATAGAGGCCGAATTGGAAAAATATGACCTTCTGGGTCTTTCCAAAATACCCCATTTTACCTAACCCCCAACTTTGTAGGTGATTTGGAGCCTCTCAGATGGGACATTTGGGACAATGCTTTCTAACATTTTGTTGTAGGTCTAATCGTCCCACCCCGGAGCGATTAGAAATCCGTGGCAAATTTTTCTAACTGTTCTTTTTGTAGTGCCTTCCCGGTGATGTTCTCATGCCTCTATCAAGTTTTTAGCTTATTTTGATCTCTTTTAGTTATCATTTTATTTATCTTTTTGCATGCACTAATCTTAGGCTTGGGGATTGCATGTTTCATTTCATCCGTAGGTGCTACTGATTGTTTTCTGTTTCCTTGAATGTAGGATCTCGACACCGGAGGAGCAGCAAAGAATCAAAGACCCTTTCATGCAAGCGGCGGCAACGTTTGGTCCACCCATTTTACATGTGGGCACGCGGAAGAAGGCATACCACCCATGGTGTAACGAAACCTTATTTAACGCTCCTAGCCCCTAAAAAGGGAGGAGACGTGTTGTAACCAAGATTTAAAGCAAATTAATAAAAAGGGTTGTATTCCATATTTGCTTTCTATCTAGTTTCGATTCGTTTATGTTTCTCTCCTTTCATGCATTTTCAATTCATAGGATTTAGCGTTATCTTTGGCTTCGCTTGCATCACACTTGGTGTTTCCTTTTTGCTTCCGTATCCTCATGCTTTCAGTGGCGATCATGGTGGGACCCTGTCCTCTATTTTTGAGATCAAACTTCTGATCAAAAATTGCTTGTTTTTGCTTGTAGGTACCAAGTTTTCAAATGTTGGACTGTTGTTCGTTCCAGTCTATGATGAGTACAGAGCTGGAATTCATCTTACCCAGGGATGAATGGGCAT
Source organism: Wollemia nobilis (assembly GCA_028583015.1). Classification (NCBI taxonomy): domain Eukaryota; kingdom Viridiplantae; phylum Streptophyta; class Pinopsida; order Araucariales; family Araucariaceae; genus Wollemia; species Wollemia nobilis. The sequence goes on along the minus strand of JAQPPZ010016509.1, from coordinate 1,939,073 downwards.
TCGCCCCACCCTGTGACGAATACAGTTCTGTTATTCATCCCACCCAGGGATGAATAGCTCTCTGTGCAGTTTCAGGGCAGAAACTCAGAGGCATCCGATTTGGGCAGAGAAGAGGTAGGGGTCCTAAACACCTTCTGTCATTTTCTGCTTTCTGTCTTCTATTTTCTAGTTATTTGCTTGCATAGGAGAGTTTTTAATGCTTGTTTTCTTCATTTATGCAAATTAAAAAGAACCCCACACACCACGTGGTAATTTAAACAACAAGGAGTTGGTCGTAAAACCCCAACCCTTGATCAAGACCAACGGTGGATTTCATCACCACCTTGGCTTGAATTTTTGCATCCATAACCCCGATCGCTACTGTTGCTAGACGTAAATCTTGATGAAAGCTGACCGAGTGTAGCTGGGGTGATTCCCAGTGCATGAGGATAAGTCTTCTATGGTAGGTGTCAAAAATAGGGTGATCCCCCTTCCGTACCGCCTATGTTCCACGTACCATTCTGCTCTCGCGTACCAATAGTTTCCCTCACGTAAGGGCGGGTATATTGAGAGGTTTGGTATAATGGCTTGGCAAGTGGTATATCGAAGGGGCGACCATTTTGGGAGACATAAGAGACATCATATTGCATATACAACAACACGTTCTTTACAAAGCTTTCAAAACAAAAATCAAAACACACTAAACCAGATTTAGGGCACACCTTTAATCTATAAATGAGATAATCACTTCTTTGATTGTGTGGCTCTTGTTTGTTTAGTGTAGCAAAAAAAAAATCATCATAAAAAATATAAAAACCTACGTAGATTGTAGAAAGACACCACCATGGTGTACACCCGTAGCCAAGCCCAATCATGGGCAGGAGCTACGGAGAGTGTACAAGGGGGCACAAGTCACCTCCGCTATAGCCCCAAGGACTTGCTCATACCACCTTGGCGGCCCGACCCACAAGATAGTCCACATCATGCCATTTTAGAATGGGACTATAGAGGCACCCCTTCGAGGGGCACTCCCATTCAACATAGACCCTTTCAGGAGGAGTCCCTACACGTGGCACTCAATATAAATGGGAAGGCTCCCTTAGATGCTCGGTATGAGTGGCCACCATGCAATGAAGTGCTAGAATAACATAGGGTCCATAAGGAGAGGCCACATGATTATGTCATCCCTCCTCTACCCCTCATCACTGTTAGGAATAACAAGCCAAATCCAGAGCACAAGGCTCTTCAGATAGGGTGAGCCAACTCTGCCCACCCCTTTCACATATACGAAAGGGAGCATGAGGAAGACCATTACATTCCTCAAGAGCAATACACAACATGGGAGCAATGCACCTCCGCACCTGCTATCTATCAAAATCACCTACTGAGGCCAAAACCTCGGGTGAATGCCACCAACCTCGATAGAGGAAAGTGACCTATAGAGATCTCGGATCATCATGACCGAGATAAATACGTAGGAGAGGCATCTAGGCCCCCTAGACCTAAGACGATGGAACAAATTGACTTGGAATTTTCCAAACATGTCACCCACCAAGCGCAAATCACATAGCTTGAGCAAGACCAACAATAGTTGGAGCACCTGTATCACCTTAGCAAAGAGCACATTCGACGTCAAATAGATGAGCTGCTCCATAACACTATGCCTGAGAGGGTTCCAACCCCTCGCACCCAAAGAGCAGAACTATATGAGAGGCGCAACCCCTTGGTGCGAGATAGGTCCCCATGACCTTACCAAGTGTTGCCTCCGAGACCTCCTAGACCTGAGCGGGAGGCCACTCCCGGAACAATGATGGGCACCCTCTCAGGGGACCCACCCATGTTTATAGGTCTCACCCAGAAACTCCTCAAGAAGCCTATGAGGAGTATGAGCAAGAAGAAGAGCGGGCCGAAATGCCCTACCAAGGCAGAGGGGGTGCTATCCGGCCACCCCTCCATAGGCCTCAAGTTTCCCACAACCCACAACGGGAACTAACCAAGGAGGAAGAGATCAAATCTTTCGATGCATATAAAGCACTGCTAGAGCGCTTAGAGTCTATGGAGACCAAGACTTCTGGGCCCCAAAATCCCACTTTATGCCAACTCCGTAGTCACCCAGTGCATCCATTAGTGCCAGCACCCCCATACCCTGAACACTTTAAGCTGCCCCAGTTGGCAATATTTAGAGGTGAGGAGGATGCCCAAGAGCATGTGACTAGATTCTTGAGCCAATGCTTTGGAATTCAGGACAATGATGCTTTGCTGTTAAGAACATTTATAACCACGTTCATAGGCCCTACCTCGGATTGGTTCACTCAATTGCCAAAACATAGCATCAGTAACTTAGATCAGCTAGTGGACGCGTTCCTCGAATGCTTCACCTTCAACACCAAGAAGAAGGCATCACTAAGTGACCTAGCCAACCTCAGGAAATATGAGGAAGAAACCATGGTAGCCTATGGAAATCGATGGAGGACATTGCTTTCAAAGCTGCCCTACCTCCCTCCTATGGCTGACCTTACCCAAATGTTCTCAAAGAGCTATTTGAGATCGATCTCCATGCTATTGTAGCTGCAACAATATGCCACTTTAGAGGAAGCTCTAGCGCAAGCTATAATCATTGAGGAGATCAAGATTTAGGATGGCAAGATTGCCAAGCCAAAGAAGAAAGAATGGTCTAAGAATGCCAAGATAGGGACCACGCAACCAAAACCCGCTATGGTCAATCAGGTTGCTATAAATGTACCTAAGCCTGCACAAGCAACACAACCCCAAAAGGCTAACTATCAGGTGGTCCCTCTTGACAGTTATGAAAGGGAAAATCATCGACAAGATCAAAATCAGCAGCGTCACCCTAGGCGACAATTTACACCCTTTACAGAGTCTAAAGACTCCTTGTTTGACCGCTTGTTAGTGGCAAACTTGATGAACTTTCTAGAGAGTCGACCTGTAGACCCCAACGCACCAAAACCCAAAGGTTATAGGGAAGACTTGTACTGTAAGTTTCATCGATAGAAGGGACATGACCTCTATGCATGTTGGAAGTTTAAAAGCTTCGTGCAAGACCTAATCGACAACAAGATGCTAGTGGTGGATAATCTAGTAGCTCGCAAAACAACCAATAGATGGAGGTCTTCAAAGACCCCCTGCCTACCCATGATGCACAGGCAAAGACCCTACAAGTCAATGAGGTGACACAGAACTACCCCATGCAGGGGTATGTAGGGATGATCAGTATAGTGACTCGAAACAAAAGGTACCCGAGCATAGCTGCCCTCACGGTGGCTACAGGAGAGGTGCCAACAATGTCACAACCACAATAGCACCCTACGCAACCTCCTCCACCTAGACCAATGGCCATAATTCGGACCAAACTCACCCAGAGTTTGAGGACCACGTCGGCTAGGCTCTCCATTTACGAGCTCATACAACAATCATCGCCCCATCGGGAGGCTCTAATGGAGATACTTAAAGCCATCGAGTTGCAGCCCCATGAAGCAAACTCTTTCAACAACTTCGTAGGACATGTCAAACGATGCACCGAGCCAGTTATCACCTTTAGAGAGGATGAATTGAAATCAGTGACTGGTGACATGGCGGATCCACCCCTGCACGTCATTGCATGGGTCAACGGGATTCCATATAAGAGGGTGTTGGTGGACACTGGCTCATCCAGTAATATCATTACAACAGTGGCATTGAAACATTTGAAGTTGCCAACATCTCACATCGTGGCCTCCACCTACACTCTGCGAGCATTCAATGATGCGATATGCTCGATAGTTGGCACAATTGTCCTACCCATCCAAGTGGGACAAAAGACTATTCCTACATTGTGCCACATCTTGGAGGGTGAGATGGCTTATAACATTTTGTTGGGCCGACCATGGATCAGGGACATGAAGTGTGTCCCTTCGATAGCCCACCAATGCTTAAAGTATACATTTGAAGGGCAGGTGCATGTAGTCCCGATGGACTTAGAACCCTTCAAATATTGCAATGCGGTGCAGCTGATGCCGCAATCGACCCTTCCATCAACACATTTGGATTTTTAGTTGAATCCATCTAAATAGGGTCCGATTCTGCATACATCCCCATTGTTAAGTCCATCAAATCCCTAATCGGGTCCATCTTCATCATCTAGTCCTTCACCAACGATGCCACCTACGGTGGCCACACCGAAGGACAATGGGAAGAAACCCCTGGAAGAGGCACCACCATCAGTCTCAACCATCTCTACCAAAGAGATGCCTAGCCGAATGGAAGTCGAGACACCTAGTTCACCTAACATGGAGTGGACTCAGGAAGAACTCCCATTCCCTCCCCCTCAACCACCAACAATCACCGTTGAGATGGCCAATACGGGCCTAGGGGAGTATCTGGTGCGGAACATTGTAGCAACACCCACACTTGAGTCCATGCAGGACATGGGGAGACCTCGCCTCCCCATAGGCACTATTGTTCCTCTAGGCTACCCACCAAACCAGACAAACTTTGTATATGGGGGCCTTGATAATGGCATTGAACCTTACATGCAAGAAGACGAAGATGAAGAGCCTTTCATCGAGGACGTCAACTATTTGTCCAACCTAGACTTCACTTTAAGATATCTTGGCCAATGCAATTGGCATGGATATGGGTTGGGCAGATATGAGCAAGGAGTGCACGTTCTTTGCCAACCAAGATATCAGATGCCATACGACAAATCAGGAGTAGGGTTCAACCACCCCCTGCCCCTGGACATCTTGGTAGAGAACATGCAAGGCCTAGGGATAGGCAACAAGGATGGGTTGGCATTAGATCCATATGCCAACCCCAACACAACATATACATTGGGGGATTACCTCCCATTGTTGACGACCAACCTTGTTGACCCCAACAACCCCTTCCCTCTAACCGAGAAAGGAGAAAGTTTGAGAACTCACCTACAAAGGGGAAATAGACAAGGTCAGGAAGGATCTTCGGAAGACGAGTCAGAGTATGAGGTAGCACCATGGGACCCTTTCGAATCGGATAGCAATCACTCACAAGTGACCCCCATGGATGACTATCAAGAAAGCCTCTTGGCAATGTTCCCTTTGGATGCTCCAATCGAGCAAGTACCACCCCAAGAAAATTAGGTCCCCCTACAGAGAGCGAAACAACCCCGATGGGACCATATCAATTTGCTCGAGCAGGACGAGCCTCAAATATCACAAATAGTTGTTGGAACCAATGAAGGCCTTTGGATCTCCGACAGTGATTATGAAGATGAAACTGAGATGGCCTATCTCAATCATATGCGACAACAACAATACCCCATGGACATTGATGACATGTTCGAATAGCTAAACATAGGGCCAAGGCATAGGTGGCACCTAAACCCAACACAATTGGACCAAGTGTTGCATCCACCACTATGGGCATACAGAGAGCACCTTCCACCCAGAGACCCTATAGCGATATCAGTGCCAAGGGTAGACCCTATCCTCCTCTCCGCACATAGGGCCGATCCATTCATGCCAATACCTCCAGAGCTCGATCCGAAGCACAAAAATCATCTAGGATGTCCGAGTCACCACACCCATGGTAATGGAGACCAAAATCATTTCATCAACATGATCTCCATTGACTTAACCGCCCCCATCCACAATCCAACCGATCCAACAAAGTCATTATATCTAGACATAGATGCTATAGACTGGGATCACGTCAATTCACCACCATCCCCATCCGAGTACTGGCCTTGCGGTGAGATGCTTCATTTCACCCCAGGACCAACTCAGGATATCTTCCATGCTGAAGAGGAACCCAAAGTTCCTAACGTAGATCTAAATTCAGCGAATGATATCCACTTGATCCCAACTCCACACCAGTTGGAGGATGGGTCCCACATGTCAGTCGAGGAGATGACTGATGTAGACATCGGCTCTGATCCAATGAATCCATAGATAATCAAGTTAGGGGTAAGCCTATCCCCCAAAGAGCAAGCCGACTACATTGCCCTTCTCAAAGAAAAGAAGGAGGTTTTTGCATGGTCCTACAAAGACATGTCAGGGCTAGATCCGTAGCTAGTCATGCATAATCTAACGCTTGATCCGACAATCAAGCCAGTTAAGCAAAAACTATGTAAGATGCACCCAACAATGGCCTTGATGGTCAAAGATGAATTGCAAAAGTTGTTGGATGCACAGTTTGTCATCTACATGGATTACCCACCATGGTTGTCCAACATGGTGCCCATCAAAAATCTTGATGGGAGGATTCGCATATGCACTAATTTTTGAGATCTAAACAAAGCGAGTCCTAAGGATGATTTCCCCTTGCCTAGCATCGATGCATTGGTAGATGCTACAATGGGCCACGAAATGCTTTCCCTCATGGATGGTTTCTCGGGATACAATCAGATTCGTATCAATCTCGAGGACCAACTAAAAATGGCGTTCACAATGCCTTGGGGGACATTTTGTTATAAGGTCATGCCCTTTGGCCTTAAAAATGCTGGTGCCACCTACCAACGTGCTATGACATACATCTTCCATGATCACATGCATAAAACTTTGGAAGATTATATGGATGATTTGTTGGCCAAATCTCTTTTGCGCCCAGATCATCTCGATGACTTAAGCAAGATCCTCGATCGCCTCATCGAACACAAAGTTAGACTAAACCCCAAGAAGTGCGTATTTGGCATCACATCTGGAAAACTCTTGGGTTTCATAGTCTCAAAGTGAGGCATCGAGGTGGACCCAAACAAAGTCAAGGCAATCCTTGAAATGCTTCCCCCAACTACCATCAAGCAGCTCAGAAGCCTACAAGGAAAGGTCACGTCAATCAAGCGCTTCATAGCACAGCTATCTGACAAGTGCCGACCCATGAATAAATTATTGCACAAGGGGGTAGCATTTCACTGGGATGACGAGTGCCAATCAGCCTTCGATGATATTAAACAATACTTGGCTTCGCCACTAGTATTGGCACCACCTAGACCAGGAGTGTCATTCTACTTATACATCTCAGCTACTGAGGTGGCACTGGGTGCCATGCTAGCCCAGAAAAATGAACTACACAAAGAATAGGCTACTTACTATCTTAGCCGCACCCTGGTCAGTTATGAACTTAACTATGCATACGTTGAGAAGCTCTGCTTGGCAGTGGTGTTTGCTACCAAAAAGCTACGCCATTACATGTTGAGCAACATGACGTATGTTGTGTCTAAGGAGAATCCATTGCGATACATGATGAGTCATACTTATCATAGTAGCCACACGATGAAATGGATCATGTTGTTGATGGAGTTTGACATCGAGTTCATTGGACAAAAATCCATCAAAGGTCAAGTCATCGCCGATCAACTAGCAGAGGCTCCTCTCGAAGATGATCAACCTCTAACCATAGAGCTACCCGATGATGGGGTCTTCCATGTCTCAGAATCACCAGATTCTGATGAGCCTGAGTCACAGGCCGACATAACCCTATTTTTTGATGGTTCTAAATGTGAGCAAGGGGGTGGCACGAGAATTGTATTCTTCACACCGCAAGGGGCTCCAATGCCTCTATCATTTAAATTAGATTTCCCATGCACCAACAACAATGTTGAATATGAAGCCTTGCTCATAGGTCTTCAGACAACAATCACCATGAACATCAAACGATTGAACATCTTTGGTGATTCATTGTTAATTGTCAACCAAGTCAAAGGGGTATTCCAATGTAAATGCCTAGTTCTGCAGGCCTACAAAGCCCTTGTGGACAAATTCTTGGCAAATCTTGAATGGTACGACATCGAGGCACTCCCTCGATCATCGAATCATTTTGCGGACACTATGGCCTCCTTGGGGTCACTAATCCCGCAAGACATTTCTGGTGATATGACAACCATTCAAGTCAAAACACTATCACAATCCATGATGGAGCATGCAAGCTCTGACTTAATGCCAAGAATCCACCTGATCTAGATTGAACCATCCTCGGACAAGTTCTCTCGAATCCATGATTGTCTGAATCATGCCAACTAGGGGTCCTTATTCTCCCCTACTCCCCTTAATAGCAACACAATACTATTCTTACAAGTTCTTTCCCGCTCAGCTTTTTCTAGGGATGAACTTCAAGAGGGATTGGTTGTTCATACTATCGAGGTTTTCGATCAGCAGGATTGGTATACACCCATACGAGATTACCTCAAGCTAGGTAACCTCCCACTTGGATTGACGCATGCCACGAAATGATCATTCAAGCAGAAAGCGGCAAAACATGTCTTGCTAGGAGACATTTTGTACCGTCATAGCTATGAAGGAATCCTCCTTCGTTGCTTGGACCAGCAGGAGTCCACTTGGGTGATCACCCAAGCGCACGATGGTACATGCGGTGGCCACTTCAGCGGTATGGCCATCGCAAAGCGCATTCTTCGCATGGGCTATTATTGGCCATCTTTAGAGCGAGATTGTTGCGCATATGTAAAGAAGTGCATGAAGTGTCAACACCATGCTAATTTGACACACGTACCTTCTCAGGCCTTACAACCGATCCAATCGGCTTGGCCATTCTCGTAGTGGGGCTTAGATCTAATCGAAAAGATCTCCCCAGCATCGTCAGGTCATCACACGTTCATCATAATGGCCACAGAGTACTTCACCAAGTGGGTGGAAGCAATTCCGCTTACCTCTACGATTGGACCCCACATTGCGGAGTTTATTTTACATAACATCATATGTCATTTTGGTATTCCATCCAAGATAATCTCGGATAATGGGACGTCATTCAAGAACAAAGACGTGCATGCTTTGACCACAAAGTACAAAATTCAGCATAGTTTTTTGACACCCTATTATCCATAGGCAAATGGGCAAGCAGAGGCATCAAACAAAATGCTAGTCACCATCCTCAAAAAGATAGTCATAGATAGTCATAAGGATTGGCACATTCAAATCCCACTTGCTCTATGGGCTTATCGCACTAGCATTCGGATGCCCACTAGGGCAACTCCATTTTTGTTGGTGTATGGCTCTGAGGCAGTCATGCCTCTAGAGTTGGAAATACCTTCCCTACGCATATCAATGCAAGAGTTCATCGATGATGACACTACATGGCAAGCTTGGTTAGACCAACTTACGTTGCTCGATGAATGACGCATCAATGCTCTCGAGCATTTGCGTATCTATCAAGAGCGACTTAAGAAAGCATACAACATGAAGGTTCACCTGAGGGACTTTCAGGTTGGTGACTTGGTCTTAAAAGAGAACCAACAGAACTCTAACTTGCCGCCCCATCTAAGGGACAAGTTTGCGGAAAATTGGTTAGGTCCCTATGTAATTGATAGTAAAATAGGACCTAGAACATACCGGCTAGCCTCTCTTGATGGAATCAAGGAACTAGAACCCTTGAACATCAGTCATTTGAGGCCATTCCATATTTAAAAGAGCCATAGCCCAAACCAAAAGCTCCAAGGATTCCCATAATCGCTTGGTCAATCCCTAAATGCCCCAAAGGTACCCATAATCCCTTTGGTCAAACCAAAAAGCTCCAAGGATTCTCATAATCGCTTGGTCAATCCCTAAATGCCCCAAAGGTACCCATAATCCCTTTGGTCAAACCAAAAAGCTCCAAGGATTCCCATTATCGCTTGGTCAACCCCAAAATGCCCCAAAGGTACCCATAATCCCTTTGGTCAAACCAAAAGCTCCAAGGATTCCCACAATCGCTTGGTCAACCCCTAAATGCCCCAAAGGTACCCATAATCCCTTTGGTCAAACCAAAAGCTCCAAGGATTCTCACAATCGCTTGGTCACCTAAAAATGCCCCAAAGGTGCCCACAAACCCTTTGGTCAAACCAAACGCCCCAAAGGTACCCATCATCCCTTTGGTCAAACCAAAAGCTCCAAGGGTTCCCACAATCGCTTGGTCAAAAATAAGAAAATTCAAAAACAATAAAATCATCCAAAATAACAAAAATTTGCATCTCATTTCCATGCATACTCAAAATCATCACAACAATAAAGAACTCTTTTGCATCTCATTTTCATACTCACAAAAATCAATCAATCGAAAACACAAAAATATAAGTTGCATAGGCATCGCAACCATACATTGCATATTTATTGATCATACAAGTCAAATGCACCATAGACTGTAATTACTCGGCAAATCCATCATTTTCCACATTTCTCCACTCTATAAATAGTCCATCAAAAATAAACGCCATTCACATATTTTTGCCATATCATAGTCAGTTGTCTTCTAATGTATCTAGAGTTTTCATCATTCAAGTTGTCGTTAGCTTTCTAACCAAATACTGTACAAAGTCAGACAGATTTTACAAAAGTAGAGTTCTACTTGGATCACACCTTGTTACGTAGCATCCCACCACAAGTTAAAACACATAAAAATTCCCAAGTTGTGTGAATGAAAGATGAAATCTGCAAAGCAATCCAGGATACCATCTAGTGAAAAGGTTATCTTGCTCATCCCCCTATGCGAATGACCCCAAGAATGCTGAGAGTTGGCAAAAGGACAAGCATCTTCCCTACCCAATTCCCCAAGAATCCCAAGTTCTCAAAAAAGTTGCAAACATCAAAAAATTTTTTGCAAAAGTCAAAACTCCTAAATTTGACATCACAACCAAAGTGCATACATCAAAAGGCACATACAATAGTGATTCTCATCACTCCATATTCAAATCCCTTGCTCAAAAGAAAAAAACAAAAATAAACAGTGATTTTTATCACTACAAAAGAGCAAGTATCCCAATACAATTGAAGAAAAGAAGGGAGTCAAACTTGAATCCCTGGAACTCTCAGCATTCAAAAGGTCATGAGGTGCACCTCAGTACCGGTTTGGTGGATAGCCTATCGGTCACTGGTGGCAAACCTCCCGCATGACGATATATCTGTCACATTAACTTGTGTGCAGATCAATGTTTGCATGTGGATGAGCTAGCTTATGGTATCCTAGATAGCACCATAGATTAATCTGACTAAATACAACAAAGGAGTTAGTGGAGCTAATTAGGTGATCCTCAGTATAGGTTTGGTTGACAGCCTATCTGGCACTAGTGGTATCCTGACAAATACCACATAAACAAGCTCAATTGCACACACAAGGATGTGAAATAACTTGGTCAAAGACAAGTCGGATTCATACCTTGTTCAAAAGTCTTGTAAGATAAAAGTACAGTCTTGGCTAGTTAGTTAAAACATCTGAGTCTCAGAAAACCTTAACTACATTCTAAACCAATTGTGATATCTTTCATCCTTCCATCGCCATCAAAAAATACAAAAAAACATGTATACATGAAAAGTCATTTACCATAGCAATCGCCTAGGACAAAAAGCCATAAGTTCTAAATAGTCTATGGTGCCACCACCAAAAATCACAAATTCAATTCATCCATTCCATTTGCATATCATATAAATTAGAAACATTAGCATTCATCGCAACATATCCATACATAATATAAATTAACATGCATCCATCAAACATCAGTCACTGTGCATAAAATCAAATCACAACACGTGCATAAACAAAAGAAAGTCATATGTATATATATACCATCAAAAATGCCCGTAGGCTACAATAAACCGGTCCTCTGACCTCACAAAAAGGCAAAAGCTCAAAAACCCCCAAGCCTAGGGCATCGGCCACCATGATCATGCAGGATCGGTGCGACGGGAACTACCCCCCATGGTGTGGGTCCTATGGGACCCCTCGAGGTGGCTGTTGCTAGCCCCCGCATCACGCCTACTAGCGCCTCCCTCATCCAGTCACCTATGCCGAGAGGATGCTGACTGCTCAGTATCGCTCCCTCTCATGCGATGCGATGATCCACCTCCACTAACCGTAGGGATCCACCCATCGAGGTGGATAATCTCTGCCTCTAGCTCAAATCGATGCCGAATCAAGTCCATCTCCCGCTGATGAAATATCACCAAGTTATCATCACGCTGCGCCAACTGCATCCGTAGGAGATCCATCTCCCGTGCAGCATCTGTATCCCCATCCCACCGGTGGTACACAGCCAATGCATTCTCCCTCTCTGCCAGCTACGTCCGTAGGAGATCCCTCTCCCGCAGTGCATCCCCGAGCTCCTCATCCCATCTCCGGAGCAGCCCCTCCAATCGTGCTATCTCAGCATGCAACCCTGCCTCCGTATCCTCCGGGACTGCTTGAGGCATCGACATCTCCGAAATGGTAGCCTGCTCCGGCTCCCACTACTTCGGGACGTCCTGCATCTCCGGCTGCTCTGGAACCCCAAAATCCTCACCCACCTCATCAACCTCCACCATGTCCGCATCATCCAGTGGAGCCCCCCAACCCTCTCCTGGTGCCTCTGCACCCTCCCCGCCTACTGCTACCACCTCTGGACCCCCTAGAGGCCCCTCGCCTCACCACCACCGCAACGTCCACCACTGCTCATACTCAGTAGTAACCCCGACGTCATCCACATCCGGGACGTCAATCATGGTATCTGAATCCTCCCCCAGCGGCTCAATGATCGGCCAGGCCAGTGTCCTCTCGTTGCCCTGACGTCGATAGATCAAGGGCTCCCCAGGCAATCCCTGGCGCACCCCAAACTATCGCGTCACTCGACCGTACGGGAAGTACTCCTGCTCGGTCCCGTGCCGCCCGATCAACCACCTCCCCCTACGAACCCATCGGAGCCACTCCCCAGCCTCAGGCCAAGCTGGACAATCTAGGTATGGCCGCCAGACTACCTCCCTAGGAGCAAGCCATGAGAAGGCATCAGCGTAGTGCCCCATGGCACCTACCCATCATCGACTGTGCCCCCGCTCCTCCGACCTATGCCATAGTGCCGCATACCCTATTTCTCTATCAACCATCTCCGCCCGAGTCATCCATGGCAACCCCATCGACCTCTCCATAGCTATGTGCTACCAAGCCCAACACTGCAATAGGTAACTGCATCCAATACCCTTCCACCTCCGATAGCGGACCTCATACAACTCATCATAGAGCTATGCCAGTAGTGTCTACCCCCACCTCATAATCAGGGGTGCCTCCGTCGGACACTCCACCAACCTGAAGACCACCTCCAGTAGGTTCCATGGGAACCTCACACCTGAAGAGTCGGGCAGTAGCATGTTGGAGATGAGGCTCATCAGTAATGCATGCCTCACTCCCAACACGCCCCTCTCTAGCCACCATCATACCAAAATGCCACCAATCTGGCAGTCGCCCTCTCCATCAGGCTGTCCACACCCAACTCCTCCCCATGACCGAAGCATCATGTCAGCACTGCCATCCATTGATCACGTGGCATCATCCTGATAGGAAGCCCATCTATCAGAATCCATAGAATCTGATAGACGTCCTCGAGAGTCACTATCATCTCCCTTGTTGGGAGATGGAAGGTATTGGTGTGGGGTTCCCATAGGTTGATCAACGTGGTCAGGTATGCCCGATCCCCCACCACAGGCTCTAGTCACATCACATGCTTGAGCCCAAGGGCATCAAGCCACTCCCAGTCCACCAAAGTCAGTGCCTCCCGGGTGTCAGAGAACACCGTCGGCTGACGGTACCGACTCTTCACCACCTACAAAACAAAAACAACAAAACATTAAAAAAAAAACATGATAACAAAAAACAACCAAACTGTACAACAATGCATAAACATACAACAAAATAGTTCAATAAACTGTACAATCACACCTAACAAATGTACAGCTAAAAATAGTTCAAAAAAAAAAAAAAAAACAAAAAATCAAAAAAAGTTTGTCAGTACCTAGGGTTTTTAACTCTACGTTTAAACTGATAAATAAAAACAAAAAAAATAAAAAATAGTTTGTCAGTACCTAGGGTTTTTAACTCTACGTTTAAACTGATAAATAAAAACAAAAATATCAAAATCAAAATAATAGTTTTTCGTTAACCTCGGGTTTATAACTGAAGTTAACGAAAATACAAAAATCAAAATAAAAATAATTTTTCTAAAGCTAGGGTTTTGCTCTCAGTTTAACCTAGGGTTTTAGTTTTAAAACAATAAAAACATCGCATTTAAACCTAGGGTTTCTTATAACCTTAACAAAAATACAAAACAAAAAATAAAAAACATTTCTTTTTAGCCTCGGGTTTTACCTTAGTTTAAATGGAAAAACAAATTCAAAATAAATTATGATTTTAAAACTGTAAAATAAAACACAAGCTAACTAAATGAGAAGGAGCACTTACCGGTCTCGCTTCGGCTCCGCCGCTCGATCTGGTTCGTGAACTCATGGTGTCGGGAAAAATTTGATAGTGCTTCGCTTCGTAGACTCGACCTCCTCCTCCTCAGAGCTCCAAATCGCTAGAAAAATCGAATGCAAATGAGCCCAAACCCTAGTTTTGGCCCTTAAATAGGCTTTTAGGCCTATAATCATTCCACCCTAGGATGAGCACTCTAGTTAGCACTCATCCCACCCTGGGATGATTACTAAACTGGTATTCGTCCCACCCAGGGACGATTACAGAGCAAAAATTTCAAAAATAGCAAAAACTGCACAAAATGCACAAAAACAAGCAATAAAATTGTCCAATAAGAGTGCTTTTGCACTTGACATTCTGGGCATGCAAAATAGATGTCGGGGTCACAAATCCTCACTATCCTACTCCCTAAGAAGGCTACCATAGCTGGACCGCTCCACGGGAGGACGGATTGTCGAGAATTTCATCCCCAAAATGACGTCCCAAAAAGGGTCAAAACCCACCCAAAAATAGCAATAACATTGCCGAACAAGGCGCCTTTGTGCCTCTACTTCTTGGCATGCAAAATAGATGTTGGGGTCACAAATCCTCACTATCCTACTCCCTAAGAAGGCTACCATAGCTGGACCGCTCCACGGGAGGATGGATTTTTGAGAATTTCAACCCCAAATGGTGTCACCAAAAAGGGTTAATACCCACCAAAAATAGGTCTAAATGTTGGGAAACTGCACACACATTCAAAGATAAACAACTGAAAGGCACCCTTACATAAGTCATCTTGGGTCAAGTGACTCGTCACTTTTCTCATGTCGGTCATTCCCTCATCGATTCGTCGCTTGAGGGGGTAGTCACACTTAGTCACCAATCAACAAATACACACCCAATTAAGGAAATGGCATGCATTCGAAGAATCATTGACAAAGACAATCACGCCCCTGCTTGGGGCAGCAAACAAGCAATAATCACAAGCTGATCAAACACTTGGCATTCATGAATCATGAACTCAAGGTTCCCATAGACAAAAGGTTGCGCCCTTTGCCTATTCATGACTGATCAATGTCCAAGATCAAGTAACACCTCACCGAAAAAGGTTAACACTTGAATTGAGTTCCTTAGCTCGTCAAAAGCAAGGATTCAAGAATGCATGCCCTTTCCATACTTGGGGCATCAAAATTTGGTTAGGTTACTGAGAAACCCTAATCATTAGTGCTTTGGTTATCTATTTTTGCTCAACATTGCGCCACGCACAGCGCATCCCAAAAAGGGGCATCTGTAGACACCAAAATAACACCAATCTGATTATGTGGCTACAAACGCTGATCGCATTGACACACACAGCCCCTAGGGCAGCCCCTAGAGGTTAAATAGTGGTCCTAACCACTCTCATAGTAGTTTTTGAAGGTCAGAGATCGATTTGGCACCTCTCAGGCACTCTGCTCCTTATTCGTTCCACCCAGGGATGATTACAAACTGGTATTCGTTCCACCCAGGGACGATTAGCAGTATTCGCTCCAGGGTGGGGCGAATAGCAGGTTTGATGGGAAAAAGGTCAAATCTCGACAAATGGCAGCCCAGATCCACCACTTAACTCCTCCTTCATTGCATGGGAGTGCGAGTGAGCATTTTGGAGCGCTAGAGGTAGTTATAGAGGCAGTCATGGAGCCCTTAATCAGGGAGGAATCTTCTCCCCCCTGGAAAGGCATGATTGCCAAGTGGCGCCTCTGCATGCTCATACATAGAGACCATCAGGTCTATAAAATGGTGAGTCTTCTCACCCCAAAGATATACAGAGAAGGAGCATTTTGAGCAACGAAGTGCTGCCATTTTGCATACTCACTTTTGATTGTGCCTTTCACATCCTTGATCTCTCTTTTGGAAGGGAGGTCATTGGGTGGTTATTGGAAGCACAATCCGGACCCCAAACCCAACATTTGGCCATAGTATCCCACCCAAATTTTCTGACAACACCCCACAAGAGGTTTTGGACCCATCCCAAGTGGATTGGTGCCAAAATCGGGCCCCAAACGGTGGGCGTCCTGCCCCTGGGCGCCCCCGCATCTTCGTAGTCCTAATCGCCCCACCCCGGAGTGATTAGAAATCTATAGTAGATTTTAGTTCTGTTATTTTTGCATTTTATTCTAGGTTGCTTAGATAGGCTTGCATTCAAATTTCATGTAATTCTAAGCAGTTTTGATCATGTTTTTGTTATTTCTCGCTTTCGCTAACATGCAGGTAGCATCATCAAATTCTCGGTGATAGAGGCCGAATTGGAAAAATCTGACCTTCTGGGTCTTTCCAAAATACCCCATTTTACCTAACCCCCAACTTTGTAGGTGATTTGGAGCCTCCCGGATGGGACATTTGGGACAGTGCTTTTTGACGTTTTGTTGTAGGTCTAATCGTCCCACCCCGGAGCGATTAGAAATCCATGGTGAATTTTTTGACTGTTCTTTTTGCAGTGCCTTCCCGGTGATGTTCTCATGCCTCTATCAAGTTTTTAGCTCATTTTGATCTCTTTTAGTTATCATTTTATTTATTTTTTGCATGCACTAATCTTAGGCTTGGGGATTGCATGTTTCATTTCATCCGTAGGTGCTACTGATTGTTTTCTGTTTCCTTGAATGCAGGATCTCGACACCGGAGGAGCAGCAAAGAATCAAAGACCCTTTCACGCAAGCGGCGACAATGTTTGGTCCGCCCATTTTACATGTGGGCACGCGGAAGAAGGCATACCACCCATGGTGTAACGAAACCTTATTTAACGCTCCTAGCCCCTAAAAAGGGAGGAGACATGTTGTAACCGAGATTTAAAGAAAATTAATAAAAAGGGTTGTATTCCATATTTGCTTTCTATCTTGGTTTCGATTCGTTTATGTTTCTCTCCTTTCATGCATTTTCAATTCATAGGATTTAGCGTTATCTTTGGCTTCGCTTGCATCGCACTTGGTGTTTCCTTTTTGCTTTCGTATCCTCGTGCTTTCACCACCAATCTAAGGATGGGATTTTCTTTCCAAGAATTGTAACATTAGGCGCTTTAATGGGCTACCTAAACATCATGCATTGAAATCCATAAAAAATACATTAAACCAGATATAATTTTATTGCAAGAAACAAAAATGTATAGTAGTAGTTTTGAAATAGTTAAGAGGAAGGTTTGGAAGGAGATTGAGTTCATATCTAACTTGGCTAATGATGCCTCAGGGGTCTCTTGTGCATGTGGGACCCTAAAAACATTGATGGATTAATTGTTTTCATATCTAACCAAGTGATTAGCGTCCTATTTTGTTATAAGGAGTCAAGATTTAAATGGATAACCTTGAATATTTATGCCCCAAATTCGGGACCCTCTAGAACCATGCTTTGGTATTGTATTGGTTCTATGAGAGAATGTTTGAAAGGATAGGTCTAGATTTTGGTGAGTGATTTCAATACACTCTTATATCTATCTAATAAAAAAGGAGGAACCCCGATGCTCAGTAGCATGAATGAATTTACATACTTTATTTACTCCGAGGATTTGATGGATTTGGACCTAAAAGAGTCGATATTTATATGGAGTAATAGGCAAATTGGGAGTCAAAACATTCAGGTTAGGCTGGATAAAATACCGGTGTCTAAATAAGGTATCCCATTTTTTGGTGATGCATCCTTATGCTCTCTCCCTAAGCTGGCCTCGTATCACAATCCAATTTTGCTTGAACATACATATGATTAGACCTTCTTTCCATGGCCATTTATATTTGAAGCATTCTAGCTTCAACACCCTAGTCTAGAATACAACATTGAGGAATGGTGGAGTCACAGGTTTTTAGACTCTCAAATGGCACAAATTGCCTCCAAGTTGAGATTTATAAAGGTCAAGCTAAAGGATTGAAATAAGAAGATTTTTAGAAATTTTATTGCCAAAAAGATGGATATTTACAACCAGTTGTAGGAGGTTGAGTAGATAGCCGAAACATAGGGTTACTCTACAAAATTAAAAATGCAAGAAATATCTATTCTCATAGAGCTCCATAATATTATGGAAAAGGAAGAAATTATGTGGAAGCATAAAGCTAGGGCCCTATGGGTTAAGGAGGATGATCAGAACACAAAAAAAATTCACTCCACTACACTGAGGCATAGGAGTAATAATAGGATTAGTAAGGACCTCATGTGTTCCATGAAAACTAAAAAAAAATAGGCTGAAGTTTTCTTATATAATAACATGCCACCTGTGGTCTCTACATATATGAATAATATTTTGGATACCCCTTTTTTTCATATGATGAATTAAGTAAAGTAGTTTTTGTAATGGCTAGGATCAAAGCGTCGAGACCTGATGGGTTTCCGCAATATTTTTTTAGAAATTTGGGCATATTTTGGAGCTAGAGATATGTTATGCCATTAGAGATGTTAAGTATTCAAAATGGATCCCTTTAGATGTCAAATCTATATTTTTGGTGCTTATCCATAAAACAGTTGATGCTAAGGATTTTGCAACTTATAGGCCTATTAGTCTGTGCAATACTATTTTTAAAATTTTGATGAAGATCCTGGCGAACAGATTGAAACTTTTATTACTAGGTATAATTAATATCCCACTGAATGGTTTTATGGTTGGGAGGAAAATTCTATATGGAATCATTGCAGTCCATGAAATCATCCATTCGATGACCAAAACCAGTATTTATGGGACCTTGCTGAAGTTAGATATGAATAAAGCTTATGATAGGGTTGATTAGGAGTTTCTCTTCAAAGTATTGCATAAATTTAGCTTTAGTCAAGAGTCGATAAGTTTGATCAAGTCATGTATCTCTTCATCCAAGTTCTCTATTCTGGTGAATGGCTCTCCGACAGGATATTTTAGGAGCTATAGGGGAATTTATCAAGGAGATCCATTTTCCCCATACATTTTTATTTTGCTAGAAGAATATTTGGGGTGGGCCATAAAATCTGATTGTTCTATTGTAGGCCTCAAGTTGGATATGCCCATCAGTCCCATATCCCATCATCAATTTTACGATAATACTCTTCTGTCCTTTCAAGATTCAATTCCACTAGAAAAATCAGTCAGAAGTATTCTTGAAGATTATGAACAGGCGATGGTTCAAAAGGTTAATTTCAAGAAAAATGTTATTTTTTCATCAATATTCCTCCAACAAGGCAGTTGAGGATTGCAGATATTCTAGGATGTAATATTGGGTCTCTCCCTTTAGCCTACCTAGGGATGCCAATGTTTTTTGGGTCTTCAAGATCATCCCTATGGGAACCGGTTGTGGAGCGTGTCCAGAGAAAGATTGCAAGCTAGAAATGGGATCTCCTAAGGTAAGTAAGAAAAGTGATGTTAGTTAAGGCCACCCTTCAAAGCATCTTGGTGTATTTTCTTTCTCTATTTTGAATCTTGAGTAATATTCTTGAAAGAATAGAATAGATCCAACGCTCATTTATTTGGTCGAGAGCAAGTGATAAAAAGAAATTACATCTAGTGGAATGGGACCAAGTATTTAGAAAGAAGGAGGAAGGCATTTTAGGCCTTAGAATATTGAAATCCATGAACAAAGCTCTTGTTGCAAAGTAGGTTTGGATACTGGTTCAAGAGGAGAAAGTGGGATAGGTTGATATTGTCAAAGCCAAATACCTAAATGATGGGAAGAAATTTATTAGAGAGTCATTATCCCTCCAAGGTTCAAATTTTTGGTATAGCTTGATTTATTTTAGATCAGATATCTATATAGGGGGTAGGTGGTGTTTGGGAGATGGTAGGTCTGTCGACTTTTGGAGTGACGTGTGGGCAATTGAGGTTCCGCTGGAGTCAACATCAGAGCTGGATTTAGTCAAACTAATTATAGATCATTTCTAGGGGAATAAGGTTTATGATTTTATTAAAAGGATTGAAGACCACCCTCTATGGAAACCATTTGACTTACCAAGACTTTTTGTGGAGGAAAGGAGGGCATTTGATGAAATTTTTAATATCATTAAATGGATTATAATTCTTGCAAGATAAATTCTAGATAGATTCATATGAGGATTAGATAAGGGTTGGAAATTATCCATCAAATCATCTTATTTTGTAGTATATGGTCCTTTTGATCCTTGTTTTTAGATTGATAAAATTTGGCTAAAAGGACTGACTCTAAAAATCAACATTTTCTTTTGGCTAGTCATATAAGGAAAATTTCTAACTTTAGAAAATCTCAAAAAAAGAGGTTTGATTTTACCTAATGCTTGTTTTTTGTATAGAAATGTGGATGAATCCTCACTCCATCTTATTTTTAGCTATCCTTTCTCACAGGAGGTTTTCAACTACTTTTTCAAATATTTGAACATCCAATGAGTGTTTTCGAAGAATCTAGAGGATGTGTTGACCCAATGGATTTCTCCCTTCCTGTCTCTCCACCTTTGTTGGTTTTGGAAATTCAGTCTTTCTCATATCTAGTGTTATATTTGGAAGGAAATAAATTTAAGGACTTTTAAATATGTTGCTCATTTGGCTAAAGTTGTGGCTTTGTTGATGATTTTTTCATGGAGAACATTAGAACCCTGAATCTTAATATTGTGACTATAGATAAGGAATGATAAGTGGAGATATCTTGGATTCAATTCCAATTCTCAACAAATCAGACATGTTGTATCACTTTATAGAGCTAGGGTTAAGTTGGAGCCACCTCTAATTGGTTGGTTGAATTTGAATTTTGATAATGCATATAAATGGAATCTAGATCCTACAGGTATTGGAGGTATTGTAAGGAACCATGACGACTTGATAATTTTAGCCTTTATTGATAATCTGGGCCATCAAACCAGTCACTTCATCGAAGATAGGGCCTTGTTCCAAGGAGTTTATTTATTGGATTCTATAATTTGCAAAAAAATAATCATTTAAGGGGAGTCCCTTAATATTATAAATATGGCAAGAGGGACTCAATATCCTATCTAGACTATTTTGAACCTTCTTCTGGAAGTTCAAATATACATCCAAAATCTGGAAGAGGTTCAGTTTAAGAATACATACATGGAAGGTAATCGAGCGATCGATCTATTGGCTAACAAAGGAGTTATTCAAAATGGCTTAGTGGTGTGATGGGATAATTTCTTGATGGATATCGCTTCTATCAATAATGAACTCATGTACAATTATTCACTCTATTCATGTTGTTGTTGATGACTTGGCTACTAAACTTGAGGATGCTTGTTGATTTTGGGTTTTCGTACCAAATTTCATATCTCCAAGATATTTTTTCCTCCCTTAAAGCCAAAATCTCTAATGTAGAAAAAATTATTGCCCTGATGGGTTGGCAGGAATGGGAAAGCAACGATCTCATGGGGGTTAATGGGACTGGTGCATGGCCTAGTTTGTGGTTCAGGTCCTTGCTCTTGATCTGTGTTAGGTTGGTTATCTCTAACATCATAATTTGATTTCAATTTGTGTTAAGTTTTAAATTTTTTATGGTCTTACCTATGTATGGGTATGGCTTTGTAAGGGATAACTCTTTTGATTGGTCATTCCTTGATTATTATTAGATGTAAGTAATTTTGGCTCCCTCTTTTTGGGTAAGGTTTAGTCTCTTTTGTACAAGGTTTAGATATCCTTTCAAAACTCCTTCATCCATTTAATAAAAAACAATAAAAATACTTGCACAATTTTCCCACTAAAGGTTTACCTCATTAAGGTTTTCTCTTAGATAAATGTTGTGCCAATGAATGTATAAATGTTTATTTTATTTTAGTACTTGTCTAGCTTCTGTAAAATCAACTAAAAAAATTAATATCTATATTATTGGATCCCAAATAGCATAGTTGATAGGTTATTTTGAATCATATGTGGTCAAAACCCATTTTTGAGAAAGATTTCTTGATATTTGGGTCTAGAGTTTTGATTTTCTAGATTTCTAATTTTCTTTTTGTTTTTTTTAAGTTTTACATTTTTGCATAGATACTAGAATAAAAACTAAAGAAAATAAGTCACTTTAATAATATAAGTCACTTTTAAACAACAAAAAAACAAATTAACAATTTTTTTATTTTTGTTTGATAGTATTAAAAAATTCTTGAGGACTCATGCATGGCTTTCCCTAGCATTGCAGCCTATAGTCCTTAATGAGGGATAATATATATTTGTAAAAAATGCATTAACAATTGATTTTAAATGTGGTGGATAGTCTTGTCCTCCTATATATGGGATAGAGGTGGATAAAATTCATTAATTTTTGGTTAGGGAAATAAAAATACATGTTGGCTAGTGATTTTGGTTCCCTTTCTTCACTTAGTTGTTACATTGTTGCCACCTTTCTTGGATATTTCTACATTATAAATTTTATAAAATCCTCAAATAATTATAGAATCATGATTAAGGTGCATGTTTCACATGTCTCGCCCAAAGCATGTGTCCTAAACATTAATGATGCCAAAATGACCAATTAAAGTGGTTCTCATGATCATTAATTGAGTTTTAGGGGTTTCAATTCATGGTCATGTAGCTAGTTTTATTTTACACCTAGGGTTTAGACAACACATCATTTGGACCAATTATTATGATTTTATTCCTCTTAAAAGAGTAAAATTTAATCCTCAAATTCAAAAGAGAATGTTATTCTCTTCGTCCACTATAAATAATCA
Organism: Wollemia nobilis; assembly: GCA_028583015.1. Lineage (NCBI taxonomy): Eukaryota > Viridiplantae > Streptophyta > Pinopsida > Araucariales > Araucariaceae > Wollemia > Wollemia nobilis. The sequence continues at coordinate 1,916,321 of JAQPPZ010016509.1, read as the reverse complement.
TTTCATATCCTTAATTTCTCACCATACATTCACTTGTTATTGATTGTTTATTTATAATACTACTCTCAAAATTTCTACCTTTGTTGTTTCTATGACACATGATCCTTTTTCTCCCTTTCTCTCTCTTTTCCTTACAAGTATAACCAAAGACATTGACTACTAGTTTGTTACCTTCCATATGGAGGGTAGGATGCTCTACTAGAATTTGCAATTAAAGGTCAAGAATTGTTTCTTAAGGATTAGTTTCTAAGGGTACAATACCATCTATCTATAGTGTAGGTGTGGTCTCTTCTTTATTACTATAGTGGCATAACAAAGAATATTGAATAGATATGAGTATTTCATTATGATTGTTTTATGTATGTTTTGGTCCTTGATTTCCTATGTATCAAGTAGTTTACTCTTGTGAATTAGTATTAGCCTCAACTTTTACTTTTCTATTGCTAATATTGGTTTAACACACTTTTGAATGTTTTACTTCATTTTTGCTTAGATTTGGATAATTTTGTCTCTGATTGTTCAATTATTACTTACTGTCTCAAATTAACCATATTGTTGTATCTTGTATTAATTTATGTAATTGTATGAGATGTCCCTTTTTCCAAAAAAATGATATTCACGATGCCAAATGTATAATTGCCCATGCTAACTTAAATTTTATGGTTGTGCAAGGTGTCCAAGGCTTGGAACACATGTTTGAGGTGTTATTCCCATGTATTTCTAAACACAAGGATGTCATCCATGTAAACAATCATGAAGGATATTACAAATGTATGTATAATGTCATTCATCAAGTGCATCGATGTCATAGGTTATTGGTCACATTGAAGGTCATACGTAGCCACTCATATAGTCCTTCTTGAGTATTGAATATGGTTTTCCAAATGTCTATAGGATTGATAAAAACTTTATAACATCTAGATTTGAGATAAATCTTTGTTGAATATTGGGCCCCTTGGAGCTAGTCTAGCATCATGGCAATGGATGATAAAAAATCTTAATATTTTACATTGATGTTATTGTGTGCTTAATAGTTGATACATAGGTTCCAATAATGCTCTTTCTTTGGTGCTAGAATGATGGGGCTATTCCATGCTGATAATCTAGGTTGAATTTTTTCCTATTCAATAATTTCATGTATCTAGCATTAGATCTCAACATTCTCCTATATTTAGTCATGGTATTATGAGCTTACAAGAAGATTAGATCTTAGTATTAGGCCATTATAATGATTCACTAAGTATCATAGTAGGAATCCATTGGGGTCCTAAAAAAGCAAGATATAGGTAAAGCAAATATTCCATCTACTAGGATCTTGTATAGTGTTCTGTAGTAGGTATGATAAGGATTAAGACCTTTGTGCCTTGTATATAGGATCAAAACATTAGAACCATAAAATTTTATGCATGTGAAATTGACTTCTTGAATTGATTTATTGAAACCAAAGTCACCTTATTCTAGGGTAGGCATTGAAGAACATTATAGTCCATCTCTCCAATGTGTATTAAGAACTACAATAGATGGGATTGGTATATTATGTTAAAATTAAAGAGGTAATTTCTTCCTAACAAGATATCATAAATATATAATCACACCATGCCAAAGATGATTATGTCTTGTAGTTAAGCCAAAGAGTAAGGTTCATGATGCACCATAGTCTAGAGTTCAAGGCACTTGATTATGTCTCATGTGATCATATTTTTTTGACCCCTAGTATCAAATATTCAGAGTGGCTTATAATGGTAAGACATTAGATTTCTAGATTAATATGATGCCTAATGTATAGTTAGATGCATTAATATTGAGCTGGAATAATTACATGATGTCTGTCATAACCAATACTAACATGGAATAAAGATGGAATTTCAACTATTTGAACATGTTATTAATATGAAATCGAATTGAAATTTACCTTATTATATATGACTTGTTCATTGGTCACACAACATGATAGAATCCCAACATGAAAATAAGGTAGAAGTTGGCATGGCCAAGAAATATATTAAGCTCTATAAATTTTTTAGCTGTCAACCATTTTTAAATGATGAGTATATTTTATAGGTCAACATGAATTTCTTACTAGTTAATCAGTTAACCATGATAATATATCTCTATGATTCCAAAGATGCACTTTCCCATGTTGACATGAAGCTTGTGTTGGCACAAAGTGTCCAAGACTTGGTAGACAAATTTGAGATGTTCTTATCATGTATTTTTAAACATAATAATATCATCCAAGTAGACAATCATGAAGGATCCTATGAATGAATATCAAGTTCTATTAATTAGGTACATTAATGTCACTAGGGAATTTTTCAAGCTAAATGGGGTAATTAGCAACTTATATAGTTTTTATCAGCTCTTGAAGGTGGTTTTCCTAATTTCTATAAGATTAAAATGAACCTTATGGTGGTAAAATTTGATATTGATCTTGGTTAAGAATCGATCTGATAAATAACATGTCAATACATAAAAATATTAATTTCTAATAGTGACCTTATTAAGAACTTTATGGTTGATACATAGGATCTATGTAGCATATTTGTTTGGTTCTAGCACAATATGGTTATTTCATGGTGACAAGCTAGGTTGAAGATTTACCTATTCAATTAGGTTTTGCATTTAACACCAAATATCATTATTCTCACAAAATAAGTGGTGGTATAATGGTCCATTGGGAAGATTAGATCTTGGGATTAAGTCAATCTAATGCTTCACTAAGTAATGTAGGAAGACATCCTTGAGATATTGAAAAGTGTTAGCATAAGGGTAGAGTAGAGCTTCTATTGGAATCTAATAGAGTTTTCTATGATTGGTACAACAAGGTTTATCTTCTTGAAACCTTTGTTTTATGATTAAACCATAAAAATCATGAAGTTTTATGCATATGATATCAATATGATGCATGGATTTTCTAAAACCATAGTCACTTTATTTTAGAATACACACTTAGAAATATTAAAGGTCTTTATGCATATCAAATATTACTATGGATAAATTTTGTAGGTCACCTTGCAAGCAAATATGTAAGTTATTTCTAATATGAAAACGTAGATATATAAGGGCACCATGTTATAGGTGACTCTATCATGCATCATTTCAATATCACACATGAGGATGGATTAATACTTAACCTTGATATTTTTTCTTGGTTGTAGTTAAGCCAAATATTAATGCTAAGGACACATAATATTTTAGAGGCCAAGGTGATTGGCCATGTCTTATATGATGATGTGGAACAACTTTCCCTCCATCGACAAGTAAATGTAGAAGAGGTGGTCCATTATTCAAAGGGATAAAGTCTTGGAGTGTTACCTAATTTTGAGTTCTTATGCTTAGGCATGAAAAATTTGCATCATAGTATTTATTGTATGGGTATGAATAGTCATTCTCCTTTAGAAAAATACCACTAGTATATTTTTCTCATCTTAAAAGTTGAAATTATTTTGTGTCTATCTTATTGTGGTTGCACCATTTTTCATCTACCTTCTCCTTTAATTTGGCTAAGAACTTGAGTGACTGGGGCTTATATGGCATAGGGAGTCACTTGGGCATGGATAATTTAGGTGATCAATTATTGATGAATTTGGTTTTAGCATCTGGATCATTTTTGGGATAGTAACTAGGTCTTTCTATTTTGATTTTAATTTCTCTAATTGTAACACAAGGTAATATACCCATCCATAAATATCAACAAAAAGGAACTCTATCATAGACCAAAATTTTTAGTGTAGTCTATTTATATATTTTAATAGTAAGAATATCTCATCTTATTTGATGTAGAGGTGATTAAGAATATTGTGGAATTCATCAGTATAGTACTAGACAATTTGTTATGTGATGTTAAAGTTGTTGAAAATAGATGTACTTATCTTCTACGTTGTATAATTGATAGAACCATTCAAGAACTATCTATAATAAGTTTGTCTAGAAAGATATGGGACTCCTTAACTCTTTTATCCTATTCCTAGTGACTTCCCACTAGTAGACAACTAATGTTGACATCTTCAAAGTTACAAAGGTAATATTATCAATGTTTGACAACCAATTCATAGTGTAGTATGCATCTAACCATTGAATCCAAGTGTTCAATTTATTGGCATTTATTTGACCTACAAATTATGGAATGTTGATTTTTATTTGCACCTTTAAATGTCCTTGAATATAAATGATATGTGGTTAGTAGTTGCATGCAAGGATTCCAATTGAAGCATGCGATTTTAAGACTATCCAAATAGAGTTGTTTTCTATTCATTTAGAGAATTTCAAATTAGATTTTTAATGTCCTAAGTGTTGGTGATTATTACATTATTTGTACCTTGGAAGTATAATGAAAATACTTTGTAAATATTTGGTGTGAGGGAGACTTGTAAATATTTGTAATTTAGTAATCATTAGATGCTTGTCTTCATTAGGGATCCAATAAATACATTTATCCCATGAGAAATATGAAGAGTAATATCTACCATGAGTTTTAGGAGATGAAGAGTCAATTCAATTTGAAATTTCAAAAGTCCTTTGTAAAGGCTATCAATAAGGATAGAATGTGAAAAAAATGTAATTTAAGGTGAATGGTAATGAGAAATTATAAAATGGAAAATTTGCATGGACAAATAGAAGAGATGGGGTTAAATTAATTAGAGAAATGTTAGATAGATTATTGATACAAGAATATATAATATTTGTATATCCACTTGTACCAAATGGTATAATTCAAAGTTTGTTCTTATATCATAAGTCTATCTATTTGGATACAAGTGATAGTGCTCTTGGAAAAAGGAAGATTCAATTCAAATACAATGTAGAATATATGGAGTATAAGGAGTTTGTACCTTTACTAGAAAGTATCTATAAGCATCATATCTATGCAAATAGTCCCAAAGAAGTATGGAAAATGAAAATTTCCAATCTCAAGAAAAATATTAGGTATTGGATTTCCAATAAGACTAAATTCCAAATTAGGTCAAGCATATTGCTATAAAAATAGATGAAGTAGAACAAGAGATGGGTAATCATCCTCTAAAACCTCAATTGAAAGATAGAAGACTCTAGTTGAACTAAGAAATAGATCAAGCTTTCAAATAAGAAGAGGCACATTAGAGACTTCAATCAAGAATAAGTTGGCTCAAGAAAGAAAACATAAATTAGTTTTATCTAAAAATAATGTAGCATTACTAATGAAATACAATTAGAGAGATTCAAAAAATTGAAGAAATTTATTTTGATTAAGGATTCATAAAGGAACTAGCAAGATATTATTTCTCAACCTTTCTCACAAAGACGACAGTAAACAACAGGTTCAATCCACTCTCCTAAGAAACATTTGTCCTTTTTTTTAATAGAGATAGAGAAGATCTCTATTTAGTAGTAACCAAATAAGAGTTGGAAGAAATTATACTTTCATTACCCAATTATAAAGCTGTAGGACCAAATGGCTTCACCATCAATATTTATCAATAGTTTTATGAAATTATAAGAGATGATCCATTGGAAATGATAGAAGAGACAAGGATAAGAGGTAAGCTATCTAGGAAAATAAACTCCACTTTCTTAGTTTAAATTCTAAAAGAAATAAACGTAGTTGGTTTTGATAGATTTCAACTTATATCTTTGTGCAATTGCAATTATAAGATAATGACTAAAACAAGAGCAAACAAAATTAAAATAAAGATTGATAATTTGATAGCGCTAGAACAAGAGGATTTTATTATAGGAAAACACATATATTATAGAATTATAATTATTTATGAAGCCCTACATTTAAATGACAAGTCCAAAAATAAAATAATAACCACTAAATTTGATATGGCTAATGCCTTTGATAGAGTAGACATTATATTTTTAACACAAGTGTTAGAAAAATTTGGATTTCTATATCAAATGATAGACTGGATAAGATCTTGCATAGAGGGACCTTGGATAGCCCCTCTAATCAGTGGAGAACCTACTAACATATTTAAATCCACTAGAAGATTAAGGTAAAGGTATCATATTTCCCCTTACCTATGTATCCTTCTAGATGAAACATTAGGGAGAACCCTGACCAAATTGAGAAGGAAAGAAATATTGGGAATTAGAGAAACTATAGGATATAGAATAATCACTCATGGTCAATTTGTAAATGACACTATTTTACTAGGGAAAACCACAAAACTAAATTTCAAGTTAATCAAATAAGTTTTAGAGTGTTTCTCTCTAGCCATAGGGGTAGATATAAACACCTAAAAGAGAATAGATTACACTATAACTACTTAAATAGTAGAAGATGGAGGTTTCTCTCAAATTTTAGGATTTCATAAAGGAAGTGATACCTTTAAATACCTAGGTGTTCTTATGGGCTTCCATAGAAAATAAATAGAAATATTGAAATGTAATTATAGAAAATATGTTAAGGAGAATACAATAATATATAAATGGTTGGTTGAGTTTGGATACAATATATTAGTTTTAACAAGTATTTCCATATATCATTTTTTGTTGTATCATGCATCCTTATATATCTTTCAAAAGTTAGATGTAATTTTAAGAACTTTCTTACAACAAGGAGAAGGCAATAATATAGGAAAATATTTTATTTTGTCAATTGAGAGATTATTACCAAGTCAAATAAGTAGGGAGACTTAGGAATATAAAAAAAACAATTGTTAGCAAGTCACTAGGTGCTAAGCTACTTTGGAATATTCTCACTCCATCAGAATATCCATGGAAGAAAATCTTAAATTGAAAATATCTAAACAACTATAATGTATCCCAAGTCATGAAAAGTGTGAAAAGTATAGTAGGCTTCTCCTTAATTTGGAAACATATTGTGGAAGATAAAGATATAATATTAAATCTTACCTCTTGGATTCCAAGGAATGGTTAACAAATAAATATATGGAGTGATCTAGTCTTGGGAGGACTTCCAATCATTATGAATTATTTCCTAAAAATGAAAGTAGACTTGCAACAGTTAGGTTTTAACTCTCTTGTAATCTTAGTTAAATGGATGAGACATTCACACCTACAACATCTTGACCAAGACTCATGGAAAAAAATACACATCCAAACCAAAAGGATTCATATTTCTCCCCAAAATCTAGATCAACTTATATGGGGCTCTATTAGTGGTTCAGGTATTTACATAGTTAAACAAGGTGTGTTATTATAGCAAAGGGGTAGAATAACTCAACCATGGCTAAGATATGGAATTAAAAGGTTCACCCCAAACTTAAAGCATTTATTTGGTTAGTGCTCCAAAACAAGATTCTTATTGGAGACAACCTCATTAATAGGAATATCATAGGGTCTCATATTTTCCATAGATGTATTAAGAATAATAAAACAATATCACATATGTTCTTTCAATGTACAGAAGCAATTAAATTCTATATTGAAATAACCCAATAGCTAGGATCAAAATTATCAAGAACCTTTCATTCAAAAATTTTCCTAACCATTTGGGACCAAATGTACAAATGCACACTAAGGGTAAGCACCTTATTAGGAATATATAGTATTCAATGCCAATATTATTCATTTTATACATATTAAAGGATAAAAATAGGGTAATATTTGATGACAAGAGAACAAATTTTCAAGTGTTAACCAATAGAGTGTTAAGGGAGATAGTCTTGAACACAAAAGCTATATATCATAAAGAACAAGACGTTATGAGATTAATAAAAGTGGAGATACAACTACTACACCAAATGGATATCTAAAATCTCCTAAATTTCGGGCCATAGGTCATAATAATCAAACCTCCAGAGATATAGTTCTATGCACTTTTCTTTGATGGAGCATTTAAATCAAACCTAGGTCATGTAGTGGTTGGTGGTGTGATAGTAGTGGCACCATGCTATGAAATGGTTTAGTTCAAAATATATTTGGGAAAAACAACCAATAATGTTGTAGAATTGATAGGTTGTAAAATGGGATGAAATTTGACTCAAGAACGAGGCATTAAACAACTTCATGTATATGGTGATTCAAAACTTGTGATCTCTTCCCTATCTAAGGAGAAGTATTTCTCATTAATTAATAGAATTGAACTAAAACTAGTTCAAATAAAATTAATATAATTTAAGTAGAAGTTTGAATATATAAAATACTCCCACATTTGTCTTAGCAGAGGATATATACTTTTACCTATAGTTTATTACATATTTTTCATTTGTCGACATTTGTTGACTTTAGTGTTGGGTGATATTTATTTTATGGTCGTCATATTAATGTCATTGACAACATATTATTGTTTATATTGTGATATAGTTTAGGGGCATATTTTTCCATCCAAATGTAATTATATATTGCTCCAAATATCAATAAAATATTTAGTTGTTGTTTTCATGGTATCATAGCAAACTGGCAATGTAGTGGAAAGGGAGGGAAGACCCTTTACCATATCATATTTACTTAATTCAAGTAAATATCTAGGAATGAGATACCCGTATCTCCTGGATAAGAATATGGTTTTTTATTTCATGTTGAAGATGATCAGAAGCATTGTTTTGTTGATTTATACCTAGATTTTATGGAATCTAAGGATGAGAAGTCTCCTTCTTCATCACAAAAGAGAGGATCTCCTTCGTCATCATAGAAAGGAGGATCTATTTCTTCTCCACATAAAAATATTACCAAATTGTATAAAAGCACTATCAAGGACTCCAATATTTCCACTCCACCATATATGACTCTGAACAGACCTCATACTCGGAGTATGGCTCGTCAAGAGAAAGTTGCAGCAGAGACTACTAAGGTTGATGAACTTTGTCAATATTTTGAGGAACTTTATGTTGAACTAGAATATATGGATGCAGATTATGAAAGAGTGTTTATGTCTTCACTTGATGAGCATGAACCAGCAACAGTACAAGATGCCCTTGGTAAGCCTCTTTGAAGGCTTCTATGGACACATAATACAAGTCTTTGAAGAAGAATAAGACATGGAATCTTGTTGATTTACCACATGGAATGAAGCCCATTATCTATAAATGGGTATACAAAGTTAAGTACAAGGAATATGGAATAATTGATAAGATTAAGGCTTGCCTTGTGGCTAAGGGCTATGTTTAAACGAAAGGTATTGACTATGAAGAAACTTTTGCACCTACCGCTCAGATGACAAAAATTCAAGTTCTTTGTGCTATGGCAACACAGTTTGGGTGGAAAGTTCATCATATGGACATAAAGAGTGCATTCCTAAATGGTGATCTTTAATAAGAGGTATATATGGCCCAACTTGAAGGATTTCAAGTGGAAGTACAAGAACAAAAAGTTTGTAAATTGATCAAATCCTTATATTGCTTGAAATAAGCTCCCAGATATCGGTATAAAAATATGGATGATCACCTTATGTAGCAAGGATTTAAGAGGAGTCCAGCAGATGCAAACCTCTATTTCAAAAAATAGGGATCTAAGATAGTATTACTTGTACTATATGTAGACGATCATATCATTACTAGAAGCTCCAAATATTTGATAACTGCTATCAAAAAAGACTTGTGCACATCTTGTAAGATGATAAATCTTGGGCTTCTCCATTACTATCTTGGCCTGGAAGTGAACCAGAAGAAGCACCACATCAAGGTGTCTCAACAAAAATATGCCAAGACATTGTTAGAAAAATACCGTATGATTGATTGTAAACCAATGACAACTCCAATGGATTCAGGACTTCAGTTATCTAGGTATAATGATTCACCGTAGATAGATGGTACTCTCTATTGATATATGATCGGGAGTCTCATATATCTAAAAAACACTGGGCCAGAGTTGATTTCAACTATCTTTTGAGGTTCATGCAGGAGCCTAAGACCACTCACTTGAAGGTAAAAAAACATATTTTGCACTATGTTCATGGTACAATTGACTATGGCCTAGAATACAAGAATAATAATCAATTCTTCTTACAAGGATACATAGACTCTGAGTATGCCGGATCATTTGATGATTGTAAGTCAAATTTAGGATATATCTTTCATATTGGATCGAGTCGTATCTCTTGGTACATCAAGAAGCAATATGTGGTTGATATTTTATCTACATAGGTAGAGTATTGCATTGCATGAGAAGTAGTGTGTGAAGCGATATGGCTACATCACATCTTGACAAGTATGGGTTGTCCATCCAAATCACCAATTCACTTGTTCTACGACAACCAAGGTGTTCTCAACCTAGTAAATAATCCAGTACATCATGAATGCACCAATCACATTGATACACAATGTCACTTCATTTGAGATGAGGTTCCTAGACACCGAATTCAGCTTCAATACATTCCCACTAGTGATCAAGTTGTGGATATCTTCACCAAAGCTCTTGCACGCATCAAGTTTGAGTTCTTTCGCAACTCACTTTGTATTGCAAAATAATGTAATAAATGAGGGATGTTAGCATAAGATATATGCTTTTACCTATATTTTATTACATATTTTTTCTTTGTCAAAAATTTTTGACTTTATTGTTAGGTGATCTTTATTTTATGGTTGGCATATTATTATTTAGATTGTGTTGTAGTTTAGGGGCATATTTTTCCATCCAAATGTAATTATATATTGCTCCAAATATCAATGAAATATTTAGTTGTTGTTTTCAATTTGAAGGAGGCATATATGGTGGTTGGTCACTTTGCAAATGAGGCCATAGGCATAGCCTATTTGCATCTCAGAGCAAAAAGAAAAAACAAAAGGATAAAATATGAGTGGCATTAATGATAGGAAGTATATTATAATTTTGGAGCCTTTGAAGATTTTGGAACCTTTGAATATTTCGATGCCCTTGGAGATTTTGATCCTCTAGAAAACCATGGAATATTGCATGATTCTAGAGATTTTTGCATTTCAAGTTTCCTTGGTGATTATGGTACCCTTTGCATCTCTAGCATTGTTGGTATATTGTTTCACTTATTGGATTTTTTAAAAAAAAATTTGCTTCTTCCACCTTTTGGATAGCAATCTTGTGACATCCAAATTTCTTGTTGGATAATTATTCTTTGCAAATTTGATTATTAATATATAACTGATTTTCTAAAAAAAAAATTATAGCACTCCATTTGTACTATAATAATTTATTTATCATTCATAGGATATTAGTGATTTTTTATATTTTTTGAGTAATGGTTTGAATATTTGTATAAATAGTACTATTTAGTAGTGCATAAATAGTAAAAGTGGAGTTTTGGTATTATGAAGGATTCTGCAGGAAAATGTAAAGAAGGATGCTGAATTTTGGAATATTTTTATTTACAAAGAAAATTGAAGAAGATCTAGAAAATTAAAATTCAATAATTTAGATATTTTATGAAGAATTATGTAGGTATCTATCTATAACAACTTAATTGATATAAAAATTGAATCTTTTTGTAAAATCTCAAACTCTAAAGGAGAGAGTTATGATTTGTCAAGGGTGGGCACCCATGTACAACCCTTTTTTCTAGTTAAAAAATTATCTATTACTTTAATTTATTCTATGTAGATGTGCTTACATATTTTAGATAGTACCTTTAGAATAATATATAGGTATTAAAATTAAATTTATTTTTCATCTACTCACCATAATATATTTTTATTGAAAACAATAATAATAATTTATGAATCTATAGCTTCTAGCTTATTATAGTCATAAGGGATTTGGCCTCTCTTTGGGAGGTCCAAGGTTCAAACCCCACTTAGTATGAGGGGATTGAGATCCATCATAAAAACCTATGTAAACTCACTGGAAAAAACAATAATTTATGAATCCAAGTTATTGAAATATTTATCTATCCTTTCTAAACCATTTAGAAGTGCCACAACCTCTACATAGTTATTAGATGAAGTTCTATGGTTCTAAGTAAGTGGAGATTTTTTTCCTTTGTTATTCTAAAGATCAACTACATCATCTTTCTAACCTTTTTTTTTGTAAGAACCATTACAATTAATTTTTATGAAGCCAACTTCTACAAATTTTTATTTTACATTTGATCAACAAAAGTTCTTTGTGTTAACTCCTTATAATAGATGGCCCTTGCATGTGTATTACAAATCTATAATCAAGAGGTTAAGAACCTCTTCTTTCATGTTTGAGGTTTTTCATGATGAAGACCATGTTGATAAATAATCCATAAGAGAGGGAAATATATGACTCCAAATATGGGCATAATTCAAAAGTCATTTTTTTTTAAATTCTATTACTTTCAATCATTACATTCTAAAAAATACTAGCTAGAAAAAATCTCCAAGGAATTCTTAATGCTTTAGCTTTGAAAATGAACTAATATTTCATTAACTCTTTCAACATTGATGGATATATCAAATATTTTTTAATTTCTTTAGACTACTAAAGGGTTGTTTAGGCCAAGGGACTTTTTACCTTTAAATGGTGGGGGTGGGGTAGGGGTCTTGCCTTTAAAATGAAGGGTAGATGGAGTGGAGAGGCCAAAAATAATAATACCTTTTAAAATGGAGAGGGAACTATCAACTCTATGGAATAAAATATTCTAGAACATGAGGGTTCAAGTCCCTCTATTCCCAGGTTCATAAGCTAAAAAAATGATTTCTCAAAAAAATCCCTAAATTATTATTTTTTAGTTGCCACTTTAATTTGTAAATTTAGGCAAGCAAGTTTTACATTAGGATGATCCACAAGAAATTTTTGGGATAGCTTATTCGGTAGAGTAGAGGACTAAAAATCCTCATGTCACCATTTCAAATCTAGTTCATGGCATATAGACTCCTCTATATAGCTAAAAAAACATCTCTCCTATATAGATAGATATAGAGATATATCTATATCTATATAGACATATATTCATACATGTGTATCTATATGATTTGGTATAGGAATACATACCAATCATACTAGGTAGAATAAATATGTCTCATCCTCTTATTTTTTTTGCTTATATTCTCATGGATGTTGAGCATAATTATTGGGTAAATAGGAGAATTATGGGAGTTCATTTGTAGAGAGAGTATTTTTAAATTAGATAGAGGGTCCTTTTTGGAAAATAAAGAGGTTTTAAAAAGAAAAACCACTCCCACTCTATAAATATTATAATAGAGCTCTCCCCTCACCTCTATTTAAATGGTAAAATAGTAAAAGGTAATTTTTAAGAACTGAACACTATGCTCTATCTTTTTGTGGGTATATTAAAAGACTCAGTTATAGCCCTTATAAAAATAAAATATCCTCTCTAATAAATAAAGAAGAGGCCCTTTAACTCTTGTTGAGTGCTTATCTATAACTTACGATACAATTGGTTCAATGTTGTTTAAAAGTATCAAAGGGTTCTCCAGGTAGAGTAATACTAGAGAGGTAATAACATTGATTTGGGAAGAATGTACTCGACCTTAATCATTTTAAAAGGAGGGGCCCTGCCCTCTATTATTAAAATAGTGAGGTGACTAGGAAATCATTGTTTTATGGTACCAACATGAATACCAAAGGTTTGAATGCTTCCAATCTAGTCGAGTCATGCCCCTATCGATATTTGCTCCTCTCGATTCCTAGTTATTTGATCAATCATGAGGGATAGAGGGGGAGAGTGGAGTGATCCACTATGTGTAGGTAGATTTCTCTATGGACCTATCTATCTATAACATGTTGAAGCTTTGTTATTTTTATTCTTTCAAAAAAGCATGTGGACAAGGGTCCCACCCAAAAGAAAATAACTCTTTTCCACCCCACCCACTACTTCAAAATCAAAAGGTTTCCATTTCCTAAGTCTTGAAATATGTCTACATATAATCACAAATTTTAGCACTCTATACTTACATGGGAAGATGTACGTAGATACACCTACGAAAGGATTCAAATGAATAAACATTATTTGAGGGAAACTATTAGCAGTGGGAAATTATGATTTCTTCAAGGTCTTTATCCTAATTTGATTATTTTTAGTCAATTATAAACTCTTTGATACAGAGATATGTGTTTTCAAACCCTAGTGGAGCTTGTTTTCTTAAAAATATTTTTTACATTCACATAACCTACGTATTTTTAAAAATAACATTATTCATACTCTTTCCTTCATGTTTTTAATAATCTCCAACCAAGGTTTTTTATAATGCCAGACCCAAAATTCCACAATTTTGTAAGGATACCTAGTAGTATTATTTTTATGAACCTCTCTTCTCAATAACATAAATCATTCACTAATATGCAAAAATATAAAACATGCATACACAATAAATTCCACAATAACAATCCACACAATAAAAATAGAGATTGAAAATACCCTTGAGGTAGGGTAAACATCGTACAATGCTCTTTATTGGAAGGAAACCACTCTGAAATATCTCCAAATCGAGCCAAGACTTTTGCAAAGAATATTTGATATCTCTTTCTATTTCTATCCTTGCCTTCAAATAATACCCATAAGCATATTTCCTATGACAATATTCCCTGATGGTTACATGAATGATTCTATGACATTATTGTTCTACCTACTTCTTATTTGACATGTGGCCTTCCTTACTAATGAGTAATGGTTACATATTATCTAACGATTACATTTATGATTCTATGACATTACTTTCCTACCTATTTCTAATTTGACATGTGGTGGGTCCACATTAGCCAATAATTCATTTATAGCTCATACAAATATACCCCATAATAATATATTATTAAGTACCTATCTTAGGTACCTAACATTCCATCCCCCTTACAAAGTATTTCATCATCAAAATATTAGAGGAGTCTAAATAATATGATCTTATAAACCATGATGAGTACATGTACCAATCATGATCATCCATCCATCTCAGTGAGACTTTGATTTATGGTGATCTTCATTGATACTAATGTCATGCGTTGGAAGCATAAATTTCACTTTTTTCATCCATACTTGCTTGTATTTATGAATTGTAGTATATCCAAGTTTGGACTCCATTTATGACTTGTAGTATATCCAAAATTTTGGCTCCTCTAGTTCCTTGTATGCTCCTAATTTTTTTATTGCTCTATGTATTATCTCCATGATTGTTTTCTCTCATGGTGGTGTGGATAGCGATATATGCCAACCTTAGCCTATTCTACTTTTTTTTGTCTTCTTTTTTACATCCCTTGTTTGGTTTATCCATTGCTTTTACTTCCTTGATTTCTAATACTACAACCTTTTGAGATTATAATTTAGGTTCATTTTTTTGTTCTTCACTTTGCTCCCCTACAATAACTACATAATTTTTCTTACACTCAGAAATTTCTTACAATGTTATCTTCTTTTTCTTGTACCATAACTTCATGAAATTATTTTACACATTAATGTTAATAGTGCCTAATGAATATAACCAAGGATAACCAAGAATAGTGTTGTGACTATTTCACAACTAACCCTAATATTGGGGACCCACTTGAAATTTGTAAAAATTGAGCTAATGGGATAGTATTGAGAATTTGGTTTCTTTTGTTGCTTGTTATGTGTCTTTTGATTTTCATTGGATATAATATTAATGGGGACCACTTTGCTAGAAGTTAGATAGCATGGTATTAATTTATGTTTGAGAGTTGCTATGGCTAGGAAAATGATTATTAATGTTGCTCAATATTTAGATTTTAATTGTTTATATTGTTTAATTCCCTGAGATTTTCATTATTAGATTTTAGTTGTTAATCTTGCTTTATTTTAAAAGGTTTTATGTTGCTTTGTGTTATTTTTTTATATTGAAAGTTATTATTTTTTGTGTGGTTGCTTTGTTTATGTCATTTAGTGTGTATTTTTATTTTTCTTTATTTGGTTTCATTTCATATTTACCTAGATATTATCTTTAGGTTCTTTTATTTTTATTTAAGTTTCTTTCATTTTAGTTGGTTTGTTTTTATAATATTGTTCTTTAGATTTACATTTACTTTAGTGTATTTGTGTTAGGTTTAATAAAGGGTTTTGTTTTTATTTGATACCCCTTCGTTCTTATAATTTATCAATGATCTAATGTCTAAAATATTTTGCATAGGGGCAACAAAAAAGTGGCGAGTTGAGGAGAAAATGAAGTAAGGATGTGGTAAACTGCCACATAAACGGGCGACCAATGGAGGAGACAACAGAGCATGGATGGTTGACCAATGGGAGGAGTTTTTACATTGCATAGCATGAGAGGAAGACTTATTGAAGATATTCAACATACTAAATGTGTACTCCACCTTATGAAATGCTCAGAGGCATCTTTACAAGGCATGTGGTATAAATTGATTTCCCATCCAAATCAAATTTTTTCCCATGTACATGTGGTGCTTCCAAAATTCAAAGTTGCAAAGTGAGCTATGTACTAACGATGGTAACATCGGGTGTAAAGGAATTAAAGGTGGTCAAAGAGTTATTGTGACATCAAGGTGGGATAATACCCTTCACCAAATCACTACCAAATAACAGTGAGATACAGGTGAAAGATATGCTTCCAGCCTTGGAAGTAATAGGTGGGGTATAAGGAGTAGTATAATGTCTCTCATGATAGTTAACCCTAACACCAAGCTCAAACATTCACTAGAGAATTTGGTTCATTAATTTGAGAGAAAATTTAGAGATACATCAAATGCCAAATGTAGGTTTGTTTGAATGGCAGAGCGAGGAGTTTAAGGTAAGAGGGGCATAATTTGAGTGTTACTTAGATTGTGTTACAAATAAATGTCATGTGCAAGAGCATTGTACAGTGAAGTGTTATCTGGAAGAGAAATAAAATATGGTCACAAGAATTGGGTATTCAACCAAGGCTTGGGCATAGTGGTAGTTGCAAATAAGTTAGGGCTTGCATCCCAATGACTCGGGTTTGGGTCACGTCAACGTCACCTGATGGATAATGAAAGGAGTTTTTTGTGCAGGGTTAGTTTATTTGTTTATTTATTTATTTTTATTATTGTTATATGAATAGTTTATTTGTTTATTTATTTATATTATTGTTATATGAACCCTATATGCTCCTTGGTATATGATGGTGTGACTATGGGTATTGGAGGGCATTGATAACACCCATGATCATGACCCAGGCCTTTATAAGGGTTAGATGATTTTTTTTTTTCTTTTGACTTATCGTTATTTATGATGGATTAATATTTGGAATAGGGACAAAAAGATAAACTTTATTGCAGAGAGAGATATAAGGAAAAGAGATTAGATTTATCATTTTTTGTCATATTATGTTGTAATGATTTCAATTATTGGGATTTTTTCATATTACACATTCATTTATTTTTGAAGGAAGATAAAATGAAAGGGTTCCTAAAAATGTTAAATACCCACGAAAGACAATGTTGTAAGGGATGGAATTTTTGCAATAAAAGAATACCATTTTTTGATGCATATTGATTTTAAAACTTGCACCTTGTGAGCAAGACTAAAGGAGTTTATTTTTTAGGATTATTCTGTTAATGTCCATCATTTTTCCTACATTATTTTAAACTTATATCCATTGTTGAATTCTCTTAGGAGGTTACACTACATGAAGGTTTATGTTTATGTAGGTTCTATTTTTTCTTTGAGTCTAGCACTTGATATTGTGTTATTGCAAGTTTTATTAGGTTGGATTATCCTCGTGAGTGGCTCATGATATTTGGTTTTGCAGGGTAGGGAAGCATAATACCGTATTACATTTGCATTTTTATTCCATCTTTAGCATAGTTAGTTACAGTATATTCATGCAAGTTTACTTCCTTTTTACACATGTCAAAGTTTATTTCTACAAGTGCTCATTCTAAAACTTAGAATCCCAAAATATCCTATTTAAATTATAAATCTAATCTAGGTAAATCTGGAGTGTACATAAATCCAAGTAATTAGTTTTCTAATTTCTTACCTTCACAATTATTTGGATAATATTTTAGGACTATTAAAAGGAACGAATCTGCACTCTTCTCACATGACATAAGCAATATAAATATCATTCTAAGAGGGAGGGTTGTGAACCTACTATCTCATCTTAAGTGCAGATAAAAAAATGAATGCTAACTTTATAACTTTCTAACATTCTAAATTTCTAACCTACTAAATTCTAACTTTGCAATTAATGGAACAATAATATGAAGATAAAATAAACCTACTAACTCTAAAGACTAACTGCAATCTTACATTGAATGCAGAGATTTAAAATGAAGTGGACAATTCCACGACACTTTAACTTTGCATCCTAATCTGAATATTAAAAGGAACCCACTAACAGGGATTCAAGGTAAGATAGATTAATGCAAAGATATTCAATAAAGAAACACTTCATTTTATGAGTTCACATTAAGACACAGTCATGAAAATTTAAAGAAATCAATTATAAAGTATGAATGAAATAAACCAGCATGTCCCTTGTTTACAGTCACTTGTAAATCACTTGGTTTTTCATAGAACTTGTTATGCTTGAATAGTTTACTTTCGAATATACTTGTGTAATGCTTATATAGTGAAACCTTCGAGAAGTTTTTTTCTTTGTTTAACTTATTTGCAAGAGAGGGTTTTCAATTTAATACCCTGACTATGGTGGGTATTTTGCAACTAGGCAAAATATTTAGTCAACAAAAATGATGCTAGAAGGAGGGTCTCCTTCATTGCATAACTTTGTGATTTGTTTACTTAAGATCATGTTCATCTAACAATGTTTGTAGTTGTAAAAGCCTTTTATTTTTTGACAACTAACATGTGAATTTTTGTTTCCACTGTGTTTTGTCGTAAGAAATTTGTTTTGGGGGTTTTTGGTTTTCCTTTTTCTTGTCTGATTTTGTTGTGAGTTGTGAGAGGTTTGTATAGAGCGAGTGTCTTCCCAAGCTAGCCCAACGTGAGTATATCGCTACTAGGTCTAAAACCACTTTGGAAACCATCTTTCAAAGCATTTCTTCTAATTCTAGGAAACCAAGTAACAAGACTAAAGAGGTTGAAATCCCATCTAGTATACTTGATCTAGGGTTATATTTAGTGTCAAGTACATCTAACGGGACTACACCTATTATCTTTATGGTTGTAGGTACATCAAGTGTACCTGCATCCATTATCTCAATTGTTTATACTACTTCCATAGGGCTACCATCATGACCAACATGGCCCAACCACCACCATTTATATGGTATGGAGTACGTAATATTCCTTTGAACATAGTCGAGTATGTTCATGAGATACCCAAAAAATATCGAGAGGTTCTTGCCTAAGTTCAAGAATGATGGTCCTATTACAGCTGAAGAGAATATCTAGACTTATGAGGATGTTTTTAATAGACTATCAGTAGATCATGAAGATGTTGCTTGTAGGCTCTTCCCCATGAGTTTGGATCGAGTGTCCTATGAATGGTATATAAGTCTTCCCACTAGGTCCATCACCTCTTGGACCCAATTAGAGGAAGCCTTTTTTAATTAGTTTAGGTCACTTATAGATCCTACCATCACATATAATCAATTTTTGACCTACAAAGGAGGACCTAAGAAGCCAATCATGGTGTTCAATTCTAGGTTCCAGAAACTCTAAATGAGCATAACCCATCATTTTGTGGTTGATGTTGTCGTGTCTCTTCAATTATACTTAGGAGCACTAGATCCCATGACAACCATGTTTGCTAGGAGAAACCCCCAAGTTACTACTCTTGCCCTAGCATATGCAGAGGCCATGACTATTAAGCAACAAATGATATTGCAAGGATTTGGGATGCCCCAATTGCCTATGATAGGAAATTTTTGTCCTTACAGTCAATTTTCTATGATAAATCAAGTCATGACACCACATGTTCCAATGATGAATACCTTTTCATACCACCAATATTATCCATTGATGTCCACTTATCCATTTATTCCCATCTATCTAAATAATTCCATCCTATGTACCACACCATTACCCCTTGATAATCAAATGATTATCAATGCTCAGTATTTGGTAGCATTTCCCATGCCCACACCTCTTAAGATCATGAATCCATTGTTAAATAAAATGTGCCAAATCAATCCATGATGCTAGGTCAAGATACTTATGGTGTTGGAAATCCTTTTAGAACCAGTACCATAATACCTCCACCAAAAGAGTCTAATTTCTAAGTTGAGGAACTAAATAATATGTACCTCAAGTTGAGTAATGATATGGTCCACATGCAAAAGCATAATTCCCAATATCCTCACTCTAATAAAAATTTTAATAATCAGATTCCATTATCAATATTTCATATCTTACTTGGTAAAAGGGATTTAGGTTGCACAACACTACGGACCATAATGAGGAGTGTTCAAAAATTTCCCAATACATAAATTATTTGCAAGCTCAAGTTGATGACTTAGAGCTAGTGCCCAAGGGGGGTCCGTATTATCTTTCTAAGGAAAAATATGTTTCTTTGATGTCTAAAATAGTTCATTATCAAGAGAGTGAGGAAGAATAATAGGATAATGAAGTCTTAGGAGAGGATGATGAGGAAATCATAGAAGAAGAATTCCAAGTTGTTATGCATTTTAGGAAATATAATCAAGAATATTTCATGAGAAGTAAGTCTAGGAGTCTCAAAACTTCCTCTAATCCACCAAACAGTTCCATTCTTCCTCTAGATACCCAAGCGGATAATAATCCTCCACCACAACTTGCTATAGAATCATCCAAGCCTATGCATAAAATGTAAAATTTTGAGAAGCCTACTTATGACATAGTGGAAGACCTAAAAAGGACTAAAGTTAATGTATCTTTCATAGAGGTTGTTGGGTTTCTAGGTCAGAAGGAAGCGTTGATGAAGGTAATATATCCACCAAGCCAAACCCATGATGTCAAAGGTATTAAGTCTCACTTGGTTTTACGAAAGGAGAAACAAGAAGTGCCTGCTTTTCTTTTGATAATTAGGATTGCAGGAAAAAACTTGTATAATTATTTAGTGGATTCAAGTGCCTCAAGTAATATCATGCCCCTTGATATTTGTCAAAGTTTAGGTTTAAAACCAATTTCTTCAAGGAGCAAGGTGATACAATTGGATAGGACTGTAATGGATGTGGTAGGAACTATTTACGAAGTTCGAATTCAAATCAATTTAGAACCCAAGATTCAGCATCATATTGACATCCTGGTGGTCAATATTCCTACCAAGTATGGCATGGTGTTGGGTAGGGATTGGAGTAAGAATCTGAATGGTTATGTAGTCATTGATTCTTCCCATATGTGGTTACCTTGGAGAGGATTAGCAAACCAAATTTTGGTGGATAGTGAGCCAAGAATTAAGGAAATAATTACTGAATATAATAGACCCAATGAAATTCAATTTATAGAATCTAACCTAGGGGTCTATAACTTGGATATAAAATAGGCTACCAAAGAACCTCAGAAAGGAAACATTTCTTGTAGCCCTCTTGAAAAGAATAGTATGGTTTGGATTCTCATATTTTATGGGTCCAAATCAAGATAAGGTTTTGGATTTGGTATTGAACTCACATGTCTAGGAAGCAAGACTTTGCTTAGTACCTATAGATTATAGTTCCCATGTACAAACAATTTGGACGAGTATGAAGCCCTTATTTTTGGGCTATAACTAGCTTTGAGTAAGAAATTCAAGTGTCTCAAGGTCTTAGGAGACTCTAAGTTAGTTGTTAAACAGATCAAAGGGTAATATGTGTATCGTGACAAAATATTGAGCCATTATAGAACTCAAGTTAGGGATTTGATAGATGAATTTGATGCTTTCAACAATTCCCTTATCTCTATAAAAGGTAATAATATGGCCAATTATTTAGCCATTGCAGCAAGTATGCTCAAACCAGTTGATAATAAAAAGTGTAATTTTTTTTTATTGAGCTAGTTTCCTATTCCTTAATATGTTAGGAATCTGCAGGTGTTTGAGAGTGATAGGCACATTTTTAATTTTGTTACTAACTCTGGTATTTTTAAAATCATATCATAAATGAAGACCATATATGGCAAGATAAAATAGACGAGGATAGTGAAATAGTGCAGAAAATGAATGGGATACCAAAATAAGTCATTTCACTAAAAAATTTATTCGATACAAGATATAAAGTAAGAATATGAAAAAGTATACCACCCCCTAAAGAAGCATGCAATGCAATAAAAATAGGGAGTGTATAAAATCCACAAGATGTATTTATTACCAAGGCATGTACAAGTGAAGAAAATGAATATATCATATATTCATTGAAATAATACATGGATTGTATAGCTTGGACTTACAAAGAACTAAAAATCTAAGATTAGAATGTTATAATGCACATGATCCCATTGAAACATAACTCCAAGCCCTTTAGATATAGGCAATAACCTATCAACCCATTGTTAGAACCCTTGATAGAGAAAGAAGTGAAAATATTACTAGATGATAAGATTATCTTTCCTATTAGGCATTCTACATGAGTTGCCAACTTGGTTCCTGTGAGAAATAAGAGTGAAGAAATAAGATTGTGCATAGATTTTATAAATATGAACAAAGCATCTCAAAAGAACAACTACCCATTACCTTCCATTGATGAGATACTCTAAACGGTAAATGGATAAAAAATTATATCATTTTTAGATGGGTACTCAGGGTACAACCAAATTCTCATCCATCCAAATGATAGGATGAATATACCCTTTACAACCAAATGGGAAACATTTTCCTATAGGAAAATACCCTTTGGATTATTAAATACAGGTACAACTTTTCAATGTGCCATGGATTATGCATTTAAAGGACTCATAGGTAAGTTCATTATTGTTTATTTGGATGATATTCTTGTCTTATCTAAGAATAGAGAAGATCATTTCAAATATTTGAGGAAAGTTCTCAGAAGATGTAGGGAATATGGGATCTCCCGAAAACCAATAAAATACATCTTTAGAGTAACAGAGGGTAAGCTTTTGGGTCACATCATTTCAAAAGAAGGAATTTCTATTGATCTCAAAAGAATAGAAGTTATCCAAGAAATCCCTCCTCCCCATAGCAAAAATGAATTAAGATCATTCTTTGATAAAATCAATTTTGTAAGGAAATTCATTGCTGAATTTGTTGATATTGCTAAAGCACTTAATGACATGCTAAAAAATGGTATCTAAATTAAATAGATAAATGAGAGTAAGGATGCTTTTCATGGAATTAAAGATGTTATTTCTAAGGCACCTATTTTGGTAAGTCTAAATTATTCAAAGCCCTTTTATATTTATACGTTTGCTTTCGATCATTCCTTGGCAAGTTTCCTAACTCAAAAGGGTTAAGGTAATGTTGAAAATCCCATCGCTTTTCTGAGTTATCCTTTGAAAAGTGCAAAGTTGAGATATTCTATTTTATACAAGCAAATATATGCACTATTTAAAATGATAAAAAAATTTAGACATTACATTGTACGTAGTAGGGTTTATTATATTGTTCCTGAACCTGCTATCAAAACTATATTTTTGCAGAGTGAAGTAGGTGAGAAAAGAAGAAAATGGATTTCTACACTTTAAGAATTTGACCTCAAAATCCAACCTATGAAGCTAGTTCATGAACAAGGATTGGTAAAATCTATTGTTGAATTGATCCTTAAATCTCATGCCAACATTATATTGTAGAAGAAATTACTAAAGATGATTGGTATGTAGATATAATATATTTTTTGTTAAATGGTAAGTGTCCATCGTATCTCACTTCTACTCAAAGAAGAGCATTATGGTTGAAATTTGCAAACGTTTTGATTAAATATGGTGTTTTGTATAGGAGAAACCATGAAGTGATTTAACCTCGTTGTGTGAATCGAAAAGAAGCAACTCAAGTGCTCAATTACTTCCATGGTAAGTATGGAATAGGACACGGGTTAGCCAATGCAATAACACACTAGATTCTCAAATTTGAGTACTATTGATATCATATTTTCAAGGATTCACATGCTCATGTGCGATATTTAATACATGTCAGATGGCAGCCAATAAAGAGAGAAACACATCCATGCCATTACAACCTGTAGTGGATATGAGGCCTTTTGCACAATGGGGATTGGATTTTATTGGGGTTATTAATCCCAATTCTTATGAATCTTAAAAATTCATCCTCATAGCTACAAATTACTAATGCAATAGTATTCCCACTTATGGTGTTATTAATTTTTTAGAGTATTTCATTATAACTCATTTTGGAATACCTAATGCAATGGTAAGTGATAATGGTTCCATATTTGCTTCTATTCAATTTGCAGATTGGGCATATGATAACAAGGTGAGCCTAAAATTTACTTCCAATTATTATCCATAAGGTAATGGTTTGTAAGAATCTTCTAACAAGAACTTGTTGTTTAGCATAAAAAAGTTGCTTAAGAAGAATCCTAGAGATTGGCATGGTAAGCTAAAATTTTCTCTTTGGGTTGATAGAACTAGAGTGAAAGATTCAATTAGAACATCTCCATATCATCTAGTTTATGAGTAGGACCCTAATTTTCCCACTAATATAAGGTTACAAACTCTTCATTTTATGAAATAATATCTTGGAACTAATAATCAAATTAAATCTCGTTTAACCCACTGCATCTTGATGAGAAATTAGAGGAAGCCATGTTTCATTTTAGTAAAAATAAAAATGTAGTAAAGATGTGGTTTGATAGGAAAGCTAAAATTAAAACTTTCATGATTTATGATTTAGTGTTATTGTGGGACAAAAACATGAAAAGAAGGGGGATCATGACAAATTTGATTGTTTGTGGCTAGGACCTTATCATATTTCTGAAATCCTAGGTAAAAATGCTTTCAGATTACAAATCTGGTATGGAAAGAAATTATCTTTGTAGGTTAATGGGCTGCATTTAAAACATTATTTTAGCCCATGAAGTGTGTGATTGTGTATTATATATATATATATATATTTTTTTTTTTTTTTTTTTATATATATATATATATGATATTTTACTTTCATTTTGGTGTGTTGATTTTTGGGTACTTAGAGGTGTTTGCTGTATTTCCTTTAGTATTTTGAAGTTTTATGTGTGGGTGTTAGATTCATGGTCATGTTCCCATGCCTTTACATTTTTGAGTAGTTCTCTTTATTGTGGTTTTAATTTTGGTATGGTTATTGACAAAATGGCATGCTTTCAAAAGTCAACAATACAACCCAAGAATCAAATGGAATTGAAGGTAAGGAAATAAATCTATTTAATGGTTATCCTTGGTTAGGTATACTAAAATAGTGGAGTGTGAAACAATGAAATATTATGCCAAAGCTTCACTTTAATGAATCACATGAAGAGAAATTTCTTGGAATTTTGAAGAATGTGATTATTTTGGTAAACTAATTAAGGTTAATCTAACATGCTCATCTCACATACAGGTTTACAAAATTCACTATAAAATAGGAATGCAAGAAATACGAAGATTGATCAAATTAGTCACCAAGTAAAATAAACTATGTCGGGGCTATAGATGCCTGATTGGTAGTCGAGCTCTGTTTAGACAACAGATTGAAAAAAATATATAAATAAAAAAGAAAAAGAAAAATAAAGGAGCATCGAAAAGCTTGAACAAATCAATCTGTAGATTTGGATAAAATCCACTGGGACTATGGACACCTGACTGGTAGTGGGGCTCTGTATAGATCATGCTCAAAATAAAATTTGCAAAGTAATATTTAAAATAAGTTCTATGAGAAATATTTTATAGCCAAAAGGTGAACCAAATGATGGAATTTGGATGGTCCCAAGGGTGTAAATTGAATCACAATGCACACACCTAGCTGAAGCAAATAATTTTTGTGTTCTCATGTGAATTCATTGAACTTGATTTCGTAGGATGTCATTAAATAAGATATATTTTTCAAACCTTTGGTTCATTAATTTTAGAATTGGGTTCTCATCGGAAATGCTGAAGAACATTTCCTAGCATAGTCGTCATTTGTTGTGACTATTTTACAACTAACCCCAATATTGGGGACCCACTTGAAATTTGTAAAAATTGAGCTAATTGGATAGTATTGAGCAATTGGTTGCTTCTGTTGGTTGCTATGTTTCTCTTGATTTGAATTTGATATGATATTAATTGGGATCACTTTGTTAGCAGTTAGATAGAATGGTATTTATTTATATTTGAGAGTTGCTATGACTAGAAAAGTGATTATTAATGTTGCTCAATCTTTAGATTTTAATTGTTGGTATTATTTAATTCCATGAGAGTTTCATTATTAGATTTTAGTTGTTAGTCTTACTTTATTTTAAAAGGTTCTATGTTGCTTTGTGTTATATTTTAATGTTGAAAGTTACTGTTTTTTTGTGTGGTTGCTTTTTTTATGTCATTTAGTGTGGATTTTTATTTTTCTTTATTTGGTTTACCTAGAGCTTGTGTTTAGGTTCTTTTATTTTGATTTATGTTTCTTTCATTTTAGTTGGTTTGTTTTTATAATATTGTTCTTTAGATTTACATTTATTTTAGTGTATTTATGGTAGGTTTAATAAAGTGTTTTATTTTTATTCGATGTCCCTTCGTTTTTCTCATTCCTCAATGATCTAACATCTAAAATATTTTGCATATGTACGATAGAGGAGCTATGAGTTGAGGAGACAGTGAAGTAAGGATGTGGCAACCCGCCACGTGGACAGGTGAAAAATGCAGGAGATAATAGAGTGGATGGTTTACCAATGGGAGGAGCATTCACACTACGTAGCATGAGAGGAAGATTATTCAAAGATAGTCAACACACTAAAGATGGACTCTGCCTTATGAAACGCTTGAAAGCATCAATACAAGGCATGTGGGATAAATGAATTTCACACCAAAATTAAAATGCTTCCCACGTACACATGGTACTTCTAGGAGCTAGATTTGTAGAACAAGTTATGGACTGACGATGGTAATGTCGGGTGTAGAGTAATTAAATGTGTTAAAGATTCTTTGCAGCATCAAGGCTGGATAATGCCCCTCACCAAATCATTATCGTATGATAGTGAGTGGTAAATGACAAAGATGCTACCAGCCCTGGCAATAACAGGTGGGACGAAAGGAGCAATATAACATCTCTCGTGATAGTAAACCCTAGCACCAAGCTCAAACACTTTCTAGAGAATTTAGTTGATAAATGTGAGAGATGATTTAGAGAGGCATCGAAGACCAAATGCAAGTCTTTTTGGATGGTGAAAGAAGAAGCTAAAGGCAAGAGGGGTGGAAGATGAGTGTTACTCATATTATGCTATAGAGAAACATAGTGTAGAGGAGCATTGTACAATGAAGTGTTTTCTAGAAGAGAAATAAAATATGGCCACAAGACATGGGTATTCACCCAAGCCTTAGGCATAGTTGTAGTGGCAAACAAGTTAGGGCTTGCGTCCTAGTGACTTGGGTTTGAGTCGCATTGGTGTCGCCTGATGGAGAATGAAAAGATTTTGTGTTGCAGGGTTAGTTTATTTATTTATTTATTTTATGATTTTTATATGAACCCTATGCACTCCTTTGTATAGGATGGTGTGACTATGAGTATTGGATGGCATGGATAGTGCCCATGATCATGACCCTAGCCTAGATAATGGTTAGATGATGTTTTGTTTTTATTTTGACTTGACATTATTTATGATGGTTTAATATTTGAAATAGGGACCAAAGAGTAAACTTGATTGTAAAGGGAGATATCAGGGAAAGATGTGAGATTTATCCTTTTTTTATCATATTATGTTGTAATGGTTTCAATTGTTGGGAGTTGTTTCATATTACACTTTCATTTATTTTTTAAGGAAGATGAAACGAAAGGGTTCCTAAAAATGTTAAATACCCATGGAAGACCATGTTGTAAGGGTTGGAATTTTTGCAATAAAAGAATGCCAATTTTTTATGCATATTGATTTGAAAACAAACACCTTTTGAGCAAGACTAAGGGAGTTCATTTTTTAGGAGTATTGTGTTAATGTCCATCCTTTTTTCTGTATTATTTTAAACTTATATCTAGTGTTGAATGCTCTTAGGATTTTACACTATGTGAAGGTTTATGTTGATGTAGGTTCTATTTTTCCTTTGAGTCTATAAATTGATCTAATTCAATTATGTTATTGTAGGTTTGATTTTGTTGGTTTATCCTCTTGAGTGACTCATAATATTTGGTTTTGTAGTATAGGGGACCATGATATCATATTATATTTGCATTCTTATTCCAGCTTTAGCATAGTTAGTTGCAGTCTCTTCATGCAAGTTTACTTCCTTTTTGCACATGTCAAGTTTATTTATGTATGTGCTCAATCTAAAAATAAGAATCAAATCATAAATCTAATCTAAGAATTCTAGAGTGTACATCAATCCAAGTAATTAGTTTTCTAAGTTTTTTGACATTTATAATTATTTGGATAATCTTTCAGGAGTATTAAAAGGAATGAATTTTCACTCTTCTCACATGACATAAGCAAGATAAAAATCATTCTAAGAGAGATGTTTTTTAGCCTACTATCGCATCTTAAGTGCAGATAAAATAATGAATGCTAACTTGCTAACTTTCTAACATTATAACTTTCTAACCGATTGAATTCTAACTTTGCAATTAGTGGAACAATAATTTGAAGATAAAACGAACCTACTAACTACAAATACTGACTACAATATCACATTAAAGGCATGGATTTAAAATGAAGTGGACAATTCCACAACACTCTAACTTTACATCCTAATTTGAAGATTAAAATGAACCCTCTAACAAGGATTTAGGGTAAGACAAATATATGCAAAAATAATCAATAAATCAACACTTTATTTTATGAGTTCACATTAAGACACAGCCACAACAATCTAAGGAAATCAATTACAAAGCATGAATGAAATAAAACAGCAAACCCCTTGTTTACAGTCACATGCAAATTGCTTGGTTGTTCCTAGAACTTGTTATGTTTGAACATTTTACTTTTGAATATACCTGTGTAATGCTTATATAGCGGAACCTTGGAGAAAATGTTTTCTTTGTTTAACTTCTTTACAAGATAGGGTTTTTGGTTTAATATCCTAACTATGGTGGGTACTTTACAACTGGGCAAAATATTTACTCAAAAAATAGTGTCCATATCACCCATCTCAATAGCATAAAGATATAAATGTAAAAAATATTATCTATGGTGATCTTTAGATATTCAAAAAATTGAATATCCTTACCCTTAAGCTTTATGTTTTGGATTTTTGTTCTTTGATCTTTCAAACTATTAGTCAAGTTCCTACTAATGAAGTTATGTTTGCTACTAGGGTTTATGGAGACTAACATTTTCATTCTGAATGCAACCATCATTCTCAACCCTACTAGCATCACTATCATCCCTTCTAGTGAACATCGACAAGGCCATGACCTCAACCCCCAAAAAATTCCAAAACAGCTAGGGTTTTAAATAACCAAAATTTTAAAAATTTAAAATTTTTGAGGTCTCACCTATTTCTTTCTTCAAATAACTAAATATATTGATTTTTTCAAAATAAAACAAATGTCACTTATTTTCTTACCCATATTGAGAGATGATATTTTTTCTTTTATATGAATTTTCAATGCAACATAAAAATAGCCTCAAAATCCCAATTTCATACAATTGTAACTCTCTCAATACTTATCATAATTTCACAAATGAGCAATTTTTTTTATAGTACTCAAAATAACCTACATGCTAGTGTATTTTTTATGAAAATGATAGCTAAAAAAAATAATACAAGTAGCAAAAATACACAATAAATATCTTAACTTCAAATAGTTGTAACTCTCTCAATACTTATCAAATTTTCACAAGTGAGTAGTTGCTTTACAATACTCAAAATAATGTACATGTTGGAGCAAAAAGCTTTTGAAAATGACTATTTAAATAATAAATATGATCTCCACAAAATATGATGTTTTTTTGAAAAATGTATTCTAACTCTACCAAAACAACCCCACTTTCCTGATTTGATGCTCTGATACCAAATGTTATGAAGTTCTCATTAACAAAAATCATTCACCAATATGAAGAAATATCAAACATGTATACATAATAAACTCCACAATAACAATCCACAAAATAAAATAAAGATTGATAATACCCTTGAGGTAGGGCAAACACTATACAATATTTTTTATTGAAAGGAAAGCACTCCACAAGACCTCCAAGGAACCACGACTTCTAAAAAGAATACTTATTTTACCTTTAAATACTACCCACAGGCATATTTTCTATGACAATATTCCTTCATAGATACATATATAATTATATCATATTACTTTATACCTATTTTTAATTTGACATGTGATTTTCTTGGTAGGGCAAAAAGTATACAATATTTTTTATTGAAAGGAAAGCACTCCACAAGACCTCCAAGGAACCATGACTTCTACAAAGAATACTTTTTTTGCCTTTAAATACTACCCGCAGGAAAATTTCCTATGACAATATTCCTTCATAGATACATATATAATTCTATCATATTATTTTATACCTATATCTAATTTGACATGTGATTTTCCTTACCAATGACTAACGGTTACATAATGGTTACATATTCCATAACGGTTACCAATATACCTATGCCATTATTCTCATATCTATTTTCTAATTTTATGACTCATTTCAATATATCATACAATAATATATTATTAAACACCTATCTTCCTGGGTACTAAAAATTCTTTGAATTTTAATCCCTATCTTACTTATAATCCCTATCTTACTTATAGAAATGAAACCTATTTTTTCCCACGTCTTTCATCAAAAGAATTTCTTTGAATTTTTAAAATGACATTTAAATTAATATAGTTAATTAAACATTTTAAATTAAATTAAATTTTACTACGTTAAAGTTTTTGGCCTCTCTTTGAAAGGTTTAAGACTCAAACCCTATTTAGTATGAGACCCCTCAAAACCAATGTAAATTCTCTTTTATATATATATATATATATATATATATATATATATATATATATAAGATGCTTATATTTGTTTTTTCAATAAGATTAAACAAAATCCACTCATATTACATTATCTATTAAATATTAAGAATCCATACCAAATGTCCTTTTGGGTTTAAAGAATCCATACCAAATGTCCTTTAATATGATGCGTGTGGGCTATGCCGAGGACTACTTGTTTTTATTTTATTTTTTAATAAAGGTAATGAAACCATTAACAGGAATAAAGAAAAAGATGAACACGTTATAACATCTATCAAACTGTTCTAATTGGTGCTTTGTTAATACCCAGTTTACAATTCGACTTAAAACTTTTGTATGTGGTATATTTAAAGGTTAGTTTGATTGGTAAGTGTAAGTGTGGTTGAACATTTATTAAGAAAAAAATTTAGGTTCAAATTTTCGGAAAGCCAGTCCTTTTCAAAAATAATATTATGTTCAGAATCGTGTGAGTGAGGGTACGATCTCAGTTTCCATCTCACATCAATCAACAAAAACGAGGATCAACATGGTTTAAAGACCAATGACCAATTTTTTTTTAGTGGCGACTAACTCTATATAATAAAAGCTCCGAAAGCCCCTTTAAAATGACCATCAATCTGAAGTCACGTGTCTTTCTAAAAGCTCCGAAAGCCCTTCTCATTGATGTTGAAGTCTCTTGTGAGAAATCAAGATTCCATATCGGTAAGAAATGAGCGGTTTCTTCTCTTAATTTTCAATTCAATCATTCAGCATGCAGTGTAAAAGAACTTTTAGGGATTCCAACAATCTCTCAATTGGGTCCCTTTAGCTTCACTGGAATTCAAAGATGCGTAGAAAAACGGCTGTACTCTCTTTAAGCATTGCTGATGCATTTTATTGTGTTTTACGTGGCACCGAATATCGTCTGATTTGGAGAGATCTTTTTCTTTTCTCCTTTTTGATAAAGGCATTCTGTTTTCCATCATCTTTATGGCAAAAGCAATTGCGATTGCAAAGCTGGAATATATGTTGCACATAGTTTTTTATTCCTTTGATATTTATGTTAGAAAAATTAATCCTGATTTCATGTCGTTCGTTTAACTGCGCTTAGAAGTTGGGCGATGCCAAACTGCGCTCGCGAAGTTGAGCGTCCTGGAAAATGTTCCGACTTAACGCCGCACGTGTTCCTTGTCATGTCAGCCATTACTTCCCGCGTGCGAGGTTGGTGATTGGTTATTTTGTTCGTGCGTGGTTGTTGAATGGCTCATCCTCCCTTCCTATAAAAACCCCAGATTTCAGTCAACATGGAGTGAGATGCAGAAAGATGAGAAGAGCACTCAAAGAGCAACAACTTGGAGGGCAGCAGGGGATTCTAAAGAAGCGAGCATCAGTACAGAGTTGATGATGAAAGCAGCTTAGTGAGCAGAGTCGTTCACCTGGATCAACTCCGAGCAACAGTCTCAGGAGTTTAGTTTTGTCAGTTTATCCTACAGTCTTTCGTCTGCAAAAGTTTGTAAAATCCTCGGTTGAGGATCTCTGTAACCCATTTTCTATTAGACAAATATATCTTTGCCTTTGTTCCGGCATTCTGTAGGGTTTTGATTTAATTTCGTGTGTGCCTCTGTTTTTCTTATCTCTCTGCACAATGGTGTTGATTTCGTAAAATTAGTCTTTGCCTGAGAGCCCAAGGAAGTCTAGCAATACTGTATTTCGAGTGAGCATTTACTTAGCCAATTTTGGCTAAGTGTCAGGCTACTGCCTGACTTCGGGTGGAAATCCTTGTGTAGCCCGACTTCGGGGCATATAACTTGTGCTATCTTACAACAAAGTACTTAGCCATTTTTGGCTAAGTCCTCGTTGGGGCAATGGCACCCGTCTTCGGGAATTCTCCCTGCAACCCCCAACTTTAGGGGCATCGCCTGACTTTAAGGGCGCCACCCGACTTCGGGAGTGCCGCCTGACTTCGGGGCTTCTCTCCTACGAAGCCCGACTTTGGGGTCTTCGTTTTGCGCTCCCCGACGATTGAAATTCAAAATTCAAATTGGTATCACAGTTGTAGTGCCCTTGACGTGGAAGTTGAAGCATGGCTTCTAGCAGCAACCATTCATTGTAGTTGCAGATCCCACACTTCAATGACAAGAACTACTATTACTGGAGCATTCAGATGAAGTTCCTATTCAGATCTCAGGAGCTGTAGTAGTTGGTCAAGAACGGCCACCCAAAAACAGTAGATGCAACAGCTTTGGCGGCCCTCTCCCAAGAAGACAAGGACTTGTTGAAGGAGAACACGAAGAAGGACTAGAAGGCCCTATTCTACATCATGCAAGCGGTCAAAAAGACCATCTTCTCGTAGATTGCATCAGCCACCAAAGCGAAGCAAGCTTGGGAGATTCTGGCCTGCTCGTACCAGGTTACCAATAAGGTGAAGTTGGTAAAGTTGCAGATGCTCAGAAGAGAGTTTAAAAATCTACAGATGAGTGAGTCTGAGTCCATGAGCGACTTCTTCACCCAAATGATGGACATCATCAACCAAATGCGGTTGAACGAAGAAATCGTGCAAAGCCAGAGAATCATGGAGACGATTCTCAGAAGTTTGCCTACCAAATTTGACTCTGTCATGATTGCGATAGAGGATTCAAGGGATTTGACAACCCTCTCGACAAACGAGCTCATGTGTTCATTGCAGAAACATGAGCAGAGGCTGAGTCGTTCATCTCAGACCTCTTTGGAGCAAGCATTCAAGGCTCAGGTCTCATTTTGAACAACAGCTGACAAGACTCCCACCAAGGCGCCTCTAGTTCTCAAGGAGGAAGAGGCAGAGGTAGGCATAGAAAAAGCAACAATTTAGGAGGACGGTCAAACCCTAGTGATGGAGAGACCAACTACAACTTCCATCAGCAAGGAGGAAGAGGCAATGCTAAAAACCAGTAAGTCAGATCTAGTCAGAAAAAGGACATGTCAAAGATCCAGTGCTACTATTGCAAGAAATTTAGCCATTACATCTCACAATGTATAAAGTGGATGGCCAAGGAGAACTAGTAGCAAGCCCATTACATGGATGAAGCCAAAAATGTAGTAGGAGGAAATGTACTGTTAAATTGCAATATTGATGAGGAATACCAAAATAACGTCTGGTATTTGGATAGCGGGTGCAACAACCACATGATGGAGAATAAAGAAATGTTCTCACAACTGGATGAAATAGTCCAGTCTGAGGTCAAGATGGGGAACAATAGCAAAGTTCCCATGATGGGGAAAGGAAAGATCCTCATTCGCACTAGGAATGGCAAACAAAAGCAGATCTATGATTTCTACTATGTGCCTAGTCTAAAACACAACATACTGAGTGTTGAACAACTTTTGTAGAAGGGGTATACGATCCAATTCAAATATGGAGTATGCACCATCAGAGACAAGTCATATGGATATATTGCAACGATGGCCATGATGAAAAATAAGATGTTTTCATTGTAGATTTAGAATGAATTATTAATGTCTTTGAGTGTAGTTGTGAAGGATGCTACCTGGTTGTGGCATCTCAGGTTTGGTCACCTAAGCTTCAGTGGCCTAGATATGCTGCATAAGAAGCAGATGGTGAAAGGTTTACCCCTTATTGAGTAGCAAAACCAAGTTTACGAGGGTTGCTTAGTCAGTAAACAACATAAGGATTCATTCCCTTCCAGTCAGTCTTGGAGATCATCACATTCATTGGATCTGGTGCACTCACACTTCTACGGTCCAATGCAGACCAACACATTTTCTGACAACAAATACTTCTTGACTTTCATTGACAACTTTAGTCGCAAGACCTAGATTTACCCAATCAAGCTGAAATCAAAGGTGTTTGCCAAATTCAAGGAGTTTAAGGCTCTGGTGGAGAAATAGAGTGGATACCAAATTAAAACTCTCATGACGGATGGTGGAGGTGAATACATCTCCAATGAATTCCATAATTTCTACAAGCAACATGGAATTCGGAGGTAGCTCACTGCTAGATACACATCATAGCAGATTGACGTAGCTAAGAGGAAGAACCGAAC
Source organism: Wollemia nobilis (assembly GCA_028583015.1). Taxonomy (NCBI): domain Eukaryota; kingdom Viridiplantae; phylum Streptophyta; class Pinopsida; order Araucariales; family Araucariaceae; genus Wollemia; species Wollemia nobilis. The sequence goes on along the minus strand of JAQPPZ010016509.1, from coordinate 1,881,598 downwards.
CATCATGGAGATGACATGCAACATGATGAATGTGAAGGGATTACCGCATGAGTTCTGGGTAAAGGCTATAACATGTGCAGTCTATCTGTTGAACATATGTCCCACCAAAAGCGTGAAGGACAAAATCCCTCAAGAGGCCTCAAGAGATGTGAAGCCAAGTGTGGCTCATTTACGTGTTTTTGGGTGCATTGCATATGCACATGTTCGAGAAGAGAAGCAATAAAAATTGGATGATAGAGCTGAGAAGTGTATCTTCACATGATACAACGACCAAGCTAAGGCGTACAGGTTGTACAATCCTTTGAAGAAAAAGCTCATCATCAGTCGTGATGTGAAGTTTCCTTAAGATGAATCCTAGAACTGGAAATCAAAAACTAGCCAGCCTGAGCCAACAGTAGTGGAGTCTATGCACTTGGAGGAGGGCAATGTGCAGCCACCTATAGCCTTAAGTAGCAATAGCGATGCCAACAACAACACAACCACACCATCTTGATCGCCTACACTTGCAAGAAAAATCCAGAACATTATGATGCCAGCAAATACAAGGAGCTTGCAAGATATTTATGAGGCAACCCAAACCCATCAGGATGAAGAATACTTAGACTTTGCATTCTTTATTGAGGTTGATCCAGTGGAGTTCGAAGATGCAAGTCATAATTAGAAGTAGGTGAAGGCGAAGGACGAGGAGATTGAGGCCATTGAGAAGAACGATACATGGCAACTCGCAGATTTTCCATCAAGGAAGAAGACCATTGGGGTCAAGTGGGTGTATAAGATGAATTTCAATGCCCAAGGAGAAGTTGATAGGTATAAGGCCAGATTGGTGGCGAAGGGCTACAAGTAGAAGTCAGGCATTGACTACCATGATGTGTATGCACTCATAGCCCGACTTGACTCATCAGTCATTTTATGGAGACTCTGAATGACACACACTGGCAAGCAAGCAAGAGGATCCTACGTGATGTCAACGTGATGCAGAACCATGGTATTTCTTACACTAGACATGACCAATTGGAATTAGTTGGCTACACAGATAGTGACTGGGCTGGCAGTACCCACGATCGGAAGAGTACCTCCAGGTATGCTTTCCATATTGGATTAGTGGCAGTCTCATGGGCGTCTAAGAAACAACCTATTGTTGCATTGTCCACTACTAAAGCAGAGTACATCACCGCCACATCAGCCGCATTCTAGGTAGTTTGGCTGTGAAGAGTTCTAAGTGAAGTAAACCATCCTCTAGAGGATGTGACAACAATTTTTTGTGATAACAATTCATCCATTGCACTATTAAAGGATCTCGTGTTCCATGGCTGGACTAAGCACATTGAAATCCATTATCACTACATCAGAGAGCTGGTGAAGTTTGAGGAAATTCAGCTACAGTTTTGTAGATCTAAGGATCAATTGGCGGACATTTTCACGAAGCCTTTGAAGGAGGAGGACTTCAGCAGATTGTGATAGCAGCTTGGAGTCAAAGCCCTCATGAAATCAGGCTTAAAGGAGGGTGTTAGAAAAATTAATCCCGATTTCATGTCATCCGCCCAACTGCACTCTGAACTTGGGTGACGTTGGATTGCGCTCATGAAGTTGGACATCCTAGAAAATATTCTGACTTAATGCCACATGTGTTCCTTGTCATGTCAGCCATTACTTTCCATGTGCGATGTTGGTGATTGGTTATTTTGTTCATGCGGGGGTTGTTGAATGGCTCATCCTCCCTTCCTATAGAAACCCCAGTTTCTTCCTTCCTATAGAAACCCCAGTTTTCAGTCGACATGGAGTGAGATGTAGAAAGGTGAGAAGAGCACTCAAAGAGCAGCAGCTTGGAGGGCAATGGGGGATTCTAAATAAGCGACCATTAGTGCAGTTTTGATGATGAAAGCAACTCAGTGAGCAGAGTCGCTCACCTAGATCAACTCCGAGCAGCAGTCTCAACAGTTTAGTTTTGTCAGTTTCTCCTGCAGTCTTTCGTCTACAAAAGTTTGTAAAATCCTCGGTTGAGGATCTTTGTAACCCATTTTCTATTATATAAATATATATTTGCCTTTGTTTCAGCATTCTGTAGGGTTTTGATTTAATTTCATGTGCACCTATGTTTTTTTTATGTCTCTGCACATTAGTGTTGATTTCGTAAAATTAGTCTTTGCCTGACAGCCCCAGGAAGCCCGACAATACTGTATTTCGAGTGCACATTTACTTAGCCAAGTTTGGCTAAGTGTCAGGCTATCGCCCGACTTTGGGTGGAAACCCTTGTGCAGCCCGACTTTGGGGAATATAACTTGTGTTGTCTAACAACAAAGTACTTAGCCATTTTTGGCTAAGTCCTCGTTGGGGCAGCGCCGCCTGACTTCGGGAGTGACGCTCGACTTCGAGAATTCTCTCAACGATGGGAGCACCGCCCGACCTCGGGAGCACTGCCTGAATTTGGAGCTTCTCTCCCACGAAGCCTAACTTCGGGGCCTTCGTTCTGTGCTCCCGATGATTGAAATTCAAACTTCAATTTACATATGGTTTTCTTTCCCAATGGTGAAGAAATCTACATAGAAAAGAAGGCATCTTTTGGAGGAAAATTTGTATAGTTTTTTCAAGCCACTACGTAGTTCATTGGCGTGATTTAGATCAATATTACTGTAGAAGAAAATAATAATGCGAAAAGGCTTTAGTTTGTGATCTGTGACATGAAATCAACAGACGTCAATACAAGATATTCTTTGCTTCCACGATCCCTTGCCTGCAAAATAAATGGAAATATGACTAAATAGTATTCACTTTCTTCGTTATGTCAATTATTGAGCTTATTCTCAGCCAGACGTGAAGATCTTAAAGAAATGAAATACACAATCATTGATCAGGTGTAGTTTCAAGTAATGCTATCGAGTATGGAAAATGCAGTGTCCCACTCCGTAGGTATATTACACCCAACCAAGAGTGTTGAGCTAGATCTATAAGAAACAAAAATCCTTAATTCATCGACCCAATATTGTTTAATATAAAGTTAAACCATATTATATAGCCATGCCTTTGAATTAATATATTCAATGTAACCATGAGGGATCAAAGATTGAAACTTTGAAAAAAAAAAATGAAAGTGAAAATCTTCTATCTCCCTCCACTAAGCCCAACAGTGTACAGTGGACCATCTTGAACTTCAGAAGTTCAGAGTAATCTAGAATCATATTCTTAAGTTCTAGAACATCCCTAATCTAGCTATTTTGCTACAAATAATGTTTCAATATTTTGCACCTACGTCAATGATCTTTCTGATTTTAATACTCAAATTCGGAAATACTGCTATGGCCAAGAGATTAAAATTGATCTGGTTTCAAAATTGGAATAGAATAGCCATTGTCAGTCCTGTAAGTCTCCTAGTGTATACTTTCTTTCATTTTCCTCTTGATATGGATTGGATGCTCTGCCCATATCTAAGATTCTTGGGAGGAAGACACAGTAATGGCTTCAGAGAAATAAAAAAAAAGGCAATTTACAGTAAAGGGTTGAATAACGTTGAAGATCATTGTCCATATTAAAGGTGCAATAGTATGAAAGCACACTTTCAAATGGAATAGTATTAGGGTTCGTGTTAGGGTTAGAAACATGGGTATCATTTGAAGAAATTAACCTCCAAATGCCCGAAATCGCTCATGCGCATAGCGATATTGGGTAAAGCTCCACGATTTCTAGATATAAGGTCTGTGTTCAAAAGGGAACGATATTTTTACCACTCCTGAAAGCGTTATCGTACCTCAACGAAAGAGGGGAAACCTCAGCGAAAGAGAGGAAAATCTTCACTAGCCAGCGACGACGGGACGGCGGGAGTAAGGGAAAAACAAAATAAACTTCAACCTTCAAATCACCAAAATGTGATGAAAAGGGCACAAAGCTATTTTGAGAACCAACGATTGTGGGATTTTCCTAAAAGATGAAATAATAATAGGACAAAAGCTATTCATGCCCCTAGACCTTGGATGAAAAGCCTTAAATCGCTCTTCACCATGAGCGCTAAGGAGAAAAATGAGGATTAGTGAGCAAAAGGTGGAAATTAGAATAAGACGGTTTCATAGGGGACAAACCACTAAAGGACGAATGCATGTAAGACAAAGTAAATTTCCTTTTAGTGGTAAAGTCTAAAAATGTCGAAGATCGCTATTAAAATCAACAAATCCCGTAATCACTCAACATGGTGAGCGATAGAGAGAAAAATATACACCGACGAGCGATAAAGGGAAATAGACGAAGTTTTATTTATGCACGAGAAACTTACAGATCTTTCACCATTAAAGGCTTACAAACTTCTACAACTAAATGCAGGATAAAAAAAAATAAGGGAGATTCCGAAGCTGATGTTCGACTCTATCAGAATCATGCTCCTCTGTAATTCTTGCTATCGGTGTTTGCCCCAAACTTGCACTATTGTGCACTACTGTGATCTCACCCTCCGATCTATCTATTTTGAAAACACAAACTGTCTTTTTATAGCCTGTGGAAGGGAGGATAAGGATTGCCTTCTGATAGGCTTATCTTCTGACATGCTTAGGGTTTTTGACAGCCAAAGTAGGTTTACTGACCAATCGCAAAATTACAACAACTGAAATAAATGTGGTGATCAGATTTGTGGTTGTCCATGTTGTCAGACGTCAAGTCACTCCTGATAGAGTGATCCCTAGATCGCCATCACTGATGTGTTTTCCATGGCTTTGGTGCTTGTTTCGAGCGATAGCGAGATGGGGTCAGGTTTAATAATTTCAACACCCTCCTTTAAACCTGATCCCACAAGCCCTTTGACCCCTAACTTCTCACATAGTCTACTAAAGTCCTCCTCCTTCAAAGGCTTGGTAAAAATATCAGCTACCTGCTCCTTGGATCTACAGAACTATAGTTGAACCTCGCCTGACTTCACCAGCTCTCTGATGAAGTGATACCGAATGTCGATATGCTTCGTCCGCCCATGGAACACTAGATCCTTTGATAGTGCAATGGCGGAATTGTTGTCATAGAATACTGTTGTCGTGCCTTGCAGAGGATGGTTCAGTTCTCCTAGAACCCTTCGTAGCTAGACTACTTGGCATGCGGCTGAAGTGGCGATGACATATTCTGCTTCAGCAGTGGACAATGCAACGATCAATTGCTTCTTGGATGCCCATGACACTGCACCCGATCCAAGATGAAATGCATAATCGAAAGTGCTCTTTCGATCATCCGTGCTGCTAGCCCAGTCACTGTCAGTGTAGCCTATCAGCTCCAACTGGTCTTGCCTGGCATAGAATATGCCATGGTTCCTCATCCCATTGACATAGCGCAAGATGCGCTTGCCTGCTTGCCAATGTGGATCCTTTGGAGTCTCCATAAATTGACTGATGAGACTGACTCCAAACATCAAATCTGGCCGAGTTGCAGTCAAGTACATCAGACTGCCAACTAGCCGCTTGAACAAAGTTGGATCGATGCTTCTCCCAGAGTCCAACTTGCTCAAATTTAATCCCATGGCAACAGGTGTGATGGCAGGTTTGTTGTCCTCCATCTTGAACCGCTTCAGGACATCCTTCGCATACTTACCCTGAGAAATGAAGATGCCATCTGCTGATTGGTCAACTTCAATGCCAAGAAAATACTTCATCAGCCCCATATCTGTCATCTCAAACTCCTTCTTCATGGTTGTTCTAAACTGGTCAAACAAGACATTATTGTTGCCAATGTAAATCAAATCATCCACATAGAGACAGATGATTATGAGCTCCCTTGCTTCATTTGTCTTCAAGTACAGGGTATGCTCATATGGGCATTTTACAAACCCATTTTCTTGAAAATAGTCATCAATCCAAGCTGTACCATGCCCTAGGTGCCTGCTTCAACCCATACAGGGCCTTCTTCAGCTTGAGGACCTTGCCCTCCTATCCTTCGATCTCGTAACCAGGTGGTTGGTCTATGTAGACCTCTTCCTCCAAAACACCGTTGAGGAAGGCTGACTTGACGTCCATCTGAAACACCTTCCAACCCTATTGGGCTGCCAATGCCAGGATCATCCTGACTATGTCAAGTTGGGCTACAAGGGCATACACTTCATGGTAGTCGATGCCTGACTTTTTCTTGTAGCCCTTCGCCACCAATCTGGCCTTATGTCGATCCACTTCACCTTGGGCATTGAACTTGGTCTTATACACCCACTTGACCCCAATGGTCTTCTTCCCTGTTGGGAGATCCGCTATCTGCCACGTATCATTCTTCTCAATGGCTTCAATCTCCTCATCCATCACCTTTACCCATTTTTTATTTTGACTTACCTCTTCAAACTCAACTGGATCACACTCAGTAAAGAAGGTGAAGTCAGAATATTCTTCATCTTCATGATGACGGGTTGCCTCGTAGATGTCTTGCAAGCTCCTCATCTTCGTTGGAGTCCTCAAATTTTGAATCCTGCTTGCAATTGGAGGTGACCAGGATGGTGAGGTTGTGCTACTATTGGCATTGTTGTTCCTGTTAGAGGCTGCAGGCGGCTGTACATTGTTCTTCTCCAAATCAACAACCTTAACAACTACTAGATCAGGCTGGCCAGTGTTGGACTTCTAGTTCTAGGCTTCAACTTCCAGGAACTTCACATCATGATTGATGACGAGCTTCTTCATCACAGGATTGTACAGTCGATATGCCTTTGCTTCCTCACTGTATCCTGTGAAGATACACTTCTCCGCTCTATCATCAAGCTTCTTCCTCTTCTCTTCTGGAACATGTGCATATGCAATGCACCCAAACACATGCAAATGAGCCACACATGGCTTCACACCACTCTAGGCCTCCTGAGGAATCTTGTCCTTCACGCTTTTGGTGGGACACCTGTTTAGCAGATAAACTGCATAGGTCACAACCTCTACCCAGAATTCATGTGGTAATCCTTTTACCTTCATCATGTTGCGTGCCATCTCCATGATGGTTCTGTTCTTTCTCTCAGCTACACTGTTCTGCTACAGACGTGTATCTGGTAGAGAGTTGCCTCTGAATTCCATTCACTTTGCAGAAATTCTAGAATTCGTTGGAGATGTACTCTCCTCCACCATCTGTTCTTAGGGTTTTGACCTGGTAGCCGCTCTATTTCTCCACTAGAGCCTTGAACTCCTTGAACTTGCCAAAAGCCTCTGACTTCTGCTTAATGGCATAGATCCAGGTCTTCCGACTGAAATCATCAATGAAGGTCAAAAAATACTTGTTGCCGATAAATGTGGTGGTCTGCATCGGACCACAAATGTCTGAGTGCACCAGCTCCAATGGTTGTGATGCTCTCCAAGACTGACCAAAAGGGAACGAATCCCTATGTTGCTTTCTAACTAAGCAACCTTCACAAACTTGATTCGACTACTCAATAAGGGGTAAACCCTTCACCATCTGCTTCTTGTGTAGCAAATTCAGGCCACTAAAACTTAGGTGATCGAACCTGAGATGCCACAGCCAGGTAGCATCCTTCACGACTGCACTCAGGGACATCAAAGACTCATTATGAATCTACAACAAAAACATCTTGTTCTTCGTCATGGACACTATTGCGATTTGCCCATGTGCTTTGTCTCTGATGGTGCAGGTTTCATATTTGAACTGGATAGTGTGTCCCTTCTGCACGAGTTGTCCCACACTTAGCAGGTTGTGCTTCAACCCAGGCACATAGTATACATCGCATATTTGCTTTCTTTCGTTGTGCCTGGTGTGGATGAGGATCTTGCCTTTCCCCATCATGGGAACCTTGCTGTTGTTCCCCATATTCACCTCGAACTGGACTGTTTCATCCAGTTGGGAGAACATCTCCTTGTTCCCCGTCATGTGATTGTTGCACCCACTATCCAAATACCAGATATTCTTCTGGCACTCCTCCTCAATGTTGCAAGTCAACAGCACGTTTCCTCCTGTCGCATTTCCGGTTTCGTTTGTGTAATGGGCTTGCTGCTGGTTCTCCTTGGCCATCCGCTTTCTGCACTGTGAGATATAATGGTCGTATTTCTTGCAATAATAACATTGGACCTTGGACATATCCTTTTTCTGGTCGGACCCACCTTGTTGGTTCTTCGGTCCACCTCTTCCACCTTGCTGATGGAAATTGCAATTGGTCTCTCCCTCGCTAGGGTTTGACCTTCCTCCTTTTCCTTTCCCATGCCTACCTCTGCCTCTTCCTCCTTGAGAACTAGAGGCGCCATGGTGGGAATCTTGCCTGCCACTGTCTCGAAATGAGACTTGCACCTTAAAATCCTACTCCAGAGAGGATTGAGATGAGCGGCTCAACATTTGCTCATGTGTCTGCAAGGAACCCATGAGCTCGTCCATCGAGAGGGTCATCAGATCCCTCGACTCCTCGATTGCTATCACAATGGAGTCAAACTTTGTAGGTAGGCTTTTGAGAATATTCTCCATGATTCTCTGGCTCTGCATGATTTCTCCATTCAATCGCATCTGGTTGATTATGTCGGTCGTCTGGGTGAAGAAGTCACCCATGGACTCCATCTCTCTCATCTGCAGGTTCTCAAACTCCCTCCTTAGCATCTATAGTTTCACGAGCTTAACTTTGTTGGTGCCCTGATACGAGCTGGCCAAAATCTCCCAAGCTTGCTTTGCCTTGGTGGCCGATGCGATCCGTGGGAAGATGGTCTCTTCAACCACTTGCATGATATAAAATAGGGCCTTTTGGTCCTTCTTGGTGTTCTCCTTCAACAAGTCCCTATCAGCTTGGGAGAGGGTGACTAATGCTGCTACATCTACCGGTTTAGGGTAGCCATTCTCAACCAGGTCCCACAGCTCCTGAGATCCAAATAGGATCTTCATCTGGATGCTCTAGTAGTCATAGTTCTTGCCATTGAACCATGGGATCTACAACTACAAGTTGTTGCTATCAAAAGCCATGCTTCAAAACTCCATGGGATGACAAGTCTACTCTAATACCAATTTGAAGAAATTAACCTCCGTCGCTCACACGCATAGCGATATCGAGTAAATCTCCATGATATCGAGATATAAGGTTTGTGCTCAAATTCACTAAAACTATGTAGAGACGGAGGGGATATTTGAGTTTAATGAGCGACGGAGGGAACAATATTTTTACCACTCCTAAAAGTGTTGTCGTACCTCAGCAAAAGAGAGGAAAATCCTCACTAGCGAGCGATGACGGGAGTAAGGGAAAAATAAAATAAACTTCAACCTTCAAATCGCCAAAATGTGATGAAAAGGGCACAAAGCAATTTTGAGAACCAGCGATTTTGGGATTTTGCTAAAAGATGAAATAATAATAGGACAAAATCTATTCATGCCCTAAATCGCTAGACCTTGGATGAAAAACCTTAAATCGCTCTTCACCATGAGCGCTAAGGAGAAAAATGAGGATTAGCGAGTGAAAGGTGGAAATTAGAATAAGACGGTTTCATAGGGGACAAACCACTAAAGGACGAATGCATGTAAGACAAAGTAAATTTCCTTTTAGTGGTAAAGTCTAAAAATGTCGAAGATCGCTATTAAAATCAACAAATCTCGTAATCGCTCAACATGGTGAGCGATAGAGAGAAAAATATACACCGACGAGCGATAAAGGGAAATAGACGAAGTTTTATTTATGCACGAGAAACTTACAGATCTTTCACCATTAAAGGCTTACAAACTTCTGCAACTAAATGCAGGATAAACAAAAACAAGGGAGAGTCCGAAGCTGTTGTTCGGCTCTGTCAGAATTCTGCTCCTCTGCAATTCTTGCTACCGGCATTTGCCCCAAACTTGCACTGTTGTGCACTACTGTGATCTCACCCTTCGATCTATATATTCTAAAAACATGAACTATCTTTTTATAGCCTATAGAAGGGAGGATAAGGATTGCCTTCTAACAGGCTTATCTTCTGACACGCTTAGGGTTTCTGACAATCGAAGTAGGGTTACTGACCAATCGCCAAATTGCAACAACTAAAATAAATGCGATGAACAGATTTACGTCTATCCATATTGTTAGACGTCAAATCACTCTTGACAGAGTGATCCCTAGATCGCTGTCGTTGATGTGTTTTCCATGGCTTTGGTGCTTGTTTCGAGCGATAGTGAGATGAGTTCAGGTTTAATAATTTTAACATCATTAGCATGAATCTCAAAGTTCGGTATGTTAGGGGTGGGGATTTCAGGGATAGCTCCATCTATATCATATTATTGAACCACAAGTTTCACATTTTTGATAGAGAAGCCCATGATTCTTTTGGTATCTGAACAGAAGCTTATTTTATCTATGGTTCCATACATGATTGGTTCCTTCTTCATATTGTCTATTACAATGCCATTTCCAGTACAAGTAAAATATTTATCACTGTGACTCTTCGTGCAAACATTGGTTGAATTAGTGCATCCTTTAACAGTCTATCTTTGCATTTTAATGGATTGCAATCCAACACATTCTTTGGAAGATGTTAGTCTCTTGCTCAAATGGGTATTCTAGTAGTTCTTTACGTCATTATCAGTTTTTCCTGGGACGTGCCCTGCAATTAATGACCAGCTATCATTCCAAAGTGATGCAGGAGTATCCAACTGGTAATAGCCAACTAAAAACATAGTTGGAGATTTTTTCATGGAGGACTGGAAAATTATAAGCGTACAATTGGTAACCACTTTTAGAGATAGTAGATGATTTGTGTTTTTAGGAAGAAGTTAAATTTTTAGAAAAGTATGTGTTTTTAAAAAAGCTGGATTTCTTGGAAAAGAAAAAAAAAACTCTAAGTCTTACTTTTGAAATTTTTTGGCTGCTTATCCTTATAAATAAAGAGGACTTTTATTGAAGAGAAGAGAACATCAAAGGAATTTTGAGGAATTGACACTTTATGAAGAAATTAGAGGAGGTTTGCTATGTAAAACTTTAAAGGAAGAAATTAACACTCGATACAGTGCTTGTAGGAGGTTTGTTATGTAAAACATCAAAGGAATAAATTAGCACTTTTTGCAGTGCTTGTAAGAGGTTTGCTATGTGAAATATCAAAAAAATAAATTGACACTTTGTGTAGTGCTTGCATGAGGTTTGCTTTGTAAAAACCTCTAAATACGGATATTGGTACTCAGAGGAGTGCTTGCATATGTGTAAATGGGAAAAAAAAAGGAAATAACTCATTCCTTTATAAGGTGTACTCTTTATATGCTAAATTAATTTTATTTGTATTGCATATGCATTATTATAGTTTTCTCACGTTACTTGTAGGGGATAAGAGGGGAAGATGGGTTGTAATGATTGTATTATATTTCTCCTCCACATTATTAAAATTCAAATATAATATATTTATATTTTGGATAGATTTTTTACATCTCATTCGGTTTCGTTGATAGATATATTTATAAGAATTTTTACTTAGTGATCAAAAATTCTGTTAAGTAAAATCTCATAGAATATCAATATAAACCTATTTAAACTTTATTTAAATTTATAATGATAATTTTCAAGTAAAATTTTAAAAAATATTCATGTTAATTAAAACAACAATGATATATTTTTATTGGAACCAACAATTATATTCAATAAAAATAAAAAAGGTTACAATAAAAAAGAAGATGGAAAAAACATAGCTCGAAATGTAAGGCAACTCAAACAATCAACACTATAAAGATGAGGTTTGAGGACAAAAATAAAACCATCCTTTAAAAGGGCAAATAAACAACATAACTAGGAAAAGGATCAAACCTTGCCATTGGCACTGATAGAATGACTTGAGGCTAGAATACGTCACCCCTTGAGGCAGATGGAGTTTAGGCAAAACTCTGCTAATAGTGCACGGAGCTTCACTTGATAAGATTTATCAAATGCACCAACTTACAAGTCAACATGGAAGCCTATGAATAAATCTGAATAGTAACAATAAAAAATACCATAATATTTACATGTATAAAAAATTGGCTAGAAATTAAATCTCCATAATAGACAACAACATTTCTAACTTTCCAATCAAAATAATTATATGAAATTTATTCATAGAACAGAAATATAAATAGGCCAACAAATCAAGTAAAGATGTTCCGTTCTTTTCTCTTTTTCTATCTATAATCTTATGGGCATTAAGCAAACGAGGCAATTGTCCTTTTTAAGGAGTTCCTTTATAGAGAAAGGGTAATTTTAGATTAAAGAGAAGGTTCTTTCTTAAAAAAGAAAGAGGTTTTAAATAGAGAGCCCACTCCTACATTTTAAATATTATAACGGAACTCTCCCTAAACTTTTAAGAATTGAACACTCTACTCTAGCTTTTTGTAGGCATATTAAAAACCTTACGTTTAACCCTCTTAAAAACAAACTTAGAAGAAGAGGCCTAACATTGGTGGAACTACTTGTTAATACATATGTAATAACTTAATATACATTTGGTTCAACACACAAAAGTATAGAAGGGTTCTCCAAGAAGAGTAATGCTACAGAGGCAATAACATAGATGTGGAAAGAACACACTCTACCTTTGTCATTTTAAGGAAAGGGGACCTCTCCTCTGTTACTAAAATAGTGAGGTGAGTGGGAAAGCATCAATTTCGAGTATCGATATGAATATCGAAGGTTGGAATCCTTCTACTCTAGTGGAGTGCTACCCCTCTCAGTGCCTAGTTACTCGCGGGCCAAAGGCGGAGAGTGGACTGATCCATATGTGCAACCAGAGTTTCCCATGGACCTCTCTATCTAAAACATGCCGAAGCTTTATTTTTTTTATTCGCCCCACCCAAAAGAAAACGACTCTTTTCCACCCCACCTGCTACCTCAAAGTTGATACTCAGTTGTTTTCATGGACTTGAAGTCTCTTATGAGAAATCAAGTTTCTTATGGGTAAGAAATGGGCGGTCCATTTCTTATCTTGCTGTTATTCAGCATGAAAGAAGAACTTTTACGGATTCCAACAATCTCTAAATTAGGTCCCTTTAGCTTCATTGGAATTCAAAGATGTGTAGAAAAATGGTTGTACTCTCTTTAAACATTGCTGATGCATTTTATTGTGTTTTGCGTGGCACCGAATATTATCTGATTCGGAGAGATCTTTTCTTTTCTCCTTTTCGGTAAAGGCAGACTGTTTTCCATCGTCTTTATGGCAAAAGCAGATAGTGATGTGACAGTGTTCATTGCGATTGCGAGCTGGAATACATGTCGCACATAGTTTTTTATTTTATTCCTTTGATATTTACATATATTTTTCTTTCCCCAAGGTTGAAGAAATTTGCATCTTTTGGAGGAAAATTTGTATAGGGTTTTCAAGCCAATATACAGTTCTTAGGCGTATTTTAGGTCAATATTACTGTAGAAGAAAATGATAATGCGATAAAAGGCTTGAATTTGTGATCTGTGACATGAAATCAACAGACGTCCATGCAAGATGTTCTTTGCTTCCATGCTCCCTTCCTGCAAAATAAAAGGATATATGACTAAATAGTATTCACTTCCTTCATTATGTCAATTATTGAGATTATGCACTGCCAGACTTGAAGATCTAAAAGAAATGAAATACACTTTCTTCATTATTGAGCTTATTCACTTTCTTCATTATGTCAATTATTGAGCTTATTCACTTTCTTCATTATGTCAATTATTGAGCTTATGCACAGCCAGACGGAATATCTAAAAGAAATGAAATACACAATCATTGATCAGGTGTTGAACGTCTAGTTGATTTGTTTCATTTAATGCTATCGACTAAAGGGTTGAATAACGCTGAAGATCATTGTCCATATTAAAGGTGCAGAAGTAAGAAGCACACTTTCGAAGGGAACGGTATTAGGGTTCGTGTTAGGGTTAGAAACGTGGGTATCATTAGCATGAATCTCAACGGTCGGCATGTTAGGGGTGGGGATTTCAGGGACAGCTCCATCTGTATCATAATATTGAACCACAGGTTTCACATTTTCGGTAGAGAAGCCCATGATTCTTTTGGTATCTGAACAGAAGCTTGTTTTATCTGTGGTTCCATACATGATTGGTTCCTTCTTCAGATTGTCTGTTACAATGCCATTTCCTGTACAAGTAAAAGATTTAATACTGTGACTCTTCGTGCAAACATTGGTTGAATTAGCGCATCCTTTAACAGTCTGCCTTTGCATTTTAATGGATCGCAATCCAGTAGTTCTTTACGTCGTTATCCGTTCTGCCTGGGACGCGCCCTGCAATTAATGACCATCTGTTGTTCCAAAGTCATGGAAACAGTTTCATTGACTCTTTTAACAGCCAAATAATATCAGTGACTCTAGCTAACACTATTAACTTAAAGAATGAGAAAATATGAATATCTTACTGATAAAATTCGATTTTGCTTACCTGTTTCCCAAGAGCTTATGAAGTCTTATAAATAAGGTCTTCTTCGTCAGGTGAAAAGTTGCTCCGCTTAATATCTGGGCGAAGATAGTTCATCCACCATAGTCTACAGCTCTTTCCAAGCTCTTTCCACTACGCTTCAAACCTGTAGAAAATATGTATAAGGTTTAAACCCAACTTAAACCTAATTTTATGTAAAAAGACTTCAAAATTAAAAAAATAGATTATAATTATATTATTAATATTTCATGAGAGTATTGAGACTATAGTTGGTTTTTCAAGAGTTATTATATTGTCAAGCTAATATTTATAACCTCTTATCGAAGGAACACCGCACTATGATAGTATCTGTGTTTTAAAAAACATCTTTCACTCAAATGAAAAGTCTAACCTGCACTTTTGGCAAGAGCACGCCAGCTTCGTCCTCCATTAGTTCCAACAAATTTACACAACAGAATATCCTCCTCTGGTGTCCAAGGCCCTTTGGTAAGTCCATCCTTTCCAATACGACCCATAATTAGCTGCCCTGACCTTTGTCACTCTTAATTCAAAAGAAACTTGCAATCAACATTTGGGGAAAAAAAGCATCTTGAAGAGAGGTCGATAGTAAGGAATTAAGATCTACTGTAAAGTCCCACAGTCGTTGATGTTCGCAGCAGGTGGCTTAATATAAAATGCTTTTACAGAACATATGGTCCTCGTGCAAAGGCTTTTTGTCTGCCAGCTGGTGCGAACAAAAGCTACATAAAAAAGGAGCGAATTCGTACATTCGGATATTTCCGATTGAAAAGTGCAGATCACTTGCTCCTCTATTTTTAGTCATCGTCAATTATTTTCTTCGTCCACCGTCTCTTTTTCAGTCATCGTTCAATTATTGTCTTCGTACATTCGGATAAGACGGTCTCTTTTTCAGTCATCGTTCAATTATTTCCTTCGTCCACCGTGCTATGAAAAAGGATTATAGCGCCTCTATATAAAAGTTTATATAACAGTTTTATATAAGAACACTGTTGAGAGACAGGGTGTTCTCCACAATGAACACGATTTTCCTCTTCCGTTCCTTGCTTCATAGTTTTAATTCGTTAAAGTTTCTTCCGTTCCTTGCTTCATAGTTTTAATTCGTTAAAGTTTTATGCGTTTATTATTTTAAGTTACATTTTAATCATTTTTGGTTGGCATTTTATTTTAGTGATTTTTAGTTATAGGGAGTGATAAATTATAGGGAAGAAAGTTTCTATTGCTATACTCCAAAATATAATCTCAATTATGTTATCAATTATACTTAACATTACTTATAATTTTAAAAATAAAATACATTAATTAATCTTAACTTCTACCAACTATTTAATTAAAATTAATGCTAATGTGCATTATTGTAGTTAGTTTTGTCACTTTACTTATAGGAGTTAAGAGAGGAAGATATATTGTAATGGTTGTATTATATTTTTTATAAATTATAAATAATAATAAATGTAGAAGATATATATTTGGATAGATTTTTATATTTTATTAAATTTTGCTCATAAATATATTTATAAGAATTGTTAGTTGTTTAAAAAAATTAGTGACTAAAAATTTTGTTAAGTAAAATTTAAGAGTATGTCAATATAAACCCATTTTTTTATTTGTGGAAAACATCCTAAAAGGATGCCACTTTCGGGTAAGACCCAAGGAGGCAGGGGTAGTCAATATAAACCCATTTAAACTTAATTCAAATTTATAATGATAATTTTTAAATAAAATAACAAAAAAAAAACATTCAATAATATGTTTTAAAAATAGTCTAAAAATAAATATATAAATATGAAATGATATATATAAGTTTATTAAGTTTATATAGTTTTCCTATTTTCCTTAAATTAGATTATTATTATATATATATATACACAATAAATAATTACAAAAAAAAAAATTAAAATAAGATAATTGATGATTTTTTAAATAAGTTATGTGTGTTTTTTATTGGGGACCACTCTCATTAAAAAAATAAAACATTTTATTGCTTGTATTACAAGTGGTTTAATTTGTATTTTTATAAAGATATTTTTCATTTATCTTTCTCAACAATATTCATCGTCAACTGAAACTACTAAAATTCAACATTATAAATGATTAAAATATTTGTTATTTGCTTTTTCATATCTACAAATATATTTTCAATAACAACTTGATAATTTCTTTTTCTTTTTTGTAAGACTTTTTTTATGTCCCTAATATTCCAAGATTTTTTTTTTTTTTGAATATACTTTTTCATTTTTATCAACACTTTTTATTTTAATTTGTGGGTTTAGCCCACTTCTTTTGAATACCTATTATACTTCCTTTTGTTTTCCCTTATCAATATATTTTTAAGTTTCTCTTTTTCTGTTTTTATTGGGTCTTCCTCTCTTTTTTCATTCCTGTTAACACTTTCATTTTCACCAATCTCTTCATATTTCTCATAAGGCTCATAAAAAAACTTATTATAAATCATTTTGTATTGCTTTAAAGGATATTAAGTATAAGGAATAACCTCAAAAGTACATTCTTCTTTATTTTGTTGACTGTTGTGTAAATATTAAAGTGAAAGGATGCTCTTCTATAGCAATCACCTTCTTATGTTGCCCTAAAAATACCAAATTGGTATGAATTTCCTCCATCCTCATTTATTTACTATATTTCTCTTAAAATCTTAAAGTATAAGGGATAATATATGCAACACTTCCATTTTCATTATCATAAGAGAATTTTATACTACTTGAGGAAAATGAAAATGATTTACATAGAATAAACTTGACCTCTTCTTTCATATTTGTTTGAGAATTTTCCTCCATATATTTTTTTGCACCTTTAATTCCTTCTAAACTTGAACTTGCATTTGTATTTTCTCATCCTTTATATCCTTGTTTATTTCTTCTAATGATTGATCCAAGTGAGCTATAGTGGCCTTTTTCCATATGATGTTCAAGATAAGATTTCTTTTCATATTATTTTGGAGTGGAATATCCTTGATATCATGAAGATAGTCAATCCCTCCATGAATTATCTTAGGAAATTTCAATATTATTTAAATCATCCTTATTGACAAGGTGATATGGAACTCTAAAAAGTGTAACCCACACCAAAATTTATTAATAGTTGTTGTCTCAATAGCAAAAATGTCACTCCATGGTCTTAAATAAATGGTATCTCTCCCATAAACCATTGACCAGCACCCATTTTTTATAACTATTTTAAAAACTAGAAAATATGACGAATAAAAACATTTAGGAAGAAAAGTCATAGGGTAATTTGAATTCAATCCCCACTACCACTTGATCTAGTTTCGAATATCTAAAAACCATGGCTATATCCATCAAACTTACATATTAACTCTCTACTTTTAAGAATAATTATATCCTACTAGGTCATCTCATCCTTGATAATCACTTTAACATCTTCTACCTAGGTCAGACTTGTCATATATTTACTCTTCTTCTTATCTCCAAATTGGACATCCATACATATTTGCTCTTCTACTTATACTTAACTTGGATATCCATACATCTAGCTAAGGAATCCTAACTTTCCATTAGAGATTTTAATATACTACCTACTTTATATGTTACTTATTAGTTGAAAGAATGGGTTTTGAAATAATCACCAAACCTTATTATAAAAGGAATAGCTAACACCCTATTAGGGAGAGGGATGTTAGCAATCTAAATAGAGACCAACATCTAGAACTCAAATAGGGGAAACCAACACAACCACCACTAGGACAAAAACAAAAACAATAGATAGATAGAAGGAAGACCAAACAATCTACAACCAGCCCCCATAACCCATATAGATCAACCCACGTAGGGATACCCATGCACATAAAATAACCAAAACAAAGACAAAAAAACTTATAAATATCCATTAAAAATAGGCCCCTGACCATTAGTGTTAGTTGATATTTGGGTTGTCCTTATTAGGGCCCTCCAAAATATGATCCACCTATCCCAAGCTCAACATATATATCTCAAGTCTTTGAACCATTGGTCCTTGGCACAAAATCCTCTCTCTAAATAGTTAGACCATCTTGGTTCAACCTCAAATTTTTTAGAAAATCAATCGATTTATTACCTTCCCTATGCATGTGCTTGACAACCACATTCTCAAAGGCCTAAAGGACTAGTTTTTCCTTATTGATCACATTAGCAATAAAATGACTAGGATTTTGAGAATATTTACTAGATTTATGATATTAAGGGAATCACCCTAAATGATGACCTTGATCTACTCGAAGCCACTCAACAAAGAAACCCCTTGAAAGAGAGTACAAGCTTCATAAAAATGACTCAATTGAGGTCCTAGCTTCTCCACAAAGGTGAGAAGAAGTTCATCGCTATTGTTCCAAATCAAACCACCTACACCTACCTCTTCTGGGTTACCCTTGGAGGCCCCATAAAACTTGAATTTAATCCAACCTATAGGGGATGGTTTTGAGGAAATCCGTCTTCTCCCACTCGAATCCAAATGGATAGTAGACCTACAAAATTAAAACCCCTAAGCACACTCCAAAGCTAATTTCCTAGTAGAGAAACTTGAGTCCAAAGAGATGGCAAAGACGTTCTCCACTACTACTGCAATGGTCTTAGCATAGATAGTCATTTTTTGAACCCCTCAAATTATTTTTCTTCAAGATACACCACATGATGTGAGCCAATTTAAATCTCCAGAACTGATGAAGTCAAGAAGAAAATACGGGAGGATCCCACTGGTATAAAAGATCAAATATTTGAAAGGGGAACACCCAAAAGACACTAACCAAATTGAAAAAAGAGTAGACAATGTTCTTAGAAAATGGGCACAAAATAAAAACATGTTGTATCGACTCAACATCCAAGCCATAAATGTAACACCAGTTTGGAATAATCATACCTTGGGATTACATATTATCTACGATCAATATTTTATTCTATATAACAAGCTATAGAAAAAAATTTACCTTAGGGATTAATCCCTTCCACCAAACCAATTTGCTCAGGAACCAAGGGGGACCAAGGTTATCCAAGAGGAAATATTTCAGAAAAATTACTCCTAAACTTTTTGCTCTCTGAAAAATATTATCAGCTTCATCAATACATTTGATGACTTGGAACTTCAGGAGGTCTAAGTTAATACATAATTGAGATTACTCCTAAATAATAGATTAAATTTAAATATGTAAGTTTTGGTATTTTTTTATAAAGAATTTATAAACTCAAAAGTCTTCATTAATAGATGTACATAAGAAAAACTTAACTAAAGTTAAAAATTAATATCATTTATTTAAAATCTTATAAGAATTCTATAATTTCAAAATTATAATAAAAATGACTTCAAAATTTATATTTCATCCATAAATATGTATTGGATAAAATTTTCAACACCTTAATAATTTTATACTAATGAAAAAAAAGCATGCAATTAACTAAATAACTCCCATAACATTATATTGCCTTAAGTATGAATTGGATTACATGTTAAGGTTGTATGTGCATGTGGGTAAGGTTGCATACAATGCAAATATTTGAATTTAGGGTAATATGTATTTAAGGCTATGAAGGTGCATGGGATGCCATGTTATGAGGATATAAATACAATGAAGTGCATGTTATTTTTTAAATAAGTTATATGTGGATTCTATTGGGGGCCACTCTCATCAAAATAACCAAATATTACATTTGTCGCAACATACATTTTTTATCACATTTTTTTCATTTTTTCTCTTCAATATATTCTTCAACTTCCTCAAAGTGCTATGTTTCCACAATCAATTTCTTGACATCATTTCGATTAAGATATAAAATCTCACTTGGCTATTTGCCTTTTAAAATTTAAATTTCACCAAGACGAAGACCAACACCACAACTACCTATTTTCCTTCTCTATAAATATGCTCACACATCCAAGAGATTGCCTCTAGTAGATGATGAAAATCAATGGTAATATTATTTTTTATCCAATATCCAGATTTATTTTTTTAATAGCATTGATGATAATTTGTGAATCCCCCTAAATTGAAATATATTTCCATCCTTTTTCTATTTCAATTTTAATCCCTTTAAGAAGTGCCCTAGCCTCTGCATAGTTTCTAGTTGAAGTTTCATATGATTATAAATAAGCGAGGATATTTTTTCCTTCATTATTTCTAAAAACATCATCTCCACTAGCTTTTCATAGATTTCATTTAGAAGCACCATCAAAATTAATTTTAATAAACCCAATTTCTGAATATTTTGATTTAATTCTATAATCATAAATAAATCTTCCATGTATGTTCAAATCCTATAGCTAAGTTATTAGCACCTCTTTATTTACAATTGAGACTTCCCATCATGAGCACCATATTTTTAGACATTCTACAAGAGAGGCCATACTATGGTTCCAAACTTGACCATGATTTTGAGATTTATTTTAAAAAATTGTTATTCTTTTCAAGCCATAAATTTCAACAAATAATGGTAGTGCCAATCCTCCAAAGAATACATAATGCTTTAGCTTTAAAATAATTAATTCAATATCTCATCAACTCTTTCAATATTAATGGAGCTACCCAATATAATTTCATATTTTTTTTTAAATAATCCTAATTGTGTGAGTAAATGGACAATGAAGAAGTAAATGGTCTGATGTTTCTAAATCCTTCTCACATAAGGCACATATAAAGGGTCCATAACATACTATTCTTTTTAGACTCTCTCCTCTAAGAATATTACTTTCAACTACTAACCAAAGTAATGTCAAGGCCTTAGGGAGAGCCTGTAATGATCAAATATTCTTCCAAGGAAAATTTTTGGAAGAAGAAACATTTTATTGTTCTAATTCTTGATATCCCAACTTGACTAAGTATCCACCATCCTTTGATAAATATAAAATGAACTCATCGTTTTTGTGTAAAAATTAGAAAATAAAACTTTTGAAGCATCTTTTGAAGTTCATCTATAATTTATTTGACTTACTCTCTTTCAACTAGGTTATTAAAATAAATCCATGATTTGAAGTTATTGCTCATAATAATATGGTATAGTCATGCTTGAGGTAAAGGTTATTATTTTGAGTTAGATATAAGAGGATAAGGCTTCAACCAAGCACCAGACCAAAAATTTGCATAACTAGACCATTGACTAACCATCTAATATATTTTTTTATCAATTGCAAAATCTTTGATATAAAGTTCCACGTTGACGATCCTTTGATTAGAGTTATTTTCATAAATAATTTAATTGCATAAAGATATTTTTTTGAATTAATATTTTTACCCAATTCTTTCCTTGATCTCTGAATAATATCCACTTAAGATTTGCTCCTAATACCAAATTCATAAGTCTACAATTCCACAAGCCTAATCATCCAATATTCTTTCCTTTACAAACTCTATCCCACTTACAAATATTAAACCTAAATTTTCCCTCAGAACCTTTCCTTATAAATTCTCTTCGATTTTATAAATTTTTGATGCTATACCTATTGGCAATCTTGAAAGTGACATCATATAAATAGGAATGGATTGCAATGTAGTCTTTATGAGTTGTAGCCTTCCTACCATGGTTAGGAACTTACCTTTCCAACTTTCAAACCTATCTTTCATTCTAGAAAAAGAAAGATTTAAAACTCCTTTTTATTTCCTTTATCAAAAAAAGGAATACCCAAGGAGGTTGATGGATAATTTTCAATTTTAAACCCTAAAATAATCACAATAATTTGTTGTGAATCTAGGGCAGTATTTATGAAAAAATATTGATTTTTTTAGTATTTACCAATTTTCCAATAGTCTTCTCACAGCATAATAATATTTATTTAAAATCCATGTCCTCACTGACAAAGGGATGGCCCAAAAATAAAAGTATCATCAACAAATTAGAGATGAGATTTGGAGGGACCATTTTTTATGAGTCAAATACCTTTGATTTTTCCTTGCATTTTTTCCTTTTAAAAGGCTCTCCTTAATGCTTCCACAATAATAATCAATAGATAAGGAGAAATTGGATCACCTTGATGAAGTCCACAAGATGACGTGAAGTAACCAACAAGAGAACAATGATAAAAATAGAAATTTATGCAGTGCTATAACAACATTTAATCCACTCACACCAACTATAATCAAAGTCAATTTTTTTTAGAATAGCATGTAAAAAATTCCAAGAAACCCTATCATATTCTTTATTCATATTTAATTTCAAAAGCCTGCATTATTTTTTCATAGAATGAAGAGAATGTATGGTCTCTTGTGTAGTAATTATTTCCTTAAAATAAAATTTTGACCATGAACAAATCCACTTTGTTCCTCTGAGATAAGACAACCTAGAATGTCCTTCAACCTGTTTTCCATAATGTTTTAAATGTTTTTATAAATCATATTACAAAGGCTTATTCGATAAATTTTAAAAATATTCTATGTTACCTTTCTTGGGAACCAAGGTAATAAAATTAGAATTGATATCAATTATTATAGCCTTCCTTTTTTGGCCTTTTCAATTGCAACTAACATATAACTCATCAGTAAATACGAAAAACATAGAAAGAAAATTGTGATGATGAATATTACATTCTTTGGTACATGCTAATGTATCCCATGGTACCTTGATATTACAAATGTAAATATATAATATATTAGGGTTGAGTCTATAGTTTATATGTGTAACTTATATTTCCTTTTATGTAAGTGTTAATATGTAGAAAATTCACAAGTGTCATGTATGTAAAGTGAGAATGTGCACAAGTTTCTTAGATTAGGAGTGCATGTAGAACTGCACAAGTGTCATAGATTCAAGTATGCATGTAATAAGAAAGTGAAGAGTCTAGTACAAAAGTGGCAAGATGATAAGCCAAAGGTCATGGGACTTGTGATATGGAGATAAATAGTCAAGTACTTGAAAAGTCACATTACTATGGCTATATTATGGAGATAGTTCTCCATGAAAACATATATAATCTAATATCTGACAAATTGTAAGAGGAATATATAGAAAATTTAATAAAGCTTGTATAAATATTTTGAGCAATTAATATTGTAATTTTTCTTCATGCTTGTACATGAATTATTTTAGCCATTGGCATTCATATTTGATATTATAAATAAATTTTATTTCATTATCATATTGATATTGACATAAATATTAGATTGCTCATATATATTATTATACTCTTCAGTATTGATATTTTCACCTTTAATATTGTGGTTTATTTATATTGGAACCTACGATATTATGTGGTAATTAGGCTTAAAATCTAACAATGTCATCAAAGCTACCACTTAACTTTATCCATTTTTATAAAGTTACATTAGCCACCTTAATATTGGAGCCTATCCACTTTGATAATAGTGAAGACTGTGACTCTATTTTTGAAGGATTGATTGAGTAAAGATTGAGGGGACAAGGAATAGTCACCTTAATTTGAAAGTTAGGGTCTCTCCATATGGTTGACAGAAAACCAGTGAAGACTAGGACTTAACTAAGATTTGACTAAGGGTCAACTTAGTAGAAAATTTGAACATTGAAAGAAATAGCTAACTCAAACAAAGTTGGAAATTTAGGGACATTCAAAGTCACCATAATAATATTAAGGATTATCTAGAGAAGAAGAGGAGAATCACTATTGAAGATTGAGAAAGAACCAACTCAAAATAAAGTTGGTCATTTGGAGATATTCATAGTCACCCTAACATTAATATTGGATTCTATAGAAAGGAGGAGAATCATATTTGGTTCTTAGGTGCAACCTAATACATTAGATGTAGATTCTAGATATTGTAAAAATATTTTAATTAGATAGAGGAATATCATTGCAACCAGAGATTTAGAGCATCTAAGTCTCTTGGAAATAGTGTAATAGTTAAAATTTTAGAGAAGAGAAGCAATATAAAACAAAGAAGAAATAAAGCACAAAGAAGAGAATAAGGAAGTATTATAAGATTTCTAGGAGGGTTATGCATAAGGGATCGACCCCAAAATATATTTATAAAAAATTGGTGAATCAATTTCAAAATCTAGGTGAATAGTGTCCAAACGCATGTAGAAGGTTCACTATTATTAGGGGTAATGTTGGAAATTTAAACTTAAAATGGTCAAATTATTATAAAATTGGGGTAAATCGACCCAAAAACAAATTGCACCTAGAAATTTTTGGCTAATGGGCCCTGGTCAAGGGTCCCAAATATTAGCCAATTCCAAATTTTGAAAATCCTAATTTTAGCCAATTTGACGATAAATACCCGTTATGCATAACCCTGCTTCCTAGGATATATTGAAGAACTAGATAGACTAAAAATATCTTTATATCAATTGTGTCTTAGTTGTGGATCAATGTTTGAAGCAAGTTCTTCAAGGGTGATATTGATTACAACAGTGATGAAAAGAGGCAATAACATAAAGGTCAATATAGAGGCTATCTAAGAGCATAACACTATAGCCAATTAGATGCTAATATTCAGATATTCAAGTGCTATTATATGGTAAATCACTATCAAGATTCAAGCACTAGTTAGGTGCTAGTCTTCAAAGAAAAACAAGAAGACAAACACTTTCATATTAGGAAAGGTAGAAGATAGTAGATACCTATTATTCAAGGAAGAATAGAAGATATTAGAACTCAAGAAAAAATCTATAAGAGAAAAGACTTCAGGCACTAAGGATAAAATAAAAGTGATATAGGGTGCTAAGAAATCAGAATCAAGTAGCAAGATACTAACCAATAAGATAATATTGAATGTTGTCTAGATTATAAAATATTATAGAATGTACTATTAGGTAGACTAGATAGAAACAACAATGTGAAAATGTTCTCAAGAACAACACTCCATCAAGAAGAATTTCAAGCTCTAATAAGTAGCAATCTAAAGTGCAAAGCAACATCTAACCACCAGAAGAGAGAGATATTCAAAGAAGTAGAATTTGGTCACCACCAATATAGAGATATTTGGTCACAACGAACATAGGAGCATTCTGTCACCACCTACATAGAGACATTCAACCATCACCATAAGAGATATATATAGCCATATCCAATGCATAGATATTTGGCCACCACCAAAAGAGAAAATAAAAATGTCTAGCCATATCTAGTATATAAACATTCAACCACCACTAGAAGAGAGAAGAAAGACACCTAGCCATCTCCAAAGGAGAGATGTTTGACCACCAACAATGGAGAAACATTTAATTAGTGAAGAGACTTTCAATCACCATCTAAGGAGAGATGTTTGGGAACCTCTAGATGTGATACATTCCATCAAAGGAGAGATTTTACTAATAGTAGAAAAAAGGTTCAAAAAATATCTAGAGGAGAGAATAATAGTGTAGCAATAGATGGTGAAATCAAAAGGATTGGGTTCCAATAATTTCCAATCATTTGACAAATGTTAACAAACAATCCTTACTCCTACAATAGACTATACGCTTAGCAGTCTAGGTAAGATTTTTAGGCATTAGATTATATTCTTGGAGCATAATAAATCTATGGAGAGAAATAAAATTTAAACTTGGATTTTGAAAAGTTAGGTGGAGTAATAAGGTTTAGACATTCTTAATTAAGATTTTTTTAAAAACCAACTTTAATTTGAATTTATGTTTTTAGATATGGAGTGATAAGGTTTACCACTTAGATTTAATATTTTAAGGTTTGAAGGTTTTTAAAAATTTTAAATATTTTCAAAGGTTGAAGATTAGAAAGTTTAAAAGTTTGAAGAATTAGAGTTTTTTGGAGTTAAAAGGATTTGAGTAGTTTTCTAAAGTTTTTTAAAGAGTGAAGTTTTTTAGTTTGGATTTATTTAAATATTTTGAATATTTTGAACATTTTAAAAAAATTGAAATTTGAAATTTTACAAATTTAATATATTAAGGAGTTAAAAGGATTTCTAAATCAAAATTTTATAAAACATGAAATTTGCAATTTCATATTATATTTTTTTGAGTAATACTTCTTATACACATCCACCATGGGGATTGAACCCGGGTCACATCATCGATAATGCAAGTGGCATCCTTATCGGTAGACCACACTCACGAAGACATTTTTGAGTGCATATTAAGCTTGGTAGATATAAGCTATACTATTTCAAAGTAATTCAAAAATTTGAATGAGTTCTTTATATTAAATAATAAAATTTTCCTTTCTAAATATTAACTTTTGAAAGGACCTTTTGGTAAAATATCTCCCTAATCAACAAAACTACATTTGTGCACCCTAGATATGGCCAAATTTGAATTATCAAAGGAAAGGAATGTCCTCTGTGTCAATCTCTAGAGAGGGTTGGCTCCCAAGCTAAATCCTACATTGGTTGAAGGCTAGATTTGTAGGAAAGATATTAAAAATTGTAGAAAGAAATGGGAAATATGGCCATAGATTGAAGGTTTAGGATTTGGACAGACTAACAGAAGGAAATTCCCCAAGTCTGAGATAGCATATAATGAAAGAGAAGCAGCATAATTTACTTATAAACTTGCAAAAACAACCTTCAAAACAACACTCCAACACTCACTCTCTCATTAGCAATATTTAAATTCAGATGCAGAATTCAAATCTAATAACAAATAAAGAACATGAGCGTAAAATAGAAGTATTTAAAAATAGAAGGAAATTACACACAAGATCACTTGTAAATTCATAAGCCCTGTATCTTCTATTAATGCAGAGAACTTGAAGAGTTTTCTCGTAAAATTTCTAACCCCCTTTACAATGAGAATTTAGTAGTATTTATAGAGGATTTTGCCTCTTTCATTAAATGCACATGGAGACAAAATGATCATAGATCAAGAACCATAGTGAGGAACTTCCTCCTTGGAAATATTGAAAACTCATTCTCTTAGAACAATGATCCATATTTCAAGGAAAAATTCCCAAGAAATCAGTATCTTTAGGCGTCGATGCACAAAAAATTGAGAAAGATTTGATGCCTTGAAAATGAACTCCCACTTGGAAAATCATGAAAATCCTCCATTTCTTTTAACAACTCTCTTCTTTGCTTGGGATTCACAATTTGAGTTACTCGTCGCCACCATCATTTAATGTTTTTGTGATCTACCCTGGGTATCTTTAAAATTTGGGCATCATCGGAGAATATGCCTTTAATTGATTACACACCTGTAGACCTCGGCAAAACCATTCTTCTCATTTTAGGTGAAAGTCTTTAACAACTAAACATCCTTATATTTTTTATTGTGTTCACCCTTATCCATTAAAAATTATGTTCACCCCTTAAAAAGGTGATGAAGATAGTCACCTCCCTATTGGGGCGACTACGATATGAACTTACCTCATTTTAGGCATGTTCGCCCCAAATTTTCTTTACTGGTGCATTCATGTGTGATTCCATTCTTGGGGATGCATTTTCCCATGGTAGAGGTGAAAAGGATGTTTGCCCCTCGACCAGGGCGAATGCGATGACATTCTATTTTTTGGATCACGTTCACCCATGGGATAGGTGGATGAAATGTTCACCCCTTGACCAAGGTGAATGCGATATTGATTTGTCATGCACATTTTAATAATTATGCTCCCTTTTATATTTCTTTCACCCAAAGTACTCCGTTCAACCATAGTTGGTACGAACGTATTTCCTTTGCGATGACAATATTAATAAATTCACCCAAAGTGTGGCAAACGTAACTTGCAAATATTATCTTTGGGCACTGCTATAGCATTGCCACTTTATCATTTCTTTGTTTTTTCCTTTCCCTTAATGAATATTGCACAACATATTTGGCTCGGAGCAAATGCATTTCCATTTAAAAATCTGAATTTTCCATACAATGCAATGTTTCCAAGCACCAAGCTCAAAGAGAAGGTGAATACAAATAGAAAAAACAAAAATAACTACAGTGGTCAAAATATTATATTTATCATATTGACATAATATTTTGTCGTATTACAATCAAAATGCTCCATAAAAATATAACAAAAATCCTAATGTGACAAGAGTACAATTCCAATGTGGCAAAGTACAAAATTGCCAATATTTCTAGTGACTCACGGGGTATCCAACTCGCATGGATACAAATGATCCTAGGACTTTATCCATTAGGTTTTCATGGAGTCTTCTTACCAGCCATATTGGCTGGAATCATTGCTGTAGATGCCTTTCTACATGCTTCCTCTTCAGCTTTATCTTGTTCCTCATCTTTGACCACAACTTTAAGAACTTCAACTCACTCTGCTCTTCTACTACTTTTTCCACCACTTCACATTCTACCATTGCTTACTCCTTCTACTCTTTGAGGCTCTTAGAAATTACTTCATAGGTTGTGATTGCCTATTTACAAGCATGAGTAGTAAACATGCATGGAACACTTAATGACTCATAAATTAAGCAAAGACATTGAATATCTATCAAGCTGAGATGCTTCGCTTGTTGAGCTAGCTCATACAATGACAACTCCAGGCATGTATATTTTTGCATCAGGGGTAGTACCTGAGATTTCATAAGGTGATCCTCCCATGCATCGATATCGAAGGTATATTCCACAAAATTCTTCCAGAGTGCCTCCAATTATTCCTGTAGCAAGGGTTCACCCCACTCATCCGTAAAGTTTAGAAATCCCAATTCGGCAAGAGTATTAAAGTGAGTCATGGAAATGGTATGTTCTCACTCTATGGTGTTAAGGATTGTCTAGCCTTATCTTACCAAGTCCATATATTGAAAATAATTTTACAGCGTGACCTTGGCAGTTGACCAGGCGTGATCCATTTCACTTAGAGGGTGAATATGTAGGTTGGCATTGGCCAAAGCCTAAATTTTCATAGCCATTTCCATGTGCGGCTCTAGTCTCTCCTTTGTATTGTTAATCAATTGCTAGCCTAGGTGGATATGTATGCTAGCTTCCCAAAAATAACATAGTACTTGAATTCCTTGTGCGACCAACTTCTCGCAATTTTGAGTAGAGCAAAGATGGGCCTCCTTAACGCTTTTTGATGATAATCTAGTAGCCTGCATAGCATTCTCTACTAGCTAATTTTTCATGTCTTGGAGTTGTTGGTAGAGCTTATGCATATCTATTCTAGTAGCATATCTTTATTTCAAATGCACTCTGACTTTTCGGTGTTGTAGACACCAAAACAGCACCAATACAATTATGTAGCTACAAATGTTGATCGCATTGACACACACAGCCCCCAGGGCAGCCCTCAAAGGTTAAATAGTGGTCCTAACCACTCTCACAGCAATTTTTGAAGGTCAAAGATCGATTTGGCACCTCTCAAGCACTCTGCTTCTTATTCATTCCACCCAAGGATGATTACAAACTGGTATTCGTTCCACCCAGGGACGATTAGCAGTATTCACTCCAAGGTGGGGCGAATAGCAGGTTTGATGGGAAAAAGGTCAAATATCGACAAATGGTAGCCTAGATCCACCAATTAGCTCCTCATTCATTGCATGGAAGTGTGAGTGAGCATTTTGGAGTGCTAGAGGCAGTTACAGAGGTAGTCATGGAGCCCTTAATCAAGAAGGAATCTTCTCCCCCCTGTAAAGGCATGATTGCCAAGTGGTGCCTCTGCATGTTCATACACAGAGACCGTCAGGTCTATAAAATGGTGAGTCTTCTCACCCCAAATATAGAGAGAGAAGGAGAATTTTGAGCAATGAAGTGCTGCCATTTTGCATACTCACTTTTGATTGTGCCTTTCACATCCTTGATCTCTCTTTTGGAAGGGAGGTCATTGGGTGGTTATTGGAAGCGCATTCTAAACCCCAAACCCAACATTTTGCCACCCTATCCCACCCAAATTTGTTGAAAACACCCCACAAGAGTTTTTGGACCCATCCCAAGTGGATTTGTGCTAAAATCGGGCCCCAAACAATGGGCGTCCTACCCCCGAGCACCCCCCACACTACTACAGTCCTAATTGCCGCACCCCGGAGTGATTAGAAATCTATAGCATATTTTAGTTTTATTATTTTTACATTTTATTCTAGGTTGTTTAGATACGCTTGCATTCAAATTTCATGTAATTCTGACCAGTTTTGATCATGTTTTTGTTATTTCTAGATTTCGCTAACATACAGGTAGAATCATCAGATTCTCGGTGATAGAGGCTGAATTGGAAAAATATGACCTTCTGGGTCTTTCCAAAATACCCCATTTCACCTAACCCCCAAATTTTTAGGTGATTTGGATCCTCTTGAATGGGATATTTGGGATAGTGCTTTCTGACGTTTTGTTGTAGGTCTAATCGTCCCACCCCGAAGCAATTAGAAATCCGTGGTGAATTTTCTAACAGTTATTTTTGTAGTGCCTTCCTAGTGATGTTCTCATGCCTCTGTCAATTTTTTCTCTTTTTTATATCTCTTTTAGTTGTCATTTTATTTATCTTTTTGCATGCACTAATCGTAGGATCGGGGATTGCATGTTTCATTTCATCTACAGGTGCTACTGATTGTTTTCTGCTTCCTTGAACGTAGTATCTCGACACCAAAGGAGTAGAAAAGAATAAAAGACCCTTTCACACAAGCGATGGCAATTTTTGGTCCACCCATTTTACATGTGGGCACACGGAAGAAGGCATACCACCCATGGTGTAATGAAACCTTATTTAACACTCCTAGCCCTTGAAAAGAGAGGATACGTGTTGTAACCGAGCTTTAAAGCAAATTAATAAAAAGGGTTGTACTCCATATTTTCTTTCTATCTAGTTTTGATTCATTTATGTTTCTCTCATTTCATGCATTTTCAATTCATAGGATTTCGCGTTATCTTTGGCTTCGCTTGCATCGCACTTGGTGCTTCCTTTTTTCTTTCGTATCCTTGTGCTTTCAGTGGTGATCATGGTGGGATCCTGTCCTCTATTTTTGAGATCAAACTTTTGATCAAAAATTGCTTGTTTTTGCTTATAGGTACCAATTTTTCAAACGTTGGACTGTTGTTCATTCCAGTCTGTGACAAGTACAGAGCTGGAATTCATCTTATCCAGGGATGAATGGGCATTCGCCCCACCCTGTGATGAATACAATTATGTTATTCATCCCACCCAGGTATGAATAGCTCTCCGTACAATTTCGGTACAGAAACTCAGAGGCATCTGATTTGGGCAGAGAAGAGGTAGGGGTCCTAAACACCTTCTGTTACTTTCTACTTTCTGTTTTCTATTTTTTGGTTATTTGCTTGCATGGGAGAGTTTGTAATGCTTGTTTTCTTCATTTATGCAAATTAAAAAGAACCCCACACACCACATGGTAATTTAAACAACAATGAGTTGGTCGCAAAATCCCAACCCTTGATCAAGGCCAATGGTGGATTTCATCACCACCTTGGCTTGAATTTTTGCATCCATAACCCCAATCGCTACTGTTGCTAGACGTAAATCCTGATGAAAGCTGATCGAATGTAGCTGGGGTGATTCCCAGTGCATGAGGATAAGTCTTCTATGGTAGGTGTCAAAAACAAGGTGATCCCCCTTCCATACCACCTATGTTCCATGTACCATTCTACTCTCGTGTACCAATAGTTTCTCTCACGTAAGGGCGGGTATATTGAGAGGTTTGGTATAATGGCCTGGCAGTGGTATATTGAAGGGGTGACCATTTTGGGAGACATAAGAGACATCATATTGCATATACAACAACACGTTCCTTACAAAGATTTCAAAACAAAAATCAAAACACACTAAACCAGATTTAGGGCACACCTTTAATCTATAAAAGAGATAATCACTTCTTTGATTGTGTGGCTCTTGTTTTTTTAGTGTAGCATTAAAAAAAAAAAATCATAAAAAAAAATAAAAACCTACATAGATTGTAAAGAGACACCTCCATGGTGTACACCCATAGCCAAGCCCAATTGTAGGAAAAATCTATGAAAAGTGTACAAAGGGGCACAATTCACCTCCGCTATAGCCCCAAGGACTTGGTCATACCACCTTGGTGACCAGACCCACAAGATAGTCCACATCGTGCCATTTCAGAATGGGACTATAGAGGCACCCCTTCGAGGGGCACTCCCATTCAACATAGAACCTTTCAAGAGGAGTCCCTACATGTGGCACTCAATATAAACGGGAAGGCTCCCTTAGATGCTTGGTATGAGTGGCCACCGTGCAATGAAGTGCTAGAACAACATAAGGTCCATAAGGATAGGCCACATGATTATGTCATCCCTCCTCTACCCCTCATCATTGTTAGGAATAACAAGCCAAATCCAGAGCACAAGGCTCTTCAGACAGGGCGAGCCAACTCTGCCCTCCCCTTTCACATATATGAAAGGGAGCACGAGGAAGACCATTACATTCCTCAATAGTAATACACAGCATGGGAGAAATGCACCTCTACACCTGCTATCTATCAGAATAACCTACTGAGGCCAGAACCTCGGGTGAATTCCGCCAACCTCGATAGAGGAAAGTGAACTATAGAGATATCGGATTATCATGACCAATATAAATACATAGGAGAGGCATCTAGGCCCCCTAGACCTAAGACAATAGAACAAATTGACTTGGAATTTGCCAAACATATCGCCCACCAAGCGCAAATCATGTAGCTTGAGCAAGACCAACAACAGTTGGAGCACCTGTATCGCATTAGCAAAGAGCGCATTCGACGTCAAAAAGATGAGCTACTCCATAAAACTATGCCTAAGAAGGTTCCAACCCCTCGCACCCAAAGAGTAGAACTATATGAGAGGCGCAACCCCTTGGTGAGATACAGGTCCCCACGACCTTACTAAGTGTTGCCTTCGAGACCTCCTAGACCTGAGCAGGAGGCCACTCCCAGGAACAACGATGGGCACCCTCCATGGGGACCCACCCATGTTTATAGGTCTCACCCAAAAACTCCTCAAGAAACCTATGAGGAGTATGAGCAAGAAGAAGAGTGGGCCAAAATACCCTACCAAGGCAGAGGGGGTGCTATCCGGCCACCCCTCCATAGGCCTCAAGTTTCTCACAACCCACAATGGGAACTAACTAAGGAGGAAGAGATCAAATATTTCGATGCATATCAAGCACTGCTAGAGCGCTTAGAGCCTATGGTGACCAAGACTTCTGGGCCCCAAAATCCCATGTTATGCCAACTCTGTAGTCACCTAGTGCATCCATCAGTTCCAACACCCCCATACCCTGAACACTTTAAGCTACCCCAGTTGCCAATATTTAGAGATGAGGAGGATGCCCAAGAGCACATGACTAGATTCTTGGGCCAATGATTTGGAATTTAATACAATGATGCTTTGCTATTAATAACATTTATAACCATGTTTGCAGGCCCTACCTTAGATTGGTTAACTCAATTGCCAAAGCACAACATCAGTAACTTAGATCATCTAGTGGATGCTTTCCTCGAACGCTTTGCCTTCAACACCAAGAAGGCATCACTAAGCGACCTAGCCAACCTCAGGCAGTATGAGGAAGAAACCATGACAGCCTATGGGAATCGGTGGAGGACATTGCTTTCAAAGCTGCCCTACCTCCCTCCTATGGCCGACCTTACCCAAATGTTCTCAAAGAACTATTTGAGATCGATCTCCATGCTATTGCAGCTACAACAATATGCCACTTTAGAGGAAGCTCTAGTGCAATCTAGAATCATTGAGGAGATCAAGATTCAGGATGGTGAGATTGCCAAGCCATAGAAGAAAGAATGGTCTAAAAATGCTAAGACAGGGACCACACAACTAAAACCTGCCATGGTCAATCGGGTTGCTATAAACGTACCTAAGCTTGTACAAGCAACACAGCCCCTAAAGGCTAACTATTAGGTGGTCCCTCTTAATAGTTATGAAAGATAAAACCATCGGGAAGATCAAAATCAGTAGCATTGCCCTAGGCGACAATTTAAACCCTTTACAGAGTCTAAAGACTCCTTGTTTGACCACTTTTTAGCAGCAAACTTGATGAACTTTCTAGAGAGTTGACATGTAGACCCCAATGTGCCAAAACCCAAATTTTATATGGAATACTTGTACTGTAAGTTTCATCGACATAAGGGACATGATCTTTATGTGTGTTGGAAGTTCAAAAGCTTTGTGCAAGACCTAATTGACAATAAGATGCTAGCGGTGGATAATCTAGTAGTGCCAAACAACCAATAGGTGGAGGTCTTCAAATACCCCCTACCTACCCATGATGCATAGGCAAAGACCCTACAAGTCAATGAGGTGACACGGAACTACCCCATGCAGGGGTATGTAGGGATGATTAGTATAGTGACTTGGAGCAAAAGGTACCCAAGCACAACTACCCCACAGTAGCTACAGGAGATGTGCCAACAATGTCACAACCACAAAAACATCCTACGCAACCTCCACCTAGACCAGTGGCCACAATTCAGACCAAACTCACCCAGAGTTTGAGGACCATGTCGGCTAGGCTCTCCATTTACGATCTCATACAACAATCATCGCCCCATAAAGAGGCTCTAATGAAGATACTTAAAGCCATCGAGTTGCAGCCCCATGAAGAAAACTCTTTCAACAACTTTGTGGGACATGTCAAAAGATACACTAAGCCAGTCATCACCTTTAGAGAGGACGAGCTAAAATTAGTGACTGGTGACATGGCGGATCCACCCCTGCACATCATTGTGTGGGTCAACGGGATTCCGTATAAGAGGGTGTTGGTGGACACTGGCTCATCCAATAATATCATTACAACAATGGCATTGAAACATTTGAAGTTGCCAAAATCTCACATCGTGGCCTCCACCTACACTCTGTAAGCATTTAATGATGCGATATGCTCGATAGTTGGCACAATTGTCCTACCCATCCAAGTGGGACAAAAGACTATTCCTACATTGTGCCACAACTTGGAGGGTGAGATGGCTTATAAAATTTTGTTGGGCTGACCATGGATCAGTAACATGAAGTGTATCCCTTCGATAGCCTACCAATTCTTAAAGTATACATTTGAAGGGTAGGTGCATGTAGTCCCAATGGACTTAGAACCCTTCAAATATTGCAATGCGGTGCAGCTGATGCCGCAATTGACCCTTCCATCAACACATTTGGATTTTTAGTTGAATCCATCTAAATAGGGTCTGATTCCACATACATCCCTATTGTTAAGTCCATCAAATCCCCAGTCGAGTCCATCTTCGTCATCTGGTCCTTCACCAAAGATGCCACCTATGGCAGCCACATCGAAGGACAATGGGAAGAAACCCTTGGAAGAGGCACCACCATTAGTCTCAACCATCTCTACCGAAGAGATGCGTAGCTAAGTGGAAGTCGAGGTGCCTAGTTCACCTAACATGGAGTGGACTTAGGAAGAACTCCAATTCCCTCCTCCTCAATCGCCAACAATCACTGTTGAGATGGCCAATACGGGCCTGGGGGAGTATATGGTGCGAAACATTGTGGCAATGCCCGCACTTGAGTCCATGCAGGACATGGGGAGACCTCACCTCCCCATAGGCACTATTGTTCCTCTAGGCTACCTACCAAACCAGAAAAACTTTGTATATGGGGGCCTTGATAATGGCATTGAACCTTACATGCAAGAAGAGGAAGATGAAGAGCCTTTTGTTGAAGACGTCAACTATTTGTCCAACCCAGACTTCGTTTTAAGATATCTTGGCCAATGCAATTGGTATGGATATGGTTTGGGCAGATATGAGCAAGGAGTGCACGTTCTTTTCCAACCAAGATATTAGATGCCATACGATAAATCAGGAGTAGGGTTCAGCCACCCCCTGCCCCTGGACATCTTGGTAGAGAACATGCAAGGCCTAGGGATAGGCAACAAAGATGGGTTGGCATTAGATCCATATGCCAACCCCAACACAACATATACATTGGGGGATTACCTCCCATTGTTGATGACCAACCTTGTTGACCTCAACAACCCCTTCCCTCTAACCGAGAAAGGAGAAAGTTTGAGAACTCACCTACAAAGGGGAAATAGACAAGGTCAAGAAGGATCTTTGAAATACGAGTCAGAGTATGAGGTAGCACCATGGGACCCTTTCAAATCGGATAGCAATCACTCACAAGTGACCCCCATGGATGACTACCAAGAAAGCCTCTTGGCAATGTTCCCTTTGGATGCTCCAATCGAGCAAGTACCACACCAAGAAAATCAAGTCCCTCCATAGAGAGCGAAACAACCCCGATGGGACCATATCAATTTTCTCAAGCAGGACGAGCCTCAAATATCACAAACAGTTGTTGGAACCAATGAAGGCCTTTGGATTTATGATAGTGATTATGAAGATGAAACTAAGATGGACTATCTTAATCATATGCGACAATAGAAATACCCCATGGACATTGATGACATGTTCGAATAGCTAAACATAGGGCCAAGGCATAGGTGGCACCTAAACCCAACATAATTGGACCAAGTGCTGCATCCACCACTTTGGGCATACAGAGAGCACCTTCCACCCAGAGACCCTATAGCGATATTAGTGTCGAGGGTAGACCCTGTCCTCCTCTCCACACATAGGTCCAATCCATTCGTGCCAATACCTCCAGAGCCAGATTCGGAGCACAAAAATCATCTAGGATGTTCGAGTCACCACACCCGCGGTAATGGAGACCAAAATTATTTCATCAACATGATATCCATTGACTTAACCGCCCCCATCCATAATCCAGCCGATCCAGCAAAGTCATATCTAGACATAGATGCCATAGACTAGGATCGCATCAATTCACCACCATCCCCATCAGAGTACTGGACTTGCGGTGAGATGCTTCATTTCACCCCAGGACCAACTAAGGATACCTTCCATGCTGAAGAGGAACCCGAAGTTCTTAACATAGATCTAAATTCAGCAAATGATATCCACTTGATCCCAACTCCACACCAGTTGGAGGATGGGTCCCACATGTCAGTCGAGGAGACGACTAACGTAGACATCATCTCTGATCCAATGAATCCACATATCATTAAGTTGGGGGTAATTCTATCCCCCGAAGAGCAAGCCAACTACATTGCCCTTCTCAAAGAAAATAAGGAGGTTTTTGCATGGTCCTACAAAGACATGTCGGGGCTAGATCCGTAGCTAATATAATGCCTGATCCGACAGTCAAGCCAGTTAAGCAAAAACTATGTAATATGCGCCCAACAGTGGCCTTAATGGTCAAAGATGAATTACAAAAGTTGTTGGATGCACAGTTTGTCATTTGCGTGGATTACCCACCATGGTTGTCCAACATGGTGCCCGTCAAAAATCCTAACGGGAGGATTTGCATATGCACTGATTTTCAAGATCTAAACAAAGCAAGTCCTAAATATGATTTCCCCTTGCCTAGCATCAATGCATTGGTAGATGCTACAATGGGCCACAAAATGCTTTCCCTCATGGATGGTTTCTTAGGATACAATCAAATTCGTATCAATCCCGAGGACCAACTAAAAATGACATTCACCATGCCCTAGGGGACATTTTGTTATAAGGTCATGCCCTTTGGCCTTAAAAACATTGGCACCACCTACCAAGGTGCCATGACATACATCTTCCATGATCACATGCATAAAACTTTGGAAGATTACATGGATGATTTGTTGGCCAAATATCTTTTGTGCTCAGATCATCTCGATGACTTAAGCAAGATCCTCGATCACCTCATCAAGCATAAAGTCAGACTGAATCCCAAGAAGTGCCTATTTTGCGTCACATCTAAAAAAATCTTGGGTTTCATAGTCTCAAAATGAGGCATCGAGGTAGACCCAAGCAAATTCAATGCAATCCTTGAAATGCTTCCCCTAACTACCATCAAGCAGCTCAAAAGCCTACAGGGAAAGGTCGTGTCAATCAAGCGCTTCATAGCACAACTATCTGAAAAGTGCCAACCCATGAATAAATTATTGCACAAGGGGGTAGCATTTCACTGGGATGACGAGTGCTAGTCAACTTTAAATGATATTAAACAATACTTGGCTTCATCGCCATTATTGGCACCACCTAGACCAAGAGTGTCATTCTACTTACACATCTCAGCTACTGAGGTGGCACTAGGTGCCATGCTAGCCCAAAAAAATGAACTACACAAAGAATAGGCTACTTACTATCTTAGCCGCACCCTAGTCAGTTATGAACTTAACTATGTATATGTTGAGAAGCCCTGCTTGGCAGTGGTGTTTGCTACCAAAAAGCTCCACCATTACATGCTGAGCAACATGATGTATGTTGTGTCTAAGGAGAATCCATTGTGGTACATGATGAGTCGTACTTATCATAGTAGCCGCACGGCGAAATGGATCATGTTGTTGATGGATTTTGACATCGATTTCATTGGATAGAAATCCATCAAAGGTCAATTCATAGTTGATCAAATAGCAGAGGTTCCTCTTAAAGATGATTAGCCTCTAACCATAGAACTACCCAATGATGGGATCTTCCATGTCTCAGAATCGCCAGATTCTGATGAGCCTGAGTCACAGGCTGACATAACCCTATTTTTTTATTGTTCTAAATGTGAGCAAGGGGGTGGCACATGAATTGTATTCTTCAAACTGCAAGGGGATCCAATACCTCTATCATTTAAACTAGATTTCTCGTGCACCAACAACAATGTCGAATATGAATCCTTGCTCATAGGTCTTCAGACAACAATCACCATGAACATCAAATGTTTGAACATCTTTGGTGATTCGCTATTAATTGTCAACCAAGTCAAAGGGGTATTCCAATGTAAATGCCTAGTTATGTAGGCCTACAAAACCCTTGTGGACAAATTCCTGGAAAATCTCAAATGGTATGACATTGAGACACTCCCTCGATCATCAAATTATTTTGTGGACACTATGGCCTCCTTGGGGTCACTAATCCTTCAAGACATTTCTGGTGATATGACAATCATTCAAGTCAAAACACTATCACAATCCATGATGGATCGTACAAGCTCTAACTTAACACCAAGAATCCACCTGATCTAGACTGAACCATCCTCAGATAAATTCTCTTGAATCCACGATTTTTTGAATCACACTAACTAGGGGTCCTTATTATCCCCTACTCCCCTTAATAACAACACAATGCTATTCTTACAAGTTCTTTTCTGCTCAACTTTTGCTAGGGATGAACTTCAAGAGGGATTGGATGTTCATGTTGTCAATTTTTCCAATCAACAAGATTGGTATAGACCCATACGATATTACCTCAAGCTAGGCAACCTCTCACTTGGATTGACGCATGTCGTGAAACTATCATTCAAACATAAAGTGGCCAAACATGTCTTGTTAGGAGACATCTTGTACCGTCGGAGCTACGAAGGGATCCTCCTCCATTGCTTGGACCAACAGGAGTCCACTTGGGTGATCACCCAAGTGCACGATGGTACATGCGATGGCCACTTTAGCAGTATGGCCATTGCAAAGTGCATTCTTTGCATGGGCTATTATTGGCCATCTTTAGAGTGAGATTGTTGTGCGTATGTAAGGAGGTGCATGAAGTGTCAATGCCATGCTAATTTGACACATGTACCTTCTCAGGCCTTGCAACCAATCCAATCAGCTTGGTCATTTTTGTAGTGGGGCTTAGATCTAATCGAAAATATATCCCTTGCGTTGTCGGGTCATCACACATTCATCATAACGACCATAGAGTACTTCACCAAGTGGGTGGAAGCAATTTCGCTAACCTCTACGACTAGACCCCGCATTGTGGATTTTATTTTACATAACATCATATGTTATTTTGGTAATCCATCCAAGATAATCTCGGATAATGGGACGTCATTCAAGAACAAATACGTGTGTGATTTGACCACAAAGTACAAAATTCAACACAATTTTTTGACACCCTATTATTCGCAGGCAAATGGGCAAGCAGAGGCATCAAACAAAATGCTAGTTGCCATCCTCAAAAAGACATTCATAGACAGTCATAAGGATTGGCACATTCAAATCCTGCTTGCCTTGTGGGATTATCACACTAGCATTCGGATGCCCACTGGGGCACCTCCATTTTTGCTGGTGTATGGCTCTGAGGCAGTCATGCCTCTAGAGTTGGAAATACCTTCCCTATGCATATCAATGCAAGAGTTCATCGATGATGACACTGTGTGACAGGCCCGATTAGACCAACTTACATTGCTTTTCGAATGACGTGTCAATGCTCTTGAGCATTTGCGTATCTATCAAGAGTGACTTAAGAAAGTATACAACATGAAGGTTCACCTGAGGAACTTTTAGGTTGGTGACTTGGTCTTAAAAGAGAACCAACAGAACCCTAACTTTTCGCCCCATCTAAGGGACAAGTTCACGGCAAATTGGTTAGGTCCCTTCAGTAGTATGG
Source organism: Wollemia nobilis (assembly GCA_028583015.1). Taxonomy (NCBI): domain Eukaryota; kingdom Viridiplantae; phylum Streptophyta; class Pinopsida; order Araucariales; family Araucariaceae; genus Wollemia; species Wollemia nobilis. The sequence continues at coordinate 1,841,174 of JAQPPZ010016509.1, read as the reverse complement.
TCATCGCAAAGCACATTCTTTGCATGGGCTATTTTTGGCCATATTTAGAGTGATATTGTTGTGCATATGTAAGTAAGTGCGTGAAGTGTCAACACCATGCTAATTTGACACACGTACCTTCTCAGGCCTTGCAACCAATCCAATCAACTTGGTTATTTTTGTAGTGGGGCTTAGATCTAATCAGAAAGATCTCCCCTACATCGTCGGGTCATCACATGTTCATCATAACGGCCACAGAGTACTTCACCAAGTGGGTGGAAGTAATCTCTCTAACCTCTATGACTAGATCCTGCATTGCGGAGTTTATTTTACATAACATCATATGTCATTTTGGTATTCCATCCAAGATAATCTCGGATAATGGGACGTCATTCAAGAACAAAGACATGCGTGCTTTGACCACAAAGTACAAAATTCAACATAGTTTTTTGACACCCTATTATCCATAGGCAAATGGGCAAGCAGAGGCATCAAACAAAATGCTAGTTGCCATCCTCAAAAATACATTCGTAGATAGTCATAAGGATTGGCACATTTAAATCCCACTTTCCCTGTGGGCTTATCACACTAGCATTCGGACACCCACTGGGGCAACTCCATTATTATTGGTGTATGGATCCGAGGCAGTCATGCCTCTAGAGTTGGAAATACCTTCCCTGTGCATATCAATGCAAGAGTTCATCAATGATGACACTATGTGGCAGGCCCGGTTAGACCAACTTATGTTGCTTGACGAACGACATGTCAATGCTCTCGAGCATTTGCGTATCTATCAAGAGTGACTTAAGAAATCATACAACATGAAGGTTCACCTAAGGGACTTTCAGGTTGGTGACTTGGTCTTAAAAGAGAACCAACATAACTCTAACTTGCCGCCTCATCTAAGGAACAAGTTCATGGCAAATTGATTAGGTCCCTATGTAATTGACAGTAAAATAGGACCTGGAACATACCGGCTAGCCTTTCCTGATGGAATCAAGGAACTAGAACCCTTGAACATCAGTCATTTAAGGCCATTCCATATTTAAAAGATCCATAACCCAAACCAAAAGCTCCAAGGATTCCCATAATCACTTGGTCAACCTCACAAACACCCCAAAGGTGTCCATTATCCCTTTGGTCAAAACAAAAGCTCCAAGGATTCTCACAATCACTTGGTCAAACCCAAAAGCTCCAAGGATTCCCATAATCACTTGGTCAACCCCACAAATGCCCCAAAGGTATCCATAATCCCTTTGGTTAAACCAAATGCTCCAAAGGTATCCATAAACCCTTTGGTCAAACCAAAAGCTCCAAGGATTCTCACAATCACTTGGTCAACCCCACAAACACCCCAAAGGTATCCATAATCCCTTTGGTCAAACCAAACACCCCAAAGGTATCCATAAACCCTTTGGTCAAACCAAAAGCTCCAAGGATTCTCACAATCGCTTGGTCAAACCCAAAAAGCTCCAAGTATTCCCACAAATCACTTGGTCAAACCTAAAAATGCCCCAAAGGTATCAATAATCCCTTTGGTCACCCTAAATGCTCCAGCGATTCTCACAATCACTTGGTCAAAAACAAATATTCAAAAAACAAACAAAAAAATAAAATCATCAAAAATAACAAAAAAATATTGCATCTCAATTTCATGAATACTCATAAAAATTAAAATACAAAAAATAATAAACTGCATTAGGCATCGCATCCATACATTGCATATTTGTTGGTCATACATGTCACAAGCACCATAGACTGTAATTGCTAGGCAATTCCATAATTTTCAAAAAAATTCCATTTTACAAACCCATCCATCTAGAATAACACCATCCACATTTTTAGCATAGTCAATTGTCTCCTAATGTATTTAGGGTTTTCGTAATTTAGTTGTCTTTAAATTTCTAGCCAAAAACTGTACAAAGTCAGACAAATTTTACGAAGGTAGAGTTTTACTTGGATCACGCCTCGTTACATAACATCCCTACACAAGTTAAAACACATAAAATAACTCAAAAGTTGTGTGAACGCAAGAGAAACCTACAAAGCAGTCTAAGGTACCATAGGCAAAATTTTAGCCTATTCATCCCCCCGTGCGAATGGTTCACGAATGTTGAGAATTGACAAAAGGACAATCTCTTCCCCATCAATTCTCCCTACTAAAAAAGTGGTTTTTACCACTAGCAAAACTCCCAATCATCGTTGGTTCCCAAAATCATAAGGATTTTTACTACACGCCCCTGACAAGTATGGGTAGTCATCCCCAAGGTCTAAAAGGATCAATTCCATTCAACAGCAAAATCCAAACAATCCATCATCATGAACATCTCCAATCACCTTTTGGTCCCCAAAGTCGTAAGTATTCATACTACATGCTCCTGACAAGGATGGGTAGTCATCCCCAAGGCCTAAAAGATCAATGCCCTTACTTAATAATATCCCTAATCCCCTTTTATCCCCAAAGTCATAAGGATTCATACTACACGTCCCTGAACATGATGGGTAGTCATCCCCAAGGCCAAAAGGATCAAGGCCATTCATAAGCCTAAACCTTACGAAGCTCAACTTTGCAACCTAAAATGCAAAATCAAATAACAGTGGTTATCACCACTATTCAAAGTCCTTGCTCAAAAAGAAAAATAAAAGAGAAAAATAAATAGTGATTTTCATCACTATGTATAAGAGCAATTATCCCAACACGTTGAGAAAATAAAAGACACCTAAAATTGAATCCCTGGAATTCTCAGCATTCGAAAAACCATCTAGGTGATCCTCATTACGAGTTTGGTGGACAGCCTACCTGACAATGACAGTATCCTAAACACATGACGATATGTCTATCACATTAGCTTTACGTGTGAGTAGACCAATGTTTGCATGTGGATGAGCTAGCTTATGGTACCGTAGATTGTCTTATGGATTAATATTACTAAATACAACAGAGTTAGTGGAGCTAATTAGGTGATCCTCTATACAGGTTTGGTTGACAGCCTATCTGGCATTGGCGGTATCCTGAAAAATACCACATACAAACGACCTCAATTGCACACACAGGGATGTGAAATAACTTGGTCAAACTCAAGTCTGATTCATACCTTGTTCAAAAGTCTTGTGAGATAAATGTAAAGTTTTGGATAGTTAGTTAAAACATCTAAATCTCAAAAAAACTTAACTACATTTTAAAACAACTGGTACATTTCATTACTTACATCACCATCAGAAAATACAAAAAATACCAAAACAAAATTCACCCATGCAAAGTCATCCACAAAGCCATCACATAGTCTAGAAAGCCAGTAAATCTTGTACAGTCTATGGTGCCATCAATGAATTATCAACAACTCATTTCATTCATTTCATATGCATACATCATATAATTAGAAACATTGCATTCATACCACATGCATACATCATCATAAATAAATGTGCATAAACAAAAAAAATAAATCATGACAAGTGTATAAACACAAAGAAAAGTCATGTATATATATATCGTCAAAATGCCCGTAGGCTACAATAAGTCGGTCCTCTGACCTTGCAAAACAAAGCAAAAACTCAAAAACCACCAAGCATAGGGCATCGGCCACCATGATCATGCAGGATCGATGCAATGGAAACTACCCCCCGTGGTGTGGGTCCTATGCGACCTCTCAGGGTGACTACTGCTAGCCCTTGCATCATGCCCACTAGTGCCCCCCTCATCCAGCCACCTACAACGAGAAGATGCTAACTTCTTAGTATTGTTGTCTCTCATCTGACACAAAGACCCACCTCTAGGGAGCTCAAGTAACTGCCCATCGAGGTGGATAATCTCTACCTCCAAATCCATTCGATGCTAAAACCAATCTACCTCCCACTGACGATACGTAGCCACTACATCATTGCACTGTGCCAACTGAGTTCGTAGGAGACCCCTCTACCACGTAGCATCTGTGTCCCCATCTTGTCGATGGAATGCAACAAATGTGTTCTCCCACTCATCCAACTGAGTCCACAGGAGATACCTCTCCTACAAATCCTCCCCAAGCTCTATGTCTTGTATCTGAAGTAGATCCTCCAATCATGCTATCTCAGCATGATCCCTCACCTCCACACCCTCTGGTACAGCCTAGTGCATAGGCATATCTGGGACTATGGGCTACTCTGAATCCCACTACTCCAAGATGTCCTACGTATCTGGCTGCTCTAGAATCCCAAAATCATCCCCTCCAAAGCTAACAACCTCCACCATGTCCACATCCTCAAGCGGAGCCCCCCAACCCTCTCCTAATGCCTCTACACCCTCACCACCTGTTGTTTCCACCTTTGGACCCCCTAGAGGCCCCTCGCCATGCCACCATCGCAACGTCCACCACTACTCATACTCAACAGTAACCTTGACATCATCCATGTTCAGGATGTCAATTGTTGTATATGAATCCTCACCCAGCGGCTCAATGACTAGCCAGTACAGTGTCCTCTTGTCACCTCAATTTTGATAGATCAAGGGCTCCCCAAGAAATCCTTGGTGCACCCCAAACTGTCATGTCACCCAATCGTATGATAAGAACTCCTACTCGGTCCCGTGTTGCCCGATCATCCACCTCTCCCTACGAACCCATCAGAGCCACTCCCCAGCCTTAGGCCAAGCTGGACAATCTAGGTATGGCTGCCATACTACCTCCCCAGGAGCAAGCCACGAGAAGGCATTAGCATAGTACCCCATGACACCTGCCCATCGTCGACTGTGCCTCTACTCCTTTGACCTATGCCATAGTGCCACATACCCTATTTCTCTGTCAACCATCTTCGCCCGAGTCATCCAGGGCAACCCCATCGACCTCTCCATAGCTATGTGCTGCCACGCCCAGCATTGCAATAGGTAACTGCATCCAATACACTTTCACCTCCTATAGTAGACCTCATACAACTCATCATAGAGTTGTGCCAGTAGTGTCTGCCCCCACCTCATAATCAAGGGTACCTCCATCGGAAACTCCACCAACCTGAATACCACCTCCAGTAGGTTCCACGGGAACCTCGCACCTGAAGATTTAGGCAGCAGATGTTGGAAATGAGGCTCATCAGTAATGCATGCCTCACTCCCAAAACACCCCTCTCTAGCCACCACCATACCAAAATGCCACCAATATGGCAGTCACCCTCTGCCCTCTCCACCGGGCTGTCCACATCGAACTCCTCCCCATGACCGAAGCATCATGTTAGCACTATCATCCGTTGATCACATGGCATTGTCCTGAAAGGAAGCTAGTCTATCAAAATCCATAGAATTTTATAGACATCCTCGAGAGTCATTGTCATCTCCCCTATTGGGAGATGGAAGGTATTGGTGCGGGGATCCCATAGGTTGATCAACGTGTTCAAGTATGCCCGATCCCCCACCACAGGCTCTAGTCGTGTCACATGCTTGAGCCCAAGGGCGTCAAGCCACTCCCAGCCCGCCAAAGTTAGCGCCTCTTGGGCGTCAAAGAACACCGTCGACTGATAGTGTCGGCTCTTCACCACTTGCAAAACAAAAATAGCAAAACATTAAAACAAAAAAAAACATGATAACAAAAAACAACCAAACTATACAACAATGCATAAACGTACAACAAAATAGTTCAATAAACTGTACAATCACACCTAACAAATGTACAGCTAAAAATAGTTCATAACAAACAAAAAAATTCAAAAAACATAGTTTGTCAGCACTTAGGGTTTTCGTGAACTCATGGTGTCAGGAAAAATTCGACAGTGCTTCGCTTCGCAAACTCGACCTCCTCCTCCTCAGAGCTCCAAATCGCCAAAAAAATTGAATGATAATGACCCCAAACCCTAGTTTTGGCCCTTAAATAGGCTCTTAGGCCTGTAATCATTCCACCCTAGAATTAGCACTCTAGTTAGCACTCGTCCCACCCTAGGATGATTACTAACTGGCATTCATCCCACCCCGGGATGATTACAGAGCAAGAAAATAAAAAAAAACAAAAAAATGCAACACAAAAAACAATAAATTTGCCGAAAGAGAGTGCTTTTGCACTTGACATTCTTGGCATTAAAACACTGATGTCGGGGTCACAAATTGTCACTATCCTACTCCCCAAGAAGGCTACCATAGCCAGACCGCTCCACGGAAATATGGATTTTCGACAATTTCAACCCCAAATGGTGTCACCAAAAGGGTTCACACCCACCAAAAATAGGTCTAAATGTTCGAAAACTGCATAAGAATTCAATGCAAAACAATTGAAGGCACCCTTACCTAAGTCATCTTGGGTCAAGCAACTCATCACTTTTCTCATGTCGGTCATTCCCTCATCGATTCGTCGCTTGAGGGGGTAGTCACACTTAGTCACCAATCAACAAATACACACCCAATTAAGGAAATGGTATGCATTTGAAGAATCATTGACAAAGACAATCACGCCCCTGCTTGGGTTAGCAAACAAGTAATAATCACAAGCTGATCAAACACTTGGCATTCATCAATCATGAACTCAAGGTTCCCATAGACAAATGGTTGTGCCCTTTGCCTATTCATGATTGATCAATGTCCAAGATCAAGTAACACCTCACTGAAAAAGGTTAACACTTGAATTGAGTTCCTTAGCTCGTCAAAAGCAAGGATTCAAGAATGCATGCCCTTTCCATACTTGGGGTATCAAAATTTGATTAGGTTACTAAGAAACCTTAATAATTAGTGCTTTGGTTATCTATTTTTGCTCAGCACTGTGCCACGCACAGCGCATCCCAAAAAGGGGCACTATAGACACTAAAACAACACCAATCTGATTATGTGGCTACAAACGCTAATCACATTAACACACACAGCCCCCAAGGCAGCCCTCAGAGGTTAAACAGTGGTCCTAACCATTCTCACAATAGTTTTTGAAGGTCATAGATCAATTTGGCACCTCTCAAGCACTTTGCTCCTTATTCGTTCCACCTAGGGACAATTACAAATTGGTATTCGTTCCACCCAAGGATGATTAGTAGTATTCACTCCAGGGTGGGGTGAATAGCAATTTTGATGGGCAAAAGGTCAAATCTTGACAAATGGCAGCCCAGATCTGCCACTTAACTCCTCCTTCATTGCATGGGAGTGCGAGTGAGCATTTTGGAGCGCTAGAGGTAGTTACAAAGGCAGTCATGGAGCCCTTAATTAGGGAGGAATCTTCTCCCCCCTGGAAAGGCATGATTGCCAAGTGGTGCCTCTACATGCTCATACACAGAGACCATCAGGTCTATAAAATGGTGAGTCTTCTCACCCCAAATATATAGAAAGAAGTAGCATTTTGAGCAACGAAGTGCTGCCATTTTGCATACTCACTTTTGATTTTCTTTCACATCCTTGATCTCTCTTTTGGAATGGATGTCATTGGGTGGTTATTGGAAGCGCATTCCAGACCCCAAACTCGACATTTGGCCACAATATCCCACCCAAATTTTCCAACAACACCCCATAATAGGTTTTGGACCCATCCCAAGTGGATTGGTTCTAAAATCGGGCCCCAAACGACGGGTGTCCTACCATCGGGTGCCCCCCACACTACTGTAGTCCTAATCACCCCACCCCGGAGTGATTAGAAATATGTAGCATATTTTAGTTATGTTATTTTTGCATTTTATTCTAGGTTGCTTAGATAGGCTTGCATTCAAATTTCATGTAATTTTGAGCAGTTTTGATCATGTTTTTGTTATTTCTCGTTTTCGCTAACATGCAGGTAGCATCATAAAATTCTCGGTGATAGAGGCCGAATTGGCAAAATCTGACCTTCTGGATATTTCCAAAATATCCCATTTCACTTAACCCCCAACTTTGCAGGTGATTTGGAGCCTCCCATATGGGACATTTGGGACAGTGCTTTCTAACATTTTGTTGCAAGTCTAATCGTCCCACCCTGGAGTGATTAGAAATCCATGGCAAATTTTTTTACTGTTCTTTTTGTAGTGCCTTCCCGATGATGTTCTCATGCCTCTATCAAGTTTTTAGCTTATTTAGATCTCTTTTAGTTGTCATTTTATTTATCTTTTTGCATGCACTAATCATAGGCTCGGGGATTGCATGTTTCATTTCATCCGCAGGTGCTACTGATTGTTTTTTGCTTCCTTGAATGCAGGATCTCAACATCGAAGGAGCAGCAATGAATCAAATACCCTTTAATGCAAGCGACGATAATATTTGGTTCGCCCATTTTACATGTGGGCATGCGAAAGAATGCATACGACCCATGGTGTAACGAAACCTTATTTAACGCTCCTAGCCCCTGAAAAGGGAGGAGACGTGTTGTAATAGAGCTTTAAAGCAAATTAATAAAAAGGGTTGTACTCCATATTTGCTTTCTATCTGGTTTCGATTCATTTATGTTTCTCTCCTTTCATGCATTTTCAATTCATAGGATTTAGCATTATCTTTGGCTTCACTTGCATCACACTTGGTGTTTCATTTTTGCTTCTGTATACTGGTGCTTTCAAGTGCAACTTCTCATTTTCTGTGGTTGTATTTTCTTCCTGTACTCTACTTTTCACCAAGGCATTTTTGAGCTCAATAATTTTATTTTCATTTTCAAAATACTTCTCCTTATAATGCTCACCATGCAAGTACATTGAGCTCATATCAGCTTGTATATTTCCCATATTTTTAGTTAGATCTATCTTGGTGAGGTCTTTAGTTATAGTATCACAGACGTAATCACTCGACAACATTTCTCCTTGCGAATTTTGAACCAAGGGAGTGATTTTAGTCATGTGAGCCTCCATGGCGACTGGATCAAAGGAAACTTTCTTAATTGGCTGAGCCAAAGCCAAGGCTTCCTTTCACCTCTTGCTATCCAACCACTGTAAATAACTTAGGTGTGCTCAATTAATCTTCTCCACATCATGATATTTTTGTGCTACTTGCACATTGGGTAATGCTTGTAACTCCAAAAATGGGGTAAATGGAATTACGACTTCTGAACGGCTAGGCTCAATAGAAGCGGATGAGACAGTTAGAAGAGGGGGAACTGCAATGGCAGTTTGAATGGAGGAACCAAGTTCAGCTATAGCTACACTTACTCTAGGAGGATCTTACGTGCTTATAGCCTCAATGATAGTGGTGGCAATGACAGAAGGGTAAGGGTGCAAAAAGGGATTCGGTCCTGATGCATATGAACTAAAATAATGGGAGGTTGAAGAAATGGGAAGAGAATTAGGAGCAGTAGTGATTTCAAAAATGGAAGAAGGAAGTGAAAGATATATGGAGGGCATACCAAAGGGCGGATAAATGGAAACAAAATATGATGGAAGCAAAACTGAAGTCACCACATGCTCCTAAGAATAAGAAGAGGAAAAATAAGATGTACCTTTAGGTACGAGCACCATGTGATGTGGTGATGGGGATAGCTATGCAATCACTTCTTCTTGTTGTGCTTATGCCCTCTCCTCAATGTTCATGTTATCTTCATCATCCATGACCTCTACGTGGGAGCTCTCTAACTGATGATCCTCCTACTTTTGAGCCATAAAAAATAGTTATGCAACCATAGTAGGGACCTCTGTTACTGGTGAGGGATTAATGACTACTGTTGAAACAATAAGTATTGTAGGAACTGTGAAAACTAAAACTTCCATAGTAGAAGCAGTAATGGTACCAATCCTTGGTATTTTTTTGCCTTAGGAAGTGGTGGTGCTTTTGGCATATTTTTTTTTCTAACGTAGGCCCTGCTTCAACTTTATGTTTCATCCACTGTGATCTCCGTTTAGACATGTATTGTTGCTCCTCTTCCTCTAGAGTCTCTTCCTCAACCAACATATATTTTCCTTATGTGTCACCTTCACCATTGTAAAAATGTTGAAAACTTTGTGGTAGAATATTGGTGAAGGCAACGGGTTGATATGAATCAAAATACTCGTCATAATGATCCAAAAATACTTCATCCAACTTCATCTTGTAAGGAGTTATCGACTTCTCTTGGTGAACCCATATTATCCACAAATTCATAATTTTCTCCTCAATCCATTCGGGCTCACTTTTTTAACCTGGCTAAAAAAACATGGTAGTGGTATTTGGGATTTATACATGGTTATATTATACTCTTATCTCTTAATCATAATAGTCATTCTAAGGTGAAAGCAATGTCATATTTTCAATGTGCCAGTTCATATCAGGCCCATCAAAATTATTTTGATTCTTCTGAATATCAAGTCGAGGGCAACAATGGAATGATTTAGATTTTATTATAGCTAAAAATTTTCCCAATGGGTCATACCTCCAACGTTGTGGTAGCTCTATGAGTCCCAAATCCTACAATGTTACTATAAGGAGATGATTTTGTCCTACTTGGCTCACCTCTATACTACCAAATTTAAATGACATATTGCATGTTATTTTCTTCTTGCATCTAGCTCCATACACATCATTCATGTAATCCAACTGGTGCACTACTTCCATAGCAAAAACATGCTTAGTAGAAAAATAGGGCAACAAAAATGGCTTACCCGTAAAACCAAAAATTCTCACTACACCCGGAGCAACTCTATTGCGGCCCCAAAAACCAACTATTAATACTGTAATATGACTCCCTTTTTGTCAAAATGAAAGTCGACTTATAAACTGGCAAAGGTTCATTTTTCTCATCCGTTTGCATTATTGCAATGAAAGGAAAATGTAGTTGAAGCTGGAAAAAGAAATACCATATCAAAAATAAAGTATACCTGAAGGAATTTTCCTCCCCAATCTACAACTTATCCAACTAAAAATTCAACCTCTGGGAAATAAAATCAGCCCAATAAAAAAAATCAGGTCGGTGCCCTACCTCATAGCTGAAGGAGAGTAGAACTCCACCTAAAAAATACATTGTGCTAATGTCACCTACCATTTATGCACAATATCATCTAAAAGAAAACTGGCGACCCATGCCAACATTGAATAAATATAAGCTTTTTAATTCAGAGAGCAGCTTCGGTAAATTGGGAAGTTGCCCCATAGGTAGCTCCTTAATCAGTTGGGTCTCCATAAATTAGTGCATTGTTACTATGGAGATATATCTATCCTCCTATTTGTTAGTATACATTTTTTTACGGACCTCATAGGAAGGAGGCTTGATACCACAAGAGAATGCCTCTCGTACTTCATCCAGGGTGATAGTGAAGAGAATTTCCCTCTTGGCATTCCTCACAGCTCTGGTGAATGGGTTGTAAAACTGAGCAATGAGCCACACTAGCTCTAGGTATGGATGAACTGGTGGGTATAGGTACTAGAACAACTATGAATGATAGGGCATTGTTAGCCAACTATGTGATGTCACTCCTTGGTTCACCGTTAATTCAACATCCTACCGCAATCTTTCCACACCTTTATGAGTAATGATACAATCACTAATTTTTGCCATGGTATCATCATACGGGTCTAAGTCGATGTAGTCATTCTTTTGGGTCTTCTTATCTCTATATTTTGACCTTTTGGGCTTTGTGGCCTTTGTAACTTCTTTATTTTCCTTGCTTCGCTTCCCCATCATTTCTTTTTCCTGAAAAATACTCTGAACACTCTTTGGGCACTTCTACAATGACACTCCAAAGTACACGGTAGCAAAAATTTAAAAGAAATTAAAATATGGGCTTTTTTTACCTCTCCTTTATATAGAGTGCTCTCCCCTATACCACAATAAATGTTGAATTAATCTGGGCACTCTCAGAAGATCATAAACATTGATCCACTCACCTAGCACCATGCCCAATGTCCTAATGGTATCGCCTTTGATTCACTACCAGGTTGTCCTGGGGAAGAGTGTCATCCTTTCCATATAAGTCCATTGTAAACTATGCCCTATCTTCTAAAGCTTGCTTGGAAAAATAAATCTACCGCATGAAAAAAATGGAATGTCTTCTTTGTTCATCGAGAACCCAAATTCTTGGTGGATGCACATTTGAATTAATTGCCTTCTTCTAAAATCTTCTACCTGTATTCGTGCTCTTAATTGGCCACCACGTGTTTAAGAGTGCAATTCCTTTGAAAGGTGCTTTTGAAAGTATTTGTTTATTTTTCTTCAATGAAGTCATTCTATGAGCACCTTGCAATTCGTCCCCTTTTACTGCACTTTTTTTTTAAATCAAACTATTTATTTCCTCTTCATTAGAGGGCACCTTCACTTTGTTTAATAATTCTTAAGGCGAATAGCCTCTTTAATAGACTTCTCCCCTTGTCTTTTGCGCCTAAATTTAGAAAATCTGATTTACTAAAAAAAACAAAGTTGCTTTTTAAAGCGCTTTTCTTCATCCTCTTTTTCTCTGATTTTCCTTCTAAAAGGGGCGCCCTGCATTAACATCTAAAATTTCCCCTTTTATTAAAAAGAACAAAATGGATGAGCTTTATTTTTTTATTAATATATTAAACCCTTATCACTCTGAATGACACGATTCCTCTTAATTTTATTTTCACATGGTCACATGTGCACTTTGATTAATGCGCTCACACAAACTAAGGGCGCATAGTTGTTTCACCCCTCATCCAAGGTGAATGCACTATAAGTTTTATGTTCATCCACACCCGAAAAGGATGTCAACATTGTCGATGCATTCACCCTAACCAAGGGTGATCAGTCATGTTGCCCCCTCTTCAAGGTGAACGTGTCCTTAAATATATATACTTTGCTTTTTGTATTCATTCGTCGCAAATGGGGTGTCTGAGGCTTTGCATTCTCACCTTGGGTGAAAGAACCTGGAAGCACCCCTTTGTGCCTTAACTATGTTGCAATACTTTGAGAGGGGGTGAGACCTTGCTTTTTCTCATACTGAATTTAACATTTAAAAGGAACATCTTTTTTTTTTCTTTTTTTTAAATACCATCAGCAATTTAAAGCAAATAAAATACTAAAAAGAATATTTACATATGTACAAGATGGTACCTCATCAGAATTTCATCATTGAACATAGGCCTTCAAATGAAGACCATTCACCAGGAATAGGAAGATCGCAACCCTCCATGTCATGAATATGATAAGAATTTGCCAAATTTACTGTGGAAATATAAAAAGGACCTTCCTAGATAGCATCAAACTTATGGTGTTTCTCTGGCTTGGCTTTATTTTCGTTCTATTTGAGCACTAAATCTCCCACCTAGAAATTGTGCTCAGTAGTTTTCTTTCTAAACCACTTCTTCATTTCTTTAGTGTGCTCAGCAAATGCTTGATAGGACTATTCTCTATCTTCTTCCAACTACAATAGTTGTGCCAATATTGCACTCATAGGATCGTACTCCCCATCTTCATCTTGAAATAACTTCAATGTTTGAAGGACTGAAAGCTCAATATGTGTAGGCAAAACAACTTCTTTTCCATACACCAAAGAATACAGAGATGTTTTGATAGATTTTTTATAGAGATATGATCCACCCAAAGATCTTGGTTCAATAGCAAGTACCAAATCCTTTTATTATTTTTGAGTGTCCTTTTCAAAATTTGTAGCAAATTTTTATTGGTAGACTCGACCAAACCATTCCCTTATGGGTAATAATTAGACAATATTTTGAGATAAATCCCATATTTGCTAGTGAACTCTATGATCTTGGCCCCAATGAATGGATTACCATTATCAGTTACAAAAGAATCTTGGATGCCAAAGCATGTAATGATTCCTTCCAAAAAAGAAATGACTGACACCTGATCAGTCTTCTTGGTGGAAATAACCTCTGCCTATCTGGTGAAATAATTAGTTGCTCTGAAGATGTATTTACACTTTTCGAAAGAATGTGGATCAATAACTTCAATGAAGTCAAGACCCCACTTCTAAAAATGTGCTTCCACCTGAATTGGGTACATAGGTAGTGCTCCTTTTCTAATTCTGCCAACGTATCACTGATAGTTGTCACAATGTTGATCAAATTTATGAGCATTGATGAATAGAGTAGGATAGAAATATCCATCTCAAATAATTTTTATGGCCATGGACCTGCTTGCATAGTCACCACCATATAGCCTAGAATGAAATTCTTCTAATATTCTTTAGGCAACATAACATATTTGAGGGTTTGCAGTCTAAACCTTCGATGTTGCGAATCATCAAGGTGAGGTGGACACTTCCCAGAAGTAAAAAATCAATAAGCTCCTCTGTCTAGTCACGATTACTCAAAATTTTATTTACGTAAATTCTTTGACCAACCTCTTCCTCTTGAACCACATCTAATGATTCATATGTGGCATTTTAGCTAAATATTGGCAAAGAACTCACCATGAACTAGATTTTTTGGTTAGATATCCACATCATATTCTTAATTTTTTGAGACCTAGCCTGCCCTTTTGTCACCTAATTCTCCTTGGAGTATAAAATTTTGAACATCAGGATGTATAACATAAACAAAAATTTTACTCTAAGAAACAAAGTGTCAGAACTTCTTCAATGATTTCATCACCGTGTACACCTGCTTCTCAATACAATTGTACTTCTCCGAGTGGGGCGCAATGACTTGTCTTAGGAAGAAAATTGGCTTCTCATATCCATATTCTTGCTTCTGCATCAAAATGGTAGCATAGCTCTCTTGCTCACCTACTACATAGAGAATGAAGTCCTTTGAATAATCAGGATTAATAAGCACTGGAGCCTAGGTGATTCTTTCTTTGATTTCCCAAAAATATCATCTTATGGCTTCCATCCACTTGAACTCGGTATTCTTATTTAGGAGCTCAGTCATGGGTTTCACAACCTAAGCAAAGTTAACAATAAACTTACAAATGAAACTTATTTGGCCAAAGAATGATTACAAATATTTTTTGTTAACTGGCAATGGTAGCTTCAAAAGTGCTTCAGCTCTTGTAGGATCAATTGCCAATCCTTCTTGTGAGATCACATGACCCGATAACTTTCCTTCTTTAACAAAAAATATTGACTTCTTCAAATTAATAGAAATCCTAAACTCACAACACTTATCAAACACCTACCTCAAATGAGAAACATGGTCTTCTCTATGATGTGAAAACATAGTCATGTCATCAAGATATATTATGATAATTCTATTCAATAACTCATTAAAAGCGATGTCCATTTCCCTCTAAAAAGTAGGACCAGTATTTGAGAGTCCAAATGGCATCCTGTGGTAGGAAAATGTGCCCCACTTTGTGGTGAATGCTATTTTATGATGGTCTTCATCTTTCACCCATATCTGATTATATCTAGAGAAATCATCTAACAATGAAAATATTTGTGCGTCGACTACCACGTGAAGGATTTGATAAATCTACGATAGAGGGTAGTGATTTTTTAGTGATACCTAGTTCATATTTTGAAAATAAACACATAGTCAAATGTCTATATTCTTATTTCATACTAGAAGTAGATTTGCCACCCATATCGAATGCTTAATTGGGTAAATTATCTTCACCTCTAGCATCTTCAAAAATTATGTCTTCATGAGTACTTCTATCTTGGTATTAATAGGCCGATATTTTTTTGGAAAGGCTTTACCCCTTCCTATAGCTCGATGGAATGTTGGATCATGTTCTTGTCATATCCCTTCAAATATTGATAGCTCCATGCAACAATGTTAGGGTACTCATAGCACAAGTTCTTAATGTCTTCCAATTATTTAGGCATATAATCAGTCCCAATTTTGATGTTCTTTTTAGGCTCCAGCTGTAATTCCTTATATTCCTTTGCATCCACCTTAATCCTATGCTTTTCAACCCTATAATTTTGATCAAACAGACTTTCCAGTGAAACTGGTCCTCTAGGAATGTGATTTTTCTTGAATTGAATCATCCCATCCATCTCTTCTTCAATGATCTTTCTGTCATCTATGCATACAACTTCCTTGATCAAAAAATTGACTATTTGCTCATCATTGTCGAATACTTGCCAATAGATATTCTTGTCATGGAATGAGGGTCTATAAATCACCTTGATAGTCTTGGTATTTTTAACTATTTGCTCTGCAAAAGAATAATTTGTGCCAAGAGAGGCTAGAATATTTGTGTTCTTGTTTTGCTCTTGGGAAATCGCTTGAATGTTCAAAGATGTGAAATATTAAAACAAATCCCACACTTTATTGTGGTAAGCTTTTAGGTAATGCTACTTAGACACACATTTATTAGTGGTTTGGTTGACAATGAATTCAGTGTTAGGATCCTACTATAAATTAAACTCAAATAAACACACTCTCACACAATTACTTGGAAATAAACTCACATAAACATCACATTAATATTCAGAATAAAATACACATTATCACAAAAATTTGCATAAAGGAACAATCTCACAATAAGATAGAATCGTAGGCCTCTTCGATGGGACAACCTACTTCAACACTTCATTAACTTGTAAAAAGATAAATACATTGGTGCCTTCTCGGGTATTTAAATAGTTCCCTTCCATGGTTGGCTTACATGCAAAATTCCACTTGGATTACATGCATAATACTAGCCAAATTACATGCATAGTGCCACTCGAATTACATGCACAATGCCACTCGAATTACATGCACAAGGCCACATTACATAACCTATCTACCATGTGTTACATAAAAGGGGTGTCATTTGTCATAGTCACTATATAAGCTAAAACTTAGAACATTAAAAAATATTAATCATGGGTACTACCCACGTTCTCTAGGAATTATTACATCATGGAAGTTATTACATTAAGGGTTAGGATGGGATCCTAGCATGTCCTTCCCCTTGAAGAAGCTTTGTCCTCAAAGCTGAAATGAGGAAACTATTGTTGGAGTTGGTGTAGATACTCCCATGTAGCATCTTCAGGTTGAATCCCCCGCCACTGAACAAGGACCTTTGTAATTATATGGTTGTGAAGAGTGCGAGTCCAACAATCCAACAATTGCTCAGGTTCAAGTAATATGGAGCCTTCTTCATCCAACTCAGGAAGTGTTGATTGAACCTGTACCTATGTGCCCACAACATTTTTGAGAGAGGAAACATGAAAAATAGGATGAATCTTGGAAGTAGGTAGGAGAGCCAATTTGTAATATGTGGGGCCAATCCTTTGTAGAACCTGGTAAGGACCATAGTATTTTTTAGCAAGCTTCTGACACCTACAAATTTGTAGGGATGATTGTTTGTACGAATACAAGTGAAGGAAGATCATATCACCTACATTAAAACTACACTCAGAACGATGCTGATCAGCTTGTTGGCACATCCAATTCTAGGCCATGTTCAAATTATGCTTAATTTGGTGAAGGACCTCGGTGTGTTGATTCAGAGTATTATCGACGACCTGGACCTTGGAGTCGCCAGGAATGTAGGAGGATGGTGTGGGTGGAAGACACCCATAAATTGCCTCAAATGGTGTGAGTTTGGTTGTGGTATGATAGGAAGTTTTGTACCACCATTCGGCCAAAGAAAGCCATTTTTCCCATTGAGTAGGATGATCTAAGACAAAGCAACGAAGGTATATTTCCAAGCATTTATTAACAACTTATGTTTGACCATCCGTTTGCGGATGGTAGGTTGAACTCATTTTGAGTTGAGTCCCTTGCAACTTAAACAACTCTTGCCAAAAATGACTAGTAAAGGTGGGATCACGATCAAATATAATGGAGGTGGGCATGCCATGAAGGCAAAATATGGAGTCAAGAAGAATTTGTGCAACAGTGGATGTTGTGTAAGGATGGGCAAGGGCAAAAAAATGAGCACAATTTGAAATCTGGTCCACTACCACAAAAATAACTGACTTGCCTCCAAATTTAGGTATCCCTTATATAAAGTCCATGGAAATATCAGTCCAAACTTGATCTGGGATAGGAAGTGGTTGAAGAGTGCTCGAAGAGCACACTATTTCATCTTTCATCCTTTAAAATGTGTTACAGGCAGTAACAAAATAGCAGATGTCATGTTTCATACCTTTCCAAAAGAAGGCGTGCTTGAGTCTTTCATATGTTTTAAGGAACCCTAAATTGCCTACAGAGGGAGTGGCATGCAATTCCTTCATGAGGAGCTCTCAAAGTGGGGACTTATGAGGCAGAACTAGGTGTTGATGATAGCGTAGATCATGGCTATTCCAAATATACCTTGGTGTAGAATCTGGATCATCCATTAGTGAGGCTACCAACACTTGTAAATCTGCATCCTAACGTGCTTATTGATGCAAGGAATCAGTCCATTGGGGGAGTGGTACTGAAATGGCACTCAACATACTTATGGTCTCCATTTGGCAAGAAAGAGCATCAGCCACAATATTCTCCTTTCCTTTTTTGTAGGTGATATCATAATCATAGCCCATGAGTTTAGACACCCACTTTTGTTGGTCGGGTGTGGCAACTCTTTGTTCCAAAAAATATTTGAGACTTTGGTGGTCGGTTTTTATGGAGAAGTGATGCCCAATGAGGTAAGGTCGCCAATGCATGACTGCATGCAATATGGCCAATATTTTCTTAGCATATGTGGATTTCCCTAGATTACGATCAAAGAGTGCCTTGCTAGTAAAAGCCACAGGTCATCCTTCTTGCATCAATACTACCCCAATACCATGACCATAAGCATCACTTTCAATGACAAATGGTTTAGATAAATATGGCATGGCTAAAACGGGAGTGGTGGTCATAGCATGCTTGAGTTCAATGAAGGCTTGGTCAATAGGCCCTATCCAAGTGAAGGAATATTTCTTCACCATGGAGGTGAGGGGGGTAGCTATTTTCCCATAATTGTAGAAAAATTTGTGATAATAGCCTGTAAGCCCTAAAAATACTCGAAGTCCCTTGAGGGTGCGAGTTTTTAGCCACTCTTGAACTGCTTGAATCTTCTTAGAGTCAACCTTGATGTCATCCTGTGATACAATGTGTCCCAGATACTCTACTTCAGTTAGACAAAAGGAAGACTTGGACTTTTTGGAAAAAATTTGATGGGTTTCCAACAACTGTAAAGTTTGATCCACATGAGTGAGGTGCTCTTCCCATGTGTGTCTGTAAATCAATATGTCATCGAAGGACACAAGGATGAACTTTTGTAGAAATGGCTAGAAGATGTTTTTCATAAGACTTTTGAATGTAGAAGGATCATTTGTGAGACCAAATAACATTACCAAGAATTCATAACGACCTTCATGAGTACGAAAGGCAGTTTTGGGAATGTCCTCATCCTTGAGCCAGATCTGATGGTACCTAGAGTAGAGATCAAGCTTGGTGAAATACATGGTCCTGTGTAGTTCATCTAGTAATTCATAAACCACTAGAATAGAAAATTTATCCTTGATCATAGTATTTTTGAATTTCTGATAGTCAATACATAGGTACCACGAGCCATATTTCTTGGGAACAAGTAAGATTTGTGAGGAGTAGGGGCTAGTACTAGGCCTAATGACACCAGCCTTGAGTAATTCTTTTACCAATTTTTCTAGTTCTAATTTTATTGCATGAGGGTACCTATATGGTCTGATATTTGGTGGTGCACTACCCATGTGCAATGGAATATCATGGTTATGAGAGTGACACAGTGGTAGTGTAGTTGGTTCTAAAAAGATAACATCATGTTTGTGTAGAACTAGTTGTAGGTCTGATGGGGTTTCAGCCATTAGAGAAGTGGATGGTTGGATGGAGAAGAGTTGTGCAATGACCCCATGTGATGATTTCTTTAGAATTTTATCTATACAATTTGAACTAATGAGGTGAGGTGTTCCTACAGGGGAGCCCTTAAGTAAGTGTGTATGTCCATTTTGGGATAATTGCATCCAGAGTTCTGCTAAGTTCCAATTGATAGTGCCCAACATACTCAACCATTGAGATCCCAAAACAACATCACATCCTCCCAAATGGAGGGTAAACATGTCCTGCTTGAGTTCATAGTCCCCTATCCTGATCTTGACATTGCAAGATTTTTCTTTACAAGGTAATGTTTCCCCATTGGCTACCATGACCTCGAATGAATTACAAGTATGGATATAGAAATTTTCCCATTTAGCAACTCGAGGATCAATGAAGTTGTGTGTGCTTCCTAAATCAATAAGGATAGTAAGACATTGGCCCTTGAAAAATTCCACAAATTTCATGGTTTGTGGAGTAGTAATTCCTGCAAGAGCATGGAATAAAATCTCTGCCTCATGATCCTATGTATCTTCTTCCTATGGAGAAGGTGTTTCAGGAGGGTCCTCATCATCATCACTCTGGTCACTGTTAGCAGGTTCCTCAACATCTATCAAGAACAATTTTTTGTTTGCACACTTATGTCCTTTAAAAAACTTTTCATCATCATTATAACATAATCCTTGGGCACGACGTGCATCCATATCCTTTGTATTCAGTTGCTTAGGTATAGTAGGTTTACTATCAATTGAATTTTGGACTCGAAAAGGAAATGAAGGTTGATTTTGAGGAAACCTCGATGGCCGCCTTTGGGCTACGAGTTTAGATTTGGCCAAATGGGTCAAACTGATAGCTTCCATCATGGAATATGTTTACAACATCTTTACTTTGGCTTGGAGATCCCCTTTTAACCCACTAATAAAACAACTCATGAAGAACCCTTCCTTCAATCCTCTTGTCTTATTTGCCAATTTTTCAAATTGATTTTGATAGTCACAGACTGAGGATGTTTGTTGTAGTTTTTTCAAGGCCCTTGTAAAGTCCTCATACTCACTAGTACCAAATCAGGTGAGTATTTGGGACTCAAATTCCTCCTAAGAGAGATCTGTATTGGAATTACATAACCACTGGAACTATTGTAGAGCCTCAAATTCCAATTTGAAGGAAGCCATATGAACTCTATGATATATGGGAACATTATGAAGTCTAAATAATTGGTCAACCCTACATAACCACCCATCAACATCCTTCCCATTAAATTTAGGGAAGTCCAATTTTGGCATTTTAAAGGATGGGTTATGGTCATGCCTTGTAGAACTTTAGCCTGGTGTTCTATTTTGAGTGGTCCCTTCTATAGCTTGCTACCCACTTCTGTCAATTTTCTTATAAGCGAGCGCTAGTGGACTCATGATCTAGAAGAAGACCTTGAACCTCTTCCCTTATGGATAGAATTGCCAAGTTCAAGTTCTCAATGGATTTTGTTAAGGATTCCATCTGTTCCAGCTCTTTTTTATGTGCATGGATATGTGACTAGTTACTAAAAATAGAATTAGGTTTTAGGGCTTACTATTTTTAGTAAGTGTCCAAAAAGGTTCTTGGATGCTATATATCAAAATTATCAGCTTGAAGAGGTGGTCACAATGATTTATATATCACAACACTACTTTTCATCACCACAATTTTTTTTTTTTACTTCTATTTTACCGAGTCTAACGATGTTTACGATTTTGGATTCCGAGCTACAGTGCAAAAGTTGGGTACTGGAGCACTATCTATAATTGGTATCTGATTACTCACTCAATATTTGGCTCAGAACTATTAGAATATTTGAAAATACTTACCTCACTGGCCCGAATATTCTCTGTATTGTGTAGGTTACTATTATGACAGTTCTCTTCTGACACTAAAAACTGTAATTTCTGACCTGATTGTGGTAACCTATCTGACCTGACTTTTACTGCCACTGTAAATTTGATTTTTATTCTCCAAAATATCAACTTAACTATCACCCTCATATTCTATCTTGAATTCATGTAATTTATGCTATTTTGTTTGGTAGAGTATTCCTTTTTCATATGCTCACTTTTGGGGATTTGGAATGCAGGTTTACGAATATGGAGTTTTTGGTTTGTGATTTTGTTGTAGGTTGAAGTTTTAACAAAACCAAGGAATGCTAGGAAAAGTAGTATGTACCACCCATAGTCCCTCTATTATACCATAGTGATGAAAAATAGTTCTCAAACCAATATTTCAGGTCACTACCCTTGGAAGATTCCACACATACCCTTGAGCATCCTACCTATCTTTATGACAATACGGGAGGGTAATCGTCTGAGATTTTGTGTCCCATAGACTATGGATAATACAAGGCCAAAAATATTCCTAATGGCTAAAATTTTTTTGAACCTAGATGGTCTCCCAATATACCCGAAGATACATGGGAGCTCAAGTCCGTGCGCGAGTTTTGTCTAAGGCCTGGGTATTGGATCCTGATCACCCCTCACTTCACTAGACGATGTATGAGCTATATATCTTAGCCAATAACAACAAATAATTTGTGATATTTTAAAACCCCAGACACAAGGTTTCTACCTACTCAACTAAAAACTATTTTTTTTTTGGTATTTTTTGATTTTTTGCAAAAAAAATGACTATTTTTTTGAATTTTTTTTATAAAGAAAAAATAAAAATAAAAATACACAGGACAATTATACCTAACAGGTGGAATGATTGGAAAGAATCGCCTTAGTTGTAGCATAACTTGGCCCTAGAAATAACTCTAATGCCACTTGTTAGTATCCTACTATAAATTAAACTAAAATAAACACACTCTCAAAGAATTGCTTGGAAATAAACTCACATAAACATCACATTAATATTCTGAACAAAATACACATTATAACAAAAATTTACATAAAGGAAAAATCTCACAATAATATAGAATCACAGGCCTCTTTGAGGGGCAACCTCCTTCAACACTTCATTAACTTGCAAAAATATGAATACATTGGTGCCTTCTTGGGTATTTAAAGAGTTATCTTCCATGGTTTTCTTACATGCAAAATGCCACCTAGATTACATGCATAATGCCACCCGAACTACATCCATAGTGCCACTCTAATTACATGCACAATGCCACTTGAATTACATGCACAAGGCCACCTTACATAACCTATCTACCATGTGTTACATAAAAAGGGTGTCATTTGTCATAGGCACTACATAAGCTAAAACTTAGAACATTACAAAATATTAATCATGGGTATTACCCACGTTCTCTAGGAATTATTACATCATGGAAGTTATTACATTAAGGGTTAGGATTGGATCTTAACATTTAGAGTCACCAAAAATTTGTAGTTGCTTGATGCCCAACTTTTCAGCTTTCTTCAATCTGAGGCATAATGCTTCATATTCGGCTGCATTATTTATGCAAATCCAAGTCAATATGTAAGAATAGGTCTTCTATAAACCTTTTGGTAAGATCAATATGATACCATATCCTATGTCATTCTTACATCTAGAAGCATTGAAATAAAGCTTCCATAACTGATCTATGATAGGATCTAGGGAATCAGGAACGTTTTCTTCATTCTATTCTGGTTTGGCTATCGTATAGCAACCAATGTCTATTCAAATCATTGCATTAAAATTCATGAGTGAAAACTCATCTTCGAGGTGAAGTTCATCAAGCACTTCTTCCATCAAGTCTACCTCTCCTAATTCTTTAGTCAGCATATTAACTGCACCTGGGGGATTTTCTTCTTCCTACAACTTCTCAATATGAAAATTTTATGGTTTTTCATTATATATGTGACTTCTCTTTCCTTTGAATGGGATATTAAAATATTAATAGTCCAAGGAAAGGTATCCTCCTAGTTTCACTGTGAACTCCCTTGAGAGACACATGCTGAAGTATGACTCCAGGTCGACCACTACTACTTCGTGGATGACCCTGATTTGTGGCATACTATGAAGAAAAATAGGAATATATTTAATTAATCCCACTATCTTGACTGGAGTTCCATATAGCTACAACACTCCTGGGCTACTTCTTGTGTATTCTATCCCCATCACTTCACATACTACCTTTGGCATGACAGTAGTCGCAATGCCATAATAAAACATATAATTGTGTAAAATCCACCCCTCCATTCTGAGTGAAAAGTAAAATGGGGGCGGCCTATTTTTTCCAATGGTTGAAGTTGGTAGTGCTTGAACCAAAACTATTTGAGAAGGATTTTTTCTTTTGATATTTATCAGTCTTCAAACTTTCAAAGACTCTTGTAGTAGGTCAACCTACCTAGGCAACTGTAGTGCATCATATAAGCTTGCCTTTGCGGGTATCTTCTTCATTTCATCCACAATATTATAATTTGAGATGGTTAGAGACTTTTCTTGTATGTAGCTTCTACCCTTTATATTTTGTTCAATAACGGGTACTCGAGTTGCTCCTTAGCCTGCTCTTTCATTTCATTTTGGATTTGGGCAGCTACCGCAGGTTGTGAAGTTGATGCCTTAGTTTGTGCCTTGTCTTGGGATTGCTTAGGAAATAAATCTTTTAACTTGACAAAATCCTACTCCTTAGTCACTGTACCAAGTGCTTTCATTGTAGGTTGCCTTTTTTACTTTGCATCTTTGGTTCCACAGGCACCTTCAAGGGTTCAAGCTTAGTTGGATATACAGTCACTGGCTTCTTTCCAAACCTCGTAAGGTATAAAACTTACTCCAAATATGGTATCATAAAATTGTGGTCTGCCTCCCTAATCATGTTGATTTGTCTACCAACTAAACTTTCTTCAAGCGTCTGCACATAGTTCATATACACCATGCAAGTTTCTTCTCCATGAGGATCGTTACATGTTTAACACCGGTATACCTTTTTTTTTGTACTAGTCTCCTCATTTGCTAGCACCATTGTGTTCTTATCAGGGCCTCTACTAGTAGATGATTGCTCTTAAGTAATCAGTGGAGTTTGAAATGAATGATGGTAATTGTGGTACTGACTGAATGAAAAACTACATAGAACTTGGAATGGCATGTTGTAGAATAGGGATCATAGTGATTTGAGTTGGGCCTAAGCTCCATGAGGGTACTGGGTACATGGAAGGCATGGGCTATGAAAATGGACTCGAATACAAATACTGTGGTAAGTCAGGCAGAATAGGCATCATCATTTTTGGGGGAAGCTTGCCTATGGTAATGAAGTCAGATTTAGCCTTTTGGGCTTGAGTATACAAATCATGGAAGGTATTCACATTGGTTTATTGAACAACCATGCCAATATTAGTGCTAAATACCCTGAGGTAATAAAATGCAGCTTATTCATGCATGGTCATAAACCATTAGGAACTCTTTGCTAGCTTTGAGCAAACCTAACATTGAAATCTAATATCTCCTCCTACGAATGTCTTTGTATCATTTTAAACTGATACAAAGAATGGAAGAGACCGCTACGGGTTCTCCCTTCAAGCAATCAAGACTTGTAATTACTAATTCTAATAACCATGCATGCACAACAGAGAAAAAATGGAATGCAATGAACGATTATAATAAAACCAAAAGGAGTAATAATCAAATGAAATAATTTACCACTTAAGGAGGTCATATCCTCACCATGTAAGGGAAAATATAATGTGAATAACGCAAATGAAAATTATGAATAGATGATAAATAAAATCAATTACTCTTGGAACTATTAATAATTAAATATTTTGTTTTATAATATAGCTAACGACTATATTAATAATGGAGTGTAACATGACTCCCCTCCTTGGAAAGCTTTATCCTCAAAGGTGGAAATGTTTGGAAAATAATTTTAGGTTCCCATGTTGTGTCTTCTTCAGTTTGGTCTTGCCATTTGATGAGAAATTATTGGATGTGATAAGATCTCAGTATGCATGTTCTGCTTTGTAAAATTGCTTTAGGATGGAGATATATATGCCCTTCTTCATTGAGTACTGGTAATTCTGACTGAGATTGCACTTTCTGGCTGATCACCTTCTTGATACAAAGACACATAAAATATTGGATGTATACGTGATGAGGGAGGTAACCCTAATTGATATGCCACTTCTCCAATACGACACATAATTTTGTAAGGACCATAAAATTGAGGAGTCAACTTCTGACTGGACTTGATCTTCAATGATAATTGTTTGTAGGGATGCAAATGCAGGAACACCATATCGCCAATATTGAATGCTCTTTCTGAATGGTGTGTGTCTTGTTGTGGCTTCATATGATTATGTGCTTGGACCAAATTTTCTTTGAGAATGGTGAGAATTGACTGTCATTGTTGAAACCAATCATCTACTTGGGCCACTTTGGAGGATTTTGGTACATAATCTACTACTATTGAGGTTTTAGTTCCATAAAATGCTTTAAAAGGAGACATTTTTATGGAGTAATGGTAAGAAGTCTTGTACCACCATTCTGCCAATGATAGCCACTGACTCCATTGATATTGTTTATCTTGAATAAAACATCTTAGGTAGGTACCCAAACATTTGTTAACTGCCTCCGTTTGGCCATCTATTTGTGGATGGTATGCAAAAGACATATTTAATTGGTACCACTAAGTCGAAACAATTCTCTCCAAAAATAGCTAGTAAATATGGTATCTCGATCACTTACAATATTTTTGGGTATTCCATGCAATTTGAAAATTGAGTCCATAAATACCTTAGCCACTTTGCTTGCTAAAAATGGATGTTGTAGAGCCTGAAAGTGAGCATATTTGGAGAGGCGATCAACTACCACTAAAATTACTATTTTACCTTTTGACTTAGGAAGACCTTCAATAAAATCCATGGAAATATGTTCCCATTGACGATATGGAATGGGTGATAGTTGAAGAAACCCTGGTGATTTGACTGTTTCACCCTTATTGCATTGGCATACTTCACATTCAACTGCCCATTGTTTGACATTTGCTTTTAATCCTTTCCAACAAAAATATTATTTAACCTGCATATAAGTTTTTAAAAAACTTGAATGGTCTGCTTATGGAGAAGCATGTGACTCATCTAGAATCCTTGATTTGATTTTCAAATTGTGTGGAATGTAAATGTGATTTTTCTTTCTTAATATCTTGTCTTCATAGGAGAAAATAGGGTGCTTGGATGAACTCAATGACAACTCTTGAATTATTTGAGAAGTTTCACTATTGGAAAACCATTCTTCTTGTAACTGAGACACCCATTGAGAACAAGGACCTGAAATAGCATTAATGACCATTTCATCTTCATATTTTCTAGATAATGCATTTGTTGCTATGTTTTATTTCCCTTTCTTGTACTCAATAACGAAATCATATACCAACAATTTAGTCAACCACTTGTTTTGTTCTGGATAAGAAAAACTTTGTTCTAAAAAATGCTTGAGACTACTATGACCTATTTTTATAATGAAACGGCTACTGATTAAGTAGTGTCTCCATTTCACCATTGCATGTAGAATAGCCAACATTTATTTTTTATATGTAGATCTTCCCAATTTATTTCTCAAAATTTGTTTACTTTTGAATGCCAAGGGATGACCTTCTTGCATTAATACTTCCCCAATACCTATTCCTGAAGCATCACATTCGATGACAAATGGTTTGTGAAAATCCGGAGTAGCCAAAATTGGAGTAGTACACATTACTTCCTTGAGAGCCTCAAAGGCTTGAGTGGCTACTTCTGACCAATGAAAATCATACTTCTTTATTAACGCTATGAGAGGGGCTATAATTTTACCATAGTTACACAAAAATTTGTGGTAGTATCTAGTGAGACCCAAAAAACCACAAAGTTTCTTGATGGTTTTAGGTAAAGGCCAATCCTGAATTACCTTAATCTTATTGGAATCCACTTTAAAACCTTCTTGAGATACTATATGACCCAGTACTCAACATATTGAACACAAAAAGAGCATTTAAATCACTTGAAAAACAACTTTTCCCTATGTAGGATATGAAGAAGTCTTCACACATGTGACAAATGATCCTTCCATGACTTACTATAGATGAGTATGTCATCAAAGAATACTAGGACAAATTTTTGGAGGAATGGATGAAACACATGGTTCATGAGGCTTTGGAATGTAGATGGGGCATTGGTAAGACCAAAGGGCATGACCAGGAATTCATAATGGCCTTCATGAGTTCAAAAAGTTGTTTTAGGAATATCCTTCTCCCTGAGTCTGATTTGGTGAAAACCTGAATGTATGTCCAATTTCGTAAAAAAATTTGCACCATGTAGTTCATCTAATAAATCATCAATGATAGGAATAGGAAATTTATCTTTGATGGCAATTTTGTTGAGAGAATGAAAATTCGAACACATACACCAAGAATTGTCTTTGCGATGGGCTAAAACTACTCGTGAAGAATAAGGGCTAGTGTTGTGATAGATGACACCATGTTCTAATAGTTCTTGGACAATATTCTCAATTTTTGTTTTCTAGGGTTGGGGATATCGATAAGGATGACCATTAGGTGTAAGAATTCCTAGAACAAGGTGGATGGCATGGTCATGGGATATTTTGGGAGATACTCCTTTTGGTTCTTTAAAAACCTCATCATAGTTGACCACAATATTTTGTAGATATTCTGATTGGATTTCTAGAATATCTTTCTCTAGATTTTCCAAGCAATTAATTTGGGCCATGAATCTGTAGCCACCTTTTCTTAATATTTTTTCCATGTTGTGTGAACTTACTATCTTTGATGGAGGTTTTGGAATTCCTTGGAGGTGAATGGTCTTCCTATTTTATTTCCATTCAAAAAAGTGCTGCTTGTAGTTAAAACTGACAGTGGTTTCCATTTTTTCTAGCCATGTGACTCCCAAGATAACTTCTGAATTCCCTAAATTCATAACAAAATGAGGACCCTACCAAGTATAAATTCCCATTTGTAATGAAACTAAAGATGTTTTACCTATACATTGAGAACTACTCCTGCTTGTAGTTCTAACTTGAAATTTATCTTGATTGGAGGAGTGGATGTGCAAGTTTAATGCCTTGGCAAACCTTGTGTCAATAAAGTTTTGAGTACTACCTGAATCAATTAATACAGTTACATTATTTTGTCAAATTAATCCTACCACTTTGATTGTGTGGTGAGCTAATAAACCCATAATAGCATGTACTAAAATTGCCATAGTATCTTCCTTAGCTACAACCTCCTCGTATTCAATTTGGTCTTCGTTTATGAGATCATCAAGAAAGCTATTCTCCTCTATTTCTTCATCTTCCTTGTTAGTGTATTCAATTTGAAAATTTTATCATGGTACACATTCCTAATATTTTGGATTATGATTGTGATATTTATAGTAGAAATATCTTGATGGTTGATCGTTTATATGAAAAGAGTTGTTGCAGTATTGACCATATGAATCACGTCATGTGGATGTTCCTATTTGTACCTTCTTTTTTTCCAATTTGGAAATACTTATACAATAATCTATCTTGGATGGATCTTGTAGATCCAATTTGACTTTAATATTCTCGTTCAACCCATTTCTAAAAGTAGCTATCACTACCTCAATTTCCAATTAATTTGCATAGGAAAGCAGGCTAGTGAATTCTGATATATAATCCCTTATTGATCTTATTTGCTTAAGTGATAACAACTACACCGTGTAAGAAGATGTAGATCCTTTGTCAAATCTCTTAAGAAAATATTTGGTGAAATCATCCCAGTAGATGTTGTTACCTTTCTTGCATTTGAGCCATACAAACCATTGATAAGCCTTAGTACCGACTATGGAGTCAGCAAAATGAACTATTTTTAATATCAAATTATGTATAAATTTAAAACACCTATTTTGGCTATCCACCCATGTGGATCATGAACCTCAAATGTGGGAATATCAATGCATGGCAAATTGACCCCACTAGGACCTCTAGGTTTGTTGGTAAAATTCATCTCTATAGTGGTCTTCATTATGCCTATGTCAATGGAAGCGATTTTGGTTAGGACCTCTTTGTTGTTCACAAACTTACTCATTTCCCAAATCATCATTATTTATTTATCAATTGAATTATTTGGGGAATGACCATTATGACCTATTTGGTGTGTATAGGCTCCATACTGATCCTCATTGCTCCAATGGTTTGGTCTAGGAGGATTTGGTTGGATTTGTCTATCCAATAGTTGGTACATCTTGTCATTCATGTTTTTTATTACCCTCTATTAAGGATTCTAATACTTTGGCAGTGGTCATGGGGCTTCTTGTTTATTCTTGTGTTAGGTTCTCATGGGAATAATTTAGGGAGGTATTGGACACCATTTTGTTAAAAAATGGATGACCTGGGTTAAAGCTAGTAATTCCTAAAGGAGAAGAAGAATTTTGTGTACCTTTTCTTCTAGGAGGTCTTCTTGGTGACTTTAAGCTTCCTTCATTGGAGTTCTCCGAGCTTGATAGTCTTCCATTTGGTCCTTTGGTCCACCTTCCACTCATGCACTCTTCATAATTTCCTACTTATAAGCTCTTGTGCTTCAATTTTCTACAAAATTTTAGTTGAATTTGGTAAAAAATTTGATTTTTCTCCGTTGCTATTGTCGCTCCAAATGCGATGCATATTTGAATTTGTTTGAGCTCCATATTAAGGCTTTAATGACCTACTCTTCATCTTTCAACAATTTTCTACCACTTTAACACACTCTTTGAAATCAATTGAGACAACAATTTTGAATTTGGGTACTCTTTATTACATCCGACGTTGACAACTATTTCGACACTTTTATATGATGCAAACAATAATGACACAACTTAATTGTGATCAACACGGGTGAGTACCTAAGGACTAAATTGACCCCACCAACACAGAGTAGAAATGGAATGCAATGAACGAGTATAGTAAAACTGAAAGGAGTAATAATAAAATGAAATGATTTGCCACTCAAGGATGGCAGATCCCTGCCATGTAAGGGAAAATATAATGTGAATAGCGCAAATGAAAATTATGAACAGATGATAAATAAAATCAATTAAACTTGGAACTATTAATAATTAAATATTTTATTTTTTAATATAGTCAACAACTATATTAATAATGGAGTGTAACAAGAAAGGAGTATGTGTCAGCTTGCTCATGGAAATTCTTTATCAATAACTTCACCACCTGATCCCATGACATAATAGTACCAAGTTGCAATGATCTATACCAATACAACAATTTTCCTCTTAGAGATAATACCGACAAATTTACCATTACATTTTCATCTGTTATTCCATGGATCGTAGCCGAAGAAGCTACATCCTGAATATGTTCATAGGTCATCTTACCAGTGCCATAATAGGTAGTCAAAGCCATCAAAGCTACTTAGGGCACTGAATTTTGTGCTTGT
This sequence comes from Wollemia nobilis, assembly GCA_028583015.1. Lineage (NCBI taxonomy): Eukaryota > Viridiplantae > Streptophyta > Pinopsida > Araucariales > Araucariaceae > Wollemia > Wollemia nobilis. The sequence continues at coordinate 1,810,380 of JAQPPZ010016509.1, read as the reverse complement.
AAGTTCAAGGCCCCTAAGCTATTCCATTTTGGGAACTACCTTGATGGATGTGGCTTCTGTAGTGGGGGATTTTGGGCCATGTGTACTGGTGTATGAGGTGGAGCTTGAGGAATACTAGTGGCAATGCTAACTAGACTTGGGGGAGCAAAAAATACACCAGCTAGTCATGATGATGTGTCAGATGATATATAGGATGTATGAGGTAATGAATATGTACGACATAGAGTGGCTAATTAAGGGTGCTCTCCTAGCCTTTGAATATCAAGTTCGTAGAACTCAATTTGATGATCTGGATTTTTGGCCTTCGATCTTGTATTCATGAGACACAACTTTTGCTATCCTCATATTTGGATATTTCTAGGTATAATCGAGTCACCAGATATTCTAAATATACAACACGAAGGCAAACATCAAACCTTAATACTATCAGAAGTGGAACTTTTGGTGTCCCACCGAGCATGCCAAAAACTGTTGGTCAAATATCTACCTAATAAAAAAAACTGCATTTGTGCACCCTAGATATGGCCAACATTGAATGACCAAAGGAAAGGAATGTCCTATGTATCAATCTCCAGAGAGGGTTGGATCCCAAGCTAAATCCTACACTGGTTGAAGACTAGAGTTGTAGGAAAGAGATTAAAAATTGTAGAAATAAATGGAAAATATGGCCATAGGCCAAAAGTGTAGGATTCAAACAAACTAAAAGCAAGAAACTCCTCAATTCTAAGATAGCATACAATGAAAGATAAGCAACATAATTTACTTATAAAATTGCAACAACAACCTTCAAAAAAACACTCCAGCACTCACTCTGTCATTAGAAATATTTAAATTCAGATGCAAAATTCAAATCTAATAGCAAATAAAGAACATGAGTGTAAAATAGAAGTATTAAAAAAAATAGAAGGAAATCGTACACAATATCACTTACAAATTTATAAGCCCTGTATCTTCTATTAATTTAGAGAACTTGGAGAGTTTCCTCACAAAATGTATAACCCCCTTTACAATGAGAATTCAGTAGTATTTATAGAGGATTTCGCCTCTTTCATTAAATGCACATGGAGACAAAATTATCATAGATTAGGAACCATAGTGAGGAACTTCCTCCTTAGAAATATTGAAAACTCATTCTCTTAGAACAATTATCCATATGTCAAGGAAATATTCTTAAGAAATCAACATCTTTAGACATCGGTGCATAGAAAATTGAGAAATATTTGATGCCTTGAAAATACACTCTTGCTTGGGAAATCATGAAAATCCTCTAGTGCTTTTAACAAATCTATTCTTTTCTTGGGATTCACAATTTGAGTTACTCATTGCCACCATAATTTAATGTTTTTGTGATCTGCCCTAGGTACCTTTGAAATTTGGGCATCACCAGAGAATATGCCTTTAATTGATTACATCCCTATAAACCTTTACGAAACCATTCTTCTCATTTTAGGTGAAAGTCTTTAACAACTGAACATCCTTGTCTTTGTTATCATGTTCACCATTCTACCCTAAAAATTATGTTCACCCCTTAAAAAACTGATAAATATAGTTGCCTCCCTATTGGGGCGACTACGATATGAACTTATATCATTTTAGGTGCATTCATCCCAACCTTGCTTTACTGGTGTGTTCACGTGTGATTCCATTCTTGGGGACACGTTCACCCATGGGAGAGACAAACAGGATGTTTGCCCCTCTACCAAGGCAAACGCAATGATATTCTATTTTTTGGAGCATGTTCACCCATGGGAGAGGCAAATGAAATGTTTACCCCTTGACCAGGGCGAACGTGATATTGATTTATCATGTGCCTTTTAATCATTGTTCTCCCTTTTATATTTCCTTCTCCCATAGTACTTTTTTCGACGATAGTTGGGGTGAACGTATTTCCTTTGCGATGGTAATATTAATAAATTCACCCAAAGTGTGGTGAACGTAACTTGTAAATTTTATCTTTGGGCGCTGCCATAGCATCACCACTTTATCATTTCTTTCTTTGTTCCTTTCCCTTAATGAAGATTGCACAACATATTTGGCTCGGAGCAGATGCGTTTCCATTTAAAAAATAGAATTTTCCATACAAGGCAATGTTTCCAAACACCAAACTGAAATATAAGGTGAATACAAACAAAAAAAAAACAAAACTAACTACAGTGGTAAAAATATTATAGTTATTAGATTGACATAATATTTTGTTGTATTACAATCAAAATGATCCATAAAAATAAAATAAAAATCCCAATGTGAAAAAGTACAATCCCAATGTGGCAAAGTACAAAACTGCCAACAGGACCAAATTTTACATCATGGAAGAACAAAATGAAATCAATTCTTACTATAGAAAAACTATGGGATATAGTAAACGAAACAAAGAAAAAATCTAGTGAGGATGAAAGAGAAATACAAAAAATTGAAGAAGGTGATGCAAAGGCACTCATGTTAATAACATTTGGAATAATTGATGAAATACAACCATACTTAAGCAGAGAAGAAACTTCTATAGATGCATGGAATACATTATGAAAAATATTTGAAGGGAAAAACAAAGCAACAATTCTGAATTTACAATCTCAATTATATTCCTTAAAGATTAATAGTGGAGAAAGTATAGAACTCTTTCTTAGAAAAATAACATATATAAAGGCAAAACGTTTGACTTTGGGAGAAAAGGTAGAGGACAAACTTTTTGTATAAGTAACACTAAGAGAACTTTCAGAAATTTATAAGGATTTAGTTACTTCTTTACAAGTTTTAAGTAAGGAAACTACATTTGATGACTTAGTCAATATATTTTAGGAATGTGAAGTAGAGAATTTAATCAAATATGACATGACTAATAATGTTTTGATATCTAAAGAAAAACTATCAAGTAATATTACTACAAAATAAAGGTATAGATCTAAATGGAATTCAATATTCTATCGTATATGTAAGAAAAATGGTCATAGTGTAGAGGGAGGAATTTTTCCTTTTGTGTATGATTCTTGACTAAATCCATTGGGATCCAAGGTGATCGTAGGTGTATGTTGATTCCTCTATACTTAGGGGCTTAGGGGATCCAAGGGTTCACTTGAAATGGTTTAATAACTCATTCCAACTCTGAGGTGGAAATGTTTGATATGTTCATTGAACAAGCACCTATTTTTAACCTTACTAAGATCTAAGCTATGAAAATTTAAAGAACAATGCAAGGAAAATAATGATGTAAACAAAAAAATGACTATCTATAGAATGAATTTTGATTTCAATGAGAACTAAAACCCTAACTTTGTAATAAAATAAATATTTCCTTATCAGCAAGGTTTCAAGAGAATGCACAAATAAAATTAACCTAAGATGCAAAACTACATGTTTTTCTTTATTGATGCCTAGAAATAAAGCTAAATATTTTTCTTTTTATTTATGATCTAAATCTAAAATAAAAATGGATAGAAATGAACAAAATACACCCAAAAAATAACCTAAATATTTAACAAATCACTTACTCGATCTAGTGGTTGATCTTGGCTTAAAACTTGTGTCCAAATATATCCAATAGCTTCAAACCTATGAAATAGCTTCAAAACCCTTGGAAAAATTGATCAAATTTTGGGGGCCTACTTAGGTTGCTATGTGACTAAGCTTCGAGGTGTAGTATCCAAGCCCCATTTTTCATTTTATTCAATCATTCAAAAGTAAAAGCAATTTTTGGCTTTTGAGAAGCAAACAAGACATAATGCAATGACATGAAATAGTGTAAACAAAGCACGAACTAAATGAAATATGACTAAAATAAAATGTGTAAGATGTAAGCTAGGGTTTGGGAGTGAAACCTACCCCCAAGACCTTAATTAATTGAATTTGTACCCCATAAGGGGTGACCATAAATTTGGTCTTATTCAATTCACACCTGTCATTTTAGGGTGTAAATTCGTAATAGATCCTTTAACTAATATATTAATGCTATAAATGCAATGCTAAATGGAATATTAATGATGTAGAAAAAAAATAATGTACAAAAAACTTGGTTAACTTGTGGTGGAAGTGAAATATCAACAAAAGGATGAAGGCAACGGTTGAAATGGTAGATCCCTCCTCAAGTCTCCCACACTTGTTCACTAAAAGCATGTTAGGATCCTCAATCCTAAAATTATTAGTTAGTATTATTAATCATTTAATTATTATATTATTAACTTATAAAGTGAACCATCACAACCCTTCATAACGTGAACCATCACGTCTCTTTATACGTGAACCATCATGTCTCTTCACCAACGTAGCTTTAGGGTAGATATATATATTAGGTTGGCCATCCATATCAAATCATCCAAGAAGAAGAAGAATAAGCATAGATTCTAAGGATTACAAGGTAGCCCCCTTTGAGTGGCCTACAATTACATTTACATTAATTTTTTAATAATTTTATAGTAAGATCTTGGGGTCTTACCATTTGGTATCAGAGCCATGTGGGACCTAGTCATGTGGGAATTTCTCAAATATCTTCATCAAATCACTTATGTGCATGAGTATCAAACTCGGTTTGAGGATATCACCAAACACAACACAATATTGGATGAATAAATTCTCATCAATGGCTTCATTAGGGGATTAAAAGAGGAAATTAGAATGGAGGTGACAAGGTTCAATCCCTATACCATGATGCAGACCTATGGATTGGCAAAATTAGCTGAAGATAAAATCAATGCACAACAATTAGGGAAACCACTTATGGAAAAATCATCGACCACTTACATCGCTCCCAAACCTATGCATAATGGAAGGGCACAAAGCACTTACACAACCCCCAAATCTAACCGAACTTTACAAATTAAACATCTTAGCTTTGAGGAGATGAAGGAACGACGAGCAAAAGGACTCTGTGATAATTATGATGAACAATTTGGACCCCACCATAAATGTGCTACACTAACATTGTATTTATTGAAGGAAGTTGATCCATGTCTCTCCATAGAGCAAGCATATGAGGTAGTTGTGTCCGAAGTGACTAGTGCACCTACTCACCGCAATGAAGACAATGAGGTCGATGTGCAAGAAGTGATTGATGTACCAAGCAAGGATGAGGTAGACATACCCAAAGTGATCAATGCTAGCCAAACATGCACTCTACAATACCTACACATACCTTCCTCACCAATAGTGATTTCTTGCCATATGACCAAACCTATTCGAAACCAACACTGAGTGACTACACACTCCTTCTCCATCGACTCTACCAAGGAACCAAAAAATGATATGAAATCATTACCATCACTTTTGATGCATGATTTTGAAGTATTTGAGGAACGCCAAGGGTTTCCCTCCCATCGCCATCATTACTATTGTTCTTGGAAACCCCCCGCTAATGCTTCATCCTTCTTGATATCCCTGCCTACGAAAGGATGCCATTAAAAGAGTCCAAGAACTTACACAAATCCTTATTGGAAAACAAAGGACAAAGCTTATCACTTTGAGCTTTGAGTACAAAGCTCTTTTTAAGGAGGGTGGCATGTTAGGATCCTCAATCCTAAAATTATTAGTTAGTATTAGTTAGTATTATTAATCATTTAATTATTATATTATTAACTTATAAAGTTAACCATCACAACCCTTCATAACGTGAACCATCACATCTCTTTATACGTGAACCATCATGTCTCTTCACCAACGTAGTGTTAGGGTAGATATATATATTAGGTTGGCCATCCATATCAAATCATCCAAGAAGAATAATAATAAGCATATATTCTAAGGAGGGGGCCCCCTATAGTGGCAAAGCGATTACAAGGGAGCCCCCTTTGAGTGGCCTGTGATTACATTTACATTAATTTGTTAATAATTTTATAGTAAGACCTTGGGGTCTTACCAAAGCAGCTAATAACAAAATCAAAGAAACAATAGAACAATCCAAAACATAAATAGCTCTTGAAATTACCTGATGGTATTCAAAAATTCATTACATAACTTGGAATAACTAGCTTCACTTCAGAAAGGGAGTCAAATCCTCTTATTTATAGGATGGTTGGAGGGGTTTTAGGTAGGAAAATGAAAAATAACCTTGGCCAAGAGCCAACATGATAGAGGTCAATGCAAAATTTGGGAGTTTTTGAAAAAAATCCAAATTTTGCCAAATTCACACCCTATCCTATACCATGAATTCATGAAATCCAAGGGAAAAGATAAAACAAAGAGGAAAATAAGGCCCAAACTTGCACCTAGAAACTTTAAGGGACTCCTTAGGGATCCTAGAGGAAACTTACTTATTTTTATGGGTCATTTTTCCATGTCTATATTTTACCCCTCTTTGATGCATTTATGGCCTAATAAATGCATCAAATAAATATGTAGACACATATGGGTGAAATAAAACAAGCACAAAAAAAAGGTAGCATGTTTAGAAGAAGAAATGGTGCAAAAACGGTGTCATTATGAACACTTAATATTTTTTACATATAAAATGGGTCATTAATTACTTTAATGTCCTTGAGTCCAAGATGCTCCCTCATGTTTCATAAGGAATGTAATATTCATGAATAAACTCAAAAAAATATGGACGTAGAAGAAGAGTGATCAAAAAACAAAGAGAAAAGAACAAAAATGAGAGTAAGAGAGAAAAAAGGGGATAAGAAGGGGGAGGGTGAGAATGAGTTCATTTTTACCGCATGAGAAGAAGAAAATGATCTCTAAAGAAAAAAGGATAAATGGTTCTTCCCACATACCATTCAGCCATTATGTGGGGCAAGGTTGACGTAGCAGCGGAGTAAGCACAAGGACCAAAACCCAACATATAGACTAGGCTAGAGTAGGGTTTAAAATTTTTTTTACAATTGTTATTTTTTTAGAAGAAATTCCTACACTCGACCCATCACAAATTTAGGGTCAAACCATGAATTCAATCGAAAATCGACAATGACCAAATTCATGCCCCAAAATTTTTGGGATTGAAAAATATGAGTTATATTACACATGAAAAGAGTACACTATATAGGCATAATCCTATATGAAAACATGATAAGTTTCAAGGAGAAATAAGGGGTAAAGTACACATTAACTTTAACATTCCTCCTTAATGTGTACTTTCCAAAAAAGGTAAGTCAACATTAGAGACATTCCCCCTTAATGTTGACTTGCATTTCATGATTTGGAATAGTGTCTAGGATTCTGCTTTTGGCTCTTGGCTCTTCAAATTTGAAAAATAATTCTAGATATGTGGTGTATATGTCTAGGTCTATTACCTCAAGGTCATCCTTTCTTGGGTCTATTACCTTTGTAGGTAATCCTTGTATTAGTTCCTCAAGATCAACCTCTCTTGGTTCAATTGCCTCTATAGGTCACTGACTAGGTTCACCATGAATATCATCCCCCCTCATGGTGAATATTTATCAATAAGGTGTTGGGATTTTTTGAACTTTGATTGTGCCAAAAATGTACCTTAATACAAAATAAATTTGAGGCTTTTGAGAGTGTTGGTCTCTGTCTAAAATGCACTTTATATTACAAAAAAAGAATATATAGACTAGAATTGGATAACTGAAGTGTCTATGTCTATAGTCTTAATAATTTGATCTAAAGTGACTTCACGGAATAGGATTTGTATAGAGTGGTAGGTGTCCTTGTGATGACATTCTCATACTATCAAAATGCATGGATAACCAGTTGTTGCACCTACTAGGTGTGATAAAGAAGATGACTAGATACCAGAATCACTTACAATTGCTCTATAGTGTTGGGTTTAATCAATAGTGCACTCTATAATACAACAAATTTGGAGGCCCAAAAAAGCATATGGAATAGCCTCAAAATAAAAATTTGACACCACCAATGTGTTCAACTCAAAAACTCCTTTTCGATGACTATAAACACCCCTATGTTCAGGTTTGAATGGGGCCTTCATCTACAAAAAAACAAGTTGACTCTACATAAAGAATAAAAAAAATTCCTACCATAAGAGAATATTTCCCTTAGAATATTCCTGGCATTGATCTTTGGTGGCATCACTCTCTGGTGGTAAACACAAAATTTTCAATTTTCCCTTGCATGGGAATATTTTGAAATTTTCCTTCGAAATAATACAAAATTTTCAAAATTCATTTCATGGATCCCATCCTTTCCATGTGCATTTATACATAATGGGAAAGGAAAATAATAATATGGTCTTGCATAAGCCCTCCCACTACCAATATGGGAAAAACATTAAAAAACATTCAATGCCTATTTTTTGAAAAATAAACGTTACAACATCAAAGATATAAAAAAAACATTTTCCCCATTTTCCAATAAAATGCCCCTATGAGAAGTGGTCCCACTCCACTTTATAAAAAAATTGCAAATAAACACATCAAAAATTTATCTATTTAGAACCATGAATAGATAAATAATGTCACCCCACATAATGCATGGGTCAGGCTATAGTTAAATGTTTGCATATGGGATGAGGGTTGCATCTGAATAGTCCGTTATCATCCGCAAAATAGTCTTGGTTGGATCGATAGTGGGCAATGCTAAAGAGTGTGATCTGAAAATCAAAAGTGCAAAAAATGCATCATAGTGCATCTGATGGCACTACACAATAGGATTAGGATATGCATAGGATTATGAAAAAATGTAGGCAAAAATACAAGGAAGTCAGGGCTGCTCGGGTCATCTGTTCCACCCCACTATATAGGAACAAACCACCATGTGAGTAGTTTGTAGTCCATGCCATATCCAAAACATCTCGGCTTCACTACTCTCTAACCAAAGTGGTAGAACTAGATTGGTCACCACATGCACGGTCACTATAGGTTAAAAAAAATGGTATTAACCTCTATCAACTCTGGCATAGGATCTCCATCCTAGCACTATCCCAATAGTTGTGTTCCAGTCTATTATTGATGTGTTTGCATAGGACGAAAATGAACGTTGTCTCCTTTTTTTGTAAAGTACAAATTAAGGGGGAATGTTAAATTTAATATGTACTATACCCCTTAATTCTCCTTGACATGTGTCCTCGAAACTTGTCATGTTTTCATATAGCCTTATGCCTATATATTGTACTCTTTTATGTGTGATATAACTCATCTCTTTCAATCTCAACATTTGGTATCAAAGCATATTTTCCTGCTTGGTAGGCTTGAGGGGAGAATTGCCTCTTTGGAAATTCTCCCCTCCCATCTCCCTCCTTTTTTCCTCCCCTATTTTTTCTCTAAGCTTAAAGAGTATGCTCTCTATTTTTAAATGTATCAAAAACTAGACAGCTTGATAAAATTTTATGGTTGCCCCTAAAGCTTCAAGCTTGGAGCCATGAAACTATTTTTTAAAATTTTTAAGGGGTCTAGAATTTTCTTAAGGGGATGCAAGAAATGGAACTTCCCAAGAAGTCACCCATCCTAGTTCTACTCTAGGAATACCAACAAACCTCCTCTCATAAAGAAGGCAATTTCAAAAATTGATCAACTTGCATAGTAACAAATCTAATTAGAAAGGAGATCATAATGGGGTGCCTCATGGTCCATAGTTATCATTGGTGTAGTTTGCAGGTTCTAGTTGTGCTCGTAGAGCTACACGTCCACACTAGTAAGAATGACATGAATTTGACACACCAAATTTGGCCACATAATTTTTTAGGATCACGGTGTCACTGGATTCATCCCACCTACACCGTTGAGACCAATAGGAAGAGATTAAATATCTAGATCAATTTGAAGTGTGATCTGTGGAAATCGCTCTCTAGTTTAGATCTAATCATCCATGACATTACTTGCTGGTTTTTTATTCACTATATTTTGCAGTGGTGACACTAGAGGTCACCTCCTCACACCACCTATACAACACCCACTAAGCTCAACACCATCACAATAGTGCAAGTAGAGCACAAGGGTACGCTAGCCCATCTACCATCGATACAGTGCACAAGGCACCCAACCTCGACATAGCACCGCCTACTGAAACCATAGTTACAACCACCACAGGAGTTGGACATGCATCTATAATTGAATCTATATGGGACATGATAAAATATAAAATTATTACTAAAGCTCCAAATAACCCAATGTTTTGTACCCTACAATAGAATACTATGAGCATAAAGATTATTATCATCCCCAAAAAAGCACAACAGAAGCAAGGAGAGGCCCTGCTACTTTTCTACTTATTTTAGGATGTTCATTGATGCAGTGTATTTTCCTTGCAACTGTTACCACACCGCTTGCACCAACTACAATCCATTTCAAATTTAAGCAAAGGAGTGCTTCAAGCCTCAGAAGACTACAAAATGTTTCCAAAAAATATTTTTGACCAACTAATATGCCAATTTGATCTACTATTTTAATCAACTATCTCTATCCCTAATGCAAATAAATCTCCTAGAATGAATACTAACATGCCACAAATACAAATATCATCAAGAAAAAATTAGGGTGTACGTTGACCTACCATAGTGGAGGAAATTATGCCACAATAAGAGTGTGCTAGCAAGACCACCATGAATAATGCACACTTTCTCATTCGTGTGTAGAGACATCATCTATTTTCCATTGGATCATAGATATTTTTGGCATCCTATGAACATTATAGGATAAAAATAAACTCACAATGGCTGGATCTAGCAATATCTTGGAAAATTACAAGGTTGAAGCTTGATTGGGTCTACTGCGGCTCGATCTAAAACATTGCATTCTCATACAAAACATGATATCATAGGTAGTAGATTAGATCTAGGTGGTGTAGATGGCCTACAGAGTGCCATAAGCAGAGAAAAATATCCCAAATTCAACCATTCCAGGATTGATCCTATGATTTTATGGCACTTTGATTTAGCCAAGGACACGGCTAGGCTACAACTAATTTTAGCATCCCCTTATTATCTATAGAATGGAAATGACACCCACACAATTGTACATGGGACTGTAATGAACCTTGTGGGAGAACAAATTTTTTGATTTTTATGATGATTTTTTCTGATCTAGGTGTAATGCATGGATGACATCCTATTCAAGCATCACAATGAAGAGTGAATCACCTACATGTTCGAGTAGATTACCCTTGTGAACTTCTTGATTCACAAAATAGTGATGCTCAGTTCCCATTACCATCGCAACATATCACAGATAGGATATCAAACCACTATAGTTTTTCATGTACAACACCATAGATTTCTTTCAAATGGGTTGAAATTTTCTCATCTAGCAAATCAAACATCACCATTATATATCAACCTATAGATTTTGTGTAGCCCACTTCTATTGTAAATCAATGTGGTCTCCATTTTTTTATTTCCATAAGATGCAGTCACTAGCTTGATGCCCCCATGGTCCCTTTTGTTTCCTACTCAGTACAATATGCCCTAAAACCACCATACCCTCACCATAGCTTCCTACCGTGTGCTATCATGCCCAATCCCATGCAAACCTCTATGATGATTTAATGAGGGTACACAAGAACTTTCAATGATTATTACTACACCATGTTGATCCGCTTGCTTCATATGCAAAGCCTATTTTTGTATTATTTTAAGAGTGATTCTATGATAAAGATATCAAATGCAAAGGTGTGTGTTTTTACATGAGACTTGTCACGTGCTTCCAAAGTAAGAAATTTTTTCAACAATTGTTAAAATTTTCTCCTAGGATCATAATCACATGATCTACAATGAAATCTCAAGAGGAAGATGTGTTTTGCCACTATCTACATCATAGGCTAATTTGTGGAACAACATGCAAGTGCTCTATTTTTTTGTGGACTTGAACTCAGGGCTTCGTGGACCCGAATATCATCTATGCCATACATGGAGAAAGCAACAAAAAATGCAACAAATGGCTCCTCCAAATTTATCACTGCATGCAAACAAAAAATACAGGGCACAAATTTGATAGAAAAGAAAAAAAAAAGAGAAAGAGAGAAGGAGAGAGAAAAGAGGAAGAGAAGAAATAAGAAAAAAAAAACAATTTTTATTAATTTTTATTGATATTGTTTATACTTCAAATTTTTTTACTAAATGATGGTTAAAATGATTAAATTTTTTATTGATGTTTTTTTTTGCAGCATGATGTATTGTAGAGTAGAGAGTGGCATTTGATCTCCTTAGAGGATACATTGTGATAGCTCATAGTAGCTGTATCGCTCCAAATTTTTCGCATCCTTACCTTCAGGCTATAGGATCCATGCCCAGAAGGAGGATGGGAAAAGGATGTCGTGGTACCTCGGACTGAGAGGACTTGCGAAGGTCCCGCCTCTCAAGGGAGGTGTATTTTGATGATTTTTCGATGGATGGTGGGTTCACCAGAAAACATTTAATGGTAGTTTCCATGCCTAGGTTCGGAATGTGTTTTATGTGTTTGTTTTAGCCTTAAGCATTCATATCCTAGGTTTGGCCAAAATGCGTCTAAGCTATTATATATGAAGATGCAAATTCAATGAGTACATAAAACAGATTTAAAGACAGAAAATAGAGAAATTATAGAATATAAACGAGGAATACCTGATCCAGATGTCTGATGATGATTCTGATGTTGAAGCAGTCAGGATCGCCTCTAATTTGATAGGATCATCTGAGATCAGACAAGATCGTCTGAGATCTGATGAATTCGTCAGACGAATTCGTTAGAGACCTACAAACAGAAAAACAAATGCAAACTACAAAGAATGCCACTGTGATAACAGAGGGAAGCAACACAAAATGACAATATGAATACTAAAAAATAGTTATGAATAGAAATTCAAACAAATTATGATATTCTAATGAGAAATTATGATCTTATCATGCAACCTAAGCTATATGGGTGAACTCCAAATGCAAAATAGTAAGAAATAAGGAAAAAACTAACTTGAATGCAGAATAAAACAACAAAAGGTATAAGAGAAAGCGTAAACTCTGGGCACTGATTTCCCCCAATGCAGATTGCAGTCGAAATCATCTGGAAGCAATGAAATCATCTTGAATTGTGACAGGATCATCCAAGATTTGAATGAGATCATCTGCGACGATCTGAGCATGCTTCGGCTAAAAATAAATGAGGTCCTTACAAGGTAACATCAAAATAACAAATGCAAAATGATGCTCTAGGTATTCTAATGCACGCAAAATCAAGTTATAGGGAAATTAAGCCAGGGGTTGGGAAGGGAAGGTCCTAAGGATTAAATAGGCTTAGGGGAGTAGTTAGGAGGTTGGAGATCATCCCTATTTGGGAGATCTCCAATGGGGGAGGGTCTCTAATGGTGTAGACATGCTTCTGCCCGGATTAGAGACCCGTTGGAACATAAGCTAATTGTGCAAAATCAGTTTAGGGACAAGATCGTCTGGACGTCCTTGTCCAGACGAAATCGTCAGATCTGGGGCGATATCGTCTGATCGGTGATGATATCATCAAACGGTCAAAACAACCTCTAAAAATGGTGTGAAAAATGGGGAAACGGATTACCCGATGGTTAATGGGCGGTTTGGGAGGTTAAAATTTGAATTTAAATTATTTACTAGGATGAATGTAATTATTACAATTTTACTGTGCCAATTTTAGGGTGCTACATTTTGCCCCCTCTTTAGCGAATTTTCTGAAGAAAATGCGTTAAAGATGAGTTCTTCTCGATCTACAAGAAAGCAAAAAATTATTTCCATTTTTAGGCGATGATTCTTGGTCGAATCGTACAACTTATTATGGTGTCGCCTCCGTGTTTTTACCCAAATCGAACGTTTGAGGTAAAAACACGAAAAAGTAAAATTGATTTTTGAATTATTTTTGAATAAATTTAAGAAAAATAGGGTAAAACCCTAATTCATTTTTACTGTTCACTTTTACTGGTTTTAAAGCTCTGGAAGCAAAAATGGTGGAGACGATGCATAGATCAACAGAGGTCCGACGCGGTCTACGGGTAAGAGTCTAGAATTAACTTAGAATGATTGAATTTGATTTTACATGCTTTTTAGGTGAATTTTAATCAATTTTTGAGCATCGCAGCCATTTTTGGGCCGTTGACGTCATCGGGATGAAATCATCCCAATTTCGACGAAATCGTCTCAATTTCGCCAATTTCGTCTAAGGGTGAAATCGGCGAAAGGGAGACGATTTCGTCAAATTAGGGACGATTTCGGCTTGCAAAATCAGAGACGATCATGCTCAAATTTGGGACGATATCGTCCAATAGTGGACGATATCATCAATTGCATAAAATTGAACTTATTTTACTTGTATTTTTAAATACTTGAGTTGTTATTAATGGTTGTTTGTTGTTTTGTTGTTTATGTTGTAGAGAGGTTTGCTAAAAAGCAAGGAATGGAAGTATGGAGATTTAAGAGATGACTTGTCCACTCTTACACAGGTAGAGCGAGATTAGCTGGCATAGGTTGGCTTACAGCATGTGGCAGAGATGCCACAAGTGTCTACAGATATGGGGCTACTGACAGCCCTAGCAGAGAGATGGTATTCGGGTTCTTCATGTTTCTGGCTACCTACAGGGGAGATGACTCCCACTTTGGAGGATGTTTGGAGGATTCTAAGAATCCCCATACAAGGACGATTAATCACTCCTATGGCCAATTAGGGCCATGTTATGGGAATTTTGTGTGGTGACCCGAGCTTCGCCCTGGAGAAGGGCAGAGTTAACATCGAGGCACTGCGTTAGATGCCTGGGGCATCTAGACTCACATGGGTTCTAGCTGGAGTAGTTGGTGGACTTTTGTTGTGCCACCAGAGCGGGTGCAAGGTGCCATGGATGCTATTAGATGTGATCTACGACATGTGAGACCACGGCTATAGGTTTGCTTGGGGCAGCTATGTGCTATGCCGACTGTACAGGATCCTGCGTGTACAAGGGCGACCGATGTCTGGTGATGACATCGCTCCTACAGGTTTGGTGCTGGGAGCACATTGTAGTGCGAAGGCCGGTAGGGCTTCCTCTGATAGGGATTGATGGGGAGAGGCCTCGAGTTTTCTATTGGTGGCTCTAGATAGGGTCATAGTGATGGATCGACCTTTTGATGTCTCGGAGACTGCTAGATGACCTAGTCCTAGACCAGATCACTTGGAGGCCATGGCGAGAGAACCCAAGGTGGGCCAAGGATGGACAGGAGCTAGCTCACATTAGGCGAGTTTGCTAGCTTTGGATGGAGAGGGGAGAGGTGGAGCTCCACCGCTATGACCGAGTTTTGTGACAGTTCGGTCTACAGCAGGGGATCCCATCTCTCAAGGATTATGAGTTTTCTCGGACTATCCAAGATAACACTACAGTGAGCGGGGCTCCAGACATGCAGTGCTTTTGGATTCAGGACTCGGACGATGCCCCCATTCAACCAGTGGATGGGGATGACACAGGGGTTGCAGATGGCTACGATGCCTAGTACATAGGCATCCACCCTCCTCGGATGACGAGGGCTCAGGGTTTGATACACGCAGTTGTGCTTCGGATAGGGAGGTGGTTCCAGGCAGCTATGGAGGTGGCCCAAGGTCACAGCGAGAGAGAGCTGAGGAGGCCACGGGCATAGGAGAGGCCACAACAGAGGGAGAGGAGGGAGGTGAGACCCCCTTCTCCATAGATATAGAGGCCACCATCACCCGATAATGGCAAGGGTGTTGACACATGGGAGAGTAGCGAGACAGCTACTCTTTGAGCAAAGAGAGATTGTCTCTATGCATAGGTGTAGACATTGTAGGATGAGGCTGCACACCACCGAGCTGAGGCTACACAGCTTAGAGATGAGGTTGCATGCCTCAGAGCATGAGGCGAAAGAGCAAGCACATAGGAGCTGGCATGATTGATTGCTCAGACCATGTTTTACTAGGGCATCTACTTTCAGATGGTGCCAAAGGGTCAGAGGGTACAGCTACCAGCTGGAATTGTTGACCCTATCAGGATTGGGTCCTCGATGACTTCGTCTTGATCGAGGACTAAGACTCACAGTACTACTCATACTGTGATGGGGCCACCTCGTCCACCTTAGGTCAGGGGAGGAGATGAGGATGAGAGCTCGAGGGGCTGTCGAGGCTAGACGACTGCATTACACTGTACAGATTGATATGTAGGTTTATTATTTTTGATAGAGGATTAAGTATGCTGAGGTACAGATTATGGCATACCGATCCAGTTTTGATGAAGTATATATACTGTTAATATATATATGAGATGAGATAGTTTTGATCATATGACTTGTGTTATGTGTATGTTTATGATGCTTTTATGTTTGATTGGTTGATTTGATAATTGGATTGAGGATTCATGAAATTCTGTCGTTTTGAAAATTTATAATTTTGATGTCATGCGGTAATATTTTAAATGAAATAATCTGATGTAACAAATGGGTTGTTTGGAATGTGATGTGGTAAAAAATAAAAAGAGACTTCTAACAATAATTTCAAAGGACATTGTTGCTATTATAGACCATTTCATGGAGTCGCTGCTCACTCGGTCGTCAAGCTAATCCCAGTTATAGAAATATTGTTAAAAGTAAAAGAGTGCTTAAGAGACTGTCTTAAGACTTTGGTGCAATGGTGAAAATGATGGTGATGATGGTTTGTTTTTCAAATTTTCATAAAAATAGTATGCATGAAATAATGATTTTTTCTAGGTATAAATTCCTAAGTGTGATAATTTTTGGATAATTCCTTAGGAATTATACCATCTTTGCAAAATTTGAAGGTTGACATAATGACATAAAATAATGATAATGTGCATGCCTAAAAGCATAATTTGTGTAACATAATGATTTAAGTCATATGGTTTTCATATTGTTAAATAAATGGGGAATAAAAATTGTTACAATGATTTGCGCTAGGCATAGAATATGTAGGTATAGACTTATACCATCATCACGAAAATCCAAAGAAAATATATAGTTTTATTGCATGATTGACTTTTAATAAACAAAAAATATGAAGATGAGGACTTGCGCTAGGCATAAAATTCCACTTTTGGTTTTGGAACTATACCATCGTCGCAGAAGTCAACTAGATATATATGTTTTGATTGTATAGTTTTGAAAGAAATTTTAATTTTTCTATTATATAGTTGTCTTTATACTAAACAAATATACTTGAAATAAGAAAATGAATTATTCCAAACAAATTTGCAAAAAATATTTCAAAGTATTTTGAAGACAAAAGTTAGATTTATAAGGAATCCCATGTGCATATGTGAATTCATTTCCAATTCTTGATTTATCATAATGATACACAAAATCTCTCAAATACAAATGTGTGTGCAATTGCATTGCTCATTTACCAGTTTTGAGCAAGATACTATGATACAAGTGATTTGAAGAAACCAGATAAGTGTTCATTAACCATGATGTAGATGCATATAACCATACTAGACTACTATGTAGGTCGGATTATCAAGAGCTAGCTAATCCATAAGCAGACATAGGTCTGTACAAAAGAAGGTCGCTAATGTGACAAACATATCGCCATGCTAGGAGTTACCCAAGGCCAAGCAGGTTGGGCACAAACCACCTGTTATGGGGCTTACCTCACAGTTTTCGAATCATTAAGAATTCCAAGGATTCAAGCTCATCAACCCTTCTTTTCTTTCCAAAGGGTAGGGAAAGGGATTTTATTGCTTTATTGCTTTTACTTTCTTTTGCTTTTTTTTTTTTTTCTTTTTAACTTTGCTTCTTTTTCTTTTTGTATTGTCTTTGCTTGATTTTTGAGATAGTGCTTGAAATATTGCTGTAATGATATAAAATAACATTTTTCTTTTCTCTTTTTCTTGAACTTTGCTTTTCTTTTTCTTTGCTAGGGGTACTTGCTCGGATTAGCTGTAGAGCAAGGGATTTTTATTCTGGGTAGGGGTGAGCTTGTCCTTTTGCCAATTCTCAAAGATTATAGACCATGTGCATGATAGGATAGCAAGGGAAACTTTTCGCTCAAGAAATCACTTCTACTATGTAGCAAAACATGGAAATTACAAATATAATCATTTTATTGTGAAAAGATGTGCTTGGTTTAAGTAAATAACAAGATAAATTCTCTGTGCTCAAACTTTATTTAATTGAATTTTATGAACTTTGATATAAGAGAGATTAGTAATCATGCCAGATAAAATCAAGATATTTATTTTGTTTATTTTTTTGAGTGTGCACGTGAGAGATTTCAAATAAATGCTAATTTATCCAAAATAATTTGAAACATATAACTGCAATAATTGTAAGAAAATATATATAAATACTTTTTGGAGAAGTTTTGAGAATGTTGATTCTCTCTTTCTTCTTTATATTGTTTTGGTTTCGAAAGAGTCAAGCATATTGCTATTTTTATATTTTGATCATTATTTTTGTTTTTTGGTTTTATTTTTGTTTTTGAACAAAAAATTGAACAAGTGCCATAAATAAATGCAACAAATAGTTTTGAAGATTTTGGAGATTATGAATGTTTTTGGTGTTTTTGAATTTATAAATTTGAAAGAAATACAAGATAGTGATTTTGAACAAATATACATGGATGAAGTGACCAAATTTATACATAGTAACGTTTAAGATGCAAAATATTCATGGGTTCTTTAAGTTCTTTACCATCTAAGGTAGATAATTTGTATGCTCCTGATTCAAATTTAGCAGTAATAATGTATGGTCCAAGCCAGTTGGGCTCAAATTTACCTTTAAGGTCCTTAGTTGCATTAGTATTTTTTTTGAAGATTTTGAGGATTTTGATTTTTTTTTTGTATTTTGATTTTAATTTATGAATTGAAATTGGTGGTATATACAAGATGATCTATATACACTATACAAGGTTATTTGAGTATAGCATGTCTAAGGTTGCTTCAAAATCAAAGGAGGTTTTGAAGGATAATCTGGTTGAGGTGAAGGTAAGAATAGAAGGTGATGAATAAAAGGTAGCGATAACAAAAGCTTTGTTATAATGTAGAATAATGTAGCAAAAGATTTTACTTTTATATGTGGAAAATTGATCATGTTACAAAATAAAATGTAAGAAGGATAAGAAAGTTTTTCATTCTTATCACTATATTCCTAGTCTTGATAAGATAGAGAAAGTATATGTGAAAGATATGCATGGATGTTATTTGGTAAAAAAATATGATCATATATGGATAAAAAAAAGTGATGGATAGAAGAGAATTGTGATAATAAATAATATATAGAACTTGATGTTTCAATCGTTAAATATTCTTCAAATGGTGTTGGATCATTATGTATGGTAACAATTTTATTTGTAATTTCAAACTTCAAACATTGGTGAAGAGTGGAAGGGAAAACCCTCATCGTATGAATCCAAGGACTCTAGAGAAATAGGTTGTAAGGTGAAGGACAATATCCTACATAAAACAAAGTATCCAAGATCTTGGATCCAATATTAAAGGGAAGAATTATAATATCTTGAACTTCTTGAATTTTATTGTTAAAATATTTTATAATAACATTTGATTCATTAAAATCTTGTTCCTTTGTTTTGAATTTTTGGAATAATTGATAAGTGCATAAATTAAGAGAGAAGCCATTATCTTCCATGATAGTTCTAACAGGTGTTTCTTTACTAGATCCTGAACTGTAAAGATAGTAGTCTTCTTGTGGAGTAGAGGAAGGAATCTCCTCATCATAGAATGAAATATGGTTAACCTCAAGAGGGTTTATACCATTAATTATGTTCTTAGAGAAAATATGATGAGGCACAAATTGTTGGCTAGGTATCTTGAACAAAGTTTCCTTATGATAAATTTGTAATACTTCTAAAAGGGATGTCTTTGCTTGAGGATTAATCACTTGTTGTTGGCTATCAAAGTGGATTTCAGATTGAAATTTTGATTTTAAATATGAGCTTTCTATGCTTACATTCCATTTTGGATCATTCTCTAGAGCCAAAGATAGTATTGAAGGTTGGTCAAAAGAGGAACCCATATCTTGAATATCAGATTGAGTTGATTGAACTTGAGGTTGCTCATTTATAGTTTTTCTTACAATATTAATAATATCATCATGATGGGACACATTAACATGCAATATTTGATTGGTTTCCTGTTGTTGATAATTGAATAGGGGTTCTTGGCGGATCCCCATGTCTTGATTGATTATTGGTATTTGTTGTGTAGGAGTTTGATTGTTTATTGGAGATTTATAATCAGTTGTAGATTGTAATTCCTTTATATTAAAAATACCCTTATCAATCAAATCTTGAATTGCACATCTTAAATCTTTACATTTTTGTGTCATATGTCCATCCACTCTATGATATTCACAATGTAGCTCAGGTTTACACCAATCTGCTGTGGTATCAAGTTGTCTTATGGAAGGGATTTCAATCCTATTTGTATCAAGTAAATACTTGAGAATTATATCCATTGGTTGATTGAGCTTAGTAAATTTACGTGATGAAGGTTTTTGAGAGGTTTTTGATAAATGCCTTAGGAATTTCATCATAAAATGACCTAATGGTTTCTCACCTCTACTTTCTTTATTATGGGTAGAATGATGATAGGAAGATTGCGAAGTATGAGGTGAGTGCATGGTAGAATTGGAAGAATAAGTATTTTCTTGTTGAAATGGATGTGTTGTATTGAAAGAAGCATATTTAAAAAGTGGAGGAGGATTATATGTGGATTGATTGACATAATATGGATATATGGGAGAATAGATAATATCATTATGAAGAGGATTGGCAAAGGGATTGTCCTGTTGGGGTAAGTATGAAAAATGAGAAAAGTGTGATGGAGGTGGTGTTGAATAGGGATGAGGTTGGTCATAATCAACAAATGTATTTGTATGAATTCTTCCAACATTACTAATGGGCTCATATTGATTTGCGTAAAAACTCATGGCTTATTTAGTACTTCTAAAAGTAATATTTAACATCTACTATTTAGAATTGAATCTAAAACATACAAACTTGAAATGATGATTTTGTTTTTATTTTTCTTGTATACATACATACATATATATATATATATATATATATATATATATATATATATATATATATTGTTTTTGTTTTTTTTTTCAAAAGGTTTACAATGCATTCACGTCGGGTTCACCAAAAATGTATCTCTCCAAATTTTTTGCATCCTTACCTTCAGGCTATAGGATCCGTGCCCGAAAGGAGGATGGGAAAAGGATGTCGCGGTACCTCGGACTGAGAGGACTTGCGAAGGTCCCGCCTCTCAAGGGAGGTGTATTTTGATGATTTTTCAATGGATGGTGGGTTCACCAGGAAACATTTAATGGCAGTTTCCACGCCTAGGTTGGGAATGTGTTTTATGTGTTCGTTTTAGCCTTAAGAATTCATATCCTAGGTTTGGCCAAAATGCGTCTAAGCTATTCTATATGAAGATGCAAATTCAATGAGTACAAAAAACAGATTTAAAGACAAAAAATAGAGAAATTACAGAATATAAAAGAAGAATACCTGATCCGGATTTCTGATGATGATTCTGATGTTGAAGCAGTCAGGATCGCCTCTAATTTGACAGGATCGTCTGAGATCAGACAAGATCATCTGAGATCTGACGAATTCGTTAGACAAATTCGTTAGAGACCTACAAACAGAAAAACAAATGCAAAATACAAAGAATGCCACTATGATAACAGAGGGAAACAACACAAAATGACAATATGAATACTAAACAATAGTTATGAATAGAAATTCAAAAAAAATATGATATTCTAATGAGAAATTATGATCTTATCATGCAACCTATGCTATATGGGTGAACTCCAAATGCAAAATAGTAAGAAATAAGGAAAAAACTAACTTAAATGCATAATAAAACAATAAAAGGTATAAGAGAAAGCACAAACTTTGGGCACTGATTGCCCCCAATGCAGATTGCAATCGAAATCGTCTGGAAGCAATGAAATCATCTCGAATTGTGATAGGATCGTCCGAGATTTGAATGAGATTGTCTGCGATAATTTGAGCATGCTCCGGCTGAAAATCAATGAGGTCCCTACAAGGAAACTTCAAAATAACAAATGCAAAATCATGCTTTAGGTATTCTAATGCACACAAAATCAAGTTATAGGGAAATTCAGCCAGGGGTTGGGAAGGGAAGGTCCTAAGGATTAAATAGGCTTAGGGGAGTAGTTAGGAGGTTGGAGATCATCCCTATTTGGGATATCTCCAATGGGGGAGGGTCTCTAACGGTGTAAACATGCTTCTGCACAGATTAGAGACCCGTTGGAACAGAATCTAATTGTGCAAAATTAGTTTAGTGACAAGATCGTCTAGACGTCCTTGTCCAGATGAAATTGTCAGATTTGGGGCGATATCATCTGATCGGCAACGATATCATCAAACGATCAAAACAACCTCTAAAAATGGTGCAAAAAATGGGGAAATGGATTACCCGGTGGTTAACGGGCGGTTTGGGAGGTTAAAATTTGAATTTAAATTATTTACTAGGATGAATGTAATTATTACAATTTTACTGTGCCAATTTTAGGGTGCTACAGTAGCAATTCAAGACACACTATGAGTGGCGGGGCTACTGCATCTAATAGAGATGCCCTAGGTGGAGGTGGATAGAGTGCTACTGACAACACTGATAGAGAGGTGGTACCTAATATTGTCAATATTTCAAGTGCCTATGGGGAGATGTCCATCACACTAGAGGTTGTGTGGTGGATATTGCACATCCCTATTAGGGGGATGGCATTTGATAGAGCACAAGGGAATTGGATAACACTATAGTGATTATCAAGGGATATAATGCATGAGATCCAATAGAGTAGTCTCCATGTAGATGAGATGTCTATGCGATATTGAGTGGACACATTGATGATCGTGTTGTATGGGATAATGGTTGCAATATTGGTATCCTATATTAGCAAGAGATACCTACCATGGGTGCTAGTGGGAGTAATGGTACACATGTAGGACCATTACGTGTGGTTCATATGGTGTCCATATATGCTAGCCTATTTTTATAGGATATTATACAATATCATGTATAAATTGTATATAGGACTAGTTTGTACGATATTTCTCGAGGTATGGTGTTGGGAGCATATGGCTACCCGAAGACCACATGCACAACTAGGATCATTGCCAAACCTAGAGTAGCAAAAAATATACATATGGCCTATATACCTAGAGTGATTCCAAAGGATGTATACACGTAACCTACCACTAGGGAGGTGGGTCATAGATGAGTTGCAAGACCATACAATCATATGGTGATTGTGGCATCTTTGCTCTAGTTGGGTTGAGTATGGTGTGGAGTTGGCTAGAGTTATGAGGATTATGTGGATCTCTATGGATAAGGGGGATCTAAAGATCTATTGGTTTGATTAATTCTAATATACTTTTGGCATCCTTTATTTTAAGAGGGACCCATCAAGAGTTAGAGGGGATCCTGGTGTGGGGATATTTTTGTAGGACTTGTATGATATCCTCTATGTTAACCTAGGAGTGGATGACGTTGGTTTGGTGCTTGGATATGAGAGATGGTATAGGGGTATTTTACCCCAAAGGATATCCCCACCTATGTTAATGTATATGTACCAATTCATGTCACAAAAAGTGTAGCTAGCCTTACGAGAGGCCACATGATGCACAATTGAGCATCGATAAAGATGTGTAGACCCTCCTAGAAATACATGGGTTCAAGTCATGATAGATATGGTGACAACCATAAGGATGGCCATCACCCTATCTAGATTAGGGTGAGGAGAGTAGGTGAAGGTGCTCCCATGGTAATAGTGGTCAGGCTAAGAAGGATAATAAAGGGTTCTTTTACATTGACAATGATAGCATCTAGAGGGATTATAGATCAAAATGACCCTATGAGGGAGAGGAAGGTATTTTAGGTCTAGATAGTGGCTATGTAGAATGATATGGATCTACTTTGAGAGGATTGATCTAAGAGGATAGAGGTATTCCAAAGTTCCATAAAAAAGACACTCACAAAGTGAGGTACGATGAGGGTTGAGGTAGACCACCTCAAAGGGGAGATAAAACAACTAAAGGAGGAGTGAAAATGGTCTTGGGCTAAGGGGATGGTTATCACTATATGAAGATAGCAATTTTAGTGGATCCACCTACTATAGGATTATTTTTAGAGGATAGGGGAGAGGCTAGAGGTGTATTTATGAAGGGATACCTTCTATCAAACCCTATACTTTCAAGCAGTTTCGACAAAGTAAAGAGTGCCCCTATCATCATCCTTACAAATAT
The DNA here is from genome assembly GCA_028583015.1 of Wollemia nobilis. Taxonomy (NCBI): domain Eukaryota; kingdom Viridiplantae; phylum Streptophyta; class Pinopsida; order Araucariales; family Araucariaceae; genus Wollemia; species Wollemia nobilis. The sequence goes on along the minus strand of JAQPPZ010016509.1, from coordinate 1,786,318 downwards.
AGGGTAGGTCATAGACTATTTTATGGTCCATGAACATACCCCCACAAATACCATCTCTAGTATGTGGCATAGAGGAGATTGAGTCTTAAATCTAGTGCTAGAATAAGGATGACATGCCAATTGAGTGTGGCATACAACCCTAGGAATGATCAAGTGTGTCAAACTTAGACTATGGCACATTGACCAAGTTGTTGTGTGATCCTATCTATCATGTAATACATGTTGAATTATATATTTTTGGGTGTAAATTTAATATGTTTTGTTTATTTTTAGTTATGCATGAATGAACTTAACAAAACAAAAAAATTAACTAATGAAATGCATGAATGGAAAATGAATTAACTAATGAGATGCATGATGAGATAAGGCTAACTAATGAAATGAATTAAATACATGAGTATATGAGAATATGAAAATAAAATGTGATAGAAGAAATAATAAAAGGAAAAATAAATTAAAAAAAATCTCTATCCAAATTAGCACCCCATAAAAATGGACCACAAATTCATTTGTGCCCCATATGGATAGGGAATGAATTTGAAAAAAGAGAAGAAAAGAAGAAAAATAAAAATAAGAAGAAGAAGGAGAAGGTAAAAAAAGGAAAAATAAAACAAAAGTGTGAATAAAGCATGACATTTGATTCAATGTAGACTACAAGGGATCAGTGTGATAAAATGAACATAAACTAAGCAAAAAAGAAAAAAAGGGTAGAGTGGGACCCTGTAAGGATGTATGCTTGCAATGGAATAATGGAGGTTGCCCCTTTTTGGTGAGCATGAAGCTATACCATAAGGGTGTAATTATCTCTATAAAAGAACAAGTGTGGAGTGATACCTACTATGGGTGTGATGTTCACTAATGGTTGTGGTTGGAGAGATACCCACTAGAATGTATGCTTGAAAATGGCCTTATGGAGGCTTCCCCTCACTTGGTGGTCATAAAGCTATCTCACATGGTGTGCAATATTTGATAAATTTTCCAAAATTAGTGTAATCCAATAGGGGTGTGGTGTGTGCAAAATATGAATGGGCAAAGCAAAGCATAACAAAAAAATGTGTGTGTGCAATTTAGATAGAAGGAAGAATATTTAAGTGAACAATGTTGTGCGTGTGACCCTTTTGAAATTTTAATAGCTAAGAGATGTGCATAAGATATTTTATGGCCATATGAACACCATAAATGATATTCATTCAATATCTACCCTATCCCATAAGTATCCCTTAAAAATTGAAATATCAAGAAGGAACAAGTGTGAGCAAAACAAGATGCGTAAATAGAATAATGAACACATATCGTTTATCTTGGGGAAAAGAAGAAATGATTGAAAATTTTCAAAGGAAAAAGGACATACAAGATATAAAAACTATATACCTTGATTTTATGTAAAATTATCAAAACTTTTAAGTTCAAGTAATATATGAGAAGAGAAAAGAAGAAAACAAGACAACAAATGCAATGATGAAAATGCATGGAGATGTGCTCTAGGTTGGGGGTTCACTAAGCACAAATGACCTAGTATGAGTGCAATGCATGTAAGCTAGAACCTAACTAGGTTTCATCACTTTCCTCATTGTGAAGTCCCTAAGAATCTATATTATAAAGCATTCATGCAAGTATTATGAAGTAGCAAAGTATCTAAAGGACAAGTAAAGATGAAAAATGGAATAGAATGTCAAGCAATTCATGCAAATTATGATAGGCAATCATGTAGTATGAGCAAGAAAACCAAACATAGGATGAAGAATGATGTTGTGTAATTATGCATAATATCATTTTAGGTGCATTATGATCATTGGTTTTTTAAATTCTTTACCATATAACATTACCAAATGATAGGCTCCTAAGCCAAACTTAGTCATTATGACAAAGGGGCCCAACCAATTGGGCTAAAATTTGACCTTCAAATTTGTCCAAGAATTAGTTTTCTTCTAGTTTTCCTTGAGAATAAGGTCCCCAACCTCACAAGAATGATTGTGTATTTTCTTGGAGTAAGATCGCTTGAGTATATTTTTATATGCTTGAAGATCCTATAAGGCATGGATGCACTGCTCATTTAATAACTCCAATTCATGCAATTGATCTAAATGATACTCATCATTGACTAAGGTATCTTTCAACAAGATACACAAAGACAAGAATTCTAACTCAAATAAGAATATTGTATCAATTACATAGACCAATACATAATGGATTGCACCTATAGGAGTTCACATGCTAGTACAACAGACCCACAAGGTAGGATACAATTAGATATTCCACTCATGATCAGTCTTACCAAATTCTTGAGGATCTTTACTAAAGGCTTGTTGGATGCTTCAGCTTAACCTTTAACTTGAGGGTAATATAGAGTTTACCACTTGTTTTTAATCTTGTACATAGCACAAAGCTTATGGACATCCTATTTTTTGAAAGTAGTGTCATTGTCATATAGAATGACCAAAGGAATCACGTAGCTATAAAGGATTTGGTTAAAGATGAACTTGAAGACTTGAGCTCTAGTTACTATAGCCAATGGTATGGCTACAACCCACTTGATGAAGTACTCTATTTCTGTAATGATAAACTGATGAATATCAGATGATGTTGGATTAATATTCCCTATAATGACCAATCCCCATATTGAGAATGGTTAAGGATAAGATATAACCTAAAGGTTTTGATAAGGACGATGAACAAGGTTGTTATGGCATTCACACTTGTTGCAACATCAAACATATTTGAAAGAAATTCTTAGCAATAACATTACCTCTAAAATGGCCTCCACATGATCCTTCATGAGCTTCACTAAGGGCTAGTTGGGCTTCATCAGAGTTAAAGCATCACAAGAGGATACCCTTAAAAGAACATTGATATAAAGTATTGTCAATTATCATGAATTGGCATGCTCTCTTTTACAAATAATATTTCTGGTTGTAGTCTAAGCCATCATGTATTGAACCATATTTAAGTAAGTTAAATATGTATGTGTATCAAGGCTCACATTGAGAAACTCTAATGTTTAGGACATTTAACATAATGAGGCTGGAACTAAGGTATGTGGGCTCTCAAATTTGTTTGATAATAATAATTTCTTGATCATATTCTAACTCCAAGAGGATCAATGATGGAACATTGGCCATAGCATATGCATGACATTTAGATGATCTAGACATAAACTCTATGGTTACCCTATCAAAGGCACATAAAATCTTTGTGAAAATTTCCTTGTAAGGTTTAAGTTTAACATTTCTAGTTTGATAAATGTCATTAATATGATTCACTAAAAAAATACATGCTTATACTGAGATGGGGTGAACTGTATAAGATAAAACTTTTCTTTCCACAACAATAACTATAATAATGTTAATGCAATAATGAATCAATCCACATAATACCATATACATAAGATACAAGGACTTTAAATGGACCCAAACAAGGTTAATGCCATTATGGATATGCCTCCCCCAACAAACTTGAAATATTTGTGTAGTTTACAAGTAAATATCCAATCAATCCGTTGTTTCATCACACAATTATATAATAAATGTAGACCATTCAATCACCTGCTACAAAATGGAGTGACATTTTATTAGATAGAAGAATATCAAAAATATTTTTATGATATCAAGAAATACCTAGTCTCTCTTCCTCTCCTAACTTCACCTCGCCTAGGGGTCCCCTTCCATATTTATGTTTTAGCAATGAACTTTGCATTAGGAACAATTCTTACACAAAAAATGAAAACAATCGAGAGCAATAAATATATTACATTAGTTGAACACTGGTAAGCTATAAAACCAGATATGCTTATGTGGAAAAACTATGCCTAGTAGTGGTTTTCACCACTAAGAAACATAGACATTATATGCTAAATCACACCACTTATGTCATAGCTAAATAAAACCCTCTACACTACATTATGTCTCGCACTTAAAAAAATACTGGTACCATAAAATGGATAATGCTTTTAACAGAATTTGATCTTGAGTTCATTAGTCAAAAGTCCATTAAATATTAGTAATAACCAATCAACTTGCAAAAGCTTCAATTCCTAGTGATCAACCCTTGATTATTGAGCTCCCAGATGACTCGGTATTTATCATCACTTAAAAATAGGAATATTTCATTCCTAAATAGGATGTGGACATCACACTCTTCTTTGATGGTTCCAAGTGCAAAAAAGGATAAGGTGTAGGAATCATGTTTCATACACCACAAGAGGTACCTATTCCATTATCATTCAAAATTGATTTTCCATGCACAAATAATGTAGATATGAAGCCCTAATATTAAGACTTCAAGCAGCCATATCTATGGGTATAAAGCATATGAAGATATTTTGTGATTCCCATCTTATCGTTCATCAAGTAAATGGAAAGTACCAATACAAAGAACCATCATGAAGTAGCAATGAAATTGCTTGTAAAATTTTATTGGTATGAAATTGATAGTTTGCTTCATTTGACTAATAGATTTTTTTATGTGATGGCCTATCTAGGATCATTGATTCCAAAGAACTTTATAGGATAGGTATAACCATTAATTTTTACAAAAATCTCTAAATATGTAATTTCCTAAGTCGAGTCTAAATATGAGAAGGATGTTTGATTCATTCATGCAAAGCCATATGAGCCTTGTTTGAATCCAGTAAAATACTTCCTCTAGTTTAGAACACTCCCATTTGACATGTCATGAACTACCAAATGAACTTTCAAGTAAAATGCAACTCGCTTCACTCTCTTGGGGGACATATTTCATAAACATGGTTATGATGGAGTCCTCCTCCATTATATTGAGCCTACAGAGGTCTAAAGAGCATAATCTAAAGCTCAAGATGGTACTTGTGGTGGTCACTTTAGTGTAATAGCCATTTCAAAGTGTATTTTATGCATTGGTTATTATTGACCCACCATGGAACATGATTATTTATATCAAGAAATATCAGAAATGTCAATAGCATGCTAATTTAACTCATGTGCCATCATAAGTATTACAACCTATTCAGAGTCTTTAGATCTTCTCACAATGGGGTTTAGACTTTATTGGTAAAATCTCACCTCCTTTCTTGGGATAACACACATTCATCATCACTACCACTGAATACTTTACCAAGTAGCTTGAGGTAATTCCTCTAACCAATACGACATGATCTTGAATTGTGTAGATTTTAACATATCATTTTTCACTTTGATATCTCCCCAAAAATAATATCTGATAATGGTTTTTCTTTCAAAAACAAGGTTATTTTAGCAATTTATGAGAAATATAATATCCAACATAGTTTCTTGACTCCTTATTACCCATATAAAAATGGATAAGCTGAGGCAACTAATAATACCTTGATCACTATTCTCAAGAAATTAGTCAAAGAAAATCATTGAGATTAGCATACAAAAATCCCCTTGGAATTATGGGCTTATTGAATTAGCATTCGCACACCTATCGAGGCAACACCAGTCTCATTGGTCTATGGTTTTGAAGCCATCATGCTTCTTGAGCTTGATATCCCCTCACTGCATATTTCATTATAGGAATTCATAGATGACAATACTTGTATACAAGCATGTCTTGACCAATTCACAATTTTTTATGAAAGGTAAATCAATACCTTGGAGTATTTATGAGTATATCAGTATCATTTAAAATGTGCTTACAATGCCAAAGTCCATCTACAAGAATTCCAAGTATATCTTGTCCTTAAAGAGCATAAACAAAAAACCAATGCATTATCATATCTTCATGATATATTCATGGCTAGTTGGTTAGGTCCATCTATTATCACACAAAATGTGGGTAAAGGAACTTATAGGCTTGCCATTCTAGAGAGAGTACAAGATATCGATCCACTAAACATCATCCACTTGAGAGAATTCTATGCCTAATATGATATATATATATATATATATATATATATATATATATATATATATATATATATAACATATATATATATACATGGCTACAAATACACAAAAGCACCATTCATACACATTGCACTTCACACATTCATTTTCCACAATCACATTCATGTCATCATGATGCATTTCATCCACCATATTAGGGGTCATTTTCTCAGTTTATACAATAATTTATCCAATAAGTCTTATTGCCTTTATCAAGTGAACTCTTATATTTACACCCATATCATTGCACCATCTCATAAGTCATCATTATTTGCCATAAAATTCCATCACCACTAAGTTTTTTCAATCCCTCAGCCAGTCCTAGTGTTTCAAACAACCTCAAATATATGTCAAGTTTTCTCTAGGACCAAGGCACATTTTTACTAAGAAAATCTTGAGTTCTAGGAGTTGACTCTAATATTCTTGAACCAAACACATCTCACACCTATTAATAACATATTGTGTCAAAGAGGGATAACACCATGATTGGGTTGAACCTCAAAGCAAAAAATTCATCTTTGCTTGTCCCATTATGCACATAGTTCAAAATCAAAACAACATTTTTCACCATTATAAACACTTCCAAATAAAATAATGAGTAGTAAGGATAGGATAAAATTCTCATGAAGACTCGATTTGAGTGGTTTTGAATCCAATTCCCTAAATATCTAACTCTTTTACATATTACACATCATATATCCTCAACTAGTAAGGATAGAACTACATTTCCCTCCTGATGGTTAGGTGGTTTGAATCCCAAAAGATTAGAGATCATATTATTGGACTATGGAGCTAATATTCATCAGGGCTATAGATGCTTGAATGGCAATGGATTTTTCTCATGGATAGTGACACATCTCTCTTGAAGATACCTTTGACTACACATAAGGACAAGCTAGCTTCTTGGTCTTCTCTGTGATAGGTTTTATCTCACTTTACTCAAGATGGGTAAATGAACTCACTTGCACACACATTGGTTCTTGATTGAATTGATTCATTACCATGCTCATGATTGATAATTAAACATTCATTGCACACATTTGGTCTCTGAAATATTTCACATAACTTAGTGAGTTTGTTCAAAATCACTATGATGTTTGAGTCTCTACAAAAAAATTCCATATCAATTTTTCACAAATGAAAACAACATCAATATCATTATCACATAACTACATGATTTTTTCACTTCACATTCCACCATTAGATGTTGGTGTCCCTGATTAAGCAACAACAATAAAAATAGTCAAGCAAAATCTAAACTACTACAAATGATCATTGGAGCATCAATTCATTTGCATCATCACAATTCATATACATCATCATTACATTATAATACATCACAACATTTACACATGCATTCACACATGCATTCATACAAAAGCATACACAAAATAAATAGACATGTATATATATCGCATATACAAAGAGTGTCTTAAGGCTATATACAATAGAGAACTAAGGCTCATATATAAAAGTGCATCCCAAGACACTAGCTAACACCCATAGGAAAACCCCTATGATCCTGACAGGTTAGGAGCCTAAGTAATTCTAGAGAAAGAGTCACTACATCTAGAATCACTATGCTTAACAAAATCTGCTATGGAGGAGGAAGGCTACACTGGTAGCCTAATGCCATGTTGAATAATTAGATCCTAAAGCTATTGAATATAGCCCTCCTAGGATTGAAGGCATAACACATCCTACCTATTATGAGAATAACTATTCACCAAATCTACTTAGAGCTTTGCTATCATATCCTTACCTCCACCTAGCACCATCCATGCCTTCAAATCCATCCATATTCGAGCATTCTCGGCATCCCATGTCACTATCCCTGCATATCGATCCACTACCATCTATTGAATCTAGTCTCGCTCTACCTAGAGCTCAGTCCACTCCTACTCACTCTAACTAGGAGGTCTCTCTATAACCTCCTTCATACCACCCCTACCCCTACCATCACCTCCAATATTTGGAGGTTTCTCTACTACAATCCTCACTTACCTCCCTCCATTTTTGGACTGATGGTGTCTCTGATGTCGAGGAGTCTCCTTTGCCTCTACGGCTACATCTTCCTAATATTCACTACCCTAATCAACCACTTGACTTAGTATCCATGGAGGTTGTGAGGTGAACCATACATCATATTTGGTGGTGATCCCAACATCATACATATTTGGAAGATCTATCTCCTCATCATCCTCATACTCCTCCTACCACTCCTCCACACAAGGTAGGATTGACTCATTATCCCAATGCCTATAAAGCACTAGAGCATCAATTACCCCTTTCCATATCCTAAACTACCACAAAACTCATGATAACTAGATCAGATCCACCTCACTACCATATCAACCAACCACCCATATAGCCTATCAGACCCATCATAGTCACTCTCTATAAAAGGACCACCTGGTATCTCATCATGATCATACACTATTGGAAATTTTGGGTATGTTTCCTAGCTTCATGGTTGTGAGTTGTCATTGATGTCAAAAGGAGTTTGTGTTGATATCAAAAGGAATTTGTGCTGATGTTGAAAAGAGTTTGGTGCCAAAAAGATCTTAAAAGTTCCATGATGTTTGTTTAAGTGTTTTTAGTTAAAACCATGGTGACAAGGTTAAAGGTTTTTATTAAAACCATATGGGCTCATTAAGGGTTTTTATTAAAACCATCTTGGCCTAATGAAAAGGTTTTTGCTCCTTAAAAAAACCTTAAAAGTCCATTTTGATTATTAATAAATAAATTAACTCAAACCTTTGAAAAGTTTTTAAGTTAAGTTTATTATTAATAAAATAATAATTATTAATTTAATAATTATTATTGAAAGGGTTTCTAAACCCTTAGAGACACCAATGTAGAAGACTTACCTCACCAACGTTGTTTTTTTGGAAGGAGTGCCGACGTCAACTTGCATGGGATGCAAAAGACTATTAAAGGGCATTAATTCCTAAGGTTCAATACACCTCCGATTTGCATGATTACCTTCAAATTCGTATTGCTCTATGACCTTTGATTTCATATTGCTCTTTGACCTTTGAATTTGTATTGCTCTATGAACTTAGATTTTGTATTGCTCTATGACCTTCGATTTTGTATTGCTTGTGACCTTCGATTTCGGATTGCTGTGATTTTTGAGTTTCGTATTGCTCTGTGTTTAAGTTCCAATTTCGTACGCCTGTGAGTAAAACAACAAGTGGCACTTGAGAGTTTTGTTGGGCACTTGTGCTCCAGCAGTGGAGGTAGTGGAGCGAAGGTGCTCGCTAGGCAGAGGTGTCGAGATCGATTTGCATCGGGCATGTTTTATTTTTTTTCACGAATTATTGTGCACATGGTACAATGGTTGCCTTGGGCCACAATTTTGGAGGAGGAAGCGCTTTGGCGCTTATGTTGGTGTCTCCACACTTCTCCTAAGGTTGGAGAATTGATTTTTTTCCAAGGTAGATATTTTGTTGATAATGTGGAATATTTGATTTGACTTGGCAAATTATTGTTGGTAATTGGATGGAGGTATAAGGTTAAATAGAAATATTGCTTTGACATTGTTATTATTGATGCTTAATATTTATGTGGTAAATGCATTTAAAATTAAATGTATTTTAGGAGTTATAAGGGTTTAAGGAATAATTGTGCTTAATGTCATATTGGGGTTAGAAAGCCTTTGGAGTTATTGAGTGGATATTCTCTTGTAATTATTTTTGAGGTTGAAGTTATTTTATGATATATTAAGTAGGATTTATAAGGTGTAAAGGAATATTGTTGATATGTATATTTGTGAGTTTTGATTATTGATGAGTTGGAGTGATAAGGTGTTATTAGGACTCTTATAATTGTGCATTATTCCATTGTTGCTAACTCTAATTTATGGCAAATTGAGAGTTAGTGTTGTGACAGATTTTGAGTTCTCCTTCTTAATAAAAGTAAAGGCATGGGCACATTCTTCCATGGTTATTATTGATTGATGGTTTTATGAAAATAATTTTGGAGTGAAAATGATTAAATTAAGTTTCCTTATTGGGAGTGGATCTTATTTTCTGAAAGTGGAAGTATTGATTATGCATTATGAGATCATCATGAGTTTATGAGTTATTGCATAGTTCTGGTTTATGAGAGTGGAGGCATTTGAAGTTTGCTTTAGGGTTTTTGAGTGAGAAGTGTATGCCATTGCTATAAGTTGTTTAAACCCTAATTGATTTGTTTGGTGGTTGAGAGTTTAGTTTTGAGATTGCTTCCTTTGAGATTGAGTTGTTCAAGTTATGCTTTACTTGATACATAAGTTGGGCTTGCTCCTTTGAGATTTGATTTTATGAAGTTGTAATTTGATTGATAAACTTGGTTGTGTGGTTAAGTTGAGCATTCCCATTTGAGAGAAGTTGGAAATATCTTGAACCCCTTTTTGATGCTTAGAGAGAGATTGCTTTGAGTTCTTGAAAACTAACTTGGCTAGGGTTTGTAGCAAGTTATGGTTCTATGTTGGAGGAGTTGATTCCTTGATATTGCATTATTGGCAATTGTTGGGTTGTGGTTCAAGATCTTGTGAAAGTATACTACTTCTATGAGATTGATTTGAGTTGAGATTGAGAGTTGAAGGATAGAACATATTGAGTCTCTAACAATTCTCTTTATGATTCTATGAGATTGATTTGATATGATTGTATGAAACACATTGGGTCTCTAACAATTCTCTTTGTGTGTTCACATTGGGCAAGTTTCTTGGTAAACTTTCTTGAGCTGATTTGGACAAGTTCTTGGTGAGCTTGCTAGGACAGATTTGGACAGGATCTTGTGGAGAACTTGTGGACTGATTTGGATATGTTCTTGTGGAGAACTTGTGGACTGATTTGGAAAGGTTCTTGTTGAAGAACTTGTGGACTGATTTGATGAAGTCTTGGTGAAGACTTGTGAGCATTTGTGATTGATTTGTTCAAGATTTTGGCTTAAGCTTGGGATAGATCTGACAAATATTTGAGAGGAGATTTGTGTTGGACTAGAGGACTGAGTTTGGTGTAGATTTGTGATAGAGTTTGAGAGGACTTGTGCTGGACCGAATAACTGTGTTTAGTACAGGTTTTTATGAGCAGCTATGGAGGTGATCAGTGAGGATAAAAGTCTCTAGAGCCAGAGCAAGGAGGACAAGATGTCTTCTATGGAAATGAGTGCCACCTACTAGCGACAGAAGATGCAGTGATCTTCTGAAGTATCATTTCCAAAGCTTTGGGGGATAGGACATCTCCTTTGGGCATGAGGCTCATAAATACTTATTTATGGGATAGGACATCTCCTTTGGGTAGGACGATAATAAATACTTGTTGAGGGGAAGGATTCTCCTTTGGGCAGGAGTCTCATAAATACTTGTTAAGGGGAAGGATTATCCTTTGGATAGGAAGTTTATAAAATTTGTAATACGAAAAGGATTTCCCAAAGAAATTGATTGAGAAATATTTTAGTGAAAATATTTCTATGGATGTAGCCCATCTTGGGTGAACCACATTAAAATGGATCTTATTTGTGTGTTGCTTTATGTGATGGTTAATGTTATGGTGATGCCACTGCTATCTAATGTAAAGTGTTTTAAATGGTTGCATCTTATACTGTTCACCCCCCCTCTCAGTATAATTCTATGTTCTTCAATTGGTATTAGAGCGGGTCTCTCTGGGAAGAGCCTAACAGCTTGGAGAAGGATCCCTCAGAAGATCATATGAGCACAGAAAGTGATGAAGAGATTTAATTTGATTTGAAAGGGGAATTAATTTTGGCCCTAAGAAAAATCTAGAAAAATTTAGGGAAGAGAATTTTGTTTTAAAAAAACAAAATCAAGAATAAGAAATGGCCAAAATAGAACTATCTCAAAATATCACAGACTTCAAGATCCTAGCTGAAGAAGGAAAGAAATTTTAGCAGGTTTTGACAGAGGTTTTGAAAGGGAAGGAAGTTGAATGTGAGAGACTTGAAGAAGAGGTGGTTTCTCTAAGAGTTAGACTTGAACAAATGAGTCTTAAACAAAATATTTTTCTTGGAAAGCAAAGGGAAGAAGATCTCCATATCCAAGAAGCAAGAACATCCAGTAGAAATAAATTCAACTTTCAAAACCAAAGGATACCAAAAAATAATAAAACAAAGGAGAGCAATGGACAAGAGTTGATCACAAAAGAAGGAACACTCATCAAAGGCTTCCAAATAGGTTACATAATACTTTCCATGGCTATTATTTTTATTGCAATAAATATGGTCATAGAGCTATCCATTGTACTAGGATTGTGAATGACAATGTTAAGAAAAATGTTAATTCTTTTGCACCACTCATGGATGATAGTATTGTGTTACAAATGTAATAATTTTGGGCATATAGCTAGAATGTGTAAATTGGAAATATCTAGTGAAGTGAATGTTAGGAAAACAAATGGAAATAAAAATAGATCTATGATAGTTCAAATTGCTCTTCATGATCAATATAAGGAAGAAAAATGGTACCTTGATAGTGGATGTTCTAGGCACATGACTGGAGAAAAAGAAATTTTTGCAATTCTCAAAGAAACTAGTAGAGGGTCAATTATATTTGGAGATAATTGATCAGCTAAAATTTGTGGAAAGGGTTCTCTAAGTTTAGATGGAAAAACCAGAACTAAAAATGTGCTTTATGTAGAAGGATTGAGACATAATATTTTGAGTGTTAGCCAACTTTGTGATCAGGGTCATATGGTGACTTTCTATTCTGATAGATGTGAGATAAGGAAAGTAGAGAATGGAAAAATCATTACTAATGCAAGATGAAATCCTGACAACCTCTACATGCAAAGTGAGATAAAAAGGGAAAAGTATTTTTCGTCTCAAGAGGATGAATGTTGGCTATGGTATAAAAGAATGGGACATTTGAGCTTTGATAATCTTATCAATATTAGCCATAAGAAAGTAGTCAGAGACTTACCTAAATTGAAAAGACCCCAAAATACTATTTGTGGTCCTTGTCAACATGGAAAGAAAACTAGAACCATCTTCAAGGCTAAAGGGTATATGTCATCGAAACCTTTAGATCTTATTCATACTGATTTGTGTGGTCCCACAAGAACTCAGAGTATACAGGGAGAGAGTTACTTCATGCTTTCATAGATGATTTCTCTAGAATGACTTGGGTTACCTTTTTGAAAGAAAAATCTAAAGCCCTTGACAAGTTTAAAGCCTTCAAAGAAATGATAGAGAATGAAATAGACAAAAGAATAAAATGCTTAAGATCAGATAGAGGAGGAGAATTCACTTCAAATGAATTTGTGGATTATTTTGAGCAACAAGGGATTAAGAGGGAATTTTCAGCAGCAAGAACTCCTCAAAAAAATGGTGTAGTTTAAAGAAAAAATAGAACTATTGAAAATATGGCTAGAGCTATGTTGAATGAGTCAAAGATTCCTGATGGTTTTTGGAAAGAAGCAGTTAGTACAACAGTGTATATTATCACCAGAGCTCAGTTAAGATTCAATCATCACAAAACTCCCTATGAGCTATGGAAAGGAATACCAGCCATAGTAAACATTTCAAAGTTTTTGGTGGTAAATGTTACATCAGAAGGGAAAATCAAAATTTAGGGAAGTTTGATCCTAGATGTGATGAGGGCATTTTTCTTGGGTACTCCAGCAAGAGCAAAGCCTATAGATGCTACAAAAAAATAACTTGTACTATTTTGGAAATCATAAATGTTATAGTGGATGAGAAAACAGGGATAAGAGAACCAGTTTAGGAAATTGATGATGAAGATTGCCAAGAAGAATTCAGGGAGGATTTAGATAAAGAAGAAGAGGAAAGAAAACAACTCCTTCCTAAAAATCCATCCAGATATGTTCAAAAATACCATCCAAAGGATCAAAACATTGGTAATCCATAAGTCATATAGACAAGGAGAAGAATCATATCTTCAAATTCCCATACATATGTTTCATTGTTATCTCAGATTGATCCAAAATATCTCAGTGAAGCCTCTACAGATAAGTTTTGGATAAATGCTATGAATTAAGAATTGAAATAGATATAGAAGAGTGAGACTTGGGAACTTGTTCCAAGACCTAAAGATAAAAATGTCATTGGCACTAAGTGGGTCTTCAGAAAAAAGCTAAATGAAGATGGTCAGGTAGTAAAAAATAAAGCAAGGTTAGTTTGCAAAGGTTATGCTCAAGAAGAAGGAATTAATTTTGAAGAAAATTTTGCTCCAGTTGCTCGTCTTGAGGCTATCATAATGTCTTTGGATTTTTCAAGTTTTAAAAACTTCAAGGTCTATTAGATGGATGTCAAATCAGATTTTCTAAATGGTGTGTTAGAAGAAGAAGTCTACATTGAACAACCATAAGGGTTCTTACTTTTAGAAAATTCAGATTTTGTGTGTAGATTGAAAAAGGCATTGTATGGTTTGAAACAAGCTCCTAGGGTTTGGTATTCAAGGCTTGCCAGGTATCTTCAAAAAAAATGTTTCAGAAAAGGTATGGAAGATAGCAATTTGTATATCAAAAATAATGGAAATAATATCTTAATTGTGGTTGTTTATGTTGATGATATCATTTTTGGAGGTAATAACACCAAAATGTGTAAATATTTTGCTAACAATATGCAAAGTGAATTTGAGATGTCCATGATTGGGGAATTGTCCTTCTTCTTAGGACTTCAGATTGCCCAATCAGAATAAGGAATATTTCTCTCACAATGAAAGTACATAAGAGAGATGCTAAAAAAGTTTGGTATGGAGGATAGCAAACCTGTTAGTACTCCAATGATTACAGGGTGTAAGTTGAGCAAGGATGATGAATCTCCAGAGGTAGATCAAAGGCTGTATAGATCCATGATTGGCAGTTTGCTTTATTTTATAGCTACTAGACCAGACATCATGCAGGTAGTGGGACTAGTTGTAAGGTTTCAAACTGCACCAAAAGAAACTCATGTTATGGCAGTAAAAAGGATTCTTAGATATCTGAAAGGCACTATGGATCTTGGGCTTTGGTCTCCCAAGAGCGATAAGTTCACTCTCACAAATTTTATATATGTAGATTGGGACAACAATATTGATGATAGAAAAAGCACCAGTGGTGGAGCTTTCTTTTTGGCGAATTGTTTAGTTGTTTGGTTAAGCAAGAAACAACCTTAAGTTTCCTTGTCTACAGTAGAGGCAGAATACATAGCATTAGTAGCTTGTTGTACACAAGTTTTATGGATGAAGACTACCTTGGAGGATTTCAAAATAAAGCATGATCAACCCATTTCCATATTTTGTGATAATACAAGTGCCATAAGTATCTCCAAGAATCCAGTAATGCACTCAAGAACAAAGCATATTTCCATAAAATATCACTTTTTGAGAGAGCAGGTTCAGTATAAGTAGGTTAATCTTGGCATATGTGCCTACTAAGGAACAAATTGCTGACATTTTCACCAAACCTCTTCCAAGAGAGACTTTTGAGTATTTACGGAAGAAGTTAGGAGTAGTTTTACTCCCACCCCAGAATTAATCACCTCAACAAGATGTGGGGGAGGGGCTAATCTAAGAGGCTAATTCTTATCCTTGATCCCCAAAGGTGACCCTTTGCCATTGATGACAAATGGGGAGAGATTTGAGTAAGGGGAGAGCCTTGAGTCATGGGGAGCAAAGGTTCAAAGGATGGTTTTTAGTTGGTTTCAGTTTTGATAGTTGGCAGTGGTTTCAATAGTGGTTTGCCATCAATAAAAAGGGGGAGATTGTTGGCAATTTTGGGTATGTTGCCTAGATTCATGGGTGTAAGTTGTCATTGATGTCAAAAGGAGTTTGTGTTGATATCAAAAAGAATTTGTGCTAATTTCAAAAAGAGTTTGGTGCCAAAAAGATCTTGAAAGTTCCATGATGTTTGTTTAAGGGTTTTTAATTAAAACCATGGTGACAATGTTAAAGGTTTTTCTTAAAACCATCTGGACTCATTAAGGGTTTTTATTAAAACCATCTTGGCTTAATGAAAAGGTTTTTGCTCCTTGAAAAAACCTTAAAAATCCATTTTGATTATTAATAAATAAATTAACTCAAACCTTTGAAAATGTTTTAAGTTAAGTTTATTATTAATAATTTAATAATTATTATTGAAAGGGTTTCTAAACCCTTAGTGACATCAATGTAGAATACTTACCTCGTCGATGTCGTTTGTTTGGAAGGAGCGTCGACGTCAACTTGCATGGGATGCAAAAGACTATTAAAGGACATTAATTCCTAAGGTTCAATACACCTTCGATTTGCGTGATTACCTTCAAATTTGTATTGCTCTGTGACCTTCAATTTCATATTGCTCTGTGACCTTTGAATTCGTATTGATTTGTGACATTTGATTTCATATTGCTCTGTGACCTTCGATTTTGTATTTCCCTGTGAACTTCGATTTTGGATTTCTCTATGATTTTCAAGTTTCGTATTGCTCTGTGTTTAAGTTTTGATTTCGTATGCCTATGAGGAAGACAAATATTTTTTTCTTTCATTTTTTGCGAGCAAAGGGAAGGTAAAACGACGAGTGGCGCTTGAGATTTTTATTGCACATTTTTGCTCCAACGGTGGAGGCAGTGGAGCGAAGGTGCTCGCTAGGCAAAGGTGTCAAGATCGATTCATTGGGTGTGTTTCATTTTTGGTCACAAATTATTGTGCACGTGGTACAACAGTTGCCTTGGACCACAATTTTGGAGGAGGAAGTGCTTTGGTGCTTATGTTGGTGTCTCCACACTTCTCCTAAGGTTGGAGAATTGATTTTTGGCCAAGGTAGATCTTTTGTTGATAATGTGGAATATTTGATTTGACTTGGAAAATTATTTTTGGTAATTGGATGGAGGTATAAGGTTAAATAGAAATATTGCTTTGAAATTGTAATTATTGATGCTTAATGTTTATGTGGTAAATGCATTTAGAAGTAAATATATTTTAGGAGTTATAAGGGTTTAATAAATAATTGTGCTTAATGTCATATTGGGGTTAGAAAGCCTTTGGATTTATTGAGTGGATATTCTCTTGTAATTATTTTTGAGGTTGAAGTTATTTTGTGATATATTAAGTAGGAGTTATAAGGTGTAAAGGAATATTTTTGATATGTATATTTATGAGTTTTGATTATTGATGAGTTGGAGTGATAAGGTGTTATTAGGACTCTTATCATTATGCATTATTCCATTGTTGCTAACTCTAATTTGTGGCAAATTGAGAGTTAGTATTGTGAAATATTTTGAGTTCTCCTTCTACATCAAAGTAAAGGTATGGGCACATTCTTCCATGGTTATTATTGATTGATGGTTTTCTAAAAATAAGTTTGGAGTGAAAAGGATTAAATTAAGTTTCCTTATCTGGAGTGGATATTATTTTCTAAAAGTGGAAGTATTGATTATGCATTATGATATCATGATGAGTTTGTGAGTTATTGCATAGTTTTGGTTTATGAGAGTGGAAGCATTTGATGTTTGCTTTACGGTTTTTGAGTGAGAAGTGTATGCCATTGCTAGAATTTTTTGAAACCCTAATTGAGTTGTTTGGTTGTTGAGATTTTGGTTTTGATATTGTTTCCATTGATATTGAGTTGTTCAAGTTATACTTTACTTGATACATGAGTTGGGATTGATCCTTTGAGATTTGATTTTATCAAGTTGTACTTTGCTTGATAAAATTGGTTGTGTGGTTAAGTTGTGTTGAGCAAAGTGCAACAACAGTATTGTCATTGTTGTCAACACAGTCAGATAGATCTGTTGATGCAGTGGATATGAAGTTCAAAAGCTATTCAGATGCAGAAGACAGGAGTTCAAAGGTTATTCAGAGTATGTACAGTGATTTTTCAAGAAGACCGAAGTGGCCCATATGCAAAAGATCAAATAAAAAAGACAAGTAAGAAAAGTGTTGCGATATCGCGACATATACAGCAGGCAAGAAAAACTATCATGATTTCACGACATGTTAGAAGAGAGAGAAAAAGCAGAAAAAACTATCACGATTTCATGACATTTTGGAAGAGAGAGAAAAAGCAGGAAAAACTGTCATGATTTCGTGACATGTTGGAAGAGAGAGAAAAAGCAGGAAAAACTATCGTGATTTTGCGACATGTTGGAAGAGAGAGAAAAAGCAAGAAAAAATATCGTGATTTCGTGACATGTTGGAAGAGAAAAAGGCAAGTGGAAAAACTGTCATGATTTCGTGACATGTTGGAAGAGAAATAGAAAGTAGGAAAAAGTGTTGCGATTTCGTGACAAGTTCAAAGAAAGAGAACAAGTAAGAAAAGTGTCACGATTTCGTGACATGTTGCATTTTTGTGACTAAAATAGGAGAGAGAAAGTAAGTTTGAAAAGTGTCACGATATCGCAACATGTCACAATTTTGTGACAAAAGAAAGAGAGGAAGAGTACGGAAGTAGAACTGTCATGATTTCATGACAAAAGCAAATAAGTAAAGTACGAAAGTAGAAGTGTCACAATTTCACAACAAAAGTAGAGAAGAATACTTCGAAGGAAGAAGTGTCACGATTTTGCAACAAAATCAAAGAAGCTAAGTACGAAAGCAGAAGTGTCACGATTTCATAACAAAGCCTTTGGATTTATTGAGTGGATATTCTCTTGTAATTATTTTTGAGGTTGAAGTTATTTTGTGATATATTAAGTAGGAGTTATAAGGTGTAAAGGAATATTTTTGATATGTATATTTATGAGTTTTGATTATTGATGAGTTGGAGTGATAAGGTGTTATTAGGACTCTTATCATTATGCATTATTCCATTGTTGCTAACTCTAATTTGTGGCAAATTGAGAGTTAGTATTGTGAAATATTTTGAGTTCTCCTTCTACATCAAAGTAAAGGTATGGGCACATTCTTCCATGGTTATTATTGATTGATGGTTTTCTAAAAATAAGTTTGGAGTGAAAAGGATTAAATTAAGTTTCCTTATCCGGAGTGGATATTATTTTCTAAAAGTGGAAGTATTGATTATGCATTATGATATCATGATGAGTTTGTGAGTTATTGCATAGTTTTGGTTTATGAGAGTGGAAGCATTTGATGTTTGCTTTACGGTTTTTGAGTGAGAAGTGTATGCCATTGCTAGAATTTTTTGAAACCCTAATTGAGTTGTTTGGTTGTTGAGATTTTGGTTTTGATATTGTTTCCATTGATATTGAGTTGTTCAAGTTATACTTTACTTGATACATGAGTTGGGATTGATCCTTTGAGATTTGATTTTATCAAGTTGTACTTTGCTTGATAAAATTGGTTGTGTGGTTAAGTTGTGTTGAGCAAAGTGCAACAACAGTATTGTCATTGTTGTCAACACAGTCAGATAGATCTGTTGATGCAGTGGATATGAAGTTCAAAAGCTATTCAGATGCAGAAGACAGGAGTTCAAAGATTATTCAGAGTATGTACAGTGATTTTTCAAGAAGACCGAAGTGGCCCATATGCAAAAGATCAAATAAAAAAGACAAGTAAGAAAAGTGTTGCGATATCGCGACATATACGACGAGCAAGAAAAACTATCATGATTTCACGACATGTTAGAAGAGAGAGAAAAGCGAGGAAAAACTATCACGATTTCATGACATTTTGGAAGAGAGAGAAAAAGCAGGAAAAACTGTCATGATTTCGTGACATGTTGGAAGAGAGAGAAAAAGCAGGAAAAACTATCGTGATTTTGCGACATGTTGGAAGAGAGAGAAAAAGCAAGAAAAAATGTCGTGATTTCGTGACATGTTGGAAGAGAAAAAGGCAAGTGGAAAAACTGTCATGATTTCGTGACATGTTGGAAGAGAAATAGAAAGTAGGAAAAAGTGTTGCGATTTCGTGACAAGTTCAAAGAAAGAGAACAAGTAAGAAAAGTGTCACGATTTCGTGACATGTTGCATTTTTGTGACTAAAATAGGAGAGAGAAATTAAGTTTGAAAAGTGTCACGATATCGCAACATGTCACAATTTTGTGACAAAATAAAGAGAGGAAGAGTACGGAAGTAGAACTGTCATGATTTCATGACAAAAGCAAATAAGTAAAGTACGAAAGTAGAAGTGTCACAATTTCACAACAAAAGTAGAGAAGAATACTTCGAAGGAAGAAGTGTCACGATTTTGCAACAAAATCAAAGAAGCTAAGTACGAAAGCAGAAGTGTCACGATTTCATAACAAAAGCTAAGTTGAAGACTATATAGGTAGAAGTGTCATGATATCACGACAAAAGCAAAGTCGAAGTCTATGGAAGCAAAAGTGTCGCGATATCCCGACAAAAGCAAAGATGAAGTATACGAAGGTGGAAATGTTGCGATATCATGACAAAAGAAAAGACGAAGTCTATAGAGGCAAAAATGTCATGATATCATGATAAAAGAATAGAGAAAGTGTACAAAGGTGAAAGTGTCACGATATCGCGACATGTATTTTCATGGCAACAACAACAAAAGAAGCTATAGAGGCAAAAATGTCTCAATTTCATGACAGGTCATAAATGCGCAAGTCAATAAGGAGAACCCGACTAAAATGAGAAGTATGACAGTGGACCAACATCACTACAACATTTATAGGGGTAGTTATAGAGTGAATTCATACTGCTAAAATACGAAGAGTGATCAAAACTCAGTATGGCGGTTACAGGGTCTGTCCAAAATAAAATCATCAAGCGATGGATAAACCAAACATCTTCTTGAGTTGAAGTCGATGAAGACCGATGACAATCGACTAAAATTAGGGTTTACAGTTGTTATGAAAGCCGACTAAGATTAGGATTTACAGTCGACTAAGATTAGGGTTTTCATCATAAAAAATATTGTTATAAAAGGAGGGTTGTTTGGAGAATTGATAATATGGTCGAATGTGTGTGAAATACGATCATTATGCAAAGAGAGCAAGTCATGTCGAATCATGCTAAGTGCAAAATTCACAAAGAGAGCAAAGAGCACAAAAGGGAGAAGACAATCGTGAAGTTCAACTATAATGAAGTAGAGTGTGTGAAGTGATTATGTAGAGAGAGCAGAGTGCGCAAAGAACACAAAGGTGAAGAAGACTAGTCAGGGTATTGCAAAAGTAAAGATAAATAAGGGGTTGGTGCTCCTTTCTATTGGTGTAGATAAATAAGGGGTTGGTGCTCCTTATAGTGGGTGCTAGTAAATTGATTGTAAAGTTGGTGCTTTGCAAAGGTTGTATTTGGATGGTAATCCAAGCAGTCAATTTTTGAAGAGTAGCCACATTGGTGAACATTGTTAAATATTGTGTTGTGTGATGCTCTTTTGTTATACTTGTTATATCTAGCAATAAGTTTTAATTGCTGTGATATTAAGAGCTGTAAATTTAAGTTTATAGAGCTACACTGATTCACCCCCCCCTCTCAGTGTCATTGTAAGACTAACAATTGATATCAGAGCTAAGTTTATGTACAAGCTTAACCGACTAGGGTGATCTTAGAAGTAACACAATGGCAGGTGGTGAAGGCTTCTCATCAAACAAAGCACCATTTTTTGATGGATATAATTACACATTCTTGAGAATCAGGATGCAGACATATCTCTGTGCTTTGGGATACAACATCTAGGATTCAATAGTTAGTGGATACACAATACCCATCACTCCTCCAAAAGAGGCTGATGAAAAGAAACTATTTGAAAATAACTCAAAAGCAAAGAATGCTATCATGTGTGGATTAGAAGATAGTGAACTAGTAAATATTATGAGCTGTAAAATGGCAAATTAAATATGGGACAAACTGAGGAGTATTCATGAAGGAGACGATAAGATCAAGGAGGCCAAGTTACAGACACATCGAGCTCAGTTCGAAGCATTAAAGATGAATTACGATGAAAACATTGAGGCATATATGCTGAGAGTTAATGGAATCATTAATGCAATCAGAGGACTCAGCGAGGATATCAAAGACTCTGCCATTGTGAAAAAGGTATTAAGATCTCTTCCTCAAAGGTTTGATTCTAAAGTCTCAGCGATAGAAGAAGCTAAAAATCTAAATTATTTTAGTATAGATGAGCTGTATGGTTCTTTGACTGCATATGAGATGAGGATAGGAAGATCTAAACCCACATACAGAGAAGCGGCTTTTAAAGCCCTTAAAAAAAACACAAAAAAAGAGTCCAAGGAAGAAGAGACATCAGATGAAATGGAAGCAAAATTTGTTAGAAAACTAAAAATGGGAAAAGGAAAATACAGAGGAAAGCTACCGTTTAAATGTTTCAACTATGGAGGCATTGGAAATTTTGTGACTAAATTTACACTTAATAAGAAGAACAAAAATTATGAAGGATCGCACCAAGAAAGAAGTGACTGGAAGAAGAAAACGAATTTCAAAAAATGCAAATTCAAGAAGAAAAGTTTCATCTCCAGGAATGCCAGTTCAACAGAAGACAGCTCTGGTGAGGATTCTGAAGAGGAAACAGGTGAAGCTCTTTTCATGGCATTTGGAGAAGTAAAATCAAAAAAGGAAGGAGTGAAATCTGAAGTATGTGGTGAAAACCCTAAGGTTGAAGTAGATCTAGAAGGTGAGTTGATCTCTGCACTTGAAGAGTGGAAAATAGAGAGGAAAAATAATAAGAAATTTTCAAAAAATCTTGAGGATGCAAATGAAATCATAACCATTCTAAAAGTACAGACAGAAGAATACAAGAAAATATCTGAAGATCTCAAAGTACAAATTACCATGAAAATAGATTATTGCTACAAACTAGAAGAAGAGAATGTTGGTTTACGGATGTAGATAGAAGATATGAATAACAAAATTAGTTGCTATCACAAATGCGAATAAAGTTCTATGAATCTGGATAAGATTATAAATGACCAAAGGCCTGCAAGCATCAAATTTGGTCTGGGTTTCGTCGAAGGAGAATCATAAAATGGATCAAAGGCCAAAAATGTAGAATCCATAAAGAATGAAGATAAGAAACAGGTTGATCAAGGTAAAATGTCTCATGAAAAAGAAAGCAATAATTCTAGGCACAAAAGGAGAATTGATAATGATGGATTCACCAATGTCACACATCAAAGAAGAAGAAGACCTATGGCTCCTATGGCAACATGGCAAAGACCATCACCCAGGTTCAATTATCCCTTTTCTGGTTTCTATTTTAAATGCAATGGCTATGGACATAAAATCTCAGACTACAAATATAATGTAAGACCAAGGAATTTCACCAGTAGAAATGCTTTTTTCTCCTCTAATGAATTATACAGTAGAATGTTATAACTGTCATAATTTTGGGCACATTGCAAGAAACTATAGAAGTACATTTGCATCAAATCAATTTTAGGGAAGAAAATTTCAACCAAATAGGATGAGACAAAATAGAAAACTTCCCAAAAAACATGCACAAGCTATTGATAAGGGAAAGGAAAAACAAGAGCCCAAAACTACTATCAAAACGGAGTGGAAAGAAAAATAGCGACTTAATGAAGAAAAGGAATCCTTAATCGTACAAATATCATTTAAAGTGTAGAATAAATATGTACCATGGATACTTGATAGTGGATGCTCCAGTCATATGACAGGTGACAAACAAAAATTTGAGAAGTTACAAAAATATGAAGGTGGTTCAGTAAAGTTTGGAAATAATGATGGAGCTAAGATAGTTGGTAAAGGTTCACTTAAAATTAGTGACAAAAAAATTAAGTCAGAAGAAGTCTTGTTTGTGGATGGTTTGAAACATAACTTGTTGAGCGTAAGTCAGATTTGTGATAAAAGTCATGAAGTAGTTTTTAAGAAGCAAGGTTGTGAAGTCAGAAAAACAAACAATGGAAAATTGATAGCAACTGGATCAAGGACATATGGCAACTTGTACACGCTCTTAGAGACTTTAGAAGGAGCTTGTTTTATTGGACAGGAAGAAGAAAATTGGTTGTGGCACAAGAGACTCGGTCATATCAGTTTTGATAATCTAGTAAAAATCAACTCAAAAAGGGCAATGAGAGATATTCCCACCATCAACAAACCTACAAACAACATTTGTGCTTCATGCCAAAAGGGGAAGAAAACTAGAGTCACATTCAAAACAAAAGAGTACTACACAAGCAAACCTTTGGAACTAATACACACTTGATTTATGTGGACCCATGAGAACACAAAGCATAAATGGTGACAAATATTTTATGTTGTGCATTGATGACTATTCCATAATGACATGGTTATTTTTCTTGAAGCATAAATCAGAAGCTTTTGAAATGTTCAAGACTTTCAAAAACCAAGTTGAGAATGAAACAAAAAAGATGATCAAATTTTTAAGATAAAATAGAGGAGGAGAATTCATTTCAGAGGAGTTTACAGAGTACTATGAAAAATACGGTATTAGGAGATAGTTTTCAGCAGCCAGGACACCTCAGCAGAATGGAGTGGTAGAAAGAAAGAATAGGACGAGTGCGAGAAATGGCACGGACTATGTTGGTTGAAAGCGAGTAGCGAGATAGATTTTGGAAAGAAGCAGTCCATACTACGGTGTATATCCAAAATAGGTACATGTTGAGAACACATGAAAGCAAAACTCCTTATGAGTTGTGGTTCGGTAAAAGGGCAACAACAAAATACCTCAAAGTTTTTGGTAGAAAGTGCTACATCAAAAGAACTAAAGATAATCTTGGTAAGTTTGAAGATAGAGCGGATGAAGGTATTTTTGTTGGTTATTCGTCAAAAAAAAAGCTTACAAATACTACAACAAGAGGCTAAAGAAAATTGTGGATAGTGCCGATGTTAAATTTGATGAAGGTAGAGAACAAGTAATTAGCTATGAAAAGAACTACCCAATTTATGAAGAGGTTATTGAAGGAGATGAGGAAAATGAAATGGAAAAGATATAGAAAATTGACTCAGATGATTTAAGTTGTGATTCAGAAGTGGAATAAAATAAGAAATTAAAAATAGGCAGCTGGCAGAAAAATCATCCTAGAGAGCAAATAATTGGAGACCTCAAAGTTGGTGTTCAGACAAGAAGAAGAGTAGTAAGTAACTACTCTCTATTATCCAGCATTGAGCCCAAAAATTTTGCTGACGCAAGCAAAGATGAAAGTTGGATGAAGGCAATAAATGAAGAATTAGATCAGATCAAGAAAAACAAAACTTGGGAGTTAGTACCTAGACCTGCAAATAAAAATATAATCGGGACTAAATGGATTTTTTGAAACAAATTGAATGAAGATGGATAGGTAGTCAGAAATAAAGCAAGATTGGTATGTAAGGGTTATGCACAAGTTGAAGGCATTGAATTTGAGGAAAATTTTGCACCAGTAGCTAGACTAGAGGCAATTAGAATGTTTTTGGCTTTAGCAGTCTACAAGAATTTCAAATTTTATCAAATGGATGTGAAATCAGCATTTTTGAATGGGAAACTTGAAGAAGAGGTTTATATTGAGCAACCAGATGGTTTCCAACTTGGTGATGATTCCAACTTTGTTTGCAAGTTGAAGAAAGTATTATATGGCTTAAAACAGGCACCCCGAGCATGGTATGCAAGGCTAGACAACTATCTCACTCAACAAGGGTTTAAGAAAGATATGGTGGATAGCAATTTGTATGTCAAAATAGAAAATGGGCAACTTATTATTCTTGTTGTATACGTAGATGATATCATATTTTGCAACAGCAAATATGAGTCATGTAAAGATTTAGCAAATAAGATGCAGAAAGAATTTGAAATGTCAATGATTGGTGAACTTTCATATTTCCTCGGGTTGCAAGTTAATCAAAATAAGAAGGGCATATTTATTTCTCAAATTAAATAAGTGAAAGAGATGTTAAAAAGTTCACAATGGAGGATTGTAAGCCAGTTAACACTCCCATGATGACAGGTTGCAAGTTGAGCAAGGATGAAAAATCTCCACCTGTTGATCAAACCATGTACAAATCTATGATTGGGAGCGTACTGTACCTGAAAGCTACCAGACCAGATGGTAGTATTCATGGTAGCATGATTTCAGGATAATCCCAAGGAGACTCATGTGACAACAGTGAAGAGGATTCTTCGGTACCTCAAGGGTACTATGGAGTATGGGTTATGGTATCCAAAAGGTAAAGACTTCACCCTTAATTCGTATTCATATGCAGATTGGGCAGGAGGTGTCGATGACAAAAAGAGTACCAGTGGAGGTGCATTCTATCTTGGAGATATATTGGTCACGTGGCACAGTAAGAAACAAGAGTTAGTTTCTTTATCGACAACAGAGGTAGAATATATTGCAGCAACAACATGTTGTATGCAAGTATTGTGGATGAAACAAACCCTGAAAGATCTTGGTATTAGCTTCAGTGAGCCAATATCAGTTAAGTGTAATAACACCAGTGCCATTAACATCTCCAAGAATTTAGTTATGCATTCACGCACAAAACACATTGCTATCAGGTATCACTTTTTGAAGGAGAAAGTTGTGGAAGGTGAGGTTAAGTTGGATTTTGTTCCAACTATAGAGCAAGTAGCAGATATCTTCACAAAACCATTGCCCAAGAAATTTTTTGAGTACCTTCACAATAAATTGGGAGTGGTCACACTTCCCAAGAATTGACTAGCTACAAGGATCACATTCTCAGGGGGAGCATTTAAGTATTTGATTATCTTTTTGCTCATGTTCATGATTTTTTCTAAGTGTAATAAATTTTGCCTGAGAATGTTGTGCATGGACTTAGGGGGATTCTGTAGTAGCCCTTTGGTATTATTGTCAAAGGGGGAGAAGAGTTATAGGAAATTGCACATGTGTTGCCAAAAATTCCAAAGGGGGAGATTGTTGAGCAAGGTGCAACAATAGTATTGTCATTTTTGTCAACATAGTTAGATAGATTTGTTGATGCAGTGGATAGGAAGTTCAAAAGCTATTCAGATGCAGAAGACAGGAGTTCAAAGGTTATTCAGAGTATGTATAGTTATTTTCCAAGAAGACCGAAGTGGTCCATATGCAAAAGATCAAAGAAAAAAGACAAGTAAGAAAAGTGTCACGATATCACGACATATACAATAGGCAAGAAAAATTGTCATGATTTCGTGACATGTTGGAAGAGAGAGAAAAAGCAAGAAAAACTGTCGTGATTTTGTGACATGTTGGAAGAGAGAGAGAAAGTAGGAAAAACTATCGTGATTTTGTGACATGTTGGAAGAGAGAGAAAAAATTGGAAAAACTGTCACAATTTTGCGACATGTTGGAAGAGAGAGAAAAAGCAGGAAAAACTATCACGATTTCGTGACATGTTGGAAGAGAGAGAAAAAGCAAGAAAAACTATCGCGATTTCACAACATGTTGGAAGAGAAAAAGGCAAGTGGAAAAATTGTCGCAATTTCATGACATGTTGGAATAGAAAGAGAAAGCAGGAAAAAGTATCACTATTTTGCGACAAGTTCGAAGAAAGAGAACAAGTAAGAAAAGTGTCATGATTTCATGACATGTCGCATTTTTGCGACTAAAATAGGAGAGAGAAAGTAAGTTTGAAAAGTGTCACAATATCACGACATGTCGCATTTTTGCGACAAAAGAAAGAGAGGAAGTGTACAGAAGTAGAACTATCATGATTTCATGACAAAAGCAAAGAAGTAAAGTATGAAATTAGAAGTGTTGTGATTTCACAACAAAAGCAGAGAAGAAGACTTTGAAGGTAGAAGTGTCACGATTTTGCAACAAAAGAAAAGAAGCTAAGTACGAAAGTAGAAGTGTTGCAATTTTGTGACAAAAGCTAAGTTGAAGACTACGGAGGCAGAAGTGTCATGATATCGTGACAAAAGCAAAGTCAAAGTCTATGGAAGCAAAAGTGTCACGATATCATGACAAAAGCAAAGATGAAGTATATAGAGGCAGAAATGTTGCGATATCATGACAAAAGAAAATATGAAGTCTACGATGGTAGAAATATCATGATATCATGACAAAAGAATAGAGAAAGCATACGAAGGTGAAAGTATCGCGATATCATGACATGTATTTTCATGGCAATAGCAACAAAAGAAGCTACAGAGGCAAAAATTTCACAATTTCATGATAGGTCGTAAATGCGCAAGTCAAGAAGGAGAACCCTACTGAAATGAGAAGTATGACAGTGGACCGACATCACTACAAAATTTACAAGGGTAGTTATAGAGTGATTTCATACTGCTAAAATACGAAGAGTGATCAAAAGTTAGTATGGCGATTACAGGGTTTGTCTAGAATGAAATCATCAAGTGATGGATAAAATGAACATCTTCTTGAGTTGAAGCTGACGAAGATCGATGACAGCCAACTAAAATTAGGGTTTACAGTTGCTATGAAAGCCGACTAAGATTAGGATTTAGAGCCAACTAAGATTAGGGTTTTCATCATAAAAAATAAAATGAGGGTTGTTTGGAGAATTGATAATATGGTTGAATGTGTGTGAAATACGGTCGTTGTGTGCAGAGAACAAGTCATGTCGAATCGTGCTAAGTGCAAAATTCGCAAAGAGAGTAGAGTGCACAAAAGGGAGAAGATGATCGTGAAGTTTGACTATAACGAAGCAGAGTGTGAAAAGTGATTGCACAGAGAGAGCAGAGTGCATAGAGAACGCAAAGGTGAAGAAGACCAGTCAGGGTCTTGCAAAAGCAAAGATAAATAAGGGGTTGGTGCTCCTTTCTATTAGTGCAAATAAATAAGGTTTTGGTGCTCCTTACAGTGGGTGCTAGCAAATTGATTATAAAGTTGGTGCTTTGCAAAGGCTAGATTTGGATGGTAGTCCTAGCAGTCAATTTTTGAGGAGTAGCCACATTGGTGAACCTCATTAAATCTTGTGTTGTGTGAAGCTCTTTTGTTATACTTGTTGTATCTAGTAATAATTTTTAATTACTACGGTATTAAGAGCTGTAAATTTAATTTTATAGAGCTACAATGATTCACCCCCCCTCTCAGTGTCATTGTAAGGCTAACAAGTTGAGCATTCCCATTTGAGAGAAGTTGGAAATATCTTGAACCCCTTTTTTATGCTTAGAGAGAGATTGCTTTGAGTTCTTGAAAACTAACTTGGCTAGGGTTTGATAGCAAGTTATGGTTCTATGTTGGAGGAGTTGATTCCTTGATATTGCATTATTGGCAATTGTTGAGTTTTGGTTCAAGATCTTGTGAAAGTATACTACTTCTATGAGATTGATTTGAGTTGAGATTGAAATTTTAAGGATAGAACATATTGAATCTCTAACAATTCTCTTTATGCTTTTATAAGATTGATTTGATATGATTGTATGAAACACATTGGGTCTCTAACAATTCTCTTTGTGTGTTCACATTGGGCAAGTTTATTGGTAAACTTGCTTGAGCTGATTTGGGAAAGTTCTTGGTGAGCTTGCTAGGACACATTTGGACAGGTTCTTGTGGAGAACTTGTGGACTTATTTGGACAGGTTATTTTGGAGAACTTGTGGACTTATTTGGATAGGTTCTTATGGAGAAGTTGTGGATTGATTTGTACAGGTTCTTGTTGAAGAACTTGTGGACAGATTTTATGAAGTCTTGGTGAAGACTTGTGAGCATTTGTGATTGATTTGTTTAATATTTTGGCTTAATATTGGGATATATCTGACAAATATTTGAGAGCATATTTGTGCTGGACTAGAGGACTGAGTTTGGTGCAGATTTGTGATAGAGTTTGAGAGGAATTTTTCTAGACTGATTGACTGTGTTTAGTACAGGTTTTGATGAGCATTTGTGGAGGTGATCAGTGAGGACACAATTCTCTAGAGCCAGAGAAAGGAGGACAAGATGTCTTGTATAGAAATGAGTTCCACCTTCTAGCAGTAGAAGATGCAGTGATCTTCTGAAGTATCATTTCTAGAGCTTTAGGGGATAGGATATCTCCTTTTCCAGGAGGCTCATAAATACTTTTTGATGGGATAGGACATCTCCTTTGGGCAGAAGGCTCATAAATACTTGTTGAGGGGAAGGATTCTCCTTTGGGTAGGAGGCTCATAAATACTTGTTGAGGGGAAGGATTCTCTATTGGATAGAAAGTTCATAAAATTTGTAATAGGGAAAGGATTTCCCAAATAACTTGATTGAAAAAGCTTTTAGTGAAAACATTTATGTGGATGTAGCCCATATTGGGTGAACCACATTAAAATGGCTCTTCTTTGTGTGTTGCTTTCTGTGATGGTTAATGTTATGGTGATGCCACTGCTATCTAAAGTAAAGTGTTTTAAATGGTTGCATCTTATACTGTTCACCCCCCGTATTAGTAGAAGTCTATGTTCTTCATACACATTATCAGGTGTCAACACAACCCATAGATATCTATACTCCTGGTCGCTACAACCAATATGACTTGACTTTATCTCCTTATCTTCTCACCATATCAATACATAGGTGGTCCCCATCCCGCTCTCATTGCATACCCATAGGATGAGCTACACATAAGTGCTCCCAGCCTTAGATATAAAGTAGCACACTACATCCTAACCCTTCTACCTTTGACTCTTCACCTCATACAACTCCATATACACTTGATCTAGTAGAGTAGGTACCCAAGTATACACCCGAGACTCATTGATCATATCTAATACCAACCAAATTATGTTCCATGGGAATTGGCATCTGGTGTTGTTAGGCACCAACACATTAGCCAACAAGAACATGACTAAGGTTGGCAGTACCTTCAACTACCCCTCCACATACATCTCCAAGTACCTGATACCTCCACCACTAATCTTCACATTTATCCAATCATCACCAAACATCTAGCTCATATCATACCCCTTATCATGCCCAACTTGGACACACAATCCCTCCATAGGTACTCAAAATATGTACACATCCTTGAGTTTCACCATCATCTTCCCTATCAAGAGTTGTAAGGTCCCCCTATCTGTATCCCACAACTCTACCAAGGTATAGAGATACCCCTCATCAGCCCTCACCACCTTTATCCATGCACACCCAACCAATCCCACCTGATCCATCCAATTTTAGTTATCCTTTTGTAGTGCCTTTCTCAGCCTTGGTATGATGGATGAGAATCAATGTCAAGCCTTCAATATCCTTAACTACAACACAACACAAACACAAATGCACATCAACATCTTATACATTGAATAATAAAATAATAATAATATAAAGTTATACAAAATCAAATAAGAGGGATAGAAACACTTACCTCCACCACTCGTGAATAATCTTCCATCATTGCATCTGCTCCCTCCATCACCATAACCACACTCCTTAATACTCCTTCACTCTCCTTCAGTCAGATGCTACTTCTTGAACTCTTAAACACAATAATAAATTGAAATTTTACCCCTACAGTCCTTTATAACTAATTTTGGTGCTCTCAAATGCCCTAGGGCATCTTCCTGGCACACTCAAACACTTTCCTACATTTGTAGAGTGGTAGATTCCCTCTTGCATCTATGCATGATGTGGATGTAGGCTAACATTTGGATCCAAAATGCTAAAAAATGACTCAAAGGGCCTAAAAACATAGTAAAACCCCACTAAATCCATCCATGTATGCATTACATCATCACATCACGTTTTGTGATAACATGGATTAATTTTGGTTTTTAATTTTTTATTACAACCAAAAGTCATGAAAATGCTTAAATCGCATCAAACATTCGTCAAAATGGTCCAAAATTTTACAAAACTATGACATTCACTATTCCAATAATTTATCACATCATTTCATTACATTTTGTGATAACATGGATTGATTTGAGTGTTTAATTATTGATTACAACCAAAAGTCATGAAAAATGCTTTAAAACAATTCCAAATATGAAAAAAATCATCAAATTCACACATCAATGCAATGCCATCTTCATTCAAATTTATACATCTTCATTTCAAATTCACTCGTCAATGTATTTTCTTTCAAAATTGTAAAATTCACTCATATTATCAAGTGAACCTTGCATCTAGTGGTTTACTCTATTCCCTTGGCGATTGCAATGATTGGTTATCCATGAAAATTGGTAGGATGAGTAGATCATCATAAGGATGCTTTCTCATACCATCATCCACCATCCTCTTTTTCTAAAATAAAATCATTTTGGTACCTTAATTTTTGAGTGTGACTATGCTCAAGAAAATCTACCCAAGGATGTCATTAACACCCTCTCTGTGGGGTTATAAACACAAATAACTTTTACTACATCATTTATTTTTACATTCAAGAATTAGAGCCAGTCACTAGGGATAACATGCCCCTAAGATGATTGATTCCTTGAATTTATCATTTTGCATCTTCATCATTTTGCATTTCAATGATGCCAAAAGGTATATTTTCCAATAACACAAAATCACCCCAAACTTGGGGTAACCAAATTTAATTTTGATTTCCCACATTGGGATACATCATACACATTCATTGCATCATTTAATCAAAAAACCCTTTTTCTATTGGGGCAATCAATCATTGCACCATTCACATTCATTGCACCATTCATATTCATTGCATCATTCACATTCATCACATCATCCACATTTTTTTCAATTGGCTCGTGATATTTATTCTTCACTCATTCACTAATTGAGGGAGTAAGCTACAACTACAATTTTTGTTTTTAGAGTCTTCTTACGCACTGAGGAAATAATCCATTCCACCAAACTAGGTGTCTCTTTTTTTTGTATTGCATTGTATTTCACGCAATGCGATACAAATAAGGGCATTTGTAAACACCAAATCCTAGCCACTTGTCATCCATTCACCATAAATTCATATCCATTCATCATTTATATACATATATATATATATATATATATATATATATATATATATATATATATATATATATGTATATTTACTTGTATATATAAACATATAAATATTTTATATATTTATATATAAATAAATATATATGTGTGTGTATAAATCTCAGCCATCCATCATGTCTTAATCTTGGCCACTCATTTAACATGATCCATATAATTTATTAAATCACAATAAAAACCTTTCATCATGTTTTAATCTTGGTCGCCTATTGGTGTTGTCAAAACCCTAACATGATCAGGGGTAATCATAAATGATATTCACTTTGATGAATAGAAAAAAGGATTTTTTGATCAAATAATTCATCATCTCGTAAGCCCTAGCATTCTATATGACATTAACCCTTTGCACTCGCACTAACCCTCATCACCACCATATCCATTGTTCATCCTCTGCAGCCCCTACAAACCAAATTCAGACCCTTCTGAGCATCCACCATAGACCACAAATGCTTCAGAGCATCTCACAAACATCCCAAATCATCTCCCAAATGTTGCAAAGCATTCAACATACACCACAAGGCATCCAACTAGCCCTTGAATTCTTCAAGGTATCCATACGATATCAGATCAAACCATTAGAAGCATAGATCTAGTGATTCAAGTATTGATAAGGTTGTTATTTGCTTTTTGAATTGCATTTATTGTATTTAGTTTACATTTCATCAAAATTGCACTTAGGGTTTAGTAGATCTACTTTTTGAAAATGATCTCACACAATGGAGCCCTCACATATACTACTAATCCAATTTTATGGAGTATTTTGCATGCAGATTTAGGAGATACTTCTATTTATGGATGTTGTAGCTTGAAGTGGAATCATAAGGATACACAATCCCACTCACCCTTTTTTTGGAGCGAAGAATATCAGAAGACACAACCAATACTTTATCAAGGTTTTCACCCCTCCCATTGTAAATCATTGTATCAAAACAAGTTGTATTTTGTGACCCCTGATTTTGGGGCATATCCATGTTGTAATAGTGGAGATCCAGGCTCCCTAAAATTAATATAATAGCATTCTTTCATGGTGTAATACTACTTGTTTTTTTATCTATTTTTATTATCTTGATGTTGATCATTTTTGCTTTACAGTCCTATCTAAATTATGGCCTATGAAACCCTCCATATAGAATCTCGACCCAAGACACTATGACAGATGAAGTTTATCATTATTATAATTCAATCCCCCACCCTAGAAAAGGAAAAATTTAGGTTTAGGATTTGTTGGTTACCTGATAAAATGCCTCCATATGCTTTGTTAGTTGCAAGTGTGGTATCCCTTCCCTCATAGAAAGCTTCTATATTTTAGTTGTTGTAAACCAATTATTTCTTTTTTTGATTGGACATTGATGATAGTAAACCTTTATTTAAGTGATTCAGAAGTCTTGACTAGGTCCTCATCTATCTGAGCTTTAACCATTGCTACCTCCTCTAAATTTTTTGACCAAAATAACCTTCAACTTTATTTTGTACATTCTCTTGCCATCTTCTCTTTTTCATTTCACTATTTTCCTTAAGATGACCATAATGATGATAATTACTATATTAAAAAAGCATCTTGATGTAGTCAAGCTTCTATAAGAATGTCCAATTTTATAATACAAACTCCATGGTATTTTGAAATCCTAAATTGATATCAAGCTCCACTAAGATATGAGCTACTATTTTATGAATACCATTTAATTTTTCCATGTCTACTCCAAGGAAAACTCCTAGGGAGTTCCCAATATCATATAACATTCTTTCATTCTAAAATTCAAGGGGCAAAGAGGGTAGCTTGATCTAGATAGGATGGGTATTAGTTTTCTTAGAGCATGGATCAAACCCAGGAGTCCATAATTTTAGATTCAAAACATTAAGCCCCCAACTCCATCTTCCATTTTTTATGATTCTAGCATCTTCTACCTTTTGGAAGACAAAAACCATCCAACCCTTCATCATCACATGAAATGTAGGAGTATAGCCCAAAACTTCCAACCAATTATTTTTTATCCAATATCATAGAGTTTTTGGATTCATGGAATGGCCCATAATTCTTCCTACTAGAGTCTTGTCCTTTAGTGAAGAAAATTGCGTTGGCATTAGATCCTCACCTACAACCATTCAAACCAGCTCCTTCTACAACTTATACAATTATTTTTTTTCTTAGTTTCTTTATATCTTAGTTTGGTCATACTACCCTTCAATATTTCCTCTAGTTTATTTGCAAGCACTTACCTTTCTTCATTTCCCCCTTGTATGCCCTAGGTTTAGGGTTTGAATTTGAATGAAATGTAAGGCATGGGTTTGAGTCTAGTTCTCCATGTTCTTTTTCCCCATTATACCATAAGTCAAAAGTTATTCCTTAGACAAAAAAAATTAGGCCTTCAAATATTCCTTAGGATATTCATTATGGCTGATTACATCTTGTTCATTCATCATCAACTTAGATATCTTGCCATTGTTAGTTATCAATAGGCTAAGTTTACACTAGTTAAGAGTTCCTACTAAATTGTTTTTGAAAATTTTCATCCTCCCCTCTCCTTCCTGGATATGTTGACCAAATCCCAATGATGAGAGCCTCATTTCCTTGAGTGCAAGCAATTGCTAGTTTTTTAGATCTTGTAGGTTTTATTTTAGCATGATTTTTCCATGATGATGGTCTCATCCTTGAAACTATCAATGGCCCTACCAATACTGTGTTATCACTTCCTTGGCCTCCCCTACTTCATCTCATTTACAACTTTTAATTGAGCTATGACTTCATCCAAAGTCGATGATGGTGGTGTCTCTTGGGATGATGTTGCCTATTGTGAAGCCAGTGATGGCACCATCTACTATGATGACCCTTTTTGTTGTGAACTCGATAATGACATCATCTACTATAATGGCCCTATCTATTTTGGACTTGGCAATAACATTATCTATTAAAATGGTCAATTTTTTTGTGAACTCGGTGATGGTATCATCTTATCTTCAAACCCTTACTATAGATAATTCATCAATCTCTATATTCCATGATCACCAATAGAAAACCCTCTATTTCTCAACCCTCCTCACACTAGGGTTTGATCTCCACCAGGTGCTTCAAAAAATGTATTTCTTACCTCATCATACTAGGGTTTGATCTTCATTGCCTACTTTAATTTTTTTCTCTTCACTTGCTTCAAAAAATATATCAGTTACCTCATCAGCTACTTTAGAAAATTCATCCCTTACCTCAAAAGAAATATACCACCTACATCCTTGCAATAGGGTTTCATCTCTACCACCTGCTTCAATTTTTTTTATCTCCCTTTCTGCTTCAAAAAATTTATCACCTACTTCAAAAAATTTACTACTTGCCTCTCATGGACCTTTCTTGCATACACCTTTTTTTACCTCTATGATGTTACTTATGCATACGAGTAGGTGTTTTACTTGGGTTCCCCACCCTTGAAATTTTTTAACTTGTCCTTTCTTTATATTTTATAAATAGATTCAATTCTCATCTCAATGTGAGTTGCTATAGCTAGATACCTACATATGTTTTCATAAATAGTCTAAATTCTTGATTTTCTTCAATTTTCTTTGTAAATACAAATATTACAAAAATTAACATATTTCTTGATATTTTCCTCCATAAGCCTTCACAATACCAAAACTCCACTTGTACTATTTATGCACTACATCTTAGTAGAGTAATATTTCTAAAATATTGTGTTATAATAGTCTGTTTTACCATATCTAAGTTGTTAGTTTTCTTCTTTAAGAATAAGTGCAACCATAAGATCTTACTAAAATATTTATATAAAAATGTATTAATGTTATCAAATTCAAAAAATATTACCATTGGAAAACATTAAAATAAATCTTAATTAGTATTTGCCTCAAACAATCAATGTTTTCTTGTCAAATTCAGGTAAACTTACTACTTCCTCTAACCATACAAAAGAGAATTTAACATCATGATACTATGTTAAAACCCCTTCATTGGATATCCTATCTACACATTTGTTCCCATCCCTTAACATATTTGTGAACCTAATTTCTTCAATATCTATACCAAGGTATTGTATTCCCACAATGATCTCTTCTATATTCTATGGAGCCTTTGCTTTTCTAAAATTTACATTTATTATTATAAGTTAATCACCTTCCATCCATACGTGATTTCATTTTATTTATTCTATATTTTTAACCCTTTCAAATTTATTCAAACTTTAGCTTCATTATTTATCTTAAACCCATTATTTGAAGTATAATATGACAAAATATTACCCCTATAATTTCTAATTATTTCTCCTCCTAGTGGTCCTAGATTAACTTTAGATGCTCCATCAAAAATCAATTTGACCAACTCCACTTCCAAATAAAAATAATTTTTTTTATTAGATATAAATATATTTCTATTAGAAAGTGAGTGTGAGGGCAAGCTAGGAGTGAGTGCAACCAAAAGTGAGTGTGAGCATGATTTGGGTGTGAGTGTAGTCAGAAGTGAGTGAGCATGATCCAGGATCAAGGAGGAAGTGTGAATAGGAAGTAGAAATAAAAATGTGATCAAGTTGAATAAAATCGAGTGCAAATTGGGAGGAAGTGCAAGCTAAGAGGAAGTGCGAGACGAGATTAAGTCATGGTGAAAGAGTAGTGAGTTCATCCAGAGTGCATAAATTTTTTGAACCCTTACCAAGAATGCATGGAATATTATTTCCAAAAAAAAATTGAAATAAAGGAACATCAAGAAAAATAAGTTATAAGGACTATTTTGAGCAAAGAGGGAGTGCAAACCAAGAGCAAGTACAAGGCAATAGAGAGTGCAAGCTGGGAGTAGGTGCAAGCTAAGATGGAATGTGATCCTAGAGGAAGCGCAAGACAATAGAGCCTCATTAGCTAGTTTAGAAGTAAATTAATATTTGAAAGCCCTTATGGGAAGTTAGGATGCCATAATTGTAAGTATGAAGGCCCAAGTTGGAGATAAGCAGAAGAGAAAATATATGGTAAGTTAAATCCAAGTAGTAGATATTGCACTAGAAGTGATTATCAAGGATGAAGTAATTGAGCATGATATAATGGTTCTTAAAAGTAGAGGTTTAATATGTAAGTTCCATAGATCATGGCTAGGGTTTTTGGAGATTCAAAATTGGATCAAGTGGAAGTGGGGATTAAAAAATCATCTTAGGAGGTGCTCTGAGGAGAAGATATTTCCTCCTACTTGGGTCAAGTTTATTCTAGGTAAATCATCTTCATTTTTCTCAAGTAGTATAGAATTCTCTCCAAGTAATAAGAGTGAAAGGGGTGAAGATGTTATCCCTTACACTTTAAGGTTTAAAGAGTAGTACAATAAATAAGCAAGGATAATTTAGATTTTTTTTTAGAATAATAAGGTAATTGCTATAAAAGAGCATCCTTCACTTTAGGGTTTCTAGGGTAACATAAATAATATTGTGCTTTTGAGATTATTCCTTCCACTTAATATCATTTAGAACAATATAAACCTAAAGATGCTAAGTCTTACTATGATCAGTCTGAGAAGATTGAAGATATTGATGAAGATGAAAGTTTTGCTAGGAAAGAAAAAAAGGAGAAAAACCAAGAAGCAAAAACAAAGAGAAAAATAAACCTAGAGGGATATTGATATATGAAAACAAAAGAAAATGTCACAAGTTATAACAAGAAGTGGGGCTAAACCCATAAATAAAAACAAAAATAATGATGAAAACAATATCTTTAAATATTGGGGGAATGAATAATAACCCTAAAAAAAAGTGTTAAGAAATTGTTAGTTTGTTATAGACAAGATACAGATAGATATAAAAGGTGGGCATAAAATATTTTAGCCATTAGTGGTGTTGAATTTCATCTTGACAAATTTAAATTTTTGAAGGCATCTAATATAAAATTATTTGATTGTGGAAACTTAGAAGTTTGAGGAATATGGAGAAATTTTTTAATAGAAATAAAAATGAAGAATATCTTTGATAGAAATATAAAGTTGGATATGCTTTAATTAACTTGTTAGAAATGTAATGAGAGCAATGTAATGTTTTGTTTTTGTAATGGGAGTGGCCCCCAATAGAAGCCACACATAGCTTATTTAAAATAAATGTTAAAGGTACTACACATGCACATACGAGATCATGAGACTCAAACCCTTGACCAAAAAATATTAAAAATTTAACTAAAATAAATGTTAGTTAATATTCAAATGCAACAAGGAGGAACGACATTGATAAATTTTATAAGAATCATACTTTCTAGTATGTATATTTCTATTATGTAAGTGATGTTTTATCATTTCTCATAGGATCTTAAATGAAATAAATTGAAAAGAAAAAATGGATTTTAGCAGATGAGATCTTATTTCATATCACAAAAACTTTACATTTTTTTATGATATTTTTTGTTAAATTCTATTGGTACAAATAATTATATATATTTATATTATTCAAGTATTGTGCATTGTATTAAAATATAATGTATTGATCTAAATATTGATGAAGCATTTTTTTAAACATTATTTGTGTAAATTTATTTTTCTATTAAGAAAAACTATTAAGAAGCTTCTAGTATGGGTTAGGCTTTTTGACTTCCATATCATCTTATAAATAAGGATGTTTTGAATAATATTGGAAATACCCTAGATGAATTCATCAAGAAAGGATAGAGGAAATCCATAATAATTTAGGCTTTTTAGAGCAGAATAAGAAGGTAATTGCTATAAAAGAGCATCCTTCACTTTAGGGTTTCTAGGGGAACATAAAGAATATTGTGCTTTTGAGGTTATTCCTTCCTCTTCATATCATTTATAACAAGATAAACCTAAATATGATAAGTCTTACTATGAGCAGTGTAAGAAGATTGAAGAGATTGATGAAGATGAAAGTATTGCTAGGAAAGAAAAAAGGAGGAAGACCCAAGAAGAAAAAACAAAGAAAAAAATAAATCTAGAGGGATATTGATATGGGAAAAAAAAATCAAATATCACAAGTTCTAACAAGAAGTGGGGCTAAACCCATAAATAAAAACAAAAATAACAATGAAAACAATATCTTGAAATATTGGGGGAATGAATAAGAACCCTAAAAAAGGTGTTAAAAATTTGTTAGTTTGTTATGGACAAGATACATATAGATATAAAAGTTGGGCATAAAATATTTTAGCCATTAGTGGTGTTGAATTTCATCTTGAAAAATTTAAATTTTGTAAGGCACTTATATAAAATGAGTTGATTGTGGAAACTTAGCATTTTGAGGAAGATGGAGAAAAGTTTTGATAGAAAAGAAAATGAAGAATATCTTTGATAGAAATACAAATTTGGATATGTTTTAATTAATTTTTTAGAAATGTAATGAGAGCAATGTAATATTTTATTTTTGTAATGGGAGTGGCCCCCAATAGAAGCCACACATAGCTTATTAAAAAAAGAAATTGTTAAAGATACTACACATGCACATGGAAGTTATGAGATCATGAGACTCAAATCCTTGATCACAAAATATTAAAAAATTAACAAAAATAAATTTTAGTTAATATTCAAATGCAACAAGGAGGAACGATATTGATAAATTTTATAAGAAGCATACTTCCTAGTATGTATATTTCTATTATGTAAGTGATGTTTTATCATTTCTTATAAGATCTTAAATAAAATAAAACGAAAAGAAAAATGGATTTCAGTATATGAGATCTTATTTTGTATCACAACTTTACATTTTTTTTTTTTGTAAAAGAGGGTAAAAATTTATTAACTCAGCAAAACATTCATGATACAAAGAAATAGCAGAAGCTATTCAGACATATCAGCTCTCAATAAAGAAGAGAGAGATTGAAAGCAATCAGAAGAAATTTGAGACCAATTTTGAACATCCCAACCATCTTGAAACTTAGAAGCCCATTTAGCTAACAAATCCGCTACCCTATTCCACTCCCGAGGAATATGCACAAAAGAAATGAAGTCCAAGTGAGCGAGAGATATTAAGAATTTTCTGAGCAACCCAACTCAACCGCCAACAACCATGAAGACTATCTCCGAATTTAAAAAATTTATAACAATCTGAGAATCAGATTCACAAACAATCCGACGCCAACCCAAAGCATACCCTTGCTCCAAAGCATATAAAATTGCGAGTGCTTCCATGAAGTTATTAGAATGATGTCCCTTAAAGCAAGAGAAAAAAAATTGGATAGTACCACTACTATCCCGCCCCACACCACCAATACCAACATTACCCGGATTACCCCGGGAAGATCCATCCGTATTAATTTTCAGCACTCCCGGAGGAGGCGGATTCCATTTTCTAGCCCTCCGCACCCAATTATTCTGACCCATCCGTCTGCAAGAGACATTAGGACCAGGACCATTAACCATCAAGCCTAATATTTCCATGATCTGACGTTCCGCATGGTCCACGGGAGAAATAATCTGACATTTTGCAGACACAGTTTCTTGGATCATTCGCAAAATCCTCTGCCAGACTCGGGAAGTAGTTAACTCCTTACCTTGGAAAATCCGACGGTTCCGTTCAAGCCAAATCTGCCAAAAAATGCATGAAGGACCAATACTCCATCCAACTTGTAAAAATAAATCCGCTGCAGGAGGCCGCCCCATATTCCTCCAAAAATCAACTACTGATGAAGCATGCGAACAAGGGTGATTCCATACTCCCCACCAATAATGCCAGACTTGTCGAGCAAAGTCACATTGGAGAAGTAAATGCCCAATAGATTAATCAGCCTTCCCACAGTTATAGCATAAAGAGGGGTCAGCAAACCCACGCTTTTGAAAATTATCCCAAGTGAGACAACGATTATGAGTAGCCTGCCACCCATAAAAACTACACTTCGGCCAAATAAACTTATTCCAAACTTGCTTCCACCACGGAACCTCCTCCTCACCAAACCGCTGTCGATCCAAAACATAATAACCAACAGCAACCAAAAATATCCCTCTATTATCTCTTCCCCATGCTAGCACATCATCCCTAGGTAGAGAAGAGCAGGGACGACTAGCGAGAATACGGGCCAGCTCTGCCCTCGCATCCATAGTGCCACCAGCAGGCCATTCTCGAGGATCCTTCCACTGGAGACTAACCATCTGACCAAAGGACTTAACAGTTTTGAAATCTTCCACCTTCAACCATCCAGCATCCCAAAAGCATTGAGCAAGATCTTGAAGATGTGGAAACTCGCTAAGAAGAGGAGCAAAGCCATCCCAAGAATCCTGCCAAAAAAGAGCCCGAGACCCAGTATAACAAATCCAGAATAACCCCTGCTTAACCAGCTCTGCTCCCTTTTTCAAAGTATTCCAAACAAATGATCCTCGACCAGTCAAGCTGTATCGAGGAATCTCTGAACCTTCCACTCCCCTAAGATACTTGTGGGAGATAATCTTGGCCCAAGTTTGCTTCTGATTACTACACCAACGCCAATACAGCTTAGCAGCCAAAGTAGTCCCAGAAAGAGAGCTTAGACGAAGACCCAACCCCCCAGCTTGCCTTGGTCGACAAATAGTCTCCCATTTAACAAGACTTCGTTTTGAGGAACCAAGATTGCCAGCCCATAGGAATTGCCTAGAAAGAGAATCCAGGTCATGAAGAAAACTTGTTGGAGCAATCTGAATAAGGCATCTATACACCGGTAGAGCCTGAACAACTGACTTCAAAAGTAAAACCCGACCAGCAAAAGTTAACCATCTATGAGTCCAATGAACAACAACTTTACATTTGCTTATGCTATTTTGTGTTTAATTCTATTTGTACAAATAATTATGTATATTTATATTATTCAAGTATTGTGCATTGTATTAAAATAGAATGTATTGATTTAAAGGTTGGTGAAGCATTTTTGAAACATTTTTTGTGTAAATTTATTTTTCTATTAAGACAAACTATTAAGAAGCTTATAGTATGGGTTAGTCTTTTTTGACTTCCATATCATATTATAAATAAGGATGTTTTGAGGAATATTGGAAATACCCTAGGCAAATTCATCAAAGAAGGATGGAGGAAACCCATAACAATTAAGTTTTATTGTAGTGGAATAAGAAGGTAATTGCTATAAAAGAGCATCCTTCACTTTAGGGTTTCTAGGGGAACACAAAGAAGATTGTGCTTTTGAGGTTATTCCTTCCACTTCAGATCCTTTAGAACAATATAAGCCTAAATATGATAAGTCTTACTATGAGCAGTGTGAGAAGATGAAGATATTGATGAAGATGAAAGTATTGCTAGGAAAGAAAAAAGGAGGAAGACCCAAGAAGAAAAAACAAAGAGAAAAATAAACCTATAGGGGTATTGATATGGGAAACAAAAGAAAATATCACAAGTGCTAACAAGAAGTGGGGCTAAACCCATAAATAAAACAAAAATAACAATGAAAACAATATATTTAAATATTGGGGAATGAATAAGAACCCTAAAAAAGGGTGTTAATAAATTGTTGATTTGTTATAGACAAGATACATATAGATATAAAAGGTGGGCAGAAAATAATTTAGCCATTAGTGGTGTTGAATATTATCTTGAAAAATTTAAATTTTGGAAGGCATCTAATATAAAAGGAGTTGATTGTGGAAACTTAGCAGGTTGAGGAAGATGGAGAAAATGTTTGATAGAAAGGAAAGTGAAGAATATCTTTGATAGAAATACAAAATTGGATATGCTTTAATTAACTTGTTAGAAATGTGATGAGAGCAATGTAATGTTTTATTTTTTTAATGGGAGTGGCCCCCAATAGAATCCACACATAGGTTATTTAAAATAAATTGTTAAATATACTACACATGCACATGGAAGTTATAAGATCATGAGACTCAAACCCTTGACAAAAAATATTAAAAATTTTACAAAAATAAATTTTAGTTAATATTCAAATGCAACAAGGAGGAATGATATTGATGAATTTTATAAGAAGCATACTTTCTAGTATGTATATTTCTATTATGTAAGTGATATTTTATCATTTCTCATAAGATCTTAAATGAAATAAAATAAAAATAAAAATGGATTTTAGCAGATGAGATCTTATTTCGTATCACATCAACTTTTCATTTGCTTATGCTATTTTTTGTTTAATTATATATGTATATTTATATTATTCAAATATTGTGCATTGTATTAAAATAGAATGTATTGATTTAAAGATTGGTGAAGAATTTTTTAAACATTATTTGTGTTAATTTATTTTTTATTCGTTTTTTCTCTCTATGTTGTGTTAAATCTCTATTTTACACTAACACTATACATCATATACTAGTATTAGAGAATGGATATGAAAACAAACATGGGACTAGTAAAATGTTTGGGAAATGATTTATAGGATGAAGTACTTGTAGTATCATTGTAAATCCTTAACATAAGTCCCAAAAGTTTAGTAAAGAATATGTATTCTCATGAGGTATGGTATTGGAAGCATTTAATATGTAATTTGATAATGCTTGGTTGTTTAGATTACATTTAAGCTAAATATATGAAAAGGAAGAATTTAGATCCAAAGATTCAAGTATGCATTTTTGGTTGGTTATTATAAATGAACAAAGGCTTGTATATGTTATGATACCAAATCTATGTGTTATTTTTAGAGGTGTGATTTTTTATAAATGAGGAGTACATGGACATGGACAAAAATTAAAAATATAAAGAAGTCTATCAAAATTTAATATGTTGTTATGTTATAAGCATAAATACGAAATATAAATAACTCATTAAAGGTAAACATAAAAGGGAAGAGAACACTACATTCATAACTAAGCTATCAAATTATTGTTCAAAATTTTGAAAGAAGTTTCAAAATAAGCCAAGCACAAGCCTAAGAAAAAAGGTAAATATAAGAAGATAATATGGTGAACTATGCATGATTGTCCAAGTTTG
Organism: Wollemia nobilis; assembly: GCA_028583015.1. Taxonomy (NCBI): domain Eukaryota; kingdom Viridiplantae; phylum Streptophyta; class Pinopsida; order Araucariales; family Araucariaceae; genus Wollemia; species Wollemia nobilis. The sequence goes on along the minus strand of JAQPPZ010016509.1, from coordinate 1,741,946 downwards.
AAGTGGGTCCCTCATGTTTTAAAAAAGAAACCCAAAGTAAGCTATAGACCAAACCTATGGAAGAAGAATTGATAGCAATTTAAAAGAGTAAAACTTTGGAGTCGTATGAAATTCCAAATAAAAATAAGATAACTAGATTTAAGTGGGTATTCAAGACCAAGGTAAGGATAATAACAAAGGTTTTTGAGGAATATTACATTATTAGGTACATGAAATTGTATCCCATGGTGCCTTCATGGTATAGTTGTAAATATGTAATAAATTATGGTTGAGTTTATAATTTAGATGTGTGATTTATATTTCCCCCTTTATGTAAGTGTCAATGTGAATGAAATCTACAAGTTTCATTTACGAGTGCAATATGTAGGAAATGCACAAGTGTCATGTAAGTTAGGGTCCAAGTGTATATTGAGAGAATGTGTAAAATTGGCATGTATGTAAGTGTGCAAATATGTAAAGTGAGGATGTGCACAAGCATTTTAGATTAGGTGTGCATGTAAGAAGAAAGTGTGGCAAGATGAAAGGCCAAAGGTCAATGGAGTTATCATATGGAGAGCAATAGTCAAGTACATGAAGCATCATATTCTATGTCTATATTATGGAGATAAAGCTTCATGAAAATATATCTAATTATCTTATTGTAAGAGGAAGATACAAAAAAGTAAATAAAGCTTTTATACAAATTTTGAACAATTAATATTGTAAGTTTTATTCATGCATAGTTCATAAATGATTTTGGCCATTTACATTCATATTTGATATTATAAGTGAATGCTATTTCATTATTATATTGACCTTGATATACATATTAGATTGCTCATATATAATTCTACTCTTCAATATTGATATTTTAACCTTTCATATTATGGCTTCTTGATATTGGTATCTATGATATATTGTGGTAGTAAGGCTTAAAAGCCAATAATGGTATCAAAGATACCACTTAACTATATATATTTTTGATAGAGTTAATTTATTGGCCACCATTATTTAACTATGTCCATATTGATAGATTTATATTAGAGTCTATCCACTTTGAAGGCAGTGAAGACTTGGAATCTATTTTTTAAATGTCTAACTAAGTAGAAATTGAGAGGAAAAGGATTTAGTTAGCCTAATTTGGATGCTAGGGTCTTTCCACTTGGTTGAAGAAAAACTTGTAAAGACTCATAATAAAGTTGGACATTCGAGGACACTTTTTGGCATTTTTGCCACATTGTTTTTGTTGTTGCTGTTCATGCAAAATAACCAAGCTTGTGCAAAAGTGAAACTGTCACGATATCACGACATGTCACGATATCGTGACCTATTGCAGTTTTGCGACGCCAAATGCAGAAAAGAACTAAGTCAAGAAAGTGTCACGATATCGTGACATGTCGTATTTTCGCAACCTATCATGTTTTCACGGTCAAAATAGTCAACGAAAGCAGAGAAGCCAAATTGTCGTGATATCGTGACATGTTGGTGTTTCGCGACTTGTTGCGGTTTGGGAGCATTCAAATGAAAGTTGTCGTGATATCGTGACATGTCGCGTTTTCATGACTTGCGGTGGCCATAGAGTAGAACAAGAGAAAATGTTGCGATATCACGACATAAAGCAGCAAAGGGCAATGTCAATGAAAAATGTCGTGATATCATGACAAAAAAATGAGGAAGATGCAAATGGTATGGATTGTTGTGATATCGTGACATGTCACATTATCGCGGAAGAGCTACAAGATAAACACAAGGCATGAAAGATGTCGCAATTTCACGACATTTTTGAGGACGAAGCTAAACAGGAGGAACTTGTCGTGATATCGCGACAGGAAGCGGCAATGAAGGCGAAGGCAATAAAATGTTGTGATTTCATGACATATTGGGGTGGAAGGACCAAGTGCAAAGAAATGTCACGATTTCGCAACATGTCATGTTTTCGCGAGGAGGAAGCAAGGAGGCAACCAAATTGTATGGAATGTCACGATTTCATGACATGTTGAATTTTTGTAGACTAAAAGCATCAAAGTAAAGGAAGACAAAAAATGTCACGATTTCGCAACATATTGTGGAGATAAAGCCAAATGGAGAAACATGTCACGATTTCGTGACATGTTCCATTTTTGTGAGGCAAAGGCAGAGATAAGAAGAGGATAGACCCATGTCTCGATTTCGCTACATGTTTGACAAGAAAGACCAAGTGCGAAGAATTGTCATGATATCATGACATGTCATGTTTTCGCGATGAAGGAGCCCAAAATACAATGCTAAGTATGAACTATCGTGATTTCATGACATGTCCTATTTTCATGGGTATACAAAAGAAAAGGACATAGAAAGAAAAGATGTCACGATTTCATGACATGGTGAAGTTTTTGTGACTTGAAGTAGTGAAGAAGGCAGGCGAAGGAAAATGTCACGATTTCACGACATGTTGAGAAAAAAAGCCCAAACAAAGGAGAATGTCACGATTTCGTGACATGTCAGGAATACAAAGCTAAACTAAGAGAACATGTCACGATTTCATGACTGGTGGCGAAAAGAGAAGGCAATAAGATAAAAGTGTCACGATTTCGTGACATGTCGCATTTTCGTGACCTATCACATTTTCACGACCAAGGCAATAACAAAGGCCCGATACAGTTCAGTTTGCATTTTTCTTCAGGATTGCATAGGAGAACGTGTGGAGGAGATAAGGATCAATTAAAGGCTCTCTAATGGATTGTGAGATCGTGGTCAAAGAGGCTCAAAGATTAAATGTTGTTGATTACCGATGTGCGCAAGATAGAAGAGCCTGAGGTAGTTTTTGATGCCACCAAAATTGAAGAGGCCTCCAACATTAAAAGTTTTGTTCATGATCTCCTGAAAATTTCTGGCTTGCTCTGATGATGGCCTTTTAATGTGTGATTTCTTTGAGGTAGATTAAGGGGGATTGTTTCTCCTTTCAAGTACACATTTTGCAGATCACCTCTTCAAAATCTATTGTATGTTTTAAATGTTGTGATGCAAAAGAGAGAGGGAAGACCTCTATAAATATTCATGTATATCTAAAACAAAGAAGGTTAGACATTTTGCAAGAAAACTCTCTAAGTTATCTGCATCAATAGAAGAGACTCAGATTCTGAGATTTGCAAGCATTCTTCTGTGTATGGTTTCCTTCTATTTTTAAGTCATTTTTGTTTATGCTCATGTTCTTGTTGTTAGGTTCTGAATTCTACATTTTGGATTTGAACATTGCTAGTTAGTGAGTAGATTTTGGAATGTGATCTGGGGGTTATCTCTACAAAGGTGTGAGTTTAATTCTATTGCTTTCTTTCTTAGATGTTATAAAACTTGGTGAAATTCCTACTGTTAGTCTACCCCAAATTATACATTTTGGCCTATGGCCATATTTCCATCTCTTTCCTGTTATTTCCCTTCCTTTCTGGTTATTTCCCATTTCTTTCTTGCATCTTTATCTTCAAAACTAGTTTAGATTAGTTTGGGAGCCAACCCTCTCTGGAGATTGGCTCGAGAGACTTTTCTCTCTCTCGACCTTTCAATGTTGGCCAAGTCTAGGGCACATATACATATAAAATCCTTTCCTATGGTAGATTTATGACCAAAAATTTTTGGCACGCCCGGTGGGACAGACTGTTTCTATCTCCAACAGATCCACAATCGGTGGGACAAGCATTATTTCAACTTGACAAACCCACCTGTGCCAATAGTTTTTGGCATGCTTTGTGGGACACTGAAAGTTCCACTTCCTATAGTATTAAGGTTTAATGTTCACCTTCATGTTATATAACTAGAACATTTGGCAACTCATCACTACCTAGAAGCCTCCGAACGTGGATACAGTGAAAGTTGTACTTCATGATCACAAGATCGAAGGCCAAAAAATCTAAAAATCCCATTGATTTTTTTGAACTTGAAAATCAAAGATTAAGTGAACACCCTAAGTTGGTCTCCCCACCACTTATATCCTCTACAACATCCTCACAAATTGTTGGTGTGTTCTCTATTCCTTCAAATTCATCTAGTACTGCTACTAGTTTTCCACCTCTATAGCCATACGCACCAGTCCAAATGGCCCAACATCCTCCACCAAGGAAGTTCTCAGCATGGAATGATTCGGGAGCCTTGAATTTATCGACATAGAATCAAGTACCTCAAGCTGCTTTGAAAGCTTTGCCGACCTATGATGGTACTGGTAAAACTGCCTATGAACATATTAATGATGTAGCCTCTTTGGTGGCTATCCATGACATAACCAACGAAGACGTGATGGTAAAATTGTTGGTGTTATCACTGAGAGGAAAATTGTTGTATTGGTACCGAACATTGCAACCAGGCACCATTGCATCATGGGATCAATTAGGAGAATTGTTAGTCAAAAACTTTCATGAACAAGTTGATCCATACTCTTTGTTGCATCAATTTAATGTGATCCAAAGGCACCCATAGGAGGAGATAGCTGAATTCAATGTCAAGTTTACCAGAAGCTGGCAGAGAATTCCTAATGGTCTTCAGCCTGCTCATGAGCTAGCTACATTCTATTATCTCAGAGTCTTCAACATAGACATTGGCTTGGCTTTTCGGTAGTCCAACATGACTACATTTCTAGAACTGTTCGAACAAGCACAAAATGTGGAAGCTGACTTGATTGCCATAGGTAGACTTCCTCCAAAGGTAAAAATGCCCATATTACCTGATATTCCTAAGCATTTGTATTCTAGTTTATTTTCATATCCTATACCTTACATGTATCCTATTCCATCATGGAGCTCAAGTGTGCCTCGGATCGCACCTATTCCAGTTCCCCAGCTCCTTGCTCTAACTATTCCATAGTTTCCTACACCAATTATTCTGTAATTACCAGCTCCCACTTCATTCCCAACATTTCCTACACTTCCAGCACCTCTACCTCTATCGGCACCTCCTACGCCCTCAAATCCTGATCCTTTCACAATCCTATTACAAGAGGTACAATCAACTAATTCAGCTATAAGAGCGATGGGAAATAAAATAACAGTTCTTGAAAGAAAGTAGGCTGAGAGAGATTTCCAACCCAAGAGATTTCAACCTCTAGAAATCACTAGAGAACAAGCAACCTCAACAAGTAAGGTTCCTAAAAATAACCTGACTATGTTGAAAAATGAGGAAGCTAGCCCTACAGAAAGAACATATTGGTGCTCTGCATGTAATGATCCACACGACGAAGACACTTGTATGGTTCATCTGAACTATGTGCAAAACTTGGCCGCAAGCTCTTTTGGAGGACAATTTAATATTATTTTTGAGGTGGATCATAATTTTATGGTTCCATATGAAGAACAAGTCTCCATTCTCACGAGAAATGGGAAGAAGCCAGTCACTGTAGATCTAGTAGATATGGAACCATTAAGGGTACCAGCTGATCCAAAAGTGTAGAATGAAAGAAGACAAGTACAAGTGAAAGCTCCTATTTCAGTACCAAAGCCAGATTCACTTGTTCTGTTGAAATATCTTTTGCCACCATGAGCAAAGGAAAGATTGCAAGAAAAAGCCTCAGCTTCATAGGCAAGAGCTGAAACAGAGGACCAAGCCAGAGAAAAGCTCAAGTACCCATATTTGACTAAAATACTGAGGGTGAAAGCCACTCAGCAATATCAAAGCAAATATGAAGACATTAATGAAAAGTGGGATTTTGGTGCATCTGCATACAATATTGTCAAAGAATTGAAGAATATTCTAGCCAAGGTTAGTCTCTATGATACTTTACAATTACCTAGGCAAGTTGATATGTTACAAGAATCATTGAATTCTATGAAAGATAGTGAGAAGAATCCTACCCAGACGATTTTTGTTCAAACCTTAACTACTTAAGCCACTGAAAAAAATAGTCTGCCCCCATTTTATTTGTCACTCAGAATGGAGGGGTGGATAGTGCACAACTGCATGATTGACTCTGGTGCTGCAACAACTGTCATGCCAAAGGCAGTTTGTGAAGTCATAGGAATGGAGTATACAAGAAGTAGCCCCAGTGTCTTGCAATTTGATAGGAATCCCATGAAAACAATGCGTGTAATAAAGGATGTTCCTATTGTTTTACATAGTATGCCTCAGGTTACAGTAATTCAGGAGATAGTTGTGGTCGATTTGGAACCATATTTTAGTATGTGTTTATCAAGGGAGTTTACTACCAAGCTAGGAGGTTATCTTTCTCTAGATTATTCTCACTTGGAAATTCCTTTCAAAGGAAGAAGAATACGGATCTACAATAAGAAGCCTTCTGCTTTTCATGTAGAGAAGATGGAAGAAGAAGAAAGATCCAAACATTCTGTCGATCTGATCACTAAAGAGTTGCAAGATCCTGATTTTATGGATGAAGTCCTGGATAAGCTTCACTTGGAGGATGAGTTCTCAATGCTTGATTTTAATTCCCTGGTGGAAACTAAGATTGGTTGTTATTCTATTATCAAAACTAAAAATGCTCAAGAACAGAATGATGGAAGTCAAGATCAGCTCTATTTTGATGGAGCATAATGCAAAAATGACACTGGCATTAGGACTGTTCTAATGTTACCTTCTGGAATTCAAAGTTCCTCTTCAGACTAGTTAACCTGGATCTACACAGATAATATAGTAGAAGATGAGGCTTTGTGCTTAGGTTTCAAGATGGCTGAGACACTTGGAACGCGATAGTTGCAAATCTTTGGTGACTCTGAGCTGATTATCAATCAAGAGACTACTGAGTGTATTTCCAAAGTCTAGGATCCAGGAGATCATAGATCCATGTTTGGGTTCATGTCTCTCCTGATATTTCATAGCTAAATTCGGGAGTTACCTTGTACATAGAAAAAAAACAAAAAAAAAGAAACAGAAAAAAAAAAATTTGTTAACTTCGGCTCTTTTTGCATATGAGCCCGCAGGTATGATTATTTCTCTTTCTTTTCTTTTCTTTCCTAGTAGTTAGTGGTTTCCCCTCTACTTCTTTCTTTCACTTCCTTACTTCATTCCATTTCCCTTTTACTCCTTGTTCCTCTATACATAACCAAGCCACTACTGTTGTTTCAACTCCCCCCTCTGATGTTCCCATTTCTACTTTCCCTTTCTTCTAGTCCTTTGTCTTGTGAGTACTTCATCATAGCCATGGTTTCTACTATCATCTCCATTCCATCCACTTCCATTTCATTATCTATTTCATAGCATCCCAATAGCTGGTAGCATAGTAGCACCCTATTGTTGTATCTACTATTTCTACTCCTTCATCTTCCACCATTTCATCATTCACCATTCTCGTTCTACAGCCTGCACATCTGCTAGTCATCACTCCATTAATTTCCCTTTTTGTAGTTCAAGTGCTTTTCACTACTGCCATGTTCACTACTGCCATGGAGATCCGTGCACAACACCTGGTGATTACCCAACTCATCCAAGCTAGGCAAAGTGCAGTAGTTCTCAAGAAATCAAGGAATTTATGTTCTTCCACAAATTTCTATTGAAGGTCCTATTTTTCATAGCCGAGTACTAGCAAGAGCTTGTTGCAGTAGCCTGCAAAGACATCCAACATCAACTAGCACCAGTTATTTCTGCTCCTCCAATTGCTTGACTCTATTTCCCAATGGATGAAGGCCTGAGGTTCATGCATACAGTAGAACTGTATACCCCACGAGCCACCAAGAATGTTGGCATTTTTGCCACATTGTTTTTGTTGTTGTTGTTCATGCAAAATAACCAAGTTTGTGCAAAAGTGAAACTATCGCAATATCGCGACATGTCGTGATATCACAACCTATCGTAGTTTTGTGGTGCCAAATGCATAAAAGAGCTAAGTCAAGAAAGTGTTACGATATCACGACATGTCGCATTTTTGTGACCTGTCGCATTTTTATGGTCAAAACAGTCAACGATAGCAGAGAAGACAAATTGTCGTGATATCACGACATGTTGGTGTTTCGCGACTTGTTGCGGTTTGGGAGCATTCAAATGAAAGTTGTCATGATATCGTGACATGTTGCATTTTCGTGACTTGCGGTGACCATAGAGCAAAACAAGATAAAATGTCACGATATCGCGACATAAATCGGCAAAGGGCAATGTCAATGAAAAATGTCACAATATCACGACAAAAAAATGAGGAAGGTGCAAATGGTACAGATTGTCGTGATATTGTGACATGTTGCGTTATCACGGAAGAGCTGCAAGATAAACACAAAGCATGAAAGATGTCGTGATTTCTTGACATTTTTGAGGATGAAGCTAAACAGGAGGAACTTGTCACGATATCGCGACAAGAAGTGACAACGAAGGTGAAGGTAGGAAAATGTCACGATTTCACAACATGTCATGTTTTCACGAGGAGGAAGCAAGGAGGTAGCCAAATTGTACGAAATGTCATGATTTCATGACATGTTGAATTTTTGTAGCCTAAAAGCATCAAAGTAAAGGAAGACAAAAAATGTCATGATTTCGGGACATATTATGGAGATAAAGCCAAATGGAGAAACATGTCACGATTTCATGACATGTTCTATTTTCGCGAGGCAAAGGCAGACATAAGGAGAGGATAGAGCCATGTCACGATTTCGCTACATGTTTGACAGGAAAGACCAAGTGCAGAGAATTGTCATGATATCACGACATGTGTTTTCATGATAAAGGATCCTGAAAGACAATGCTAAGTATGGACTATCGTGATTTCACGACATGTCCTATTTTTATAGGTATACATAAGAAAATGACATAGAAAGAAAAGATGTCATGATTTCATGACATGGTGAAGTTTTCGTGACTTGAAGTAGCGAATAAGGCAGGCGAAGGAAAATGTCACGATTTCGTGACATGTTGAGGAAAAAAGCCCAAGCAAAGGAGAATATCATGATTTCGTGACATGTCAAGAAGACAAAGCTAAACTAAGAGAACATGTCATGATTTCACGACCGGTGGCAGAAAGAGAAGGTAGCAAGATAAAAGTGTTTCGATTTCACGACATGTTGTATTTTCGTGACCTGTCACATTTTTGTGACCAAGGCAATAACAAAGGCCCGATACAGTTCAGTTTGCATTTTCCTTCAGGATTGCATAGGAGAACATGTGGAGGAGATAAGGATCAATTAAAGGATCTCCAACAGATTGTGAGATCGTGGTCAAAGAGGATCAAAGATTAAATGTTGTTGATTACCGATGTGCACAAGATAGAAGAGCCTAAGGTAGTTTTCGATGCCACCAAAATTGAAGAGGCCTCCAACATTAAAAGTTCTATTCGTGATCTCTTGAAAATTTTTGTCTTGCTCTGATGATGGCCATTTAATGTGTGATTTCTTCGAGGCAGATTAAGGGGGATTGTTTCTCCTTTCAAGTGCACATTTTGTGGATCACCTCTTCGAAATCTGTTGTATGTTTTAAATGCTATGATGCAAAAGAGAGAGGGAAGACCTCTATAAATATTCATGTATATCTAAAGCAAAGAAGGTTAGACATTTTGCAAGAAAACTCTCTAAGTTCTCTGCATCAATAGAAGAGACTCGGCTTCTGAGATTTGCAAGCATTCTTCTGTGTATGGTTTCCTTCTATTTTTAAGTCATTTCTATTTATGCTCATGTTCCTGCTGTTAAGTTCTAAATTTTGCATTTTGGATTCGAACGTTGCTAGTTAGTGAGTAGATTTTGGAATGTGATCTGGGGGTTATCTCTATAAAGGTGTGAGTTTAATTTTGTTGCTTTCTTTCTTAGATGCTGTTATAAAACTTGGTGAAATTCCTGCTGTTAGTTTGCCCCAAATTATACACTTTGGCCTATGGCCATATTTCCATCTCTTTCTTGTTATTTCCCTTCCTTTCTATTATTTCCCATTTCTTTCCTGCATCTTTATCTTCAAAACCAGTTTAGATTAGTTTGGGAGCCAGCCCTCTCTGGAGATTGGCCTGGGAGACTTTTCTCTCTCTCGGCCTTTCAATGTTGGCCAAGTCTAGGGCGCATATACATATAAAATCCTTTCTTGTGGCAGATTTGTGACCAACAATACTCAAATTCACCCTGATATGGATTTTGAATTTTCTAGGGAAGAAGAGGATAATAGCTATTGGAGATTTCAATAAAGCCAACTTAGGAGAAATTTTGTCATTCGAGGACATTCATAGTTACCCTAATATTTATATTGGATTCTCTAGATAAGATGAGAATCATATTTTTTTCTTAGGTTTGACCTAAGATATTGAATAATATTTTAGATATTGAGGATAGAGAAGCATTCAAGCTTCCTAAGATAGATAAGCATCTAATTTTCTTGAGTATAGAGATAAGCAATAATATACAATGATAAAAGAAGTGCTAAAAAGTATAGAGAAGAATCCTATAGAGATAGATATAAATAACGATGTTGAGGAGTTCTAGTTATTCAAAAAACCAAAAACATTAGGCTAACTAAAGTAATATCAGTCTTGGCCTTGAATTATTTGAAGAGTTTTTGAAAAGAATACTTATTCTATAGCAAGTAGAGAATAGTGCTAAGCAAGCAAAGAATAACATTGTATATAATCTCATAGGATATATCAAGAAAATAATATTGAGGCACATTAAGTTTCTATCTTGTGGATCCATCATCCACATAGAGGAATTGGGTAGCACTCAAGGGGCTAAACATAGGAGTGGCCTAAGTGGAAAACATAAGAATACAAAGCCAAAAGTGGCCAAGTAAATATGGCAAGACTAATCTCCCAACATAGAGGTAGAAACCCAAGAGGCCAGTACAGAAGAAAAATATAGCAAAGAGGTTAGTATAGAAGAAAATCCAACAATGCGACTAACATAGCATAAGAAGCCTGAATAGCCAAAATAACATAAGAAGCCTAAATTTTCAACATAGAATACAATGCTAAAATAGTCAACATAAGGGGAAGATATTGAAGTGGTACTAGAGGACTATATAAAGTGTTATACAAACTATCAAAGCACTAAAAAGCATGTAAATATTGTAATGCTACCAGAACATTGTCATTCAAGCAAAATAGAAGCACTTTATAGAGATCTACCATCCAAGGAAGAAGTGATAAAAATTCTATCAAAGAACTACCAGCATAAGAAGGTCATTCAAGTACCCTTTTGCACCAATGTTGAAGTGATAAAGGCACCTAGACCAAAGTTGAAGGAGCTAAAGAGTTTTTACCTAGGATGTATACACCACAAATGAAGGAACCAAAGAGTTGCCACCTAAGATGTCTCCACCATTTAATGAAGAAGCCTAAGCATTTCCATTTTGAAATAAAGGTGCCTAATATTCAAAAAATATTGAACAAGTTATAGTAAAGGAAAATGTTGAACATTTCTTAGATGAGCAAGTAACATAAGATAAGAACACCATTATTCAAAAGAGCAAATGATAATGGAAATCACACAAAATATTGGTAACCTAAAAGGCTTGATATTTCATGTCAAGACTTACATGCAATATTTAGAAACAACAAAAATCAATCCAATATTAGATAGGTAACATCTTAAGCATTACTCTTATACACCATTCACTTTTTGAAGGCAAAAGAACTTTGAATTGATTTGAAAATATATTAAAAGTGCAATAACCCTAAAATCTACCCCAAAATATTTTTCTTTTAAAAGTCCAAAAGCAAGTTTAGATAATTTGGATAAATTCCTTAGAAGATTATTCTTCCACTTCCAAGTTTCATATGTTGTAGCATACCCTAGGTGGATAGGAGTGGCCTATCTCCCATGTTAATTCTAGGGTTTACCTTATTCACTGCCCATACAACTTAAAGGACACCTTTGTGTGATCACCCCAAATTTCCTTACTTTATTTTAAAGGACTTCTTGACCATGATGCAAGGGTTAACCCTATCTCGTTCAATTGAGAAAAGGGATGCCAAATCCCCTACTAGTATCCATCATTCCTTAACTAGTTTTTTTTAGGTGCAATATAGTTATACACACTTCTTTTAGTATAGAACTACTATGCACCATTAAGCTAGTGTTTGTCATTCCTTAACTAGTTTAATGGAGGTGTCATCTCTTTCACATGAGTACCTCTCTTTCCTTTGGAGATCCCATCACATGGATCTAGTTACAATGGAATTCTAATCCCACTTTCTCTTGGAGCACACTTTAAATATCCATTATTAAATTTCCCATTACAACCCTAAGGGATTGTCCCATCACATATCCCTTAGTTCTAGTCCTAATATTAGGGTCTAATTAGTTGGAAATTCTATCATTAAAACCCTTACAAAATTACACCCACCTACCCCAAGGAATTCAAGATAAGATTATCCTTTATATGTCATTCATTCAAGTATAAGAAACATAACTAAAAATACCATGCTCTCTTATAGAAAGTAAATGGATACTAAGCATCTATCAAATTTTACTTTTCATTAAAGCATAATTGTAACAACATTATCCTTTGTATCATAAATTAACCATTATTGTCTATTCAATTGTGGAAACTTAAAGAGATACTCAATATTCATCAAAACATCATCTATTAAGTGTTTATCATCAATGCAGAATAATCACATCCTATTTCTTCTTCATTCATAGCATTTAAAGCAATATATATAAATATCAAATCCATAACAAGTTCCACAAAAGACAAATAGACACAACATGTATCCTAGGAATCCTATTAAGGGAGAAAACCTAGTCTAAAAAATAGTCCATATTTATTTTCATTGTTTGTCCTTTAGCCATTTAACAAAAGGGATCCATTGTTCCTTTTTTTTTTTTCCTTCTATGATTTTGACTAAAAGCATGGGAGTCTCCATAACTCCTATGTTTCATATTTATTACAAGTCATTGTAAATCTCCCCTTTTACAAAGTGAAGGAATCCCATACTTCCCTCATATTAATATCTACAATTTCTCTAGAGTCCTTCCTTAGACATTCCTTTACAAAAGATAGGATAAGGAACCCCCATAAGTTCCTTTTTATTCATTGGCTTTATACCAAATCCTTATGCTTCTAGATAACCTAGATGATATGTTTTTATTTTCCTTTGGTAGAAGATCAATATTGTGAATATTTGAGACTCCCTTTGATGCAGGACTTTATTACCAACATTCATAATACAATTTTTCTAAAGCAAGAGATATTCTTTAATAATTTAAAACCATCAGGTTTCCCTAAATAATACATCTTAAACTATACATGAATATCTTCACTAAATTAAAAAGCATTTCCATTATTCTTGCCAAACAATAAACATAATTCCAGGATCATTTCACCTAGTAAAAACATTAATAATTCATTCATTAACTTGTATCTCAATATAACTTAAATAACATTCCTTTAATTTAGAATCATCCTATAACAACTAATTCAATATATAATGAAGATAGTTCTTTTAATAAGCATTTATTTTCCTTTGATAAATCCTCTTTTATCTTTAATCTAAGGAACACTAATTTGAAATCCATAACTTCCAACCATAATCGAGCAATTAATATTCCATTTTAAATACTTGCCCTATCTCATAGTCTATAGTGTATTCAGATATTCACTCAATGTTGGACATAGTCTCCTATGCATGGACTACGTTTCATCTCATTGGACTCATATCCTTCCACGAATTCTACTTCTAGGTGTTTTCTCCCTTAAAAAATAATCAACTATCAACCATACTTATACTACACTTTTTAAAATAGCATGCATCAAGGTGTCGGTTCTTAAGTATATTTTTACTATAGGTAGATTACTAACACTACCAACACGAGACTTATTTCAAAATATGTCTACATTAGTTGATATTCAAATAAACACAAGGGTATAAGTGAGTTTATACATTACATGTGTCTTAAGGCATCATTTTTAGGAGTTTAAAACATAGTTTCAATAGTCTAGATTACCTAGGTTGTATTACTTGTCTGCATAGGCAATGCTTCATAGACCAATTATGCACTATGGGTGCATGAACACCACAATGAGCATTTAGAAAGGAATGTACTTTATATATTGGTCAATTCCAAAGGTTTTCTAGAGGTGATATAGCCCAAAACATGGGTATAGTCCCACTGGTTTTACTATGTTAGACGGCCATAGATAGGTATGCTATACCTAGACAATCGTTCATTGCCTGAGAGGGTGTTATGATATAATGGTTTCATATGGATCCTCCATTACTTATATTGAAGTAAAGGCACATTACTCCTATAGTATTATGGTGCCATACTTATCATAATGCAGAGTCCTAAGTTTTCTCATAACTAGATTGATCTACAATTTAAGAACCTTCATTAATTCATTGATCTAAGAGATTCTACTCCAAACTTATCACAGAAAGGGTACCCATTTGTGGATATGTCTATTCCTGCAAAAATTATAAATCTATTAGTGCCATATTAATTATCATTAAAACCTCTTAAAATAACATAACATGCCATTAATAATTACACTTAAATTCATAAATATTTTATTTTAAAAGGTTGTCCAGGGGAGGGTCATGACAAAAAGGTTTATGTTATTTAAGTATTTGAAATTTATTTATAATGTATGGAGTGATAACGAATGCTACTAATGTTTTTTAAGTTTTGAATTTTAGAAGCTTATTAAGGATTTGATTAAGTATTTAAAATATTTTAAGACATTTTTTTAAGATTTGAAGATTTAAGCTTTAAGAGTGTTTTTTTAATATTTTGAAAGTGTGAAGATTTGAAAGTAGAGAGTTATAATATTTTAAGGTTTTTGAAATTTTGATTTTTTTATTTGAAGCTTAAAAAAATATTTCAAATTATTGGAGTTATTTTTAAATTTGAAAATTAAAAAAATAATAATAAAATAGAAAAACTTTTAAAATTTTGAGAAATTTGAAATTTTGCAAATTCAATAGGGATTTAAAAGGATTACTACATCAAAATTTTAGAAAACTTGAAATTTACAAATTTTATATTTGAGTGCATATTAACTTGGGAGATATAAGGTTTACTACTTCAAAGGAATTGAATTGCAAACACTAATTATCATGGAAGAAATTATTAGAAATGCATTTAGTGAAGATAGTGAAGAAATGGTCAGCAAACTAAAGTTTATTCTCAAAACTTGATGTATGATTTTGATGGAAAGAGATAAATATCAATTGGTTGAAAAGAAAAATTATATTTATTTATCAAGGATGCAAAAGATGAAAATTTAACAACACTTATAAGTTATCTTCATGAAAAAAAAATATAACATGGTGGAATTCACAAATTACCATTATATTTTCCTTAGAAGAATTCTTAATGATGTACTTGTCACTACTTTTTTTTTTTTTTTAAATTTGAAAAAAACTTGTATTAAAACAAAGATCAATTATAATTTGGGAAGAGAATTTTCCTAGCCGAAATTAGAGAGAACACATTCTTACAATAGTAAAAGAAGATTTGCAATGGAGCCAAATATCCTGAACCATTAACTAGCTAACAGGGGGATCGGATTGGTCTGTTGATGTCACGACAACTCTTACCCTCTTCTCCTTTGGCCGCAAAAATGCAACATGTCATGATATCGTGACACTTTTCTCCTTTGGCCATGAAAATGCAACATGTCGTGATATCACGACACTTTTCTCCTTTGGCCGCGAAAATGCAACATGTCGTGATATCGCGAAACTTTTCTCCTTTGGCCGTGAAAAAGAAACATGTCACGATATCACGAAACTTTTTCCCCTTTTGTCCGTGACATTGCAACATGTCGCGATATCATGACACTTTTTCCTCCTTTGGCTGTGATGAAACATGTTGCGATATTGCGACACTTTTTCTCCTTGGGTAGCGACATTGCAACATGTCGCGAAATCGTGACACCTTTTCCTCCTTTGGCCGTGACGAAGCAACATGTCGCGATATCACAACACTTTCTCTCTCTTGGCCACGATGTTGCAACATGTCATGATATCATGACACTTTTTCTTTCTCTGCTGTGACAAAGCAACATGTCGTGATATCGCAACACTTTTTCTCTCTTGTCCGCGATGAAGCAACATGTCGTGAAATCATGACACTTTTTCTTTCTCGGCCGTGACGAAGCAACATGTTGTGATATCGTGATGATATCACGACACTTTTTCTTTCTCGGTCGTGACAAAGCAACATGTCACGATATCGTGACACTTTTTCTCTTTCGGCCACGATGAAGCAACATGTCGTGATATCGCGACACTTTTTCTTTCTCAGCCACAACAAAGCAACATGTCGCGATATCGTGACCCTTTCTCTCTTGTGGCCATGATGAAGCAACATGTCATGATATTGTGACCCTTTCTCTCTTTTGGTCGTGACCAAGAAACATGTCACGATATCGCAACCCTTTCTCTTTTGACAGTGACCAAGCAACATGTCGCGATATCAAGACATCTTTCCTCCATTGACCATGACCAAGCAACATGTCGTGATATCACGACATCTTTCCACCCTTGGCCATGACCAAGAAACATTTCATGATATCACAACCATGCAACATGTCGTGATATTGCAACACCCTTCCTCCCTTGGCCGTGACCAAGCAACATGTCATGATATCGCGACAACTTTCTTCCCAAGGCTATGACCAAGCAACATGTCACGATATCGTGACACCCTTCCTCCCTTGGCCATGACCAAGCAACATGTCACGATATCATGACAAATTTACTCCCTTGGCCGTGATGAAATAACATGTCGCGATATTGTGACAACTTTCCTCCCTTGCCCGCGACAGAGCAGCATGTCACAAATCCGTGACATCTTTCCACCCTTTGCTTTTTCTTTAATCATTAGTTTAGGGACCTTTCAAGACCCTGCCTAATTGCCTCATCCTCAGTAGCCATGTCACTATGCAACTGAACCCCTATCTCCTTCTCAGCACCCATCTTAGCTAGGAAGTCAGTCGCTTTGTTTAAATCTCTACTCACGTAGACTGGAACCACATCATCTAATTCCCTCCATAATTCTTTAATTTGGGAGACAAGAATCCTCAACCTCCAAGCTTTCAAGGAAAAGTTCCTCATGCAATTTAGAGCTCAAACCATTATTTGGGAGTCAGATTCAAGAATTATCCTCCTGTGGCCCTATTTAACTGTCCAAATTGAAGCATATTTGATAGCTATAGCTTTTGCTTCATTGTTTGTAGCTCTTCCCAAGCCTTGCAGTTCCCAATAGAGCACTACTCCAACATGATTCTGGTAGACCACTCCAATTTTGACTCTACCCAAGTTGCCTTTTGAAGCTCCATCAGTATTAATTTTAATCCAACCAGCTAGGGGTGGTTTCCAACTAGCTCTGATCTGTCCCTCTTGCACTTCAAGTCCTTCTTCCATTTCCCCAATAACAACCTGAGTTTCCTCTTTAGAATAGACGGCCATAGTTTCAGTCACTTTGTTCCATATGACCTGCCAAACTCCATCTATCGAAGAAAAAGCTTCTCTAAAGATTCTAGCATTTCTCTCCAACCACACTTGCCACCAAATGAAGTTTAATCCAAGCTCCCAACCAATACAAAGAGCTTTAGATTTAAATCTACCCCTTTTCCATATTTACCAGATATTAATCCAATTCAAGTCACCATTAACTTGAATTTTAAAACATGAAAACCATCTCTTCCAGATCTGGAATGAGAAAGGGCACTCAAACATCAAGTGGTCAATTGTTTCCTCGCTCTTGTAGCATAAGGTACATTGGGAAGGACCGATGATTCCTTTACATCTGAGATTATCAAAAGTGAGAATTCCATTGTGCATGAACTGCCAGGCAAAAAAGTTAACTTTCGGCCAGCCTTTGGAATGACAAATATTTCTCTAATCCTCAACCTGAAAAGTATGCGGGGGTGGCTTTGGAAGGATCTTTTCATATCTGTCCTTCACTGTGTAGACACCAAGGCTCCCATAGCCCCAAGCTAATTCATCCTACTCATCTCTACCAGTGAGAAATCTTTCTATCAAGATTTTAGTCATGATGGGTGCCAAATCTGGAGGGATTGGAATTGGCCACTCATCCAACTTCTTAAACTGCTTAAAATTGTAATCCCCCATATGACTAGTGGTAAAATAGCTTTCAATTCAGATCCATCCCTTGATTTCAATGGCTACTTTTATTTTTTGCAATTCAAGAAATTTAACAATGATAGGAGGGTATTGATCCCAAGAATCTGTCCAAAAACGAGCCTTCTCCCCTCTCCCCACTTTCCAAAATAATTGATATTTTACTACCTGAGATCCTAACTTGAGAGCCTGCCACACTAAGGATCTAGTACCATCCAAAGGGAAATGACCCACCTCATTTGGGTTAACATGTCCCAAATATTTACTGGTTAGGATTCTACTAAATAAGGAATTTGGTTGGGAAATCCACCTCCAATAAAGCTTTCTAGCTAGAGCTTTATTATTAATCTTAGATCTTCTCAGACCCAAACCTCCTTTTACCTTGGGCTAGGTTACTTTGTACCAACCAACTAGGGCCCATTTCCTCTCTCCTTTTACTCCTTCCCATAAAAATTTTCTAGCTACTTGTCCAACTCTTTCCAAATAGTATGTGGGGCAGCCGGGATAGAGAATTTATAAATTGGCATGGCCTGAATGACTGACTGTAAAATTTTTTATCTTACCCCATAGCTTAACCATTTGTGAGACCAATGATTAATTCTATCTGTGATACAATCCAAAAGATTCCTCTAGATATCAATTTTTAGTTTTTTGAAGTGCAAAGGGACCCCCAAGTAAACCTCTAGGAGAGAAGTCCTTGTGAATCCCAAGATCTCTAAAACTATCCTGAAGCCTCTGATCTAGATTGAAAAATACCACTTTAGATTTTTTATCATTGATGACTTGGTTTGTAGCCCTAAGGTAGACACCAAGAGTATCTCTGATCATTCTGTCTTCCTTGAAGCTGGCCACTCCCAACAATCTAGTATCATCCACAAACTGTAGGTGAGTCAAGACTTCCTCACCCACCTTGATACCTATTAGCAAACCTTGTTGTCTTCTCCTCAAGAAAAGCCTACCAAGGCCTTTAGCCAATATGAGAAACAAGTAAGGAGTGCAGGGATCCCCTTGAAGAAGGCCACGAGTGGCTCCAAATGGTTGCAAGGGGAGGCCCTTGATTAGCACTGAGTATGTCGGAGTAGAGACACAACTCATGACCCATTCTATCCACTCTTGAGAGAAACCAAAGGTTGTCATCATCTTAGCCAAGAAGCTCCACTCCACCCTATCATAAGCCTTTGACATATCCAATTTTATGAACATTCCTTTGTTACCAGATGTTTGCATTGAATGGATTACCTCCTGAGCTAGAACCACCCCATCCAGGATATGCCTACCCTCAATAAAACCCCCTTGCTCAGAGGAGATAATGTTATGTAAAAGAGGTTTTAGCCGCTCAGCCATTACCTTTGTGATTATTTTATAAATAACATTGCATAAGGCAATAGTTCTAAAATATGAAATATGAACCCCCTTCTCCCCTTTTGGAATTAAGGTGATGAAAGTATGATTCAATGCTTTAAGCATTCTTTTATTACCTCTGGACTCCTCTATAACAACCATTACATCCTCCTCCAAGTCATCCCAGAAGGCTTGAAAAAACTCAATTGGAAAGCCATCTAGACCTGGAGTTTTTTCGGTGCTCATTCCAAAGACCACATCCTTCAACTCCTCTCTATCAATGGGTTTGAGAAGGGACTAGTTTTCTTCTTTAGAGATAACAGAAGGCATGAAATCAAGAACTTCGCTCTGAGCCTCTTCATCTTGCACCATAATTTCCTTAAAAAGTTTAGAAAAATAATCCATTGCATGGGAATGCATACCTGGAAGAGTATCAAAGGAGTGTCCATTCTCATCTTGAAGGGCTTCCATGTTATTCATCTGTCTCCTAGCACAAGCAGTCCGATGGAAAAATTTGGTATTTCTGTCACCTTCTACTAACCAAATGGTTCTTTATCACTATTTCCAGAAGGTCTCCTCTTGGTTGTCAATTTCCTCAACCATTTTATGCAAGGCATCATCCTTAGCTTTGAGCTGCTCAGTAATTGTTCCTTCCCTAAAGTGTTTTTGAACCTCATCCCATCTGGCCACCAAAGGAGCTTTTTGGGCTTGGAAGTCTGTCTTGTTAGCTTGCCTCCAAAGTTTTAGTTGAGCTTTGACATAATGAAGTTGTTTGTGGAATCTAAAAATTGTTGTCCCATAGGCTGGGCGGCCTTCTTCCCACCACTATAGAATTTTCTTTCGAAGTTCCTCTTTTTGTAACGAAAAATTCTCAAATTTAAATGGTTTGTTATGCTGCCCTGTCTTAGTCCCTCCTTCCAACAAAATGGGAAAGTGATCTAAAACAGGACCCTCCAAAATCTAAAATCTTGTATTCCATTTTACAAATGCCTTCTCTGAAACCAAAAAATGGTCTAACTTTACCTTCCTGCTATGTGGCTCCCTCCTCTTATTAGTCCAAGTATAGTTGGTTCCAGGGCCTTTGATATCCACTAAGTGTAAAGCCTGGACTTGAGCAATCATAAGTCAATCCCCTAGGTCCAAAATTGGGGTTCCCCCTTCCTGATATCTAGAGGATAATTTAGCATTAAAGTCCCCAGCAATAATCCAGTCTAAATATTTCCTTGAGATTCTCATATTATGCACAACATTCCATTGGAGCCGTTGACCATCAAGGTTTTGAGCCCCATAAAAATTTGTGATTAAAACATGGTCAACTGTGATATTATTCCTAAAATGTGATGTGAGAACACCCCTCCAGGCTAGATGTTCTATTGCAGTCCAATCAAGAGAGTTCCAAAGAGTAACAATCCCCCCTAAGGCCCCTTGGGCAGCCACATACATATGACCAGCACCCCTCCAAATTTTGTTAACTATTTTACCCATAAGATCTAAGGACATTTTTGTCTCCTGAATAAGAAAAAAATCTATTTTACAATATTCTAAGAGTATTCAAACAGTAGATTGGTGGGTTCTACTATTTAAACCCCTAACATTCCATGATTGTATAATCATTAGTTACCCTGAGAGCAGTAAGAATCTATTGTCCTCACCGATCCTCCAGTGATCAATTTGTCTCCTTGAGCTGTTAGTAAATCCTTATTTGATTTTCTACCCACCCCTTGAGAGTTGCCATTCTTTGATCTCTTCTCCACCTGAGTTATCCCTAAAGTTGGCATTTCTCTATTCTTTTCTGCTATTCCCATGCTGACATCCTTTATCATTGGCTACTCTTGGTTGTGAACTATCAATGCCCCAACACTATCTGACTGCATTAACCCACTGAGGTCAATTACCTGCTCTAATATGGGGGGAGAAGAGAGAGGAGCTTGAACATGGATATTATTATTTTCACTATTACCATCCATGCCTTCCATGAATTGTTCCTCTTGGTCAACTAGTGTCTTAAATATCTCATACCTATTGGCGGGCTTGAGTTGGGTTTGCTCTTTGCCCTCTTTCTTCTTTTGCCTTCTCTTTCTATTGGGCTGTTCAAAACCATCTCTCTGAGTTTCATTGCCCTGGGAAGTATTGGTCTGTTCTTTGCTTATTGTTGCCTTACCCTCCTTAGGTAGATTTGACATTCCTAGAGGAGCCTCCATTTTTGTGTTCATATTATTTGGGAAAAATTGGGCTAAATGCTCACATTTGTGGCAAAATCTACATCTAAAGGGCAGAGCCTCATAATCCAGCTGTTGAATCCATGATAGTCCTACAAGCTCAAGTTCCACCTCTGTCAGTAGGGGCTGGCTAAGATCCATTTCCACACATATTCTTGTGTAAACAGTTGTTTTCCCTTCTATTGTGTCTTTGGAGACACCCAAATGTCTTCCAAGGGAGTTTTTGATCATCTCCAAAACCTGCTCACTCCAAAACTCCATTGGTAGTGCATATAGCCGGATCCAGACCTGGACAGTAGTGGGTTCAATTCAGGGATTGAATCCCACTCTCCAGGGTTGGACAAAAAGTCTTGCTAGACCATAATTCCTCTTCTCTGGTTCGAAAGCCCTATTTCTATCGACCAGAGAAGAAAAAATAATAATCAAATACCCATTACTAATGAACCATAAAGAGTACTCACCATGGGGCTCCCAGTTCTATCGGACCCAAGAGTGCAAAAATTTTAGGGTAGGGCGAATACCCATGAATTTGTAGATCAAATCATGATTGGCTCTGTATAAGACCATTTCTTCAACCATACTTGGCTCAATGACAATCTTGGGCCATGATTCAGACTGTGGTAGGCATCCATTGACTCGATGCACTGTTGATCTGTTTCCCGTAGCCGTAAAGAGCATTTTAAAGGTGGTTCTTTGAGCTTCATCTGTCTTGGATGGAGATTTATCTTTTAGCATATCTGCATAAGAGCTATTTCTACCTAGGAGAGGATCCAAAGAAGTCCCCATTGGACCCTCCTGGGACAACCAACTTGCCTTCAGAACACAGTAACCAGAAATCTCTTCAGAAATCCAACTGATGCCCTAGATTTTTGTTGGCTCCAGAAACCCTAGTTCATTGCTCCTTCAAAGTTTTTTTGACCCTCCATCAGCATGTTCATGCTCGTACTTGTCACTACTTACCTTTGGGAAATTTCAAGAAAAAGTCAAAAAAATAAATATGACAATGGTGACTCATATAATTTGAATGAAGCTTATATATTCTTCAATGAGGAATCATGGAAATCCAAAAGTTTATTATTGTCATGATTTACTAATCCAGTGTTCAAAAATCATACCATCAAGTACATCACATCTAAATATGAACAACATAAGAGGAAAGAAAAATAATAGATGAAAACACAAAAGTAAGGAGAACCAAAGACATGAATCAAAAGCTAAAGAAGTAATGTATATTTAAGATTCATATAAAGGTCTAAAAGATGTTGATTGAATATCAAAGACCAATATTGAATATGAAGACCATGATTGAAGACTAATGTCTTCAACAACCAAATAATGTAATACAAGGGGGTTTTGATGAATATTACATTATATGGTACATGTAAATTTACCCCAATGGTACCTTCATGATAAAATTGTAAATATGTATAGAATAGGTTTACGTTTATAGATTAAATGTATGATAAATATTTCCCCTTTCATATAAGTGTCAATATGCAATAAATGCACAAGTGTCATGTAATTTAGGGTGCAAGTGTGTATTGAGAGAATGTGAAAAGTTTCACGTATGTACGTATGCAAATATGTAAAGTAAGGATGTGCATGTAAGAATAAAGTGAAGAGTCTAGTATACAAGTGGTAATATGATAAGCCAAAGGTCATGGAAGTTATCATATGGAGAGCAATAGTCAAGTACATGAAGAGTCATCTTCTATGTCTATATTATGGAGATAAAGCTCCATGAAAATATATCTGATTATCTTATTGTAAAAGGAAGATATAGAAAAGTGAATAAAACTTGTATACATATTTTGAGAAAATTAATATTGTAAGTTTTCTTCATGCATAGTTCATGAATGATTTTGACCATTTACATTCATATTTGATATTATAAGTAAATTTTATTTCATTATTATATTGGCCTTGATATACATATTAGATTTCTCATATATAATTCTACTCTTCAATATTGATATTTTGATATTTAATATTATGGCTTATTTATATTGGGACCTATGATATATTATGGTAGTAAGGCTTAAAATCCAACAAATAGGTATACACAAAATATTTACATATACTATGATAATAGATATGCACTTGTTGGAAGGAAAACACAATAAAAATGGTGTTAGCCTTGAAGCTCAAGAAATATAAATTGTACATCATCTTAATATAAATATTGTATTCATGAATTACAAGAGTGAATAAGTGTTTGTGAAATAGCCATAAGTATTATAAGTGCAAGGTAAATAAGGATGCATTTGTAAGGAAAAAATAATTATATAGACTAAAACAAGTACCAAGTGTGTGGTATTCAATAATTGATACATGGGAATGCTCATATTATAAATATAAAATGGAATGTGGTGATATTTGGATTATTTGATCAATTATTTTGGTAATGTAATTTTCATAGTAATTTAATCAAGAAGGAAGAGAGAGTTCAAGAAGCAATTTTATTTTTTTTGTTGGAGAAAAATGGGGTTTCCTAGGGTCCACCAACTTTAAAAAATCATAACTCTCTCCTTTAGATCTTGATATTGTATAAAAAAATTCAATTCTATTCTCAATTGAGTTGCTATAGCTATATACCTTCATCATTTTTCATAAAAAAGTTTGAATTCTTAATTTTCATATTATGAATCTTCTTCAATTTTCTTTGCAAATACAAATATTTCAAAATTCAGCATCCTTCATATTGAATTTTTCTTGTAACATCCTTCACAATACCAAAACTTCACCTTTACTATCTACACATTGCATCTTAGTAGAGTAATATTTTTAAAACTCCATGCTATCATAGTCTATTTTACTAGATATAGACTGCTAGTTTCCTTCCTAAACATATGTGCAACCACAAGAATTATAATAAATAGTTTATATGAAAAAATATTAATGTTATAAAATACAACAAATATTACCAGTGGAAAACATTAAAATAAATCTTAATCATTATTTGATTCATGCAACCAATTTTTTTTGGTCAACTTCAACTAAACTTACTACTTCCTCAAACCATGGAAAAAAGAACTTAACTTCATGATACTCTATTAAAACCCTCTATTGGTTAGTATATCTATAAATTTTTCTCTTCCCTTAATGTATGTGTAAACCTATTTTATTCAAAATCCATGCAAGATCTTGTATTTCCATAATGATCTCTTGTATATTCTATGGAGTCTTTGCTTTCTTTAAAATTGCATTTATTACTATTAGTGAATCGCCTTCCATCCATAATTTGTTCCATTTCATTTGTCTACATATTTTTGACCCTTTCAAAGATACCTAAGATTTAAATTTATTATTTGTCTTAAATCCACTATTGAAAGCATAACGTGATAAAATATTACCCTTGTTGCTTCTAATTATTTATCCTTATCCTACTAGTCTTGGATTTTCTTTAGATGCTCCATCAGAATTCCATTTGATCAACTCCACTTTTGATGGTTTCCACTTTATATTATTTGTTTTCCTTTTATTTCTCATGTATCAAACATCATCATTGTATTTTGTGATTAGAATCCTTCTATCAAGGCCCTTTGATTCAAGATTAAAGATTGGAGGAGTTGATAGGGTTTGTTTAGACTCCTCTATGGATAATAAAATCTTCCTTTTCATTACCTCTAAATTGCTTTCCTTTCCTTTAAATATTTTTCTATTCATTTCTAGCCATATATTTCAAAGTATTATATCTTTTGATATCCTAGAATGCATGTAATGGTTGACTTTTAAAATTACACTACCATTGCTTTAACCATTATTCAATTCTATCATTAATCACCATGCATTTACCAAACATATTAAGAATCCATTACCATAATTTTGAGGGTCTATACTCTCCTCTTCCTTTTTACATAGAATATATTTTGAGATCCATGAAATCCTTTTTTAATTAGGTTGTCCTAGGATTAAATTTTTCTATGACCTACTAGCCATATATTTTTTTGAATTTTAGGATGCTTGAGCTATCCTAAATATCTTTCCATATTTTTATGGTATTACCATTTTGTTGATACTTTACATTATATCTACTTCTTGCTATATATTCTCCTATGTTATTCAACTTTGAAATCATATTATCCCTAGATCCCCTCAGAATAATCATTGTTTCTATATTTCTACTCAACTATATCCTAGAAGTAATGTTCGGTATACTTGTAAAACATTCTTATTTCAATTTGTATCTTCCTTTTTTATCCTTATACATAGTATTTGAAACCTTATCATTGTATTTTTCTTGAATTAATATCATCCAAAGTTTCAAAATTGGATCTAGATTGAGTGGTTTTTTATCACACCAAGTATCCATCCAAATTGTAAATTTTCCTCCATCTCCAAAAACCCATATTATACCTTTAATCACTAGATCAATTGATTTTTTAAAATTATTCCATAGTGCAAACTATTTGGTAATGAGAATATAGTAAATATTAATCTTGGGTTATTGGAATCAATGTACTTAGAAGAATTATTTCCCATTTTATTTGACTCTCTTTGTACAATCACCAAATTACTTTTCCCCTTAGAGCTAAGTTTACACCTATAAGAACTCTTAAACTGATACCTCCCCAAGTTTGATCATTACACACCTTAATCAATTTCACCAAGGAAATTTTCCTTTTATCATTTAATATGAACCACAAAAATTATTGAGTAATATAGATTAAAATTATTTTCTACCAAATTTGGTATAATTTACAAGGATATATAATATGTTGGAATGTCTTGTAAGATTGATTTAATAATTTGCAATCTTATTGCTAATGATAAGCATCTACCTTTCCATACTGGTAATTTATTCTAAACTTTACTTCTAACTTGATTCCATAATTATATTCTCATTCTCCTATAAATAAGAGAATCCCTATATATGTTTTTGGTAAATTTACCTTCTCCATTTGAACTAACCTACATATCCCTGCTTTGATTCTAGATGGAGTATTTAGGAAGTAAATTTTATATTGTATCTTATTAAAATTCTACTCTGATACTCTTTCATATTATTTAATAATCTATTTAAATCTCTAGCCCCATTTATCCTACCCTCCCAAAAAGGGTTGTATCATCTACAAACCATTGATGGGATATGTTGTTGATGTTAATACTAGCCTTAATTTTATTTATTAGCCCATATTTGTATGTCTTATTAAAATTCCTTTAAAATGTCTCTTCCATATCAATGAATAGATATGGTAATAGAGGATATCCATTTATAAGACTCCTCTTGGATTTAAATAATTTTGGTACCAGCCCATTCACTAAAACTAGATATGATACTACAGAGACAAGCTTTAATCCATCTGACCTATTTCTTCCTAAATCTAAAATTTTCTAATAATTCAACAATAAATTATCATTTAACCCTATCACAGGCTTTATTCGTATCAAATTTTAATATTATTGCTCTCTTTTCTTGAAGTTGTTGAATGCATTACTTCATGAGCTACTATGATCCTATCTAGAATTTGTCTCCCTTTTATAAATACCCCTTGCTCTTCTAAAATTAATTTTTATAGTAGTGGTCTTAAATAAATTGCCATAACTTTGGATATTATTGTATATGTCATATTACATAGGCTTATGGGCCTAAATGAATAAAAAAAAATTGTATCCTTCTTTTTTGGAATCAAGTTATAAGTTGCATTTATTTTATAGGGCATGTACTATTTTACCCTAGACTGTTTCACTACCACGAATAAAAAATCCTTCAGTATTTTCTAGTTATGTTGATATAATATTTTTGAGATCCCATCTAGAGTTGGGGACTTATCCTTATATAAATATAAAAGAGCTAAATGAACTTCCTCCATAGTAATAAGCTCCATCAGTTTGCTAGTCTTCATTTTTTATAATTGGAGGTATTTCCTATAGTAGTTTATCATTAAGAACTTAAATATCCTCCAATCCTATAATATTATAGAAAAAAAAACTTGCCTTATTTTTTATGTTACTTTGGTCTTCAATACAAACCCCTTATTCTAATTTAATTCTACTAATTCTGGATGTTGATCTCTATACTATTCCCATCCTATAAAAAAAATTATGTTTTTATCTTCTTTTAACAAGTTTATCTCAATTTTAATCACCAAAATTTCTCCTTTTTACTCAAAATATTATGGTATTCACTAAGGAAATATTTTTTCTCTGAGATTGGATTATTGTGCTCACCTTTTTTAAATTTTGAAAGTTTCTCTTTTAGTTATTCTTTATCCTCAAGGATGTTTCCAAAAGTGTTCTTGTTCCATTCTTTTAATCTAGATGTTATTAATATAATTAATTTTAGAAGTGCATACATCCCTCTTTTTTCTAAAGATTCCATGTTTGTGATATCATATCAACATATTGAAGATGGGATTTTTGCACATCTACTCATATCTCAAATATGATATTTTTTTAAATTCACTTACCACCATTTTAACTCCTATTAGTTAGTGATTTAAACCAATCCATGTAAAGGTATTAATTTTAGAACACGTCCCTTCATCTAGCCAATGAATTGAGAGTATGCATCTATCTAATTTATTTACTATAAAATTTTTGCATGTCCTATTATTGATACATGTATAGTTGTCCTCTTCAAACTCAATATTCCATGAATTATTATTTTGAATAAAAGTTGAAAATTATCTCATACTTTGGATTATTTTCTTAATTCCCCCAAATTTTTCATCTAGCTTAGTGATGGCACTAAAATCTCTGATGATCGTGAATCTAGTTTATTGGACTTTAATTCTCATAAAGGATTTAATTACACTCTATAATTTTGATCTTCCTAATTAAGTTGTAGGCTCATAGACATTGATAAAGATGAAATAAATATCTATAAAGTAGCATGTGATTAATGAGTCTATCCATTGCCTAGTTTTTTTGAATGGTTTCACAAGATTTTCTAACAAGATTCTAACATGTTAGAATTCCTCCTATCACTCATTTTGAATCTATAACATTCCATTCACATCTTGCCCATACTATTTTCAAAGCCTTAGAAACTTTATCTTTTATCATTTTAGTTTCTTGGATACAAAGAATATTAGGCTTAGTACTTAAACAATTGTCCCTTATACACCTCTAATTTGAGGGTGCATTAACACCCCTTATATTCCATAATATGGTAATCATGTCTCATTAGGGGCTATTGGCCATGCACGTGAATTACAAATATATTTATTTTTTGGTAAAGATAAAATCACCAACTTAGATTGTATTCCTTTCTTAATGTTTTCTCTTGCTTCCCTGAATCTTGCTTGATTACTTGAAGTTTTTTCTCTTTTTACCTTGCTAGTAGTAGGAGTAGGTCTTATTATTCTATTTCTCAATATTTTTTCACAACTTTTCTTCTCATTAGATTTATCTTCTCTTGGATCTACGAAGAAAGCTTTTGAGTTATCCTATAATTATTTTTAGCATTTCCTTGCTAATGATAGAGGTATTAACATCTAACACTACATTTTCTATACCACTTTCCTTCTCCCAAATGGTGAATGGTATTTCAATAGAATCTTCAAAATATTATGAAGTGCATTCCTTAGGTTCAAAAATATTGTTCATCCCTAAATTGGGATTATATTGAGTAGACGGTTCCTTGTTAATATTATGATCCTATCGTAATGTGTCATATAAGCTCTAATATAATATTTATTCATACGACAAAGCCTCAAAATAATTGATATTTCTTCCAATATCCTTACTAGTATCCATTTTTTATTTACTTTCATATGTTTGGACCTATTTTTTGGAATTTGAAAACCATTCTCATCCATATCCATTTGTAAGTTTGTCCAGTGGTTTTTTACATATGTTTCTAATGGAATCTTCTTAGGGCATAATATCTCAACATATCCCACCTCTTTACATATTATACATCTAAAATATATGTTTCATATGTTTAGGAATATTACATTATTTGGTAATGCTAATGTACCCACATGGTATATTTATGGTACATTTGTAAATATGTAATAGATTAGGGTTGAGTCAATAGTTTAGAGGGTGATTTATATTTCCCCTTTTATATAAGTTTCAATGTGCAAAAATTCATAAGTATCATTTAAGAGTGAAATTTTCAAGAAATGTACAAGTGTCATGTAAGTTAGAGTACAAGTGTAGGTTGAGAGAATGTGCACAATTGTCTTGTATGTAAGAGAGCAAATATGTAATGTGAGGATGTGCAAAAGTGTCCTATATTAGGTGTGCATGTATAAGTTCAAGATTCATGTGTGTGTCCATATAGTATGTAAGTGGCAAGTTGATAAGCCAAGAGTCATGAGACTTGGCATATGGAGAGAAATAGTCAAGTACTTGAAGAGTCATATTACTATGGCTATATTATGGAGATAATGCTCCATAGGAAGAAATTAAGAATCCAAAATATAATTCATATATCTAATAGTAAGAAGTAGAGAAGGAATAAAACTTGTATACACTTTGAGCAATTAATATTGTAAGTTTTCTTCATGTATAGTTCATGAATGATATATATATATGTGGGAAGGGTGACCCCTAATATGACCCCATTTTTCAACCTATTCAAATATATATATATATATATATATATATATATATATATATATATATATATATATATATATATAAAGATAGATAGATAGATAGATAGATAGATATATATAGATATAGATATATATTGTGGCTATTTTATATTAGGAACTATGTAATATTATGATATATTTTGTGGTAGTAATGCTTAAAAATCCAATAGTGGTATCAAAGCTACCACTAAAATCTATCTAGTTTGATAGAGTTATTTATTAGCCATTATATTTAATTGACTTTGTCCACATTTGATAGGTTTAGAGTCTATTCACTTTAAAAGTAGTTAATTTTTGGACTTTATTTTTAAAGGTCTTAATGAATAAGGCTAACTAGGGTTTTTACACTAGGTTAAAGGAAAACTAGTGAAGACTAGGACTTGGCTATATTGAAGTGTAAACCGAAATCAAACAACACAAATACAAAATTTAGAATAAAAAAAGACATAGTAATGACACAAGATTATACAAGATAAATAAGATTTTATTAACATGATAAGATCCTAAAATTATACAATAAATGTTTCCTAATATGGATTTTTACAATACTTCTATGCTACAAATTTTACAAATGCTAGGGTTCTTTGAAAACCTAGTTCAATACACAACTAGTGTCTTCATGCTTGTATTCGATCCAAATGAGGTTGTGGGTGGGCTTGTGTATCCTAAAAGAGCCACCCTATCTTAAACATCTTCCAAAAATATGATCCTATACTTGCAATCATAAACACAACTAAAAGAGATTAGAAACACTTGTAAGGTCTCCATAGTATGAGACCCTCAAAAATATGAAAACCAACTAAACCGTAGATGCTACAGAATGTAACTAAAAACAAATGTGCAAGAATATAAAATAAATGTACAAAATATCATTTACCTTGTCAATCGTCTATAGATTCAATGGATATTAGCTCCATAGTCCAAGAATTTGATCTCTAAGTTTTGGGGATTCAGACTACCTAACCATCTAATTGAAAATGTAGTTCTATCCTTATAACTTGAGAATATATGGTGTGTGATGTAAAATATTTTGAGCTTTGGGGAGTCGGATTCTCAACCGAAGTGTGATGAGAATTGTACCCTATCCTTACTACTCATTATTGTATTTAGAAGCAATTGTGATAGTAGTGAAAACCACCATTTTTTTTATTTTTGGACTATGTGCATAATGGGACAAGAAATGAATACCCTTTTCACGTTGAGGTTCAACTTATTTATGGTATTATCCATGTTTGACACAAGATGTTTTTAAGATATGTTATTGTGTTTGGTTCAAGAGGGTTTGGAGTCAATTCCCATAACTCAATATTTTCTTAGTGAAAATGTGCCTTGGTCTTAAAGAAAACTCGACATGTATTGGAGGTTGCTAGAAACACTAGAAGTGGTTGAGTGATCGAAAACACCTAGGGATTATGGAAATATGGGTTGCAAATGAAAATTTGACTTTATGGAATGGTGCAATGAACTAAATGATGATTTGAAGGAGCCCTTGATTAAGGCAACAAAATTTTATTAGATCAATTATTTTATAAACTAGAGCATTCCTACATGCTTTTCTAGCAACATCGTCATCTATGAATTCCTACAATGAAATTTGTAATGAGGGGATTTCAAGATCAAGAGGTATGATTGCTTCGACTTCATAGACCAATTAAAATTGTGTTGACCTAGTAGGTATATATATGCTTTTTCAATAAGCTCATAATACCAAGTGGATTTGAGTATGCCAATCTCAATGATTTTCTTTGACTAGTTTCTTGAGAATATCAATTAATGTCTTGTTGGTAGCCTCAACTTGTCCATTTGCTTGTGGGTAGTAAGGATTCAAGAAACTATGTTGGATATTATATTTATTGCAAAGTGCTTGAACATCCTTGTTATTGAAACACACCATTTTTAGAGATTGTTTTCGAGGGAATACCAAAATGACAAATGATATGGTGAAGGATAAACTTCACAATTCTATATCCTATCTTATTGGTTATAGGAATTACCTCAACCCACTTTGTGAAGTATTCGGTGATTGTGATGATGAATGTACATTGTACCAAGGAAGGACGTAAGATTTTTCCAATCAAATCAAGACCCCATTGTGAAAAGGGCCAAAGGATTTGAATGGGTTGTAATGCTTGTGATGGCACATAAGTTAAATTAGAATGCTCTTGATGTTGCTTACAATGTTTGACGTAAGTGCAACAATCACGTTCCATGGTGGGCCAATAATAACCTATGCACATATTACACTTTGCAATGGCCATTCCACTAAAATTTTTAGAATATATCTTAAGTTCTACTAGGATTTATCACTCTTGCATGAGGTTGGTAAACTCCTAGTTGAGATCGACTCAGATATATTGGGTTGTTTTGATCCAATGGCTCACAAAAAATCAGCTTTGCTATTTATACAAAGTTGATCTTATGGAACAATAAATCCGTTTTCATGTTTTCACTTCAATTTCGTGTAATGCTTTGCATATCTATTCTTGGTATAAAATATTATCTCATAGTATTTTTTAACATGGTACCAGAGCCTCAATAGATCCTTGCATTCATTCAAGATTTTTTTGAAGTATTTTCAATCTGATTCATATTTTTTTGTCCATTTTTTCATTTTCGTATGGGTCATGAGTACTCATAATTCTAAAACCTGATCCTCTTTAAAAAAAAAAAGGATGATTTTTTTGGTTGTGTCAGAACCAAAACCTGCCCTTTTTATTTTTATTATTTGGCAGGTAAAAGAAATATTGATCATCAAATTCATGGAACATGAATTTGGAACATCTCTTTTCAGTGAAGACCCCTTTGAAATAACTTAGATGTTTTTTTGGATTTAGTGTCCAATTGGTAGCCATTCATGTTGATAAGTTGGATCTTTCAGCAAGGGGGATCATCATCCACGAGGATATTTTATTCATTTTGAGAAGCCATGTTCACCTCTATCGTAACTCCTTGAAAATACCTGGGGTACTTGTATTGCAATATTTGGGACAGTCATATGGCACTTGTGTGATGTTGACATTGTCAAATCCTAAGTTTTGTAATCTAATACTTTGTGCTTCTAGTGACGCTCATATCTAATGAGAATCCATCGTGGAACTCTGGCGTGCGAGTTGGTGATAAAGTTACTATGGATATTTCTTTTTGGATCAGTAATATTATCAAATGAAGCAGACGAAGGGCAATCCCATGTGGTGATTTTTAGCATCCAATTAATTTTCATATGTTATCCTTTCTCGTTGTTCATTGCACACCTATAGCTAGTTGTACTCCTAAATCTAGTTGTATGTCTATCATTATTTTTTACCACCTATCTGAAATTGGTGGTAAGCATTGAGGATGTGTAGCTTACTGATGATGTACTCAATTTGGTGCTCCTACTATGTCTCCTAATTTTTTATGTGCTTGGCAACTGTGGATCCCTTTTTATCTCCAATTAAATTAATCTCATGAGTTCTTTGTGCACCTACCAATAGCTACCAACGTTTGGTGGGAAATTTTAGTGCTCTTACAAAAACTACCACTAGTTTTGTTTTGATTTGCATGCCTATCAACGACTACCAATATTTAAAGAGAAAATTTGGTGATACCATAAGTTTTTTTTGCTTTAATCTAGATATTTATGTTCAAAAAAGTATTTTTTGGGTGCACCACTATGTTCATCCATAATTAACGTTCCTTTATTAACATTTTTTTGTGGGAATTTATTTTTTTCGGACATTCAGTTCCATGAAGAACTGCCAAGTCATATACCAAGTCCTTTTTTTTGGTTCGTGGTAACTCGGATCTGAATAATATATCTTTAAATACCGAATATCAAAGATTTTTTTTCCATATCTCTTTTGGACGTATTGATTCTAGCACTTTTGCAGCTACAAACATCTCTCTACCATTATTTTGGACGTATTGTTTCTAGGACTTCTATAGCTATAGATGTCTCTTAGTCGTACTTCTCTTCCAAATCTCAATTATGACATCAATATTTTGGAGCATCCACACAATGGGTTTGTAACAACACAGAAAATCGACAGTGATTTTTTTGGTAATATATAATTTCTTATTTCAATTTTTTGTGTGGCCTAGCCTTATTCTCGATATATTCTCTGCTCATAGAAAATGATAGTGGTTACCACAAGAGATATTAAATAAATATTGATATTTCCATAAGATCTCGCTATTTATTGATGCTTCCAGTCACGCTCCAAGCTTTCAACACACCTCTACAAAAGAAGCCACTCTGCTACACCTGCTTTGTAGGAAAATGATTACTTATTGACACTACCATTCATGCACCAGGCTAAAAATGGCTTCCACATAGAAAATAGTTGTATCAACACCATCGTGAAGAAATACCAATGAGAAGCTCATGTTGGCAACGTAAATATTGTTGAAAAATTATCCTAAGCTATCACTTGGTATCTAAAATATTTTCAAGAAGATATTGTAATGTACATTCCTCTATATTTTCTTTTGTACCTTTCTTCTCAAAATTCTCTTCACTATCTTCTATTATACGCCTATTATATAAATGTTTTTTTTTCAAATGAAGAGTACTTCCTTGTAAAACAAATAATACAATATTTTTAGGAGGGGGCAATCTATTGGTGCTATATTTTTTGCACCTCTTTCTTCTACTATTGAGTTATTTTTTAAAGCTTCTACACCCTACTTTATTCATTTCCAGCAATGATGAATTCACTCACACCACACTCAATTGAACCAATCACTCCACATAACTATCACACCTAGAAACCAAGGATGTTGAATCTAATTGCACATAAAGGTCTCTCACACCTATTAGAAGAGAAACAACCTAAGTTTGAGGAGTATGAATTTTTTGTTCATAAAGGTAAAATGTATGAAACAATGGGAATTATAAGCATGAATGTAAGTGAAAGCTTATGGTTTCACATATTTTAGTGTAAAACACCATTTTAAATTTGGGAAAAGTTAAAATTATTTGGTGAAGTAGACTAAATAAGATCTATGTAGCTTAAGGTAGAATTAACAACATTATCACCTGATGACTACAACACAATTATGGATTTTCACACAAAATTTAAAGAACTTCTAACTCAATTAAAATGAAGTGAGAAAACAAAAATAGAATATGAGTGAATCTATATTATTTTGGTAAAATTAAGGGGGGTCTTTCAAATATTTGCAACAACTTTTCTTTCAACAATGGATGCCCTTGGCATAAATTTCAAAATGCCCACATTAGAAGAATTTTGTTATAGGCTTACTAGAGAAGAAATGAAGCTCTCCAATTATGAGAACTCCCCTTCTTCATCCAAAGCCTTGGTAGCGTCTAACTCAAAACAAGGAAAAATCAAGAAAAAATAAAAAGCACCTATTACCTATAACCATTGCAAAAAAGATGATCATTCAATCACCAGATGTTGGAAAAGGTTACAAGAATTAGAAGCTACAATGAAGGATCATAAAATTGATTTCAATAAACAAATTTGCAAAGCTTAAAATTTCAAAGAAAAATCTATCAAATCTTATTCACAACATTAGGTTATAGATTCAAGGGCTACTCATAATATGACTTCATCTAAAAATGCATTTGCTTCTCTTTCCTCAAGTTCCACTTTCAACATTGAAGTAGGGGATTCATCCTTCATACCTATAAAAGGCAAATGTGACATACTCTTATATGGTGGTTGCATCAATGATGTGCTTTATATTCCAGGTATATCTACCAATCTTCTTTCTATCTATCAAATTTGTCAATATGGGATGGGAAAATAGTTTTGTTCACACCCACAAGAGTGGAGATTAGAAGCTTGCAGAAGCCACATTCCATTATAGAAAATAGAGATATTGATCATAATTCCTAGTTTTATCACTTTGGAGGCTTTCATGACACTACTAAGGCTTTATGTTTTGTTGCTCATGTAGATCTTGAGAGTAAAATTTGGCATGAAATATTTGGCCACCTCAACTATCAATAATTAAAAGAGTTGAGTACTCATAATATGGTACTTGGTTTACCCAAAGTATCTTCTATTTAAGGTGTTTTTCATGGTTGTGATCATGGGAAACAGCACCAAGATCATTTTTTCCAAATTAAATCCCAAAGAACCTCCGCATATTTAGAACTTGTACACAATTATTTTATGGCCTTCCCATACCCCTCTTTCAACGGGAATAAGTATGCTTTGAAATTCATAGATTATTTTTCCAGATGCACTTGGGTATATTTTCTCAAGTACAAAAGTGATGTCTTCTCTCACTTTAAAATATTTAAATCCTTGGTTGAAAATTAGGCATCTTGTAAAATCAAACATCTTCTTACAGATAATGGGGGAGAGTACTTCAGTAATGATTTTTCACAATTATTTTCTACTCGTGGAATTATTCATCAACATTATCTACCACATAATCCTCAAAAAAATGGTGTGACAGAAATGAAAAATAGATTCTTAAAGGAAATGGCAAATTGTATGATCCACTCAAGAGATTTTTCAGCAAATTTTTGGGCTAAGGCAATTAACTATGCAAATTTTATTCAAAATTGCACACCCCACAAGGCTTTTGAACATTTGACACCAGAGGAAGCATGGTCTAGCTCCAAACCTAATGTCTCTTTATTTCAAGTATTTGGAAGCCCTGCTTGGGCCCACATTCCAAAGAAGAAAAGAAAAGCCTTAGATAAAAAGAGCAAAAAACTTATCTTTGTTGGCTATTGTGAGGATATGAAAGCCTATAGAATCCTTGATCCACAAACTCATTAAATTTTCTTTCACAAAAATGTTCAATTTGATGAAAAAAACCATCTCCACATCCTCAACCATCTTCTTCTACACAAATTGATTTCATAGAGCCTTCCTCCTTTTTTGAGCCTCAATCTTATGAAGACCCTATTATTGAAACTCCTACACCAAATGCTACAATTCATGCCCCACCTATCAATGTTTCTCCAGCTATGACAAAATGGGCCCGCACTACTATTCAATAAGTAACACATTACATCCAAGATCTTCCACCTTCTAGGCTTTCTCATTCCTTGGGTATTGGTCTTGTCTGTCAATCAGTTTCTAGTGACCCATAGTATTTTTGGTAAGCTAATGGAATCAAAGAGTGGGATGATGCCATGGCAAATGAATAATCTTCTTTGATAAAAAATAGTACTTGGGATTTAGTCCCTCTTCCTAAAGGAAGAAAAATGGTTCGTTGTAAATGGGTTTACCAAACCAAGTATGCAACCGATGGATCCATTGAAAAGTACAAAGCTCGCTTGGTGGCTAAATGTTTTTCACAAGTTGAGGGTATTGATTACAGAGAAACATTTTCCCATGTTGCCAAGATGGATTCTGTTAGGCTTGTACTTGCACTTGCTGCATCACAAAACTAGCCTATTTTTTAGATGGATGTGAAAAGTGCCTTCTTGCATGGTGACTTATAGGAATAAATATATATGGAATAACCCACTAGTTTTAATAATGATTCTTCACTTTTTTGTAGACTGAAGAAGTCCCTCTATGGTATCAAACAAGCCCCTAGAGCTTGGTATGAGAAAATGGATTCTTTCCTTCTATCCATCAACTTTGTTCACTATGAGTCTGATGCTATAGTCTATATTTAGAGGTTTGGCGAGGACATCACCATTCTTGTTCTCTATGTTGATGATTTACTTCTTATTGGTAGTTCCACTTCTCACATTAAGTTTGTTCGGTGCACCCTTTCTGAGAGATTTGATATGGTTGATTTAGGATTGGCTCATTACTTCCTTGGATTTCATATCACTCAGATAGATTTAGGGGTTTCATTATATCAGTAAAAGTATAATTTAGATATTCTTTAGTGGTTTTGGATGGTTGAGTGTAAACCTTCACCTACACCTTTCCAATTTGGAGTCACTTTGACTTCCTCCTACACTTCACCTCTTTGTGATGCTACGTTGTATAGACAGTTAGTAGAGAATCTATTGTATATCACTCATACTCACCTTGATATTTTGTATGTAGTTGGTTTAATATCTCAATTTTCTCAATATCCTCATAACATTAATTTGCAGGCAACAAAGTGGATTCTCTGTTATCTCCAAGGCACTACTCATTTTGGTTTATTCTATGCCAGAGGTTCTATAGAGCTAGTGGGATACACAAATTCAGATTGGGTAGGCTCAGTTGATCATAGATGTTCCACCTCTGGCTATGTTTTATGTCTTGGTTCTTCTCATATTTCTTGGTCATGTAAAAAGAAACAAGCCATTGCATTATCATCTACAAAGGTAAAATACAGGGCAATTATTT
This sequence comes from Wollemia nobilis, assembly GCA_028583015.1. Classification (NCBI taxonomy): domain Eukaryota; kingdom Viridiplantae; phylum Streptophyta; class Pinopsida; order Araucariales; family Araucariaceae; genus Wollemia; species Wollemia nobilis. The sequence continues at coordinate 1,703,635 of JAQPPZ010016509.1, read as the reverse complement.
TAGCCAATCAGGAGGATCTTTGGCTTCATCAAATTTTGGTTGAGTTTGGTTTCTTCCATGATCAGCCAATAATACTATGGTGTGACAACCACAGTACAAATCATATCTCTCACAATCATGTTGAGCATCAGCGTACCAAGCACATTGAGATCCACATGCACTTCATTCGATAGCATATTCAAGATGGCAATCTTAGCTTGGAGTACACTATGACCCATAAATAGATTACATATATCTTCACCAAACCCTTTGCTTATCTATGCTATCATCAGTTGCATGAAAAAATTGGGGTCAAAAAGATGTCTTAGGTGGAAGCCATGTTGATGAGGACATCTTCCTCTCCATCCTCATATTCTTCTTCTTTTATATCTTGTGGAAGATGGTTTTTTTATCATCTCTCCAAAATAATTTCTTCTAGATATATTATACATGAGTACCTTATCAGGCCTTTGTTATTGGGACTAATTTTTGTGGGTATACTACTTGTTTATTTTTTGATGTTATTTCACTTACCCCTAGTATCCCTTAAGGGGGGGTGTTAGAATATATCTTAAGTTCTACTAGGAGTTATCACTCTTGCATGAGGTTGGTAAACTCCTAGTTGAGATTGGCTCAGATCTATTGGGTTGTTTTGATCCAATGGCTCATAGTGATCAACTTTTATATTTATAAAAATTTGATCTTATGGAATAATCAATCAGTTTTCATGATTTCACTTAAATTTCTTGTAATGCTTTGCATATCTATTCTTGGAATAAAATATTGTTTCATAGTATTTTCTAACAAAAATGACCACCACAAGTACCATCATGAGATTAAATTATGGTTCTTTGTGCCTCTACAATCTCAATACAATGAAGGACTTCATCATAACCACGTCTATACAACATGTCCCCCAAGAGAGTAAAATGAGCTACTTTTTGCTTGAAATTGCATTTTGCGGTCTATGACATATCTAATGGGAGTGTTCCAAACTTGATAAAGGCTATTATTTGGTTTGACCAAGGCTCATATTACTATGAATGGATAAATCAAACATCCTTATTATCCTTAGATTCATCACAATTAATTGCATATTTAGAGATCGTTGTGACAATCAATGGTTGTACCTATCATATGAAGTTCTTTGGAATCAATGATCCTAGATAGGCCATCACATCTACAAATCTATTAGTTGAACATAGCAAACTATCAATTTCATGCCAATCAAAAAAATACACAAATAAAAGTGTCATTAATCCTTTAATTCATTTACAACACCAACATTATCTTGATTTCTATTAGTTTTTATGTAGGTCGGTTAAAGTGATTGAGCAGCCGTTTAGGAATTATGTGTGGGAATTAGCTACAATCATGAGTGGCCCTGAGGACAGACTATTTTATTTTATTTTTGCATTTGCATATTTGCATTTCAATGATGCCAAAAGGCACTTTCTTCAATAGCATGGAATCACCCCAAACTTGGGGCAACCAAATTTGATTATGATTTCCCACAATGGGATACATCTTACATGATCACGACATCTACACTTGGTAAAAAAATCCCTTTCCTCATTGGGTTAAAAATGGTATCCATTTACATCATTCATATCATTTGTATTTACATCATTCACTCACATTTACACCATACATTTGCACTTATACCATTCAACTGCATTTTCCACTACACAATTCTATCAATTGGCTTGTGAGATTCATTTTTCACTCATTCCCCAATTGAGGGGGTAAGCTACACATACAAATTCTTTGTCTTCAAGATCATATTCACATCCCAAGGAAAGAAAGTTGCTTCTTCATCAATCCAAACCAAGTGTCTCGTGTTTTCACCACATTGAGTTTCACGCAATGTGATACAAAAAGGGGCATCTGTAGAAACCAAAATCTAACCACTTTTCATCCATCCATGTCCTCAAATCACAACCATCCATTATTGATATGCATATATATATATATATATATATATATATATATGTGTATTTATATGAATTAATCCTAGCCATCTACCACATTTTAATCTCATACATCCATCCACATTAATCCATGCCACTTACCCAGAATTAATCTCCATCCTTCCTCATGTTTTATTCTTGGCCGCCCATTTTGTGTTGTCAAAACCCTAACATGTTTAAGGGTAAATTATAAAAAATTATTCATTTTATGAATCAAGGCCCCAAATTTGAATTCTATGGTGGAACCCTAGCCTTCTACATCATTATTCACCTCTTGCCACCTCCATTCTCATCGTCCATTTCTATCGTTGCCTATCCTGTGCAAATTAGATCTAGTTTAGCCTCACCTCCATCAACCCTCAAACACCCTCTAGAGTTCATAAAATTCCTCTAGGTATTTTTGGAATACCTCTAGGTATTTACAACCATCATCGAATGCTCACAAGCATTTACCCCAACAAATTTTGAATATCACCAACCCTCAGATGTTTTTAGGTGTCCACACATGTTTTCAGGTGTCCACACGATCATAAACAATAGAATTAGAAGCAAATATCTCAAGTTATAAGGTAAACAATTTTATTTGCATAATTTATATTTTTTTATCCCACTTATAGTATTATATTACAACATCTAGTGTTTTTGTTTTTTTATCTTTTATGAGGGCCTCATACAGTGGAGCCCTCAGAGGTGCTTCTAACCTCTTTTTGTTGTTTTTTATTTGTAGGTACAAGGATCATATTTTTGTAAGCTATTGAAGCTAGGGTGGCCCACCAAGGATACACAAGCCCACCCACAACCTCGTTTGGATTGAAGATGAGCGAAGAAGACACCAACTATTTCAATGAACTAGGGCTTCGAAAACCCTACCATTTGTATTATTTGTATAAAAAAAGCATTGTAAAACCCCATATTGGGGCATATTCATTTCTATAACTCATATATTTGTTGATAATAATAAATATTATTCATTTCTATGCATTGTTTTGGAGTTGTACTATGCTTTTTGGTGCATTCTATTGTATTGGTGTTGCTCATTTTTTATTTACAAAATGGCGATCATGGTGGGACCCCCAAAGGGTTATCTATGTTAATTTATTTTGTCACTAACTTTCTATTTATATTTTCCATTTTGTAGGTTCTAGAAATTTGATCACGTGATTTTCATGAAAACTAGGGTTTTTGGAGATTGTAAAAGTTGATCAGAGGTTGTGTGAATGACCTATATTGCTCGAGGGACTCCCTGGTGCATTCAAGAGATGCCCTGGTGCATTTCAATGGCTCTTAGGTGCATTTAACAGAGTGGGGAGGAAATACATAGGCTTCCTAGTAAGCCAATTTCAAACCCTAACCATTTTTGCTTCATTTTTCCTCTTTTTTATAGTAAAATTGGTAAAAGGAAAATCATTCAATTTTTGTTAAAAGAAAACTGCATTATCATTTTCATATTAGGAATTTTACATTTATCATATAGGTTGCATATAAATTTATAATTGCATCTATGCATTCATTATATATCACATTTATTTTAGATCTTCATTGTTTTATGATGTGTTTTATTCAGTATTATGTAGGTTTTTTCATGTGAAATTACAAAAGCATAAAATAGTTGCATAATAGGGTTAAAAATTTCCATTTTTACTTGTCTAAGTTGGAACAAGATCATAATACATAAGTATACTCCTGCATTTGGTGATTCAAGGTGGAAGAACTAGGCGAACCCTCCACTGTTGGAATCACTTGATGATTCAGAGTGGGTCTTAAGCGGTGTACCCTAAGTTATTTTGAGGAACTTGGTATTATTGTTTTTGGCTTCTGATTTAGACCTATGAAATAGGCTATTTTTAACATTGTATGAACATAATAGAAAACATAAAATATTAAAATGAATCACACACATTGCATGTTTCACAATAAACAATAGTGAGTTGGATTTCATCACCAACCATTGTTTGAGATTTGGTGATGGTGGGCTTCATCTCCATCCGTAAATATTTTCCCTTAGCAACCATAGACACCCATGAGCAAAATTTCTGGATTTCATCACCAGGAAGAATCTCATTTTCCATCCAACCATAGATTTCACCTTGCATAATTCAGATTAGCACATTTACAACACACAAACCTCACAAAAATAAAAACAAAAATATAAAGAGAGATAAAAAATCAAATCAAAATCTATTGCAAAACATAGGGTTAAATTGCTTGTTTGATTTTGTGTGTTCTTCATTTACATTTTTTTTATCTACACATTTCACACACTTCACCACCATCATATGACTCATTAGCTTATGGTTTCAACCCAAATCCAAGTAAATATTCTGAGTCAAACCCTTGCCAGCCAAAACACTTCATCCATGGAGTGTTCCACATATTTCCCTACCACTTCTATGGTTAACCCTATCAGTGTGATACAAATAAGTTGTTTTGGTTTATCTATGGGTCCATCACACGCTGTGTATACTTCAAATACTGATTTATTACATAGAGCCACCAACATTCCCATACCAAAAACTAAGCCATCATCTCCCATAGATCATAACATCACCCACATAGACATGGCTAAAGTGGAAGCTTTCTGAAGATCCGCTAACTATGTTCTAGAACAAATCCATAGTCCACCCAGGCATAACACTGCTTCTCAATAGGAAATTGCCTACTCGCATCCTCCCAGTCACTCACACCATCAATCATCAAATAAATCAGGGACGCTTAAGGTATAGCACCTTCCTCATAAAAAAAATATCCAAAGGCACCTAACACCTTTGGTCACATTTCATTTCAAAAAAAAACTCCAAAGGAATCAAAATTCCTTTGGTCAAATTTCAATTTCAAAAAAAAAGCTCCAAAGGCACCTAACACCTTTGGTCACATTTCAATTTCAAAGGCTCCAAAGGACCTAATCCCTTTGGTCACATCTCAATTCAAAAAGCTCCAAAGGAACCAAATCCCTTTGGTCACATCTCATTTCAAAAGGCTCCAAAGGTACCTAATCCCTTTGGTCACATCTCAATTTCAAAAAGCTCCAAAGGTACCAAATCCCTTTGGTCACATCTTAAAGCTCCAAAGGAATCAAAATCCCTTTGGTCACATTTCAATTTCAAAAGGCTCCAAAGGAACCAAACTCCTTTGGTCACATACAATTCAAAAGGCTCCAAAGGAACCAAACTCCTTTGGTCACATTAAAAAAAAAACAAAAACAAAAATTGTTGCATTGCATTTGCATAATTTTCATCTATACATATTGCTTGTTGCTATCTGAGTTCACAAGATTCAAGGAGCACATAAGCTTACCAGGCTAGGGGGAGTAGAAGAACTCGAGCCACTGAACATCATACACTTGAAAGCATTCCATGCTTACTATGATTTATATATATGTATATATACATGGCTAATACACAAAAACAACATTGCATTTCACACATTATATTTTACATATTGCACTGCACAACATTGCATTTCACACATTACATTTTACATATTGCACTGCACAACATTGCATTTCACACATTACATTTTACATATTGCACTACACAACATTGCATTTCACACATTATATTTTACATATTACATTGCACAATATTGCATTTCACACATTACATTTTACATATTGTACTGCACAACATTGCATTTCACACATTGCATTTTACATATTACATTGCACACATTACATTTCACAAATTACATTTCACACATTACATTCACACCATCATCTTCATACATTAAATTTTATATTAGGGGGTCATTTACTCAGTTTAGATAATAATTGATCCAATAAAATCATGTTGCCTTAATCAGGGGCACCCTCACATCATCATCCATTTCATTGCACCATTCCATAAAGTCAAATTATCATTTGCAAACCACATTTCCATAATCCCTAGGTGTTTTCGGTCACTCAACCACTCCTAGTGTTTCTAGCAACCTCCAATTCATGTCGAGTTTTCTTTAGGACCAAGACACATTTTCACTAAGAAAATCTTGAGTTCTGGGAATTGACTCCAAAAACTCTTGAACCAAACACAATCACACATATTAAAAACATCTTGTGTCAAAGAGGGATAATACCATAATTGGGTTGAACCTCGAAGTGAAAAGGGTATTCCTTGCTTGTCCCATTATGCACATAGTCCAAAATAAAAAACATTGGTTTTCACCACTATCACAATTTTTTCTAAATACAAGAATGAGTAGTAAGGATAGGGTAAAATTCTCATCACACTTTGGTTGAGAATCTGACTCCCCAAAGCTCAAAATATTTTACATCACACACCACAAATTCTCAAGTTGTAAGGATAGAACTACATTTCTAGTCAGATGGTTAGGTAGTTTGAATCCCCAAAACTTAGAGATCATATTCTTGGACTATGGATCTAATCTCCACCAGGGCTATAGATGCTTGACTGGTAGTGGAGTATGCTCATGCATGGTGACACATCTCTCTTGAAGAGACCTCTGACCACACATATAGATAAACTAGCTTCTTGGTCTTCTCCATGATAGGTTTCATCTCAATTTACTCAAGATGGGTTAATGAACTCACTTGCACACACATTGGTTCTTGATTGCCTTGAGTCATTACCATACTCATGATTCGGTAAATGAATTCACTACACACACATTTGGTCTTAGAGAAATTAGATAGAATTTAGTGAGTTTTTTTGATATCACTAGTATGTCTAAGTCTCTGCAAAACAATTAATTTTCCATATCAACATCCATATCAATTTTATCATCTTCCATATCAACATCCATATCATTACATGAGTCTTCCATTTCACATGCCACCATTTTGGTACCCCTGATTAAACAACAATGCTATAAATGGTCAAGTAAAATCTAAACTATGAATGATCATTAGAGCATTAATTCATTTGCATTCATACACATTATCATTGCATCACACATATACACATGCATTCACACAAAAACATTCACACAAAATCATAACACAAAAGTAAAATCCATGTATATATATATATATATGCATATGCAAATATTTCTAGAATGTTCTATACAATAACACAACTTGGGGGTGTTCAAGGTATCACACCTTCCTCCAATCAAATAAACAAGCACACAACTTGGGGTATTCAAGGTATCACACCTTCCCCCAATCAAACAAACAAGCACACAACTTGAGGGTGTTCAAGGTATCACACCTTCCTCCAATCAAACAAACAAGCACACAACTTGGGGTATTCAAGGTATCACACCATCCCCACCAATTCAACAAATAACTCAATCACTCATACACATTACATCATCAACAAGTCAATTGCTAGGTTCAAAATGTTGTGTCCTTTTTTCAAAGGTTGAGCCCTTTGCCTCACATACACACATCAAATTCAAAAGGCTCCAAAGGAACCTAACCCCTTTGGTCACATATACATCATCAACAAATCAATTTCTAGGTTAAAAGTGTGTTTTGTAAGTTGAGCCTTTCCTCGCATACAACATCAATTTCAAAAGGCTCCAAAGGAACCAAACTCCTTTGGTCACATACACATTACATCATCAATAAATCAATTGCCAGGTTCAAAAGGTTGCATCCTTTTATCAAAGGTTGAGCCCTTTGCCTCACAAACACACATCAAAGTCAAAAATCTCCAAAGGAATCAAAACCCTTTGGTCACATTTCAATTCAAAAGGCTCCAAAGGAACCAAACTCCTTTGGTCACATACACATCACATCATCAACAAGTCAATTGCTAGGTTCAAAATGTTGCATCCTTTTGTCAAAGGTTGAGCCCTTTGCCTCGCATACACACATCAAATTCAAAATGTTCCAAATGGCCTAAATCCTTTGGTCACATTTCAATTCAAAAGGCTCCAAAGGAACCAAACTCCTTTGGTCACATACACATCACATCATCAACAAGTCAATTGCTAGGTTCAAAAGGTTGCATCCTTTTATCAAAGGTTGAGCCCTTTGCCTTGCATACACACATCAAATTCAAAAGGCTCCAAAGGAACCAAACTCCTTTGGTCACATACACATCACATCATCAACAAGTCAATTGTTAGGTTCAAAAGGTTGTATCCTTTTGTCAAAGGTTGAGCCCTTTGCCTTGCATACACACATCAAAGTAAAAATTAAAGGTAATGTATTTCAAAAGGTTCCAAAGGAACCAAATTCCTTTGGTCACATTTTAGTCCAAAAAAACTCTAAAGGGCCTAACCCCTTTGGTCAAGCAATCCTCAAAGTGAACCTCATATTTAGTGGTTTATCCTAGTCACCTGGTGATTGTAGTGACTGGTTATCCATGTAATTTAGTAGGATGGATAGATCACCATAAGGATACTTACATTTTCAAAAACCCTTTTTTTGTTAGGGTAAAAATAGAATCAATCATTACATTTTCAAAAACCCCTTTTATGTTAGGGTAAAAATAGAATCAATCATATGCAAAACTTTTCATAGTCATTGCATTATTCCCATGTCAAAAACCCCTTCATATGTTGGGGAAAAAATAGAATCAATCATCTGCATTATCCATACATTTGCATTGGGCAAATATAATCATTCATAATACATTTTCAAATTGAATACATTTGCAAGTACAACTGAACCTTGTAGTTAGTGTTTATCCTAGTCACCTTGATTGGGTGTATCATGCAATTCAAAGGTGAAATAGACTCAATCACTTGCATTTTCACAAACCCTTTTTCTGTTGGGGCAAAAATAGAATCAATCATTGCACTTTTCATAGTCATTGCATTTTCCCATGTCAAAAATCCCTTCATCTATTGGGGAAAAAATAGAATCATTCCTTGCATTATCCATACATCTGCATTCAACATCATCAATTTCATTCATCATTACACCTTCATTCAATATTTGCCAAGTACATTTGCAAGTACAAGTGAACCTTGTATTTAGTGGTTTATCCTAGTCACTTGGCGATTGCAATGACTGGTTATCCATGCAATTCGATAGGATGGGTAGATCACCATAAGGACACTTACATTTTCACAAACCCCTTCTCTATTAGGGCAAAAATAGACTCAATCACTTACATTTTTACAAACCCCTTCTCTATTGGGGTAAAAATAGACTCAATCACTTGCATTTTCAAAAACCCCTTTTCTATTAGGGCAAAAATAGAATCAATCATCTGCATTTTCATAAACCCCTTTTTTATTAGGGAAAAAATAGAATCAATCATACACATGTCAAAAACCCCTTCATCTGTTGGGGCAAAAATAGAATCAATCATTGCACTTTTCATAGTCATTGCATTTTCCCATGTCAAAAATCCCTTCATTTTTTGGGGCAAAAATAGAATCAACCACTTGCATTTTACAAAAATCAATTTACATCATTCATATCATCTACATTTAACATCATCCATTTCATTCATCATTACACCTTCATTCAACATTTACATTTCAACACCATCAAATCCATCAACAATTGCATTCAACATTTGCCAAGTTCACCTACAATTTCAAGTGAACCTCGTATCTAGTGGTCTATTCTATCTCCTTGGTGATTGCAATGATTGGTTATCCATGCAATTCGGTAAGATGGGTAAATCACCATAAGGACACTTGGCCATATTCATCATCCAATATCTCCTTGTTCAAAAATAAAATTACTTTTGGTCCCTCATATTTTGAGTGAGACTATGCCAAGACCAATTTTCTCAACAACTATCATTGATGCCCTTTTCCATGGGGTTCCCAACATGGATAACTTTCATCATTTCCTTTGCAATTACACCAGTCTCCTAGGATGCAGGCTGGTTAAAGTGATTGAGCAACCATTTAGGAATTCTATGTGGGAATTAGCTACAATCATGAGTGGCCCCGAGGATAGACTATTTTCTCTTTTTTTTGCATTTGCATCTTTGCATTTCAATGATGCCAAAAGGCACTTTCTTCAACAACATGGAATCACCCCAAACTTGGGGTAACCAAATTTGATTTTGATTTCCCACAATGGGATACATCTTACATGATCATGGCATCTACACTTGGCAAAAACCCCCTTTCTCCATTGGGGCAAAAACGGCATCAATTTACATCATTCATATCATCCACATTTACATCATACACTTGCATTTACACCATTCAACTGCATTTTTCACCACACAATTCTATCAATTGGCTTGTGATATTCATTCTTCACTCATTCACCAATTGAGGGGGTAAGCTACACATACAAATTCTTTTATCTTCAAGATCGTCTTCGCATTCCAAGGAAAGAAAGTTACTTCTTCATCAAGCCAAACCAGGTGTCTCGTATTTTTGCACCGCATTGTGTTTCATGCAACGCGGTACAAAAAGGGGTATTTGTAGACACCAAAATCTAGCCACTTGTCATCCATCCGTGTCCTCCAATCACAACCATCCATTATTTATATATATATATATTTATTATATATATATATATATATATATATATATAAATATTTTAATATTATATTTATATATATTTAATAAATATATATGTATTTATATAAATTAATCCTAGCCATCCACCATATTTTAATCTCAGCCATCCATCCACCTCAATCCATGCCACTTACCTAGATTTAATATCCACCCTTCCTCATGTTTTAATCTTGGTCGCCCATTTTGTGTCGTCGAAACCCTAACATGTTCAAGGGTAGATTATAAAAAGTGATTCATTTTTATGAATCAAGGCCCCAAATTTGAATTATGTGGTGGAACCCTAGCCCTTATACATCATTATTCACCTCTCACCACTACCATTTGCATCATTCATTTCCATCGCTACTTATCCTGTGTAAACTAGATCTGGTTATGCCTCACCTTCATCAACTCTTAAACACCCTCTAGAGTTCACAGAATACCTCTAGGTATTTACATTCATCGCCAAATGCTCACAAACATTTCCCACAACATATTTTGAAGATCACTAGCCATCAAACACTTTCAGGTGTCCACACGACCATCAACAATAGAAGCAGAAGCAAACATCTCAAGTGACAAGGTAAACAATTTTATTTGCATTATTTATATTCTTGTATCATGCTTACAGTATTATATTATAGCATCTAGGATTTTAGTTATTTTATATTTATGAGGGCCTCACATAATGGATGCCTTGTAGGTGCTTCTAATCTCTTTTTGTTGTTTTTTATTTGAGGGTACAATGATCATATTTCTGGAAGCTAGGATGACCTGCCAAGGATACACAAGCCCACCCACAACCTCATTCTTAAGAAACCCTACCATTTGTATTATTCATAGCAAAAAGCATTGTAAAACCTCATATTGGGGCATATTCATTTGTATAGCTCATGTTGATAATAATAAATATTATTTATTTTTGTGTATTTCTATGGAGTTGTACTATGCTTTTTAAGTGCATTATGTGTTTTGATGTTGCACGTTTATTATTTACAATAATTATAAATGTATTAATTAATGAATTATTTATTTACAAGAGCAATCCAAACCAACTAGTGAACCACCACCTCCATTTCATTAATCCACCTCACCAACCAATTTTGTAATATATGTACATAATTCAAAAATTCAAAAATGCACAAAAATTTCAAAATAAAAACAAAAACAAAAAAATATTATTACATTGCATGAACATGGCTTTTTATCAATTGTATTTATTTATGTTTCTTATTGTTGTTCAAGTTTCCAGAGCTCTAGCATCGATTCTAGCATACAGGATCCACCCATCCTCCATTGCCAACCACCATTTTCCCCCTTTAATTCAACATGAATCATGTTGAATTATTCACCCACTCTGTAATCCATACGATTTTGAAAAGTTAATTCCAATTGACATGAGCCTTATTGAAATGGACCAGATTTCCTCACCTCCATCCTTTTCCAAATTTATACTTTTTGAGGAATTGTGAAGGGCTTCATCCAACTACATTCCTCCATCACCTCCACCTTCGCCTTCACCTTCATATCTTGAGGTTTTCTATGTATACATAGAAGAGGTTGAGTCATAAGAATTTGATAATTTCATAGATAACATTCATCTGATCCCAATGCCCCATCAGCTTGAGGAATGTTCTCACATGTCCATTGAATATACCATTGACTTGAACCTTAGTTCAAACATAGATAATCCTCAAACTGACAAACTTGGTAAAATTTTATCTATAGATGAACTAAAGCAATTAATTGCTCTCCTCAATAAGAATAAGGGTACTTTTTGATGGTCCTACAAATGCATGCCTGTTCTTGAACCTAACTTGATTGTCCATAATCTTACCTTACATTCTTATGCTAAGTCGATTAAACAAAAACTGAGAAATATGCATCCTACCATTGCCCTCATGGTCAAATAATAGCTTCAAAAGATTTTAGATGTAATTTTCCTTGTACCCATTGACTATCCTGAGTGGCTTTCAACATGGTACCCATTTGCAAGCCTAACAGGGCGATACACATTTGCACTAATTTTTGAGACCTTAACAAAGCATGTCCTAAGGATGATTTTCCTCTACCAAACATTGATACACTTGTAGACACCTGTGTTGGCCATGAAATGCTTTCTCTAATGGATGATTTTTCAAGATACAATCAAATTCGAATCAATATTGATGATCAACATAAAACAACATTCACTACACCTTGGGGGACGTTGTGTTACAATAATATGCCCTTTGGCCTAAAAAATGTAGGTGCCACTTATAAACATGCAATGTCATACATATTCCATGATTACATGCATAATATCATCAAATATTTTTTGTATGATATCTTGGAAAAATCCAAAACTTGACAAGATAACATTGGTGTCTTGGAAAAAGTCTTTGATCAACTTCTAGAGTATAATGTAAGGTTGCACCCCAAAAAGTGTATCTTTGGTATTACGTCAGGCAGACTATTAGGTTTCATTGTCTCCAAAAGAGGCATTGAGGTGGATGCAAACAATGTTAATGCCATCATGGAGATGCCTTCCCTAATAAAATTGAAGGAATTGTGTAGTTTACAAGGAATTTAATTCATCAGCCGTTTCATTACACAACTTCTTGAAAAATGTAGGCCATTCAATCACCTTCTAAAAAAGAGGTGATATTTTCATGGATAGATGAATGCCACAAAGCATTTGATGACATCAAGAAATACCTAGCTTCTCCACTAGTATTAACTCCTCTTTAGGGGATCCCCTTCAATATTTATGTTTTAGCAATGAACTTTGCATTAGGGACAATGCTTGCACAAAAGAATGAAAACAATCGAGAGCAATCTATCTACTACATTAGTCAAACATTGGTAAGCTATGAAACTAGATATGGTTACATGGAAAAATTGTGCTTAGCAGTGGTTTTTAACACTAATAATCTGAGACATTACATGCTTAGTCACACCACATATGTCATAGATCATGAAAATCCTCTACATTATATGATGTCTCACACTTACAATAACACCTGCACCACAAAATGGATAATTATTCTCACTAAATTTGATCTTAATTTCATCAGCCAAAAATTCATTAAAGTTTAGGTCATATCCGATCAACTTGTAGAAGATCCACTTCCTAGTGATCAACCCTTGATTATTGAGCTCCCAGATGATTCGGTGTTCACTATCACTAAAAAATAAGAAGATGTCATTTCAGAGGAATATGTTGATATCACACTATTCATTGATGGTTCTAAGTGTAAAAAGGGTCAAGGTGTTGGAGTCGTGTTTCATACACCTCAAGGGATACCTATTCCCTTATTATTCAAACTTGACTTTCAATGCAAAAACAACAATGCAGAGTATGAAGCCTTAATATTAGGTCTTCAAGCAGCTATAGATATGGGTATAAAGCATATCAAAATATTTGGTGATTCTTAACTTGTCATTCGTCAAGTCAACGGAGAATACCAATGCAAGGAACATACCATGAAGTAGCAATGATTGATTAATTAATTTTTTTTGAAATGCAAAGATGCACAAACCAATCAAAAATAAAAATAAAAAATTTGTTGCAAAACTTAGGGCATATTTTGTTTGTTTGTTCTGAGTGTTTTCATTTTCATTTCCATTTTGCACACCACACACATCACCCACATTCACCAATCCTTATCTATTCATAGTTTAGAGTCTTGACCAAAAATTGGACCAGCAACATGAGTCAGGCACCCACCACATCCATGGAGTGCTCCACTCCTAACCCTGCCAATCTTGTCTCCAAACCACTTCATATTCCATCCATGCAAGCTTCTTCTTTCCAATAGGAAAATGCTCATTCGTACCTCAACAATCACAACCAAGTCTTCACCAACCCTCTTTCTGAGGCAACTTCCATACCATCTCATAAGGTAACCTCCACATCTCATCACAATTTTTTACCACAACATAGCCAAAACACTTCCATCCCATCCACTCACACCACTACCCATTCTAATCCACTCTATGAAGCACAAGTCAATGTTGCTTCATAGATTCCATCTACCATTTCATCCACCATTTCACATTCAGTTGTGATACCTTTCACAACCTATCCTCCACCAAATTCAACCCACATTGTTAACATCCATAATTCACCTCCACCCCCTTCCACTTCCACACAATCTATTTCTAAAATTTCCATACAACAAGCATGGAAAAATCTCAACCAATTGCTTATGAGTCAACAAGATGCTTGTTCCGGCCCTCAACAACAAACCCCGATGTTAAACTTTAAACCCCACTCCATCCCCAACCAGCAAGCATACTTCACACCCAATCAAACTTGGGTATCACCATCTTCCCAAGTCACCATCCCCATGCCCCCCAATTCATCACACCACCAACACACACTCAATATCATCCATTCATATATCCATTCACTCTATCTCAAAACAATCAACAAAAAAACTAGGGCTTACACTTAGATTTTTAACACAATTTTTTTTACAAAAAATTTTAACTCGACTTACTAACATTGAGTTACATTTGAGTCAGCATCAATTTCATCATCATCCATGTCAGCAACCACAGTAGTTGCAACATCCAATTCCATAATCCACATATCAGGTTACGATACTTGTACCACAAATTCAACATCCAACACAATCAAACAAACACACCAAGCATCCTACAAAGCCCCTTTGCAACTACACGATGCTTTTAGAATCTTATTCAACCATTTTTTAAAGGCTTTATGAAGCACAAGAGATTATACTTCTAGAAATCAAATCAAAAGATCCTAACAAGCCACATGGAAAAGGTTATAAGAAGCACTTGTACTATCCCTATCATCAACAAGTGGGCCATGACATCAACAATTGCTATGCATTTAAAGATATTATCCAAGATCTTATTGATAGGAAAGTATTTCCCACAAACGGTCCATTCAACCCATATGATTAGGACATTGGTACCAACTCAATCATCAAGCATACTAGGTATTCTTAGGATATCACATCCTCCCAGTCACTCACATCATCAATCATCAAGCATATTGGGGATTCTTAGGATATTGCATCCTCCCAGTCACTCACATCATCAATCATAAAGTATATTGGGATTATCAGGATATCACATCCTCCTAATCACTCACATCATCAATCATCAAGCATACTAAGGATTCTCAGGATATCGCATCCTCCCAATCACTCACACCATCAATCATCAAGCAAATTGGGGATGCTTAAGGTATAGCACCTTCCTCACAAAAATAAAAGTTCCAAAGGAATACAAATTCCTTTGGTCACATTTCAATTTAAAAAAAAAAATCTCCAAAGGTACCTAATCCCTTTGGTCACATATCAATTTCAAAAGGCTCCAAAGGACCTAATCCCTTTGGTCACATCTCAATTTCAAAAGGCTCCAAAGGTACCTAATCCCTTTGGTCACATCTCAATTTCAAAAGGCTCCAAAGGACATAATCCCTTTGGTCACATCTCAATTTCAAAAGGCTCCAAAGGAATCAAAATCCCTTTGGTCACATCTCAATTTCAAAAGGCTCCAAAGGTACCTAATCCCTTTGGTCACATCTCAATTTTAAAAAGCTCCAAAGGTACCAAATCCCTTTGGTCATATCTTAAAGCTCCAAAGGAATCAAAATCCCTATGGTAACATATCAATTTAAAAAAGCTCCAAAGGAACCAAACTCCTTTGGTCACATTTTAGTTCAAAAAAAAAAGCAAAAACAAAAATTGTTGCATTGCATTTGCATTACTTTATCTATACATGTTGCTTGCTACTATCCAAGTTCACAAGATTCAAGGAGCACATAAGCTTACCATGCTAGGGGGAGTAGAAGAACTTGAGCCACTAAACATCATACACTTGAAAGCATTCCATGCTTACTGTGATTTATATATATGTATATATACATGGCTAATACACAAAAACAACATTGCATTTCACACATTACATTTTACATATTGCACCACACAACATTGCACTGCACTACATTACATTTCACACATTATATTTTACATATTGTACTACACAACATTACATTTCACACATTACATTTTTTTACATTGCACTGGACAACATTGCATTTCACACATTGCATTTTACACATCATATTTTACATATTACATTGCACACATTACATTTCACAAATTGCATTTCAAAAATTGTATTTCACACATTACATTCACACCATCATCTTCATACATTACATTTCATATTAGGGGTAATTTACTCAATTCATATAATAATTGATCTAATAAAATCATGTTGCCTTAATCAGGGGAACCCTCACATCATCATCTATTTCATTACACCATTCCATAAAGTCAAATTGTCATTACAAATCACATTTCCATAATCCCTAGGTGTTTTTGATCACTCAGCCACTCCTATTGTTTAAAACAACCTCTAATTCATGTCAAGTTTTATTTAGGACCAAGACACATTTTCACTAAGAAAATATTGAGTTCTCGTAATTGACTCCAATAACTCTTGAACCAAACACAATCACACATCTTAAAAACATCTTGTGTCAAAGAGGGATAATACCATAAATGGGTTGAACCTCAAAGCGAAAAAGGGTATTCCTTGCTTGTCCCATTATGCACATAGTCCAAAAATAAAAAATAGTGGTTTTCACCACTATCATAGTTACTTCTAAATACAAGAATGAGTAGTAAGGATAGGTTACAATTCTCATCACACTTCGGTTGAGAATATGACTTTCCAAAGCTTAAAATCTTTTACATCACACGCCATAGATACTCAAGTTGTAAGGATAGAACTACATTTCTAGTTAGACAATTAGGTAGTATGAATCCCTGAAAATTAGAGACCAGATTCTTGGACTATGGAGCTAATATCCATTGGAGCTATAGACACTCAACTGGCAGTGGAGTACACTCATGCGTGATGATACGTCTCTCTTGAAGAGACCTTTGATCACACATAAGGATAAGCTAGCTTATTTGTCTTCTCCATAACATGGTTCATCTCAATTTTCTCAAAATGGGTTAATGAACTCACTTGCACACACATTGGTTCTTGATTTCCTCGATTCATTAGAATACTCATGATTTAGTAAATGAATTCATTGCACACACATTTGGTCTTAGAGAAAATTAGACAACATTTAGTGAGTTTGTCAAATATCACTAGTAGGTCTGAGTCTCTACAAAACATATCAGTTTTCCATATCAACATCCATATCTTCTTCCATATAAACATCCATATCTTCTTCCATATCAACATCCATATCATCTTCCATGTCAACATCCATATCATTACATGAGTCTTCCATTTCACATGCCACCATTCAGGTGCCTCTGATTAAACAACAATGCTATAAATGGTCAAGAAAAATCTAAACTACAAATGATCATTAGATCATTAATTCATTTTCATTCATACACATTAGTATTTCATTATCAGCCATCACAAATAAAAATATGCATTTACACAAAAGAATAACATAAAAATAAAAGTCATGTATATATATATCACATGTACAATGAATACCCGAAGGCTATATACAATGGAGCACCAAGGCTCATATAGAAAAAGTGCATCTCAGCACTAGCTAATGCCTATAAGAGGATCCCTATGATCTCGAAGGATCCCTAGACCTAGAACTATACCTAGAATCGCTATGCCTAACATACTTGGACATGGATGAGGAGGGTGGATCTGGTAGACCAATGTGGTTCTCCATCAATTGATGCTTTAAAACCTAGATATATCCATATCAATCCCAAAGGCATCATACATCATATCTCTAATGATGGTCCCTCTCAAGTAGCTCTTCCTAGAGCCTCACGATCCTATATTTGCCTCCATAAATAGTTGGCCATGCCTCTACCTCCACTCATATTTGAGTTATCTCCACATCCCAATCCACTACCTATGCAACCCCAGCCCTATAAATGTGTCTCGCTCTACCAATAATTGCTCAAACCTCATCCAATCCTCCTCACTTTGGCCTAGATATATCTCTAGAATATTTTCCATATCATCATCATCATCATCACTTCCATAACCTCCAATATTTGGAGCCTACTTTGTTGCATATATCGTTTGACTCACTCGACTACTAGACCAAAGACATATGCAATGTTTGGGAGCCTCATCTACCTCCTCCTCCTTGGCCTATGTCTCATCCTCATCACCATTGCTCTCATCCACTACCAGAATCGGTACCCATGGTGGTTGTGCAGTGAACCATGCATCATACTTTGTAGTAGTCCCTACATCATCCACATCAAGGAGATCTATCTCCTCATCATCCTCATAGGTCACCCTCCATGCCTTAGCACAAGGTAGACTCATCTCATCTTGATGATGCCTGTATAGCACTAGAATCTTAGGAAGCCCTTATCTCAAACCAAACTGCCTTAACACCCATGATAAATGGATAAAATCCACCTCACTCATGTGCCTCACAACCACCCATCTAGCCTACCATACCCTCAGTAGCTACTCCACATCACCATTCCAAGTGGCATCTCACCATGGCCTCCAAAGAACCTGAGCTAATGTTAGTCCAACCCACATATCTCATAGCATAACTCAACTAACTTAGTTGCACCTATTTTACAATAGACCATCTCATAGCATAAGGTTACTCTCTAAACCATGCCTTAATAGGTAAGCCTATAGGATGAGCCACACTAAAGTGCTCCCAACCACAACACTACAACAAAAAACTACATCCTATCCCCTTCAACCCTCACCTCCTAACCTCATATAGCTCCTAGTATAGTTGTGCCAGTAAAGTAGGTGCCCATGCATACACTTGAGGCACATCAATCATGTCATACACCAGACTGATCATGTTCCATGGGAATCGATAGCCAGTGCTATTCGGGGCCACTATGTTGGCCAACATGAACATGACTAATGTGGGTAATGCATCCAAATTCTTATCTAGGTACATCACCAAGTACCTTATCCCTCCATCCTTTACACTATCACCCTGCCATTGATCTCCAAATATTTTGTCCATCTCATACCTCTTATTGTGTCCAACCTTGACACGTAATCCCTCCATTGGTAACTTGAGGATGTGATATACATCCTCAAGTGTCACTGTCACTTCTCCATTATGGAGTTGAAAGATCCCCCTATCTGGATCCCATCTCTCTATCAAGGTAGAGAGATACCCCTCATCCGCCCTCACCACATCAATTTGGGCTACCCCAGCTAGCCCCACATCCTCCAGCCACTTCCACTACTTGTCCCATAGTGCCTTTCTCACCCCTGGAATGTAGGGTAAGAAATGATATCTAGGATCTAAAATCTTCAACTACAACATAACACATAAACAAGGCAAGAACATTAATATCACATTCATTGTATAATTTACAATAAATAAAAAATTGCACAAGTCCAAACAAAGGGTTCCAATGGAATTTGCCTTAGCAACACACACCTCTTCTCCTGTTATTCAATTTGCACCCTCCAATGCCATAAATTACACACCACCACACTTCTTCACTCCATTCCACTTCACTTCCTTACTTCCTTAGATGTAGCTTCCAAAATTTACAAACATAAAGAATTAATTTGAATTCACTTCTATAGAATATTTATAGATATTTTGGGTGAACTGGAATACCCATGGGCATTCACAAGTGCATTCAAATGCATACCAAAATTTGCATATTGATAGATGCCCATGGGCATCTGAGGTTGCTATAGATGTAGATCGACATTTGCTGTCAAAATTTGTAAAAATATCAAAATGATCAAAAAATATAGCTTACCTCCACCAAATCACTCCAAATTGCATCCATACATCCATTTCATCATAATTTTTGGATGCATAATTTTTGTTTGTGCCCAAAAGGCACAAAATTAATTAACAAGCTTCAAAACACACCAAAATGGTCCACATTTTCACAAAACGATCATATTCATCATTTTCATCACCCATCACATTATTTCATCACTTTTTGTGAGAACATGAATTTATTTGGGTTTTTAACTTGTTTTTGTGACCAAAAAGTCATAAAATTATCCAAAATTACTTCAAAAATGCTCCAAAACAATGCAAAATTTTACAAAGTCATGCAATCCAATCATCAATGCATTGTTCATTATTAAATTTTCATTTCAAAATCATTTTCATCCATGAATAATTATATTTGTCCATTTGCCAAGTTCAAATACAAATTTCAATTGAAAGTTGTATCTAGTGGTCTATTCTATCTCCTTGGTGATTGCAATGATTGGTTGTCCACGCAATTTAGTAAGATGAGTAAATCACCATAAGGAAACTTTGTCATCTTCATCATCCAATATATCATTTTTCAAAAACAAAAACACTTTTGGTCTCTCATCCTTTGAGTGAGACTATGCTAAGACCAATTTTCTCAATAGTTGTCATTGATGCCCTTTTCCATGGAGTTTCCAACATGGATAACTTTCATCATTTCCTTTGCAATTACACCAGTATCTGAGCATACAAGATGGATAAAGTGATTGAGCAACCATTTAGAAATTTCGTGTGGGAATTAGATACAATCATGAGTGGCCCTGAGGTCAAACTATTTTTTTCATGCATGTGCATCTTTGCATTTCAATGATGCCAAAAGACACTTTCTTCAATAATATAGAATCACCTCAAACTTGGGGTAACCACATTTGATTTTTATTTCCCAGAGTGGGATACATCTTACATGATCATGGCATCTACACTTGGCAAAAATATTTTCTCTATTAACGCAAAAATAGAATCAATCACTTGCATTTCACAACAACCCCTTTTCTCCGTTGGGGCAAAAATGGCATCCATTTACATCATTCATATCATCTACATTTACATCATTCACTCACATTTACACCATACATTTGCACTTACACCATTCAATTACATTTTTCACCACACAATTCTATCAATTGGCTTGTGAGTCTCATTCTTCACTCATTCACCAATTGAGGGGGTAAGCTACATATTCAAATTCTTTTATCTTCAAGATCATATTTGCATTCCAATAAAATAAAGTTGCTTCTTCATCACACCAAATTAGGTGTCTCATATTTTTGCACCGCATTGTGTTTCACACAACTTAATGCAAAAATAGGCATCTATAGACACCAAAATCTAGCCACTTATCATCCATCTATATCCTCCAAGAATAGCCATCCAATATAAATATGTGTGTGTGTGTGTGTGTGTGTGTGTGTGTGTGTGTGCGTGTGTATTTAATTAATATATGTATAGATATTAATATTTTATATATAATAAATATATATATGAATTAATCCTGGCCATCCACCACATTTTAATCTTATCCATCCATCTGCTTCAATCCATGCCACTTGCACCAATTTAATCTCCACCCTTCCTCATGTTTTAATCTCGGTCACTCATTTTGTGTTGTCGACCCTAACATGTTCAAGGGAATATTATAAAAGAGGAGTCATTTTGACAAATCAAACCCTCAATCCTTAATTGCTTAAGCTCTCATTAACTCTTAATTTGTTGGACCCTAAGATTCCTAAGTTATTTTTGAATATTAAGCTTCTTTTGCCCTAGCCACTTCACTATCGCTTTCATCCCTTGCCACCATCATTCGCATCCCCCATTTCTACCACCACCCATCCTGTGAACTAGATCTAGTTCTGTGACACTTTCCTCAGCCTTCAAATGCCCCCTAGAGCCACAAAAATGCCTTTGGGTATTTTTGGAACCTTTCTAGTGCATCTTCCACCATCACATAACACCCTGGTGCATCTGTTACCATCATAGAATACCTCTAGGTATTTCTTACAATAGATTTACAATATTAACAACCTTAGGCATTGTTTGGGTATCCTCGTGACCATCACTAATCGAAATAGAAGAAAAAAATCTCAAAGTGATAAGGTAAATGAAATTCTATACATTTATTTTATATTTATACACTTTTTTTTAGTTTCACTCTACAACATATAGAGTTTAATTATTTTTCATCTTTTTGAGGGCCTCACACTGTGGAGCTCTCATTAGTGCTTCTAATCTATTTTTGTTGTTTTTCTAATTATAGGTACAAGATCATATTTTTTAGAAGCTATTGAAGCTAGTATGGTCCTTTTAGGATACACAAGCCCACCCATTACCTCATTTGGATCAAAGATCTAGTTCTACCTCACCTCCAACTCTCGAACACCCTCCAAAGTCCACAAAACATCTATGGGTATTTTTGGAACCATTTTGGTGCATCTATCGTCATCACAAAATGCCCTAGTGCATTTGCTACCATCAAATAATACCTTTGGGAATTTCTCACATAATATCTATAGTTCTACAAACCTTTGGCACTGCTTAGGCATCCTCGCAACCATCATTGATGCATAACTCTCAAGTGACAGGGTAAACACTTTTATTTGTATTTATTTTATATTCTCATGTTTTGTTTATAGTTTTATTTTGTAGCATATAGGGTTTAGTAATTTTTATTATTTTGAGGGTCTCAATTAGTGGAGCCCTCGTAGGTATTATGGACTCTTTGTGTTGTTTGCTATTTGCAGATATAAAGATCATATTTCTGGAAGTTGTTGAAGCTAGGGTGGCCCACCAAGGATACACAAGCCCACCCGCAACCTTGTTTGGATCGAAGACAAGCATGAAGACACCATCTATTATTTTGAACTAGGGTTTTGGAGAAACCTAGTAATTATAAATTTGTATCACAAAGGTATTGTAAAATACCAAATTTGGGCACATTGATTGTATAATTTTGAGATCCGCCCACATTAATAAAAGCTTATCTATATTTTGAAATCTGATGTTATTATGTGCTTTTGATTATTTTTGTGTATTAGTGTTGCATGATTTCAGTTTAAAAAATGGTGATCATGGTGGGACCCCCAAAGGGTTCTCTATGTTAATTTATTTTTTCACTAGCTTTCTATTTCTATTTCATTTTGTAGGTTCCAAAAATTGAATCATGTATTTTTCATGAAAAACTAGGGTTTTTAGAGTTTGCAAAAGTTGATTAGAGGTTTTTTGGATGCCCTATAGTGCTTTAGGGATGCCTTGGTGCATTCAGGAGATGTCCTAATGAATTTTAGTGGCTCTTAGGTGCATTTCACAGAGTGGGGAGGAAATACATAGGCTTCCTGGTAAGCCTGCTTCAAACCATAACCCATTTTTGCTTCATTTTTTCTACTTTTTACAATAAAATTGACAAAAGAAAAATCATTTAATTTCTATTAAAAGTAGTTACATTTGTTTGTATTTTAGGCATTTACATTCATCCTACACATTACATCTAGAGTAGAATTGCATTCATGCATTCATTATAGATCATATTTATTTTAGATTTTTGTTGTTGTTTGATGTATTCATTCATTATTTCTGCATACTAGTTTCTTGTGAAATTTCAAAAGCATGAAATAGTTGCATAATAGAGTTAAAAATTTGCATTTTTAATTATCTAAGTTGCACAAAATCAGAATACATAAGTATACTCCTACATTTGGTGATTCAAGGTGGAAGAACTAGGCAAACCCTCCACTGTTGGAATCACTTGATGATTCAGAGTAGGTCTTAAGCGATGTACCCTAAGTTCTTTTGAGAAACTTGGTATTATTATTTTTGGATTATAATTTAGACATGTGAAATAGGTTATTTTTAACATTGTATGAACACAATAGATAACACATACTTTAAAATGAATCACACACTACATGCATCATAATAAACAGTAGTGAGTTAAATTTCATCACCAACCATTATTTAAGATTTGGTGACAATGGGCTTCATCTCCATATGTCAATATCTACCCTTAGCAATCATAGACACCCATGAGAAAAAAAATTGGATTTCATTACCAGGAAGAATCTCATTTTCCAACCAACCATAGATTTTACCTTGCATAATTCATATTAGCACATTCATAACACACAAACCTCACAAAAATTGTAGCACCCTAAAATTGGCGTAGTTAAACCCTCAGTAAAAGATAAAAATTTGAATTTTAACCCCGAAACCGCCCGTTAACCGCTCACCTCATTTTTTGTGCCATTTTTAGAATTTTTTTTTACCGTTGGACAATATCGTCGCCGATCTGACGATATCATCCCAAATCAGACGAATTCTTCTAGAACAGAACATCCAGACGATTTCGTCCCAAAATAGAATTTTCATAATTAGCTTTTGTTTCAATAACCTCTCCAACTCAGGCAGAAGTGTGTCTACGTGGTTAGAGATTCTTACGTTGGAGATATCCCATATTGGGATGATCCCCAACCTCCTAACCTTCCCTTAATCCTATATAAACTAGGATTTTCTCAGTTTATCCCCCTGCCTGGCTCTCTGGCTGATCATTTCCTTGCAATATTAGCTTTTGCTATGTTATAAAATCCTATTCCCCATCATTTGCGTTTGTGTTTTCAAGTTTTATTGCAAGATCTCATTGTATTTCAGTCGAAGGAATCTCAGATCGTTGTAGGTGATTCAACCACAATTTTGGATGATCTTGACAAGATCGGCGATGATCTCGTACGATTGCAGATGATTTTAATTGTAGTTCAGATTAGGGGCAATCAGAGCCTTGAGTTTGCATTTTCTATCCCTTTTCTTATTTAAATTGTGCATTATATTAATTTACTTCTAATCTGCATCTTGGAGTTCACCCCATTTAGCATATTTACATGATAAAATTAAAAATTAATTATTAAAACATTACATCCCATTTGATTAGATATATGGATTTATCATTTAAGCATTTATACTCTTATTTCTATCATTTTGTAACATTCTTGCAATTGTATTTTTGGTTTTTGATGTCTGTTTTCATTATTGCAGGTTTCTGACGAATTCATCTGGTCGCTGATGATCTTGATTGATCTCAGATGATCTCATGTGATCTAGATTATTCTGTACAATTACAGATGATCCTGTCATATCCAAGATGATCTGGAATCCTACAAGCTTCAAAATATTCATCAAACATCAAAAATCAGGTGCACTCTTCTCCACTTTAGATATTATCTATATTTAGGATTCATTTATGTTTATTGTCTGCATATAAACCAGAAATTTCATATAGAATAGCTTAGATTCATTTTGACCAACCTAGGAATCTGAATGATTGAACATAAAATGAACACATCAAACCCATTCCCGACCTAGGCATGGAAACTGCCACTCAAAGTTTCCTGGTGAACCCCACCATCCATTGAAAATTCACCCTTATACCCCTTCCTCAATAGGCACGACCTTCAAATGGCCTCTTCATCTAAGGTATTGTCCCATCCTTATCGCATCCCGCTTCTAGGCACGGATCCTTTAGCCTGAAGGTAAGAGTGAAAAAAATTTGGGCAATACATTTTTGGTGAACCTGACGTGAACTAAAACACCTTTTGAAAACAAAAAAAACACATTATTAAGAACATCTAGAATCATTAGACACAGTTAAATTTGCATATCATATTTAGATGGTAGATTATAATAGAAGATGAGCTATCACCATAAATGTTGAAAATCAATTAACGGCCATAGAGATTACTTTTGTACTTAGAGTACCTCAAAAAAATAGAGCCCAACCTTTGTGGGACAAACTTGATAGGAGATTAGGTATTATCGAATCCAGATCTGTAGAACTTAGGCAAATTAAGAGGTTTGTCCTAGATAGAATCCTGGATCCTGATCAAGTAACCTTGTATCATGAACTTCAAAGAGCTTGCCATAGGTGGTTAGTAGATAAAAGAGCACTTGTGTCTTCAAAATTGTACACCTTTGAGGAATACCTTGAGAACGTAGTTGTAGTACATAAGTTTCTATCTCATATAGAGGATCAAGAAGTCATTCTTACGGATAGAAAAATATGGAATAGAGTTCCTAGATCTGTGTTGTATCGAGAGTATTTCCATGAACTTTATTTTTACAAGTCAGAGTCTGAAGTAGATCATATTACCATAGCACACTTTGTCAAATTCTTGAAAAACCACTTCCAATTTGAAGAGGAGCATTTCATGACTCCTAATGAATTTGACCCTATCAATGATATCCATAAACTATTCATAAAAAACTAAGTCATTCTTTTTACTATTGTTATTTCTTGCAACTAGCATGTTGTTTGTTATTTTTATTCTCGCACAATAATAAAATAATCACACAAAATAATCAAACAAAAAACAAAGTAAAAACAAATAAAAACAAAACTTTTTCCTTTTAAAGGTATTATATTAGGTATATAGTTAAAATATATACCTCTCAACCCTACCGTATATATATATATATATATATATATATATATATATATATATATATAATATATATATATATTTGCTAAAACCTAAAGTTTAGCATAATTCCTAGACTTAGGAATGGAAAACAAACCGAAGAAGATGAAGATTGGTTAGGAAGACCATTAATTGACCAAAATGTCCCTCTTGAGGACCAAGTTCAGGAAGAAGAAATCCTAGACCAACAAGAAGAAGAGCTTGTTGTAGCAAATGAACAAGAAGAAACTAATAGAGAGGAAGGATCCTCATCCCCTAAAATGTCTCCGGGAGGAGCTATCACTTTTGAAATCATGGAATAATTTTGGAAGTTCATTAAAACAATTAAAATTAAACTAAAGAATTAAACAAATCAAGCTAAAAATATAATACACTAGGTTTAGATCCTTACCCACAAACCACGTCGGACCTCTGTCGATCTGTGTGCCGTTTCCACCATTTCACTTGTAGAGCTCTGAAACAGTGAAAGTGAACAGTAAAAATGAATTAGGGTTTTACCCTATTTTTCCTATTTTTATTTAAAAACAAACATTTTTTTAATTTTTGCTTTTTCGCGCTTTTACCTCAAATGTTTGATTTGGGTAAAAACTCGGAGGGGGCACCATAGCAAACAGTTGTACAATTCGACCTAGAATCGTCGTCTAAAAAAAGGAATAAATTTTTTCTTTCTTGTAAAGCATGAAGAACTTGTCTTTAACGCATTTTCTTCAAAAAAAATGTAGCACCCTAAAATTGGTGCAGTTAAACCCTCAGTAATAAAAATTTTAATTTTAACCCCAAAACTGCCCGTTAACCGCTCACCTCGTTTTTCATTCCATTTTTAGAATTTGTTTTGACCGTTGGAAGATATCGTCGCCGATCTAACGATATCATCCCAAATCAAATGAATTCGTCTAGAACAAAACGTCTAGATGATTTCGTCCCAAAATAGAATTTTCATAATTAGATTTTGTTTCAACAACCTCTCCAACTCGGGCAAAAGCATGTCTACGCGGTTGGAGATTCCTATGTTGGAGATCTCCTAGATTGGGATGATCCCCAACCTCCTAACCTTCCCCTAATCCTATATAAACTAGGATTTTCTGAGTTTATCCCCTTACCTAGCTCCCTGGCTGATCATTTCCTTGCAATCTTAGCTTTTGCTATGTTAGAACATCATATTCCCCATCATTTGCATTTGTGTTTTCAAGTTTTATTGCAAGATCTCATTGTATTTCAGCCAGAGGAAGCTCGGATCATCGCAGGCAATTCAACCATAATTTTGGAATATCCTAACGAGATCAGTGACGATCTCGTACGATTGTAGATGATTTTGATTGTAGTTTATATTGGGGGCAATCAGAGCCTTGAGTTTGCATTTTCTATCCCTTTTCTTATTTAAATTGTGCATTATATTAATTTACTTATATTCTGCATCTTGGAGTTCACCCCATTTAGCATATTTGCATGATAAAATTCAAAATTAATTATTAAAACATTTCATCCCATTTTATTAGATATCTGGATTTATCATTTAAGCATTTATACTCTTATTTCTATCATTTTGTATCATTCTTGCAATTGTATTTTTGGTTTTTGGAGTCTATTTTCATGATTGTAGGTTTCTGATGAATTCGTCAAGTCGCTGATGATCTTGACTGATATTAGACGATCTCATGTGATCTGGATGATTTTGTACAATTACAAATGATCCTGTCATATTTGGGATGATATGGACTCCTACAAGCTTCAGAATCTTCATCAGACATCAGAAATTAGGTACACTCTTCTTTGTATTTAGGATTCATTTATTTTTATTGTCTGCATATAAACCAGAAATTTCATATAGAATAGCTTAGATTCATTTTGGCCAACCTAGGAATCTGAATGATTGAACATAAAATGAACACATCAAACCCATTCTCGACTTAGGCATGGAAACTGCCAATCAAAGTTTCCTGGTGAACCCCACCATCCGTTGAAAATTCACCCTTATACCCCTCCCTCGAAATGCGCAATCTTCAAAGGGCATCTTCGTCCGAGGTATTGTCCCATCCTTCTCGCATCCCCCTTCCGGGCATGGATCCTTTAGCCTAAAGGTAAGGGTGCGAAAAAATTTTGCGATACAAAAATAAATAAATATATATAAGAGAGATAAAAAATAGGTAAGAAAATATGTTGCAAAAACATAGGATTAAATTGCTTTTTTAATTTTGTAAAATTTTTATTTACATTTCTTTCCTATAGTTTTCACATTTGATTCATTAGATTATAGTTTTAATGCAAAATCAAAAGCAATTTTTGAGTCAAAGTTTCATCAACCAAGTCACTTCATCCATGGAGTTTTCAACATATTTCACTACCACTTATGTTGTTAAACCCATTAGTGTAAAATAGATAAATTTTTCAGATTTATCTGCAGGTCCCTCACATGTTGTGCATACTTCAAATGCTGATGTTTTGCACAGAGCCATCCATACATCCATTCCAAAAATAGAACCATCATCCCCCATAAATTATAACATCACCCACAGACATGGCCCAAGTGGAAGCTCTTAAAATATCTGCTAACTATGTTCTAGAATAAATCCATAGTCCACCAGGCATAACACCTGCTTATCAATAGGAAATTGCCTACTTCCTATTGGAAATATGAGCAAGATTTGTTGTCATTGATGTCAAGAAGATCACGACCAAGTTTCATTATCATACATGCATTCATTTCAAAAGGGTGATGTCCAAGTTTAGGTGTTGTTAATGTCCTCCAATGGTTTTTACAACAAAGCAAAGAAGTAGGTTCAGTGGAATTAATAATAATAACTAATATTATAATATTTTAGGTTGCAGGTTGGTTTGAAGAAAAACAAAGGCCAAGGAATTATAAATTCTAATTCCTCTAAAAAACCCATGTGATAGATTTTAAAGTCTAAGGTTTAAATTATTTAAATTTAAATATTTTTTTTTTATTGGTAGAAAGGGTTTTGAAAGGTCCCTGAACCTTGTACAAGAGAGATTACAATAAAACCATATCGACCGAGGTGGTCCAAGAAGAAAGGAATAGAAAGCTGGCAAACCTCCACACTAGGGAAGGTGTCACGAAATTGCGACCGAAATGGTGATGTCACGAAAACGCGACAAGAAGCACCGTTGAAGCCAAAGGAAGAAAGGAAGTCATGAAATCGTGATAAGAAGCGCCATCGGAGTCGAAGAAGGGAAGAAGTCATGATATCATGACATGTTGCAAAGTGTCGCGATATCGCGACAAGTTGCAGGGTTGGAGCCGGACAAGAAGAAGAGTCATGAAATCACGGCAAAAAAAGGGAGTCGCGAAATCGCTACAAGAAGTGAGAACTCTGCCGAAGAGAAAAGGTGTCACGAAATCGCGACAAGAATGAAGACCGCAGCCAAAACATAAAATGATCCCCGAAATCGTGACAAAAGTGGAAGCCTGCTGCCAAGAAGAAAAAGTGTCACAAAATCGCGACAAAAAGGAAGACCGCCGTTGGAGAGAAAAAATGTCGCAATATCACGACAAAATGGAAGTCCGTCGTTGGAGAGAAAAAAGGTCGCGATATCGCGACAGACTGGAAGACCGCTGTTAAATTTAAATATTTTAACACTAAGGTTAAAATTTAAATTTAAATTAATTAAGGTGCCAAAGACAAATTTAAATTTGAATTAAATTTGAATTTCAAGGATCATCGACGTTTTGGATATATGGCACATTACATATAAAAGGAGGCAATTTTTAATTTAAATCATCATCCATGTGAATGATTAATTGCCCAAGTAAATTATGTGTTGTGTGTTTGTCAAAGAAAGTTATGCATGTGATTAAGAATTACGAGGGTAGATGAAGACATAAAAGCAAGTGGGAGCACCAATGGTTGTGCTAAGCGTTGAGTAGCACAGTTGGAATCCAGGGGCTGCGCTAAGACACTTGTAGGTGCCAGATCAACGGTTCGATCCATGCAATCATTATTTTGTAAGGCAGAAGCTTGTTATTTACGCCATCGGTCAAGTAATAAAAGGAAGGCATGCACATTTTATTTTACATGAGGGAATGTAGCCCAATTGGTGCACACGCATTGTGCAGAGGCATTTGGAGAGAAGGGATCAAGTGTTTTAAACACACCAAAGCTCTTTTGGTGTGATTAATAAAGGTATGCACTCACATTTTTGCTAAGGTTGTGGTGAATTCGAAAATCGTGTGGTGTGGAAATTAATAGATTATTTTTTAATTTTCCCAAAGTTTTATTAAGTTGGAAATTGCCTAATGGGAAAAATTAAAAAGGGTTTATGAGATTTTGAGGGAGATAAAAGGGAAAATAAATTTGAAATATTTTGTTTTAATTTTTTTTGGTTAAAGTTTATAAAAGGAGTAATAAGGTATGCAAAGAATGTTATATGTTATATGTTGAAATAAAGTCATATTGTGAAAATTATTATGAAAGGAGAAATAAGGTATAGTTGAGATTTAATACATTGCCATGGTGAAATATTTTTGAAGGAAATTATTGAGGATAGATTTTTGACATCTAACCATCGATATTGTCAAAAATGTTGTTTGTGATTGAGACAGGTCTTGATGTCAAAAATTCTTAAAAAAAAAAGGTATGGGCATATCATCCTTGTGAGTGAAATATTGTTGAATGTTGTGAAGTGCAAGTTGGAGTGAAAAGTTTTTGTTTGATAAGCATTGTTGGAAATTATTGAGTGAGTTTTGACATGCATGATTGGTGAATTATTGCGAGGACAATTGAGTGTGAAATTGAGAACTATCTTGACTAGGGTTTGTGCACGACCATGAGTATCATTGTTATGTGAATTAGGAATCATATTGAGTTTCCATAGTGAGAGTTGTCGGAAGCTCTGTGAAACACTTGTTTAGGGTTATAAGCAAGATTTGTTTCATTGAGTGAATGGTTGAGTGAAATTGGATGAGCATTATTGATTGAGAGTGTTGGAGTGATAGGTCAAGTTATATGAAATAAATTATTATTTATTATAAATTAATTTGAAGAAGAGTTTAAAAGTGATTGAGTTTTTGTGAGTAACCTATTGAGTCTTTAACAATTCTCTATATATTTCTATGGATGAACAAGATTCTAAGTGAAACTTTTTAGTGTGATTGAAGAGGTTTTTATGTGAGATATTGGGTTGAGTTTTGTGTGCAAGTTTTGAAATTGATTTGAATAAGCTTTTGTGAAAGCTAGTGAGAAAATTTGAGTAAGTCCTAGAGTGGACTTAGAGATAGATTTGTGTGAGCTTTTATGGAATATTACAAGTATATTTGGAACAAGTCTTGGTGAAGACTTGTGGTGCAAATTTGAGACAGAGATTGAGCATGTCTGTGCTAGACCTATGGACAATGTTTATTGTAGATTTGAGACAAATATTGTGCAAATTTATACTAGATCGATGGATAGTGTTTAGTGTATATTTGAGATAGATATTGAGAAAATTTGTGCAAGGTAGAGGACAGTGTTCAGTACAAATCTAAGATAGAGATAGAATAGTAAGAGTAGACTTTGGAGGTGACAGAGTAGAGGATAGTAGTCTCCAATGGATAGAGATACTTTAGCCAGGGCATTTAGGACAAAGTTCTTCTGAGTGACGATAGGAGTATTCAGTGGAGAGATATCCATAAGCTAATGTAGTGGAGGTAGTAGTATTCTAAGAGGATCACCAGCCAAAGCATAGGATAAGGAGTTCTCCTATGGATAGAGATCTAGAAAATTGATTAGGATATTGGTGTCTCCTTTAGACAGAGGTCCGTAAACATTGTAATTATGAAGGATTTCCAAGAGAATTTATTGAGAAAAAATTATAAGGAATATTTTCTCTATGGAGTAGCCCACATTGGGTGAACCACGTTAAATCATGTCTCTCGTGTGTGTGATGTTTTGTGTAATATATACTACTTTAATATTGTGAATGTTATGATATGGATTGAAAAGAAACAAATTTTATATTATACTTTTCACCCCCTCTCAGTATAAGCACATGTTCTTCAATTAGTATCAAAGTGGGTCTCTCCATGAAAATACTAACTTGGAGGAAGATCCATCAGAAACACACATGACTTCAAAGAATGAAAAAAATACCATGTTTAACTTAAAATAGGAATTATTTGCTACTCTCAAGAACTTGGAAAAAATTAGAAATAAGAACTCAATTTTAAAGGATCAAATTCAAGAGGGTGAAGAAGAAAATGTGGAACTTCTACAGAATCTCAGAGAACTCGAAATAAAGGTAGAAGAAGAAAATAAAATTGAATAGGATATGATAGATCTATTAAGAGCAAGAGAAACAGAATGTGAAATATTGGAAGAAAAAATTGTTTATCTAAGGAATGAAGTTGAAAATATCAAGCTACTACAAGATATAAAGTTAGGGAAATAAAAATAGGAGTCAAGCGTTAAAGAAGCATAGACTTCAAAAAAATATAAGCAAGTGACTCATACTCTGGAAGGAAAAGACATCAAGAAAGAAGAAAGCAAAGAAGAACCATGGACAAAAGTTAATCACAACAAAGGAGGAACACTTGACCATTTTTCCAAGGCATTCAAACAAGTTACATACTCTCTTCTATGGCTATTAATTTTCATTTAACAAATATGGTCATAGAGCTGTACATTGCACTGGTTATGTTAAAAAGGATGTCAATAGAAATTTCAATTTTTTTGCACCTCTTATAAATAGTGATGTCATATGTGAAAAGTGCAATAATATTGGGCACAAGGCTAGATGGTGTAAAATGATACTATCCGAGTCAAGTAAAAAGAATACAACTTCAACATTTAGGAAAGACAGAAAAGGGCATGAGAAAGCTAGATTAATGTTGGTACAAAAATCTCTTCATGTTCAGGATAAAGAAAAACAATGGTATCTTGATCGTGGATGTTCTAGTCACATGAGAGGAGATAAAAGTAAATTTCTAGTACTCAAAGAAACTAATGGAGGATCAGTAAAATTTGGTGATAATGGATCAACAAAAATTTATGGGAAAGGAACTAGAGTTTAGATAATGGGAAAATAAAAATAGAGAATGTATTGTATGTCAAGGGGTTGAGGCACAATTTACTAAGTGCAAGCCAAATTTATGATCAAGGGTTACATGGTTACTTTTCATCCAAGTAGGTATGAGATTAGAAAGTCTAAAACTGGAAAACTTATTGTAAATACAAATATAACTATAAACAACCTCTACATGTTAAGTGAGATTAAAGGATAAAAGTATTTTATATCACAATAAGATGAGATTTGGTTGTGTCATAGAAGAATGGGTCATTTTAACTTTGATAGCATAGTGAACATAAGCAATAAATAGGCTATCAGATATTTACCTAAGCTAAAAAGGCCACAAAACACAATCTGTGCACCTTGTCAGCACGTAAAGCAAACTAGAAAAAATTTCAAATCAAAAGGATTTATGTCATCTAAGACATTGAAATGAATACATACTGATCTATGTGGTCCTACCAAAACATCGAGTATTCAAGGTGAAAGTTACTTCATATTGTTTATATATGATTATTCCTGAATAATCTGGTTATCCTTCCTGAAAGATAAGTCATAAGCACTTGATGAATTCAAGGCATTTAAAGAGTTGGTTAAAAATAAAATAGGTGAAAGGATTAAGTGTTTGAGATTAGACAGAGGAGGAGAATTTATCTCAAATAAATTTGTAAACTATTGTGAACAACATGGGATCAAAATAGAATAATCAGCTACAAGAACTCCTTAACAAAATGGAGTTTTTGAAAGAAATAATATGAATTTTGAAAATATTGCTAGAGCTATGTTAAATGAATCCAATATTTCATATGGTTTTTATATGGAGGTAGTTAACATAGCATTTTATATCATCGATAGGTCTCAAATAAGAGTGAACCATCACAAGACTCCATATGAGCTTTGGAAGGGAAGACCAACCACTGTGAAATACTTCAAAATTTTCATAAGCAAGTGTTAAATAAGATGGGAAGAGAAAAACTTAGGCAAGTTTAACCCAAGATGTGATGAGGGTATTTTTCTTGGTTACTCCACTAAGAGCAAAGCCTATAGATGCTATAACGAAAGGACACATACTATTGTAGAAAGTATAAATGTAATAGTTGATGAGAAGATAGGGTTAAGAGAACCAATTCAAGAAATTGTGTATTAGGAAGATGGAAGTTGTCAAGAAGAATTATGTGAGGAATCAGAAGGAGAAGAGGAAGAAACACAAAAACTTCTTCCTAAGACTCCATCCAGGTATGTACAGAAACATCATACAATATATCTAATCATTAGGAATCCACATGAGATACAGACAATGGGAAGGGTAATAACATCAAATCAACAAGTAAATTTTTCCTTGTTATCCAAAATTGAGCTAAAATTACTTCAATGAGGCAAGTGAAGATAAGTTCTGGATTAAGGCAATGGATGAGGAATTAGATTAGAAAGAGAAAATTAATACTTGGAAACTTATCCCATGACCAAAGAACAAGAATGTGATTGGCACTAAATGGGTATTCAAAAACAAGTCAAATGAATATGGTCAGGTAGTAAGAAATAAAGCAAGATTGGTATGCAAAGGTTATGCACATGTAGAGGGAATTGACTTTGATGAGACATTTTACCTAGTTGCATAACTTGAAACTATCAGAAGATCATGATCAAGTTTCATTGTCATCCATGCATTCATTTCAAAAGGGTGATGTCCAAGTTTCGGTGTTATTAATGTCCTCCAGTGGTTTTTTCAACAAGGCAAAGAAGCAGGTTCAATGGAATTAATAATATTATAATATCTAATATTATAATATTTTAGGTTACAGGTTGGTTTGAATAAAAATGAGGGCCAAGGAATTATAAAATTCTAATTCCTCCAAAAGACCCATGTGATAGATTTTAAAGTCTAAGGTTTAAATTATTTAAATTAAAATATTTTAACCCTAAGGTTAAAATTTAAATTAAAATTAATTAATACGCCAAAGATAATTTTAAATTCAAATTAAATTTGAATTCAAAGGATCACCGATGTTTTGGATATGGAGCACATTACATATCAAAGGAGGCAATTTTTAATTTAAATCATCATCCATGCAAATGATTAATTGCCCAAGTAAATTGTGCGTTGTGTGTTTGTAAAAGAAAGGTTCACATGTGCTTAAGACTTAGGAGGGTAGACAAAGACATAAAAGCAAGTGGGAGCACCAACGGTTGTCCTAAGATTTGAGTAGCGGATTTGGCTACACTAAGATGCTCGTAGGTGCTAGGTCACAGGTTTAATCGATGCAATCATTGTTTTACAAGGCATAAGCTAGTTTGATTTGCGTCGTCGGTTAAGGAATAAAATGAAGGCATGTGCCTTTCCTTTTATGTGAGATAACGTAGCCCAGTTGGTGGGCGTGTGTTGTGCGGAGGCATTTGGAGAGAAGGGATCGAGTGTTTGAAACCCGCAAAGGCTCTTTTGGTGTGATTAATAAGGGTATGCACTCACATTTTTGCTAAGGTTGTGGTGAATTCAAAAATCATGTGGTGTGGAAATTAATAGATTATTTTTTAATTTTCCCAAAGTTCTATTAAGTTGGAAATTGCATAATGGGAAAAATTAAAAAGGGTTTATGAGATTTTGAGGGAGATAAAAGGGAAACTAAAGTTGAAATATTTTGTTTTAATTTTTGGTGGTTAAAGTTTATAAAAGGAGTAATAAGGTATGCAAATAATGTTACATGTTATATGTTGAAATAAATTCATATTGTGAAAATTGTTTTGAAAGGAGAAATAAGGTATAGTTGAGATTTAATACTTTGGCATTGTGAAATATTTTTGAAGGAAATTATTGAGGATAGATTTTTGACATATAACCATTGATATTGGAAAAAAGGTTGATTGTGATTGAGACAGGTCTTGAGGACAAAACTTCTTCAAAACAAAAGGTATGGGCATATCATCCTTGTGAGTGAAATATTGTTGAATGTTGTGAAGTGCAAGTTGGAGTGAAAAGGTTTTGTTTGATAAGCATTTTTGGAAATGATTGAGTGAGTGTTCACATGCATGATTGGTGAATAATTGTGAGGACAATTGAGTATGAAATTGAGAACGATATTGACTAGGGTTTGTGCAAGATCATGAGTATCATTGTTATGTGAATTAGAAATCATCTTGATTCAAGTTTGAGTTCCATAGTGAAAGTTGTTGGAAGCATTGTGAAACACTTGTTTAGTGTTTATAAGTAATATTTATTTTATTGAGTGAATGGTTGAGTGGAATTGGATGAGCATTATTAATTGAGAGTGTTGGAGTGAGAGGTCAAGTTCTATGAAACAAATTGTTCTTTATTCTAAATTAATTTGAAAAAGTGTTTGAAAGTGATTGACTGTTTGTGAGTAACATATTGAGTCTCTAACAATTCTCTATATATTTCTATGGATGAACAAGATTCTGAGTGAAACTTGTTAGTGTTATTGAAGAGGTTTTTCTGTGAGAGATTGAGTTGAGTTTTGTATGCAAGTTTTGCAATTGATTTAAATAAGATTTTGTGAAATATAGTGAGCATATTTGAGTAAGTACTATAGTGGACTTAGGGATAGATTTGTGTGAGCTTTTATGGAATCTGACAAGCAAATTTGGGACAAGTCTTGGTGAAGACTTGTGGTGCAAATTTGAGATAGATATTGAGCAGATTTGTGCTAGACCGATGGATAGTGTTTAGTGCAAATATTTGAGACAAATATTGCACAAATTTGTGCTAGATCGATGGATAGTTTTAAGTGTATATTTGAGATAGATATTGAGGAAATTTTTGTAGGGTAGAGGACAATGTTCAATACAGATCTGAGAAATATATGGAATAGTAAGAGTAGACTTTGGAGGTGATAGAGCAAAGGATAGTAGTCTTCAATGGATAGAGATCATTTAGCCAGGGTAGTGAGGACAGAGGTCTTCTAAGTGAGGATATGAGTATTTAGTGGAGAGATATCCATAAGCTAGTGCAGTTGAGATAATAGTCTTCTAAGAGGATCACCAACTAGAGAAGAGGATAAGGAGTTCTTCTATGGATAGAGATCCATAAAGTTAATTAGGGGATTCATGTCTCCTTTGGACAAAGGTCCATAAACATTGTAATTGAGAAGGATTCCCAAGAGAATTTATTTGAAAAAATTTATAAGGATTATTTTCTTCGTGGAGTAGCCCACATTGGGTGAACCACGTTAAATCATGTCTCTCATGTGCGTGATGCTTTATGTAATATCTACTACTTTAATATTTCTAATGGTATCATATGGATTAAAAATAAAAAAGTGTTATCTTATATTGTTCACCCCCCCTCTCAGTATAAGCACATGTTCTTCAATTGCATCCTCTCAGTCACTCAACCATCAATCATAAAAAAAATCAGGGACACTTAATGTATATCACCTTCCTAATTAAAAAAAAAGTTCCAAAGGCACCTAACACCTTTGGTCACTTTTTTCCAAAAAAAAATGCTTAAAAGGAATCAAAATTCCTTTGGTCACATTTCAATTTCAAACAAAAAAAAGCTCCAAAGGTACCCGATCCATTTGGTCACATCTCAATTTCAAAAGTCTCCAAAGGTACCAAATATCTTTGGTCACATATCAATTTAAAAAAGCTCCAATGAAACTAAAATCCCTTTGGTCACATTTCATTTCCAAAAATCTCCAAAGATACCTAATCCCTTTGGTCACATCTCAAGGCTCCAAAGGTACCTAATCCCTTTGGTCACATATAAATTCCAAAAAGCTCCAAAGGAATCCAAATACATTTGTTCACATCTCAATTTCAAAATGCTCCAAAGGCACCTAACACCTTTGGTCACACTTAAACTCAAAAATCTCCAAAGGTACCAAATCCCTTTGGTCACATCTCAATTCCAAAAAGCTCCAAAAAAACCAAAATCTATTTGATCACATTTCATTTCCAAAAAAGTATCCAAAGAAACCAAAATCCCTTTGGTCACATATCAATTTAAAAAGGCTCCAAACTCATTTGGTCCAATTATAGTTTGAAAAAAACAAAAACAAAAATTATTGCATTTCATTTGCATAATTTTGTCATTTGCATATATATGTGTTGCTTACTGCTATCCAAATTCACAATATTCAAGGAGCACATAAGTTTACTAGACTAGGGGGAGTAGAAGAACACAATCCACTTAACATCATCCATTTGATAGCATTATATGCTTAATGTGATTAATATATATGTATATTGAAACTACCAAAAAGGGACTAAGACATTTATTTAATATCAAAGAATCTACTGTATTTGTATTGATAATCATAAAAGGCATTACAAGAAACTTTATCCTTTTACAATATTGCCCTGAAGGCTACAATGGGGTCTTACCGTAGGAAGCCCTCTCAAATGTGATACAAAGACAACAAGATTTGTCTTCTTGGGTTCCTCAATGTATGTGGGCTTCTTGCTCATGAGCCACCACTTGTTGGAGATATTTGTGTATGCTTTTCTAGACCTATGAAACCTGCAAAATCCTATTAGTACGTTGGGGGGTCTACCTCAGTCAAACCCCATAGCTATGAAGATAAAAGACTCATAAAAAGTTCTCAAAACATGAAATAAATTGCTAAAAACATGAAATAAATTGCTAAAAACAACATAAAATAGCAATTTATGACTGGATGACTCAGAAATGATGCAGACCAATTACATGGCAGAAATATCGATTATGTGGCAAAATGAGGACAAGCAACATGGCAACAAATGACAGGATCAAAGGAAGCAACATGGCAGGGAGTGATTGCTCGAGAAAGAGGCAAAAGGGCAATCACTAATTTCCCGAAGGCAATCGAGTGAGTATTCACTCGCTAAAGGTTTTAAACACCTTCATCGCCCTCTGCATGGTCAATGTGGGACAAAAATCCTAAAAAAAAATTAATTAAAGCATGGTCGAGAGAAGTATAAGGAAGGCAAGCTTCCCTTGCCTTCCCGTCAAGCCGCATAGCTCGACTGGCTCATGGAGTCAGGCATAAGGTGCCCGCATTCCTGCAAGTCATGGGTTCGAAACCCAGCGACAGTGAAAGCTTGAATTTTTTTTATTTTTGTTGAAATTGGATCTAAAACAGAATATACTTGTAATATTACCCTTGGGTTCTCATCGACAGTGGTAGCCAAGTTGGTTAGGATAAATTATTGCAAAAAATAGGTCACGAGTTCGATTATCACGAAGGATAATTTTTTTATATAAAGTTTTTTTATATATTATTATTAAAATTAATTATATTATATATATATATATATTTAAGCAAAAAACCCCTTGCGAGGCCGCCTTGGTCTAAGAGACCACGAATAGGGGTTCTATACTGTCAAAGTCACCCGAGAGTCGCACCCAGCCCTGCCCGCACCAACATTATCAATTGGATTTTGGGTACCCAATTCAGCTTTTTGGTAGGGTGGAAATTCGAACCTGGGACCTCCCTTGGAGGATTTCCTTCTCCTCTCCAACTCACCTACAACACCTGGGTTATATTAACTATAATTGCTTTTCTAAAGTTTTTTTAAAGCAATTATTTTTTAATCTATTAAATAGTAATATATATATTTTAATATATATCATATAAGAAAGAAAGACATTGTCTAAGAGACAATTATTGTAATCGAAGGACAAATTTTTCACTTCATTCAAGGAATCATAAATTGTAGAACTTTTGTGTAATAAGCCTAAGAGGTTTAGTTTCTTTTGTAAAAGAGACAAAATATCCAAATTGACAAATTATAAAGATGCATTGATGATAAGACCAAATGGTTGTTATCATGCCTTATGTGCAATTCTAGCAAGAGAAGGTGCAGAGAGGTTTGATGAAAAATTAAGAGGTTATGGGCTCAACATTGTGTTTAGCCAACTTCAAAATGTAGTGATAGCACATCAAAGGCATCCTGACTCAGGGTACGAGGTAGACTTTGAAGACAACTCATTCAAGAGTCAATTTGAACAATCAAAATCCATACAAGTTGCACCACAAGAATCAGAGTATACACACTATAGTATTTCAATGGAAATCTTAGAACCAGAATCATCAAAAATAATATTGATAAGTGACAATGAAGAAGTAGCAGATAATTTTGTGAATCAAGAGTAGCATCCCCACATCAAGAGGAATAGAGTAGAACAAGTCAGATTTGACTTAAGTTTGTAATCTCTTCTTTCTTACGTCTTCTTCTTTCCTTCTTTCAAACATCAAATTACTTAATTGTAATCGTGAAATAAAGATATTTTTTTGGTAACTATGGCCTCACACAATATCTTACCTATAACAAAATTTAACGGTTATGACTATGAGT
The DNA here is from genome assembly GCA_028583015.1 of Wollemia nobilis. Taxonomy (NCBI): domain Eukaryota; kingdom Viridiplantae; phylum Streptophyta; class Pinopsida; order Araucariales; family Araucariaceae; genus Wollemia; species Wollemia nobilis. Next base: position 1,662,809 of record JAQPPZ010016509.1, on the reverse strand, counting down.
ATTGGTCTATAAAGTGAAGACCTTGCTCATAGGAAGATGTTTGTGGGACATAATAGAAGAGGGCTACATAGAACCCTCATACTGGATAACACTAAGTGTCACAGACAAGAAAACATGAAAAGAAGAGAAAAAGAGCAACTCTTCTGCTCTTTCTCATCTCCAAGCTACATTGGAGAAAAGCATATTCCCTAGAATTGCTGCTTGTACAACTACACAAGTTGCATGGAAAGCATTGAGTGATGGATTCTAGGGTATTAATCAAGTGAAGTAGGTAAGGCTTCAAAAACTAAAGAGATATTTTAAAAATCTCCAAATGAACGATGATGAAAAAGTCGATGATTATTGTGTTAGAGTAAAAGCAATTGTGGATAAAATGGTTACACTAGGTGAAAAAATCATGCCTGAGATCATTGTAACAAAAGTGTTGCGAACATTTACACAAAAATGGAACCATATTGCCATAATTATAGAAGAATCCAAAGATATTTCCCTTTTAACATTCGATGCATTAATTAGATCGTTAATGTCACATGAAGAGAGGTTTCTTGAAACTCCTTCAACCAGCTATAGAGGCGATGATAAGGCCTTCATTTCCAATGAAAACAATGGAAGAGGACAAGGAAGAGGTCAAGGCAGAGGCAAACAAAGAGGTAGAGGTAGAGGCAACTATAGAGGAAGAAATAAAAATAGAGGAGGCAACCAGAATAGAGGAGGTAATTCCAACAAAGGAGGCAACTCATACAGAGGAGGCAATCAACAAAGAGGTGGAAATCAAAATTGAGGAGGAAATCAAGGAAAAAGTGGAAATCAAGGGTGAGGAAGTGACAAGTCAAAATAAGCTTGTTTCAACTGTGGCAAGATAGGTTACTTCGCTCGTGACTGCTGGTCAAAATATTCACAAGGTAATAGTAGTCAATATGGTAATTATGGAGAAGAAGATGATACCTCAAATATTTTTATTTCATATGGACAATCATAACATAATATAAATGACACATGGATTCTGGATACTAGTTGTTCAAACCACATTATAAATCCCAAATCAAATTAGGGGATGATAAGACATTGCAAGTAGAGGGTATTGGATCCATGGAGGTTCCAACCAAATAAGGACTAAAGAAATTGCATGACATCTATTACACTCTAAAGCTCCAACACAATATGCTAAGTGTTGGACAAATGATGGAAAACAATTACAAGCTTGTATTTGATGAAGGAAAATGTATCATTTTTGATAAAAATAATTGTAATCGTGTCATCACACAGGTCCCCATGACCAAGAACAGGTTATTCCCTCTCAAATTTGGTGATCCAGGAGGATCTCAACTTGCAAATGTAGCTATAAAAAATCCAAGTGTGCTTTGGCACTTGCGATATGGTCACCTTAATTCCACTAGCTTGAAACTTCTCACTTCTCAAGCTATGGTGACAGGACTTCCCAAAATCAATGAACAAAAGGAGGTCTATGAAGGATGTGCTTTGGGAAAGCACTCAAGGTCAAAGTTTCCAAAATGACAAGAGTGGAGAGCCAGCTATCCACTTTAGTTAGTACATTCAAACATTTGTGGACCAATGCAAACATAGAGTCTCAAAAACTATTCTTATTTTCTCACTTTCATAGATGACTTCTCTAGAATGTGCTGGATTTATTTTTTGAAACATAAATATGAAGCTTTTGATTGCTTCATATATTTTAGAAACAATGTAGAGAATCAAAGTGGGAATTATGTAAAATATCTTAGGACAGATCAAGGAGGTGAATACTCCTCAAAAGCATTCTTGAAATATTGTAAAATAAGTGGGATTAAAAGGCAACTCACCACTGCCTATACCCCATAACAGAACAGTGTGGCTAAGAGAAAGAACCGTACCATAGTTGAAATGGTGAGATCGATGCTTCAGACTAAGCATCTAACTCATATGTATTGGGCAGAGGCTATAAAAACCAATTTATATATTCTCAATAAATTCCTACTTCTAGTTTAGATGGTGTCACTCCTTATGAGGGGTGGTACAGAAAGAAACCTAATGTAAAGCACTTAAAACTATTTTTTTCTTTATCATATGCACACATTCTTGATGATAAAAGGAAGAATCTTGATCCAAAGAGTCAAGCTTGTATATTTGTAGGGTATTGTGAGTCTACAAAGGCATATAGACTCTACAATCCCAAGACTCATAAAGTTATACTCTCCAGGGATGTAATTTTTGATGAAGAGGGAGAATGGGGTCATCAAAGAATTTTTGTTGATGATGAGTCCCAAGATGTGAGTTATTCATAGGTACAGTAGGTGTCTCCAAATAAAATCAAAGGCATGCCACCCCCTCCAAGCCCAAGCAGGATTACTACATCAGGTACTTCAAATGCCACTCCAATTCCTTCTCCATAGAGATTAGTAAGTTCTTCACTAATGGACATTGATAGAGACTCTCCATAAAGAGGAAAAATAAAATTACAACATCATATTTTCAAATTTTGGATCAGAATTTCCAAAGAAGATTCACTAGAAGCCAAGCTAGTGAAATGAATATAGTTTTGCAACAACTTGAAAATTTGCAATTGTATGGGGATGATGACTCCCATGATCCTAGGGGAGATGTAGTCAATTATGCTTTATTGTCTAGTACAAAGCTAGAACTAGCTAGCTATGAGAAGGCTTGTACTCAAAATGTATGGCAAGAAGCCATGAAAGAGGTGTTGGCAATTTTGGGTACTTTGGGTACATTGCCTTTGCTCAAATGTATAAGTTGTCATTGATGTCAAAAGGCATTTTTGTGTTGATTTCAAAAGAGTGGAATATCTTGAGAAGCTTCATTATGTTAAAGGGTTTTTATTAAAACCATGGTGACAAGGCTAAAGGTTTTTCTTAAAACCATTTGGACTCATTAAGGGTTTTTATTAAAACCAAGCTTAACTTAATGCAAAGGTCCATGTGTATTATTAATAATTAAATTAACTCAAACCTTTGTCAAAGGTCCAAGTTTAATTTATTATTAATAAAATAATAATAATTATTATTTTAATTATTATTAAAGGGTCTTTCAACCCTTAAGCGAGGAGGAGCGCCGACGTCAAACAGTGAAGGAAAAATGGCTATTTAAGCGGGGATGATTCTCAAAAGTGAGCACCTCCGATTTGACATTGATAATCTACGATTTGTGGTTCTCTGTATTTTTTGATTTGCGCTTGGCATCTACGATTTGATTTTGCACCGTTTCGTTCGAATTACGCTTGGCATCTACGATTTGATTTTGCACCGTTTCGTTCGATCTGCGCTTGGCGTCTGTGACTTGCATTGCTCTACATCCTTCGAAAAGTGCTTGGTGTCTTCGTTTGAGCTTGCTCTGTGTTTTTGATCTCCGTCGACGTCTTTGAGATCGTGCATGTTCTGTGTCATGGAGACTGTGCTTGGCAAACTCGGTTTTGAGCTTGGGCTGCATCCTTACCTTTTGGCTTGACGATAGTGGTTTGTTTGCATGCGGTTTGTGGAAGACGTTTACGTTTTCCAGTTTCTTGGCGTCAAAGGAAGATAAAAGAGAGGGCAGCGGTTTGTTATTTCATTGGGCTCTTGTGACCCAACGGCGGTGGCATTTAAGCGAAAGCGCTAGACGACAGAGGTGCCGAGTTCGATTCTCTTCGTTGGGAATTTCCTTTTGGTCGCGGTGTGCAAAGAATGGTGGCTGTAAATGCGCGGGAGGTATAAGGTTAAGGTATCATTTTTTGTTTTGACATTGGTTTATTGTTGTTTAATGTTTATGTGGAGTAATAAGGTGTAAAGAGGTTTTACTTTGTATGTTATTGTACTTTGGTGTTTTTACTAAGTTGGAGAAATAAGGTGTTATATTTGGATCTTTATTATTGTGTATTATTGTATAGTTGCTAACTCTAATTGGTGGCAAATTGAGAGTTAGTGTTGTGACAGATTTTGAGTTCTCCTTCTTCATCAAAGTAAAGGTATGGGCAACTTCTTCCATGTATGTTGTTTATGGTATATTTTCTGAAATTGAGTTTGGAGTGAAAAGGTTGTCTACTAGGTATTGTTGGTGTAAATCTTATTTTCTGGATATTGAAGATTGTTTATGCATTAAAGTTATTGTTGAATTTTTGGGTGAATGCATAATTCTGGTTGAGGAAGAAGAAGCATTTTTGCAATAGGGTTTATGTTAATAAGTCTTGCTACTTGCATTGAGATGATGAAACCCTAGTTGTTGGTGAAAAGAATATAAGCATCATTGTTATATGAGATATTGCATAGTTGGCAATTGTTGGGTTGTGTTTCATATTCTTGAGAAAAGCATACTACATCTATCTTATTCTTTTGAGATTGAGTTTGAGTTGAGATTGAGTTGAGATTGATATTGGGAGTTAAGTATAGATCATATTGAGTCTCTAACAATTCTCTTTATGTTTCTATGAGATTTGAGATTGAGATTGGGAGTTAAGTATAGAACATATTGGGTCTCTAACAATTCTCTTTATGTTTCTATGAGATTTGAGATTGATATTGGGAGTTAAGTATAGAACATATTGAGTCTCTAACAATTCTCTTTATGCTTCTATGAGGTTTATGAATCACATTGGGTCTCTAACAATTCTCTTTGTGAGTTCATGCTAAGCAAGTTTTTCTTGGTGAGCTTGCTGAGGTTTTGGACAGGTTCCAGTGGGGACTTGTGAGCAGGTTTTGGACAGGTTCTAGTGGGGACTTGTGAGTAGATTTGGACAGGTTCGGTGGGGACTTGTGAGCAGATTTGGACAGGTCCTAGCAGAGGACTTGTGAGCTGAGATTGATAGTTCTATCAGAGAACTTGAGGACAGAGGTACATTGGTTCTATCAGAGAACTTGAGGACAGATTTGGCAAGTCTTTGAGAAGGCTTGTGTGTAGAGGATTGATTTGTTCATAGAGTTGGACAGATCTGACAGACAGAGGAAGACTTGTACTAGACCGACTGACTGTGTTTGGTACAGGTAGCTGAGCTACGTGGACGTGATCATAGAAGGCAGAGGTCTCTTAGGCTAAGCATTGAGGATAGGAGGTCTTCGGTGGAAAGGAGTTCCACGTGCTGGCAAGAGGTAGAGGCAGTTGATCTTCTAAGGGATCATTTCTAGAGCAGAGGGGAAGGTATCTCCTTTGAGCAGAGGCTCATAAATTTAGATTGGGGAAGGTGTCTCCTTTGGGCCGAGGCTCATAAACATTGTAATTGGGAAGGTTTCCCAAAGAACTTTGAGATAACTTTTAGAGAAAAGTTTTGTGGACGTAGCCCAGGCTTTCTGGGTGAACCACGTTAAAATTGGTGTCACTTTGTGGATGATATTGTGCATTGTTTTGATATTGCTTTGGGTATATTGCTTTACTATTTTGAAGTATAAAGGAAAAAGTAAAAAGAGGTCTTATACTGTTCACCCCCCTCTCAGTATAAGCTTGTGTTCTTCAATTGGTATCAGAGCGGGTGCCTTCGGAAAGTTTAACAGCTTGAAGGAAAAGCTAGTAAAGAACACAATGGATCATTCAAGTGGCAATGCAAGCACCTATTCTTGATGGGTCAGATTTTGGTCTTTGGAGTGCAAGGATGAAGGTTCATCTAATGGCACTTGGGAATGAGGTTTGGGAAGTGATTGAAGATGAGTACACTATTCCTGAACTTGGTCCTAATACTAAAGAAGAAAGGCTCCTACATCACAACAATTCAAAAGCAATGAATGCAATTCTGAAAGGCTTACATAAAGCGAGATCTCACCAAAGTGATTCACTGCAAGACAACTAGTGAAATGTGGAATCGGTTGAAGGTGGTTCATACAGGTGATACAAATGTCAGAAAGGCCAAGTTGAGACACTTCAAAGGTATGTTTGAACAACTCAAGATGAATGATGATGAAAATATTAGTGACTACATGCTTCGTATGGATGAGGTTGTTAACTCCATGAAAGACTTAGGTCTTGAGCTTGCTGAAAATGATGTTTGTGATAAGATTTTAAGATCTCTTCCTAATAGATTTAGTGAAAATATTTTTGCTATTGAGGAAGCTAAAGATTTGGATAAGTTGAAAAAGGATGAGCTCCATAGTATACTTGCAGCATTTGAGTTGAGAACTCAAGTGAAAGTTGATGTCAAGAAGGAGGCAGCTTTCAAAGCTACCAAGAAATCCAAAGGTAAACAACTTCAAGAGAGTGATGAGTCTTCTAGTGATGAAGAGGCATATTACAACAAGAAAGGCAAGTTCTCTAGAAAGCACAAAAATATGAAAAACGTAAGATGTTTCAATTGTGGAAAGTTTGGTCATTATGCTACTGATCGTACTATTGCCAAGGATGAAAGTGATGAAGATAAACAGGACTGTAAGAGCAAGGATTCTGAAAAGCACAAGCATCATAGGAAAAACAAATATGAGCACAACAATCAAGGAAAGAGGTATTCTCACAAACACAAGAAGAGTTTCTACCTAGACAAAGCAAGTAAGTGTTCTAGTAGTGATAGTGAAAGTTCTTCAAGTGATAATGAAAATGAGATGTTGTTCATATCAGAAAAAGAGGAAGAACCAAAACATAGATTCATTATCATGAAATGTCTTAGATGTGGAAATTTTGGTCACCTTGAGGATGATTGCACAAATAATGATTTGGTTTCTAGTATGTATGAGGATGCTTCAGAAAACTATAAGGAAGATGCATGTATGGTTTTTGAAAAGGGTAGCACCTCTAGTGATAAGAAATCTGAAAAATGCTTTGATGATTCTAAAAGCAAACATATAGAGGAAGGTGAAGTAGATCTTAAAGGTGAACTTATTAGTGCTCTTAGTGCTTTGAAAAAGGAAAGAAAGAAGAATGCTAGACTCAAGGATAAGTTAGATGAATGTTGTATGGAGAGAGATGATCTTATTGAAAATCTTGATTTCTCTATAGCTAAGACACAAGAACTCAAGGATGAGTTAGAGTCTAAGGTTCTTGAGTATAGTGAGTTAGAACAGAAAATGGCTTCTTTGAAAGAGGAAACTAAAGGGTACAAGGATAAGCTTCACAGGTTTCAAGATAGCTCCAAAAAGGTTAAGTCTCTCATCAAAGGTCAAAGAAAGACAACAGATAAAATAGGCCTTGGTTTTGTTAAACCTCACAAGGAACAAGTTGGAGAGTCTAGTAAGAGACTCCAAAAGGAAGAGAGTTCTGATGAGGAAAGTATTTCAGATCATGAGTCCTTGAATGATAGATGCACAGAAATAGAAAACAGAATTCAGAATGAGAAGAAAAGTTTTTAGAGCCTAAGAGGTCAAATAAAGGGAAGTTTCAAGGCAGATGTTTTGCTTGTCACAGGTTTGGTCACACAGCTTCACATTGCATGGCTCAAGTAAAGAAGGTAAATGACAGTTTTAGAGGTGGTAATTTCTTTCAAGGGTATTGCTACTCTTGTCAACAGTTTGGGCACAAGGCAGTTTATTGCAAGGCAAATATCAGGAACAGGTTTGATCAAAACAGGTTTGGTCAAAATAGGTTTGGTCAGAACAGGTTTGGTCAAAACTGGTGGATTCAAAGAACAGGTATGCCTAAAAGAAATAACATTGTTACTTGTTATAAGTGCAACAATGAAGGTCACACAGTCAGACAGTGTAGAGCTAAAATTCTGGAATACAGGAATAGGAACAGTGGCATGATCAGGTCCAAGGATCAAGGCATGGATAAGAACAGGGATGAGAACAAGAACAAGAATAGTGACAGGAACAGGAATATGGACAAAGAATTCAAGAGAAGGCCCGGCAAGGAAGTTATAGATGCTGATGATGATCAGTGCCTAATGGGAGTTTTACTCCCACCCCAGAATTAATCACCTCATCAGGAGGTGGGGGAGGGACTAAGCTAAGAGGCTAATTCTTAGTCCCGAGCCCCAAAGGTGGCCCTTTGCCATTGATGACAAAGGGGGAGAGATATGAGTAAGGGGGAGAGCTTCAAAGTGAAGAGGAAAGCTTCAAGTCGGGGGGAGCAAAACTTCAAAGGAAGATTCTCGGTTGTTAGCACAGTTGGTTTCGGTTGGTTTCAGTTTTGGCTCTTGAGAAGTGTTTTCAGAAAAGGTTTGCCATCAATGACAAAGGGGGAGATTGTTGGCAATTTTGGGTACTTTGGGTACATTGCCTTTGCTCAAATGTATAAGTTGTCATTGATGTCAAAAGGCATTTTTGTGTTGATTTCAAAAGAGTGGAATATCTTGAGAAGCTTCATTATGTTAAAGGGTTTTTATTAAAACCATGGTGACAAGGCTAAAGGTTTTTCTTAAAACCATTTGGACTCATTAAGGGTTTTTATTAAAACCAAGCTTAACTTAATGCAAAGGTCCATGTGTATTATTAATAATTAAATTAACTCAAACCTTTGTCAAAGGTCCAAGTTTAATTTATTATTAATAAAATAATAATAATTATTATTTTAATTATTATTAAAGGGTCTTTCAACCCTTAAGCGAGGAGGAGCGCCGACGTCAAACAGTGAAGGAAAAATGGCTATTTAAGCGGGGATGATTCTCAAAAGTGAGCACCTCCGATTTGACATTGATAATCTACGATTTGTGGTTCTCTGTATTTTTTGATTTGTGCTTGGCATCTACGATTTGATTTTGCACCGTTTCATTCGAATTACGCTTGGCATCTACGATTTAATTTTGCACCATTTCGTTCGATCTGCGCTTGGCGTCTATGACTTGCATTGCTCTACATCCTTCGAAAAGCGCTTGGTGTCTTCGTTTGAGCTTGCTCTGTGTTTTCGATCTCCGTCGACGTCTTTGAGATCGTGCATGTTCTGCGTCATGGAGACTGTGCTTGGCAAACTCGGTTTTGAGCTTGGGCTGCATCCTTACCTTTTGGCTTGATGGCAGTGGTTTGTTTGCATGCGGTTTGTGGAAGACGTTTACGTTTTCCAGTTTCTTGGCGTCAAAGGAAGATAAAAGAGAGGGCAGCGGTTTGTTATTTCGTTGGGCTCTTGTGACCCAATGGCGGTGGCGTTTAAGCGAAAGCGCTAGACGGCAGAGGTGCTGAGTTCGATTCTCTTCGTTGGGAATTTCCTTTTGGTCGCGGTGTGCAAAGAATGGTGGCTGTAAATGCGCGGGAGGTATAAGGTTAAGGTATCATTTTTTGTTTTGACATTGGTTTATTGTTGTTTAATGTTTATGTGGAGTAATAAGGTGTAAAGAGGTTTTACTTTGTATGTTATTGTACTTTGGTGTTTTTACTAAGTTGGAGAAATAAGGTGTTATATTTGGATCTTTATTATTGTGTATTATTGTATAGTTGCTAACTCTAATTGGTGGCAAATTGAGAGTTAGTGTTGTGACAGATTTTGAGTTCTCCTTCTTCATCAAAGTAAAGGTATGGGCAACTTCTTCCATGTATGTTGTTTATGGTATATTTTCTGAAATTGAGTTTGGAGTGAAAAGGTTGTCTACTAGGTATTGTTGGTGTAAATCTTATTTTCTGGATATTGAAGATTGTTTATGCATTAAAGTTATTGATGAATTTTTGGGTGAATGCATAATTCTGGTTGAGGAAGAAGAAGCATTTTTGCAATAGGGTTTATGTTAATAAGTCTTGCTACTTGCATTGAGATGATGAAACCCTAGTTGTTGGTGAAAATAATATAAGCATCATTGTTATATGAGATATTGCATGGTTGGCAATTGTTGGGTTGTGTTTCATATTCTTGAGAAAAGCATACTACATCTATCTTATTCTTTTGAGATTGAGTTTGAGTTGAGATTGAGTTGAGATTGATATTGGGAGTTAAGTATAGATCATATTGAGTCTCTAACAATTCTCTTTATGTTTCTATGAGATTTGAGATTGAGATTGGGAGTTAAGTATAGAACATATTGGGTCTCTAACAATTCTCTTTATGTTTCTATGAGATTTGAGATTGAGATTGGGAGTTAAGTATAGAACATATTGAGTCTCTAACAATTCTCTTTATGCTTCTATGAGGTTTATGAATCACATTGGGTCTCTAACAATTCTCTTTGTGAGTTCATGCTAAGCAAGTTTTTCTTGGTGAGCTTGTTGAGGTTTTGGACAGGTTCCAGTGGGGACTTGTGAGCAGGTTTTGGACAAGTTCCGGTGGGGACTTGTGAGCAGATTTGGACAGGTTTCGATGGGGACTTGTGAGCAGATTTGGACAGGTCCTAGCAGAGGACTTGTGAGCTGAGATTGATAGTTCTATCAGAGAACTTGAGGACAGAGGTACATTGGTTCTATCAGAGAACTTGAGGACAGATTTGGCAAGTCTTTGAGAAGGCTTGTGTGCAGAGGATTGATTTGTTCATAGAGTTGGACAGATCTGACAGACAGAGGAAGACTTGTACTAGACCGACTGATTGTGTTTGGTACAGGTAGCTGAGCTGCTATGGACGTGATCATAGAAGGCAGAGGTCTCTTAGGCTAAGCATTGAGGACAGGAGGTCTTCGGTGGAAAGGAGTTCCACGTGCTGGCAAGAGGTAGAGGCGATTGATCTTCGAGGGATCATTTCTGGAGCGAGAGGGAAGGTATCTCCTTTGAGCAGAGGCTCATAAATTCAGATCGGGGGAAGGTGTCTCCTTTGGGCCGAGGCTCATAAACATTGTAATTGGGAAGGTTTCCCAAAGAACTTTGAGATAACTTTTAGAGAAAAGTTTTGTGGACGTAGCCCAGGCTTTCTGGTGAACCACGTTAAAATTGGTGTCACTTTGTGGATGATATTGTGCATTGTTTTGATATTGCTTTGGGTATATTGCTTTACTATTTTGAAGTATAAAGGAAAAATTAAAAAGAGGTCTTATACTGTTCACCCCCCCTCTCAGTATAAGCTTGTGTTCTTCAAGAGGAAATAACCTCTATAAACAATAATGATACATGGGATATAGTAAAGCTACCCAAAGGAAAAAAATTGTTGGGTGTAAATGGGTCTACAAGACCAAGTACAATGCTGATGGAAGCATTGAGAGGCATAAGGCGAGACTAGTAGCAAAAGGTTTTACTCAAAAAATTGGCATTGACTATGAGGAAACCTTTGCTCCTGTTGCACGACAAGAAACAATCAGATCAGTTCTTTTCTTAGCAGCCCATAATGGATGGGATGTTCAACACATGGATGTGAAAAGTGCTTTTCTAAATGGATACTTTACAAGAGAGGTTTATGTTCAACAACCTCAAGGTTTTCAAGAAAAGGGAAAGGAGAACCTTGTTTACAAATTGAAGAAAGCACTTTATGGTCTCAAGCAAGCACCAAGAGCTTGGTACTCATGCATTGATGGCTATTTCAGTGAGTATGGATTTACGAGAAGCAAAAGTGAACCAAATTTTTACTACCTAAAGCATGGAGTAGACATTCTTATAGTTTTTTTGTATGTGGATGATCTAATATTTATGGGTAGTAACAATAAAATGAATATGGAGTTCAAAAACTCCATGATAAAACAATTCAAGATGAAATATATTGGTTTGATACGATACTTACTAGGGATGGAAGTGCATCAATAAAATAAAGGGATCTTCATATGTCAACACAAGTATGTTCGAGACATGATCAAGAAATTTTCCATGGAGTAGTTCAAATCAGTTACAACTCCAACTGGACATGGGATCCAATTGAGCAAGGACAATGGAGAATCAAAGGTTGAAATGACCACTTATAGAAGCATGGTTGGGAGTCTGATGTTTCTCACCAAAACAAGGCCTAATATTCAATATGTTGTTTCTCTAGTTTCAAGGTTTACGACTAGTCCATCTGAGCTGCATCTACAAGAAACTAAAAGAATATTAAGATATATAAAAGGTACATTGGATTTTGGAATCCATTACCAAAAATGTAATTATGTGAAATTAGTTGGCTTCAATGACAGTGATTTGGGCAGCAACATAGATGACAGGCAATCTACATCAGGAAATTTTTTCAATGTAGGATCAAGACTAATTACATGGAGTTCCAAGAAACAAACTGTTGTAGCATTGTCATTGACTGAGGCTAAGTATATAGCCAGAACACATGCTAGTACTCAAGCCCTGTGGTTGAGAAAAGTTCTTGAAGAGATTGGAGAAATTCAAAGTGGTCCAACTCGACTGTATTATGATAACATAAGTGCCATTAATTTGGCATACAATCCAATCCACCGTAGCATATCAAAGCATTTCGATATGAAGTATCACTTCATTTGAGATATGGTGGAACAGTAGATAGTTGAGCTTGAATATTGTAGCACTTTGGATAATATTGCAGACATCTTTGCCAAAGGTATAGCTAAAGCTCAATATATAAATTTGAGGGATTGTATAGTCAGTACTCTCAACTTTAAGGGGGAAAATTTTGGAAATTAAGCCAGTTAAAAGGAGTAAAAATTTATTTGCAATGGTAAGCTTTGGATCTTACCCTTTTACCTCCTTGGATAGCAGCTGACTGGGAAGGTAGTTTGACTTGGATGACAACTGACTAGGCAGATAGGATGGCATGGGCGGCAAGGTAGACAACACCAAATTCCCTTTCTCCTTTCCTCCCTATTCTTCTTCTTTTCCTAACTTTTCCTATATTCCCTAAGGTTGTTTAATCAACCACTATTTAAACTTTGTAATTCTTATGTTTCCAAGGTTGAGTATAATATTTCTGCATTTTCCTATTGCTCCTAATTCTCACGTGCCCACATGCATTATGATCAATTATAAATGCTTCAATTTTGAATGAACAAATGCCTTTGCTAATGTTTGTTTTTGATTGATTGATGAGCTCTTTTGACAACATTTGATAGATTTTTGGAGCCATGGGGTAGAAATTTTAGGAGCTTCATTCACAAGTGGTCTTACGACTACCACTATGAAAATTGGAATCCATGAGGTGTCTACATTCAGAGGCATTTTGAAGCCTATAAAATATTGATTTATTTTTGGGTTAGATTTTGATAAAGAAGAGAAAATTTGCTTGTTTTGTATATGTCCTAGCATAAGGACTTGAGATAATCTTTAGAAAAAAATTTCTTGGGTATTTGTTATATCCATGATTGGATGTTTGGTTATTTGACCATATGCAAGGTATATTTGGATGTGTTGGATGATTACCCCCTCAAGCGATGAATTGGTGATGGAAAAAAATGATGGTCGATGATGAGATGATTGATGAAGATGATCATGAAATTTGTAAAATTGGACATGCAAATGGGTGAAAATGATGATTGGGTAGAGTTGTGGATGCAATTATGGGCAAATGGTAGGTTTTGACGGTCGTGCGACAGGTTCACATAGATGGTGTGCAAACCGGTCGGTTCGTACGGCTGGCATGTGAACCTACGTGCGCAAAGTCTTTTAAAGGGAGTTTTTGTAGGTTGACATCATTTTGTGCATGATGAAAATGGTTGATAGGAGGAGAGAAAGGATATAGAATGAAGTGTTGTCGATGGGTGAAACAGATGGGACAAAATGATGAGTGCATCAGCAATCATGAGTTTAGGGACGGGAATGCCCAAGGTAGGTGTATCCTTCTCTCTTGATAACTGCGTTTGTGAGGAGGGGTTTAAAATTGAAATTTTTGTGTTAAATATCGTAAAACAAAGGCAGGGGTAGAAAATGGTTAAAATTTGTGCACAACATGTAAAAATAGCCAAATGGGTATCCAGATATGCTTTCTATTTTTGGATGTGAATTTTTGGCATGTGGGAAAGTGGGTAAAGGACATTATGTGAAAAATGGAATGAAATGTAAATGCATGTGAAAACCAATGTGTGGAAAGTTTTAATTGGCCAAATATGTATTTGAATCTAATTTTGCATGTGTGTTTTGACATCATTTTGACCACTTTGTGTTGCGTTCCTAGGTAGGATTTTGCCTTGTTTTTCATACTGTTTGACACGTATTTTGTCATTTTCTGCATGAGTGTTTAATACAGTCGGAATGTACATGCAATTCTACACACGACCATGTAATTTGTTTTTTGTTTCAGAGGTTCGCATGTGTGGGGTGCAAACCAATTTTTTGTTGTTTTTTTTTTGTATGTATGTGTGTGCATGTGGAATAGATACAATGAATTAGTAAGCATTTATATACAAAAAATAAAGGTTTTCCAAGCGATGGCAAAAAAATAATTAAAATTCATGCATTTATTTTACATTTCTATGTATATTGATTATGTATGAGGATGAAAATGGTCTAATATGTAATGCATGTGTGATGGGAGGTGAAGAAGATATTTACACACCATCACCTTCGATGGTGTAGGAAGTCCTTGGAGGATGAGTGGATGGTGGATGATGTGGAGTGGTTGAAGGAGGTGGGATTATATGGAGTATGGGTGATGTGCGAGGTTCATGTGAACCACACCTATATAGAGGCATTGTGTGAGAGGTGGGATTTAGATAGGAACACCTTTATTTTATCGATAGGGGAGATGACAGTGACCCTGGAGGATATCTATCGCATCTATCGATTGCCGATATATGGGATTACGGTGATGACGATGGAGGAGGTGTGCAAGAGCATTTTAGAGCAGATATTTGGGCAGCATTGGCAGTAGGTGGATGGGAGGAAGGGTGTGGATTACATGGCCTATTGGAGGAAGGAGTGGCTCTCCCTCCGTCATGCGATGGTGATGCTATTGATAGCGAGCCATGCATTATCAGATGCTTTAGGGGTTAAGTTCCCTTGGAATATGATGGGGATGGTTTATGATATCGCAGAGTAGGGTATTAGATATGCATGGGCACCCACCCTGTTGGCACAGGTATATTGAGAGCTGCATGGGGTGGTGAGGACTGATAGGATAGGGTTGAGTGTGATTCCCCTGCTATAGATATGGGTGTGGGAGCATTTGACCATATTGAGACTGATGCAATTACCTTATAAGGCACATTTACATGAGGGGGATGAGGTGCCTTATGTAATGAGGTGTAGGGCAGACAAGGAGAAGAATAAGAGGACCCATGCGGGTGAGATGATGTATCACCTAGAGGAGCTAGGATGACTAACTATGGATCATGTCAAGTGGAAGCCATGGCATGGAGGGCCTGAGTGCAGGGGTGGTCAAACCCACTTGTAGATATTTATAGGGTAGAGGGTGATACAGGACCACAACCCATAGTGCCACCTCTATATTTTATTCTTGATGAGCCTATTATTATACTAGATGTGGATAATGCAAGGACCATGCTATAGTATGATGTATGGTACTCTAGAAAGAGTTGGCATCTAGGTCAGTGTGTGGTGGACGAGTGGGCAGAGGTAGTGGGAGCTCTACCCTATGTAGGTCTACATAGAAGGGTGAGAGCAAGGTATCCAGTGTTGGGTGTGGAGGAGCAGGAAGGAGTGCTAGGTGTGGAGGAGTAGGAGGATGTGGGATCACCATAGGTAGGTGAGGAGGAGGAGGAGGAGTTAGATCAGCTGGTTAGGTAGGTGAAGCCACAATGTGATGACAAGGATAGGCTGGTGAGTGATAGTGGTTTAGTGCCATCAATTGAGGGTGGTGAGGGGTTGGGGGTTAGTATGGATGAGAGGTAAGACATTCCCTTGATGGATGTGGATGTAGATGATTGCTTGGTGAGGCTAGAGGTGCCTATGGTCGATACTAGTGAGTATGACTTTGGTGGAGATTTGACAATGGTTTTCAAGCTTGAGGGCAAGGTGGTGGCTTTGAGGAGGGAGGTGATGAGGCTAAGGGATATGCTATTTGATAGGGATACAGATTGGGTGATTGACCACTCAACCTTAGAGGAGAAGAGGAAAGATGTAGAGGTAGACCTGAGGGCCACCTTAGAGGAGCATGATGAGGTAAGGGTGGTTTGGCAACAAGTTATGGAGGAGAGAGATGATGCACGATGGGAGTGTGATAAGATGTGATCTATACGGGATGAGATGATTGAGGCTATTGATTAGGCACAATGGCTAGTGGATGAGGTGAGGGTAGAGATCAAGGATGTGAAGGCCAATAATATTACGAGGGTGGCTGAGCTAAAGAAGACTATGTGAGAGGTGTTAGCATCAAAGGCATAGATGGAGCAAGAGATTGATGTCTTGGGGGATGTAGTTTCATAGTTGGAGGTCTCACGAAGAGAGGTGGTGCAATTGAAAGTGGAAAATGAGAGTTTGTTGGCAACAAACATGAAGGATATGGGGAGGAGGATGAGGTGTGAGCGTGATTTGATGGTGAATGGATTGGATATCATAACGTACTTGGATTGCTTACCTCATCATAGGTGTAGTTGTAGCATAGCACACCATAAATTGGTAGGAGGGCTCAAGAGATAGTGGAGCACACCTAGAGGAGCTAGGATGACTAAATATGGATCATGTCAAGTGGAGGCCATGGCATGGAGGGCCTGAGTGGGGTGAGGATGTAGTGCACTTGGAATGCATTTGACATAGTTAGTGGTTGGTGGAGAAGTACACATCGTAGGTTGAGTAATTTCTATTTTATAATTTACAATGGTATTTTGGGTTAGTGCAGGGGTGGTCAAACCCACTTGTAGAGATTTATAGGGTAGAGGGTGATACAGGACCACAACCCATAGTGCCACCTCTAGATTTTATTCTTGATGAGCTTATTATTATACTAGATGTGGATACTGCAAGGACCATGCTATAGTATGATGTATGGTACTCTAGAAAGAGTTAGCATCTAGGTCAGGGTGTGGTGGACGAGTGGGTAGAGGTAGTGGGAGCTCTACCCTATGTAGGTCTACATAGAAGGGTGAGAGCAAGGTCTCCAGTGTTGGGTGTGGAGGAGCAGGAAGGAGTGCTAGGTGTGGAGGAGTAGGAGGATGTGGGATCACCATAGGTAGGTGAGGAGGAGGAGGAGGAGGAGGAGTTAGATCAGCTGGTTAGGTAGGTGAAGCCACAATGTGATAACAAGGATAGGCTGGTGAGTGATAGTGGCATAGTGCCATCAATTGAGGGTGGTGAGGGGTTGGGGGTTAGTATGGAGGAGAGGTAAGATATTCCCTTGATGGATGTGGATGTAGATGATTGCTTGGTGAGGCTAGAGGTGCCTATGGTCGACACTAGTGAGTATGAATTTGGTGGAGATTTGACAGTGGTTTTCAAGCCTGAGGGCAAGGTGGTGGCTTTGAGGAGGGAGGTGATGAGGCTAAGGGATATGCTATTTGATAGGGATATAGATTGGGTGATTAACCACTCAACCTTAGAGGAGAAGAGGAAAGATGTAGAGGTAGACCTGAGGGCCACCTTAGAGGAGCATGATGAGGTAAGGGTGGGTTGGCAACAAGTTATGGAGGAGATAGATGATGCACGACGGGAGTGTGATAAGATGTGATCTATACGGGATGAGATGATTGAGGCTATTGAGTAGGCACAATGGCTAGTGGATGAGGTGAGGGTAGAGATCGAGGATGTGAGGGCCAATCATATTACGAGGGTGGCTGAGCTAGATAAGACTATGTGAGAGGTGTTAGCATCAAAGGCATAGATGGAGCAAGATATTGATGTCTTGGGGGATGTATTTTCATAGTTGGAGGTCTCACGAAGAGAGGTGGTGCAATTGAAAGTGGAAAATGAGAGGTTGTTGGCTACAAACATGAAGGAGACAGGGATGAGGATGAGGTGTGAGCGTGAGTTGATGGTGAATGGATTGGATATCCTAACGTACTTGGATTGCTTACCTCATCATAGGTGTAGCTGTAGCATAGCACACCATCAATTGGTAGGAGGGCTCAAGAGATAGTGGCACCTATGATGTCACAGGAGCCATTGAGGATGAGGCCACTAATGTAGGTGGATAAGGCACAATTGGTGGGTACTAGAGAGGTGGAGTCATCATAGTAGGCAACTAGAGGAGGTCTAGCAGGTGAGGGGAGTGGTGAGACATCTATAGGGCAGTAGTCATGAGGGTACATGAGAGCGACAAGGGAGGATGGTCTGCATTTTTGCATGGTGGTATATGGACAGATATGTACATGATGAGCCATGTTTTGATAGTGGTGCATCAGCATGGATGCATAACACATTGTAGCCGTATGGCATTTTTGAGATGTATATGTACAATGATGTTATAGTTCTAGTATGAGGAGCCCACAAAGGGCTTCACATAGGTTATTTTATCCTGATGACGATAATTTTGAGAAATATATACATATGATATTCGATGGCACTTGTGTCTATTTACATTTTTGTGTTTTCTTCTTTTTGCTTATGGTAGTGTATGATTAGCGTAGATGTGGTAATAGATAATTAGATGTGAATGGAATAATGATATGCTTAAATACATATGAACTAAAGTGTGATGTGAGATGAAAAGTAAAATGGTATGTGTAAGATTAAATGATATAAACAATTTTCTTAGGGATAACATTTGCATCATTATGGTACTTAAATGATGTAATCCATTCTGTTATTCCAAGGAAGTGGGATATAATAAATTTTATTAGGAGATTCGAACACTACAGTTTGTAAAATCAATCCCATTAACTAACTGAGTGAAACTTCTCGAATCACTTGGAGGCTATCTTGGTAAACAAGACCTCTATCCTGGAGTTGTGTGTGGAAAGTGATGTTCATTTCACCATTCTAGAGGGGGGTGAGTTATAATTGCATGCCAACTTAGCATGTATGCTAGCTCATTTGTAAAGATTAGAGGACTACAGGGATTCAAGCGAGTGGGCTTTTCCTTTTGTTTTCTACCCCTTATATGATGTTTTTCTTGTGTGGTGCTCTTTTCTCTTGTCTTTCTCTTTTCTATTTTCCTTTTTTTGTGGGCGTTGGATTTTGTTTTTTGCCCTGTTTCCTATTTTTTTTTATAGCTTGTCATGTTTTCATCCCTCTAGTTTGAGAGAAATCGTGTGAATGATATAATGAGTAGAGTTATTTTTGCTAAGCATCAGCTGGCATGCAACGTAGTCAGCCCCTTTTCTAGAATGTTATTAGTGTGTAGGACATGCAGGTAAGTCCAGGAAGGAGAGCAAGGTAACCAAGGGAAGCCTAAAAGTATTTCTAAAATATTCCAACTTTTGATGGTGGTTGATTATGTAATTGTTTTTGGTTGAAGCAATCAAAACATGGCTTTAATCCTATCTCTTGAAAAGGGGTTTTGGACATCACTCTGGTATGCTAGCATGTGCATGTTTTAATTTCCATCACGTGGTACTTACAATAAATATATGTAGATGCCTACATGGATGCAAAAAGTGAGAATTTATGTACAATGTTGTCCCAGTGTTATGGACAATGGGATGGGGCATGAGGTGGAGTGATGTGAAAATGGAAAAATGAAATGAAGAAAATGGGAGAAGAAATGAAACTTATCAAAGGCATGTAGCCGCTCGAAGCGTGACCATACAACATTAAAGAGTAACTAGAAGAGAAGAAGATAAGAAATAAAAGAGAAGAAAATAAACCCATCAAAGGCATGTAGCCGCTCGAAGTGTGACCATACAACATTGACGAGTAACTAGAAGAAAATAAGGAGAAGAAAGGAATAAAGAGAAGGGAAAAATTAAAGGTATGTAGCCGCTCAAAGTGTGACCGTACAACATTCACTTATAGAAGAAGTAGATAAGGGAGGAAAGATATGGAGCAAGTAGATTTAAATATAAATGCAATTAAACTTAGTGTTGCAGAACGTAAAAAATGGTGATATTTTTTTTGTGCTTTCTGTTTTGTTTTGTTGTGTGTGTTTTTTATTTATTTATATACAAATATGTACAAGTGATGATGATCTGTAATGCCTACAACTAGACATAAAATGCTCACAGATGAATAATTTTAATGGGCTCAATTTTGGAAATACCTTCCAATGTGGCCAGATGATATGCCCCAAATCCAAATTTATGAGTAACCATATAAGGGCCTAGCTAATTCGATGCAAATTTGTCACGTAGATGGTGTGGTTGGCTAGTAATTTGTTGGTTTTCTTTGAGGACTAAGTCTCCAACTTGAAATTCATGTTGGTGCACCTTGGAATTGTAGGCACATCAAAGACGATCTTGATAAACTTGCATGTGTTCAATAGCATGAATGCGACATTCATCCAAAAAGGTCAATTGGTCAAGTCGGGCCTGACAGGTTGTATCATCATCAATGAATTCTTGCATTGAGACTCGTAAAGATGGAATTTTGAGCTCCAAGAGCATGATGGCCTCAATGCCATATACAAGGGAAAATTAGGTTGCCCTTATTAGGGTACAAATACTGGTACGATAGGCCCATAGTGCTAGTGGCATTTGATTGTGCCAATCACGGTGTGACTCTACAATGATTTTGTGAAGAATGATGCAAATGGTTTTGTTTGTAGCTTTTTCTTGGCCATTACCCTATGGGTAGTATGGAGTAGAGAAACTATGTTGGATGTTGAATTTGTCACATAGTGCATGAACATTCTTGTTTTTTAATGGAGTTACATTGTCTGTGATGATTTTGGATGGGATGCCAAAATGACAAATAATGTGTTGAGTGATGAAATCAACAATTTTGGGATCGGTCATTTGAACTAGAGGAATGGCCTTGACCCATTTCATAAAGTATTCAGCTGTAGTAATGATAAAATTATGATTTATAGATGAGGTCAATGTGATTTTGTCGATGATATCCAAGTCCCATTGTGAAAAGGGCCACATTGATTGGATAGGTTGTAGAGCCTGAGAAGGTAAGTGTGTGATATTGGCATGATGTTGGTATTTAACACACTTTTTGACATAGACACAACAGTCATGCTCCATCATGGGCCAGTAATAATCCATCTTTAGAATGCGTTTGGTGATAGCCATGCCATTGAAATGGCCACCACAAGTACCATCATGAGCCTCTTGAGTAATGCATTGGGCTTTGAAATACTGAATACAACACAATAAAATGCCATTATAACTTCGCTTGTATAGGATATCTCCTAGAAATGTATAGCGAATGGAACACAATTTAAAAACTCATTTGTGAGTATAATTTAGGTCAGGTGGGAGAATACTAAGCTTGATGTAGTCCTTGACTTGGGAAAACCATGGGTCATGCAGGGTGATGAGCACCAAAAATGCTCATTTTATATACACGGTTAAGAAGAATTATCACCGGTTCAATTAGCATATGAAATGTATTTTATATAACTTATGCATATAATTTATAGAAAATCTGGTATTATGCTTGATTGGTTTTTTTAGTGGGAAATGTGTATAAATGCAGGTATTGGTACTAATATGGTGTTTTCTAGTCTACATCCACTTGGACCCGACATACTTCTGCTTACAGAGACTAAGGCAAGAGAGTAGGTGCCTTCCTCTTCAAGGAAGGCACCCAATAGAAGTAGGCACCTTCCTACAACTGGAAGGTGTCCATGGAAGACGAGTGCATCCCTACAACCAGAAGGCACCAATGAAAGACGAGCGCCTCCCTGCAATCGGAAGGCACCAACAGAAGAAGAGTGCCTCCCTACAACCGAAAGGCACTGATAGAAAACGAGTGCCTCCCTACAATCGAAAGGCACCCACAGAAGATGAGCACCTCCCTACAACCGAAAGGTGACAACGAAAGACAAGCGCCTCCCTGCAACAGGAAGGTGCCAACGGAAGAATAGCGCCTCCCTACAACCGAAAGGCACCTCCATGCCTTCATACTTTACAAGATTTACCAAGTCAACTTTGACTAGTTGACCAAGGACTATGGAGGAGGTTGCATGTGAAGACAAAGGAGATCTATTTTAGTCATGCATTTATTAAATAGAATAAAGTGTTTGTTATTATTATCAACCGATTGGCCAGTTGACCTTGTAAAGCTCTTAAAGCATATTATTATTTTTAGGATGCATTAGTTTAGGATTTGTTGTTACGTACACCTAAGGATGTTTATAATATGGTGAACACGCATACTTTAAAATAGAATAATAAAATATGTGTAGAATAAATTGTAAATACATCACATCACGTGATTAAAATAGACCGATTTGTTATTGTAATGATATCTAGTTGCGCTTTATAAAAAGATGCAGGCCAGATGAACAGGGGGAGATCAGAGATCAATGATTAATTTTACACAGAACTTATTTTATTTTATTGTTTAATTAATTAAGAGTGTAGCTCCTCTTATTTGAGCAAGCTCTACGTAGCTAGCCGGGCGGACTATCTACAGGAGCTTGGGCCCACTCCCTACAGTAGTCCTCCCCTATTTAATTTGTGCATTTGCTTTCTGTAGATTAGTTTACTGCTTTATTTAATTTCAGTTGTGTGTGTTTATTTCCTCGCATTTTATTTCCAGAACTTTACTTTTTGTTTAAAAATTATTTATTTCATTTCCCGCACTTAGTTTATTTGGTTTTGCTGGAATCCAATTACACAAACCTCCCCACCAAACTAAATAAGGTACAACCAGATTTGTTCCCCAACACTGCAGGCATACACTATGCGTGACACTCATAAGTTTACGAACTTATCGAATTGATAATTTATGGAAGAGAAATGAATGTTTTTTGAGACATGAATTTCTGCTCACCATAGGGGAGCTTCGATGATATTGATGTCATCATCACGAGAAGGCAGATTGGTAGAAATTGTGCAATGGAAAAGGGTGTGGATAGACACATGTGTTGTGTCAGAAAGTTGATTTTATGGAATAAGAGGGCCTAGTGAGGCCATGGTATCGACAAAATTATTTTGTAGATCATGGAGTAGTGGTGATGTAATACCATTCAAATTGGTCCAATAAATCGTCAACTACCTATTTGTATTATTGCAAGACTGGGCAACGACATTGTTATTATCCCTTAATTTGATTCAAAATGAGGAGGGAGTCATAAAATATGTCCAGGCGATGAATGTGTATGGAAAGGGCTTGCTTTAGGTCAAGGATAAGAGCTTCATACTCAGCATTGTTATTGGTTCAAGGAAAGCCTAATTTGAAGGAAAATGGGAGAGGTTCCCCATGTGGTGTGAAAAACTATTCTTGCACCCCTAGTGTGTGTGCAACGAGAGCCATCAAAGAACAAGGTCAATTCAGTAGTGGATTTTAGCTCAACTGGATCTTTGACTTCACTTATATGAAATACTAAATCATCGGGAAGTTGGATAAGCAATGGCACATCACTGGGCAATGGAGCCTCAGCTAGTTGGTCAACAATGACTTGGCCTTTGATGGATTTTTGACTGATGAATTTGAGATCAAATTTTGTGAGGAGCATGATCCATTTGGTTGTTCGACTATTGTGGTAGCTCTTACCCATCATGTAGTGATTTGGGTTATCATGGGCAACTATGTACGTAGTATGATTGATCATGTAGTGTCATAAATTTTGGGTAGCAAAGATAACGACAAGGTAAAGTTTCTTCATGTAAGCATATCACATCTCATAATTAATCAATGTACGACTAATATAGTATACAAATTGCTCTTGGTCATGTTCATTCTTTTGATAAAGAAGCATTTCCAATGCGACATCAGTGGTATAAATGTATAGGTGGAAGGGGCATTCAGGATGGGTGGAATGAGGATGGGTGGAGATGTAAGATATGATTTGATGGTATCAAATGCAACTTGGAATTTACTATCCCATTTAAAGGGTACTCCCTTCTATAAAAGATGATTAAACAACTGACACTTATCTAAAATTTGGATTATGAATCACTGTATGGATTTAATTCTTCATTGTAAGTTGTGTAAATTCTTGAGTTTCGTAGGGGGAGGTATGTCAAGAATAGCTTGGACTTTGGCGGGATCAACTTTAATGCCTTGTTGTGAAACTATGAAACCCAATATTTTGCTAGTGGTGACACCAAAGATGCATTTCTTTGGGTTCAATAGAACGTTATGCTCTAAGAGGTGATCAAATATTTGACGTAGGTCTTCAATATGCTGACCACGAGTTTTGGATTTTGTGATAAGGTCATCAAAATAGTCTTCAATAGTTTTATGCATCATATAATGAAATATGTAGGTCATGGCGCGTTGATAGGTCACCCAAAATTTTTGAGGCTAAATGGCATAACCTTGTAACAAAAGGTCCCCCAAGAGGTCATGAAATAATTCTTGTGCAGGTTTGTTGGATTGACACGAATTTAATTATAACCTAAAAACCATCGATGAGTGACAGTATTTCGTGTTCAGTTATAGCATCAACCAAAGTGTCGATATTAGGGAGTGGAAAATTTTCCTTGGGATAAACTTTGTTAAGATCCCTAAAATTGATGCAAATGCGGATACCCCCTTTGGGTTTTCCGATGGGAACCATGTTTGAAACCCACTCAAGGTAATTGATAGGTACTATGAAATTGACATCAAGGATTTTATGTAACTCTTGCTTAACCATAAGCGTAATGGTGGGATGCATGCAACGCAACTTTTGTTAGACATATTTGGTAGTGTCATCCAAGACAAGATTGTGCACAACTAACGATGGGTCAAGGTCAAGAATATTAATATAGGACCATGTGAACAACTTAATGTAGTACAAGAAACTTGGTATAAATGGTATGCTCTTCTTTGGATAAAATGGTGGTGAGGTATATGATGTGAGGGTTTTTTGGATCATTGCCAATGTCAACTTCAATGGTATCCTCAACAAGCATATGAGAACCATCATAAAGTTGGGCAGATTTCAGAATGAGGTGGAGGTCGTCAATGGACTCAATAATATGGAATTCATCATCTAGATAAATATTTGTATGATTGATCCATGGTAGGTGAGGTGGGATGGTAGGTAATGGTGCATTTGTGGAATGCAGCATGTGTGGGGTTGCGATAAATTTAGCAGTGATGGGGGTTTCGAAGATATCATTGAGAATGATAAAATCAAAGATAGGGGGTGGGGTGTATGTGGGATGGTTTGTATATTGTAGTGAAGCGTACAAGTCAACAAAGATCATATTGAATGAAGTTCTAGATATAAGAGATGTAGGTTATGAAGGCTAGGATGAATTAGAGGAGGATAGAAATGAATCTGGAAAAGTTTTATTTCAACTGAGGTTTAACACCATGGGTGGTGATGGGGAATGATAATGTGGGATAGTAGGTGGTGACAAGTCTCAAATGGGGAAGAATGGAGTAGCCAGTGGTGGCGAAGAAGGAGGATATTTGGGTAAAGGTGGATAAACTATGAGGGGTGGATCGAGGGATAGAGAGGTGAAGTGATGAGCAAGGGTTTTGAATTCATGGGTAGAAAGAGGCTCATGTGGTAGATATGGTGGAAATGTGGATGGAATATCAATCATGGAATGCAGGGAATAACTATGTGTTGGAGGATTAAGTTCAAATTCCTCATCAGGCAAGAGGTTTATAGGATCGAGATTCAGGTTCTAAAATTCATGCTCAAGTGTACTTATTGGTAGGGGATGGTAACCAATGACTGATCGATCAGTAGGTTTATGTGGGGGAGGATGAATGTAGGCATGACACCCATTTTCATATTTTCCAAGGCCATAACCATGCCAGTTATACATACGTAAATAATGCCAAGCAAAATATGTATTGGACATGTGGTCAAGGTTACTGTATAATCGATTTTGTGGTGGTGGAGGTTCTAGAGGTTCTACAGATGAGTCAAGTCCTCCATACACAAATTTTGTGCAATTATCAGGAGGATATAATGGGACCACTACCCCAATAGTAAAGGGCATACCATGAAGATGGCCAAAGTCATGGGTGGATTGGATGTTGTATGGAAGGAACCGAGCATTGCTTATGTTATACTCACCAAGACTTGGTGTGGTCATGAGTATGGAGATATGAGGAGGGGATATAGGATCAGGTGGAGGGGAGGATCCTCTGGGTGGTGTAGGAGATAATGGAACTCATGTAGGTGGATTGGCGAGGGAAGTGGTGGAAGCAAAAATATCGTATTGAGCTAACTGGTCATCAAGTTGAGAGGTACACTATGTCCACTCATAGCATTCAACAGGTGTTCCAATGATTGGATGATTGGCATGGGTGAATTGAAATGTGGGGATGGAATCAGTGGTGGGTGAGCTAGAAATTACTTGCATTCATGTTGAGTGAGGTACAAAGAGATAGGTGGATGTAGGAGGCGTGGGAAGAATTGGTGGGTTGCGAGAGGAAGACAAAGTGGAAGGTGTAGCAAAAAATGTAAATGGAGGGAGTCATATAAAATTTGAGGAGGGTTGATGAGAAAATATAGGCGTTGGTTGTATGGAGGGAGGTTGAGGTGGATTTGAAGAAGTGGAGGCAATGTTTATTGGATCAGGTGGTGGAGGAGGAGATTGAGAAGTGGACGAATATGTGTTGTCAAGGGATCAACATGGAGTAGGAGCGAATTGAGTGGATGATAAGGGTGGACCAGGTGGAAGGGTGATGATATTGCAAAATTCGAATGGATCACCTTCAATAGGGATGCAGTGGACTAATCCATTATGAAAATATTTAATACAATGATGGAGCATGGAAGGGATGCATTGCATGTCCTGAATTCAAGGGCATCCCAATAGGATGCTATACTACATCTCACCTTCGATAACATGGAAGAGAGTGGAAATGGTTTTGGCACCTTTCTTGATGGGTAAGATAATAGTACCAAGGGTAGGATGCATGGAGCCATCAAAGGCTCGAAGGTCCATGGATGGAGTGGCAATATGGGAAGGGGAAAGGAGAAGGTGGTTCAATGTGGCAGTAGAAATAATACTAATGGATGAACTGTTATCGATGAGAATAACAGTTCATCCATGGAGGCTTGAATATGGAGGCTTGAATATGTAATGGGGGATCCACTCCCTTGCCTAAAACCTTTGTAATTTCATGGTCATAGAATTTTATAGAAGGTTGTAGGCATATCTAAATATTGCCAACGAATTTGGCAAAGGCATCTGTGTCATGGGTCTCAAGATCAAGAGAGTAAAGGATAGAATTAAGGGCTTCGTTATGAGGTTGGGATTTTTTTAGAAGATCATAAATGGATAACCTTGTAGGGGTGGTACAAAGTTGGTGATAAATTCAACCATGGATGGTGATGAAATTCCATGGAAGGGGTGGAGGAATTGGTGATGTGACGATTGAGGTTGTGGGAGGTGGTGGTTGAGAAGTGTAAGGTTTTTGGTCAGTGGCAGGGGGTGGATAGCATTGATTACAAATGGTGATATTGATCATACCCAAAAACCCCTATGGGGAAGGGCATCAATTGACATGATTAACCTGGTATCGATCAGTTTGAGGTGGATTACCCCATGCTCGGGTAATGGATTTTGATATATCCCCAAGTTTTAATTTTGTGATGTAAGGGGATTTGAGACCTAAATAGTGCCTTGATCAATAAGGTCTTGTACAACATGGTGAAATATGCAGTATGAAGCAATAGTGTGGCCATGTTTTCAATGAAAATCATAGAAGGCTTACAGATTGTAGTCCTACGGGAGAGGATGATTTGGTTCAATAGGTTGTACATTTAACAAAGTGATGAGACCTCCCTCAGTTAACCTACAAAATAGAGTGGGCATGGGCTCATATGAGGGTATCCAATTGCATGGATGGTGAGGTGGACATGGATTGCAACATTGGTATGGATTAGATTGAGGTGGAGGATTCCTAGTTGTGGATTGGGAAGAAGTGGGGGATTGGATTGGTATTTATTTTGAGGAGATCAAGGAGGAGTGGGTTGTGGAGCTTGTGTAGAGGTCACTTGCACCAACGGATATGGAGAACTAAGAATAATCTTATTGGTTTGAGGTGGTCATGTGGTAGGTGGTACATATGGAGGATGGTTGTAACAGTAATTGGTAGGGTAGGGTAGTTTCTAATGCAACATGATTTTTTTCGCATGGACCTTGATGTCCTTGATGAATTTGGCTTAGGAAATGACATCCTCAAATGTCTGACTCTGATGTATTTGTAGTGTTTAGTAGATTTGTTTATGACAACTCTTGGTAAAGAGTTTTATGAGCTCTTAAGGGGGGAGAGGAAAGGCTAAATCATGAATGACCAATCTCCATCGGGCGATAAAATCAGTAATAGGCTCTTCGTCCCACTGATGCAAAGCATATACATAAGATAATGTAAGCTTGGTCTTGGTGTTAATTGAGAAGTTTTGAACTAAGAATGACATTGAGAGGTGGGGTGAATCAGTGTGTATTAAAAATTTAATCTAACTATGAAATCAAATCAAAATAAGCAATCACGCACACATGCATCACATAACACCAAATTTATAGTGGAAACCCGATGTGGAAAAACCACTATGCCAATGGACTATTTGGACTCCCATACAAATCTAGCATCAAAAATATTTGATATTTACAATATTTTTGTAGCACCAAATGCAAGTAATGGCACCAACCAACCCGGACTTTAGCAGCACCAACTGCAAGGAGCACCGACCCGACAATTTTAAAAAGCTTTGATAAAAGTTTTAAATCTCATAAAAAGACCCTGAGTGGTCTAGCTCATAAATATTCTCCTATAAAATATTTTTTCTAACCTTTGCAATCTTCCTCAACTCTGCACATTGATTATCTCACACCTTGCACATTTTTTCAATCAAAATGCCAAAAAAAAAATTCTTCACAACATACATCGGCAGTCCTTTTTCAAAAAACCCACTTATCCTTTTTTATTTTAAAACATATATATGCTTCACATTAAAAAACACAGCTCTTTTTTTCAGTTATGCAAAAGTACCACTCAACCGTTATATTATTAGAAACTACCAAAATTGCCAAAAAGAGCTGACAAGGTTTTTTGTAACAATCATAAATTCCTCCTAAAATTTCCAAATGAGCTAAAAATCGAAACATATATTCTTGGGTAAACCTACTAACTTCATATTAAATTTAAGATTTTAACTCTTCACGGATTATTCATAGTACCTCCGACAAAGTGGCCTATGATGTTGATTTTACACCTGTCACATAAACTAGAAAAAGTTCTCCAGAGCTATTTTGCAATGCTCACCATTTCTTATTACGGACTCTTTTTGGGCTGAAATTTAAAAATTAAGCTCTCAGTATATCCCACTGCCTCCAATAAAATATTTGAGGTCCAATTCCTCATGGATTTCTTAATATTCCTCCCATAAAGTGACCTCTAACGTAGATTTTACACCTGTCACATAAAGCATGAAACTGACCAATAATGCACCGACAAAGCAACTGGCCATTACAACACTACAATCACACTTGCTAATGATAAATAAACCTCTAAAGAGTATCTTGGGTTATCCAACACATTCCATTGACGTTGTTGCAACTTTGATGAATTTTGCAACTTTGACAATTTTACTACTTTGACTTCCTGACGATTTTTGCAACTTTTGCAAATTTGCACGAACAACCTGTAACAACTTCACCTGAACATCAAAAATATCCGCATAATCATTGAAAAACATTATACATACTTCAAAAAACCTTTGAAAAATTATCCACTACATCAACCTGTCCATCTGAGTGTGTTGACAACAATGACAATATTGTCATTGCACCTTGCTCAATAATCTCCCCCTTTGGAATTGTTGGCAACACACGCACAATTTCCTGTAACTCTTCTCCCCCTTTGAAAAAAATACCAAAGGGTTGCTACAAACTCCCCCTAAGTCCATGCACAACATTCTCAAGAAAAAATTATTACACTTAGCAAGAACACAAACATGAGCAAAAAGATAAACAAAGACACAAATGCTCCCCCTAATAATGTGGTCCCGATAGCTAGTCAATGCTTGGGAAGTGTGACAACTCCAAAATTCTTGTGAAGGTACTCAAAGACTTCCTTGGGCAATGGTTTGGTGAAGATATTTGCTACTTGCTCTATTTTTGGAACAAAATCCAACTTAACCTCACCTTTTGTAACTTTCTCCAAAAAATGGTATCAGATAGCAATATGTTTTGTGCGAGAATGCATAACCGGACTCTTTGAAATATTGATTACACTTGTATTGTCACACATGATAAATATGGGCTCACTAAAATTTATTCCAAGATCCTTCAAAGTTTGTTTCATCCAAAGTACCTATGTACAGTATGATGTTGCAATGTACTCTACCTTTGTTGTGGATAATAAGACTGACTCCTCATTTTTGTTATGCCACACAACAATATTATCAATAATATAGAATGCACCTCCACTGGTACTCTTATTTTCATCTACACGTCCTGCCCAATCTACATCTAAATACACAATAAGGGTGAAGTCCTTACCTTTTGAATACCATAACCCATACTCCATAGTACCCTTGAGGTACCAAAAAATACTCTTCACTACTATCACATGAGTCTCCTTGGTACTAGCCTAAAATCATGCTAACATGCATACTGCCTGCAAAATGTTTGGTCTAGTAGCTATCAAGTACAGTAATATCCCAATCATGGATTTGTACATAGTTTGTTCAACATGTGGATATTTGTCATCCTTGCTCAACTTGCAACCTGTCGTCATGGGAGTGCTAACTGGCTTGCAATCCTCCATTGTGAAATTTTTAGCATCTCTTTCACAAATTTAATTTGAGAAATAAATATGCCCTTCTTTTGATTAACTTGCAATCTGAAAAAATACGAAAGTTCACCAATAATTGACATTTCAAACTCTTTTTGCATATTATTTGTTAAATATTTACACAACTCATATTTACTGCTGCCAAATATGATATCATCTACGTATACAACAACAAAAATATGATGACCATTTTCTATTTTGACATACAAATTACTATCCACCATACCTTTATTGAACCCTTGCTGAGTAAGATAATTGTCTAGCCTTGCATACCATGCCTGGGGTCCTTGTTTTAAGCCATATAATGCTTTCTTCAACTTGAAAACCAATTTGGGATCATAACCAAGCTGAAAACTATATGTCTGCTCAATATAAACCTATTCTTCAAGTTTCCCACTCAAAAATGCTGATTTCACATCCATTTGATAAAATTTGAAATTCTTGTAAACTGCTAAAGTAAGAAATATTCTAATTGCCTCTAGTCTGGCCATAGGTGCAAAGGTTTCCTCGAAGTCAATAGCTTCAACTTGCACATACCCTTTGCATACCAATATTGCTTTGTTCCTGACTACCTGTCCGTCTTCATTCAATTTGTTTTGAAAGACCCATTTAGTACCGATTACATTTTTATTTGCGGGTCTTGGTACTAACTCCCAAGTCTTGTTTTTCTCGATCTGATCTAATTCTTCTTTTATTACTTTTACCCAACTCTCATATTTTCTTTCTTTGGAAAAAATTTTGGGCTCAATTATGGATAGTAAATAGTAGTAACTTACTAATATTCTTCTTATTTGAACACCGACTATGGGATCTCCAATTATTTGCTCTCTAGGATGATCTTTCTGCCAGCTACTTGTTTTAAATTTCTTGTTTTCTTCCAATTCTGAATCACTTTTTGAATCCTATGATTCAATTATTGGTTTCTTTTTTGTTTCCTCTTCTTCATCTCCTTCAATGACCTCTTCATAAATTGTGTAGTTCTCTTCATAGCTAATTACTCGTTCCCTTCCTTCATCAACTTTAACATCGACACTTTCCATAATTTTTCTTAGCCTATTTTTGTAACATTTTTAAGCTTTACTTTTTGATGAATAACCAAGAAAAATACCTTCACCCACTCTAGCTTCAAAATTACCATGGTTTTCTTTAGTTATTTTGATGTAACACTTGCTACCAAAAAATTTAAAATATCTTGTTGTTGCCTTTTTACCAAACCACAACTCATAAGGAGTTTTGCTTTCATGCGTCCTCAACATGCACCTATTTTGGATGTATACTATAGTATGGACTGCCTCTTTCTAAAATCTATCTGCTACTTTGCTCTTAGTCAACATAGTCAGTGTCATTTCCTACACTATCCTGTTCTTTATTTCTACCACACCATTATGCTAAGGTGTCCTGGCTACTAAAATTTTTCTCCTGATGCCATATTTTTCACAATACTCTATGAAATCCTCTAAAACAAACTCTCCTCCTCTGTCTGACCTTAAATATTTAATCATTTTTTCTATTTGATTCTCAACTTGGTTTTTTAAAACCTTGAACATCTCAAAAGCTTATGATTTATGCTTCAAAAATGATATCCATGTCATCCTCGAATAGTCATCTATACATAACATGAAATATTTGTCACCGTTTATGCTTTACATTCTCATGGGTCCACATAAATCAGTATGTACTAGTTCCAAACATTTGCTTGTGTAGTAATATTTTGTTTTAAATGAGACTCTAGGTTGATTCCCTTTTGTCATGAAGTACAAATGCTATTTTATAGTTTACCAATGGTGGGAATATCTCTCACTGCTTTCTTTGAACTATTTTTTAATAGGTTGTCAAAACTTATATGACCAAGCCTCTTGTGCCACAACCAATTATCTTCTTCTTGTCCAATCAAGCAAGCTCCTTCTGAATTCTTTGAGAGAGTGTACAAGTTTCCATATGTCCTTGATCTAGCTGTTATCAACTTCCCACAATTTACCTTTTTGATTTTATAGCCTTGCTTCTTAAAGATCGCATCATGACCTCTGTCACAAATTTGACTTATGCTCAACAAGTTATGCTTCAGACCAACCACAAACAAGATTTCTTTTGACCTAATTTTTCCATCACTAATCTTAATTGAACCTCTTCCAACTATATTAGCTCCATCATTGTTTCTAAATTTCACTAAACCACCTTCATATTGCCCCAACTTCTCAAATTTATGTTTTTCACCTGTCATATGACTGGAGCATCCACTATTAAGTATCCATGGCGTGGATTTATTCTATGCTTTAAATGTTGTCTGTATGATCAAGGATTCCTTATCTTCCTTAGGTTGCTCTTTTTCTTTCCACTCTGGTTTGATTACAGTTTTGGGCTCTTGTTTTGGCTTTTTTATTTAGTAGCTTATGCAGATTTTTCGAAATTTTTTCTATTTTGTCTTATTCCATTTGGCTGAAATTTTCTTCCCTAAATTGATTTGATGCAAATGTACTTCTACAATTTCTTGCAATATGATCAAAGTTACGATAGTTATAACATTCTACTGTATAATCCATCAAAGGTGAAAAATCATTTCTACTAGTAAAATTCCTTGGTCCTGCATTATACTTACAATTTGAAATCTTATGTCCATAACCATTGCATTTAAGACAGTAACTAGAAAATGGATGATTGAGCTTGGGTGGTGGTGTTTTACATGTTGTAGGATCCATAAATCTTCTTCTTATTTGATGTGTGACATTGGTGAAACCATCATTGGCAATTCTCCTTTCATACCTTGCATTTTTGCTTTCCTTTGCATGATTCATTTTTGCTTGATTAACCTATTTATTTTCTTCATTCTTTGTGGATTCTTCACTTGTGGCCTTTGATCCATTTGATGATTCTCCTTCATCAAAACCCAAACCAAATTTTATGCTTGTAGTCTTCTGGTTCTTTATGATCTTATCCATATTCATAGAACTATCTCCACGTTTGTGATAAAATCTAATTTTCTAATTCATATCTTCTAGCTGCATCCTTAAACCAACAATCTCTTCTTCTAACTTGCTACAATAATCTATTTTCATGGTTATTTGCACTTCGATATATTTAGAGATATTCTTGGATTATTCTATCTGCACTTTCAAACTTGTTATGATTTCATTTGCATCCTCAAGATTTCTTGAAATTTTCTTATTCCTTTTTCTTTTTGCATTCAATTCATCCAGAGTTGCAATTAGTTCCTCTTCCAAATTCACTTCTGCATCAATTTCTTCTTCATCACATTTTTATTATTTTTTTGGTTTTTCTTCTTCGAATGCCATGAAAATTGCTTCACATGTTTCTTTTTTAGAATCCTCATTGGAGTTGTCTTCTGATGAACTGACCTTCTTGGAGATGAAACTTTTCTTCTTGAAGTTGCCTTTTCTGAAATTTGATTTTTTTTGCTAATCACTTCTTTCTTCGTGCAATCCTTCATCACTTTTGTTCTTCTCATTAAGTGGATATTTAGCTGTGAAATACCCAATACCTCCACAATTAGAACATTTAAACGGTAACTTTCCTCTGTATTTTCTTTTTCCCCTTTTTAGTTTTCAAACAAAGTTTTCTTCCATTTCATCTGATGTCTCTTCTTCCTCGGATTCTTGTTTTGATTTCATATTTTTTTGGGCTTTAAAATTAGCTTCTCTATATGTGGGTTTAGATTTTCCTATTCTCATATCATTTGCAGTCAAAGAACCATGCATCTCATCCATACTAAAAGAATTCAGATCTATAGCTTCTTCTATAGCTAAAACTTTAGAACCAAATCTTTGGGGAAGGGACCTTAATACCTTTTTCATGATGACAGAATATTTGATTTCCTCACTGAGTCCTCTAATCACATTAATGACTTCATAAACTCTCAGAATATATGCCTCTATATTCTCATCCTCATTTATATTTAATCCTTTGAAATGATCTCAATGTGTTTGTAACTTGGCCTCCTTGATCTTAACGTCTCCTTCATGAATGCTCTTTAGTTTGTCCCATATTTACTTTACCATTTTACAACCCATAATCTTTACCAGTTTGTTGTCCACTAATCCACACATGATAGCATTATTTGTTTTTTAGTAATTCTAAAATAGTTTCTTACCAACAACATCGGTTGGAGAAGTGGTGGGTATTGTGTATCCACTATTTACTGAATTTCAAATATCGTATCCCAAAGCACAAATATATGTCTGCATCCTAAGTCTCCAAAATGTGTAATTATTTTTGTCAAACAATGGTGCTTTGTTTGATGAGAAGCCTTCACCACCTACCATTGTGTCACTTCCAAGATCACCCTATTCGGTTAAGCATGTTTAGGAACTTGGATCTGATACCAATTGTTAAACTAAGTGTGACACTGATAGGGGGAGTGAATCAGTGTTTATTAAAAATTTAATCTAACTACGAAATCAAATCAAAACAAGCAATCACACACATGCATCACATAACACCAAATTTATAATGGAAATCCAATGTGGGAAAACCACTATGCCAATGGACTGTTTGGACTCCCATTTCAAATACGACCTTGAAAATTTTTGGTCTTTACAATATTTTTGTAGCACCAACTACAGGGAATGGCACCAACCAACCTGAACTTTAGCAACACCAACTGCAAGGAGCACCGACCCCTGTTGCCAAGAACCAACCTGATAAATTTAAAAAGCTCTGATAAAATTTTTAAATCTCATCAAAATACCCTGATTGGTCTAGCTCACAAATATTCTCCTATAAAATATTATTTCTAACCTTTTCAATCTTCTCAACTCTACACATTGATTATCTCACACCTTGCACATTTTTTCAATCAAAATGCCAAAGAAAAAAATTCTTCACATCATGCACCAACCGTACGTTCTCCAAAAAACCCACTTCTCCATTTTATTTTAAAACATATATATTATTCACATTAAAAAATTTAGATCTTTTTTTTCAATTACACAAAAGTACCACTCAATCGTTATATTCTTAGAAACTGTCAAAATTACCAAAAAGAGTTGACATGGCTTTTTGTAATAGTCATAACTTCCTTCTCAAATTTCCAAATGGGCCAAAAATTGAAACATATATTCTTTTATAAATGGAATACCTTCAATTTAAATTTCATATTTTAACACTTCATGTATTATTCATAGTACCTCCGATAAATTGGCCTCTGACACTGATTTTACTCCTATCACATAAACTGGAAAAGTGCTCCAAAGCCATTTTGCAATGCTCACCGTTTCTTCTTTCGGACTCTGTTTGGGCTGAAATTTAAAAATTAATCTATAAGTATATACTACTACCTCCAGTAAAATATTGAGGTCCAATTCCTCACATATTTCTTAATATTCCTCCCGCAAAGTGATTTCCAACGCAGATTTTACACCTGTCACATAAAACATAAAATTGACCAACAATGCATCGACGAAGCAACCGGTCTTTCCAACACTGCAACCACACTTTCTAATGATAAAATAAACCTCCAAATAGTATCTTGGGCTGTCCAACATATTCCATTAATGTTGTTGCAACTTTGACGATTTTTGCAACTTTGACAATTTTGCTACTTTGACAACTTCCTAACAATTTTTGCAACTTTTGCAAATTTGCATGAACAACCTGTAACAACTTCACCCGAACATCAAAAACATCCTCATAAGAATTGAACACCATTGTACATACTCCAAAAAACCTCTGAAAAATTTTCCACTACATAAACCTGACCATCTGAGTGTGTTGACAACAATGACAATATTGTCGTTGCACCTTGCTCAACAAGAAGTGCTCTAGAAATAGATTGGCCAATTGTTATAAAGTGAATAAACTGTGGTGAGGTAAATTATTGTACCAATATAATGCTTGTACCCTAAGTGAAAGTGGAAATTTGTGAAGCATAAGGGGGTCACTACCATGCAATTGGTAACAAGCAAAGCGATAATTATTAAGGTGCTCTCTAGGATCTTCCTTGCTTTTAAATTTTTTAAATTTAGGGATCTTAAATATGTAAGGATATGGATGGATAGGAATAGATGGGTGAATTGGTTCATTGCACAACTCATCATATGTGGGTTTTTTAGTCCCATAACCAGTTGTGCATAAATCCAATGTATGAAGTTGCTCATGTATTGCTTAAAATTCACTAGAGAGAATCATAGTAGTATTAGGTGGAGCCAAAAATGGAGGTGATGATGTGGGTGCAAGTAATGGTTGTGATGGAAGTTGTAAATAATCCATATGTGGTGTATACTACAACTATTTTTCCTTCGACATATGATAGTAAGCAACCTGATGTGGGTTAGGTGCTGACATGGTCTGATATTGTGGAATAGGAACCTAATATGGATGGGGTGAGATGTATGAAGAATGGTAGGTGGGTGGTTGTTATTGTTGATCATAATACCTGAGGATCTACTAGGTAGGAATAGGCATCTGCTACTACTACACATATGGATAGGTTGGTTGCACCTAGGTAGTAGTGGTAGAGGACCATGTGGGTGGTCAGGTAAAGAGAGCAGGTGGTGTAGAAATTGAAGGTAGAAGGGATGCCAATGTAGTGAAAGTGGACTGGTGTGAATATGGAGGTGGAACAGATGAGGATGAAGGGGTTATGGTGGGGATGGCTATAATGGACTCAGACTAAACTGAATACCGAGGGGGATGACCTTGATAAGTGGGGTTCAATGACAGTGGGAAAAATGAAGGTGGGGGCGGTAAGTGAAATGATGATGAGGGAATCGATGGAGGTCCATAGGATGAGAATTGCGGGTAGTTGGTTGGAGGATAGGAAGTGAACTATGGTGTGATAGGAGGTGGTTGCAAGGATAAAAATTCCTTATATGGATGAATTTGCATCGAAGTATGGGATATATCAGGTGATGTCAGCTAGTAGTACTAATATGGGTGTGAATAGTATTGTGGTGGGAGTGAGGAAGGTAGTTGGGATGAAGTTTGATGACTCGATAAATATTACTAAGATGGTGGGATTTGGGATGAAGATACGATAGAAGGATCCATGGATTAAGGAGGTGTGGATATCATACCAATTGTCTAGATAGTGGTAACAACATCAGGAATGATTTAAGAAACAACTGGACTAGAATCATCTCCCAAAAGTGGATGGGAAGAATTCTCAAGGAATGGATGGGTAGCAGATGGTGAAGCGGGTGGGGTGAACTCATTCACCACCATAACTAGTATGGGGGGGCAAATAGGGGTGTAAATAACATACTGGTAGTATGTTGATGGGGGATTGGGTGAGGAAATATCTTCCAAAGGAGGGGTCTCCTTGAAGGTCTCATCCAAGAGGTGAGATGAGGTGGAAGATGCCATGTGGGATGTGGGACTAGTAGTAGGGGCAAAATGCCCAATCAACAGGTTAGGAGGACATATAGTAGTAACTCAGTCAGACTCAAAAGATGCATCAATGGTATGAGAACTAGAAGCACCTATCATCATGATAGTCCACTGAGCAACATTAGTGGCATGATGAAGGGCTTCATGCGTCTGACTCCACGTAACTAGCATGATGATGTGTGCAAAAGGTATGTTAACAGTCATCAAATGTGAAATTAGAACTTAGGAAATATCAGTAATTGACTTGGAAACTATCTATTTTGAAAAATACAGGTTCACACGGGTGGGGTGCGAACCACTCAAGATGAAAAACATATGATAGATATGTGTTGTATAATGTGTCTGTGTCCTGTGTGTGCAATCTGGAACCTAAAAAATAAGTTCACACTCTAGGGGTGCAGACCAAATGGTTTGCACTTCAGGGGTGCGGACCACCCAAAACTATGATAGAGAGTGGATTTTATGTTGTGTATACCCTCTATGTGCTATGGAGACTTGTGAAATGCAGTTTTGTAGTCTGGTAGCTATATTTTCACACAAAATTATGCAAAATAAGTCTAAATATAGGGGAATCACACTGTGGCATGCAAATCTCCTAAAAATAGACTATGCAGTGTAAAGTGCAATAGTGTAAATGTGGAAAAATTGGTAAGTGTGTTATAGCACGTTTGTTATGTTTTTGTAACCATATTTCGAGACTCAACAATAAGAAAATGTTCTTTCTTTTTTATTTTCATGTGTTTTGATGAAAGTATGTATCCGTCCTAAGAACAAATAAAGGTAGTGGGTGAACTTCTATTTTGAATCATGAATGTCGTAGCATAGAACCTTTTGCAATGCCCAAAAGCACACAAATTAGAACTATGTCTCCAACAGGCGAATGACAACCTAGATGTATAAGGTACAGTAAAATGATATCCAAAGGGGGGAGATGTCGTGCTGTCAACGTGGTGTTACCAGCATACCCATACTTTATCTTAACCGTCGTGTTTAAAGCATCCATAGTAGCGATCATTTGTGCCCACTAATTATTTGAAAAGCCCTATGGTAAAGGGGCTTTCTAAAACTACCCACTCTAAAGGTACATTCCAGTGATGAATTATGGATAACCAACACTCAAAGTGGGAAGGACCGATCAAGTATTAATGTCAGAATGATCCACCTAGGGGGATACTAAGGTGACTAATCTAGAGGTGAGCCAGTGGAGGGTAAGACTCCAACCTCACTAAAATTTGGTGGTGAATTGGTGATGAAATCCAATCTGAGATTGAGATGAAACCTAGTGTCTTACACCATTTGTGGTGATTTTTTATGCAATACTATTTTAGAAGCAAATCTAGTTTAAATGCCTTTTTGAAATAAACTATGATATGATGCTTTTTCAAAGCAAATCTCTTTACTTGGTTGTGTTGCAAAAACAAATTTAAGCTATTTATTTTCAAAATGGAAATCTAATTAGGTGGTTTGCACAAAAATAAAGTTACACTATTGATTTTAAAAAAGGAAATATAATTAATTTCTTTTAAAGGGAAATGACTTGGAAAGAGATTTCTGAAATTAGAAGCTACACTAGAAAACAACTAAAAATTCTAGCTAAAGCAAATAGGAATATGTGATGCTTGTGGAATTTGTAGCTCAATGTGAAATATTAGCTTCAAAATAGAGAATAATTAAATAATTTTACACAAAACCTATGTCCAGGTGAGTGCAAATGTCTCCAATGTGGCCTCTAGTCTAAGATTGTGTAGATTTTAGAGGTCCACACTCCTTTGGTATTAACCTATCTTCTTCTTAGGAGTTCGCACTCCTAAGGTTCAAATCAGTATTTGAAGACTTATTTGATTGGTTTTGGGGTCCAGGTGATGATTTTGATGTCCCTAGAGTGTTTTGAGCATAGGTACCTACATAAAAAGTTTTAAAAACCCAATTTAAGTGTATAAAGATGACCAAAACATGCAAATATTTTGCAAATACCTATGATGAATAAATGATAGAAGGTAAATTATCTATTTATTTGGTTTTGAAAGATACAAGGATGCTTTAACATTGCATATGTCATGGCAAGAGACAATTTGTGATCTAGGTATAGGGGCATGCAATCCTCAAGAACATGAGGCTCTTAACCTCCCCTAACTTACCTTGTCATTGGTTGTGTGTGTCTAAACTAATACATAGGTATCAAGTATCAAGTTTGAGGTAGATTGAGGAATTCACACACCCAAGTGTGTGCTCACTACTCTCTTTGTAAGCTCATCGATGCACCAGTGAAACTTTTGTGGTTTGGTCTGAGGTGTCTTTTAGGGTATTTTTGGTTTGTGGTGTTCTTCAAAGATGACAACTACCTGCAATAAAAAATAGACCATAATTTTTTGCTAGAATACGATTAAGCTTATGCTTGGTGGGGGTCCTACTGGGCATGCCAAAATGAAACTACCAAAAATATACTAAGACATTCATTCAATATCAAAGAATCTACTGTATTTGTATTGATAATCATAAAGGGGTTATAAGAAACTTTATCCTTTTACAATATTGCCTTGAAGGCTACAATGGGGTCTTCCCTTAGGAAGCTCTCTCATATGTGATACAAAGATAGCAAGATTCATCTTCTTGGGTTCCTTGATGTAGGTGGGCTTCTTGATCATGAGCCATCGCTTGTTGGAGATATTTCCTTATGCTTTGTTAGACCTGTGAAACCTACAAAATCCTATTAGTGCATTGGGGGGTTTACCTCAGTCAAACCCCATAGTTATGAAGACAAAAAACTCATAAAAAGTACTCAAAACATGAAATAAATTGCTAAAAACAACATAAAATAACAAAGTAGCCTATTCTTACCTATCCGAGTGATTCTGGTGCCTATTGCAAAGGTTTGCACTCCTAGGGTGCAAACTGGGTGGTTCACACATGTGAGGTGTGAACTGGTCCTTTTTTTATCATATTGTTTAGGTAGCTTCTCTAGATGCTCAAGATTGGTTGTTTTCTTGGAATTTGTCCGGTTCGATCTTTTGAAAGTGCACTCTTGGCAAGATTCTCAACCTATCTCATTCACCAAATAGTATTGTGAAGGAAACAAATTGATTGTGATGCTCATATGATGGTTGTGTGATGGATGTAATGGTAGTAGTGATTTCAACAGAGTTTTGGTATGCAAAAGTGTGTTTTTACTAAAAGGTGAAAATGGCCTTCTATTTATAGAGTGGGCCAAGGTGAGAGAAAGGGGATGAGGTGTCCCTTGTGAGGTGGCAGTGGTGAGGTGTCCACCAAAGAGGTGTCCTCTAAGGTGTCCCGGGTCATAATTAAGGTTGGGTGAGAGAATACCTCACCCATCCAAAAGTAATGATGATTTAGCATAAATATCAATTTATCATTAATACTTAGCTTTATTGAAATATCTTAGGATTAAAAAATGATTTTTGTGTGCAAAAGTCTCCTGGAAGATGGTTAGGTAGTCCGAATCCCCAAAACTTAGAGATCAAATTCTTGGACTATGGAGCTAATCTCCATCGAGGATATATATTCTTGACTGGCTATGGAGTACACTCATATGTGGTAACACATATCTCTTGAAGAGACCTCTGATCGCACACAAGGACAATCTAGCTTCTTAGTCTCCTCCATGACATGTTTTATCTCAATTTACTCAATATGAGTTAATGAACTCACTTGCACACACATTGGTTCTTGATTGTCTCGATTCATTACCATACTCATGATTTGGTAAATGAATTCACTGCACACACATTTGGTCTTAGAGAAATTAGGTAGTATATAGTGAGTTTTTCAGATATCACTAGTAGGTCCGAGTCTGTAAAATAATTTGTTTTTCATATCAACATCCATATCATTACATGAGTCTTACATTTCACATGCCACCATTTTGGTGCCCTTGATTAAACAACAATGCTATAAATGGTCAAGTAAAATCTAAACTATGAATTATAATTAGAGCATTAATTCATTTGCATTCATACACATTATCATTGTATTATCATCCATCATACATATACACATGCATTCAAAAAAAAACATCCACATAAAAGCATAACACAAAAACAAATACCATATATATATATATATATATATATATATATATATATATATATATATATATATATATATATATTATATATTTTCATATGCAAATATTACTAGAAATTTATATACAACAACACAACTTGGGGGTGTTCAAGGTATCACACCTTTCCCCAATCAAACAAACAAGCACACAACTTGGGGCATTCAAGGTATCACACCATCCCCACCAATTCACAAAATAACTCAATCACTCAATCACATTCACATCATCAACAATTCAATTTCTAGGTTCAAAAGGTTGCATCCTTTTGTCAAAGGTTGAGCCCTTTGCCTTGCAAACACACATCAAAGTCAAAAATCTCCAAAGGGCCTAACCCCTTTGGTCACATTTCAATTCAAAAGGCTCCAAAGGAACCAAACTCCTTTGGTCACAATCACATCACATCATCAAAAAGTCAAAAATTGAACTCCTTTCATCTCTTTACCTCACAAACACACATCAAAGTCAAAAATCTCTAAAGGGCCTAAACCTCTTTGGTCACATTTCAATTCAAAAATCTCCAAAGGAACCAAAATCCTTTGGTCATAAACACATCACATCATCAACAAGTCAATTTATAGGTTCAAAAGGTTGCATCCTTTTGTCAAATATTTATCCCTTTGCCTCACATACACATAAAATTTAAAAGGCTCCACATGAACCAAACTTCTTTGGTCACAATCACATCACATCATCAACAAGTCAATTGATAGGTTCAAAAGGTTGCATATTTTTGTCAAAGGTTGATCCCTTTTCCTCTCATACACACATCAAATTTAAAAGGCTCCAAAGGAACCAAACAACTCAATCACTCAACCACATCACATCATCAACAAGTCAATTGCTAGGTTAAAAATGTTGCATCCTTTTATCAAAGGTTGAGCCCTTTGCCTTGCATACACACATCAAATACAAAATTCTCTAAAGGAACCCAACTCCTTTTGTCATATACACATTACATCATCAAAAAGTAGGTTTATGCATAGTTGTGAATATTCACAAATTGGGTGAATATTAGGATTTCAAAATTGGAAATTGGCGAATATGAGGGTCCTCGACGTCAGCCCATTCACCTAAAATTTTTATGACCAATCATTTCTTAGGGTCAATTCACCACAAATATATATCCAAACATAGGCATATTTGTACTCATTTCAAAGCTCTTATCGAGCTTGATCTAATGGTAGTATTTTAATGAAATTATAAGGTGATTTAATAGGTCAAAATTATACCCAAATATGACCTTAATTTTTAGGGCTTCAAATGAACCAAATTTTTGTGCGAAGATGATTGATTTGATTTACTTAGGATTTGATAAATTACGAAACAGGAATTGTATTATTCAGATGAGTTTAAATAATACATCAGTAGCCGGGAATAGCACACCGGCGGAACTGAATAACCAGAACTGTTACATGGTTGTAACAGTGAGCTAATTAATCAAATATAGACAAAATACATTAGTTACGCTAACAT
Organism: Wollemia nobilis; assembly: GCA_028583015.1. Classification (NCBI taxonomy): domain Eukaryota; kingdom Viridiplantae; phylum Streptophyta; class Pinopsida; order Araucariales; family Araucariaceae; genus Wollemia; species Wollemia nobilis. Next base: position 1,619,587 of record JAQPPZ010016509.1, on the reverse strand, counting down.
CCCCCTTTATTACATTATTTGGGTAATGTAATAACTAATAGCTATACTAACATCCCCTTACATCATTTTGCAATACAAAGTGAGCTGCGAAACAATTCAAATTTGACACGTCCAAGTGCCTTAGTGAAAATGTCTGCAACTTGAGCATCGATGGGAATGTACTGAAGCTGAATTCGATGCTTTGGAACTTCATCTCGAATGAAATGACATTGTGTTTCAATGTGCTTTGTTCTTTCATTATGTACTGGATTCTTGATGAGGTTCAGAACACCCTGATTTTTGCAAAACAAGTGTATTGGAGATTTTTATGGATGGCCCATACTTGTCAGAATGTGACGTAACCATATCACTTCGCACACAGCTTCATGTGCGGTGTGATATTCTACCTCTGTTGATGAAATAGCAACCACTTGTTGCTTCTTGCTGTGCCAAGAGACAGGACTGGATCCCAGATGAAAAATGTATCCAGAAGTTGACTTACGATCATCAAATGATCCGACATAGTCGGAGTCCGTGTATCCTTGCAAGAAGAATTTGTTGTTCCTATTGTATTCTAGGCCATATTCCATAGTACCACGGACATAGTGAAGAACACGTTTTTCTACTTTCCAATGAGTGGTCTTAGGCTCCTGCATGAACCTCGAAAGATAGTTGACAGAAAATACGAGATCTGGCCTAGTATTGGTCAGATATATGAGACTCCCAATCAACTATCGATAGAGAGTACCATCTACCTGAGGTGAGTCATCATATCGCGATAACTAAAGTCCATTCTCCATTGGAGTTGCCATTGGCTTGCAATCAGTCATGCGATATTTTTCCAAGCAATGTCTTGGCATATTTTTTCTGAGACACTTTGATGGAGTGCTCCTTTTGGCTGAATTCCGGACCAAGACAAGAATGGAGAAGTCCAAGATCCGTCATCTGAAAAGATTTGCACAAGTTTCTTTTGACAGTATAGATCATAGTTTCTAAACTCCCTGTAATGAGCAGATCATCCAAATAGAGTACAAGCAACACTATCTCAGAATCCTGTTTCTTGAAATAGAGGTTTGCATCTGACGGACATATCTTAAATCCATGCTGCATAAGGTGATTGTCCTTTTTTATATACCAAGCTCGAGGAGCTTGTTTCAGACCATACAAGGATTTGACCAATTTGCAAACTTTCTGCTCTTGGCCTTCTGCTTCAAATCCTTCTGGCTTAGTCATATAGACTTCTTCTTGGAGATCACCATTTAGAAAGGCACTTTTGACATCCATCTGGTGAAATTTCCATCCATATTGTGTTGCCATAGCACACATAACCTGAATTGTGGTCATTCGAGCAGTAGGTGCAAAAGTTTCCTCATAGTCAATGCCTTCCTTTTGAGCATAGCCCTTTGCAACAAGACGGGCCTTATGCTTATCAATTGTTCCATCTGCCTTGTACTTGACTTTATATACCCATTTGCAGCAAATGGGCTTCTTTCCATGCGGCAAATCAACAAGCTTCCAAGTTTTATTCTTCATCAAAGACTCATACTCTATATCCATAGCGGCCTTCCATTGAGGCTCACTAAGAGCATCTTGCACTGATGCAGGTTCAAGACCATCTATGGTAGACATGAACGCCCCGTCATCATCAATATCCATATCCTCTACTTCTGTACTTGGAGTTACAGAAAGTTCCTCAAAATATTGACAAAGATCATCAACCTCACCAGTTTCTTTGGCTTCTTTTTCCTTTTGAGCCATACTACGTGTACGAGGTCTATCCAAATTCAAATTGGGAGGAGTGGATAAATTTGTGTCTCTGATTGTATTTTTACACCATTTAGGATTCTTCTTCGGTGGAGTTGAAGAAGATGTAGAAGGACCTCCTGTCTGTGTTGACGAAGGAATCTTCTCTTCCTTAGATTCCACAATATCTTGGTGTACTTTAGATGTGCTCTGTGATGTGAAAGCTTCATCAAAGACAACATCTCTACTGATATGAATTTTCTTGGTCAAAGGATCTATCAACCGATATCCTTTAGAGTGCTCAGAATAACCAAGAAAAATACATCTCAGTGTTTTCTCATCTAGCTTCTTCCTTTTCTCTTTCGGTATGTGCATGAAAGCGTGACACCCAAAAATACGTAGATGAGATATGGAGGGTTTTCGACCACTCCATGCTTCCTATGAAGTCATTCCTTTTAGGGCCTTTGTGGGTGCCCTATTCAACAGATACACTATAGTGGTGATAGCTTCTGCCCAATATTGTTGCCCAAGAGTAGCTCCTGTGAGCATACAACGAACCATTTCCATGATAGAACTGTTCCTTCTCTCAGCAACTCCATTTTGCTGAGGAGTATAGGCAGTTGTTAACTGTCTCTTGATTCCATGCTTATCTAGGAATATAGAAAATTCATTAGAGGTAAACTCTCCCCCTCGATCTAAGCGGAGGGTTTTAATAAAAGCTCCTGACTCCTTCTCGACGAATTTCTTGAACTGCTGGAAGAATGCGAAAGCTTCAGATTTTAGTTGGAGAAAGAAAACCCACATCTTTCATGAGTAGTCATCTACAAATAACTAAAAGTACCTCTTCCCTCCACAACTGTTGGGTGTGAAAGGACCGCACAGATCGGTGTGAATTAACTCCAGAGGTTTTCGTGCTCTTGTTGAGCTCTTCTCAAATGGTACTCTATGCTGCTTTCTCGCTAGCGGTCGAGCACACCGGCAATATGGCGTAAAGGGAAGGAAGACCCTTTACCATCTCATACTTACCGAGCTTAAGTAAGTAGCCGAACTAAGATGCCCATATCTCTCGTGCCATAGGGAAGTTGCCTCCTTGGTAGAGACAGTCATGGCAACATGTGGAGTAGAGATAGCATCTAGTGCAAATAAGTCGTGCTTATATGAATCTGTTGCAATCTGTTTACCCTTCCTGGTAATAGTACAACACTTATTTCCATTCTCAACATGAAAGTTGACAACCATATTTCTGTCCAGGATTTGTGTGACTAACAGCAAATTGTTAGCCAATCCTGAAACAGAGGACTTTGTCAATCTGACGCTTGCCATTAGGAAGAGTGACTGAAACTGTACCCTCTCCTTGAACCCTGTAGGTTTTATCATCAGTAATTGTGACAGGTTTGCCCTCTTTGGCCACAAATGATTCAAACCATGATCTATCGCCAGTCATATGTTTGCTAGCTCCAGAATCAACATACCAAACAAGATCCCTCTGTGTGGAATCTATGGTAGTCATGAGCACCTTGTGTGACCATTCAGAATCTGAGTCAGATTCTTCAACAGCAACATTCACCTGGGGTTGCTTGTTTTTATTTTGTGGTTTGTTTTGGCATTTTTTCTTGTTCTTATGCCAACACCTGTTGGTGTCATGGTTGTCTTTCTCATAGATCTTGCACCACCTCTTCTTCTGTTGAGGTTGTTTGCCTTTTCCTTTCGTATCTTGTTGATAATTTCCTCCTTTCTGAAAGTTGCCTCCTTTTTGCCCATTACCTTTCTTCCTAGAACCCTGCCTGTTGGTGTATAGGGCTGTATTGGAAGAATCATCCTTGTGAAGTTGGCGTGCCTCCTGTTGTTGAAGCAGATTGACCAACTCGATGTAGGTATTTTGTCGTTGAGACACCTGGATGGAGGTTATCAACATATCAAATGAAGAAGGTAAATCTCTCATCACAATTGAAATGAGAAGCTTTTCATCCATAGTATCTCCCAAAGAACTCAATTTCTCTTTCAATTTAGACACTCTGCACAGAAAGAGTTCAACTGTTTCACCGTCTCAAACTCAAGTTATGAAGTTGTTGTTGAAGATGAAGAATGGTTGAATCATTTCTTCCCTCATAGATGGTTCTAAGGGCATCCCATGCCTCTTTACCACTTGCTTTGTCAGCTATATGAGGTTGCACTTCATCTGAAATAACAAACAAAATGAGCACCTTTGCTCGACTGTCTTTCTTGTCAAAAGCTATCTAATCTAAGGAAGGACCTGTGGATCCTGCTGTTGGTGAAGGCCTAGTTTCTACTCCAGTAACAATATCCCACAAATATTCCATTTGGAGAATTGCCTTCATATTATGTTTCCATGGTGTATAATTTGGACCTTTTAATAACTGATGCGGATCAGTCATCAACTTTGCAACAACGGCCATAGTGAAGGTTCCTTATATCACCAATTGGTCCCCCTTTCGATATACATTTTTCTAGGCCAATATACCATACAAAATACCCACCCTTACATGAGGGAAACTATAGGTATTTAGAAAGATCAACAAAAATCACCCGCCCTTACGTGAGGGAGACTATAGGTGAGTTTTAGAGATCATACGATACGTGGAACATAAGCGGTACTGAAATGGAATCGCCTTGTTGATGGCACCTACCATAGAAGATTCTTCTCATGCGTGGGGCGTAACTTCCCCTAAACACTATGAAGAATACTTCGTCAGGATTTACGCCTAAACACAAGTGCGATAAAGGGTAGTGGATGGAGTAAAAAATGCAAAAAATGGCTAACTTATCTCTCCTCGACGATTTATAGAGAACAAGCTCAGACGTCATTATAGCAGCTATATTAGGCGGCAGATACAGTAGCAAAATCACAACAACTTTACCTGTAAGTGCTGGCTAGAGGTATCACAAATACCGAACGTTGTAGTGCAATAAATTACACGGATGGGTTTTAATTATTCCGGGGACTTAGGGAGTGTATTTGATTTTTTTTTAACTTTTAATGAAGTAGTGCAAAAAATGAAATATGCAACATACAACATAAAAAGTGCCCACAAGAATTAACCCACAAGGTGTCGGTCACAGCCGAAAATGCACCTTTTACAATTCGCCAAATTGCTTTTTCAAAAAATTACTCACAATCCCCCTTTGATTTTTTGAAAAAATATCCCCCTTAAAAAAAATTCCTTTAACAAAGCATTTTTAATAATTATTATATTTTTAAAATTAAAATAAATAATTTTAATTTATATAGTTTTAAAACTTATCAAAAAATAAATTAAAATTTTAATTTTAATTTATAAAGTTAAAAAACTATATAAAAAAAATTAAAATTAAAAATTTTAATTAAAAATTTTAATTAAAAAATAATAATTAAAAAAATAACTTTGAAAAAAAAATTTATACCTTGGGGGGAGTCGGCGGGATTTGAACCCCCGACCTGTAGGCTCCCTGAGCCTTACCGCACAGCTCACTGCCAAGTGAGCTAGCGGGCTGATCCGAAGGGATCAGTGACCCTCCTCCCTTTTCAACACCCTCTGTCGTCCGCCTGGTCCCTCTGCGGGTTGCTTGGTCGCGGACCTGCAACTTGGACGCTAAAAAAAATTCTCCGACCCGTGCGTTCAACGAAGGCCCTTCCTCCGATTTTTTTTTTTTTTTTTTTTACCTCCGGCTTCTCCTCCGTTTTTTTTAATGAAAAAAAAAAATTGCTAGGAGGGGGGGGCGCGCGGGGTCCTCCTGCTGTGCGGGAGCAGGACGTCCAAAGCACGCATGCTGGGGGGGGCCACGCGCTCCCTCCTGGCTTCCACAATGCTTGCGTGCATTCACGATCTGTCGTGGCACGGGGGGAGGTGTTGTTCCCTTCCCCTCGCGTGGCTGTGTGCACAGTCCGCACCACTACCACCTCCCCTGCACGCACGTGGCTGTGTGGGGTGGGGGGGTGCGGTCCGGCCTGGACGCGCGTTCCTCCTCGGGGGGGGGGGGGGTTCCTCCCCTCCTGTGTAGCGTCTGCATGCGCAGTCCCCTGCAGGACGCGAAACGTATGCCCTGACGCGACTTCCTCCTACGTTCTGCTTGCGCACGTGCGTCGGTGTGTCAGCGCGTCCTTTTTTTTTTTTTTTTTTTTTTTTTAAATTCTCGGACGCTGCGCGTTCACCAGGGGCCTCTGCCCTCTCCACAGTCGCGCGTCTTCACACGATAAAAAAATTCCTCCTTTTTCTTTTACTCGCACTGCTGCGCGGCAGGGAGAGGACCTTGCGCACAGGCTGAGAAAAAAATCATGCCCAGAAAAAAAATTACGAACAGCTCTGATGCCATGATAAATTACGGAACAGGAATTGTATTATTCAGATGAGTTTAAATAATACATCAGTAGCCGGGAATAGCACACCGACGGAACTGAATAACCAGAACTGTTACATGGTTGTAACAGTGAGCTAATTAATCAAATATAGACAAAATACATTAGTTACACTAATAGGATTCACCTTGATTTTCCTTGATTTCGATTAGTATTCACTATTTTTTTACAAGCACATTTTGAGTCCAACCCCTTATGCATAACCCTACCAACAAGTCAATTGCTAGGTTCAAAAGGTTGTGTTCTTTTGTCAAATATTACACCCTTTACCTTGCATACACACATCAAATTCAAAAGGTTCCAAAGGAACCAAATTCCTTTAGTCACATTTCAGTCCAAAAAATAAACTCCAAAGGACCTAACCCCTTTGGTCAAGCAATCCTCAAAGTGAACCTCATATTTAGTGGTTTATCCTAGTCACCTAGCAATTGTAGAAACTTGTTATCCATGCAATTCAATAGAATGGATAGATCACCATAAGGACACTTACATTTTCACAAAACCCTTTTTTTATTGGGGCAAAAATAGAATCAATCATTGCACTTTTTAAATTCACTGTGTAGCGATCCCAGGGTGCACACATCGCTCTTACTCTACTTGCAATGTGTTAAACCCAAAATTAAATGAAAGACCATGAAAAAGAATATAACATGGAAGTAACAAAGATGTATCTCTTTATTTGTATTAAAAACCGGTTACATGTCAGTCCCTCTTAGGGATACCCATTTCGATACAATAAGATTACAAGTGGGTAAAATATCCCCTCGCAAAGGGGTGGTGCGCTATCACAAGATTCCCAGTTCCACACACAAAAATGTATGAGGGCTTACATATGCCTCCTTCCCCAGGTCTATTTCCTAGAGGGATCCCTTTTGCTCTCATGAAGGGTAATGCACAATTACTCCCACTCACCTTTATTGCATGCAGACTGCCACTTCTACCCTGATTAGGCTTGTTTTTTAGCAAAATGTTTTTATGGCTTATCCACTGTCGTCTGTAGTGGCTAAGGTTTGACTGCTCTAGGCTACAGTGGCTAAGGTTTGGCCACTCTAGGCTATAACGACCAGTATCTAGCCACTTTGGTTCAGAGCAGCCAAGCTTGGATGGGTTAAGACTACCCCAGATGAGTGGTGAGAACCTCTTTTGATACTTGGAAAGTCCAAGGTTTAGTCATATGGTATAGGAATGTGCCTATGTGGGTAGCTCTCCTAAACATGAGATGTTTTAGGTGTCTACACATTGCATCCTCTTATGTCAAAAACTCCATATATTGGGGCAAAAATAGAATACTTTATTACATTATCCATACATTCATATTAAACATCATTAATTTAATTCATAATTACACCTTTATTCAACATTTACCAATTACATTCACAAGTACAAGTAAACCTTGTATTTAGTGGTTTATCCTAGTCACTTGGTGATTGCAACAACTGGTCATCCATGCAATTTGATAGGATGGGTAGATCACCATAAGGATGCTTACATTTTCACAAACCCCTTCTCTATTGGGGTAAAAATAGACTCAATCACTTACATTTTCACAAACCCCTTCTTTGTTGGGGCAAAAACAAACTCAATCACTTGCATTTTCAAAAAACCCTTTTCTGTTGGGGAAAAAACAAAATCAATCATCTATATTTTCAAAAACCCCTTTTTTTTAGGCCAAAAACATAATCAATCATACACATATCAAAAATCCCTTCATCTGTTGGGGGAAAAAAAATTAATTATTGCACTTTTCACAGTCATTGTATTTTTCCATGTCAAAAACCCCTTCATCTATTAGGGAAAAAATAGAATCAACCACTTGCATTTTATAAAAATAAATTTACATATCTCATATCATCTACATTTAACATCATCCATTTCATTCATCATTACACCTTAATTCAACATTTATTTTCAACACCATCAAATCCATCAATAATTGCATTCAACATTTGCTAAGTTCATCTACAATTTCAAGTGAACCTCGTATCTAGTGGTCTATTCTATCTCCTTGGTGATTGTAGTGATTGGTTGTCCATGCAATTTAGTAAGATGGATAAATCACCAGAATGATACTTGGCCATATTCATTATCCAATATCTCCTTGTTTGAAAACAAAATTACTTTTGGTCCCTCATATTTTGAGTGAGACTATGCCAAGACCAATTTTCTCAATAACTATCATTGATGCCCTTTTCCATGGGGTTCCCAACATGGATAACTTTCATCATTTCCTTTGCAATTACATTAGTCTCCTAGGATGCAATTCGGTTAAAAGTGATTAAGAAACCATTTAGGAATTCCATTTAGGAATTAGCTCCAGTCATGAGTGGCCTTGAGGACAAACTATTTTCTTTTCTTATTTTGCATTTGCATCTTTGCATTTCAATGATGCCAAAAGGCACTTTATTCAACAACATGGAATCACCCCAAACTTGGGGTAACCACATTTGATTTTGATTTCCCACAATGGGATACATATTACATGATCATGGCATCTACACTTGGCAAAAATCTCCTTTCTTTATTGGGGCAAAAATGGCATCCATTTACATCATTCATATCATCCGCATTTACATCATACAATTGCACTTACACCATTCACCTACATTTTCCACCTCACAATTTTGTCAATTGGATTGTGAGAATCATTCTTCACTCATTTACCAATTGAGGGGGTAAGCTACATAAAAATTATTTTATCTTCAAGATCATCCTCATGCTTTAATGAAAGAAAGTTGCTTCTTCATTAGGCCAAACCAGGTGTCTCGTATTTTTGCACCACATTATGTTTCATGCAACACGGTATAAAAAGGGGTATCTATAGACACCAAAATCTAGCCACTTGTCATCCATTCGTGTCCTCTAATCACAAACACCCATTATATATATATATATATATATATATATATATATATATATATATATATATTTGTTTAATATATATTTAAATATTAATATTTTATATATTATATTTATATATATAATATATGTATTTATATTAATTAATCCTAGCCCTCCGCCACGTCTTAATCTCAACCATCCATCCATCTCAAACAATGCCACTTACCCAGAATTAATCTCCACCCTTCTTCATGTTTTAATCTCGACCACTCATTTTGTGTCATTGAAACCCTAACATGTTTAAGGGTAGATTATAAAAGGTGATTTATTTTTATGAATCAAGGGTTGAGAAATTTTGTAGAGGGTCTCAAATTTTAATGTTGTCATGAAACCCTAGTCCTTTTGCATCCTTATTCCCCCTTATTGTTGCCATTCGTATCGCCTGTTTCTACCACCGCCCATCTTGTGCAAACCAAACCTGGTTCTACCTCACCTTCATCAACCCCCAAACACCCTCCAGAGTCCATAGAATGCCTCTGGGTATTTTTGTAACATTTTTGGTACATCTATCACCATCATAGAATGCCTTGGTGTATATGCTATAATTACATAATACCTTTGGGTATTTTGCACATTAGATCTGCAATCCTACAATCCTCGAGCGTCGCTCGAGCATCCTCGTAACCATCATTGATAGAAGCAAAAATCTCAAGTGATAAGGTAAATGGTTTTATTTGCATTTATTTTATATTCTTATGTTTTGTTTATAGTTTCATTCTACAACATCTAGGGTTTAGTAATTTTTATTCTTTTGAGGGTCTCATGTAGTGGAGCCCTCACAGGTATTATTGACTCTTTGTGTTGTTTACTATTTGCAGGTATAAGGATCATATTTTTGGAAGTTTTTGAAGCTAGGGTGGCCCTTTTAGGATACACAAGCCCACCCGCAACCTTGTTTGGATCGAAGACAAGTGTGAAGACACCAACTATTATTTTGAACTAGGGTTTCAAAGAACCCTAGTAACTATAAATTTGTATCACAAAGGTATTGTAAAACCCCACATTGGGGCACATTGATTGTATAATTTTGAGATCCACCCGTATTAATAAAAGCTTATCTATCTTGTGCAATATTGTGTTATTTCTATACTTTTGATTATTTTTGTGTATTGGTGTTGCTTGATTTCAGTTTACAAAATTTTGTAAACCAAAATCAAGCAACACAAATACACAAGATAAAATAATTAAAAGAATAGAAATAACACAATATTGCATAATATGGATAAATTTTTATTAATGTGAATAGATCTTAAAATTATACAATCAATGTACCCCAATGTGGATTTTTACAATGCTTTTGTGATACAATCTTTACAAATGATATTGTTCTCCAAAACCCTAGGTCAATACACTATTGGTATCTTCTTCACTTGTCTTCAATTCAAATGAGGTTATGGGTGGGCTTGTATATCCTAAAAGGGCCACCCTAGCTTCAACAACTTCCAAAAAGATGATCCTTATACCTACAAATAGTAAACAACACAAAGGATCAGTAATACCTGTGAGGGCTCCACTACGTGAGACCCTTAGAAGAATAAAAATTACTAAACCCTAAATGTTGCAGATTGAAACTATAGATAGAATACAAGAATATAAATAATGCAAATAAAACCTTTTACCTTGTCACTTGAAATGTCTACTTTTGTCATTGGTGGTCGTGAGGACACCCAAACGATGCTCGAGGGTGTTAGGACTATAGATCTACTATGAGAAATATGATATGGATGTACCAAAAAGATTTTATAAATACCCAGAGGAGTTCTATGGACTCTGGAGGGCATTCAAGGGTTAATGGCTGTGAGTTAGAAGTAGATTTAGTTTGCACGAGATGGGAGTTGGTAGAAATAGGTGATACAAATGGCAAAAGCGAGGGGTAAATAAGGATGCAAAAGGGCTAGGGTTTCATGACCACATTCAAATTTAGGGCCTTGATTCATAAAAATGAATCACTTTTTATAATATACCCTTGAACATGTTAGGGTTTTGATGACACAAAATGGGTGACCGAGATTAAAACATGAAGAAGGGTGGAGATTAAATCTAGGTAAATGACATGGATTAAGGTGGATGGATGGATAAGATTAAAAAGTGGTGGAGGGCTAATATTAATTCATATATATATATATATATATATATATATATATATATATATATATATATATATATATATATATATATATATTTGTTAATTTACATGGTGGAATCGATAGCCGCCACAAATTCGGGTAGGCTGTCCAGCTTTTTATGGCCGCCATAGTATTCTACGTTGTCCACCCTAGAAGCCGCCACACAGATCTTCACATAGTCCGCCCCTATAACCACCATGCCACAATCATTTTAAACCTTTTACGCCACTGAAAGCACCAGGAAAGGGACAAGAATTCAGTTTGATGAGGCCCAAGATTTGAACCTTGGACCTTCGCCCCCTTATGGGGTTTGGATGAACCAATTGGTCTACACCTTAGACCTAAATAAATATATATATTAAATATATATAAATATAATATATAAAATATTAATATCTATATATATATTAAGTAAATACACACACACACACACACACACACACACACACACACATATATATATATATATATATATATATATATATATATATATATATATATATATATATATATATATATATATATATAACAAGTGACTGCGATTAAGAGACATAGATGGATGAAAAGTGGCTATATTTTGGTGTCTACAAATGTCCCTTTTTGTACCATGTTGCATGAAATACAATGCGATAGAAAAATACGAGACACCTGGTTTGGCCTGATGAAGAAGCAATTTTCCTTCATTGGAGCGAAGATGATTTTGAAGATAAAGAAATTGTATATGTAGCTTACCCCCTCAATTGGTGAATGAGTTAAAAATGAATCTCACAAGCCAATTCATAGAATTATGCGATGAAAATGCATTTGAATGGTGTAAATGCAAGTGTATGATGTACATGTGTATAATATGAATGATGTAAATACGAATGATATGAATGATGTAAATTGATTTTTTTGCCCCAACAGAGAAAGGGGGTTTTTGCCAAGTGTATATGTCATGATCATGTAATATGTATCCCATTGTGGGAAATCATAATCAAATTTGGTTACCCCAATTTTGGGTTGATTCCATGTTGTTGAAGAAAGCGCATTTTGGCATCATCGAAATGCAAATATGCAAAAAAAAAATTGTCCTCGAGGCCACTCATGATTGTAGCTAATTCCAACAAAGAATTCCTAAATAGTTGCTCAATCACTTTAACCAACCAGCATCCTAGGAGACTAATGTAATTGCAAAGGAAATGATGAAAGTTATCCATGTTGGGAACCCCATAGAAAAAGGCATCAACGATAGCTATCAAGCAAATTGGTCTTGGCATAGTCTCACTCAAAAGATGAGGGACCAAAAGTGATTTTGTTTTCAAACAAGGAGATATTGGATGATGAATATGGTCAAGTTTCCTTATGATGATTGACCCATCTTACTAAATTGTATGGACAACCAATCACTACAATTGCCAAGGTTATAGAATAGACCACTAGATACGAGGTTCACTTGAAAACTTGGCAAATATTGAATGTAATTGTTGATGGATTTGTTGGTGTTGAAATGTAAATGTTGAATGAAGGTGTAATGATGAATGAAATGGGTGATGTTAAATGCAGATGATATCATTGATGTAAATTTATTCTTGTAAAATGCAAGTGGTTGATTTTTTTTTTGCCCCAAAAGATGAAGGGGTTTTTGAAATAATAAATGCAATGACTATGAAAATGCAATGATTGATTTTGGTTTTACCCCAACAGATGAAGGGGTTTTTTATGTGTATGTTTATTATGTTTTTTCCCTAACATAAAAGGGGTTTATGAAAATGTAGATGATTGATTCTATTTTTACCCTAACAAAAAAGGGGTTTTTGAAAATGCAAGTGATTGAGTCTATTTTTGCCCCAACAGAGAAGGGGTTTGTAAAAATGTAAGTGATTGAGTCTATTTTTGCCCCAATACAAAAGGGCTTTGTGAAAATGTAGGTGTCCTTAAGGTGATATACCCATCCTATCGAATTGCATGGATAACCATTCACTACAATCGCTAGGTGACTAGGATAAACCATGAAATACAAGGTTCACTTGTACTTGCAAATGTGCTTGGAAAATGTTGAATGTAGGTGTAATGCTGAATGAAATTGATGATGTTGAATTTTTGTGTATGGATAATGCAAGGAATGAATCTATTTTTTCCCCAATATATGAAGGGATTTTTGACATGATAAAATGCAATGACTGTGAAAAGTGCAATGATTAATTATTTTTTAACCCAAAAGAAAAGGGGTTTGTGAAAATGCATGTGACTGAGTCTATTTTTGGCCCAACTAAGAAGGGTTTTTTGACATGTATATGATTGATTCTATTTTTTTCCTAACAAAAAAGGAATTTATGAAAATGCAGATGATTGATTTTATTTTTCCCCTAACTGAAAAGGGGTTTGTGAAAATGTAAGTGTACTTATGGTGATCTACCCATCCTATCAAATTGCATGGATAACCAATTACTACAATCTCTAGGTGACTAAAATAAACCACCAAATACGAGTTTCACTTTGAGGATTACTTGACCAAAGGGGTTAGGCCCTCTGGAGTTTTTTTTTGGACTAAAATGTGACCAAAGGAGTTTGGTTTCTTTGGAGCCTTTTGAACTGAAATGTGACCAAAAGGGTTAGGTCCTTAGGAGCCTTTTGAATTTGATGTGTATTTGTGAGACAAAGGACTCAATATTTGACAAAGGATGCAACATTTTAAACTTGGTAAATGATTTTTTATGAGATGATGTGTATGTGACCAAAGGAGTTTGTTTCCTTTGGAGATTTTTGAATTTGATGTGTGTATGAGAGGTAAAGGGCTCATCCTTTAACAAAAGGAAGCAATATTTTGAAACTATAAATTGACTTGTTGATGATGTAATGTGTATGTGACCAAAGGATTTTGGTTCCTTTGGAGCATTTTGAATTGAAATGTGACCAAAGGGGTTAGGCCCTTTGGATATTTTTGACTTTTATGTGTGTTTGTGAGGCAAAGGGCTCAACCTTTGACAAAGGATGAAACCTTTTGAACTTAGCATTGATTTATTTATGAGATGATGTGTATGTGACCAAAGGAGTTTGGTTCCTTTGGAGCCTTTTGAATTTGATTTGTGTATGCAATGAAAAGACCTCAACCTTTGACAAATGGATGCAACCTTTTGAACCTGGTAATTGACTTGTTAATGATGTAATATGTATGTGACCAAATGAGTTTGGTTCCTTTGGAGCCTTTTGAATTTGATGTATTTATGTGATGCAAAGGGCTCAACCTTTGACAAAAGGAAACAACCTTTTGAACCTTGCAATTGACTTTTTAATGATGTAATGTGTATGTGACCAAAGGATTTTGGTTTCTTTGGAGTATTTTGAATTTGAAATGTGACCAAAGGGGTTAGGCATTTTGGAGCTTTCTAAATTTGATGTGTATTTTTTAGACAAAGGGCTCAACCTTTGACAAAAGGATGCAACCTTTTAAATATAGAAATTGACTTGTTGATGATGTAATGTGTATGAGTGATTGAGTTGTTTTTTGAATTGGTGGGGATGGTGTGATACCTTGAACACCCCCAAGTTGTGATATTGTATAGAACTTTCTAGTGATCTTTGCATATGCAAATTATATATATATATACATGGCTTTTACTTTTGTGTGGATGTTTTTGTGTGAATGCATATGTATATATGTGTGTGAATGCATGTGTATATGTGTGATGGATGCTTTTTTATGGATGATAATTTGTATGAATGCAAATGAATTAATTCACTAATGATCATTAATAGTTTATATTTTGCTTGACCATGTATAACATTGTTGTTTAATCAAGGGCACTAAACTGGTGGGATGTGAAATGAAAGACTCATGTAATGATATGGATGTTGATATGGAAGATATGAATGTTGATATGGAAGAAGATATGGATGTTGATATGGAATAAGATATATATGTTGATATGGGAAATTGATTGTTTTATAGAGACTCAGACCTACTAGTGATATCAAACAAACTCACTAAATATTTCCTAATTTTTCTAGGACCAAATGTGTGTGCACTAAATTCATTTACCGAATCATGAGTATGGTAATGACTCGAGGTAATCAAGAACTAATGTGTGTGCAAGTGATTTCATTGACCCATCTTGAGTAAATTGAGATTAAACCTATCATGGAGGAGATCAAGAAGCTATTTTATCCTTATATTTAGTTATAGGTCTCTTCAAGAGAGACGTTTTGCCATGCATGAGTGTACTCCACTACCAGACAAGCATCTATAGCTCTTATGGAGATTAGCTCCATAATCCAACAATATGATCTCTAAGCTTTGGGGATTCATACTACCTAACTGTTTTATTGGAAATGTAGTTCTATACTTACAACTTGAGGATCTATGGTGTGTGATGTGTAAAATATTTAGATCTTTGGAGGATCAGATTAGTAAAATATCCTTACTCTGTCTTTTATTTGGAAATTATTGTGATAGTGGTGAAGACCACTATTTTTTATTTTTGTACTATGTACATGATGGGACAAGCAAGTAGTACCCTTTTCACTTTGAGGTTCAACCCAATCATGGTGTTGTCCCTATTTGATACAAGATGTTTTTAAAATGTGTGATTGTGTTTGGTTAAATAGTGTTAAAGTCAATTTCCAAAACTCAAGATTCTTAGTGAAAATATGTCTTGGTCCTAAAGAAAACTTGACATGTATTGGAGGTTGCTAAAAATACTAGGAGTGGTTGAGTGACCAAAAACACCTATGGATTATGGAAATGTGGTTTGAAAATGATAATTTGACTTTATGGAATGGTGCAATGAAATGGATGATGATTTGACGAAGCCCCTGATTAAGGAAACATAGTTTTATTGGATCAATTATTATCTAAACTGAGTAAATGACCCCCTAATATGAAATGTAATGTATGAAGATGATGGTGTGAATGTAATGTGTGAAATGTAATTTGTGAAATGTAATGTGTGCAATGTAATATGTAAAATACAATGTTGTGCAATACATTATGTAAAATGTAATGTGTGAAATGCAATGTTGTATAGTGCAAAGTTGTGGAGTGCAATGTTGTGCAGTGCAATATGTAAAATGTAATATGTGAAATATAATGTGTAGACACCTAAAATATGTCATGTTTAGGATACTACTCATATGGACACATTCAAAGATCATATGAATGATATTGGACCTTTACAAGAGCTAGTAGTGGTCCTAACCACTTAAAAAGGGGTAGTTCTAGCCCATTTAGGATTAGACGTTGTCAAGCAAAGTGACCACCACATCTAGTCACTGAAGTTGAGAGTGGCTACACCTAGCCACTGATCTAAATAGCAGATAACACCAAAACATAGTATAGCCATGAATACGGACCTAGATCACATAGTCTAACTATGCCTTGCATTTCTTATGGGCATATTTTGGCATGGAACTCTAAGAGCTCCTCCTGACTACCCCTTCAATGCAAATTTATGACTTATGCTTTCCCCCAGGATGGTCAGTTGCATGTAAATTTGGATCTTGGATTCTCTAGGAAGCCAAGATCTAGATCCAAATCTAAATCTGGGAATTCTACATATGGACTCTTCGAAAAAAAATAATTGATCCATTAATATAAAAATTTTGTGCAGCAAAGCCTTGGGCGATAAGAGAGTGAATCCATACCCCTTTGAGGAGAAGTGAAGCGCTATCTTTTTGAGTTATGATTATGCACCCTCATTCAGATCCACCTATTCTTCATCACCAACCAGTGTAGCAGACATAAGAGATGACCCTTGAACATCAATTTGAGTAAGAAACTTAGTGCTACAACCCCTAGTTTATGAGGAGAAGAGTTCATTTCATAGTTAGTATCATTAATAGTGGCCTATAGGCATAGCCTAGGATTTCCAAACATTATTTTCCAAGTTCTATCTTATATTTGTTATTAATTTTTATTTATTAATTAGTTTTAGCATAGATTTGATTTCTGTAATGCATTTACATTATCATTTCTTGAGTTATCCACACATTTATCATTCAGTTTTATTGCATTTTAATATTATTATGCTCATATATCATGTTTATAAAATATACTAATAAAGCCTCATCATGAGAGGTTTCCCATGCTACTACTAGTGCTCTATTATTTCTATGCATGCAGGTTACATGTTTACAGATTGGTTCAAGGAATTCAATGCATAAGATCCCTCCAGGCAAAAGAAGGAGAAGGAGGCATCTATAAGCCCTCATACAATTTTGTGTGCAAGATCGAGAGGTCTGTGGAAGTGCACCACCCCCTTGTGAGGGGACATCCTCACCATTATTCTACCTGTATCTTATTATATAAAATTGGGTATCCCTCAAAGGGACCAATAAGTAATCAAGATTTGCAAGAATTAATAAAATATCGTTCTTTATTTGTCATTTTCGTGTTATCTATGCTTTATGGTATTTCATTTGATATAATATCAATTAGTGTAAAATGTATGTGCTTCCCGAGGTTGCACATATGGCGATAATGGTGGGAATCCCACATGGTTGTTTTTTTCAGTAATTTTACTGATGTTTTCATGTATTTTTTGTGTGTAGGTTTAGCCGCTTTGGTCGATAGCATCCATCAGAGCTTGATCACTTTTGTAGTCAATGGCCAACAACAACCACTCTGGTCAATAGTAGCTAGCAAAAATTGTAGTAGAGCGAAGCCCTTTCATCATCAGATGAGCATTTTAGGTTGGTAATACTCCTTGATTTTCTATCTTCCTCTGTCTAGAATTTATTTTTAGAAAATAGCAAGTAAAATCACTTTTTTTTTTGTTTTTATTAAGGAAACATAAGAAAATATGGAATAAAAATGTATTTGAAGCTTCTAAGATTTTTTTAGCTTTCCTCTAGTCACTACTAGGAATAGCGGACCTCTATTTTTGAGGTTTGCCCTAGTCTCCAACGGTCTAGGCTCTTGCATGTTTAAGCTTGATTGCATGTGGACTAGCTAGAGGCCCTTATTTCACAAAGTAGAAATTGCATTGTATGAAAGTAATTTAGATAAGTTAGAGATGCATTTTCTAAAATAAAACATTATTTTTAGGCATATAGGGGAATAATCATGAGTTCTCTTTATTGCATCACTTTCTATTATAATAATCTAATAATAACCCCACACACTACATATCACTTTAACTGTACTGAGTTGGAGGTCATCACCAACCATTGATAGAGATCAGTGAGGTGGCTTTCATCTCCACTTGCTACCTCAAATCTCGTGTACCTATTATATTTGGCCAATACTAGCTCCAAGATCCATTATAACCCATGGCAAATTTGCATGTATCTCTATTCAGAGAGGTATATCATTGACTATGGGTGAATTAAATGAGGATTGGGAGGACCTGTACTCCTTGATCGTATGTGGAATTCATTACCACATAGTATAGGTTGGATTACATGACCTAGAATTTATCACCAGGTTTTCGAGCTACGAGTATACAGGTGAAATTTATTTGAACACAAGAATACCATCCAATGAAATGCAAAACATGTGATACAAGGTATTATTTACAAATAACACATCAAATACACAAAATATATTAGGGAAAACACATAAATTCTTAAATGAGATAAATATTTTTTTACTTTGCTTGTGTGGTTTGAAATTTATATAAGAAGATAATTCACAGTCATCATGGTATACACACGGAGCAACCACCCTTATTCCAACACTAGGGTGGAAAATGATGCTTCGCACACTCACAATAATAATGGCATTGAGCCACCCATCCACAATGTCATTGGATGAAGTTTAGAAAGTCTTAGGGGTGACAACTCAAACCTTGGGGGGACTCCTTGAGAAACCCCAATGAGAGAGCCATATCCTGATTTCTCTTGTGGTAGATATGAGGGGGCCTTAATGCCTTCATCATAACATAGACATGAGAAGGCCTCAAGGCATCCATCACACAAATATAAGGAGGTATCAAGACCTCCATCATCACACAGATATGAGGAGGCATCAAGACCTCCATAATCACATAAACATGCAAAGGCATCAAGACCTCCATCATCACACAAACATGCAAAGGCCTCAAGGCCTCCATCATCAGATAGACATGAGGATGCCTCAAGGTCTCCCTTATCACATAGAAATGTAGAGGCCTCAAGGCCTCCATCATCACATAGACATGTAGAGGCCTCAAGACCTCCATAATCATGCAT
The DNA here is from genome assembly GCA_028583015.1 of Wollemia nobilis. Lineage (NCBI taxonomy): Eukaryota > Viridiplantae > Streptophyta > Pinopsida > Araucariales > Araucariaceae > Wollemia > Wollemia nobilis. Next base: position 1,600,339 of record JAQPPZ010016509.1, on the reverse strand, counting down.
ACATGAGGAGGTATCAAGGCCTTTGTCATCACATAGGCATGTAGGGTCTACAAGGCCCCATACTTCACATGACACACTTAGGATAGATCAACCCATTGAGGAGTAAGACACAAGGGCTATGCCTAGTCGTATACTAAGAATATTATAGCCTCATTGAATATGGGATGATACCCCTAGATTATAATCTCATTGGTGTTAATGGGACTCCATAGGATCGATCATGGAAGACCAGACAACTTAATGAGTTGGATCGAGTTCCATCGAGACCAACTCAAAGAAGCATTTCTATTGCACATTCTTTCTTAGGAAGTTTATCTAGCATAACCACAAGGTACACCAATGAACTAGGGGAAGCTTCAAAGTAGCCCCATAGCACATACACTGCTTTTGATCATGGGGGTACACAACAGATATTATAGTGCATAGATCAAGTCACCCTAATAGAAAAGGGCAAGAACATAGCAAGAGCCTCTCTCAGAGGCCTATCCATTAGAAATCCTTACATAGAGTTATAAAGGTATGAACCTTCAGTGGTAGGTTAGTCCAACCGCATACATAGGTTAGAAGAAGCGTTGTGCACTAAGAAAGAGCATTTGTAAACTCTCAAGCAAGAAGAACGAAGGAAAAGGTGTTTGTGCCTATGTGAGAAATGCTTGAGAGAAGAAAGGGCTAAGCGTGAAGAGCAAGTGGATAGGCTGGCTCAAGCCAACTTACACATAGGTGGTGAGGAATACCAACATGATAGACATACCAATTCTCAGCATGAGAGATGCACTAGACAAAGGAATGAACACACTCACCATGCCTTACAACATCAACAATACCTGGATCTATAATAGACACAACTTAATGAGGAATAGGTAGGGATGGAATATCTAGAGTAGGCATATCCTGAACCTCCATCCATGGTCATAGGATATGAATACAAACACACAAATCGGACAAACACAAGATTACCTCCCTTACCACCGTGAGTAAACCCTCAAGAACAAGAGATTATTTCTTCTAAGGTGTACCAAATAATTGCTAAAAGAGTAAAATCTCTCGAGAAGCAAGACATAGTTGGGAAAAATCCTACTTTGAGAAAAATACACAACCAATCTCTGTACCCCTCATTACCGAGTCCTACATACCCTAGGCACTTTGAGATACCTAGGCTAGACAAGTTCAAAGGAGGGAAAAATGAAAGAACACATTACAAATTTCATGAACACATGCTTTCAACTTGAGTAGAACAATGCCCTAATGCTAAGAACATTCATCATGATATTATTGAGTGCAACAACTCAATAGTTCAATCAACTACCCAAGCATAGCATCATCAACTTTGAGCAATTGGTGAATGCATTTCTTGAATGCTTCTCCTTTGGAATCAAGAATAAGGTTAACTTGTTTGATATAGAAAACTTAAAGCAATATGATGATGATCTAGTTATGGACTATGGGAATAGATGAAGGAAGATAATGGTGAAAGTACCATTCTCTGTTCCCACTAAAGAACTCACCCAAATTTTCACAAAGAGTTGTACCAAACAGATTGCATTGCTATTCCAACTATAGTAGTATGAAATATTCAAAGAATCCTTGGCTCAAGCCAAGCTTATAGAGGACATAAAGGTTGATGGATACCTCAAGCTCCAAAATAAAGGAGTGGAATAATAACAATCACAACAAGAATCAACAAAAGTAGGCCAAGCCTGTTAAAGTCAACCATATTATTTTAAGTGTGCCAAAGGGAGGCAATGGCTAACAACTATAGAACTATCAAGCTTACCCCCACCAGCCAATTATGACCCAAAAAAGAAACAAGATCAGAATAAGGAACATCGACCACCTCGCTATTTCATGCCTCTATATGAATTGATGCAATCAATATTTAATCAGTTAAGTGAGGCACACAGAATTAGGTTTCTTGATGTACAACTTCTTGACCCTAATCGTCCCAAGCCCAAGGGATATAGATAATATCAATACTACCCATATCATAGAATATAGGGGCATGACATCGAAACATGTATCAGACTCAAGAATATTGTCTGGAACATGATTGAAAAGGGTGAGCTAAATTTGACAACTCATTAGCACCTAATAATAGATACATGGGTATATTCAAAAACCTATTGCCAAATCATGAGGCCCCCAAGGATTAGGGCACCCAAGTTAACCAAGTTTGAGTCAAACTGCCCACTCAGGGATGCATCAAAATGGTTGAGATAGTCAATGTGGCAACTAGAAGTCAGTGATATGGCCAACCAAAGCCTCCAATAGCTCATATTCATATCCCATATACACCTTGATAGAAATAGGTGCAAAATAGTCCCCTAAGTCTACCAGCCTGACCTGTCGTAATTTTTTGGAGTAGACTGGAGAAAAATCTACAAATGAATTTGGCCAAGTTATCAATTTATGAGCTCATACAATAATATCCTAGGCACAAGGAGACTTTGATGGAGATCTTGATATTTATTGAGCTCCAGCCCTAGAACCCAAACGTGTTCACACATTTTGTGAGGCAAGTGCAATAGTGCCAAGAGCTTGTGATCTATTTCTATGATCATAAAATCAAGAAAGTGCCTACCACTATAGTAGACCCACCTCTTCATATCATCACATAAATCAATGATATATCCTTCAAGAGGATCCTAATAGATATGGGCTCATCGATTAACATTATCACAACAAAGGCTATAGGGCACCTAAAAATCCCTAAGTCCAACATTGTCCCAACCTCCTATACATTGAGAGCTTTTAATGATGTGCTGTGCTCCATAGTGGGTACAATTTTTCTACCTATAAATATAGGGTATAAGATCATCCTCATGATGTGTCACATATTAGAGGGGATAATGCAGTACAACATACTCCTAGGGCATCCTTGGATAAGGGACATGCAGTACATTCCTACAATCTTGAACCAATGCATCAAGTATGTGCATGAGGGATAAGTGCATGTGGTTCCATCGGATGAAGAGCCATTTAAATACATGCATAAGGTTGAATTGTTGAGGGATTTCATCCTTCCATCAACACACCTATACATAAGACCTTCATACCCCACTGCATAGCCAAAAAACAAGTCTAAATTAGTCCGAGGTGACATGTCCACATCAACACCACCTCCTGCATCTAAAGCTATTAGTACTTTTAAGAAACTCACAATGTCCAAGGCAAAGGACTCTTAGAATCTAAAAACACCCCTAGTGGAGGAAGGACCTAAAGAAATTCCAACTATAGTAGCTATAAAAATTTCAAATCCCATGAAGGAGAAATATTCCCAGGACATAGCCGAGGAGGTACCTCAACATGCATCATTTGCTTCATCAACAACATCATATGAACTACAGGTGATAGTTCACTTAGCCAACACAAGGTTAGGTTAATATCTTGTGCATAACATGTATTTCATGCTTATTATTGAATTTTCAAAAGATATGGGATGGCCAAGAGTCCTAAATTTACTAGTAGAAATAGCAGTTTCATTAGGGATCCCCCCTAACCAATACAAAATTCATATATGCTAGTTTAGACTATGCTCATAATTATTTTGATATTGAAGAGGATGAGGATGAACCATTCACAACAAATTTTTATTACTTATAAAATCTTGAGTTTGCTCTAAGGTACTTTGAATGATGGCATTGGCATGGCTATGGCTTATATTTGTACGAGAAATGGCACCGAATTATATTCCAACTATAGTATAAACTGCCTACTGATAGTTGGGGTCTAGGGTATCAAATACAGATCCATGATGATTTATTGGTAGTAGCTCTAGATAGGTTGAGATTGGGGCTTGGGCAAGACATTGACTGGAATCCCTACCAACCCCCTAGAAAAAACTACTTTGATGATGGATGGGTGTCTATGGTCAATATCGAACCACCCAATGAGTAACACCCTGATTCTTATCTTGAAGCATGCCCATCAAGAATTATACTATGGAAGGATGAGCCAATCCATAGATATGAGTGAGAGGAAAATGAGTATGTCACTAGTGAATCTAAGGATGAAGTCGGATTGGCCTACCATGGGCCTCAGTATATTCAACACCTTGCTTGGGTAGGTAACACAAAGAGTAGATACATATCAAATGAGAGTGGCTATGAGTAAGAGGACTCAAATAAAATGGCCTACCTCGGACCAAGAAGTGTGCACCACATCATAGAGCCAAAATTAAATGCTAATATATTCTTCATAAGCGATGATTATTATGAAGATGAGACTAAAATGGCCTATCTTAGGAATCAATAGGTAAGCCACCACCCAATTCCAGTGGGTAGGAATGAGGGATTCTTCATAAATTATTATGACTATGAGGATGAGACTGAGATGGCCTATATTGGGCCTCATCATTTATGTCAATTCAATATGCTTGTTGAAAGAGAGGTGATAATTTGCATCATAGATCTTGACCTTCACTTCCTAGGAAGACCAAAAAATCCAAAAATCATCTATCACATGGTTTTCTTGGATCTACCAATATTTAGAGAGCTACTACAGCCTAATGATCCCATCATCTCATCTATCCATAGACTAGATCCTGAGATCCCTATACCCCTAGAGCCACATCTTGGGTATGGAAGGTAAATCATTAATGTAGAGTTTCACCCATGTGGTCCTAGATATTTCATCCCATACATCAACATGATCTCCATCAATTTGACCACTCCACTCCATAACCAAGAAAATCCTATGAAACCATTGTGTCTTCATTTGGATGCTATTTATTGGGATTGCATTGACTCACCCCTAAAGCCTAAATATTTATTCCCTAATGAAGAGATGCTACAACCATTCCACTTTTCACCAGGCTAAACACATGATGTCTATCACACTGGTTTCAACCATGATTCAGTGGAACCTTTAAACCCAATAGATGACATCCACTTAATCCCTAATCCTCACTAGCTTGAGGAGGGGTCACATATGGCAATAGAGGAGACTTTCAAGGTGGACATCGATGATGATACTTCTCATCAAAATAAAGTCAAGTTCAGAGAAAGCTTATCTCTAGAATAACATGCCATCATTATTACTTTATTAAAAGAGATACCAAGTCTCTTTGCTTGGACCTACAAAGATATGTCGGGACTAGATCTAAAATTTGTTCTCCACAACCTTTCATGGATCCCAAAAAGAAACCAATCAAGAAAAAACTTAGAAAGATGAATCCAGATATCGCTTTGATGGTAAAGAATGAGTTGCAAAAAATGTTGGATGTAGTTTTTATTGTTCCCATCAACTATATAGAATGGGTATCAAACATGGTGACTATAGGAAAGCTTGATGGAAGAATCTACATTTGCACAAATTTCAGAGATATCAATAAGGTGACACCCAAGGATTTATTCCTGTTGCCCAACATAGATGCTCTTGTAGATGCAACTATAGATCATGAGATGCTCTCCCTAATGGATAGATTTTTTGGTTACAATCATATTTGGATTAAACTTGAAGACCAACATAAAACCACATTCACAACTCCATGGGGGACATTATGCTACAAACTAATGCCATTTGTTCTTAAAAATGTTGGTGCCACATATTAGTGGGCTATGACATACATTTTCCATAACTACATGCACAATATCTTAAAATACTATATTGATGACTTACTGGCCAAGTCATTGTTATGTGAAGAGCATGTTGAAATCCTCAAGAAGGTCTTCAATCGCCTGATTGAGCATAATGTTAGGTTGAATCCCAAGAAATGCATCTTTGGTGTAACTTCTAGAAAACTCTTAGGATTCATCATTTCTAAATGAGGCATCAAAGTAGACCCAGTAAAGGTAAATTATATCCTAGAAATGGCCCCACACACTAACATCAAAGAGCTGAGAATCTTATAGGGAAAAGTAGCATCAATAAATCGATTCATCGCATAGCTATCGAATAAATGTCGACCCATGAATAGAATACTACACAAGGGGGTCCCATTCCAGTGGGATGAAGAATATCAGCAAGCCTTTCCTAAAATCATGAAGTACCTAGCAATTCCACCAGTATTAGCTCCACCAATGCTAGACGTGCCATTCTTGCTATATATCTGCTACTAATTTTTCTTTAGGCACCATGTTGGCTCAAAATAATGTTCAATATAAAGAACAAGTGATATATTACATCAGCCATACTTTGGTGAGCTACGAGATAGGATACACATACATAAAAAAGCTATGCTTAGCAGTGGTATTTACAAACAAGAAACTATGCCACTACATGGTGAGCCTACCACTACATGTTGAGCCATACAATGTATGTAATATCCAAACAAAATCCTTTGCAGTATATGATGAGCAAGATGTATCATAATATACATATTGCAAAATGGATCATGCTATTGATAGAATTCAACTTGGAATTCATAAGCTAAAATTCCATCAAGGGACAAGTCATAGCTGATCAACTAGCTAAGGCACCTCTTTATAATAGTAGACCCCTCACCATAGAACTTCCTGATGATGCAGTATTTACATTGTCAAAAGCATCCAAACCTGAAGAACCTAAAAGTAAAATTGACATGAATTTGTTCTTTGAGGGTTAAAAGTTTGAGCAAGGAGGTGGTGCAGGGATTATCTTTTTCATGCCACAAGGTGCTCCAATGCCCTTGTCATTTAATCTAGACTTCCCTTACACAAAAAATGACACCAAATATGAGGCCCTAATATTGGATCTCCAAATAGCCATCACTATGAAGATCAAAAGGCTAAATATCTTTGGTGACTCCCTCCTCATATTAAACCAAGTCAAAGGACTATTTCAATGTAGGGATCCAATCCTAAAAGCTTAGAAAGATCTTGCTAACACCTATCTAGCCCAACCAGAGTGGTATGACATCGAGGTAATCCCTCGCACATCAAACATATTTGTAGACACTATGGCATCTTTGGGATCCTTGATCCCTCAGAATATATCTACTAAATTCACTACCATTCATGTGAAAATGCTCTCACACTCAGTGATGCAACATGAGGCCTTTAATAACAAAGAATCAGTCAACATGATTCATATAGAACCATACCATGACTGGTTCTATGAAGCTAGATATTTTTTAAATAATGTACCTTGGGTGTCCTTGATCTTGTAGGGTCCTATGAAGAATGGTATCATCATTCACCACAAGGTTGTTTCTTAGTCTGCATTTGTGTACATTGAATAGTAGGAGGAACAAGTCATCTTATATGTCAATATTGTAGCTTTTCAAGATTAGCTATCCCAATTACAAGATTTTTTGAGACTTGGAATTGTCCCATAGGGACTGTCACATACCAAAAAATGAGCATTCAAACATAATGTGATAATATATGTCTTTTTGGGAGGCATATTGTATCGTCGAATCTATTATGGAGTCCTCCTTCATTTCCTAGAGCTCCAAGAACAAGCTTGGGAAATTTTGCAATTTCATGATGGTACATGTGGTGGCCACTTCAATGACATGGCCATCATTAAGTACATCCTTCGAATGGGCTATTACTATCCCACCATGGAGAAGGATTGTTGTGAGTATGTCAGGAAGTGCGTTAAATGTCTACATCATGCACCTACCATATCAGGTATTATAGCCCATTCAGGCAACTTGGCCATTTGCTTAGTGGGGTTTTGATCTAATTGGAAATATCTCTCCCCTATCTTCGGGCCATCACATATTTATATTAATGGCTATTGAGTACTTCACCAAATGTGTGGAAGCAGTTACTCTAACATTAATAATTGGACCATGAATTGAGGAGTTCATACTTCATAATATCATTTGTTTCTTTAGGATGCCATAAAAAATAATCTTGGATAATGTTCCATCATTCAAAAATATAATTGTGTGAGCTTTAACATCCAAATACAACATTCAACATAGTTTTACAAAACTATACTATCTACATGCAAATGGGAAAGTAGATTCCATGAACAAGACAATATTAGCCATCTTAAAGAAGATGGTGAAAGAAAATCATAAGGATTGGCATCTACAATTGACCCTTACATTATGGGCTTACATGACTAGAGTGTGAATGCCTATTGGAGCAACACCAATTTTGCTTGTATATGGCACTAAGGCCATTATGCCCTTATATTTGTAAATTCCAACATTGTGCATCGTATTGAAATAGTTCATCAATGATGACACTACATGGAAATCTCGCTTGGATCAGTTGACCCTTTTATATGAACGTCACATCAATGCTCTTGAGAATCTTCATGTTTATTAGGATTGTATAACATGAGATTATAATAATAAAATGCACCTGAGAGACTTTAAGGTTGGGTATCTTGTACTTAAATAAAACCAACATAACTCAAATCTACCCCTGCACTTATGAGACAAATATATGGCCAATTGGATAGGTCCCTATATCATCTCTGAGAAGATTGGACCTAGGGCATATCTCCTAACATCACTAGAAGGTTTTGAGGAGCCAGAGCCTCTCAACATTATCCATATAAGGGCATTTTACACATAATCATAATAAAACATAAAAACATTCAAATAAACCAACAAAATATCATAAACATTCAAAATTTTCAAAATTACAAAAATAATAGAAAATTTTAAAAATAAAATTCTCCAAAGGTATCTTAAAGCCCTTTGGTCACATCACAAAAATCCTCAAAGGCATCTTAAATCTCTTTTTTAATAGCACAAAAGGCCCCAAAGGCATCTTAAAGCCCTTTGGTCACTTCACAAAAGGCCCCAAAGGCATCTTAAAGCCCTTTGGTCACTTCACAAAAAGCCCTAAAGGTATCTTAAAGCCATTTGGTCACTTCACAAAAATGCCCAAAGGCATCTTAAATCCCTTTGGTCACTTCAAAAAAGGCTAAAAAAGCATATTAAATCCTTTTGGTCATTGCACAAAAATCCCCAAAGGCATCTTAAAGCCCTTTTGTCAAAAACAAAAATCAAAAGCAAAAAAAATAGTTCAAAGTCAAAAATATAAAAAATATTCAGAATAATCGAAACTCAAAAACAATGGAAAACATTAAAAATATAAAAACATTTACATTTTGGCATTCACATACATTAGTTGCATTGCATTAGGCACATTACATCCATTGCATTTGTATTAAATAGGTTCGTGTTCACAATCTTACAAATGACACCATGTGTGTACCTCAATCACGAATCTTCAAAATCCATCATTATCCATAACCCATAGTGTAACTGTATTTTTCAACACAACCCCTCATGTTGCTATAAGGAATATACTAGGTTTTTTTGGTCACTCAGCCATACCTAGTGATTTTATCAAACTTTGTAGAAAGCTATGTTTACTTTTAAAATATGAGGTTTTATTTTGATAGCATCTGGTATATTTTAGAATCCTATCAATAATAAAAATACTAAAATCATAGTTGAAACAAGGGCAAGATGAATTCTACAAAGTGGTACTAGGCATCCTAAGTGAAAGGTTTCCACTTGCTCACCTTGTGATGCACATGGTCTAGGATTGTGATCATTAGAAAAAGGACAAGCTCCCCCATACCCAAACAAATCCCTTGCTTTCATCAAAACAAGCAAAAATCCTGAAACAAAGAAAAATTCAAAAGCAAAATAAATAGTTATTATCATCACTACATTAATATCTTACTCAAAAGAAAACAAAAATTCTAAAAAAACGTGAATTTCATTGAACCTAAAACTGTTGAATTGGATTTCGTTTCTATTGATATGTTTAAGGATAAGCATGGGATCATCAATTTTTTTAATCTATTCTATGGGGTGGAAGACAAGGCAACTAAGGATTTCATGACAACTTGGTACAATGGTTTGGTTTCCATCCATGGCATCCAATTCCAAATTTCCTTTGAGATGCTGGTGAACCAGACAGGGCAAGACAGACGTAAAAATCATCAGAATAAACAAACACAACTGGAAGGCGGAGTTGACACTCTTCGAGAAAAAATCACCCATCCACAAGAAGGTAAAAAAATGTTTGTTTTACCATGACTTGTCAACACCTTGGAAAGAAATCCTTAAGCCAATAATGCAATATTTTACTTGTGATAACCCTGAGACTCAATTATGTTATTTTCATATTGCATTTGTAAATCATTTCCAGGACTAAAAAATGATGAACATTCTCGCTGCCCTATTTTGTTCCATGGAAAATACCATCACCACCAACCGTTACAAAAAGGATGAGGCCAAACCTTGCCACCAAGGTCTTTTTAAGGTCCTTTACAAGTACCTCCTTCTATAATTCCCTTCAGGTAATCTCCTTACCCTTGATTTTGACAAGGAGAACTCGTCCTCAACCCTGAGCCCTAAAACCTCCAAATACAAAAGAAAAGAGAAATGGGGAAAATCTATTTCTAAGTTCTCTTCCAGAAAGAAGGCCAAAGTTGAAAAGACCCCTGTTCGTAGTTCCCAAAAGCTAAAACATAAAGAAGTCACCAAAACCCCTCTGTACACCTCTATAAAAACTCCAAAGGATAAGTCTACTTCTCCTAACCTTATCGAAAGGTATCTTCACAAGCTGGTTGTGCATGCTACTTATACCACCATTGACCATCTTGAAAATGCTTACTTGGCTATTGGAAAGGTGATTTTAACCCTCAAAGAATAGCACCATGCACTTAGCCTCTTATTCTTCTATGATAATTTCAAAAATGTTTCTGCCCTGGCCGGTGCTGAGGTGTCCTTCGACACCAAAATTGACATCAAATATGTTGTCAATGATGAAGATGTAATGGATATTGCTAAGGAGGCATGCACCACTATTCCCAAGGATAGCACTAAGGAGATTTCTAAAATAGATGTGAAAGCTACTGGTCTAGAAGGTGTTGCTTCATCCCTCATGCAGTTGGATATTCCTATTGACGACTGACATTTATTACTCTATTTTTCTAGGTTCTCTGCGATGGTGGGTCACATATTTTTGAGTTCCTTTTTGGTCAAGGACCACTTTTTTTTAGCTCTGGCATTTCTCTCAGTGCCTGTTTGTCTAAGGCTGTTGACTCCTTTTAGTCTGAGGATGTTTTTTTGAGGTTGTAATTAAGTTTTAGCTTGTTGTTCAAAAATGATTTCTTATTTTCCTTTTTGATCCTCTATTGTACAAGGCATTAGGACACCTTTAAAATGCCCTAGTTTTAATAAATTTATTAATCTACCAAAAAAAAATTCTAAATAAACAATGATTTTCATCGAGGACCACTTTTTTTTTAGCTCTGGCATTTCTCTTAGTTTCTGTTTGTCTAAGTCTGTTGACTCCTTTTAGTCTGAGGATGCTTTTTTGAGGTTGTAATTATGTTTTAGCTTGTTGCTCAAAAATTATTTCTTCTTTTCCTTTTTGATCCTCTATTGTACAAGGCTTTAGGGCACCTTTCAAATGCCCTGGTTTTAATAAATTTATTAATCTACAAAAAAAAAATTCTAAATAAATAGTGATTTTCATCACTAAATGCATGAACAAGTATCCCAAATAAATGTGAAGAAAATAAGGGGGTGAAGAGCTTGAATCCCTAGAATGGTCAATCTCCATAAACCATTGAGTGACCCCTAATACAAAAATGGGCTACATAAATCTTGCTTGGCATTAGGGTAAGCTCTAAGCAATTTACAAAAAAGGGACGTGTCCTATATCACCTAGTGGTCTAATCCAATTGAGTACAACTTAGGATCAAGATGAATATTTGAGGATCCCTAATACAACAATGGGTTGCATGAATCCCACCTAGCACTGGGGTATGATTATGTTTTATCTAATATATTCATTTGCACACACAAGGATAATGAGTATGTAGGTCTTTGAAATAAGAATTTTATCTTTCAAGAGTCATGTATGGTTAGTATACAACTTTTTATGGAGTAACTAGGGTATTTGAGTCTCATGAAAAACCTCAAAAATCCCCTCATAGCAACAAATCATGTTATTAATTAAATCATCAACTTTATTTAGGAGGTTTTGTTCATTAAACAATGTGCATGAAATAGGATAGATATCGGATGAATGTCAGCAATGACATTTAGACGACCATTGATTATTTTGAGTATATCTTTTAATTTACAGAAGCTTATGAAGAAAGTACATGCATATCACATCATATCATCTCATATAAGATGTTTAAATGATTAATTCTTATTATAAGAGTTATTATTTATTCATGAATTTTATAAATCCTGTGGTGTCACCCATTAGATTGTTGAACTCATATCACACTCATACCTTATATTTTAAGTGATTAAAATATACAGTTTCATTTACATTAGATCATCATCATATTCATTGCACACAATGCATTCATCATATCATAATAACATAAGTTAGATGCATACAAATAGATCAAAAATTAAAAATGCATTTAACAATAAGCACTACATCCATATATTATTATATCACCATAATACATCTATACATATAGATCATACCATCTAAGTATCCATCCATCACATAGCTAGAGCATGTAAATAAAAACATCACATCATATAGAATAAAATCAAAATACTGCATCACATAAAAATAAAAAATAAAACATATGAATACACATAATGAGTCTAAAAAATAATGTGTTGTATATATATATGTGTGTGTGTGTGTGTGTGTGTGTATGTAAAATAAGTACATGAGGGTATGAAATTGCCTATAGGCTACAACTGTATAGGTCATCTGATATTACACTAAAAAATAAATATAAAATAATAAAGCCATCAAGTTGGGCCTATGCCCCCTACCTCGCCTCTGTCCTTGAATCTATTACTATGAGAACTATGGGAGCTAGTCCTCATAGTACTCTTTGTATGGGTCCTAGTCCTTTGGATAGTTCAGATCAAAGACTACCTGATGTACTTTTCATGCTCTATTATGACCCCCCTGTTGTAGGTCTCTCCTAAGGAATGACACCTAGCATTCAAATCTACATCTATACATATGTGATGTAGGTAGCATCTCTTGTGATTTGAGTATCACACTCATCTAGGAGACCCTGAAGGCACCTGATATCTATACCTAGATCTAAACTTGTAGGTCCCTATACAATAGGAGTAATTAGAACAATCTATCCTCGAGCAACATCCCTATTGGTTGTAAGCTGATCTATCCTTATTTGTGCTGATTCTATCTATGTTTGGAGGGTGGTCCTCTCCTCCTCAAAAATTTGAACCTATGTCTATAGCTTAGCAATAGTAGAATCCCATTGTAGGACCTGGATTTGAGCTACCTAAAGCTCATCCTCTACACGATGCAACTGAGCCCAAAGAGGAGACTCCTGCTCATCTAGATCCAAATCCTCCTTCTTAGGATAAACCTGCTCCTCAATCACCTGCTACTCTATGGCCTATCCCTAGTCCTCTGTCTGGGCCCATACTCAGTGTTTCTCTGGATCCTCCTTAGCAACTACCTCATCCCTATCCCAACCTAAGCTACCACCACCATTCCAAAGTCATGTGATCCACCACTGGGTGTATGCCTTTGTGACCCTGACATCTATAATAGCATCCACTATGGGAGTATTGTCATCCTTTGTGACTACTAAAACTTGGGGTAGTGAAATATCCCTCCCTACAGTAATCTACCTTTACAAAATGGGCTCTAGAAGTATATCCTATTGTAGTCATATTGTTGGAGAACCCAAGAATAGTGGAAGAACTTCCTGATGCTTCCCTTACTACTAATAACCCATTGGTCATGCCAAGTTTGGGCCATGAATTTTTCTACCTCTATCCAGATGGGGAAATCATGATAGGGCCTATAGATAATGTTATTGGCCTGCAATCCAGTCAAATATGCTACGTAGTGAGAAAGCTCTCTTGCATAGCATTGACTCTTGCGCTCCTCATGATATAGAGGCCACCTACATCCATAGCACTAATCCACGTCTATTATATCAATAATCTTAATTGGTAGTCCTCCTAGATGGTCCACCCTAATGTGCTCCCATCCCTAGATCTATAGGAGTAGGCTACAAGCGATGTTGGCTCATCCATGTTGCTGAATCTTGTAGAGCTCATCATAACATTGCACCAATAGTGCACTCCTCCAAGCCATGATGATGGGCTCTATGCTATCCATCAGGTCCTGAACCATAGCTAGGAGGTTCCATGGGAACCTCACTCTGAATTAGTCAGGTAAATGCATGTTACATATAACATATATCAAAATTACCTATCATCGAGAGAAGACATTCTCTCTGTACCACTAATCCATAGATATCTCACCATGATGATAGTCACCAAATTCTGTATCTGCATGTGCTCCAAAAGCCCTTGCAAATACTACATCTCTAGCATTAGTATGGGAAGACACAATAGGGGTTCCATTAAAGGGGATTCGAAAGATCTTGTAGACATCCTCTGATGTGATGGTCATATTTCCAGTAGGGAGATGGAAGGTGTTGGTCCTGGAGTCCCACCTATGCACCAAGGTGGTAAGGTAGGCTTGATCCGACATGATCATTGAAATCCTAGTGGCATACTAGAGCCCATAAGAATTAATTCAAGCCCAATATGTGGAATCCATATGGGGTAGAAGTTGCATGAGCAATCAAGGGTCTTGAACCCATGTAGAAAAAATCTAAAGGGTGCAAATTAAATTACCTAAATTAAATGCACTTAATAGCTAAAAGGAGCAATAAAATAAAAATGGTGTAAAATAAAACTAAGATAGCCTAAGGCTACAAGCATAATAACTAAATGCACCTAAACAGTCAAAAAATCAAAATACACACTTATAAAATCAAAAAAAAATCAATTAAATACCTTAAAAATTAAAAAATACAAAAATAAACCTAGCTCATGCCAAGAGCAGCCATGTAGTGGTTGCTGAAGTTGACAATGACCAGCCACCAATGATTAAAAAATTAATCATTGGAATTCAAGCTAGTCACTGGCGGTGACATCGACCCCTCTTTGGAAATTTAGGGATCACTCTGAGCATTAGCGGCCATGGGACGACAAGCCAACAATGTCCCCCCTCAACCAAAAATAACAAAAAAAATTAAAAATACTAAAACTAAGCTATACCCACTAAAATTAACCCTAAAATAAGCCTAGCTACAGTTTCAATTCATTGCCAATGAGTTTAGTTTGGTTCATTTACCAGATAATTAGTGAGGTTCATTTTACCCAAAAAAATAAAAAGCTAGGTTTGAGAGATACCCGTGAGTCATCAGTACCTCCACTTGTTGATGCCTTGCCCTACTCCACCATGGCATATGAATTTGGAAATGCCCTAGATCATAATCAATCTCTCTCACCTTAGAGCTCAAAAGTACAACTCTCCAGCTGTCAAATAATGAAAAGTCAAACCCTAACTTTTATTTTATATTTTTCTAGTTTTTCTATAGTTGTTGATGGCATTAGGGGCCCACTTTCTCTGGCCACTAACACTAATAATGGTCATGATCTAGTCACTGCTACTGTCATTGGCTAGCCACCAACAATAAAAGGACTCAATTTATCACCACAAGGAGCCTCAAAATGGACAATTAAACACACATATTGGTCCAAAACAATCAAAAAGTGCATAAATACAAAAAAATCACACAAATCAAAATCCAAAAATATTATAAAATTCAAATTAATACAAAAATTAAATAAACAACAAAATCTTAATTGAGCCTTGTATTCATTTATTTACTCTATATACTTGGCGGTTGTAGTGACTTGCGCTCCATGCATTTCAGAAAGATGATTAAATTACCATAAGGCCACTTGGGGCAAATTAGTTATGGTTGAATTGAGACGCTTCACTTCAATCCCAAAGAAGGACATGGTGGTTGGACTACCCCATGGGAATGAGGATTCATCTCATTTATTCTATAATATTTTTTAACAAATCATTAAATATAGTTATTCAACACAATCTTGACTAGAATTGCTACCACCTTGACTCCCTAAGAAGGCCATTGCGATCAGACTGCTCTGTGGGATAGAGATGTAGAATTACTAAAAATGGTTGAAATCACACTTGAAATTGGACCTACCATATAGCAACAAAGAAAAACTCTAAAAGGGTTCAAATCATTCATCTTGGTCAAGCAATTAGTCACTTTATTCATTGTCCTTCCCTCATCGACTCATCGTTTGAGGGGGTAGTCATAATATCAACAATCATAATCAAAGTCAAAAAAAGATCACTTGATCATGTCAAATTGCATTCATCTTATTAATCATTGAAAACAACTATCATAAGCTTACCCTTTTCTGGGAAAAAAACAAATATGATAGTTAAGTTTGTAGCTCTCCTCTTTTTGGATCTATAGTTGCACTGAAGCCTATAGTAGCATTGAAGCTACCCGATTGTCTAATGGACGTGTGCAAGCTTTCACAAATTTAAGCCTTCCATCCTGTTGGAAGCAATGATTCTAGGATACACACCTTCTGCATGACTAGGACATCCAATATTGATCAGATCAATGATCATCACACAACCTACAATGTGGCCCTAGGTGGTCTATTTTTGCTCTACACTATGTTTTCCCACAATGCATCCCAAAAAGAGGTATCTGTAGACACCTAAAATGTGTCATGTTTAGAAGACTACTCATATGGACACATTCAGATACCATATGAATGATCTTGAACATTTTAAAGAGCTAGCAATGGTCCTAACCACTCAAAAAGGGTAGTTCTAGCCCATTCAGGCTTAGTCGTTGTCAAGCAGAGCGGTCGCCACACCTGGCCGCTGAAGTTGAGAGTGGCCACACGTAGCCACTAATTTTAACAATGACTAGTACTAAAACAAATTATGGCTATGATTACGAGCCCATATCAAGTAGTCT
This sequence comes from Wollemia nobilis, assembly GCA_028583015.1. Classification (NCBI taxonomy): domain Eukaryota; kingdom Viridiplantae; phylum Streptophyta; class Pinopsida; order Araucariales; family Araucariaceae; genus Wollemia; species Wollemia nobilis. Next base: position 1,583,632 of record JAQPPZ010016509.1, on the reverse strand, counting down.
GACTGTACCTTGCATTATGGGCAGATTTTAGTGTGGAAATCTAAGAGCTCCTCCTGACTGCCCCTTCAATGCAAATTTGTGGCTGATGCTTTCCCCTCGAGATAGTCTTTTACATGAAAATTTGGATCTTGACTTCTCTAGGAAGCCAATATCCAAATCCAAATATAAATATGGGAATTCTACTTACGGACTCTCCCAACCAAAGCAATAGATCCATGAATATCAAAATTTTATGCAGCAAAGCCCTCATCTATCAGAGAGTGAATCCGCGCCCCCTTTGAGGAGCAATGAAGTGCTATCCAACTGAGTTACGATTACGTACCCACATTTAGATCCATGTATTCTTCATCGCAAACTAGTGTACTAGATATAAGAGGCAACCCTTGAACATCAATTTGAGTAAGGAAATTAGTGCTACAACCCCTGGTTTATGAGGAGAAGAGTTCATTTTATGGTTGTTGTCATTGACAGTGGCCTGTATGAATAGCCTAGGATTTCCAAACATTATTTTCCAAGTTTTAGCTTAGATATTTTATTTATTTTGTTTTATTAATTAGTTTTAGCATAGATGTCATTTCTATAATGCATTTACATTATCATTTCCTGAGTTATCCACTCATTTATCATTCAATTTTGTTATATTTTAATATTATCATGCTCATATATAATGTTTATCAAATATGTTTATAAATCCTTGTCATAAGAGGTTGTCTGTGCTACTAATAGTGCTATGTTGTTTCTATGCATGTAGGTTATAGGTTTACAGGACCGATTCAAGGCATTCAGTGCATAAGATCCCTCCAGGAAAAAGAAGGAGAAGGAGACATCTATAAGCCCTCATACAAGTTCATGTGCAAGATCGAGAGGCATGTGGAAGCACACCACCCCCTTGCAATGGGACATCATCACCATTATTGTACCTGTGTCTTATTGTATCAAACTAGGTATCCCTTAGAGGGACCAATATGTAACCGAGATTTGTAAGAATTAATAAAATATCTTTCTTTATTTATCATTTATGTGTTATCTATGCTTTATGGTCTTTCATTTGATATAATATCACAATTAGTGTAAAATGTGCACGCTTCTTGGGGTCACACATAATATTATGCAGTGCAATGTTGTGCAGTGCAAAAAATATAATGTGTAAAATGCAATTTTATGTAGTGCAATATGTAAAATGTAATGTGTGAAATGTAATGTTGTGCAGTGCAATATGTAAAATGTAATGTGTGAAATACAATGTTGTGCAGTGTAATATGTAAAATGTAATGTGTGAAATGCATTATTGTGCAGTGCAATATGTAAAATATAATGTGTGAAATGCAATGTTGTGGAGTGTAATATGTAAAATGTAATGTGTAAAATGCAATGTTGTGAAGTTCAATATGTAAAATGTAATGTGTGAAATGCAATGTTGTTTTTGTGTATTATCCATGTATATATACATATATATAAATCATAGTAAATATGGAACACTTTCAAGTGTATGATGTTCTATAGCTTGGGTTCTTCTACTACCCCTATCCTGGTAAGCTTATGTGCTCCTTGAATCTTGTAAACTCAGATAGCAACAAGCAACGTGTATATATACACATTATAAAATTATGCAAATACAATGCAACAATTTTTATTTTTGCTTTTTTTTAAAACTGATATGTGACCAAAGGAGTTTGGTTCCTTTGGAGCCTTTTGAAATTGATATGTGACCAAAGGGATTTTTATTCCTTTGGAGCCTTTTAAAATTGAGATGTGACCAAAGGGATTAGGTACCTTTGGAGCCTTTTGAAATTGAGATGTGACCAAAGGGATTAGATCCTTTGGAGCCTTTTGAAATTGATATGTGACCAAAGGGATTAGATACCTTTAGAGCATGTTTTTGGAAATGAAATGTGACCAAAGGTGTTAGGTGCCTTTGGATATTTTTTTTATGACTAAGGTGCTATAACTTAAGCATCCCCTATTTTTTTGATTATTTATGGTGTGAGTGAATGGGAGGATGCAAGTAGGTAATTTCCTACTGAGAAGCAAAGTTATTCTTGGGTGGATTATGGATTTGTTCTAGAACATAGTTACTGGATATTAAAAAATCTTTCACTTTTGCAATGTATATGTGGGTGATGTTATGATCTATGGGAGATGATGGCTCAATTTATGGTATGTTAATGTTGGTGGCTATGTATAATAAATCAATATTTTAAGTATACACAGTGTATGATGGACCCATAGGCAAACTAGAACAACTTGTCTATATCACACTGATAGGGTTAACCATAGAAGGGGTAAGGAAATATGTGGAATACTCCATGGATGAAGTGTTTTTTCTATTAAGGGTTTGACTCATAATATTTACTTGGCTTTAGGTTGACACCATAAGCTCATGAGTTAGATGATGGTGGTGAAGTGTGTGAAATATGCAGATAAAAAAAATGTAAATGAAGAACACATAGAATCAAACAAGCAATTTAACCCTATATTTTGCAACAAATTTTGATTTGATATATATATATATATACATTGTTTTGTGAGGTTTGTGTGTTGTAAATGTGCAAGGTGAAATCTACGACTGGATGGAAAATGAGATTTTTCTGGTGATGAGATCTAGAAATTTTGCACATGGGTGACTATGGTTTCTAAGAGCAGAGATTGATGGATGGAGATGAAGCCCACCATAACCAATTCTCAAACAATGGTTGGTGATGAAATCCAACTCACTACTATTTATTGTGAAATGTGCAATGTGTGTGATTCATTTTAAGATTTTATGTTTTCTACTATTTTAATGCAATGTTGAATATAGCCTATTTCATAGGTCTAAATCACAAGCCAAAAACAATAATACCAATTTCCTCAAAATAACTTAGGGTACACCACTTAATTCCTACTCTGAATCATCAAGTAACTCCAACAGTGGAGGGTTCACCTAATTCATCCTCCTTCAATCACAAAGTATATGATTATACTTATGTATTATGATCTTGTTCCAACTTAGACAAGTAAAAATAGAAAATTTTAACCCTATTATGCAACTATTTTATGCTTTTGTAATTTCACATGAAAACAACATACAAAATATTGAATAAAACACACCATAAAACAATGTAAATCTAAATATGAACTACAACAAATGCATAGATGCAACTCTAAATCTATATGCAACCTATATGGAAAATGTAAAATGCCTAATATGAAAATGATAATGCAATTGCTTTGAAAAAAATGAATGTTTTTCTTTTTGTTATTTTTACTGTTAAAATCAAGAAAATGAAAGCAAAAAAGAGTCAGAGTTTGAAACAGGCTTACCAGGAAGCCTACGTTTTTCTTCTCCACTCTGATAAACACCTCCCAGAGTCTATGGAATGTTGTAGGGCATTCCATGAATGTTACAGGGTGTATGTGTGACCTCTGATCAACTTTTGCAACTTCCAAAAACCCCTATTTTTTGTAATTTTTGCGTAAACGAATTTTTGGAACCTGTAGAACATAAATAGAAACAAGAGTTAGTGACAAAGTAAATTAACATAGATAACCCTTTGGGGGTCCCAACATGATCACCATTTTGTAAACCAAAATCAAGCAACACCAATACACAATATAAAATAATAAAAAGTTCAAAAATAATACAAGATTGCACAATATGGATAAACTTTTATTAACGTGAAAGGATCTCAAAATTATACAATAAATGTGCTCCAATGTGGGATTTTACAATGCTTTTGTGATACAATTTTTACAAATGCTAGGGTTCTCCGAAACCCTAGGTCAATACACTGTTGGTGTCTTCTTCACTCATATTTGATCCAAATGAGGTTGTGAGTGGGCTTGTGTATCCTAAAAGGGCCACCCTAGCTTCAACAACTTCCAAAAAGATAATCCTTATACCTAAAAATAGTAAACAAAATAAAGGATCAGTAATATCTACGAGGGATCCACTACATGAGGCCCTTATAAGAATAAAAATTACTAAATCCCAAATGCTACAGATTGAAACATAGATAGAATACAAGAATATAAATAATGCAAATAAAATATTTTACCGTATCACTTGAAATATTTGCTTCTATCATTGGTGGTCGCAAGGACACCCGAACAACACTTGAGGATGTTAGGACTATAGATAAGTGGCAAGAAATATACTATATGCACCATAAAGGTTCCAAATATAATCAGAGGCATTTTATAGACTTTGAAGGGTGTTCGAGGGTTGATGGAGGTGATGCAAAAATAAATCTGGTTCACGCAGGATGGGCAATGGTAGAAATGGGTGATACGAATGGTGGTAGTGAGGGGGGAATAAGGATGCAAAAGGGCTAGGGTTTCATGACCACATTCAAATTTGGGGTCTTGATTCATAAAAATTAATCACTTTTTATAATCTACCCTTGAACATGTTAGGGTTTCGATGACACAAAATGGACAGTTGAGATTAAAACATGATGTCATGAAGAAGTGTGGAGATTAAATCTAGGTAAGTGGCATGGATTAAGGTGGGTGGATGTCTGAGATTAAAAAGTGGTGGAGGGCTAGGATTAATTCATATAAATATATATAAATATAAAATATAAAACATTTATATTTATATATTAAGTAAATACACACACATACATATATATAACTAATGGATGACTATGATTGGGAGACACGAATGGATGATAAGTGGCTAGATTTTTGGTATCTACAATTGTAAACTAAAATCAAGAAACACCAATATAAAATATAAATTAATCAAAACACAGTAATAACACAAGATTGCACAAGATAGATAAGCTTTTATTAATGTGGGTGGATCTCAAAATAATACAATCAATGTGCCCCAATATGGGGTTTTACAATATTTTTGTGATATAGATTTTTATAAATACTAGGGTTCTCATAAACCTAGGTCAATACACTACTGGTATATTTACACTTATATTTTATCCAAACGAGGTTGTGGGTGGGCTTGTGTATCGTAAAAGGTCACCCTAGCTTCAACAACTTCCAAAAATATGATACTTATTCTTGCAAACAACAAAAAAAAAATTAGATTAGTAATACCTATTAAGGCTCCACTGTATGAGACCCTTAGAAGAATAAAAATTAATATACCCTAGGTTCTACAAAATGAAACCATAAACAAAACATAAGAATGTAAAATAAATGCAAATAAAATTGCTTACCTTATCACTTTGATATTTCTACATCTACTTCTATAGATAGTGGTTGCAAGGATTCTCGAATGGCACCCGAGGGTTGTAAGGTTGTATATTTGTTGTGAGAAATACCCAAAGGAATTCTATGATGGTGGTAGATGCACCAGGTAATTATGTGATGGTAGTAGATGCACCAAAAAGGTTCTAGAAATGCTGAGAGGCATTCTGGTGGCTTTGGGGGCATTCGAGGGCTGAGGAAATGGCTAGGGTTCCATCACATTCAAATTTGGGACCTTGATTTATAAAAAATAATTAACTTTTTATAATATACCCTTGAACATGTTAGGGTTTTGATAATACAAAATGGGCAGCTAAGATTAAAACATGAAGAATAATGGAGATTAAATCTAGGTAAGTGGCATAAATTAAGGTGGATTGATCACTTAGATTAAAATGTGGCATATGACTACGATTCAATTATATACATACATACATATATATATATATATATATATATATATATATATATATATATTATATATTTGGTAAGTAAATTTCTTCATTAATTATCGGGTTTTACAGGTTGACCCAAAACCTTTTACAAAATTCAGCCTTCAGCTGAAGCTACAGATCCTAGTTATCTTGAGGATCTTATATCCTCTACAACTACTAATATTCCTAGTAGTCCTAGCCGAGAAGGCGACATAAACATAGACCAAAAACAATACAGGACCAACCAATATGGGCAACCCACACTGATCAACATTACAAAAGGAAAAGGGGACCTCAGCCCTAAGAGGATTACTTCCTCTGAACAAATTTCAACCAAAAATGATACCCCCCAAGAGTCGAGGACCCTCATGCATCATTTTCGACATCTTCCTTGAGCTCCTCTTCCTTTTTGTCCTCTTATTCCTCATCATCATCCTTGGCCTCAAGTTTTGGTATGTATCCTTCATTGAAGATCACCTGAGTCATAGTGTCATAGTGCTCCTACATTTGGTGGATGATGGCAGTGTAAGATTTTAGAATGAACCATTTGAGAACCATGATTGTAGGTCCCTCATCGTCTAGGTCACTAGCACTGGTTTTGGAACTACCTTGGATTTGTTTGTTCTTGAGTCTCAATGAGGATCTCATTGGGGGTTCCTCAATCCTTAGTTTTTTCTTAGCTGTGCCCCCTCTGGTTATGGGCTCCCCCACTCTCTTCTTCATCGGAGACACAGATGAAGGTTTGTTGGTGCTTGGGCTAGCTCTTACCCCTGAGCTTTCTACCTGATGATCGGGTAGTATCTCCTCGATGACTTGAGGTTCAAGATTAGGTGTCGTGGCCAACACCCACTTATAGATTACTTTGAACAATCCTTGGTGCATCGGCATGGCAGACCCTCTCTTGTTGCGATAGGCATTGATGGTGTAGTTCATCGAGTTCATCAAAAATTGAGGAATACTTATTGGGTTGACATCCTGAAATAATTTTACGAATGCATAGTGAAAGCTTAGCAAGGTCTTACTGGGATCCTCAGTCGTGATAAAATCCATCATGTTTTTCATGACCCCATTCCATGGGGTGGGAAAATCCATTCTGGTGAGCCCATTCTTGGCTTCCTTGAAAATTTTTGGGTTGTCACGAAATTCCTTCAATTCCACCTCCCAGTGATGTTTCTAGCGATGGATGGAGTGACCTTTCATCATCTGACCAGTTACCATAGCCAGCATGTTCACATCAATGATGAACTCTCTTCCTCATATCTCCACTTTGTTGTCCTCCCAAGTGTCCATCATCACCTGGGTGATATCTTCCTCTGCCCTCGAGAACAGGTCAAAAAATTGGGTAAAATGTTGCTCAGTGAGGATGGCCTGAGCCACGGGTTCCATGATGACCATGCTCGGATCAACGTAAGTCATATTTTTGCTCACAGTATTCTTCCTTATGATTCGATCAGACTTTCTCAGGTTAACACACTGCTGATTTTATCTTTTGCTACTTCTGGGGAAGGAATAGGTTTAAAGCCATGGTGGTAAGTTATGGGGTTTTCCTTAATTGGTGTGCCATATTCGGGGATCCATCCCCCTTTTCCACCTTGGATTTGTGCCAGCTTTCCTTGGGTTCCAGCGTGTGATTCTGGCTACCTTTGATTGTCCGTAGATCAACACTATCCTTAGGGAGATTACCATGCATTGGAAAGGACCGGTCATAATCCTTCACCTGTGTATAAATATAATATATAAAATATTAATATTTAAATATATATTAAACAAATACATATATATATATAAATATATATAATGGGTGACTATGATTGGAGGACACGGATGGATGACAAGTGGATAGATTTTGGTGTCTATAGATGCCTCTTTTTGTATCGCATTGTGTGAAACACAATGTGGTGCAAAAATACGAGACACCTAGTTTGGCCTAATGAAGAAGCAACTTTATTTCATTGGAGCACGAAGATAATCTTGAAGACAAAAGAATTTGTATGTGTAGCTTACCCCCTCAATTGGTGAATGAGTGAAGAATGATTCTCACAAGCTAATTGACAATATTGTGTTGGACATTTTGAGTAGATGTGTTGTCATTGATGTCAAGAGTGAGTGGTCATTGATGTCAAAAGTTATTTCAGTGAGCAGTGCAAAGGAGAAGCAGTTCCACAATCAGTGCAAAAAGAAGAGTCCACCTTCAGTTGGTCAGATCCGGTTCCAGGTAGTCAGATGTGGTCCAAAGTGCAAAGAAGAGGCCCAAGAAAATAATATTATAATATTTTATTATAATATTAAAAAGGAAATTTAAATTAATTATAAATTAATTAATATAATTTTATTATAAATTAATTTATTAATTAATTTAATTAACTTTCAAAAGTTACTTAAGTTAATTATAATTTAATTAAAAATTAATTTATATTAATTTAAATAACCCTAAAGAGGGTTATAGGGTTAAAATGAAAATCGAATTTCATATTCGATTCAAGCACCGACGTTTATGGCACAAGAGGCATCATGTATAAATAATGGCAAAGACCTTTGCCTTACCTCCCAATGCTATTGATCGAATCTCCTATGCTCCATCGAATTCGTGCGCAAAAAGGGAAAAATATTTTCCATGTTTTCAAGAGTCTCCGGTGGTGAAGGAATAAATCGAAGGGAGCACAAATACTTAGCACCAAAGGTGCTAGTAGCATAGTTGGCATCGACGGAAGTGCTAGGGTGTGTGGCAAGCAAGGCGTGCAGGTTCGAATCCCTTCGGGTTCATTTTTGGCAAAGCAGAGAGGGCACATCTTTTTGAGCAAGCACCGAACAAGGGGTTAAAGGGAGGCTTGCACCTTCCCTTCCCCATGGGAGCGCTTAGCCCACGTGGTGGGCTAGCACCTTGATAAGGCGCTCGACGGAGAGGTCTCATGTTCGAAACCCACCGAGGCCTTTTTGGTTGTGACAAAGGTATGCACTGATGTCATTTGTGTTGGTCGCTTAATTTCGGATGTGCTAAGGTTGAAAGAAAATAAAAATATTTTTATGTGCCTAAGGTTGAAAAATAAAAATGTTTTGATGGTTTATGAGGTTTAATTTTTGCTTGAATTAATTTGGTTATTAAGTGTTTTGAGGGAGATAAAAGGGTAGGCAAATATTATTTTTGAAAGGTTAATTTTTGAAGATTGATTTATTAAAATTGGAGATTATAAGGAGCAATTTGAGTGATTATTTTTATGTGTGATTTGATGATTGCTAATTTCAAGGAGTAATAAGGTGTATTTGAGATTGATTATTTGTGTAAATTGAGAAATATTTTGAAAGAGTGTTAGTGTGAAATTTTGTCATCTAACCATTGAAATTGGCAAAGAAGAAAATTGTGATTGAGATAGGTTTTTAAGGGCACTTCTACATCAAACAAAAGGTATGGGCACATCTTCCTAGTGAGTGATTGTTGAATGTTGTGAATGCTAAGTTGGAGTGAAAAGGATTTTTCTGGAATAAGAGTTGTTGATAAAACCTTGTTTGATGAGCATTGTTGAGTTGATTGTTGAGGGTTTTTCTGGAATAAGAGTTGTTGATAAAACCTTGTTTGATAAGCATTGTTGTTGAAGTGATTGGTTGAGTGAAGAACTTGAACTAGGGTTTGCAAAGATCATGAGTATCATTGTTATGTGAGATTGTTAAGAAATAAGTGAGTGAGTGTTCATATGCTTGGACTAGGGTTTGAGAGCAAGGATTATTTCATTGAGTGATTGGTTGAGTAGAGTTGTGATTGAGCCTAGTCAAGTAGTTGTGTTGAAGTGATAGTTCAAGTTCTGTGAAACAAATTGTTCCATATTCTAAATTGATTTGAGAAAGAGGTTGAGTGTTTGTGAGTATGAAACATATTGAGTCTCTAACAATTCTATATGTTTGGTAAAGATATTGGCTCTAACAATTTTATATGTTTTTGTGGAAGAAGAGATTGAAAGTGATTGAGCATTGTGATGAATGTGAAGCATATTGAGTCTCTAACAATTCTCTATATGTTTCTGTGAGATTGGACAAGTTCTAGTGAGGACTTGTTGAGCAGATTTGAGGTAAGTCTTAGAGAAGACTTGTTGAGTAGATTGGACAAGTTCTAGAGAGGACTTGTGGATAGATTAGTGTGAGATTTTGTGGAAGCTTACAAGGTATATTTGAGATAAGTCTTTGAGAAGACTTGTGAGTAGAGTTGATTGATTGATTTGTTCAAACCTTGGGTTAAGGTTTGGAGTAGATCTAGTAGAGTTGATTTGTGATTGAATCAAGCTTTGTGTTAAGGCTTGAGGATAGATATTGAGGATATATTTGTGCTAGATATGTTTTGTGAGATTTGAGGGAGATTGAGTAATATTTGTGCTAGATCGAAGGACTATGTTTAGTGTAGATTTGAGGATAGATTTTGGTGTAGATTTGAGGATAGGTTTGTGCTAGACTAGAGATAGATATTGAGTAGATTTGTGCTAGACCAAAGGATTATGTTTAGTATAGATTTGAGATAGAGTTGAGAGTAATATTTGGAGGTGATAGAGTATAGAGGATGATAGTCTCTAGTGGATAGAGATCCATTAGCTAGGGTAGTGAGGATAGGTCTTCTGAGTGGGGATAGGAGTCTTCAGTGGATAGAGATCCATTAGCTAGTGTAGTGGAGGTAACAGTTCTTCTAGAAGATCACCAACTAGAGCTAAGGAGAAAGAGTTCTCCTATGGATAGAGATCCATGAACTTGATTAGGGGATTGGTGTCTCCTTTGGATAGAGGTCCATAAACATTGTAATAGGGAAAGGATTCCCAAGAGATTGATTGAGAAAATTTTAGTGAAATATTTTCTCCGTGGAGTAGCCCACATTGGGTGAACCACGTTAAATTGGTGTCTCTATTGTGTGTGGTGATTTATGCATTGCTTTGATTACTGTTATTGATATTGCTATCTATACATTGCATAATATTGATTGGAAAGAAAAGTAAAAAGTGGTCTTATACTGTTCACCCCCCTCTTAGTATAAGCTTGTGTTCTTCAATTGGTATCAGAGTGGGTTCCTTCGAAAGAGTTTAACAGCTTGAAGGAAAAGCTTACAAGAACACAATGGATTCTAAGAATGGGTCCTCAGATAATTCAACTCTAGTATTTGATGGAAGTGATTATGTATTTTGGAGTATGAGAATGAAGATCCACCTGATGGCACTTGGCAATGAAATTTGGGAAGCAGTTGAAAATGGATACATACCACCAGCTACTCCACCTACAGATAAATATGGTAAGCTTCTACATCATTACAATTCAAAAGCAATGAATGCAATTTTGAGAGGTTTGCATAGAATAGAGTTCATAAAAGTTATGCATTGCAAAGATGCAAAAGGAATTTGGGATAAGTTGCAAAGCATATATGAAGGAGATAAAAGTGTCAAAAAGGTAAAGATACGAAATCTCAAAGGACAATTTGAAGAATTAAGAATGAAGGATGAAGAAAACATTAGTGCTTATCTACTTCATGTAGACGAGGTTGTTAATGCCATGCAAGGACTTGGACTTGAGATTGAAGAATCGGATGTTTGTGATAAGATCTTAAGATCTCTCCCAAAAATATTTAGTGAAAATATTTCTGCTATAGAGGAATCAAAATATGGTGATTCTTTGACAAGAGATATGTTACTTGGTATTCTTACAACTTTTGAGATAAGAACAAAAGAGGAACCTAATATCTGGAAGGAAGCAGCCTTCAAAGCTACTAAGAAGACAAAGGGCAAGAAGTCAGATTCAAGCAATGAGTCATCCAGTGATGAAGAAGCAAATTATGGCAAAAAGAATAAGGATTCAAGAAGATTTAAAGATGCAAAATCTATTAGATGTTTCAATTGTGGAAAGTATGGTCACTATGCAACTGATTGTCAAGAAGCTAGAAATAGCAATGATGAAGAAAAATAGGATCATAAGAACAGGGAATCAAAAAATATAGGTACCAAAAGAAAGGTAAGGATGGACAAGGCAGACAAGGAAAGAAGTTCTTTCAAAGGCAGAAGAGGAGTTACTATGTGGACAAGGCAAGTAAGTACTCAAGTGATAGTGATAATAGTTTCTCAGATAATGATAAAGATGAAGTTCTATTTCTGATAGAAGAAAAAGATGAAGTTAAGAAAAGGTCACCAATAATTCTCAAGTGTTTTAGATGTGGTAATTTTGGACATCTTGAAGATAGTTGTACAAAGAATGGTTTCAGTTTCAATGATGATGAATATGAAGATACACTTGAAGGACCAGAAGAAAATATTCTAATGGCACTAGAAGAAGAAGGAGGTGATCCTATAGAAGACAAGTCAGAAGAGAATGAAGATGTTTTCAAAGGTAAACAAATAGAGGAAGAATCAGAAAAAGGAGAAGTTGATCTTGAGGGAGAACTTATTTATGCTCTTAACACATTGAAGAAGGTAAGAAAGCAAAACTCCCAACTTAAGCTTCAGTTTCAAGAATGTGATGAAGAAAGAGGAAAGCTTATAGAGGATCTAAATAAGTCAATAGCTAAGACAAATAAGTTCAAGGATAAGTTAGAAGCAAAGGTCTTAGAATGTGAGAGATTAGAACAAGAAGTAGCTCTACTAAGGGAAGAAGTAGAAAAGTCTAAGGATAAGCTACACAAGTTTGGAAAGAGCTCAAAGATCATAGATAAGATGATCAAGGTACAAATATGATCAACAAACAAAATAGGTCTTGGTTTTGAACAGGCTCAAAAGAAACAAGAAGAAGAGTCAACCTCAAGTTCTGAAGAAGAAGAAACTTTAGAAGAAGATAGTGTGAGAGAAAGTGAAACTTTTGAGGATGAGTTGGACAATAGAAAGTTCAACAAGGAAAGAAACAATGCACAAAGGAGAAACAGATGGAACAGGAACCAACACAGGGTAAAAGAGACTAAGAGACCAATGAGGTCAGGGCAAGGAAATTTCAATGGATGATGTTTCTCATGTCACAGATTTGGGCACAAGGCTTCACAGTGTAGGACACATGAAAGACAGGAATATGGGAACTTCAAGAACAAGTAGTTATTTCATGGGTATTGCTACTCATGTAATCAGTTTGGTCACAAGGCAATGAATTGCAGGGTTCATGACAGGAATAGATATGGCTTCACCAGAAGAAATCCCAAGATATTTGCACCTTCAAGGAATAACAATATTAAGTGTTATAAGTGCAATAATGATGGACATACAACAAAGTGGTGTAGAGCAGACAATCTAGAACCAAGCATGAACAGAGGGAACAAGAATAAAAATAGGAATATGGACATGAACAAGAATAGGAACATGGACATGAACAGGAATAGGAACACCAAAAGGAATCAGAAGGATCAGATGAGAAGGAAAGTGGACAAAGGAAAAGACCAGTGCATGTTGGGAGTAGAAATACTCCCACCCCAGAATTAACCACCTCAAGAGGAGGTGGGGGAGGGGCTAAGCTAAGAGACTCATTCTTAGCCCCAAGCCCCAAAGGTGACCCTTTGCCATTGATGTCAAAGGGGAGAGATTTGAGTAAGGGGGAGAGATTTGATTTAAGAAGAGAGCATTGAGTCAGGGGGAGCAGAAGAAAAAGGTTAAGGAAATTTGAAAAATATAATTGGGTTGCCATCAATGACAAAGGGGGAGATTGTTGGACATTTTGAGTAGATGTGTTGTCATTGATGTCAAGAGTGAATGGTCATTGATGTCAAAAGTTTTAGTGAGCGATGTAAAGGAGAAGGGAGTTCCAGATCAGTGCAATTAGTAGAATCCATCTTCAGTTGGTCAGATCCGGTTCTAGGTAGTCAGATGTGGTCCAAAGTGCAAAGAAGAGGCCCAAGCAAATAATATTATAATATTTTATTATAATATTAAAAAGGAAATTTAAATTAATTATAAATTAATTAATATAATTTTATTATAAATTAATTTATTAATTAATTTAATTAACTTTCAAAAGTTACTTAAGTTAATTATAATTTAATTTTTAATTTAATTAAAAATTAATTTATATTAATTTAAATAACCCTAAAGAGGGTTATAGGGTTAAAATGAAAATCGAATTTCATATTCGATTCAAGCACCGACGTTTATGGCACAAGAGGCATCATGTATAAATAATGGCAAAGACCTTTGCCTTACCTCCCAATGCTATTGATCGAATCTCCTATGCTCCATCGAATTCGTGCGCAAAAAGGGAAAAATATTTTCCATGTTTTTGAAGGGTCTCCGATGGTGAAGGAATAAATTGAAGGGAGCACCAATACTTAGCACCAAAGGCATTGGTAGCATAGTTGGCATCGATGAAAGTGCTAGGGTGTGTGGCAAGCAAGGCGTGCAGGTTCGAATCCCTTCGGGTTCATTTTGGCAAAGCAGAGAGGGCACATATTTTGAGCAAGCATCGAACAAGGGGTTAAAGGGAGGCTTGCACCTTCCCTTCCCCATGGGAGCGCTTAGCCCACGTGGTGGGCTAGCACCTTGATAAGGTGCTCAATGGAGAGGTTTCATGTTCGAAACCCACCGAGGCCTTTTTGGTAGTGACAAAGGTATGCGTTGATGTCATTTGTGTTGGTCGCTTAATTTCGGATGTGCTAAGGTTGAAAGAAAATAAAAATATTTTTATGTGCCTAAGGTTGAAAAATAAAAATGTTTTGATGGTTTATGAGGTTTAATTTTTGCCTGAATTAATTTGGTTATTAAGTGTTTTGAGGGAGATAAAAGGGTAGGCAAATATTATTTTTGAAAGGTTAATTTTTGAAGATTGATTTATTAAAATTGGAGATTATAAGGAGCAATTTGAGTGATTATTTTTATGTGTGATTTGATGATTGCTAATTTCAAGAAGGAGTAATAAGGTGTATTTGAGATTGATTATTTGTGTAAATTGAGAAATATTTTGAAAGAGTGTTAGTGTGAAATTTTGTCATCTAACCATTGAAATTGGCAAAGAAGAAAATTGTGATTGAGACAGGTTTTTAAGGGCACTTCTACATCAAACAAAAGGTATGGGCACATCTTCCTAGTGAGTGATTGTTGAATGTTGTGAATGCTAAGTTGGAGTGAAAAGGATTTTTCTAGAATAAGAGTTGTTGATAAAACCTTGTTTGATGAGCATTGTTGAGTTGATTGTTGAGGGTTTTTTGGAATAAGAGTTGTTGATAAAACCTTGTTTGATAAGCATTGTTGTTGAAGTGATTGGTTGAGTGAAGAACTTGAACTAGGGTTTGCAAATATCATGAGTATCATTGTTATGTGAGATTTTTTGATAAGCATTGTTGTTGAAGTGATTGGTTGAGTGAAGAACTTGAACTAGGGTTTGCAAAGATCATGAGTATCATTGTTATGTGAGATTGTTGAGTGAGTGTTCATATGCTTGGACTAGGGTTTGAGAGCAAGGATTATTTCATTGAGTGATTGGTTGAGTAGAGTTGTGATTGAGCCTAGTCAAGTAGTTGTGTTGAAGTGATAGTTCAAGTTCTGTGAAACAAATTGTTCCATAATCTAAATTGATTTGAGAAAGAGGTTGAGTGTTTATGAGTATGAAACATATTGAGTCTCTAACAATTCTCTATATGTTTCTATGGTAAAAAGAGAGATTGAAAGTGATTGAGCATTGTGGTGAATGTGAAGCATATTGAGTCTCTAACAATTCTCTATATGTTTCTATGAGATTGGACAAGTTCTAGTGAGGACTTGTTGAGCATATTTGAGGTAAGTCTTAGAGAAGACTTGTGGAGGGGGGGGGGGGAGGAGGAAGAATTGAGCAGATTGGACAAGTTCTAGAGAGGACTTGTGGACAGATTAGTGTGAGCTTTTGTGGAAGCTTACAAGGTAGATTTGAGATAAGTCTTTGAGAAGACTTGTGAGCAGAGTTGATTGATTGATTTGTTCAAACCTTGGGTTAAGGTTTGGGGCAGATCTAGCAGAGTTGATTTGTGATTGAATCAAGCTTTGTGTTAAGGCTTGAGAATAGATATTGAGGATAGATTTGTGCTAGACCAAAGGACTATGTTTAGTGCAGATCATCCTTAGATTTGTGCTAGACCGAAGGACTGTGTTTAGTGCAGATTTGAGGATAGATTTTGGTGCAGATTTGAGGATAGGTTTGTGCCAGACCAGAGATAGAGATTGAGCAGATTTGTGCTAGACCGAAGGACTGTGTTTAGTGCAGATTTGAGGATAGAGTTTGGTGCATATTTGAGGATAGGTTTGTGCCAGACCAGAGATAGATATTGAGAAGATTTTGATGTTCACACAATGACACTGAGAGGGGGGGTGAATCAGTGTAGTTAATTAATTTTGAAATAGCAGCATTCAAAGACTGAAGCACAGAAAACTTATAAAACCAGAAGAACAAAATGAGAGCACACCACAACACACAATATAACGAGGTTCACCAATTTGGCTACTCCTCAAAAATTAACTGCTTGGACTTCAATCCAAATCCAGTCTTTGCAAAATTTCAAATTTACAACTTCTTTACCAGCATCCACTGGAAGGAGCACCAACCCCTGTAATTTTCTGCTACAACAGATGGAGCACCAACCCCTAGTACTAAGCACCAACTTGGACTACAATTCCGATCAATTAGAATGACATAAAAGTGTCTTCACTTCATGCACAACCCTGACTGGTCTGTAATTAATCCAACTCTGCACACTCTCACGGCTCTGCTAATTTTCTTATCCAAACCCTCTTTTCACAGCAATATTTCTCTTTCTGCAACAACTTTTCTCTAACAGCAGCAACATCTTCTCTGTACGACTATTCTTTTATAACCTTTCAATCCTGCATGCAGTCGAATCACATACTCTGACTGTTTGAATCCATGCAATTCAGCTGTTTGATTACATGCACTACGACTATTCGAACCCCTACAATACAACGGTTCGATTCCTTGCAATACGACTATTTTAATGCATTTTCGAACCTGCATATTCGACTGCTCGAATACTTCAAATACGACCATTCGTATACTGTTTCTATTCTGCATATCCGACTCTTTGAATTCTGTAAATATGTCTTTTCTAATGCTTCTTCAATCCTGCATATTTGTCTGTTCGAATACTTCAAATACAGCAGTTCGAATGCTTTTTAATCCTGCCTATACCATTCTTCGAATGCTTTTCAATCATGCAAATTCAACTGTTTCAGTGCATGTTCGACACCTGTCAATTTGTAACTGCCGATCTAACATCAGTTACTTTTTACGTAACTGGCTACATGATTTTCCTGTCTCCTTTTTTTGACACGTGTCACCATGCATGCTTTTTTGGCCTTTACTTGCCAAACTGTTACCTATCGTGATATTGCGACACTTTCTGTAGCCATACCATTCATGCCCTTGCTATCGCAAAATCGTGACCATTTTGGCTCTTGAAAGCTTTCCCTGCATCTTGTCATGATATCGCGACACTTTCAACATTTGCTGACGTCATCCTTAAGCATGTCATGAAATCACGACGCTTTCGGATTCCAGTAGCTTTCCTTTCATCCTGTCGCCAAATCGTGACACTTTTCAACTTTACTGACGTCATCATCCTTCTTGTCACGAAATCGCAACACTTTCGACTTTCGTACACTCTTCTTTGCCAGCAGCAGCAAAAAAGGAACATGTCACGAAATCGCGACACTTTGCTCTTTCGTACAACTCTCCTTGCCAACTCCAACGAAAATGGAACATGTCGCGAAATCGCGACACATTTTCTCTCTCCTCAGTGAAAACTCGACATGTCGCGACATCGCGACATTTTGGCATGCATTTTCTCTCTCCTAATTTTTGTCATGAAATCGTGACACATTTTCTCTCTCCTTAGCGAAAACTCGACATGTTGCGATATCGCGACATTTTGGCTTGCATTTTCTCTCTCCTACTTTTTGTCACAAAATCGCAATAGAAAACATGTCGCAATATCGCGACAGTTTTCTTCCTTGTCTCTTTCTGCCAATTTCTGAATCTGGGTCACCTCTGTTTTGCTTGAAACTTTTTGCACTTGATCTGACTGACCTCTGAACTGCATCAACTGCATCAATCTGTTTGTGTTGACAACAATGACAATACTTTCTCAAATGCTTTTGCTGCACCTTGTTCAACAATCTCCCCCTTTGGAATTATTGGCAACACACAGCAACCTTGCTCAACTTCTTCTCCCCCTTTGCCAATAATACCAAAGGGCTGCTGCAGACTCCCCCGAGTCTCTGTACACCATTCTCAGGAAAATATTGTTATAGTTAGCAAAAATCATAAACATAAGCAAAACTATAAGTATAGGCATGCATGCACCCATTGAGAATGTGATCCCTAATGATAGTCAGTTCTTGGGAATTGTGATCACTCCCAACTTATTCCTAAGGTACTCAAAAACATCATTGGGCAATGGTTTTGTGAATATATCAGCTACTTGCTCTGTAGTTGGAACAAAATCCAACTTGACTTCTCCTTCTGCAACTTTATCCTTAAAAAAATGATATCGGATTGCAATGTGTTTGGTTCTTGAATGCATAACTGGATTCTTGGATATGTTGATAGCACTAGTGATCACATTTTATTGATATTGGCTCTTTGAAGTGGATACCAAGATCTTTCAAAGTTTGTCTCATCCATAATATCTGTGTACAGCAAGTTGTGGTTGCAATGTATTTTGCCTCTGCAGTGGATAGAGAAACTGATTCTTGTTTCTTGCTGTGCCATGCTACCAGCCTGTCTCCAAGATAAAAGAACTATTCTCTATTATCTAGTATTGAACAGAAGAACAACATAATCCAAATTAGCAAAATAAGATCAGTATCAATATTTAATAGAAAAGAACCTCTTACAAGCACATATTCAATTATGAAAATATTTCAATTGCTCTAAGTTAGCAATCCAATATCAGCAGAATAGACTAACCATAGTAGTAGTAGAAAAAAAGCAATCCACGGCTTTAATCTCTCCAAAATTATAGAAGACACTAGTTTGAGGTAAACATCCAAGTAATGTTCCTTCTATTGATTTACAGATAAGTATTACATAGTAGGGCAAGAAAACACTCTATAGCCAACCCTTCAAAATGAGTGTTTGAACTCCTTTTATAGTTTTTACATGCAAATAAATTGAAATAAATATAACATTACAAGGAAAATGAAATGCTAGATCAGTGAGATGCTGAGGTGGCAACCTCTAGTTTATGTTTGAGAACATAAGAAACTATGTGATCTTGCACTCCTTTGCAGCTCGACATTTGCAACTTGCTGGTTATTCATGTTGTTTTGGCTCCAAGATATTGAAAACATGATTCTAAACATATTTCATTCTTGTAGACCTTATCTACCATAGATCTGCAACTGACTACAACTAAATTTTCTTGGTTATTGGTAATTTTGACACTTTGTCTACTAGCTCTCTTTCTCAATCAGTTCATGTTGTAAAGGCTCTATTTTTATGTGCTTGAGATATCATCAGAATGGACCAACCATTGATCTACGAACTAAAAACCAAGATTAAATCTTGAAAGCCTTTGATAGATTCATGGCATGGAACATGTTGCAACCTACTTCTCTTAACAACTTATCACTTCCTTTGACCACTTTGATCATGGGCTGGAGCACATGAGGCTTTAGCATAAAAATATACTTGGAAGTACGTAATATGGAACATTGTACTAGGTTGTTGCACCTATTATTCAATCTACTTTAGAGTTGATTCATGTACGTGGTGTAGAACATGATCTACAATATGTTTTAGTTCATACCTCAAAACTCATGCCTCCCATTTTGACTATGGTTGACCATAGGGTAGAGCATCGCTCTGGCCCATGTGGGATATAAGATAAGACATATGCTATATAAAACCTTATGCTAGTCTACGAATTTATTATTCACTTTTGTAATGTTTAAAATTTTTGACCATGGGCTAGAACATGTGTGATGTGCTACTACAAAATACTCTTGAACTCTTGTGGATTAGAACAAGCTTGAAATAGCTTTTAGCATGCATGGGCTAGAACAATATGCACTATTCCACAGCTTAGAAGTAAGCAAGTGTGAACTTTGATTGTTTTGACTATGAGCTAGAAACATGTTGTATGTCATGCATATTAGTACATGTTGTAGACTTTTGAGCTTATAGAATTAATGAAAAATATGTTGTGATCCATGATTCTAAAAGTAGCAAAGTAAAATTTGGCACTTTGTCTACTAGATCTCTTGCTCAACCAGTTCATGTCACAAAGACTCTGCTTTTATGTGCCTGAGATATCATCAAAATGGACTAGTCTTTGATTTATAAAATGAAGATTAAGATTAAATATTGAAAGCCTTTGATAGCTTCACAATGTGGAACATACCGTATCTCGATCCTCTTAATGACTTATCACTTCCTTTGACCACTTTGACCATAGGCTGGAGCACATGAGGCTTTAGTGTGAAAATTTACTTGAAGGTGCATAGGATGGAATATTGCACTAGGCCACTGCACCTATTCTTCAATATAATTTATAGTCGATTCACGTTCACGACATAGAATGTGATCTACAATGTGTTGTAGTATGTACCTCAAAACTCATGCCTCCAAGTTTGATTGTGGCTAACCATGAGGTAGAGCATCACTCTGGCCTGTTCAAGATATAACATAAGACATATGCTATATAAAACCTTGTGCTAGTCCACAAATTTATTATTCACTTTTTCAATGTTTGACCATTTTTACCATGGGATAGAACATGTGCGTTGTGCCGCTAAAAAATACTATTGAACTCTCATGGGGTAGAACAAGCTTGAAATAGCCTTTAGCATGCATGGGATAGAACAATATACATTGTGCCACGGTTTGGAAGTAAGCAAGTGCAAACTTTGACTATTTTGACTATGGGATGGAAAATTTTTGGATGTTGCATATATTAGAACATGTTTTTGACCACTAAGCTTTTATAATTAATAAAAAATATGATGTGATCCACGATTTCAAAAGTGGTAAAGTGAACTTTGACCATTTTGATCATGGAATAGAACATCCTATCATGCACCGTTGTAAAATACATTAGATCTCATGCAATATGAAACATACTTCTTTGCCTTAGAAAATAGTTCAAAATTTTTTCTAAGGATGTGACCATCTTGGGCCTACAATATCAAAAACCCCTTCATATATTAGGGAAAAAATAGAATCAATCATACACATGTCAAAATCCCCTTTTCTATTAGGGCAAAAATAGAATCAATCATACATATGTCTAAAACCTCTTTTATATTAGGGAAAATATAGAATCAATCATTCACATGTCAAAAAACCCTTCATCTATTGGAGAAAAATAAGACTCAATCACTTATATTTTCATAAACCCCTTCTCTGTTGGGGCAAAAACAAACTCAATCACTTGCATTTTCAAAAACCCCTTTTCTGTTAGGGCAAAAATAGAATCAATCATCTGCATTTTCATAAACCCCTTTTCTATTAGGGAAAAAATAGAATCAATCATACACATATCAAAAACCCCTTCATGTATTGGGGCAAAAATAGAATCAATCAATTGCATTTTACAAAAACACATTTACATTACTCATATCATCTGCATTTACATCATATCATTTGCTTTTACATTCATACAATTGCACTTACACCATTCACATATATTTTGCACCGCACAATTTGAAGAACACAAGTTATACTGGGAGGGGGGGGATGAAAAATATAAGACCACTCTTTACTTTTATTTCCAATCAATATTATGCCATGTATAGATAGAAATATCAACACCAGTAATTAAAGCAATGCACAAATCACCACACACAATAGAGATACCAATTTAACGTGGTTCACCCAATGTGGGCTACTCCACGGAGAAAATATTTCACTAAAATTTTCTCAATCAATATCTTGGTAATCCTTTCCTTATTACAATATTTATGGACCTTTGTCCAAAGGAGACACCAATCCCCTAATCAAGTTAATGGATATCTATCCATAGGAGAACTCTTTCTCCTTAGCTCTGGCTGGTTATCTTCTAGAAGAAATGATGCCTCCACTGCACTGGCTAATGGATATCTATACACTGAAGACTCATGTCCTCACTTAGAAGACTTTTCCTCACTACCATGGATAATGGATATCTATTTACTATATACTGTCATCCTCTATACTCTATCACCTTCAAATATTGCTCTCAACTCTGTCTCAAATTTGTACTAAATATAGTAATTTGGTCTAGCACAAATTTGTTGAGCAAGGTGTAGCAAAAGCATTTGAGAAAGTATTGTCATTGTTGTCAACACAGACATATTGATGCAGTTGATGCAGTTCAGAGGTCAGTCAGATCAAGTGTAGAAAGTTTCAAGCAAAACAGAGGTGACCCAGATTCAGAAATTGGCAGAAAGAGACAAGGAAGAAAACTGTCGCGATATCGCGACATGTTTTCTGTCGCGATTTCGTGACAAAAAGTAGGAGAGAGAAAATGCAAGCCAAAATGTCGCGATATCGCGACATGTCGAGTTTTCGCTGAGGAGAGAGAAAATGTGTCATGATTTTGCGACAAAAATAAGGAGAGAGAAAATGCACGCCAAAATGTCACGATGTCACGACATTTCGAGTTTTCTGCTGCAATCAGATGGAGCACCAACCCCTAGTACCAAGCACCAACTTGGACTACAATTATGATCAATTAGAATGACATAAAAGTGTCTTCACTTCATGCACAACCCTGACTGGTCTGCAATTAATCCAACTCTGCACACTCTCATGGCTCTGCTAATTTTCTTATCCAAACCCTCTTTTCACAGCAATATTTCTCTTTCTGCAACAACTTTTCTCTAACAGCAGCAACATTTTTAGGTTCAATACTAGATAATAGAGAATAGTTCCTCACTGCTATTCTTATTTTCTGAATACCATCTGTGGGATCCCCAATAATCTGTTCACTTGGATGATTTTTCTGCCAGTTGCCTGTTTTAAATTTCCTGTTTTCTTCTTCTTCAGATTCAGTTTTTACACCATCTGGATCAATTTTCTGATTATTCTCTGTTTCTTTTTCATCATCACCTTCAATGACTTCTTCATACATAGGGTAGTTTTCTTGATAAGTAGTTTCTTGTTCTCTACCTTCATCAACTTTCACATCAGCACTTTCAACAATTTTCTTCAACCTCTTATTGTAACATGTGTATGCCTTGCTTTTTGTTGAGTAACCAAGAAAGATACCTTCATCAACTCTATCTTCAAATTTACCGAGGTTATCTTCAGTCCGTTTTATGTAGCACTTGCTGCAAAATACTTTGAAATGTCTTGTTGTTGCCTTTCTGCCAAACCACAACTCATAAGTTGTTTTGCTTTCATGTGGTCTCAACATGCACCTGTTTTGAATGTAAACTGCAGTATGAACTACCTCTTTCCAAAATCTGTCAGCTATTTTTTTTTCTGCCAGCATTGTCCTTGCCATTTCCTGTACTGTTCTATTCTTCCTTTCTACAACACCATTCTACTGAGGTGTCCTAGCTACTGAAAACTGTCTTCTTATCCCATGTTTTTGACAGTATTCTACAAATTCTTCGGAGATAAACTCTCCTCCCCTGTCTGATCTTAGGCATTTAATTCTTTTTCCTGATTGATTCTCAACAAGATTTTTGAAGGTTTTAAACATCTCAAAGGCTTCTGACTTGAGTTTCAGAAATAGTACCCATGTCATTCTTGAGTAGTCATCTATACATAGCATAAAATATTTGTGTATTGCTTTAATTACCGGTAAGTCTCTATTGTGTGTGGTGATTTGTGCATTGCTTTAATTACCGGTGTTGATATTTCTATCTATACATGGCATAATATTGATTGGAAATAAAAGTAGAGAGTGGTCTTATATTTTTCATCCCCCCCTCCCAGTATAAGCTTGTGTTCTTCAAATTGTGCGATGCAAAATATATGTGAATGGTGTAAGTGCAATTGTATGAATGTAAAAGCAAATGATATGATGTAAATGCGGATGATATGGGTAATGTAAATGTGTTTTTATAAAATGCAATTGATTGATTCTATTTTTGCCCCAACATATGAAAGGGTTTTTGACATGGAAAAATGCAATGACTGTGAAAAGTGCAATGATTGATTATGTTTTTGCCCCAATAGATGAAGGGGTTTTTGATATGTGTATGATTGATTCTATTTTTTCCCTAATAGAAAAGGGGTTTATGAAAATGCAGATGATTGATTCTATTTTTGCCCTAACAGAAAAGGGGGTTTTGAAAATGCAAGTGATTGAGTTTGTTTTTGCCCCAATAGAGAAGGGGTTTATGAAAATATAAGTGATTGAGTCTTATTTTTCTCCAATAGATGAAGGGGTTTTTGACATGTGAATGATTGATTCTATATTTTCCCTAATATAAAAGAGGTTTTAGACATATGTATGATTGATTCTATTTTTGCCCTAATAGAAAAGGGGATTTTGACATGTGTATGATTGATTCTATTTTTTCCCTAATATATGAAGGGGTTTTTGATATTGTAGGCCCAAGATGGTCACATCCTTAGAAAAAATTTTGAACTATTTTCTAAGGCAAAGAAGTATGTTTCATATTGCATGAGATCTAATGTATTTTACAACGGTGCATGATAGGATGTTCTATTCCACGATCAAAATGGTCAAAGTTCACTTTACCACTTTTGAAATCGTGGATCACATCATATTTTTTATTAATTCTAAAAGCTTAGTGGTCAACAACATGTTCTAATATATGCAACATCCAAAATTTTTCCATCCCATAGTCAAAATAGTCAAAGTTCGCACTTGCTTACTTCCAAACTGTGGCACAATGTATATTGTTCTATCCCATGCATGCTAAAGGCTATTTCAAGCTTGCTCTACCCCATGAGAGTTCAATAGTATTTTTTAGCGGCACAACGCACATGTTCTATCCCATGGTAAAAATGGTCAAACATTGAAAAAGTGAATAATAAATTTGTGGACTAGCACAAGGTTTTATATAGCATATGTATTATGTTATATCTTGAACAGGCCAGAGTGATGCTCTACCTCATTGTTAGCCACAATCAAACTAGGATGCATGAGTTTTGAGGTACATACTACAACACATTGTAGATCACATTCTATGTCGTGAACGTGAATCGACTATAAATTATATTGAAGAATAGGTGTAGTGGCCTAGTGCAATATTCCATCCTATGCACCTTCAAGTATATTTTCACACTAAAGCCTCATGTGCTCCAGCCTATGGTCAAAGTGGTCAAAGGAAGTGATAAGTCATTAAGAGGATCGAGATATGGTATGTTCCACATTGTGAAGCTATCAAAGGCTTTCAATATTTAATCTTAACATTCATTTCATAAATCAAAGACTAGTCCATTTTGATGATATCTCAGGCACATAAAAGCAGAGTCTTTGTGACATGAACTGGTTGAGCAAGATATCTAGTAGACAAAGTGCCAAATTTTACTTTGCTACTTTTAGAATCATGGATCACAACATATTTTTCATTAATTCTATAAGCTCAAAAGTCTACAACATGTACTAATATGCATGACATACAACATGTTTCTAGCTCATAGTCAAAACAATCAAAGTTCACACTTGCTTACTTCTAAGCTGTGGAATAGTGCATATTGTTCTAGCCCATGCATGCTAAAAGCTATTTCAAGCTTGTTCTAATCCACAAGAGTTCAAGAGTATTTTGTAGTAGCACATCACACATGTTCTAGCCCATGGTCAAAAATTTTAAACATTACAAAAGTGAATAATAAATTCGTAGACTAGCATAAGGTTTTATATAGCATATGTCTTATCTTATATCCCACATGGGCCAGAGCGATGCTCTACCCTGCGGTCAACCATAGTCAAAATGGGAGGCATGAGTTTTGAGGTATGAACTAAAACATATTGTAGATCATGTTCTACACCACGTACATGAATCAACTCTAAAGTAGATTGAATAATAGGTGCAACAACCTAGTACAATGTTCCATATTACGTACTTCCAAGTATATTTTTATGTTAAAGCCTCATGTGCTCCAGCCCATGATCAAAGTGGTCAAAGGAAGTGATAAGTTGTTAAGAGAATTAGGTTGCAACATGTTCCATGCCATGAATCTATCAGAGGCTTTCAAGATTTAATCTTGGTTTTTAGTTCGTAGATCAATGGCTGGTCCATTCTGATGATATCTCAAGCACATAAAAATAGAGCCTTTACAACATGAACTGATTGAGAAAGAGATCTAGTAGACAAAGTGTCAAAAATACCAATAACCAAGAAAATTTAGTTGTAGTCAGTTGCAGATCTATGGTAGATAAGGTCTACAATAATGAAATATGTTTAGAATCATGTTTTCAATATCTTGGATCCAAACCAACATGAATAACCAGCAAGTTGCAAAGGTCGAGCTGCAAAGGAGTGCAAGATCACATAGTTTCTTATGTTCTCAAACATAAACTAGAGGTTTCCACCTCAGCATCTCACTGATCTAGCATTTCATTTTCCTTGTAATGTTATATTTCTTTCAATTTATTTGCATGTAAAAACTATAAAAGGAGGTCAAACACTCATTTTGAAGGGTTGGCTCTAGAGTGTTTTCTTGCCCTGCTATGTAATACTTATTTGTAAATCAATAGAAGGAACATTACTTGGATGTTTACCTCAAACTAGTATCTTCTATAATTTTGGAGAGATTAAAGCTGTGGATTGCTTTTTTTCTACTACTACTATGGTTAGTCTATTCTGCTTATATTGGATTGCTAACTTAGAGCAATTGAAATATTTTCATAATTGATTATGTGCTTGTAAGAAGTTATTTTCTATTAAATATTGATACTGATCTTATTTTGCTAATTTGGAATATGAGTATCTTGATATTGAAATAGCTTTCTTGAAGTATATTTATGTTCTATTTATAATATTGAAGATTACTTGTTTTGAGTGTTGTTAATCTCAAGTGTGGGACATTGGAAAATTTTTTATAAGATGGGTTTTCCTTGTAGATGCCTATGTTGTTAGCTCTATCCATCCATTGTTTGATTACTATTTATTAACCCTAACTCATTTATATCCCTACCCTTTAAACATTTAACTAAGCTTAAATGAGTCAACACCTTATTAGTTGACAAGGAATACCAGCCTACTTTAGAGGTTGGATTAGAGCAATCTTTAATCCATCCAATGTTGTAATATAAACAGTGATTAGTGGGTGTATACCTAATTAGATAATTGAAAGATAACAATCACAGTATCAAGATTTTTCTTGATGCCAATTTAGATCCCAATAATTTTTGGTACGCCTAGTAGGACCTGTTAACAAGAACACTAGTTAACCTACTCTTTCTATCTTTATTTTTCTCGAAGGAAACAAGATTTGGTGAATTATATTGACCTTAGAATGGTGATAAATAAATTCACCTGGTGACTCTCTAAATTCAAAAATCCATAAAAGCCTTTTTTGATAGCTCATAGTGTAGAGCAAAAAAATGGCACACCTAACAATGGGAAATGAAATGCATCTATTGCTCTATTGATTTAAGCACTACAAAAGCAACATTTTAAGTAAGCATGAGAGACAAATAAGTGAAATAAATGGGGGTCCTCTCTATATTATTTGATTTTTCAAATTCATGATTACAAAATATCCCCTTGAGGGCTCTAAATTGATACACTCATTACAAATATACCAAAAGATTAAATCCTTTAGAAACTCAGGTGCGCTCCAACGTCTTCCTCGCACTCACGAATCATTCAAGAGCGGGCTTTCGATGCCACTGTAATGTTCTATCGATGTTCTAACTTGATACTCCTTCCTTGCATGCTGTGATACCTGGATCTACACATAGAGAAATCAGATTTGTTAATAGCATGTGCGGATTGAAATGCAATCAAAGAGATATATGCGATAATGAGCTTGAAAGAGGAAATGTATAATAGATGATGCAAAACTATTCCAAATGCTACCAAAACTTAGGATCATGCATATAATGTACTCTAGAAATGATCTAAGCAAGAACAGAAAGAAAATTGCACACAAATTTATGGTCATCCCTGGGTGTGCCATTTAGGACTACAAAACAAGAAATGCATAATAACAAGTGCAAAACAACTCAAAATTGCACCAAAACTTGATAGAAGGTATAAAATATACTCTAGAATTGATCTATGCAAAAATAGAAGAGAAATTGTGCTCAGATTCATGGCCATCCCTGGGTGTGCCATTTAAGACTACTAACCATCCTAGGTGGGGATGACCACCAAATCTGGTGGTTTTTGCCACCAATTCCTCTATGATTTGGTCCAAACTACTCCTAGGGGTGTTGTCATCAAATTTTGGGATCTGATTCACTCAAATGGGTCAGTTTTGTAAATGGATTGTGTGTTTTGGAATCACTTGAAAACCTCCTTCGCTTGATGGAGATCTCAAGGGAAAATACATGATGAATTGGGGATAAATCTTGGTAGCACTTCATGGTGAAATATTGCAAAGACTCCTCTCTAAAATTGGGTGGAATGACTCCACTTTATAGCTCAAGTGAGCATATGGTCAAATGGGCATGCTTGGCCATGCGAGGCAGGTGCCACCATTTGTCCAAACCTTGCCATGCATTGGAGGGGGAAGAATATCCAATTTGGGCCTCCAATTTGCAACTTGGCATGGGAGTTATGCACCCTCAGACTGGCATGCTTCAATGGGTGGGGTAAATGGCAGAATATGAGTGCCATTTGTCTCACCTTTGACTTTTTAAGGGTCCAAGGCCATGGCCATCCCACCCAAGGATGGTTGTTGGTGGCCATCCCTGGGTGGGATGACCATGAACTATGGTCATCCTAGGGTGGGACGACCATGCCTACATGGCCCAAAACTTCCCAAAAGTGGGGTAGAACCTCCCAAAAGTGGCTAGGACCACTATTTAACCTCTGAGGGTTGCCCAAGGGGGCCATATGGTGTCGATTAGAATGTGTCTTGGTAGTCTAATCGGATTGACATGATTTTAGTGTCTATAGATACCCCTTTTTGGGATGCATTGTGTGCAACATAGCATGTAGAGCAAAAAATAGATGACTAAAATATCAAATTATTAAGGTTATTTAGTAACCTAACCAACTTTAGATACCCCAATCATGGAAAGAGCATGCATCCTTGAATCCTTGCTTCTGACGAGTTAAGGAACTTGATTCAAGTACAACCTTTCGTATCAGGCTTACTTGATCTTGGAAATTTTTCAGTCATGAAGAGGTGAGGCCTATGATCCTTCATGCTTCCATGTGCCAAGCATTTTTTTAATTGAAATTTTTTCTTGTTTTCTACCCCAAGCAGGGGCATGATTGTTTTTGGCAATGATTCATTGACGAACATGATTTGCATGATTGAGTGTTTGATTATTGATTTTGATTATGAATTCATTAATTATGACTACCCCCTCAAGTGATGAGTCAATGAGGGAATGACCAATGATAAAAGTGATGAGTCACTTGACCCATATGACTTGGTTGGGGTTCCTTCAACTTTACCCATTGTAAAATTTCTTAGTTTTGTGAGGATTTTGATGATTTTGTTGATATTTCATGGAAGAAAGGAATTGAATACCTCATTCCCATGGAGTGGTCTAACCATAGTGGTATTATTGGGGATTGAAGTAGAGAATTTTCAATTCATCCATGAACAATTTGGTTCAATCTTGATCCATTGTGAATTTTATCAGATTTGACCTATTTTTGGTGGTTTTTAAGCCATTTTTGTTGCTTTTTTTGCTATTTTTGAGGTGTTTTTTGGTGGCCATCCTAGGGTGGGATGGTTGCATAGTTTGTGGCCATCCCATGATGGTATTATCACCAAATTTATTAATCATCCCACCCTAGGATGGCCATGCCTTTTGTAGGGCTATTTAAGCTCAAAATTTGAAAAATGGGCTCATTTGTGCACTTTTGATTTGGCAGTTTGAGAGGTGAGGAGTAGGAGAGTGATTTTATGAAGTGGAGCACTATTAAAACCATCCCATAGTCACCATGATCTAGCCTATAGACTCGTCAAGTGGTGAAGCCGATGCGAGATGGGTAAGGGCTGAATTTGCTACTACACTTTGTTACTTTTGGAAGTGTAATTATCTTCACTTTTTGTAAATGAAACACACTAAATATCGGTAAATGAACCTCATTAGTGATGATATTTGATATTTTGTACCTTATTTTGTGTTTTTGTGCATTTTTGTTACATTTTTTTGTATTTTTGTAAGGTTTTTTGCTTGTTTTTGGTGGCCAAGAAGGCCATTTTTGGGTAATTTTGGGGGTCATCCCTGGGAGGGATGATCATCTTGAGCTATTTGGGGGTCATCCTTGGGTGGGATGACCAACAATTTGGGGGTTATCCCTAGGTGGGATGACCATGATTTTGCAAGAAAAAGTGCCATTTTTTAGGTGTTTTTGTGTTTCTTTTTGCTTCTTTTTGTTTTGTTTTGGTTTTGTTTTTAAGCTTGCTTGCCCCTACCAGGTGATCAAGAGTTGGTATCAATTTTTGACTCTCTTTAAGACCACTCATGGCCTATTGATATAGGATGACTAGAAATGGCTTGATGCCATTGGTCTTAAGCAAGTGACATGACTAGAGCTAGTGATGGGAGATAAAGCCTACCTAACTACGTTGATAGATCTATGGGACCCTCACACCAACACCTTCCACTTATCGATTAGGGAGATGATAGTGACCCTAGAGGATATCTACTAGATTCTACACATTTTGATATAGGGGTATCTAATTATATCTACTCATCAAGATCTTAGAGATACGATTTTGTAGAGATACTTCAGAGATGACTGGCCTGAGGTATTGCGAGATTTGCCTAGCGAAGGCATCCTAGTGGATCTATGGTATGATGTAGAGGTCTTGACTATGAGACATGCCCTATTGATGATGCTTATTTCTAACATGCTACTATCAGACTCATCAGGAGCTAGGTTCCCATGGAACCTTTTGGAGTTGGCATTTTCATTGGTGGAGTGCACCATAGAGAGACTTTTAGTGATGGTATGGGGCACTACTTTGTTAGCATAGCTTTATGATGAGTTGTATGAGATCTACTATCATGGGTGAAAAGGATTGGGTTATAACTTTCTATTGTAGGTGTGGGGATGGTAGCATATTGTCATGGATTGACCATGGGGGCTACCTTGGATGATGTAAGCACAGCTTATGGATAGGGAGATAGGATATGGGATCCTATGGTAGTGAGATCAGGAGAGGGGTTAGAGCCATCCTGATGTAGGTTTGATTGATCATTATGTAGATTCATTTGCATGGCTCAGGGTAGATGCGGTTATCTAGAGACCATATGGAGATTGTCTAGCATGGCCTGAGGCTGAGGTACAAATTTAGTGGGTATGGTGAGAGAGGTGGCTAGTTGGTCGACATGGGATCAAGTGAGAGTACTTCCCATATGCTTGAGTGCTATGGTAGTTTGGGCTATGCCAGGGGTTACCTAGTGAGCTAGTTATCTATCGATGTCATGGTGATGAGAGGACATTAACTTGGCCTATAGTGGAGGTAGTTGGGGAGGAGGCAGATCCTATGGAGGCTACCTCTGAGAGAGATGATGTTGGGACCATAGTAGAGTATGACTCTTGGTGGGTGATGCATCGGTGGTATGGGGATGGACCACTAGGGGGTGCTATGGTTGTAGGGGTAGAGGAGGCTCATGAGGAGGCTCCAGATGAGGAGGATCTAGACTTAGGTGAGAGACTTAACAAGGGGGTAGAATTAAGGGAGTGACATGTGTTTCACTAGATATATGATGAGTGGATGGACCACATGGATTTGGAGGGTTAGTAGGAGGACTATGATGAGGATGATTTTGATGAGTAGGGGGTGTAGGTACAAGTGGCAGCATGTGATGCCACCATTGTAGAGCTATAGGGTGAGCTGATTAGAGGGAGACATGAGTGGTAGGGCTATGCTGAGGATAGGGATCTCCTATAGGTATAGGTGTAGATTGCATAGGTAGATATTGATTGGTAGGCACTAGTGATTGAGGGGTAGGGGACTATGATTATGGGGTAGGTGGTAGAGCTAGCCATGCTTTGATCATAGGTTAGGGTAGGGAGCTCAGGCTAGGGGGCATCTAGTAGTGGTGAGGTAGCTAGGCTATGGGAGGAGGTGACATAGCTCTAGACTTTATTAGGTGACTACCAGGCTCATCATTGAGAGGAGCTATCATACACATAAGATTTGGAGGATGAGGTAGCATACCTTAGAGGGTACTTACCAGCTCATCCTTTTCTAGTGGGTCCTAGCAGAGTAGGAGGAGTGGTATAGGGTAGTCATCTATGAGGATGGGGGCTCCTAGCTCTACATGGAGGGTAGATAGGGTAAGGGGTAGTAGATATGGGAGCTCTCGATGGATGATGTCCAAGGGTGGGGGTGAGAGTCATGGTGTCAGTCCTATGTGACCATGGCTTTTGAGACTCTAGTTATTTTTGTTTTTGATTTTTGCAAGTGTGAGGTCTGAGGACCCACTTTATTGTAGCCTATGAGTAGTTTTTGGATCATGATGTAGCTTTTTACCCCATACATATACATATATATGAGTTGTTTTATTGTCATCATGTGTTTCCTTATTGCTTTATTGGATGTATGCAATGCTTATGTTTACTTTACTGATGCTTTGATGGATGCATGTATTGTAATATGATGTTTTTGATGATATGGATATGTGTGTATGCATAATGAAATGGATGATTTGTTGATCTGTATGATGAAATATGAATACTATTTGACACACTATGTTAGCACCATAGACTGTATAAAATTCATTGATTCATTTGTAATGTTGTCATGAGACTATGTGATGGATTTGTGAAAATGTAAACTGACAAAAATGTGATAAAATGGTATGGAATGGAATGAATAGTAAGATGTTATAGAATGTCCTTGAGGTTTTCATGAGACTCAAACACTCTAGTCAACTAGTCAAAAGTTATATACTAACCATGCAAGACTTTTTGACAAGGTATGAATATTCTAGGATGACCAAGATATTCAATATCCCTATGTGTGCATGTGAGTTCATTGTTATGATAATGCATAAAGTTACCCTAGTGCCAAATAGGATTGATGCAACCCATCTGTATTGAATATCACCCTATGAGTATCATGATCCTAAGTTTTGTACGTAGTTGGATTAGACCACTAGGTAATACAGGCTACCAAAAGCTAGCTCATCCACATGCAAACATTGGTCTGTACAAAAGTAGGATGCTAATGTGATAGATATATCATCA
This sequence comes from Wollemia nobilis, assembly GCA_028583015.1. NCBI lineage: Eukaryota > Viridiplantae > Streptophyta > Pinopsida > Araucariales > Araucariaceae > Wollemia > Wollemia nobilis. The sequence continues at coordinate 1,550,799 of JAQPPZ010016509.1, read as the reverse complement.
TGTGTAAGGATACCACCATTGCTAGGTAGGCTTGATGCCACCTAACCTGTAATGAGGATCACCTCATGGTTTATCAAATACTAAGAATTCTAGGGATTCAAGTTCAGTACTCCCTTCTTTTCTTTTATTTTTGAATTGCTCCAAGGATTTGCTCATTTTTGTTTGGTGAGCAAGGGATTTTGGGAGTGGTGATAACCACTATTTATTTTACTTTTTGCTTTTGTTAGTGGTGAAAACCACTATTTATTTTGGGGATTTTTGGTAGTGGTGAAAACCACTATTTATTTTGTATTTGGGTAGGGAGGAGCTTGTCCTTTTGTCAATTCTCAACATTTTTGAACCATGCACATAGGGGGATGAGCAAGGTAAACTTTTCACTTAAGGTAACCTAGACCACTTTGTAGGTTTCATATTTCCTTGTGCAAAACTTGGATTTAATGTGAAAATATGTTGGGATTTTGATGTATACAAGGTATAATCAAAGCAAGACTCTACCTTCTAAAAATCAGGATAGCTTTCTATAAAATCTGAAAAGAAAACTAGAGATGGTTGAGTGACCAAAAACCCTAAAGACACCCTATAACAAATGACTAGGTGAAGGGAAACAGACACAAATATGAAAGGTTGGAAATGTAGATGGAAATGATAATTGTAATGTAGATGGGTGTGAATGATGACTTTTGACAAATTTGACTCTGAAGGATGTCTAGTATATATACCTAGTGCTAGACATGTATGAGCAACTCTAAAATACAAAATGCAATGATGGGTATGCCTAATGCAAGTGATTGTATAATGCAATAGTATGAAATGTGATGCAATATTTTTTTATTTTTTTTGTTTTAATGATATTTTTGGATTTTGATTAATATATATGTATATACATTTGACCAATGGGCTTATTGGATGCCATTGGGGAATTTTTGGTGACCAAAGGGTTTATGGATACCTTTGGAGATTTTTGGGTGACCAAAGGGTTTATGGATACCTTTGGGGATTTTTGGGTGACCAAAGGGTTTATGGATACCTTTGGGGATTTTGGGTGACCAAAGGGTTTATGGATACCTTTGGGGTTTTTGGGTGACCAAAGGGTTTATGGATACCTTTGGGGATTTTGTTAGGGCATGATGCTTTAAGCATGAAAAGGTCATAGATGAAGGATATTCAAGGGTTTAGGTTCCTCAATTCCTTCAATGGAGGCTAGGTGATAAGTTCCAGGTCCAATATGACTAGTGATAATGAATGGACCTAACCAGTTTACCATAAACTTGTCCACAGATGGGGTGACAAGTTAGAATTTTGTTGGTTCTCTTTTAGAACAAGGTCACCAACCTGAAAGTCTCTAGGATGGACTTTCATATTATAGGCTCTCTTAAGCCACTCTTGATAAATGCATAGGTTCTCAAGAGCATTAACACATCATTCATCAAGCAATGTTAGTTGATCTAGGTGAGCCTGCCATGTGGTGTCATCATCGATGAACTCTTGCATGGATATGCGCAATGATAGGATTTCCAGCTCTAAGGGTATGACTACCTCAACACCATACACTAGTGAAAATGGAGTTGCCCCAGTGGGTGTCCGAATACTAGTGTGGTAGGCCCATAGGGCAAGGGGTAATTGAGTATGCCAATATTTGTGATTATCTTTAATGATTTTCTTTAAAATGGTAATCACTATTTTTTTGATGCCTCAACTTGCCCTTTGGCTTACGGATAATAGGGCATAGAAAAGTTATGTTGGATGTTATATTTGGCTATTAAAGCTCACACATATTTATTCTTGAAATGTGGCCCATTATCTAAAATGATTTTGGATGGAATACCAAAATGATAGATGATATTATGTAACATGAACTCTGCAATGCGGGGTCTAGTCATAGTGGTAAGGGGAATTGCTTCCACCCATTTTGTGAAATACTCTGTGGCCATAATGATGAATGTGTGATGGCCTGAGGAAGGGGGTGAGATCTTCCCAACTAGGTCAAACCCCCATTGCAAAAAAGGCTAAACCGATTGAATCAGTTGTAAGGCCTGAGAAGGTACGTGTGTCAAATTAGCATGGTGTTGACACTTTGTGCACTTCTTAACATAAGCACAACAATCCCACTCTAAAGTTGGCCAATAATAGCCCATGCAGAGAATGCACTTTGTGATGGCCATACCACTAAAATGGCCACCACATGTACCATCATGTGCTTGGGTGATCACCCAAACTGACTCTTGAGGTTCTAAGCAGTGAAGGAGGATACCCTCATAGCCTCGATGATACAAAATATCTCCAAGTAAGACATATTTTATTACTTTTTGCTTGAAAGTCCATTTGGTGGCATGCAACAGTCTAGAAGGGATATTACCAAGCTTTAGGTAATATTTTATCTGAGTGGACCAATATTGATTTGAAGAAGCCTCAATTGCATGAATTGCTTGATCCTTTTGAAGTTCATCCCTAGTGAATGTTGATTGGGAGAGAACTTGTAAATATAGCATTGTGTTGCTATCAAAAGGAGTTTGAGGGAATAAAGTCCCCCAAGCAGTATTATTCAGGTGATTGTGAATTTGTGAGAACTGTTCATGAGAAGGTTCAATTTGAATCATGTGGACTTCTGGCATGGAGTGGATGTTCTCATGCTCAATCGTAGATTGTGATAGCATTTTGACTTGAATGGTGGTTATATCATCAGTAGGGTTCTACAGGATTAAAGACCCCAAGGAGGCCATTGTATCCACAAAATGGTTAGATGATCGAGGGAGTGCCTCAATGTCATACCATTCAAATTTTATCAAAATTTTATCCACAAGGGCTTTGTAGGCTTGTAATATTGGACATTTGCATTGGTATATTCCCTTGACTTGGTTCACTATGAGCAAGGAATCACCAAAAATGTTGAGCTTAGTTATTTTCATGGTGATTTTTCATTTGAAGGCCTATGAGAAGAGCTTCATACTCAGAATTATTATTGGTGCATGGGAAATTGAGTTTGAATGATAGGGGTATTGGAGCCCCTTGAGGTGTGAAAAACACAATTCCTATACCACCCCCTTGCTCACACTTAGAGCCATCAAAAAATAGAGTCATGTCAGCCTATGATTTAGGCTCTTCAGGATCAGGTGATTCTGACACTTGAAAGACTCCATCATCGGGAAGCTCTATGTTAAGAGGTTGATCATCTTGGAGAGGAGCCTCTATGAGTTGATCGATGATGACCTGACCTTTAATTGATTTTTATTCGATGAATTCGAGGTCAAATTCTATCAATAACATGATCCATTTTATCATGCGACTGTTATGGTAAGTATGACTCATCATATATCACAATGGATTCTCTTTGGATACTACATACGTGGTATGATTGAGCATGTAATGGCATAGCTTTTTAGTGGTGAAAACCACTACTAAGCATAGCTTCTCAACGTATGCATATTTTATTTCGTAACTGACAATGGTGCGACTAATATAGTAAGTAGCTTGTTCTTTGTGCAATTCATTCTTTTGGGCTAACATGATGCCCAATGCAAGCTCAGTAGCTGAGATGTATAAATAGAATGACACTCTTGGTCAAGGAGGAGCCAATACTGGTGGTGAAGCCAGATATTGTTTGATTTCATCAAAGGTGGCTTGACACTCATCATCCCAGTTGAATGCGACCCCCTTGTGTAACAATTTGTTCATAGGTCGACACTTATCCAATAACTGTGCTATGAAGCGCTTGATAGATGCGACCTTACCTTACAGACTATGCAGCTTCTTGATGGTAGTAGGGGGAGGCATCTCAAGGATTGCCTTGACTTTTTTTGGATCGACTTTGATGCCTCGTTTAGAGACTATGAATCCCAAGAGTTTTCTAGATGTGACGCCAAAGATGCACTTCTTGGGGTTTAGTCTAATGTTGTGTTCGATGAGGTGATCGAGAACTTTGTGCAATACATCGATGTGCTCATGGTGTAGTAAATATTTAGCCAATAAGTCATCCATGTAATATTCCAAAATTTTGTGCATGTAGTCATGGAAGATGTAAGTCATAGCCCATTGGTAAGTAGCACCAGCATTTTTGAGGTCAAAAGGCATGACCTTATAACAAAATGTCCCCCAAGGCATTGTGAACACCATTTTGAGTTGGTCCTCTAGATTAATACAAATTTGGTTGTATCCAGAGAAACCATCCATTAGGGATAACATCTCGTGGCCTACTATGGTGTCTACCAGGGCATCGATGTTTGGAAATGGGAATTCATCCTTAGGACTCACTTTGTTTAGATCACGAAAGTCGGTGCAAATATGAATCCTCCCATCAGGTTTCTTGATAGGAACCATATTGGAAAGCCATGGTGGATAATCCACTGATATAATGAAATTGGCATCTAACAACTTTTGTAGCTCATATTTCACCATTAAGGCTACTATTGGATGCATTTTATGTAGCTTTTGCTTGATTGGTTTTGCATTTGGGTCAAGCATAATATTATGCGTGACTAAATTTGGATCTGTTGAGCAAGGTGCAAAAATAGTATTGTCATTGTTGTCAACACAGACAGATAGATCAGTTGATGCAGTGGACAAAAGTTCAGAGGTCAGTCAAAGCATGTATAGTGAATTTCCAAGAAGACAGAAGAGGCCAACACTCAGAAGAACAAAGAAAAATACAAGTAAGAAAACTGTCACGATATCGCGACATGTTTTTTGTCGCGATTTCATGACATATCGGAGGAGAGAGAAAATGCTGGCAAAAATATCGCAATTTCACGACATATCGGAGGAGAGAGAAAATGCTGGCAAAAATGTCATGATTTCACGACATATCAGAGGAGAGAGAAAATATTGGCAAAACTGTCATGATTTCGTGACATGTTGGACGAAAGGGAAAGCGTAAGGAAAACTGTCATGATTTCATGACATTTTTGAAGAGAGAGAAAGCACAAGGAAAAATATCATGATTTCATGACATGTTTAGAAAGAAGGTGCAGGCAAAGAAAACTGTCGTGATTTCACGACATGTTTGGAGAGAAGACGCAGGCAAAGAAAACTATCGTGATTTCATGAAATTTTTGGAGAGAAGGCGCAGGCAAAGAAAAATGTCATGATTTTGTGACATGTTTGAAGAGAAGGTGCAGGCAAAGAAAACTGTCACGATTTCATGACATGTTTGGAGAGAAGGCGCAAGCAAAGAAAATTATCGTGATTTTGCAACATGTTCGAGGAGAAGGAGCTCGCAAAGAAAAGTGTAGTGATTTCATGACAGATTGCAAGGAGGATGGTACAGATGAAAAAGTGTCGTGATTTCACAACAGGTTCGAAGAGAAAGCGCCAAGGAGAAAAAGGGTCGCGATATCGTGACATGTTAGGTTTTCATGATTCGAAGGGAAGAAAAGCGCCAAGGAGAAAAAGTGCTGCGATTTTGTGACATGTCAGGTTTTCATGACCCGAAGAGGAGAGAGAGTGTATGGAGGTGAATGTGTCATGATTTCATGACATGTGTTTTCGCGGGCCAAAGATAGAAAATGCACAAGGCAATGAAAGTGTCACGATTTCATGACATATAGGCAGAGAAAAGGTAAGGCAAGCAAATGTGTCATGATTTTGTGACATGCCTTGTTTTCACTGGTGCAAGCCAAGAAGAGTGTACGGATGTGAAATATGTCACGATTTCATGACATGTCATGTTTTCGCTAGTGCTTGCAGAGAAGAGTGTACGAAAGCAAAAGATGTGATTTCGCGACATGTCATGTTTTTGCTAGTGCAAGCAGAGAAGAGTGCAAGGAAGCGAAAGTGTCACGATTTCGTGACATGTTTTGTTTTCAAGGGCAAGAGACAGAGAAGAGCTCAAGGCAGCGAAAGTGTCGTAATTTCACGACATGTTCTATTTTTGTAGGAGAGAGACAGAGAAGAGCTCAAGGCAGTGAAAGTGTTGCAATTTTGTGACATGTTCTATTTTCGTGGGTGCAAGCTGAGAAAAGGACAAGGAGGTGGAAACTATCATGATATCATGACATGTCATGTTTTCATGGGTAAAAGGTGAGAAGAGTACAAAGAGACAAATGTATTGCGATTTCATGATAGGTCGCAACAACATTATTACAGACAGTTAACTGGATTCAGTGCGACAGTTATAGGTGCAGTTCAGATAGAAATCATGCAAGCTATTTTAAGAATTGTTGAATAAGGAGAAAAAGAATAGTCACATAAATAGAATCAAAAAATGCATGCATGCATAGAAAAGAATACGAACAATCATGACTAGGAAGACGAACAGTCATGGTAGAGGTATACGTTGCATGTAACATGTTTAACGAAATGCCCACTATATATATACAAAAGGAACTACATAAAGAATGAGTTACAGTTGACAAGTGGTAGAAGAGAATATTAAAGAAATAGTTACAATTGACAAGTGGCATATGAGGAATGAAAGAAGTTGTTATAATTGGAGTTTCAAAACGAAAGGTTTGTTATAAAAGGGCAGTCATGCACAGAGAATTAAGTTGTCATTGAATGTGTGAAAGTGCTACCGAAAGAGGGTTAGAAGAGTGCTGTAAGAGAGTGACAAGCTAAGCAGTAAGTGTTTACTATGTTTTGATAAATTGTAGACCAGTCAAGGTCTTGTAAAAGTGAAGGCATTTGTATGTCATTGATATAGCTTTCAAAACTTTGATCCAAGTTGGTGCTTGGATAGGGGTTGGTGCTCTTTTTTGTTGGTGTAGATAAATCAGGGGTTGGTGCTCCTTCTAGTGGGTGCTGGTAAATAGATTGTAAAATTGGTGTTTTACAAAGGCTGAATTTGGATCGTAGTCCAAGCAGTCATTCTTGAGGAGTAGACAAATTGGTGAACCTTGTTACATTGTGTGTTGTGGTGTGCTCTCTTGTGATAATTGATTTACCTGCTTTTAAGTTCTCTTTGCTTTAGCTTTAAGAGTTGTAGATTTGAATTTAAATAGCTACACTGATTCACCCCCCTCTTAGTGTCATTATGAGAATATCAATTGGTATCAGAGTAAGGTTTCTGAACAAGCTTAATCAGCTAAGGTGATCTTGGAAGAAACACAATGGCAAGTGGTGAAGGATTCTCATCAAACAAAGCTCCTTTGTTCGATGGAACTAATTACTCATTCTGGAGACTCAGGATGCAGACATATCTATGTGCATTGGGATACGACATCTGGGAGTCAATAGAAAGTGGATACACAATACCAGCTACTCCTCCAACAGATACTATCAAGAAGAAAAAGTTTGAGAATAACTCCAAAGCAAAGAATGCCATAATGTGTGGGCTAGTAGATAGTGAACTGATAAGGATCATGAGCTATAAAATGGCAAAAGACATGTGGGACAAACTGAAGAGCATTCATGAAGGAGACAACAATATTAAGGAAGCCAAGCTACAAACACATCGAGCTCAGTTCGAAGCATTAAAAATGAATGATGATGAGAACATAGACGCCTATATGCTGAGAGTCAATGAAATCATTAATGCGATCAGAGGACTCAGCGAAAAAATCAAAGATGCGATCGTCATGAAAAAGGTACTTAGAACTCTTCACAAAAGATTTAATTCTAAAGTTTTTGCAATAGAAGAAGCTAAAGATCTAAATAATTTTAGCATGGATGAGATGCATGGTTCTTTGATTGCATACGAAATGAGAATAGGACAAACTAAGCCCATAGATAGAGAAGCTGCTTTTAAGGCACACAAAAATATAAAAGCTGAACAAGAATCTAAGGATGAAGAGACATCGGATGAAATGAAAGCTAACTGTGTTCGAAAACTTACAAAGAGAAAAGGAAAATATAGAGGAAAGTTACCATTTAACTGCTTCAATTATGGAGGCATCGATCACTTTACAGCTAAGTTTCCAATGAATGAGAAAACCAAAAGTGATGAAGGGTCACACCAAGAAAGAAGTGACTGGAAGAAGAAACCAAATTTTAGAAAAAGTAACTTCAAAAAGAAAAATTTCATATCCAAGAATGTCAGCTCTTCTGAAGATAGCTCAAGTGAGGATTCTGAAGAAGAAACAGGTGAAGCTCTATTCATGGCATTTGAAGAAGAAAAAATAGAATAAAAATAGGAAGATGATAAAAACATTAAGGATGAGGTTGAAGTATATCTGGAAGGAGAGTTGGTTGTTGCACTTAAAGAGTTGAGTATAGAAAGGAAAAATAATAAAAAGGTCTCAAGAAAGCTTGAGGATGCGAATGACATAATAAATAGTTTGAAAGTACAAATAGAAGAATTTAAAAATATATTTGAAGAACTCGAAGTTCAATTAACCATGAAAATAGATGAGTGCAGCAAACTAGAAGAAAAGATTATTGTCTTAAGAATGCGGCTAGAAGTAAAGAATCAAAAATTGAGTTGCTATCACAAACTTGAAGGAAGTTCTGTGAAGCTTGAAAAGATTATAAATAGTTAGAGGACTACAGACATCAAATTTGGCTTGGGCTTTGTCGAAGAAGAATCATCAAGTGGATCAAAGGCCATAACTGTAGAACAAGTAAAGAAAGAAGATAAGATCAAGGTTGATCAAGAAAAAATGAATCAGGAAAAAGAAAGCAATAGTGCCAGGCACGAGAAGAGTGCTGACAATGAGGGATTCATAAAAGTCACACATCAAAGGAGAAGAAAATTTGTGGCTCCTACTACAAAATGGCAAAGACCAACTCCCAGGTTCAATCATTCCTTTTTTGGTTATTGTTTTAAATGCAATGCTCACGGTCATAAGATTTTAGACTGCATTTATAATATAGGACAAAGAAATTTTACCAATAGAAATGTCTTTTCACCCTTGATGGATTATGCAGTAGAATGCTATAACTGTCATAACTTTGGACACATTGCAAGAAACTGTAGAAGCACATATGCGAGCAAATAAAAATCGGGGAAGAAGATCTCAACCAAACGAGTTTAAGGCAAAATAAAAAATTCTTAGAAAAACATGCACAAAGCTATCGACAAAGAAAAGTCTAAACAAGTGACCAAAACTGTAGTCAAACCAGAGTGGAAAGAAAAGGAGCGACCCAAGGAAGAAAATGAATCCTTGATTGTATAGACAACATTCAAAGCATAGAACAAATCTGCACCATGGATATTGGATAGTGGATGCTCTAGTCACAAGACAGAAGATAAACAAAAAATTGAAAAATTACAAAAATATGAAGGGGGCTCTGTAAAGTTTAGAAATAATGATAGAGCCAAGATAGTTGGCAAAGGATCAGTCAAGATAAGTGATGGAAAGATCAATTCCAAAGAATTTCTATTTGTGATTGGTTTGAAGCACAACTTACTGAGCATAAGTCAAATATGTGACAAAGGTCATGAAGTCATCTTTAAGAAGCAGGGCTATGAAGTCAGAAAAGCACACAGTGGGAATATGATAGCTACTGGATTGAGGACTTCTGGAAACTTGTATACTCTCTCAGAGACTTCAGAAGAAGCATTTTTGATTGGACAGGAAGATAAAAATTTGCTGTGGCACAAGAGGCTTGATCATATTAGCTTTGACAATCTGGTAAAAATAAGTTCAAAAAAGTCAGTAAGAGATATACCTGTTGTGGCTGATCCACAACACACCCCAAAATTGGGGACCCACCTTTTCGTTTTGATATCCGGGTGTTGGCATTTCATTTTTAGTGTCTAATCCTTCGTTTTGTCATAGGTTTTGCAATTGTTGTCGGTTCTTGTTGACAACTTTTTCTTGTTGACAACTTTTGCTTGTTGACAATATTTTCTTGTCGACAACTTTTTCTTGTCGACGACTTTTTCTTGTTGACGATATTTTATCGTCGACAACTTTTTCTTGTTGACGACTTTTGTCATCATTTTGCTTGTTAACGACTTTGTGGTCATTTTCTCGTCGATGTTTCCTTTTTATCATCAGTTTGTGTGTCGGCAAGTTTGTTTTGTCAGTGCTATCGTTTGAAAGTTTGATGTCCACTTGCTAGGCTTTATTTCATTTGCTTGGGTCAAAGAATGGAAGATGAAAATAACAAATGAAGTTAAGTATATACATCTTACACACACACACACATATATATATATATATATATATATATATATATATATATATATCGTGTTGTGGTCTACCGACAAGGGCACCACTTGCATGCTAGGTGATTGTGACCTGGGTTCACCTCCCCACGACGGACATATATATGTATAAGAAGTATTTACTCAATAAAAGTAAGTAAAAATAATAAAATAATAATAAAAAAAAAAAAAGTAGTAAAAACAATAAAATATAAATAAAATAAAGAGTGGTGAATGAAGACATGGTACTTCATTCACCACATTTTAGTTTACTTGTTAAAATAGTTTAAATTTAAAATTTGTGTGTTTTTTTAAATAATTTAACTTTATATTGTTAGTAGGATTTATTTTGTTTCTTTTAAATATTGTTTTTAAAGCTAATTCCCCTTTTGTTTTTCGTGCAGGTGAGGTGGAAATATGTGGATGAAGCCCCGAGACAATGGAGTGGACCCACACGGTCGCCAATAATGAAGCACTATGAACGGGCGATGATTTCAGCAGCCAACAGATGATGTGGACGTGGATACACAGCGTAGCTAACGGTAGTCAGTCGAAAGGCACGTGGTGATTTCGAGGTGCCGAATTGGTAGCCGGTTAATGGATTCATGCAGCGCTACAGTTTGTCGGATGAGTAGAATGACATCATCGATTACATGGCCATTAAACGTCAGTTACATAGAGAATGTAGTAGGCCACAGGAATTTATGGTAGCGAGTCAAGCAACGACATTCGTCGTGCACCGCGTAGGGCAGATTCATTCGGTCAATGACAACAATACACAGGTGGTTATAACCATGGAGAAATGACGTGGATTCCAGAACTCTTGGTGTCATCACTGCGAGGTGTACTTTCTCTAAATGCAGCACCGTAGACATAGCTAGAAATGGTCTGGAAATGTCACGAAAGGAGAAGGGTTTGGTACTGATGAAATGATGGCAGTTTTGGTAAAACAGTGGATAGCCCGTGTTGGGCCCAACCGGAGATAGAACCCCGATAATTCATCCGATGAGCGGTAGTAACAGGTTTCAAAGAGCCAGCATCAGCGATGAGATTCGAACGTAGCGGCATTCTTCAAAAATTGAGGTTTTATTTAATCGAACTAATGTGTTTTTACATTACTGTGCAGGTTTGATGGGCAGCAGCACACAGTGGGTCGAGTAAAGATTGGACAGGGAGTTGTTTCTCGGTAATGATGTATCCATCGACGTCGAGAAGGTATGCATCTGAACAGCAGGTTTATCAGCAACGTCTGCCGGAGAGAGGGAAACTCCACGGTGTGCTCATGGAGGACATGTGGCAAAATTGTACAGCAGAGCAGTTGAGGAGCGAATGCATTCATAGGGAATGGGTCCCGATCAGCACCAAGGAAGATAAATATCCAGGCTTGGCAGATAACATGTATGCCGATAACACAGAGAGGGCCCAGATTATTGTCATTGCAAAGTATTCGCGACAACAAACTAGATTATGGAGATCCCGACGCAGCCGAGGAAGGTTTATAAAATTAAAATTAAATTTATTCATTTGAATGAATGTTTGAGATTAGATCAAATATTGAAGTGACCCTAAGGTTGAAAAGTCACATGATAGCACCACGCGGTTGGTGTTCATTTAATAGAATATGTGCCATATGAAGCCTTATGCAATAATGCCCAATTAGAGAATGTGTTTCGAAGCGAAAGGTGGGAATAATATGTTGTTAAGATCGAGGTTTTGTGTGCTAAGTATTATTTTCAATAAAAGTCGCCATTGCCAAACAATAATTTGCACTTAAGGACTGATGAAAACGGTTATGTAGCCAAGTGAGGAAAAGAAAGCGTAACGCCTGAAAATGCATGCAACCAAATGAGGCCAAAACAACGAAGGTATTTTGAAAGCAAAAGGCCAAAGGGCAGAAAAATGAAACGGAATAGATGAAACAACATTTGGGGAAGCCAAAGAAAAGTCAGGAAATGTGAAACGAAAGGACGGTGAATCCAAATGAAAGTGCAAAATGTAAACGAAAAGGAAAATTTGCAAAGGTTAAATATTCCATCAAATGGAGGAGAACAGGGGACTGGAACTTTTGGGCATGGCCAAATGGCGGCAGATTTTGATATGTAAAACTTGGAATATAATTTGAATGCGAAAGCTTCTCTTCAGAAATTTCAGGCCTTGTTAGCAAGAAAGAATGAGAAATTTTCTGCATGCTCCATTTTAATTGTTTTATGTTTCTCCTTCCAAATTTCAGATTTGTATGTGAAATTTATGCCATTGTTTTGGGTTATTTCATGTGAATGTCTGCAATCTGGAAATTATTTTAAACCCTAGGAGCCAACACCTAGTTTACTTTGATTGTGTTTGTTTTGCAGGTCAAATAGGCTAGGTTGCATGTACGAAACTCTCACATATTCGGTTTTGCAGGATGGGGTGCTATCAAACTGAAGGAGCTTTTGCATTGCTGCATTTTCAGCAATTATTTTGATGCAAATTCTTAATTTTCTGTTTTCAAAAATTTTAATTTCAGAACTTTTCCTTATTTTCAGGCATTAAAATAAACATTAAAAAATTTCAAAATCTAAAAATAATTGCACCATTGCGTAGGTTATAATTCAGACTTCCAATACGCACTTTGAAATTTCATTTTCGGAGTTGTTTAGTATTTTTTAAAATTCATCGAAGTTGTTGTTTTGTTACAGATTTTAAAAAATCCGAAAATAGAAAATTTCCATTTTAAGGTCAAATTTCATTTTTCCAGTTTTGTTTTGCACTCATGAGCCTATGATGACATTCCCTTCATGGAAATTCCAATTTCATTGAAGGAGTTATGTTTTATGGCATTTTCACAAATTTCCATTTTGGGCCTAAAATTACCCTTTCTTCATAAAAATTCTAATTTTACGAAAGAGGGGTAATTTGAGTATTACATTGAAGGTCTTTTCCTTAAAGCACTTAATTGTTCATCTTGATGAAAATTTGATTTCATTTAAGAGGGATAAGTTAAAGTGACATTTTGAAGCTACATGTGAAGACCCTATCCATCATTGAGGATTTAATGCGAAGATAAAATCTACTTTAAAACCATCAAGATAAAAGGAATTAAAGCACTACATCGTGGTCATATGAGGGCCAACTCACATTTGCTTTATTTTGGTTCAATGAACAATCACTAAAGTTTCATGGTAAAATAAACCAACATTGCCCCTTGTTTACAGTTACTTGCAATCACTAAGGTGTTCCAAGCATTTAAATTGAATATCTTTATTTGAGATTACTAATGCACATATGCAAATGCTAATATAACGGAGACCTTGGAGAAGTTGTTTGTTTAACTTCTTTGCAAGAGGGGATTTGGAATCCAAATCCTAAGGGAGAGTGTACTTTCACAATTGGGTGAAAATACCACTCAACATTTTGGCGCTAGAAGGAGGGCCTGAATAGGTTTATTTCAGTGTGATTTAAATGCTATAGGGATTTAAATTTTGAATATTTCATGCCCTATTGGTTATTATCTTTAGCCCTCTTTTAACAATACAACCTTGTACTGTTAAAAGGAGGACATGAATTGCTATGCACTGTTCTAATGCTTTGATTGTTCATACAAGAATAATGTGATTTGATTTGATTTAAAAAAATAAAAATAATAAATAAATAAAAAAAAGAATTTTGGGTATTAAAGTTATATTCTTTAAGATTCACTAATGGCTATGTTTTCACCATGGATGACAGGTAGCCCATTGAACATACCAGGAGTTCAACATTATTTGCCCGTTGGTTTTGAGAGATGTCTTCCTCAATTTTTGTCTAACGGGACAAATACTGCAAGAGAACACATTCAAGCATTCAAATTTGTTGTGAATCACTTAACAATTTGGTATGATGATGTGGTTTGTAAAATGTTCCCTTACACCTTGGACAAAGTGGCATATGATTGGTTTACAAGTCTGCCTTTAGGGTCTATCACTTCTTGGGCTCAACTAGAGGCAACATTTCTTAATCAATTCAACAAAGAGCAAGTTGACCCAATCCGCATGTATGAGCAATTTTTCACTATTAAAAAAGGACCAAGTGAAAATGTGAAGTCATTTTCTGAAAGGTTCTTTGGATTATATGCTCAATTAGTGACATTTTATGTTTTTCAAGAAGAAGTGGCTCTCCAAATATATGTCAATGCTCTTGACCCACTCATTTCCACATATTTGCGAGGGATGCCCCTAATCACATCTTTGTCACAAGCCTATACTCAAGCAATGGCAATTGAGCAACAATTGAGTTGTCAAAATTATGGTGTGGGTTTTGGATCATGTAATCTTCAATCATTTAATACCTCCTTTACCCACCCAATGATTTATCCACCTCAACCAAGTTCAAGTGTGAATCAATTTCAGAATCAACAATCATTCCCAAGCTTCAATCAATTTCAAAATCCTCAACCTACTATGCAAGATCAACCATCTTTCTTAAGTATGAATCAACTTCAAAATACTCATCTTGATTCAAAGGATATTTCTAAAATCAATTTTAATGATTTTCATAAGAATATGATTTTAGGCAAGGGAGGAGTACTAGATCCAACTAGTATTGAAACATGTGACAAATTGGAAACCCTTGACTCACCAAAAGATGAATTCTATGAGGATGAATCTGTTTGACACATTGGATGACATTGTTGAAACTGATGGCCAAGAGGATCCACACCTTCCAAATTGTGATAAAATTGAATCATGGGTTACACATTTGGATTATGATAGCCTTATCAATTTGAATACAAGCAATAACCCAATTTTGGAAGTAATTGAACCATCTAAGGAAGGTGAAGATAAATTTGATGAGAAACATGTTGATGAATTAAAAGATGAAGAAGAAATAGTTGAGCATCACAATTTGATTTTGAAAGATGATCATTATGATTCTTGGGAAGAGTATGCTCACTCCAAAACTTCTAATGAAATTTGTGTGCCTATTGATATGCAGGATAATACAATTGCCCTTTCATATGAGGATATTACAAGTCCTGTACAATCTGAGAATGTTTTGGAAGAAGGGTTGGAATCTCATCAAAGGTTGGAGAAGGATAATGATTCTACTACCATGGATCAAGAAGGAGAATCAATTGTTTTTGTTCCCCTTGAGGGGCAAGAAATAGAAAATCTTGATCCACCTATTGTTTCTACAATGTCTATGCCATCTCAAAATGATGAAATTACAAAACCTAAGTGGTGTGGGTTTGATACTATTGATGATCCTAATGAAAATATGGATTTTGAGGCAACTCAAGCCATTGATCATGGAAAGGTGTCACGTGACACATATCTTGAAAAATTAGGCTCTTGTTTTGAAAAATATGGATGCATGTTTGATTGGGTGCCTAACTTTGGTGTTTTTGAACAGGTGTTGGATGATGAAGAAGACAATGAGGAAGAAGAAAAGGCTACTAACACTCATCAAGTTGTGGTAAATTCTAATCATGATGGGTTGAGTATGGGTGACAAGGTGAAATCTTTACCTTTGGTGGTAGCTACAAAAATTTTAAGTGATGGGTTACATGATGTCCCTTTGGATGCTAATGTCATTGATGATGAAATGTCAAATCTTGGTGATGTTTGTCAAGTTTTGATTGATTTTGATGGTTTTAAAATCTCGAAAAACAATTTGAATTCAAGACTTTTAGAAATAGGCTCTTGTTTGCAATATCTCACATTTGAAAAGGAAGGCCTACTTCTAAATTATGAATGGAATGATGAAATTTGCACTTTAAAGAATAGACATGATAAAATTGAAAATCAATCATTGTCTAATCAATTTGGTAATTTGAATCTCACCTATGAGAATACTAATGGAATTAAATCTAATTGGTGGGGTGAGAAAGGAAAGTTGAAATTTGTTGCATTGCTTGGTTTGATCTTATTGTTGTTGGATTCCTACAACATTTGGCATGTGTATTGTGTCATATGTCTTTTGAAATGTTCTAATCATGTTTGGGATCCAGGAAAGTGATAATCCAAGCTTTGCATCATCTTGTATTATATTGTACATTTGTATATAGATTTTGGTTTTTGGTTTTGGTTTGTGTTTTCAAGTTTCATTTTGGGATTGCTATTTGGATTAGGATTTAAGTTGTGTGTTTGATTTCATTTGACATGTTTGGTTGCTATAAAATAAAAAATTGAGATGTCAACTTATGCCTAAAATCAGGAGAATATGAAACATTGGAATTGTGTTGTAGAAAGCTCCACAAGTAACACAAACATTTAAATAATATCGTTTGAATCTTGTGATGCATGAAGTTGTCAGTTTTGCACATTATGGTAAAATAGATGATATATTCCAAAAGAAGCAATGCATTCATATCTCATGTCATATTCCACATTGCATATACATGTCATCTTAGTTACATTTTCATTCCATGGGCAATTATTGAGAAGGTGTTGAATCCTCTTAGGATTATTACATAACATATATTAAAAGGATCCTAAGGTTGGGAACTGCTGCCCAAACTATCTTGAACCAAGCACATTCCATGCACATTAAAAGGAATCTTGAGCAAAATGGTCAAAACCATACTTGGATGAAAAGGTGAGGTGAAAAGAATATTTCATGTTTGTCCTATCATGCAACATAATCCTTGAAATAGTGGTTTTTACCACTCCCATAAAAGCTTAAAGCCTAAAACCAGAGTAGTAAGGATAGGGTTAAATCCTCATCGAACTTAGGTTGAGGATCCAACTCCCCAAAGCTATGGTTTGACCTACATGGAGTAGTAAGGATAGGACTTAATTCTCATCTCGCTTAGGTTGAGAATCCGATTCCCCAAAGCTTCCATTTTCTCCGTTTCATCATAAAGCTTGGATTGGAAGGATCGTACTACATGTCCTCTCGCAAAGGATGGGTAGTCATCCCAAAGGTCCAAGTAATAAAATTGACTAATATTTCCCATTTTGTCATAATATTGGATTGGAAGGATCGTACTACATGTCCCTGGCAAGGATGGGTAGTCATCCCAAAGGTCCAAGAAATAAAAGAAAAGAATGAATGAAGCCAAGTCATGGATTATGGGGTTAAGTATGCTCATGCGTGGCAACATGTCTTGTCTAAAAGCAAGACCACTGATTGCTCATATGGATAGACTAGCCTGACCATTTCATCCATAACAGGTTAAATTATTTTGTTCAAGATGAGGTAATGAACTCCAAATCAGAGTAGTAAGGATAGGGTTAAATTCCCATCTCGCTTAGGTTGGGAATCCTATTCCCCAAAGTTCTGATTTCACTTACACTTGCACATGGGTTCAAGATGGTAGTGACACATAACCAACTTTGGGATCTAGTAAAATTAATTCAGTATACATATATTTGGTCCTAAGAGGGTTTGACATCTTTAATATGTTTGTCCATGATATAAGAAGGTTTGAGCATTTATAAAGCAGGTTGTTACATCTCTAGCATCTTCATCATACATCAAATCCTCACAAATCATTCATAGCCTTGCATACAAATCATAGGTAAACTCGACAATGGAATGTTGATCAAGTTCAAGCGATAAGGAATGAAAACACATTGCACACACCGAGCTGATACTTAGTGATTCTGATGTTTCATGTATTTCTGATCTTTCGGTATTTGTTTATCTTTATGTGCTAACGCTTGTATCTAAGCTTGTATATTTCAGGTTGGGTTCTCACCAAAATGCTCAAGAGCATTTGACAGCAGAGTCGCCATTTGTTGTGGTTGATCCACAACACACCCCAAAATTGGGGACCCACCTTTTCGTTTTGATATCCGGGTGTTGGCATTTCATTTTTAGTGTCTAATCCTTCGTTTTGTCGTAGGTTTTGCAATTGTTGTCGGTTCTTGTTGACAATATTTTCTTGTCGACAATATTTTATTGTCGATAACTTTTTCTTGTCGATGACTTTTTCTTGTTGACGATATTTGATGAGTGTCGTTTAATTCATCATTTGATCATTATTTATCAATCCGGGCATGTGTCCTAAGGCTGTTTACGATAGTCAATTCAGGCAGGTGTAAGACACTCCATTCAGAAAATGGCTTTATTGGTAGAACAGCTTAGTGTTTGTCTGGGGTTCTTCTGTCACTCTAAACCCTATAACTTGAAAGGAAACTAAATTATGCTTGCTGAAATAAAACTGTAGAAATGAAATGACAGTGAAAGAAACCTATTTACTCTTGCTGAATCTGAAAATGCACTCAAAAACTGAAGTAAAATTGCTGAAATGAAAGTTGCTGAAATTAGAATTGCAGAAAATAAACTTAACTATCTTGCAAAATAAAAGAACAGATCTAGAAATAAACTCAGAAATGAAAATGTAACTACAAATTCTAAAACTGGAAATAAATTCAACAAAATAAGAAAATGCGAAAAAATGACAAGTTTCCCGCTATTCTGCCGCTGCATGTAATTAAACAAGAAAACTCGATATGAACCTTCTTCCGCTCCCGGGAGTGGCCCTTGCTCCCCGGTTCGTAAGAAGGTGAAGAAGTAGCTCTGGTGTTCTACCTAATCACTCCTTCAATCATAAAATAAAATTGATAAAAACTGCACTTTTTATTGATTTAAAAACATGCAGAAAAATTCTGCATATTATTACTACGTAAATCTGATTTCACAATATTCGAATTACACTAATTGCAATCCAAATTCTTCCTACATAGCTCAACCCGGATGGGAGCCGCTTATTTATATTAAAAATAGCTAAATCGGATGTGGAATGATTCAAATTCGGGCATTTTAGGAATGTCGTTAAAACCGCATTCCTAAAATGCGTAATATGGTTACATATGAAATCTATTCATTGCACACTTGCTAGAGGTCTTCTGCATTGAAAAATATGCATAACAGATTTACATAGCTATCCCTATCATTCGCCTGCAATTTGCTGTCTTTCCTGAGCTGTTTTGGTCAAAACTGTGCATTTCCTGTTATTCCGGAGCAGTCCTGTTATTCCGGAGCAGAATCCCTGTTTTTTCCAGAGCAGCGCCAGAATGACTGTTTTCAACACTGTTTGCGGTTCTTTGGCCGAGCATTGGGTGGACCAGACTTATAAGTCTTTCAATAACCTGGTCACACGCTTTCCTAAGTTGAATTTGACCAAATCCCAAGCCTTGCAAATCTGGCCGGAATTTGTCCAAGTCAAAACAAATCAAAAATAGTTTTGCACAGCCTTGCAATTTTGACCTGTTTTTAGTGCTATTTTCTGTATTTGACAACTTCAGAGTGCATGATATGAATGATATATATTCCACACGTGATTGCACTTAACATATTTCACAATAAATCATTATTTATCAACAAAACTTATGCAGAAAATACAAAAAATTAGTAAAAATAGAATATTATGCTTCTAAACAGTCAAATATGTAAATAGTAGTAAATATTGCATTTCATCAAGAAAATTAACATTAAAACATATCAAAAAGGTCTACTAAGGATGTCCAAAATAATAAAAAATGAGGCAATATTTGGCCTCATCATCCCCCCCAACTTATTCTGATGCATGTCCTCATGCATTCTGTGAGGCTACAATAGAACAGAGATCCTTGTCCATAACTCTTTCTTGGTAGCTGAACTTTGGACCAGGAATCTTGTAAAACCCTCTGATTTCTTTTATCTGCTTGAGCCATGCCTGAAACTGATCGTTTGGTCGGGGGTCTTCATCAAAAAACCATGGAACAGGGGTGATTACAATAGGCAATCTGTATCTTAATCCTATCCACTGATGTTGCAACTGCTGAATAACTTGCATGATACCTTCAACTCTTCTTTTTGACCACTGCAAGTTATTGGGGGAGATAGGTTCTTTCTTCTGCAAGGAAAGAGGTAACTCACCCCAACGATTTCTACAGGCTACTAAGGCACTATTAAAATGTTGGTGAATAAAATTTTGAACATCAACTAAACATCTCTCAAGATTTGTTTCATAAAGTTTTCTCACCTTTTCTTCTCTCATCATAGTGAAATGTTGATTGGCTGCACCCCTGTAATCACCATGCATTGGCCTCAGATACAGTGCTGCATTTGCCTCATTATCCTTAATCATCTGCTTCTGTTGTTCCCAATATTCCTGATTTTGCAGAGTGGACAGGAAAGCTCTTAACTGAATATCCCCTGTAAAAATGTGAGGTAGGAATGTGTCATCCTCAGGCATAAAGAAATTATGTAGGAATAACTCACACAGCAGATTTTTCTGTTCATTGGGTCAGTGCGGTAGGTATCCACAAATTCTTCAGGATTTTCCATTTTGTATGGCAAATTAGAGTGGATTCTCATAATTTGCCAACGGATAAATCTTTCCCTAAGGATTAAGGTGTAAAACCTTGCAGGTCTTCTGCACTGGACTAAACACTCTGCATTCTGACAGAGATCCTGCACTTGGTTTTTCAATTTGGTTATTTCTGCCTCTTTAGCCTCACATTTTTCCTCCAAAGGTTTCAAAGCTAAAACCTTTTCTTCCAACTTTTGGCATTTCATCATCCACTTTGATAAATCTGCATTATATTCCTCAAGTGGAACCATAAGGGGATTGCGAACAGGCTCGCTGCATTTGAGGAACAATATGAACCTGTACTTCTTTATCAGTCATGTCAATCCTGACAGAATCTGTTTGTGTTTCCTTTTCTTCTATTTCTGCCATAGGTAATTCAGTTTGAATTCCCATGTCCTGTGTGACTATGAGAGGTTCATATAGTTCTATATCTGCAGCAGGAATTGAGGAGATCAGAAGTTGTTCCTGTCCCTCGTTCTCCTTCAATATCCATTATAAGTTCTTCCCCGATTGGTGATTCTACCGCTCGTGCATTGTTGCTAATTCCAACAAGATGTCAGCCATTTGAGTGTCATGTATACTTTCATCAGGTTGTGGCTCTAAAGATGCAATTTTTGCTTTTAAACCTGCCACTTCCTTTTGCAACATTGCAATCATTTGATCTTTTTCTGAAATAGAAGCTTCACACTTCTCTATCCATCCTGTTTGTGTTTTTACCACACTTCTTGTCGTCAATAGTCGCAGTTGGATATCTTCTTCTTCCTCTGCTTCTTCTTCTGTTTCTGATTTTTCTCCTGTCTCTGACTCTTCTTCTGCCTC
Organism: Wollemia nobilis; assembly: GCA_028583015.1. Lineage (NCBI taxonomy): Eukaryota > Viridiplantae > Streptophyta > Pinopsida > Araucariales > Araucariaceae > Wollemia > Wollemia nobilis. The sequence continues at coordinate 1,529,698 of JAQPPZ010016509.1, read as the reverse complement.
TTCCTGAGAATCGGAATCTGAATAATCCACCAAGATCACTGCAGGGCTGGATTTAGGTTCTGTTGATTCTACAGGTTCTGGTGATTCTGCAGGTTCGGTCTCGTCACATTGCCTCTTGACCTCCTTGGTCAAATGATGTTGTATCCTTTTGAAGTCTTGCAGACCTTCGTAAGGTTTGAACAGGAGATTTTATTTTTCCTGTTTTGGGCATTTTCTGAACAGCTTCTTCTGGTTCTGCATCATCAGAGCTATTGGACTGCAACACAGTTACGTCTGCTGAAAATGACACTTTTCTGCGTTTTTTAGCAGAGTCTATTTTAGCATGCTTTTCTCTTTGCCTTCTAGTTCTAGAAGAGGGAGGTCCCTGTGGAGAGGATGAACCTGCTTCTTGGATAGACTCTATTTCAACCACTGGCTCAGACCTAGGGCTTTCAACTTGTTCTGTAGACTTAGGGCTTTCAACTTCTTCTGCTTCATCTGCAAATGCAGGGCTTCTAGTTTCGTCCCATGGAGCAAAGAATCTGTCAAAGCTCTGTAAATTACCCCTAAAGTGATGTTTACAAATTATTTTGATCAAACCGTGATGCCTAGGGGTTCCTTTTCCTTCCTGATATTTCTTGGCCATAGTTTTTAAATCTTCATAAAAATACAGGGGAAAATTAACTTGGAATTCATGGTTTGTGTGGCCATATCTCAAATAAATTAAAATCTTCATATGATGCCCTGATAAAACAACGTACTGACCTTCACAAGTGATAAATCTAATCATCCATTCAGCTACTTCATCCCAAGGAGATTCCAGACTTTCCCTTTTAACTCCTTTACAAACATTTTTGCTCATGACATATTCAATCGGTTTATCGTTTTCCGCCCTAAACTGGTTGGCCAATTCACTTAAGGTATTTCTAGCTATTTTCCCAAGATTAATTCCTTGCAAAGGAAATTCAGTAATTTGGCTCAAAATGTCTGGAGTTACCTGGATTGTCATGCCATTGATGTTGATTCTGTTGTTTCTGAAGGTTCGTGCAAATTCTGCAGCCAACCCTTCGGAGTTCCCATCAAATTTCTGCAGAAACGGCATCAAACCAAAGATCGGTGAAAATCTGTAGCAGCATGGAATTTTCTAGTATGAAACTGGCATTTTCTGGTTCGCTCCTGTTCTTCCTACCGCCCATTTTTCCTTGTTCTGTTTGCAACTATGTTTCGAAAGCGCTGGAATGACAGTCTTAGCATGCATGCACTGGAATAATAGTTTGTGCGCCGGAACAGAGCATGTAAAACCGACTTGTTAATTCATTATTTTAAAAACCGGTGGAATATGCTGACAACGCGAAAAAAAATTAATGCCAATGCAGATTTCACGATTACGGTTTGCTGAGTTGGCATTCATGCATTTGATGTGAATTTTTCAAGGCAAACAAAATCTGTTTTCGGTGTGCTTTGAAGCGTGTGCCATGATTACGCGTATCACGAAATTATGATATCTAAATATCATAAATTTTGAAAATCACGTGTTCCACAATCGTTTGCCACGTGTCCCTGCATGAATTTTTTAAAAAACGTCAACTTATTCTGATGCACTGCGCACATGTCGTTATTTTGTCGTTCCGGAGCATATCTGTCAATTCTCATTCCGGAGCACAACTGTCATTACCCATTCTAGAGCACAACTATTACGGAGCTTTTGCTGTTCCGAAGCAGTGGTTATTCGGAAGCAAACTTCATTCTGAAGCATATGTCATTCCGGAGCATATGTCATTCCCCCCCTTTTCATTGACTAATTTAGACATCCCCAATTTAAACCTTATGAATGCTTTAAATGCTAATCAAGTGAATCTATACATTATGTACTTTAACTATTTACAATATTTAAAATGTAAAGAAACACATACCTGTCTTGACTACCTTTCTACATTTCATACAATTGATTAGCTTTGTTGTTTGTCTGCTGACAAGTGCAGTAATGTAATCCTGAAAAACACAAACAAAATGGGTGATGGCAATGACAACAGTGGTGAATGACAATGGCGGAAAATGTATGGTGATGGAATGAATAGTGATGAAATGGATGGTGATGGAATGGGACTTAGTAAACATGCCAGATAACTGGTTTTCATGTAAACTAAATGTTTTTTTTTTTTTTTTTTTGATAAAAACTATACTATACTGCTGTTGCTTTAGTGGAAGAAGGGAATTCTTCCATTAAATGCACATCCAAGTGCTCTATTTGTTTTAAAAATTCATTTTTAGTTAGTGGCTTATGGTAAATCCGGAGACGATGTCCATTAACCACTAACTTCCTTCGCGAATCATCAATTGGTGAGAGACGAACTGCTCCATTCGAGAAAACCTCTTCAACTGGGTATGGTCCAAGCCACCTTGTTTGCAACTTCCCAGGAAAATCTTCATAACGGGAGTCAAACAGTAATGCCCAATCCCCTTGCTGGAATTTTCGTTCTTGGATATGCTTATCATGCCAGATTTTACGTTGTGCTTGAATTATCTCGTTCTGATGCAAAGCGTCTCTTCGTATTTCATCCAATGCATTGAGTTGCAGGATCCGGTCCTTTTGTGCCTGTGACAAATCAATACCAACTTCCAAAGCAGTTCGAAGAGTTAGTAATTCAAATTCAATGGGCAAAAGGGGTTTTTTACCATAAACCAATTCAAAAGGGGTAAATCCCGTAGTGGATTTCCAAGTAGTGTTATAAGCCCAAATTGCTTCATGTAACCTTTCTACCCAATTCCTTCTATGAACTGCCACGCTTTGGTCAATATTTTCTCTAATTCCCTATTTGTCACTTCAACTTGACCATTGGCCTGTGGATGATAAGGAGAGGACTTCCCGTGCTTGATTTCATATAATTTTACAAAGGCTTCAACAACCTTTGAAATAAACTCGAGGTCCTTGATCGAAGTAATAGATTGTGGGGCTCCAAATCGCAGAAAAATCTGTGAATACAGAAAATCAGCTACTTTGTCTTCTCGGGCATGCTTAAAGGCACGGGCTTCTGCCCATTTGGTTACATAATCAACACATACTAGGATGTGCACCTTCCCTTGGGAGGGTGGATCAATAGGTACTACAAAATCTAACCCCCACCTCTCAAACGGTTCTACACCTAATTGAAAGTAGGCTTACCCATTCTTTGACATGCATCACAATTTCTAATATACCTTTTTACATCTTTATGCAATGATGGCCAGTAGTAACCAAGCACTCCAAAATCTTTCGAATGGTATGTTTTATCGAATAATGCCCTCCTCGAAGGTTCATCATGACAGCTCTCAAAATGTCATATATCTCATCCTTACGAACACACCCGCGTAAAACATGATCGGGATTGCATTTAAACAATATTCCTTTTATCCATTCAAAAGAAGAGCTTTGCTTGATTAACTGTTTTTTTTGTTTTGAGGTAAAATGAAGTGGAATCTTCCCTGTAGCTAAATAATTAGCTATATCTGCAAACCATGGAGTTTGAACAGATACAACAAACAATTTTTCATCAGGGAATGCGTCTTCAACTAGTTCTTCGCTTCGCATTTGGCAATCTTGACAAGAAATCTGCCACTACATTAGCCTTTCCCGGTTTATCCACTATAGTAATATCAAATTCCTGCAAGTAAAATCAACCAACGAATAATTCGTGCACTAACCAAAGGCTTATTCATCAAATATTTGATAGCAACATGATCTGTATAGATGAATACAGGGTATCCTGTGATATAGTGTCGAAACTTGTTAATGGCATATACTATAGCTAAGAATTCCTTTTCAGTTGTAGTGTAATTCTTTTCAGCTCCTGTCAAGTTTTTGCTAATATAATAAATGGCATAGTGTTGTCCATTTTCAATCTGCCCTAGTGCGGCTCCAATAGCAGTATTGGAGGCATCACCTCGAATATGAAAGGGCAGCCCCAGCTAGGGTCCTCTTAGTATCGGCGGATTGGTTAGCTTTTCTTTCAAAGCTTCAAAGGACTTGTGGCAATCATCAGACCATACAAATTCAGAATCTTTCATTAATAATGCAAACATTGGATTAGCAATGGTACTGAAATCAGTAATGAATCTGCGATAAAAGCCAATATGTCCTAAGAAACTACGGACATCAGTTTGAGATTTCGGAGGAGGAAGACTCTTGATGACCTCTACTTTCTTAGGATCAACCTTAATACCGTGAGCAGAGATATGATGTCCTAAAACAATTCCTTCCTCCATCATCAAGAAACATTTTTCAGGATTAAGAGATAAATGATATGCTTCACAGCGTATTAGAACCTTTTCAAGTTGCTTTAATGTATACTCAAATGTGTCACCAAACACTGTGAAATCATCCATGTAAATCTCTACACTCTCATTGGTTAAATCAGAAAAGATGGCCAAGACAAACTCGTTGAAATGTTGCTCGGTGCATTACATAATCCAAAGGGTAATACTCTATAAGCAAATGTCCCCCAAGGACATGTGAAAGTTGTTTTTTCCTGGTCTTCCGGTGCCACTTGGATCCGGTTATACCCACTAAAACCATCCGAAAAACAGAAATATTTCTTACCAAGCAAGAGTGTCCAAAGACTTGGTCTATAAAGGGTAATGGAAAGTGGTCCTTGTGTGTGACTTTGTTTAATTCCCCGTAATCCACACACACTCGCATCTTTCCATTCTTCTTAGGCACAATAACTAATGGAGAAACCCATTGACTCGTCCGAAATTGGATAAATGAATCCTACTTCCAACAATTTTTCAATTTCTTCTTTAACAATGTCTTTTAAAGCAGGATTCAGACGTCTCTCGCGGTTGTCTAACTGGTTTGACATCCTCAGTGTATATCCTATGTGTGCATACATCATGGTGGATTCCAACCATATCCGTATAATTCCAAGCAAAAGCTTGAACATGTTTCTGCAAAACAACAAATAGTTTGGCTTCTTGATCGTCAGTCAACCAACTGTTAACATTTACAGGTTTTCCTGGTTGAATTTCAATTTGCTTGACTCCGGGATAAACAGAGTTAACATGTTCATATTTGCTGATCAAAGCATTTAAAGGACAATGATGTGGTTGCAGATCATGAAATATTCTTGATTCTGAGTTAAATGCAATACCTGATGGAAGCATTGGCATAGGACAGGTGAAAGAAGTCAAAAGATGATGATGCCACCCATGTGGCAATGTAAAGGAACTTTCATGAAGTGGAATAGATGGTAAATGTTCAACAACTTGTTCATCATCTTTCCATAATAGGCGATTGACCAGAACTTGGTCATCCCCGAGGCCTTCTTCATGCAATGTATTCACCAAGACTGCTTTCATGTTCAAAAATTTCTCTCTCCGGTGAATTCAATTCTTCAATGTGTTCCTGTACTACAATGGTGGCAAGGGTAACAAGAGGCTCCTGTTCTTCATCGGACTCAGGATACCATAACTGTCCATAAAATTTAGATGATGGTTTAGCAGGTGGATACAAAGAAATTTTCTTAAGATCTACTCCATTTGAAATAGTCATTTCTCCTGATCTACAGTCTATGAAAGCGGCTGCAGTAGCAAGCCAGGGTCGTCCCAGGATGATAGGATAGCCATTAGCTGTACTCCTAGGTTGTAATACTAGGAAATCTACAGGGTATTCCCAAGAAGATACTTCAATGGGAACATCCTCCAAAAGTCCTTCTGGTTTGGCAACTGACCTATCCGCCATTTCCAAAACTCGTAGCCGTAGGACTCAAATCGTTGAGCTGCAATTTCTGCATAATATCTTTGGTCATGACATTAATTGCAGCTCCTAAATCAATAAGTACATTGGGAATTTGAACCAATCCTACAGTAATGGTGATTACTGGACTTCCTGGATCACCATATTTGGGAGGTACTAATTTCCCAGAGAGAAGATCACCCAACTTTCCATCCACTTGTACAGTTTGTGGAAAGGCTTTCTTCTTCTTGCCAGGTTTCCTTATGCATAAATCCTGAATGGTTTTCTTAATCAATGGTACATCCTTGATTGCCTGCAACAGAGGAAGTGAGATTGACATTTTCTTTAATTCTGTGATTAACTCTGATTCAGGGGTAGTGATGGGATGATCAAACCTTTCAGGAAATGGTAAATCTGATGTGACATGTTCAGATTTTCTTTGTAAGTTTTCTGCATTCCTTTGCTCTGATTGTATTTTTTTTGGACTTGAAATTTCTGGAATTTCTTCAACTGTAGGTGGAGCAGGGTCAGGTAAGACCTTCCCTGAGCGTAATTGGATGTTACCACAGTCAAGTACATGAACTGCAGCAGTATCTTCAGACTCAGCCTCATAAACAGGGGCTGCTTGTCTGACATTATTGGGGTTAGTCACAGGCTGAGCTGGGAGTGGAGGTTGTCTTACTGGTTGTGCTTGTTGATGTTGTGTTCTTCCCTAAAAATTTGGATTAGGAGCTGGCAACAAATTTTGAGTTTGGCCTTGATACCTTTGCTGTCCTTGATGGGACTGATATTGCTGGCTTTGATAAGGGTGATATTGTTGTGGTGGAAATGGCTGTCCTTGATATTGTTGTCCCCATCTTTGTCCTTGTTGTGTCCATTGTGGAGGCATGGTATGCCAAGGTGGGTTCATCCATCCAGATTGTGACCAACTGGAGGAGCCGTCCAAGGTTGGTTCCAAGGTTGTGCAGAAGCTTCCGCCCGTCCCCATGGCATATTCATATTCCAAGGAGATTGTCCCCAGTTTGGAAATCTAGGAGCATTGGGATATTGTGCATAACCACCACCAGGTCTTTGCCCAATAGCATTGAGTTCTTCTGCTTGGGTGCCCAAAACAGATTTTAGATGAGGCAACAAAGGGCATTTATCTATTGAATGTTCCTTGGAACAAATTCCACAAATAGAAGTTTTGTTTAGGGGGCAATCCTGCAAGGCATGCTTACTCCTACACCTTGGGCAATAAATTGCTAAAGGTGGTGTAGAATTATTTCTTGTGTTTTTCTCACCTAATGCAGTATTAAGTTGAACAAGGATATCGCTTTTAAATTGGCCATTTCCTCCATCAACTCTTTCATACCATTATTGCCAAGATTCTTTTTCTTTCTTCGGTGATGTGTACGGGAATAATTTTTGCATAACTCCACAATCTCATCAAGGTCAAGTTGATCTATGTCTCCTTTTCCCATTAAATCTAACACTTCCCTAGATTCATCCCGTAATCCTCTTAAGAGAATAGGCTTTAAGAAATCGAGCTCTACAAAGACCACACCTCTTTTGGACAAAGGCAAAGCGATCAAGATAATCTTCTAAACTCTCATCCTCTTCTTGCTTGATCCTAAACAACTCATCTTTCCCTGTTTCTTACTCTACAATAATCCTGATATTTATTTAAGAATGCAGTCTCCATCTCATCCCAGGTAGTAATTGAGTTAGGTTCAAGATTGCTCATGAACCATCGGAGAGCAGCGTCCTTAAGTGTAGAAGGAAACAACTTCAATTTCTGATTATCATTTATGTAGTCATAAGTCTGACATAACACTTTGAATTCAAACAAAAATTGATCGAGATCTTCTCAAACAGTTCCCCTAAAGATTGGCAATATAGATGGGGAGATTGTTTTCATGGGGGCATCTAGAAGTGGATCCAACCGAATAGGATATTCAAAAGTTTTAGGAGCATCATCAGGATCAACATATCCTCCTGCTGCTGCTGTTGCAGCCATAGTTGTCTTCTTTCTAAAGGATGCTGGAAATAGTTTAGTCAGAGGGGAGTGTTTAGCAGCTAGTGCTTCAAAAAGCTCCTTTTCTAATTTTGCCAACAATTCTTCTGATGAAGAAGGTATGTCTGGCTTTTCCTCAGTGATGTCAAATGAAGGCAATTCTTCATCAGACCGAGTAGGTCTCTTTGGTGGCTCAGAGCCACTCCGGATAAACCTCCCTCTGTCGTCTCTCAGCCTATGCATTCATGCACATTTACTAAACAGACTGTAGAATTTGCAAGAACTATTTTCTGTATCCAGCCTACAGTTCTTGACCTACTTAGATTTGACTAACAACACCATGATCCCCGGAAACGGTGCCAAAAATGATGAGTGTCGTTTAATTCATCATTTGATCATTATTTATCAATCCGGGCAGGTGTCCTAAGGCTGTTTACGATAGTCAATTCAGGCAGGTGTAAGACACTCCATTCAAAAAATGGCTTTATTGGTAGAACAGCTTAGTGTTTGTCGGGGGTTCTTCTATCACTCTAAACCCTATAACTTGAAAGGAAACTAAATTATGCTTGCTGAAATAAAACTGCAAAAATGAAATGACAGTGAAAGAAACCTATTTACTCTTGTTGAATCTGAAAATGCACTCAAAAACTGAAGTAAAATTGCTAAAATGAAAGTTGCTGAAATTAGAATTGCAGTAAAATAAACTTAACTATCTTGCAAAATAAAAGAAAAGATCTAGAAATAAACTCAGAAATGAAAATGTAACTACAAATTCTAAAACTCGGAAATAAATTCAGCAAAATAAGAAAATGCAGAAAAATGACAAGTTTCCCGCTATTCTGCCGCAGCATGTAATTAAACAAGAAAACCTCGATATGAACCTTCTTCTCGCTCCCGGGAGTGGCCCTTGCTCCCCGGTTCGGAAGAAGGTGAAGAAGTAGCTCTGGTGTTCTACCTAATCACTCCTTCAATCATAAAATAAAATTGATAAAAACTGCACTTTTTATTGATTTAAAAACATGCAGAAAAATTCTGCATATTATTACTACAAAAATCTGATTTCACAATATTCAGAATTACACTAATTGCAATACAAATTCTTCCTACATAGCTCAACCCATATGGGAGCCAGTTATTTATATTAAAAACAGCTAAATCGGATGTGGAATGATTCAAATTCGTGCATTTTAGGAATGTCGTTAAAACCGCATTCCTAAAATGCAGAATATGGTTACATATGAAATCTATTCATTGCACACTTGCTAGAGGTCTTCTGCATTGAAAAAGATGCATAACAGATTTACATAGCTATCCCTATCATTCGCCTGCAATTTTCTGTCTTTCCTGAGCTGTTTTGGTCAAAACTGTGCATTTCCTGTTATTCCGAGAACCCCGTTATTCCGAGGTAATCCCTATTTTTTCCAGAGCAGCGCTGTAATGACTCGTTTTCAACACTGTTTGCGGTTCTTTGGCCGAGCATTGGGTGGACCAGACTTATAAGTCTTTCAATAACCTGGTCACACGCTTTCCTAAGTTGAATTTGACCAAATCCCAAGCCTTGCAAATCTGGCTGGAATTTGTCCAAGTCAAAACAGTCAAAAATAGTTTTGCACAGCTTGCAGTTTTGACCTATTTTTAGTGCTATTTTCTGCATTTGACAACTTCAGAGTGCATGATATGAATGATATATATTCCACACGTGATTGCACTTAACATATTTCACAATAAATCATTATTTATCAACAAAACTTATGCAGAAAATACAGAAAATTAGTAAAAACAGAATATTATGCTTCTAAACAGTCAAATATGTAAATAGTAGTAAATATTGCATTTCATCAAAAAAATTAACATTAAAACATATCAAAAAGGTCTACTAAGGATGTCCAAAATAATAAAAAATGAGGCAATATTTGGCCTCATCAATATTTTATCATCGACAACTTTTTCTTGTTGATGAATTTTGTCATCATTTTGCTTGTTAATGACTTTGTGGTCATTTTCTCGTCGACGTTTCCTTTTTATCGTCAGTTTGTGTGTCGGCAAGTTTTTTTTGTCAGTGTTATCGTTTGAAAGTTTGATGTCCACTTGCTAGGCTTTATTTCATTTGCTTGGGTCAAAGAATGGAAGATGAAAATAACAAATGAAGTTAAGTATATACATCTTACACATACATATATCGTGTTGTGGTCTACCGACAAGGGCAGCACTTGCATGCTAGGTGATTGTGACCTGGGTTCACCTCCCCACGGTGGACATCTATATGTATAAGAAGTATTTACTCAATAAAAGTAAGTAAAAAAAAAAATAGTAAAAACAATAAAATATAAATAAAATAAAGAGTGGTGAATGAAGACATGGTACTTCATTCATCCGATGAGTGGCAGTAACGGGTTTCAAAGAGCCAACATCAGCGATGAGATTCGAACACAGCAGCATTCTTCAGAAATTGAGGTTTTATTTAATTGAACTAATGTGTTTTTACATTACTATGCAGGTTTGATGGGCAACAACACACAGTGGGTCGAGCAGAGGTTGGACAGGGAGTTGTTTCCCGGTAAGGATGTATCCATCGACGTCGAGAAGGGATGCGTCTGAACAGCAAGTTTATCAGCAACGTTCGCCAGAGAGAGGGAAACTCCACGGTGTGCTCATGGAGGACACATGGCAAAATTGTGCAGCAGAGCAGTTGAGGAGCGAATGCATTCATAGGGAATGGGTCCCGGTCAGCACCAAGGAAGATAAATATCCAGGCTTGGCAGATAACGTGTACGTCGGTAACACAGAGAGGGCCCAAATTATTGTCATTGCAAAGTATTCACAACAGCAAACTAGATTATGGAGATCCTGACACAGCCGAGGAATTTTTATAAAATTAAAATTAAATTTATTCATGATAGCACAACGCGGTTGGTGTTCATTTAATAGAATATGTGCCATATAGCCTTATGCAATAATTCCCAACTAAAGAATGTGTTTCAAAGCGAAAGTTGGGAATAATATGTTGTTAAGATCGAGGTTTTGTGTGCTAAGTATTATTTTTAATAAAAGTTGCCATTGCCAAACAATAATTTGCACTTAAGGATTGATGAAAACGGTTATGTAGCCAAGTGAGGAAAAGAAAGCGTAACGCCTGAAAATACATGCAACCAAATGAGGCCAAAACAGTGAAGGTATTTTGAAAGCAAAAGGCCAAAGGGCAAAAAAACAAAATGGAATTTATGAAACAATGTTTGGGGAAGCCAAAGAAAAGTGAGGAAATATGAAACGAAAGGACGGTGAATCCAAACGAAAGTGCAAAATGTAAACAAAAAGGAAAATTTGCAAAGGTTAAATATTCCATCAAATGGAGGAGAACATGATACCGAAACTTTTTGCATGGCCAAAGGGCAGAAGATTTTGATTTGTAAACTTGGAATATAATTTGAATGTGAAAGCTTCTCTTCAGAAATTTTAGGCCTTGTTAGCAAGAAAGAATGAGAAATTTTCTGCATGCTCCATTTTAATTGTTTTATGTTTCTCATTCCAAATTTCATATTTGTATATGAAATGTATGCCATCGTTTTGGATTATTTCATGTGAATGTCTGCAATCTGGAAACTATTTTAAACCCTAGGAGCTAGCACCTAGTTTACTTTGATTGTGTTTGTTTTGCAGGTCAAATAGGCTAGGTTGCATGTAAGAAACTCTCACATATTCGGTTTTGTAGGATGGGGTGCTATCAAACTGAAGGGGATTTTGCATTGCTACATTTTCAGCAATTATTTTGATGCAAATTCTTAATTTTCTGTTTTCAAAAATTTTAATTTCAGAACTTTTCCTTACTTTCAGGCATTAAAATAAACATTAAAAATTTTCAAAATCTAAAAATAATTTCACCATTGCGTAGGTTATAATTCATACTTCCAATATGCACTTTGAAATTTCATTTTCGGACTTGTTTAGTATTTTTTAAAATTCATCGAAGTTGCTGTTTTGTTACAGATTTTAAAAAATCCGAAAATAGAAAATTTCCATTTTAAGGTCAAATTTCATTTTTCCAGTTTTGTTTTGCACTAATGAGCTGATGATGACATTCCCTTCATGGAAATTCCAATTTCATTGAAGGAGTTATGTTTTATTGCATTTCACAAATTTCCATTTTGGGCCTAAAATTACCCTTTCTTCATAAAAATTCTAATTTTACGAAAGAGGGGTAATTTGAGTATTACATTGAAGGTCTTTTCCTTAAAGCACTTAATTTTTCATCTTGATGAAAATTTGATTTCATTTAAGAGGGATAAGTTAAAGTGACATTTTGAAGCTACATGTGAAGACCCTATCCATCATTGAGGATTTAATGCAAGATAAAGTCTATTTTAAAACCATCAAGATAAAAGGAATTAAAGCACTACATCGTGGTCATATGAGGGCCAACTCATATTTGCTTTATTTTGGTTCAATGAACAATCACTAAAGTTTCATGGTAAAATAAACCAACATTGCTCCTTGTTTATAGTTACTTGCAATCACTAAGGTGTTCCAAGCATTTAAATTGAATATATTTATTTGATATTACTAATGCACATATGTAAATGCTAATATAACGGAGACCTTGGAGAAGTTGTTTGTTTAACTTCTTTGCAAGAGGGGATTTGAAATCCAAATCCTAAGGGAGAGTGTACTTTCACAATTGGGTGAAAATACCACTCAACAATACCCACCATTGGAAAACCATTAAATAGCATCTGTGCTTCATGCCAAAAGGGGAAGAAAACTAGATCCACATTTAAATCAAAGGAATACTTCACCAACAAACCTTTAGAGCTAATTCATACTGACTTATGTGGACCCATGAGAACACAAAGCATAAATGGTGAAAAATACTTTATGTTGTGTATAGATGACTATTCTAGGATGACATGGGTACTATTTTTAAAGCTTAAATCAGATGCCTTTGAAATTTTCAAGACTTTCAAACACCAGGTTGAGAATCAAACAGGAAAATGAATTAAATTTTTAAGATTAGATAGAGGAGGAGAGTTTATCTCAGAGGAGTTTGCAAAGTACTATCAAAAATATGGGATTAGAAGACAGTTTTCAGCAGCAAGGATACCTTAGCAGAATGGTGTTGTAGAAAGGAAGAACAGGATTGTGCAAGAAATGGCATAGACAATGCTAGAAGAGAACAAAATAGCTGACAGATTTTGGAAAGAGGCAATCCATACTGCAGTTTACATCCAAAACAGGTGCATGTTAAGGATGCATGAAAGAAAAACACCTTATGAGCTGTGGTTTGGCAGGAAGGCAACAACAAGATACTTCAAAGTGTTCAGCAGCAAGTGTTATATCAAACGAAATGAAGATAATCTTGGTAAGTTTGAAGATAGAGCTGATGAAGGTATTTTTCTTGGTTACTCGACAAAAGGCAAAGTCTACACATGCTACAATAAGAGGCTAAAGAAAATTATGGAGAGTGCCAATGTTAAAGTTGATGAAGGTAGAGAACGAGAAATTACTCATCAAGAAAACTACCCTATTTATGAAGAATTTATTGAAGGAGATGAAGAAAAGAAAACATAAGAGAATCGAAAAATTGACCCAGATGATTTAAGTATTGACTCAGAAGTAGAAGAAAACAAGAAATTCAAAACAGGCATCTAGTAGAAAAATCATCCCAAAGAGCAAATTATTGGGGACCCCACAGTTGGTATTCAGACAAGAAGAGCAGTAGTACAAAACTACTCTCTATTATCCAGCATTGAGCCCAAAAATGTTGCTGAAGCAAGCACAGATGAAATTTGGATGAAGGAAATTAATGAAGAACTAGATCAGATTGAGAAAAACAAAACCTGGGAGTTAGTACCAAGGCCGGCAAATAAAAATATAATCGGTACTAAATGGATTTTTTGAAATAAATTGAACAAAGATGGATAGGTTGTAAGGAATAAAGCAAGACTGGTCTGTAAAGGCTATGCACAGGTTGAATGTATTGATTTTGAGGAAACCTTTGCACTAGTAGCTAGACTAGAGGCAATCAGAATGTTTTTGGCTTTAGAAGTTCATAAAAATTTCAAAGTATATCAAATGGATGTGAAATCAGCATTTTTGAATGGAAAACTGAAAGAAGAGGTTTACATTGAGCAGCCAAATGGGTTCCAACTCGGTGATAATCCCAACTTTGTTTGCAAGTTGAAGAAAGCTTTGTATGGCTTGAAATAGGCACCCAAAGCATGGTATGCATGGCCAGATAACTATATGATTCAGCAGGGGTTCAAGAAACATTTGGTGGATAGCAATCTGTATGTCAAAACAAAGAATGGCCATCTTATTGTCCTTGTTGTTTATGTAGATGATATCAGTTTTGGCAGCAGCAATGATAAGTCTTGTAGAGACATAGCAAATAAAATGAAGAAAGAATTTGAAATGTCTATGATTTGTGAGCTTTCTTATTTCCTCGGACTGCAAGTCAATCAAAATGAAAAGGGGATTTTTATCTCTCAAGTTAAATATGTGAAAGAAATATTGAAAAAATTCACAATGGAAGATAGTAAACATGTTAGCACTCCCATGACAACAGGTTACAAGTTGAGCAAGGATGACAAATCTACAGATGTAGATCAAACCATGTACAGACCTATGATTGGAAGTCTGCTGTATTTCATAGCTACCAGACTAGATATCTTACAGGCAATATGCATGATAGCAAGATTTTAGGCTAGTCCCAAAGAGACTCATGTGACAGCTATGAATAGGATTTTTAGGTACCTCAAGGGTAATATGGAGTATGGGTTATGGTACCCAAAAGGTAAGGACTTCACTCTTATTGCATATTCTGATGCAGATTGGGCAGGATGTATAGATGACAGAAAGAGTACTAGTGGAGGAGCATTTTATCTTGGAGACAGGCTAGTAGCATGGCATAGCAAGAAACAAGAATCAGTCTCTCTATCCACAGCAGAGGTAGAATACATTGTAGCAACAACATGTTGTACACAGATATTATGGATGAGAAAAACCTTGAAAGATCTTGGTATTCACTTCAAAGAGCCAATTTCAGTTAAATGTGATAACACCAGTGCTATTAACATCTTTAAGAATCCAGTTATGCATTCTCGAACCAAACATATTGCAATCCGGTATCACTTTTTGAAGGATAAAGTTGTGGAAGGAGAGGTTAAATTGGATTTTGTTCCAACTACAGAGCAAGTAGTGGACATCTTCACAAAACCATTGCCCAAGGAAGTTTTTGAGTACCTTCGAAGTAAGTTGGGAGTGGTCACATTTCCCAAGAACTGACTATCAATTGGGATCACATTCTCAAGGGAAGCATTTATGCCTATGTTTATAGTTTTGCTCATATTCATGATTTTTGCTAACTATAACAAGGTTTGTCTGAGAATGTTGTGCATAGACTCAGGGGGAGCCTGCAGTAACCCTTTGGTATTATTGTCAAAGGAGGAGAAGAATTACAAGAAATTGCACATGTGTTGCCAACAATTCCAAAGGGGGAGATTGTTGAGCAAGGTGCAGAAACAAGATTGTCATTGTTGTCAACACAGATAGATAGATCAGTTGATGCAGTGGATAGAGGTTCAAAGGTCAGTCAAAGCATGTACAATGAATTTCCAAGAAGACAGAAGAGGCCAAACCTTAGAAGAACAAAGAAAAAGACAAGTAAGAAAACTGTCGCGATATCGTGACATGTTTTCTATCATGATTTCGTGACATATCAGAGGAGAGAGAAAATGCTGGCAAAAATGTCATGATTTTGCGACATATCAGAGGAGAGAGAAAATGTTGGCAAAAATGTCACGATTTCACGACATATCGGAGGAGAGAGAAAATACTAGAAAAACTATCGTGATTTCATGACATGTTGGATGAAAGGGAAAGTGCAAGGAAAACTGTCGTTATTTTGTGACATGTTCGAAGAGAGAGAAAGCGCAAGGAAAACTGTCATGATTTTGTGACGTGTTCGGAAGGAAGGCACAGGAAAAGAAAACTATCACAATTTCATGCATGTTTGGAGACAAGGCACAGGCAAATAAAATTGTTGTGATTTTGTGACATGTTTGGAGAGAAGGCACAGGAAAAGAAAACTATCATGATTTTGTGACATGTTTGAAGAGAAGGTGCAGGAAAAGAAAACTATCGTGATTTCATGACATGTTTGGAGAGAAGGCACAAGCAAAGAAAACTATCACGATTTTGTGACATGTTCAAGGAGAAGGAGCTCGCAAATAAAAGTGTCGCTATTTCGTGATAGATTGCAAGGAGGATGGTATGGATGAAAAAGTGTCATGATTTCATGACAGGTTCGAAGAGAAAGCACCAAGGAGAAAAAGTGTCGCGATATCGTGACATGTCAGGTTTTCACGACTCGAAGGGAAGAAAAGCACCAAGGAGAAAAAGTGTCACAATTTCATGACATGTCGGGTTTTCGTGACCCGAAGAGGAGAGAGAGTGTACGGAGGCAAATGTGTCATGATTTCATGACATGTGTTTTCGTGGGCCAAAGACAAAAAAGGCACAAGGCAACGAAAGTGTCGCGATTTCATGACATAAAGGTAGAGAAAAGGTAAGGCAAGCGAATGTGTCATGATTTTGTGACATGTCTTGTTTTCGCTGGTGCAAGCCAAGAAGAGTGTACAGATGCGAAAGATGTCATGATTTTGTGACATGTCATGTTTTCGCTAGTGCTTGCAGAGAAGAGTGTACAAAAGTGAAAGATGTCACAATTTTGTGACATGTCATGTTTTCACTAGTGCAAGCAGAGAAGAGTGCAAGGAAGCAAAAGTGTCATGATTTCGTGACATGTTCTATTTTCACGGGCAAGAGACAGAGAAGAGCTCAAGGCAGCAAAAGTGTCACGATTTCACGACATGTTCTGTTTTCATGGGAAAGAAACAGAGAAGAGCTTAAGGCAGCGAAAGTGTCACGATTTCATGACATGTTTTGTTTTTGTGGGTGCAAGCTAAGAAAAGGACAAGGAGGCAAAAATTGTCACGATATCGTGACATGTCATGTTTTTGCAAGTAAAAGGCGAGAAGAGTACAGAGACAGAAGTATCTTGATTTCGTGATAGGTCGTAACAAACACGATTACGGACAGTTAACTAGAGTCAATGTGATAGTTATAGGTGTAGTTACAGATAGAAATCATGCAAGCTATTTTAAGAACTATCGAAGAAGGAGAAATCGAATAGTCACATAAATAGAATCAAAAAATGCATGCATGCATAGAAAAGAATACGAACAATCATGACCAAGAAGACAAAAAATCATGGTAGAGGTATACGTTGCATGTAACGTGTTTAACGAAATGCCCACTCTATATATACAAAAGGAACTACATAAAGAAGGAGTTACAGTTGACAAGTGGCAAAAGAGAATATTAAAGAAACAATTACAATTGATAAGTGGCATATGAGGAATGAAAGAAGGTGTTATAACTAGAGTTTCAAAGTGAAAGGTTTGTTATAAAAGGGTAGTCGCATAGAGAATTAAGTTGTCACTGAATGTGTGAAAGTGTTGTTGAAAGAGGGTTAGAAGAGTGTTGTAAGAGAGTGACAAGCTGAGCAGTAAGTTTTTACTATGTTTTGATAAATTGTAGACTAGTCAGGGTCTTGTAAAAGTGAAGGCATTTGTATGTCATTGATATAGCTTTCAAAATTGTGATCCAAGTTGGTGCTTGGATAGGGGTTGGTGCTCCTTTCTGTTGGTGCAGATAAATCAAGGGTTGGTGCTCCTTCCAGTGGATGCTGGTAAACAAATTGTAAAATTGGTGTTTTGCAAAGGCTAGATTTGGACCGTAGTCCAAGCAGTCATTCTTGAGGAGTAGCCAAATTGGTGAACCTCGTTACATTGTGTGTTGTGGTGTGCTCTCTTGTGATAATTGCTTTACCTACTTTTAATTTCTTTTTGCTTCAGCTTTAAGAGTTGTAGATTTGAATTTAAATAGCTACATTGATTCACCCCCCCTCTCAGTGTCATTGTGAGAATATCAGGATCTAGTCCTGACATGTCTTTATAGGACCATACAAAAACTTCTCTCTTCTCTTTTAGAAGAGCTATAAAATTGGATTACTCGATAAGGGATAAGCCTTTCCCTAACTTGATGAATTGAGGATTTTCAAGATCTGTGCTAATATCACTATCAATTGTTGGCTCAATTGATATATGAAATCCCTCTTCCAACTGGTGTGGAGTAGGGATCAAATGAATGTTTTTAGCTAGGTTTATGTCATAAATTAGAAATTTAGGCTCAACCTCAACATAAAAGACATCTTGAGTAGACCTTGTAGAAAAAAGAAACATCTGTAACATTTCATCACAAGGCCAATACTCTAAAGGATATGGTGGAGAATCTCCTTGATAAAATTTGATTTCCTCTAATTCGAGGTATAGTGTCTTTGATGGGTTTTTTGGATCATGCAGGGTGCAAAACTATCTTTGGAAATCATGTTGATGGATGGATGATCTCTACTGGGTGGTTTATGGGGTCTATTGACAACAGATTATTGCAAGACTTGTGGAGGTGATTACGATGGAAAAAGAATGACCAAAGGTGGTCGATACAGAAGGGAGTGATATTGCTCTTCTAAGGGTAGAATTTTTCACTAGATGGGGTTCTATAATGGGAACACTCACAGATAGAATTCGTCTTCATAATCCAAAGGGATGATCCATGCATGTTCCCCATATAAACTAGAAGAGTCGATAGGTGCCACTTCATAATATGATTCATCATAAGTTGTCCATTCATAGGGAGGACCTTGATCTTCTTCCTCATTTTCATATGGAAGAGAATGCAAAATTTCACTTTCTTCATAGGATTGGGTGAAATCATGAGATAACCCAAAACCATAGCCATGCCAATTGCAGATATGGAGATATATCATGGCAAAGTCAAGGTTGGACATGTAATTGATGTCCTCAAAAAAGTGATCTTCATCCTCTTCTTACTATTGATATGGTTCTATGACATAGTCAATACCCTCATAAATGAAGTTTATTTTATTAGAATGTAAGCCTAGAGGTACGATGGCACCTATGGGAAGATGAAGTCGACCCATGTTTTACACTATCTCAATGGTAGGAGTTGTTGTGATATTCCTTACCAAGTATTCTCCTAAGACAGTGGTAGATAGATGAACTGTAACTTGTGGTAGCAGATATGGATGATATGGAAGTGAGGATTGAGTTGACTCAATGTTTACCTCACAAGGTGGTTCCTTGTCTACTAGAATAGGAATATCTTTTGTGGATATGGTAGAGATGGTTGGAGGGATATCGTCAATATGCCTCTTCCCTATGTTCATTTGTGGAGGATTCTATGATGATGAAGGTATATATAGAGGTGTTGATGATGAGGATGGTATGGTATAATATGATGATGGATTAATGGAAGGTGATGGTGAAGGAGTTGGCCCTTGGTTGGACGTATTCGGTTGGAATTCTAGATGGATTGATGTCAAGGTCAACTCAAGGATTTGTTGCACCAAGTTGTAGTATTTTAAGGGCTCAATATCTATAGATACAACATGCACTTGCTCTTTCGAAGTGTACTTCAAACATTGGTAAGCTATGGATAACACACACTTCATATCCCTAATCCAGGGTCTACCCAACAAGATATTGTAGGCCATTTCATCCTCCAATATGTGATACAATTTTGGTATAGTATTTTTTCCCACCTAAATAGGTAAGACTATAGTACCAAATGTTGAGCACAAAGCATTGTTAAATTCTCATAGGGTATATGTGGACGTGATAATATGGGATGCTAGGAGCCCTAGATGTTTGAGAGCGTTCATGGTGATGATATTTCTAGAGGAACCAGTATCAATTAGAACTATCTTGTAAGGTGTTCCATTTACACATGCAATGATGTGTTGGGGAGGATCCACCATGTCATTTGGTACTAGCTTGATTTCATTCTCATGAAAGGTGATTACTGATTCTATGCATTTTCTAACATGACACACAAAATTGCTAAAGGAGTTAGAATCCTGGGGTTGTAGTTCAATCAACTTGAGAATCTCCATGAGAGCTTCTCGATAAGGTGGATATTATTGGATAAGCTCATAGATAGTTATTTGCAAGCTTTGAGTAAGCTTACTATTTATTTTAACCACCGTATGAGGTGGAAGGTGTTGGCAATTTTGGGTTTGAGATCCTAGATTCTTGTCTATGAGTTGTCATTGATGTCAAATGGAACTGGCATTAATGTGAAGAGGATTTATTGGCTTCAAAGGTTGAAGATTCCAAAGAATATTTTCTAGAATATTCTGGAGAGATTCCATGTGGCAGATGAAAAGGTTTTTATCAAAACCATGGTAGGTTTAAGGGTTTTTATTAAAACCAGGTGGATGCATTAAGGGTTTTTCTCAAAACCACTCTTAGCTTAATGCAAAAGCTGGAGACACTTATTAATTAAATAACTTAATTAATAAAACCTTTTTAAGATTTTTTAATTAATTATTTATTTGATTTAGTGATAAAATTATTTTAATAATTTAATGGGTTCTCCACCTAAGGTTTAAGATCTAAAAGACCATTGATTATTTTTTAAATAATCAAAAGGGTTTCATAAACCCTAAAGTTGTTTTGAAGGCACCAAAATAATATTAATTCGAAAAGTTCGAATTATCCTCCCGTCGACGTCATGAATAGCATGGAAGTTTGGCTATATAAGCCATAACCTATAGTCCAAAGCAATGGAGAAAAAGAAATTTGAATTGCGCAAAGGTTGGGAAGTAAAAGCTACGACTATCATTTTTTTTCCGCGTTTATCCACCGCCAAATGGTTAAGGAGGAGACTCTTGCTAGCCGTCAAGCTAGCACCGTTGGCCTAGTGGCAACGACTGTTATGCAAAGGCGCTTGAAGGGAGGTCAAGCGTTCGACTCCCGCTGTGGAGTGTGCGAAGATTTTTTGTGCTCTGATTTTTTTGGAGGCACTGTTGACCCGTGATTTTTGAAAGCATTTTTTCGTAAGGTTTTTTTTAAATAAAATCTGCATTTTGTTAAAGAAGAAGTGGTTGGGCAGATTTATTTAAAATTATTTTTGAGGTTAAATGCTTCTTTGGAGATATAAATTTGATAGTGTGTGGTTGAGATTTTTGGCTTGATTGTTGAGTGAGATTTGCTTAGAAGCTATTATTCCTTGAGCATGGTTTAATTAATTTGGAGAAATAAGGTGTAAAAGGATATATTGTTTGTATGCTTTATATTTTTGGTAGTTGACTTCTAAGGATTGGAGTCATAAGGTGTTTTATGGAATAAATATTTTTGTGGTTACTTTTATGATCTAACCCTAACTTGGTGGCAAAGTTGAGGGTGGTGTTGGTAACAGGTTGAAGAACTATTCTCTTATTCCTCAAACAAAGGTATGGGAAACTTCTTCCATGTATATTGTTGATGGTGTATTTTTTTGAAATTGAGTTTGGAGTGAAAAGGTTGTCTACTAGGTATTCTTGTTGGTGTAAATTCCATTTTATGGATATTGAAGATTGTTTATGCATTAAAATCATTGATGAGTTTTTTGGGTGAATGCATAATTCTGGTTGAGGAAGAGGAAGCATTTTTGCACCAGGGTTTATGTTAGTAAGTCTTTCTACTTGCTTTGAGTTGGTGAAACCCTTAGTTTGCTGTTTTGAGATTGATGGTTGAGTTGCTTCCATAGAGGTTGTTTTGATCAAGTTAATGCTTTACTTGATACATGATTTGGGCTTACTCCATTGAGATTGATTTGAGCAAGTTATTCTTTGCATTGGTGATTTATGTTGGTGGTTGTTTTTTTCAAATATCTTTGGAGGGAAAAGGATGTCTACTAGTTTCCTTTTCATGTAGTGATTGGTTGAATGCTTCAAGGTTAATGTTGAGTTGAATGATGTTGGTTAAACCTTGTCTATAAGCATTGTTGTTAAAGCCCTAATTGGTTGAGAAAATATATTGGTTGTGGAAAGAACAAGAGTATCATTGTTATATGAGATATTGCATGGTTGGCAATTGTTCGGTTGTGTTTCATGTTCTTGAGAAAAGCATACTACATCTATCTTATTCTTTTGAGATTGATATTGAGTTGAAATTGAGATTGGGAGTTAAGTATAGAACATATTGAGTCTCTAAAAATTCTCTTTATGTTTCTGTGCAATTTGAGATTGAGATTGGGAGTTAAGTATAGAACATATTGAGTCTCTAACAATTCTCTTTATGCTTCTATGAGGTTGATGAATCACATTGGGTCTCTAACAATTCTCTTTGTGGGTTCATGCTAAGCAAGTTTTTCTTGATGAACTTGTGAGCTGATTTGGATAGGTTCTAGTGAGGACTTGTGAGCTGATTTGGATAGGTTCTAGTGAGGACTTGTGAGCTGATTTGGACAGGTTCTAGTGAGGACTTGTGAGCTGATTTGGACAAGTTCTAGTGAGGACTTGTGAGCTGATTTGGACAAGTTCTAGGGAGTACTTGTGAGCTGATTTGGACAGGTCCTAACAGAGGACTTGAGGACAGAGTCGAAGTGGTTCTTTGAGAAGAACCTGAGGACAGTTTTGACAAATCTTTGAGAAGGATTGTGTGCAACAGAGATTGATTTGTTCAAGCTTTATGAGTTGAGCTTCAGACAGATCTGATAGAGTGAGGAAGACTTGTGCTGGATCGAATGACCATGTTTAGTATAGGTTGATGAGTTTTTATGGAGATGATCAGTGAGGACAAAGGTCTCTTGAGGCTGAGCATTGAGGACAAGAGGTATTTTGTGGAAAGGAGTTCCACATGCTAGCGAAATAAGAGGTAGGTGATATTCTGAAGTATCATTTCCAGAGCTGAGGGGAAGGATTCTCCTTTGGGCAGGAGGCTCATAAATTCGTGAGGAGGGGAAGGATTCTCCTTTGGGCAGGAGGCTCATAAATTCATGAGGAGGGGAAGGATTCTCCTTTGGGTAGGAGGCTCATAAATTCATGAGGAGGGGAAGGATTCTCCTTTGGGAAGAGGCTCATAAATACTTGAGTAGGGGAAGGTTTCTCCTTTGGGTTGAGGCTCATAAACATTGTAATTGGGAAGGATTCCCAAAGAACTTTGAGAAAGCTTTTTAGAGAGAAATTTTGTGGATGTAACCCATGTTGGGTGAACCAAGTTAAAATTGGTGTCTCATTGTGTGTTGCTTTATGCATTACTTTGATATTGCTATTGGTTCATTGCTTTGCAAAGTTGAAGTTAAATAGAGAAAGTAAAAAGAGGTCTTATATTGTTCACCCCCCCTCTCAGTATAAGCTTGTGTTCTTCAATTGGTATTAGAGCGGGTTCCTTTAGAAAGTTTAACAGCTTGAAGGAAAATATTGTAAAGAACACAATGGAATCTACAAGTGGTAATGCAACACCTATTCTTGATGGGGCAAATTTTGGGCTTTGGAGTGCTAGGATGAAGGTTCATCTTATGGCTCTTGGAAATGAAGTTTGGGAAGTGATTGAGGATGATTATACCATTCCTAAGCATGGTCCTTCTACTAAGGAATAGATGCTCCTACATCATAGCAATTCAAAGGCAATGAATGCAATCCTGAAGGTTTTATAGAAGGCAGATATTACCAAGGTGATTCACTGCAAGACAGCTAGTGAAATGTGGAAACAGTTGAAGGTGGTTCATACAGGTGATGCAAATTTTTGAAAGGCCAATTTGAGATAATTCAAATGTATGTTTGAACAACTCAAGATGAATGATGAAGAAAATATTAGTGACTATATGCTTCATATGGATGAGATTGTTAAGTATATGAAGGAACTAGGTCTTGAGCTTGCTGAAAATGATATTTGTGATAAGATTTTGAGGTCTCTTCCAAATAGATTTAGTGAAAATATTTTTGCTATTGAGAAATCTAAGGATTTGTATAAGTTGAAAAAGGATGAGCTTCATAGTATACTTGCAACATTTGAGTTGAGAACTCAAGTGAAGGTTGATGTTAAGGAGGCAGCTTTCAAGGCTACTAAGAAATCCAAGGGTAAAGAGCTTCAAGATAATGATGAGTATTCTAGTGATGAAGAGGCATATTACAACAAGAAGGGCAAGTTCTCAAGAAAGCACAAAGGTATGAAATATGTCAAGTGTTTCAATTGTGGAAAGTTTGGTCATTATGCTACTAACTATACTATTGCCAAGGATGAAAGTGATGTAGATAAACAAGATCATAAAAGCAAGGATTTTGAAAGGCACAGGCATCAAAGGAAGAATAAAGATGATCAAAGCAATCAAGGAAAGAGGTACTCTCACAAACACAAGAAAAGTTTCTACCTTTACAATGCAAATAAGTTTTCTAGTAGTGATAGTGAAAGTTCTTCAAGTGATGTTGGAAATGAGACGTTGTTCCTAACAGAAAAAGAAGAAGAAAAGAAACATAGATTTGTCCTTATGAAATGTTTTAGATGTGGAAATTTTGGACATCTTGAGGATGATTGCACAAATGATGTATTGATTTCTAATTATACTATGTATGAGGATGCTTCAAAAAATTGTGAGGAAGATCTCTGTATGGCTTTAGAAAAGGGTAGCACCTCTAGTGATAAGAAATCTGAAAAAGTCATTGATGTTTCAAAAGGTAAACAAATAGAGGAAGTTATAGAGGATGGTGAAGTAGATATTGAAGCTAAACTTGTTAGTGCTCTTAGTGCTTTGAAAAAGGAAAGAAAGAAGAATGCTAGACTCAATGATAAATTGGATGAATGTTGTATTGAGAGAGATGAGCTTATAGAAAATCTTGACTTCTCTATAGCTAAGACACAAAAACTTAAGGATAAGTTAGAGTCTAAGGTTCTTGAGTGTAGAGAGTTGGAACAGAAAGTGGCTTCCTTGAAAGAGGAAACTAAAGAGTACAATGAGAAGCTTTACAGCTTTGAAGATAGCACCAAAAAGGTAAATTCAATCATCAAAGATCAAAGAAGAACAACAGATAAAATAGCCCTTAATTTTGGTAAGAAACACATGGAACAGATTGGCGACTCTGCTGGGGAATCTAGTAAGAGATTCTAAAAGGAAGAGAGTTTTGATGAGGAAAGTACTTTAGAAAAAGATTCCTTGAGTGATAGATGCACATAATCAAAAAATAGTAATCAGAAAAAGGGGAGAAAGTTTACAGGACCTAAGAGGTCAAATCAAGGAAAGTTTAATGGCAGATGTTTTGCTTGTCACAAGTTTGGTCACATGGCTTCACATTGCATGACTCAAGTGAGGAAGGTAAATGATAGATTCAGAGGTGGTAATTTCTTTCAAGGGTATTGCTACTCTTGTAAATAGTTTGGGCACAAGGTTGTTTATTGCAAGGCTAATAACGAGGAACGGGGTTGGTCAGAACAGATGGAGTCAAAGATCAGGTATGCCTCAAAGAAATAACATTTTTAGTTGTTATAAGTGCAAAAATGAAGGTCACATAGCTAGACAGTGTAGAGCTGAAATTCCAAGGTACAAGAATAGGAACATGGGTATGAACAAGCACAAGAATCAAGACATGGATAAGAACATGAATGATAACAAGAACAACAACAATGACATGAACAAGAACAGGAATATGGACAAGGAGAACAAGAGAAGACATGGTAAGGCAACTATAGGCATTGATGAATATCAATGCCTAATGGGAGTTTTACTCCCACCCCGAAATTAATCACCTCAAAAGGAGGTGGGGGAGGGACTAAGCTAAGAGGCTCATTCTTAGTCCCAAGCCCCAAAGGTGACCCTTTGCCATTGATGACAAAGGGGGAGAGATATGAGTAAGGGGGATAACCTCAAGTCAAGGGGAGCTGATTTCTATATAGCAGTTTTGAGTTTCAGTGTTGTTGAGAAGCATGGTTTGCCATCAATGACAAAGGGGAAGATTGTTGGCAATTTTGGGTTTGAGATCCTAGATTCTTATCTATGAGTTGTCATTGATGTCAAAAGGAACTGGCATTAATGTCAAGAGGATTTATTGGCTTCAAAGGTTGAAGATTCCAAAGAATATTTTCTAGAAAATTTCAGAGAGATTCCATGTGGCAGATGAAAAGGTTTTTATCAAAACCATGGCAAGTTTAAGGGTTTTTATTAAAACCAGGTGGATGCATTAAGGGTTTTTCTCAAAACCACTCTCAGCTTAATGCAAAGGTTGGAGACACTTATTAATTAAATAACTTAATTAATAAAACCTTTTTAAGGTTTTTTAATTAATTATTTATTTGATTTAGTGATTAAATTATTTTAATAATTTAATGGGTTCTCCACCTAAGGTCTAAGATCTAAAAGACCTTTGATTATTTTTTAAATAATAAAAAGGGTTTCATAAACCCTAAAGTTGTTTCGAAGGTGCCAAAATAATATTAATTCAAAAATTTCAAATTATCCTCCCACCGACGTCGTGCATAGCATGGAAGTTTGGCTATATAAGCCATAACCTATAGTCCAAAGCAATGGAGAAAAAGAAATTCGAATTGCACAAAGGTTGGGAAGTAAAAGCTACAGCTATCATTTTTTCCCCACGTTTATCCGAAGGAGACTCTTGCTAGCCGTCAAGCTAGCGTCGTTGGCCTAGTGGCAATGACTATTCTACGAAGGTGGTTGAAGGGAGGTCAAGCATTCGACTCCCATCATGGAGTGTGAAGAGTTTTTGTGCTCCAATTTTTTTGGAGGCACTGTTGACCTGCGATTTTCGAAAGCATATTTTTGGTAAGGTTTTTTTTAAATAAAATCTGCATTTTGTTAAAGAAGAAGTGGTTGGGCAGATTTATTTAAAATTATTTTTGAGGTTAAATGCTTCTTTGGAGATATAAGGTTGATAGTGTGTGGTTAATATTTTTATCTTGATTGTTGAGTGAGATTTGCTTAGAAGCTATTATTCCTTGAGCATGGTTTAATTAATTTGGAGAAATAAGGTGTAAAAGGATATATTGTTTGTATGCTTTATATTTTTGGTAGTTGACTTCTAAGGATTGGATTCATAAGGTGTTTTATGGAATAAATATTTTTGTGGTTACTTTTATGATCTAACCCTAACTTGGTGGCAAAGTTGAGGGTGGTGTTGGTAACAGGTTGAAGAACTATTCTCTTCTTCCTCAAAAAAAGGTATGGGCAACTTCTTCCATGTATATTGTTGATGGTGTATTTTTCTGAAATTGAGTTTGGAGTGAAAAGGTTGTCTACTAGGTATTCTTGTTGGTGTAAATTCCATTTTTTGGATATTGAAGATTGTTTATGCATTAAAATCATTGATGAGTTTTTTGGGTGAATGCATAATTCTGGTTGAGGAAGAGGAAGCATTTTTGCACTAGGGTTTATGTTAGTAAGTCTTGCTACTTGCTTTGAGTTGGTGAAACCCTTAGTTTGCTGTTTTGAGATTGATGGTTGAGTTGCTTCCATAGAGGTTGTTTTGATCAAGTTAATGCTTTACTTGATACATGATTTGGGCTTACTCCATTGAGATTTATTTGAGCAAGTTATTCTTTGCATTGGTGATTTATGTTGGTGGCTATTTTGTTCAAATATCTTTGGAGGGAAAATGATGTCTACTAGTTTCCTTTTAATGTAGTGATTGGTTGAATGCTTCAAGGTTAATGTTGAGTTGAATGATGTTGGTTAAACCTTATCTATAAGCATTGTTGTTAAAGCCCTAATTGGTTGAGAAAATATATTGGTTGTGGAAATAACATGAGTATCATTGTTATATGAGATATTGCATGGTTGGCAATTGTTGGGTTGTGTTTCATGTTCTTGATAAAAACATACTACATATATATTATTCATTTGAGATTGAGATTGAGTTGAAATTGAGATTGGGAGTTAAGTATAGAACATATTGAGTCTCTAACAATTCTCTTTATATTTCTATGAAATTTGAGATTGATATTGGGAGTTAAGTATAGAACATATTGAGTCTCTAACAATTCTCTTTATGCTTCTATGAGGTTGATGAATCACATTGGATCTCTAACAATTCTCTTTGTGGGTTCATACTAAGCAATTTTTTCTTGATGAACTTGTGAGATGATTTGGACAGGTTCTAGCGAGGACTTGTGAGCTTATTTGGACAAGTTCTAGTGAGGACTTGTGAGCTGATTTGGACAGGTTATAGTGAGGACTTGTGAGCTGATTTGGACAGGTTCTAGTGAGGACTTGTGAGATGATTTGGACAAGTTCTAGGGAGGACTTGTGAGCTGATTTGGATAGGTCCTAGTAGAGCACTTGAGGACAGAGTTGAAGTGGTTCTTTGAAAAGAACCTGATGATAGTTTTGACAAGTATTTGAGAAGGCTTGTGTGCAGCAAAGATTGATTTGTTCAAGCTTTATGAGTTGAGCTTTTGATAGATCTGACAGAGTGAGGAAGACTTGTGCTAGACCGACTAACTATGTTTAGTACAGGTTGATGAGTTATTATGGATGTGATCAGTGAGGACAGAGGTCTCTTGAGGCTAAGCATTGAGGATAGGAGGTCTTCTATGGAAAGGAGTTCCACGTGCTAGCAGAATAAGAGGCAGGTGATCTTCTGAAGTATCATTTCTAGATCTGAGGGGAAGGATTCTCCTTTGTGCAGGAGGCTCATAAATTCATGAGGAGGGGAAGGATTCTCCTTTGGGTAGGAGGCTCATAAATTCATGAGGAGGGGAAGGATTCTCCTTTGGGTAGGAGGCTCATAAATTCATGAGGAGGGGAAGAATTCTCCTTTGGATAGAGGGTCATAAATACTTGAGTAGGGGAAGGTTTCTCCTTTGGGCTGAGGCTCATAAACATTGTAATTGGGAAGGATTCCCAAAGAACTTTGAGAAATATTTTTAGAGAAAAGTTTTGTGGATGTAACCCATGTTGGGTGAACCACGTTAAAATTGGTGTCTCATTGTGTGTTGCTTTATGCATTTCTTTGATATTGCTATTGGTTCATTGCTTTGTGAAGTTGAAGTTAAATAGAGAAAGTAAAAAGAGGTCTTATATTGTTCACCCCCCTCTCAGTATAAGCTTGTGTTCATCATAAGGTTTTGCAGTGGATTTGGTAGATACTATGATGTTGAAGGAATATCATTTGAAGTCATAGGTGGTGAGACTTTACTTGGGTAACACTTATTCATTATAACTATGCTGACCATTCCAATGAACCCTTGTTTAGGGGGTTCTAGATAGACCTCGTTCACCTATTGTGTTGGCTTTGCTTGCTCCTCATGAGTGGGTAATGGGTCTTTAAAAACACCCATTTTTTGATTGTTTGTTGTGATAGGGTTATCAATATGAAGATTTTTCCTATCGATCTGTCTTATACTAGGTATTTGAACCTGAAGCACATTTGCATGTCATGCCCATTCTATCTATGGTACTTGCAGTATAGGTATTCATGATATCCTAAAGGCTTTGATGTGTTCGGATATACAAGTCAACTTTTAGGTAGATTAATTGCCTTAGCCACACAGAGGTGCTAAAATAGAGAATCCATGGACTTAGTAATGGGTATTAATTATCGCTTAGGGGTATTAATTATTTTTGGATTTGCCCTTTATTTTTTTAACTTTTGTTGTTGTATTTTTCATGTGTGGCCTGATTATTGGGCTTCTGAGGTGGCATTGGTTGCACGGGCTCTGAAATACTGATAGCAACTTGGTTTACTACTATCAAATTTGGTTGCATTGAATTGTTCTTGGTATTCTTAGTCCATTCCTTCTTGTAGGGTTTTGCAATTTTCCCTCTTGAATTTTACTATCTTCAATTTTTCTAGCCTATGCTAGAGCATCTTCAAGAGTTTGATATTGTTGGAGTTGTAGCAATAATTAAATTAGCTTTAAACAACTCTTAGCAAACATGCGAGTCAACTTTGACATTTAAAGTGGGTATGGTAGCTTAGAGAGAAGCATTCACAACCTGTTGCCATAGTTGGTGATTGACTCATCATCATATTGCTTCAACCCCATGAGGTCTATTAAAATCACCTTTTTCTTAGTGTTAAAGGTAAAATGTTCCAATAATGCATCTAAAAATTATTCAAAGTTATGAACGTTGTGCCTTGGGAGTTGATTGTACCAATCTATGGAAGGACCAGAGAGGGTAAGAAGAAATGTTCTCAATAGTAATGTGTCATTATCCTAGATACAAAAGCATTCAAAAATTTGGTGCCATGCTCCTGTGCATCTTCCTCTCCTTTAAATTTATCCAACTTGGGAATTTTGAAATGCTCTAGATAGGGAGGATAAGGTATTGATGGGTGAAATGATTGATTGTGAAGTTGGCATAAAGTTGGCTTCTAAGGCCCAGACCTGAAGGTCTTGTTCTATCAATTCCATGCATTCTAGAAATTCTTTGTATGCATTAGAGAATTTTATCTCCTCTTATTTGCTTTGACCCTACAGGAGGTGAAGAACATCAAGCCTATTGCGTGGTGGTTGAATATCATCCACCCTGCCTTCATAAGGTTCTTCTGGATATTTCTCTTTTGGTTCAATCTCAGTGTAGGCCCTATAAGGTGTCTCTTTAACTAATCTACAAGGATAAGTAAGCATCTGTGGAAGGTGATATATGCTTCACCTAGGAGGCAAGTCTCGATTAGGCCTAGTTGGTCAAGGAGGCAAAATTTGGTTAGGCCTGGGAGGTCTATCTTGATTGAAATTAGGTCACCTCTGATGAACCTCCTATCTATGAGTACTTGGTATAGGGACCCTATCATGTAAGGTCTCTTGAAATAGCTCATTGGTTTTTTTCTCAATTATTTTATTTTCTAATTGATGCTGGAGGTCCAAGAATTCTTTATCCTATCAAAGTTGATTGAATTACGCTTGGTGCTTGACATATATCTTGACAAATTGATTTATCTATTCTATCATGTGGGGCCTATGATCCCTACAAGTATTACCCTTAGGCCTATCTCATTCAATATGGTCTAAAATATTGCATACGAGATTCTCTCGATTGAGGAAAGTTGTGTTCACTTAAGGTTCGGTCCTAGATAAGCATTATTTGTACTCAACTAGCACAGAGACACATCGTGATTGCATGGCATAATGGACCTGAGGATAATCAAAATTTTCCTTATGCCTTCATTTATGAGGAAGATAAGGGTTGAATTTGCTCACCTCGAGTGATGAGTATCATAATAACTTTTGTACTTAGGTTGATGTAGCCTATTAGGGTAGTTTAAGGGTGTAGTTTGATCATTTGGCTCTGCCCAATGTGTGTACTCTTTATCTTACCTGTAGGTGGGTGTGGTAGACCTAGCAAGCACACGAATGCATGGTATTTTTGTATCTATTAGTGCCTCAATGCACATTTGATGTTCTTGAAATAAGGTGTGTGAATTATCTACATCTGGGAAGTATGTTCCTTGATTAAGACCAAAACCTGTAGGGGTGTCTCGTGTAGGGATCCCTTGTAGGTGAAGTTCTTGACTAGATATTCTAGGACTTGGCAAAGTTGGAGGCCACCAAGGAGGTATGAACAAGTCCTTAGGGATAAATCGAAGATGACTTGTGTCTCCTTGTCTAATTTCTACAACACTAGGCCTTGAATGGGCTTGGCTATAGGTGCACACCATAGATAATTCCTACCAAAGCCTATGTGATTATATCCTTTAAAACTTTTAATGATGCAGCACAAAATAATGGAAAAACACAATAAAACAAGTTTTTATCTCTTTTAAAGATTTATGTGTGTTCCCTAAAACTGTTTTATGTTTTTTGATTCATTTTTTGCAAGGAGATATTTTATCACGTGTTTTTATTTTGTTGGATGATATTATTATGTTAAAGGGACTTCACCTATATACTCGTAGCTCGACAACCAACAATGAAACAACTCACTATTGTTCAATATGGGACGTGGTGTGTGTGGTTCATTTTATACTTAAAAAAGTAAAGCAATAGAGAACTCAATGAGAGATTCATTATATGCAAAAATAATGTTTCACTTTCATAAGTATTAAATATAAATTTAACCTACAAAATAAATGCCCTAAATGGCAATCTACCCATTAGGTAGGTTGCAAGCAATCAAACCACATAGATGCATTCCTACTTGTTTTTTTTTTGTTTTTTGGTTTTACGATTAAAGAAAAGTGCTATATACCTTTTAAGAAAACAAAGGGAGAAAGAAAAACTAAATTTAACCTTTTTTGAATAGTAAAAATGCAAAATCAAGGTGCAGTTACTTAACTTGAAAGCTTATGTTTCTACTATTTCTATCAATTTGAGTTGCAGACCCTCTGTTTTGTGGCTATACTAGTGTGGGATAGTTGCAAATTTGGAGATCGTCCCTGGGTGGGATGGTTGTTTTGGGTGTCCCTAGGTGTTCCAATTAGGAAATCAGGGGCCATTTCAGACCAGAAAAACCAAAACTTGCAACATTTTAAAGAAAAAAACAAGGTCAAAACTTGCAAAAATAAAATGGGATAGGGGTCCGATTATGATTGCCATTGTAGAGTGGAAAAATAGCACACCTAATAATGGGAAATGAGATGCATCTATTGCTTTATCTATTTAAGCACTACAAAAGTAAAATTTTAAGTAAGCATGAGAGATAAATAAGTGAAATAAATGGGGGTCCTATCTATATTATTTTATTTGTCAAATTCATGATTACAAATTTTCCCCTTGAGGGTTCTAAATTGATACACTCATTACAAATACACTCCAACATCTTCCTCACACTAAAAAATTGTTCAAGAGTGGGCTTTCGATGCT
Source organism: Wollemia nobilis (assembly GCA_028583015.1). Classification (NCBI taxonomy): domain Eukaryota; kingdom Viridiplantae; phylum Streptophyta; class Pinopsida; order Araucariales; family Araucariaceae; genus Wollemia; species Wollemia nobilis. Next base: position 1,497,366 of record JAQPPZ010016509.1, on the reverse strand, counting down.
GCTACAATGTTCTATCAATTTTCTAACTTGATGCTCCTTCCTTGCGTGTTGTGATACCTAGATCTACACACAGAGAAATCATATTTTTAATAGCATGTACGGATTAAAATACAATCAAATAGATATATGTAATAATGAGTTTTAAAGAAGAAATATATAATGGATGATGCAAAACTATACCAAATTCTACCAAAACTTAGGATCATGCATATAAGGTATTGTTGGTCAAAATGACAACACCCAGGGAAATAAAGGTACTTTCCTTATTTTTGAGCAAGCAAAGGAGAAAAAGTCATGATAGCATGACGTTTTTCCAAGGAGGACCAAGCAAAGGAGAAAAATTCATGATGGCACGACGTTTTTCCAAGGAGGACCAAATGAAGGATAACAAGTCACGATAGCGCGACGTTTTGACAAGAAGGACCAAGCGAAGGTGAAAAAGTCATGACAATGCGATGTTTTGCCAAGGAGGACCAAGCGAAGGAGAAAAAGTTGTGATAGCATGACATTTTGAAGAGGAGGACCAAGCGAAGGAGAAAAATTTGCAATAGCATGACATTTGGAAGAGGAGGAACCAACATATCTATAACAAGAATATCTTAACCTTTTAGGTTAAAAGTTTCATATCTCAAAAGATATTTGTGTAATAATAGATATCTCTATCTCTAACCACTCTATTGTTAGGATAAGCCTTTGGGCATTCTGTTGTAACAACTTTCATTAGTTTGTTATGTAAAAATCTATATAAAGAATGAGCGATCAAAGCAAAAGGTCGACTCTTAAGTGTTTACAAGGCTATGTATTAAAACTTTTGAAAAATCAATAGAGATCATCCACCCTGGTTCTGAGCTCATTTGGTGTGCAAGTATGTATGTGATCATTTATTGTTGAAGTTGAATATATATTGAATATACCATACATTAATTCTTAAACTAAATTTTTGTGTTAAATGTTCTAGTAGATCTACAATTTACTTCATTAATAAACTACTTAGGAGTTAAATATTCATCGAGTGATCTTAGTTTATGGTGCATTGAGGTTTATTATGCTTTCTGGAAAATTTTGAATCAACATTGTGTTGTTACTTAATCTATACCAATTTTAATCTCATAGCATTGGCTACATTTCCCTTCTTTAAGCATTCCTTTCTCTCTACCCTTTTCCTATAAAAAACAAGGAACCAACCTTCTCTGGAGACTAAACCAAGAAAACCTCAATTTTAGTCTAGTTTTTCAATGTTGATGAATTCTTGGACGTAAATTATAACCTAAGGTGGATTTCATTCCAATAGTTTTTGGCACACCTGGTGGGACCCAAATCCCATATATTATATATAGTCAAAGTCCCGATGAAGACTTTTTCCTGTTAACCTTTTTATTATCACCTGGAAACTCCACACAGGAAAGGAACCCTGAATAAATCCTTACCCAGTATCTGGTTATGAACCATTCTTATGATAACCAGATCTAAAGCAAAAAAATCAGAAGAGCCCATAGAGTTCTTCAAACTACACCTTGGTAGCCTTCGTGCTAACTCAATTTTGGTTGCCAAAATAGTTCTTACTCACAATAACAATCCCAGGAAAGCAAATACTTCTCATATAGCATTCTCTAGAATTTTTGCTATTAAAACCCCAATTCTAGTTACTAATCTGACTACGAGGGCTGGAAATCTGTATGAACTTCCTTATCCTTTATGGAACCATACGAGACCTTTGAATCTTGAAATCTAGCACCCAATACTAGTAGTGTCCCTAAAAGTGCTACCCCATTATGATGGTACTAGAAAAATAGCATATGAACATTGCCTAGATGTGGCTGCATTTGTGCCAATATATGACATTTCAAAAAAAGACGTGATGATCAAGCTACTAATTATTTCCTTAAAATATAAAATGCTCTATTGGTACAGAGCCTTGGAATACCAATCTATATCTACTTGGGCTCAACTCACTGGAAAATTAGTGGAAGAATTTAATGAGCATACCGATATTTTTTCATTACTAAATTAGTTTAACACCATTCAGAAGCATCCTTAGGAAGAGATCATGGATTTTAATATCAGGTTCAGTTGAACCTGGAAGAGAGTTCCTGAAGACCTGAGACCATCACAAGAAAGGGCCATATACTACTATTTAAGAGCTTTAAATTCAGAAATAAGTATGGCTATTAGACAGTCCCAAGTAACAACTTTTCCTAAAATCTATCTAGAAGCATAGAAAGCAAAAAAGGATTTTATCACCATAGGGAGATTTCCTTCCAAGATAATTCCACCTATCTTCCCAAATTTCCCTTAAATTTCAAGTGCTGCTCCTCTAGTTTCCCATGCAAATATTAATACTATCCTTCCCAAGTGGAATGGATAGTCGAGCATCCCACTCCTACTAGTATCCTCTCCCCTTGTGATGCTCCCTCCTATTCTAAAACTTTCCCCAGTAGCAAACACGTCTACTTAAGACACCCAGATGGAAATATTGTAATATTTGCAATCCTTGTTGATCAAGGTGCAGCAAAAGTATTGTCATTGTTGTCAACATAGATAGATAGATCAATTGATGAAGTGGATAGGAGTTTAGAGGTCAGTGAGAACATGTACAATGAATTTCTAAGAAGACATAAGTGGCCCAGATTTAGAAATTCAAAGAAAAAGACAAGTAAGAAAACTGTCGCGATATTGCGACATGTTTTTTGTCGTGATTTCACGACATGGCCGAGGAGAGAGAAGGCGCAAGAAAAATTGTCATGATTTCACGATATGGACGAGGAGAGAGAAGGCGCAAACAAAACTATCATGATTTAATGACATTTTGCAGGCAAAGAAGCCAAGTGGGAAAACTGTCATAATTTCATGACATGTTGGAAGCAAAGAAGGTGAGTAAGAAAACTATCACGATTTCGTGACATGTTCGGAGAAGCGCTTGCAAGGAAAACTGTTGTGATTTCGTGACATGTTCGAAGAGAAAGTGCTAAGGATGAAAAGTGTCACGATTTCATGACAAGTTCAAAGAGAAAGTGCTAAGGATGAAAAGTGTCATGATTTCGCGATAGGTTCAAAGAGAAAGCACTAAGGATGAAAAGTGTCACGATTTCATGACAGGTTCGAAGAGAAAGCACTAAGGATGAAAAGTGTCACGATTTCATGACAGGTTCGAAGAGAAAGTGCCAAGTAGAAAAAGTGTCACAATTTCGTGACATGTTCAGTTTTCGTAGGCCAAAGATAGACAAGATACAAGGCAGCGAAGATGTCATGATTTTGTGACTTGTTTCAATTTTGCGACAGGAAGAAAAGATAGCGTACAGATGCAGGAAGCGTCATGATTTCACAACAAACAAAAAGAAAAATGTACGAAATTTGAAAGCATCATGATTTTGTGATAGGATGAAATAAAAATATACAGATGCAAAAAGTCTCACGATTTTGTGACAGGTAGCAGTGAAGAAGCTAGCAGGATGAAGATGTCACGATTTCATGACATGTCATAGTTTTGTGACCAGAAGGCAAGTGCAGACTTCAGTACAAGATGTCACGATTTTGTGACATGTCATAGTTTCACGAATCTAAGAGGAGAGAGACTGTATGGCACTAGAAATGTCATGATTTTGTGACAATAGCAGAGAAGAAGGTCTTGAAGGTAAAAGGGTCACGATTTCATGACAGTAGTGAAGATGACGTCAGCAAAAGCAGAAAGTGTCATGATTTCATGAAAAGGACATAAGTTAAGTCGAAAAAGGCTAAGGTGTCACGATATCACGACAAAATCCAAAGGAAGGTATATGGTAGGCAAAGGTGTCGCAATATCATGACATGTTGTAGTTTCGTAGCAGCAGCAAAAGGAAAGTGATAGAGGTGACAGAGGCGATTGAAGCCGACAAAGTTGAATCTAGGCCAAAAAAATTTAGGGTTTTACAACCGATGATCTTTAGGGTTGAAGCCGACAAAGTTGAATCTGGGCCGATGGAATTTAGGGTTTTGTAGCCAACAATATTTAGGGTTGAAGCCAACAGAGTTAAATCTAAGCTGACCAATATTAGGGTTTGCATTTGCAAAATCAGCTGACTACAATTAGGGTTTTCATCTTGAAATCTCTAGTATATAAGCAGGGTTGTTTGGAGAATTGAAATTTTTTTTGAGTGAATATCGAAGTTCAATATGCGGCCATAAGAGCGCAGATAGCGCAGAACCGACGAGATGATGGTGAAGTGCGTTATGTGAGCAAGTCATGTCGAGTTGTTCAAAGTGTGATTGCAAATGCGTACAAAGAGTAGAGTGTGGAATGACACAGAGTGTGCAAAGCATGTGCACAAAGAAAGCAGAGTGTGCAGAGAGCGCAAAGGGCAAAGTTGATTGCAAAGTTTGGCTGTAGCAGTGTAGCAGATTGTGTGAAGTGATTGTGCAAGAGAGAGCAGAGTGCACAAATATTGCAAAGGTGAAGTAGACCAGTTAGGGTCTTGCAATAACGAAGGTATCTACCAAACATTTTCTTTTAAAATTGAAGTCCAGTTGGTGCTAGAAAATTAGGGGTTGGTTCTCCTTTCTATTGGTGCAGATAAATAAGGGGTTGGTGCTCCTTCCAGTTGGTGCTGGTAAATAAGTTGTAAAGTTGGTGCTTTGCAAGAGGCTAGATTTGGATGGTAGTCCAAGTAGCCGTTCTTTTTGAGGACTAGCCATATTGGTGAACCTTGTTAAAAATCTATGTTGTGTGTTGTTCTCTTGCTGTACTTATTATATATGTTTATAAGTTCTAACTGCTATGGTTTTTAGAGCTGTTAATTCATGTTTTGGAATGCTACACTGATTCACTCCCCTCTCAGTGTCATACTAAGTACAACAATTGGTATCAGAGCCAGGTTCCTAGTTTAGACTTAATCAGTCTGGGTTGATCTTGGATTAGTACACAAATGGCAAGGAAATGCAAAAGCAAAACCATGAGACACAAGAAGAAGAAAACACACATGGTCATGAAAGAAAATGAAGTTGAACTCAATGTTGTTGTTTTGAGAGGAAGAATGGAAATAGATTCAAGAGATGAATCAAATAGTGGAGAACAGGCCAGATTAATAAAATTTTGCACCAGATGTGGGAAGACCAATCACTTTGCAGCTGATTGTTCACAAGCTAAAGAATGTTTTGTTTGTGGTCAACTCGATCATGATGAACGTCATTGCCATGGGTTTAGTAGCAGTGAAGATGAAGATGATCCATTCAAAATTGGTGAAGAAACAAATTCAGAATAGGAATGTGATGAAGAAGAAAGTGATGCAGAAGCAAATAAGGAACAGAAACTAATTTCAACTTTGGGTAAAAAACTTGAGGGTGCAGAAGATATGATTACCAGTTTGAAAGTTCAGACAGGAAAATTCGAGAAATTTTTTGAAGATCTCGAAATGCAATTAACCAAGAAAATAGAGTATTGCAGTAAGCTAGAAGAAGAAATTGACGGTTTAAGAATGCAGACAGAAGAGATGCATAACAAAATTGACATATGCGATGAATCGTAAAGAGAAATCTAACAAAATTGTTAGTAATTTGAAGCTGCAAGTAGAAAATTCCAAAAAGATTGAAGAAACTCTCAGGTTGCAGATTAGTGAGAAAGAGACTGTTTGCTGCAAACAAGAAGAAGAGATTGTTTCATTGAAGAAACAACTAGAAGAGGCCAATACAAATCTTAAATTCGAGAAGAGCACAGAGTTACTAGACAAAATGATAGGCCAACAAAGAAGCTCCGCGGATAAGCGTGGTCTTGGATATGAAGCTAAACAACAGTCATCTTCCAAATATACAGAAAAAGAAAAGTACACGGTTGAAGGATCGAAGCAAGAAAAATTTGAAGCTGAATCTTCAAAAGGAAGAAATCATCAAAGGGGATCTACAGCAAAGCAGCCACATCAAAAGAGGTTCTATCACTCCCATTCTATTCATAATAATGTTTTTAATGGCTACTGTTTTAGATGCAACCTTTATGGTCACAAGGCAGTTTATTGTGGATGGAATAATAGGTCAAAGAATTATGCTGTTAGAAATACATCTGCATCTCTGAGTAAACATTATGTGCGATGTTTTAAATGTGATGGTCATGGGCACATAGCAAGATTTTGTCCAAGCACTTCGGTATCTAATCTAAGGCAAGACCACAGATTTCATCAGACACAAAGAATGCAATATAGACAGGGAATAAATCATGTATATGAAAGAAAGGAAAATAATCATTCTTCAAGGATGCAGAAGAGACAACCACACAAGAGAAATGTTCGAGTTCACAAAAAGGTGCAAAATAGGGATGTAGTTGAGAAATACAAGCCCGTGTTCAAGAAAGTTTGGAGAAAGAAAGAAGAGAGGAAATCATGTCTCCTTGGACTGAAGGAGACTACTCCTTCTTTGCACTAAGCAACTCCAGGAAGCACATCCTTAGGGGGAGCAATCTTAAAAGGTTTTATTTTAATGCTCCTATATATTTATCTAGGTATATGAGGATGAAAGGCCAGCAATCGGGTTATTGTTGTATAATTGTCAAGTGTGTTGTCAGTTCATGTAGTTGTGTGTGGAAGTGCCATGAAGGGTAGTGTTTGAATTGAGAATCATCACCATTGGTAGTATTGCTTATGTCATTGTTGTTCTGTTGATGGTTCTTACTGCCACTATTCATAGCTATGGATTATAATAGTTCAAATTGTTCTTGTTTATTGAAAGAATGCTTGCCCTAGCTGTGTATTTGTGTTTCGATAATAGCAGCGTGTTTTTGTTCAACGCTTTGATGTGAAGATTATCAGATCTTTCATGACACCTTGGTGAATATAATTAATTCACAGACAGTTTTGTTTTAACTATTGATAAAATGGCAATCCAAGGATAAGAAGTTCGAGGCTGAGTAAGGTGCACTACGGTTGGCCTTAAAGTGTTTGACAAAATGTCTTCTCCTAATATGCACAATTGAAAGTAAGGTGTGATCTGCAGTAACTGTAGAAAACTTAGATCAGGTAGTAAATATAAAAAGGAATTTGGCTATGTTGCAGTATAGTGTTTAATGCTTGCACAGAGTTGGTAGTAAAATTACAGTGCTGGACAAAAGTTGGTACAAGTGTGAGTCACTTGTCAATTATGTTGACAGATATGAAATCAGCATGTTGAATGGGAAGTTTGAAGAAAAAGTTTATAATGTGTAGCCAGATGATTTCCAGCCTGGTGATGAATGGTTGAGGTGGTTTCATAAATAATTGAGGTAGTATGTTGGATTCTCATTGCAGAGAAAGACAATCAGTTGTCAGTAGGTTCAAGCTTGTTGAGAATATCCAGGATGTATATGCAGATGATGCTTACATTACAGAACAAAAATTTGGATATATAAATGATCAGTGTATGCTTTCACTAATCAATGGACAAGTTTGAGATTGCATAGCAACAGAGGGTTGAGGCTCAGAAGACAGCGTGAATTGAAGTGGCCACATATTCCTAAGAATAGTCTAATATTTGACTAGCCATCGGGTTCAAATTCTTAGGGGGAGCATTTATGCATTTGATCATCTTCTTGCTCATGTCTTTATTTATTACTAAGTGTGATAAATTTTGCCTCGAGAATGTTGTGTTTGGACTCAGGGGGAGTCTGTAGCAGCCCTTTGGTATTATTGTCAAAGGGGGAGAAGATTTACAAGAGAGTGCATGTGTGTTGCCAACAATTCCAAAGGGGGAGATTGTTGAGCAAGGTGCAGCAAAAGTATTGTTATTGTTGTCAAAATAGATAGATAGATCAGTTGATGAAGTGGACAAGAGTTCAAAGGTCAGTGAGAACATGTACAATGAATTTCCAAGAAGACAGAAGTGGCCCAAATTTAGAAATTCAAAGAAAAATACAAGTAAGAAAACTGTCGCGATATCACGACATTTTTTCTGTCGTGATTTCATGACATGGCCGAGGAGAGAGAAGGTGCAAGCAAAATTGTCACGATTTCATGACATGGACGAGGAGAGAGAAGGCGCAAACAAAACTATCACAATTTTGTGACATGTTGTAGGCAAAGAAGCCAAGTGGGAAAACTGTCGCGATTTCATGACATGTTGGAAGCAAAGAAGGCAAGTAAGAAAACTGTCATGATTTCACGACATGTTTGGAGAAGAAGCGCTTGCAAGGAAAACTATCACGATTTCATGACATGTTCGAAGAGAAAGCGCTAAGGATGAAGTGTCACGATTTTGTGACAGGTTCGAAGAGAAAGCACTAAGGATGAAAAGTGTCACGATTTTGCAATGGGTTCGAAGAGAAAGCGCTAAGGATGAAAAGTGTCACAATTTCATGATAGGTTCGAAGAGAAAGCGCTAAGGATGAAAAGGGTCACAATTTCATGACAGGTTCAAAAAGAAAGCGCTAAGGATGCTCCCTCCTATTCTGAAACTTTCCCCAGTAGCAAACACGTCTACTTAAGACACCCAGATGGAAATATTGTAATATTTGCAATCCTTGTTGATCAAGGTGTAGCAAAAGTATTGTCATTGTTGTCAACATAGATAGATAGATCAATTGATGAAGTGGATAGGAGTTTAGAGGTCAGTGAGAACATGTACAATGAATTTCCAAGAAGACAGAAGTGGCCCAGATTTAGAAATTCAAAGAAAAAGACAAGTAAGAAAACTGTCGCGATATTGCGACATGTTTTCTGTCGTGATTTCATGACATGGCCGAGGAGAGAGAAGGCGCAAGAAAAATTGTCATGATTTCACGACATGGACGAGGAGAGAGAAGGCGCAAACAAAACTATCATGATTTCATGACATGTTGCAGGCAAAGAAGCCAAGTGGGAAAACTGTCATGATTTCATGACATGTTGGAAGCAAAGAAGGCAAGTAAGAAAACTATCACGATTTCGTGACATGTTCGGAGAAGCGCTTGCAAGGAAAACTATTGTGATTTCATGACATGTTCGAAGAGAAAGTGCTAAGGATGAAAAGTGTCACGATTTCATGACAATTTCAAAGAGAAAGTGCTAAGGATGAAAAGTGTCATGATTTCGCGATAGGTTCAAAGAGAAAGCACTAAGGATGAAAAGTGTCACGATTTCACGACAGGTTCGAAGAGAAAGCACTAAGGATGAAAAGTGTCACGATTTCATGACAGGTTCGAAGAGAAAGTGCCAAGTAGAAAAAGTGTCACAATTTTGTGACATGTTCAGTTTTCGTAGGCCAAAGATAGACAAGATACAAGGCAGCGAAGATGTCATGCTTTTGTGACTTGTTTCAATTTTGCGACAGGAAGAAAAGATAGCGTACAGATGCAGGAAGCGTCACAATTTCAAAACAGACAAAAAGAAAAATGTACGAAAGCTGAAAGCATCATGATTTTGTGATAGGATGAAAGAAAAATATACAGATGCAAAAAGTCTCATGATTTTGTGATAGGTAGCAGTGAAGAAGCTAGCAGGATGAAGATGTCACGATTTCATGACATGTCATAGTTTTGTGACCAGAAGGCAAGTGCAGACTTCAGTACAAGATGTCACGATTTTGCGACATGTCATAGTTTCACGAATCTAAGAGGAGAGAGACTGTATGGCACTCGAAATGTCATGATTTTGTGACAATAGCAGAGAAGAAGGTCTTGAAGGTAAAAGGGTCACGATTTCATGACAGTAGTGAAGATGACGTCAGCAAAAGCAGAAAGTGTCATGATTTCATGAAAAGGACATAAGTTAAGTCGAAAAAGGCTAAGGTGTCACGATATCACGACAAAAGCCAAAGGAAGGTATATGGTAGGCAAAGGTGTCGCAATATCATGACATGTTGTAGTTTCGCAGCAGCAGCAACAGGAAAGTGATAGAGGTGACAGAGGCGATTGAAGCCGACAAAGTTGAATCTAGGCCAAAAAAATTTAGGGTTTTACAACCGATGATATTTAGGGTTGAAGCCGACAAAGTTGAATCTGGGCCGATGGAATTTAGGGTTTTGTAGCCAAAAATATTTAGGGTTGAAGCCAACAGAGTTAAATCTAAGTCGACCAATATTAGGGTTTGCATTTGCATAATCAGTCGACTAAAATTAGGGTTTTCATCTTGAAATCTCTAGTATATAAGCGGGGCTATTTGGAGAATTGAAATTTTTTTGGAGTGAATATCGAAGTGCAATATGCAGCCATAAGAGCGCAGATAGCGCAGAACCGACGAGATGATGGTGAAGTGCGTTATGTGAGCAAGTCATGTCGAGTTGTTCAAAGTGTGATTGCAAATGCGTACAAAGAGTAGAGTGTGGAATGACACAAAGTGTGCAAAGCATGTGCACAAAGAAAGCAGAGTGTGCAGAGAGCGCAAAGGGCAAAGTTGATTGCAAAGTTTGGCTGTAGCAGTGTAGCAGATTGTGTGAAGTGATTGCGCAAGAGAGAGCAGAGTGCACAAATATTGCAAAGGTGAAGTAGACCAGTTAGGGTCTTGCAATAATGAAGGTATCTACCAAACATTTTCTTTAAAATTGAAGTCCAGTTGGTGCTGGCAAATTAGGGGTTGGTTCTCCTTTCTATTGGTGCAGATAAATAAGGGGTTGGTGCTCCTTCCAGTTGGTGCTGGTAAATAAGTTGTAAAGTTGGTGCTTTGCAAGAGGCTAGATTTGGATGGTAGTCCAAGTAGCCGTTCTTTTTGAGGACTAGCCATATTGGTGAACCTTGTTAAAAATCTATGTTGTGTGTTGTTCTCTTGCTGTACTTATTATATATGTTTATAAGTTCTAACTGCCATGGTTTTTAGAGCTGTTAATTCATGTTTTGGAATGCTACACTGATTCACTCCCCTCTCAGTGTCATACTAAGTACAACAATTGGTATCAGAGCCAGGTTCCTAGTTCAGACTTAATCAGTCTGGGTTGATCTTGGATTAGTACACAAATGGCAAGGAAAGGCAAAAGCAAAACCATGAGACACAAGAAGAAGAAAACACATGGTCATGAAAGAAAATGAAGTTGAACTCAATGTTGTTGTTTTGAGAGGAAGAATGGAAATAGATTCAAGAGATGAATCAAATAGTGGAGAACAGGCCAGATTAATAAACTTTTGCACCAGATGTGGGAAGACCAATCACTTTGTAGCTGATTGTTCACAAGCTAAAGATTGTTTTGTTTGTGGTCAACTTGATCATGATGAACGTCATTGCCATGGGTTTAGTAGCAGTGAATATGAAGATGATCCATTCAAAATTGGTGAAGAAACAGATTCAGAATAGGAATGTGATGAAGAAGAAAGTGATGCAAAAGCAAATAAGGAATAGAAACTAATTTCAACTTTGGGTAAAAAACTTGAGGGTGCAGAAGATATGATTACCAGTTTGAAAGTTCAGACAGGAAAATTTGAGAAATTTTTTGAAGATCTCGAAATGCAATTAACCAAGAAAATAGAGTATTGCAGTAAGCTAGAAGAAGAAATTGACGGTTTAAGAATGCAAACAGAAGAGATGCATAACAAAATTGACATATGCAGCAATCGTAAAGAGGAATCTAACAAAGTTATTAGTAATTTGAAGCTGCAAGTAGAAGATTCCAAAAGGATTGAAGAAACTCTCAGGTTGCAGATTAGTGAGAAAGAGACTGTTTGCTGCAAACAAGAAGAAGAGATTGTTTCATTGAAGAAACAACTAGAAGAGGCCAATACAAATCTTAAATTTGAGAAGAGCATAGAGTTACTAGAAAAAATGATAGGCCAACAAAGAAGCTCTGTAGATAAGCGTGGTCTTGGATATGAAGCTAAACAACAGTCATCTTCCAAATATATAGAAAAATAAAAGTACACGATTGAAGGATCGAAGCAAGAAAAATTTGAAGCTGAATCTTCAAAAGGAAGAAATCATCAAAGGGGATCTACAACAAAGCAGCCACATCAAAAGAGGTTCTATCACTCCCATTCTATTCATAATAATGTTTTTAACGGCTACTATTTTAGATGCAACCTTTATGGTCACAAGGCAGTTTATTGTGGATGGAATAATAGGTCAAAGAATTATGTTGTTAGAAATACATCTGCATCTCTGAGTAAACATTATGTGCGATGTTTTAAATGTGATGGTCATGGGAACATAGAAATATTTTGTCCAAGCACTTCGGTATCTAATCTAAGGCAAGACCACAGATTTCATCAGACATAAAGAATGCAATATAGACAGGGAATAAATCATGTATATAAAAGAAAGGAAAATAATCATTCTTCAAGGATGCAGAAGAGACAACCACACAAGAGAAATGTTCGAGTTCACAAAAAGGTGCAAAATAGGGATGTAGTTGAGAAATACAAGCCCATATTCAAGAAAGTTTGGAGAAATAAAGAAGAGAGGAAATCATGTCTCCTTGGACTAAAGGAGATTACTCCTTCTTTGCACTAAGCAACTCCAGGAAGCACATCCTTAGGGGGAGCAATCTTAAAAGGTTTTATTTTAATGCTCCTATATATTTATCTAGGTATATGAGGATGAAAGGCCAGCAATCGGGTTATTGTTGTATAATTGTCAAGTGTGTTGTCAGTTCATGTAGTTGTGTGTGGAAGTGCCATGAAGGGTAGTGTTTGAATTGAAAATCATCACCATTGGTAGTATTGCTTATGTCATTGTTGTTCTGTTGATGGTTCTTACTGCCACTATTCATAGCTATGGATTATAATAGTTCAGATTGTTCTTGTTTATTGAAAGAATGCTTGCCCCAGCTGTGTATTTGTGTTTCGATAATAGCAGCGTGTTTTTTTTCAACGCTTTGATGTGAAGATTGTCAGATCTTTCATGACACCTTGGTGAATATAATTAATTCACAGACAGTTTTGTTTTAACTATTGATAAAATGGCAATCCAAGGATAAGAAGTTCGAGGTCGAGTAAGGTGCACTACGGTTGGCCTTAAAGTGTTTGACAAAATGTCTTATCCTAATATGCACAATTGAAAGTAAGGTGTGATCTGCAGTAACTGTAGAAAACTTAGATCAGGTAGTAAATATAAAAAGGAATTTGGCTATGTTGCAGTATAGTGTTTAATGCTTGCACAGAGTTGGTAGTAAAATTACAATGCTGGACAAAAGTTGGTACAAGTGTGAGTCACTTGTCAATTATGTTGACAGATATGAAATCAGCATGTTGAATGGGAAGTTTGAAGAAAAAGTTTATAATGTGCAGCCAGATGATTTCCAGCTTGGTGATGAATGGTTGAGGTGGTTTCATAAAGAATTGAGGTAGTCTTCTGGATTCTCATTGCAGAGAAAGACAATCAGTTGTCCAGTAGGTTCAAGCTTGTTGAGAATATCCAGGATGTATATGCAGATGTTGCTTGCATTACAGAACAAAAAGTTGGATATATAAATGATTAGTGTATGCCTTCACTAACAATGGACAAGTTTGAGATTGCATAGCAACAGAGGGTTGAGGCTCGAAGACAGACGTGAATTGAAGTGGCCACATATTCCTAAGAATAGTCTAATATTTGACTAGCCATCGGGTTCAAATTCTTAGGGGGAGCATTTATGCATTTGATCATCTTCTTGCTCATGTCTTTATTTATTACTAAGTGTGATAAATTTTGCCTGAGAATGTTGTGTTTGGACTCAAGGGGAGTCTATAGCAGCCCTTTGGTATTATTGTCAAAGGGGGAGAAGATTTACAGGAGAGTGCATGTGTGTTGCCAACAATTCCAAAGGGGGAGATTGTTGAGCAAGGTGCAGCAAAAGTATTGTTATTGTTGTCAAAATAGATAGATAGATCAGTTGATGAAGTGGACAAGAGTTCAAAGGTCAGTGAGAACATGTACAATGAATTTCCAAGAAGACGAAGTGGCCCAGATTTAGAAATTCAAAGAAAAATACAAGTAAGAAAACTGTCGCGATATCACGACATTTTTTCTGTCGTGATTTCATGACATGGCCAAGGAGAGAGAAGGCGCAAGCAAAATTGTCACGATTTCATGACATGGATGAGGAGAGAGAAGGCACAAACAAAACTGTCGCAATTTTGTGACATTTTGTAGGCAAAGAAGCCAAGTGGGAAAACTGTCTCGATTTCATGACATGTTGGAAGCAAAGAAGGCAAGTAAGAAAACTGTCATGATTTCACGACATGTTTGGAGAAGAAGTGCTTGCAAGGAAAACTATCACGATTTCATGACATGTTCGAAGAGAAAGCGCTAAGGATGAAAAGTGTCACGATTTTGTGATAGGTTCGAAGAGAAAGCACTAAGGATGAAAAGTGTCACGATTTTGCAATGGGTTCGAAGAGAAAGCGCTAAGGATGAAAAGTGTCGCAATTTCATGATAGGTTCGAAGAGAAACCGCTAAGGATGAAAAGGGTCACAATTTCATGACAGGTTCGAAGAGAAAGTTCCAAGTAGAAAAAGTGTCACGATTTCGTGACATGTTTAGTTTTCATGGGCCAAAGATAGAAAAGAGACAAGGCAGCGAAGATGTCACGATTTCGTGACTTGTTTCGATTTCGTGACAGGCAAAAAATATAGTGTACAGATGCAGGAAGCATCACAATTTCATGACAGGTAGAAAGAAAAATGTACAAAAGCTGAAAGCGTCACGATTTCATGACAGGATGAAAGAAAAATGTATGGATGCAAAAAGTGTCACGATTTTGCAATAGGCAGCAGTGAAGAAGCTAGCAGGATGAAGATGTCACGATTTCGTGACATGTTGTAGTTTCATGACTAGAAGGCAAGTGCAGACTCCAGCGTAGGAAGATGTCACGATTTTGTGATATGTTGCAGTTTCATGACTCTAAGAGGAGAGAGACTATATGGCTCCAAAAATGTCATGATTTCATGACAATAGCAGAGAAGAAGGTCTTGAAGGTAGAAGAGTCACAATTTCACGACAGTAGTGAAGATGACATCAGTAAAAGTAGAAAGTGTCATGATTTCGTGACAAGGACATAAGTTAAGTCAAAAAAGGCTAAGGTGTCGTGATATCACGACAAAATCCAAAGGAAGGTATATGGTAGGCAAAGGTGTTGCGATATCATGACATGTTGTAGTTTCGCGATAGCAGCTATAGGAAAGTGACAGAGGTAGTAGAGGCAGTTGAAGCCAACAAAGTTGAATCTGGGCCGATGGAATTTAGGGTTTTGTAGTCGATGATCTTTAGGGTTGAAGTCGACAGAGTTAAATCTGAGCCGACCAAGATTAGGGTTTGCATTTGCATAATCAGCTGACTACAATTAGGGTTTTCATATTGAAATATCTAGTATATAAGCAGGGCTATTTGGAGAATTGAAAAAAAAATTGAGTGAATATCGAAGTGTGATATGCGGCTGTAAGAGCGCAGATAGCATAGAACCGGTGATATGATGGTGAAGTGCGTTATGTGAGCAAGTAATGTCGAGTTTTTCGAAGTGCGATTGCAAATGCACATAAAGAGCAAAGTGTGGAATGACACAAAGTGTGCGAAGCGTGTGCACAAAGAAAGTAGAGTGTGTAGAGAGTGCCAAGGGCAAAGTTGATTACAAAGTTTGGCTATAGCAGTGTAGCAGATTGTGTGAAGTGATTACGCAAGAGAGAGCAGAGTGCACAGAGATTGCAAAGGTGAAGTAGACTAGTTAGGGTCTTGCAATAACGAAGGTATCTGTCAAACATTTTCTTTCAAAATTGAAGTCGAGTTGGTGCTGGAAAATTAGGGGTTGGTGCTCCTTTCTATTGGTGTAGATAAATAAGGGGTTGGTACTCCTTCCAGTTGGTGCTGGTAAATAAGTTGTAAAGTTTGTGCTTTGCAAGAGGCTAGATTTGGATGGTAGTCCAAGTAGCTGTTCTTTTTGAGGAGTAGCCATATTGGTGAACCTCGTTAAAAATCTATGTTGTGTGTTGTTCTCTTGCTGTACTTATTATATCTGTTTATAAGTTCTAACTGCTACGGTTTTTAGAGCTGTTAATTCATGTTTTGGAATGCTACACTGATTCACCCCCCTCTCAATGCCATACTAAGTACAACACCTCGTACAAGACTTTGTCAAATAAATTCATATCTATGGAGCGAAGAGAAGGAAAAATAAACCCTCAACTGAGATGTTATCCATAAGTAACAAGATATCAAGTATCCACCAGTGGAAGAAATTATGAAAAAACCAACACAATATATGCCAATGAAGATGTGGGACCCAATGTCGATTCACCTAAAATATCCTTCTGGTGTTCCACGTGCAATGATCCCCACGGTGAGACTGCTTGCATGATTTATCAGCACCAGATCTAGAAAGTAGCCACAAAAAAATTAGAAAGGTCCCTTAAGGGTTAGGTAAACATGATCAGGGAAGACGATCAAAATTTTATGATGCCCTCTCTAGAACAAGTCTTGGTTCTGACTAGAACGAGAAAGAAACCATTCCAGGTTTATTCTAAAGACTGTTGGCAATTTTGGATACTTTGGGTACATTGCATTTGCTCAAGTGTATAAGTTGTCATTGATGTCAAGAAGCTCTTGAAGGAATTTGATTTGATGTCAAATAATTTGTTTTGATGAAGGTTACGACATGACAGCTTCAAAGGTCTTTTGTAAACCCCAAGTTGGCATGTTTAAATATTACAGGTGGATGCATTAGTTTAATGCATTTGGGTCCAGGAGGAAGTATTTATTTAAATAATTAAAAACCTTGTTAAGGTTCCCTTTAATTATTTTTAAATAAATATTAAATTATTGTTTGCAATGGGTTATCCTAACCCATGGCGCTATGTTTTAAGATTGTGGGCGCTAGCCAAGACCTCCGCCGACGTGTTAAACTCCTCGCCGACGTCAAGAGCTTATGGTAAAAATGCATATAAATCTCCCTCGATGAAAATCAAGAATTATCCCATCCGTATTTTGAAAAGAGTTGCTCACTATGATTTCGTGATCCGCTGTTCGGATTTCTTCTCCGATTGTGTCTTCGCCATTTTCGTAAACCTGTTGTTCGACTGTGTCTTCGCCATTTTCGTGAATCCGCTGTTCATTTTTTTTGTACTCGCCGTTTGTCGTAAATCCGTCGTAAGGTTTTCATCTTCGTGTTCACGTCAGAAGAAAGGGAGGCACTGTTGTTTTATTTAATCCCTGGCACAGAAGGAACAAGGCTAACAACATGAGGTTTAAACCTCACCGGGCACCTTTGGCGCACCGGTAGCGGCTAGGCTATTGGCACGCTACCCGAACGGGAGGTTCCGCATTCGAATAACGTGAAAGGGTTTTTCATCGTGAAGTGGACGCAACGGGTGGTGTTAGAATTCATGCACAATTTCTCCATAGCACGATTTTTGATGTTGGCCAAGGTATTTTCGAAATTAATTTTTGCTAAGTGTATTTTGCGGATGGAGGAAGTTTATTAGAGGGAAAAACAACTTAGGAGTTATAAGGAGTTTAAAGCTTGTTTTATTTTGATAAAATATTCTTTTGAAGGTGTTGTTTGAAATATCTTATTGCATTCTTATGAGAGATAAATTTTATTTTTGATAAGACTATAAGGGAGAAATAAGGTGTATAAGGGATAAATTTTTCTTGTAATGTTGAGAGTGCTTTTGGTTGATTATGGAAATGAAAGCATGATGTTTTAAGGTTAAAATTGCTTCTTGTGTGAAGTTGTGAAACCTTAAGTGGGCAGCTTTGAGATTGACATTTGCTTTCATTAAATTGGTAATAATCAAGCTATTCTTTACTTGGTTAAAGTGTTGGGCTTACTCCTTTGTTGATGATTTGAAAAGTTGTTTTGTGCTATTGTGATTTGAGTTGGTGGATGCTTTTTGTTCAAACAATATTGGAGAGAAAAGGAGTTCTACTTGTTTCCTTTTCTAATGTTGATTGTGAAATGCTTCAAGGTTGTGTTTTGAGCTGAATGGTGTTGATTGAACCTTGTTTGATGAGCATTGTTGTTGAAGCCCTAATTGATGGTGAAAAGAACATGAGTATCATTGTTATGTGATTCTTTGCATAGTTGGCAATTGTTGGGGTTTCATGTTCTTGAAAGAAAGCATTCTATCCTATCCATTTCAGATATTGAGTTGAGTTTTCAGATTTGAGATTGAGTTTGAGCCGAGTTGATTTGAGTTGAGTTTTGAGATTGGGAGTTGAGTATAGAACATATTGAGTCTCTAACAATTCTCTTTATGCTTCTATGAGTTTGACAAATCACATTGGGTCTCTAACAATTCACCTTGTGATTTCCTACTAAGAAAGTTTTTTTTCTTGGTGAGCTTGCTGAGTTTTGGACAGGTTTCGGTGGGGACTTGTGAGCAGTTTTGGACAGGTTTCGATGGGGACTTGTGAGCAGATTTGGACAGGTCCTAGCAGAGGACTTGTGAGCTGAGTTTGATAGTTCTATTAGAGAACTTGAGGATAGAGGTGCACTGGTTCTTTGAGAAGAACCCGAGGATAGATTTGGCAAGTCTTTGAGAAGGCTTGTGTGTAGAGGATTGATTTGTTCAAGCTTAGTTGGACAGATCTCGACAGATAGAGGAAGACTTGTACTAGACCGACCGACCGTGTTTGGTATAGGTTGCTGAGCTGCTATGGACGTGATCATAGAAGGCGAGAGGTCTCTTAGGCTAAGCATTGAGGATAGGAGGTCTTCGGTGGAAAGGAGTTCCACGTGGCTGGCAAGAGGTAGAGGCAGTTGATCTTCCGAGGGATCATTTCTAGAGCAGAGGGGAAGGTATCTCCTTTGAGCAGAGGCTCATAAATTCTGATTAGGGGAAGGTATCTCCTTTGGGCCGAGGCTCATAAACATTGTAATTGGGAAGGATTCCCAAAGAACTTTGAGATAACTTTTAGAGAAAAGTTTTGTGGACGTAGCCCAGCCATTTTGGGTGAACCACGTTAAAATTGGTGTCACTTTGTGGATGATATTGTGCATTGCTTTGATATTGCTTTGGGTATATTGCTTTACTATTTTGAAGTATAAAGGAAAAATAAAAAGAGGTCTTATACTGTTCACCCCCCCTCTCAACATAAGCTTGTGTTCTTCAATTGGTATCGGAGCGGGTGCCTTCGTAAAGTTTAATAACTTGAAGGAAAAGCTAGTAAAGAACACAATGGATCATTCAAGTGGCAATGCAACACCTATTCTTGATGGGTCAGATTTTGGTCTTTGGAGTGCAAGGATGAAGGTTCATCTAATGGCACTTGGGAATGAGGTTTGGGAAGTGATTGAAGATGAGTACACTATTCCTGAACATGGTCCTAATACTAAAGAAGAAAGGCTCCTACATCACAACAATTCAAAAGCAATGAATGCAATCCTGAAAGGCTTACAGAAAGCAGATCTCACCAAAGTGATTCACCGCAAGACAACTAGTGAAATGTGGAAACAGTTGAAGGTGGTTCATACAGGTGATACAAATGTCGTAAAGGCCAAGTTGAGACACTTCAAAGGTATGTTTGAACAACTCAAGATGAATGATGATGAAAATATTAGTGACTACATGCTTCGTATGGATGAGGTTGTTAACTCCATGAAAGACTTAGGTCTTGAGCTTGCTGAAAATGATGTTTGTGATAAGATTTTAAGATCTCTTCCTAATAGATTTAGTGAAAATATTTCTGCTATTGAGGAAGCTAAAGATTTGGATAAGTTGAAAAAGGATGAGCTCCATAGTATACTTGCAGCATTTGAGTTGAGAACTCAAGTGAAGGTTGATGTCAAGAAAGAGGCAACTTTCAAGGCTACCAAGAAATCCAAGGGTAAACAACTTCAAGATAGTGATGAGTCTTCTAGTGATGAAGAGGCATATTACAAGCAAGAAAGGCAAGTTCTCTAGAAAGCACAAAAGTATGAAAAATATAAGATGTTTCAATTGTGGAAATTTTGGTCATTATGCTACCGATCGTAACTGTTCCCAAGAATGAAAGTGATGAAGATAAACAAGATTCTAAGAGCAAGGATTCTAAAAAGCACAAGCATCACAGGAAGAACAAAGATGAGCACAACAATCAAGGAAAGAGGTATTCTCACAAGCACAAGAAGAGTTTCTACCTAGACAAAGCAAGTAAGTGTTCTAGTAGTGATAGTGAAAGTTCTTCAAGTGATGATGAAAATGAGATGTTGTTCATATCAAAAAAGAGGAAGAACCGAAACATAGATTCATTATCATGAAATGTCTTAGATGTGGAAACTTTGGTCACCTTGAGGATGATTGCACAAATAATGATTTGGTTTCTAGTATGTATGAGGATGCTTCAGAAAACTATAAGGAAGATGCATGTATGGTTTTTGAAAAGGGTAGCACCTCTAGTGATAAGAAATCTGAAAAAGGCTTTGATGATTCAAAAAGCAAACAAATAGAGGAAGATATAGAGGAAGGTGAAGTAGATCTTGAAGGTGAACTTATTAGTGCTCTTAGTGCTTTGAAAAAGGAAAGAAAGAAGAATGCTAGACTCAAGGATAAGTTAGATGAATGTTGTATGGAGAGAGATGATCTTATAGAAAGTCTTGACTTCTCTATAGCTAAGACACAAGAACTCAAGGATGAGTTAGAGTCTAAGGTTCTTGAGTATAGTGAGTTAGAACAGAAAATGGCTTCTTTGAAAGAGGAAACTAAAGAGTACAAGGATAAGCTTTACAGGTTTCAAGATAGCTCCAAAAAGGTTAAGTCACTCATCAAAGGTCAAAGAAAGACAACAGATAAAACAGGCCTTGGTTTTGTTAAGCCACACAAGGAACAAGTTGGAGAGTCTAGTAAGAGACTCCAAAAGGAAGAGAGTTCTGATGAGGAAAGTATTTCAGAAAAGGAGTCCTTGAATGATAGATGCACATAAATAGAAAACAGAATTCAGAATGAGAAGAAGAAGTTTTCAGAACCTAAGAGGTCAAATAAAGGAAAGTTTCAAGGCAGATGTTTTGCTTGTCATAGGTTTGGTCACATGGCTTCACATTGCATGGCTCAAGTGAAGAAGGTAAATGACAATTTTAGAAGTGCTAGTTTCTTTCAAGGGTATTGCTACTCTTGTCAACAGTTTGGGCACAAGGCAATGTTATTTGCAAGGCAAATATACAGAACAGGTTTGGTCAGAACAAGTTTGGTCAGAACAGGTTTGGTCATAACTGGTGGATTCAAAGATCAGGTTTACCTCATAGAAACAACATCGTCAAGTGTTTCAAGTGCAACAATGAAGGTCACATAATCAGACAATGTAGAGCTGAAATTCTAGAATACAGGAATAGGAATAGTGGCATGATCAGGTCCAAGGATCAAGGCATGGACAAGAACAGGGATGAGAACAAGAACAAGAATAGTGACAAGAATAGGAATATGGACAAAGAGTTCAAGAGAAGGCCCGACAAGGAAGTTATAGACGCTGATGATGATCAGTGCCTAATGGGAGTTTTACTCCCACCCCAAAATTAATCACCTCATCAGGAGGTGGGGGAGGGACTAAGCTAAGAGGCTCATTCTTAGTCCCGAGCCCCAAAGGTGACCCTTTGCCATTGATGACAAAGGGGGAGAGATATGAGTAAGGGGGAGAGCTTCAAAGTGAAGAGGAGAGCTTCAAGTCATGGGGAGCAAAACTTCAAAGGAAGATTCTCAATTGTGGGCACAGTTGGTCAGTTGTTAGCACAGTTGGTTTCAGTTTTGGCTCTTGAGAAGTGTTTTCAGTAAAGGTTTGCCATCAATGACAAAGGGGGAGATTGTTGGCAATTTTGGGTACTTTGGGTACATTGCCTTTGCTCAAGTGTATAAGTTGTCATTGATGTCAAGAAGCTCTTGAAGGAATTTGATTTGATGTCAAATAATTTGTTTTGATGAAGGTTACGACATGACAGCTTCAAAGGTCTTTTGTAAACCCCAAGTTGGCAGGTTTAAAGTTTATAGTGGATGCATTAGTTTAATGCATTTGGGTCCAGGAGGAAGTATTTATTTAAATAATTAAAAACCTTGTTAAGGTTCCCTTTAATTATTTTTAAATAAATATTAAATTATTGTTTGCAATGGGTTCTCCTAACCCATGGCGCTATGTTTTAAGTATTGTGGGCGCTAGCCAAGACCTCCGCCGACGTGTTAAACTCCTCGCCGACGTCAAGAGCTTATGGTAAAAATGCATATAAATCTCCCTCGATGAAAATCAAGAATGATCCCATCCGTATTTTGAAAAGAGTTGCTCGCTGTGATTTCATGATCCGCTGTTCGGATTTCTTCTTCGATTGTGTCTTCGCCATTTTTGTAAACCTGTTGTTCGACTGTGTCTTCGCCATTTTCGTGAATCCGCTGTTCATTTTTTTGTACTCGCCGTTTGTCGTAAATCTGCCGTAAGGTTTTCATCTTCGTGTTCACATCAAAAGAAAGGGAGGCACTGTTGTTTTATTTAATCCCTGGTGTAGAAGGAACAAGGCTAACAACGTGAGGTTTAAACCTCACTGGGTGCCTTTGGCGCACCGGTAGCGGCTAGGCTATTGGCGCGCTACCCGAACGGGAGGTTCCGCGTTCGAATAACGTGAAAGGGTTTTTCATCGTGAAGTGGACGCAATGGGTGGTGTTAGAATTCATGTGCAATTTCTCCATAGCATGATTTTTGATGTTGGCCAAGGTATTTTCAAAATTAATTTTTGCTAAGTGTATTTTGCGGATGGAGGAAGTTTATTAGAGGGAAAAACAGCTTAGGAGTTATAAGGAGTTTAAAGCTTGTTTTATTTTGATAAAATATTCTTTTGAAGGTGTTGTTTGAAATATCTTATTGCATTCTTATGAGAGATAAATTTTATTTTTGATAAGACTATAAGGGAGAAATAAGGTGTATAAGGGATAAATTTTTCTTGTAATGTTGAGAGTGCTTTTGGTTGATTATGGAAATGAAAGCATGATGTTTTAAGGTTAAAATTGCTTCTTGTGTGAAGTTGTGAAACCTTAAGTGGGCAGCTTTGAGATTGACATTTGCTTTCATTAAATTGGTAATAATCAAGCTATTCTTTACTTGGTTAAAGTGTTGGGCTTACTCCTTTGTTGATGATTTGAAAAGTTGTTTTGTGCTATTGTGATTTGAGTTGGTGGATGCTTTTTGTTCAAACAATATTGGAGAGAAAAGGAGTTCTACTTGTTTCCTTTTCTAATGTTGATTGTGAAATGCTTCAAGGTTGTGTTTTGAGTTGAATGGTGTTGATTGAACCTTGTTTGATGAGCATTGTTGTTGAAGCCCTAATTGATGGTGAAAAGAACATGAGTATCATTGTTATGTGATTCTTTGCATAGTTGGCAATTGTTGGGGTTTCATGTTCTTGAAAGAAAGCATTCTATCCTATCCATTTTAGATATTGAGTTGAGTTTTCAGATTTGAGATTGAGTTTGAGCCGAGTTGATTTGAGTTGAGTTTTGAGATTGGGAGTTGAGTATAGAACATATTGAGTCTCTAACAATTCTCTTTATGCTTCTATGAGTTTGACAAATCACATTGGGTCTCTAACAATTCACCTTGTGATTTCCTACTAAGAAAGTTTTTTTTCTTGGTGAGCTTGCCGAGTTTTGGACAGGTTTCGATGGGGACTTGTGAGCAGTTTTGGACAGGTTCCGGTGGGGACTTGTGAGCAGATTTGGACAGGTCCTAGCAGAGGACTTGTGAGCTGAGTTTGATAGTTCTATCGGAGAACTTGAGGACAGAGGTGCACTCGGTTCTTTGAGAAGAACCCGAGGACAGATTTGGCAAGTCTTTGAGAAGGCTTGTGTGCAAAGGATTGATTTGTTCAAGCTTAAGCGTTGGACAGATTTGACAGACAGAGGAAGACTTGTACTAGACCGACCGACTATGTTTGGTACAGGTTGTTGAGCTATTGTGGACGTGATCATAGAAGGCAGAGGTCTCTTAGGCTAAGCATTGAGGACAGGAGGTCTTCGGTGGAAAGGAGTTCCACGTGCCGGCAAGAGGTAGAGGCAGCTTGATCTTCCGAGGGATCATTTCCAGAGCAGAGGGGAAGGTATCTCCTTTGAGCAGAGGCTCATAAATTCTGATTAGGGGAAGGTATCTCCTTTGGGCCGAGGCTCATAAACATTGTAATTGGGAAGGATTCCCAAAGAACTTTGAGATAACTTTTAGAGAAAAGTTTTGTGGACGTAGCCCAGCCATTTTGGGTGAACCACGTTAAAATTGGTGTCACTTTGTGGATGATATTGTGCATTGCTTTGATATTGCTTTGGGTATATTGCTTTACTATTTTGAAGTATAAAGGAAAAAATAAAAAGAGGTCTTATACTGTTCACCCCCCCTCTCATTATAAGCTTGTGTTCTTCAAAGACATTAACACTTTGAAGGTACCTATGCCTACAAGGAGTCCTACTCAAAAGAGACCTCCACAAAATCTAGACCTACAAGGAGCATAGTTTCGGAAGGAAACACCTCCAGCTAAGGAAACAGAGACTCAGGAGCAAGCCATGGAAAATTTGAGGTATCCCTCGTTGACTAAATGCCAAAGATTTTATGCTACTTAGGGGTATAAGAATATGTTTGATATGGAAGTAAATGAGAAGAGTGTTTATTCTCTCCCATTCAATATTGTTAAAGAAATGAAGAATACTCCTTCCAATGCCACTATGTATGAAGCCCTACAGATCCCAAGGCAGATAGACCTACTACAAGAATCATTGAAATCTATGAAAAATAAAGATACAAATCCAATTAAATTAAGCTCTTCCCAATCAAGTCTTTCTTCCACCTCAATAAAAAATAGACCTCTCCCATTTTATTTATCTCTCCATATGGAAGGATGGGTAGTCCATAATTGTATGATTGACTCTAGGGTAGCGACTACTATTATGCCCAAAGTGGTGTGTGATATCATGGGGATGGAATATACAAGGAGTGCTCCAAGAGTTTTACAACTCGATGGAACTCCTGTAAAAATAGTAGGCATGATTAAAGATATCCCTATCATCCTTAATAGGCTCCCTCTGCTTATAGTTATACAAGAGGTGGTAGTGGTTGATTTAGAACCTTATTTTGGCATGTGCCTGTCTAGAGAATTTACTGCTAAAATAGGTGGATATCTATCTCTTGACTTCTCGCACCTCAAAATTCCATTCAAAGGCAAAAGGGTGAAAATATTCAATGAGAAACCCTCTACCTATCATGTCAAGATGCTTGGATAAGAGGAGAAAAACTCTACTACTATGAACATGATGACAAAAGAACTGACTGACTTGATTCTAATGGAAGAAGCTCTTAATGAGTTACAAGAAGAAGACCAATTTTATCTCCTGGATTTCAATGCCATGATCGAGACAGATTTGGGTAGCTATACAATTCAGAAGCCTAAGAAAAGTAAATCACCTTCTTCCCCACCACTTAAAATATCCACTAACCAGTTGTGGAAACTTTTCTTTGATGGATCCATATGTAAAAATGGAGCAAGAGCAGGTATTGTCCTAATCGCTCCTATAGGTGAAGAAAAAGTTTTCTCTTACAGGTTGACCTGGAGCTACACCAATAATGCAGCAGAATATGAAGCACTCGATTTGGGCCTCAAGAAGGCCGAGAATATGGGCATCAAGCAATTGCAAGTTTTTGGTGATTCTGAACTAATAGTAAATAAAGTGATAGGAAAATGTATAAGAAAACAACATTATCTGAAGGCTTATAGAAATAAAGTCTAGGATTTACTAGAATATTTTGAAGCTCTGAACATGAAAGTGATCGCTAAGGAGAAGAATACACATGCTAATTTATTGGCTTCGGTTAGAGCAAACTTCTATCCTATAAGCAACATCATCTAGAAATCAAAGACAGTCAGAATGATAAATAGACCTTATATACCTGATAGAGATACTTTCTGGCAGGTTTTCAAAAATGATTAGCATATAGTAGATTTTCTAGTCCATGAAATGAACTACTCCAAAAACAAGGAAAACGGAGATGAAGAAGAGGTAGTTGTCATCCAGTTAAAAAATAATCACATCCCAAATGGTCTAGTCACACTTGAGTTCCTATTTGATAACAATGACAGATCAACAGGTAATAAGATGAAAGTTGACAAACATAGGTATAAGGAAGTGACAATAGGACCTGACAAGGCCTGTGAAAACTATGAACAAGGAATTGGATGAGATCATAGAATTATGCAAAGAATTTCTAGATACAATTACCTGGACCTATGGTGATCTAAAGGTGTACTCAAAGGAAAAAATCCAACATACAATTGAGCTTCAAGAAGGCGCTAAGCCTTTCCATAAAAATCAGAGACCAGTAAATCCAAAAATAGAAGCTTTGATGAAACAAGAATTGTTAAAACTGTTAGAGGCTAAGATTGTATATCCAATCAAGCACTCGATGTGGGTTGCTAATTTAGTACTAGTGAGAAAGAAAAATGGGTATATTTGACTATGTGGATTTTTGTAATCTGAACAAAGCTTCACTTAAGGATCATTATCCCCTCTCGCTAATCGATCAGATATTGCACACAGAGGCTGGAGCTGAAATATTTTCTCTATTAGATGGTTTTTTGGGTATAATCAGGTATGGGTCAAGGATGAATACCAATTCAAAATAGCATTCACAACCAAATGGGGAACATTTTCTTACCAAAGGATGCCCTTCGGGTTATCAAACGTTGGAGTGACTTTTCAAAGAGCCATGGATGTAGCCTTTGGAGAACTTGTGAATAAAATAATAGTGATATACCTGGATGACATGACTATTTTCTCTCATAGGAAATAAGATCATATAACTCACCTCAGGAGAGTACTGGGAAAATATCGAGAGTTTGGTATATCCATAAACCCCAAAAAGTCTATTTTCATCGTATAGGAGGGAATTTTACTTGGCCATGTGGTTTCAAAATTAGGTTTAGCCATAAACCCCAACTGATTAAAGTCCTTGTTGGAACTTCCCCTCCCCTTAAAAAAAGGGTGTTACAATCATTTTTTGATCAGATCAATTTTGTACGTAAATTCATAGTAGACTTTGCACAAATTGCTAAACCAATGATATAATTTTTGAAGAAGGATGTCATTTTTAAATGGACTGACACAAGAAAATAGGATTTTCGACATATCAAAGAGAATATAGATCAAGCTCCCATCCTGGTAAATCCAAACTACTCTAAATATTTTATCTTATACATAATAGGTGAACAGGGAAGCTACACCGATGTGCTCACACAGAAAGGGATTGACAATGAAGAAAGGCTCGTCACCTTCTTGAGTCAAAATATGCAAGAACATGAGGAAAAGTATAATTTCATTGAAAAAAAATTTATACCATCATGAAATCCCTAAAAAATTTCAAGCGCTTCTTGTCGCAAAGCAAAGTTATCATATTTACAATACACCTTGATGTACAAATCTTCATTACACAAAGAGAACTCGGCGATACTAGAGAAGGTTAGGTAACTAAAACACAAGAATATGATGTAGATATACACCCAACAAAACTAGTTAGGGGCAAAGCTTTGTACCAAGAACTTGCGAAACAAGCATCTACAAGGTATGTGGCTTGTCAGGCTCAAAAATTTGTGTTAGATGAAGAACAACCTTCAGAGCAGCTCGATTGGGCAAATGAATTGAAAAGGTATTTTTAGACTGGGATATGTCTAGAAGCCTTGAATGCTTCACATAGAAGAAGATATGGGATCCAAGCTCTTAAATACACTTTATTTCTTGAAGGATTATACAAAAAAAACTTGGATGGATTTCTCCTTTGATGTGTGTCAGAAGAGCATAAAAAAAAGATTTTAAAATAATTTCATGGTGGCCTATCAGGAGGACATTACTATGGGAGAACTATAGCATTGAAAATCATCAGAACTGGTGTTATTGGCCAATAGTTTTTGCATATGCATTTAAGATCACAAGAAACTATGATGAATGTCAGAAATATGTGGGAAGAAATAGGAATGCCCTGCTACCCCTCAAGACCATTCAGGTTGAAGAACCTTTCCAACAATGGGGTTTAGACTTCATAGGGATCATAGAAACAAATTCATCTATAGTGCATAAAAACATTCTCAGAGCCACTGACTACTTCAAAAAATGGTCGGAAGCTATACCCACCAAAAGAAATGATCAAGAGGTGGTGATTAAGTTTCTGGAAGGCCTAATCACAAGGTTCGGTATCCCAGAGGCCTTGGTCATAGACAATGGTTAACATTTTGTAGGAGCAAAGATGATTGACTTTACAAGTAAGTATGGGATATTTTGAAAATATCTTTGAACTATTATCCCCAGGGTAATGGATTAGATGAGTCCACCAATAAAAATCTACTCAAAATTTTGAAAAGGACCCTCAAGGACAATAAAAGAAGTTGGCATTCTTTGATAAACGAGGAACTTTGGGATGACAAGATCATGATTAAAAAATCTATTAATACCTCTCCCTATTCTCTGGTTTATGGTAAAGAGGTTGTGCTCCCAATAAACATAGAGATACCAGCTCTAAAACTATTGGATTTAATTGGGACTGAAGAAGAAAAACCCATGGAAAATAGGTGGATCCAAATCCTATAACTAGAAGAACTTAAGGAACAGACCTATGATCATTACCAAAAAAATGCAGTTGTTACCAAAGTATGGTTTGACAAGAAAGCCATTTTAAGGAATTTCAAGGTAGGAAACCTAGTTCTAAAGTGGAATGAAAAGAGGTCAAAACCAGGGAACCATGATAAGTTTGAAACATTCTGGGATGGTCCCCTAGAAATCATTGAAGAAAAGCAACATAATTATTTCCAGTTGAAGGATGAATAGGGCCATGTCCTACCCATTCCTTTCAATGGCTTCAACATAAAGATATACTATAAGTAATGGATCCTGTCCTATCCTTGTCTATATTTATTTTATGAATATAAGAAATCTTGTACATATGCTATTTTTTGCAGGCTGATCCGTTTCAAGAAAAATGTCATGATTTCATGACTTTTTGAGCACTCATGACATCCTTCAGGAGAAATTTCATGATTTCATGACTTTTTGAGCATTCATGGCATCCTTCAAGAGAAATGTTGTGATTTTGCAACTTTTTGAGCACTCATGGCATACTTCAGGAAAAATGTCATGATTTCATGACATTAGAGCAAAGAGAGTGTCATTTTATTTTTTGAAAGAAGGAACCCTATCAGCATGCCATTTCAGACCTAATGCCTCGAACATCAGAGCATCACATCAAGGGCCTATTGTACAACTATACACCATGCCCGAATAATCAGGTATCTAAGGAAGTATGAAAAGCACCACTATTTTAATCAAGATTATTTTTTCTGATAAGACTAGAAGAAGACATCTCCCCATTGGCTTGGTACCATAGCAGAAGCCTCCTATTGGTTTTTATTAAAAATAACTTGAGGTAGTTGGTATCATTAAAATCTGGTACACAGGTCGAGACTCCCACCAGCATTCTAAATCAAAATTGGGACATGTGCCTCCAACCATAATTACTCCATGTTACTTGAACAGTTGGGGCACAAGCATACATAGTCATTTTAATAAACAACTTTTATCAGTTTATCTCCTATTTTCTTGATTATCTGGTTATATGATTTCTAACAGTCACCCTGAGAGTTCTGCAGTCTCTCGAATACCTGAAATTATAGCAGTATCACAATGTCTACCTCTCCAACCCCAGGTTCTACGTCTACACCTCCCAAAAAGAAAATGATTTCAAGCACCAAAGAAAAATGGGTATATTTGACTATGTGGATTTTTGTAATCTGAACAAAGCTTCACTTAAGGATCATTCTCCCCTCCCGCAAATCGATCAGATCTTGCACACAGAGGCTGGAGCTGAAATATTTTCTCTATTAGATGGTTTTTTTGGGTATAATCAGGTATGGTTCAAGGATGAATACCAATTCAAAATAGCATTCACAACCAAATGGGGAACATTTTCTTACCAAAGGATGCCCTTCAGGTTATCAAACATTAGAGTGAATTGTCAAAGAGCCATGGATGTAGCCTTTGGATAACTTGTGAATAAAATAATAGTGATATACCTGGATGACATGACTATTTTCTCTCATAGGAAATAAGATCATATAACTCAACTCAGGAGAGTACTGGAAAAATACCGAGAGTTTGGTATATCCATAAACCCCAAAAAGTCTATTTTCATCGTATAGGAGGGAATTTTACTTGGCCATGTGGTTTCAAAATTAGGTTTAGCCATAAACCCCAACTGAGTAAAATCCTTGTTGGAACTTCCCCTCCCCTTAAAAAAAGGGGGTTACAATCATTTTTTTATTAGATCAATTTTGTACATAAATTCATAGTAGACTTTGCACAAATTGTTAAACCTATGATAAAATTTTTGAAGAAGGATGTCATTTTTAAATGGACTGACGCACGAAAATAGGCTTTTTGACATATCAAAGAGAAGATAGCTCAAGCTCCCATCCTGGTAAATCCAAAATACTCTAAAGATTTTATCTTATACACAATAGGTGAACAGGGAAGCTACACCGATGTGTTCACACAAAAAGGGATTGACAATGAAGAAAGGCTCATCACCTTCTTGAGTCAAAATATGCAAGAACATGAGGAAAAGTACAATTTCATTGAAAAAAATTTATACCATCATGAAATCCCTAAAAAATTTCAAGCGCTTCTTGTTGCAAAGCAAAGTTATCGTATTTACAATACACCCTGATGTATGAATCTTCATTACACAAAGAGAACTCGGCGATACTAGAGAAGGTTGGGTAACTAAAATACAAGAATATGATGTAGATAAAACCCAACAAAACTAGTCAGGGGCAGAGCTTTGTACCAAGAACTTGTGAAACAAGCATCTACAAGGTATGTGGCTTGTCAGGCTCAAAAATTTGTATTAGTTGAAGAACAACCTTCAGAGTAGCTCGATTGGGCAAATGAATTGACAAGGTATTTTCAAACTGGGATATGTCTAGAAGGCTTGAATGCTTCACATAGAAGAAGATATGGGATCCAAGCTCTTAAATACACTTTATTTCTTGAAGGATTATACAAAAAAAACTTGGATGGAGTTCTCCTTTGATGTGTGTCAGAAGAGTAGAAACAAAAGATTTTAAAAGAATTTCATGGTGGCCTATCAGGAGGACATTACTATGGGAGAACTATAGCATTGAAAATCATCAGAACTGGTGTTATTGGCCAATAGTTTTTGCATATGCATTTAAAATCACAAGAAACTATGATGAATGTCAAAAATATGTGGGAAGAAATAGGAATGCCCCGCTACCCCTCAAGACCATTCAGGTTGAAGAACCTTTCCAACAATGGGGTTTAGACTTCATAGGGATCATAGAAAAAAATTAATCTATAGTGCATAAAAACATTCTCAGAGCCACTGACTACTTCACAAAATGGTCGAAAGCTATACCCACCAAAAAAAATGATCAAGAGGTGGTGATCAAGTTTTTGGAAAGCCTAATCACAAGGTTCAGTATCCCAGAGGCCTTGGTCATAGACAATGGTTAACATTTTGTAGGAGCAAATATGATTGACTTTACAAGTAAGTATGGGATATTTTGAAAATATCTTTGAACTATTATCCCCAGGGTAATGGATTAGCCGAGTCCACCAATAAAAATCTACTCAAAATTTTGAAAAGGACCCTCAAGGACAATAAAAGAAGTTGACATTCTTTGATAAACGAGGAACTTTGGGATGACAATATCATGATTAAAAAATCTATTAATACCTCTACCTATTCTCTGGTTTATGGTAAAGAGGTTGTGCTCCCAATAAACATAGAGATACCAACTCTAAAACTATTGGATTTAATTGGGACTGAAGAAGCAAAACCCATGGAAAACAGGTTGATCCAAATCCTATAACTAGAACAACTTAAGGAACAGACCTATGATCATTACCAAAAACATGCAGTTGTTACCAAAGTATGGTTTGACAAGAAAGCCATTTTAAGGAATTTCAAGGTAGGAAACCTAGTTCTAAAGTGGAATGAAAAGAGGTCAAAACCAGGGAACCATGATAAGTTTGACACATTCTGGGATGGTCCCCTAGAAATCATTGAAGAAAAGCAACATAATTATTTCCATTTGAAGGATGAATAGGGCCATGTCCTACCCATTCCTTTCAATGGCTTCAACATAAAGATATACTATAAGTAATGGATCCTGTCCTATCCTTGTATATATTTATTTTATGAATATAAGAAATCTTGTACATATGCTATTTTTTGCAAGCTGATCCGTTTCAGGAAAAATGTCATGATTTCATGACTTTTTGAGCACTCATGACATCCTTCAGGAGAAATGTCATGATTTCATGACTTTTTGAGCATTCATGGCATCCTTCAAGAGAAATGTTGTGATTTTGCAACTTTTTGAGCACTCATGGCATACTTCAGGAAAAATGTCATGATTTCATGACATTAGAGCAAAGAGAGTGTCATTTTATTTTTTGAAAGAAGGAACCCTATCAGCATGCCACGTCATACCTAATGCCTCGAACATCGAAGTGTCACATCAAGGGTCTATTGTACAACTATACACCATGCCCGAATAATCAGGTATCTAAGGAAGTATGAAAAACACCACTATTTTAATTAAGATTATTTGTTTTGACAAGACCAGAAGAAGACATATCCCCATTGGCTTGGTACCATAGCAGAAGCCTCCTATTGGTTTTTATTAAAAATAACTCGAGGTAGTTGGTATCATTAAAATCTGGTACACAGGTCGAGACTCCCACCAGCATTCTAAATCAACATTGGGACATGTGCCTCCAACCATAATTACTCCATGTTACTTGAACAGTTGGGGCACAAGCATACATAGTCATTTTAATAAACAACTTTTATCAGTTTATCTCCTATTTTCTTGATTATCTGGTTATATGATTTCTAATAGTCACCCTGAGAGTTTTGCAGTCTCCCGAATACCTAAAATTATAGCAGTATCACAATGTCTACCTCTCCAACCCTAGGTTCTACGTCTACACCTCCCAAAAAGAAAAGGATTTCAAGCACCAAAGTAGATAGCTTCATTGACCCTGATGGCCACATCACAAACATGAAGCTGACATGGAAGGATCTGGGACAAATCCATAAGGAAATAGTCTCCAGACTAAATGTAGATGTCTATCCAAAAAACTCAAGTAAGTTCACCTACTACTCTATGCTCTATTGGTATGTATGTCCTTAGGTACACCCCTGTACAAAATTGCTTAGAGCAATGGCAAAGCTGTACGATGTCAAGAGCAAAAGTGTAAAAAATTACAGAGGTGAGACCCTTTTTACAATAGATCCCAAAATAATCAAATTTGTGTTTGCTCAAGGATGTAAGCCCCTAGTACCTCCTATTTTATTTGAACCAACCAACTCTATAAAGTTCTATCTCAACACCCTAAACATAAGAGCCTTCCTACAACAAAATCTTGAGAATGAACTCTCGAAGGGTTCTATTCCCCAATCTCCCATACCCTTGTCCAAGTTAAAAAACAAGCAAATTTTCTCTATGTTAGCCATGGTAGCGGGTATGGAAGATGATACTCATGTGCATGGGTGGCAATTTTTTGTGGCATAGTGCATTTCAATTTACAAATTCTATGATAAAGCACGCTTGGACCCAAATAAAGTCCTAATTTTCTTTGACTGGCCATCCTACATAGCTCAAAAACTACATGCAAGACTTTCAAAACTACACGTAGAATCCCCAGATGCTTTTAGGTACTCCTATTTGATTTGTCTTTTCTTATTTTTTCAATAAAAAAATTTGAAGTCTATATTCATAACACAAAAGAACAAAAAGAGATCAAATATGTCTATGTGTGAATGGACTCCGCTTCTCTCAAGACCGATTTCATATTACCAGTTCACCATGGAATTCCTAGGCCTCGCTATATAGATTGTGTTAGGATCCATGTTGAGGATTCCTAAGGAAGTATAAGAGACCCTGAGGCGCCCTCATGTAGAAGAAGGAGGCTTTTTCATATTAACTCAAGGAGTGGTTATAAGGCTTTTTGGCTTCATAGAGAAGCTTTTCTTGTTGCCATACTACATCACCAAACGGCTCCTTGCCTTAGAATATGTAAGACAACAAGAATTCACTAAATTTCATGTTTGGGATAGGCACTCAAAAAACCCATACTTGCCTTATGCCTTTCAATTTTGAAGGGGTGACTATTTCAAAAAAGGGAGATCATCAGAAGATTACTCAAGTACTAAGAGGTATGGGGCTGGTAGAACTTCCACAGAGGTGGAAATATGATCCTGAGGATATATTTGTAAAAATGTAGGCCACTCTGAACAAGGCTCCTTTCCCATAGTTCCAAGTCTCTGGGAGAGACATCGAGCAAAGCAAAAATAATAGTGAAGATCATCCTCTAGAATGGCATGTTTAGAAAATGCAACCACTAGCTCCATGGCATGATTTTTATGAATATCTGATACATTACAACCTGTATTCCTGCCCATCACACAAAATCCCCACCAAGACCTTCAAAAAAATGAAGAATAAGGGAGATGACTGGAATGAGTCCACAATCTTAGCTTGGTGGCAAATGCGGTGCCACATTGAAACTTTCACAAGGTATGGGCTCAATATGGATACTAAGTTCTATGCCAAATATGATGAGCATTATCAGAGATGGTATGAAACATTGGCTGATAAGGTCCCGATTGGAGTTGATGATGTTTTACAAAAGCAATCTAAGAAATAAAAAGGGAAAAATGTAAAAGAAGTAGCTGCTTCACAAGTAGAAACCACAAAAAATATACATTGAATATATATCCCATGTTTAGGATCAGATACAAACTCTGATGATATCACTTCTCTAGAACATAGAAATATGGCAGCTGAGAAAAAGAAGGGGAAAGCAAAAAAAGAGCAGGGAGGTGGCCGAAAAAGAAGAAAAAGTCAAGAATCATCTCTTGAAGAATCAAAATAAGAGGAATAAGTAAATTTGGGAGAAACAGAGGAACACAAAAAAATATGGGATAGCGAATAAGAACAAGTGGCTAAAAAGGTTGAAGAGCCCCCTCGAAAGGAGCCACCAAGCCAAGAGTAGACTCCACCATAAGTAACATATGGTGCAGATATTTTATGTCTAAAGCATATAGCAGAAGCTTACACTTTATAATCATAAGAAATGGGAGGCTCTAACCCACAAAAGGAATGAGAAATATCTCAAAAAAATCTTGATACCCCTTCTTCTTCCCCTCATTCATAGAGGATTTCCTCTCCTTTTCAAAAATATAAGAATACTTCAAATCCATCATCACCTCCTAAATCCCCCTGTGTTTCACCTCACTGCACACCAACATGATCTCCCTCTCAATAAACTAGCATGGAATACTCATTAGCATCCACTCCTTTTCTACTTTATATGAATCTATTGAGCTTGCAGTCCCTACAGAGTACCTCTTCTTCCAATAATCCCAAAGTTGCCAAATTTCAAAAGCTAAAGAAAACTATATTAAACACTGCCACCTGGTTGAAGATATGATGTTCTTCGATTGCCACTGATATGGCCCGTGTTCGAGAAGGGATAGTCCTTAACCCAATAAGTATGCATCACTCTACTATGAAGATGACTACTTTAGTACAAAATCTTGAGAAACAAATGACTCTAGATTATTATCAAGCTGAAATCATCATAGAAGACATGACCCAACTGCCAATGGAAGAAGAGTGGAGCAAGGCTCAGACTCACATGGAGATGATTTATCTTATTGCATAGCACTTCAAATAAAAATTTCTTAGATAAGAACATGCTCACAAGTGGCTAGAAGAAGCTTTCAATAAATAAAAGATCACTGAGAAAGCTCTTAAAAATAAAGCCAAGAAATGGGAACAAAGATTCAGTGAAGCTGAATCCTTCCAATAAAAGGCAACAAAAGTAGAAGAATAGGTTCAGATATTACAACAGTAGATAGAAGAGTTGAAACAACAATTTTTAGCTATCCCAAATGAGCCTCAAGGGTTCTCTAAGGAAAAAGCAATAGCATTTTGGAAAGAAAAGCTTGCAAGGTTAAAAAAATTGATCCTGAAAGCTAGACCAACTCTGGTCTACTTATCCAAGGTAAACAATGTGCTAAATTAGGTAGAGAAATATTTGAAGCTTTGGTTAAACTCTTGACACTTAGAGTATCTACAGCCAACAAGATCAAGATCCTGATGAGTAGCATGCAAACAATAGTTGGCTACAAACCCAATATGAAAACTGGTCTCGATCTAAATCAGTTGCCAAGGATTTCTTCAAGTGGCATAAGTTGGTGACAACTGCTGTAAAAATTATACAAGAATTAAGAGCAGAAGTGAAGTCAATTTTAAAACATGCTAATAGGGCTGAAGATTGTAGTATGCCTAGTTTTTGGGACTAACATTCCAAACTATTGTCAGAATATGAGACGAAAGTTATTTTGCAGACTTTCTTTGATGATACATCAAAAATTGATAGTTGGGAAGAGCCAGTACAAGAAGATCAAATTTTTAGTATGGCGCAAGATATCACTCAAATAAAGTCTAGCCTGAATGAGTTGTACCTTAAGTCTAAAAGTCTATCTTATGATAAGGTAGAAGAATTGGAGTACCTATATGCAAATTTCAAAGAAAATGCAGATACATATGAAGAGACCTAAAAGAAAGTGTGTATCGCTTATAATGAAGTTATTCAATCTAGATACAAGCGGGATAAGGAGAAGCAAGAAAAATCCTAGAAGACCGCATCAAGCAGTACAAAATTTCTAGGTCAAGAAGGAGCAAATCAGTCTCAATAAGATTCCATGAAATAATAATCCTCCCTCCCAGGATTGATTTGTTTTTTTTGAGTTTGGTATAATTCTCTTTATTTCCCCTCTTTTCTTTATTTTCTTTTTTGTTTTTGACTCTGTTGCCCAATGGATAAAGGCTCTAATTTTTGACATTTAATTAACATAATTACCCCAGGAGGAGCCAAGAATATTGGTCAAAATGACAAAACCTGGGGAAATAAAGGTACTTTCCTTCTTTTTGAGCAAGCAAAGGAGAAAATTTTGTGATAGCGCGATGTTTTGCCAAGGAGGACTAAGTGAAGGAGAAAAAGTTATGATAGCATGACGTTTTGCCAAGGAGGACCAATTGAAGGAGAAAAAGTCATGATAGCATGATGTTTTGCTAAGAAGGACCAACCGAAGGAGAAAAAGTCACGATAACACGACGTTTTGCCAAGGAGAACCAAGAAAAGGATAAAAAGTCACGATATCATGATGTTTTGAAGATGACCAAGCGAAGGAGAAAAAATCGTGATAGCATGACATTTTTCCAAGGAGGACCAAGTGAAGGAGAAAAAGTCGTGATAGCACACTGTTTTGAAGAGGAGGAACCAACATATATAAAATCTTATGGAAGAGATCTATGTAACAAGAATATCTTAAACTTTTCGGTTAAAAGTTCCATCACTCAAAAGATATTTGTGTAACAATAGAGATCTCTATCTCTAACCACTTTGTTGTTAGGATAAGTCTTCGAGCATTCCATTGTAACAACTTGCATTAGTATATTATGTAAAACTCTATATAAATAATGAGTGACCAAAGCAAAAGGTTGACTCTTAAGTGTTTACAAGGCTATGTATTCAGACTTCTGAAAAATCAATAGAGACCATCCACCCTGGTTCTGAGCTCATTGGGTGTGCAAGTATGCATGTGATCGTTTATTGCTAAAGTTGAATCTATAGTGAATATACCATACATTAATTCTCAAATTAAATTTCTGTGTTAAATGTTCTAGTAGATCTGCAATTTACTTCACTAATAAACAACTTAGGATTTAAATATTCATCGAGTAATCTTAGTTTATGGTGCGTTGAGTTTTATTACACTTAAAGAACACAAGCTTATACTGAGAGGGGGGGTGAACAGTATAAGACCTCTTTTTACTTTCTCTATTTAACTTCAACTTCGCAAAGCAATGAACCAATAGCAATATCAAAGCAATGCATAAAGCAACACACAATGAGACACCAATTTTAACGTGGTTCACCCAACATGGGCTACATCCACAAAAATTTTCTCTAAAAAGCTTTCTCAAAGTTCTTTGGGAATCCTTCCCAATTACAATGTTTATGAGCCTCAGCCCAAAGGAGAAACCTTCCCCTACTCAAGTATTTATGAGCCTCTGCCCAAAGGAGAATCCTTCCCCTCCTCATGAATTTATGAGCCTCCTACCCAAAGGAGAATCCTTCCCCTCCTCACAAATTTATGAGCCTCCTGCCCAAAGGAGAATCCTTCCCCTCAACTCTGGAAATGATACTTCAGAAGATCACCTGCCTCTTATTCCGCTAGCACATGGAACTCCTTTCCATAGAAGACCTCCTGTCCTCAATGCTCAGCCTCAAGAGACCTCTGTCCTCACTGATCACCTCCACAACAACTCATCAACTTGTACTAAACATAGTCAATCGGTCCAGCACAAGTCTTCCTCACTCTGTCAGATCTGTCCCAAGCTCAACTCATAAAGCTTGAACAAATCAATCTCTACTGCACACAAGCCTTCTCAAAGACTTGTCAAAACTATCCTCAGGTTCTTCTCAAAGAACCACTTCAACTCTGTCCTCAAGTCCTCTGCTAGGACCTATCCAAATCAGCTCACAAGTCCTCCCTAGAACTTGTCCAAATCAGCTCACAAGTCCTCACTAGAACCTGTCCAAATTAGCTCACAAGTCCTCACTAGAACCTGTCCAAATCAGCTCACAAGTCCTCACTAGAACCTGTCCAAATCAGCTCACAAGTCCTCACTAGAACCTGTCCAAATCAGCTCACAAGTCTTCACTAGAACCTGTCCAAATCAGCTCACAAGTTCATCAAGAAAAACTTGCTTAGCATGAACCCACAAAGAGAATTGTTAGAGACCCAATGTGATTCATCAACCTCATAGAAGCATAAAGAGAATTGTTAGAGACTCAATATGTTCTATACTTAACTCCCAATCTCAATCTCAACTCAATCTCAATCTCAAAAGAATAAGATAGATGTAGTATGCTTTTCTCAAGAACATGAAACACAACCCAACAATTGCCAACCATGCAATATCTCATATAACAATGATACTCATGTTCTTTCCACAACCAATATCTTTTCTCAACCAATTAGGGCTTTAACAACAATGCTTATAGACAAGGTTTAACCAACATCATTCAACTCAACATTAACCTTGAAGCATTCAACCAATCACTACATGAAAAGGAAACTAGTAGACATCCTTTTCCCTCCAAAGATATTTGAACAAAATAACCACCAACATAAATCACCAATGCAAAGAATAACTTGCTCAAATCAATCTCAATGGAGTAAGCCCAAATCATGTATCAAGTAAAGCATTAACTTGATCAAAACAACCTCTATGGAAGCAACTCAACCATCAATCTCAAAACAGCCAACTAAGGGTTTCACCAACTCAATGCAAGTAGCAAGACTTACTAACATAAACCCTAGTGCAAAAATGCTTCCTCTTCCTCAACCAGAATTATGCATTCACCCAAAAAACTCATCAATGATTTTAATGCATAAACAATCTTCAATATCCAGAAAATGGGATTTACACCAACAAGAATACCTAGTAGACAACCTTTTCACTCCAAACTCAATTTCAGAAAATACACCATCAACAATATACATGGAAGAAGTTGCCCATACCTTTGTTTGAGGAAGAAGAGAATAGTTCTTCAATCTGTTACCAACACCACCCTCAACTTTGCCACCAAGTTAGGGTTAGATCATAAAAGTAACCACAAAAATATTTATTCCATAAAACACCTTATGACTCCAATCCTTAGAAGTCAACTACCAAAAAATATAAAGCATACAAACAATATATCCTTTTACACCTTATTTCTCCAAATTAATTAAACCATGCTCAAGGAATAATAGCTTCTAAGCAAATCTCACTCAACAATCAAGCCAAAAATCTCAACCACACACTATCAACCTTATATCTCCAAAGAAGCATTTAACCTTAAAAATAATTTTAAATAAATCTGCCCAACCACTTCTTCTTTAACAAAATGCAGATTTTATTTAAAAAACCTTACCAAAAAAATGCTTCCAAAAATCGCGGGTCAACAGTGCCTCCGAAAAAATCGGAGCGCAAAAACTCTTCTCACACTCCACGGCGGGAGTCGAACGCTTGACCTCCCTTCAAGCGCCTTCGTAGAACAGTCGTTGCCACTAGGCCAACGGTGCTAGCTTGAAGGCTAGCAAGAGTCTCCTTCTCCTTAACCCTTTGGCGGTGGATAAACGTGGCAAAAAAATGATAGCCGTAGCTTTTACTTCCCAACCTTTGCGCAATTCGAATTTCTTTCACACCATTTCTTTGGACTATAGGTTATGGCTTATATAGCCAAACTTCCATGCTATGCACGACGTCGACGGGAGGATAATTCAAACTTTTCGAATTAATATTATTTTGGCACCTTCGAAACAACTTTAGGGTTTATGAAACCCTTTTGATTATTTAAAAAATAATCAAAGGTCTTTTAGACCTTAGACCTTAGGTGGAGAACCCATTAAATTATTAAAATAATTTAATCACTAAATCAAATAAATAATTAATTAAAAAACCTTAAAAAGGTTTTATTAATTAAGTTATTTAATTAATAAGTGTCTCCAGCCTTTGCATTAAGTTGAGAGTGGTTTTGAGAAAAACCCTTAATGCATCCACCTGGTTTTAATAAAAACCCTTAAACCTGCCATGGTTTTGATAAAAACCTTTTCATCTGCCACATGGAATCTCTCCGAAATCTTCTAGAAAATATTCTTTGGAATCTTCAACCTTTGAAGCCAATAAATCCTCTTGACATTAATGCCAGTTCCTTTTGACATCAATGACAACTCATAGACAAGAAGCTAGGATCTCAAACCCAAAATTGCCAACAATCTCCCCCTTTGTCATTGATGGCAAACCATGCTTCTCAACAACACTGAAACTCAAAACTGTTGTATAGAAATCAGCTCCCCCGACTTGAGGCTCTCCCCCTTACTCATATCTCTCCCCCTTTGTCATCAATGGCAAAGGGTCACCTTTGGGGCTTGGGACTAAGAATGAGCCTCTTAGCTTAGTCCCTCCCCCACCTCCTGTTGAGGTGATTAATTTTGGGGTGGGAGTAAAACTCCCATTAGGCACTGATCTTCATCAGTGTCTATAGCTGCCTTACCATGTCTTCTCTTGTTCTCCTTGTCCATATTCCTATTCCTGTTCATGTCATTGTTGTTGTTCTTGTTATCATTCCTGTTCTTATCCATGTCTTGATTCTTGTGCCTGTTCATACCCATGTTCCTATTCCTGTACCTTGGAATTTCAGCTCTACACTGTCTAGCTATGTGACCTTCATTGTTGCACTTATAACAACTAACAATGTTATTTCTTTGAGGCATACCTGATCTTTGACTCCATCTTTTCGACCAACCCTGTTCCTGTTATTAGCCTTGCAATAAACAACCTTGTGCCCAAACTGTTTACAAGAGTAGCAATACCCTTGAAAGAAATTACCACCTCTGAATCTGTCATTTACCTTCCTCACTTGAGTCATGCAATGTGAAGCCATGTGACCAAACTTGTGACAAGCAAAACATCTGCCATTAAACTTTCCTTGATTTGACCTCTTAGGTCCTGTAAACTTTCTCCCCTTTTTTTGATTCCTGTTTTCTGATTCTGTGCATCTATCACTCAAGGACTCTTTTTCTGAAGTACTTTCCTCATCAGAACTCTCTTCCTTTCGAAATCTCTTACTAGATTCCCCAACCTGTTCCATGTGTTTCTTACCAAAACCAAGACCTATTTTATCTGTTGTCCTTCTTTGATCTTTGATGATTGACTTTACCTTTTTGGTGCTATCTTCAAACCTGTAAAGCTTCTCCTTGTACTCTTTAGTTTCCTCTTTCAAGGAAGCCACTTTCTGTTCCAACTCTCTACACTCAAGAACCTTAGACTCTAACTTATCCTTAAGTTTCTGTGTCTTAGCTATAGAGAAGTCAAGACTTTCTATAAGCTCATCTCTCTCAATACAACATTCATCCAATTTATCATTGAGTCTAGCATTCTTCTTTCTTTCCTTTTTCAAAGCACTAAGAGCACTAACAAGTTCAGCTTCAAGATCTACTTCACCATCCTCTATAACTTCCTCTATTTGTTTGCCTTTTGAAACATCAATGACTTTTTCAGATTTCTTATCACTAGAGGTGCTACCCTTTTCTAAAGCCATACAAAGATCTTCCTTACAATTTTTTGAAGCATCCTCATACATAGTATAACTAGAAATCAATCCATCATTTGTGCAATCATCCTCAAGATGTCCAAAATTTCCACATCTAAAACATTTCATAAGGACAAATCTATGTTTCTTTTCTTCTTCTTTTTCTGTTAGGAACAACATCTCATTTCCAACATCACTTGAAGAACTTTCACTATCACTACTAGAACACTTACTTGCCTTGTCTAGGTAGAAAATTTTCTTGTGTTTGTGAGAGTACCTCTTTCCTTGATTGCTTTGCTCATCTTTATTCTTCCTTTGATGCCTGTGCCTTTCAGAATCCTTGCTCTTATAATCCTGTTTATCTTCATCACTTTCATCCTTGGCAGCAATACAGTTAGTAGCATAATGACCAAACTTTCCACAATTGAAACACTTGACATATTTCATACCTTTGTGCTTTCTTGAGAACTTGCCCTTCTTGCTGTAATATGCCTCTTCATCACTAGAAGACTCATCACTATCTTGAAGCTCTTTACCCTTGGATTTCTTGGTAGCCTTGAAAGTTGCCTCCTTCTTAACATCAACCTTCACTTGAGTTCTCAACTCAAATGCTGCAAGTATACTATGAAGCTCATCCTTTTTCAACTTATCCAAATCCTTAGCTTCCTCAATAGCAGAAATATTTTCACTAAATCTATTTGGAAGAGACCTCAAAATCTTATCACAAATATCATTTTCAGCAAGCTCAAGACCTAGTTCCTTCATAGAGTTAACAATCTCATCCATACGAAGCATATAGTCACTAATATTTTCTTCATAATTCATCTTGAGTTGTTCAAACATACCTTTGAAGTGTCTCAACTTGGCCTTTCGGACATTTGCATCACCTGTATGAACCACCTTCAACTGTTTCCACATTTCACTAGTTGTCTTGTAGTGAATCACCTTGGTAAGATCTGCCTTCTGTAAACCCTTCAGGATTGCATTCATTGCCTTTGAATTGCTATGATGTAGGAGCCTCTCTTCCTTAGTAGAAGGACCATGCTCAGGAATGGTATACTCATCCTCAATCACTTCCCAAACTTCATTTCCAAGAGCCATAAGATGAACCTTCATCCTAGCACTCCAAAGCCCAAAATCTGCCCCATCAAGAATAGGTGTTGCATTACCACTTGTAGATTCCATTGTGTTCTTTACAATATTTTCCTTCAAGCTATTAAACTTTTTGAAGGAACCCGCTCTGATACCAATTGAAGAACACAAGCTTATACTGAGAGGGGGGGGTGAACAGTATAAGACCTCTTTTTACTTTCTCTATTTAACTTCAACTTCACAAAGCAATGAACCAATAGCAATATCAAAGCAATGCATAAAGCAACACACAATGAGACACCAATTTTAACATGGTTCACCCAACATGGGCTACATCCACAAAAATTTTCTCTAAAAATCTTTCTCAAAGTTCTTTGGGAATCCTTCCCAATTACAATGTTTATGAGCCTCATCCCAAAGGAGAAACCTTCCCCTACTCAAGTATTTATGAGCCTCTACCCAAAGGAGAATCCTTCCCCTCCTCATGAATTTATGAGCCTCCTACCCAAAGGAGAATCCTTCCCCTCCTCATGAATTTATGAGCCTCCTGCCCAAAGGAGAATCCTTCCCCTCAACTCTAGAAATGATACTTCAGAAGATCACCTGCCTCTTATTTCGCTAGCACGTGGAACTCCTTTCCATAGAAGACCTCCTGTCCTCAATGCTCAGCCTCAAGAGACCTCTGTCCTCACTGATCACCTCCACAACAACTCATCAACCTGTACTAAACACAGTCAGTCGGTCCAACACAAGTCTTCCTCACTCTATCAGATCTGTCCCAAGCTCAACTCATAAAGCTTGAACAAATCAATCTCTGCTGCACACAAGCCTTCTCAAAGACTTGTCAAAACTGTCCTCAGGTTCTTCTCAAAGAACCACTTCAACTCTGTCCTCAAGTCCTCTGCTAGGACCTGTCCAAATCAGCTCACAAGTCCTCCCTAGAACTTGTCCAAATCAGCTCACAAGTCCTCACTAGAACCTGTCCAAATCAGCTCACAAGTCCTCACTAGAACCTGTCCAAATCAGCTCACAAGTCCTCACTAGAACCTGTCCAAATCAGCTCACAAGTCTTCACTAGAACCTGTCCAAATCAGCTCACAA
Source organism: Wollemia nobilis (assembly GCA_028583015.1). Taxonomy (NCBI): domain Eukaryota; kingdom Viridiplantae; phylum Streptophyta; class Pinopsida; order Araucariales; family Araucariaceae; genus Wollemia; species Wollemia nobilis. The sequence goes on along the minus strand of JAQPPZ010016509.1, from coordinate 1,453,156 downwards.
GTTCATCAAGAAAAACTTGCTTAGCATGAACCCACAAAGAGAATTGTTAGAGACCCAATGTGATTCATCAACCTCATAGAAGCATAAAGAGAATTGTTAGAGACTCAATATGTTCTATACTTAACTCCCAATCTCAATCTCAACTCAATCTCAATCTCAAAAGAATAAGATAGATGTAGTATGCTTTTCTCAAGAACATGAAACACAACCCAACAATTGCCAACCATGCAATATCTCATATAACAATGATACTCATGTTCTTTCCACAACCAATATCTTTTCTCAACCAATTAGGGCTTTAACAACAATGCTTATAGACAAGGTTTAACCAACATCATTCAACTCAACATTAACCTTGAAGCATTCAACCAATCACTACATGAAAAGGAAACTAGTAGACATCCTTTTCCCTCCAAAGGTATTTGAACAAAACAGCCACCAACATAAATCACCAATGCAAAGAATAACTTGCTCAAATCAATCTCAATGGAGTAAGCCCAAATCATGTATCAAGTAAAGCATTAACTTGATCAAAACAACCTCTATGGAAGCAACTCAACCATCAATCTCAAAACAGCCAACTAAGGGTTTCACCAACTCAATGCAAGTAGCAAGACTTACTAACATAAACCCTAGTGCAAAAATGCTTCCTCTTCCTCAACCAGAATTATGCATTCACCCAAAAAACTCATCAATGATTTTAATGCATAAACAATCTTCAATATCCAGAAAATGGGATTTACACCAACAAGAATACCTAGTAGACAACCTTTTCACTCCAAACTCAATTTCAGAAAATACACCATCAACAATATACATGGAAGAAGTTGCCCATACCTTTGTTTGAGGAAGAAGAGAATAGTTCTTCAATCTGTTACCAACACCACCCTCAACTTTGCCACCAAGTTAGGGTTAGATCATAAAAGTAACCACAAAAATATTTATTCCATAAAACACCTTATGACTCCAATCCTTAGAAGTCAACTACCAAAAAATATAAAGCATACAAACAATATATCCTTTTACACCTTATTTCTCCAAATTAATTAAACCATGCTCAAGGAATAATAGCTTCTAAGCAAATCTCACTCAACAATCAAGCCAAAAATCTCAACCACACACTATCAACCTTATATCTCCAAAGAAGCATTTAACCTTAAAAATAATTTTAAATAAATCTGCCCAACCACTTCTTCTTTAACAAAATGCAGATTTTATTTAAAAAACCTTACCAAAAAAATGCTTCCAAAAATCGCGGGTCAACAATGCCTCCGAAAAAATCGGAGCACAAAAACTCTTCTCACACTCCACGGTGGGAGTCGAACGCTTGACCTCCCTTCAAGCGCCTTCATAGAACAATCGTTGCCACTAGGCCAACGATGCTAGCTTGAAGGCTAGCAAGAGTCTCCTTCTCCTTAACCCTTTGGCGGTGGATAAACGTGGCAAAAAAATGATAGCCGTAGCTTTTACTTCCCAACCTTTGCGCAATTCGAATTTCTTTCACACCTTTGCTTTGGACTATAGGTTATGGCTTATATAGCCAAACTTCCATGCTATGCACGACGTCGGTGGGAGGATAATTCAAACTTTTCGAATTAATATTATTTTGGCGCCTTCGAAACAACTTTAGGGTTTATGAAACCCTTTTGATTATTTAAAAAATAATCAAAGGTCTTTTAGACCTTAGACCTTAGGTGGAGAACCCATTAAATTATTAAAATAATTTAATCACTAAATCAAATAAATAATTAATTAAAAAACCTTAAAAAGGTTTTATTAATTAAGTTATTTAATTAATAAGTGTCTCCAGCCTTTGCATTAAGCCGAGAGTGGTTTTGAGAAAAACCCTTAATGCATCCACCTGGTTTTAATAAAAACCCTTAAACCTGCCATGGTTTTGATAAAAACCTTTTCATCTGCCACATGGAATCTCTCCGAAATCTTCTAGAAAATATTCTTTGGAATCTTCAACCTTTGAAGCCAATAAATCCTCTTGACATTAATGCCAGTTCCTTTTGACATCAATGACAACTCATAGACAAGAAGCTAGGATCTCAAACCCAAAATTGCCAACAACACTTTCTGTAAAAGGTTGAATCAACACTATGTTGTTACTTAATTTGTACCAAATTTAATCTCATAGCATTGGCTACATTTATCTTCTTTAAGTATTCCTTTCTCTCTACCCTTTTCCTATAAAATACAACGAACCAGCCTTCTCTGGAGACTGAACCAGGAAAATCTCAGTTTTAGCCTGGTCGTTCAATGTTGATGAAGTCTTGGATGTAAATTATAACCTAAGGCAGATTTCATTCCAATAGGTACTCTAGAAATGATCTAAGCAAGAATAGAAAGAAAATTGCACATAGATTTATGGTCATCATTGGGCATGCCAATTAGGATTGCACAAAAAGAAATTCATAATAACATGTACAAAATAACTCACAATTGCACCAAAACTTGACAAAATGTATACAATATACTCTATAATTGATCTATGAAAAAATAAAAGAGAAATTGTGCTTAGATTCATGGCCATACCTAGGTGTGCCATTTAATACTGCTAATCGTTCCAGGTGGGGACGAACACCAAATCTGATGGTTTTTACTTCCAATTCCTCTATGATTTGGTCCAACCTATGCCTAGGGGTGTTGTCATTAAATTTTGGGATTTGATTCACTCAAATGGGTTAGTTTTGTAAATAAACTACGTGTTTTGGAATCACTTGAAAACCTCTTTCACTAGATGGATATCTCAAGGGAAAACACACAATGGAACGAGGACAAATCTTGATAGCAGTTCATTGCTAAATATTGCAAATACTCCTCTCTTTAAATTAGGTGGAATGACTCCACTTTATGGCTCAAGTGAGCATATGGTCAAATGGGCATGCTTGGCCATGCGAGGCAGGTATCGCCATATTTCCAAACCTTGCCATGTTTTGTAGGGGGAAGAATATCCAATTTGGGCTTCCAAATTGCAACTTGGCATGGGAGTTATGCACCCTTAGACTTGTATGCTTCAATGAGTGGGGTAAATGGCAGAATCTAAGTACCATTTGTCTTACTATTATTTTTTAAGGGTCTAAGGTCATGGTCAACCCACCTAGGGATGGTTGTTGGTGGTCACCCCTGGGAGGGACAGCCATGAACTATGGTCATCCTAGGGTGGTACGACCATGCGTACATGGCCCAAAACATCCTAAAAGTGGGGTAGAACCCCCCAAAAGTGGCTAGGACCACTATTTAACATCTGAGGGTTTCCCAATGGGGTCATATGGTGTTGATTAGAATGTATCTTGGTAGTCTAATCCAATTGATGCAATTTTAGTGTCTACACATAGTTTTCATGAATACTAGGTCATCTGTAAAGAATAACTCAGAGTCTTTCATCTATTATGAGCTCCCTTTGACAGGATCTGCTATCTTAAGTATTTTGTGTCAGAAATATTAAGCATATTAAGTTATCATTGACGTCAAAGGTGTATGATCATTGATGTCAAAAGTTCATAAGGCATGAATATTCTCCAAGGATGGAAAGATTATAAGGATGGACAATATCCTTAAGTTCAAAGATAATAGCATTTATCTAAGGCAAGGTGAACCAAAGAAAATATAATATTCAGCAAAGGGTTATAATATTTAAATTTTAATTTAAATATTATAAAGAAAGAGAAAGGTTTATTTAAGTTTTCTTGGGACAAAAGTTTAAAGAGAGAAAGGTTTATTCAAGGTTTAAAGGAGAAAAATATTTAAAATGCAATGGACCAAGGTTTAAGAGACATTGGAATAAAATATTCCAAGAGGAGAAAAATATTTAAAATGCAATAGACCAATGTTTAAGAGACATTGGAATAAAATATTCCAAGAGAATAAAAATATTTAAAATGCAATAGACCAAGGTTTTAGAATCAATATTATAATATTTTTAAATATTATAATATAAAGGTTTTAAAAAGAGAAAGGCACCAAAATGCATATGGAGAAAATAAATTTGAATTTAATATCGCATCGATGTCTCCATGTGAAATCAATTTGCATATTTAAAAGGGAAAAATATTTCACTTTAGGTAAGAAGAAAAATTGATTTTGTTTGCACAAAGTGATAGAGGGTAGAAGAGGAGAAAGGAGGAGCACACACATCATTTGAGGAAGAGACAAAAATTAAAAGACAAATATAAGTAAGCGTATTAGTGATCCCAACTGGGTGGCTAGCCTAGGTGGCAGGCTAGCTTATGCTACGACATTGAGAAACAGGAGGTCAGAAGGTCAAATCACGGTGGCTCTATTTTGTTAAAGTTTTAAGCAAGGAAGAAATCATAGAAGGCAATTGAAGAAACCATTCACATACTTTGAGTTTCATGTGGGCAGCTAGCTCATATGGATACCTAGCTTTTTCTAGGGTGTTGTGCAGGTAGAGGTTGTGATTTTGACTCTCGTGCTCTTGGTTGAGGTATGAATTTTTTTGAATAAGTTTTAAATTGCAAAGGAAATCATGATCGTCGTGTTCATTGGGCTTGTTTGATTTATTTGACAAAGAAATAATTGTTGGATTCATTGATTTAATTATTAAGGGTAAAGTTTTTTTGGGCAAAGATCTATGTGCATGATTTTTTTAGAATAGGAGTAATAAGGTGTAGTGTGGATTATTTGGTATTTGTAAGGGCAAAGGTTTATGTGTATAATTATTTTAGAATAGGAGTAATAAGGTGTAGAGTGGACTATTTGATATTTGTAATTGTTGTGTGTTAAAGAGGAGAGATAAGGTGTGATATGGTTTATATTTAATTGTAATTTTGCCTTGTAGAAAAAGAAATTGTAAAGGTTTTTAAAAGCTTTATTTTGAGAAATTAAAAAGGGGGAACAAGGTATTATTTTTAGATTTGTTGTGGACATCTTTGGAAAGACTTTTTGTGGATGATTTGAAAAATAAAATTTGCTAACCAAGTTTTTCTAGTGGCAAAAGAAAGAAGATTATTCTTAGATAGGTTTTTGAGGGCACATCTTCATCAAGGCAAATTTTAGAGGTATGGTGTTTTAACTCCTCAAGGTGGATTGTTTGAAAGGAATATTTTAAGGTGGAGATATAAGGATTAATTTTATGTGTATTGATTTTATTGAAAATTTAAAATATACGTGCTAGGGTTTGAAAGCAAAATTTATGTGCATTAGTGTTGAAGGATATTGGAATTGAATGTTCAAATATTGTAAGTCAATTTTGTGAGCAAAATTATACATTGCTTTGAATGAAATTGTTAATGGATGTGCAAGGATTAAATATCATATTTGTAAATTAAATTTGTATATTGTATATGAGTGCATTGTTTACATGCAATAAATGGGAATGTTATGAGCATATTTGAGTAGGTTCATGAGCAGAGTTTGAGGTAGATTTTTGCAAGTTGTGTGAGCAGGTTTGAGGTAAATTTGTACAATTTTATTTGAGCAATTTTGAGCAAAGGATATTGGTGTCTCTTATGGATAGAGGTCAATGAACTTGAGCATAGGTTATTGGCATCTCCTTTGGGTTGGTGCCCATAAATATTGTAATAGGGAATTGGTTCCCAAGATATTGGTTGAGAAAATTTATAAAAAAAAATTCTCCGTGGATGTAGCCCACATTGGGTGAACCATTTTAAATCTGTGTCTCTCATATGTGTGATGATTTATGCATTGTTTCATTTATTGCATTGATATTATTGTTGTTATAATTTGAAAGGAAAAGTAAAAGTTTTGATATTATACTATTCACCCCTCCCTCTCAGTTTAAGCTTATGTTCTTCAATTGGTATTAGATCAGGTTCCTTCAGGGAAGCCTAAAAGCTTGAGGGAAGATATTACAAGAACACACATGGATACTAAAGTGATAGAATTTTCTCGTAGGTTTGAAATAAACAAAAGAAACCCAAAAAATAAAAAGGAAGGTTTGGTTGACATAGAGGAGGAACTTACTACTACTCTTGTAGAATTAAAAATGGTAAGAGAGAAGAATTAAAGATTGAAACATTTTCTAAAATATATCACAAACTTAAAAGTAAACGTTGAAGAGGAAAAGAAAATTGAAGAAGTAATTATTGAGAAACAAAAGGCAAAAGAGTTAGAATGTGAAAAATTAGAACATGAGGTTGTTTCTCTAAGAAAGGAAGTTGAAAAGTCTAAGAATAGGTCACAACAAAGTATAAGATTATAAAAGGAAGAATCAAGCTCAAAAGAAATAAATCCCATGACCTATGCTTATTTATTAAGGAATAAGAAGGAATAAATCATAGAATCATCATGGATAAAAGTCAATCACAAAAATGGCATACAACCATAGCATCCAAGGCAATCAAACAAGTTGCAATACTTATTTCATGGTTACTATTTTTTGTGTAACAAATATGGTCATAAAGTAGCATATTGCATGGTTCATGTAAAAATGATGTTGGTATCATCAATATAAATTTATGTGCACATAAATTTATGTGCACCACTCAACGATGTCATGTGTTACAAATGTGAAAATATTAGGCACAAAGCTAAATGGTGTAAAATAATGTTTCTTGAACTTCCTAAGTCAAGAAAGAAGGAGGAAATTCAAAAAGTTCAGAAGGAGATATCTTCAAAATTTTGGAAAAAGAAGGAACAAGAAAAAGAAAAATCTATGTTGGTACAAATAGCTCTTCATGTGCAAAATGAAGGAAATCAGTGGTACATTGATAGTGGTTGTTCAAGTCATATGATAGGTGACAAAAGTAAATTTCTTTCTCTCAAGAAAATAAATGGAGGAACAATAAAATTTGGTGATAATGCTTCTACAAAAATTATTGAAAAAGGGATTTTAAGTTTGGATAATGGAAAATCAAAGACAGGAAATGTGTTGTATGTTGAAGTATTGAAGCACAATTTACTAAGTGTTAGTAAATTTTGTCATCAAGGGCACACAGTCACATTTCACCCAAATGGATGTAATATTAGGAAATCCAAAATAGGAAATATTCTTGTAGATTTCAGTAGAACTACAAACAATCTCTATTTTTTAAGTGATATTAAAGGAGAAAAATATTTTTTATCTCAAGAGGATGAGACCTGGTTATGGTTGTAGACACTAAAATTGTGTAAATCGAATAATATTGCTAAGGTAACACTCTTATTGACATAATATGGCCCCATTTGGAAACCCTCAAGTGTTAATTAGGGTTCCCAACCACTTTTGAGAAGTTTTACCCCACTTTTGGGAGTTTTGGGCCATGTAGTCATGGTCGTCCCACCCCAAGATGGTCATAGTTCATGACCATCCCATCCAAGGATGGCCACCAAAAAACATCCCTGGGTGGAGTGGCCATGGATCATAACCCTCAAAAATTTAAAGGAGGTACAAATGGAAATCAATTTCTACCATTTATCTTGCCCAATCAATCATGACAGATTGGGAGGTTTCCATGGTCATTAGGAACTGCAAATTGGAGGCTCAAATGGGAAACCTCTTCCACCCTATGCATGGCAAAGGCATTACCAAGTGGTGACACTTACCTTGCATGTCCAAAATTACCCCTTTGCCTCCTTTGATCTCTTGGGCTATAAATTGAGGTGTTTTCACCCAATTCAAAAAAAGGAGACTTTGCAATTATTTACCACAAAGTGTTGCTAATATTTTCCCTCACCTTTTGCCCATATATTTGTCTTGGAAACCTATATAATCAAAGGCATTTTTAGGGTGTTATAAGATACATTTATTTTTTCCAAAACCCATCAATTTAGAGAGTTAATTTACCAAATTTTATGACAACACCCCTAGGAGGATTATTGACTAGATATAAAAACCACCCTATTTTATGGTCATCCACCCTAGGATGGTTAAGAGGCCCAGTTGTAACTCCCAATTCCAACCATGAATTGGCTTAAAATTTTGATTTTATTTCTTTTTATATCAATTTAATAGCATTAGATTAGCTTCATATTCAATTTTTGTTGCATTTGGAGTTTATTTGATATGCCAATTAGTATTTTTGTGATTACAATCCTAGTTGGCCCTCCCAGGGATGGCCATAGGTTCTTCTCATAATCTCACTTTGAATTCTACGTAGATATTTATAAAATCATATAATCGACATCATACTAAGTTTTCAAGTCATTTGGAGTAGTTTAGATTACTCACATAAATTTTTTATATTCAATACTACATACTTTTCATGGTTTTTATCATCATATGCATATGCTATTAACATATTTCAATCTCTTGTGTGTAGGTACAAATATTCCATGCTTGAGAAAGGAGCTAAGGATCTGAATAAACATAGCCTAGAGATAGCTCTATATTGTGAGTGTGAAAAGAACATTGAAAGTTCATCATTAAGTTCATGGAGGGATTTGATCCCTCAAGCTTTGTAACTTGAAATGTATCAAACTAAAAAGCCCTCAAGGGGATGTATTGTAACCACTAATTTGATAAATTAATAAATACAATGAGAACCCCCCATTTTACTTAAAATATTTTTCAATTTAGTCGCTTACTTTATCATATTTCTTTTGCATGCTTAATTAATAAATACATTAGATGCATTTCAATTTAATCTGCTAGGCATAGCCATTTTGCATGCTATTCAGTGGTGATCATGGTGGGACCCTTGCCTCTTATCCTTTTTTTTAATTTCTACCATTTCTTACCTTATTTTTGAGTTTTGTATATTGCAGGTTCTGCCTGTTCTTCATTGAAACGGCCCCTAAATTCCTAATTGAAATTGCCAGGGACAGCCACAACAACCATCCCACCCAGATATGGCCCCAAAAATTACAACTGTACTACCTAGGGATGGCCACAAAACTAGGGTTTTTTGTAGAAATTTCTAGAAATATCAACTTCCAGAATAGACAAGGTAAGTACCAGTCAATTTGCAGTTAGATTATTCAAAAAAATATAAATTGATGTTTTTCACATCTTTTATTAGGTGATTGATAAATAGATATCCCTTTCTTAAATTACTAAGTAGCAAACAAAATAAAAACAAGAAAAAGAACAATATTAGATATGCATTTGAGTGTTTTACCTACATGTGACCGTCCTAAGGGTTAGGTTTTCATATAGGTTAAAAATTTGTAGGTTCCTTACTTATTTATGCATCTAATTTTGAAAGTAAAATGCTCCTTACACATTTAGTGAAAGGTCATTGAGTGCTACTTTTTTCCTTTCATTTAATCATAAAAGGAACCACACACACCATATCACTTTTAAATTTTAGTGAGTTGGAATTCATACCCAACCACTAATAGAGTTCAATGATGGTGGGTTTCATCTCCGTATATTGGCTTAAATTCTACGTACCCTATTTTTGGCCAAGGCTAGCTCCAAGAACCATCTTAGCCATGGAAAATTGCATGCCCTCCTCTTCAAAGGGTGTATCACTGCCCATGATCAATATGGGTGAGGACTGGTAGGACCTATGCTCCATGATCAGGTATTGTAGCACCCCAAAATTGGCACAGTTAAACATTAATAAAAAGATAAAATTTGAATTTTAACCCCAAACCGCCCGTTAACCGCCTGTTACCCACTTTCCTTATTTTTCATGCCATTTTTAGGATTTGTTTTGACCGTTGGAAAATATCATCGTAGATTAGATGAAATCATCCCAGATCTGACGAATTCATCTGTAACAGAATGTCCAGACGATTCCGTCCCAAAATAAAATTTTTATAATTAGCTTCTGTTTCAACAACTTCTCTAACCTAGGTAGAAAGCGTGTCTGTGCAGTTAGAGTCTCCCCCATTGGAGATCTCCCAAATTGGGATGATTTCCAACCTCCTAACATCTCCCCAATCCTATATAAACTAGTATTTTCTCATTTTATCCCCCTGAACCCCCTAGCTGATGGATTTCCCTACAAATTCAATTCCTTGTGCCTTAGAACACCTTCATACTTTTGTTTGCATTGCGTATTTCAAGTTTTCTTGCAGGTATCTTACTATTTTTTAGTCAAAACAAGCTTGGATCATCGCAGGCGATTACAGACGATTTTGGATGATCCTGTCATAGTTTTACGACGATCTCGTATGATTGGAGGTGATCTCGATTGTAGTCCATATTGGGGGCAATCAGAGCTTAGAGTTTGCATTTCCTTATTTTTTTTTGCATTTCTTTATGCATTGTCTTAGTTATTGTATTTATGCATCTTGGAGTTCACCTCATTTAATATAAATGCATGATAAAACCAAAATAAATTGTTAAGTTGATGCATTCCATTTTAATTTCCATTTTGATTTATTATTTAGACAAATTCATTGTTATTTCTATCATTTCCCCTTGCTTTTGCAATTGCATTTTTGGTATTTTGTATCTGTTTCTGTGATTGCAGGTTTCTGACAAATTCGTCAGATCGACGATGATCTCGTCTGATCTCATATGACTGACTAAGATCTGAGATGATTCTATACAATTCTAGATGATTACATATGATTTGAGATGATTTGGACTGCTACAAGACTCAGAATCTTCATCAGACATTCGAAAACCAAGTATGTTCTATCATATTTAGCATATTCTCTGTGTTTAGCATTTATTCATGTTTTCTATATTCATAAAATCAGCATTGGCATATAGAATAGTTTAGATTCATCTTGGCCAAACCTAGGAATTGAATGATTAAAGCGCAAAATGAACACATCAAACCTACTATCAACCTAGGTGTGGAAACTGCCACTCAAAATTTTCCTGGTGAACCCACCATCCATCAAAAATTCACCCTTATACCCCTCCCCCGAGAGGCGGGACCTTCAAAGGGCCTCTCAGTACAAGGTATTGTCCCATCCTTCTCACATACCCCTTTCGGGCATGGATCCTATAGCCTGAAGGTAAGGATGCGAAAAATTTGGAGCGATACAGGTATGGTCTTCATATCCATACTTTGGTTGGTTCACGTGACTAGACTTTCATTGTTGTTTGTTGAGCTGCAAGTGTATATGTGAAATCCCTATAACAATTGAGAGTTATATAAACAAACATTCATAACACGTGAAAGAGATTCCTTACAAAGCAACAAATCAAAAACACACTAAATAGTTTATGAACACATAATATTTAAAAGAGCTAATCATTTGTATTCTTGTGTGTTTCTATTTTTGTGTGTTTGAATCTATAAAACTTGTAAAGGATATAATCACATAGAGATTATAAAAATTAGTTATGGTATATACCCGTAGCCAAGCCCACTTAAGGGTTGACGCTACAAGGTGTAGGTAAGGAGACATGGATCATCTCCAATTTGACCCCAAGGACATGGTTATACCTCCTTGGTGGCCACCTACTCTCCCAAGTCCTAGAGTGTTAAAGAGGGGACCTAGCCTACAAGGAACCCTTACACAAGATACCCCTACAGTTCATATTTCAATAAAGGCAACCATGCAATAAGGTGTCTACACATAGATAAATACCATGCATTTGCATGTATTCTTGGTCTACTCCATACACTTGTGTGCAGGATCAAGACTATACACCAAGGGTAGGGTTAAATGTTCATATTATGCTCTCAAATTACCCTTATCCAAAATACATATATCAAGATGAGTATGATACTCATCACATTGGGTGAGCCAATTCTTACCTACCCTTCCTCATTTATGAAGGAAGACCCAAGAAAAATCTTGATTATCCTCAGTCACATCATTCCACACAAGCACAATGTGCCTCTACGCCAACAGAATACCAAGAACATATGTTTAGGAGTGAGACTCAAGTTAATGCAACTTCCCTAAATCAAGAGAAAGCCATAATAGAACTCACAAATCCTCCTGAACAGGATAGGTATCAGGGCAATAATGCTAAGATCCATAGGCCTAATATAGTTAATAAAATAAATCAACTAGTCAAGAGGTATGTTGACCATCAAACCAAGTTTAATCAACCTCAGTTAGATAAACAATGCTTGGATCTCCTAGAGCATCGAAAATAATTAGAAATATAAAGACTTGAACAATAGATTTAATAAATATTGCGCAATGGAGTTCCTACTCCAAGCACGCATAGACAGGAGGCTCTGCAAAGGCAGCCCACTTTCTATCAAGATAGGTCTCCTAGGCCTAATAATTTTTTTTTGCATCGACCTCCTAGGCCTAATCAAAACTTACCTACTAGGCCTAATATAGATCACCTTCATCATGCATTAGTTCCTCCTTGTATGTGCATTCTAGAAACACCTTATGCAGATTATGATGATTTGGAACAAAACAAAGAATACCTAGAAGCACCATTTGGAGGTATGGTTGATGATAATCAACCAGATCAATATATGCTTAACATTCCTCGTCCCCCTCTATGGTTCCAAAATAAAAAAGAGGAGATTAAATCCTCTAATGCGTATCGACCATTGCTTGAATGCATGGAAACTATAGAGAGTAAGACAACTGGAACTAGGCTTCAAAATCCCACCTTGTGCTAGTTGTGCAGTCAACCACTACATCCATCTATACCTTCCCCTACATACCCTAAGCATTTTAAAATACCCAAATTGGACAAATTTAAATGGGAAGAAGATGCATAAGATCACATCACCGGGTTCATGAACCAGTGCTTTAGCATATAGGAGAATGGTGCATTACTCCTGAGAATATTTATGATTACCCTCTCTAGCCCAACCATTGAGTGGTTTAATCAACTTCCAAGGCATAGCATCTATACCTTTGAACAGTTTGCAGATGAATTCTTGGAATGTTTCACCTTCAATACCAAGAGAAATATGATCTTAACCGACCTTACAGGGTTAAAAAAATATGATGATGAGTCTATCACTGACCATGGAAACAAGTGGTGAATTATCCTAGCAAAGCTACCTTATCTATTTCTAGTATCTGAGTTGACTCAGATGTTTTCAAAGAGTTATCTAAAACCAATATATTTATTGTTACAACTCTAGAAATATTCGACTCTTTAGGATGCTCTAGAATAGGCTAGAACCATATAAGAGATCAAAATCCAAGAGGGGGAGATATCAAAACCTTGCAAGAAGGAGTGGACTAAAAATCCAAAGAGCAATCCGATGCCATAAAATCTTATAGATATAAATCAAGTGGTCATTAATGTCCTAGGGCCTGCACAAATGACACCTCCTCAAAAGGTAAATTATTAGGCCCAACCTCCTCCTGTGAGTTATAATAATAATACCCAAGTGAATCAAGGGTAAAATAAACAACATCACCCTAGGTGATAGTATACGCCCTTCACTAAGTCAATGGAATCCATGTTCGATCATATGTGAGCTACCAAAGTGATTACCTCACTAGAAATCAAGGCTATAGACCCGAGCATAGGCAAAAAAAATCCTATGGGATGTCGAGAAGAGCTATTTTGTAGATATGATCAAAATAATGGTCATGATTTGCCTACATGCTATGGTTTCAAAAACCTAGTGCAGGATATGATCAAGAGGAATGAGCTTCAAGTGGATGATCCTATCACCCAAAATAATCAAAAAATGGATGTTTTCAAAGACCCGTTACCCACTCATGAGGTACATGTAGCTCCTCCCAAACAAATGAATGAGTCCAAGAAAACACCCCCTCAACAAGAGTATGTTGGGATGGTCAATATTGTTACCTGGAATAGATGCTACCCAAGTTAAGTTGCACCACCTACAACTTCAAGTGATATTCCATCTACTTCATAGCCTCCACCACCTCTAGTATAAAGCCTTCCACCTAGGCCAGTGGTGACAATAAAAACTAAGCTTGCACAAAGCTTAAGAATAACATTGGCTAGATTATCCATTTATGAGCTCATTCAACAATCTCCACCTCATAAAGAAGCTCTTATGGACATTCTTAAGTCAATAGAATTGCAACCCTATGATTCTAACTCATTTATCAATTTTGTGGGGCATTTACAGTAGTTTAAGGAACCATTGATCACGTTCCATGAATACTTTAGGGCTAGAAATATCGTCGCTATGCATATCTATGCAGGAGTTCATCGATGATGATACTACACAATAAGCTTTTCTAGACCAATTATTTTTTCTTGATGAATGATGCGTGAATGCTCTTGAGCATCTATGTGTTTATCAAGAGCACCTTAATAGAGCTTACAATATGAAATTCCACCCTAGAGACTTTTAGGTTGGTGATTTAGTTCTAAAATAGAACCAACAAAATTTAAATTTGCCACCCCATTTACGGGATAAATTTTTGGTAAACTGGTTAGGTCCATACATCATTACTAGTCATATTGGACCTAGAACTTATTGCTTAGCATCTATTGAAGGAAGTGAAGAGCTTGAACCCTTGAATATTAATCATCTATAGCCTTTCCATGCTTATAGCACCATGCCCTACCTTAAACACTCCAAGGCGATCTACAACTACTTTGGTCAACCTAAAATACCTCAAAGGTATTTATAATCTCTTTGGTCACCCTAAAATGCTCCTAGGTGGTCTACGATCATCTTTATCACCCTAAAATTCTCCTAGGTGGTCTAGGACCATCTAGGTCATCCTAAAATACTCTTAGGAAATCTACAACCATCTAGGTCATCCTAAAATACTCCTAGGCGGTCTATGACCATCTAAGTCACCCTAAAACACTCCTAGGTAGTCTATGACCATCTAGGTCACCCTAAAATGCTCCAAGGTGATCTACAACCACTTTAGTTAATCTAAAACACTCCAAGGTGATCTACAACTACTTTGGTCAACCTAAAACACTCTTAGGTGGTCTACAACTGTCTAGGTCACCCTAAAATACTCCTAGGCAATCTACGATCATCTAAGTCACCTTAAAATGCTCCTAGATGGTTTATGACCATCTAGGTCACCCTAAAAATCCCCAAAGACATCTATAAGCCCTTTGGTCACCCCAAAAAGCCCCAAATGCATCTATAAGCCCTTTGGTCACCCCAAAAATCCCCAAAGGCATCTATAAGCCCTTTGGTCACCCCCAAAAACCCCAAAGGCATTTATAATTCCTTTGGTCATGCCAAAAAGCCCCAAAGTCATATATAAGCCCTTTGATCACCCCAAAATCCCCAAAGGTATCTACAAACCCTTTGGTCGCCCAAAAGCCCCAATGGCATTCACTAAGCCCATTGGTCAAACCGTATATACATTTATCAAAATCCATAAACATCATAAAAATATCAAAAATAAAAAAATATTGCATTGCATTACATTTCATATTATTGCATTATAACATCACTTGCAATTTGGCATACCCATCATTGCATTTTGTATTTTAGACTTGATCATACATGTCTAGCACCAGGTATGTACACTAAGCATTGTCAAAATTAAGGTTGTCAAAAAGTCAGTTTTACCACCTGTTTACATTATATTTATCCTTTACATATACATTCCATATTGTGTGTCTATTTCCCTTCACTTAGCCATGGTTCATAAGGCATATTTAGGGTTTTTGATCACTCAGTCGTCTCTAGTTTTCTTTTCATATTTTGTAGAAAGCTATAATGATTTTTAGAAGGTAGAATCATGCTTAGATTATACCTTGTATATGTCAAAATCCCAACACATTTTCACATTAATAAATCCAAGTATTGCACAAGGAAATATGAAACCTACAAAGTGGTCCTTGTTACCCTCAGTAAAAATTTTATCTCAGTCATCCCCCTATGCGAATGGTTCAAGAATTCTAAGAATTTACAAAAGGACAAGTTCCTCCTTACCCCAAGAAATCAAAATCCCTTACCTCACACCAAATTGGGGCAAGCAGCCAAAATGAAAAATAAATAGTGATTGTTATTACTTAGCAATATGTAAAAGAGAAAGTGGTCCTCACCATTAGCAAAAAGTAAAATAAATAGTGGTTCTCACCACTCCCAAAATCCATTGCTCACCAAAAAAAAATGGGAAACTCCCTTGAACAATTCAAAATTAAAAGAAAAGAAGGGAGTACTAAACTTGAATCCCTAGAATTCTTAGCATTTGAAAACCATAAGGTGATCCTGATTACATATTGGATGGCATCAAGCCCACTTGGCAATGGCAGTATCCTTATGCATGATGATATATCTATCACATAAGCAACCTTCTTTTGCATAGACCAATGTTTGCATGCGGATAAGCTAGCTTTTGGTAGCCTATATTTCTTAGTGGTATAATACAACTATGTACAAAGCTTAGGATAATGAGACTCATAGGGTGATCTTCAGTATAGATGGGCTACATCAATCATGTTTGGCACTGGGGTAACTTTATGCGTTATCATAGTAATAAACTCACATGCACACATAGGGATGTTGAATAACTTGGTCATCCTAGCAGATTTATACTTTTCCATAAAGTCTTGCAAGGTTTCTATACAAATTTTGATTAGGTAACTAGAGTGTTTGAGTCTTCTAAAAATCCCAAACACATCATATAACATTATATTATTCATTACATTTCATATCATGCCATCACATTTTTGTTGTTTTACATTTACACTAGCCATTACATAATGTCATGATCACATTAAAATAATGAGATAAATTTTGTACAATCTATGGTGCTAGCATCTAGTGTATCAACTAGTATTCATCATTCATCATATAGATTAACAAATCATCCATTTTATTTGGCATATACATATATACATATCATCAAGTCACATCATTTTATAAAAATGCATCCATGATAAAGCATCCATCACAAACATCATAAAGCAAATATAAGCATTGCATACATCTCATAAAGCAATAAGGAAACACATGATGATAACAAAAAACTCATATATATATGTATGAAATCAAAAGTTACATCATCATCCATAAACTACCCGTAGGCTACAATAAAGTGGGTCCTCAGACCTCATAATCCCAAAATACCAAAAATAACCATAGAGTCTCAAAAGCCATGGTCACCCAGGACCGAAACTATGACTCTCACCCCCACACTCAGTCGATGTCTAGTGAGAACTCCCATATCTACTAATCCCTGACCTATCTAACCTTCGTACAGTTCTCCTTCAACTCTGGTGTGACACACTAGTAGAAGGATGTGTTGGTATGCACCCCTATGGCACACTATCTCATCCTCCAAAACTTGGGTAAATGATTGCTCCTCATGACAATGAGCCTAGAGGTCCCCCACTAAGGCTTGGAGCTATGTTACTTCCTCTTGTAGCCTAGCCATATCACCTCTACCAATCCCCAATGTCTAGGGCTTCATGGTCCAACTTATGCCTGAAGAGTAGCTATCTCTACCACATGCATATCAATATCAGCTTGTGCACTATGCACCTATACCTCTAGGAGATCTCTCTCCTCTATGTGCTCCCATATACCTCTAATAAGATCACCCTATAGCTTAGTAATAGTATCATCTCATGCTACCAACTATTCCTACATTCCCTAATCATAAAACTAATCCTCACCAAAGTCATCTTGTGGATCCCCTATATCAAGGAGGTCTATCCACTCATCTACTACCTAATGATGTACATGTTGCTCATCTACATCTGGCTCTTCCTCATCTGAAGCCTCCTCACAAACCTCGTATAGAGTATCCCTATTAGCCTCCCCTTCCATCGTAGCTACATCACCCCCTAGTGGCCCCTCTCCCTGCCACTGGTGCATCACCCACCAAGAGTTGTACTCTACCATATTATTGACATTATATAGATCAAAAATGTCCACTCTAGGATCTAACTCCTCTCCCAATACCTCCACTGTAAGCCAACCAAGTGTCCTCTCACCCCACAATGTTTGATGAGGATTGATGTTTGATCACTCATATGACCCCTCTAGTAGTTCCTAGCTAGGTTTGCATAGTTTATTTCTTGCAAATTAATATTGTAAGTGAGTCTCCTTCTCACATGCACTTGTGGGCACTAGTTATCTTCTAGTTGTCATTTAGGAGTGTTAGTTAGGAAGTGTGAACTCAAAGTAGGAAGTGTGTACTTCAAGATAGCTAAAATGGATCTTATAGTTAGCATTATTCCTTCCTTCTTAACTTAGAAGTTACGTGCATTCTCCTTTGCACTTTTGTAGCTTATGGTTAAGCATATTGGATCAAATCCATGATTTGATGGGTTTGGTTATGTATTTTGGGCCATTAGAGCCTATATAATGAGTTTGTAAATAATATGAAGTTAGTTGGATTTTCAATCCTTTTCATTGGTATCAGAGCCTAGTTTATGTTTGCACTAGGGCTTGTGAGGTGAGAGGGTAGGAGATAGATTATTTTTTATGAGAAATTCTTTCTCATTGAGGACTCGGTTCAAGCTCAAGGGGAGCTTGAAGACCATTCGCAGAAGAAAGTTTCTTCGGCGTCAAAATCCTCGTTCCAACTTTCTCCGTATGCTCAAGGAGTATAGGAGAAGTTTACCCCGATTCCTCTCTTACAAAAATCCCTTGGCAGGTTTGGATTTCTCCTACGGTGAAATGCGAATTAGGGAGCCTTTTGTTCTTGATGTTCTGCCATTGAGGAGTCTTGAAGACTGAGGAGCATCTATACCAGGTCGTGTGTCGACTTGGGTCTAGTTGCCTTTCAAACGCTGGTCGTGTGTCGATTGGATCTTGAAAGGAGAGCTACTGAAGGGGTCTTGGTGATATGAAAGAAAATTAGCAATTTGTTAGGAAAATTTGAAGGTAATTTACCTTCAAAAATTGCTAATATTTGTAAAAGTTTAAGTTTTCAATGTTTTTAAATTAACCCTCCTAGTTAATTTAAAATTTCATTTTTTTTATTTATAAAACTTAAATTTTAATTAATATATTATTTTATTTATATATTAATTAAAATTTTAATTTTAAAAAAAAAATTTGATTAAAAAAAATTTGGCCTCGGCCCCATCTCGGAGGAGCGAGGGCCACTATTTGTAGCGTCGGTGACTCAGCGACGCCTATCGACATTGGCCATCGGACGGACGTCGATCGACAAACATTTCCTATCGGCTATCGACGGATGTCGATCGACGTTCAACATAGTCGATGGGACGTCGGTGTGTACGTCGATAGGAGATATTCATATAGGAGATGTGTCATAGGATATAGAATGGTATGATAGAAAAGGATAGGATAACTGCAAATCGACAGCGTCCTCTGGTTATTGATTGGTCGGCTGCATATGCACCAGAGGCTAACGTTAGCCTCGTTGGGTCTTGCTCACGGGGCACCAAGAAATTGTAAAAAATTTTTCATTGCCTCGAGAACGCATGCAACATGTAGTTCAGAAATTTCATGCAAGCAAGGTGGAGTGCGGTTAATGCGCATCGGCAGACCAAGGGTAAAATTATTGTAATTTTTTTAATTTTACTATTCTAAGGTTTTGCATGTAATTTTTTTATTTTATTAATTTAATTTTTAATAACTTAATTAAATTAATTAATCTTTGATTAATTAAAATTTAATTTTTAATTAAGTTATTTTTAAATTAATAAAATATAAATTTTAAACCTTAGGTTAGTTTAAATTTTTAAAATATTGAGCCTTAGGAGTATTTTTCAATTCGGGGCACAACATTGTAACAAGGAAACTCCAATTTTTACCTTGATTTTTAAGTGCTTTTGTCCTTGTTACTCCCTGGCTTATACCTAGTTTCACATGGCTTCTGACTTGGCTGCCCAAGTGGCGAGAACTTGCACATGTTGTAAATGCTTTAGCAGATAAAGCTAATGATACTACCATGGCGAGAAGTTCTTGGTAACCTTGCAATGAAGGTAAATGATATTTCTCTCCACAATGCTTCAACTTCTGCTCATGATTCTCACTTGAGAGTTCGTTGTGAAGTGCCACTTTATGATGGATCCCGAAACCCTAAAGTCTTGAATAGTTGGATTCTTGACATGAGTTCTTGGTTTTCTTACACTCAACTTTCAGATGAGGATATGGTTCCATATGCTAAGCTAAAACTTTCTGGTTTAGCTAAAGTACTTGTTGAAAGAAAAAGAGGTCATGATGAACTCACCTCATGGGATGAGCTTGTAGATTGTCTTAAGACCAATTTTTATCCTTCCAATTATTCTAAGGAATTGGTCATTAAGTGGTTTCGATTTCGACAAGGTACTAATATGATTGTGCAGGAATATATCTTTCAATTCAATAGGTACAGGATACTTTTGAATGTGGAGGAAGATATTAAAGCTTTGATTCTCAAATTTCAAAGTGGTTTGTTGGAACATTTGTACAGGGAAATTATGTTTGTTTCTATGGAAACATTGGATTCAATTTTCAACCAGGCGCAACTTGCGGAGGACAAGTTCAAAGCGCATTCGCAGGCATTCCGTGCACCTGCTACTCAAGTGGTTGCAAACTCATCAAAAGGGAATAGTTCTTTCTCACAAAAGAAGAATTTTGCTCAAAAGAAGAATGTTTCTTCTCCATCTCCTTCTTCTCCTTCTCCTTCCGCTTCTACTCCTTCTTCTTCTTCTTCTTCCAAACCTTCTTCTTCTAAAAATTTTTGTAACTATTGTAAGAAAAAAGGTCATGAAAAAGCTGATTGTTTTAAGCTTAAAAAGAAGAGTTTAGTCATCACTACTCAAGAGGAGGATGCTTCCAAAGGTCCCCTTGAGTCAGTAGGAGAAAGTAGAGTATACACGAAATTACGAGGTAAGCTCAATGAGGTTACCTTGGTAAATGTAAGTTCATCAGGGAGTGCTCGTGATGCTTTGTTCATCACTCGAGCTCATTTGCTCCATAATTTTGCAATAGATTGTATAGTGGATAATGGCTCACAGAAAAATCTAATTGCGAGGTCCATTGTCGAGCGATTGAAGTTACCTATGGAGCCTCATCCTCAACCTTATTCTTTGGGTTGGAAGGATAGTGGAAGGGGCTCAGAAATCACTCACACTTGCACATTAAAATTTGCACTTGGCCCACATTTCATAGATCAAGTCACTTGTGATGTGACTCCTATGGATTGTTGTGGGATTTTGCTTGGACAACCTTTTTAGTATGATCGGAGAGCTGTTTATGATGCTTTCAAAAGAACCTACACACTTCAAAAATATGGTAAGGTCTTTCTCATTAAAAGCACCAACACTCCTAACATCATTCTAAATTCCAAGCAAACAAAAAGGGCAATTAAAAAAGGTGGTGACGTTGCTCTAATTTTCATTCGCTCTCAAAACACTCCTACATCCACATCCATTCCAAAGCAACACTCTTCAATGGATAAAATATTGCAAAATTACTCACACATATTTCAGGAGCCAAAGTCTCTTCCTCCAATTCGCACAATTAATCACGAGATTGAAATCATTCCTGGTTCTTCACTACCTAATGCTCCCATGTATAGACAATCTATTTTGCAAAATGAAGAAATAAAAAGGCAAATAGAAGATTTGTTGTCTAAGGGTTTCATTAAGGAAAGTACTTCTGCTTGTGCCTCACCTATTTTGTTGGTTCTTAAAAAATATGGCACTTGGAGATTGTGCATTGATTTTCGTGCTTTGAACATAATTTTTGTAAAGAATAGATATCCACTACCACGCATTGATGATTTATTAGATCAGCTCCAAGGAGCTAAGTTCTTTTCAAAAATAGATCTCAAAAGTGGATATCATCAAGTGCGTATCCAAGTTGAGGATACATGGAAGACAACTTTTAAAATGAATATGGGCCTCTTTGAATGGTTGGTCATGCCCTTCGGTCTTACTAATGCTCCTACAACCTTCATGAGGTTGATGAATGATGTATTTCGTGATGTACTTGACAAATTTGTAATAATATATCTTGATGATATATTGATATTCTCAAAAACTTGGGAGGAACACCTTGGGCATATCCATCATACACTTGATCTTCTTGCGAAGAATCAATTATATGCCAATTCTTCCAAGTGTTCTTTTGGCAATACTTCAGTTTCTTACCTTGGTTATGTGATTAGTGAAAGTGGAATTCAGGTAGATCCCACAAAAGTTGATGTTTTACTTAAGTGGTCCCCTCCTTCAACTCTCACTGAGTTAAGGAGTTTCCTAGGACTTGCGAATTTTTATCGCAAGTTCATTCCTCAATATTCCACTCTTGCAGACTCCATTGCATTATCTCACTAAGTCTAAAGTTCCATTTCATTGGGAGAAAAGCCAAGAGATTGCCTTTGAGAAACTCAAAAAGAAACTTTGTACAACACTTGTGTTAACTTTACCTGACCTCTCTCAACCTTTTGAGATTGAAACAGATGCCTCTAAAGTTGCCTTAGGAGTTGTGCTCAAACAGAATGGTCATCCAGTTGCTTATCATTCAAAAAAAAAATTTGCTGCTAAGTTGAACTATTCTACATATGACAAGGAGTTGTATGCATTAGTTCAAGCTATCAAGTACTGGAGACATTATCTTTTGGGAAAATATACGGTAGTACACACTGATCATATGCCTCTCAAGTTTTTACAATCTCAAAGTAAAATTGAAGAATCAAGACATATGAAGTGGGCCTCTTACCTCCAACAATTTCACTTGGTGATCAAGTACAAAAAGGGGAAGAGTAATATTGTTGTTGATTGTTTGAGTAGGCCTCCTGCCGCTCTTGCCTTAATAGTTATGTCCACTTCACACTTGGGATTTAAGACTTGGCCTAATCAGTATTCACAGGATCCTGATTTTGGGAAAATATTTGAGCAAGTGAGTAAGCCTTCTTCTTCCAATTTGCGTCCTTTCCAAGATTTCTACATCAAAGAAGGACTTCTTTACAAATTGGACAAGGTTTGTGTTCCTTGTGAGCCTAGGGTGTCACTTCTTAAGGAAGCTCATTCTACACTTTATGGTGGTCACTTTGGGAAGCACAAAACACTTCATCACTTGCAAAGATTTTTTCTTGGCCTAAAATGCGAGAGGGATGTGTTGAGATTTCTCAAACAGTGTGCAGTTTGTTGTCGTTCAAAACCAGCTAACAGGAAGTTTGGCTTAGGCATGCCTTTGCCCATTCCTTCCCATCCTTGGGAAAGCATTTCCATGGATTTGGTTAGTGGTTTTCCCATGACAGTGTGACAACATGATTGTGTGTTCGTGGTGGTTGACAGATTCAGTAAGATGGCTAAGTTTATTCCATGTCGCAAGACAAGTTCTACACAGACTTAGCCCAATTGTTCTTTGACAACATTTGGCGTTCCTTTGGTCTACCTACCAGCATTATATCGGATCGTGATTCACGCTTTGTGGGTCACTTTTGGCATTCTTTGTGGAAAATTTTGGGAGTTTCCCTTAACTTTTCCATCGCCTATCATCCACAATCAGATGGGCAGACTGAAGTGGTAAACCGTACCCTTGTGCAAAGTTTATGAATCTATCATCACGCTTCACCAGCAAAGTGGGACTTGAGTCTCACTCATATTGAACATGCCTACAATAGGGCCCTACATTCTTCTACAGGTCACTCACCTTTTGAGGTTTGTATGGGATTTCAGCCCTTGGCACCTTATGAGTTACCTTTGTCTTTGCCTTCTCCTGTCACTTCACATCTTCAGAAGGAGCAAGACAAGGCACACTCATTTATTCAGCACTTGCACAATCTTCAATCAAAGGTGATTGAGATTTTGCAAAAGACACAACAACAATAGAAAAAGGCCATGGATCGACATCGCATTCCTCATCCATTTCAGGTTGGTGACAAAGTTTGGTTGCATCTTGACAAGCGACGTTTTATTGATAAGACTCATAGTAAAATCAAACCGATTCGCTATGGGCCTTATACTATTCTTCAATAGGTGTCCAAGAATGCTTTTCGCCTTGATCTTCCCGCACACTTGGGAATTCATGACGTCGTCAATGTAGATCTTTTGAAGTTGTACTTTGACTCTACATTGGAGACCGCACCAGCTATCAGTCATCCTATGGACGTGGTTCCTGATTCTCAGTTACCATTGGATTTCGATCAGATCTATGACACGAAGACTCGACGGACTCGCCAGGGGTCTACCACCTCATATCTTGTGGCTCGACGAGGACAGCTGTCGCATCAGGCTCGTTGGATTTCTTTTCATCAGATGTCCCATGACTTTCCTACTCTTCTAAAAGCATTGGAGGCCAATGCTTCTATTGTGGGGAGGCATGATGAGGATTGATGTTTGATCACTCATATGACCCCTCTAGTAGTTCCTAGCTAGGTTTGCATAGTTTATTTCTTGCAAATTAATATTGTAAGTGAGTCTCCTTCTCACATGCACTTGTGGGCACTAGTTATCTTCTAGTTGTCATTTAGGAGTGTTAGTTAGGAAGTGTGAACTCAAAGTAGGAAGTGTGTACTTCAAGATAGCTAAAATGGATCTTATAGTTAGCATTATTCCTTTCTTCTTAACTTAGAAGTTACGTGCATTCTCCTTTGCACTTTTGTAGCTTATGGTTAAGCATATTGGATCAAATCCATGATTTGATGGGTTTGGTTATGTATTTTGGGCCATTAGAGCCTATATAATGAGTTTGTAAATAATATGAAGTTAGTTGGATTTTCAATCCTTTTCAATGTTGGTAAACCACTATCTCACTAGGCAATCCCTGGTATAGTCCAAATTATCACAAGACTCAAGCATACAAAAAGCACTCCTACTCAGTACCATGTCACCCAACTACCCATATCTCTTGCCTCACCCAATGAAGCTATGCCTTAACATAAGACCATGTTGGAAAATCCCTGTAGGGTCTCCAAATCACCTACTCTACCCTAAGTCATGCAAAGGACTATACATAGTAATCAAAATTACCTACAAAGTGATAACTCTAACCTATATCCTAGGCTCACTACCATATAATCCCATAGCCTATGTCTCTATCTGCAAGTTGTGCTCATGTCATCCAAGGTAGTCCCTATTGTTGACCCATAGCAATATGCTACCATCCCCACACCTATAGTAGAAATTTGCATCCTAAGCCCTTATACCCATGAGAGTGGGTCTCATACAACTCATCATATAATTGTACCAACAAAGTAGTACCCTAAGCCATCATTAGAGGATGATCTAAGGTGCACTCTACAAGTGTAAAAACCAACTCCAAAAGGTTCGAGGGAAACCTTGCTCCTAATGAATCTGGTAGCAACATGTTGGAGATCAATTTCATCAGTAAGGTATTTCTAGTGGTTAGTACATCAGCCTCATACCATAGCTCCACTAATATACCTCCACTAAGTAGGTCACGTGCCACATCTTGCCAATCCCTATCAAAGTATCTTTGCATAACCATATCTCTCAGATCTCGGTGAGTGGATACAATAGGTCACCCCTCTATCATTATGTGCAATATCTGATAGATATCTTCTAGAGTCATTTTCATCTCCCATATAGGTAGGAATAATGTTTTGGTGCGAGGATCCCATAGGTATATCAAGGTAGTTAAATAATCTTGATCACCCACCATGGGATCTAACCGTGTCACTTGCTTAAGACCAATGGCATCAAGACATTGCCAGTCCTCCTCTATCAATAAGTCCCTAGTGGTCTAAAAAATAGTCAAAAATTGATGTTGACTCTTAACCACCTAGCATAGTTAAGCAAGTCAACTAAATTACACCAAAAATGCATCAAAAATGGCCAAAAATGTCAAAAAATACTCAAAAGGGCTCTTTTTTCCCTAGTTTTGTGGCCATCCCACCTAGGGATGGCCCCCAATTTGGTAGCCATCCCACCCAGGTATGACCACCAGTATCCATCCCACCTAGGGATGGACCCCAAAAATGCTTAAAAATGGGTCATTTTGACCCCCAAAATAGCCATAAAATAGCAAGAAAACAATAAAAAAATGAAATAACAATGCATCTAAACTACAAATAAAGCCTACATTCCTACATATTACCACTATTATGGTTCATTAACCAATAATTAGTGTGTTTTTGTTGGAAAAAGCATAATAAATTACAATTTCATATTCAATAAGAATAAGAGACAATGCAAACCTTACCCATATCACACTGGCTCCATTACTTGTTAAGTCCTATGGCTAGCTCATGATGATTGTGGGATTTTTTTGGTAGTGCTCCACTTCACAAAATCAACCTCCTACTCTTCACCTCTCAATTTTCCAAGTTAGAAATACAAAAATGAGCACATTTTCCCAATTTGGGCTTATAAATCAGTACAATAAGCATGACCACCCCACCCTAGGATGACCATAAACTATGTAGCCATCCCACCCAAGGACAACCACCAAAAACTTTAGAAAAATAGCTAAAAAAGATTAAAAAAAAGGCATAGAACCCACCCAAAACAAGTAAAAATATAAAGGATCAATATTAAAATCAAATTACTCATGGATGCTTTGAAAAGTCTCTATTTCACTTCCCAAGAAGGCCATTATGGCTGGACCACTCCACAGGAATGAGGTATTTAGTCTTTTGCTTCCATGAAATATCATCAAAATGATCAAAATCCTAGCAAAATTGATACATCTTATAATGGGTAAAACTTATGATTATCCCAATCAAGTCACATGGGTCAAGTGACTCATCCCTTTATCATTAGTCATGTCCTCATTGAATCATCACTTGAGGTGGTAGTCATAATAATGAATTCATAAATCAAAATCAACACTTAAACACTCAAAAGTACAATTTGTATACATTCAAAAGAATCATTGCCAAAGATAAATTTTCAAGCCCATGATGGGGCAAACAACTAGCAAATGCAACAAAACAAATTATTTGCCTCCTTGAAGCTTTGGGAATTTACTCGAAAAAATGCTTACAAGGAAATAAGGAACTAAGACCAAGTATAACCTAGAGCCCCTAAAACTATCTTTACAGTGCGACTGAAAGGTATACCATAATCAATCCTTCAATTATGTCAAAAGCAAGGATTCCAAGAATGTATGCTCTTTCCATGATGGAGGTATCTAAATTTGGTTAGGTTATTGAATACCCTCAATCATTTAATGATTTAGTCATCTATTTTTTTTCAACGCTCTATTGCACACAATGCATCACAAAAAGAGGCATCTATAGACACTAAAATAATGTAAATTGGATAAGACTACTAAGGCAACACTCTTATTGACATCATATGACCCCATTGGGCAGTCCTTAGGGGTTAATTAGGGCTCCCAACCACTTTTTGGAAGGTTTACCCCACTTTTGGTAGGTTTTGGGCCATGTAGCCATGGTCGTCCCACCCTAGGATGGTCACACTTTATGACCATCCCACCCAGGGATGACCACCAAAAACCATCCATGGGTGGAATGGCTATGGACCAGACCTCTAAAAAATTCAAAGGTATGACAAATGACAATTAATTTTTGCCATTTATCCCACCCAATAAATCTTGACATATTGGGAGGTTTTCATGGCCATTAGGAACTGTAAATTAGAGGCCCAAATGGGAAGTCTCTTCCACCCCATGCATGGCAAAGGCATTGCCAAGTGGCAGTATTGTCTTGCATGCCCAAACTTGTCCCTTTGCCTCATTTTCTCTCTTGGGCTATAAATTGAGGTGTTTTCACCCAATTCAAAAAACTAATACTTTACAATTATTGACCACAAAGTGCTACCAATATTTGCCCTCACCTTTTGCCCACATATTTATCTTGGAAACCTCTTTAATCAAAGGCATTTTTAGGGTGTTATAATATATGTTCATTTGTTCCAAAACCAATCAATTTAGAGAGTTAATTTACCAAATTTGGTGACAACACCCCTACAAGGAATATTGACCATATCCAAGTGGAATTGGTGGAAACAACCATCCTATTTTGTGGCCATCCACCCTGGGACGGTTAGCAGGCCTAGTTAGAAATACCAAGGATGGCCATGAATTAGCTCACAATTTTGATCTTATTTCTATTTATATCAATTTAATAGCATTATATTAGTCTCATATTCAATTTTTATTGCATTTGGATTTGATTTGATATCTCAATAAATGTTTTTGTGATTACAGTCCTAGTAGGCCCTCCCAGGTATGGCCATAGGTTCTACTCACAATCTCACTTTGATTTCTGCTCAGATATTTATAAAATCATATAGTAGACATCATACTAAGTTTTCAAGTCATTTAGAGTAGTTTAGATTAGTCGCATACACTTTTTATATTCAATACTGCATACTTTTCATGGTTTTTATCATCATACACATATGCTATTAACATCTTTCAATCTCTTGTGTTTAGGTACAAATATTCCATGCATGAGGGAGGAGCTAAGGATATGAATAAACATAGCCCAAATATAGCTCTATATTGTGAGTGTGAGAAGAACATTGGAAGCACACCATTAAGTTCATGGAGGGATTTGATCCCTCAAGCTTTGTAACTTGAAATGTATCAAACTGAAAATCCCTCAAGGGGATGTATTGTAACCGCCTATTTTATAAATTAATAAATACAAGGAGAAAAACTCCCCTTTTGCTTAACATATTTTTCAATTTAGTCACTTACTTTATCAACTTTATTTTGCATGCTTAATTAATAAATACATTAGATGCATTTCAATTTCATCTACTAGGCGTAGCCATTTTTCACGCTCTTCAATGGCATAAAAGGATGGGTCACTTGAACTTTTAAAACATAATGAAAATAAGAAAAAAATAGGTAATCAAATATTTTTCTAGGATAACAAAACTCCCAAATACAATTTGTGCACAATGTCAGTATGGCAAGCAAACAAGATCTAGTTTCATATCAAAAGAAATTTCTTCATCCAAGCCTTTGGAATTATTTTACACTGATTTATATGGTCCTACAAGGACAATTATCCTACAAGGTGAGAGCTGCTTCATGTTATTTATTTATTATTTCTCTAGAATGATTGGGTAACATTCTTAAAGGAAAAAATAGAAGCATTTGAAAAATTCAAGGTATTCAAAGCACTAGTAGAAAATGACGCAGGTAGAAAGATCAAATAGAGGAGAAGAATTCACTTCAAGTGAATTTGTATATTTTTTTGAACAACATGGAATTAAGATACAATACTCAGTATCAATAACTCCACAAAAAAATGGAGTAGTTGAAAGGAAAAAAATAATAGTTCATGGTATGGCCAAGGATATTATAAATGAGTCAAATATTTTTGATGGCTTTTGGAAAGAGGTAATTCATACAACTATTTATATTATCAATATATCTCAAATAAGAGTAAATCACCACAAAACCCCATGTGAGCATTGGAAAGAAATACCAGCTACTATAAAGTACTTCAAAAATTTTGGAAGCAAATGCTACATTAGAAGAGAAGAGAAAAAATTGGGTAAGTTTGATTTCAGGTGTGATGAGGGTATCTTCCTTGGATACTCCACTAATATAAAAGCCTATAAATGCTATAATAAAATATCACATACAATGGTGGAAAGTGTAAATGTAAGATCTGATGAAGAAATAGATCTAAGAGAACTAATTCAAGAGATTGTGTATAAAGAAGGATAAGACACTAATGAAGATGAAACACAAACAACACCACCTAAGACACCATCCATATATGTACAAAAGAATCATCTAAGAGATATACTTATTAGGAATCTATATGAGAGAAAAATAAGGAGGAAGATAATAGGAACAGATGAACATGCAAATATTTCTTTGCTATCTAAAGTTGAGCCCAAGGATTTCAATGAAGTAAGAGAAGATAAAATATTTGGTCAAGCAATGGAAGAAGAGCTAGACCAAATAGAAAAGAGTGAGACTTGGGAAATTGTCCCACATAGAAAAGGTAAGAATGTAATTGGCACCAAATGGGTCTACAAAAACAAGTTGAATGAAGATGGTCAGGTTGTCAAAAAAAAAGCAAGAATGATATGCAAAGGTTATATACAAGTTGAAGGAATTGATTTTGAAGAGATATTTGCTCCTGTTGCACGACTTGAGGCCATAAGAATATTTTTGGAATTTTAAAGTTTTAGAAACTTCAAAGTATATCAAATGGATGTAAAATCAGCTTTTCTTAATGGTTACCTAGAGGAAGAGGTCTACATTGAGCAACCAAATGGTTTTAGCCTGATAGATAAGCCAGACTATGTATGTAAATTAAAGAAGGCTCTTTATGGATTAAAGCAAGAACCTAGGACTTGGTACTCAAGGTTGATAAGTATATTCAAGAACAAGGTATTAGAAAGGGTATAACTGATAGAAATCTATACATCAAAAATTAAGGAAATGACTTATTGATTGTGGTAGTCTATGTGGATGATATCATTTTTAGAGGTATTAATGATAAGATGTGTCAAATTTTTACAGTGTATGCAAAATGAATTTGAAATGTCAATGCTTGGAGAGTTTTCTTTCTCTCTTGGTTTATCCCACCCAATAAATATTGATAGATTGGGATATTGTCATGGCCATTAGGAACTACAAATTGAAAGCAAAATGGGAAGTCTCTTCCACCCCATGCATGGCAAAGGCATTTCCAAGTGGTAGTACTGTCTTGCATGCCCAAACTTGCCCCTTTTCCTCCTTTTATCTATTGGGCTATAAATTGAGGTGTTTTCACCCAATTCAAAAAAATGATACTTTGCAATTATTGACCATGAAGTGCTACGAATATTTACCCTAACCTTTTGCCAACATATTTGTCTTGGAAAAAGCTTCAATCAAAGGTGTTTTTAGGGTATTATAAGATACATTCATTTGTTCCAAAACCCATCAATTTAGAGAGCTAATTTACCAAATTTTATGATAACACCCCTAGGAGGATTATTGATCAGATCCAAGTAGAATTAGTGGTAAAAACTAGCCTATTTTGTGGTCATCCTCCCTAGGACGGTTAGCAGGCCTAGTTGGAACTTCCAGGGATGACCATGAATTGGCTCATAATTTTTATTTGAAATTTGTGTAGATCAATTTAATAGAATTATATTAGCCTCATATTCAGTTTTAGTTGCATTTAGAGTTGATTTGATATGCTAATTAATGTTTTTGTGATTACAGTCCTAGTTGACCCTCCCAAGGATGGCCATAGGTTATACTCATAATATCACTTTTATATCTACTCAGATATTTACAAAATCATATAGTAGACATCATACTAAGTTTTCAAGTCTTTTGGAATAGTTTATAATAGTCGCATACACTTTTTATATTTAATATTGCATACTTTTCATGGTTTTGATCATCATATGAATATGCTATTAACATATTTCAATCTCTTGTGTGCAGGTATAGATATTACATGCATGATGGAGGAGCTAAGGAGCTGAATAAACATAGCTCAGTGTGATAAGAACATTGGAAGCGTGCCATTAAGTTCATGGAGGGATTTGATCCATCAAGCTTTGTAACTTGAAATTTATTAAACTAAAAATACCTCAAGGGTATGTATTGTAATCGTTGATTTGATAAATTGATAAATACAAGGAGAAACCCCCCCTCTTTTACTTAACATATTTTTCAATTTAGTCACTTAATTTATCATATTTCTTTTGCATGCTTAATTAATAAATACATTAGATGCATTTCAATTTCATCTACTAGGCATAGCCATTTTTCATGCTATTCAATGGCATAGAAGGATGGGTCACTTGAACTTTGAAAACATAATGAAAATAAGAAACAAATAGGGAATCAAATATTTTCCCAGAATAACAAAATCCCCAAATACAATTTGTGCACAATGTCAGTATGGCAAGCAAACAAGATCTAGTTTCATATCAAAGGAATTTTCTTCATCCAAGCCTTTGGAACTAGTTCACACTGATTTATGTGGTCCTACAAGGACAAAGAACCTACAAGGTGAGATACACTTCATGTTATTTATTTATTATTTCTCTAGAATGATTGGGTAACTTTATTAAAGGAAAAATTAGAAGCATTTGAAAAAATCAGGTATTCAAAGCACTAGTAGAAAATGAAGCAGGCAGAAAGATCAAATGTCTAAGATCAAATAGAGGAGAAGAATTCACTTCAAGTGAATTTGTAGAATTTTTTGAACAACATGGAATTAAGATACAATACTCAGTAGTAATAACTCCACAACAAAATGGATTAGTTGAAAGGAAAAAAAGAATAGTTCAGGGTATGGCAAAGGATATGTTAAGTAAGTCAAATATTTCTAATGGTTTTTGGAAAGAGGTAATTCATACAACTATTTATATTATCAATATCTCAAATAAGAGTAAATCACCACAAATCCCCATGTGAGCATTGGAAAGAAATACCGGCTACTATAAAGTACTTCAAAAATTTTGGAAGCAAATGCTACATTAGAAGAGAAGAGAAAAAATTGGGTAAGTTTGATTTCAGGTGTGATGAGGGTATCTTCCTTGGATACTCCACTAATATAAAAGCCTATAAATGCTATAATAAAAGATCGCATACAATGGTGGAAAGTGTAAATGTAGGAGCTGATGAAGAAATAGATCTAAGAGAACTAATTCAAGAGATTGTGTATAAATAAGGAGAAGACACTAATGAAGATGAGACACAAAGGGCACCACCTAAGACACCATCCATATATGTACAAAAGAATCATCTAAGAGATATACTTATTGGGAATCTAGGAGAGAAAAACAAGGAGGAAGATGAAAGGAACATATGAACATGCAAATCTTTCTTTACTATCTAAATTTGAGCCCAAGTATTTCAACGAAGTAAGAGAAGATAAAATATTGGGTCAAGCAATGGAAGAAGAGCTATACCAAATATAAAAGAGTGAGACTTGGGAACTTGTACCACATCCAAAAGGTAAGAATGTAATTGGCACAAAATGGGTCTACAAAAACAAGTTGAATGAATATGGTCAGGTTTTCAAAAAAAAAGCAATACTGGTATGCAAATGTTATGTACAAGTTGAAGGAATTGATTTTGAAGAGACATTTTCTCCTGTTGCACGTCTTGAGGCCATAAGAATGTTTTTGTAATTTTAAAGTTCTAGAAACTTCAAAGTATATCAAATGGATGTAAAATCAGCTTTTCTTAATGGTTACCTAGAGGAAGAGGTCTACATTGAGCAACCAAATGGTTTTAGCCTGACAAATAAGCCAAACTATGTATGTAAATTAAATAATGCTCTCTATGGATTAAAGAAAGCACCTAGGATTTGGTACTCAAGGTTGGATAAGTATCTTCAAGAACAAGGTTTTAGAAAGGGTATAGCTGATATAAATCTATACATAAAAAATGAATGAAATGACTTATTGATTGTGGTAGTCTATATGGATGATATCATTTTTAGAGGCAATAATGATAAGATGTGTCAAAAGTTTTACAAAGTGTATGTAAAATGAATTTGAAATGTCAATGCTTGGAGAGTTGTCTTTCTTTCTTGGTTTAACCCACCCAATCAATCTTGATAGATTGGGAGGTTGTCATGGCCATTAGGAACTGCAAATTAGAGGCCCAAATGGGAAGTCTCTTCCACCCCATGCATGGCAAAGGCATTGTCAAGTGGGGGTACTGTCTTGCATGCCCAAACTTGCCCCTTTGCCTCCTTTTCTCTCTTGGGCTATAAATTGAGGTGTTTTCATCCAATTCAAAAAAATTATACTTTGCAATTATTGACCACGAAGTGCTGCTAATATTTACCCTCACCTTTTGCCCACATATTTTTCTTGGAAATATCTTCAATCAAAGGTGTTTTTAGGGTATAATAAGATACGTTCATTTATTTCAAAACCCATCAATTCAGAGAGCTAATTTACCAAATTTAATGATAACATCCCTAGGAGGATTATTGATCAGATCCAAGTAGAATTAGTGGTAAAAACCACCCTATTTTATGGTCATCCTCCCTAGGACGATTAGCAAGCCAAGTTGGAACTCCCAGGGACGACCATGAATTGGCTCATAGTTTTGATTTGATGTTTGTGTAGATCAATTTAATAGAATTATATTAGCCTCATATTCAATTTTAGTTGCATTTAGAGTTGATTTGATATTCCAATTAAAGTTTTTGTGACTACAGTCCTAGTTGGCCCTCCCAGGGATGGCCATAGGTTCTGCTAATAATATCACCTTGATATCTACTCATATCTTTATAAAATCATATAGTAGAAATCATACTAAGTTTTCAAGTCATTTGGAATAGTTTAGATTAGTTGCATACACTTTTTATATTTAATATTTCATGGTTTTTATCGTCATATGCATATGCTATTAAAATATTTCAATCTCTTGTGTGTAGGTATAGATATTACATGCAAGATGGAGGAGCTAAGGATCTGAATAAACATAGACCAGTGCGAGAAGAACATTGGAAGTGCACCATTAAGTTCATGGATAGATTCGATCCCTCAAGCTTTGTAACTTAAATTGTATCAAACTAAAAATCCCTCAAGGGGATGTATTGTAATCGTTGATTTGATAAATTAATAAATACAAGGATAACCCCCCCATTTTACTTAACATATTTTTCATTTTAGTAGCTTACTTTATCCTCTTTATTTTGCATGCTTAATTAATAAATGCATTAGATGCATTTCAATTTAATCTACTAGGCATAGCCATTTTTCACGCTCTTCAATGGTATAGAAGGATGGGTCACTTGAACTTTTAAAACATAATGAAAATAAGCAATAAATAGACAATCAAATATTTTCCTAGGATAACAAAACCCTCGAATACAATTTGTGCACAATGTTAGTATGGCAAGAAAACAAGATCTAGTTTCAAATCAAAAGAATTTTCTTCATCCAAGCCTTTGGAACTAGTTCACACTGATTTATGTGGTCCTACAAGGACAAATAGCCTACAAGGTGAGAGCTACTTCATGTTATTTATTGATGATTTCTCTAGAATGACTTGGGTAACATTATTAAAGAAAAAATCAGAAGCATTTGAAAAATTCAAGGTATTCAAAGCACTAGTAGAAAATAAAGCAGGCAGAAAGATCAAATTTCTAAGATCATATAGAGGAGGAGAATTCACTTCAGGTGAATTTGTAGAATTCTATGAACAACATGGAATTAAGAGATAATACTCAGTAGCAAGAACTCCATAACAAAATGGAGTAGTTGAAAGGAAAAATAGAATATTTTAGGGTATAGCCAAGGATATGTTAAATGGGTCAAATATTTCTGATGGTTTTTGGAAATAGGTAATTTATACAACTGTTTATATTATCAATAGAGCTTAAATAAGAGTAAATAACTACAAAACCCCATGTGAGCATTGGAAATAAAGACCAACTACTATAAAGTACTTCAAAAAATTTGGAAGCAAATGCTACATTAGAAGAGAAGAGAAAAATTTGTGTAACTTTGATTCCAAGTGTGATGAGGGTATCTTCCTTGGATACTCCACTAAGCGAAAAGCCTATAAATGCTATAATAAAATATCACATACAATGGTGGAAAGTGTAAATGTAAGATTTGATGAAAAAATAGATCTAAGAGAACTAATTCAAGAGATTGTGCATAAATAAGGAGAAGACACTAATGAAGATGATACACAAAGGGCACCACCTAAGACACCATCCATATATGTATAAAAGAATCATCTAAGAGATCTAATTATTGGAAATCTAGATGAGAGACAAACAAGGAGGAAGATAATAGGAATAGATGAACATGCAAATATTTCTTTACTATCTAAAGTTGAGCCCAAGGATTTCAATGAAGTAAGAGAAGATAAAATATTGGGTCAAGGCAATGGAAGAAGAGCTAGACCAAATATAAAAGAGTGAGACTTGGGAACTTGTCCCACATCCAAAAGGTAAGAATGTAATTTGCACCAAATGGGTCTATAGAAACAAGTTCAATGAAGATGGTCAAGTTGTCAAAAAAAAAGCAAGACTGGTATGCAAAGGTTATGTATAAGTTGAAAGAATTGATTTTGAAGAGACATTTGCTCCTGTTGAACATCTTGAGGCCATAAGAATGTTTTTGGAATATTAAAGTTTTAGAAACTTCAAATTATATCAAATGGATGTAAAATCATCTTTTCTTAATGGTTACCTAGAGGAAGAGGTCTACATTGAGCAACCAAATGGTTTCAGCTTGACAGATAATCCAGACTATGTATGTAAATTAAAGAAGGCTCCCTATGGATTAAAGTAAGCACCTAGGACTTGGTACTCAAGGTTGGATAAGTATGTTCAAGAACAGGATTTTATAAAGGGTATAGATGATAGCAATATATACATAAAAAATGAAGGAAATGACCTATTGATTATGGTAGTCTATGTGGTTGATATCATTTTTAGAGGGAAGTAATGATAAGATGTGTCAAAGTTTTACAAAGTGTATGCAAAATGAATTTGAAATGTCAATGCTTGGAGAGTTGTCTTTCTTTCTTGGTTTATCCCACCCAATCAATCTTGATAGATTGGGATGTTGTCATGGCCATTAGGAACTACAAATTGGAGGTCCAAATGGGAAGTCTCTTCCACCCCATGCATGGCAAAGGCATTGCCAAGTGACAGTACTATCTTGCATGCCCAAACTTGCCCCTTTATCTCCTTTTATCTATTGGGCTATAAATTGAGGTGTTTTCACCCAATTCAAAAAATCATACTTTGCAATTATTGACCACGAAGTGCTGCCAATATTTACCCTCACCTTTTGCCCACATATTTGTCTTGGAAACCTCTTCAATAAAAGGTGTTTTTGGGGTATTATAAGATATGTTCATTTGTTCCAAAACCCATCAATTCAGAGAGCTAATTTACCAAATTTTATGACAACACCCCTAGGAGGATTATTGATCATATCCAAGTAGAATTGGTGGTAAAAAACACCCTATTTTGTGGTCGTCCCCCCTGGGACGGTTAGCAGGCCCAGTTGGAACTCCCAGGGATGACCATGAATTGGCTCATAAGTTTGATTTGATGTTTGTGTATATCAATTTAATAGAATTAGAATACACTCATATTCATTTTTAGTTGCATTTAGAGTTGATTTGATATGCCAATTAATGCTTTTGTGATTACAGTCCTAGTTGGCCCTCCTAGGGATGGCCATAAGTTCTTCTCATAATATCACTTTGATTTCTACTCAGATATTTACAAAATCATATAGTAGACATCATACTAAGTTTTCAAGTCATTTGGAATAGTTTAGATTAGTCGCATACACTTTTTATATTTAATATTGCATACTTTTCATGGTTTTTATCATCATACGCATATGCTATTAACATATTTCAATATCTTGTGTGTAGGTATAGATATTACATGCATGAGGGAGGAGCTAAGGGCTGAATAAACATAGCCCAGTGTGAGAAGAACATTGGAAGTGAACCATTAAGTTCATGGAGGTATTTGATCCCTCAAGCTTTGTAACTTGAAATGTATCAAACTGAAAATCCCTCAAGGGAATGTATTGTAACTGCTGATTTGATAAATTAATAAATACAAGGAGAACCCCCCCATTTTAATTAACATATTTTTCATTTTAGTAGCTTGCTTTATCGTCTTTATTTTGCAAGCTTAATTAATAAATACATTAGATGCATTTCAATTTAATTTGCTAGGCATAGCCATTTTTCATGCTCTTCAATGGTATATAAGGATGGGTCACTTGAACTTTGAGAACATAATGAAAATAAGCAATAAACAGGCAATCAAATATTTTCCCAGGATAACAAAACCCCCAAATACAATTTGTGCACAATGTTAGTATGGCAAGAAAACAGGATCCAGTTTCAAATCAAAAGAATTTTCTTCATCCAAGCCTTTGGAATTAGTTCACACTAATTTATATGGTCCTACAAGGACAAAGAGCCTACAAGGTGAGATCTACTTCATGTTATTTATTGATGATTTCTCTAATATGACTTGGGTAACATTCTTAAAGGAAAAATCAGAAGCATTTGAAAAATTCAAGGTATTCAAAGCACTAGTAGAAAATAAAGCAGGAAGAAAGATCAAATTTCTAAGAGCATATAGAGGAGGAGAATTCACTTCAGGTGAATTTGTAGAATTCTATTAACAACATGGAATTAAGAGATAATACTCAGTAGCAAGAACTCCATAACAAAATGGAGTAGTTGAAAGGAAAAATAGAATAGTTTAGGGTATAGCCAAGGATACGTTAAATGGGTCAAATATTTTTGATGGTTTTTGGAAATAAGTAATTCATACAACTTTTTATATTATCAATAGACCTTAAATAAGAGTAAATCACCATAAAAACTTATATGAGCATTGGAAAGGAAGACCAAATACTATAAAGTACTTCAAAATTTTGGAAGCAAATGCTACATTAGAAGAGAAGAGAAAAATTTGGCTAAGTTTGATTCCAGGTGTGATGAGGGTATCTTCCTTGGATACTCCACTAAGAGAAAAACCTATAAATTCTATAATAAAAGATCACATAAAATGGTGGAAAGTGTAAATGTAATAGTTGATGAAGAAATAGATCTAAGAGAACCATTTCAAGATATTGTGTATCAAGAAGGAGAAATTTGTAGAGAAGAAGGAGAAGACACTAATGAATATGAGACACAAAGGGTACCACCTAAGAAACCATCTAGATATGTACAAAAGAATCATCTAAGATATCTAATTATTAGGAATCCAGATGAGAGAAAAACAAGGAGGAAGATAATAGGAACAAATGAACATGTAAATCTTTATTTACTATCTAAATTTGAGCTCAAGGATTTCAATGAAGCAAGAGAAGATAAATATTGGGTCAATGCAATTGACAAAGAGATAGACCAAATAGAAAAGAGTGAGACTTGGGAACTTGTCCCACGTCCAAAAGGTAAGAATGTAATTGGCACCAAATGGGTCTACAGAAACAAGTTGGATGAATATGGTCAGGTTGTAAAAAACAAAGCAAGACTGGTATGCAAAGGTTATGCACAAGTTGAAGGAATTGATTTTGAAGAGATATTTGCTCTTGTTTCACATCTTGAGGCCATAAGAATTTTTTTGGTATTTTCAAGTTTTAGAAACTTCAAAGTATATCAAATGGATGTAAAATCAGCTTTTCCTAATGGTTACCTAGAAGAAGAGGTCTACATTGAGCAACCATATGGTTTCAGCCTGACGATAAGCCATACTATGTATGTAATTAAAGAAGGCTATCTATGGATTAAAGCAATCACCTAGCACTTGGTACTAAATTTTGGATAAGTATCTTCAAGAATAGGGTTTTAGAAAGGGCATAGTTGATAGCAATATATACATCAAAAATGAATAAAATGACTTAATTATTGTGGTAGTCTATGTGGATGATATCATTTTTAGAGGTAGTAATGATAAGATGTGTCAAAAAATTTCAAAGTGTATGCAAAATGAATTTGAGATGTCAATGCTTGGAGAGTTGTATTTATTTCTTGATTTACAAATTTCACAATTAGATAAAGGTATATTTCTCTATCAAACCAAGTATATAAAATAAATATTGAAAAAAATCAAACTAGAGGATTGCAAACTTGTGAGTACCCCTATGGTTATAGGATGTAAGTTGAGTAAAGATGATGAGTCTCCTAAGGCAAACTAGATATTGTATAGATCCATGATTTGAAGTTTACTATATGTCACAGCTACAAGGCTAGATATAATGCAGGTAGTAGGATTAGTGGCAATATTTTAAACAACACCAAAGAACACACATGTACAAGCAGTAAATTGAATCCTTAGGTATTTAAAATAAACTATGAAATTTATTTTATGGTATCCCAAGGGTAATAATTTCACTCTCACAGCATATATAGATGTGGATTGGACATGCAAAGTTAATTATAGAAAAAGCACAAGTGGAGGAGCATTCTTTCTTGGATATTGTTTAGTATCTTGGCTAAGTAAGAAACAAACATCAATATTCCTATCCATGGTAGAGGTAGAATACATTGTGGTAGTTGCTTATTGTACATAGGTTTTATGGATGAAGTAAACTTTAAGAGATTTCAAAATAGAGCATGATCATCCCATCTCCATACTTTGTGATAATACAAGTGCCATAATATTTTAAAGAATCCAATGATGCATTCAAGGACCAAGCACATTCCCATAAAATACCATTTTTTGATGGAGTAGGTAACAAATAAACAAGTTAAATTGGAATATATAGATACAAAAGAATAGGTTACTAACATATTTACCAAGCTACTTCCAAAGGAAACTTTTGATCATCTCAGAGAAAATTTAGGATTAGTTTGACCCCCATACCAAAATTGATCACCTCAAGGAAAGGATGTGGTGAGGGGGCTATGCTAAATGTATTATTTTTAGCCCCAAGGAGCCCTTTGTCATTGATGTCAAAGGGGGAGAGAATTCAGTGAGGGGGAGTAGCTTGTCAGGGGGAGTAGTTTTTGGAATCCAGTTGCAAGTAAAAGAAGATTTTTTGGTAAGGGTTGCCATCAATGACAAAGGGGAAGATTGTTGGAAATATTAAGCATATTGAGTTGTCATTGATGTCAAAGGTGTATATTTATTGATGTCAAAATTTTATAAGGCAAGAAAATTCTTCAAGGATGGAAATATTATAAGGATGGACAATATCCTTAAGGTCAAAGAGAATAGCATTTATCCAAGGCAAGCATGAAGTAAAGCAAAGACAATATTCAACAAAGGGTTATAATATTTAAATTTAAATTTAAATATTATAAATAAAGAGAAAGGTTTATTTAAGTTTGCTTGGGACAAAAGTTTAAAGAGAGAAATATTTATTCAAGTTTTAAAGGAGAAAAATATTTAAAATGCAATGGACCAAGGTTTAAGAGACATTGGAATAAAATATTCCAAGAGGAGAAAAAGATTTAAAATGCAATAGACCAAGGTTTTAGAATCAATATTATAATATTTTTAAATATTATAATATAAAGGTTTTAAAAAGAGAAAGGCACCAAAATGCATATGGAGAAAATAAATTTGAATTTAATATCATGTTGACGTCTCCATGTGAAATCAATTTGCATATTTAAAAGGAAAAAATATTTCACTTTAGGTAAGAAAGAAAGATTGATTTCTTTCACAAAAAGTAGTAGAGGGCATAAGAGAAGAAAAGAGGAGCACGTACGTCATTTGAGGAAGAGATAAAAATCAAAAGATAAATATAAGTGAGCGCATTAGTAATCCAACTAGGTGGCTAGCCTAGGTGGCAGGATAGCCTACACTAAGGCATTGGCAAAAAGGAGGTTAGGAGGTCAAATTGTGGTGGCTCTATTTTGTTAAAGTTGTAAGCAAGGAAGAAATCGTAGAAGGTAATTGAAGAACCCATTCACATGCTTTGAGTTTCGTGTGGGTAGCTAGCTCATGTGGTTGCCTAGCTATTTCTAGGGCACTGTGTAGGCAGAGGTT
The DNA here is from genome assembly GCA_028583015.1 of Wollemia nobilis. NCBI lineage: Eukaryota > Viridiplantae > Streptophyta > Pinopsida > Araucariales > Araucariaceae > Wollemia > Wollemia nobilis. The sequence goes on along the minus strand of JAQPPZ010016509.1, from coordinate 1,412,170 downwards.
GTGAGTTTGACTCCCGTGTGCTTGGTTGAGGTATGAAAGTTTTTGAATAAGTTTTAAATTGCAAAGGAAATCATGATCATCGTGTTCGCTGGGCTTGTTTTATTTATTTGACAAAGAAATAATTGTTGGATTTGTTGATTTAATTATTAAGGGTAAAGTTTTTGTGGGCAAAGGTTTATGTGTATGATTATTTTAGAATAGGAGTAATAAGGTGTAGTGTGTATTATTTGGTATTTATAAGGGTAAAGGTTTATGTGTATAATTATTTCAGAATAGAAGTAATAAGGTGTAGAGTGGACTATTTGATATTTGTAATTGCTATGTGTTAAAGAGGAGAGATAAGGTGTGATATGGTTTATATTTAATTGTAATTTTACCTTGTAGAAAAAAAAATTGTAAAGGTTTTTAAAAGCTTTATTTTGAGAAATTAAAAAGGGGGAACAAGGTATTATTTTCATATTTGTTGTGGACATCTTTGGAAAATAATTTTTGTGGATGATTTGAAAAAGAAAATTTGCTAACCAAGTTTTTCTAGTGGTAAAAGAAAGAATATTATTCTTAGACAGGTTTTTGAGGGCACATCTTCATCAAGGCAAATTTTAGAGGTATGGTGTTTTAACTCCTTCTCAAGGTGGATTGTTTGAAAGGAATATTTTAAGGTGGAGATATAAGGATTAATTTTATGTGCATTGCTTTGATTGAAAATTAAAAATATATATGCTAGGGTTTGAAATTAAAATTGATGTGCATTAGTGTTGAATGAAATTGGAATTGAATGTGCAAATATTGTAAGTCAATTTTATGAGCAAACTTATACATTGCTTTAAAATTGTGAATGAATGTGCAAGGGTTAAATATTAGATTTGTGAAGTAAATTTACATATTGTATATGAGTGGTTCTGGGTATATTTGAGCATTGTTTGCATGTAAGAAATGGGAATGTTATGAGCTTATTTGAGTAGGTTCATGAGCAGTTTTGAGAAGGTTCATGAGCAGAGTATTGAGTATATTTGAGCAGAGTTTGAGGAAGATTTGTGTACGTTGTATGAGCAGGTTTAAGGTATATTTGTGTAAGTTTTGTGAGAAATTTTTAGTAGAGGGAATTGGTGTCTCCTATGGATAGAGGTCCATGAAATTTACCATAGGGTATTGGTGTCTCCTTTGGGTTGGTTCCCATATACATTGTAATAGGGAATTGGTTCCCAAGAGATTGGTTGAGAAAATTTACAAGAAATATTTTCTCTATGGGCGTAGCCCACATTGGGTGAAACACATTAAATTTGTCTCTCATGTGTGTGATGATTTGTGCATTGTTTAATTTACTACATTGATATTATTGGTGTTATCATTTGAAAGAAAAAGTAAAAGTTTTGATCTTATACAGTTCACCCCCCCTCTTAGTATAAGCTTGTTTTATTTAATTTAAACCCAAATTTCTAGTCAGATGAAACTCCTCCAAAAATTCAATGTGAGGTACCTCCAAGACCACCTCCAGCAAGAGCAGTGACCAAAAATATGGCTCACAATGCAAAAAATAATACCAATGTGGCCCCAAATTTGTCCCTATAGAAGTATCCTAGTTGGAATACATATGGCCCCTTGAAGCTTGCTCATATGAATGATATTCCCCAAGATGTATCCAAAGCCATCCCTATATATTTTGGATCAGGTAAAACTGCTTATGAGCATTGCCAATATATTCTAAATCTATCAGCAATTCATAACATAAATAATGAAGATGTCATTGTTAGAATCTTGGCCTTCTCCTTTAGGAAAATTTTACAGTGGTTTAGGACTTTGGAGGATAGTAGCATTACTTCATGGGTTGAGCTAGAAGAAACTTTTGTAGAGGAATTCAATGAGTCTGCTAATTCCTTCTCCCTTCTAAATCAATTTACATCCATGCAAAAACTCAACAAGAATTAGTTTTAGATTTTAATCTGAGATTTAGTAGAACCTGAATGAGAATTCCACCTAAAGCTAGGCCAACTACAACCCTTGCTTTTATGTACTATATCAGAGCCTTTGGATCAAAATTGGGCTTAAAAACTCAAAAGGTAGGGATATATACTTTTTACCAGGTTTATATTGTAGCCATCCAAGCTTAGAATATTCTTATCAATGTAGGGAGGTTACCCCAAAGACTATGATGTCTTACTGCTCTAAAATTCCTAATACCCAAGGTCAGTAAAACATGTCTTCTTACATGGACCCCCATCCTTTTTCATCACCAACCCCAAATATGACTCCAATTACCCTCCCCAAACTATCTTCTACTCTATTTTCTTTCCCTCCTCTTCCATATCAAGCACCTCAAGAATATTTTGTGCTTCTTAATATTCAAAACACTTTGAAAAGTCTCAATAAAAATATGAATTCAATTGAGAAGAGAGATAGAGAGATCACAACAAAGAATATTTCTCTATGTTAATAGATATCAGAAGCCTAGTACTAGCAATAGTGTTGGAATCAGAGTTAATACCATTCAAGAAGATCCAAAATATTCCTCTAAAACTAACCTTGTGAATGTATGGTGCCTTGTGTGTAATGATCCCCATGACTCAGAGTCATGTGTAATGTATCAACATCATGTACAACAAGCCATGGAAAAGGTAGAGATAAATAAAAAAGGTAGAGTCAATATGTTATAACAACCAGACTATATCATGGTTGGGCAAGATACTAATGAAGAAGGACCTATTGTTATCATGACAATATCTACAAAGAAGACATTGTAGGTTAATCCATAGAAAATGGGGCAATTTAAAGTCCCTTCTCATAAGAATAAATATCGTCCTCTCCAAAATAATGACCAATTTTCTATCCCTCAAGCCAGTGAAAAGAGGGACATGGTTCATAAAGGCCAAGAAAATGAGGTTAGTTTCCCTAGGCAATTTGACAAAGAAAATGATAAAGAGAGGATGAGATCCAAATGTGAAGCACAAGAAAACCTTTGATTCCCATATATAACTAAGAGGCAAAGGATTGAAGCCAGAAAACAATACAGGAGGAAGTATGGTGAGCTAGAGAGAAAGTCTAAGAATATTACTTTAGTGAGATTAGAATATAACATTGTAGAAGAGATGAAAATAATTCCCTCTAAGGCTAGCCTCTATGATACCCTCTTTATACCTGGTCAAATAGATCTATTGAAATCTTCTTTGAGTAAGAATCCTCAATAAAAGTAGGCCACTACCATACTCACTATATCTTTTGGAAAAGATAAGATGTCTCCTACTACTTTAAATAATAAACCCCTCCTATTCTACATTTCTTTGCGGATGGAGGGTTGGATAGTTTACAACTGTATGATTGATTCAGGGGCCTCCACCACGGTTATGCCCAAGGAAGTCTGCAAGGAGATGGGTATGAAGTATACTAGATCATATCCTAGAGTTTTATAGTTGGATGGGACACCAGTGAAGATAGTTGGGGTAGTAAAATATGTACTAATGAGATTGCATAGATCCCCCAAAGTGACCATTGTGCAAGATATTGTAGTAGTATACCTAGAGCCCTATTTTGGTATATGCCTTTCTAGAGAATGCACTACCAAATTGGAAGGATGTATGTAGTTATATTACTCTAGTATGGTGATTCCATTCAAAGGAAAGAGAATAAGGATCACACCCAAGAATTTTGTGTCTTATCACATTGAAAAAATTGAATAAGACATGTGTAACCTCACACCTCTAGATGATTTTGAAACAGTGGAAAGTTTTGAAGAACTAGAGGTTGAGGATGAGTTGCCATTCAAAGAAGATTATAGCCAGTTTGGAATAGTAATTGGCACATACAACATCTCCTTAGAAGCTAAGAAAAATATCCTTGCTATATCCAATCAGTATCTAAGGCAAATAGAAACTTGGACCATGCACTTTAATGGTGCAAGATGTAGAAATGGGGTTGGTGTTGTTGTAGTTTTACAGTCTCCATATAGGCTAACATGTTCCTACACCAATAATATTGCAGAGTATGAAGCTTTATGCTTAGGGTTTATGCAAGATAAGATCATGGGTATCAATATATTGAATATATACAGTGAATCTGAGCTAATAGTAAATTAGGTAAGAGAGAGATGCAACAGTAAGCACCACTACCTAAAAGTATACAAAAATAGGATGTGAGATTTGATGGAATCCTCTGATACCCTCAAAATTCATTTTTTTCTAGAAGGTGGAACATGTTGGTTGAATATTTTGCAGTTAGAGGATCTAATTTTAATCCTTCTATAGATATAGGAGTTGTTAAAGATAAAATGATGAAAATGGTTTTCAGACCTGCAATCCTAGATAGATAGATCTTTTGGCAAGACTTTGAGAGTGATGAATAGATCATCGAATTCCTTGTAAGAGATGCTTGTTTATCCATTGTTCAATAGGAAGTGCCATATGATATTGACCAAAAAGAGGTTATCCATCTAAAAACAATAATATCCCAAGAGGGTTGGTCACACTTAAAAGCCTCTTCGATAATGAAGACAAGAAGAAAATCCAAACTATGGAGATCAATAAAAAATCTATAAGGAGATCAAAATTAAGAAGGAAAAGAAGCTCAAAGTTGGTATCCATTATTCTCTAGAAGAGGTAGAGGATATTAAAGCCCTGTGCCTAAAATACCAAGACATTGTGTCATGGTCATATGAATATCTCAAGGTATATGACAAAAGGGTGATCCAACATATAATTGAGCTAGAATCATATGCAAAGCCTTTTAGGTAGAAGCAAATGCCTATGAATCAGAGGATTGAGTCCATAATGAGAGAAGAGATACTTAAATTTATTAAGGCTAAAATTATATATCCAATTAAGTACTCCACATGGGTAGCTAACTTGGCTCCTGTGAGAAAGAAGAATGGAGACATCCACTTATGTGTAGATTTTAGGAATATCAACCAGGAATTATTGAAGGACCAGTATCCTCTCCCTCAGACTGACCAAATTTTATAGATTTTTGTAGTAGTAGAGAGGTTCTCATTGTTATATGGATTCTCTAGTTATAACCATATTTAGGTAAAATATGAGGATCATTTCAAGAAAAAATTTACTACCAAGTGGGGTACTTTTGCATATCAAAGGATGCCCTTTGGCCTATCCAATGCAGGGGCTACATTTTAGAGAGCTATGGATTATACCTTTGGAGAGCTCATTAATAAAGTAATTTTGATCTACTTGAATAATATGACTATGTTCTCTCATGAGAAACAAGATCACCTAATGCACTTAGAGCTTGTATTTGAGAAATACAAAGAATTTGGTATCTCTCTTAACCCAAAGAAGTTATTCTTTGCAATTCATGAAGGGAAGTTGTTGGGCCATATGGTATCCAAATAAGGGATTTATATTGATATATATAGAGTTAAATCAATTCTTACCCTTCCCTTACCCATGAACAAGAAATATTTGCAATCCTTCTTCGGGTAGATCAATTTTATTAGGAATTTCATCTTAGATTTTGCTCAAAATGTGAAACCTATCTCAAATTTGTTGAAGAAAAATGTATATTTCAAGTGTATTGAAGTAATAAAATAATATTTTGAGATCATAAAGCAATCCATTGCCACTTTTCTAGTTTTGGTGAATTCTGATTTCAGCAAGAATTTCATTTTGTATGCTTATGAAGCTAAAGAGAGTTATGCACCTATGCTTACTCAGAAGAATGATAATGGAGAAGAACATCCCATAATTTTTTGGAGCCAAAATCCTCATGAGTATCAAATCAAATACAACTTCATCGAAATACAATTCTTTGCAGTGATGAAGTCATTGAAGAAATTCAAGAAATATTTGGCTCAAAGTAAAACCTTGGTGTATGTAGTCCACCCAGATGTAAGAAGTTTCATTTTACAAGGTGAGTTGGGAGAAAAAAGAGAAGGATGGATTACCAAGATATAGGAGTATGATGTATAAATCCATCCTACCAAGTTTGTCAGAAGTAGAGCATTATGTCAAGGGTTAACATAAAATATAGCTATAGAAAAAATGTCAGCTTATCAACCAATAATAGAAAACTAGACTGGAGAGCCTCAATCAAGATATTTAGACTGGGTTTATTAGATGACCAAATATTTCTAGATAAGGATTTATCCTCAAGATATTAACCCATTACAAATGAGGATATATAGGATTTAAGCCTTAAATTATGTCTTCCTTGCAGAAGTACTATATAGGAGAAATATGGAAGGAATCCTCCTAAGATGCTTGAAGGACGATCAGAAGCAAAAGGTTATTAAATAATTCCATGGAGGATTATCTGGAGGACATTTTTTAGGAAGGGTCATAGATTTAAAAATCATTAGAGCAAGCTATTATTGGCCTACTATTTTTGTTGACACCTTCAAAGTAATAAGAGCTTGTGATGAATTTTAGAGATATGTGGGAAGAACCAGAAATGCATCATTCCCCCTCAAGCCTATTCAATTAGAAGAGCCATTTTAATAATAGGGTTTGGAATTCATTGGGACAATTAATCCAAATTCCTCAAAAGGACATAAACACATTTTTATGGCCACATATTAGCTTTCCATATGGGTATAAGCCATCCCCATAAATAAATTAGATTAGGAAGTGGTAGTCAACTTCATGGAAATATTGATTGCATGATTTGGCATCCCTGAAGCTATAATAAGTGATAATAATCTAGCCTTCACAGGAGCTAAGTACATTGAGTTTACTAGCAAGTATGGTATCACCATAAAGAATTATTCCAATTACTATCCTCAAGGGAATGGATTAGTAGAGTCAACTAATAATAATTTGTTGAGAATTCTGAAGAGATCATTAGAATATAACAAAAGGAGTTGGCACCTATTGTTAGAGCAGGATTTATAGGAATATAGGATCACCATCAAGAATTCCATCAAAACCTCTCCCTATGCTTTAGTGTATGGTAAAGAAGCAATCCTACCTATTCACTTGGAAATACCAGCTCTCAAGCTGGTAGACTTTGAAGAAGAATCTGATCAGGATCCAGTCGAGACTGGATTGATACATCTACTCCAATTAGAAGAGAAAATGACTCAAGCATATGAGTATTTCTATAAGAATTCTTCTGATATTAAGGTATGGTTTGATAAGAAATCTAGATTTAGAAAATTCAAAGTAGGGGACTCTATTTTGAAGTGGAATGTGGAGAGAGCTAAGCCATGATATCATCAAAATTTTAACTCTTTATGGGATGGCCGTTTCAAAGTAGCTAAGGTTAAAGAAAGAAACTTTTTCCAACTTGAATATTTAGAGGAAAAATTTCAGTCAATCCCGGTTAATGGTTTCCATCTCAAACTCTACTTTGATTAAGAATAAATCTTCTCTTGTAACATATGTGTATATTTATATTATACTTTTATTTTTTGTTCTAAAAAGTTTTGTACAGAGAAATATATATATATATATATATATAAAAGAAAAAATATACAAGGCAATATTGTGAAAAAGAGCTAAGGGTGGCAGCGGGACATGATATATGTTGCACGCCACACTCAATATGCTAAAAGTGGTAATGGGATACAACATATGCTCCATGTCATGCTCAATATGCTAAAAGTGGTCACATGCTACAACATATGCTCCATGCCACTCTTAAAAAATAAAAGAGACAAAAAAGTGCCACAATTGAAAGCATGTTCTAGGCCATGACCAACCAACAAGCAACATGATATCTCCTACCGCCAAGTCATTCATATTTTAATTTGAGAAGTGTGCAACGAGTAGTTGTCTAATGTTCACATTAATTGTGGAAGGTATGCATGCAAGAGGATTTAAAGCTCAAATGTTATTTTCCATCCATTTTACAAGCTGCATTCATTTACTAGGGAGAGCATAGCAAAGCAATAAGGAAATTTGAAATAATAGAAGAGAGCAAGCACCTAGTGAATTTTCACAAAATATGACCTCCAAAATAGCTCAAGAAACTGTACGATAAAAAAAAATCGAGCTAAAAAGCTATATAAACCAGACAAGAGCATTAGCGGATACTATAATAACACAGATAATAAAGACTAAGATCAGAAGAAATATCGACAATAGGTACCTCGAAGGGTTGCCTATTTCCTTCCAAGGTATGATTGTTGTAAATTCCCTTCTATCATTTTACATCTACAATTCAGTCCATCATTACCCTAAATTAGTTTCAACAATCATAAGATATTATGATCCTGAGATAAAAGCAGTTAAGATAACTAAGGGGAAACTCCTATTCAGTATCACAACTAAATCTTGTCATTATTTGTTTGCTATTGGAATAGAACCATCTATAAAACCTAAACCCTTTGATATAGAAGAGCAAGCCAGATTTTATTCTTCACAATTACATGCTCAAGATGAAGAGCCCGAACCTTAGTTTAGGAAGTGGATTTTTAGTCAATTCAAAATGTTTAAGACCAATAATCCCTTTTCCAAGGCCCCAATTGCTATTGAATAATTTGCAAACCCTAAGCTTTTCTCCATGTTGGCCTGCTTGGAGGGTTTAGATTTTGACCAGTATGTGAGAGACTAATAGATAGCCACTGAATATTGCATTTCAAATGAAAAAATGTATAGGCATAAAGAAAAATAAAAGAGCATCAAGCTAATTTATTTTTACTAGCCCACCTTTCTCTCCAAACAAATGCACGAGCAGTTGGTTAGGATGAAGAAAGATTATGAAAATCCTTCCTTCTAATACTGTTCAAATTTGATATGGATGTTTTATGCTACCATGAGGCACATGATGCCCTAGATTCTATTAAAGGACAAGAATGATAAAGGAGATCCTATCCCTATTTATTATTGGACCAGCCATATGAGGAGCACTGAATCCTATGATGTGCAAGGTGCAGCCAAAGTATTGTCATTGTTGTCAACACAGACAGAGAGATCAGTTGATGCAGTGGACAGGAGTTCAGAGGTCAGTCAGAACATGTACAGTGAATTTCCAAGAAGACAGAAGTGGCCCAGATTCAGAAAATCAAAGAAAAAGACAAGTAAGAAAATTGTCGCGATATCGTGACATGTTTTCTGTCGTGATTTCACGACATCTCGGAGGAGAGAGAAAATGTTGTCAAAATTGTCATGATTTCACGACATCTCGGAGGAGAGAGAAAATGCTGTCAAAATTGTCATGATTTCATGACATATTGGAGGAGAGAGAAAATGCTGGCAAAACTGTCGCGATTTCGTGACATGGTGGAGGCAAAGAAGCCAAGTTGAAAAATTGTCGTGATTTCACGACATGGTCGAGAGAGAGAAGGCAAGTAGAAAAATGTCATGATTTCGTGACATGTTGGAAGCAAAGAAGGCAAGAAGAAAAACTGTCATGATTTCGTGACATGTTTGGAAAGAAGGCGCAAGCAAAGAAAACTGTCGTGATTTCATGACATGTTTGGAGAGAAGGCATAGGCAAAGAAAACTATCACGATTTCGTGACATGTTCGGAGAGAAGGAGCTTGCAAAGGAAAGTGTCATGATTTCATGACAATTTGCAAGGAGGATGGTACGGATGAAAAAGTGTCACGATTTCATGACAGGTTCGAAGAGAAAGCGCCAAGGAGAGAAAGTGTCATGATTTCGCGACATGTTCGAAGAGAAAGTGCCAAGGAGAGAAAGTGTCACGATTTCATGACAATTTCGAAGAGAAAGCGCCAAGGAGAGAAAGTGTCATGATTTCATGACAGGTTCGAAGAGAAAGCGCTAAGGAGAGAAAGTGTCACGATTTCACGACAGGTTCGAAGAGAAAGCGCCAAGGAGAGAAAGTGTCACGATTTCATGACAGGTTCAAAGAGAAAGCGCCAAGGAGAGAAAGTGTCACGATTTCATGATAGGTTCAAAGAGAAAGCGCCAAGGAGAAAAAGTGTCACGATTTCACGACAAGTTCAAGAGAAAGAGCTCAAGGAGAGAAAGTGTCACGATTTCGTGATAGGTTCGAAGAGAAAGCACAAGGAGGAAATGTGTCACGATTTCGTGACATGTGTTTTCGTTGGCCAAAGACAGAAAAGGCACAAGGCAGCGAAAGTGTCACGATTTCGCGACATGTTCCATTTTCATGGGCGAAAGGCAGAGAAGTGCAAGGAAGTGAAAAGTGTCATGATTTCGTGACATGTGTTTTCGCTGGCCAAAGACAGAAAAGGCACAAGGCAACGAAAGTGTCACGATTTCGTGACATGTTCCATTTTCGCGGGTAGAAGGCAGAGAAGTGCAAGGAAGCGAAAAGTGTCACGATTTCGTGACATGTCTGGTTTTCGTGGGTGCAAGCGAAGAAGTGGACAAGGAGGCCAAAAATGTCACGATATCGTGACATGTCATGTTTTCATGAGTAGAAGGCGAGAAGAGTACAAAGAGACAGAAATGTCACGATTTCATGATAGGTCGCAACAGCATGATTACGGACAGTTAACTGGAGTCAGTGTGATAGTTATAGGTGCAGTTACAGATAGAAATCATGCAAGCTATTTTAAGAACTGTCGAAAAAGGAGAAATCGAACAGTTGCATAAATAGAATCAAAAAATGCATGCATGCATAGAAAAGGATACGAACAGTCATGACCAAGAAGACGAACAGTCATGGTAGAGATATACGTTGCATGTAACGTAATGCCCACACTATATATACAAAAGGAGTTACATATAGAAGGAGTTACAGTTGACAAGTGGCAGAAGAGAATATTAATAGAACAGTTACAACTGGCAAGTGGCACATGAGAAATAAAAGATGGAGTTACAACTGGAGTTACTATTAGACTATTTGATTATAAAAGGGCAGTTGCATGGAGAAATAAAGTTGCCGCTCAGAGTGAAAAAGTGCTACAGAAAGAGTGTGAAAGTGTTGCTGAAAGAGAGTGCGCAGGAGGCGAGTGAGCAGGGTGTGTGTTGTGTAAAGAGTGGGCAATGTTGAGAAAGCAATAGACCAGTCAGGGTCTTGTAAAAGCGAAGGCATTTTTATGTCAAAAATATTCAAAATAGAATTTTGAGTTGGTGCTTGGAATCAGGGGTTGGTGCTCCTTTCTGTTGGTGCAGATAAATTAGGGGTTGGTGCTCCTTCCAGTCGATGCTGGTAAATTAGGGGTTGGTGCTCCTTTCTGTTGGTGCAGATAAATTAGGGGTTGGTGCTCCTTCTAGTGGGTGCTGGTAAATTGTTTGTAAAGTTGGTGCTTTGCAAAGGCTAGATTTGGATGGGTGTCCAAGCAGTCTATTTTTGAGGAGTAGCCAAAACTGGTGAACCTCGTTACATCTTGTGTTATGTGATGCTCTCATGTGATATTTGCTTTATCTGGTTTTAAGTTTTCATTGCTTCAGATTTAAGAGTTAAGTTTTTAAGTTTGAAATAGCTACACTGATTCACCCCCCCCTCTCAGTGCCATTGTAAGACTAACAATTGGTATCAGAGCCAAGTTCCTGAACAAGCTCAATCGGCTAAGGTGATCTGGGAAGTGACACAATGGCAGTTGGTGAAGGATTCTCATCAAACAAAGCTCCATTGTTTGACGGGACTAATTACGCATTCTAGAAAATCAGGATGCAGACATATCTGTGTGCGTTGGGATACGACATATGGGACTCAGTAGAAAGTGGATACACAATACCCACCACTCCTCCAACCGATGCTGTCGGTAAGAAACTATTTGAGAATGACTCAAAGGCAAAGAATGCTATAATGTGCGGTGTAGCAAACAGTGAACTGGTAAAGATCATGAGCTATAAAATTACAAAAGAAATTTGGGACAAATTGAAGAGCATTCATGAAGGAGACGATAAGATCAAGGAGGCCAAGTTGCAAACTCATCGAACTCAGTACGAAGCGTTAAAGATGAATGACGATGAGAACATAGCGGCATATATGCTGAGAGTAAATGAAGTCATTAATGCCATTAGAGGACTCAGTGAGAAAATCGAAGACCCTGCAATCATAAAAAAGGTATTAAGATCTCTTCCCAAAATATTTGATTCTAAAGTTTCAGCTATAGAAGAAGCCAAAGATCTAAATACGTTTAGTATGGATGAGATGCATGGTACGTTGACTACGTATGAGATGAGAATAGGAAAGTCTGATCCCACAGATAGAGAAGCTGCGTTTAAAGCCCACAAACATACGAAAGCAAAACAAGAATCCGAAGATGAAGAGACATCCGATGAGATGGAAGCAAACTTTGTCCAAAAACTAAAAAGGGGACAAGGAAAATACAGAGGAAAGCTACCATTTAAATGTTTCAGCTGTGGAGGCATTGGGCATGTTGCAGCTAAATGTCCATGAAATATGGAGAATGAAAGTGATGAAGAATCGCACCGAGAAAGAAGTGACTGGAAGAAAAATATGAAGTTCAGAAACAACCACTTCAAGAAGAAAAGTTTCATATCCAAGAATGTCAGCTCCTCTGAAGACAGATCCGGTGAGGATTCTGAAGAAGAAACAGGTGAAACTCTGTTCATGGCATTCAAAGAAGAAAATACAGAAGAAGAACAGGAAAGTGATGGAAACCTTGAGGCTGAGGCTGAAGTAAATCTAAGAGGTGAGTTGATAGCTGCACTTGAAGAATTGAGAATAGAAAAGAAAAAGAACAAAAGACTGTCCAAGAAATTGGAAGAATATGGGGATGAGATTGAAGATCTCTTCTTACAGGTTCAAAAGGCCAAGAAATCAGAAGAAGCCTTGAAGACACACCTGGATGATGAGAATTATGTATGCAGCACAAGTGAAGAAGAATCTAACAAAGTTATTGTTGATCTAAAGCTGCAAGTAGAACAACACAAAAGGATTGAAGATATTCTCAGGTCTCAAATCAATGAGAAAGAGACTGTTTGCTGCCAACAAGAAGAAGAGATTGTTTCATTGAAGAAACAACTAGTAGAGGCCAATGTAAATCTCAAATATGAGAAGAGCACAGAGTTGCTAGATAAAATGATAAAGCAACAAAGAAGCTCCACAACTAAGCTTGGTCTTGGATATGAAGTTGAACAACCATCATCTTCCAAAAATGCAAGAGAAGAAGAAGTTCACTGATGAAGGAAAGAAGAAAGAAAAGCCTGAAGCTGAATCTTCAAAAGGAAGAAAATCTCAAAGGAAATCTACAGCAAAGCAACCACAGCAAAAGAGGTTCTCTCACTCTCACTCTTTTCATAATAATGCTTTTAACGGCTATTGTTTTAGATGCAGCCATTATGGTCACCGGGCAATTCATTGTGGATTGAATAATAATTCAAGGAGTTATGCTGGTAGAAATACATCTGCTCTTCTGAGTGAACACCATGTGCAATGTTTTAAATGTAATGGTCATGGGCACATAGCAAGGTTTTGTCCAAGCACCTCTACAACTAATCTAAGACAAGACCGCAGATTCCATCAGACACAAAGAGTGCAACACAGACAGGAAAATAATTATCCTTCAAGATTGCACAAGAGACAACCACCCAAGAGAAATGTTCAGGTTCACGAAAAGGTTCAAAATGTGGATGCAGGTGAAAATTCTCAGCCTAAGTTCAAGAAAAACTGGAGAAAGAAAGAAGAGAGGAAATCCTGTCTCCTTGGACAGAAGGAGACTACTCCTCTATTGCACTAAGCCACTCCAGGTGGCACATCCTCAGGGGGAGTAATATTAAAGTTTTTTTTAATACTCCTATGTATTTGATTGGTTATCTGAGGATGAATGGCAGGTAGTCGGGAAATTGTTGTATAGCTGTCAAAGTGTGTTGTCTGTTCTTACAGTTGTTTGTGTTAGTGCCGTGAAGGGTGGTGATTGAATTGAGAGTTGTCATTATTGGTAGAATTGTTGTATGTCATTATTGAACTGGTGATGGCTCTTACTGCCACTATCATAAGTTAAAGATTATAACAGTTTAGATGATTTGGTTGGTTTTATGGTACTGTGTTTGATGTTTGCACAGAGTTGGCAGTAAAACTATAGTGTTGGTACAGTGTTGGACAAAAGTTGGTACAAGTGTGAGTCACTTGTCAATTTTGTTGACAGATGTGAAATCAGCGTGTTGAATGGGAAGATTGAAGAAGAGGTTTATAATGAGCAGCCAGATGGTTTCCAGCCTGGTAATGAATGGTTGAGTTGCCTTCATAGAGGCTGTTTTGATCAAATTAATGCTTTACTTGATACATGATTTGAGCAAGTTATTATTTGCATTGGTGATTTATGTTGGTGGCTATTTTGTTCAAATACCTTTGGAAGGAAAAGGATGTCTACTAGTTTCCTTTTCATGTAGTGATCGGTTGAATGCTTCAAGATTAATCTTGAGTTGAATGATGTTGGTTAAACCTTGTCTATAAGCATTGTTGTTAAAGCCTTAATTGATTGAGAAAAGATATAGGTTGTGGAAAGAACATGAGTATCATTGTTATATGAGTTATTGCATGGTTGGCAATTGTTGGGTTGTGTTGCATGTTCTTGAGAAAAGCTTACTACATCTATCTTATTCTTTTTGAGACTGAGATTGAGTTGAGATTGAGATTGGGAGTTAAGTATAGAACATATTGAGTCTCTAACAATTCTCTTTATGCTTCTATGAGGGTGATGAATCACATTGGGTCTCTAACAATTCTCTTTGTGGGTTCATGCTAAGCAAGTTTTTCTTGATGAACTTGTGAGCTGATTTGAGGCAGTGCTGGGATAGATTTCCAGATGCAGATTTGGGCAGGATGTGTAGAGGACAGAAAGAGTACCAGTGGAGGTGCATTCTATCATGGAGATAGATTGGTCGCATGGAATAGTAAGAAACAAGAATCAATTTTCTTATCCATAGTAGAAGCAGAATTTATTGCAGCGACAATGTGTTGTACGCAGAGGAAGAATTTATATATTTAATTATCTTTGTGCTCATATTTGTAATTTTTGCTAACTGTCATAACGTGTGCCTGAGAATGTTGTGCATGGACTCAAGGGGAGTCTGCAGTAGCCCTTTGGTATTATTGTCAAAGGGGGAGAAGAATTACAGGAGATTGCATGAGTGTTGCCAACAATTCCAAAGGGGGAGATTGATGTGCAAGGTGCAGCCAAAGTATTGTCATTGTTGTCAACACAGACAGATAGATCAGTTGATGCAATTGATGCAGTGGACAGGAGTTCAAAGGTCAGTCAGAACATGTACAGTGAATTTCCAAGAAGACAGAAGTGGCCCAGATTCAGAAAATCAAAGAAAAAGACAAGTAAGAAAACTGTCACGATATCGCGACATGTTTTCTGTCGCGATTTTGCGACATCTCGGAGGAGAGAGAAAATGCTATCAAAATTGTCGCGATTTCATGACATCTCGGAGGAGAGAGAAAATGTGGTCAAAATTGATGCGATTTCGCGACATATCGGAGGAGAGAGAAAATGCTAGCAAAATTATCACGATTTCGTGACATGGTGGAGGAGAAGAAGGCAAGTTGAAAATTGTCACGATTTCGTGACATGTTGCGAGAGAAAAAGGCAAGTGGAAAATTGTCATGATTTCGTGACATGTTGGAAGCAAAGAAGGCAAGTAAGAAAAACTGTCATGATTTCGCGACATGTTTGGAGAGAAGGCGCAAGCAAAGAAAACTGTCATGATTTCGTGACATGTTTGGAGAGAAGGCACAGGCAAAGAAAACTGTCACGATTTCGTGACATGTTTGAGAGAAGGAGCGAAAAGGAAAGTGTCATGATTTCATGACAATTTGCAAGAAGGATGG
Source organism: Wollemia nobilis (assembly GCA_028583015.1). NCBI lineage: Eukaryota > Viridiplantae > Streptophyta > Pinopsida > Araucariales > Araucariaceae > Wollemia > Wollemia nobilis. The sequence goes on along the minus strand of JAQPPZ010016509.1, from coordinate 1,396,546 downwards.
CAGGATGAAAAAGTGTCATGATTTCATGACAGTGAAGAGAAAGTGCCAAGGAGAGAAAGTGTCACGATTTCATGATAGGTTCGAGAGAAAGCGCCAAGGAGAGAAAGTGTCACGATTTCGTGACAGGTTCGAAGAGAAAGCGCAAGGAGAGAAAGTGTCACGATTTCGTGATAGGTTCGAAGAGAAAGCGCCAAGGAGAGAAAGTGTCATGATTTCACGACAGGTTCGAAGAGAAAGCGCCAAGGAGAGAAAGTGTCACGATTTCATGACAAGTTCGAAGAGAAAGCGCCAAGGAGAGAAAGTGTCATGATTTCATGACAAGTTCGAAGGAGAAAGCAGGTCCAAGGAGAGAAAGTGTCATGATTTCGTGACATAGTTCGGGTAGGAAGAAGAAAGGCACAAGGAGGAAATGTGTCACGATTTCGTGACATGTTGTTTTCGCTAGCCAAAGACAGAAAAGGCACAAGGCAACGAAAGTGTCACGATTTCGCGACATGTTCCGTTTTCGCGGGTGGAAGGCAGAGAAGTGCAAGGAAGCAAAAAGTGTCACGATTTCGTGACATGTTGTGTTTTCGCTGGCCAAAGATAGAAAAGGCACAAGGCAGCGAAAGTGTCACGATTTCGCGACATGTTCCGTTTTCATGGGCGAAAGGCAGAGAAGTGCAAGGAAGCGAAAAGTGTCACGATTTCGTGACATGTCTGGTTTTCACGGGTGCAAGCGAAGAAGTGGACAAGGAGGCAAAAAATGTCATGATATCGTGACATGTCATGTTTTCATGAGTAAAAGGCGAGAAGAGTACAAAGAGACAGAAATGTCACGATTTCGTGACAGGTCACAACAACACGATTACAGACAGTTAACTGGAGTCAGTGTGACAGTTACAGGTGCAGTTCAGATAGAAATCATGCAAGCTATTTTAAGAACTGTCGAAAAAGGAGAAATCGAACAATCGCATAAATAGAATCAAAAAATGCATGCATGCACAGAAAAGGATACGAACAGTCATGACCAAGAAGACGAACAGTCATGGTAGAGATATACGTTGCATGTAACGTAATGCCCACACTATATATACAAAAGGAGTTACATATAGAAGGAGTTATAGTTGACAAGTGGCAAAAGAGAATATTAATAGAACAGTTACAACTGGCAAGTGGCACATGAGAAATAAAATATGGAGTTACAACTGGAGTTACTGTTAGACTATTTGATTATAAAAGGGCAGTTGCATGGAGAAATAAAGTTGCCACTCAGAGTGAAAAAGTGCTACAGAAAGAGTGTGAAAGTGCTGCTAAAAGAGAGTGCACAGGAGGCGAGTGAGCAGGGTGTGTGTGCTGTGTAAAGAGTGGGCAATGTTGAGAAAGCAATAGACCAGTCAGGGTCTTGTAAAAGCGAAGGCATTTTTATGTCAAAAAGATTCAAAATAGAATTCTGAGTTGGTGCTTGGAATCAGGGGTTGGTGCTCCTTTTTGTTGGTGCAGATAAATTAGGGGTTGGTGCTCCTTCCAGTCGGTGCTGGTAAATTAGGGGTTGGTGCTCCTTTCTATTGGTGCAGATAAATTAGGGGTTGGTGCTCCTTCCAGTGGGTGCTGGTAAATTGTTTGTAAAGTTGGTGCTTTGCAAAGGCTGGATTTGGATGGGTGTCCAAGCAGTCTATTTTTGAGGAGTAGCCAAAATTGGTGAACCTCGTTACATCTTGTGTTATGTGATGCTCTCATGTGATATTTGCTTTATCTGGTTTTAAGTTTTCATTGCTTCAGATTTAAGAGTTAAGTTTTTAAGTTTGAAATAGCTACACTGATTCACCCCCCCCTATCAGTGCCATTGTAAAACTAACATCCTACTACAGGTTCATCTTGGAATTTCTAGGGCTAGCCTTGAAAATCATGTATGGGAAATGCCCTAGGTTGCCAAGGATGGATAAAGAATTGTTACGAGTAGAAGACGCAAAAGGGGACTAGTATATGCTTATAGAATGCCCTTTAATTAGACTCTATGGTTTTTTTCCTAAACCTTTTCGACTACCTCATTTTGAAACTAGTAGGCTATTGGCCTTGGAGTACTTAAGGCAAGCAGATTTTATCAACATAAATTTTAGATCTTGCAAAAAGAGGAAAAGTATATTCAATTACTCTCATAATGTGGATGATATAATGATAACCAGAAGGGATCAAGGTGAACAAATTACCCAATATTTTGAGAGGTTAGGAATGTTATACACACCACAAATATGGAGATATGATGTTGATGACATGTTCTCAAAGAGGAACATTGCTCTAAACAAGGAAAAAGCTCTCAAGTTTGAAAAGACTTCAAGGCCTCATTTCGAAGAGAGCAGGAATAATAAAGAAAATTATTCATTGGAGTGGAATGTCACTAAAATGGAGAAACTACCCCCATGGACATAATTTTATGAATAGATAGTCGATTTCAACCCTGCAAAGAACAAACATCACTATCTAAAAGAATCTAAGATTAAGGAAGTCAAAAGGAAAAAATGATGGGGTCAAGGTAAAATTATAGATTGGTGGACGATGAGAGTGGAAATAGGTACACAAATGGCTAGAGTGGGCTGACAGGATGACGATGAATTCTCTGACCTATATGAAAAAACATATTAAACCCTGTAAGGCCAAAGATACCAATAATTTGGTATTAAGCTACATGACGGCTGAAACAAAAAAAAAAAGAGAAAGTTCAAGCAACATCAAACTCTCTTTCCTCACCTTCCCAGGAAGAAATTTAGGAAGTGGAGACCAATGCTCCATTAACGACTAAAGAATACCCAAAAACATTCGAACCTTCACAGGAGAAATTAGAGAAGTATTCTATAGGGGCTTAGATTATGAGAAAAATGCATTATTCTGGTGATAAGGTAGTAAATACGAAAATCATCCAAATATCTAATAGGCCTAAACACCTAGCCCTAGGTGGAGAACCTCCTATGACTAAGATAAATTGGAAAAAGAAATATGATGATTTTGTCTTCACTCTTGTAAGTTTCACCACTTGTAGAGGGGGAAAACTGCCCTACCACGTACGATTCCCTGAACAAAGAGGAGACCTGGATCCATTGGGAAGGAGTCCTTTTGTAGGGGTGAACCATGGGGGTATGTTGTACTCTACACTCGGTTAGCTAAACAAGTATTAGGGGGGGTTCACCAGGAACGGTTTTAGGACTCGCTCCAAGTCCTTTTCGGGATACAAGAGAAGGAGACTCCTCAGGATATACAAGAAAAGTTTTAATGTGTTCACTTTAAACAAACAACCTAGGTTTGGCCTCACTAATTTTAAACTAAGAAGACAAATAATAATATTAACAAAAATTAAATGGAAATATAAACAAAGCGGAAATTAACTAACAAGTACAAAATAAAATGGAATGCAAATATAGACAAATATAGAATACAAGAAATGCAAAATACAAGAGTTAACCTAATATGATTCTTTTCTTTGAATGAGGCTAACCTAGGGTTTTGTTTCAAGCAATTTTTAAAATAGAATTAACAAATTAATTAAAACATAATTAATTAATTAAAATAGAATTAACTAATTAAAACATAATTACTTAATTAATTAAAACAAAATTAACTAATTAATTAAAACAGAATTAATTAATTAATTAAAATATAATTAACTAATTAATTAAAATAAAATTAACTAATTAATTAAAACAAAATTAATTAAAGATAAATATGTAGGAATTAACCTAAATGTAAACTATATGCTTTTTAATATTCATATGCCTAAGAATGTAGATCAAAAAAACTAGTAATAAGAACAAAATCACTTAACTCAAACCGATGGCTGATCCAAGCTTTAATTCTCCTTGCCCTAGTGAAGTCAAAATAAACCTGTTCCTGTAAAGACAAATAATGGACTAGAAAAATGTTTGATTAGCGTTAGGGGGCCTGCTTAGGCCATTGTAAGAGAGTCCTTGGAGGTGCACAACAGTCAAGCCCCCTAGGTCCAATTAGATGACCTTTGCAAATAAAATTAAAAATTGACCTTTGGAGTTTAAACATAAAATAGATGTACAAAAATAGTAAAAATAGAATATGTTGCTATGTTAAAAATACGTAAATGGAAGTAACAAAATTGACAGATCAAAAAACTTACCCCCAGGCGAAGCCCAGGATGCGAAATAACATGCAAAGAATATGATGAGCGATGTTTTATAGTAATCTACAGATGCAATGCATAGAAATAACAAAGAGATCCTAATTACTAAATGCTTTTAATGATGATGCAAAGACAAAAATAAAAATATAAGAAAAACAATACAGTGCTTGATGGATGTTGAGGGAACAACGAGAAGAAGATGAGAGCCTCCACAAAAGGCACTTCATCTTTTCACCAAGCTCACACCAACGGATCCACCAAGCCGAAAATAAATCATGCAATGTAGATCAAATCCAGAAGTTGCACTTCGGGGGTTAGTAGCGAAACACACAATGAAGAAGAAGTAGCGAGAAAGTAGTAGAGAACAATCAGATCGTAAGCAAGAGCATGTCGTTCATGAGTTCATGAGTTCGTGCTTATAGCAGTGTTCATGTTCATGTTTAAAAATTGACTTTGATCTTCCTTTTATAGGCAAAGAAATAGGTCAAATAAACTCACAACCGACGCCAATAAACCCTAGGGTGGGTTTAACAGGTGGTCCAAGTGGGCCAAAAATAATAAAATAAATAAATAAAATAAAATAAATTAGAAACAACAAAAACGTGCCCCATAAAAGTGGGACGCGACGTCACACCTGTTGGACCCCCATGCGGTTTTAATGCATTTAAAAGGGTCAAACAAAGTCAAAATAGGTCATATCATATACCGTTGGAAAGCTCTTTTCGAGCCCGATCTAATGGTATAGGATTTAGAATAAATGGAGAAGATTTAGTAGGGTAAAAATTGTCTCAAATATGACCCTACGTTTTTAAGGAGAAAACAAGAAATCTAAGGAAAATTATTCACCTTAGTGGGTCAATTTTCCGTGTCTACATTTTGCCCCCTCTTTGATGTATTTAAGGCCAAGTAAATACATCAAAGAAATATGTAGACTCCTATGGGCAAGAAAACAACAAACATAGAGAAGGGGTGGCCAGGTTTGGACAAAGGGGTGGTGCAAAAAGGGGTATCAAGAAGGACACTCTAGACTCTTGCACACAGGGTGAGACATTACTACCACTAATGCCTCTATGGCTAGGGTGCCCCCTCAAGTTTCTAAAGGAAAAATACTTCCTTAAGAAACTCGAAAAAAATGCAGAGAAAAAAATAAGCAAAACATAAAAACATGAAGAACAAAGCAGATAAAGAGCAAAACACAAGAAAAGAACAAAGCAAAGAAAGAGCAAAACATAGGAACATGAAGAATAAAGCAAGCAAGCAACAAAGCAAAGATCACTGGGTACAATATGAACCTAATGCAACTAGCATGAAATGCATGGATGAATAGAAGAAGGGGAAAGAAAGAAGAAGGGGAGAGAAAAGAAGAATAAGAAGAAAAAGAAATATCCAAAGGTCAACCATTAGAATAGGAGAAAAATGAGTGGTCTAAGTCATAGAACTAGCGTAGGTTGCAAGGAACCAGTGTAGTCAAATGCTATAGACCGTAATAGAATTTAGACCCATTATGGGTGTAGCACTTGCAAAAAGTGTAAGAGAGTATGATCCACTATGGATGGTTGCTCCCTTATTGACTGCTATGAGGCGATTACCCACTAGGATGTATGTCGAGGCCTACTTTCAATGGCCAAGGAGCTTATCCTATAATGGGGTGTTGAGCCTACTGAGTCAAAAGAGAGTATGATCCAATAGAAGATAAGAATGTAGTACCCGCTAGGATGTATGAGAATCCTGTGTGGGGTGTATAATATAATATAATATTGCAAGTGTTAACCCATAATGAAGAGGGGTTGTAAGAAGAATAGTAGATGAGATAGAAGAAGGAGTAATGTAGAAGAAAGTGAAATAAAAATCCCTAGGGGGGTCTTACTAGGCATCAGAGTCCTAGTGGGAAATGCAATGCATGTGAGCTATGACCTAACTAGGTGTCATCACATGCCATTGTCGTAAAACCCCCAAAAGAAGCTATATGAACAAGCAACCATGGACAATCAGTCATGCAAATATGACAAGCAATCATGCAAGGTTGTTTTTAGATGTCAAGCAAACATGCAAGGATGACAGACAACAAATGCAATATGAGCAAGCAAGACAAGATGCAGAAGAAGCATGGATGCAACTACATGATGCTTTTATTATTATTTTTATATGTTTGTGTATTTATGTTATGTTAAAGTTCTTTGATTAAGGAGATTTAAAATCTAAACAAAGCCTATATGCATTATGTCCTTTATCAAAGCAAAGAAGCAAGCTATGGAGTGTTGGGTTGAATATGTCCTTAAACTCACAAAGGAATGTTTTTAAGGATTTTCGATCAACATCCATAGCTTGATAATCAACACATTTTCTAAGAGTACCATGCTTTTTGACATAAGAGATATCATAAACAAAATCACTAAGTTTATGTTTAGGAATAAGATTTGAACAAATAGAATCAATCATATTACAATGCATTATATTTGAAGGAAATAAATCATTACTAGCACATTCATCCATTGACATCTTTTGATATTCCATATATTCAGCATAAGTCATAAGATGATCATCATCCTCAAAAAGCAAAGGTTGATTTTTATTAGGTATAAACCCTATACCACATCTTCCTGGCCAAATCTCAACATCCAAGGGTTCTTGAATACCCTTCTGTTGTGGTCCCAATCCTTTACCAACATAACCCATTCTAGACAGGATCTGTTTAGGAAGGGGATAATTATTTGTGAGATAACATTGAGCAAAAGAGCCTTTGTCGGAATATGGGTTACTACCATGAATATTTTCTTTAGAAGTAGTTCCACTGAAGACAAAAGTACACGTGCCAATGTGTATAACATCACCCTTTTTATGAGGCAAGCCCATAGTCCGGGGTGAAGGTGGTAGTTTGGCTAGATCCAGAAGAGGTTCTTGAAAAAAATGATTATCATGATTAGAGAAAGAATGATGAGTCTCATGTTCCTCACTTATTTTTAAATTTTGAAGATGTTCGGAGATTTGAGATGAGGAACATGAGGGAGTTGTTGAAGAAATAGAAGGACAAGAATAAGAATCTAATTGGGCTAACTCAATATTTGAACAAAATTCAAATGGTCGAGGGTCACCCAGGATAGTCACAACCTGATCCTTAAATTCATATTTAAGACATTGATGAAAAGTAGAAGGGACAACCTTCATTGCATGAATCCAAGGTCATCCAAGAAGAAGATTAAAAGATGCAGGACAATGTACCACATAAAACAAAGTATCCAATATTTTTGGTCCAACTTTCAAAGGAAGAGAGATGACACCACAAGCCTCTTGGGACTCATTGTTGAAAGCTTTGATAATGATATCAGACTTTGTTAAATCTTCCTCTTTTAATCCAAATTTTTGAAAGAATCGATATGTACACAAATTGAGGGAGGAACCATTATCAATCAAGACTCTTTTGATAAGGGTGTCCCCAATAAGTGCGGTGATGTAAAGTGATGAATCTCCATTAAATTTTGAGGAAGGTTTATCATCATCTGAGAATGAAACATGATGTATCCCAAAAGAACTTATGGTGTTAGTGATAGCATGGGGAGGAATGTCTAGGGAAACAGACTATTGTTTTAAAAATTCCATTAAAGCATTTCTATGATCTGGAGAAGTCTGAAGAAGTTCAAGCACTGATATCTTTGCTGGAGTATTAGCTAACTGTTGTTGAAGATCAAATGAAACCTTTGGTTGTGGTTTCAACACTATAGGTGGAATCCTTGTAGCTGAATATTTTTTTGACTTTCTGTTGGAACTGAACTAGGTTGAGATGTAGAACTCTGACCTTGCTGATTATAAACTTGTTTTCTTGTGGTTACCCCAACCATTCCAACTACATTATTATGACATGAAGAGTCACCTTGGTGAGCTACTTGGTTGGTTGTTTGTTGATCATGTTTTGGTAGGGGATCCTTGAATATCCCCATGTCTTGATTTGTAGTTGGAGTCTGATTACTTGTGGCTTGCAAATTTCCTAAGTCAATACGCCCAACATCAATCAAATCCTGAACCACATGTTTTAACTTCTTGCAAGTATTTGTCTAGTGACCTTCTACTCTGTGATAAGCACAATGTTGACCTGACTTGTACCAAGGAGCTGAAGTATCTGGTTGTCTAATAGGAGGTAACTCAATTGCCTTAACATCCAATAATTGTTTTAAGACTGCTTCCATAGGTATACTAAGTCTTGTGAAATTCCTTTGAGGAGGTTTTTGAAGCACTATCTTTTGTAGGTTGTTGTTGACATTGTTAACAGGCCTACTATCATTATCACCTCCTGTATGTCTACTCTTATGTTGAGACTTAGTAAACTTTTCTTCTCTATACTTAAGCTGACCTCTTTTAATAAGTGCTTGTTCCACTTTTCTGGCTAAGTCAATAGCTTGATCTAAAGATGTAATAGTAGTAGTCTCTAATGCATATGATAGTTGTTCTTGCAAATTACCAATAAATATATCAATCATATCTCTTTGTGACACATGCTGTCTTAACTTTCCAACTAAACTTCTCCATCGAGCTAAAAAGTCTGTAAAGCTTTCTTCCTTGTTTTGTTTTAAGTCATACAAATCTCTCATAGTCACTTCCTTCTCAATGTAAGCACTAAACTGATGAACAAACATTTTTGCTGTCTTTTCAAAACTTGTCAAAGAATAGTTGGGTAACCGATAATACCACTCTAATGCAACTCCACCAAGACTCTTTGGAAATGTTTTCAATATAAGCATATCATCATAAACAATATCATGGCAAGCTATCCTGAAATGTCTGAGATGCTCTATTGGATCCTCTATCCCATTATAGATTGGCAACACTGGCATAGGAAAATGCTTTGGATAAGGTCTTGCAACAACAATAGGATCCAAAGGTTGACTACACATGTCCTTATAGCTATATGTAAACCCTGAAGGTTGCATCATATCCATCCTTGAAACTAACTGATTCACCACATTTGCTAAACTCTGCACATCTGAATTACCACTGTGTATGTTCCCCAGACTTCCTAAAGGAGGGGTGTAAGTTTGAAGTCTTGATGTTTGGTTTATGTTAGACAGATTTTGATTATATGTGGTACATAATGGATAGCTAACATTTGGTGGAATAGAAGCAATAGTGTTGATATAAGAGGATGGAGAAGGAAATTGAAAACAATTGGTCATACCATTACTAGTTAAAGGGACTTGTGGATTCCTTTCAACATTAGTGGTATTAGTAGTGGTATGAGTTACTTGATTCCTTAGATTATTATGATGCATAGATTGAGATGTAGAAATATTATGTTCAGCCATAGGAGAATTATTAGGAGGAGGAGGAGTAGCATTTCTCTCAATATGGGCTTCCTTCTCAATATACTCCATTAATTTATCCTTATGAGCTTTCATAAATTCCCAAATATGATCAAATGATGAAAAGACATAACTACCATTAGGACCATTAAAAGGATCAGGATTGATTTCAGTTTCTACCTCTTCTTGTTCTTCTGGATCTATGTTAGGATCTTCCCTATCAATCTGGTCATCTTCCAAAGGAACATAATCAGACTCTAATTGTCTTCTCTGACTTCTAAGGAAAGGAGCCATTAGAAGTAGTGAAAAACAAATAGGGGAAAATACTAACCAAAAATAGAATTTTAGTTTATTTAAGTTCTTTCAAACAAAATTAATGATCTTGTTTAAAGTTTTCAAAAGAAAAGGAGGTGTTCACGTCGGGTTCACCAAATATGTAGAGGGGGAAAACTGCCCTACCATGTACGATTCCCTGAACAAAGAGGAGACCTGGATCCGTTGGGAAGGAGTCCTTTTGTAGGGGTGAACCGTGGGGGTATGTTGTACTCTACACTCGGTTAGCTAAACAAGTATTGGGGGGGTTCACCAGGAATGGTTTTAGGACTCGCTCCAAGTCCTTTTCGGGATACAAGAGAAGGAGACTCCTCAGGATATACAAGAAAAGTTTTAATGTGTTCACTTTAAACAAATAGCTTAGGTTTGGCCTCACTAATTTTAAACTAAGAAGACAAATAATAATATTAACAAAAATTAAATGGAAATATAAACAAAGTGGAAATTAACTAATAGTACAAAATAAAATGGAATGCAAATAAATATAGAATACAAGAAATGTAAAATACAAGAGTTAACCTAATATGATTCTTTTCTTTGAATGAGGCTAACCTAGGGTTTTGTTTCAAGCAATTTTTAAAATAGAATTAACAAATTAATTAAAACATAATTAATTAATTAATTAAAACATAATTAACTAATTAATTAAAATATAATTAACTAATTAATTAAAACAAAATTAATTAAAGATAAATATGCAGGAATTAACCTAAATATAAACTATATGCTTTTTAATATTCATATGCCTAAGAATGTAGATCAGAAAAACCAGTAATAAGAACAAAATCACTTAACTCAAATCGATGGTTGATCCAAGCTTTAATTCTCCTTGCCCTAGTGAAGTCAAAATAAACTTGTTCCTGTAAAGACAAATAATGGACTAGAAAAATGTTTGATTAGCGTTAGGGGGCCTGCTTAGGCCATTGTAAGAGAGTCCTTGGAGGCGCAGAAGTCAAGCCCCCTAGGTCCAATTAGATGACCTTTGCAAATAAAATAAAAAATTGACCTTTGGAGTTTAAACATAAAATAGATGTACATAAATAGTAAAAATAGAAATAGAATATGTTGCTATGTTAAAAATACGTAAATGGAAGTAACAAAATTGACAGATCAAAAAACTTGCCCCCAGGCGAAGCCCAGGATGCGAAATAACATGCAGAGAATATGATGAGCGACGTTTTACAGTAATCTACAGATGCAATGCATAGAAATAACAAAGAGATCCTAATTACTAAATGCTTTTAATGATGATGCAAAGACGGAAATAAAAATATAAGAAAAACAATACAGTGCTTGATGGATGTTGAGGGAACAACGAGAAGAAGATGAGAGCCTCCACAAAAGGCACTTCGTCTTTTCACCAAGCTCACACCAACGGATCCACCAAGCCGAAAACAAATCACGCAATGTAGATCAAATCCAGAAGTTGCACTTCGGGGGTTAGTAGCGAAACACACAATGAAGAAGAAGCAGCGAGAAAGCAATAGAGAACAATCAGATCGTAAGCAAGAGCGTGTCGTTCGTGAGTTCGTGTTTATAGCAGTGTTCATGTTCATGTTATTAAAAATTGATTTTGATCTTCCTTTTATAGGCAAAGAAATAGGTCAAATAAACTCACAACCGATGCCAAGAAACCCTAGGGTGGGTTTAACAGGTGGTCCAAGTGGGCCAAAAATAATAAAATAAATAAATAAAATAAAATAAATTAGAAACAACAAAAATGTGCCCCATAAAAGTGGGACGCGACGTCACACCTGTTGGACCCCCATGCGGTTTTAATGCATTTAAAAGGGTCAAACGAAGTCAAAATAGGTCATATCATATACCGTTGGAAAGCTCTTTTCGAGCCCGATCTAACGGTATAGGATTTAGAAGAAATGGAGAAGATTTAGTAGGGTAAAAATTGGCTCAAATATGACCCTATGTTTTTAAGGAGAAAACAAGAAATCTAAGGAAAATTATTCACCTTAGTGGGTCAATTTTCCATGTCTACACCACTAAAACTATAGCTAAGCCAACTCTAACCACCAAAGTTGCATTACAAAAATAATAATTTGAGGATACAGGAAGTGATAAGCCTACGGTGTTTCAAGTTTTCAAGATAAAGGAAAAATATTCAGTAGAGGAAGCTTAGAAAGAGGTCTACAAGAAACTAAAAATGGATCAAGGGCAGAATGTTGAACAAGTCCCTATTACAGTTGCAGAGCTATCCGTACAAAAAGCACAACACCAAAGTGTGGAGTATATTCTCAAGCATTCTACTTTTTTAGGTGAAGGTATTATTTCTATTCCTTATTATCCTTCTCATTCCCCAAAGGATTCATCTTCCCATTCTTAAGAAAAGTTAGAACAAAAGGTACCCTCTCCCCTGTTGGTCCGGCTTTCATACACACCCCGTGAAGAATGAGCATAAACACCGGTAACACCCACGGGATGAATCCCACTCACTTTAGGATCTAGCTGGTTATCCAAGGTGTGAGTTACAGAGTCGGGTCGAATGTCTATTCACTCTTTTCCGCTTCTGGAATAGATTTCAATATGGACTGTCTCGTTACCTTACAGGGGGTTCTTGAACTTGTTCAGTAGTTGCAGAAGTTGTTACTTGTTAACAATCAGATTTAACTTGATTCTTGATCTAGCTCTCATGGGTCATCAGATTCAAATAAAAGACAAATAAAGAAAGTAAAAATGGATCATTCACGGTAAGCAAAGAGAGGGTAGGGTAAGGCATAAAGGGAAGTTTATCAAACTTTAAACTCGTAAAACTTAAACCGTCAATTTCATCTATACTATCAGCCTTCACAACAGAACAAATCAAAGAGGAAAGCGTCTGGATTTCTAAGATCACTTTCAACCAAGAGCACAAGGCAAAATGGAACAGGTCTAACAGAAAATTATAAACCGAAGAGAAGTTGGTTAAAACTGATATCTTTCACCGGTAGCCTAGCTCACACAGTGAAGACAGAGCAATTAGAACAAGCTTACACCTGAAATCTATAATTTCCCAAGCAAACAATGGAACAACCGAAGCCTAACAACATATTTAAACTTGATAATGGCAGATTTACAGCATATATCTAACAAACTTTAATGGAACGGATAACAGAAGAAGATACACTTATCACAGATCTGTAAAATATTAGGCTCCTGGCCATGCTACCACAGAAAATAACAAAAGCACATCAACTCCCAGTCCAGAAAACAAAGGATTTCACAAAATTTGCAAGAAATTGCTTATAAGCCTTTTATTTCTAAGTCTCCGCCTCCCGCGATTACATTTTGCAGTTGTATTTATAGACTCAAGACAGATCCTGATCTTTACAGAAAATATCTTTTCTTAACTGCAAATCTTATCATCTTAAACCCTAGGACCGGGTTTTACAATAAAAGCCATTTTAAAACAAAGACTGGATAAAACCTAACCCTTCTGCAAATCAGGGCGGTCAGCTGTCATAAATGGAGAAGATAGAATCAAATGCAACTTGCATTCACCCGCAACTGCAAATAAATGCCTTCATTAATTTTCGTTGGTGAGCCGGATGAGTCACCACTTCTCCGCTATTCCATCTCTGCAAATCTATCCCGGAGTTGAAAATATCTGCCTGCTATTAACTCTGCCATAAATCCTCATTGAATGCCTTCACCGGTAAAATCTGGCACCGCTTAGTCATTTGTGGACAGATCTGTAAATACTGGAATGAAACATCAACTCTCGGCACCTTCCTTTTCAACATGGCCGCCTTTAATTAAATTGCATTTGACTTTGTCTTTATGGCCATTTTCCCGCTATCCCGCAAGTGACAGATGGATTCCTGCATGAAAGACAAAAAGATTATATTAGCAATTTAATAAACATTAAATCAACACTTTAACATTAAAACAGATTAAAATCCTAATCTTTCTTGCATGTCGGCCTCTGTTTCATCTGATACGTGTCTTGACACGTGTCACAGAATCGTGACACGTGTCTGTTTACAGCTGCAAGCATTCTGGTCAACTTTCTGTGCAGGTCACGAAAATGCGACATGTCACGATTTCGCGACATCCCCGCCAGAATGTTTCTCTCTCCTTTCTTTCACCTAAAATGTGACATGTCGCGATTTCGTGACATGTCGCGAAATCGCGCCTCTTGCTAGCTGTCGTACAACTTTTTTCAAGCATGTCGCGATTTCGGAATGCATCTTGCCTTGAGGATTTCATGCAAATTTGATTTCTCCTCTTTGCTTCCTTCTGGCCCTTGGCCAATTTTCCATTATGTCTTTCAATTCGGCAACTTTTTCTCACCATGTCGCGAAATCGCGACTTCCTTGTTTTCTTTTTTCTTGTCTTCTTTTCTCGTACCAATCGCGACTTTTATCGCGAAGATGCCACATTCCTTTGCTTTGGAAGACCCTTTCAAAAGGTGCGCATCGCTGTTTTGCCCCTTAGACTTTCTTTGCACTAGCCTCTCTTTGTTTAGTCCCCCGCTTTCTTTGTATTTGAAACTTAGAGTTTCTTTTCAATCAATGTCTTGCGCCTTTGCAACTTTAAAACTTGCGGTGGAACCCTTTAACCCTCAAGCCTTTGAACTGCCTGCGTCGCAAAAATGCGACGTGTAGCGCATCGCGCAAGTTTTACTTTGGAGTGCCTTCTTGACCAATATGCAACGAATCGCTCAACTTTTAAACTCAGCTCCCTTCGGCCAACCTGCGCGATTTTGAAACATGTTAGCGACGCGCTGCACTTTTGTAACTTAAGCGTTTTTCCATCAACAACCCGCGAAAATAGAACACGTCGCGATATCGCGACAGTTCCCGTAGCTGCATGCGTTGACCGCGTTGACCACGATTTTGCGACACATTTGCGACTTAGTCGATTTTCACTCCTGCAGCCCATTTCTCTCTCCTGTCGCGATAATGCGACATGTCACGATTTCGCGACATGTCGCGAAATCGCTCCTTTCCGTACAACTTTCTTCTCTCTCCTCTGGTCGGTAGCGATTTTGCGACGCTTTCCAAAAATGGAAAGTGTCACGATTTCGCTACGCAAAACTGACTTGGCGGGTTTTCTATTTTCCTGTCGCGATTTCGCGACATTTCCATAAATGGAAGTGTCGCGATTTCGCGGCTTTGCCGAAAAGGGAAAGTTTTGGATTTTCATGAAATTTTCTATCTGTTTTCTGCATTCTTTTGCATCGGTGCAAGGTTTTCTTTGCCCATGAAGGACTCTAGCATGCACAAAATGAAATCTGAAAGGCAACAAAACCAGAATGCAAGGAAAAGGACAACTTAATCAAGGAGGCAAGCAAATTTGGATTTGAACCTGAAAATTATCAAGAGGGTCCCCGCTGCAAAATGGGAAGCTTGAGGTTTTCTAAGGATGGACTCTCATTTTTCAGTTGGGGGTGTGTTGCTTCTCAACAAATGGCGATATCTACGGGTAAAATAGTAGCATTATTTTAGAACCCAAGACTCCGGTTTCAAAACAAAAAGACCATGCATCATGCCTTGCCACAGACATTCTTCACAATAAATTGACTCGCCAACCGCTAGTCGTTAAAATTTCCCAAGGACATACTAGGCTGAATTACTTCAAGGAAGATTTCTGATGTGCAATTACAAAGGGTATAAAACTTTCTTCAAGGATGACTGGATTGAATGATGAACTTTGGACTGATCAGCTTTTCTAGATTGTAAAAGGGGAAACCGAGTAGAGCTCTGTTTACTAGTTTAGCCTTTTACAGCCTAGACAGAGTTACCCTTTAGATTTACACGACCCAAATTTACAACTGTAAGGTAGAATCTGCAACTTGGTAAAAGAAAAATAGCTTTTGGAATCTGGCTGCCTCTCTCTCATATAACTCTTTTTTTTTTTTTATATCTCTCTTATTTTTGAAATGCATCAATATCTGAAAGGCTTTAAAGAAATCACAATTTTCTTTTATCATTTGATCAATCTGGAACTGTTTCAGTCTAGGCACTGATAGCCTCTGTGGATACCCAAATAATTGCATGAACCATAGTCCCCTCTTATAACCAGATTTTCTTGGATTCCCTGGGAGTTCCTCCAACAAAACAGACATAGCAGTTTTTCTATCATTAAAACAACTGTGGCAAGCAAGACACAAGATCCAATCACCTCTCTACCGTTGTCCTGACTAACAAAATAGTTCCACTATTCAATTTAAGCAGACTATCTCAATTAGAATTATAAACAATGGGTGGAGACTCGGATTGATCACCTAGGAATAAAACAATTTTTTTTTTTTTTTTAGCAGTCGACTTTTCATTGATTGCTCGTGCAAAGGTTAAAGGACAGATTTCAAAAGTTGAAGAACTTTGGACAGACCTCCAAGGACAGAGACATGCCTCAAGAACAAAACAAAAATAAAACTGCATAGACTTAGAAATAAAACTGAAAAACTTCAAAGCTTACTTACAATGTATACATATGTTACAACTTCTTTATGACTCATTCAAATGATAGATTGGATGGAACAGCCGAGAAATAATGTTTCAAGTATTGACCATTAACAGGGAGGTCCAGAAAATTACCATCCAGATCTTGTAAACGGAATGCATTGTTACCCAATATCTCAGCAATTTGGTAGGGGCCTATCCACAGTGGCTGCAACTTTGTATGCTTACCCTTCTTCTCATGAGCCTTGTCCCACAGGAGCACCAAGTCTGCCAGTCTGAAAGCTTTCACTTTGGCCCTCTTGTCAAACCACCTTTTGACAGTTTCTTGATGTCTACTGAAGTGCTCCAGGGCTTGGAGTCTTTCATCCTGCAAGTTAGTGAGATCTAAAACACGGGCTTCAGCATCATCATGATCCTCAAAATAATCTAAGGCAAATTGGTAGGTAGGCAGCTTGAGAGAGATGGGAACAATTGGCTGGGTACCATACAACAAAGCAAAGGGAGAAGTCTTAAGAGCAACCTTATGTTTTATCCTGTCAGCCCACAGTGCATATTTCAACAATGTATGCCATTGCCTGGGTTTATCTGCTGCAGACTTCTTGATGGCATTCATTAAATTCTTGTTTGTTGACTCAGCCAGTCCATTGCCTTGGGGATAGTAGTTGGATGAGAATCTGATAACTATCCCCATCTGGTATGCCCAATCTGCAAACTCCAATGATTGAAAGGCTGGCCCATTATCACAGACCAAATTCAGGGGAACCCCAAATCTAGTTATGACATTTGATTCAAGAAAATCAATCACTTCCTGGGCTGTACTTCTTGTGGTGGTCTGCTGCTTCAACCCACCTTGTGCAATAGTCAGTAGCTGTCATAACATATTTATGCCCTGCTGAAGAATTCGGGTTAATGACTCCCACAAAATCAAGCCCCCATTGCATGAAAGGTTTACTGATCACAACAGGTTGCAATGGCAGGGCCCGGTTGGCCTCTTTGGCTGCAAATGTCTGGCACTGATGGCAGGTTCTGACATGCTGATGTGCATCTTTAAAAAGTGTAGGCCAATAATAGCCCGCTCTTAGTATTTTATGTGCAGTGGCAGATCCTGATGGATGCCCTACCCCTAGTTTTTCATGAAAACTAGCCATGACTTCACTGACTTCGCTGGGAGAAATGCATCTTAGGAAAATGCCAGCATAATTCTCCCTGTACAGAGTACCTGCCTTGAGGAGATAATGAGCAGCTTTTAACTTTAATGCTCTCCTTTGAGTTCTGTTCAAATGGGATGGGCAAATTCCAAACTGTAGCAGATGAATGATATCTCCATACCAATCATCAGATTCAGAATTTAACTGATGAACTTCTTCCCGTAGAGGCACTTCAGCAATGTGTCTGGACAAACCAAGCCCCCTGATCAGTTTTGCAGGCCTAATCTCCAAGTCATACTCTTGCAACCTTGTGACCCAATTTCCCCTCAGTTCACCCAACTCATTCTGACTTAGAAGGTATTTAACAGCTGGGTCTGGCACTATGGCATGAATTTTGCTCCTCAGTATATAGTGTCTGAACTGTTTCACTGCTTTTACCAAAGCATAAGCTTGTTTGTCTAAACGGGAATATTTCAGCTCAGCTCCCTTCAAATTGGTGCTCTTAAAAGCAATTGGATGTTCCCCAGTTTCTCTCCATTGGGTCAGAACTGCAGCAAGTGTATGTTCAAAAGAGAAGGTGTACAGATAAAAATCTGCACTGAAGTCTGGGCTTACCAGAACTGGTGCCTGTTTAATGGCTGTCTTGATTTCTTGGAAGGCAGTCTTAGCTTCTGGGGTCCAAACAATCTGGGCAGTCTGCTTTAACATGTCATTCATTGGCTTAACTATCTCTGCAAAGCCTGAGATAAACTTCCTGACAAAGTTAATCTTTCCAAAGAATGACCTCAACTCTTTCTTGGAGTTGGGAAATGGTATGCCAGATATGGCTTCAACTCTGCCTGGATCCATAGAAATGCCATCTTTTGTGACCAAGTGTCCCAGCAATTTGCCTTCTGTTACACCAAAAATGCACTTCTTTGGATTCAAGGAAATGCCAAACTCCCTGCACTTGTTAAACACAGACTCTAAGTGCTTTACATGGTCAAATCTGGATTTGGAGAAGACTGTTAGATCATCCATGTAAACTACAATGCATTTGCCCATAAGCCCCTTGAAGGCATGATCCATTGCTCTTTGAAATGTTGCTCCAGCATTTATTAACCCAAATGGCATCCTTTTGTAAGCAAAAGTCCCCCACTTAGTTGTAAAAGCAGTCTTCATTCTATCTTCCTTCTCAACCAAAATCTGGTTGTACCCTGAGAAGCCATCCAGGAAAGACATCATCTCTGACCCATTAACAATTTGCAAGACTTCATCCATAGAAGGCAGGGGATAGTTGTCCTTTTCAGAAGCCTTGTTTAAATTCCTAAAATCCACACACAGGCGGATCTCCCCATTTTTCTTCCTGACTGGCACCAGATTGGCCACCCAGGTAGAATGCCTGATGGGAAAAATAATTGCTGCACTCAAGAGCTTTTCCACTTCCATTTGGATTAGGGGTTCTAACAGAGCATTAACATGCCTCTGTTTCTGTCCGAAAGGCTTGCAAAATTCTTTCAAAGGTATGATGTGAGTGTAAACTTTTGGGTCAAATACCTTTAAATCTTTGTATGACCAAGCCATTACATCCTTGGACCTGTGCAGAAAATCAACCAGACTTTTCTTTATTTTTGGATCACAGATCCTTTGCCAACTTGATGTTCTTTGGATCCTCCTCGGTGCCTATGTTCGGGTCTTCAGTCCCATTGTCCGTGGGAGCTACAAAATCCTCGGAATTCACCCTTTGCCCGATCTTGTCAACATCAAATAGCCTTTCTAGCTCCACCATTCCTTTTGGGATTCTATTGTCCTTCAACCTCATTATTCCTCTGTCATCATCCAACTGTTCCAGAAGGGTGTCTCTTTGGCCTTCATCAATTATAGCATTCTCAAAGGTGTTAGTACTCTGCAAAAAGTTTACAATCTGTTGATCATCTGAGAAAACTTGAAAGCTGTCTATATTGTTTGGAACTGAAGGACAGGGGACTAACTCAATTGAGAACTTATCCCACTTAAAATCTTCCAATGGCTTTAAACTTGCAGCTGAAGATGCCAGGACATCAGCATGTGAATTTTGTTCCCTGGGTATGTGTGTCAGATTGAATGCATCAAAGCCTTCTACAAGATCCCAGGCCCCGTGTTTGTATCCCTTCAAATAGGAGGCTTTACACTGGAATTTACCCCTGACTTGACTTGCCACTAATTCTGAATCAGTGAAAACTTGAATGTTTTTCACATTTTTATCCAAAGCAAACTTTAAACCTAAAATCATAGCTTCATACTCTGCTAAATTATTAGTACATGGGAACTGCAGGCGGTAAGACATAAAAAATGTCTGACTTTGAGGCCCTTTGAGGACTGCCCCTGTTCCATAACCCTGCTTACATCTTGCTCCATCCACATGAAGTGTCCAAACTTCATTAGTATGTACAGGATGAGCTTTATTAAACTTGTTACTCTGCCCAGTTGTTAAATTGTAGACTCCAATGTCTACCTCTGCAACATTGACAGTCTCATTTGCTGCATTGTACTCTGTAATGGTGTGCTTGTACCTGGGTTCTCTGTCAACCCGCAATTGATTTGCCACTCCTTTCCATGGCAACCACATGTGTGAAAAATCTGTTGCCAGATATCCATTCAAGGACCTAGACCAATCCCTACTCAACAACATCCCATATCCCACTGGGGATATCCACAACCTCGGATTTCAATTTTATGTTGAGCCCTTGGCTCAGATGCTAATTGTATGTGAATATTTTGAAGCTCTCCAACAACTTTAACTTCTGACTTGTCCAATTGGACAACTCTCCTTTCAGACTTCATTGGGGTCAGTCCCAACTGCTGACAAATGGCCAGTGGCATAACATTAGCAGATGCACCTGAATCTACCAAACAATTATGTAAGTTCTTCCCAAAAATTTTGACAGTCAGTAAAAAGGGGGGAACTTCAGTTTTTTCTTTGTACATGGCTAGATTGGCATTTGCTATTTTCTTTCCCTTGTCTACAGGTTTAGCAGCAGGGCCAGAGTATGTCTTTATCAGGTTGTCTCTCTGCTCTGAAATCTGTGCCAGCTCATGCAGAGTAATGTTGGCCTTAATCTTTTTCATATCCTCCACTATGTTATATCCTTTGTTAAGTGGAGGAACAACAACATCTGGTACTCTTTGAGCCCCTCCCTTTGGTGGAGGTGGATTATTGCTTGGAGAGGGGTCCGGAGGAACATTGTGAGAGTTATCCGGAGGAGTTGATGTAGTGTTGGGCTCCGGATTCCTGTTTCTCAGGTTGTAGTTATCTCTTCTGTACTGCTGGAAAGCCTGTACTTCATCTATAGGCATTTCAACTACATTCTCAGATTCATCCGGGAAAGAAAAGGAATCCAGGACCATGGCTGCACTGTGGCCAGATGAACTTGGGCCATCAGCAGTTCTTTGATTTTCAGGGGAGATCAGATCACCAGACAAGGCTTCAAATGCATTGCAAAATTCCAGATAGTCCAACTCCCCATGCTGAGAAGTGGCATGTATTCTGCACCAGTTGGGCAGAGCTAAATCACAGATGTTCACATCATGAGTTTTACCCTTGTAATCTTTATTAGGTTCATATGGGGGCCTGTTAAATCTGTTTGGCTGATATGAGTATCTGTTGGGATTGTCACCAGTAGAAGTTTGCCTTTTAAAACTCAGAAAATCATTGGCCAGCTTCTGAACAATCTTTGAGACTTCTTCAATCCTTGCATTGTCAGCCTCTTTCACTGGGTTCTGTACATTCTCAACAGGTGCAGCAGTTGATGGACTTGCTGATGGTAGAGTCTGACAGACTGGCAGCATCATCTGATGTGGAATGGGATTAAACACAGGAGCAGCTTGTGTGATCAGAGGAACTTGCTGAGCATTTAAAGGCTGGGGTCCCAACTGTCTTTCCAGAATCAAAGCTTCTTTGTAGGCTTCTGTCAAATTGGTAACAGTGGCATCTCTCTTCAAGAAGACAGAGGTCATGGGATCCAGGGAATTTCTAAAAATCTCTAATGCCAAGTCAGCATTAGGTACATAATACCCAAGTAAGTCTACCATAGGCTTTCTGGAATCTGACATTATAGGATCTGATAGATTCACTTAATTCCCTTTTGATGCTAGAAAACTGCTGATATAAAATACTGGGGTCTATCACTTCCCCGAACTGTGACACAAAAACTTTCTCTAAATCATTCCAGCTGGTGATAGAATCATTGGTGAGGTTTAAAAACCAGCCATATGCTCCCTCCCGGAGAGTGAACGGGAAGAGTCTACAGGCAACATCTTCATGTCGTACATTTAATAACTTCAGTGCATTCTTGAATGCAACCAAGTGTTCTTCTGCGGTTCTTGTCCCATCATGTTTGTACCCGGGGAGATATCTTTCTGGATTTCTGGGCAGGTCATGGGCTATACCCGAAATGTTCAAAGCTGTGGAGCCCAACCAATTTGCCATAGCTAATGGATTGACAGGAATATTCTGAGCTCTGGTTGGAGTGACTATCAATGGTGATAAAACTGTCTGTGATAGAGATGTGGCCCTTCTGTGGCTACTTCTTCTCGGAGTTTCTAATTCAGGAACAAGGAGCTCTCCAGCTCTGGGGTGGGACCTTGTTACCCTGTATGTAGAATCCAGTTTTCACAAGCACTTATAACTTTGCAGTTCTCAACAGGTTCTGTATTTGGCAATTTAAAACACTACACTGACAACTTACAAAAATTGTACTGACAATTTATAAAACTGAGCCACTTTTAAATGTTAAAATGCCAGACTCTGGATAAAATACAGTATTTGTCAAGCACCACATACAGTCGGATTTCCCAACTCAAGTGCACTAAGAACAGATGTTCTCGGGCCCTCCTTCTAGCGCCAATTAAATGTTGGTCCGGCTTTCATACACACCCCGTGAAGAATGAGCATAAACACCGGTAACACCCACGGGATGAATCCCACTCACTTTAGGATCTAGCTGGTTATCCAAGGTGTGAGTTACAGAGTCGGGTCGAATGTCTATTCACTCTTTTTCGCTTCTGGAATAGATTTCAATATGGACTGTCTGTTACCTTACAGGGGGTTCTTGAACTTGTTCAGTAGTTGCAGAAGTTGTTACTTGTTAACAATCAGATTTAACTTGATTCTTGATCTAGCTCTCATGGGTCAGCAGATTCAAATAAAAGACAAATAAAGAAAGTAAAAATGGATCATTCACGGTAAGCAAAGAGAGGGTAGGGTAAGGCAGAAAGGGAAGTTTATCAAACTTTAAACTGTAAAACTTAAACTGTCAATTTCATCTATACTATCAGCTTCACAACAGAACAAATCAAAGAGGAAAGCGTCCAGATTTCTAAGATCACTTTCAACCAAGAGCACAAGGCAAAATGGAACAGGTCTAACAGAAAATTATAAACCGAAGAGAAGTCTGGTTAAAACCGATATCTTTCACCGGTAGCCTAGCTCACACAGTGAAGACAGAGCAATTAGAACAAGCTTACACCTGAAATCTATAATTTCCCAAGCAAACAAAGGAACAACCGAAGCCTAACAGCATATTTAAACTTGATAATGGCAGATTTACAACATATATCTAACAAACTTTAATGGAACGGATAACATAAGAAGATACACTTATCACAGATCTGTAAAATATTAGGCTCCTGGCCATGCTACCACAGAAAACAGCAAAAGCACATCAACTCCCAGTCCAGAAAACAAAGGATTTCACAAAATTTGCAAGAAATTGCTTATAAGCCTTTTATTTCTAAGTCTCCGCCTCCCGCGATTACATTTTGCAGTTGTATTTATAGACTCAGGACAGATCCTGATCTTTACAAAAAATATCTTTTCTTAACTGCAAATCTTATCATCTTAAACCCTAGGACCGGGTTTTACAATAAAAGCCATTTTAAAACAAAGACTGGATAAAACCTAACCCTTCTGCAAATCAGGGCGGTCAGCTGTCATAAATGGAGAAGATAGAATCAAATGCAGCTTGCATTCACCCGCAACTGCAAATAAATGCCTTCATTAATTTTCGTTGGTGAGCCGGATGAGTCACCACTTCTCCGCTATTCCATCTCTGCAAATCTATCCCGGAGTTGAAAATATCTGCCTGCTATTAACTCTGCCATAAATCCTCATTGAATGCCTTCACCGGTAAAATCTGGCAGCTGCTTAGTCATTTGTGGACAGATCTGTAAATACTGGAATGAAACATCAACTCTCGGCACCTTCCTTTTCAACATGGCCGCCTTTAATTAAATTGCATTTGACTTTGTCTTTATGGCCATTTTCCCGCTATCCCGCAAGTGACAGATGGATTCCTGCATGAAAGACAAAAAGATTATATTAGCAATTTAATAAACATTAAATCAACACTTTAACATTAAAACAGATTAAAATCCTAATCTTTCTTGCATGTCGGCCTCTGTTTCATCCCGATACGTGTCTTGACACGTGTCACAGAATCGTGACACGCGTCTGTTTACAGCTGCAAGCATTCTGGTCAACTTTCTGTGCAGGTCGCGAAAATGCGACATGTCGCGATTTCGCGACATGTCACGAAATCGCGACATCCCCGCCATGTTTCTCTCTCCTTTCTTTCACCGCGAAAACGTGACATGTCGCGATTTCGTGACATGTCGCGAAATCGCGCCTCTTGCTAGCTGTCGTACAACTCTTTTTCAAGCATGTCCGATTTCGCGACATGCATCTTGCCTTAGTCTTTCATGCAATTTGATTTCTCCTCTTTGCTTCCTTCGCCTTGGCCGATTTTCCATTATGTCTTTCAATTCGGCAACTTTCTTCTCATCATGTCGCGAAATCGCGACATGGTGGCTCCTTTGTTGTAGTTGTTCTTTCTATCATTGAAAGTGGCAGTCCCAACTTTCATGTCTTTGTCTTTTAAATCAAAATGACCATTTTGCTATATAGCATTTCCTACCTTCTCTCTTCTCCGTACCAATCGCCGACTTTTATCGCGAAGATGCCACATTCCTTTGCTTTGGAAGACCCTTTCAAAAGGTGCAGCGCATCGCTGCAGTTTTGCCCCTTAGACTTTCTTTGCACTAGCCATGCAGCACATCGCTGCAACATTTGTATTTAGTCCTTTTTTGCAACCAACACCCGCGACTTTGCAACATTGCAGCGCATCGCTGCCACTTTGAACACTTAGACGCTTTACCTTCTCCTCAATCAATGTCTTGCGCCTTTGCAACTTTAAAACTTGCAGCGCGTCGCTGCAACCCTTTAACCCTCAAGCCTTTGAACCGCCCGCGTCGCGAAAATGCGACGTGTAGCGCATCGCTGCAAGTTTTACTTTGGAGTGCCTTCTTGACCAATATGCAGCGAATCGCTGCAACTTTTAAACTCAGGCTCCCCTTCGGCCAACCTGCAGCGCGATTTTGAAACATGTTAGCGACGCGCTGCACTTTTTGTACTTAAGCATTTTTCCATCAACAACCCGCGAAAATAGAACACGTCGCGATATCGCGACAGTTCCCGTAGCTGCATGCGTTGACCGCGTTGACCGCGATTTTGCGACACATTTGCGACTTAGCCGATTTTCACTCCTACAGCCCATTTCTCTCTCCTGTCGCGATAATGCGACATGTCGCGATTTCGCGACATGTCGCGAAATCGCTCCTTTCCGTACAACTTTCTTCTCTCTCCTCTGGCCGGTAGCGATTTTGCGACGCTTTCCAAAAATGGAAATGTCGCGATATCGCGACATTTCCAAAAATGGAAAGTGTCGCGATTTCGCTACGCAAAACTGACTTGGCGGGTTTTCTATTTTCCTGTCGCGATTTCGCGACATTTCCATAAATGGAAGTGTCGCGATTTCGCGGCTTTGCCGAAAAGGGAAAGTTTTGGATTTTCATGAAATTTTCTATCTCGTTTTCTGCATTCTTTTGCATCGGTGCAAGGTTTTCTTTGCCCATGAAGGACTCTAGCATGCACAAAATGAAATCTGAAAGGCAACAAAACCAGAATGCAAGGAAAAGGACAACTTAATCAAGGAGGCAAGCAAATTTGGATTTGAACCTGAAAATTATCAAGAGGGTCCTTGCTGCAAAATGGGAAGCTTGAGGTTTTCTAAGGATGGACTCTCATTTTTCAGTGGGGGGTGTGTTGCTTCTCAACATCCCCCTCATGACTAATTACCCAATCCATCAACTACCATAGAGGGTCAAACCAATCCATCTCCTCCACCTTTATCTAAATTCCTAATCACATCATCCCCTGACATTTAATATTTGCCCTCAAAGTTACTACCTTCATTAACATCAGAAGGACAAAATCTTTCATCCCTTCCAATCCACTCTATGATTTCAACTTCCATCCATAAGTCTTTCCCAATTGTAATCCCTACAATCATTACAAATTCAACTATTGTCACTACTACCCCATTCTAATCATCTTCTGATTTTGTCTTCCCTTATATTATAGCTTCCCCTTCACTTATAAGTCATTCTACATTAGCTTATTTACAAAAAGAAAAGGAGGTTTCACAGAAGATTCAATATTTTTGGGTTGAGAAACTTTCTAATACTTTGAAGAAGATGGTGACAAAGAGGAAGACAATGATGGTTGATCCACTGACAAGGAAAAGGATCAAAAAATCCATCACCCCTCTGATGAGAAAACCTAAAGAAGATATGATTGTACAATATTATCATATGGAAGAATATACAAAAGATATTGAGCAATTACTGGTGGAGGATGAGTTGATTAAGTTCACTCTAGAACTCATTACTTAAGTTTCTTTTGTTTAGCAAGAAAAGCAAGAATAGTTCTAGATACTAAATCTAACAAAAATTATAATTCATAAAGCATGTAAAAGATACTAGGAAGAAAACAACATTTAAAAGAAGGTAAACATTGATTGAAAGAGAAGTTAATGCAAAAAATATATAATACATAGTAGTAAATGAAAGGTACATCTTTCAAAAATTAAACAATCATTACATATAAGCAAGTATGGTAGATATTCCATACTCTTAAAAAATAATATATTACATCAATTTCATCAAGGATATCTCCATAAAAATCTAGTCTATTTGAGCATAAGTAAATAACAAGCAGCAGAGATCAAACTAGTGTAATGGTTCCAACTGTCACCTTGGTCATCCTTCTCTTTCCATTGATCATTTGAGGATAGTAGGGGATTAGGTAACTCATGTTTTAGGATAGGCATACCTTTAAATGTGTCTACCATTTACTTTTCCAAATTGCAATTATACAAATTAAATCAAGTACCTAACCATCTACTACATAGTTGATATCATAAAAATATCCTATTTTTACTTTCATCTCTCATTACCCATGAGAGTCTTTCAACAAATACAAGTAGGTCATAGGTTTTACTTTAATCAATTCATTTCAACCTTTATTCAACCAATTAAGCTCTCAAACCATTAATCTTCAAATAAACTACGTCCCTTTATTTCCATCAATTTAGGCCTCATTACTTAATTCATACAATAAACCATTTTCTCGTATTTCATAAATTAAAGTCCCATACCTTTAATCTACAAAATAACCATATCCTTTATTTATTAAGTCAAATTTCTATTACTTCAATTCATAAATAAACCATTTCTCTTTATTTCATAAATTAAAATCCCATACCTATAATTTACAAAAACTATTTTATTTTATTTAATAAATTGAAGTCTCCTACTTTAATCCATAAATAAATCATTTCCCTTTATTTCACAAATTAAAGTCACATACCCTTCATTTACAAAAAAAAACTATATTCTTTTATTTAATAAATCAAAGTCTTCTACTTTAATCAATAAATAAATCATTTCCCTTTATTTCATAAATTAAAGTCTCATACCCTTAATTTACAAAAAAAACTATTTTCTTTTATTTAAAAAAACAAAGTCTCCTACTTTAATCCATAAATAAATCATTTCCCTTTATTTCATAAATTAAAGTCTTATACCCTTAATTTATAAAATAAAATATTTTATTTTATTTAATAAATCAAAGTCTCCTACCTTAATCCATAAATAAATCATTTCCCTTTATTTAATAAATCAAATCTTCCCATATTTAATTAATTAAATAATTCTAATTACATCAATTGGAAGGTCTTCATTTTTAGGCTACTAAAGTTTTCTCATTTGCATAGTTGAAAATCCATACACCCAAAAATACCCTCTTTAATTGACTAAAGTTCCCTTCTCATTATTTAATTAACTCTTTCCAAATGCGAAGTAAAACTCCCTCGGTTTGATTCTTGTTCTAAGTTATATCAAGAACCATCGATCTTGAAGAAATAATTCATGGTACAACCACTCAAGCAACTAATGGCCTACTAACAACCTTCAACACAAAGAACCATCAAAACATGCGGGCAGAAAGGAATATTGGCACCGCATGGGAAGGCAGACTCACTTGGGAACACAAAAGCTCAACATAGGTGGTGAACTACCATATAGGGGTGAGAAGTAGAACCCTAGGTCAAAGGGGATGAATCTTTCCTTAGATTCAACTTGCTTTAGATGTCTCTTATGCAACTTCCCATGTACAAAGCCCAACCAAAGGGTAACAATGTCTACCAGGAAAGAAGGGTTGGTGAACCTGTTAACGTAACACCAAGATGACGACTTATAGTGGGTACTATAACTGAATGGCAAAAACATCATACTAATATGATGGTTTTAGTCCTCCGTAGGGTTTATCATAGTGATTGGTTCATATAAATAACAACACAGTTTCGAATAATAGAGGAGTTTCCCCACAATATGGTAGCATAGAAATGACTAACAACATAAGAAAGCCAAAGTATGGTTTTAACGAGGGTTCAACAAGGAGATACGAGCTCTATTTTATTTAAGAGGTATGACCCACACATAATAGTGTAAACCAAAAATTTTTGTTTGGAAAACCAGCAATAATAATAACACAAATAGTCTTAATCGAGCTTAATGTAGGAGTTATCTCCAAGAATCCAACCTGATTTGCTTACGTTGGTTGTTTCCTTTTTTTTCTCATCAAGGTGTTCATCTAGGCATTTGTCCCATATAGGTTTTCCCAGGTCTCTTCCCTCCTCTTCCATGTTTTCCCCTACTCTTTCAACTTTCCCCTACTTACTACCTCCATCTATAACATTTCCCTTCATCTCATCTACTTGCTACAACTGCTCACCCATCCTTTTGGGTGATTGAGTGACAATCTCATTTTTTAATCCTTCTTCACTCAAAATAAAACTCTCTCATTAATGATAAGTCAAACAAGGCTTCTAAAGGAAACCTTGCCCTTTTAAAAGAGACTCTCCCTTATTAAATTAATATATCTTACCTTTTTAAAATATCTTTATATGATATTTTATTATTTCTTTAATAAAGTCTCTATTCATTCGAAAGGATGATTTTATTAGTTTTTCTTTTTAATTCTATTATCATTTTACTTGTTTTATTAAATGAACCTTTATTATCATTTAAAATAAAAACAAGTATTTTATTTTACTTAAATGAAATTCCTCCATAATTTAAATTAAACCTCACTTGTTTTATTAAAATAAATTCTATTATCATTTAAAAAAAAACAAAGTATTTTACTTATTATTTAAATGAAATTCCTCTATCATTTAAATTAATAAATTTCTATATATACAAATATATACAAAGGTAGTTCTTTTAATCAAATACTAACATCATCCTACATGTAATTAAGCAATGCAAGGAGTTTCAAAGACAACCAACTTATGCATG
Organism: Wollemia nobilis; assembly: GCA_028583015.1. Taxonomy (NCBI): domain Eukaryota; kingdom Viridiplantae; phylum Streptophyta; class Pinopsida; order Araucariales; family Araucariaceae; genus Wollemia; species Wollemia nobilis. The sequence continues at coordinate 1,367,538 of JAQPPZ010016509.1, read as the reverse complement.
TTTTCCAATCCATAGATGTGGATAGTGATGAAGTAAAATATAATCAAACACATGCAATAGACAAAGAGGGAATCTTTCCATCAACCTAGTCACATGTCTTAGCTCGAGAGTTTACAATAGCTACTAGGCTATCAGCTGAGGCTCAAGGTGGCTAGCTATTAATTATTATCCCTAACCGAATACATACCTATATGAAGGTATCCATCCATGTTATCTTTGAGATGCCTTAGTCATCATTTTCCCAATCTCAAGTATCCCTACTTATGGTGGATGATTCTAATTCTTCCACCCATAAGTGTACCTGATCCTACATATTTTACAATATGTCAGTAGTACCATGCTCTTCCAAATAAACTAAACATCACATAGTTGGTTCAATTTCTCAAATTAAGTATTAAAGCATCATAAATTAATACATTGTTTCTTTGTGCTAAAAATCCCACCAGGGAGGGTCATGAAATCCTACCCCCTAGGACTAAACACCATCCCAAGTGTTTCCAGTTTTACAAAAACAAAAATATTACATAATATATTATCAAATAAGAAAGGAAAATATTTTTGCATATCATCCACTTTCTCCCAAGTGGTATTTCTTTCATAAAACTAGTCCCATTGGACCTTGCATTGATCAAGACTTTGATTTCACATAGATTTAGAATGGAACTCAAGAATATTTATTGGTATCACTTCAATAGCCTCTAAATTTGCCATCTGTAATTTAGAAATATCCCACACATGTTTAGGGTCAGAATTATATTTCCTAAGCAAGGATACATAGAAGGTATCATGGATCTTTGATAGGTTAGATGGTAAGGCAAGTTGATATGTAATTGGACTAATTATTTCAATGATTTCAAAGGATCCCATAAATCATGAATCCAAATTTATGGATTTTATAACACTCTTCATTGGTTTAACCCTTAAAAACACTTTGTCTCCAACTGAGTGCTCTCTTGGAGTCCTCTTTAGATCAACATAACTCTTCTATCTATTGATATCTTCTTTAAGTCTTTGCTTGATTACCTTTAATTGATCTTCCATTTTTCTAACCATCTCTAGACTAACCACAACTAAATTTTCTAGGTTGTCCCAATACAATGGTGTTCTACACTTCCACTCATACAAGGCATAAAAAGGAGCCATTCCTAGAGAGGAGTGATGTCCATTATTGTAGGAAAAATCTACAAGATGTAGGTAGTCTTCCCAATGAGACATGATCCATGTAGTACATGTGAAGCATATCTTCTAGTACTTGGTTTACCCATTTAGTTTGACCATCTATCTTAGGGTGATATATGGAGCTCATATTCAATTTTGTGTCTACTGCATGATTCAAGGGTTTTCAAAATTTGAAAGTAAACTTAGAATCCCTATAAAAAATGATTGCCTCAAGAAAACCATGTAATCAGAATACCTCTCTAGCAAACCTATTAGCCACTGATGAGCCACAAAATTGCTCATTTTTTGTATTCTTTTTTCCCATAATGTGTGGCATATATTCTTGTAGATATAAATATTTTATGGAAATTATATATATATATATATATATATATATAATTGACAGTTTATTTTGCATGTTCTCTAATATTTGTCTTTAAGTGTAATTTGTGTAGATTTAGTGGAAATAGTTGCATTTTGGCATGTTTTCACTGAGGTCCAACTTAAACCTGGAACTTATAAATTAATGAAGGAAAAACATCTATAGAATATCGATAAAGAGGTACGAAGTCAGACACCCAAGTCCTTTGAAGCACTCGGCTTCTGTTCAACACCTAACTATTAGGTACCTAATTTTTGTTAGGCACCTACTTCTCATTGTACTGTAGAAGGTACCTACTTCTTGTTGTATGATGGAAGGCACCTACTTCCCATTGTACAGTGAAAGATGCCTACTTCTCAACTTCTTCAACTATGGTACCTGATTCTCATTAACACCAAACTTCAGCATGACTCTATGGTTGGTAGAACAAAGTGAATACTTCAGCAACCAGCATGAAGGGATTTCCAGCATCACAACTGAACATGGGATAATGTCAAAGGTGACTCATCACCTATTTTTTAGTTGATACGTAAATTAATTCTGTAAGTTGGGCAAATCAAATATCAGTGTATTCTGGAAATAGAATACGTTGAAATATCATGATATTTTTCTTGATTCCTCTAATCAAGCAAACAATTATAACAATGAATCATGTGTTGATTTATTCTAAAAATTGTAACAAGTTTGGTCATATACCTTATAAATATGCAAGCCACCCTTGAAGAAGACGTTCCCAGATGTTTTATGTAATTTTCTCTGTTGCAAACTATTAATAAAATCTCTGCATTATTCTTGTAAAAACATCTTCTAAGCATTCGGTGATCATTATACCAGGAGCAGAACTTGTTGGAAGCGTGGGCCCACTTACAATAGAGTTCTTCCCTATTTCCCTTATTTTCTGTAATTGTTTAATAGATCAATTTATTTCTAGCTATTTTCCTTATTTTTTGTAATTTCTAGCAAGATAGTTATTTAAATTTTGAATGTTTTCAATCTTGTTTCTTAGACTTAGCATGAGATTATTGGTTTAAACATAAACTTCAATAAACACAAAACACCCCCCCAAACCATAATTCAAGGGAATCATCTTTGAAGGAGAAATTACAAACATAGATTTTGCATGGCTACTCACAAGACTACGAGCTACCCCGGGTTGAAAATTAAATGGAGGTAATTAATTGAACCATAGAAAAACTAACCAATATTTTGCCCAAAATTTTGGCACCATTGTCAAGGAGTAGCCATTGTAATTTCCTATTCTAAAGAAAACATAGTTATAGTATTCTAGAGTTCTTTCTTCAGAAACCTTCATCTGAAACTTTGTAGGAGTCCACCTAAGAACAAGGGACCAGATGATCATTTTGTTAAAAACAAAGAAGTTGTTTCTCAAAATCCTGTACTTCAATAGAACCTCAACCTAAGACTGAAATCTCACTATCTCAATCTCCACCTGTGTATTAGCAGGAACACACTATTTGCACAAGATCCTTCTAAAACAATCCAGTAGAATCTCAGAGTAGGATCATAGATAAGTAGAGTTTAATCTAAGGAGGATCTACTCAATGTTGAACGTTGGCAAATAGTGTTAGATGGAACTAACTCAAATGTTGATTTATCCATACTTCTGAAGGATAAAATAAATGAATTAGAAGCATTTATAGATACTTTGAATGAAGCAGGGGTAAAAATTCCAGTAGTAGGTAGAATGGTTGAAAATCTAGAGAAAACATCCACTAGTTTTAGTTTTCCAATAGAAGAGGTAGGATGAGATCACAAGATGAAACACATCTCTTCTACCCACCTTCCAACTTTTAGAGGACTATCAATATAAGATATAAACCTATTTCTATTCAAATTTTATTATTTAGGTAGATCTATGGATTACACCATAGATCCTCAAAAATTAAAATTATTCCCTTCCGCCCTTAATGATTCATCTTTGCTCAGGTTCATCATCTTGGGGGATAAATGGATAACTACTTGGGAACAACTGAAGAAAATTTTCCTAGATCAGTATCAAAATTTTGGTAGAGTAAGAGATACAAGAGAGGAAGTCCTAGATATGACCCAAAAGAAAGGATAATCCATGGAAGAATATTGGGATAGGTTCAGCTTCAATTTGCAAAGATCATCCCATTCAAAACTAGGAAATAGATCCCTAAGATTTTTTTTGAAAGGACTGACAAATGAATCCTTGGAAGCTTTAAACATGATCTCTAGGGGAGACATTTACCAACACAAAATTGATGATATTCAATAGTTGTATTGAAATTTCTTAAGAAGAAAGGGTAAATTAACCTCTAGAAATATTAAGTAGTCAGTCATTGTCACTAAAATAGAAATAGGTAACATGTTAGAAGACCTTAAGAGCGATATGTTATCATCTATGGCTCTTCAAACGGATACTCTTCTACTTTAGAGAAAGAAGCAATAGAATGAGGTATCATTGACCTACTTATATCCTTAATGCAGAGGCAAACACCCTAGAAATGAGTGCCCAGAAAACAAAATTTGTGTATGTGTTGTTTTTAAGAAGGATCATAAAACGAAGTTGTATCCATAATTAATGAAATCTAAAGAGGAACCTAAAGTAGTTGAGGCATACTTCATGGGTAATAGGAGGAACTGGAAACATTCTCCTATGGGTAACAATATGCAATTAGGAATATCATCCTATGGTGGTAGTAATTACTAGAATCAATATCAAAACTAGCCACCCAACATGGGTAAGTATGGTCAACAACCTTGGAAGCCATTTTCCCAAGGAGAAAATCCTTTCAACCGTAATCCTTGGAACCAATATTAGTAGCCTAGGTAGTAGTGGAGAAATCAAAATCCTTGGAATTAGTATCCATAGAATACTACTCCAGCTCCTTTACAACCAATTCTACCAACTTTACCTGCTCCAAGGACTCCTTAGCTACTAGCACAACCAACAATAAACCCAAACAACAAGTAGCCAACCTATCATATGGAAAAAGAGATGTACCCTATGTATAATATTAAGGTAGATTGTGATCCTATCCAATTAAGGTTAGGAAAGCAAGTAGGGGTAGAAGTCACTCCTCTTGTAGAAGAAGAGGAACCTATAGAAATAGAGAAAGGGGAATCATCCCTTATAGAAGAGGTAGAAGAAGAATCAACACCTATACATAGCAAATATGAGATTCCACATTTTCCACAAAGGTTGTAGGAACCCAAGAAACTGATACAAATAGATTTTTATATCCTCTCCATTTTAAAGAACTTAATGATCACAATCCCTCTCTTTTAGACCATTAGAGACATACCTATCTATGGGAAGGCCATAAGAGAGTTGTGCCTCAAGAAACTAGGGAGGAAACAAACTAAATTAATCATTTTGGTAGGTCAATTAGCTGACCTTACATTAGGGAATACCTACAGCCATAAGTATTCATATATAGGAATCCCCATGCTGATTGTAAAAATAGAGGATTTTATTTTACCCAAAACACTAGTAGATTTGGGGGCTACCATCAATGTCATGCCCCAAGAAACCATGCAAAAACTAAAATTTACCAACATGAAGCCCACTAAAATTGTGCTATAGTTTTCAAATAGCTATATAGTACTTCCTGATGGAATACTTGAAGATATCACTATTACAGTAGATGCATGGGAGTATCCAACAGATTTCTTAGTGTTGCAATCTAAATCTGGACTAGGTGGATACCCATTATTCTTAGGTAGACCTTGGTTGGTAATATATGATGCCTACATAAGCTGTAGAGATGGGCAAATAACCATTTTAGATGGTTAGAATATAAAGAAATGGATCATACATCCACCTATATAGTCTATAAATTTATTGGGAGAACCTGACGATGAAAATCAAAATGTTGATGGTCTATCAATGATCCAACCTGTGATGACACTTGAGAATTTGGAAGATAAAAGTGATGATGATAAGATGATCTCCCACTTTTTTTAGGGAGAACCTTACTTTCCTCCTCTTTATTTTCCATTAGTATGGGGGAAAGATGACCATATTCAGCAAATAGAAGTTGCACTAGTAGAAAGTTGAATGTAGATAACAAGTTGACAACTAAACAACAAACCAAACTAAAACAAACATTAGAAAAAAATCAAGATGCCTTTTCTTGGGAGTATTCTGACATAAGAGGAATAGCTCCTGAGTCCTGTACACATAGAATATATCTGGAAGACCAGGTCAGACCTATAATACAAAATACAAAAGGAAATTCATAGTTTCCCAGGATTAGCCGATTATTGTAGGAGGTTTATATCATACTTTAGAAAAATTGCTAAACATATTACCACATTGCTAACAAAATATGCAAAGTTTGTATGGAATGAAGAATGTGAACAAACATTCAACACCCTAAAGGAAAAATTGATTACTGCACCAGTGCTAAGAGGTGCAAATTGGACCATACCTTTTCATAAATATGTTGATGCATCTAACAATGTAATAGGCTCAGTACTGGGATAGAAATATGGTGATGATTTTTATGCCATCTATTATGTTAGTAAAAACCTTATAGATGTTGAAATAAATTATACTATCATAGAGAAAGAGTTTCTTGCACTAATACATGCTCTTAACAAATTTCATCATTATATTACAGGTTATTAGGTATTTTTACACACTAACCATTCAATAATCAGATACTTGACAAATAAACCTAGGATTAGTGGTAAAATTATCATATGGTTTTTGCTCTTGCAGGAATTTGATGTGACAATAGTAGACAAGCCAAAAAATGACAATATGGTAGCTGATTTTCTATCCATATTGACACCTCCAAACTATGTAGCTACAAAAGACCAATTTCTAGATGATCATTTATTTGCTCTAAATGATCAGATACCTTGGTACGTAGATATGACTAATTATTTATCCACTAGTAGAGTATCCCCTACACTTTTACATTGTGAAAATTAGACTTTAATTGAGAAAAGTACAGATTTCTCATGGATTGATGGGTGCCTGTTTAAAATAGGACCTGATCAAATCATGAGAAAATGTGTTGTTGGAGAAGAAATAATTGAAATACTAAAGGCTTGCCATGATGAACCTTGTGGTGGCCATTTTGCATGAAAAATGGTTACATATAAAGTGTTGCAAGCTGATTATTACTAGCCTTCACTATTCAAAGATGTAGCCAAGCATGTGAGCCAGTGTGATCAATTTCAAAGGATGGGCAGACCTACTCTTAGAGATGATATGTCACTCTAATCACATGTTCATATTCAACCATTTGATAAATTGGGGATGGACTTAATAGGACCTATTAATCCATAGTCATGAGTAATTTTTACAAGATTTTGGGTCCCAAGAGAGATCACAATAGATCAAGGACCTCAGTTTACTTCAAGGATGATCCAAGAACTCATGCAACAATACAAAAATAGGCATAAAAAAACCACTCCCTACCATCCATAGGCAAATGGGCAATTTGAGGTGACCAATAGAGAATTGGAGAACATCCTGATAAAGATAGTGCAACAACATAGGAAGGACTGGCCTACTAGATTACCAGAAGTGTGGACCTACAGGACCACCTGGAAGACTACTATTGGTTTCACACCATTTTAGTTAGTCTATGGGAAAATAGCCATGATGCCTATAGATTTTGAAGTTAAAACACTTAGGACTACTGTAGAATTGAATATCAATCTAGATGATGCATAAAAATATAGAATTTAATAGCTTAATCAGCTGGATGAATACTACCTTGAGGCTTTTTAGAAAATAGAGATTATTCATAAATAAAGGGCCAAGTGACATGACCGCAACATCGGGCCAAAGCAGCTTAAAGTGGGAGAATGGGCATTACTCTATGATTCTTGGTTCCAAGAGATAAAGGGCAAGCTCATGCAACATTGGATGGGGCCATATGAAGTAACTAAAATCATCAATAATGGGGTTGTAAGAGTTAGAACAATAGATGGTAGCAACATTACATTAACAGTCAATGGCCACCACCTGTGTCCATACTATGTGTCTAAATCATACATGATTAAGTCTATATTAGGAATGGGGGAGATCTCAATTGATTATAATTTTATCTTGAGTCAATGAGATGTGGACCTAGTCCAAAAGACAATTATTTTTTTAAAATTTTATTTTTTTTAGTTGTATTTTTATTTTGCAAGAACAATACCCTTTGTGCAGTTGTTAGGCAGCCTCGGAGACCTAGGCCTAACAAGCATAGGATCCATGAACCTGCACTTTCAAATATTTCTAGGAGAATTTTCTTGTAGTAGGAGTAGTTAGTTCCCATTTAGAAAGGGGAATACTAAACTTGAACCTGCACAAGAAGTGTTTGGATTGGTCTTTTTTGAAAATAAAACACTCAACTACTGGTTTAGGGACAAATGTTAATTCTATACCTATTTTTCAATCAAAAGCATTGAAAAACTTGATCAACCTAACAACACATATACAATCACAAGTCAGCACCTATTGAATAAAATAAAAATGCCATGTTTTTGTATTTGATGGGGAGGCACCTACTTCCTGTTATTAGAAAAGGCATCTACTTCTCATTGTACGGTGGAAGGTGTCTGCTTCCCATTGTATGGAAGAAGGCACCTACTTACCATTGTACAATGGAAGGTGCCTGCTTCTCATTGTATGATTCATGGTGCCTAACTCCTAGTATGTTACGAAGATGTCACCTACATCTCATTTTCTAGCAGTTCAACGCCTGACTTTGGATTTTTTAGGAGAGCAGTCAACTATCAATTTTTAGAAAACTGCCACCAAATATTCTTAGCATATATGTAAAAAAAATTATGTTTGTATAAATTTTGTTTTATAAGTACGACACCCGATAGTTAGCAAAAAGGTGTTTGCTTCCCATGTTAGGCATAAGTGCCTGATTGCTATGGCACCTTCTTGTCGTGTTAAGTAGAGCACCTGACTGCTAAGGCACCTGCTTACCATATAAGCAAAGAACCCAATTTTTATGGTGCTTGTTTCCAGTTTACAAGGCACCTACATGCCATAATTCAAAAAGAAGGCACATGATTTCCATACAAAAAAAAGTTCCTAATTTTTTTCTATTGCGGTCATTTTCTGCCTTAACAGAATAAAACCGTCAACCTTGGGATGTGGCCTAAGCCACGTCAGCACCCCATACACATGTAAAGTCAAATACACAATGGAAAAAATTAAAAGTTGACATCAACCAATTTTTGAGGAGGGGTTATCATCCAAAGGTGATACATTTTTCAAATTTTCATTTTTTATTTTTGTAGGATTTCTTGAATAACCCATAGTGCAACTACCAAGAACCAATCATGACTGTTGTGGGCCAAATAAGGTGAATGGTTTCCTATTTTTGTCACATGCCCATGCATTTAATTATCAACCCAAGGAGCTTCATAAACTTGCAAAGAGTCAAAATTAGGTTACTACAATACCACTGTAGGTGAATCTGCTAATCCTACGTTGTGGGGGGTGTTCTTGAAATGGTTTGTCAATCATTCCCGCACTCCTCAATGATTTATATAAGAAGAACAAAATTAAACATATAGAAAATAAATCATGTACGCGTTCCTGAAAATAAATCTACTGCAAATGCTAGAAATAATAAACTAAAAAACATTCTTATGAAAGCTATAAACTAATTAATAAATGAAAAATAAATGGGGAAGAAATACTGGCTTGGAGTGGGCCCATGCTCCAGCAGATTCTTCCCGATCGAACACGCGCTTAGAACTTCTGGAACTTTAATATATTTGTCAACACACTACAATTTATCTCTATACATCTAAATGGATCTTTATTTTATTTCTATATATTTCTCAGAACGATCTACATGTGTTTATATAACACACCCACATAAATTATGTTACAGAAGTAGTTACAACAGTCGATCTGTCCCAGACTAAATCAAGACAGTCTGGTAAATACAATCGATATCTAGTGTTCTGTTCTAATGGTGGCGTGTTCATTGTTTAGTTTGTGCTTTTCCTGGCATCAGTAAGACATTTCGATACATTGGTGCAATCTCTAATTTAGCTCTACATGACGCAGAGTTGGAATTGCACCATCCACTGCCATCCACGTCGTTCAACTTTGGTCAACGGGCAAAGAATCAGTGGCACCTTCTGGTTGTGGGGAGGCGCTTGCATTTTGCTAGCACCTTCCGACTATGGGGAGGTGCTTGTCTTTGGTTGGCACCTTTCGGTTGCAGGGAGGCACTCGTCTTCGGTTGGCACCTTTCGACTCCAGGGAGGTGCTCGTATTCAGTTGGCACCTTCCGACTGCAAGGAGGTGCTCGTATTTAGTTGGTGCCTTTCGACTGCAGGGAGGCACTAGTATTCAGTTGGTGCCTTCCGACTACAGGGAGGCGCTCGTATTCTCTTCATTAACCCCCGATGAAATAAAGTTCCAGGTCCATCAAAAGGACCTCGACCATTCCAAATCTAACTAAATCAACTACAATTCCACAAAACATACTAAAAAAACACAAATTAGATAACACGCATAATTATATCAAATATCTATATAATAATTCATAAAAGTATGCAATCATTATTATACAGCCGCATATTGATCAAAGAAATATGTAAAAAATATGAGCATTTTTGGTGCTCATCATCCCCCCATGCCTAACATATGCCATGCCCTCATGGCATCCAAGCTGCAGGTAGCCCTCTGAATTTTCATTGTCACCATCTCTTGGAGGATTCTACTACCCCTACGGCTCGAGTCTATATTTTTGTGCCAAAATTTGAAGGTGTGGTTCGCCTTTGCCTATGGGAAACTACGGCTGTCAATTGTCCTCTTCTTGTTGTGGCCGCTACTGGTGGTGGTCTAGCTAGCGTTGTTCCTATCGATTAAAATGTAGCTTTGGTAGCTTTCCAGAGGTCAGCGTCTAGAGATCTGACCACTACCAGAGGTATATTCGAGTTATCCCCTCTGGAAGGCACTACTTGGGCCTTGTATAATATTGTCACTTTAGGGGTAAGCCCTGCATTCTCCTTTGCAATCGCAGTGGCCTCCAATTGTGGGCCATATACTCCCCACCGTTCTAAGTACTTCCTCATCATGGAAGGCCACCCTCGACATGAACCATAGATGTCCCAAAATTGGCTGTCTTCTTTCGGATTGACGCAGATGCCAGAATCTCCTTTTATCCTCGAGGATGCCTTCCTAGCCTCCTTGGCTACTTTCATTTTGTTGCGTCGCTGCTCGAAATATTTTTGCCTTTCTATGAACGGCTGCATGTCCCATTCGTCCTCTTCGGAGTCGATGAAGGTCACTTTTGCCTTCTGTCAAGCCGTCCTAGGCCTCTTTGCCTTGGCTTCTACAAAAAATGTGGCGGCTTGGATAGGGGTCTCTCCTTTCTCCTTCGAGGACTTCTCCTTGCCTTGAAGGATCGACTATGCTGCTATCTCCGAGGGTGATCCTTTGTTCACCTATCTACCTGGTGTCGACCCCTCAAGCTCTTCTCCTTCTTCAGTCCTGGGGAGGTCCTCCTTATCCTCTGGTATTATCTATTGCTGGAGACCTTCGTCCTGCTCTGTGTCACTCAGGACAATGATAGGGGGCATGGTAGGACTTCTTTTCTTTTCACCCCTAAAAACAAAGGAATCCTCCCCTGCCTCCGAGCTGCTTTGTCGGGCGTCCAATCAAATCTCCCCTAAAGAGAATACTCGTTCAGTGGATGTGGGAGATTTTGTCAGCATTTCTTCTACCCAATCAGTTTGAGTGGACACCTCCTATCTTGTTGTTCCTCTATCTTGGAGCATTTTATTTTCCTACTGCAACTGTTCGACCAGCTGCTCGAGCTGAGCAATTCGCCTATCTCTTTCCTCCAATTCCATTTTATGCTAGTTCTGGCAATCTTCTAGAATCTTTTGTACCATCCAGCAATTAGTTTGTCATTCAAGCGCCTCCTCCAAGGCCGCATCGATATGGTCATTACTCTTGGAAGTTCATTTTTTGGGCTCTGATTTGTTAATTCTCAGAGGGTTTGTGTGGCAACATCTATCTTCGGGTCACTCTGTCCTTCCTCTATCGAGAGGAATCATCGTAGACGTTTCCTCCTGGGGATTGGTTTGTCCTCACCACCAGTGAGTGGCACTCCTTCCTCCTCATACTCGGGCACTAGGGAATGCCCTCTGTCCTCTATGTCTTCGGGCACCAGTGACTGCTCTGCTCCTCCTAGAAAATAGGGCAACGCCAATTGCTTGATGTTTGTTATCTCCTCTACAGGGGATGCTTCATCTTGCCCTAATTCGGCAATCGCATTGTGTTTCTCTATTTGGATGCCATATCTCTCTGTGTCATAGTTTTATCCTTGTGCTTTTGCATGGCAGACCAATGCCGATATCATCCCATGGTGGGCTAAGGCGGATGGTGCCCCCTTCTGGTACCGAGCCGCTTCATATTTTAGAGCATTCGCTAGGTAGAAAGGTATGTTTAATTTCCTCCCATGCACTAGGTGATTGATGAAGTGCACATGATTAATGTGCAGATGGGTATACTTTCTTGTGCATGTGAAAAATCAAGCAATTTTCTCAAACATCTTTCGCATATTCATGGGGAGACTATTTTTGAGTAACCCCTCCCTGTCTATCTGCACATTTCCTCCTGGAAGCAGTATTTCGGCGTATAGTTTTAACACTCTGCCCTTGTATGTACATTCCCCCATGAGAGACAATCCAGTTACCTATGAGATGAACTTAGGGGTGGCTAGAATTTCCACCCCTCGTACTTGGGCCGCATCACCCCTCAAAGAGGCAAAAAATTCTCTAGCTGCCTCCACATCTTAGCCCTGACTGACTAGGGTGCAGTATTCGAGCCACCCCTTGGCTTAAAATTGGGTCTTCACTGCCCCTCTGATCCCATCAGTATCACTGGGTTCATTCTTCTTGATCGCATGGTTCTTGGACCTTCCTCCCATGGCGCCTTTTGCTACTGTATATTTTTTTTCTGTCCTTCCTTCTTCAGGAAGGCACCTTCTTATAGAAAATATGCCTAACCCTAATAGTTATGGAAGATGCCCTATCATTGGCACGTGATTTCAGCTATGGGGGGATACGATCTCTATGACGGTGATATCTTTTTTGGTACTGCATATTTATAAATAATTATATAAATGATTTGATTTAGTATGCGCATACCTGATTTGTTGTTCCAGTCATCGTGGTAGCTGTTGATTTGCTGACTTATGACATGAGGGAGGGGTATGGTCCTTTGATGCTGCTCATTCATGCGATGCTTCGTTCCACTCGAGGCGTTTGGTAGATGTAAATGTTGCATGCGAGAGGCATTCTTTGGTACCTTTCCCATGTGGATGGTGTCCTTGTAGTGCCTTTTCGACGTTGTTGGTGCTCTTCTTCGAACGAATGCACCTTTTGGTGCTATGAGGTGCCTCTGATTGGTGGGAGGCACTTTTACCTGCATGTGTCTTCCCAATGTGGGAGGCACCTCCTTCTGGTTTGTGCCTTCCCGATGTTGGAAGGCGTTCATCTTGATGAATGTGCCTTCCTGATGTTGGAAGGCGTATTCGACTAGATGAATGCGCCTTCCTGATGTTGGAAGGTGTCTCAGTTGGATGAATGCACATTCTTGATGTTGGAAGGCATCTCGGCTGGATGAATACGCCTTATTGATGTTGGAAGGCGTATTTGGCTGGATTTTTTTTTTTAAGACTTGGTGCCTTCCTGCCACGGAAGGTGCCTACATATGTATATATATATATATATATATATATATATATATATATATATATATATATATATATATATATATATTTTATATATTTTATAACTTCTAAATGGATGGAAGGCGCTATCTTCCGATTTGACACCTTTCGGATGCGGTAAGGTGCCTTATTCTGGATGGGCTCCTTTTGGGTGCGATAAGGTGCCTTCTTGTGGACTTGGCACCTTCTTCTGTATGCAGTAGGATACGTACTTCTAGATGGGTGCCTTTCGGGTGTAGTAAGGCACCTTCTTATGGACTTGGCACCTTCTTATGGATGCAGTAAGGTGCCTCCTTCTGGACTTGGCACCTTCTTCTAGATGTAGTAAGGCGCATTCTTCTGGACTTGGCACCTTCTGGATGCAGTAAGGTGCCTTCTTCTAGATGGCGATTTGACTGGAAAAAGGGTGATCAAGCCTTCTCAGTTTTTCATGCTGCCCAGATTCTACCTACAAGCCGGTGTCAGAATGTTGAGCCGAATCAGGCCTGGTTTCCCAGATACCTATCCCTCTTGCTGTCAGGTCCTCCACATGCAAAAAGCAACCAAAAAATAAAGGAAAATAAAGGCAGTTAGATGTGTTTCATGCCTGTTAGGCCCTGTATTAGGATGCCTGCAACTTGCATGTGGGCATCATCCCTGCAAAAATGCAAATTACAAAAAAAACTATATTAACTAAAAATATTTGGGTGAGCACTTTCGTGCCCACCATTTCACCTATGAGATTTTGGTCCAGATCTAGCAAGATAGGGTCTCCCCCATGCCTACTCTAGATTCCACCTATAATGTTTCGAACTTATTATAGGGGTGTAGTCGATGTCCATTGACTGTGAACATGGTGTTGCTGTTGTCAATTGTCTTAACGCGCACCGCCCCATTCCTAATGAGCTCTGCCACATCATATGGCCCCATCCACCTCTACATAAGTTTGCCCTTCCTTTCTTGGAATCAAGAATCGTACAACAGTACCCATTCCCCTACCTGGAACTTCTTCAACTTGATGTGGTTATCAAGCCACTTCTTTCTCTGCTTCTGTATAATCTCTGTCCTCTGTAAAACATCCAGTCGGATTTCATCCAGCTGATCTAGCTAGCGAATCCTCTATTTTTGGGCTTCGTCCAAGCTCAAATTTAATTTTGAAGATGTCCTCAGAGTTTTGATTTCGAACTCGATGGGTATCATTGCATTTTTTCCATAGACCAATTGGAAAGGTGTGCATCCTATGGTGGATTTCCACGTGGTGTTGTATGCCCAAACTACCTCCGGCAACCGTGTGGCCCAATATTTCTTGTGTTGCTGCATGGTTTTGGTCAGGATTTTTTCTATCTCCCTGTTTGTCACTTCTACTTGCCCGTTCGCCTGCGGATGGTAGGGCATGGTTTTATTGTGCCAAACTCTATATTGCTCCATCAGCTCCTCAATCAATTTGGAGGTGAATTGGGGCCCTTGGTCTGTTGTTATCTCCCGAGGAACCCCAAATCATGTGAAAATATGGGCAAATAAGAAATCAATGACCGTTCTTTCCTTTGAGTCCCTTAATGCCTGCACTTCCACCCATTTGGTGACGTAATCCATGTAGACCAGAATAAACCTCCTTCCCACAAAATGTGGATTAAATGGTCCCACGAAGTCCATGCCCCATTTATCAAAAGGTTCCAGGTGTACTTGGGGCTATATGTGTATTTCATCTCGGTGGGTTGGTCTACCCATCCTATGGCACTCGTCACACTTGCTAGTATATGTTGTCGCGTCCTTGAACAGAGTGGGCCAAAAATACCCAACCTATAGGATTTTGTAGGCAGTTCATTTCCCTACAAAGTGTCCTCTGCATGGCTCATCATGACATGCCTTGAGCACTTCTAAAAACTCCTGTTCTGCTATGCATCTTCTTATAATTTGGTCCCGTCCTATTTTAAATAGGATACCATCCATCCAAAGGAATGATGCACTCTTCTCTATGATTGCTTGCTTTTCTCGGTAGGAGAGAGCAGGTGAGGTCCTTCCGGTGGCCAAGTAATTGGCTATGTCTACATACCATGGAGTTTGTTCACTAATAGCAAACAGATGTTCATCCAAAAACTGATCTTCCACTACTTGATGATCTACTGGTATCAATCTAGATAGAAAATCCGCCACGACATTGTCCTTGCCCGATTTATCGACTATAGTGATGTTGAATTCCTACAATAGCAATAGCCATATGATAATTCTGCCACTAATGGCCGACTTGCTCATTAGATACCTAATAGCCGCATGGTCCGTATGGATGAAGACCTTGTATCCCGTTATATAGTGGCAAAATTTGTTTATTGCATGGACAACTACGAGGAATTCATTTTCTGTCACTGTATAGTTGAGCTCTACTCCCGCAAAGTTTTTACTGACATAATAGATGGCATAAAATTCTTCATCGTCTTTCTACCCGAGGACTGCTTCGATCGCACCATTAGATGCATCGTAGTAAATATGGAATGGTATGGCCCAATTCGGTCCTCTTAAGACCAGTGTAGATATCAATTTTTCTTTCAGCAATTGGAATGCTTCTTTGCAATCTCCCGTCCAATTGAACTCTACATCCTTAGAAAGTAGGGTGTGCAGTGGTTTGGCAATCTTACTAAATTTGGCGATAAATCATCGGTAGTACCCGGTTGATCCAAGGAAACTTCTTACCTCCTTCTACGTTTTGGGGCTAGGTAGGTCTCTGATGACCTCGATATTCCTCTTGTCTACTTTTATTCCTTCCATAGAGAGGTGGTGTCCCAACATGATGCCTTCCTACATCATCATAAAAAAATTTCATTACTTAGGGACAAATGATTTTCCTTGCTCCTATCGAGCACTCTTTCCAGATTTGTCATTGCCTCCTCGAAGGTTTCTCCATAGGCGGTGAAGTCATCCATGTATACTTCCACCCCATCTCCTATCATATCAGAGAATATGCTAAGCACCACACTTTGAAAGGTGGTCGATGTGTTGCATAGTCCAAAATGTAATACCTTATAGGCAAACGTTCCCCATGGACAAGTGAACGTTGTTTTATCTTGATCTTCTTCCCCTATCTGGATCTAGTTGTAACCACTAAAATAATCTAGAAAGGATAAGTATTTTCTTCTTGAGAGTGTGTCAAAGACCTGATCGATGAATGGGAGTGAGAAGTGGTCTTTCTTAGTCGCCTTGTTCAATTCCCGGTAGTCCATGCAGATCCGCCATTTCCCATTCTTTTTGGGGACCACCACTAATGGTGATAGCCATTCACTATTAGAAATTAGATACATGAATTCAACAGCCAGAAGTTTGTGCAGTTCTTTGCTGATAATGTCTTTCATTGTCGGGTTCATCCTTCTCTGTGGTTGCCAACTAGGAGTTGCCTGGTCATCTAAATAAATTCAATGGGTACATATTTTTGAGCTGATGTCGTGCATATCTACGTAGTCCCATGCAAATGCTTGTTGGTGTTTTACCAGAAGCTCTTCCAATTTTTCTAGTTGTGTGGGCGTCAACCTGCTGTTGACGTTTAATATCCTCCCTGGCCCAATGTGTATTTGTCTAATGTGCTGATCTTGGGCACCAGTCAATGGTGATCTAGGTGTCAGGGTGGATGATTCTCCATGGAGAAACTCCACAATAGCACCATCCTCATCCTCTTCTACCACCTCCTCCAAGGTCATCACTGTCTGGATTATGGACAACTTTGTAGTTCCATGCTCGATGATCCTGGGTTCTTCTGTCGAGTCCATAGACTGAGCTGGTGGTGAAATGGTCAGCATTTTGATGTTTTGCCTATTGGAGATGGTCATTAGCCCATCCCGACAGTTGATGTAAGCATTAGCTATTACCAGCCATGGCCTCCAAAAAATGAGCAGGTAACCGCCCAGCCTATTATTGGTTTGCAAAACTAAAAAATTGGCTGGATATTCCCATGCACTGACTGTTACGATCACATGTTCCAGAATCTCTTTCGATGACATAGTTGATCGATCAGCTAATAGCAACACTGTCATGGTTGGATTTACGTTTGTGAGATGAAGCCTCTGCATGGTCTCTTAAGGCATCACGTTGATGGCTACCCCAAGGTCAACCAATGTGTTGGACAGGGAATGTCCTCCAATTTTTACAGTCAGCACTAGGTTTCCTGGATCTGTATACTTTGGATGACATGTTCCACCCATCATTAGATCTGTCAGTTTACCCATGACATTGATAGTCTGGGTAGCTTTTCATCCTGGTCTCCTTAGACACATTTCTCTAATTGCCTTGGTGTAAATGGGGACATCTCGAATTGCTTGAAATAATGGGATTGTCACCATGAGTTCTTCAAACTCGACAAGATGTCAAATTTTGGTTGTGTTGTTTTTCTTTGTTCCTACAACCGGCTAGGAAATGGAGCCTCCACTCTCTCAAGTGCTTTTCCCTCTTCTACCAGAGGTGTCTCCTCTATTTCTTCCTCCTCTTCTACCACTAGAGGTGTCTCTACTATTTCTTCCTCCTCTTCTACCAGAGGCGGTGTCTCTACTCCTATATGCCTACCTGATCTAAGCTAAATATTGTACATATGATACATCTCACCTTCTACATTGTATGCCGGATGATTTACTCTATTGTTCGGGTTTGCTGTCAATTGTGCTGGTAGATGTGTAGGTCTCGCTGCTAGCAATGCTGGTAAGTTCTATTGGATGTGAGCAGGTGCTACACTCTATGGAGTTTGATTCCATGCATTGTGGCCTCTCCACTACTGCCCAAGATATGGATATGGCATCCATGGCTACTGATTTGGAAATGCTGCTGGGGGTGCGTTAGTCCAGGGCGATGGTCCCCATCACCCCATATTAGGTGGTTGAAGGGGTCCTTGGTGCATGTATGGCCCTCCCCCATATGATGGCATTTTGGTTGGTATATTACCTATGGGGGATTGTGGCCAAATCTTCCTATTGCCTATGAAGTAGGCCTTCGTGCTCTCAACCGCTTCTTGGTTACTGAGCAATTGTGGGAACCATTGAGTTTTATGATTTAGCCTACAAACTATGCATACTTTGACCTTGTTTTTTGGACATGCATTCTTTGCATGTCTTCCTCTGCATTTTGGACATAAATAGGCTAATGTTGTGTCATTTTCTTGTTGCTTCTTTTCTAACAGCAGCGTATCCATATGCAGTGCTATAGATGAAAGCATTTCGCTCTCCAAATCCTCCAAAGATGTTGCCTATTTTTGTTTTGGTGACTGAAGCAGTCGCCTTCATGGTCCTCGCAGTGATTTTGCCTAACCTTCTCGAGTAGTTCTGGCATAATTTTTGGATGTCATCCATAGCATGTTGATAGACATCACCTCCAGATATCATGTTGAGAGCCTCCAATGACTCATTGGTAAGTCCCCTCAAGAAGATGCTTTTAAGGGACTTATCAGATAGCTTCGAGTGAGGGGACCATTGAAGATTAAAGTTGAATCTCTCCCAATACTCCTTGAGAGACTCATATTCTCTTTGTGTCATGCTCAGGACCTCCTCCTTGGAGTCTCTTGCTCTCTCAAAATCTTGATATTGCTCTAGAAAGAGCTTCTTCATCTAGTCCCAAGTGGTGATGTGTTTGTCTCCCAAACCGATGAACCATCGCAAAGCTGCATCGTCTAATGTAGAAGGAAATAATTTCAACTTCTATGTGTTTGATTTGTAATCCACAGACCTGTACAAAACATCAAACTTGAATAAAAATAGGTCAAGGTCCTCAGTCGGGTGTCCTCTGAAGGACGGAAGGTGAGCAAGGGATATGTTTTTCATTTTGGTATATCCTACTCCCTCCTCTATTGGGAAACTAAAGCCAGATGAGACTTCATCGTTATCTACCATTTTTTTGGGAGATGTGGTTTCTAATGCAGCGTTTATGGCCTTTTGGTCATTTAAAACTTTTTGAGTCAATGCTCTAAGGTTGTCTGGCGAGATCATCTGATCCTCCACAGCCTTCCACAATAGGGCTTCCTCTTGAGGAATCCTATTAAACAGGGGATTTATGATGATTTGTTCATCCCCTTGTTGATGGGATGAGGTGGCACTTTGCACAAAGTGTGGTTCCTCACTCCAATGGACTGTTGGTAGGTCGGGTGAGTCTAACTCAAATCCAAAATGCTTGACTGACTCAGGTCCTAATGGATTAGTTCTTATAAAGCGACCGTCAGGTCCTCTTCTTATCAAAGAACTCATACAAGGTCAGATGGAAGGTTTTAGGGTATTGTAAGTAATCTAATTAAGATGCTTCCCTGGAAACGGTGCCAAAATATTGCAGGCCAAACAAGGTGAATGGTTTCCTATTTTTGTCACATGCCCGTGCATTTAATTATCGACCTAGGGAGCTTTGTAAACTTGCAAAGAGTCAGAATTAGGTTACTACAATACCACTGGAGGTGAATATGCTAATCCTACATTTTGGGGGGTGTTCTTGAAATGGTTTTTCAATCATTCCTGCACTCCTTAATGATTTACATAAGAAGAATAGAATTAAACCTATAGAAAATAAATCATGTACGCGTTCCTAAAAATAAATCTACTACAAATGCTAAACTAATAAACTAACAAATGTTCTTATGAAAGTAATAAACTAATTAATAAACGAAAATGAAATGGGGAAGAAATACTGGCTTGGAGTAGGCCCATGCTCCAATAGCTTCTTCCCAATCGAACACATGCTTAGAACTTCTGGAGCTTTAATATATTCGTCAACACACTACAATTTATCTTTGTACATCTAAATGGATCTTTATTTTATTTCTATATATTTCTCAGAATGATCTGTGTGTTTATATAACACACCCGTAGAAACTTCTGTTACAGAAGTAGTTACAACAGTCGATCTATCCCAAACTAAATCAAGATAGTCTGGTAAATGCAATCAACATTTGGCATTCTATTCTAATGGCAGCATGTTCATTTTTTGGTTCATGCTTTTCCTAGAATCAGTAAGACATTTCGATACATTGGTGCAATCTCCAATTTAGCTCTGCATGACACAGATCTAGAACTACACCAGTCATTGTCGTCCACGTTGTTCAACTCTGGTCAACGGGCAAAGAATTAGTGGCACCTTCTGGTTGTGGGGAGGCGCTTGCCTTTTGCTAGCGCCTTTCAACTTTGGGGAGGTACTTGTTTTTGGTTGGTGCCTTTTGGTTGTAGGGAGGTGCTCGTATTTGGTTGGCACCTTTTGACTGTAGGGAGGTGCTTGTATTCAGTTGGTGCCTTTTGACTGTAGGGAGGCGCTCATATTCAGTTGGTGCCTTTTGACTACAGGGGGCACTAGTATTCAGTTGGCACCTTTTGACTACAGGGATGCGCTCGTATTCTCTTCATTAACCCCCGATGAAATAAAGTGTCAAGTCCATCAAAAGGACCTCGACCGTTCCAAATCTAACTAAATCAACTACAATTCCAAAAAACATACTAAAAACACACATATTAGATAACATGCATAATTATATCAAATATCTATATAATCATTCATAAAAGTACGCAATCCTTATTATACAACCTCATATTGATCAAAGAAATATGTATAAAATATGAGCATTTTTTTGTGCTCATCAATGACGAAGGAAATTAATTGCATGGGAACCATGGCCATTTTTGTCTATTACAATTTTTCCCATCATCAAATGCTAGCTAATAGTGATGCACCATGGAAATATTCACATATGCACCCATGGAATAAATTTAGGTGCATGTTTAAATTTTGTGTTTCTTGTCTATATTATTTTCATGAACATGTGTGTCTATGGAAATGTGCTGGCATAATCCCCATTACTACCTTAACCACTTGAAAAAATCCACTTGGCATGATGCTACATGGCATGCCTCTTATTGATCAATAGTTTATGGTTATCATATTCATACAATTGAGCACATACTTAAAGGAAATTTACTATGGATAACCATAATCACTATTAATTACGGTAATTAACCACCTGTGTGCATGAACACAGTTGTTTTAAAAAGTTGTTTACCAACTACTGTGTAGCTAACTTCAGTAATAAAAACATAGAGCAGTTAGGGAAAATGGTAATTTGAAGGGAAGGTAGTAACATTGTTGAGTGAATTTTGAACTAGAGGAAAAGCATGGGGGGAAAGTCAAAAAATAATGATCTTAAGAAGAGTGAGTTGATCGATTTCTTGGGTATTTATGAAGATGTCCAAACATAGTTGGACATTACAGAATGGATGGACTATTTTCAACTGGTTAGTTAGGGTTAGGATGTGGTAGTAGCAAATGAATTTGTGATGTCGATGAGCAATGGGGTCATGCGCATGCGGGGACTGGAGATCCTAGTCACTGAGGACTACATCGCTAGAGTTACATGCCTCCCTATTATGGGGGAGCACATGTACAAGGAGTATAACATTACCCTCTATGCACAAATATTTTTTAGAGCACCAACTAAGTACCTGACGCATGCTGGCTTACCGAAATGACATATTCCTGAGCTCTAGAGGGTCATTTTTGAATAGATTTCCCATTTCTTCACATACTATGGTAGGTAATCCCACATGAATGCCAACCACTTCCATTTACTCAATAATATTCTACATGGGAATAAAATAAACATCCTCCACTACCTTACATGCACCTTGAAAGACGAGGCCAAGTGATACGAGGCAGACACCACCTCTATCCAACCATGGACTGATTTCTACTTTGGTGAGATATGTAGAGTCACATAGAAATGTGATAATTGAGGAATTTGTGGGCACTAGTGTAGTGGCAGGGGTAGAAGAATAGGAGGTGCTCATTAAAAATGAATAGTTGATCTAGGAGGTAACAGAATAAGAAACGATGACACCTGCATCCCATCCTACAGGAAATATAAGGGAAGCAAGACAAACCTCGTTTCCTAATTTTCCCTAATTTGGAGAGGAAGCAGGGCAGGGTCCATCCTCTTTTGTACCCCAATTTGAGTATGAGGTAGCACAAGATTTCATGCCTATATCCACCAAGATGTGAAGTAGAATAATGAAGTCATTGAGGATGGTTTTTATCTCATATGACAAGGAGACACCCATTTATGAGATCAACAAGGAGGAGTATTTGGACCACATTTTATAGAACATTTCCTATGGGCCAAATCCTCAACAGGAGATGGCCATGGTAGATGTACACCAGAAGGACAAGCAGAGGATTTGTAGCAATAGTTGTAGGTTTTGAAATAATAGGCTTCCACTTGGAAAGCCAAATTTAAAGAGGAACAGGCTTTGTTTTAAAAGTCTAGAAAGGAGGCCATCTTAAAAATGCATGAATTATATCAAATAATTTGGAAATTATGAATAAAATTGTAGTTTTAGGGTGGACTAGAAGGAGTCGAGAAATCAACCATGGTTGATGTAGTAGTACAGACCGATTGGGCAATAGAAGTACCCCCTATTGATCATAAAATAGAATAGGGAGGTACTACTACAATGGAAGTAGAGCAGCCCTGCTCTATGTACCCCTATTCAGATCAAATAATTTAGGAGGATAAGGTTGAATTTTAAGAACCTTAAAATGCAAAGCATCTTGCAAAGGGGGAAGAATATGGAGAAAAGGATATGGAGGCCAAAGAGCCTCAAATTACAGGTAGAGAGGGAGAGGCAGAGCACTCTCCAATTAATGCAAGGAAAGGATAGCCTCAAGAAGTAGAACTAGTCCTTTATGTGCAACAAGTAGTTGTAGAGGAAAAAGAGGCTCAACAGCTTGAATACCCTATATCCCAAGAGGCTTAGTATCCTACATCCCCTATACACCAGGAAATAATAGTTACACCAACACATAATGGGGTAAAGAGTATCAATTTGAGATCAAAACAAAAAGCCATAAGGCCATCTTAGTGATGACCTAGGACTAGAGCAAGAGTTGTAGAGTTGAAGACCCTAGGCATTGTATTTGAAAAGGAATTAGAGCTAGATTTTGATGAGGAATGGGAGGCAGTAAAGAATTTTTTTGCTGCCTAAAAATAGAAATTTGAGGAGCTCAAGGAGGAAATTAAGGTAGACAAGAAGAACTGGAAGAAGACCTCTAAGAAAGCCCTCAAGGAAGTAGAAAATGAGGCCATAAAATAGTTTGGTAGACCTCGCAAGAAGATTCCAGTTGCTCAACCTGAGCAGTTCTGGTATTTGTATGGGTCAAAGGATGGATAGCCTTTGAGGATGCAAGCATATTTTAAGTGGATGGTATTTCTAGGCCCTATGTAGAAGGAGTATTTAACATCAAGTGGTAGAACTCCCCCTGTGTCAAAATTAAAGGTCAAAGCTAAACTTGATCTTGATCCAATAGAGGCAGATTTACCCACAGCTAGGGTTGCTAAGGAATCTAGCATCCCATTTGAAGATAAAAAATAAGTTCTTGTGGGTGAGAAGTTGCCACTTCACCACAAGTATTGGAAAATGGTTGAGCCTGCATTCTAGGAGGATACCACCAGTTTCTCTGGTTTTTATCTAAATGTTGATAAGTGCAAGGTGGATTGTACTAGAGAACCACCCAAGAAGAGGGCATGGCCAAGTGAACCACTTCAATGTAGCAAATGCTAGAAGTAGTAGGGACAGGATATAGTAGATCCCACAACATCAAATGGGTGAAATCCTCGATAAAAATAGAAATCCAAGGCTGCTAAATGAAAGAGGACATAGACCAACCGAGCCTATTAGGATGAGATGAACAGAACTTGTAATTACCAATTTAAAGTGGCATAGGGACATGCCACCCCTTAATCATGGGGTATGATGAGCCACAAAATTACTCATTTTTTGTACTCTTTTCTCCATAATGTGTGGCATATATTCTTGTGGATATAAATGTTTTATGGAAATTATAAATATATATTTGACAGTTTATTTTGCATGTTCTCTAATATTTGTATTTAAGTGTAATTTGTGTAGATTTAGTATAAATCGTTGCATTTTGACATGTTTTCATCGAGGTCCAACTCAAACCTAGAACTTAAAAATTAATGAAGGAAAAACATCTATAGAATATCAGTAAAGAGGTACGAAGTCAGGCATCCAAGTCCTTTGAAGCACCTGACTTTCATTCGACACCTAACTATTAGGTGCCTGCTTCCCATTGTATGATATAAGGTGCATGCTTCCCATTATATGGGGGAAGGTGCCTACTTCCCATTGTATGGTAGAAGGTGCCTACTTCTTGTTATGCAACGAAAGGTGTCTGCTTCCTAAATTCTTCAACCACGGTGCCTGATTCTTGTTAACGCCAAAATTTAGCACATATTTGTGGTTGGTAGAAAAGAGCAAATACTTTGGAAACCAGTGTGAAATGATTTCCATCATCACAAATGAAAATAGTAGAATTTCAAATGTGACTCATCACCTATTTTTTAGCTGATACATAAATTAATTCTGTAAGTCAGGAAAATCAAATATCAACGTATTCTAGAAATAGAATACGTTGAAATATCATGATATTTTACCCGATTCCTCTAATCAAGAAAACAACTGTAACAACGAATCATGTGTTGATTCATTATAAAAATTGTAACAGGGTTGGCTGCATACCTTATAAATATGCAGGCCACCCCTGAAGAAGACATTCCCAAATTTTTTATGTAATTTTCTCTACTGCAAATTGTTAATAAAATCTCTGCATTGTTCTTGTAAAAATATCTTCTAAGCGTCCGGTGATCATTCTACCATGGGTAGAACCTGCTAGAAGTATGGGCCCACTTACAATAGAGTTCTTCCCTATTTTCCTTGTTTTCTATAATTGTTTTAATAGATCAATTTATTTCCAGCTATATTCCCTATTTTCTATAATTTCTAGCAAGATAGTTATTTAGATTTTTAATGTTTTTAGACTTGTTTCTTAGACTTAACATGATATTATTGGTTTAAACATAAAATTCAATGAACACAAAATACCCCCCCAAACCATAATCCAAGGGACTCATATATGAAGGAGAAATTACAAGAATAGATTTTGCATGGCTACTCACAAGACTACGAGCTACCCCGGGTTGACAATTAAATGGAGGCAATTAATTGAACCATAGAAAAACTAACCAATATTTTTCCCAACATCCACTACTTGAGCATCATCCTTGATGTTTCTAGGTATAAAATGTGCAACCTTAGCCAATCAATGAATTATCACAAGTATTGCATCATGTTGATACTTGGTCCTGGATAACCCTACTATAAAATCCATAGATATAACATTACATTTTTGTGTAGGTATATCATGCGGATACAATTGTCCTATAGGATATTTGCATTATACCTTAACATTTTTATATTTGAGGCACCGAGTGATAAATCAATGATATCCTTCTTCATTCCCACCCAAAAGAAGATTATTTTCATGTTTTCCTACATTTTGGCCCCTCCAATATGAGTAAAATAAGGAGATCTATGGGCTTCTTGCATTACTAGTTTCCTTAAATCACCCATTTTGATATGATGATTCTAGCTTTGTAGAACAAAAGGTCATATTTCATGCCAAATTCCTTATTACTTTCAGGATCTCTATCCATTATAGCTTAAATTTCTTGGTAATACTCATACTGAGATTTCTCCTTTCTCACTTAATCCATCAGATCCATGTGATTTATAGATATGACTGCTATGTTTTTCCTTATACTCAAATCATCAACAACCTTATTCTCTTTCCCTTTTATGTACTCAATTTCAAAGTCATAATCAACGAGAAAATCGACCCATATTCTTTGTCTCGAATTGAGTATAGGTTGGGTAAATATACACCTCAAACTTTTATGGTTTAACTCAAAGGGCCTTCCCACAAAGTAGTGGTATCAGGCCTTTAGAGCATGCACTACTACAACTAGCTCTATATCATATGTATTATAATTAACCTCATGCTTCTTGAGCTTCCTTTAAGTATATGCTACTACTTACTCTTCTTGAGAGAGTGCTCCTGGTAACCCTTCCAATGATGTGTTTGTGCATATTGAAAAGTCCCCTTGAGGATCAAAAATATTCAGTATTGATATGATAATGAGTTCATGTTTTAGCAATGCAAAGGTAGCTTCACACTTCTTTGACCACTTGAATTCCTTTTTCTTTTTTTTAAGGTTAGTTATTATCGTAGTAATCTTTAAATAGTCCTTTATGTAACGTTTATAGTATCCCATTAACCCCATGAAGCTTCGTACTTCAGTCACATTAATAGGGAGTGGTCAGTTTAGGATGGCCTCAATGTTCGTTAGATCCACAACAATTCCTTCTACTGATATGATATGTCCAAAGTATCATACCTCTGAAATGTAGAAATCACTCTTGGCTAGATTGTCATAGAGTTGATTTTCCCTCAACAACTTTAACATGATCTTGAGATGTTTATTGTTCTTTTTTTGTTTCGATATTATATTAAGATATCATCTATAAATACAAGGAAAAACTGGTTCGGGTGTCTTTTGAACACACTATTCATTAGATTTATGAATGTATCTGGGGTATTAGATAGTCCAAAGGGTAGAACTATGAACTCATAATGCCCATACCTAGTCTTAAGTATCATTTTGTGAGTTTCCTCCTCATGTATTCTTAAATTATGATACCCTAACCTTAGGCAATCTTGGTGAATATCATGGCATCTCTTAATTGATCAAAAAAATATTTGATCCTAGGTAGGGGATATCATTTCTTGATTATATCCTTATTAAGCATTTTGTAATCAATACATAATCTTAAGGGACTATCTTTCTTTTTCACAAATAATACCGGTGCACCCCAAGGTGACACACTTGGTTTTATCAATACATTTTATAATAGCCCTTGCAATTCAACTTTTAGTTCCTACATATCGATAGGATTCATCCTATATGGAGATCTATGAATAAGTTTTGCTCCTAGTATAAGATCAATTGTGAAATAAAATTCTCATATAGGAGGGAGTCCAGGTAAATCCTTTGGGAACACATCCTTAAAATCCTACAAAATTGGGTGCTTCCCTAGCACATCTCTCTTATAATAATCTATTACTTTATTTAGTTTTAAAACATACACAATCCCTCATTTCATGAGGGTTTTCTTCAATTGCATATCTGATAACATATGGTCTTTGAATTCTCCCTACTCACTATGAATTTTTTTTCTTTCCTTGCCTTTATTCAAATATTCGATCCATATGTCTTGGAAATTGATCAAGGCTTTATAGGCCTACAACCAATCTATCCCTATGATCACATTAAAGGCATGAAATTGAGCTACATACAAACAACCTTCATTGGGACCACTAGCTAAAGTGACTTCTACCATTGGATAACACTGGTTTTCTAAGTAGGTTTTCCTAGAACCATACTCTACCTTCCATCCATGGGCAAAATATCTTGGTATTTTTGACATATCCCTTGCCAAACTAGAAGAAATAAATCTATTTATGGCTCCACTATCAATTAATTTTTTTACTTGCTTATTAGAAATATTACCTTTCACAAGCAATGGGTGTTGCGGGCCAAACAAGGTGAATGGTTTCCTACTTTTGTCACATGCCCGTGCATTTAATTATCAACCCAGGGAGCTTCGTAAACTTGCGAAGAGTCGAAACTAGGTTACTACAATACCACTGGAGGGTGAGTCTGCTAATCCTACGTTTGGGGGGTGTTTTTGAGATGGTTGTCAATCATTCCCGCACTCCTCAATAAATTACGTAAGAAGAACAAAAATAAATATACAAAAATAAATCTAATGCACATTCCTGGAAATAAACCTACTGCAAATACTGAAACTAGTAAATTAATGAACGTTCTATGAAAGCAATAAACTGATAAATAAACAGAAAGGAAATGGGGAAGAAATACTGGCTTGGAGTGGGCCCAGGCTCCAGCAGCTTCTTCCCGATCGAACACGCGCTTTAGAACTTCTGTAACTGTAATATATTTATCAACGCATTACAATGTAACTCTAAAATGGATCTTTATTAATTCCTTCTATATATCGCTCTATATTTTCTATATCGCTATATATTTTCTCAGAATGATCTGCGTGTGTTTATATAACACACCCATAGAACTTCTATTACAAAAGTGGTTACAATAGTCGATTCTTCCCAGACTAAATTAGAATAGTCTGGCGAATGCAATCGACGTCTGGCATTCTGTTTTGATGGCGGCATGTTCATTTCGACTCGTGCTTTGCCTAGCATCCGTAAGACATTTTGATACATTGGTGCTATCTCCAATTTAGCTCTGCATGACGTAGAGCTGGAACTGCACCAGCCGCTGTCATCCACGTCCTTCGAGTCTGGTCAACGGGCAAAGAATCAGTGGCGCCTTCCGACTGCAGGGAGGCGCTCCCATTCAGTTGGCGCCTTTCAACTGCAGGGAGGCACTCGTCTTTGGTTTGGCACCTTCCGACTGCAGGGAGGCGCTATCTTTGGTTTGGCACCTTTCGACTACAGGGAGGCGCTTGCATTCAGATGATGCCTTCCGACTGTAGGGAGGCGCCCATGTTCAATCGGCGCCTTTCGACTATAGGGAGGCGCTTGTTTTCACTTGGCACCTTTCGACTACAGGGAGGCGCCTATGTTCAATCGGCGCCTTCTGACTGTAGGGAGGCGCTATGTTCAATTGGCGCCTTTCGACTGCAGGGAGGCGCCTATGTTCAATTGGCGCCTTTCGACTGCAGGGAGGCGCCTATGTTCTCTCCATTGACTCTCGATGAAATAAAGTGCCAGGTCCATCGAAAGGACCTCGACTATTCCAAATCTAACTAAATCAACTGCAATTCCACAAAACATACTAAAAGCACACAAATTAGATAACACGCATAATTATATCAAATATCTATATAATCATTTATAAAAGCATGCAATCCTTATTATACAGCCGCATATTGATCCAAGAAGTATGTACAAAATATGAGCATTTCTGGTGCTCATCATCCCCCCATGCCTAACATATGCCACGCCCTCGTGGCATCCAAACTGTAGGTAGCCCTCAAACTTTTTTCATCGTCGCCATCTCTTGGAAGATTCGGCTGCCCCTGAGGCCCGAGTCTATCTTTTCGTGCCGACATGTGAAGGTGTGGTTCTCCTCTGCCTATGGGAAACTGCGGTTGTTAATTGTCCCCTTCTTGTTCTGGCCGCTATTGGTGGTGGTATAGCCAGCGTTGTTCCTGCCGATTGAAATGCAGCTTCGGCAGCTTGCCAGAGGTCGGCGTCTGGAGGTTTGACCATTGCCAGAGGGATATCCGAGTTATCCTCTCTGGAAGGCACTACGTGGGCCTTGTATAATCCGGCCACTTCAGGGGTAAGCCCTGCATTTTCCTTTGCAATTGCAGCGGCCTCCAATTGTGGGCCATAGACTCCCCATCGTTCCAAATACCTCCTCATCATGGAAGGCCACCCTTGGGATGAACCATAGATGTCCCAAAACTGGCTATTTTCTGTCGGATTCACGCAGATGCTAGAATCTCCTTTTATCCTCGAGGATGCCTTCCTGGCCGCCTTGGCTGCTTTCATTTCTTTGCGCAGCTGCTCAAAATATTTTTGCCTTTCGACGAATGACTGCATATCCCATTCGTCCTCTTCTGACTCGACGAAGGTCACTTTCACCTTCTGTCGAGCCGTCCTGGGCCTCTTTGCCTTGGCCTCTACAGAAAATGTGGCGGCTCGGACAGGGGTCTCTTCTTTCTCTTTTGGGGACTTCTCTTCACTCCGAAGGATCGATTGTGCTGCTATCTTCGGGGGTGATTCATCCTCCTGTCTTCCTGGTGTCGACCCCTCAGGCTCTTCTCCTTCTTCAGGCCTGGGGAGGTCCTCCGTATCCTCTGGTCTTATCTGGAGGCCTTCGTCCTACTCTGTGTCACTCAGGACAATGACAGGGGGCATCGTAGGACTTCTGTCTTCTTCACCCCTAAAAATAGAGGAATCCTCCCCTGCCTCCGGGCTGCTCTGTCGGGCATCTGATCGAATCTCCCCCAAAGAGAATACTCTTTCGGTGGATGTGGGAGAGTTCGTCGGCACTGCTTCTACCCAATCAGTCTGAGTGGCCGCCTCCTGTCTTGTTGTTCTTCTACCCTGAAGTATTTGATTTTCCTCCTGCATCTGCCGGACCAGCTGCTCGAGCTGAGCGATTCTTCTATCCTTTTCCTCCAATTCCTTTTGATGCTGGTTCTGGCAATCCTCCAGAATCTTTTGTGCCATCCAGCAATCAGTTTGCCAGTTGAGCACCTCCTCCAAGGCCGCATTGATCTGGTCATTGCTCTCGAAAGTTTCCTCATTCCATGGGCTCTGGTTCATTAATTCATGGAGGGTTTGGGCGGCGACGTCTATCTCTGTGTCACTCTATTCTTCCTCTATCGAGAGGAATCACCGTAGACATTTCCTCCTGGGAATTGGTTCGTCTTCACCACCAGTGGGTGGCGCTCCTTCCTCCTCATACTCGAGCACTAGGGAATGCCCTCTATCCTCTATGTCTACGGGCATCGGTGACTGTTCTGCCCTTCCTGGAAAATAGGGCAATGCCAATTGCCCGATGTTTGCTATCTCCTCTACAGGGGATGCTTCGCCTTGCCCTAGTTCGGCAACCGCATTGTGTTGTTCTATTTGGTCGCCTTCTCCCCCTACGTCGTGGTTCTATCTCTGTGCT
Source organism: Wollemia nobilis (assembly GCA_028583015.1). Classification (NCBI taxonomy): domain Eukaryota; kingdom Viridiplantae; phylum Streptophyta; class Pinopsida; order Araucariales; family Araucariaceae; genus Wollemia; species Wollemia nobilis. The sequence continues at coordinate 1,336,724 of JAQPPZ010016509.1, read as the reverse complement.
TCTACGTGGCGGACCAATGCCGATATCAGCCCATGGTGGGCTAAGGCGGATGGTGCCCCCTTCTGGTATCGAGCCGCTTCATCCTTCAGAGCAGTCACCAGGTAGAAGGGTATATTTATTTTTCTCCCATGCACTAGGTGATTGAGGAAGTGCACATGATTAATGTTCAGATGCGTATACTTCCCTGTGCATGTGAAGAATCGAGCAATCTGCTCGAACATCTTCCGTATATCCATGGGGAGGCTGCTTTTGAGTAACCCCTCCCTTTCTATCTACACGTTCCCTCCTGGCAGCAGTATTTCGGTATATAGCTTTAGCACTCCGCCCTTGTATGCACATTCCCCCGTGAGAGGCAATCCAGTCGCCTGTGAGATGAACTCAGGGGTGACTAGAATTTCCACTCCTCGTACTTGGGCCGCATCGCCCCTCAAAGAGGTGGCGAATTCTCTAGCTGCCTCCACATCCTGGCCCTGACTGACCAGGGTGCAGTATTCGAGCCACCCCTCGGCTTCGAATTGGGTCCTTACTGCCCCTCTGATTCCATCAGTATCACTGGGTTCGTTCTTCTTGATCGCGTGGTTCTTGGACCTTCCTCCCATGGCGCCTTTCGATGCTGTATATTTTTTTGTCCTTCCTTCTGTAGGAAGGCGCCTTCTTATAGGAAAGGCATCTAACCCTAGCAGTTATGGAAGGCGCCCTCTCATTGGCACGCATTTTTGGCTATGGGGGGTACGATCTCTATGACAGCTGTATTTTTTGGTACTACGTATTTATAAACAATTATATAAAAGATTTGATTTAATATGCGCGTACCTGATTCAGCATTCCAGTTGTCGTGGTAGCTACTGATTTGCTGACTTGTGACACGAGGGAGGGGTATTTGATGATGCTTATACGTGTGATGCTTTGTTCCGCTCGAGGCATCCGATCGATGTAAATGCTGCACACGGGAGGCATTCTTTGGTACCTTCCCCATGTGGATGGTGTCCATGTAGCGCCTTTCGGTGTTGTCGGTGCTCGTCTTCGAACGGATGCACCTTTCGGTGCCTTCTAATTGGTGGGAGGCACTCTTGCCTGCATGCGTCTTCCCAATGTGGGGGGCGCCTCCTTCTGGTTCGTGCCTTCCCGATGTTGGAAGGCATTCGTTTTGATGAATGCGCCTTCCTGATGTTGGAAGGCGTATTCGGCTGGATGAATGCGCCTTCCTGATGTTGGAAGGCACGTATTCGACTGGTTTTTTTTTTATTTTTTATTTTTTATTTTTTTTTTATGGTGCCTTCCTACCACGGAAGGCGCCTATATATATATATATATATATATATATATATATATATATTTTTTTTTATTTTTTTTTTTTCTCCTTTTTTTTTTATCGGATGGGTGCCTTCTGACTGCAGTAAGGCGCCTCTTCTGGATGGGCGCCTTCTGATTGCGATAAGGCGCCTTCTTCTGGTCGGGCACCTTCTGACTGCAGTAAGGCACCTTCTTTTGGACTTGGCACCTTCTGACTGTGGTAAGGCGCCTTCTTTTGGATGGGCACCTTCTGACTGCAGTAAGGCACCTTCTTCTGGATGGGCACCTTCTGACTGTAGTAAGGCACCTTCTTCTGGATGGGCGCCTTCTGACTACAGTAAGGCACCTTCTTCTTGCATTGGCGCCTTCTTCTAGATGTAGTAAGGCGCCTTCTTGTGGGCTTGGCACCTTCTGACTGTGGTAAGGCACCTGCTTCTGGACTTGGCGATTTGACTGGAAGAAGGGTGATCAGACCTTCCCAGTTTTTTTCATGCTGCCCAGATTCTATCTACGAGCCGATGTCGAAATGCTGAGCCGAATCAGGCCTGGTTTCCCAGATACCTATCCCTCGTGTTGTCAGGTCCTCCACCTGCAAAAAGCAACCAAAAAAGAAAAGAAAATAAAGGTAGTTAGACGCGTTCCGTGCCTGTTAGGCCCTGGGTTAGGATGCTTGTAGCTTGCATGCGGGCGTCGTCCTTGCAAAAAAAACACACATTAAAAACTATAACTAACTAAACAAATTGGGTGAGTACTTTCATGCCCACCATTTCACCTGTGAGAGTTCGGTCCAGTTCTAGCAAGATGGGGTCTCCCCCACGCCTACTCTGGATTCCACCTAAAATGTTTCGGACGTATTATAGGGGCGTAGTCGGTGGCCATTGACTGTGAACATGGTGTTGCTATCGTCAATTGTCTTGACGTGCACCGCCCCATTCTTAATGAGCTCTGCCACCTCATACGGCCCCATCCACCTCTGCATAAGTTTGCCCTTCCTTTCCTGGAATCGAGAATCGTATAACAGTACCCATTCCCCTACTTGGAACTTCTTCATCTTGATGTGGTTATCATGCCACTTCTTCCTCTCGCTTCGTATAATCTCTGTCCTCTTGTAAAGCATCCAGTCGGATTTTGTCCAGCTGATCTAGTCGGCGAATCCTCTATTTTTGAGCTTCGTCCAAGCTCAAATTTAATTCTGAAGCCATCCTCAGAGTTTTGATTTTGAACTCGATGGGCATCATCGCATTTTTCCCATAGACCAGTTGGAAAGGTGTGCATCCTGTGGTGGATTTCCACGTGGTGTTGTATGCCCAAACTTCCTCCGACAACCGTGTGGCCCAATATTTCTTGTGTTGCTGCACGGTTTTGGTCAGGATGTTTTCTATCTCCCTGTTTGTCACTTCTACTTGCCCGTTCGCCTGCGGATGGTAGGGCGTGGTTTTGTTGTGCCGAACTCTATACTGCTCCATCAGCTCCTCAATCAATTTGGAGGTGAATTGGGGCCCTTGATCTGTTGTTATCTCCCGAGGAACCCCAAATCATGTGAAAATATGAGCAAATAAGAAGTCGACGACCGTTCTTTCCTTTGAGTCCCTTAATGCCTGCACTTCCACCCATTTGGTGACATAATCCGTGCAGACCAAAATAAACCTCCTTCCCATCGAAGGTGGATTAAATGGTCCCACGAAATCCATGCCCCATTTATCAAAAGGTTCCAGATGTACCTAGGGCTGCAGGGGCATTTCATCTCGGTGGGTTGGTCTACCCATCCTCTGGCACTCGTCACACTTGCTGGTATATGCTGTCGCGTCCTTGAACAGAGTGGGCCAAAAATACCCAACCTGCAGGATTTTGTAGGCAGTTCGCTTCCCTGCAAAGTGTCCTCCACATGGCTCATCGTGACATGCCTTAAGCACTTCTGAAAACTCCTGTTCTGCTACGCATCTTCTTATAATTTGGTCCCGTCCTATTTTAAATAGGAGACCATCCATCCAAAGGAATGATGCACTCTTCTCTATGACCGCCTGCTTTTCTCGGTAGGAGAGAGCAGGTGAGGTCCTTCCGGTGGCCAAGTAATTGGCTATGTCTGCATACCACGGAGTTTGTTCACTAATAGCGAATAGATGTTCATCCAAAAACTGGTCTTCCACTGCTTGATGATCTGTTGGTATCAATCTGGACAAAAAATCTGCCACGACGTTGTCCTTGCCCGGTTTATCGACTATAGTAATGTCGAATTCCTGCAATAGCAATAGCCATCTGATAATTCTGCCACCAATGGCCGGCTTGCTCATCAGATCACTGATAGCCACGTGGTCCGTATGGACGAAGACCTTGTATCCCGTTATATAGTGACGGAATTTGTTTATTGCATGGACAACTACGAGGAATTCTTTTTCTATCACTGTATAGTTGAGCTCCGCTCCCGCCAAGTTTTTACTGACATAATAGATGGCATAGAATTCTTCGCCATATTTCTACCCGAGGACTGCTCCGATCGCACCGTTAGATGCATCATAGTAAATATGGAATGGTATGGCCCAATTCGGTCCTCTCAAGACCGATGCAGATATCAATTTTTCTTTCAGCAATTGGAACGCTTCTTCGCAATCTCCCATCCAATTGAACTCTACGTCCTTAGAAAGTAGGGTGTGCAGTGGTTTGGCAATCTTACTAAATTTGGCGATAAATCATCGATAGTACCCGGCTGAACCAAGGAAACTTCTTACCTCTTTCTATGTTCTAGGGCTAGGTAGGTCTTTGATGACCTCGATCTTCCTCTTGTCTACTTTTATCCCTTCTACAGAGAGGTGGTGTCCCAACACGATGCCTTCCTGCATCATCATAAAACATTTTTCATTACTTAGGGACAAATGATTTTCCTTGCTCCTCGTCGAGCACTCTTTCCGGATTTGTCATTGCCTCCTCGAAGGTTTCTCCATAGGCGGTGAAGTCATCCATGTATACTTCCACCCCATCTCCTATCATATCAGAGAATATGCTAAGCACCGCCCTTTGAAAGGTGGCCGGTGCGTTGCACAATCCAAAAGGCAATACCTTATAGGCAAACGTTCCCCATGGACAGGTGAACATTGTTTTATCTTGATCTTCTTCCCCTATCTGGATCTGGTTGTAACCACTGAATCCATCCAGAAAGGAGAAGTATTTTCTTCCTGAGAGTGTGTCCAAGACCTGATCGATGAACGGGAGCGGGAAGTGGTCTTTCTTAGTCGCCTTGTTCAACGCCCGGTAGTCCACGCAGATCCACCATTTCCTATTCTTTTTGGGGACCACCACTAATGGTGATACCCATTCACTATCAAAAATCGGATATATGAATTCAGCAGACAGAAGTTTGTGCAGTTCTTCTCTGACAATGTCTTTCATTGCTGGGTTCATCCTTCTCTGTGGCTGCCGACTAGGAGTTGCCTGGTCATCTAAGTAAATCCGATGGGTACATATTTTTGGGCTGATGCCATGCATATCTGCGTAGTCCCATGCAAATGCTTGCTGGTGCTTTACCAGAAGCTCTTCCAATTTTTCTAGCTGTATGGGCATCAACCTGCTATTGACGTTTAATGTCCTCCCTGGCCCAACGTGTATTTGTTGGATGTGCTGATCTTGGGCGCCAGTTAACGGTGATCCAGGTGCGGAGGTGGATGATTCTCCATGGAGAAACTCCATGATAGCACCATCCTCGTCCTCTTCTGCCACCTCCTCCAAGGTCATCACCGGCTGGATTATGGACAACTCCGTAGTTTCATGCTCGGTGATCCTGGGTTCTTCTGTCGAGTCCATAGACTGAGCTGGCGGTGAAATGGTCAGCCTTTTGACATTTTGCCCATTGGAGATGGTCATTAGCCCATCCCGATAGCTGATGTAGGCGTCAGCTGTTGCCAGCCATGGCCTCCCCAAAATGAGCGGGTAACCGCCCAGCCTGGTCTTGGTTTGCAAAACTAGAAAGTCAGCTGGATATTCCCATGCACTTACTGTTACGATCACATCTTCCAGCATTCCTTTCGGTGCCATGGTTGATCGATCGGCTAACTATAGCACTGTCGTGGTTGGCTTCAGGTTCGTGAGCCGCAGCCTCTGCATGGTCTCTTGAGGCATTACGTTGATGGCTGCCCCAAGGTCAACCAGTGTGTTGGACAGGGAATGTCCTCCAATTTTTATGGTCAGCACTGGGCTGCTTGGGTCTGCATACTTTGGATGATGTGTTCTACCCATCATTAGGTCTGCCAGTTTACCCATGACGTTGATAGTCTGGGTAACCTTCCACCCCGGTCTCCTTAGACACATTTCTCTAATTGCCTTGGTGTAAATGGGGACATCTCGAATTGCTTGAAATAATGGGATTGTCATCGTGAGATTCTTCAAGCTCGACAAGATGTCAAATTTTGGCTGTGTTGTTTTTCTTTGTTCCTATAGCCGGCTAGGAAATGGAGCCTCCGCTCTCTCAAGTGCTTTTCCTTCTTCTACCAGAGGTGTCTCTTCTATTTCTGCCTCCTCTTCTACCAGTGGAGGTATCTCTACCATTTCTTCCTCCTCTTCTACTAGAGGCGGAGTCTCTACTCCTAGTTGTCTACCTGATCTAAGTTGAATATTGTACATATGGTACATCTCACCTTCTACGTTGTATGCTGGCTGATTTACTCTGTTGTTCGGGTTTGTTGTCGGTTGTGCTGGTAGCTGCGTAGGTCTCACTGCTGGCAATGTTGGTAAGTTCTGTTGGATGTGAGCAGGAGCTACATTCTATGGAGTCTGATTCCATGCATTGTGGCCTCTCCACTGCTGCCTAGGATATGGATATGGCATCCATGGCTGCTGATTCGGGAATGTTGCTGGGGGTGCGTTCGTCCAGGGTGACGGTCCCCACCACCCCATATTAGGTGGTTGAGGGGGTCCTTGGTGCATGTATGACCCTCCCCCATATGTTGGCATTCCGGTTGGTATATTCCCCATGGGGGGCTATGGCCAACTCTTCCTATTGCCTATGAAATAGGCCTCCGTGCTCTCAGCCGCTTCCTGGTTACTGGGCAGTTGTGGGCACAATCGAGTTTTATGATTCAGCTTGCAAACTGTGCATACTCTGACCTTGTTTTCTGGGCATGCATTCTTTGCGTGCCTTCCTCTGCATTTTGGGTAGAAATAGGCTAATGCTGTGTCATTTTCTTGTTTCTTCTTTTCTAACAGTAGCGTATCCATCTGCAATGCTAGAGATGAAAGCATTTCGCTCTTCAAATCCTCCAGCATGTTGCCTATCTCTATTTTGGTGACTAAAGCAGTCACCTTCATGGTCCTGGGGGTGACTTTGCCTCACCTTCTCGAGTAGTTCCGACATAATTTCTGGATGTCATCCATAGCATGCTGATAGACATCACCTCCAGAGATCATGTTGAGAGCCTCCAATGACTCATTGGTAAGTCCCCTCAAGAAGATGCTTTTGAGGGACTTATCAGATAGCTTTGAGTGAGGGGACCGTTGAAGATTAAAGGTGAATCTCTCCCAATACTCCTTGAGAGACTCATCTTCTCTTTGTGTCATGCTCAGGACCTCCTCCCTGGAGTCTCTTGCTCTCCCAAAATCTTGATATTGCTCTAAAAAGAGCGTCTTCATCTGGTCCCAGGTGGTGATGTGTTTGTCTCCCAGATCGATGAACCATCGCAGAGCTGCATCGTCTAATGTGGAAGGAAATAATTTCAACTTCTGCGCATTTGATTTGTAATCCACAGACCTGCACAAAACATCAAATTTAAATAAAAATAGGTCAGGGTCCTCAGTCGGGTGTCCTCTGAAGGACGGGAGGTGAGCAGGGGATATGTTTTTCATTTTGGTATCTCCTACTCCCTCCTCTATTGGGAAACTAAAGCCAGATGAGACTTCATCGTTATCTACCATTTTTTTAGGAAATGTGGTTTCTAATGCAGCGTTTATGGCCTTCCGGTCATTTAAAACTTTTTGAGTCAATGCTCTAAGGTTGTCTGGCGAGATCGTCTGATCCTCCACAGCCTTCCACAACAGGGCTTCCTCTAGAGGAGTCCTATTAAATAGGGGATTTGTGATAATTCATTCATCCCCTTGTTGATGGGATGAGGCGGCACTTTGCACAAAGTGTGGTTCCTCACTCCAATGGACTGCTGGTAGGTCGGACGGGTCTAACTCAAATCCAAAATGCTCGACTGACTCAGGTCCTGATGGATTAGTTCTTATAAAGCGACCGTCAGGTCCTCTTCTTCTAGAAGAACTCATGCAAGGTCAGGTGAAGGTTTCAGGGTATTGTAGGTAATCTAATTGAGACGCTTCCCCGACAACGATGCCAAAATGTTGCGGGCCAAACAAGGTGAATGGTTTCCTACTTTTGTCACATGCCCGTGCATTTAATTATCAACCCAGGGAGCTTCGTAAACTTGCGAAGAGTCGAAACTAGGTTACTACAATACCACTGGAGGGTGAGTCTGCTAATCCTACATTTGGGGGGTGTTTTTGAGATGGTTGTCAATCATTCCCGCACTCCTCAATAAATTACGTAAGAAGAACAAAAATAAATATACAAAAATAAATCTAATGCACATTCCTAGAAATAAACCTACTACAAATACTGAAACTAGTAAATTAATGAACGTTCTATGAAAGCAATAAACTGATAAATAAAACAGAAAGGAAATGGGGAAGAAATACTGGCTTGGAGTGGGCCCAGGCTCCAGCAGCTTCTTCCCGATCGAACACGCGCTTTAGAACTTCTATAACTGTAATATATTTATCAACGCATTACAATGTAACTCTAAAATGGATCTTTATTAATTCCTTCTATATATCGCTCTATATTTTCTATATCGCTATATATTTTCTCAGAATGATCTGCGTGTGTTTATATAACACACCCATAGAACTTCTATTACAGAAGTGGTTACAATAGTCGATTCTTCCCAGACTAAATTAGAACAGTCTGGCGAATGCAATCGACGTCTGGCATTCTGTTTTGATGGCGGCATGTTCATTTCGACTCGTGCTTTGCCTAGCATCCGTAAGACGTTTTGATACGTTGGTGCTATCTCCAATTTAGCTCTGCATGATGCAGAGCTAGAACTGCACCAGCCGCTGTCATCCACGTCCTTCGAGTCTGGTCAACGGGCAAAGAATCAGTGGCACCTTCCGACTGCAGGGAGGCGCTCCCATTCAGTTGGCGCCTTCCGACTGTAGGGAGGCATTGATCTTTGGTTTGGCACCTTTCGACTGCAGGGAGGCACTTGTCTTTGGTTTGGCACCTTTCAACTATAGGGAGGCGCTTGCATTCAGATGGTGCCTTCCGACTACGGGAGGCACCCATGTTCAATCGATGCACCTTTCGACTGCAGGGAGGCGCTTGTTTTCACTTGGCGCCTTTCGACTGCAGGGAGGCACCTATGTTCAATCGGTGCCTTTCGATTGCATGGAGGTGCCTATGTTCAATTGGCGCCTTCCGACTATAGGGAGGCGCCTATGTTCAATTGGCGCCTTCTGACTGCAAGGAGGCGCCTATGTTCTCTCCATTGACTCCCGATGAAATAAAGTGCCAGGTCCATCGAAAGGACCTCGACTGCTTCCAAATCTAACTAAATCAACTGCAATTCCACAAAACATACTAAAAGCACACAAATTAGATAACACGCATAATTATATCAAATATCTATATAATCATTTATAAAAGCATGCAATCCTTATTATACAGCCGCATATTGATCCAAGAAGTATGTACAAAATATGAGCATTTCTGGTGCTCATCAATGGGGTGACTGGCCCCTCTAACTTTTGTTTATCAATTGTGGTGTAGATCTGATGCTCAGGTTCCTTTCCCTTGGTTTTGTATGAACTTGGTCCTATTTAATGTGAACACTAATTAGCATAATGTGGGACTCTATAATGATAACACCCATCCTTGGGTCCTTGCTTCTTTTCTAATTTGTATTGTCTTGTCTTACTTGAATGGAAGTTTATGATTTATAAGGGTGAGGCTTTGTGTTTGTTGAGATTATTTTTGGTTTTCTTTTGGAAGTGTTTCTCAAAATTTCCCTATTTTCCATAATTTATCTTCTCCCAATTTCAAGGGTTCATGGTCTTTCAATCCTATTCCTCTTCCCATTTCAAGAATACTTGACTATTTCTCTTCCTCAATGCTTGTCAATCTTGCTTAGATAGGGCAGCATAGTTGAATTGCAGGTGAGACTATGATTTCTTTGCCAATTCATATGCCTTTTTCAGTTATTTAGGCTCACGCATGTATACATCATGCTTAATTCTAGATTCTAACCCATGTATAAACCTATTAAACCTCATATTCTCATCATAATAAGGTACATACTTAAGTAACCAAACCAACTTCTTATAGTATGTCTTCAATATTTTAGTTCCTTGTTGAAGGCTAGAAAATTCTTCAAACTTTAATATATAGAAGTGTTCAGTGAGAAACCTCTTTTTAAATATTTCAACAAAATCTTTTCATTTAATATCAATAGTTTCAATATTATTCTTCTCATAGTAGATTCCCCACCAATATAAAGTAGCCCCTTCTAAGTTTATCATGGCCCAAACTATCTAGGTCTATAGGTAATAGTATTTTAATATAAAATAAACTTCTAATTCTCTCAGCCAATCTTTAGTTGTATTCCCTTCACCTTCTCCATCAAACATGGAGATACAAATATTTTTTATATCCCTAGTCGTTTAATTTTCTAGAAGGATTCTAGCTTGCAACTGCTCTATGATTAGCCCATCGATTCGAATAATCTTTGAGTCTTTGGCTTACGAGTTCTAATTTGTAATAGTTTCCAATATCTGTCTCATATGATCCTACATGGTAGCAACCCTAGCAGTGAGGTCTTCTACCTTTCGATTAGAATTTCTTGGATCTCTTCTTCAACATTATGTTTTCAAGTTATTTAAAGCTATAGACCTCTCTTTTTTGGCCTTAGGTAGCATTTAAGCTGGTTACGACCAAGAAAAATATTAAGTTACAGCTTCACTTAAACTGTATCACTAATTCAAACCATAATATAGATTTCTCTTGCTAAAAGCATCAATGATATATTTAGGGCGATATTCCAAGGTTATGATGCAACATTAATACCAAAGCCCATACTGAGGTATCATAACATTCATTCACCCTTGGGATTAATTGATGCACCTTGTCGAAGCCATAACTTGTGAACCGTACGCCCGTTGGACTTGAAATTTAACAGGTGGTTCTGTGTGCATGTTTTGCATCAGGTGAACCTCCAATTGGCCTGAATATAAAAAAAACATATTTTCGGGACCTAACTCCTCCATCTAGTGTCCCAAAATTAGCTTTTAGAATAGGTTCTCGGGTTTTTTGGGGTTTTTTGAATGTTAGAAGTTTATTATATTTTGTTATACCTTAATTTGAGACCTAATATTTTAAATTAAGGTTTTTTATTGTAAGAGGGATGTGTGCACTGAATTTGGGTGCAATCTGAATCATTTCTATTTTTAGCAGTTTAAAAAAAAAACATTTTTAGGGTTTCTTTGGTTTTCAATTATTATATGATGGATTGTAATCTTTTGGATAAGGGGTCTGAATTTAGGAATGAGAATAATACTGATTTGAAAGTTTCTTCCATTATATTGCATTTGTGTTATGTGATTGGAGTCCATTTCATTGGTCTCTTATAGTTAAGTTTACACCATTTTGGTATCAGAGCGGGTGTGATCTCGCTAGTGAAGGGAATATGTCACCTAGAATATATGCCCAAATGAATAGGTAGATCGAGGATATGAATGCAAAAATACCATGGCTAACTAGTGTGATTGATCGCATGGGAGAGAGACATCCCAGGGTGCATGCAGATCAAGGATATGATGATGAAAATGTACCTGAGTATCGTGGATCTGAGGTCCACACAAAAGCAAAACCAAGGGGCCCAAAGGAAGAAGGGCATGATTTTTAAAATTGGATGATACGAGCTCTAGAGGGGCTTAAGGGGAATTGAGATGGGATCAAGATTGAGGTTCCCGAGTATGCTGGTGGGTTGAAACCAGAGGAGTTGATCGATTAGATCAATAGCCTAGAAAAATATTTTGAATGGAGTAACCTTGCTAAAGAGAAGAAGGTTAAGCTCGCATGTACAAAGTTGAAGGGACATGCCTTGATTTGGTGGGATCATTTATAGACTACAAAATAGAGGAATGGAAAGGAAAATATTAGGTACTGGACAAAGATGAAGAAGAAGTTACATGAAAAATTTATACCTATAGACTACTCCCAATTCTTATTTCATAGATTTCAAAATCTTTGACAGAAGGATCAAAGAATTGAGGACTATACTAATGAATTCTAAAAGCTATCCATTTGAGTGGAGCACAATGAGATGAAGGACCAAAAGGCTGCTAGGTATGTAAATGGCCTAATTTTTGTTGTCCAAGATGAGATGAGCATGCATTGCACTCTTAAAGTGGAGGATGTGTATCAAATGGCCCTCAAGGTAGAGGAGAAATTGAAAAGGGTTAATAGAAGAAGTAAGAAGGGATTCACACCCTCTTCAGGTCGAGGTCAAAGTGGATCTAATTTTCTCAAGGGATAATCTTCAATACCTGCTAAAAAAGAAGAATATGGGAAGAATATGAGAGGAAGAGGATACCAATGAGGTATAGGTTACAGTGGTGGACAAAATGGGAATGATCCAATAAGGTCGTATACCTGTTATGGATGCAGTGATGAGGGGCACAGATAATTTGAGTATCCCCAATGTGATGTCTAAGAAAGGGTTCAAGGAGTACAAGGAAGGTTCAATCTAGTTGAGATGGAAGAACAGGATGAGGATGAAGTTGTTGCTAACATGGGGGAAGCACTTATGATAAGGAGGACATTGGTTGTTCCTAAGAAAGAGAAGGTACAAATCAAAGAAAAGGGACAGACCATAGATGGTGATGATTCTAGGCTATGAACGAACATCTTTCGAAGGTGTACATCAGTATGGAAGGCATGTAACATTATCATTGATGGTGGTAGCTATGAGAATATGGTGTCAAATATCATGGTTGATAAAATGAACCTGGAATGCGAAAAGCATCCTTATCCATATCGCATCTCATGGGTTAATAAGGGGAATGAGGTAACAGTAGATTAGAGGTGTTTAATTAAATTTTCAATTGGGAGTACTTACAAGGATGAAGTGTGATGTAATGTGATCCCTATGGATGCATGCCACATTCTATTGGGAAGACCTTGGCAGTACGACAGAGATACTAGCCATAATGGGAGAAAGAATACTTACACATTCTCGAAGGATGGTGTAAAGGTAGTTCTTGTACCTCTAAATGAGGATGGGCTGAGTGAGAGCTTGTTGACAATGAAGGATTTTCTTGTAGAGATCAAGGATGCTAGCTTTTGTTATGCCTTAACAGCTAGGAAGATAGAAATAGAGGAAGTGGTTGTACCTACAACAATAGCTAAGTTACTAAGTGAATATAAATATGTCACACCAGAAGATTTATTGGATGGGCTACCACCAAAGAGGGATATCCAACATCACATGGATTTGATTCCAGAATCAACGCTCCCAAATCAGATAGCTTATTAGTTGAACCTGACACAAAATGCAGAGCTGAGTAGGCAAGTGACAGAGTTGATAAAGAAGGGGTTAGTTAGGGATAGTATGAGTCCATGTGCGACTCTAGCATTACTGAACCCAAAGAAAGATGGTGACTGGTATATTTGTGTGGATAGTAGAGCCATAAACAAGGTCACAATAAAGTACTAATATCCTATACCAAGGGTGGATGACATGATGGATGGATTAGCTATAGCTAAATACTTTAGTAAAATTGATCTACGGAGTGGCTACTACCATATCAGGATTAGAGAAGGGGATGAATGAAAGACAACTTTTAAGATAAAATATGGGTTGTAAGAGTGGATGGTGATGCCATTTGGGTTGTCTAATTCACCCAGTACATTTATACAATTGATGAACATAGTACTGCAGGAATAAAATGGCAAGTTTGTGGTTGTGTATTTTGATGATATTTTGATTTATAGTAAAAGTGAAGAAGAGCATTTGTTACACCCAAAATTATTGTTAGATGTGCTCAGGAAGGAGAAATTGTATGCCAACTTGAAGAAATGTAGATTTCTTCAAGATAGTTTAATGTTTTTAGGATTTGTAATCTCAAAATATGGCATGAGGATGGATGACGAGAAAGTGAAGGTGATTCTGGAATGGCCTCTTCCACAAACTATAATAGAAGTAAGGAGATTTCATGGCCTAGTTACATTTTATAGAAAGTTCATTAGGAACTTCAATAGTAGTTACCCCTATAATTGAGTGTACGAATGGAAAAGAGTTTGTATGGACTACGACCACAACAGAGAGTTTTGAAATCTTGAAAAAGAAGGTGTCGAAAGACCCTACTCTAGTGTTACCAGATTTTAGTGAGGTGTTTGAGGTTTATTGTGATGCCTCATTTTTTGGAATTGGTGGTGTCTTAAGTCAAAATGGTCGACCTATAGCATTTTTCAGTGAGAAGCTTAATGATGCAAGGAATAATTTGTAGTGGCCAACCCCCTTATGTCACCGGTATTGATTGTATGTGTTTGGGTTTTTGAATTTTTTGCAAGTTTTGGTTTTTTGTGCAATTTATGATTTTTTTGTATTTTTGCATATAAAGAGAACACATTGCTAGAAATGAAATCTACCTCTAACTTTTACACCATCACTCCAAATGCCATGAAATTTTTACACAATATACTATTCATATAATTACACAAACCGAAATAAGGAATTTGCAATATTCAAAGAAATACCCAGAATATGGTGATCTGATTAATTCTAGAAAGTATGTCAGCATACAAAAATATTCATTATTTTCTCATAAATCTTCAAATACATGCTTCTCCAGGGTGCTATTATACTTTCAACATACCCTTTTTTCCAATGATGAAGACCCAACCAAAAAAAACCCTTATATGAGGTGTTTGGCACTAGGATGAAGGGCATAATTTCCAATATGTACAGCCTGAGTGCTGATGGTGGTACGTCTACTTTGAAAACCCTCTAAATCTATAATGTTTTTCATCTATCATGCTCCAAAATGGATCGATTGGGCTATAATTTGAAGTTCTTGGCCTTCTATTACAAAACCCTTACACAAATTATTCATCACGAATTGAAATATGCTCCTATTTGGTTTAGCCAAGACATGAAAAGAAGTCTAAAGTTAATGTGAAGCTGAGACCTCCAAAACCCTCTTCAATTTGTGCCCAAAAAACCCTTCAAAATTACTCTCTTTGAATCTCAAAGTCACTCCCTGAAGTGACAGTGCAACTTGCCAATATGAGGAGATATTTCACTCCTGAAACTGGTTTTCTTGCTAATGTATTTCATCACCAACAAGCCAAGATATCTCCTACAAATTACTACTGCAAGAATCCCTCTTCACAACTCCAAAAATAAGTAATTCCTGTATCGCTCCAAATTTTTCGCATCCCTACCTTTAGGCTATTGGATTTGCGCCCGAAAGGAGGATGGGAAAATGATGATGCGGTACCTCGGACGAGAGGACTTTGCGAAGGTCCCGCCTCTCAAGGGAGGTGCATTTTGGTGATTTTTCGACGGATGGTGGGTTCACCAGGAAACATTTGGCGGCAGTTTCCACGCCTAGGTTTTGGGAATGAGTTTTGATGAGTTTGTTTTATTTTTAAGCATTCATCCTAGGTTTGGCCGAATGATTCTAACTTAAACTACATGAAAATGCAATTTAAATGAATACAACAAACAGAAAAGAAAGCAAAAACAAAGAATTTGCAGGAGGCCAATGAAGATTACCTGATCCGGAAGTCTGATGAAGTTTCTGATTACTTGTAGCAGTCTGGATCGTCTGCAATTCAACATAATCACCTTCAATTTGATAAAATCATCTAAACTGACAGGATCATCTGCAATCTGATGAATTCATCAGACAAATTCATCAGAGACCTACAAAACAGCAAACAGATGCGAAATACAAGAAATTCTATTTTGTAAACAGGGGCAAACTATATGAAAAATTAATATGAGTATTGAACAATATACAAGAACAAAAGTAAATGCAAATTACTGTGTTTAGATAGCATAATATGATCTTAATATGCAAACTAGACAAAATGGGTGAACTCCAGATGTAATATAGTATAAAAACTGAATAGACAATCTAATTTATAGCATAAAATGACAGATAAAATAGAAAGAAGAGCAAACTCCAAGCACTGATTACCTCGATGTGTGCTATAGTCGAAATCATCTCGCATCAGAACGAGATCATCCCGAATTTGATGAGATCGCCTCCGATCTTGACAGGTTCGTCGGCTGCGATAGGTGCTAGCTCCGATCGAAAACCAGTGGTGTACCTGCAATAAAATTAATATAGGACTAGTGCAAGAGCAAATTTGAAGTGTTTTAGCGCATAGGGAGTTGATTTACATAAAAATTTAGCCAGGGGTTGGGGAAGGAAAATTTTTAGAGTTAAATAGGCATAGGATAGTTGTTGGGAGGTTGGAGATCATCCCAATTTTGAGATCTCCAACAGGGGAAGGGTCCCAACGGTGTAGACATGCTTTTGCCCGGATTGGAGACCCGTTGGAATGGATTCCAACTATGCAAATTTAGTTTTGCGACAAAATCGTCTGGACATTCTAGTCCAGACGAAATCGTCAAATCTGGGGCGATATCGTCTGATCGGAGACGATATTGTCAAACGGTCAAAACAACTGCTAAAAATGGCACGGAAAAAGAGGAAACGGATTTCTCGACGGTTAACGGGCGGTTTGGGAGGTTAAATTTGAATTTAAATTTATTTACTAAGGTGAATGTAATTATTCCAATTTTACTGCGCCAATTTTAGGGTGCTACATTTTGCCCCCTCTTTAGCGAATTTTTTGAAGAAAATGCGTTAAAGATGAGTTCTTCTCGATCTACGAGAAAGCAAAAAATTATTCCCATTTTTAGGCAACAATTCTTGGTCGAATCGTATGACAGCTTACTATGGTGCCCCCTCCGTGTTTTTACCCAAATCGAACGTTTGAGGTAAAAACACGGAAAAGCAAAAATTATTTATGAATTATTTTGAATAAAATTAATAAAAATAGGGTAAAACCCTAATTCATTGTTACTGTTCATTTTACTGTTTTTAGAGCTCTGGAGAAAAAATGGTAGAGACAGCGCACAGATCTGCAGAGGTCCGCCGTGGTCTACGGGTAGGGGTTTAAACTTAGTTTAGATTGATTTAAGTTGAATTTACATGCTTTGTAAATGAACTGTAGGATGAATTTTGAGCATCGCTGCCATTTTTGGCCATCGACGTCATCCGGACGAAATCGTCCCTAGTTCGACGAAATCGTCTCAAGTTCGTCAATTTCGCCCAAGGGCGAAATCGGAAAAAAAGGTACGATTTCGTCAAATTAGAGACGATTTAGACACGCGAAATCGAAGACGATTTTGCTCAAATTTCGGATGATATCGGCCAATAGTGGGCGATATCATCAATTGCAAAAATTTGATCTTTAAGTTGCATTATTGATTGCTGAAATTGTTATTAATGATTGTTTGTTGTTTTGATTGTTTATTCTTGTAGAGAGGATTACTAAAGAGAAGAGAGTGGAAATATGACGGAATGAGAGACGACTTGGCCGCTCTCACCCAGGCAGAGCAGGATTTGCTGGCACAGGTCGGCTTGCAGCATGTGGCAGATATGCCACAGGTTTCTACTGACATGGGGCTACTAACGACCCTAGCAGAGAGGTGGTACCCGGGATCTTCATGCTTTTGGTTACCGACAGGGGAGATGACTCCCACACTAGAGGATGTATGGAGAATTCTTAGAGTCCCCATACAAGGGAGGATGATCACACCTGCGGCCAATCGGGGCCACGCGATGGGATGACTCTGTGGTGACCCGAGCTTCACCCTGGAGAAGGGCGAAGTGAACATCGAGGCATTGCACCAGATGCCTGGGGCATCTACACTGACACGAGTTTTGGCTGGGGTGGTTGGTGGACTTCTGCTATGCCACCAGAGTAGATGCAGGGTACCATGGATGTCGGCAGATGTGATCTACGACATGCGCGACCATGGCTACAGATTTTCTTGGGGCAGCTTTGTTCTATGTCGGCTATACAGGATCCTTTACGGGGTCGTGTACAAGGGCGGGCGATGTCTGGTCATGACATCGCTCCTATAGGTTTGGTGCTGGGAGCACATTGCGGTGTGAAGGCCGGTAGGGCTTCCACTGATAGGGGTTGACGGGGAGAGGCCCCGAGTCTTCTACTGGTGGCTCCGGAGAGGGGCACAGCGATGGATCGACCTGCCGGTGTCTCGGAGACTACTGGATGACTTGGTACTAGACCAAATCACCTGGAGGCCATGGAGGCAGCATCCAGGGTGGGTAGAGGACGCACAGGAGTTGGCTCGCATCAGGCAAGTCTACTGGCTATGGATGGAGAGGGGAGAGGTGGAGCTCCATTGCTATGACCGAGTTTTGTGACAGTTCGGTCTACAACAGGGGATCCCATCTCTCAGGGATTATGAGTTTTCTCGGACTATCCG
The DNA here is from genome assembly GCA_028583015.1 of Wollemia nobilis. NCBI lineage: Eukaryota > Viridiplantae > Streptophyta > Pinopsida > Araucariales > Araucariaceae > Wollemia > Wollemia nobilis. The sequence goes on along the minus strand of JAQPPZ010016509.1, from coordinate 1,318,860 downwards.
AGATAACACCATAGTTAGCGGGGCTCCAGATATGTAGCAATTTTGGAGTCAGGACACGAACGATGCCCCCATTCAGCCAGTGGATGGGGACAACGTAGGGGTAGCCGATGGCTACGATGCCTGGTATGCAGGCATCTACCCTCCTCGGATGACGAGGGCACAGGGACCGATCCAAGCAGTTGTGCATCGAATAGGGAGGCAGCGCCAGGCGGCGATAGAGGCAGCCCGGGGTCACGGCAAAGGAGAGTAGAGGAGGCCATAGGCATAGGAGAGGTCACGACAGAGGGAGAGGGAGAGGAGGGAGGCGAGACCCCCATCTCCACAGAGGCCACCATCGCCTGATAAGGGCAAGGGTGTGGACATTGGAGAGAGTAGTGAGATGGCTAATCTCTGGGTAGAGAGAGATCATCTACGGGCTCAAGTGCAGACGTTATAGGATGTAGCTGCACAGCACCAGGCTGAGGTGTCACAGCTACGAGACGAGAATGCTCATCTCAGGGCACGAGGCGAAGGGGTGAGCACTCAGGAGCTAATGCGGTCAGTTTCTCAGACCGCATTCTATCAGGATCTATACTACCAGGCGGTTCCAGAGGGCCAGAGGGTATAGGTGCCACCTGCCATAGCAGATCCTATCAGGACAGGGTCGACGAGGAGCTCATCCCGATCGACGACGAGGACTCGTAGTACCACACATACTACGATGGGACCACCTCGTCCTTTGTAGGGTGGGGGAGGAGATGAGGCCGAGAGCTCTAGAGGCTATCGACGCTAGAGGGCGGGATACTGCCACTGATATTGTATTATACTTGTATTGATAGAGGATTGAGTATGCCGAGGTACAAATTGTGGCATACCAATTCAGTTTTGATGATGTATATATTCTGTTGATATATATAGATGAAATATTTTTGATCATATGACTTGTCTTATGTGATGCTTATGATGCTTTTTATGTTTGATTGATTGATTGAGTTGATTGATGTAATAATTTTATTGATGATTCATGTAATTATGTCGTTTTGAAAAATATTATAACTTGGATGTCATGCTTTAAATATTTTAAATGAAATAATCTGATGTAACAAATTGATTTGTTGTAATGAAATGTGATAAAAAGAAAAAGAGATTTCTAACAATAATTTCAAAGGACATTGTCGCTATTATAGACCATTTCATGGAGTCGCTACTCACTCGGTCGTCAAGCTAGTCCCAGGATAGAAATATTGTTAAAAGAAAAGAGTGCTTAAGAGACTGTCTTAAGACTTTGTTGTGATAATGCAAATGATGATGATGATGATGGTTTGTTTTCAGATTTCCATGAAAATATTATGCATGAAATTTTTGTAAAATGATTTTTGCTAGGCATAAATTCTTAAGTGTGATAAAATTTGTGAATAATTCCTTAAGAATTATACCATCATTGCAAAATGCAAAGGTGACATAATGATATGAAATAATAAAAATGTGTTTGCTTTTGAAAAGCATAATTTGTAAAAAAAAATGAAGTCATATGTTTTGTATGATCTTTGATAAATCGGGAAATAAAATTGTTACAATGGTTTGCGCTAGGCATAGAATATGTAGGTATAGAATTATACCATCATCGCGAAGATCAAAGAAAGGATAGTTTTATTGCATGATTAATTTTTGATGAATAGAAAATATGATAATGAGGACTTGCGCTAAGCATAAAATTCCAATTTTGGTTTTGAAACTATACCATCGTTACGAAAGTCGATAAGATATATATGATATGTTTTGATTGAAATTTTTGATTTTTTATATTATATAGTTGTCTTTGTGGTAAATAATTGTACTTGGTTTATTCCAAACAAGTTTGCAAAAATAATATTTCAAAGTATTTTGAAGACAAAAAGTTAAATTTATAAGGAATCCCATGTGCATAAGTGAATTCATTGCCAATCTTGGTTTATCATAATGATAGACAAAATCTCTCAAATACAAATGTGTGTGCAATTGCATTGTTCATTTACCAGTTTTGAGCAAGATACTATGATACAAGTGATTTGAAAAAACCAAATAAGTGTTCATTAACCATGATGTAGATGCATATAACCATACTAGGCTACTATGTAGATCGGATTATCAAGAGCTAGCTAATCCATAAGCAGACATAGGTCTGTACAAAATAAGGTCGCTAATGTGACAGACATATCGCCACGCTAGGAGTTACCCAAGGCCAAGCAGGTTGGGCACAAACCACCTGTTATGGGGCTTACCTCATAGTTTCGAATAATTGAGAATTCCAGGGATTCAAGCTCATTCACCCTTCTTTTCTTTTCAAAGGGTAGGGAAAGGGATTTTATTGCTTTTCTTGCTTTCTTTTGAACTTTGCTTATTTTTCTTTTTGTATTTCTTTTGCTTGATAATTCTTGGAACATTGCCGACATAACATTTTTCTTTTCTCTTTTTCTTGAATTTTTCTTTTCTTTTTCTTTTTCTAGGGATACTTTCTCAGATTAGCTGTAGAGCAAGGGATTTTTATTCTGGGTAGGGGTGAGCTTGTCCTTTTTCCAATTCTCAAAGATTCTATACCATGTGCATGATAGGATAGCAAGGGAAACTTTTCACTCAAGAAATCAGTTCTACTATGTAGAAAAACATGGAAATTACAAATATAATCATTTTATTGTGAAAAGATGTGCTTGGTTTAAGTAAATAACAAGATCAATTCTCTACGCTCAAACTTTATTTAATTAAATTTTGTGAACTTTGATATAAGAGAGATTAGTAATCATGCCAGATAAAATCAAGATATTTATTGTGTGAGTGTGCAAGTGAGGGATGCCAAATAAATGCTAATTTATCCAAAATAAGTTGAAACATATAACTGCAATAATTGTAAGAAAAAATAATTTTGAGAAATTTTTGAGAATGTTGACTCTCTCTTTCTTCTGTATATTGTTTTGGTTTCGAAAGAGTCAAGCATATAGCTGTTTTTGGATTTTTATGTTGATTTTTGTTTTGAGCAAAAGGAACTTTACAAGTGCTTTAAATAAATGCAATAAATATTTTTGAAGATTTTATGAATGTTTTTGAGGTTTTTGAATAAATTGAAAGAAATACAAGATAATGATTTTGAACAAATATATACATGGATGAAAAGACCAAGTTTATGCATAGTAACGTTTAAGATGCAAAATATTCATGGGTTCTTTAAGTTCTTTACCATCTAAGGTAGATAATTTATATGCTCCTGATTCAAATTTAGCAGTAATGATGTATGGTCCGAGCCAGTTGGGCTCGAATTTACCTTTAAGGTCCTTAGTTGCATTTGTATTTTTTTGAAGATTTTGAGGATTTTGATTTTTTTGTATTTTGATTTTAATTTATGAATTGAAATTGGTGGTATATACAAGATGATCTATATATACTATACAAGTTTTATTTGAGTATAGCATGTCTAAGGTTGCTTCAAAATCAAAGGAGGTTTTGAAGGATAATCTGGTTGAGGTGAAGGTAAGAATATAAGGTGATGAATAAAAGGTAGTGATAACAAAAGCTTTGTTATAATGTAGAATAATGTAGAAAAATATTTGACTTTTATATGTGGAAAATTGATCATGTTACAAAATAAAATGTCAGAAGGATAAGAAGGTTCTTCATTCTTATTATTATCTTCCAAGTCTTGATAAGATGGAGGGAGTATATGTGAAAGATATGCATGAGTGTTATTTGGTAAACAAGGATGATCATATATGGATGAAGAAAAGTGATGAATAGAAAAGAATTGTGATAATAGAGAATGTATAGAACTTGATATTTCAAATGTTAAATATTCTTCAAATTGGTTTGGGTCACCATGTATGGTAACACTTTTATTTGCAAGTTCAAACTTCAAACATTGGTGAAGAGCGGAAGGGAAAACCCTCATCGTATGAATCCAAGGACTCTGGAGAAATAGGTTGTAAGGTGAAAGACAATATCCTACATAGAATAAAATATCCAAGATCTTGGATCCAATATTAAGGGGAAAAATTATAGTACCTTGAGATTCTTGAATTTCATTGTTAAAATATTTTATAATAACATTTGATTCATTAAGATCTTCTTCCTTTGTTTTGAGTTTTTGGAATAATTGATAAGTGCATAAATTAAGAGAGGAGTCATTATCTACCATGATAGTTTTAACAGGTGTTTCTTGTGAGATAGGAGTCTTCTTGTGGAGTAGAGGAAGGAATATCCTCATCATAGAATGAAATATGGTTAACCTCAAGAGGGTTTACACCATTAATTATGTTCTTAGAGAAAATATGATGAGGAACAAATTCTTGGCTAGGCATTTTGAACAAAATTTCCTTATGAGCAATTTGTAATACTTCTAAAAGGGATATCTTTGCTTGAGGATTAATCACTTGTTGTTGGTTATCAAAGTGGATTTCAGATTGAGATTTTGATTCTAAAGATAAGCTTTCTATGCTTACATTACATTTTGTATCATTCTCTAGAGCCAACGATAGTTTTGAAGGTTGGTCAAATGAGGAATCCATATCTTGAATATCGTATTGAGTTGATTGAACTTGAGGTTGCTCGTTTATATTTTCTATTACAATATTAGCAATATCATCATGAAGGGACACATTAACATGCAGTATTTGATTGGTTTCTTGTTGTTGATAATTGGATAGGGGTTCTTGGGAGATCCCCATGTCTTGATTAATTATTGATATTTGTTGTGTAGGAGTTTGATTGTTTAATAGAGATTTATAACTAGTTGTAGATTGTAATTCCTTTATATTAAAAAGACCCTTATCAATAAAATCTTGAATTGCACATCTTAAATCTTTACAATTTTGTGTCATATGTCCATATACTCTATGATATTCACAATGTAGCTCAGGTTTAAACCAATCTGATGTGGTATCAGGTTGTCTTATGGAAGGAAGTTCAATCTTATTTGTGTCAAGTAAATACTTGAGAATTATATCCATTGGTTGATTGAGCTTTGTAAATGTACGTGATGAAGGTTTTTGAGAGGTTTTTGATAAATGCTTTAGGAATTTCATCATAAAATGGCCTAATGGTTTCTCACCTCTACTTTCTTTATTATGGGTAGAATGATGACAGGAATATTGCGATGTAGGAGGTGAGTGCATGGTAGAATTGGAAGAATAAGTATTTTCTTGTTGAAATGGATGTGTTGTATTGAAAGAAGAGTTTTGAAAAGGTGGAGGAGGATTATATGTGGATTGATAGACATAATATGGATATATGGGAGAATAGATAATATCATTATGAAGAGGATTGGCAAAGGGATTGTCTTGTTGGGTTATGGATGAAAAATAAGAAGAATGTGATGGAGGTGATGTTGAATAGGGATAAGGTTGGTCATAATCAACAAATGTATTTGGCTGAATTCTTTCAACATTACTGATGGACTCATATTGATTTGAGTAAAAACTCATGGTTTCTTTAGTACTTCTAAAAGTAATATTTAGCATCTACTATTTAGAATTGAATCTAAAACATACAAACTTGAAATGATGATTTTGTTTTTGTTTTTCTTGTATACATATATATATATATATATATATATATATATATATATATATTTGTTTTTTGTTTTTGTTTTCAAAAGGTTTAAAATGTTTTCACGTCGGGTTCACCAAAATGTATCGCTCCAAATTTTTTGCATCCCTACCTTCAGGCTATTGGATCCGCGCCCGGAAGGAGGATGGGAAAAGGATGATGCGGTACCTCAGACGAGAGGACTTTGCGAAGGTCCCGCCTCTCAAGGGAGGTGTATTTTGGTGATTTTTCGATGGATGGTGGGTTCACCAGGAAACATTTGGTGACAGTTTCCATGCCTAGGTTTTGGGAATGAGTTTTGATGAGTTCGTTTTATTTTTAAACATTCATCCTAGGTTTGGCCGAATGATTCTAACTTAAACTACATGAAAATGCAATTTAAATGAATACAAAAAACAGAAAAGAAAGCAGAAACAAAGAATTTGTAGGAGGCCAATGAAGATTACCTGATACAAAAGTCTGATGAAGTTTTGGATTACTTGTAGCAGTCTGGATCGTCTGCAATTCAACAAAATCGCCTTCAATTTGATAAAATTGTCTAAACTGACGGGATCGTCTGCAATCTGACGAATTCGTCAGATGAATTCATCAGAGACCTGCAAAAAAGCAAACAAATGCGAAATACAAGAAATTCTATTTTGTAAACAGGGGGCAAACTATATGAAAAAGTAATATGAGTATTGAACAATATACAAGAACAAAAGTAAATGCAAATCACTGTGTTTAGATAGCAGAATATGATCTTAATATGCAAACTAGACAAAATGGGTGAACTCCAGATGCAATATAGTATAAAAAATGAATAGACAATCTAATTTATAGCATAAAATGACAGATAAAAGAGAAATAAGAGAAAACTCCAGGCACTGATTGCCTCGATGTGTGCTGTAGTCGAAATCGTCTCGCATCAGAATGAGATCATCCCAAATTTGACGAGATTGCCTCCGATCTTGACAGGTTCGTCGGCTGTGATAGGTGCTGGCTTCGGTTGAAAACCAGTGGTGTACCTGCAATAAAATTAATATAGGACTAGTGCAAGAGCAAATTTGAAGTGTTTTAGCGCATAGGGAGTTGATTTACATAAAAATTCAGCCAGGGGTTGGGGAAGGAAAAGTTTTAGAGTTAAATAGGCATAGGATAGTTGTTGGGAGGTTGGAGATCATCCCAATTTGGGAGATCTCCAACGGGGAAGGGTCCCAACGGCACAGACACGCTTCTGCCCAGATTGGAGACCCATTGGAACGGATTACAACTATGCAAATTTAGTTTTGCGACAAAATTGTCTGGACGTTCTAGTCCAGATGAAATCGTCAAATCTGGGGCAATATCGTCTGATCGGAGACGATATCGTCAAACGGTCAAAACAACTGCTAAAAATGGTGCAAAAAAAGAGGAAACGGGTTTCTCGACGGTTAACGGGCGGTTTGGGAGGTTAAATTTGAATTTAAATTTATTTACTAAGGTGAATGTAATTATTCCAATTTTACTACGCCAATTTTAGGGTGCTACAATTCCAAAGATGCCAATGTTTTCTTTTTTTCCCTTCTTATTCTTCTCAATTTGGGTTGGCCTCTTTTTTTTTAATTTGGGATTTAATTTTTGTTTGATTTTATTTAATTTCATAAAAAAAGACCCATGAGGGGACGTCCACATTTCCTAGGCACATAAACACTTTATTTAATAAATTTTATCCCAAAATTTATACCCCAACACCCACTTAATAATATAAAATAATATTGTAATGCCCAACATTTAAATATTTAATTTATTTTAATATTCCTTCGGGTATTAAAATAAAAGGCCTCCCTATGCTAACCTCATGAATAAATGATGGATTTGTGTACCCATTAAGCCAAAATACATGTCCAAAGTGTCAGTTTCCCAAGGTCCTATGGTCAATCGACTCCTAAAAAATAGGAAGTCCCTCTAAAACTACTAGAAACAACCAATAAATCTAGAACAAACTAGAAATGATGCCCAAGGGTCTCAATCAGTTCACTACACAGGTTCCCAACCATCTGACATTGCCTACAAGAACCTATGTATAGGCAAGTCCATATGCCACTAGAAGCTAGTGCAAAGAGAGGACATTATAGAATTATTCTACATATGATGTGGAATTTTATGCAATTGTGCAAGCATTTCAACATTGGAGGCACTACTTAATCTCAAAGGATTTTGTGTTGTTTACTGATCATGAAGCATTGAGGTATGTCAACTCTCAAAAAAAATTAAATAACAGGCATGCCAAATGGGTTTCATTTTTGCAATAGAATACATTTGTCTTGAAGAACAAATCGGGTAAACAAAATAAGGTTGCTGATGTATTGAGTAGGAGAGTATTTTTTTTACCACTATGGAGAATGAAGTGGTGGGATTTGAGGGGATTAAATATCTATATGAATCTGATATAGATTTTAGGAATATTGTGCAACAGTGTAAAAGTATGGTAGAGGGTGAGTCCCATACTATTTTTGAAGAGTATTTTTTACAGAATGGTTACTTGTTTAAGGGTAATCGATTATGCATTCCCAATGGCTCTATGAGAGAGAACATATTGAGGGAATTACATAGTGGGGGTTTGGTTGGTCATTTTGGAGCAGCAAAAACTACCACTCTTGTAGAGGAGAAGTACTATTGGCCAAAAATGAAGAGAGACATAATCAAGTTTGTCTCTAGATGTAGAATATGTCAAATGGCTAAGGGCCATGCACAAAATACAGGGTTTTATATGCCACTGTTAGTTCCTATAGGACCATGGACCGATTTGAGTATGGATTTCATGTTGGGGTTGCTCAAGACACAAAGGGGTAAGGATTCAATTTTTTTTGTGGTAGAAATATTTTCAAAAATTGTGCATTTCATTGCCTGCTAGAAAACTAATGATGCAACTAGGATTGCAATCTTATTATTTGATGAGATTGTGTGGTTGCATGGTGTTCCAAAGACTATTACTTCTAATTGGGATACTAAGTTCTTGAGTCACTTTTGGAGGACATTGTGGAAGAAGTTGAACACCAAGCTACAGTTTAGTAGTGCTTACCACCCACAGACCAATGGGAAAACAGAGGTAGTGAACAGAATCTTGGGAAACCTCTTACGATGCATAGTTGGAGAAAAACCAAAATAATGGGATTTAGCCTTGTCACAAGCCAAATTTGCATATAACAGTTCAGTGAACAGGTCGACAGGTAAATATTATTTTCAAATTATTTATGGTCAAAATCCTAGAGGTGTATTAGATTTGGTTGATTTACCAATTGTAGAACAAGTTAGTGATGATGCAAAAGCATTTGCTAAGCATATCCAAAAAGTGCAAGAGTCGGTGAGGGAAACATTACAGAGTAGTAATGCTCACTACAAAGAGTCTTTTGATGCACATAGAAGGGTGAAAGTGTTAGAAGAGGGTGATATGGTCATGGTTCATCTTAGGAAGACAATTTTTCCTAAGGGGATGTATAAAAAAATGAAACTTAAGAAAATTGGGCCATGTGGGATTTTGAAGAAGATCAATGATAATGCCTATAAAGTGGAGCTACCCGATGAATTTGATATTTCACATGTTTTTAATTTTTTTTATTTATTTATTTTAGTATCCTGGTACTATTGAGGATAGTGAATTACAGGAGACGGTAAATTGGGCACATCAAATGCCTAAGAAAAAAATATAGAGTTGCATAGGTGCTCGATAAAAAGGTGATCACTACTAGACATGGGAGCTACAATAAATACCTGGTTCAGTGGGAAGGATTATCATAGTCAGATAACACTTGGGTTTTGGAGTTAGAGCTAAATAAATTTGATAACCAATAGCTACAGGATTTCAATTCAGCTGAACTCATAGGAACTGAGTTCTTTTTCACTAGAGGAGAGTGATGCACCTTGTCGGAGCCATAACTTGTGAACCGTACGCCCGTTGGCCTTGAAATTTAACAGGTGGTTCTGTGTGCATTTTATGCATCAGGAGAATATTTGATTTTATTAACTCTCCAAAAACATATTTTTGGGACCTAACTCCTCCATCTAGTGTCCCAAAATTAGCTTTTAGAATAGGTTCTTAAGTTTTTTGGGTTTTTTTGCATGTTAGAAATTTATTATATTTTGTTATACCTTAATTTGAGACCTAATATTTTAAAGTAAGGTTTTTTATTGTAATAGGGATGTGTGCACCGAATTTGGGTGCGATCCGAATCATTTCTATTTCTAGCAGTTTTTAGAAAAAGACGTTTTTAGGGTTTTTTTAGGGTTTATTTGGTCTTCGATTGCTATATGATGGATTGTAATATTTTGGAGAAGGGGTTTGAATTCAATAATGAGAAGAATATTGATTTACAAGTTTCTTCTATTATATTGCATTTGTGTTATATGATTGGACTCCATTTCATTGGTCTCTTGTAGCTGAGTTTACACCATTAATTCCCATTACATTCTAGCAAACAAGAGATTGTATGTCATCCTATATTTAGCTTAAACTCTAAGTAAGCATTTATTGGAGATGTCTAAATCCTTTAGCACACAATAAGATCTATACCCTCGTACCTAGAGCTTTGATATCAAATGTAATGACCCAAAATATAACTACAAGAAAAACACATAGAAAAGAAAAAAATAGTAAAGGGGTTCATAAACCCCTAATGAACCTATAATTGATCTATTGTTTAAATACCCTAAGTCTCTCAAAGAGCTAAATATCATGAAATACCCTCACAAAAATCTATATGTGTAGGCGTATTATGTGTTGCCATAGATACGTTTATCCCTCTCACAATTCTTGATGAGCTAAACTTATCATATTCATTCAATCAAAGGTATATGCCCATCTACATACCATACAAATTAGTATATGTAGGTATGCTATGCGTATTGTGAATTAAGTTATTCATATCATCTAAATGATGAGCTATCTTAACTCAGATGCAGCATTTCCATAACTTAGTTATCATTCTCCCTAAGGGGTTCTTAATCCCTTAGGTCACCTACGTTCTCCCTAAGGGGTCTCAATCCCTTAGGTCACCCTCTAAGTTCACCCTAGAACTCATTACTTAAGTTTTTGTTGTTTAGCAAGAAAATCAAGAATAATTCTAGATACTAAATCTAACAAAGAGCATAATTCATAAAGCATGTGAAAGATACTAGGAAGAAAACAACATTCAAAATAAGGTAAACATTAATCAAAAGAGAAGTTAATGCAAAACATAGATAATACATAGCAGTAAATAAAATGTCCATCTTCTCACAATTAAACAATTATTACATATAAGCAAGTATGTAGATCTTTCATACTCTTAAAGAATAATATATTAAATAAATTTTATTAGGGATATCTCCCTACAAATCTAGTCTATTTGAGCATAAGTAAATAACAAGTAGAGATTAAACTAGTGTAATGGTTCCAATTACTACCTCGATCCTCCTTCACTTTCCATCGATCATTTGAGGATAGTAGAGGATCAGAGCACTCATGGTTCAGGATAGACATACCTCTAAATGCATCTACCATTTACTTTACCAAATTGTAACTATACAAATTAAATCAAGTACCTAACCATATACTACATAGTTAATATCATAAAAAATTCCTATTTTTACTTTTACCTCTCATCACCCATAAGAGTATTTCAAAAAATACAACTAGATCATAGGTTTTACTTTAATTAATTTATTTCAACATTTATTCAACCAATTAAGGTCCCATACCATTAATTGTCAAATAAACTAGGTTCCTTTATTTCCACAAATTAAGCCTCATTACTTAATTCATACAATAAACCATCTTCTCATATTTCATAAATTAAATTCCCATACCTTTAATCTACAAAATACTCATCTCCTTATTTATTAAATCAAAGTTCTATTACTTGAATTCATAAATAAACCATTTCCATTTATTTCATAAATTAAAGTCTCATACCTTTAAGTTACAAAACAAACTATTTTCTTTATTTAATAAATCAAAGTCTCCTACTTTAATCCATAAATAAATCATTTCCCTTTATTTCATAAATTAAAGTCCCATACCCTTAATTTACAAAACAAACTATTTTCTTTTATTTAATAAATCAAAGTCTCCTACTTTAATCCATAAATAAATCATTTCCCTTTATTTCATAAACTAAAGTCTCATACTCTTAATTTACAAAACAAACTATTTTATTTTATTTAATAAATCAAAGTCTCCTACTTTAATCCATAAATAAATCATTTCCCTCTATTTCATAAATTAGAGTTCCATACCCTTAATTTACAAAAAAAAAAAAAAAATTATTTTATTTAATAAATCAAAGTCTCCTACTTTAATCCATAAATAAATAATTTCCCTTTATTTAATAAATCAAAGCTTCTCATATTTAATTAATTAAATAATTCTAATTACATCAATTGGAAGGTCTTCTTTTTTTAGGTTACTAAAGTTTTCTCATTTGCATAATTTAATAACCATACACCCAAAAATACCCTCTTTAATTGACTAAAGTTCCCTTGCCATTATTTAATTAACTCTCCCCAAAAGCAAAGTAAAACTCCCTCAGTTTCATTCCTATTCTAAGTACAACAAACACCATCGATCTTAAAAAAATAATTTGTGGTACAACCACTCAAGAAACCGATGGCCTACTAACAACCTTAAACACAAAGAACTATTAAAACATGCGGGCACTAGAGAGGAGTAACAATACCACATGGAAGGGTGGACTCACTTGGGAACACAAAAGATCAAAATAGGTGGAGAACAACCAGAAATGGATGAGTACTAGAACCATTTATGAAAGGGGATAAATCTCTTCTTAGATTCAACTCACTTTAGATGTTGCTTATGTAAATTCCCATACACAAAGCCCATCGAAAGGGTAACAACATCTACCAGGAAAGAAGGGTCGATGAACCTGTTAATGTAATAGCAATACAATGGCTTACAACATGTATCTTAGCTAATTTGTGGAAATATCATATTGAGACGGTGATGTTAGTCCTTCGTAGGGTTGATCATAGTGATTGGATCACGAAAATAACAACATAGTTTCCGAACATGGAGGATTTTCTCCATCATATGGTAGCATAGCAATGATTGAAAACACAAGAAATTCAAAGTATGGTTTTATCAAAGGTCTAGCAAGGAGCTACAAGCTCTATTTCATTTAAGAGGAATGACCCACACATAATAGTGTAAACCAACAAATCTGGTTTGGAAAACTAGCAACAATAATAATGCAAATAGTCTTAATCAAGATTAAGGTAGGAGTTATCTCCAATAATCCAACCTGATTCGCTTACATTGGTTGTTTCCTTTTGTTTCTCATCATGTTGTTCGTCTAAGTGTTTGTCCCAACTAGATTTTCCCATGTCTCTTCCCTCCTCTTTTGTATTCTCCCATTCTCTTTCACCTTTCCCCTACTTACTACCTTCATCTTTGACATTTCCCTCTGTCTCATCCATCCGCCATAACTTCTCACCCATCCCTTTGGGTAGTTGAGTGACATTCTTGTTTTTTAATCCTTCTTCACTCAAAACGAAACTCTCCTATTAATGATAAGTCTACCAAGGCTTCTAAAGGAAGCCTTATATTTTCAAAAGAGACTCTCCCTTATTAAATTAAGATATCTTACCTTTTTAAAATATCTTTATATGAGATTTTATTATTTCTTTAATAAAGTCTCTATTCATTCGAAAGGATGACTTTATTAGTTTGTTTTTAATTATATTATCATATTACTTGTTTTATTAAATGAACCTTTATTATCATTTAAAAGAAAACAAAGTATTTATTTTATTTAAATGAAATTCCTCCATCATTTAAATTAAACGTTGTTTGTTTTATTAAATGAAATTCTATTATCATTTAAAAGAAAACAAAGTATTTTACTTATTATTTAAATGAAATTTCTCTATCATTTAAATTAACGAATTTCTATATATACAAAGGTAGTTATTTTAATAAAATACTAACATCATGCTACATGGATTTAAGTTGTACAAGGAGTTTCAAAGACAACCAACTTATGCATGCTTTCCAAGCCATAGATGCAGATAGTTATGAAGTAAAATATAATAAAACATATGCAACAGATAAATAGAGAATCTTTCCATTAACCTAGTCACTTATCTCAGCTTGAGAGTTTACGATAGCTACTAGGCTATCAACTAAGGCTCAAGGTGTCCAACTATTGATGATTATCCCTAACCGAATGCATACCTATATGAAGGCATCCATCCATGTTATCTTTGAGTTACCTTAGTCATAATTTCCCCAACCTCAAGAATTCCCACTTCTGGTGGATGATTCTAAATCTTCCACCCATGAGTGTACCTAATCCTACATATTTGGTAATATTTTAGTAGTATCATGCTCTTCCAAATCAACTAAACATCACATAGTTGGTTCAATTGCTCAAACTAAGTATTAAAGCATCATAAATTAATACATTGTTTCTTTATGCCAAAAATCCCACTAGGGAGGGTCTTGATAATTTTTTAGCTTAAGGAGCAAGGATCCAAGAAAAAACAAGAAGTGGTTGCAGATAAAAAAATTTAAAAAATAGAAGAACATGAAATATAATCCAATAAGGCAATAGTAGCACATGAGTCCATGAAAGAAGCAACATCAACTGAGTCCATGGAAATAATATTAGCAAAGTCTAAGAAAACTTTGATAAAAGAGCACAAGGATGCACCAAATAAAGGAAACATGAAGGAACAGTGTGTAGAAGAATTTAAAATAATGGAGCCAAATGTTGAGGAGTTAAAGAAGGTAGAACATCAAGTTAATATTGTACCATGTCGTCATCCACACCACCATGAATGGAAACAAACTTAGAGGTATGGCTCAAGGCAAAAATATTATGGTTCTACATGTAATTAGAAGGTCTTTTGGTAGAGAAAGCATAATGATCTTGGTTTTTAGAGTTGTTCATTAGCATCAAGGAACAACTGGACCCACCATTTGAATTATTAAAATAAAGTAGTAGAAGCATGAAGCCAAAAAATTAGATTGGTTATCAAGTGGTAAAATGGTATACCAGCATCAATGACCACCACCACCAATCAATGTTTCACTAGGATGGATGGATTATCAAGATTGGTACCAATTGCTAACATTGCTTAGCAAATCATATTATCTTGTTTCTTCATATGTTTCAAGGACAAAACATTTGTAAGGAGGGTGGCATGTTAGGGTGCCTAGGAATAGATATTTGGGTACATATTATTATATTGTATAAGGATTGGCATGGATCACACATAACCCAAGGTTGATTGTATTATAATATTATATTATATTATATTATATTATATTATATTATATTAGTAGTAGGCTCACCAAAGTAGAACTAGAAGATGTAAATATAAAGAAGAGATCTTTGTCATTGTAATATTATGGATATCAATCATATGTAATCATATTTGCCCATGATGTGGTTTATGAGACTTTTCCCTCCTTAAGTGGCACTCTCATCTTGGGATATCTTGTGGAGTTATTCCTTAAGTATTAATAATGGTGTTTCCATACCTTAAGGGTATTATCTATCTCTCTTTCATTTGTGGATTTTTATTATGGATAATTATTTGTGGATGAATGATTTGATATTTCTACATATTGGTGAATGATTTATGTTAATAAGAATAAGGTTTTATAACACTTCAAATTTTGAATTATAAATTAAAATTATTTTAATAATTTTCCATAATTTCATATATTATATTATGTGGAATTATTGTTGTGGTTGTTTTATTTAATATTGCTATAAATTTTAAATAATTTATGTGGATGAGCAAGAAGGTTCATAACAAGTGGTATCAAAGACCACAACATAAAAAAAATTAGTTTGAGGGGGTCATATTGACCCAACTGTGATCCATTTTGTAGATCAAATTAGAGTATGTTATTTATTGGAGATAATGCTTCATTCAAGAGAAGTGAAAACCCCTTGTTTTGTAGATAGTAGAGTGTGTCCCTATTTGCATGTGATCTTGTGAATGTTTGTGTGTGTCTTTGTTCATAAGAAAATTTTTATACCTATCATGGATTGAGTGTGTCCCTAATCATAGAGTTTTATAGATAATTTAGTGGTCCCATATTTGCAATTGTGAAGATGGATAGAGTGTGTCCTTATCCATTTATAATGTAAAATCATGAATAGTTGTATTTGTCCCTATCCTTAGTTGTGAGTTCAATGTGGTCAATTACACTCATGTGAGAAATTAAGTTTTTCCATATTCACAATGATATATATCATGGAGTATTGTATGTGTCCTAATCCATGATTTTTTTATATATTTGATTAACTATATTCATTAGATGTATGTTGTTCCTACCCCTATTTGAAGTAGGATGTAATAAGGGGGTGTGTTATGAATTTATTACATAATTATCATAGGTATAGTTTAATAATTTGGAGCATGCTATGTAAATGTATTTTAAGTCAGCTATATTATACTTAGTCATAATATTAATGAGTTTCTTGTTGCATCGTATAAATGAGTGAGTTGTAGATATTTATGTGAACCAACACCACCTTTTTGTATAAAACATCATTTCTTGTTAATAAACTTATCTAACATCCCATTCAACAATAAATAAATAATTTGGAAGGAGAAATGATTCGACTTCTAGTGTGCCTTAGTAGTATCAAGAAACAACCAAGAATCTACTTCTTATGCCTTTGAAAATCAGGTTCTAGTTTTTGAAGTGGGCAAGTAGTTGAACTAGTCTTAAAAATTATAATTACTATTGATGGTGACATGCAACAATCTCATTGGTTTTTTATCATAATTGAATTGATGCTAGTGAATTTTAAAAGGGCACCAAGGGCTTGGCACTGATGTAGTCTTGTTGCCAAAGTGATTTGGTGCTAACACAATATTGGAACCAAAGTGATTTATTGTCAATACAATCATGTTGCCATAGTAAGAGTTGATGTTGACTTATTTGGTGAGGAGTCTAAATGAGCACCAAATATTGATGCAAGGCAACTTTGGTATCATTCCTTGAAGAACTCTAAGCAACATTTTCTTTACTCAAATCACTAATAAATAGGAATATTAAGCTTATATATCATTGTAGATGTCTTTCAAGACTTGGGAGTCCATCAACATGAATTTTTGTAAGGGTTATCAACCACTAGACACCAACATGATTTCATATTCATGGTAATTTATAGGTTCAACAAGATGACTATCATGGATCCATGC
Organism: Wollemia nobilis; assembly: GCA_028583015.1. Classification (NCBI taxonomy): domain Eukaryota; kingdom Viridiplantae; phylum Streptophyta; class Pinopsida; order Araucariales; family Araucariaceae; genus Wollemia; species Wollemia nobilis. The sequence goes on along the minus strand of JAQPPZ010016509.1, from coordinate 1,302,129 downwards.
AAAAAAATCATTAACACTTTAGAGATTGCATGTATATTCATCAAATAGGTTTGGCTGCACTTTGATATATCCAGATCTATTATTTTAGATAGGGACAACCAATTTCTTATCAACTTATAATGCCATCTCTTGATGCTATTAAATACTAGGCTCTAACATTCCATAATTTTCCATCCATAAAATAATATATAAACCAAGGATATTAACAAGAAGTTGGTCCATCTACTAGGTATGTGTAACCACAACTACTCATAGATGTAGAAAGGGAGTTGCCATAAATCCAACAATCCTAAAACATGGGTTGACCATTATTGCATAGGTTATATTGTATTCTATGAATGTGTAGGTTTTCATCCTACTAACTCAGTGAATAGTGTCTTCCACATGTCAATTGACACCATGAAACCAACTCAAGCCATGAAAGACAACAAGTCAAAAATATTTGTGTATAAGCACAAAATATCTAGATACAAGTCTAGAAGATCCTATAGTGCCAACAACAAAAATAAAAAGAGCACCATGACCAACATAAGATACTACATAATCAAGTGGTATTAGCTCAACCGGTTAGATCCCTTAATATTTAAGAAAACCCAGGTTCAAATCTTGCTAAATGATACATGGATAATATCTAAGCTTTGTTGTAATACCACTATGTGGTAATGATGTAATACGGGTGGGACCTATTTCAATCCCATATAACTAACTAGAAAAAAATATAAGACACTACATACATTCCATGTTGGGATTAAGGTTGGGATCCTCCTAAAGAAGGAATGCTTCTTCAACCCACACTAGAAGATCAAACCATTATGTTATGGTCACTATGTTGGAAATTTTGAGTAGTTATGTTGTCATTGATATCAAAAGTCAGTTCATCTCAAGTGCAAAGTAATTTACAAAAGGAGGGTTAAAATATTTATATTTTAAGCCCAAGATATTTGGTTTAAATACCCCGAAGAAAAAAAATATCTAGGCCCAAAGGAAATAATATTATAATATTTATTATTATAATATTAAAGTGCTAAGAGGAAGCCTAAATATTAATTATAAAATAATTATAATATTTATATTATAATAATTTTATAACCCTAAGTGGGTTTGGCACCAAGAATAAAATTCAAATATCTAATTTTTGTCGATGTCCAAAGCAAGGAAGAAAAATAGTATTTATACCATAAAGTTTTGAAGACAAAAGTTAAGTTTCCGAAATGCACATGTGAAGAATTAACAAAATTATTTGATGCGAATTTTGTGAGCAAAGAAATACGAAGGCTTTTATTTTAAATCTAAAGGATAATAGTGAATGCATAAAGATAGAAGGGCACATGTCCCTATTACCAACCACACGGTTGGTCTAGTGCAAAGGCTTGGCAGCATAAGACATTTGTGGATAGTAGGTATCACATTCAATTCCTGACGATAGTAGAGGGAAGTGTTTTATTTCAAAATTTTTGGCACAACAAAAGGTACAAAGGGCATAGAGCGCATCGTGGTATTTGTGTGGATGCGCAACCCAAGTGGCAGCCTAGGAAAGGCTAAGGTGCAAGGCAGGTGGTGAACACGAGTTTGATTCACATGGAGTGCATGTTAGTGTTTTGAGGTGCATGAATTTATTTTTACATGGCTAAAGTATGATTCAAAATTTTATTATTGTTGTGTACTTTGAAAAGATAGAGTGTTTGTTGAATTAAGAATTGGATATTATAAGGTGTAAGCAAGGAATTTTATTGCTGTAATTTGGAATGTATGTTGGATTAAGAATTGGATTTTATAAGGTGTAGGCAAGAAAATTTATTGTTATAATTTGGAAGGTATTTTGGGTTAAGATTTTGAGAGTATAAGGTGTAAACAAAGGACTTTATTATTGTAATTTGAAATATGTTTTTGATTTAGAATATTAAAGTGTTTGGAAGGTTAAAATTTGAGTTGAAATACTTTATGTTGAGTTGAAGTTAAAAGGAGAAATAGGGATATTATCATTATAGAGGTTTTGCTTGAGTGAGTGTATGATCTATTGATTTAGAATTTATTTTTAAGGAAGGAGTAATAAGGTGTAATTGTGATTTGACATTTTATTGTATTTCGTGTATGGTGAAATATTTGGTGAGGTAAATATTCTTGTGGAGATTTTGAGATAGACTATTGCTATCTAACCTAGAATTGGAAAAAGGATTTGGTTGTGAGTAAAACAAGTTTTGAAGATATATCTCCATAAAAATAAAAATGTATGGGCACATCATCTTTTGATTAAAGTGTTGTTGAATTATATGTTGTGAAATACAAGGTGGACTGAAAAGGATTGTTTGATAAGCATTGTTGGAAATGTTTGAGTGAGTTTTCATATGCTTCATTGGTGAATATTTAAGATATTATTTGAGATAGATATTGAGGATTATTTGAGTTAGGGTTTGAGACCCACATTGTGCACCTTGTTGAAGAAGTATGAAAACACTTTTTTAGGGTTAGTAAACAAGTTGTGTTTCATTGGTTGAATGATTGAGTGAAATTCTTGAGCATTGTTTTTGAGTGATATTGAAAGTGAATGTGAAAACATTAGAAACCAGATTTGTGAAAGTGATAGACTTAATGATTGAGTAGAACATATTGAGTTTTTTATAGAGTACATAATTCTCTATATGTTCCAAAGGTTAAACGAATTTTGAATAGAATATGTCTAAAACACTTTAAGTTAAAGGAAGTACTTTGAATATTGGACAAATAAATTGATAGCATTGTGTGCAAGATTTTAGTTTGATTGAGCATATATTGTGAGCTATTTTGAGCATGTGTTTAAGCAAATTTGAGGTAAGTCTTGGTGAATACTTGAGAGTATATTGAGCAAGTTCTTGAGATAACTTGAAGGTATATTTGAAGTAAGTCTTGGTGAAGACTTGAGAGCATATTGAGCAAGTTCTTGAGAGAACTTGAAGGCAGATTTGAGGTAAGTCTTGGTGAAGACTTGAGAGTATATTGAGAAAGTTCTAGAGAGGACTTGAAGGTAGATTTGAGGTAAGTCTTGGTAAAGACATGAAAGTAGAGTTGATTGATTGATTTTTTCAAGCTTTGTGTTAAGGCTTGGGGTAAATCTAAGCAGAGTTGATTTATGATTGGATCAAACTTTGTGTTAATTCTTGAGGATATATTAGAGGATAGAGTTTGGTACAGATTTGTGAGCGAATTTGTGTTAGAATTGAGGTAGAGTTAGAGTATATTTGTACTACCCTTGGGATAGAGTTTGGTGCAGATATAAGATAGATTTGAGAGCAATATTTGGAGGTGATAGATAATAGGACATCAATCTCTAGTGGATAGAGATCCATTAGCTAGGGTAGTGAGTATAGAGGTCTTCAGTGCATATATATCCATTAGCTAGAGCAGTGGGGGTAAAAGTCTTCTAGAATATCATTAGCCAAAGAAGAGGGGATAGAGTTCTCCTATGGATAGAGATCCATAAACCAGAGCAAGGGAAAAGAGTTCTCCTATGAAGTGTGATCTGTAAACCAACTGAGAAGATATAGTTCTTATATGGAGAGAGATCCAAAAACCAGTTGAGGAGAAAGAGTTCTCCTAGGTCAAGTTCCAAGAACTAGATAAGAGGAGAAAGATTTATCCTATGGAGAGAGATACACAAATAATATCATTAGGGGATTAGTGTCTCCTTTGGACAGAGGCCCATAAAAATTGTAATAGGGGAGTTATTCCTAAGATATTTGTTGAGAAAATTTAGTAGAAATATTTTCTACGTGGAGTAGCCCAAATTGGGTGAAGCACATTAAATTGGTATCTATATTTTATGTGATGATTTATGCATTGCTTTGATTACTACTAATAATATTTCCATTGATAATATTAAATAATATTATTTGAGAAAGAAAAGGAAAAGTTGATCTTATACTGTTCACCCCTCTCTTAGTATAAGCGTGTGTTCTTCACACTATACCATCCAATGCCAGAAAGGAGAGAACATGTTTGTTTTTTTATCACCCACCATACTTTGGGATGCATGTATACCTACCTCATTTGTTAGAGCTCATGGCAATACAACATCTAATTGATCTCTAGAAATAACAATTGGAACTTTTAGGCAACAAATCTACCTCATAGAATAAGAAGAAGAAATGACAATACACAATGTAGGGTTTTGCATAATTTTGAGTAAACATACAATGTAGGGTTTGTCTAATTGTACAATGTAGAGAAATAAATGTAAATGCATTAAAAAAAAGTGTAATATGAATAAAATGTAATTTGATAAAAATAAAAATAGAACCTTAGTAAACATTAGAAATTTATGATCTAAGAAATTGCAGGTGGTAGTTGTAAATAATGCATTGTCTTAGGAACTGCTTTGGAATGACCTAGATAGGTATTATAAGCCCCCTCATTCAATTTTTGTAGGTTGTTCATTATTGTTCATGATTTTCCATCCTAGTCCAATATAGTTGATTATTGATTCATGATTATTGAGGAGAATTGCAAAGATAATCCAACATTCTTGTGTCCATTAGAAGTTTATGGTTGTTCATGCATGTTATCAGTTGCATATGGATTGTACATTCCTATGCAGTATTATAGATATGTCATTGTAATAGAATGATTCAACAATGGAAATAGAGTGTTGTTAATATCAAATTATGTATGATGATTATGGATGAAGGAATTGTTCCTATTTAATCTTGTAGATTGTAATTGTTGTGCTTGTAGGGTATTGTATGATTTTTGGAATTGGTAGTGAATAATATCATTGATGGATTTGGAATATAAATGGTAATTCCAAGTGTACATGATGGATTACTAAGTCATTTATTCTATTATTAAGATTATCCAATCCCTGTTAAGTCTCATTCCTACATATTATAATGTATATCTAGCATTGAGCAATTGTAGTAAGGGTTTACTATAACTGTATAATTAGTTCTCCTAATTGTATAGTTGGTCAGTGAGTTTACATTTTAGGTGATAATTGCATATTTTGTACTTTCCAATGTAGGAATAATGATTACCAAGTGAACGATTGTAAGATGACCAAGTTAACCACCAATGAATTGATTTAGGTAGATTGTACATTTGAAAAAATGTAAAGTTCATGCTATTGTACGATTGTAACCATACAATTGAACATTTAGGGATCGTATAGTCACTAATTATATGTTTTAAAAATCAGATAGTTGTAATCATACAACTATATGAATTGGTCCAAATTGGGTATATATTGCTAGAATTTATCCCAAAATCTTCCATTTCACCTCCCTCATTGGGGATACTATTGCTCATGCTATATTTGGTAATGTTACCTATCGAAATTGGATCAAATTATTGTAGTTGAGAAGGACCTACAATTGGCAATTTTTGATAAGAAATGAATTAAAAATTAGAGGTGAATAACAAATACAAGTCTACAAAGACATGGGAGATGATATCATAGAGAGGAGAAAAATCTAGTTTAAGGAGAAGTACAAGAATTGCTCAAACAAGGAATGTTAACATTTCAGTACAAGATATAAATGAACCAATAGTAGAACAAGTATAGACTTCAGATAATGGAGACATTGAAAGGTGGGAAATATTATTATTAGAAATAGAAGAGGGAGTGAACGTACCACAAAGAGTCAATAATAATTTTGGCATAGTCAAAGACATTGATGTAGGAACTATGCAAGGATATGTTGAGTGAATGGTAACACTTGAACAAGAAATGGATAGGTTACCAAGGATTGTAGAGGATTGGATCTAGATATTAAATCAATAGCATGTGAGGTCTTAGGAAGAAGAATAGGACCATGATTAGCATACCAACAAAGGATGTCATAGAGTGAGGATCCACAAGAGATCAGGAGACAACTATTTGGTGTAAAGGAGGATTCAGTCAAGGATTCCATAGGAGTAGCATATTGAATCACCCATTTAAAGGAGAAATCAGTCAAGGATTCTAGAGGACTCTTCATTGAGTGACGATGGAGGAGGAACCCCATCGATGGCTAACATAGCCATAAGAGTAGGAAAGCAGATATGTCCACCCTTCATGGGATAAGGGAAGGAGGACCCAATGATACATATTGGCATATGCAAAACTATATGGAAATAAAATGGTGTAAACCAACCATATGAATGTTTGTAACTCATGATAGATTGGTATTTGAAGCAATAAAATACACCAGTATTTCAATTCTATGATATGATGAAATATACTTTCATAAAAATTTCATACTTTAAGAGATGATACCAAAATTATAACAAAAATATACACCACAAAGCAAGAAAAATATGAGGGAGTTAAAACATATAACCATTTATTAAAACAACTGATAGATAAGATGCAAATGTTGCCTAGTAGATGGAATTATTAAGTGATGGTTTCCTGATGGGTTATTGTTTAGATATAGAAATAATATGAAGGTAGTACCATCCTCAATATATGAAGAATCTCTAGAAAAAGAATTTTTTTTTGAAAATGATTCAAAGCAAATGGTAGTAAGAATTATAGTACATTCCAAGCATGAGAACTTAAATAGCGATGAAGATGACATGATGCATCATACTATCCAATCATTCTAGAAGAAATTTTATAAGATGTTGAAGGAGATCAAAGGATAAACAAGGAGGGATTAAAAATATATATCATGCATAGAATGCAAGATCGAAGGACATACGAATGTGAATTATCCTTGGAATGCATATTGTAGTATATGTGATGTGATTAGATATAAATTGGGAAACTATCCATTCAGTTTGAAATTCTAACATTAGACTCTATAAATCCAAGAGAATGAGGAAAAACCAAAACCACAAGAGAATGTTTAAGTTGCAACCAGTGGAGGTTATAGAAATAATCATAGAGGAAGTCCATATAAAGGCAATCAACAAGGAGGTCAAAGTGGGTTAAAGTATGGTTTGGAATGAAGACCAATCATACAATATCAAAATTTCTAAGAGTGGGGGTACTTTGTGAAGAATTAACCTTCTCTCTAGAAAAATGATACAACACAAAGTAATGCTACGCACATGTGTATATGGTGTGATCGAGGTAACCGTAAGGAGGTTAACTATCCTAAGAAAGTGAGTACAAGTAACTCACATAATGTTAATTTCTTGGACATTGATGTACCCTTAGTAAAGGAGGAAGAAACTAAAAAATAAGTATTAGTCATGACACAAAGTCAGACTAAGAAGGATAATTACCCAAAACTTGCTAAAGATAAGGAGATATGGTAGGAGGTAAAAAATGTAATTGAAGAAGAAGTATAGAAGGCTAAATAGATAAGGCTAGAAGAGTGAAAACAAATAAAAAAGCCAAGCAGATTAGAATATAAAGCATTAGTATAGAATTTGGTAGCACAAGTTTTGAGTACAACAATAGAAATTAAAATAGCTAGTTTTCTTGAAGCTATAACATCCCTATGTAAGGTTATGGGAGATGATATGCAACCATAAAATATGTTGAAGTCCATAGCCAGTAAATACAATAAGTAAAAATGAAGGATTAATTTATGGATCCAACTATATTAATGATCGATTCTAGAAATAAACTAGCACTGGTCCATATGGAGATACTAAGGCATAATTTAACACAAGTTATTGTGGATAGAGGGTCCAACATTAATGTACTACCAAAGAAAACTTGGAGAGATATCAAGTCTCCATTTTTGTGGGCACCAAGTTTTAGGTTGTATGGTGCTAACTAATACATCATTGAGATTAAGGGAGTGTTGACAATACATAAGGTAATAATAGCTAACCAATAATTCATCTTGGATTCTATTGTGATTATGATGTAGAAGCCAACATATGATGCACTTTTGGAATGATGTTGGTTGCGAGTAGCCAAATTTAATCACAACTAGGAAAAGGATCAGATTACATTCAATAAAGGACAACACAAGTATATGATTAACCTAAAATATCAAAGGATTAGAGAAGTTATTGCTATGATATATAAATTAGATAGTTCTTTAGATGAAGAAGAACAATATGAACCCAATGAATAGGGGATGTTGTATCTTGAATAATGTAGTGAGGATGAAAATCGATCTGATAGTGGACTTCTCCATTGGAAAATGGAAGAGTACGAGGTATTTCAGCCCAAATGTCTCTGTATTAATATATAAGAAACCATGAAAATGCAATATGAGAATATCTATAAGAAAACAAAAGAAGAGGAACAAGAGATGGATATTTCCCAAGACTTTTATAGTTTATACAATTGGATATGTGAAAATAGATGTAATACCAATGCATCTAACAAATGTAGAAAAGGCTAAGGTAGATCCAAATAATATTAAGTATGAAGGACCCCAAATAGTGGAAATAAATCTAGAAACTGATAATGAACCAAGAATGATTCATTGTGGTGATGATTGGGATCTAGTATTGAAAGTGATAACTTTTAAGATATTCTTAGAATATAAAGATATTTTTGCATGGACATATAAGGACCTGAAAGAGATACCATAAAAATTATGTATCCACAATATTACATTAATGCCTAGGGCACAACCGATGGGAAGGAGACCTTAAAGGATGCACTACACCAAAAATCACTTTTAAAGATGACTAAATTAAGGCAATTTTTTAGTGGTAAAAAACCACCCTAATAGATCCTAAGAGGGTGGTTTAAAATAACCCTCTTAGCCTAAGATGGAGGTTTATAATAGGATGGTTTTAAAATACCTTCTTAAGGCTAAGAGGGTGGTTCTAAAACCACCCCCTTAGATCACATTTAAAAAAAAATGAGAAGGCAGTTTAAAACCACCCTCTTAGGTCACCTTTCAAAATAAATAATAATCCCTATGAGGGTGGTTAAAAACCATCCTCTTAGGGTCACCTTTCAAAAGTAATTTAAGCCTGTAATGTAAGGGGCTAAGCTTCTCACTGTAGTTTTTTACATTCTACTTTCTAGATAAGGAGGCATGGTGATAGGTGTCAATATAGAGAGAGGGGTATGGTGACAAGTGTACGTATCTCTTTCCATATTAACCTCTATCGCTATCTTAATTTGGTTCACTAGCATGACCCTGTTCATATTTTGTTCTAAAAATATGGGCAAAGTGATCATCGAAACTACAATATAAACTGCTCTCCAATGTGAGAAAGGAAGCCTCCTTTTGATGGGTTAGAAAGCATGGGAACCTAAGAAACCCATTCAGGAACCACTAAACCTTGGTACCTAGTTTGACTCTCAAAACCCTCTAGTAAAAGCTCAAAAATATCCTTCTCTAGTAGTGTATCACACACCAACCATATAAATTGAATGTCACTGGCCTCTAACCATAGAATAAGTTCTATGATCTGATTGACAGATAAAATGGCTCCACTTCCAAAGAAAACAAAGAGAACTAATGATGAAGGTTGGATGTCCAACCATTATAGGTAGTCTAAGTTATGTAGGTGATCAAATGGTGGTAAAATAAAGGGACCAACTAGATATATGGATTTTATAGTGATAGATCCCCAACTGATAACCTTTCCTTCCCTTAGGGCATATAGGGATTTCACCTCCAATTTTGCAAAGGTGTTTACAAAAATTTTGATTACTTCTAGAAAGTGAGAGGAATGGTGGGCAAATTATTTGAACATAGAATCATATCTATCTTGTGCGGGAGTGGGCATATCCCTCACTAAAATGGGTGGAAGCCCTAGTATCTCCATTGTAAAATTGATGTCTTTAAAGGAGACCTCTATTTTTGAAACCAGTTTGGGGAGATGTAACATGAGGCACAAAACATAAGCCTTCTAGTAAAATATCTCTTCAAGTATTATGCCCAAAAAAGAGTCCATTTTGATGGATTCAAATGGTAAGAGCTATAAAGTATTTAAAAAAATGTTTCTTTTTGGGTAAATTAGAGTTTGATTTATCTGTAAGATTAATCCTGAAAGTTTACTTCAAATTTCATGTACAATATCACTCTAGTCTCAAATATATGATATTTTCTTTGCAAAGCAACACCAAAAGGGCATTGGGGTTGTATTTTTGTACGATTTGCTTCATTGTAAGTACCAATGGAAAATCTTGCTTGTTTGGGACACCAAATCATTATGTGTAGCCTCTCTTTGTTTTTGTTTGGGCTTGTTACAATCTTGTTTAGAATTTTTTTAGGTAAATGTGAACTGGAAGTTTTAATTCAAAGGTCGTTGTGGGTTATAAGTACACTTAACCAGGTTATTTTCTTTTCCCTAAATTAAACACTCATACATGGCTTTAATTATTCCTTTCATCCTTTCACAAAATAAAATTTGAGATAGCCCTTTTTTGTAGGATACCTGTGGATATAAGTTTGGTTTAACTATGGTAAAATTACTGAAGTTTTGGTCTCTGTTGAGAATTTGGCTACTTTTTTGTTGTACCCTTTTCATCATAACTATTTTCTACATGATTTTCAACTGCAGCATGGTCCATACCTCATCTAGATTATGCCATGTTTTGTAAGGGTATATGGAATTTATATTTTTATTTGAGCATATTTTTGTCTATTTTACCTACAATTTGTTTACATTTGTGCTCGTTCCTAACAACTTATCTTCTACTAGGGACAAAATTTAAGCACCTATTATTTTCAAGTATTTATTTTTCTTCTATTCCCTAGTATTGGATTCTATTTATGATATTAATTTCATATCCTTCTTAAACTTATTTCTAGATTCCTCCTATATCTTGAAGTTGATTAATGCATGACTATGTTAGAACATACTATATGTATCAAATGGAAGTACACTTTGTTACCAATTTATTGCATGTATGGTTGATATCCACTCACCTATGGAGAATTTGATATTGATTGGATGTTGAGCATCTTGTTATGTTCATATGAGATTCTTTACTACTCAAATTGCATTGTTCATTTGAGATTCTTTACTACTCAACTTGCATTATTTATTTGATATTATTTTGAAAAACACAAGCTTATAATGATAGGGGGTGTGAACAATATAGCACCCACTTTTTGCTTTCTTTCCAAACCAATATCAATTAGTGTCCTTAATTGCAATAACAAAATATAACATTGTGCATTAATTACATAGATAGCAATAGTAAGCAAGAGCACAAATCACCACACACAATTAAGAGATAAGATTTATCGTGGTTCCCCTAATGTGGGGGAGTCCACAAGATAATCTCCTTATAATATTTCATAAAGAAATAGGGATATTTATCCAAATACAAAATATTACTTTGATCTGGTCAAAGCTAGGCTATCCACTAATCTACTCAGGTGGGTAATACACTAATCTTCTCAGTTATGTAATCCACTGATCTACACAACTACGCAATCCACTGATCTACTTATCTAGGCAATCCTGATCTACTCAGGTAGGCTATCCACTGATATGCTCAATAAGGAAATCCATTGATCTACTCAGCTAGGCAATCCACTTATTTGCTTTAGTAAGCTCACCAAGAACTTGCTCAAAATTTGCTCTAGCAATCTCACCAAGAACTTGCTCAAATATGCTCCAGCAAGCTCACTAAGAACTTGCTCAAAATATGTTCCAACAAGCTCACCAAGAACTTTCTCAATTTTCTTAGCAAGATCACAAAGAACTTGCTCAAATCTGTCCCAAATATATCAAAAAATCTATCCCAAAATCCTTCTCAAAGGCTCAATCAATCATGCTCAAGTAGCACTCAAATATCATTCATAAATCTATGAAGGCAAGGCTCAATGATGAACTCAATAATGAATGACAATGCACTCTTCAATGGATGACAACAATGTTCGACAATGATCTCAACCCAAATCAATCTCAACTCAAATCAATCTCAACTTAGCTCAATATTATAGAAGCATAAAGAGAATTGTTAGAGACTCAATATGTTCTATTCACAAACTCAATTTCTTTCTCAACTCAAACTCAACTCAAATCAGAATATAGAAGTTTTTTTCATGGAACTTGAACAACCACTTCTCACAATAACCTGACTAGGATTAATCAACTCAAATCAATAAATCACTTTAAGGAAAAACTTTTTCTCATAAACCCTAGTTCAAGTATGAATCAGTCAACTCAAAATGTTTCCAATAATACTCAACAATAAATCTCACATAAAAATTATACTCATGTTCTCCTCTAACTCAAGTTCAAGTTCTTTGTACAAGCAATGGGCTTCAACAACAATGCTTATAAAATAAGGTTTAATCACAACTCTCAAACCAGAAAACCTTGAAGTATTCAACCAACCACTTTTGAAAAGGAAACCATAATCAATCCTTTTCTCTCCAATGATATTTCAGAAATCAACCACCATAAAAAAATTCAATGGAGAATATTGCTCATACATTTTTGATGCCTTATTAGTTGTCCACTAAACATGCCACACTCAACAAACATTCTTTTTCAAATTTCAATAAGGGTTAGAGATTTTGATTAATAATGATGTAAATACAGCTGCAAGAGGTCAAAACAAAATACCTCTCATTATATAAAAACTATGATAAATGAAAATAATATGTAAAACCCTCCATTTACATAAAAATTACAATAAATAGAAATAATCAGTAAAACCTTCCATTCACATAAAAACTATAATACATGGAAATAAACTAATAAATATATATTTTTTTAATTCCTAGATTCACCTCCCACTTTTACAATGCAATACCAAGGGAATATATATCCCCAAAGAAAACCTAAAATAAAACCCTAAAACTTAAAGCCCTAAAAGAAAACGCTAAAGCTTTAAACCCTAGAAATAAAAAAATTACTATTTTTTACAAAAAAAAATTACTATTTTTTACAAAAAAAATTTCATAAAAAATTGTCTTTTTAGTAATTATCATTTTCAGCAAATTATATTTTGCGTCAAATAATTCCATTTTGAGTAATAAAAAAATTACTTTAAAACTTCTTTTTAAAAAAACCCTCTAAATATAGGCTCCTGCATCATTCTCCTTTGGTTGAAAAGAACTCTACTCCTACGAGTTTCTTTGATCAAACTCATAATCGCTCTCCATAGAGTGTCACACATCTGCAAGTACTCCTCAAAGTACCAATCTCCTTCTAAGGTTTTATATCTCAAACCTCCTGCAAGCACTACACATAGTGCCAATTTATTCCTTCAAGGTTTTAAAATAGCAAACCTCCTACAAGCACTACACAAAGTGTCAATTCTTCCCTCTAAGGTTTTTAATGAAAAAAAACCTCCTGCAAGCACTACACAAAGTGTCAATTTTTCCCTCTAAGGTTTTTAATGAAAAAAAAACCTCCTGCAAGCACTACACAAAGTGCCAATTTATTTCTTTAAGGTTTTATAAACCTTATGCAAGCACTACACAAAGTTTCAATTCCTCCTTCTGAGGTTTTATATAAAAAAACCTCCTACAAACACTTACACAAAGTGACAATTTTTTTTCTCTAAGGTTTTACAAACCTTCTACAAGCACTACACAAAGTGCCAATATCTTTCTTTGAGGCTTTTACATTAAAAAAACCTCTTGCAAGCACTTACACAGAGTGCCAATTTTTGTCTCCAAGGTTTTACAAACCTTCTACAAGCACTGCATAGAGTGCCAAAAATTTTTTTTTGGAGCCTCTTTGCTCTCCTCTTATTTTCTTTTCTTCTCTTCTCTTTTCTCCTCCCAACAAGATCCAACTTGCTTTGATACCAAATGATGTAAATCAAACTGCAAGAGGTCAAAATAAAATACCTCTCATTACATAAAAACTATGATAAATAAAAATAATATGTAAAACCCTCCATTTACATAAAAACTTTAATAAATAAAAATAATCAGTAAAACCTTCCATTCACATAAAAACTATAATACATGAAAATAAACCAATAAATATTTTTTATTATTATTTGTGGATTCACTTCCCCCCTTTACAATGCAATACCAAGGGAATATATATCCCCAAAGAAACCCTAAAATAAAACCCTAAAACTTGAAGCCCTAAAAAAAACACCAAAACAAAACCCTAAAGCTTAAAACCCTAGAAATAAAAAAATTACTATTTTTGGCAAATTATTTTTTCATAAAAATTTACCTTTTTAGTAATTACCATTTTTGGAAAATTATATTTTGCATCAAATAATTTCATTTTGAGTAATAAAAAAATTACTTTAAAACTTCTTTTTAAAAAAACCCTCTAAAGATGTCGTGATATCGCGACATGTTGCACCGTCGCGGTTGCTGGAGGAAAGTTGTGATATCGCGACATGTTGTGTCGTCGCGGTCGCTAGTGAAAATTTGTCGCGATATCACGACATGTTGCACCGTCACGGCCGCTGGAGGAAAGTTGTCATGATATCGCGACATGTTGCGTCATCGCGGTCATGGGCGAAAAGTTGTCGTGATATCGCAACATGTCGCTTCGTCGCGACCAAGGGAGGAAAGGTGTCGCGATATCGTGAAATGTTGTTTTGTCGCGGCCTAGGGAGGAAAGGTGTCATGATATCGTGACATGTTACTTTTTCACGGCCTAGGGAGGAAAGGTGTCATGATATCGTGACATGTTGTTTTTCATGGCCAAGGGAGAAAAGGTGTCGCGATATCATGACATGTTGCTTTTTCATGGCCAAGGGAGAAAAGGTGTCGCAATATCGCGACATGTTGCTTTTTCGTGGCTAAGAGAGAAAAGATGTCACAATATTGTGACATGTTGCATTTTTGTGGCCAAAGGAGAAAAGGTGTCACGATTTCATGACATGTTGCTTTTCGTGACCAAAGGAGAAATGGTGTTGTGATATCATGACTTATTGATTTTTCGAGACCAAAGGAGGAAAATGTCATGATATCATGACATGTTTATTTTTCATGGCCAAAGGGGAAAGGTGTCACGATATCACGACATGTTGCATGTTTGCGGCCTAAGGAGAAGAATAGTGTCACGATTTCGTGACAAGCTGCATCAACTGTCCTTGCTGACTCCCTACTAGCTAGTTAATGGTTCAGGAGATTTGGCTCCATTGCAAATCTTCTTCTACTATTATAAGCTTATGTTCTCTTTGAATTCGGTTGGGAAGAGTCTCTTATCTTATTGTAATTGATCTTTGTTTTAATATAAGTTTTTTCAAATTAAAAAAAAAAACCCTCTAAAGATAGGCTCCTGCATCATTCTCCTTTGGTTGAAAAGAACTTTACTCCTACGAGTTCCTCTGATCAAACTCATAATCGCTCTTCATAAAGTGTCACACATATGTAAGTACTCCTCAAAGTACCAATCTTCTTCTAAAGTTTTATATCTCAAACCTCCTGCAAACACTACACATAGTGTCAATTTATTCCTTCAAGGTTTTGAAATAGCAAATCTCCTACAAGAACTACACAAAGTGCCAATTTTTTTCTCTAAGGTTTTTAATGAAAAAAAACCTCCTGCAAGCACTACATAGAGTGCAAATTTATTTCTTTAAGGTTTTACAAACCTTCTGCAAGCACTACACAAAGTGTTAATTCCTCCTTCTAAGGTTTTATATAAAAAAATCTCTTGCAAGCACTTACACAAAGTGCCAATTTCTTTCTCTAAGGTTTTAAAAACCTTCTGCAAACACTACATAAGTGCCAATCTCTTTCTCTAAGGCTTTTATATTAAAAAAACCTCTTGCAAGCACTTACACAAAGTGCCAATTTTTGTCTCCAAAGTTTTACAAACCTTTTGCAAGCAATGCATAGAGTGCCATTTTTTTTTTTTAGAGCCTCTTTGCTCTCCTCTCATTTTATTTTTTTTTCTCTTATTTTTTCTCCTCTCAACAAGATCCAACTTGCTTTGATACCAAATGATGTAAATCTAGTTACAAGAGGTTAAAATAAAATACCCCCCATTACATAAAAACTACGATAAATGAAAAAAATATGTAAAACCCTCCATTTACATAAAAACTATAGTAAATAGAAATAATCAGTAAAACCTTCCATTCATATAAAAATATAATACATGAAAATAAACCAATATATATATATATATATATATATATATATATATATATATATATATATATATATATATATATATATATATATATATATATATTATTCCAATATTCACTTCCCTCTTTTATAATGCAATACAAAGGGAATATATATCTCCAAAGAAACTCTAAAATAAAACCCTAAAACTTGAAGCCCTAAAAGAAACCCTAAAAAAAACCCTGAAGCTTAAAACCCTAGAAATAAAAAAATTACTATTTTCGGCAAATTATTTTTTCATAAAAATTTATGTTTTTAGTAATTACCATTTTCGACAAATTATATTTTGCGTCAAATAATTCCATTTTGTGTAATAAAAAAATTACTTTAAAACTTCTTTTTAAAAAAACTCTCTAAAGATAGGCTCCTACATCATTCTCCTTTGGTTGAAAAGAACTCTGCTCTTGCGAGTTCCTCTGATCCTCATAATCGCTCTCCATAGAGTGTCACACATCTGCAAGTACTCCTCAAAGTACCAATATCCTTCTAAGGTTTTATATCTCAAACCTCCTATAAGCACTACACATAGTGCCAATTTATTCCTTCGAGGTTTTAAAATAGCAAACCTCTTGCAAGCACTACACAAAGTGCCAATTTTTCCCTTTGAGGTTTTTAATGAAAAAACCTCCTACAAGCACTACACAAAGTGCCAATTTCATTCTTTAAGGTTTTACAAGCCTTCTACAAGCACTACATAAAGTGTCAATTTCTCCTTTTGAGGTTTTATATAAAAAAAAACTTCTACAAGCACTTACACAAAGTGCCAATTTCTTTCTTTAAGGTTTTACAAATCTTTTGCAAGCACTACACAAAGTGCCAATCTCTTTCTCTAAGGCTTTTACATAAAAAAATCTCTTGCAAGCACTTATATAGAGTACCAATTTTTGTCTCCAAGTTTTTACAAACCTTCTACAAGCATTGCATAGAGTGCCAAATTTTTGTTTTTGAGCCTCTTTGCTTTCCTCTCATTTTTTTTTCTTCTCTTTTTTTTCTCCTCCCAACAATATCCAACTTGCTCTGATACCAAATGATGTAAATCCAGCTGCAAGAGGTCAAAATAAAATACCTGCCATTATATAAAAACTATGATAAATAAAAATAATATGTAAAATCCTCCATTTATATAAAAACTGCAATAAATGAAAATAATTAGTAAAACCTTCCATTCACATAAAAACTATAATACATGGAAATAAACCAATAAATATATATTTTTTAATTCTTGAATTCGCTTCCCCCTTTTACAATACAAACCAAGGGAATATATATCCCCAAAGAAACCCTAAAAGAAAACCCTAAAACTTGAAGCCCTAAAAGAAACCCTAAAAGAAAACCCTAAAGCTTTAAACCCTAGAAATAAAAAAAAATTACTATTTTCGACAAATTATTTTTTTCATAAAAAATTGTCTTTTTAGTAATAAACATTTTCGGTAAATTATATTTTGCATCAAATAATTTCATTTTGAGTAATAAAAAAATTACTTTAAAACTTCTTTTAAAAAAAATCCTCTAAAGATAGGCTCCTCCATCATTCTCCTTTGGTTGAAAAGAACTTTGCTCCTACGAGTTCCTCTGATCAAACTCATAATCGCTCTCTATAGTGTCACACATCTGCAAGTACTCAAAGTACCAATCTCCTTAGGTTTTATATCTCAAATCTCCTGTAAGCACTACACATAGTGCCAATTTATTCCTTCGAGGTTTTAAAATAGCAAACCTCCTGCAAGCACTACACAAAGTGTCAATTTTTCCCTCTGAGGTTTTTAATAAAAAAAAACCTCCTACAAGCACTACACAGAGTGCCAATTTATTTATTTAAGGTTTTATAAACCTTCTGCAAGCACTACACAAAGTTCCAATTTCTCCTTCTGAGGTTTTATATAAAAAAAAACCTCCTACAAACACTTATACAAAGTGACAATTTCTTTCTCTAAGCTTTTACAAACCTTCTACAAGCACTACACAAAGTGCCAATCTCAGCTTTTACATAAAAAAAACCTCCTGCAAGCACTTACACAGAGTGCCAATTTTTGTCATCAAGGTTTTACAAACCTTCTACAAACACTGTATAGAGTGCCAAATTTTTTTTTTTTGAGCCTCTTTGCTCTCCTCTTATTTTTTTTTCTTCTCTTCTCTTTTCTCCTTCCAACAAGATCCAACTTGCTTTGATACCAAATGATGTAAATCCAACTGCAAGAGGTCAAAATAAAATACCTTCCATTACATAAAAACTATGATAAATGAAAATAATATGTAAAACCCTCCATTTACATAAAAACTTTAATAAATAGAAATAATCAGTAAAACCTTCAATTCACATAAAAACTATAATACATGGAAATAAACTAATAATTTTTTTTTTTTATTATTCGTGGATTCACTTCCCCCTTTTACAATGCAATACCAAGGGAATATATATCTCTAAAGAAACCCTAAAATAAAACCCTAAAACTTGAATCCCTAAAAGAAACACTAAAACAAAACCCTAAAGCTTAAAACACTAGAAATAAAAAAATTATTATTTTCGGCAAATTATTTTTTTCATAAAAATTTACCTTTTTAGTAATTACCATTTTTGGCAAATTATATTTTACATCAAATAATTTCATTTTGAGTAATAAAAAAATTACTTTAAAACTTATTTTTAAAAAACCCTCTAAAGATAGGCTCCTGCATCATTCTCCTTTAGTTGAAAATAACTTTGCTTCTACGAGTTCCTCTGATCAAACTCATAATCGCTCTCCATAAAGTGTCACACATACAAGTACTCCTCAAATTACCAATCTCCTTCTGAGGTTTTATATCTCAAACCTCCTGCAAACACTACACATAGTGCCAATTTATTTCTTCAAGGTTTTAAAATATCAAACCTCCTACAAGCACTACACAAAGTGTCAATTTTTTCCTCTAAGGTTTTTAATAAAAAAAAACTTCTGCAAGCACTACATATAGTGCAAATTTATTTTTTTAAGGTTTTACAAACCTTCTACAAGCACTACACAAAGTGTCAATTCCTCCTTCTAAGGTTTTATATAAGAAAAACCCCTTGTAAGAACTTACACAAAGTGCCAATTTCTTTCTCTAAGGTTTTAAAAACCTTTTGTAAACACTACACAAAGTGCCAATCTCTTTCTCTGAGGCTTTTATATTAAAAAAACATCTTGCAAGCACTTACACAGAGTGTCAATTTTTGTCTACAAAGTTTTACAAACCTTCTACAAGCACTGCATAGAGTGCCAATTTTTTTTTGAGCCTCTTTGCTCTCCTCTCATTTTATTTTTTCTTCTCTTCTATTTTCTCCTCCCAACAAGATCCAACTTGCTATGATACCAAATGATGTAAATCCAGTTGCAGGAGGTCAAAATTAAATACCCCCCATTATATAAAAACTACGATAAATAAAAATAATATGTAAAACCCTCTGTTTACAGAAAAACTATAGTAAATAAAAATAATCAGTAAAACCTTCCATTCATATAAAAATATAATACATGGAAATAAATCAATAAATATATATTTTTTGTATTTTAGTATTCACTTCCCCCTTTTACAATGCAATACAAAAGGAATATATATCTCCATAGAAACCCTAAAATAAAACCCTAAAACTTGAAGCCCTAAAAGAAAACCCAAAATCTTAAAACCCTAGAAATAAAAAAATTACTATTTTCAAGAAATTATTTTTTTTCCTAAAAATTTACCTTTTTAGTAATTACCATTTTTGACAAATTATATTTAGCGTCAAATAATTCCATTTTGTGTAATAAAAAAATTACTTTAAAACTTAAAAAAAAAAAAAACCCTCTAAAGATATGCTTCTGCATCATTCTCCTTTGGTTGAAAAGAACTTTGCTCCTACGAATTCCTCTGATCAAACTCATAATCGCTCTCCATAGAGTGTCACACATCTACAAGTACTCCTCAAAGTACCAATCTCCTTCTAAGGTTTTATATCTCAAACCTCTTGCAAACACTACACATACTGCTAATTTATTCCTTCAAGGTTTTAAAATAGCAAACCTCCTGTAAGCACTACACAAAGTGCCAATTTTTTCCTTTGAGGTTTTTAATAAAAAAACCTCCTACAAGCACTACACAAAGTGCCAATTTATTTCTTTAAGGTTTTATAAGCCTTCTACAAGCACTACACAAAGTTTCAATTCCTTCTTTTGAGGTTTTATATAAAAAACCTCCTACAAGCACTTACACAAAGTGCCAATTTCTTTTTCTAAGGTTTTACAAACCTTCTGCAAGCACTACACAAAGTGCCAATCTCTTTCTCTAAGGCTTTTACATAAAAAAAACCTCTTGCAAACACTTACATAGAGTGTCAATTTTTGTCTCCAAGGTTTTACAAACCTTCTACAAGCACTACATAGAGTACCAATTTTTTGTTTTTGAGCCTCTTTCCTCTTCTGTTTTCTCCTCCCGACAAGATCCAACTTACTCTGATACCAAATGATGTAAATCCAATTGCAAGAGGTCAAAATAAAATACCTCCCATTATATAAAAACTATGATAAATAAAAATAATATGTAAAATCCTCCATTTATATAAAAACTGTAATAAGTGGAAATAATCAGTAAAACCTTTCATTCACATAAAACTATAATATATGAAAATAAATCAATAAATATATATTTTTTTATTCCTGAATTCACTTCCCCTTTTTACAATACAATACCAAGGGAATATATATCTCCAAATAAACCCTAAAACTTGAAGCCCTAAAAGAAACCCTAAAAGAAAACCCTAAAGCTTTAAACCCTAGAAATAAAAAAATTACTATTTTTGACAAATTATTTTTTTCATAAAAAATTGTCTTTTTAGTAATAACCATTTCGAAAAATTATATTTTGCATCAAATAATTTCATTTTGAGTAATAAAAAAATTACTTTAAAACTTCTTTTTAAAAAATTCCTCTAAAGATGGAGAAAATATTGGATGGATTCGAAGGCGGGAAAATGAGCTCTGGCGATTTTTTTCTCTGTACTAGGGTTTCTGGATTTTTGAAAAATCTCTGGCTTTTGCTGGTTTGTAGAAGTGTCTTTGGGGTACGGTGGATCTGAAGGTTCGATCGGTGCCCCAGGAGGGTCCAATGGGGACTTCTTCGGCTCCTTTTCTAGGAAGTACCAGTTCTTACGCTGATTTGTTTAAAGAAGATTCTCCTTCGAAGAATGCCAAAGCCCAAAATATGGCATATATAAAGCTCTTCATGACTATTGGGACTAGGTCTTCAGCACATCGTGTGAATGGTTGTTTGCCACAGGCTGAATCTAGGCCAAAAATCATCATTGAGCCCAGCATGGTTGAAGAGTCAGTCCTCTATAGAGCTAACCATGATTTAATCTGCAAGTTAATGGGTATTCACCCTTACCTAAGCTTTTTGCATTCTTGGATCCGCCAGAACTAGGAGCCCCATGGTGAGTATTCATTATGGTTTATTAGTAATGGTTATTTTATTGTCAGCTTCTCAGCTTTGGCCGATAGATATAAGGCCTTCGAGTTGAAAAAGAAAAACCATGGCCTAGCAGGGCTATTTGTTCAACCATGGAGGGTAGGATTCGATCCCCATGTTGAACCTACTATTGTCCCAGTGTGGATTCAACTTTATGCTCTTCCAATGGAATTCTGGGGTGAACAGGTATTGGTAATGATTGGCAATTCGATTGGTAGACATCTAAGTGTTGCCAGAGACACTATTGAAGGGAGCATGGCAGTATATGCTCAAATATGTGTGGAGATGGATCTCAGTCAGCCTCTGTCAACAGAGTTGGAAATTGAATTGGCAGGTCTTTTCTAGATTCAACAGCTAGACTATGAGGCCCTACCCTTTAGATGTAGGGTTTATCACAAGCATGGACATTTGGCCCGTTCCTATCCTATTAATATGAATGCCAATATGGAGGCCCCTTTAAGAATGCCAAACCTACCTAAAGAGGATAAGGCTGCACCTAATAAATATCCTATTAGCATCGATCAGGGCTAGGAAGCTCAAAGAGAGGGTTTTGAATAGCCCAAAAGAAAAATACGGACAAAGAAAAAGGAGGGAAAGGAGCAATCTCATCTTAGGCATGCCAATACATATGATATTTTTAAGTCATTGGTTGATGAAGAGGGTCAATCTATGGAGGGCTTGGAGGGTTTCAAGGAAACTTCTTTTGCTCCTGGGCAACTCCCCCTCTCTTCTTATCCCGTTATATAGCAGGTAGTTGATCCCTCTAAGGTATCACATCCAGTGTGTTCTGGTGCCTTAGTAGTCCATAACCAGGAGCAAATAGTATCTTAGGATATTTGCATGGGGACGACAGAGAAGAACAGGGAAAGGCCATATTTGGGGATAACCTAGGTAGAAAAAAGATCAAAAAATAGCAATTCTCAGGGAGCAGGTAGAAGATCCAATAAGGAGCTGCTAGCAGCCCAGGGAGACAAACTGATCATGGGAGGATTGGTGATGACAATTGACTCTTATTGCTCCCAAGGTAACCCATGATTATACAATCTTGGAATGTGAGGGGTTTAAACAGCAGAACCCATCAATCTGCTATTTGAAGATTATTAGAGAATAGCAATACTAATTTTTTGCTTTTACAAGAGACTAAGATGTCTTTGGATCTTATGTCGAAAACAGTCAACAAAATTTGGAAGGGTGCTGGTCATATGGATGTGGCTTCCCAAGGTGCCTCAGTGGGGATTGTTACTCTATGGAACTCTCTGGAATGGTCTACAATAGAACACCTTGCCTGGAGGGGTGTTCTCACTTCTCTTTTTAGGAATAATGTCTCTACATAATTCATTCTAATCACTAACTTTATGGATCTCAAAACCTAGAGGGTCAAAGGTGGCAGTGGAAGGCTGTGCATGACATGCGAGCATCAAGAGAAGATCTAGACTGGATTATAGCAGGGGACTTTAATGCTAAATTATCTTCTAGAGACCAGGAAGGGGGATCACCTCTTTTGGATCCAGGGGACCGTTTCATGATTGCTCAATTCCAAGATTTGCACTTAGTGGACATTAAATGTCTTGGCAATAACTTCATTTGGACTAATAAAATGCGAGAGCCACGTAGTAGGAAGGTGAAGCTAGATCGCTTTCTACTTTCAGAGGAGGCGTTTGTAAAATGGAATATCAATTTTTAGATTTTAGCAGGCCCTATTTTTGATCACTGTCCTATTCTATTGGAAGGCGGGACTAGGATGGGGCACCATCACAAACCTTTCAGATTTGAGAATATCTGGCTTCAAAAGGAAGAACTTCAAGAGAAGATCCCACAGTGGTGGGAAGAAGGCTGCCCATCTTATGGGAGAGCAATGTTCAGAATCCACAAAAAACTTTAATATGTCAAAACTCAGTTGAAGTATTGGAGGCATTCTAATAAAACTGATTTACAGGCCCAAAGAGCTTCGTTGGTGGCCCACTGGGATGAGGTCCAAAAATAGTTCAGAGAAGGAGTAATAACTGACCAGCTCAAAGTTGAGGATGATGCCTTGCGTACAGCGGTTGAGTACATTGACAACCAGGAGGAGATCTATTGGAAGTAGAGAGCAAGAACCTCCTGGTTATTAGAAGGGGATAGAAATACAAAATTCTTTCATCGGACTGCTTGTGCTTGAAGATAGATGAATAAGATGGAGGTCCTTCAAGATGAGAACGATCATTCCTTTGATACTCTTCCAGGTATACATTCCCATGCTATGGATTATTTTTCTAAGATTTTTAAGGAAAGTGTGGTTCAATATGTAGAGGCCCAAAATGAAGTTATTTCTGTCATACCTACTATTATTTCGGAGGATGAAAATTAGGCCCTCCTCAAACCCATTGATAGGGATGAATTGAAAACTGTGGTCTTTAGAATGAGCACTGGTAAAACTCCTGGTCCAGATGGGTTCCCAATTGATTTCTTTTAGGCTTTCTAGGACTGCTTAGAGGAAGATGTAAGGGCTGTTATTAAAGAGTCCAAAGAAAATAAGAGAATGCTTAAAGCTATAAACCACACATTCATTACTTTGATTCCAAAATTGGAGGAGGGGGTTCACATTTCAGATTATAGGTCTATTGCCTTATGTAATGTGTTGTACAAAATAATCACAAAGGTAATGGCTGAGCACCTAAAACCTCTTCTTCACAACATTATCTCCTTTGAGCAAGGGGGCTTTGTTGAGGGACGACATATTTTGGATGGGGTGGTTGTGGCCCAGGAAGTAATCCATTCAATGCACACTTCTGGTAATAAAGGGATGTTCATTAAATTGGACATGTCAAAGGCTTATGACAGGGTTGAATGGAGTTTCTTGGCTAAAATGATGGTACCCTTCAGCTTCTCTTAGGGCCGGATTGAGTGGATCATGAGTTGTGTCTCTTCCCCGACTTACTCTATGCTTATCAAGGGCCTTCCTTCGCAACATTTTGGAGCTTCTCGGGGTTTGCACCAAGGGGATCCCTGTTCCCCTTATCTTTTTATCATTCTGGCTAAAGGTCTTGGCAGAATTTTCTTGAGGAGAAGACAGCAAGGCAGATTATTGGGTATTAGGGTGGGGGATGAAGTTTTATCGCACCTGTAGTTTTTGGATGAAACTGGTTTGATGGGAGTGGCCAACATCAAGGAAGCAAGAATGATTAAGGATACTCTTAATGTCTATCTTAGGGCTACTCAATAGGTAATTAATGACAGGAAATCCAAAGTGGTCTTTTTTAATCTAGAGCAAAGGCTTCAGAACAAAATTTTAGAAATCTTGGGATTCACTAGGACTTCTCTCCCTATGGTTTACTTGGGGATCCCCTTGCATTTCAAGAAGCTAAAATTAGACACTTGGAGGAATTTGCTGGAGTGTATCAAGGACATAATTAATCACTAGTCTCACAAGTGGTTAAGTTATGGTGGCAGATTAACATTCTTACAGTCAGTCATTCAAGCCATGCCAATCTACAAATTTTCTATCCTGGCTGCCCCGCTTACAATATGGAAAGAGTTGGACAGGATGGCTAGGAAGTTTTTGTGGGAAGGAGCTAAGGGAGAGAGAAAGTGGGCCTTAGTGGGCTGGGATAAAGTCACTCAGCCCAAGGTAAAATGTGGGCTGGGACTGAGAGGATCCAAGTTAAATAATCAAGCCTTGGCTGGAAAGTTGTACTGGAGGTGGATTTCCCAACCAACTTCCTTATTCAGTAGAATCCTAACTAGTAAATATTTGGGTCAAGTTAACCCCAATGAGGTGGGTCGTTTCCCTCTAGATGGTACTGGATCCTTAGTGTGGCAAGATTTCAAGCTAGGATCTTAGGTTATTAAAGACCAATTGTTTTGGAAAGTGGGGAGAGAGGAGAAGGCTCGTTTCTAGATCGATTCATGGGATCAGTACCCACCCATCATTGTTGAATTCCCCGAGTTACTTCCAATAAAATCTACCATAGAAACCAAGGTTTGGGTCCAAATTGAAATTTATTTCAACACTACTTAGCTAGGGGAGTATAAGTTCAAGAAGTTTAAGAGGTTGGAGGAGTGGCCAATTCTAATCCCCCAGAGTTGGCACCCATCTTGACCAAAATCTTGATAGAAATGTTTCTCATAGGGAGAGACGAGGAGGATGAATTAGCTTGGGGCTATGGGAGCCTTGATGTTTATACAGTGAAGGACGGTTATGACAAGATCCTCCCAAAGCCTCCCCCCATTCTTATTCGGTTGAGGATTGGAGAAAGATTTGGCACCCTAAGGGCTGGCCGAAAGTAAAATTTTTTGCCTGGTAGTTTATGCACAATGGTATTCTCACTTTTGACAATCTTAGATGTAGAGGAATCATCAGCCCTTATCAATGTGTTTTATGCCACAAGAACGAGGAAATAGATGATCACCTGATGTTTGAGTGCCCTTTCACACGTCAGATTTGGAAGCGATGGTTCTCTTACTATAAAATCCAGGTTAATGGTGACATGAATCGGTCTAATATTTGGGAAAGATGGAAGCGGGGTAGATTTAAATCCAAAGCTCTTCAAATTGGGTGGGAGATTGGCTTATACTTCATTTGGTGGCAAGTGTGGTTGGAGAGAAATTCTAGAATTTTTAGAGAAATATTTTCCTTGCTAGATGGAGTTTGGCAGGTCATCTGGAGCAAAGTCACAGAAACTATTGTCGTCTATGCTAAAGAGGAAACTCAGATTGGTCCTGGGCCAATGGAAGAGGGAGTTGAAAAGCAAGAGGGATAGGATAGTGCCAGTTGGAAACTACCCCTAGAAGGCTGGATTAAAATAAATACTGATGGTGCTGCAAAGGGCAATCCGGGTAGTGCCAAAATTGGCATGGTCTGTCGAAATCATGAGGGATCAGTGCTCTATTGGAAACTACAGGGCTTGAGTAGAGCCACAAATAATGAAGTAGAAGCCATTGCTATCAAATCTGCTTCTATTTGGGCAGTTACTCAGGGCCACAGGAGGATAATTCTCAAATTTGATTCTCAAATTTTGGTTGGAGCTCTCGACTGCATGAGGAACTTTGCATTGAAAGCTTGGAGGTTGAGGATTTTGGTCTCTCAAATCAAGAAATTATGGAGGGAATTAGATGATGTGATTCCAGTTTATGTGAGTAGATATTTAAACAAAACAGCCGATTTCTTAGCTAAGATGGGTGCTGAGAAAGAGGTAGGGGTGCAGCTGCACAGTGACATGCCTATTGAAGATGAGGTGATTAGGCAGGGCCTGGAAATATCCTTGAGATAATGATCAAAGAAAAATCTAAGGGTGGTTTTTGTCGTGATTTCGTGACCTATTGCACCATCGCGGCCATTGAAGGTAAGCTGTCACGATATCGTGACGTGTTGCACCGTCGCGGTCGCTAGAGAAAAGCTATCACGAAATTGTGACATGTTGCACCGTCGTAGCCGTTGGAGGAAAGTTGTCATGATATTACAACATGTTGCACTGTCACGGTCGCTGGAGGAAAGTTGTTGTGATATCGCGACATGTTGCACCATCATGGTCATTGGAGGAAAGTTGTCATGATATCATGACATGTTGCACCGTCATGGCTACTAGAGAAAAGTTTTCATGATATCACGACTTGTTGCACCATTGCGAAAGCTGTGGGAAAGTTGTCATGATATCGTGACATGTTGCACTGTCATGGCCGCTGAAATAAAGTTGTCATGATATCGTGACATGTTGCACCGTCATGGCCGCTAGAGAAAAGTTGTCGTGATATCGTGACATGTTATGCAATCACAGTCGCTGTGGAAAAGTTATCGTGATATCACGACATGTTGCACTATCATGACCAAGGGAGGAAAGTTGTCGCGATATCGTGACATGTTGCGCCATTACGGTCACTGGAGGAATTGGTCACGATTTTGCAACATGTTGCGCCATCGTGACCAAGGGAGGAAAGTTATCGCGATATCACGACATGTTGCACCATTGCGGCTGCTGGAGGAAAGTTGTCATGATTTTGTGACATGTTGCACCATCACGACCACTGGAGGAAAGTTGTCATGATATCGCGACATGTCGCTTCGTCACGGCCAAGAGAGGATAGTTATCGCAATTTCACATGCTCTGTCGTGACCAAAGGTGGAAAGGTGTCATGATTTCGTGACCTGTTGCTCCGTCACGACCATGGGAGGATTGTTGTGGTGATTTTGCGACAGGTTGATTTTTTGCAGCCAAGGGAAGATTTTTATCATGATTTTGTGACATGTCACGATTTCGTGATAGGTTGACTTTTTGTGGCCAAGGGAGGGTTGTTGTCACGATTTTGCGACATGTCATAATTTCGTGACATGTCGCGATTTCACGACATGTCATGATTTCATGACAAGTTGACTTTTTGCAGCTAGAGGAGTCTTGTGTCACAATTTCATGACTTGTTGCTTTTTCGTGACCAAAGGTGAAGTTGGTGTTTGCTATGATATTTTACGACCAGATGTTGTAATAGATCAATAAGCTCCCTCAGCTAGCTTGGTATTGGTTCAAGAGATTTGGCTCCATTGCAAATCTTCCTCTTCTCTTGTAATCATGTGCTTTCATTATTTTTGGCTGGGATGTGTCTACTCCTAATTGTAATTGATCTTTGTTTTAATACAAGTTTTTATTCAAATTTAAAAAAAAAAAAAATCCTCTAAAGATAGGCTCCTGCATCATTCTCCTTTGGTTTAAAAGAACTTTGCTCCTACGAGTTCCTCTAATCAAACTCATAATAACTCTCCATAGAGTGTCACACATCTGCAAGTACTCCTAAAAGTACCAATCTTCGTTTGAGGTTTTATATCTCAAACCTCTTGCAAACACTACACATAGTGCCAATTTATTTCTTCAAGGTTTTAAAATAGCAAACCTCCTGCAAACACTACACAAAGTGCCAATTTTTCCCTTAGAGGTTTTTATGAAAAAAAAACCTCCTGCAAGCACTACACAAAGTGTCAATTTATTTCTTTAAGGTTTTACAAACCTTCTGCAAGCACTACACAAAGTTACAATTCCTCATTTTGAGGTTTTATATAAAAAAACCTCTTGCAAGCACTTACACAAAGTGTCAATTTCTTTCTTTAAGGTTTTACAAACATTCTGCAAGCACTACACAAAGTGTCAATCTCTTTCTCTAAGGCTTTTATATAAAAAAAACCTCCTGCAAGCACTTACACATAGTGCCAATTTTTGTCTCCAAAGTTTTACAAACCTTATACAAGCATTGCATAGAGTGCCAAATATATATTTTTTGAGCCTCTTTGCTCTCATCTCATTTTCTTTTTTTTATTTTCTCTTTTCTCCTCCCAACAAGATCCAACTTGGTCTAATACCAGATGATGTATATTCAACTACAAGAGGTCAAAACAAAATACCTTCCATTACATAAAAACTATGATAAATGAAAATAATATGTAAAACCCTCTATTTACATATAAACTGTAATAAATAAAAATAATCAGTAAAACCTTCTATTCACATAAAAACTATAATACATGGAAATAAACCAATAAATATATTTTTTTTTATTCCTGGATTCACTTCCCCCTTTTGCAATGCAATACCAAGGGAATATATATCCCCAAAGAAACCGTAAAACTTGAAGCCCTAAAAGAAACCCTAAAGTTTAAAACCCTAAAAATAAAAATAAAAATAAAAATACTATTTTTGACAAATTATTTTTTTCATAAAAATTGACCTTTTTAATAATTACCATTTTCGGAAAATTATATTTTACATCAAATAATTTCATTTTGAGTAATAAAAAAATTACTTTAAAACTTCTTTTTAAAAAAGCCCTCTAAAGATAGGCTCCCGCATCATTCTCCTTTGGTTGAAAAGAACTCTACTCCTGCGAGTTCCTCTAATCAAACTCATAATCGCTCTCCATAGAGTGTCACACATCTACAAGTACTCATCAAAGTATCAATATCCTTTTGAGGTTTTATATCTCAAACCTCCTGCAAGCACTACACATAGTGTCAATTTATTCCTTTGAGGTTTTAAAATAGCAAACCTCTTGCAAGCACTACACAAAGTGTCAATTTTTGCAAGGTTTTTAACGAAAAAAAACCTCCCCCAAGCATTACATAGAGTGTCAATTTATTTATTTAAGGTTTTACACACCTTTTGCAAGCACTACACAAAGTGTCAATTCCTTCTTCTGAGGTTTTATATAAAAAAAAACCTCTTGCAAGCACTTACACAAAGTGTCAATTTATTTCTCTAAAGTTTTACAAACCTTCTACAAGCACTACAGAAAGTGCCAATCTCTTTCTCTAAGGCTTTTACATAAAAAAAACCTCCTGCAAGCACTTACACAGAGTGTCAATTTTTGTCTCCAAGGTTTTACAAACCTTCTACAAGTACTGCATAGAGTGCAAAAAAAAAAATTGGAGCCTCTTTTCTCTCCTCTCATTTTCTTTTTTATTCATTTTCTTTTTCTCCTCCCAACAAGATCCAACTTGATCTGATACCAAATGATGTAAATCTAGCTGCAAGAGGTCAAAATAAAATACCTCCTGTTGTGGCTAATCCACAACACATCCCAAAATTGGGGACCCACATTTTTTTTACATGCTTTCCAAAGAAAACTGTAGTGGCCCAGATGCTAAAAAATTAAAGGAAGAGAAAAATATAGCAAGAAAAAAAAAGTGTTACGATATCGCGACATGTTGCTCCGTCGCAACCGAAAATGAAAAGTTGTTGCGATATCGCGACATGTTGCTCTGTCACGGTCGAAAATGAAAAGTTGTCATGATATCGCGACATTTTGCTCCGTCGCAACCGAAAATGAAAATTTATCACGATATCGCGACATGTTGCTCCATCATGACCGAAAATGAAAAGTTGTCGCGATATCGCGACATGTTGCTTTGTCATGGCTAAAAATGAAAAGTTGTCGCGATATAGTGACATGTCACATTTTTGTGGCCCAGACAAACGAAATGCAGTGGAACGGAAAAGGTGTTGTGATTTCACGGCTAGGAGCAGCAAAATGCATCATGAAAAGAAAATGTCACGATATCGCGACATGTTGTGAAATCGTGGGTCATAGAAGAGAGAGAAAGATAGAATGAATTTTTTTTGTGAAATCGTGACATGTAACAAAATCATGGTCAAACCATTCAAATAGGGCAAGCCACTAAAGTTGTCGCGATATCGCGACATGTCGCATTTTTGTGACCTGAAGCAGCAAGACATGCCAAATGAAAAGATATCTCAATTTCATGATAGAAAGCAGCCAAGTGGTACGGAAAGAGAAAGTGTCACGATTTCACGATAAGAAGCAACCAAGGGGTACGAAGATGAAAAGCATCGCAATTTCACAACAGAAAGCTGCCAAAGTGAACAGAATGAAAAAATGTCACGATTTTGCGACATGTCGCTTTTTCACGACAGGTTGCATCTGCACAACCCGAAAGAGAAAAACATCACGATTTTGTAATAGGTTGCATTTGCTCGGCTATTGACATAAAAATGTCACGATTTCGTGACATGTCTCATTTTCACGATGCATGAATGTGGACAAGGATGTTGATAGGAAAATGTTGTGATATCATGACATGTCTCATTTTTGTAGTGAAAGAAGAAAAGCTAAGCTACATAAAAACATCGTGATATCACAACATGTTATTTTTGGTCACAATTTATAGGGGGTAGTTATGAAACATGCAGAGAAACCTGGAACACGTGGCATAAAAGTGTAAGGGCTATAGAGGCGTTACAGTTCATAGAGAAGATCAAATGTTTAGACATCGAACATAAAGTCAAAAACAACGAAAAGGCGAGGAAGGTGAAACGAAGTGATCTGGGAGATGAAGCAAAGTGTCACAGGGCAAAACAAAGAGCATTGCCAGAAAGTATAAAAGCAGAAGCACAGATTGGTACAAAGGTCAGAAACTACTGTGAGTAGAGTTGTAGTGCTGAAGGCGAGAAGCCATTCTAGGCCTGCTTGGGAGTGTTTTTCTTCCCCTTTTTTTGGTTTTGAGAAAACTAGAGATTCTGTTATTGTAAAATGATCAATTTTTAATATAGAAAATTTAAAGAGTTGCACCTCATTGGCAAGAAAGAAGGAGTTATTTTTTGCATGCAGGATTAAATGTTTATCTTTCCCCTTTTCAGGTTTCTAGGCTTATAGGTGAAGTTTAATGC
The DNA here is from genome assembly GCA_028583015.1 of Wollemia nobilis. NCBI lineage: Eukaryota > Viridiplantae > Streptophyta > Pinopsida > Araucariales > Araucariaceae > Wollemia > Wollemia nobilis. The sequence goes on along the minus strand of JAQPPZ010016509.1, from coordinate 1,270,625 downwards.
AAGTTCTCTTGGTTGCTTCATGCGAATGTTTAAATCTGAAATCACAGTTAAAACCCCAGAGACCAGCACTTAACTTATTTGGATTGTGCATGTTTGCAGGTTCAATAGGTTAGGTTGCATGCATGGAAACCTCACATCTTTGGTTTTGTCAGAATAGGATTGCATCACCCTGAATGCATTTCATTTTTCTTTTGCATTTTATTTTCATTTTTTTTCTACACTTTATTTTCATTTACAGGCATTAAAATAAATAAAAAAAACTAAAAATTCCAAAGTCTGAAAATAGAAAATTTCCATTTCAAGGCCAGAATTTTAATTTTCAGTTTTTTTTTTCATTCATGAGCAGATGATGATATTCCCTTCATAAAATTCCAAATTCATACATGTCATCTCAAGTTACATTTTCATTTCATGTGCAATCATTGAGAAGGTGTCGAATCCTCTTAGGGTTATTCTATAACATAAAACATAAAAAATCCTAAGGTTGGGAACTGATGTCCGAACTATCTTGAACCAAGCACATTCTATGCACATTAAAAAGAATCTTGAGAAAAATGATCAAAACCATACTTGGAAGAAAAGGTGAGGCGAAAAGAATATTTCATGTCTGTCCTATCATGCAACATAATCCTTAAAACAGTGGTTTTTACCACTTCCATCAAGCTTAAAGTCTAAAACCAGAGTAGTAAGGATAGGGTTAAATCCTCATCAAACTTAGGTTGAGGATCCAATTCCCCAAAGCTCTGATTTGACCCACATGGAGTAGTAAGGATAGGACATAATTCTCATCTCACCTAGGTTGAGAATCCGATTCCCCAAAGCTTCCATTTTTCCCATTAAATCATAAAACTTGGATGGAGGGATCGTACTACATGTCCTCTACAAAGGATGGGTAGTCATCCCAAAATTCCAAGAAACAAAAATAAAATTAATATGTTCCATATTTCATTTTATCATCTTGGATTGGAAGGATCGTACTACATGTCCTCTAGCAAGGATGGGTAGTCATCCCCAAGGTCCAAGAAATAAAAATATTTTCCATTTTCATCTTAATATTGGATTGGAGGGATCGTACTACATGTCCCTAGCAAGGATGGGTAGTCATCCCAAAGATCCAAGAAGTAAAAAAAAAGAAAGAAAAGAGAATGAATGAAGCCAAATCATGGATTATGGGGTTAAGTATGCTCATGCATGGCAACATGTCTTGTCTAAAAGCAAGACCACTGATTGCTCATATGGATAGACTAGCCTGACCATTTCATCCATAACAGGTTAAATTATTTTGTTCAAGATGAGGTAATGAACTCCAAATCAGAATAGTAAGGATAGGGTTAAATTCCCATCTCGCTTAGGTTGGGAATCTTATTCCCCAAAGTTCTAATTTCACTTACACTTGCACATGGGTTCAAGATGGTAGTGACACATAACCAACTTTGGGATCTAGTAAATTAATTTAGTAGACATATATTTGGTCCTAAGAGGGTTTGACAACTTTAATTGTTTGTACATGATATTAGAAGGTTTGAGCCTTTGCAATGCAGGTTGTCATATCTTTAGCATCTTCATCATGCATCAAATCCTGCACAAATTATTCATAGCCTTGCATACAAATCATAAGTGAAATCGATAATGGAATGTTGATCAATTTCAAATGATAGGGAATGAAACACATTGCACACACCGAGCTGATACTTAATGATTTTGATGTTTCATGTATTTTTGATCTATCGGTATTTTTTTATCTCTTATGTGCTAATGCCTATTTCTGAGTTTGTATACTTCCAGGTTGGGTTCTCACCAAAATGCTCAAGAGCATTTGATAGATAGAGTCACCATTTGTTGTGGCTGATCCACAACACACCCCAAAATTGGGGACCCACCTTTTTTGCATGCTTTCAAAGAAGACCGTGAGGTGGCCTAGATGCTAAAAAATCAAAGGAAGAGCAAAATATAGCAAGAAAAAGAAAGTGTCACGATATCGCGACATGTTGCTCCGTCGCGACCAGAAATGAAAAGTTGTCACGATATCGCGACATGTTGCTCTATCGTGGCCAAAAATGAAAAGTTGTCGCGATATCGTGACATGTTGCTCTGTCGCGACCGAAAATGAAAAGTTGTCACGATATCGTGACATGTTGCTCCGTCGCGACTGAAAATGAAAAGTTGTCACGATTTCGTGACATGTTGCTCGTCGTGGCTAGAAATGAAAAGTTGTCACGATTTCGTGACATGTCATGTTTTGTGGCGAAGAAATGGAATGAAAAGTGTCATGATTTCATGGCTAGGAGCAGCAGAATGCATCATGAAGAGAAAATGTCGCGATATCGTGACGTGTTGTGAAATCATGGGTCATAGGAGAGAAAGATAAAATGGAAAATTGTCACGAAATCGTGACATGTCACAAAATTATGGTCAAACCAGTCAAACGAGGCAAGGCACTAAAGTTGTCGCGATATCGCGACATGTCACGTTTCGTGACCTAAAGCAGCAAGACATGCCAAATGAAAAGATGTCACGATTTCACGATAGAAAGCAGCCAAGTGGTATAAAAGAGAAAGCGTCATGATTTCGTGATAGGAAGCAGCCAAGGGGTATGAAGATGAAAAGCATCATGATTTCGTGATAGAAAGCTGCCAAAGTGAACAAAATGAAAAAGTGTCACGATTTCATGACATGTCGCTTTTTCGTGACAAGTTGCATCTGCACAACCCGAAAGAGAAAAATGTCATGATTTCATGACAGGTTGCATCTGCACAACCCAAAAGAGAAAAACATCATGATTTCATGACAGGTTGCATTTGCTGGTCGTTGACATAAAAATGTCATGATTTCACGACATGTCTCATTTTTGCGATGCATGAAGGCGGACAAGGTTGTTGACAGAAAAATGTCGTGATATCGCGACATGTCTCGTTTTTGCGATGAAAGTAGAGGAGCAAAGCTGCATACATAAAAATGTCGCGATATCGTGACATGCTATTTTTGGTCATGATTTACAGGGGGCCATTATGGAACATGCAGAAAAGCAGAAACACGTGGCATAAAGGTGTAAGGGCTATAGAAGCGTTACAGTTCACAGAGAAGATCAAGCGTCTCGATGTCGAACATAAAGTCAAAAACAACGAAAAGGCGAGGAAGGTGAAACGAAGCGATCTGGGAGATGAAGCGAAGCATCACAGGGAAAACAGAGAGCATTGCCAAAAAGTATAAAAGTAGAAGCATAGATTGGTACAAGGGTCGAAAACCGTTGCGAGCAGAGTTGCAGTGCCGAAGGCGAGAAGCCATTCTGGGCCTGCTTGGGAGTGTTTTTCTTCCCCTTTTTCTGGTTTTGAGAAAACTAGAGATTCTGTTATTGTAAAATGATCAATTTTTAATACAGAAAATTCAGAGAGTTGCACCTCATTGGCAAGAAAGAAGGAGTTATTTTCTGCATGCAGGATTAAATGTTTATCTTTCCCCTTTTCAGATTTCTAGGCTTATAGGTGAAGTTTAATGCAAGTTCTCTTGGTTGCTTCATGCGAATGTCTAAATCTGAAATCACAGTTAAAACCCCAGAGACCAGCACTTGACTTATCTGGATTGTGCGTGTTTGCAGGTTCAATAGGTTAGGTTGCATGCATGGAAACCTCATTAGCTTCGGTTTTGTCATAATAGGATTGCATCACCCTGAATGCATTTCATTTTTCTTTTGCATTTTATTTTCATTTTTTTCTGCACTTTATTTTCATTTACAGGCATTAAAATAAAAAAATAAAAAACTAAAAATTCCAAAGTCTGAAAATAGAAAATTTCCATTTCAAGGCCAGAATTTCATTTTTCAGTTTTGTTTTTCATTCATGAGTAGATGATGATATTCCCTTCATAAAATTCCAATTTCATTGAAGGGGTTATGTTTTATGACATTTCATAAATTTCCATTTTGAAGTTACAGCATGGTCATACGAAGATCAAATCACATTTGCTTTATTCGGGTTCAACGAACAATCATTACAGTTTCACAGTAAAATAAACCAACATTGCCCCTTGTTTTCAGTTACTTGCAACCACTAAGGTGTTCCAAGCATTTTAATTGAATATCTTTATTTGAGATTATTAATACACATGATGTAAAATGCTAACATAGCGGAGACCTTGGAGAAGTTATTTATTTAATTTCTTTGCAAGAGAGGATTTAGAACCCAAATCCTATCGGAGAGTGTGTTTTCACAATCGGGTGAAAATACCACTCAACAGATTGGCGCTAGAAGGAGGGCATGAAATGGTTTATTTTATCATGATTTTAGATGCTACAGGTTTATAATTGTTTGAGAGCTTTACATTGCTAAATATTTCAAGTCCATTTGATTAGCATCTTCGGCCTCCTCTAACACCACTCAACAGATTGGCGCTAGAAGGAGGGCCTGAACGGGTTTATTTTAGTGAGATTTAAATTTTTTGTATATTTCATGCTATATTGATTGTTATCTTTAGTCCTCTAACACTCGGCAGATTGTTAAAAGGATGGCCTGAATTGGTTTACTTTATTCTATTTTAAGCAATTCAGGTATGTTGTATATTTTTCTGATTGTTCATACAGAAATAAAGTGATTTGATTTAATTTTGAAAATTTTGGTCTTGACTAGCAAAGTGTTGTTTCCATACAATTACTTTTCATTTGATTTTAATGAATACATCTCTTAGTTGATGCTAACTTGATTTTTTTTTTATACATTGCAGGTTGAATATTCAACAGATTTGGTTCTAAAGTTACATTTTGAGTTCACTAATGGCAACATTTGAGGAGCAAATTGTATCCCTAAGAGCTGAAATAGCATCTCTAAGAGAAAGAATGGTATCTACAATGGAGGATCATTATAAGGGTTTGTCTATACATGTGATACCCTATCATATTCCTAAAATGTTATTGGATTTTTTACGGTGTTTTAATCAAGAGGTGCCACTAGGATACTTGCAAAGACTGCATGTCTACAAGAATACATTGTGTCAATTCCAGATTTTCTATGAGGAGGTGGCTTGTAAGTTATTTGCATACATTTTGGATGATAAACCATTCTTTTGGTATAGCCAACTACCCATGGAGGTTAGGACTTCTTGGATACAACTAGAAGCAGCCTATCTTTATCATTTTGGTAATCAGGTTGACTTAGAAATCTTGAAAAATCAGTTTATCTCCATATGTAAGGAGCCTAATGAATCCTTGAGTCAATTCAATGGGAGATTTCATGAGTTGCACTCCCAAATGTGGGAAAATTTTAACACATTAGAAGAGGAAGCCATGGAAGTATACCTGGGAGCCATACACCCCACACTTGCTTCACTCATTGAGGAAAAACTGAGTGGTTTGTCTCTAGAGAAAATCCATGAGATCTTAGAAGAGATAGAACGACAAGGTCTTGAAGAAGAAAAGGCACAACATGTTCACATAAGAGATTGTCCTTCTAAAAATATTGATGCCAACCTACACCAACCATTAAATATAGCACCCTCCACTCCAATGATATCTAAGGTAAATGATCAAGGGGATGAATTTGAATATCCAAATTTTACAACCACCTTAGATGTAGTCCACGAGGAGGTGCAAATTGCTAAGCCAACATCCGCTAGTGAGGATTATGCAGAAATGATCTCATTCATAGAGATACATGATTATCCGGATGAAGGGGTTCTAAATTCAACAATGTTTGATATATGTGATAGGACGGAACCCACCATAGAATTGAATGAAGTGGTTGAAAGTGAAATGGAAAGAAAATCAATAAATAAATTTGAAGATATGATAGAATTTCACCACTTGTTCTTGGAAGATACTATTGATGAGATGTGTAAAATTAACAATCAAGAAATTCTTCACCCTCCAAATTATGATAAAATTGAATCATGGGTTACTAATTTGGACGATGATAGCCTTACAAATTTGAATTCAAGAAATGACCCACTTTTGGAAATAATTGAACCATCTAAGGAAGGTGAAGATGAATTTGATGAGAAACACATTGATGAATTGGAGGATGTTGAAGAAGTAGTTGAACGTCACCACTTGATTTTGGAAGAGGATTATTATGATGCTTGGAAGAAGTGGGAAGACTACACTCTCCAAAACTACTAATGAAACTTGTGTGCCAATTGATATACAGGACAACATAATTGCCTACTCAAAGGAAGATATTACAACTCCTGTACAATTTGAGGATGTTTTGGAAGAGGGTTTCAAATCTCATCAAATTTTGGAAGATTATAATGATCCTATTGCCAAGGACAAAGAAGAAAAAGAATTTATGAATGAATCAAAAGATCATGCCACAAACATCATGGAATTTCATGCCATGGATTTGGATGACAATTTTCACAATGGTTGGGGGAGATATGATAATGCATTCTTTTCTCACATCCCTATAGATGAAACTCATATTTCACTTGATATGCAGGATGTTGAAACTTCTACCTCACATGAAGAGATACCATGGATAGTGAACAAAGAATTGGAACCAAATGACAAAGAGATTGATCAATTGGAAGCAACTCAAATAAGTGATCATCAAGATGAGTCATGGGACATACACTTTGACCAAAAATATTTGAGGGTTGAAAAGGATGGGCATGTTTTCAATTGGGTGCCTAATTTTGGTATGTTTGATGAACAAGTAATCAATGAAGAATATGAAGACCATGAGGTAAAAGAGGGAGTTACAAATCCCCATCAAATTTTGGTAAATAAAAATGTTCAAAAGTTAGAATCTAACCTTTTGTGTTCAAACATCCAAGATTTAGGTGAAAATTTGCATGACCATATTTTGAATTTGAATGATGTTTATGGTGAAATGTCATTAAAGGTGAATGAAAAACAAGGTATGATTTCTAATCACACCTTTGATAACATTGTTTTAATGAATGAAAAAGAAGTTGATGCACTTGAATTGTTAAATCAAATTCATCAACAATTACTAATTGAATCTAGGGTAAAAACTTTTAATGATCCTAATTTAGTAAATATCCTAGATGCTTGCAAACTGTTACACAAATTTGATTGGCCTACAAATTTGGAAAATGATTTGGCTTTAAAATTTTTAGAAATAGGCTCTTGCTTACAAAGTCTCATTTTGGATAAAGAGAGCCTAATTCTAAATCATGAATGGAATTATGAGGTTTATACCTTAAATAATAGACAAGAAAGAATTGAAAATCAATCATTGTCTAATCAATTTGAAAATTTGAATCTCACCTATGAGAATACTAATGGAACTAAATTTAATTGGTGGGGTGAGAGAGGAAAGTTGAAGTGGGTTGCATTGTTTGGTCTAATATTATTTTTGTTGGATTCCTACAACACTTGGCATGCATATCACATTATATTTTTGTTGAAATGTTCTAATCATGTTTGGGATCCAGGAAAGTGATAGTCCAAGCTTTGCATCATCTTGTATTATATTGTACATTTGTATATAGATTTTGGTTTTTGGTTTTGGTTTGTGTTTTCAAGTTTGTTTTTGAAGTTGCTTTTTGGGTTTGGTTTTAAGTTTTGTGTGTTAATCCTCTGGACATGTTTGGTTTGTCTAAAAAAAAAAAAAAAAGAATAAAATTTGAGATGTTAACTCATGTCTTAGATTTGGAGTATATGAAACATTGGAATTGTGTTGTAGAAAGCTCCACAAGTAACACAAACATCTTAAATAATATCGTTTGAATCTTGTGATGCATGAAGTTGTCAGTTTTGCACATTATGGTAAAGTAGATGATATATTCCATCCACATTTCAAAAGAAGCAATGCATTCATATCTCATGTCACATTCCACATTGCATATACATGTCATCTCAGTTACATTTTCATTTCATGTGCAATCATTGAGAAGGTGTCGAATCCTCTTAGGGTTATTCTATAACATAAAACATAAAAAAATCCTAAGGTTGGGAACTGATGCCCGAACTATCTTGAACCAAGCACGTTCTATGCACATTAAAGAATATCTTGGGCAAAATGATCAAAACCATGCTTGGAAGAAAAGGTGAGGTGAAAAGAATATTTCATGTCTGTCCTATCATGCAACATAATCCTTAAAACAATGGTTTTTACCACTCCCATAATGCTTAAAGCCTAAAATCAGAGTAGTAAGGATAGGGTTAAATCCTCATCTCACTTAGGTTGAGGATCCAATTCCCCAAAGCTCTGATTTGACCTACATGGAGTAGTAAGGATAGGGCATAATTCTCATCTCACCTAGGTTGAGAATCTGATTCCCCAAAGCTTCCATCTTTCATTTCATCATAAAACTTGGATGGGAAGGATTGTACTACATGTCCTCTACAAAGGATGGGTAGTCATCCCAAAGGTCCAAGAAATAAAAGTAAAACTAATTTTTCCTATTTCATCTTATCATCTTGGATTGGAAGGATCGTACTACATGTCCTCTGCAAAGGATGGGTAGTCATCCCCAAGGTCCAAGAAATAAAAATAAAATTAATATTTTCCATTTTCATCTTAATATTGGATTGGAGGGATCGTACTACATGTCCCTAGCAAGGATGGGTAGTCATCCCAAAGGTCCAAGAAATAAAAAAAAGATAGAGAAGAGAATGAATGAAGCCAAATCATGGATTATGGGGTTAAGTATGCTCATGCATGGCAACATGTCTTGTCTAAAAGCAAGACCACTGATTGCTCAAATGGATAGACTAGCCTGACCATTTCATCCATAATAGGTTAAATCATTTTGTTCAAGATGAGGTAATGAACTCCAAATCAGAGTAGTAAGGATAGGGTTAAATTCCCATCTCGCTTAGGTTGGGAATCCTATTCCCCAAAGTTCTGATTTCACTTACACTTGCACATGGGTTCAAGATGGTAGTGACACATAACCAACTTTGGGATCTAGTAAATTAATTCAGTATACATATATTTGGTCCTAAGAGGGTTTGACAGCTTTAATATGTTTGTTCATGATATTAGAAGGTTTGAGCCTTTGTAAAGCAGAGTTGTTATATCTCTAGCATCTTCATCATACATCAAATCCTGCACAAATCATTCATAGCCTTGCATACAAATCATAAGTGAAACTGACAATGGAATGTTGATCAAGTTCAAGCGATAGGGAATGAAAACACATTGCACACACCGAGCTGATACTTAATGATTTTGATGTTTCATGTATTTCTGATCTATCGGTATTTGTTTATCTTTTATGTGCTGACGCTTGTATCTAAGCTTGTATATTTCAGGTTGGGTTCTCACCAAAATGCTCAGGAGCATTTGACAGTAGAGTCACCATTTGTTGTGGCTGATCCACAACACACCCCAAAATTGGGGACCCACCTTTTTTGCATGCTTTCAAAGAAGACCGCAGTGGCCCAGATGCTAAAAAATCAAAGGAAGAGCAAAATATAGCAAGAAAAGAAAGTGTCACGATATCGCGACATGTTGCTCCGCACGACCAGAAATGAAAAGTTGTCGCATGTTGTAATGAAATGTTGATTGAATGTGTAAGAAATTGTTTGAGTGTAAAAGTGATATGCGAATGTTGTTGGAAAATGAAAAGTTGTCGCGATATCGCGACATGTTGTAAAAAGTTGGAAATGTGTTAGAAAAATGTGTTTTCGTGGCTAGGAGCAGCAGAATGCATCATGAAGAGAAAATGTCATGATATCACGACGTGTTGTGAAATCGTGGGTCATAGAAGAGAGAGAAAGACAAAATGGAAAATTGTCATGAAATCGTGACATGTCACATTATCGTGGTCAAACCAGTCAAACAGGGCAAGGCACTAAAGTTGTCGTGATATCGCGACATGTCACATTTTCATGACCTAAAGCAGCAAGACATGCCAAATGAAAATATGTCACGATTTCGTGACAGAAAGCAGCCAAGTGGTACAGAAAGAGAAAGCATCGTGATTTTGCGACAGAAAGCAGCCAAGGGGTATGAAGATAAAAAGCGTCATGATTTTACTGATAAAAAGGAAAGTGAATAGAATGAAAAAGTGTCACGATTTCGTGACATGTCGCTTGAAAGTGAAAAGAAAGAGAAAAATGTCATGATTTCATGACAGGTTGCATCTGCACAACCTAAAAGAGAAAAATGTCACGATTTCGTGACAGGTTGCATTTGCTCAGTTGTTGACATAAAAATGTCATGATTTCGTGACATGTCTCATTTTTGGGATGCATGAAGGCGGACAAGGCTATTGATAGAAAAATGTCGCGATATCGCGACATGTCTTATTTTTACGATACAGGTAGAGGAGCAAAGCTGCATACATAAAAATGTCGCGATATCATGACATGCTATTTTTGGTCATGATTTACAGGGGGCCATTATGGAACATGCAGAAAAGCACGGAACACGTGGCATAAAGGTGTAAGGGCTATAGAAGCATTACAGTTCATAGAGAAGATCAAGCGTCTCGATGTCGAACATAAAGTCAAAAACAACGAAAATGTGAGGAAGGTGAAACGAAGCGATCTGGGAGATGAAGCGAAGCGTCACAGGGCAAAACAGAGAGCATTGCCAGAAAGTATAAAAGCAGAAGCACAGATTGGTACAAGGGTCGAAAACCTGCGAGCAGAGTTGCAGTGCCGAAGGCGAGAAGCCATTCTGGGCCTGCTTTGGAGTGTTTTTCTTCCCTTTTTCTGGTTTTGAGAAAACTAGAGATTTTGTTATTGTAAAATGATCAATTTTTAATACAAAAAATTCAGAGAGTTGCACCTCATTGGCAAGAAAGAAGGAGTTATTTTCTGCATGCAGGATTAAATGTTTATCTTTCCCCTTTTCAGATTTCTAGGCTTATAGGTGAAGTTTAATGCAAGTTCTCTTGGTTGCTTCATGCGAATGTCTAAATCTGAAATCATAGTTAAAACCCCAGAGACCAGCACTTGACTTATCTGGATTGTGCATGTTTGCAGGTTCAATAGGTTAGGTTGCATGCATGGAAACCTCATTAGCTTCGGTTTTGTCAGAATAGGATTGCATCACCCTGAATGCATTTCATTTTTCTTTTGCATTTTATTTTCATTTTTTCTGCACTTTATTTTCATTTACAGGCATTAAAATAAAAAAATAAAAAACTAAAAATTCCAAAGTCTGAAAATAGAAAATTTCCATTTCAAGGCCAGAATTTCATTTTTCAGTTTTGTTTTTCATTCATGAGCAGATGATGATATTCCCTTCATAAAATTCCAATTTCATTGAAGGGGTTATGTTTTATGACATTTCATAAATTTCCATTTTGAAGTTACAGCATGGTCATACGAAGATCAAATCACATTTGCTTTATTCGGGTTCAACGAACAATCATTACAGTTTCACAGTAAAATAAACCAACATTGCCCCTTGTTTTCGGTTACTTGCAACCACTAAGGTGTTCCAAGCATTTTAATTGAATATCTTTATTTGATATTATTAATACACATATGTAAAATGCTAACATAGCAGAGACCTTGGAGAAGTCATTTGTTTGACAGAAAAATGCCGTGATATCGCGACATGTATCATTTTTGCGGTGAAAGAAGAAAAGCTAAGCTACATACATAAAAATGTCGCAATATCGTGACATGCTATTTTTGGTCATGATTTACAGGGGGCAGTTATGAAACATGCAGAGAAACGCGAAACACGTGGCATAAAAGTGTAAGGGCTATAGAGGCGTTATAGTTCACAGAGAAGATCAAACATTTAGACATCGAACATAAAGTCAAAAACAACAAAAAGGCAAGGAAGGTGAAACGAAGCGATTTGGGAGATTAAGCGAAGCATCACAAGGAAAAACAGAGAGCATTGCCAGAAAGTATAAAAGTAGAAGCATAGATTAGTACAAAGGTCAAAAACCGTTGTGAGCAGAGTTGTAGTGCTGAAGGCAAGAAGCCATTCTAGGCTTGCTTGGGAGTGTTTTTCTTCCCCTTTTTTTGGTTTTGAGAAAACTAGAGATTCTATTATTGTAAAATGATCAATTTTTAATATAGAAAATTTAGAGAGTTGCACCTCATTGGAAATAAAGAAGAAGTTATTTTCTGCATGCAGGATTAAATGTTTATCTTTCCCCTTTTCATATTTCTAGGCTTATAGGTGAAGTTTAATGCAAGTTCTCTTGGTTGCTTCATGCGAATGTCTAAATCTGAAATCATAGTTAAAACCCCAGAGACCAGCACTTAACTTATCTATATTGTGCGTGTTTGTAGGTTCAATAGGTTAGGTTGCATGCATGGAAACCTCACATCTTCAATTTTTTCATAATAGGATTGCATCACCCTGAATGCATTTCATTTTTCTTTTGCATTTTATTTTCATTTTTTTTCTACACTTTATTTTCATTTACAGGCATTAAAATAAAAATATAAAAACCTAAAAATTTCAAAGTCTGAAAATAGAAAATTTTCATTTCAAGGCCAGAATTTCATTTTTTAGTTTTGTTTTTCATTCATGAGTAGATGATGATATTCCCTTCATAAAATTCCAATTTCATTGAAGGGGTTATGTTTTATGACATTTCATAAATTTCCATTTTGAAGTTACAACGTGGTCATGCGAAGATCAAATCACATTTGCTTTATTCGGGTTCAATGAATAATCATTATAGTTTCACAGTAAAATAAACCAACATTGCCCCTTGTTTTCAGTTACTTTCAACCACTAAGGTGTTCCAAGCATTTTTATTGAATATCTTTATTTGATATTATTAATACACATATGTAAAATGCTAACATAGCAGAGACCTTGGAGAAGTCATTTGTTTGATTTCTTTGCAAGAGAGGATTTAGAACCCAAATCCTATCGAGAGTGTGTTTTCACAATCGGGTGAAAATACCACTCAACACCTCCCATTATATAAAAACTATGATAAATAAAAATAATATGTAAAACCCTCCATTTACATAAAATATATAATAAATGAAAATAATCAGTAAAACCTTTCATTCACATAAAAACTATAATACATTGAAATAAACCAATAAATATATATTTTTCTTATTCCTGGATTCACTTCCCCCTTTTACAATGCAATACCAAAGGAATATATATCCCCAAAGAAACCCTAAAAGAAAACCCTAAAACTTGAAGCCTTAAAAGAAAACCCTAAAGCTTAAAACCCTAAAAATAAAAAAATTACTATTTTTGGCAAATTATTTTTTCATAAAAATTTGTCTTTTTAATAATTACCATTTTTGGCAAATTATATTTTATGTCAAATAATTCCATTTTGAGTAATAAAAAAATTACTTTAAAACTTATTTTTAAAAAAACCCTCTAAAGATAGGCTCCTGCATCATTCTCCTTTGGTTGAAAAGAACTCAACTCCTACGAGTTCCTCTGATCAAACTCATAATCGCTCTCCATAGTTTCACACATCTGCAAATACTCGTCAAAATATCAATCTTCTTTTGAGGTTTTATATCTCAAACCTCCTACAAACACTACACATAGTGTCAATTTATTTCTTTGAGGTTTTAAAATAGCAAACCTCCTACAAGCACTACACAAAGTGCCAATTTTTTCATTTGAGGTTTTTAATGAAAAAAACTCCTACAAGCACTACACAGAGTGCCAATTTATTTCTTTAATGTTTTACAAACCTTCTGCAAGCACTAAACAAAGTGTCAATTCCTCCTTCTAAGGTTTTATATTAAAAAAAACCTCTGACAAGCACTTATACAAAGTGTCAATTTCTTTCTCTAAGGTTTTACAAACCTTTTGCAAGCACTACACAAAGTTTCAATCTCTTTCTCTAAGGCTTTTACATAAAAAAACCTCCTACAAGCACTTACACAGAGTGTCAATTTTTGTCTCCAAGGTTTTACAAACCTTTTACAAGCATTGCATAGAGTGCCAATTTTTTTTTTGAGCCTCTTTCCTCTCCTCTTATTTTTTTCTTCTCTTCTCTTTTCTTCTCCCAACAAGATCCAACTTGCTTTGATAACAAATGATGTAAATCCAACTACAAGAGGTCAAAAAAAAATACCTCTCATTACATAAAAACTATGATAAATAAAAATAATATATAAAACCCTCCATTTACATAAAAACTACAATAAATGGAAATAATCGGTAAAACCTTCAATTCACATAAAAACTATAATACATGAAAATAAACCAATAAATAAGTTTTTTTTTGTTCTTGGATACACTTCTGCCTTTTACAATGCAATACCAAGGGAATATATATCCCCAAATAAACCCTAAAATAAAACCCTAAAACATGAAGCCCTAAAATAAAACCCTATAGCTTTAAACCCTAGAAATAAAAAATTTACTATTTTCGACAAAATATTTTTTTGATAATAATTTGTCTTTTTAGTAATTATCATTTTCGGCAAATTATATTTTGCGTCAAATAATTCCATTTTGAGTAATAAAAAAATTACTTTAAAACTTAAAAAAAAAAAAACCCTCTAAAGATAGGCTCTTGCATCATTCTCCTTTGGTTGAAAAGAACTCTGCTCTTGTGAGTTCCTCTGATCAAACTCATAATCGCTCTTTATAAAGTGTCACACATCTGTAAGTATTCCTCAAAGTACCAATCTCCTTCGAGGTTTTATATCTCAAACCTCCTACAAACACTATACATAGTGTCAATTTATTCCTTCAAGGTTTTCAAATAACAAACCTCTTTCAAGCACTACACAAAGTGTTAATTTTTCTCTCTAAGGTTTTTAATAAAAAAAACCTCCTGCAAGCACTACACAAAGTGTCAATTATTTCTTTAAGGTTTTACAAACCTTTTGCAAGCACTACACAAAGTGCCAATTCCTCATTTTGAGGTTTTATATAAAAAAACCTCTTGCAAGCACTTACACAAAGTGCCAATTTCTTTCTCTAAGGTTTTACAAACCTTCTGCAAGCACTACACAAAGTGTCAATCTCTTTCTTTAAGGCTTTTACATAAAAAACCCTCCTGTAAGCACTTACACAGAGTGCCAATTTTTGTCTCCAAGGTTTTACAAACCTTCTACAAGCATTGCATAGAGTGCCAATTTTTTTTTTTTGAGCCTATTTGCTCTCCTCTCATTTTTTTTATTCTTATTTTCTCTTTTCTCCTCCCAACAAGATCCAACTTGGTCTGATACCAAATGATGTATATCCAACTACAAGAGGTCAAAATAAAATACCATCCATTACATAAAAACTATGATAAATGAAAATAATATGTAAAAACCCTCCATTTATATATAAATTGTAATAAATAAACATAATCAGTAAAACCTTCTATTCACATAAAAACTATAATACATAGAAATAAACCAATAAATATTTTCTTTTTTTATTCCTGGATTCACTTCCCCCTTTTACAATGCAATACCAAGGGAATATATATCCCCAAAGAAACCCTAAAAGAAAACCGTAAAACTTGAAGCCCTAAAAGAAACCCTAAAGTTTAAAAACCTAAAAATAAAAAAATTACTATTTTTGGCAAATTATTTTTTTCATAAATGTTTATCTTTTTAGTAATTACCATTTTTGGAAAATTATATTTACATCAAATAATTTCATTTTGAGTAATAAAAAATTTACTTTAAAACTTCTTTTTAAAAAAACCCTCTAAAGATAGGCTCCTGCATCATTCTCATTTGGTTGAAAAGAACTCTACTCCTGTGAGTTCCTCTAATCAAACTCATAATCGCTCTCCATAGAGTGTCACACATCTGCAAGTACTCCTCAAAGTACCAATCTCCTTCTGAGGTTTTATATCTCAAACCTCCTGCAAGCACTACACATAGTGCCAATTTATTCCTTCGAGGTTTTAAAATAGTAAACCTCTTGCAAACACTACACAAAGTGTCAATTTTTCCCTCTAAGGTTTTTAATAAAAAACCCCTTGCAAGCATTATACAAAGTGCCTATTTATTTCTTTAAGGTTTTCCAAACCTTCTGCAAGCACTACAAAAAGTGTCAATTCCTCCTTGTGAGGTATTATATAAAAAAAACCTCTTGCAAGAACTTACACAAAGTGTCAATTTTTTTTCTAAGGTTTTACAAACCTTCTGCAAACATTACACAAAGTGTCAATCTCTTTCTCTAAGGATTTTACATAAAAAAAAACTTCTGCAAGCACTTACACAGAGTGCCAATTTTTGTCTTCAAGGTTTTACAAACCTTCTACAAGTACTGCATAGAGTGCAAAAAAAAAAAATTGGAGCCTCTTTGCTCTCCTCTCATTTTTTTTTTCTTCTCTTCTCCTTTCTCCTCCCAACAAGATCCAACTTGATCTGATATCAAATGATGTAAATTCAGCTGCAAGAGGTCAAAATAAAATACCTTTTATTATATAAAAACTATGATAAATAAAAATAATATGTAAAACCCTCCATTTATATAAAAACTACAATAAATAAAAATAATTAGTAAAACCTTCCTTTCACAATTGGGAGCGGAGGCAGGAATGGAGCAAAGCGGGAGCGGAGGCAGGTGCAATTTTTGCAAACATGTTTTTCATTCTGTTGGAGGTGGGAAACAGGGTTTCCAAACCCCTGGAAGCTGTGAGGCTCAAGGAGGGAACAAGCAAGGTTCGAAGCAAGCGAGGAAGAGCGGTGGACGAGTGACAAGGACACCGAGGGTTTTAAAAAATTAGAGGGACACGAACCCCCCGATATTCTTTCGGACAAGGAGGCCCACATAAAGAATTCCAAGGGCAGCAAGTCTTTTGCACGAGGCCCTTAAAGGTGGCAATAGGGTTTCCTTACATTCTTTACCACCTCTCACTCCCAATGGGCGGAAGGTATCCGTGCTCGAAAGCGTAATGGCGGACTTTATATCGATGGAAAATTTTTCTCTGGTAGGCAAATTCATAGGGGGCAGGCCGAATATTGAAACGATTCGACGATGGGCATCCTTGAAGTGGAAGACTTCTGGACACATGGAGATTATTGCATTATCAAGGGGGTTTTTTATGGTACGCCTTAACAATAGTGAAGATGCTAGTCGTATTCTAACAGGAGGACCTTGGTTCTTGGGCCGAAGAAGTATTTTTCTTAGGAGATGGGTTGAGGATTTTGACCCAGAAAAGCAAAGCATAAACTTTGCCCCCATTTGGGTCCGTCTCCCAAATCTCCCGTTTCATTGGTGGCATGAGTATTTTCTTCAGGGTATTGCCAAGACCATATGGGAATTGGTGGCCATTGATAATCCAACCCTTGCACACACCAGAATGATGCATGCTAGGATTTGTGTAAATGCAAACCTAGAATCTGAGCTTCCTACTCATGTGGAGTTAGAATATGGAAATATAACATGATTACAGGTCATCGAATATGAAAATAGACCGGCATTTTGCTCTGAATGTAATATTCAAGGCCATCTCAAAGGACAATGCTCTTTTTTGAGAAGCCAGCAAACCCTTCCTAGGAATAATGATTCCAAGCGGCAATCTTTCAGAAATAATGGCAAATACACAGGAATGTACAGGGTTAAAGATCCAAATGTTGAAAAGTCAAAGGCCTCTAGTTTGGGGCAAATGGAGAATGAGGTTGAGCTTCACATGGACAATGGTAAGGACAAGCAAATTGCTACATCACAAACTGACAAACAAAAGGTATGCTCTCCTTTCGAGAATCTAAATAAATTTAACATTTTGGCTGAAAACTAAATAATTACAGAGGAAAATCAGAATGAAGGGTCTAATGTTGAGGATATAATTCTTGGTCTCCCTGCTTACCTTGACTCCCCAACCAAATCTGGACCTTCCAATCCTCCTCCTGTTGGCCATAAAGAATGCCCTAATGATGAGTCCTTTTCTACCCGAGAAAGAGAAAAAGTGCTTTCAGAGTTAATCAGCCCTTCCAAGCGACATTTTTCACCTTTGTCTTTGTCCCAATCCGGAGAAGGGGTTTCCAGTACTGTTATCCAACAGGTCACCCAAACCAAATTTAGCCCGAAATAGACTAGAAGCTCAATGAAATCCCCCATGATTGACTGTGGAGGTGAGAAAAAAAAGGGAAGAAAGTCAAATGCCCAGCAATGGAAAGAAGAGGTCCAAGATGAGATAGCTAATGGAATTCAGACTACTCTGTTTCCACCAACTGGAAATCTTCCCTTTGAAGAAAACAAAATTCTTAAGCCCCCTCAAGTCCAAGGCAAGGGAAGAGGAAAAAAACTTTAAAAGTTCCAAATGAAGATCATATCCTGGAATGTAAGGGGGCTCAATGGCCTTCCTAAACAGCGGTTAGTCAAATATTTAAGAAGAGATTTTGATCCCACTATTCTTATTTTGCAAGAAACTAAAGTCGATGAAGTTTTGTCTAGAAAAATTGCCCTCAATATCCGGAAAAATGGAGAAGCAATTTTTTGCAAAGCCAATGGAACCTCAGGTGGTCTTCTTTGTATCTGGAATCTAGGGAAGGTGGAAGGCAAGGTTATTCAATTGGGGGAAAGGGTAATGAGCATTATTTTTAAGGATAAGGTTAATGACCTTTCTTGGATATTAACAAATGTGTACGCCCCTAATTCTATATCCGGGAGAGCTGATCTATGGAATTTACTCAGTCATTTCAAGGAAGCTTTTCAGGATATCCCATGGATAGTGGCGGGGGACTTTAATACCCCTCTTTACTCCTCTGATAAAAAATGGGGAGTAGGAATTCCAGCAAGAAGTATGGAGGACTTTCAAGATTTCATCAACAACAACAATTTATTGGATGTCAAATTAAAAAATGCTAAATTTACTTGGAGCAATAGGAGGTCTAGAAATCAACTTATAATGGAAAAGCTTGATAGGTTTTTTTTGTCACAAGAAGCAATACAATATTTTGGGGATGCAAATCTGTTGTCCTTGCCTCGCATTGGGTCTGACCACAACCCGATTTTACTTGAAATTGAAGAGACTCCAAAATTCAAAAGGCCTTTTAGGTTTGAATCTATGTGGATGCACCACCCTGATCTCAGAGACATAATTTCTCAGTGGTGGCAGCATTCTTGTCAGGGCAGGCCTTCATTCAGATTAGCATAGAAACTTAAAGTGGTGAAAGAAAATCTAAGGATCTGGAATAAGGAAATTTTTGGAAATATTTTTGAAAACAAGAAAGCCATCTCTGAAAGGTTATCAACCATTGAGAAAAAACTTGAAGAGGGATTGCCATACCATTCCCTACAGGCAGATGAAAAGAAATCCCTTGCTGAGTACCATAATGTTCTAGCCTGCGAGGAGACTTTTTGGCGGCAAAAGTCTAGAGCTACCTGGCTAAAAGAAGGTGATGCCAATACAAGATTTTTTCATGCATCTACCTTAAGGAACAGAAGCCACAATAGAATTAAAGAACTTGTTAGAGATGATGGATCATTCCTTTCTAGTCCTAATGAAATCAGAAATGAAGCAGTTTCCTATTTTCAGAATCTTTTAGGAGAAGAACATTTCAGTTCTGCCTTAGCTTCAGAATCAATGCTTTACCATATTCCTCATTTAATTTTTGATGACTTGAATGGGGAGTTAATTAAGCCTTTCATGGATGAAGAAATCAAAGAGGCCCTCTTCTCAATGAACCCTGATAAAGCTCCAGGTCCAGACGGGTTTTCACCTCATTTTTTTTAGGCTTTTTGGGATATTGTAGGTTTTGATGTAAGTGCTACTATCAAGGAATTTCAGTCCACAAAGCATATTCCGAGAATTTTTAACTCCACTTTTATTGCTTTAATCCCAAAGATTCCTACTCCTAGATCTATGATGGATTTTAGACCTATTAGCCTTTGTAATGTTGTTTATAAAATTTTGACCAAGGCAATTGCAAATAGAATGAGGAAGATCCTTCCTATGTTTATTGATGTTTGTCAAGGTAGTTCAGTCCCTGGAAGGTCCATCCTTGATGGGGTCATAACAGTTCATGAAGCCCTCCATTCGGTAGTCCAGACTAAAAAACCTACTTTTGCTCTCAAGCTGGATATGAACAAGGCTTATGACCGCATAAACTGGAGTTTTGTCTCTGCCATTCTTCAGAAATTTGGTTTTCATCATGAATGGATCAAGCTTTTGGAAGGATGTTTTATGAAACCTTGGTTTTTAGTCCTTGTTAATGGTGCTCCTGCTGGATACTTTCAAAGTAAAAGGGGCCTAAGGCAAGGTGACCCTATCTCTCCCATGTTGTTTATCATTGTGGCTGAAGCCCTTGGGAGGACAATCAAAGCTGCCTGTAATATTGGTCTTATTTCAGGAATTAAAGCATCATCACAAACACGAGCGATTACACATGAACAGTTTGTGGATGATGCTTTGTTGTTAACTCTTGCATCATTTTTTGAGGCTAAGGTCATAAAACATATTCTAGAGCTATATGAGGATGCTATGGGGCAAAAGGTAAATTTTTCAAAGAGTAAAATTTATTTCTTTAACACTCCCATTCAGAGGCAAATTAAGATTTCTAGGATTCTTGGATGCTCAGTGTCTACTCTTCCATCCACATACCTAGGCCTTCCTTTATTTACAGGCAGAGCTACTGATTCCATGTGGACTAATGTAATTGAAAGAATTCAAAGGAAGCTGGCTGGATGGAAAGGGAATTTGTTATCTCAAGCTGGCAAGGCAGTTCTCACCAAGTTTTCCATTCAAAGCATCCCTATCTACTTTCTCTCTGTTTTTAAAGCTCCTACAAGTGTCTACACTAAAATTGAACAGATCCGGAAGAGGTTCCTATGGACTGGTTCTGAATCTAAGCAACGCTTTCACTTGGTGTCCTGGGATAGGGTTTGCAAACCAAGGGAGTTTGGAGGTATTGGGCTAAGGAGAATACAACATTTAAACATGGCCCTCCTGGCCAAACAAGCATGGCATCTTTTGACAAATGCAAATGCAGAATGGATTACTATAATCAGAAGAAAGTATTTGCAAGAAATTGAATTCTTAAGTTATTCCTTTCCTCCCGGGGGATCAATTTTTTGGAAATAAATCCTTCAAACTAAAAACTTGCTAAGCAAAGGGCTACGTTGGAAGCTGGGAAATGGAAGAAACATTGATTTTTGGGACCACAAATGGTTAAAGGACTATCCCCTCTCTGCAGACCCCGTCCTTTCAACCCTTAGAGCTTGGACAATTGAAGTTTTTGGTACCAAAGTTGCAGATTTTATTACTTTGTCAAACAATAGAAGGGTATGGAAGCCAATAATGAATAATGATCTACTAGGGGCATCAATAATACTGGAGAATGAATTAAAACAGTCTTTACTCCCTTCTGGCATTCTTGAGGACCAGCTTATCTGGGAAGCTTCAGACAATGGGGAATTTTCTGTCAAGACTGCTTATCTGATGCTTATTGATAATGATGAACCTACTTTCCCTCACTTGGAAGTTTGGCCCAAAAGCATTGTTCCGAAGGTTGGGTTTTTTGCATGGTGGCCATCCAAAATAATATCCTCACCATGGATAACTTAATAAAAAGAGGTGTGATTGTTGTTAATAGGTGTTATCTTTGTATGTCCGAGTGGGAGTCTATTGATCATTTGTTTTCGTATTGTAATTTTTCTGTCTCAATCTTGTTAGGTCTGTTACAAGTGTTTCATATTTATTGGGTCCATCCTCAGTTCATTTTTGACTTATTTGTCCAGTGGCCTTCCCCCTTTTTGAATAGGCGTCTTAGGTATATGTGGAAGATCTGCCTTCATCACTACTTGTGGCAGATATGGTTGGAAAGGAATCGTCGGGCCTTCTTGGATAAGGTTTCTCAGTCATCCTCTGTCCTGTCAAAAAATTTAGCATATGCTAATGAGAATGCTTGTTTAGTGCCTGCAGCATCTAGACCTCCAAATCCTTTTGAAGCTTCATTAGGCCAGTCATTAAACTTACCTCTCATTGATGGCCTCAATCATCCTCAAGTCTGTCCTAGAACCATGATCACATGGACCCCACCCCCCCTAGGGTGGATTAAGTTAAATTTTGATGGGGCATCTAGGGGTAACCTAGGTGAAGCTGGGGATGGTGGCTTACTTAGAGACCACAAGGGTGAGGTGCTTGTAGCTTTTGCTGAACATCTTGGAGCTCAAACTAACAATGTGTCTGAAGCAAGGGCAGTTTGGAGGAGCCTCAAGGTGGCAGAGAATTATCCAAGGAAACTGTTGGTGGAAGGTGATTCTCTTATTATTATAAATCTTCTAAAGAACACTAAGAGAGCTCCTTGGATATTTAATGACTACATCCATGAAGCAAGGGCTCTAATTCATGATCGACTCGAGGCCATAATTTTGCATACCTTCCGGAAGCAAACATGGCGGTGATAAGCTGGCAAATGAAGGCATTGTAGCAGAAAATTTGATCACGTGGACTGAAAATCTTCCTCATGCAGTCCCAATGGTGATAGATAATGAAAAACTTTAGATTGGAAAGCTCAAAGTGGATCAATGACAGAAAATGGGGGCATTTTTAAAAATATTTTTTTGAACCTTATAATGGATTTTGTCATATTTGTTTTTTTTTCATGTGACTAGTGTTTTTTGTAGCTGGTGGGGCACTGATATAGGTTTTTTATCTACAAATTCATGCATGGGAAACATCTGCTTTGGCCTCAAGTATTTCCCAAGGTGTTTTTGGATTCGATGTCACAAAAATGCCCTAGCAAGAAATAACAAAGTGTTGGAGATCCCTGAAAATGAGGCACCAGACCCCACCATAATAGTCTTGGAGAAGATGATAATTTCATCGACCTCCAACGAGTATCAACCGATTGAAGAGTCTGTCTGGCCTCATCAGTGCAACTGTTGATTTGTGTGATTCCCTAAATCTTCCGTTTTATAGCCAGCAGTTCCAAGGGCACAAGGAGTCGAAGGCAAAATCTAAAGATGATGGCAAGAACGATGATAAGAAGTTAGATGAGGACTACAAGGAAGACTGCTTGGCCTCTTAGCTGTCCATTCTATGGGATGTTTTTTTTGACCATATTCTATTATTTTTATATGGGCACAAGCTACTCTGCATGGTGCTTGCATGATTAGTTTTTGTCTTTGTTAGTTCTTTTTTGCGTCTTTATTTTTTGATGGCCATAATATTAGGCTTCCATAGTTTAGTTTGGCTGTATTCTAATGGAAGAGTAGGTCTTGGCCATTTTTGTTGTCAGTTTAAACTTTTAGGGCTTGGCATTTGTCTAGTTGGTCAGTGGACCCTATTTTGTAAAATGGTTTTGGGTCAACCAGTTAAAACCCGGTGTTAATTATAATATTCTCTTACCAAAAAAAAAAAATAATACATAGAAATTAACCAATATATATATATATATATATATATATATATATATATATATATATTATTATTCCTGGATTCACTTCCCCATTTTACAATGCAATACCAAGGGAATATATATCTCCAAAGAAACCCTAAAACAAAACCCTAAAACTTGAAGCCCTAAAAGAAACCCTAAAACAAAACCCTAAATCTTAAAACCCTAGAAATAAAAAAATTACTATTTTCGGCAAATTATTTTTTCATAAAAATTTGTCTTTTTAATAATTACCATTTTTGACAAATTATATTTTGCGTCAAATAATTCCATTTTGAGTAATAAAAAAATTACTTTAAAACTTCTTTTTAAAAAAACCCTCTAAATATGGGATCCTGCATCATTTTTCTTTGGTTAAAAAGAACTCAGCTCCTACAAGTTCCTATGATCAAACTTATAATCACTCTCCATAGTGTCACACATCTGCAAGTACTCCTCAAAGTACCAATCTATTTTTGACGTTTTATATCTCAAACCTCCTACAAGCACTACACATATTGCCAATTTATTCTTTCGAGGTTTTAAAATAGCAAACCTCTTGCAAGCACTACACAAAGTGCCAATTTTTTCTCTAAGGTTTTTAATTAAAAAAAAACTCATGCAAGCACTACAGAGAGTGTCAATTTATTTCTTTAAGGTTTTACAAACCTTCTACAAGCACTACACAAAGTGTCAATTCCTCCTTCTAAGGTTTTATATAAAAAAACCTTTTACAAACACTTACACAAAGTGTAAATTTCTTTCTCTAAGGTTTTACAAACCTTCTACAAGCACTACACAAAGTGTCAATCTCTTTCTCTAAGGCTTTTACATAAAAAAAAACTCTTGCAAGCACTTACACAGAGTGTCAATTTTTGTCTCCAAGGTTTTACAAACCTTCTACAAGCACTGCATAGAGTGCCAATTTTTTTTTTTTAGCCTCTTTGCTCTTCTCTTATTTTTTTTCTTCTCTTCTCTTTTCTCCTCCCAACAAGATCCAACTTGCTTTGATACCAAATGATGTAAATCTAGCTGCAAGAGGTCAAAATAAAATACCTCCCATTACATAAAAACTACGATAAATAAAAATAATATGTAAAACCTTCCATTTACATAAAAGCTACAATAAATGAAAATAATCAGTAAAACCTTCCATTCACATAAAAACTATAATACATAAAAATAAACCAATAAATATTTTTTTTTTTCATTCTTGGATACACTTTTGCCTTTTACAATGCAATACCAAGGGAATATATATCCCCAAAGAAACCCTAAAAGAAAACCCTAAAATTTAAAGCCCTAAAAGAAACCATAAAAGAAAACCCTAAAGCTTAAAACCCTAGAAATAAAAAAATTTACTATTTTCGACAAATTATTTTTTCATAAAAAATTCTTTTTAATAATTACAATTTTTGACAAATTATATTTTGCGTCAAATAATTCCATTTTGAGTAATAAAAAAATTACTTTAAAACTTCTTTTTAAAAAACCCTCTAAAGATAGGCTTTTGCATCATTCTCCTTTTGTTAAAAAGAACTCTGCTCTTGCGAGTTTCTATGATCAAACTCATAATCGCTCTCCATAGTGTTACACATCTGCAAGTACCCCTCAAAGTACCAATCTCCTTTTGAGGTTTTATATCTCAAACCTCCTGCAAGCACTACACATATTGTAAATTTATTATTTCAAGGTTTTAAAATAGCAAACCTCGTGCAAGCACTACACAAAGTGCCAATTTTTTTTCTAAGGTTTTTAATAAAAAAAACTCTTGCAAGCACTACACAGAGTTCCAATTTATTTTTTTAAGGTTTTACAAACCTTCTGCAAGCACTACACAAAGTGCCAATTCCTCCTTCTAAGGTTTTATATAAAAAAACCTATTGCAAGCACTTACACAAAGTGTCAATTTCTTTCTCTAAGGTTTTACAAACCTTCTACAAGCACTACACAAAGTGCCAATCTCTTTCTCTAAGGATTTTACATAAAAAAACCTCCTACAAGCACTTACACAGAGTGTCAATTTTTGTCTCCAAGGTTTTACAAACCTTCTACAAGCACTGCATAGAGTGCCAATTTTTTTTTTTTTTAGCCTCTTTGCTCTCCTCTTATTTTTTCTTCTCTTCTCTTTTCTCCTCCCAACAAGATCCAACTTGCTCTAATACCAAATGATGTAAATCCAATTGCAAGAGGTCAAAACAAAATACCTCCCATTACATAAAAACTATGATAAATAAAAATAATATGTAAAACCCTCCATTTACATAAAAGCTACAATAAATGGAAATAATTAGTAAAACCTTCTATTCACATAAAAACTATAATACATGGAAATAAACCAATAAATATATATATTTTTATTTTTGGATACACTTTCGTCTTTTACAATGCAATACCAAGGGAATATATATCCCCAAAGAAACCTTAAAAGAAAACCCTAAAACTTGAAACCCTAAAAAAAACCCTAAAAGAAAACCCTAAAGCTTAAAACCCTAAAAATAAAAAAATTACTATTTTTGGCAAAAAAAAATTCATAAAAATTTGCCTTTTTAAAAATTACAATTTTTGACAAATTATATTTTGCATCAAATAATTCCATTTTGAGTAATAAAAAAATTACTTTAAAACTTTTTTTTTAAAAACCCTCTAAAGATAGACTTCTGCATCATTCTCCTTTGGTTGAAAAGAACACTGCTCCTATGAGTTCCTGTGATCAAACTCGTAATTGCTCTCCATAGTGTCACACATCTGCAAGTACTTTTCAAAGTACCAATCTCCTTTTGAGGTTTTATATCTCAAACCTCCTGCAAGCACTACACATATTGCCAATTTATTTCTTCGAGGTTTTAAAATAGCAAACCTCATGCAAGCACTACACAAAGTGCCAATTTTTTCCTCTGAGTTTTTTAATAAAAAAAACCTCCAACAAGCACTACACAGAGTGCCAATTTATTTTTTTAAGGTTTTACAAACCTTCTACAAGCACTACACAAAGTGTCAATTCCTTCTTCTAAGGTTTTATATAAAAAAACATCTTGCAAGCACTTACACAAAGTGCCAATTTCTTTATCTAAGGTTTTACAAACCTTCTATAGGCTCTACACAAAGTGTCAATCTCTTTCTCTAAGGCTTTTACATAAAAAAAAACCTCCTGCAAGCACTTACATAGATTGTCAATTTTTGTCTTCAAGGTTTAACAAACCTTCTACAAGCACTGCATAGAGTGCCAATTTTTTTTTTTGAGCCTCTTTGCTCTCCTCTTATTTTTTTTCTTCTCTTCTCTTTTCTCCTCCCAACAAGATCCAACTTGCTCTGATACCAAATGATGTAAATCTAGCTGCAAGAGGTCAAAACAAAATACCTCCCATTACATAAAAACTACGATAAATAAAAATAATATGTAAAACCCTTCATTTACATAAAAACTACAATAAATGAAAATAATCAGTAAAACCTTCCATTCACATAAAAACTATAATACATAGAAATAAACCAATAAATATATTTTTTTTATTCTTGGACACACTTTCACCTTTTACAATGCAATACCAAGGGAATATATATCCCCAAAGAAACCCTAAAAGAAAACCCTAAAACTTGAAGCCCTAAAAGAAACCCTAAAAGAAAACCCTAAAGCTTAAAACCCTAGAAATAAAAAAATTACTATTTTCGGCAAATTATTTTTTCATAAAAATTTGTCTTTTAATAATTATCATTTTCGACAAATTATATTTTGCATCAAATAATTCAATTTTGAGTAATAAAAAAGTTACTTTAATTTTTTTTTTTAAAAACCCTCTAAAGATAGGCTCTCGCATCATTCTCCTTTGGTTGAAAAGAACTCTGCTCCTGTGAGTTCCTCTAATCAAACTCATAATCGCTCTCTATAGAGTGTCACACATCTGTAAGTACTCCTCAAAGTACCAATCTCCTTCTGAGGTTTTATATCTCAAATCTCCTACAAACACTACACATAGTGTCAATTTATTCCTTCAAGGTTTTAAAATAGCAAACCTCTTTCAAGCACTACACAAAGTATCAATTTTTTTCTCTGAGGTTTTTAATAAAAAAACCTCCTGCAAGCACTACACAGAGTGTCAAATATTTCTTTAAGGTTTTACAAACCTTCTACAAACACTACACAAAGTGTCAATTCCTCATTTTGAGGTTTTATATAAAAAAACCTCATGTAAGCACTTACACAAAGTGTCAATTTCTTTCTCTAAGGTTTTACAAACCTTCTGCAAGCACTACACAAAGTGTCAATCTCTTTTTATAAGACTTTTACATAAAAAACCCTCCTGCAAGCACTTACACGGAGTGCCAATTTTTGTCTCCAAAGTTTTACAAACCTTCTACAAGCACTGCATAGAGTGCCAAATTTTTTTAGCCTCTTTGCTCTCCTTTCATTTTCTTGTTTTTTCTCTTCTCTTTTCTTCTCCCAACAAGATCCAACTTGCTTTGGTATCAAATGATGTAAATACAATTGCAAGAGGTCAAAATAAAATACCTCTCATTACATAAAAACTATGATAAATAAAAATAATATGTAAAATCCTCCATTTACATAAAAACTGCAATAAAAAAAAATAATCAGTAAAACCTTTCATTCACATAAAAACTATAATACATGGAAATAAACCAATAAATATATTTTCTTTAATTCTTGAATTCACTTCCCCCTTTTACAATACAATACCAAGGGAATATATATCCCCAAAAAAACCCTAAAAGAAAACCTTAAAACTTGAAGCCCTAAAAGAAACCCTAAAAGAAAATAAAATCCTAGAAATAAAAAAATTACTATTTTCGACAAATTATTTTTTTATAAAAAATTGTCTTTTTAGTAATTACCATTTTCGACAAATTATATTTTGCATCAAATAATTCTATTTTGAGTAATAAAAAAATTACTTTAAAACTTTTTTTTAAAAAAACCCTCTAAATTTTCAGCGACGTAAAAGGTTTAAAATGATTGTGGCATGGTGGTTATAGGGGCGGACTGCATGAAGATCTATGTGGCGGCTTCTGGGCGGACAGCGCAGAATACTGTGGCGGCCATAAAAGTTGGACAGCTTGCCCGGATTTGTGGCGGCTACCGATTCCACCATATAAATTCAAAAAAAAAAAACACCTGTAAAGATAGGCTCCTACATCATTCTCCTTTGGTTGAAAAGAACTCTGCTTCTGCGAGTTCCTTTTATCAAAATCATAATCGCTCTTTATAGAGTGTCACATATTTATAAGTACTCTTCAAAGTACCAATCTCCTTATGAGGTTTTATATAAAAAAAACCTCTTGCAAGCACTTACACAAAGTCTCAATTTATTTTTTTAAGGTTTTACAAACCTTCTGCAAGCACTACACAAAGTGCCAATCTCTTTCTCTAAGGCTTTTACATAAAAAAACCTCATACAAGCACTTACACATAGTGCCAGTTTTTGTCTCCAAGGTTTTACAAACCTTCTACAAGTACTGCATAGAGTGCCAAAAAAATATTTTGGAGCCTCTTTGCTCTCCTCTCAGTTTATTTTTTATTTTCTTCTCTTTTCTCCTCCCAACAAGATCCAACTTGATCTGATACTAAATGATGTAAATCCAGCTGCAAGAGGTCAAAATAAATTACCTCTCATTATATAAAAACTATGATAAATAAAAATAATATATAAAACCCTCCATTTACATAAAAACTACAATAAATAAAAATAATCGATAAAACCTTTCATTCACATAAAAACTATAATACATGGAAATAAACCAATATATATATATATATATATATATATATATATATATATATATATATATATTATTTCCGGATTCACTTCCCCCTTTTACAATGTAATACCAAGGGAATATATATCCCCAAAGAAACCCTAAAACTTAAAGCCCTAAAAGAAACCCTAAAACAAAACCCTAAAGCTTAAAACCCTAGAAATAAAAAAATTACTATTTTCGACAAATTATTTTTTCATAAAAAATTGTCTTTTTAGTAATTACCATTTTTGACAAATTATATTTTACGTCAAATAATTCCA
Organism: Wollemia nobilis; assembly: GCA_028583015.1. Lineage (NCBI taxonomy): Eukaryota > Viridiplantae > Streptophyta > Pinopsida > Araucariales > Araucariaceae > Wollemia > Wollemia nobilis. The sequence continues at coordinate 1,241,444 of JAQPPZ010016509.1, read as the reverse complement.
TTTTGAATAATAAAAATATTACTTTAAAACTTCTTTTTAAAGAAACCCTCTAAAGGGAAAAATCGAGGGCATCAGCTAGATTGCAGAAGTGCTTTCGGGGTACAGTGGATCTGAAGGCTAGATTGGTGCCCCAGGAGGGTCCAATGGGGACTTCTTCAGCTCCTTTTCTAGGGAGTAGTAGCTCATACGCAGATTTGTTTAAAGAAAAATCTCTTCCAAAGAACAACGAATCTCAAAAAATGGCATATAAAATGCTCTTCATGGCTGCTAGGAATAGGTCAATAGCACATCATGTGAATGGATGTTTGCCACAGGCTGAAACTAGGCCAAAAATTGTCATCGAGCCAAGTATGGTTGAAGAATCAGTCATTTATAGAGCTAATCATGATTTAATCTACAATTTCATGCGTATACATCATTCTTTGAATTTTTTGCACTCTTGGATCCGCCAAAACTAGGAGCCTCACGGTGAGTATTCATTGTGGTTTATTAGCAATGGATATTTTATTGTTAGCTTTTCATCTTTGGCCGATAGAAATAGGGCTTTTGAGTCAGAGAAGAAAAATCATGGCCTAGTAGGGCTATTTGTTCAACCATGGAGAGTGGGATTTGATCCCCGAGTTGAACCTACTGCTGTCCTAGTATGGATCCGACTATATGCTCTTCCAATGGAATTTTGGAGTGAGCAGGTGTTGGCAAGGATTAGCAATTCTATTGGAAGACATTTGGGTGTTTCCAGAGACACAATTGAAGGGAGCATGGTGGTGTATGCAAGAATATGTATGGAGATGGATCTTAGCCAGCCTTTATCGACAGAGATGGAAATTGAATTGGTAGGACTCTCTTGGATTCAACAACTGGACTATGAGGCCCTACCCTTTAGATGTAGGGTTTGTCACAAACATGGACATTTGGCCCATTTCTACCCTAATAATATGAATGCTAAAATGGAGGCCCCTTTAGGAATACCAAACCTACCTAGAGAGGATAAGGCAACACTTAATAAAGATTCTAATAGCATCGTTTAGGGCCAGGAAGCTCAGAGAGGGTTTTGAACAGCCCAAAAGAAAAAGACAAACAAAGAAAAAAGAGGGAAAGGATAAATCCCATCTCAGACCTACCAATAGATGAGATATTTAAGTCACTGGTTGACGAAGAGGAACAATTTATGGAGGGCATGGAGGGTAATAAGGAAAATCCTAATATTCCCATGCAACTCCCCCTCTCATCTCCTCCCGTCATACAATAGGTAGTTGAACTCTGTGAGGTATCACAGCCAGTGTGTTCAAGGGCTTTAGTAGTGCATAACCAGAGCAGATAGTATCTCAGGATGTCAGCATGGAAATAGTAGAGAAGAACAAGGAAAGGACAACTTTGGGGATAACCCAGGTAGAAAAAAGATCAAAAAATAACAATTCTTAGGGAGTAGGTAGAAGATCCAATAAGGAGTTGCTAGTAGTCCAAGGAGACAAACTGATCATAGGAGGATCGATGAGGCCAATAGACTCTTATTGCTCCCAGGGTAACCAATGATTATACAATCATGGAATGTGAGGGGTTTAAATAGTAGAACCCATCAATCTATTGTTCGAATACTTTTAGAGAATCGTAATACTCATTTTTTGCTTTTATAAGAGACTAAGATGTCATTAGATCTTATGTCCAAAATAGTCAACAGAATTTGGAGGGGTGCTGGTCATATGGATGTGGTTGCCCAAGGTGCCTCGGAGGGATTGTTACTCTGTGGAACTCTCTTGAATGGTCTACAATAGAACATCTTGCCTGGAGGGGTGTTCTCACTTCTCTTTTTAGGAATAATGTCACTGCAAAACATGTTCTAATCACAAACTTTTATGGGTCTCAAAACCTCGATGGTCAGAGACGGTAGTGGAAGGTTGTGCATAACATGCGAACCTCAAGGGAAGATCTAGACTGAATTATAGTGGGGGACTTTAACGCTAAATTATTTTCTAGAGATTAGGAAGAGGGAACACCATTTTTGGACCCAAGGGACCGTTTCATGATTGCCCAAGTCCAGGCTTTGCACTTAGTGGGCATTAAATGTCTTGGCATTAACTACACTTGGACTAATAAATGGTGGGAGCCACATAGCAAGAAGGTTAAGCTAGATCATTTTTTGGTTTCAGAGGAGGCGTTTGTAAAATGGAATATAAATTTTCAGATTTTAGAAGGCCCAATTTCAGATCACTATCCCATTCTATTGGAAGGCAGGACTAGGATGGGGCAGCATCACAAACCTTTCAGATTTGAGAATTTTTGGCTTCAGAAAGAAGACCTTTGGGAGAAAATTCCATAGTGGTGGGAAGAAGGCCGCCCAACTTATGGGAGAGCAATGTTCAGAATCCACAAACAACTACAATATGTCAAAACTCAGTTGAAGTATTGGAAGCTTGTTAATAAAACAGACTTCCAGGCCCAAAGAGCTCCATTGGTGGCCAGATGGGATGAGGTCCAAAAATAGTTCAGAGAAGGAGTAATTATAGACCAGCTCAAAGATGAGGATGATGCCCTATGTATAGTAGTTGAGGACATTGACAACCAGGAGGAGACCTATTGGAAGTAGAGAGCAAGAACCACCTGGTTATTAGAAGGGGACAGAAATACAAAATTCTTTCATCGGACTACTTATGCTCGAAGACAGATGAACAATATGGAGGCCCTTCAAGATGAGAACGATCATTCCTTTGATACACTTCCAGGTATGCATTCCCATGCTATGGATTATTTTTCTAAGCTTTTTAAGGAAAGTGTGGTACAAGATATAGAGGCCCAAAATGAAGTTATTTTTGTCATACCTGCTGTTATTTTTTAGGATGAAAATTAGGCCCTCCTCAAACCCATTGATAGAGATAAATTGAAAATTATGGTCTTTGGAATGAGCACTGGTAAAACTCTAGGTCCAGACGGCTTCCCAATTGAGTTTTTTAGGCTTTTTGGGACTACTTAGAGGAAGATGTAATTGTTGTTGTAGAAGAGTCCAGAGAAAATAAGAGAATGCTTAAAGCTATAAACCACACTTTCATTACCTTAATTCCAAAAGGGGAGGAGGGGGTTCATATTTCATATTATAGGCCTATTGCCTTATGTAATGTGTTGTACAAAATAATCACAAAGGTAATGGCTAAGCGCCTAAAACCTCTTCTTCACAACATTGTCTCCTCTAAGCAAGGGGGTTTTGTTGAGGGATGGTAGATTCTGGATGGGGTGGTTGTGGCCCAAGAAGCAATCCATTCAATGCACACTTCTAGTAATAAAGGGATGTTCATAAAACTTTACATGTCAAAGGCTTATGACAGGGTTGAATGGAGTTTCCTGGCTAAAATGATGGCAGCCTTTGGTTTCTATCAGGACTAGATAGAGTGGGTCATGAGTTGTGTCTCTACCATGACTTACTCTGTGTTAATCAAGGGCCTTCCTTCACAACCATTTGGAGCTACTCGGGGACTGTGCCAGGGGTATCTATTTTCTCCTTATCTTTTTCTCATTTTGGCTGAAGGTCTTAGCAGACTTTTCTTGAGGAGAAGACAACAAGGTAGATTATTGGGTATCATGGTGGGTGATGAAGTTTTAACACACTTACAATTTGTGGATGACACTAGTTTGGTGGGAGTGGCCAGCTTTAGGGAAGCAAGAATGATTAGGGATACTCTTAATGTCTATCTCAGGGCTACTCAATAGGTCATTAATGACAAGAAATCCAAAGTGGTTTTTTTTAATCTGGAGCAAAGGCTTCAAAACAAAATTTTAGAAATCCTGGGATTCACAAGGACTTCTCTCCCAGTGGTTTACTTGGGGGTCCCCTTGCACTTTAAGAAGCTAAAATTAGACACATGGAGGAATTTGTTGGAGTGTATCAAGGACAGAATTAATCATTGGTCTCACAAGTGGTTAAGTTATGGTGGCATATTAACATTCTTATAGTCAGTCATTCAAGCCATGCCAATTTACAAATTCTCTATCCTGGCTACCCCGATTACAATATGGAAAGAGTTGGATAGAATGGCTAGAAAGTTTTTATGGAAAGGAGCAAAGGGAGAGAGAAAGTGGGCCTTAGTGGGCTGGTACAAAGTTACCCAGCCCAAGGTTAAAGGAGGTTTGGGTTTGAGAAAATCTAAACTAAATAATAAAGCTTTGGCTTGAAAGTTGTACTGGAGAGGGATCTCCCAACCCACCTCCCTTTTCAGTAGAATCCTAACTAGCAAATACCTGGGACAGGCCAACCTAGATTATGTAGCTCGCATCCCCTTGGATGGTACTGGGTCCCTAGTTTGGTAGGCTCTCAAGTTAGGGTCTTAGGTTGTTAAATACCGCTTATTTTGGAAAGTGGGAAGAGGGGAGAAGGCTCATTTTTGGATAGATTCTTAGGATCCATTCCCACCCATCATTGCTAAATTTCTAAAATTACAACCAATAAAAGCAACCATTGAAGCCAAGGGATGGATCCGTATTGAAATTTATTTCACAACTACTCAGCTGGGGGAGTGTAAGTTTAAGCAGTTCAAGAAGTTGGATGAGTGGCCCATTTCAATCCCTCTAGATTTGACTCCCATCATGACTAAAATTTTGATAGAAATATTTCTTATAGGGGGATACGTGGAGGATGAATTAGCTTGGGGCTTTGGGAGTCTTGGCATCTATATAGTAAAGGATGGATATGACAGCATTCTCTTAGAACCCCCCCTCATACTTTTTAGGTTGAGGACTAGAGGAAAATCTGGCACTCTAAAGGCTGGTCAAAAGTTAACTTTTTTACCTAGCAGTGCATGCATAATGGAATCCTCACTTTTGATAATCTCATATCAAAAGGTATCATTGGCCCTTCTCAATGTGTACTATGCTACAAGAGCGAGGAAACTGTTGACCATTTGTTGTTTGGTTGCCCTTTCACCCGATAGATTTGGCTGTGTTGGTTTGCATACTTTAAAATTCAAGTAAGTGGTGACCTGAACTGGATGAATATCTGGGAAAAATGGTAGAAATGTAGATTCAAATCTAAAGCTCTTCATATTGGCTGGGAGCTCGGTTTAAGCTTTATCTAGTGGCAAGTTTGGCTAGAAAGAAATGCTAGAATTTTTAGAGAAACTTTTACTGCTCTAGATGGGGTTTGGCAGACCATTTAGAGCAAGGTTACCAAAACTGTGGCTATTCATGCTGAGGAGGAAGCTCAAATTGACATTGGAGCTATGGAAGAACGCGTTGAACTGCAAGAGGGACATGACAAAAATTGTTGGAAACCTCCCCCTAAAGGTTGGATTAAAATCAATACTGATGGAGTTGTAAAAGGCAATCCGGGTAGAGCCAGAATTAGAGTGGTGTGCCAAAACCATGCTAGGACTGTGCTCTATTGGTAATTGCAAGTCCTGGGAAGAACCACTAACAATGAAGCCGAAGCCATTGCTATCAAGTCTGCTTCTGTTTGGGCAGTGAAACATGGCCACCGTAGGATTATTCTTGAATCAGATTCACAAATAATAGTTGGATCTCTTGACTACATGAGGAACTTTGATCTGAAAGCTTGGAGGTTGAGGGCTCTTGTTACCCAAATTAAAGAATTATGAAAGGAATTGGAGGACGTGATCCCAGTTTATGCAAGTAGAGATTTGAACAAAGTGGTTGACTTTCTGGCTAAGATGGGTGCGAAAAAGGAGGTTGGAGTTTAGTTGCACAGTGACATGGATATTGATGATGAGGTGATTAGACAGGGTCTTGAAAGGTCCTTGAGCTAATGACCTTCAAAAAAATAGAGTACAATGGGGGACCCCATGGCAGCTAGTTTTTGGTTCATGAAAATTGGCTCTGGTATTGTTCTTCATTTACTATTATATGACTGTGTCCTCTCGGACCTCGACTGGGAAGAAGCTTTTCCCACATTGTAATTGATCTATGTCTTAATACAAGTTTTTTTTCAAAAAAAAAAAAATCCCTCTAAATATAGGCTCCTACATCATTCTCCTTTAGTTGAAAAGAACTCTGCTCCTGCGAGTTCCTTTGATCAAACTCATAATCGCTCTCCATAGTGTCACACATCTGCAAATACTCTTCAAAGTACCAATATTTTTTTGAGGTTTTATATCTCAAACCTCCTGCAAGCACTACACATAGTGCCAATTTATTCCTTCAAGGTTTTAAAATAGTAAACCTCCTGCAAGCACTACACAAAGTGCCAATTTTTTTCTTTGAGATTTTTAATAAAAAAAAACTCTTACAAGCACTACACAGAGTGTCAATTTATTTTTTTAAGGTTTTACAAACTTTCTACAAGAACTACACAAAGTCTCAATTCCTCATTCTAAGGTTTTATATAAAAAAACCTCTTACAAGCACTTACACAAAGTGTCAATTTCTTTCTCTAAGGTTTTACAGACTTTCTACAAGCACTACACAAAGTGTCAATCTCTTTTTCTAAGACTTTTACATAAAAAAACCTCCTACAAGCACTTACATAGAGTGTCAATTTTTGTCTCTAAGGTTTTACAAACCTTCTACAAGCACTGCATAGTGCCAAATTTTTTTTTTTTGGAGCCTCTTTGCTCTTCTATTTTTTTTTCATCTCTTCTCTTTTCTCCTCTCAACAATATCCATGTTGCTCTGATAACAAATGATGTAAATCCAGCTGCAAGGGGTTAAAACAAAATACCCCCCATTACATAAAAACTACAATAAATAAAAATAAATCCTAAAACCCTCCATTTACATAAAAGCTACAATAAATGAAAATAATCAGTAAAACCTTCTATTTAGAAAAAAACTATAATACATGGAAATAAACCAATAAATATTTTTTTTTATTCCTGGATACACTTTCGCCTTTTACAATGCAATACCAAGCGAATATATATACCCAAAGAAACCCTAAAATAAAACCCTAAAACTTGAAGCCCTAAAAGAAACCCTAAAAGAAAACCCTAAATCTTAAAACCCTAGAAATAAAAAAATTACTATTTTCGGCAAATTATTTTTTCATAAAAATTTGCCTTTTTAGTAATTATCATTTTCGAAAAATTATATTTTGCGTCAAATAATTCCATTTTGAGTAATAAAAAAATTACTTTAAAACTTAAAAAAAAAAAAACCCTCTAAAGATAGGCTCCTACATCATTCTTCTTTGGTTGAAAAGAACTCTGCTCTTGCGAGTTCCTTTGATCAAAATCATAATCGCTCTTTATAGAGTGTCACACATCTGCAAGTACTCCTCAAAGTACCAATCTCTTTCTGAGGTTTTATATCTCAAATCTCCTAAAAACACTACACATAGTGTCAATTTATTCCTTTGAGGTTTTAAAATAGCAAACCTCTTTCAAGCACTACATAAAGTGCCAATTTTTCTCTCTGAGGTTTTTAATAAAAAAACCTCCTGCAAGCACTACACAGAGTGCCAATTATTTCTTTAAGGTTTTACGAACCTTCTGCAAACACTACACAAAGTGCCAATTCCTCATTTTGAGGTTTTATATAAAAAAACCTTCTACAAGCACTTACACAAAGTGTTATTTTAATTCTTTAAGGTTTTACAAACCTTTCGCAAGCACTACACAAAGTGTCAATATCTTTCTCTAAGGCTTCTACATAAAAAACCCTCCTACAAGCACTTACACAAAGTGCCAATTTTTGTCTCTAAAGTTTTACAAACCTTCTACAAGCACTACATAGAGTGCCAATTTTTTTTTAGCCTGTTTGCTCTCCTCTCATTTTTTTTTTTCTTCTCTTCTCTTTTCTCCTCCCAACAAGATCTAACTTCCTCTAATACCAAATGATGTAAATCTAACTGTAAGAGGTCAAAACAAAATACCTTCCATTACATAAAAACTACAATAAATAAAAATAATATGTAAAATCCTCCATTTACATGAAAACTGCAATAAATGAAAATAATCAGTAAAACCTTCTATTCACATAAAAACTATAATACATGGAAATAAACCAATAAATATTTTATTTTTTTATTAATGAATTCGCTTCCCCCTTTTACAATACAATACCAAGGGAATATATATCCCCAAAAAAACCTTAAAAAAAAAACCCTAAAACTTGAAGCCCTAAAAGAAAACCCTAAAGCTTAAAACCCTAGAAATAAAAAAATTACTATTTTCGACAAATTATTGTTTTATAAAAATTTGTCATTTTAGTAATTATCATTTTCGACAAATTATATTTTGCGTCAAATAATTCCATTTTGAGTAATAAAAAAATTACTTTAAAACTTATTTTAAAAAACCCTCTAAAGATAGGCTCCTACATCATTCTCCTTTAGTTGAAAAGAACTCTGCTCTTGCGAGTTTCTTTGATCAAACTCATAATCGCTCTCTATAGAGTGTCACACATCTATAAGTACTCCTCAAAGTACTAATCTCCTTCTGAGGTTTTATATAAAAAAACCTCTTGCAAGTACTTATACAAAGTGTCAATTTATTTCTCTTAGGATTTACAAACCTTCTGCAAGCACTACACAAAGTGCCAATCTCTTTCTCTAAGGCTTTTACATAAAAAAACCTCCTGCAAGCACTTACACAAAGTGTCAATTTTTGTCTCCAAGGTTTTATAAACATTCTACAATTACTACATAGAGTGTCAAAAAAACATTTTGGAGCCTCTTTGCTCTCCTCTCATTTTCTTTTTTTTTCTCTTCTATTTTCTCCTTCCAACAAGATCCAACTTGATCTGATACCAAATGATGTAAATCCAGCTACAAGAGGTCAAAATAAAATACCTCATTATATAAAAACTATGATAAATGGAAATAATATGTAAAACTCTCCATTTACATAAAAACTACAATAAATAAAAATAATTAGCAAAACCTTCTATTCACATAAAAATTATAATACATGAAAATAAACCAATAAATATATATATTTTTTATTCCTGGATTCACTTCCCCCTTTTACAATGCAATACCAAGGGAATATATATCCCTAAAGAAAACCTAAAACAAAACCCTAAAACTTGAAGCCCTAAAAGAAACCCTAAAAGAAAACCCTAAAGGTTAAAACCCTAGAAATAAAAAAAATTACTATTTTCGACAAATTATTTTTTCATAAAAATTTGTCTTTTTAATAATTATAATTTTTGACAAATTATATTTTGCGTCAAATAATTTTATTTTGAGTAATAAAAAAATTACTTTAAAACTACTTTTTAAAAAATTCCTCTAAAGATAGGCTCCCGCATCATTCTCCTTTGGTTGAAAAGAACTCTGTTCCTGCGAGTTCCTCTGATCAAACTCATAATTGCTCTACATAGTGTCACACATCTGCAAGTACTCCTCAAAGTACCATTCTCTTTTTGAGGTTATATATCTCAAACCTCTTGCAAGCACTACATAGTGTCAATTTATTCCTTCGAGGTTTTAAAACAGCAAACCTCCTGCAAGTACTCCTCAAAGTACCAATCTCTTTTTGAGGTTATATATCTCAAACCTCTTGCAAGCACTACATAGTGTCAATTTATTCCTTCGAGATTTTAAAACAGCAAACCTCCTGCAAGCACTACACAAAGTGCCAATTTTTTTCTCTAAGGTTTTTAATAAAAAAAAACTCCTACAAGCACTACACAGAGTGCCAATTTATTTTTTTAAGGTTTTACAAACCTTCTGCAAACACTACACCAAGTGTCAATTCCTCTTTCTATGGTTTTATATAAAAAAACCTCCTGTAAACACTTACACAAAGTGCCAATTTTTTTTTCTAAGGTTTTACAAACCTTCTACAAGCAGTACAGAAAGTGTCAATATCTTTCTCTAAGGCTTTTACATAAAAAAACCTCCTACAAGCACTTACACAGAGTGCTCATTTTTGTCTCCAAGGTTTTACAAACCTTCTACAAGCACTGCATAAAGTGCCATTTTTTTTTTTTAAGTCTCTTTGCTCTCCTCTTATTTTTTTTTTCTCTTCTCTTTTCTCCTTCCAATAAGATCCAACTTGCTCTGATAACAAATGATGTAAATCTAGTTGCAAGAGATCAAAACAAAATACCTCCCATTATATAAAAACTACGATAAATAAAAATAATATGTAAAACCCTCCATTTACATAAAAGCTACAATAAATAAAAATAATTAGTAAAACCTTCTATTCACATAAAAACTATAATACATGGAAATAAACCAATAAATATTTTTTTTATTCTTGGATACACTTTTGCCTTTTACAATGCAATACCAAGGGAATATATATCCCCAAAGAAACCCTAAAAGAAAACCTTAAAACTTGAAGCCCTAAAAGAAATCCTAAAAGAAAACCCTAAAGCTTAAAACCCTAGAAATAAAAAAAAAAAATACTATTTTCGGAAAATTATTTTTTTCATAAAAAAATGTCTTTTTAGTAATTATCATTTTCGGCAAATTATATTTTGCGTCAAATATTTCAATTTTGAGTAATAAAAAAATTAATTTAAAACTTTAAAAAAAAAAAAACCCTCTAAAGATAGGCTCCTGCATCATTCTCCTTTGGTTGAAAAGAACTCTGCTCCTGCGAGTTCCTTTGATCAAACTCATAATCGCTCTCTATAGAGTGTCACACATCTGCAAGTACTCCTCAAAGTACCAATCTCCTTCTGAGGTTTTATATCTCAAATCTCCTACAAACACTACACATAGTGTCAATTTATTCCTTTGAGGTTTTAAAATAGCAAACCTCTTTCAAACACTACACAAAGTGCCAATTTTTCCCTCTAAGATTTTTAATAAAAAAAACCTCCTGCAAGTACTACACAGAGTGCCAATTATTTCTTTAAGGTTTTACAAACCTTCTGCAAACACTACACAAAGTGTCAATTCTTCATTTTGATTTTTTATATAAAAAAACCTCCTGCAAGCACTTATACAAAGTGCTAATTTTTTCTCTAAGGTTTTACAAACCTTTTGCAAGCACTACACAAAGTGTCAATCTCTTTCTCTAAGGCTTTTACATAAAAAACCCTCCAGCAAGCACTTACATAGAGTGCCAATTTTTGTCTTCAATATTTTACAAACCTTCTACAAGCACTGCATAGAGTGCCAATTTTTTTTAGCCTCTTTGCTCTCCTCTCATTTTCTTATTTTTTTTCTTCTCTTTTCTTCTGCCAACAAAATCCAACTTGCTTTGGTACCAAATGATGTAAATACAGCTACAAGAGGTCAAAATAAAATACCTCTCATTACATAAAAACTATGATAAATAAAAATAATATGTAAAATCCTCCATTTACATAAAAACTGCAATAAAAAAATAATCAGTAAAACCTTCCATTCACATAAAAACTATAATACATGGAAATAAACCAATAAATATTTTATTTTTTTATTCATGAATTCACTTCTCTCTTTTACAATACAATACCAAGAGAATATATATCCTCAAAAAAACCCTAAAAGAAAACCCTAAAACTTGAATCCCTAAAAGAAACCCTAAAAGAAAACCCTAAAACTTAAAACCATAGAAGTAAAAAAATTACTATTTTCGACAAATTATTTTTTATAAAAATTTGTCTTTTTAGTAATTACCATTTTTGACAAATTATATTTTGCATCAAATAATTCCATTTTGAGTAATAAAAAAATACTTTAAAACTTCTTTTAAAAAAAACTCTAAATTTTCAATGGCATAAAAAGTTTAAAATGATTATGGCATGGTGGTTATAGGGGCGGACTGCGCGAATATTTGTGTGGCAACTTCTGGGTGGACAGCGCAGAATACTGTGGCGATGATAAAAGTTGGACAGCCTGCCCAAATTCGTCGAGCTACCGATTCCACCATGTAAATTCAAAAAAAAAACCTATAAAGATAGGCTCCTACATCATTCTTCTTTGGTTGAAAAGAACTCTGCTCTTGCGAGTTCCTTTGATCAAAATCATAATCGCTCTTTATAAAGTGTCACACATCTGCAAGTACTCCTCAAAGTACTAATCTCTTTCTGAGGTTTTATATCTTAAATCTCCTACAAACACTACACATAGTGTCAATTTATTCCTTTGAGGTTTTAAAATAGCAAACCTCTTTCAAGCACTACACAAAGTGCCAATTTTTCCCTCTGAGGTTTTTAATAAAAAAAACCTCCTACAAGCACTACAAAGAGTGCCAATTATTTCTTTAAGGTTTTACGAACCTTCTGCAAACACTACACAAAGTGCCAATTCCTCATTTTGAGATTTTATATAAAAAAAACCTTTTACAAGCACTTACACAAAGTGTTATTTTAATTCTTTAAGGTTTTACAAACCTTTCGCAAACACTACACAAAGTGTCAATCTCTTTCTCTAAGGCTTCTACATAAAAAACCCTCCTACAAGCACTTACACAAAGTGTCAATTTTTGTCTCCAAAGTTTTACAAACCTTCTACAAGCACTACATAGAGTGCCAATTTTTTTTAGCCTCTTTGCTCTCCTCTCATTTTCTTTTTTTTCTCTTCTCTTTTCTCCTCCCAACAAGATCTAACTTCCTCTAATACCAAATGAGGTAAATCTAACTATAAGAGGTCAAAACAAAATACCTTCCATTACATAAAAACTACAATAAATAAAAATAATATGTAAAATCCTCCATTTACATAAAAACTGCAATAAATGAAAATAATCAGTAAAACCTTCTATTCACATAAAAACTATAATACATGGAAATAAACCAATAAATATTTTTTTTTTTTATTAATGAATTCGCTTCCCCCTTTTACAATACAATACCAAGAGAATATATATCCCCAAAAAAACCTTAAAAAAAAAACCCTAAAACTTGAAGCCCTAAAAGAAAACCCTAAAGCTTAAAACCCTAGAAATAAAAAAATTACTATTTTCGACAAATTATTGTTTTATAAAAATTTGTCTTTTTAGTAATTATCATTTTCGACAAATTATATTTTGCGTCAAATAATTCCATTTTGAGTAATAAAAAAATTACTTTAAAACTTCATTTTAAAAAAACCCTCTAAAGATAGACTCCTACATCATTCTCCTTTAGTTGAAAAGAACTCTGCTCTTGCGAGTTCCTTTGATCAAACTCATAATCGTTCTCTATAGAGTGTCACACATCTATAAGTACTCCTCAAAGTACTAATATCCTTCTGAGTTTTTATATAAAAAAACCTCTTGCAAGTACTTATACAAAGTGTCAATTTATTTCTCTTAGGATTTACAAACCTTCTGCAAGCACTACACAATGTGCCAATCTCTTTCTCTAAGGCTTTTACATAAAAAAACCTCCTGCAAGCACTACACAAAGTGCCAATCTCTTTCTCTAAGGCTTTTACATAAAAAACCTCCTGCAAGCACTTACACAAAGTGCCAATTTTTGTCTCCAAGGTTTTATAAACCTTCTACAAGTACTACATAGAGTGTCAAAAAAACATTTTGGAGCCTCTTTGCTCTCCTCTCATTTTCTTTTTTTTTTCTCTTCTATTTTCTCCTTCCAACAAGATCCAACTTGTTCTGATACCAAATGATGTAAATCCAGCTACAAGAGGTCAAAATAAAATACCTCTCATTATATAAAAACTATGATAAATAAAAATAATATGTAAAACCCTCCATTTACATAAAAACTACAATAAATGAAAATAATTAGCAAAACCTTCTATTCACATAAAAACTATAATACATGAAAATAAACCAATAAATATATATATTTTTTATTCCTGGATTCACTTCCCCCTTTTACAATGCAATACCAAGGGAATATATATCCCTAAAGAAACCCTAAAACAAAACTCTAAAACTTGAAGCCCTAAAAGAAACCCTAAAAGAAAACCCTAAAGGTTAAAACCCTAGAAATAAAAAAAATTACCATTTTCGACAAATTATTTTTTCATAAAAATTTGTCTTTTTAATAATTATAATTTTTGATAAATTATATTTTGCGTCAAATAATTTCATTTTGAGTAATAAAAAAATTACTTTAAAACTTCTTTTTAAAAAATTCCTCTAAAGATAGGCTCCTGCATCATTCTCCTTTGGTTGAAAAGAACTCTGCTCCTGCGAGTTCCTCTGATCAAACTCATAATCGCTCTACATAGTGTCACACATCTGCAAGTACTCCTCAAAGTACCAATATCTTTTTGAGGTTATATATCTCAAACCTCTTGCAAGCACTACATAGTGTCAATTTATTCCTTCGAGGTTTTAAAACAGCAAACCTCCTGCAAGCACTACACAAAGTGCCAATTTTTTTCTCTGAGGTTTTTAATGAAAAAAAAACTCCTACAAGCACTACACAGTGCCAATTTATTTTTTTAAGGTTTTACAAACCTTCTGCAAGCACTACACCAAGTTTCAATTCCTCTTTCTATGGTTTTATATAAAAAAACCTCCTGTAAACACTTACACAAAGTGCCAATTTTTTTTTCTAAGGTTTTACAAACCTTCTACAAGCACTACAGAAAGTTTCAATCTCTTTCTCTAAGGCTTTTACATAAAAAAACCTCCTACAAGCACTTACACATAGTGTCCATTTTTGTCTCCAAGGTTTTACAAACCTTCTACAAGCACTGCATAAAGTGCCATTTTTTTTTTTGAGCCTCTTTGCTCTCCTCTTATTTTTTTTCTCTTCTCTTTTCTCCTTCCAACAAGATCCAACTTGCTCTGATAACAAATGATGTAAATCTAGTTGCAAAAGATCAAAACAAAATACCTCCCATTATATAAAAACTACAATAAATAAAAATAATATGTAAAACCCTCCATTTACATAAAAGCTACAATAAATGAAAATAATTAGTAAAACCTTCTATTCACATAAAAACTATAATACATGGAAATAAACCAATAAATATTTTTTTTATTCTTGGATACACTTTTGCCTTTTACAATGCAATACCAAGGGAATATATATCCCCAAAGAAACCCTAAAAGAAAACCCTAAAACTTGAAGCCCTAAAAGAAATCCTAAAAGAAAACCCTAAAGCTTAAAACCCTAGAAATTAAAAAAAAAATACTATTTTCGGAAAATTATTTTTTTCATAAAAATTTGTCTTTTTAGTAATTATCATTTTCGGTAAATTATATTTTGCGTCAAATATTTCCATTTTGAGTAATAAAAAAATTAATTTAAAACTTTTTTAAAAAAACCCTCTAAAGATAGGCTCCTGCATCATTCTCCTTTGGTTGAAAAGAACTCTGCTCCTGCGAGTTCCTTTGATCAAACTCATAATCGCTCTCTATAGAGTGTCACACATCTGCAAGTACTCCTCAAAGTACTAATCTCTTTCTGAGGTTTTATATCTCAAATCTCTTACAAACACTACACATAGTGTCAATTTATTCCTTTGAGGTTTTAAAATAGCAAACCTCTTTCAAGCACTACACGAAGTGCCAATTTTTCCCTCTAAGGTTTTTAATAAAAAAAACCTCCTGCAAGTACTACACAGAGTGCCAATTATTTCTTTAAGGTTTTACAAACCTTCTGCAAACACTACATAAAGTGTCAATTCTTCATTTTGATTTTTTATATAAAAAAACCTCCTGCAAGCACTTATACAAAGTGCTAATTTTTTTTCTAAGGTTTTACAAACCTTTTGCAAGCACTACACAAAGTGTCAATCTCTTTCTCTAAGGCAAGCACTTACATAGAGTGCCAATTTTTGTCTTCAATGTTTTACAAACCTTCTACAAGCACTGCATAGAGTGCCAATTTTTTTTAGCCTCTTTGCTCTCCTCTCATTTTCTTATTTTTTTTCTTCTTTTTTCTCGCCAACAAGATCCAACTTGCTTTGATACCAAATGATGTAAATACGGCTACAAGAGGTCAAAATAAAATACCTCTCATTACATAAAAACTATGATAAATAAAAATAATATGTAAAATCCTCCATTTACATAAAAACTGCAATAAAAAAATAATCAGTAAAACCTTCCATTCACATAAAAACTATAATACATGGAAATAAACCAATAAATATTTTATTTTTTTATTCATGAATTCACTTCTCTCTTTTACAATACAATACCAAGAGAATATATATCCCCAAAAAAATCCTAAAAGAAAACCCTAAAACTTGAATCCCTAAAAGAAACCCTAAAAGAAAACCCTAAAGCTTAAAACCCTAGAAGTAAAAAAATTACTATTTTCGACAAATTATTTTTTATAAAAATTTGTCTTTTTAGTAATTACTATTTTTGACAAATTATATTTTGCATCAAATAATTCCACTTTGAGTAATAAAAAAAATACTTTAAAACTTCTTTTTAAAAAAACTCTAAATTTTCAATGGCATAAAAAGTTTAAAATGATTATGGCATGGTGGTTATAGGGGCGGACTACGCGAATATTTGTGTGGCAACTTCTGGGTGGACAGCGCAGAATACTGTGGCGATGATAAAAGTTGGACAGCCTGCCCAAATTCGTCGAGCTACCGATTCCACCATGTAAATTCAAAAAAAAAACCTATAAAGATAGGCTCCTACATCATTCTTCTTTGGTTGAAAAGAACTCTGCACTTGCGAGTTCCTTTGATCAAAATCATAATCGCTCTTTATAAAGTGTCACACATCTGCAAGTACTCCTCAAAGTACCAATCTCTTTCTGAGGTTTTATATCTTAAATCTCCTACAAACACTACACATAGTGTCAATTTATTCCTTTGAGGTTTTAAAATAGCAAACCTCTTTCAAGCACTACACAAAGTGCCAATTTTTCCCTCTGAGGTTTTTAATAAAAAAAAAAACCTCCTACAAGCACTACACAGAGTGCCAATTATTTCTTTAAGGTTTTACAAACCTTCTGCAAACACTACACAAAGTGCCAATTTCTCATTTTGAGATTTTATATAAAAAAAACCTTCTACAAGCACTTACACAAAGTGTTATTTTAATTCTTTAAGGTTTTACAAACCTTTCGCAAACACTACACAAATTGTCAATCTCTTTCTCTAAGGCTTCTACATAAAAAACCCTCCTACAAGCACTTACACAAAGTGTCAATTTTTGTCTCCAAAGTTTTACAAACCTTCTACAAGCACTACATAGAGTGCCAATTTTTTTTAGCCTCTTTGCTCTCCTCTCATTTTCTTTTTTTTCTCTTCTCTTTTCTCCTCCCAACAAGATCTAACTTCCTCTAATACCAAATGAGGTAAATCTAACTGTAAGAGGTCAAAACAAAATACCTTCCATTACATAAAAACTACAATAAATAAAAATAATATGTAAAATCCTCCATTTACATAAAAACTGCAATAAATGAAAATAATCAGTAAAACCTTCTATTCACATAAAAACTATAATACATGGAAATAAACCAATAAATATTTTTTTTTATTATTAATGAATTCGCTTCCCCCTTTTACAATACAATACCAAGAGAATATATATCCCCAAAAAAACCTTAAAAAAAAAACCCTAAAACTTGAAGCCCTAAAAGAAAACCCTAAAGCTTAAAACCCTAGAAATAAAAAAATTACTATTTTCGACAAATTATTGTTTTATAAAAAATTGTCTTTTTAGTAATTATCATTTTCGACAAATTATATTTTGCGTCAAATAATTCCATTTTGAGTAATAAAAAAATTACTTTAAAACTTCATTTTAAAAAAACCCTCTAAAGATAGACTCCTACATCATTCTCCTTTAGTTGAAAAGAACTCTGCTCTTGCGAGTTTCTTTGATCAAACTCATAATCGCTCTCTATAGAGTGTCACACATCTATAAGTACTCCTCAAAGTACTAATATTCTTCTGAGGTTTTATATAAAAAAACCTCTTGCAAGTACTTATACAAAGTGTCAATTTATTTCTCTTAGGATTTACAAACCTTCTGCAAGCACTACACAATGTGCCAATCTCTTTTTCTAAGGCTTTTACATAAAAAAACCTCCTGCAAGCACTTACACAAAGTGCCAATTTTTGTCTCCAAGGTTTTATAAACCTTCTACAAGTACTACATAGAGTGTCAAAAAAACATTTTGGAGCCTCTTTGCTCTCCTCTCATTTTCTTTTTTCTTCTCTTCTATTTTCTTCTTCCAACAAGATTCAACTTGTTCTGATACCAAATGATGTAAATCCAGCTACAAGAGGTCAAAATAAAATACCTCTCATTATATAAAAACTATGATAAATGAAAATAA
Organism: Wollemia nobilis; assembly: GCA_028583015.1. Lineage (NCBI taxonomy): Eukaryota > Viridiplantae > Streptophyta > Pinopsida > Araucariales > Araucariaceae > Wollemia > Wollemia nobilis. Next base: position 1,223,402 of record JAQPPZ010016509.1, on the reverse strand, counting down.
TATGTAAAACCCTCCATTTACATAAAAACTACAATAAATGAAAATAATTAGCAAAACCTTCTATTCACATAAAAACTATAATACATGAAAATAAACCAATAAATATATATATTTTTTATTCCTGGATTCACTTCCCCCTTTTACAATGCAATACCAAGGGAATATATATCCCTAAAGAAACCCTAAAACAAAACTCTAAAACTTGAAGCCCTAAAAGAAACCCTAAAAGAAAACCCTAAAGGTTAAAACCCTAGAAATAAAAAAAATTACTATTTTCGACAAATTATTTTTTCATAAAAATTTGTCTTTTTAATAATTATAATTTTTGATAAATTATATTTTGCGTCAAATAATTTCATTTTGAGTAATAAAAAAATTACTTTAAAACTTCTTTTTAAAAAATTCCTCTAAAGATAGGCTCCTGCATCATTCTCCTTTAGTTGAAAAGAACTCTACTCCTGCGAGTTCCTCTGATCAAACTCATAATCGCTCTACATAGTGTCACACATCTGCAAGTACTCCTCAAAGTACCAATATCTTTTTGAGGTTATATATCTCAAACCTCTTGCAAGCACTACATAGTGTCAATTTATTCCTTCGAGGTTTTAAAACAGCAAACCTCCTGCAAGCACTACACAAAGTGCCAATTTTTTTCTCTGACGTTTTTAATAAAAAAAACTCCTACAAGCACTACACAGAGTGCCAATTTATTTTTTTAAGGTTTTACAAACCTTCTGCAAGCACTACAACAAGTTTCAATTCCTCTTTCTATGGTTTTATATAAAAAAACCTCCTGTAAACACTTACACAAAGTGCCAATTTTTTTTTCTAAGGTTTTACAAACCTTCTACAAGCACTACAGAAAGTTTCAATCTCTTTCTCTAAGGCTTTTACATAAAAAAACCTCCTACAAGCACTTACACATAGTGTCCATTTTTGTCTCCAAGGTTTTACAAACCTTCTACAAGCACTGCATAAAGTGCCATTTTTTTTTTTTGAGCCTCTTTGCTCTCCTCTTATTTTTTTTCTCTTCTCTTTTCTCCTTCCAACAAGATCCAACTTGCTCTGATAACAAATGATGTAAATCTAGTTGCAAAAGATCAAAACAAAATACCTCCCATTATATAAAAACTACAATAAATAAAAATAATATGTAAAACCCTCCATTTATATAAAAGCTACAATAAATGAAAATAATTAGTAAAACCTTCTATTCACATAAAAACTATAATACATGGAAATAAACCAATAAATATTTTTTTTATTCTTGGATACACTTTTGCCTTTTACAATGCAATACCAAGGGAATATACATCCCCAAAGAAACCCTAAAAGAAAACCCTAAAACTTGAAGCCCTAAAAGAAATCCTAAAAGAAAACCCTAAAGCTTAAAACCCTAGAAATTAAAAAAAAAATACTATTTTCGAAAAATTATTTTTTTCATAAAAATTTGTCTTTTTAGTAATTATCATTTTCGGCAAATTATATTTTGCGTCAAATATTTCAATTTTGAGTAATAAAAAAATTAATTTAAAACTTTTTTTAAAAAAAACCCTCTAAAGATAGGCTCCTGCATCATTCTCCTTTGGTTGAAAAGAACTCTGCTCCTGCGAGTTCCTTTGATCAAACTCATAATCGCTCTCTATAGAGTGTCACACATCTGCAAGTACTCCTCAAAGTACCAATCTCTTTCTGAGGTTTTATATCTCAAATCTCTTACAAACACTACACATAGTGTCAATTTATTTCTGAGGTTTTAAAATAGCAAACCTCTTTCAAGCACTACACAAAGTGTCAATTTTTCCCTCTAAGGTTTTTAATAAAAAAAACCTCCTGCAAGTACTACAAAGAGTGCCAATTATTTCTTTAAGGTTTTACAAACCTTCTGCAAACACTACACAAAGTGTCAATTCTCCATTTTGATTTTTTATATAAAAAAACCTCCTGCAAGCACTTATACAAAGTGCTAATTTTTTTTCTAAGGTTTTACAAACCTTCTGCAAGGACTACACAAAGTGTCAATCTCTTTCTCTAATGCTTTTACATAAAAAACCCTCCTACAAGCACTTACACAGAGTGCCAATTTTTGTCTTCAATGTTTTACAAACCTTCTACAAGCACTGCATAGAGTGCCAATTTTTTTTAGCCTCTTTGCTCTCCTCTCATTTTCTTATTTTTTTTCTTCTCTTTTCTTCTGCCAACAAAATCCAACTTGCTTTGGTACCAAATGATGTAAATACAGCTACAAGAGGTCAAAATAAAATACCTCTCATTACATAAAAACTATGATAAATAAAAATAATATGTAAAATCCTCCATTTACATAAAAACTGCAATAAAAAAATAATCGGTAAAACCTTCCATTCACATAAAAACTATAATACATGGAAATAAACCAATAAATATTTTCTTTTTTTATTCATGAATTCACTTTTCTCTTTTACAATACAATACCAAGAGAATATATATCCCAAAAAAAACCCTAAAAGAAAACCCTAAAACTTGAATCCCTAAAATAAACCCTAAAAGAAAACCCTAGCGCTTAAAATCCTAGAAGTAAAAAAATTACTATTTTTGACAAATTATTTTTTATAAAAATTTGTCTTTTTAGTAATTACCATTTTCGACAAATTATATTTTGCATCAAATAATTCCACTTTGAGTAATAAAAAAAATACTTTAAAACTTTTTTTTAAAAAAACTCTAAATTTTCAATGGCATAAAAAGTTTAAAATGATTATGGCATGGTGGTTATAGGGGCGGACTGCACGAAGATTTGTCTGGCAAATTCTGGGCGGACAGTGCAGAATACTGTGGCGATGATAAAAGTTGGACAGCCTGCCCAAATTCGTCGAGCTACCGATTCCACCATTAAATTCAAAAAAAAAAACCTATGAAGATAGGCTCCTACATCATTCTTCTTTGGTTGAAAAGAACTCTGCTCTTGCGAGTTCCTTTGATCAAAATCATAATCGCTCTTTATAGAGTGTCACACATCTACAAGTACTCCTCAAAGTACCAATCTCTTTCTGAGGTTTTATATCTCAAATCTCCTACAAACACTACACATAGTGTCAATTTATTTCTTTGAGGTTTTAAAATAGCAAACCTCTTTCAAGCACTACACAAAGTGCCAATTTTTCCCTCTGAGGTTTTTAATAAAAAAAATCTCCTGCAAGCACTACACAGAGTGCCAATTATTTCTTTAAGGTTTTACGAACCTTCTACAAACACTACACAAAGTGCCAATTCCTCATTTTGAGGTTTTATATTAAAAAAACCTTCTACAAGCACTTACACAAAGTGTTATTTTAATTCTTTAAGGTTTTACAAACCTTTCGCAAACACTACACAAAGTGTCAATCTCTTTCTCTAAGGCTTTTACATAAAAAAACCTCCTACAAGCACTTACACAAAGTGCCAATTTTTGTCTCCAAAGTTTTACAAACCTTCTACAAGCACTACATAGAGTGCCAATTTTTTTTTAGCCTCTTTGCTCTCCTCTCATTTTTTTCTTTCTTCTCTTCTTTTTTCTCCTCCCAACAAGATCTAACTTCCTGTAATACCAAATGATGTAAATCTAACTGTAAGAGGTCAAAACAAAATATCTTCCATTACATAAAAACTATAATAAATAAAAATAATATGTAAAATCCTCCATTTATATAAAAACTGCAATAAATGAAAATAATCAGTAAAACCTTCTATTCACATAAAAACTATAATACATGGAAATAAACCAATAAATATTTTATTTTTTTATTAATGAATTTGCTTCCCCCTTTTAAAATACAATACCAAGGGAATATATATCTCCAAAAAAACCATAAAAAAAACCCCTAAAACTTGAAGCCCTAAAAGAAAACCCTAAAGCTTAAAACCCTAGAAATAAAAAAATTACTATTTTCGACAAATTATTGTTTTATAAAAATTTGTCTTTTTAGTAATTATCATTTTCGACAAATTATATTTTGCGTCAAATAATTCCATTTTGAGTAATAAAAAAATTACTTTAAAACTTCATTTTAAAAAAACCCTTTAAAGATAGGCTCCTACATCATTCTCCTTTAGTTGAAAAGAACTCTGCTCTTGCGAGTTCCTTTGATCAAACTCATAATCGCTCTCTATAGAGTGTCACACATCTATAAGTACTCCTCAAAGTACTAATATCCTTCTGAGGTTTTATATAAAAAAACCTCTTGCAAGTACTTATACAAAGTGTCAATTTATTTCTCTTAGGATTTACAAACCTTCTGCAAGCACTACACAATGTGCCAATCTCTTTCTTTAAGGCTTTTACATAAAAAAACCTCCTGCAAGCACTTACACAAAGTGCCAATTTTTGTCTCCAAGGTTTTATAAACCTTCTACAAGTACTACATAGAGTGTCAAAAAAACATTTTGGAGCCTCTTTGCTCTCCTCTCATTTTTTTTTCTTCTCTTCTATTTTCTCCTTCCAACAAGATCCAACTTGATCTGATACCAAATGATGTAAATCCAGCTACAAGAGGTCAAAATAAAATACCTCTCATTATATAAAAACTATGATAAATGAAAATAATATGTAAAACCCTCCATTTACATAAAAACTACAATAAATGAAAATAATTAGCAAAACCTTCTATTCACATAAAAACTATAATACATGAAAATAAACCAATAAATATATATATTTTTTATTCCTGGATTCACTTCCCCCTTTTACAATGCAATACCAAGGGAATATATATCCCTAAAGAAAACCTAAAACAAAACCCTAAAACTTGAAGCCCTAAAAGAAACCCTAAAAGAAAACCCTAAAGGTTAAAACCCTAGAAATAAAAAAAATTACTATTTTCGACAAATTATTTTTTCATAAAAATTTGTCTTTTTAATAATTATAATTTTTGACAAATTATATTTTGCATCAAATAATTTTATTTTGAGTAATAAACAAATTACTTTAAAACTTCTTTTTAAAAAATTCCTCTAAAGATAGGCTCCTGCATCATTCTCCTTTGGTTGAAAAGAACTCTGCTCCTGCGAGTTCCTCTGATCAAACTCATAATCGCTCTACATAGTGTCACACATCTGCAAGTACTCCTCAAAGTACCAATCTCTTTTTGAGGTTATATATCTCAAAACTCTTGCAAGCACTACATAGTGTCAATTTATTCCTTCGAGGTTTTAAAACAGCAAACCTCCTGCAAGCACTACACAAAGTGCCAATTTTTTTCTCTAAGGTTTTTAATAAAAAAAACTCCTACAAGCACTACACAGAGTGCCAATTTATTTTTTTAAGGTTTTGCAAACCTTCTGCAAGCACTACACCAAGTGCCAATTCCTCTTTCTATGGTTTTATATAAAAAAACCTCTTGTAAACACTTACACAAAGTGCCAATTTTTTTTTCTAAGGTTTTACAAACCTTCTACAAGCACTACAAAAAGTGTCAATCTCTTTCTCTAAGGCTTTTACATAAAAAAACCTCCTACAAGCACTTACACAGAGTGTCAATTTTTGTCTCCAAGGTTTTACAAACCTTCTACAAGCATTGCATAAAGTGCCATTTTTTTTTTTTTGAGCCTCTTTGCTCTCCTCTTATTTTTTTTTTCTCTTCTCTTTTCTCCTTCCAACAAGATCCAACTTGCTCTGATAACAAATGATGTAAATCTAGTTGCAAGAGATCAAAACAAAATACCTCCCATTATATAAAAACTATGATAAATAAAAATAATATGTAAAACCCTCAATTTACATAAAAGCTACAATAAATGAAAATAATTAGTAAAACCTTCTATTCACATAAAAACTATAATACATGGAAATAAACCAATAAATATTTTTTTTATTCTTGGATACACTTTTGCCTTTTACAATGCAATACCAAGGGAATATATATCCCCAAATAAACCCTAAAAGAAAACCCCAAAACTTGAAGCCCTAAAAGAAATCCTAAAAGAAAACCCTAAAGCTTAAAACCCTAGAAAAAAAAAATACTATTTTCGGCAAATTATTTTTTTCATAAAAATTTGTCTTTTTAGTAATTATCATTTTCGGCAAATTATATTTTGCGTCAAATATTTCAATTTTGAGTAATAAAAAAATTAATTTAAAACTTAAAAAAAAAACCCTCTAAAGATAGGCTCCTGCATCATTCTCCTTTGGTTGAAAAGAACTCTGCTCCTGCGAGTTCCTTTGATCAAACTCATAATCGCTCTCTATAGAGTACCACACATCTGCAAGTACTCCTCAAAGTACCAATCTCCTTCGAGGTTTTATATCTCAAATCTCCTACAAACACTACACATAGTGTCAATTTATTCCTTTGAGGTTTTAAAATAGCAAACCTCTTTCAAGCACTACACAAAGTGCCAATTTTTCCCTCTAAGGTTTTTAATTAAAAAAACCTCCTGCAAGTACTACAAAGAGTGCCAATTATTTCTTTAAGGTTTTACAAACCTTCTGCAAACACTACACAAAGTGTCAATTCTTCATTTTGATTTTTTATATAAAAGAACCCCCTGCAAGCACTTATACAAAGTGCTAATTTTTTTTCTAAGGTTTTACAAACCTTCTGCAAGCACTACACAAAGTGTCAATCTCTTTCTCTAAGGCTTTTACATAAAAAACCCTCCTGCAAGCACTTACATAGAGTGCCAATTTTTGTCTTCAATGTTTTACAAACCTTCTACAAGCACTTAATAGAGTGCCAATTTTTTTTAGCCTCTTTGCTCTCCTCTCATTTTCTTGTTTTTTTTCTTCTTTTTTCTTCTGCCAACAAAATACAACTTGCTTTGGTACGAAATGATGTAAATACAGCTACAAGAGGTCAAAATAAAATACCTCTCATTACATAAAATCTATGATAAATAAAAATAATATGTAAAATCCTCTATTTACATAAAAACTGCAATAAAAAAATAATCAGTAAAACCTTCCATTCACATAAAAACTATAATACATGGAAATAAACCAATAAATATTTTCTTTTTTTATTCATGAATTCACTTCCCTCTTTTACAATACAATACCAAGAGAATATATATCCCCAAAAAAATCCTAAAAGAAAACCCTAAAACTTGAATCCCTAAAAGAAACCCTAAAAGAAAACCCTAAAGCTTAAAACCCTAGAAGTAAAAAAATTACTATTTTCGACAAATTATTTTTTATAAAAATTTGTCTTTTTAGTAATTACCATTTTCGACAAATTATATTTTGCATCAAATAATTCCACTTTGAGTAATAAAAAAAATACTTTAAAACTTATTTTTAAAAAAACTCTAAATTTTCAATGGCATAAAAAGTTTAAAATGATTATGGCATGGTGGTTATAGGGGCGGACTGCGCGAAGATTTGTGTGGCAAATTCCGGCGGACAACGCAGAATACTGTGGCGATGATAAAAGTTGGACAGCCTGCCCAAATTCGTGGAGCTACCGATTCCACCATGTAAATTCAAAAAAAAAATCTATAAAGATAGGCTCCTACATCATTCTCCTTTGGTTGAAAAGAACTCTGCTCCTACGAGTTCCTTTTATCAAACTCATAATCGCTCTTTATAGAGTGTCACACATCTGTAAGTACTTTTCAAAGTACCAATCTCCTTCTAAGGTTTTATATAAAAAAAACCTCTTGCAAGCACTTACACAAAGTCTCAATTTATTTTTTTAAGGTTTTACAAACCTTCTGCAAGCACTACACAAAGTGCCAATCTCTTTCTCTAAGGCTTTTATATAAAAAAACCTCCTAAAATCAGTTACACAGAGTGTCAATTTTTGTCTCCAAGGTTTTACAAACCTTCTACAAGTACTGCATAGAGTGTCAAAAAAACGTTTTGGATCCTCTTTGCTCTCTCAGTTTATTTTTTCTTCTCTTCTCTTTTCTCCTCCCAACAAGATCCAACTTGATCTGATACCAAATGATGTAAATCCAGTTGCAAGAGGTCAAAATAAATTACCTCTCATTACATAAAAACTATGATAAATGAAAATAATATATAAAACCCTCTATTTACATAAAAACTACAATAAATAAAAATAATCAGTAAAACCTTCCATTCACATAAAAACTATAATACATTGAAATAAACCAATAAATATTTATATTTTTTATTCATGGATTCACTTCCCCCTTTTACAATGCAATACCAAAGTAATATATATCCCCAAAGAAACCCTAAAACTTAAAGCCCCAAAAGAAACCCTAAAACAAAACCCTAAAGCTTAAAACCCTAGAAATAAAAAAATTACTATTTTTAGAAAATTATTTTTTCATAAAAATTTGTCTTTTTAATAATTACAATTTTTGACAAATTATATTTTGCGTCAAATAATTCCATTTTGAATAATAAAAGAATTACTTTAAAACTTTTTTTTTAAAAACCCTCTAAAGATAGGCTCCTACATCATTCTCCTTTAGTTGAAAAGAACTCTGCTCCTGCGAGTTCCTTTGATCAAACTCATAATCCCTCCCCATAGTGTCACACATCTGCAAGTACTCCTCAAAGTACCAATCTTTTTTTTGAGGTTTTATATCTCAAACCTCCTTCAAGCACTACATATAGTGCCAATTTATTCCTTCGAGGTTTTAAAATAGCAAACCTCCTGCAAGCACTACACAAAGTGCCAATTTTTTTTTGAGGTTTTTAATAAAAAAACTCCTGTAAGCACTACAAAGAGTATCAATTTATTTCTTTAAGGTTTTACAAACCTTCTACAAGCACTACACAAAGTTTCAATTCCTCCTTCTAAGTTTTTATATAAAAAACCTCCTACAAGCACTTACACAAAGTGTCAATTTCTTTCTCTAAGGTTTTACAAACTTTCTACAAGCACTACACAAAGTGTCAATCTCTTTTTCTAAGGCTTTTACATAAAAAAACCTCCTACAAGCACTTACATAGAGTGTCAATTTTTGTCTCCAAGGTTTTACAAACCTTCTACAAGCACTGCATAGTGCCAATTTTTTTTTTTTAGCCTCTTTGCTCTCTTATTTTTTTTTATCTCTTCTCTTTTCTCCTCCCAACAAGATCCAAGTTGCTCTGATAACAAATGATGTAAATCCAGTTGCAAGAGGTCAAAACAAAATACCTTCAATTACATAAAAACTACAATAAATAAAAATAAACCCTAAAACCCTCTATTTACATAAAAGCTACAATAAATGGAAGTAATCAGTAAAACCTTCTATTCAGATAAAAACTATAATACATGGAAATAAACTAATAAATATTTTTTTTTTATTCCTTGATACACTTTCGCCTTTTACAATGTTATACCAAGGGAATATATATCCCCAAAGAAACCCTAAAAGAAAACCCTAAAACTTGAAACCCTAAAAGAAACCCTAAAAGAAAACCCTAAAGCTTAAAACCCTAAAAATAAAAAAAAATTACTATTTTTGGCAAATTATTTTTTTCATAAAAAATTGTTTTTTTAGTAATTATCATTTTTGAAAAATTATATTTTGCGTCAAATAATTCAATTTTGAATAATAAAAAAATTACTTTAAAACTTAAAAAAAAAAAAAACCTCTAAAGATAGGCTCTTGCATCATTCTTCTTTGGTTGAAAAGAACTCTGCTCCTGCGAGTTCCTCTAATCAAACTCATAATCGCTCTCTATAGAGTGTCACACATCTATAAGTACTCTTCAAAGTACCAATCTCCTTTTGAGGTTTTATATCTCAAACCTCCTACAAACACTACACATAGTGTCAATCTATTCCTTCGAGGTTTTAAAATAGCAAACCTCTTTCAAGCACTACACAAAGTGCCAATTTTTCTCTCTAAGGTTTTTAATAAAAAAAACCTCCTGCAAGCACTACACAGAGTGCCAATTATTTCTTTAAGGTTTTACAAACTTTCTGTAAACACTACACAAAGTGCTAATTCCTCATTTTGAAGTTTTATATAAAAAAAACCTTCTGCAAGCACTTACACAAAGTGTCAATTTATTTCTCTAAGGTTTTACAAACCATCCGCAAGCACTACACAAAGTTTCAATCTCTTTCTCTAAGGCTTCTACATAAAAAACCCTCCTACAAGCACTTACACAAAGTGCCAATTTTTGCCTCTAAAGTTTTACAAACCTTCTGCAAGCACTACATAGAGTGCCAATTTTTTTTTAGCCTCTTTGCTCTCCTCTTATTTTCTTTTTTCTTCTCTTCTCTTTTCTCCTCCCAACAAGATCCAACTTTCTCTAATACCAAATGATGTAAATCCAACTGCAAGAGGTCAAAAAAAAATACCTCCCATTACATAAAAACTACAATAAATAAAAATAATATGTAAAATCCTTCATTTACATAAAAACTGCAATAAATGAAAATAATCAATAAAACCTTCTATTCACATAAAAACTATAATACATTAAAATAAACCAATAAATATTTTTTTATTATTATTAATGAATTCGCTTTCCCCTTTTACAATACAATACCAAGGAAATATATATCCCCAAAAAAACCTTAAAAAAAACCCTAAAACTTGAAGCCCTAAAAGAAAACCCTAAAGCTTAAAACCCTAAAAATAAAAAAATTACTATTTTCGACAAATTATTTTTTCATAAAAATTTGTCTTTTTAGTAATTACCATTTTCGACAAATTATATTTTGCGTCAAATAATTCCATTTTGAGTAATAAAAAAATTACTTTAAAACTTCTTTTTTAAAAAACCCTTTAAATATAGGCTCCTACATCATTCTCCTTTGGTTGAAAATAACTCTGCTCCTGCGAGTTCCTTTGATCAAACTCATAATCGCTCTTTATAGAGTGTCACACATTTGTAAGTACTCCTCAAAGTACCAATATCCTTTTGAGGTTTTATATAAAAAAACCTCTTGCAAGTACTTATACAAAGTGTCAATTTATTTCTCTAAGGTTTTACAAACCTTCTGCAAGCACTACACAAAGTGCCAACCTTTTTATCTAAGGCTTTTACATTAAAAAAACTCCTGCAAGCACTTACACAAAGTGTCAATTTTGGTCTCTTAAGGTTTTACAAACCTTCTACAAGTACTGCATAGAGTACCAAAAAAATATTTTGAAGCCTCTTTGCTCTCCTCTCATTTTTTTTTTCTTCTGTTCTATTTTCTCCTCCCAACAAGATCCAACTTAATCTGATATTAAATGATGTAAATCCAGCTACAAAAGGTCAAAATAAAATACCTCTCATTATATAAAAACTATGATAAATGAAAATAATATGTAAAACCCTCCATTTACATAAAAATTACAATAAATAAAAATAATTAGCAAAACCTTCCATTCACATAAAAACTATAATATATGAAAATAAACCAATAAATATATATATTTTTTATTCTTGGATTCACTTCTCACTTTTACAATGCAATACCAAGGGAATATATATCCCCAAAGAAACCCTAAAACAAAACCCTAAAACTTGAAGCCCTAAAAGAAACCCTAAAAGAAAACCCTAAAGCTTAAAACCCTATAAATAAAAAAAATTACTATTTTCGACAAATTATTTTTTTCATAAAAATTTGCCTTTTTAGTAATTATCATTTTCGACAAATTATATTTTGCGTCAAATAATTCAATTTTGAGTAATAAAAAAATTAATTTAAAACTTGAAAAAAAAAAACCCTCTAAAGATAGGCTCTTGCATCATTCTCTTTTGGTTGAAAAGAACTTTGCTCCTACGAGTTCCTCTGATCAAACTCATAATCGCTCTTTATAGAGTGTCATACATCTATAAGTACTCCTCAAAGAACCAATCTCCTTCTGAGGTTTTATATCTCAAACCTCCTACAAACACTACCCATAGTGTCAATTTATTTCTTCGATGTTTTAAAATAGCAAACCTCTTTCAAGCACTACATAAAGTGTAAATTTTTTCCTCTAAGATTTTTAATAAAAAAAACCTCCTCCAAACACTACACAGATTGTCAATTATTTCTTTAAAGTTTTACAAACCTTCTGCAAGCACTACACAAAGTGTCAATTCCTTATTTTGAGGTTTTATATAAAAAAAACCTTCTACAAGCACTTACACAAAGTGTCAATTTATTTCTCTAAGTTTTTACAAACCTTTCGCAAGCACTACACAAAGTGTCAATCTCTTTCTCTAAGGCTTTTATATAAAAACCCCTCCTGCAAGTACTTACACTGAGTACCAATTTTTGACTTCAAAGTTTTACAAACCTTCTATAAGCACTAAATAGAGTGACAATTTTTTTTTAGCCTCTTTACTCTCCTCTCATTTTTTTTTTTCTTCTCTTCTCTTTTCTCCTCCCAACAAGATCCAATTTTCTCTAATATCAAATGATATAAATCCAACTACAAGAGGTCAAAACAAAATACCTCCCATTACATAAAAACTACAATAAATAAAAATAATATGTAAAACCCTCCATTTACATAAAAACTGTAATAAATAAAAATAATCAGTAAAACCTTCCATTCACATAAAAACTATAATACATAAAAATAAACCAATAAATATTTTTTTTTTTATTAATGAATTCGCTTTCTCCTTTTACAATACAATACCAAAGAAATATATATCCCCAAAAAAACCTTAAAAAAAACCCTAAAACATGAAGCCCTAAAAGAAAACCCTAAAGTTTAAAACCCTAAAAATAAAAATAAAATACTATTTTCGACAAATTATTTTTTTATAAAAATTTGTCTTTTTAGTAATTACCATTTTTGACAAATTATATTTTGTGTCAAATAATTTCATTTTTGGTAATAAAAAAATTACTTTAAAACTTCTTTTTAAAAAAACCCTCTAAAGATAGGCTCCTACATCATTCTCCTTTGGTTGAAAAGAACTCTACTCCTGTGAGTTCCTTTGACCAAACTCATAATCGCTTTTTATAGAGTGTCACACATCTGTAAGTACTCTTCAAAGTACCAATCTCCTTCTAAGGTTTTATATAAAAAAACCTCTTGCAAGCACTTACACAAAGTGTCAATTTATTTCTCTAAGGTTTTACAAACCTTCTGCAAGCACTACACAAAGTGCCAATCTCTTTCTCTAAGGATTTTACATAAAAAAAAAACCTCCTACAAGCACTTACAAAGAGTGCCAATTTTTGTCTCTAAGGTTTTACAAACCTTCTACAAGTACTGCATAGAGTGCCATAAAAAAAATTTGGAGCCTCTTTGCTCTCCTCTCATTTTCTTTTTTCTTCTCTTCTATTTTCTCTTTCCAACAAGATCCAACTTGATCTGATACAAAATGATGTAAATCCAGCTACAAGAGGTCAAAATAAAATACCTCTCAGTATATAAAAACTATGATAAATAAAAATAATATGTAAAACCCTTCATTTACATAAAAATTACAATAAATAAAAATAATTAGCAAAACCTTCCATTCACATAAAAACTATAATATATGGAAATAAACCAATAAATATATATATTTTTTATTCATGGATTCACTTCCCCCTTTTACAATGCAATACCAAAAGAATATATATCCCCAAAGAAACCCTAAAACAAAACCCTAAAATTTGAAGCCCTAAAAGAAACCCTAAAAGAAAACCCTAAAACTTAAAACCTTAGAAATAAAAAAATTACTATTTTTGACAAATTATTTTTTCATAAAAATTTGTCTTTTTAATAATTACAATTTTTAACAAATTATATTTTACGTCAAATAATTTCATTTTGAGTAATAAAAAATTACTTTAAAACTTCTTTTTAAAAAAACCCTCTAAAGATAGGCTCCTACATCATTATCCTTTCGTTGAAAAGAACTCTGCTCCTACGAGTTCCTCTGATCAAACTCATAATCGCTCTACATAGTGTCACACATCTACAAGTACTCCTCAAAGTATCAATCTCCTTTTGAGGTTTTATATCTCAAACCTCTTGTAAGCACTACACATAGTGCCAATTTATTCCTTCAAGGTTTTAAAATAGCAAACCTCCTACAAGCACTACACAAAGTGTCAATTTTTCTCTCTGAGGTTTTTAATGAAAAAAAAACTCCTACAAGCACTACACAGAGTGCCAATTTATTTTTTTAAGGTTTTATAAACCTTCTGCAAGCACTACACAAAGTTTCAATTCCTCCTTCTATGGTTTTATATAAAAACACCTCCTACAAACACTTACACAAAGTGCCAATTTTTTTTTCTAAGGTTTTACAAACCTTCTACAAGCACTACACAAAGTGTCAATCTCTTTCTCTAAGGCTTTTACATAAAAAAACCTCCTGCAAGCACTTACACAGAGTGTCAATTTTTGTCTCCAAGGTTTTACAAACCTTCTACAAGCATTGCATAGAGTGCCAATTTTTTTTTTTAGCCTCTTTGCTCTCCTCTTATTTTTTTTTCTTCTCTTCTCTTTTCTCGTCCCAACAAGATCCAACTTGCTTTGATAACAAATGATGTAAATCCAATTGCAAGAGGTCAAAACAAAATACCTCCCATTACATAAAAACTACGATAAATAAAAATAATATGTAAAACCCTCCATTTACATAAAAACTACAATAAATGAAAATAATCAGTAAAACCCTTCATTCACATAAAAACTACAATACATGGAAATAAACCAATAAATATTTATTTTTTCATTCTTAGATTCACTTCCCCTTTTACAATGCAATACCAAGGGAATATATATCCCCAAAGAAACCCTAAAAGAAAACCCTAAAACTTGAAGCCCTAAAAGAAAACCCTAAAGCTTAAAACCCTAGAAATAAAAAAATTACTATTTTTGACAAATTATTTTTTCATAAAAATTTGTCTTTTTAGTAATTATCATTTTCGGCAAATTATATTTTGCATCAAATAATTCCATTTTGAGTAATAAAAAAATTACTTTAAAACTTCTTTTAAAAAACCCTCTAAAGATAGGCTCCTGCATCATTCTCCTTTGGTTGAAAAGAACTCTGCTCCTACGAGTTCCTCCGATCAAACTCATAATTGCTCTCCATAGAGTGCCACACATCTGCAAGTACTCCTCAAAGTACCAATCTCCTTCTGAGGTTTTATATCTCAAACCTCCTACAAGCACTACACATAGTGCCAATTTATTCCTTCGAGGTTTTAAAATAGCAAACCTCCTACAAGCACTACACAAAGTGTCAATTCTTCCCTCTAAGGTTTTTAATGAAAAAAAACCTCCTGCAAGCACTACATAGAGTGCCAATTTATTTCTTTAAGGTTTTACAAACCTTCTACAAGCACTACACAAAGTGTCAATTCCTCCTTCTGAGGTTTTATATAAAAAAACTTCTGCAAGCACTTACACAAAGTGCCAATTTCTTTCTCTAAGGTTTTACAAACCTTCTGCAAGCACTACACAAAGTGTCAATCTCTTTCTCTGAGGGTTTTACATAAAAAACCTCCTACAAGCACTTACACAGAGTGTCAATTTTTGTCTCCAAGGTTTTACAAACCTTCTATAAGCACTACACATAGTGCCAATTTTTTTTTGGAGCCTCTTTGCTCTCCTCTCATTTTCTCTTTTCTTCTCTTCTTTTTTCTCCTCCTAACAAGATCCAACTTGCTCTAATACCAAATGATGTAAATCCAACTGCAAGAGGTCAAAACAAAATACCTCCCATTACATAAAAACTACGATAAATAAAAATAATATGTAAAACCCTCCATTTACATAAAAACTGCAATAAATGAAAATAATCAGTAAAACCCTCCATTCACATAAAAACTATAATACATGGAAATAAACCAATAAATATTTTTTTCTTATTATTGGATTCACTTCCCCCTTTTACAATGCAATACCAAGGGAATATATATCCCCAAAGAAACCTTAAAATAAAACCCTAAAACTTGAAGCCCTAAAAGAAAACCCTAAAGCTTAAAACCCTAAAAATAAAAAAATTACTATTTTCGACAAATTGATTTTTTTCATAAAAATTTGTCTTTTTTAGTAATTACCATTTTTGACAAATTATATTTTGCGTCAAATAATTCCATTTTGAGTAATAAAAAAATTACTTTAAAACTTCTTTTAAAAAACCCTCTAAATATAGGCTCCCACATCATTCTCCTTTAGTTGAAAAGAACTCTACTCCTGCGAGTTCCTCTGATCAAACTCATAATCGCTCTCCATAGAGTGTCACACATCTGCAAGTACTCCTCAAAGTACCAATCTCCTTCTGAGGTTTTATATCTCAAACCTCCTACAAGCACTACACATAGTGTCAATTTATTCCTTCGAGGTTTTAAAATAGCAAACCTCCTGCAAGCACTACACAAAGTGCCAATTCTTCCCTCTAAGGTTTTTAATAAAAAAACCTCCTACAAGCACTACATAGAGTGCCAATTTATTTCTTTAAGGTTTTACAAACCTTCTACAAGCACTACACAAAGTGTCAATTCCTCCTTCTGAGGTTTTATATAAAAAAACCTCCTGCAAGCACTTACACAAAGTGCCAATTTTTTTCTCTAAGGTTTTACAAACCTTCTATAAGCACTACACAAAGTGTCAATCTCTTTCTCTAAGGCTTTTACATTAAAAAACCTCCTACAAGCACTTACACAAAGTGTCAATTTTTGTCTCCAAGGTTTTACAAACCTTCTACAAGCACTGCATAGAGTGCCAATTTTTTTTTGAGCCTCTTTGCTCTCCTCTCATTTTCTTTTCTTCTCTTCTCTTTTCTCCTCCCAACAAGATCCAACTTGCTCTGATACCAAATGATGTAAATCCAACTACAAGAGGTCAAAACAAAATACCTCCCATTACATAAAAACTACGATAAATAAAAATAATATGTAAAACCCTCTATTTACATAAAAACTATAATAAATGGAAATAATCAATAAAACCCTTCATTCACATAAAAACTATAATACATGGAAATAAACCAATAAATATTTTTTTTTCTTATTCCTGGATTCACTTCCTCTTTTACAATGCAATACCAAGGGAATATATATCCCCAAAGAAACCCTAAAATAAAACCCTAAAATTGAAACCCTAAAAGAAAACCCTAAAGCTTAAAACCCTAAAAATAAAAAAATTACTATTTTTGACAAATTATTTTTTCATAAAAATTTGCCTTTTTAGTAATTACCATTTTCGGCAAATTATATTTTGCATCAAATAATTCCATTTTGAGTAATAAAAAAATTACTTTAAAACTTCTTTTTAAAAAAACCCTCTAAAGATAGGCTCCTGCATCATTCTCCTTTGGTTGAAAAGAACTCTGCTCCTGCGAGTTCCTCTGATCAAACTCATAATCGCTCTCCATAGAGTGTCACACATCTGCAAGTACTCCTCAAAGTACCAATCTCCTTCTGAGGTTTTATATCTCAAACCTCCTGCAAGCACTACACATAGTGCCAATTTATTTCTTCGAGGTTTTAAAATAACAAACCTCCTACAAGCACTACACAAAGTGCCAATTCTTCCCTCTGAGGTTTTTAATGAAAAAAAACCTCCTACAAGCACTACACAAAGTGCCAATTTATTTCTTTAAGGTTTTACAAACCTTCTGCAAGCACTACACAAAGTGTCAATTCCTCCTTCTAAGGTTTTATATAAAAAACCTCCTACAAGCACTTACACAAAGTGCCAATTTCTTTCTCTAAGGTTTTACAAACCTTCTGCAAGCACTACACAAAGTGTCAATCTCTTTCTCTGAGGCTTTTACATAAAAAAACCTCCTGCAAGCACTTACACAGAGTGCCAATTTTTATCTCCAAGGTTTTACAAACCTTCTACAAGCACTGCATAGAGTGCCAATTTTTTTTTTGAGCCTCTTTGCTCTCCTCTCATTTTCTTTTTTCTTCTCTTCTCTTTTCTCCTCCCAACAAGATCCAACTTGCTCTGATACCAAATGATGTAAATCCAACTGCAAGAGGTCAAAACAAAATACCTCTCATTACATAAAAACTACGATAAATAAAAATAATATGTAAAACCCTCCATTTACATAAAAACTATAATAAATGAAAATAATCAGTAAAACCCTTCATTCACATAAAAACTATAATACATGGAAATAAACCAATAAATATTTTCTTTTCTTATTCTTGGATTCACTTCCCCCTTTTACAATGCAATACCAAGGGAATATATATCCCCAAAGAAACCCTAAAATAAAACCCTAAAACTTGAAGCCCTAAAATAAACCCTAAAAGAAAACCCTAAAGCTTAAAACCCTAAAAATAAAAAAAATTACTATTTTTGGCAAATTATTTTTTCATAAAAATTTGTCTTTTTAGTAATTACCATTTTTGGCAAATTATATTTTGCGTCAAATAATTCCATTTTTAGTAATAAAAAAATTACTTTAAAACTTTTTTTAAAAAACCCTCTAAAGATAGGCTCCTGCATCATTCTCCTTTGGTTGAAAAGAACTCTGCTCCTACGAGTTCCTCTGATCAAACTCATAATCGCTCTCCATAGAGTGTCACACATCTGCAAGTACTCCTCAAAGTACCAATCTCCTTCTGAGGTTTTATATCTCAAACCTCCTGCAAGCACTACACATAGTGTCAATTTATTCCTTCAAGGTTTTAAAATAGCAAACCTCCTACAAGCACTACACAAAGTGTCAATTCTTCCCTCTGAGGTTTTTAATGAAAAAAAAACCTACTTCAAACACTACACATAGTGTCAATTTATTTCTTTAAGGTTTTACAAACCTTCTACAAGCACTACACAAAGTGTCAATTCCTCCTTCTGAGGTTTTATATAAAAAAACCTCCTACAAGCACTTACATAAAGTGCCAATTTTTTTCTAAGGTTTTACAAACCTTCTTCAAGCACTACACAAAGTGTCAATCTCTTTCTCTAAGGCTTTTACATAAAAAAACCTCATGCAAGCACTTACACAGAGTGCCAATTTTTGTCTCCAAGGTTTTACAAACCTTCTACAAGCACTGCATAGAGTGCCAATTTTTTTTTGAGCCTCTTTGCTCTCCTCTCATTTTCTTTTCTTCTCTTCTCTTTTCTCCTCCCAACAAGATCCAACTTGCTCTGATACCAAATGATGTAAATCCAGCTGCAAGAGGTCAAAATAAAATACCTCCCATTATATAAAAACTATGATAAATGAAAATAATATGTAAAAACCTCCATTTACATAAAAACTACAATAAATAGAAATAATCGGTAAAACCCTTCATTCACATAAAAACTATAATACATGGAAATAAACCAATAAATATTTTCTTTTTTCATTCTTGGATTCACTTCTCCATTTTACAATGCAATACCAAGGGAATATATATCCCCAAAGAAACCCTAAAATAAAACCTTAAAACTTGAAGCCCTAAAAGAAACTCTAAAAGAAAACCTTAAAGCTTAAAACCTTAGAAATAAAAAAAAAAAAATTACTATTTTTGGAAAATTATTTTTTCATAAAAAATTGTCTTTTTAGTAATTACCATTTTCGGTAAATTATATTTTGCATCAAATAATTTCATTTTGAGTAATAAAAAAATTACTTTAAAACTTTTTAAAAAAAAAAACCTCTAAAGATAGGCTCCTACATCAAATAACACAACAATAATATCCAAATAACACCTTATTACTCCTACTCAATAAAATACACCATATTCCCTCATGAAAGAATTAATCCTCTTTGAAAAAGAACAAAGCAACCTTTACTTTTGAACCCTCTTTACAAAAATAGAAATATCTCTTTACACACACCTTATTTCTCCCTCTAAGAAAGTTAATCAAATAGCCCTCGAAATAGTATTTCCAACAATATATAATATGATATACTTCCAAAAGGAAAATCACCAAAAATCTCTCTTTTTCCTAAAGTGCATCACAACCCTTATTTCTCCTAGGGCAACTTTAGAAAAATAAAATATTAAAAAAAAAAATTAACTTGCCTTTGTGCTTGATGAGATTCGTTCTCTCGACACCTCCTTGCTCAGAGCCTTAACCGTGGCCAAGCTACCATACGAGCTATAGGCTCGTTTGGGAGGGAAAGGCACCATGTGCTTCAAAACACTCCTCCCTCTCACACAAAATAAAAACGCTTCGTGCACTCTTTCTTCCAATGCCTTCTAATGCAGCCAAGGGGATTTGAAACCTTGATATTCGTTCTACCACTTGCCTTAACCAAAAGCCAATTGCCAATGCGGCACACTACCCAAGGTGACTAGGGTTTCACACGTCCTTTGATTTATTCTTCACTTCCATAACTTAACCCTCTTTTGCATGAGCTCTTTTCGCTTTCCAACAATCGCATTAATTCATGAGCGCAAGATTTTAATTAATAAACCTTAGGCACCCTTTTATATAGTTTTCTCCCTCATATTCGATGACGTCGGTGGATTACTTTTATTTTTAATTTTAAAATTTTAATTTTAATTTTAAATAATTTTAATTTTAATTTTAAATAATTTAAAATTTAAACTAAATATTTAAAATTAAATATGTCCATCACCGGTGCACCTTTTTCGATGAAACGAAAAGCCAACTTGGGTTTTAAGAAAAACCCATTTCAAATATGCCATCCATGGTTTAAAATAAAACCTTTTATTTTGCTTACCTTGGTTTTCACAAAAACCTTGTATATATCCATGCTCTCCAAAATATCATAAATGATTATTTATGAAGTGCTTTTGCAACCAAAACTCAATGTGATCCATGTGACATCAATGACAACATAAAATAACTCAACTTGCCAACAATCTCCCCCTTTGTCATTGATGGCAACACCTCTAATGCAAATCACCACAATCACTTGAAAAACCATCTCTAAGAATCAAAGTTACTCCCCCTGACTCAATACTCTCTATGGAGGCAGATCCCCCTATCTGAATGCTATCCTTGGAGGCTTCTCCCCCTAACTCAATGCTCTCCCCCTTACTCAAATATCTCCCCCTTTGACATAAATGGCAAAAGGGACACATATGGGGCTAAAATATATGACTCTTAAGCTTAGCCCCCTACCACCTTCTCTCTTGAGGTGATTAATTTTGGTGTGGGAGTACATTTACTCCCATATTACACTATTCCTTTCCTTTGTCAACTTCCTTACACATATTTTTGATATCATTTTCTTGATGAGTTACTTGATCTTCTTGTCTTGAATCTGTTTGACCTTCTTGCCTTGAAATTGCTTGACCTTCTTGCCTTAAACCTATTTGGAATTGATTTCTACACCATATTGCAATATATCCAAAGTTATTGCAATTAAAACACTTGATATTGTAGCCTTTGGATGGTGCCCATGTCCTGAATTCTTTCTTAAAACCATTTCCATATTCATTCCTTTCCTGAACCCTGTATTGTGAAGTTTTGTTTTCATAATCATTTTGACCATGACCTCTAAATTGTACATCTCTAAAACCAAAACCATGTTGCTCATTTTCTTTGCACGAAGAAGCTATATGACCAATCATGTTGCATAAGAAGCAATGTCCCTGAAAACCATACCTTCTTCCTTTGAATTTCCTTCTATAAAAAATTAAACTTCTTTGATCCATAGACCTTGCAGTGTATAGCCCTGTGTCCAAATCTATTACAAGAAAAACAATGTCCTTGAAAATCCCTTTGTTCATGCCTTGGTTCCTCATACCTTTCTTGAACTTTGTCCTTGTGGTCATCTTTGACTTGTGCATTATATCCTTGATCCTTCTTTGCAGTATCTAAATCTTCTTCCTTAACTTCTTCCTTGCTTTCTTTTGCAAGAATTTCTTTGCCTCTTGAACTTGATTCACCTATCTCAAAACAAGATCCAAACTGGATGTTTGGAGCTATAGGAACTTTGGAACTTTCTCCATGAATTTTAGGTGCTTCTTTGTTTTCATATTTTAGAATTTCCTTTCCTTTTGAGTGTGATTTTTATTGGATATAAGATACAACCTTAAAATATGTTTCCACTCCTTTTTGAACCTTTTCATCTAATGTGTCATGTCTTGTTGTTATTACCCTTCGTTCTTCATTCATCCTCTCTTATATCCTTTTTACATCTTGAAGCTCATCTCTTAGATAACTGATTTTCTAAAGTAGTTCTCTAATTTTGACATCTGATTGAATCTTGTTTTCAAGATTCTTGTATTCTTATTTTAGCCTTTTGACTTCTGATTTTTTTTTTCTTGGCTCATCCTCTTCTTTTTCTATTACTAAAAGTGAGAATTTTTCATCTTCATTGTCACTGAGATTATTATAATATTCTATATCAAACAAACTCTCATGATTTCTTTGACCATGCATGTTTCTTTGATGTGTCATCTCATCTTCACTATTACTAAAGCCATTACAATATCCTGATCTGTGATCTCTTTGACCACACACAAAGCACTATTTTCTTTCACCTTCTATTCCTAGGAATAGGTGTTCTTGTATTTCTTCACTTATTCTAAAGAATGTACATTCTTCTTCATATGACTGGTCTTCATCACTGTGATCTGAGCTATCACTTGCTTCTTCAATGTATATGGTTTTCTTTGTCTTACGAAAACTTTTCTTCTTCTCATACCTGCTTTGCTTGTATCTGTCATCTTTGTCATGCTTATGCTTTCCATCTTATTTTCTTATGTGACCCTATTTTTCATCATCACTATTTTCTTCATGTGGACACTTGTTTGCATAGTGACCAAAATCACCACACTTGTAGCATTTGACTTTTTTCATATCCCTATAATTTCTTAAGTCCTTTTTCCTTTTGATGAAGTTAGCTTCCTCATAATTATCTGAATATCTATCTATCTCTAGAAATTTCCCTTTTTATTTCTCTAAATCTTTGAATGCAATTTCTTTTATTGGAACCTGATGCTTACTTATCATCATCTCATAAGCTGTGAGAGTTCCTTGTAGTTCTTTCATTGTTAACTTGTTGATATTCATTTTTTCTTCTATTGTTGAAACCTTTGCATCATACTTCATGGGAAGTGATATCAAAACCTTTTGAGTAACATCTAATTCTTTCATCTCAAATCCTAGACCTCTCATGGTGTTAGCAATCTCATCAACTCAAAGTAAAAACTTTCAATATCTTCTAAGTCTTCCATTTTCAATTTCTCAAATATTTTTCTATGAGTTTGTAGTTTTGCTAAATTTACCTTGGAATCTCCTTCATAGGTATTGAAGAACACAAGCTTATACTGAGAGGGGGGTGAACAGTATAAGACCTCTTTTTACTTTTTCTTTTATACTTCAAAATAGTAAAGCAATATACCCAAAGCAATATCAAAGCAATGCACAATATCAAACACAAAGTGACACTAATTTTAACGTGGTTCACCCAAAATGGCTGGGCTACATCCACAAAACTTTTCTCTAAAAGTTATCTCAAAGTTCTTTTGGAATCCTTCCCAATTACAATATTTATGAGCCTCGGCCCAAAGGAGATACTTTCCTCCAAACAGAATTTATGAGCCTCTACTCAAAGGAGATACCTTCTCCTTTGCTATGGAAATGATCCCTCAGAAGATCAATTGCCTCTACCTCTTGCCAACACATGGAAATCCTTTCCATCGAAGACCTCCTGTCCTTAATGCTTAGCCTAAGAGACCTCTGTCTTCTATGATCATGTCCATAGTAGCTCAACAACCTATACCAAACATAGTTAGTCGATCTAGTACAAGTCTTCCTCTGTTTGTCAGATCTATCCAACACTTGAACAAATCAATCCTCTACACACAAGCCTTCTCAAAGACTTGCCAAATATGTCCTCAGGTTCTTCTCAAAGAACCAATGCACCTCTGTCCTCATACAGTAGCACTCCGCATTCGTCTTTGCCCTTTGTGCTCTCTATGCCCTCTACTCTTTCTGCGCACTCACAACCGCACTTGGTCAAACTTCAACCTTTGCACTGTCTACGCAATCACAGTGGCACTTAGAATAATTCACCATGACTCTTCGCTCACTCTGCACACTTTGATCGAATTTTGCACTCTGCTCTTGGCGATCGAACTTCTCACTCTGCGCTCTATCTACGAACGTCACAACCAACAACACCACCAACTCTTCAAAATAGCCTACCTTTTATAATAACACTTTCAAGATCAAAACTTTAATCTTAGTCGGCTTTAACCCTGATCCTTAATCGGTTGCACAAACCTAAACTTTGTCGGCTGCAAACCCTAATCTTCATTGGCTCACATTTAACTTCATTAGCTTCAACTGCCTTTGTAACTCTTCTGTAGCTTTTGTCGTGAAACTACAACATGTCGCAATATCATGACACCTTTGCAACCGTACACTTTCTTTTGGCTTTTGTCATGATATCGCGACACTTCTGCCTCTATAGACTTCATCTTCACTTATGTCATGATATCATGACACTTCTGTCTTCATAGCCTTCCTCTCTGCTTTTGTCACGAAATCGTGACACTTCTCCTATAGAAGACCTACTTTCAGTTTTTGTCACGAAATCGTGACACTTTTGCTTCCGTCTGCTTTCTTTTCTGCCTGTCACAAAATCGTGACACTTTCTGCATCCGTATGCATTCTTTGCAACCCGTCGCAAAATCGTGATGCTTTCAGCTTTCGTACGCTTTCCTTGTAACCCGTCACAAAATCATGACGCTATCAACTTTCTGTATGTTTTCTTTGCAACTTGTCATGAAATTGTGACATGTCATGATATCGTGACACTTTTCTAACTTGCTTTCTCTCTCCTACTTAAGTCATGAAAATGTGATATGTCGCGATATCGTGACACTTTTCCTCCTTAGCTCTTTTCTGTCCTTCGGGTCATGAAAACTCGACATGTCACAATATCACGACACTTTTTCTCCTTAGCACTTTTCTTTTCTTCAGGTTGCGAAAACTCGACATGTCACAATATCGTGACATTTTTTCTCCTTAACGCTTTTCTTTTCTTCGGGTTGTGAAAACCTGACATGTCACGATATCGCAACACTTTTTCACTATGAGCTCTTTCTCTCGAACCTGTTATGAAATCATGACATTTTTTCATCTGTATAATCTCTCTTACAAATTGTCATGAAATCCCGACACTTTTCTTTGCGAGCTTTTTCTCTCGAACCTATTAGCTTGGGGTTTGCAAAAGACCTTTGAAACTGTCATGTCATAACCTTCATCAAAACAAATTATTTGACATCAAATCAAATTCTTTCAAAAGCTTCTTGACATCAATGACAACTTATATACTTGAGCAAAGGCAATGTACCCAAAGTACCCAAAATTGCCAACAATCTTCCCCTTTGTTATTGATTGCAAACCTTTACTGAAAACACTTCTCAAGAGCCAAAACTGAAACCAACTATGCTAACAACTTAGAATATTCCTTTGAAGTTTTGCTCCCCCTGACTTGAAGCTTTCCTCTTCACTTGAAGCTCTCCCCCTTACTCATATCTCTCCCCCTTTGTCATCAATGGCAAAGGACCACCTTTGGGGATCGGGACTAAGAATGAGCCTCTTAGCTTAGTCCCTCCCCCACCTCCTGATGAGGTGATTAATTTTAGGGTGGGAGTAAAACTGCCATTAGGCATTGATCATCATAAGTTTCTATAACTTCCTTGTCGGGCCTTCTCTTAAAATCTTTTTCCATATTCCTGTTCCTATCACTATTCTTGTTCTTGTTCTCATCCTTATTCTTGTCCATGCCTTGATCCTTGGACTTGATCATGCCACTGTTCCTGTTCCTGTTCCTATTCCTGTTCCTGTTCCTGTATTCTAGAATTTTAGCTCTACACTGTCTGATTGTGTGACCTTCATTGTTGCACTTGAAACACTTGATGATGTTGTTTCTCTGAGGTAAACCTGATCTTTGAATCCACCAGTTCTGACCAAACTTGTTTTGACCAAACCTGTTATGGCCAAACCTGTTCTGACCAAACTCGTTCTGACCAAACTTGTTCTGGCCAAACCTGTTCTGACAAAACCTGTTCCTGTTATGTGCCTTGCAATAAACTGCCTTGTGCCCAAACTGTTGACAAGAGTAGCAATATCCTTAAAAGAAATTAGCACTTCTGAAATTGTCATTTACCTTCTTTACTTGAGCCATGAAATGTGAAGCCATGTGACTAAACTTATGATAAGGAAAACATCTGCCTTGAAATTTTCCTTTATTTGACCTCTTGGGTCCTGAAAATTTCTTCTTCTCATTCTGAATTCTATTTTCTATTTCTATGCATCTATCATTCAAGGACTCATGATCTAAAATACTTTCCTCATAAGAACTCTCTTCCTTTTGGAGTCTCTTACTAGACTCTCCAACTTGTTCCTTGTGTGGCTTAACAAAACCAAGGCATGTTTTATCTGTTGTCTTTATTTGACCTTTGATGAGTGACTTAACCTTTTTGGAGCTATCTTGAAACCTGTAAAGCTTATCCTTGTACTCTTTAGTTTCCTCTTTCAAAGAAGTCATTTTCTATTCTAACTCACTATACTCAAGAACCTTAGACTCTAACTCATCCTTGAGTTCTTGTGTCTTAGCTATAGAGAAATCAAGATTTTCTATAAGATCATCTCACTCCATACAACATTTATCTAACTTATCATTCAGTCTAGTATTATTTTTTCTTTCCTTTTTCAAAGCACTAAGAGCATTAATAAGTTCACTTTCAAGATCCTTTATTTGTTTTTTTTCTGAATCATCAAACCCTTTTTCAGATTTCTTATCACTAAAGGTGCTACCTTTTTCAAAAACCATACAAGCATCTTCCTTATAGTCTTTTGAAGCATCCTCATACATACTGGAAACCAAATCATTATTTGTACAATCATCCTCAATGTGACCAAAATTTCCACATCTAAGACATTTCATGATAATGAATCTATGTTTCGGTTCTTCCTTTTTTTTTTATATGAACATCTCATTTTCATTATCACTTGAAAAACTTTCACAATCACTACTAGAACACTTACTTGCTTTGTCTAGATAGAAACTCTTCTTGTGCTTGTGAGAATACCTCTTTCCTTGATTGTTGTGCTCATATTTGTTCTTTCTATGATGCTTATGCTTTTCAAAAACCTTGCTCATAGAATCATGTTTATCTTCATCACTTTCATTCTTGGGAACAGTACAGTCAGTAGCATAATGACCAAACTTTCCATAATTGAAACATCTTATATTTTTCATGTTTTTGTGCTTTCTAGAGAACTTGCCTTTCTTGTTGTAATATGCCTCTTCATCACTAGAAGACTCATCACTATCTTGAAGTTGTTTACCCTTGGATTTCTTGGTAGCCTTGAAATCTGCCTCTTTCTTGACATCAACCTTCACTTGAGTTCTCAACTCAAATGCTACAAGCATACTATGGAGCTCATCCTTTTTCAACTTATCCAAATTTTTAGCTTCCTCAATAGCAGAAATATTTTCACTAAATCTATTAGGAAAATATCTTAAAATCTTATCACAAACATCATTTTTAGCAAGCTCAAGACCTAAGTCTTTCATGGAGTTAACAACCTTATCCATACGAAGCATGTAGTCACTAATATTTTCATCATCATTCATCTTGAGTTGTTCAAACATACCTTTGAAGTGTCTCAACTTGGCCTTTCTGACATTTGTATCACCTGTATGAACCACCTTCAATTGTTTCCACATTTCACTAGCTATCTTGCAGTGAATCACTTTGGTGAGATCTTCTTTCTATAAGCCTTTCAAGATTGCATTCATTGCTTTTGAATTGTTGTGATGTAGGAGCCTTTCTTCTTTAGTATTAGGACCATGTACAGGAATAGTGTACTCATATTCAATCACTTCCCATACCTCATTACCAAGTGCCATTAGATGAACCTTCATCCTTGCACTCCAAAGACCAAAATCTGACCCATCAAGAATAGGTGTTGCATTGCTACTTGAATGATCCATTGTGTTCTTTACTAGCTTTTTCTTCAAGCTGTTAAACTTTTTGAAGGCACCTGCTTTGATACCAATTGAAGAACACAAGCTTATACTAAGATGGGGGGATGAACAGTATAAGACTTCTTTTTACTTTTTTCTTTATACTTCAAAACAGTAAAGTAATATATCCAAAGCAATATCAAAGCAATGCACAATATCATCCACAAAGTGACACCAATTTTAACATGGTTCACCCAGAATGGTTGGGCTACGTCCACAAAACTTTTCTCTAAAAGTTATCTCAAAGTTCTTTGGGAATCCTTCCCAATTACAATGTTTATGAGCCTCAGCCCAAAGGAGATACCTTCCCCCAAACAAAATTTATGAGCCTCTGCTCAAAGGAGATACCTTCCCCTTTTCTCTGGAAATGATCCCTCAGAATATCAACTGCCTCTACCTCTTGCTAGCACGTGGAACTCCTTTCCATCGAAGACCTCCTATCCTCAATGCTTAGCCTAAGAGACCTCTGTCTTCTATGATCATGTCCATAGCAGCTCAACAACCTATACCAAACACAGTCAGTTGATCTATTACAAGTCTTCCTCTACCTATAAAATTTGTCCAACACTTGAAAAAATAAATTCTCTGCACATAAGCCTTCTCAAAGACTTGCCAAATCTATCCTCAAGTTCTTCTCAAAGAACCAGTGCACCTCTATCCTCATACAGTAGCACTCCACGTTCATCTTTGCCCTTTGTGCTCTCTATGCCCTCTACTCTTTATGCACACTCACAGCCACACTTGGTCGAACTTCAACCTTTGCACTATCTACGCAATCATAGTGGCACTTAGAACAATTCACCATGACTCTTCGCTCACTCTACACACTTCGATCGAATTTTGCACTTTGCTCTCGACGATCGAACTTCTCACTCTATGCTCTATCTATGAACATCACAACCAACAACACCACCAACTCTTCAAAATAGCCTACCTTTTATAATAACACTTTCAAGATCAAAACTTTAATCTTAGTTGGCTGTAACCCTGATCTTTAATCGGCTGCACAACCCTAAACTTCATCGGCTACAAACCCTAATCTTCATTGGCCACATTTAACTTTGTCGGCTTCAACTGCCTCTGTAACTCTTCTATAGATTTTTCTGTGAAACTACATGTCACGATATCGCGACACCTTTGCAACCGTACATTTTCTTTTGGCTTTTGTCATGATATCGTGACACTTTCGCCTCTGCATACTTCGTCTTAACTTCTGTCATGACATTGTGACACTTCTGTCTTCATAGCCTTCCTCTCTACTTTTGTCGTGAAATAGTGACACTTCTCCTATAAAAGACCTACTTTCAATTTCTGTCATGAAATTGTGACACTTCTACTTCCGTCTACTTTCTTTTTTGCTTGTCACAAAATCGTGACACTTTTTGCATTCATACGCATTATTTACAACCCATTACAAAATCACGACGCTTTCATCTTCTATACGCTTTCCTTGTAACCTATCGCGAAATCGTAACGCTATCAACTTTTCATACGTTTTCTTTGCAACCTGTCACGAAATCGTGACATGTCGCGATATCGTGACACTTTTCTAACTTGCTTTCTCTCTCCTGCTTAAGTCACAAAAATGCAACATGTCACGATATCGTGACACTTTTCCTCCTTAGCTCTCTTTTGTTCTTTGGGTCGTAAAAACCTGACATGTCACGATATCGTGACACTTTTTCTCCTTAGTGCTTTTCTTTTCTTCGGGTCGTGAAAACCCGACATGTCGTGATATCGCGACACTTTTTCTCCTTAGCACTTTTCTTTTCTTTGGGTCACAAAAACCTGAGATGTCACGATATCGCGAAACTTTTTCATTACGAGCTCTTTCTCTCGAACCTGTCATGAAATTGTGACACTTTTTTGTCCGTACAATCCCTCTTGCAAATTTTCATGAAATCCTGACACTTTTCTTTGCAAGCTCTTTCTCTCGAACCTGTCAGCTTGGGGTTTTCAAAAGACCTTTGAAACTGTCATGTCGTAACCTTCATCAAAACAAATTATTTGACATCAAATCAAATTCCTTCAAAAGCTTCTTGACATCAATGACAACTTATATACTTGAGCAAAGGCAATGTACCCAAAATTACCAACAGGTATTTTGCAACTTGGTCCACATTTCATTAGTTGAATTACTGACGTAACTGCAGAGTGCTTGCCCAACTAGTGTACTAATCTATACCATCGTAAAACACAAAGATCCACACAAAAATGCATAAATCAAACAAAGAAAGCCAACTAATGCAAAGTTTTCTTGTATTGATATTTCAAAGGATCTTGGGTTATAAAAATGCCCCCCCTTAGGGTCACTCCAAAGAAGATACAGATGTTTACAATTTCCAATGCCCTCAACAGGGTAGGCACGCTTGTATGTTGCTCCGGTGATTACTCACAAACTGCCTTGGGGTAGAGCTAACCCCCTTCTCCACGATGTGGAAGGATTATGATATAGGCTCTATTCTATGCCTGTCTCCCTGTGAACAAGAAACAACAATGCATGATTACAGAGATTGAGACTCTCATGATGAGGCCCTTTAAATAATCATACACGTAAATACCATTAAACTAATGAAATAAGAAAGCATAAAGAAATTTTTTAAGCTATTCTAATCATATCAAGAATTATACTACAACATACAATAAATGAATAAGCACATGATGCATTGAACAAATATCGAATTAGAAGCAATAAAATATCAAAAAGATCCAATATACTCCTACCCACTACAACACATAAAATACATAATTCCTACAATCAGAGTTTCTCTAAAAATGAAATTAAACCTATGAAAAGACTAACATGACTAATCTATGTGGTAAAAAGCAAAATGAGTAATGTGATCTCTAACTTGTTGTAAATCATAGTTGTGAGGGGTGGTCTACACTGTAAACCATGACTGGAAGTCACGGTTTTACCTCTGATGTGTTTGCCCTCAAAATTAGGGGTAGTGGGCTTGACCTCCTTGTCCAAATTGATGTTCAAGGGTTGCCTATATCATCCTCTGATATATTTGGTGGTCAAATCACTATGAAGGACCTTCATTCACCCAAATTAATGTTTCTTGATCCTCCTAGGCACCTAGGGCATCCATGGCTAATTGGTATTTGAATGGATAGCAAAGGGGCTCTCAAATGCACAAGGTCATTATGCAATTTGATAGGGCTTCACTACTCTCTTGATTAATTAGCTCGCTCGATAATTTGCTAGCACTTTGCTATACCAATTATCTCTCTTTTGTCCTCTCTTATCAATTAAAAAAATGGGGGTACTTATAGCATGCCCCTAGGGCTAGGGGTGGCTTCATGGAGAAGCCAAGACCAAGAAGGTTGGTTAGGATAGTTGGGATGGAAGCCTTTAGAATCTTCCATCCTCCAACTACCTCCTTCTAGATCTCTTGGTCATTCCAACCGATTTAGCTTGGATGGAAGGCCTAACTAAACTCTATTTCAGACCATAGGTCACAACTATGGTCTAGACTATAGACCGCAGGTGTCAACTATGGTTCAGAATGGAGACTGTAGGTTTGGGCTATGGTTTAGACTGCTTAGGCTAGAATGCATAAATTGAGTGGTTAGAACCACTGCTCTATCTTGAAGTCTATCCAATATCCTTCATATGGTTTTCTAGCATGTCCATATGAGTATTTGCCCTTCGCATGACGTGTTTTAGGTGTCTACAGATGCCTATTTTGAGATGCGTTGTGAGATCAAACAACGTTGAGAAAAATAGACCTCCTAAAATGATGTTGTAGGTTCTATGATGATCATTAGTCTGATCAACATTAGATGCCCCAGGTCCAACAAAAGGACGTGCATCTTGGAATCATTTATTCCAACATGGGAAGGCTTACATTTGAAAAGTCTGCACTCGTCATCAGATATTCGGGTAGCTTTGGTGCTACAATAGGAATTAGGCCTATATAACCGAAGGATGAGAGCTACAAACAAAATTTCATATTTGCTATTTACCCCAAGTAGAGGGGGAAGCTTATGATAGTTGTTAGCAATGATTCGCAAGGACAAATGCAATTTTGACAAGATCAAGGGATCTACAATATTTGGGATATTCTGTTGATTTTGATTATGACATGAAATTATGACTACCCCCTCAAGCGACGAGTCGATGAGGGTAATGACAATGTATGAAGCGATGAAATCGCTTGACCATAATGAATGATCCTGAACAACTTTAGATTTGAGACGTTTAAATGCCTTGGCAAGGCCTAGTTTAGCTTATGATTGCAATGCTTAGTAGTATTTACACATCTCTATCCCATGGAGCAGTCAGGCTATGATAGTCTTTTAAGAGAGTCAAGATAATACAAATTCAAGAAGACTTATTTTGAATCATATTATCGATGATTTGCTGAAAGATGTCATAGAAGAAATGACAATTTTACCCCAAATATCCTTATTGTGATTTACTCATCTTGTCGGATTGCATGGATCGCAAGTCACTGCAACAGCCAAGTTTATAGGATAAATCACTAAATACGAGGTGCATTTGGTTTTTGTTTTTTTTATGGCTTTTTTTGCATTTATTGAATTGATCCTAGTGCTTTTAATGTCACCAAATTTGCAATTTTGATCATTTATTTTGATTTTTATCCATTGGGAGTCATTAATTTACCTTTTTAGACCTTCCAACGATGGGTTTTTAGTGCATTTATTACTAGTTGTGAACCATGGGTATGGCCTACGATTTGCACTATCAAATTTTGGAGACTGCAGGTCAGACCTGTGGGTGGAAGACCCTAGTTTGTGGACTGCGGGTGTCAGCTGTAGTCTACAAAGACTAGGAGAACCTATAAATTGAAATCCTATTTGCAATTTTTCATTATTTTCCTACAACCTTTAGCAATTTGAGAGCTCTGAGAGAGAGAAAACATTGCTTGATATGGAATGTTGTCAAACTTAACAACCTTTACACTCGTTCTTCCCTGATGGTGGATCCTGATCAGCCATCGACTAGTTGGGGGCAAGGTAACTCGAAATCGAGACCTCACACTCCATATGAGTAAAATAAACCACACTTAATAAATGCAAAAATTGAACCTCATTAAACTGTCGGTAATGAACCTCACTAGTTTAGGTTAGATTAGAATTTAATTTTTATGCATTAGTGGTCTAGGAGGGTACCCAAAATGCGTGTTGCTCCTAAATCACAATCGGTAGCTATGGTTCCCAGGTGGCAAAATGGGAACTGCAGGTTTCAACTACGGCCCCCAATTTTACAAATTGGGGACTGCAAGTTGCAGATGCGGTTCCAAATTTACAAATTGGGGACCGTAATTTGTAGTTGTGGTTCCTAATTTGCAAATTGGGGATCGCAAGTTGCAGTTGCAGGCTGCAATTGCTTGTTTTTTTTTTTAGTTTTTTGTAGCTCTACTTAGCTAGATTTAGCTTACATTATGTTTTTTTTTTTTTAAGTTAACTTCTAGAGCGTGGGAGCCTGACTTGATGAGAACTCTCCACGAGGCCTTTTCGGATGATGACCGAGCATGTTTTCAAGTCTTCGGGTTTGGTTATGTCATTATCTACCCACCATTAGGGTATATTAGTCCTATATTACTACGTTGGCCTGGTGTTGGAATGCACGAACAAACACATTTCACTTACCTCCTGGTGAGATGACCATCACACTGGAGTATGTCTACAAGATATTTAGGATCCCTATCGAAGGTGAGGCTATCATTTCCTATGCCTACACGATAAAGAATGCCATTTTTGTTGCCATCTTCGATGATCATAGCATCGATGCACAGGATGATGCAGACCATGGAGGGGTGCACATCAAGGACTAATACTGGGATGACATCTTCTCTGCTCGAGAGGCCCTTTTCATGCACCTCATCATTCAAATTGTCCTTCCAGACTCCTCGGGCATGAGGATTCCTTGGAACATGCTAGCCCTTACTTGGTGGGTGCTTCAGAGGTCGATGGAGGAGCCACTACTGCTAGCCTAAAGGAGCACTTTACTATGTCAGCTCTACCAAGAGCTATACCAGATTATAGAGTGAATCCATAAGGGCATCAGTTGTAGCCTTTTGCTACAAATCTAGGGGTGGAAAAATATCTGGATCGAGCATCCTATTGACCTACCTCTATGCATAACTAACCTAGATGTCACTCATCAGTGCTACACCACCTATTAGCCTTGTGTTGAGGAGGGTGTTCATAGTAGGGCTCATGCTGGGGACACATAGCATTA
Source organism: Wollemia nobilis (assembly GCA_028583015.1). Classification (NCBI taxonomy): domain Eukaryota; kingdom Viridiplantae; phylum Streptophyta; class Pinopsida; order Araucariales; family Araucariaceae; genus Wollemia; species Wollemia nobilis. The sequence goes on along the minus strand of JAQPPZ010016509.1, from coordinate 1,189,464 downwards.
CATCATTAGTTTTGCTATACTTGGGCCAAGGGACGTCATCTGGCACCCCTACATGGATTGTCTTGTATGGCAAAAGGAAAACGAGTGGCTATGATAGGCCCATCGAGACAAATGGCTCATCTGGCGTAAGATAGAGGTGAGAGAGTATCAATTTTTCTCTCGTGTCCTACAAAAGTTTGACATGGTGTAGGACCTGCCAAATATGCCCCTAAGGTATAGACGCATAGCTTTAGAGAGGGATCTCCCATTGATAGTTCCTCCACCACTAGTAAATGCACCTAGAAAATTCTAAGAGGCAAGAGTTAAGGCTACTAGGACCACGCCTGACTATGACAGGTGGTGGTCTCTATTTATATGGCATGGTACCAAACCTCTGGGCTAAGAGCTAGTAGAGGCAGAGGCAGAGGCAGATTTTGATGGGTGTAGGGTGCGCCAGCGTACTAAGGGTAGTTATGGTGTAGAGGTCACCATTAAGGACATAATAGAGATCAAACCTGAGGAGGATGCTATAGAGGAGGGTGAGGTCCCTCCTGATAGCGTAGAGGGATAGATGCTAGCATAGGTTGTTGACTTGTAGAGTCATATTGGGTGATTTCACACATAGCAACGAGAGAGAGATACCACCATCACCACTTTGGAGGTGAAGAAGGCTAACAAGGAACAACGCCTAACTGAGGTGCAAGGTCAGATACAAGAGCTCATGACTCAAGATACTGATGTAGAGGCCTAGGTGCAAAGACTGCACACTGCCCTAGAGTTGGCATAGGCACAGGGGATTGTAGTAGAGGTAGAGCAGGATCTTGTGCAAGTAGCAAGGGAAGCTATTATGGGACATTCTAAGGCTATTATGGGGTCTCCTATGGTACCAATAGTAGTTACACTAGCTATACAAGATCTGACTACTGAGGTGACACGATTGCATGGTATGGTCATGAGGATAAATGAGATGCACGTAGCTTGGCTTACCCGTGTTGATCCATTGGTTGGCTACATAGAGATGCAAGGGCTACCAGTTCCTAAGGATCCTTTTGTAGCAGAGTTGTAGCATACCAGGTTTAGGACCTCAGGGCAGTCCACAATGAGCTCAAGTCATAAGACTCACCATACTGAGAGGATGTGTAGGTCCTCTAGCACGCACACAATGAGGTCACAGGCTAGGGCTAGAGATCTAGGGTAGACATCAGGGGCCTCTAATGATAGGACTAGCCTACTGTAGTTACCAGTTTCCCATGTGCTAGGTGCATTAGTTTTTGGTGGCAGGAAAGATCCATGGTAGGATCCACCATAGGTGCCAGGTCAGTCAGGAGAGCAGGCTCCAAATCACAGTGCAAAGGGAGGCGGTGAGAGCTCCAGTACAGGGGGAGCAACCTAGATCCAATTTATAGTAGCTGCCTACTACAGTTTTGATGCATCATTTTGTGTGTAAGGTCAAGGACCTACACAGTTGTAGCCTACGAGCATTTTGTACTCTCTATGTACTCATTAGGACACATATATATATGATATGATCTTTTATGGCTCATTATGTGTACATGTGTATTTATTAATTTTTTATTTTATGTTTATTTGATGCATATGGATGCAATGCATATTTAAATGCTATTTTTTTATGATGCGATGTATGGATGTCATGCACAAGATAGATTTTATACTTTATGATGATGATATGCAGTGATCTAGATTATTAGATGTGCGACATATGATGTATGTAGGTGGATTCGATCTTTATTTTTAACGCATATTTATTTTTGCTTTGCGGACATGCATATATTTTATGTAGTTTATGATATGCTATGCAATGTATGGTAATGCATTATGTCCGAAATCATAATCTAATGGAGATGAACCTGTATGCTTTAATCACTTAAAACATAATGAATAAATGTAAACTGTGTATATCAATTTTTAAAATATGACACCACAGAATGTATAATAATCATGAAAAATTATTGATAATTCTCATTACAAGAACTTAATCAATTAATCACCCACTTATGAAATGCAGTGAAATGGATTGGTGACATGCTAATGAATGGTTATGTCATTTCGTACTATATAATCAGTGGTCGTCTAAACATCATTTATGATCTTCATGCGGTATCTATCTTATATTTTTTATTGTACTAATGAATGACTCGTGTTTCTACAGTCTAATGAGATTTAGTATTTTGTTGCTATTGGAGCACTTTTTGGGGTTTTTCTTGAGACTCAAACACCCTAGTAGACCTCTCCAAAAATCACATACTAACTATACCAGGCTTATATTGGACAAGGCTTTTGCCATGACAGACCCAACTATTCATAATCCTTGTGTGTGCATGTGAGTATTTTTAGATATATCATAAGCATACCCCGTATGTCATTCAGGACTCTTTCAACCCATATGTGAGATAGGTCTCCTCATACGATTATATCATCCTTGTTTCAGATTTTATTAGACCTATACAACTAGACAATCTTAGGTACCTAGAGCTAGCTCATCTTGTAAATTTATTAGGGCTACCCCTCCAAATGCAAGCAGGACTCTTTCAACCCATTGCTACATTTTGGGATCACTTAATAGAACTACCCCTCCAATTGCAGGCAGGACTCTTCCAACCCATTACTGCGATCGAGGATCACTCTATGGCTTTCAAAAGGTGTACAATCTAGGGATTCAAATTCTCACCCTTCTTACTTGCTTAGATGTAGTAATAAAAATCATTGTTAGTCCATGTATTACCATTTTCTTTGAGCAAAGGATTTTTATAATGCTTTTGATTCACTATGTCACTTTACATTTTGAACTTGAAATTTGTACTTTTGCACTTTGTAACTTGGGATTTAAACTTTGTGAATTTGGGATTTATAGGGGAAATTCTTATCCTTTTGCCAAAGTACACCTTTCTAAACCAACTATTTGCAAGATAAGCAGGTCGTGAGAACCATCTCTCCAAATACCTAAGATTGCTTTCACGATTTTCATCCTCTCTCGTCTTAGCAGGATTTTATATTGTTTTTCTTAGTGACGAGATTCTGATATGTCGGAGCACTATCCCAACTAATGACCTTGTCTATAATAGAAAAGCAAGCTTTCTATAATATCTGAAGAACCCACTAAGTATGGCTGAGTGAAAAAAACTTAATACACATACATAGGTCTCCACAGAAGGTATCATGTACGAATGCAATAAATTATGATAAATGCAAGGGTGCATGATTGTCATACAAATGTGTGACTATTTGTAAAATTTTGATAAACACATTACACTCTACTTTGGAATGCAATGGATGAAAAATGCCTAAATGCAATATGATGATGTAAATGCATGTGTGAATGCAAATGAAAAAGCAAAATGCAAATGCGAATGTTTTTGGATTTTAAGCTTTATTAATTTTTTATTTTGGATTTTTTTTATATTTTTCTTGATTTTTATAGGTTTTTGAGATTTCATATTTGACCAAACAATGAGTACATGTCATTGGAGATTTTTAGGGTTGACCAAGTGATTTTTAGAAATCCTTGGAGCCTTTTGACTTGACCAAAGGTTTTACAGCTGCCTTTGGAACCTTTTAGTTGACCAAATTCTCAGCAAGAGGGCATGGAGCCTTTTGGGATGACCAAGAATTTATAGGAACTCTCGGAGCCTTTGGATTGACCAAGTGATTTTTGGAAATCCTTGGTACATTTTCTTGACTAAGTCTCTTAATCAGATAGCTTGGGGCCTTTTGGGATGACCAAGCAGTTTAGACAAAATCCTCGAGGCTTTTGGGTTGACCAAAGGGCTTACAAATGCCTTTGGTGCCTTTACTTGACCAAGCTTCTTAATCAGAGAGCTTGAGGCCTTTTGGGATGATCGAGCAATTTTGACAAAACCCTCAAGGATTTTGGATTGACCAAAGGAATTACAGATTCCTTTGGTTCCTTTACTTGACCAAGCTTCTTAATCAGAGAGCTTGGGGCCTTTTGAGATGACTGAGCGGTTTTTACAAAATCCTCGGGGCTTTTAGGTTGACCAAGCGATTCTTTGGAAATCCTTGGTGCCTTTACTACACTCTCAAGCATAGAACACCTTAATATGGATGATATTGAGAGGCTCAAGCTCATCCACACCCTCTATCGACATTAGGCGATAGGTACTTAGACCAATATTTTCATATATGATGTAAGGCCCTAGCTAGTTAGCTGCGAATTTGTCTTGCATGTCAGGTGACAAATTCAAGTTCTGTTGGTTCTCTTTCAGCATAAGATCCCCAACTTCAAAGTCTCTCTAGAGGACTTTGATATTGTAAGCTCATTTTAAGCGCTATTGATAAACATGAATATGCTCAAGGGCATTCACGTGACATTCATCAAGCAACATCAATTGATCGATGCGAGCTTGTCACGCGGTATCATCATCGATGAACTCTTTCAATGCGATGCGTAGCATTGGAATTTCCAACTCTAAGGGCGTAATGGCCTCAGTTCCATATACTAGTGAAAATGGCATTGCCCCAATGGGCGTCCGAATGCTAGTCCTGTAAGCCCATAATGCAAAGGGCAGTTGTATATGCCAATCCTTGTGGTGTTCTTGCATTGTCTTTTTCAAGATGGCTACCACAGTATTTTTTGAGACCTCAACTTGCTCGTTTGCTTGTGGATAATATGGAGTTGTAAAACTATGTTTAATGTGGTATTTAGATGTTAAAGCCCACATAGTTTTTTTCTTAAAAGAAGTTTCATTATCCAAAATTATTTTGGATGGTATCCCAAAATGACATATGATATGCTCGAGAATAAATTCTGCGATGTGAGTTCCAGTGGTCATTGTGAGGGGAATGGCTTCCACCCACTTTGTAAAATACTTAGTAGCCATGATAATGAATGTATGTCAGCCTGATGATGAAGGATAAATATTGCCAATCAGATCTACTCCCCACTAAGCAAATGGCCAAGCCGCCTGAATGGGTTATAAGGCCTATGATGGCAAGTGCGTAAGATTAGCATGATGTTGACATTTAATGCATTTTTTGACATACACATTGCAATCCTTATCCATAGTGGACCAATAATAACCCATGCAAAGGATGTGTTTGACGATAGCCATGTCGCTAAAATGGCCATCGCACGTACCGTCGTGAGCTTCTAAGATTGCCCAAGATGACTCTTGGAGGTCAAGACATCAAAGGAGGAATCCTTTGTAGCTGCATCGGTATAAAATGTCTCCTATCAAGACATACTTAGTCACTTTCTATTTAAATGTGCATCTTGCGACATGTGACAATCCTTATGGAATCATACCAAGTTTTAGGAAGTATTGGATTTGCAACATCATGCTTTGACAAGCCTTAGCTTCGACTACTAAGATGGCTTACTCCCCCTACGTATTTAGCTTTGCAAATGTAGACTAGGAAACAACCTTGTGGTGAATGGTAGTACCACTCCCTATAGGACTTTAAGAATTCAATGACTCCCAGGGTGCCTACTTAAGAAATTCTTCTGCTCTATGAAACCAATCGGCTGTTGGTTCCATGACAATCATGTTGACTGACTCTTTTTTATCAAAGGTTGCACACTCTGCTACTGGGTGTGAGAGCTTCTTAACATGGATGGTGGTAAAATTGGCAGAAGGATTTTGAGGGATCAAGCACCCCAAATATTCCATGGTTTCTATGAACCTATTTTATGAACGAGAGATTGCCTCGATGTCATACCATTCAAGTTTAGCCAGATAAGTGGCAACAAGATCTTTGTAGGCTTTCAGCACGGGACATCAACATTGAAAGAGCCCCTTAACCTGGTTGACTATGAGTAGAGAATCACCAAAAATATTTAGTATTTTAATACCCATGGCAATGGCTATGTGGAGGTCCAAAAGTAGGGCTTCGTACTCAGCATTATTATTGGTGCATGAAAATTCTAACTTGAACTTCAAGGGCATTGGAGCTCCTTGTGGCATGAAAAACACTATTCTTGCACCACCCCCTTGCTCACACTTTGAACCATCGAAGAACAATGTCATATCAACATTATTCTTTGGTTCCTCGGGTTTGGGAGCTTCAAATATTATGAAAATTGCATCATATAGAAGCTCAATGGTTAGAGGCCTATTGTTGGATAGTGGTGCCTCAACCAGTTGATCAGCTATGACTTCTCCCTTGGTGGACTTTTGGCTGATGAATTGCAAATCAAATTCTATCAATAGCATGATCCACTTTGTAGTACATGTGTTATGATATGTCTTGCTCATCATGTACTGCAAAGGATTCTATTTTGATATAACATATGTGGTATGACTTAGCATGTAATGCCATAATTTCTTGGTAGCGAACACTACTGCTAAACAAAGTTTTTCAACATATGCATATCCTAACTCATAACTCACCAAGGTGCGACTGATGTAATATATGGCTTACTCTTTTCCTTACAAGTTCTTTTGGGCTAACATGGTTCCTAAAGCAAAGTCGATTGCCAATATATATAGCAAAAAAGGCTCATTTGGCCTTGGTGGAGCTAGTGCTAGTGGTGTTACCAGGTATTGCTTAATCTCAGCAAAGGTTGTCTGGCAGTCCTTGTCCCAATAAAATGGGACCCCCTTGTGTAGCAGTCGATTCATGGATCGATACTTATCCGATAATTGAGTGATGAATCGCTTTATGGATGTTACTTTACCCTGAAGGCTTCTTAGTTCTTTGATATTAGTGGGAGGACACATCTCTAGAATAGTCATGACCTTTACTGGGTCTACTTCGATGCCTCATTTAGAAATGATGAATCCCAAGAGTTTACCTGAAGTTACACCAAATACACACTTCTTAGGATTCAACCAGACATTGTGCTCTATCAAGTGATCGAAGACCTTCCTTAAGACCTCTACATGCTCTGCTCACAGCAATGACTTAGCTAGTAAGTCATCGATATAATCTTCTAATATACTATGCATGTAGTCATGAAAGATATATGTCATAGCCCGCTAATATGTGGCACCAGAATTTTTAAGACCAAATGGCATAACTTTGTAGCAAAATATCCCCCATGGCATTATGAATGCGGTTTTATGTTGATATTCGAGTTTAATTTGAATCTGGTTGTATCCAAAAAAATCATCCATAAGGGAGAGCATTTCATGACCTACAGTGGCATCTACCAGGGCATCGATATTTGGCAGCAAAAATGAATCTTTGGGTGTTGCCTTATTGAGATCTCTAAAATCCATACAAATAGGGACCCTTCCATCTAGCTTTCCTATGGGCACCATATTGGACACCCATTCTGGATAATCGATGGATATGATGAACTCTACGTCCAACAACTTTTGTAACTCGTATTTCACCATTAATGCTACTGTTGGATGCATATTTCTGAGTTTTTGCTTGACTGGCTTCTTTGACAGATCTAGCGAAAGGTTATGGGTAACCAATTTTGGCATGTCTTTATAATTTCAAGAAAATATATTAGGTCTCTCTTTTAGTAGAGGGATGATGCTATCACGCTCATCTAGAGTTATACTCTCTCCAAATATAACCTTCTTTGGATTGGTGGGATCTTTACTAATATTCACATCAAATGTTTTCTCTACTGACATGTGTGATCCCTCCTCAAGCTAGTGAGGCATAGGGATCATATGGATGTCATCATTCAGGTTCACATGTTCCTCTTGGGAAGCATCCTCGGCATGACAAACATCATGAGCATATCTTGGTGTGAAATGAAATGGTTGCAACATTTCTTCATTTGGGAAGAAATATTTAGGATGGACTAGTGAGTCAGCATGATCCAAATCAATAGCATCCATGTTTAGATGCAGCGATTTGGATGGATTTACTAGATTGCGAAGTGGAGTGGTCAAATATATGAAGACCATATTGATGGAATGGAATTGATCTTTGGAACCACATAGACAAAACTCTATCTCTGAAGTGTAGCTTTTGTACCCAAGATCTAGCTTGGATGGTATGGGCACAAACGAATCCTTTCTATGGGATGACTATATAACTAGATCCTCCTAGTGCATTGGCTACAAAATGGGATCTCTCAGCTCAAGGAGCTCTACGTACGTAGGTAGATCAAGAAAGAGTTCCTGATACCTCTCTTCAAGCTCTCTTCTTTCCCTCAAGCTATGATGGATATTAATCTCCCAATACAAACCTATAGTTGTAATAGGTGGGGGACCTCTAGGTGGAGACCTATTGCATAAGTGGTGAGGTCCTGTTGGTCACGAATCTGCCACAGGAAAGGATTTTTACAATTGCGCCCTAGACCCGGCCAACATTGAAAGGCTAGAAGCAAGAAATGGCTCCCAGACCAATCTCTAGAGTGGGATGGTTCCCTTTACTAATCTAAATTTCTGTTTGAAGATAAGGGTTGCTGGAAAGAAATTAAAAGTTGCAGAAAGAAATGAAATATGGCCACAGGCCGGAGTTATGGGATCGAAAGAACAATAGTAGAAAACTTAAAGTGCGGCAACAGCAAGCAACAGAATATAATGGCTCAACTCCCACACAACTGTATGCAGAAAATCTCTCCAAGATTACACTCCAGGAATCATATCCTTACAAGCAGGATTCAAATCCAATATGCAGAATTTGAATGTAACAAGACTCAAGGAATATAAATTCGATTAGAAATGCAACGAACAGAAAATACAATCACCCAAAAAACTGCTTGAAAAATCCAAAGCCAATAATTTATTCTTGCAAATGCACTTCCAGTTTTTAGCAAAACTTCCAACCTTTCGAAATGCAAATTACATTGGTTTTTATAGAGGTCCGTCCTCTTAGCAGCATTAAATATTTTAAACCGACCTTCTTGAGATCTACAATTATGCGAAGGAAACGAGGAACATGATCCCCTTAATCGCAGTTTCGAAGAAATAAAAATTAAATGCCATGAAACGCTTGCGGCCCTTCATTAAATTTGATTCCTTGAATATGTGCATAAAAAACCGTTGAATTAATCCATGAACGGCAACTTCGAACCAATAAACCCTTTAATTTTGGTAGCCTGGGCACTCTTCGACCGTAACCGCATTGGAAATCCGCAAATTATTAAATTCGGGTCAGCATTAAATCGTCGAAACCCAAAAAAACCTTTTCGGCCGTTCATACTGCACTTGGCGGGAAAACAGTTGCAGGTCGCGAAAACGCGACGGGTCACAAAATCGTGACATAATTTTACGTCGTACGCTTCGCTGCTGAAGACCCGTGATTCCGGAACATGTCGCGATATCGCTACATGTCCGGCTCCCTCTTGCTCCTCCCTGCGCTCTGCCCCGCGAAAACGGAACATGTAGCGATTTCGCTACATGTTCCTTCTCTCCGCATCAACCGCTATTTTCCATCGCGATTCGCTGACATGTCAGCGACGCGCTGCAAGTTTTGACTTAATGCCTTCGACGCTTTCAGGGTCGCGATTCGCTGACATGTCAGCGAATCGCTGCAATTTTTTGACTTAATGCTTTTTTTTCCCGCCGACCCGCGATTCCGAAACACGTCGCGATATCGTGACGGTTCCGCCCAACCTGCTTGCGTTGACTGCGTTGACCGCGATTCTACAACATGTCAGTGCGTCGCTGCAGTTTTCAGACTTAGTCATTTTTTGCTCATTTTTTCTCCTTTTTTCACCCAAGCTGCATCAATCAAAGGTCAGATTTCCAACAATACACTAATGCATTAATCAATGAGAATCAATGTGGAAAAAATGCCAACATTCTTGGTGGCTCGCGGGGTATACAGCTCGATGTATGCAAGAATCTAGGCCTTAGTCCATTGGGCACAGAGTCATATTGGAACTGTAAACAAGCTGCTGCAAAACATGTCAGAATACTGCTGCAAAACTTCTTCTGCTACGAAAAACTAGAACTGGAAGAACCTGCATATAAGCGGTTATAAACTGAAGAAATGGAATGTGATGGTGGAGTGAGCTTCTGCGATTGCGCAAGCAGTGACTGCAATGAAGTGATGTGGAAGTAAGCAAGTGATGAGATAGACATAACAACATCATGTTGATACACTACCAGCGGCAATAGATGGAATGAACGAATGAATGGAACATAAGTGGAAGTTTTGAAGCGTGAAATTAAAATGAACTAAGCTGGAAAATAAATGCTTTTTAAAACAAAAACAAACTGAGAAGAAAGGGATAAGAAGAAACGGGAAAAATAGAAAAGGGGAGAAGAAACAACAGCCGTGGCTTATTCTGTAACTGCAGAAGAAAAAGAAGTAAAAGAAGGAAGATGAAGAAGGGAAAGGAAAGGAAAAGGGAGGGAAAATAAGAAAGTGCTAGAAAGCCACCAAACTGTTGGGAGGAGAAAAACAAAGGAAAAACAAGCATCTACGGCTCACAGGCAACAAGAGCCGAGATGAACAAATAAAAACAATACCACTTTTTTTTTTTTTTCTCTTCTTTTTTTTCTATTTTTTTTTTTTTTAAATACTATATACAATAATTCACGACATGATTGGCATGTCGCCACCAGACATCCAATCTCAGAATGTTATCCGATAAATCTGCAATGTCCCGCCCAGATTTGGTCATACTTAAGTCGGTCCTTGAAATCGGGCTGGCTCCTTCTTGAAGTTCTCCATGGTGTGAATAGGATGCAATGCAGCAGATTATCCTTCTTACTAGTACCCACATGGAGGACTTCTTCAGGTGCTGGATGTAGTGGCTGGAACCAACACCATCACTTTGCAGACTTTACTGGCTGTGGGTTAAGTACAGGCTCCTCTAACGCCTTAATGTGATCACAGGGCTCTTCAAGTAAGAACTCTGATTCTGGGATCTCCTCAGGCTCTGGAATTTGTGCTTGTTCTTCTACTTGGCCCATCTCTTGATGAAAACTACAAGCAACCATATTGTTCATTGCTGGAAAAGTGCTTGCATGTCCCAATCCTTGACTTTGGACGAGATCTGTCCCTTGAACTCCACATGACTGCATCTCAGGGATCTGGCATGAATGTGCAGGGTAAACAGGAGCAGCAACCACCGGAGAAGGTAATGGAGTTTCTCCCCACGGTAATTTTCCTGATAAGAGCAAAAGCTGTTCCGCTCGCACTGCTTCCTCAAAGATTTGTGGGAACCGTTGTTCACCTGACTGTAGCAAAAAGAGACCTATGTCAGAATTAAAAGCTCGAACATAAAAGAGGTGGGCTTGGGTGGGTGATGGATGGATCTTCTCTGGAATTCTCTTCCAACTTATCAAGAATCGGACATTGAAGTCCGTGATGCTCTCTTGAGGTGCTCTCTTGATGTACATGAAAAACTGGTAGAGATCCAAAGAACTATAGAAAGGATCTTCGTCAAATCTTTTGATCAGTGCTCCCGCTAGATCATCCCATGAGCTGATGCTTTGACATTTGAGCAATCTGTACCACTGCAATGCTCTTCCTTCCAAAGACTGAACCAGAAGTCGGATCATGACATCTTCATGTTCTATGACATGGATCATGGACAGAATAGCAATGTCTTCAACATGTGCCAGAGCCATGCCTTCGGTACCATCATATTTTTCCAGGTTCTTCAGGGCACCTTCGGGAATTTCATGCCGAACTTGGAGATTCAGAGGGCCAGGATCATCCCATATAGGAAAAACCCTCGCCTTTGTAGCAGTGGTCTACGGAATCACGGCCATCGCCATTAAGTCAGAGTTGCCAGAAAAAACATTCTTTGAAATTTTTATTTTTTTTTAAAACAAAAACAGGCGTCCACGAACAGATCTTCAACTCAGCAAAGTCGCCAGATGAACTTACAAATCTCCGCTGTGAGGCCAAGACAGCTCATCAAATCTTGAGACCTCCGGGTGTTAAAAACGTGCCAAAACTGTTGGCACCGGTGGGGTTATCACTTTGGAAAATTATGCGTATCCCACCAATTATGAATTCTTGGAGACAGAAACTTGTCTGTCCCACCGGGCGTGCCAAAAACTGTTGGTCACGAATCTGCCACAGGAAAGGATTTTTACAATTGCGCCCTAGACCCGGCCAACATTGAAAGGCTGGAAGCAAGAAATGGCTCCCAGACCAATCTCCAGAGTGGGCTGGTTCCCTTTACTAATCTAAATTTCTGTTTGAAGATAAGGGTTGCTGGAAAGAAATTAAAAGTTGCAGAAAGAAATGAAATATGGCCACAGGCCGGAGTTATGGGATCGGAAGAACAACAGCAGAAAACTTAAAGTGCGGCAACAGCAAGCAACAGAATATAATGACTCAACTCCCACACAATTGTATGCAGAAAATCTCTCCAAGATTACACTCCAGGAATCATATCCTTACAAGCAGGATTCAAATCCAATATGCAGAATTTGAATGTAACAAAGACTCAAGGAATATAAATTCGATTAGAAATGCAACGAACAGAAAATACAATCACCCAAACAACTACTTGAAAAATCTGAAGCCAATAATTTATTCTTGCAAATGCACTTCCAGTTTTTAGCAAAACTTCCAACCTTTTGAAATGCGAATTACATTGGTTTTTATAGAGGTCCGTCCTCTTAGCAGCATTAAATATTTTAAACCGACCTTCTTGAGATCTACAATTATGCGAAGGAAATGAGGAACATGATCCCCTTAATCGCAGTTTCGAAGAAATAAAAATTAAATGCCATGAAACGCTTGCGGCCCTTCATTAAATTCGATTCTTTGAATATGTGCATAAAAAACCGTTGAATTAATCCACGAACGGCAACTTCGAACCAATAAACCCTTTAATTTTGGTATCCTGGGCACTCTTCGACTGTAATCGCATTGGAAATCCGCAAATTATTAAATTTGGGTCAGCATTAAATCGTCGAAACCCAAAAAAACCTTTTTGGCCGTTCATACTGCACTTGGCGGGAAAACAGTTGCAGGTCGCGAAAACGCGACGGGTCGCGAAATCGTGACGGGTCACGAAATCGCGACATAATTTTATGCCGTACGCTTCGCTGCTGAAGACCCGCGATTTTGGAACATGTCGCGATATCGCTACATGTTCGGCTCCCTCTTGCTCCTCCCTGTGCTCTGCCCCGTGAAAACGGAACATGTAGCGATTTCGCTACATGTTCCTTCTCTCCGCATCAACCGCTATTTTTCGTCGCGATTCGCTGACATGTCAGCGACGCGCTGCAAGTTTTGACTTAATGCCTTCGACGCTGTCAGGGTCGCGATTCGCTGACATGTCAGCGAATCGCTGCAATTTTTCGACTTAATGCTTTTTTTGCCCGCCGACCCGCGATTCCGGAACACGTCGCGATATCGCGACGGTTCCGCCCAACCTGCCTGCGTTGACTGCGTTGACCGCGATTCTGCAACATGTCAGCGCGTCGCTGCAGTTTTCAGACTTAGTCATTTTTTGCTCATTTTTTCTCCTTTTTTCACCCAAGCTGCATCAATCAAAGGTCAGATTTCCAACAATACACTAATGCATTAATCAATGAGAATCAATGTGGCAAAAATGCCAACAGGTCCCAAATAGGCCATCTCCACCGAGTCCTCATCATCACTGTACAAATACAATTTGTCACTCCCTCCTCTTCTAAGAAATGATTAGGCAGATGTTGTCCCATGTATCTAATTTTGTGATCACTATCATCACTATCCAGATAAATTCGATATAATGATCGTATATATGATACTACCACATAAAATATCACTACTTCTTCCTCAGAACACTCAGTGTTGGGAGGGGCTTCCTCCATAATATGCTTCGATTCCCTAGGTAATAGATATTGCAGATACATGAGCTTGGAATCGATCCTCTCATCTACATCACTGTGGTAACTACCATGGATGGGCCACTCTATTGTGTCTATGCACAGTGGGAGATCCACTGGGTGAGGCTTTAAGTAAGCCTCTTCTATTTCATCTTTATAATCACTATCGACTATGAAGTGCTCATTTATCTCTTCCACTTGTTCTATAGGTAGCATATGGCGTATGAAAATAAAACTTGGAAAGTTTGGCTTGCTTTCCTCTTCAGATTGATCATTATTTGAGGACTCATCATCTGCATCATAACTAGGTCCACTCATCTCAGAGGTGGACTCCTCTCCATCATCATTGCAAATATCTCCTAACTTGAGATCACCTACAGCATGGGGGTCATGCCCCTGCATACCAGTGTCATTGGTAGCACCATGGATTTGATTACCCAGGTTGTCTCTAGGGTTGTCCTCTAAGGGCCCTTCATGGTATGAATCAGGTGGCCCTATGGTAACAAACGATACCGTCTAACGAGTCCTCCAATATTTGGAAGGATTAGGTTGATATGGAGTAAAATCCACATCATCCCCCAGACTCAAGTACATGTGATCTAAGAATGCAGTAAGAAAATCGTCATGACCCTGTACTTTTAACCATAACTCGAACCTATCAGTAGCTAACTGATAATGAGGTTCGAGCAAAATTCTACGTCCTTGTTCAAAAAGGCCCAGGTTATGCCCATGCCAATGATACGACTCAAAAATATGCATGGTGTATTCTGGGTTGGACAGATAGCACACATTCATAGTGAATGGCTCATCATCATCCTCATCTATGGACATTCTGGTGGGCGCTTGATCCAGCCCTATGTAGAAAAATTTTGTTTGGTTGGGTGGCTCACCCAACAACACTATAGATCCAATCAAAAATCGATGGGCATGCAGTCAACCCATCTCTTGTGTAGTTTTTAGGATATGTTCGAAAGTAACATTTTGTACAAGACACTCACCCAACCCTGTGCTGGCCAGATGAACGTTCACCTATGGTGCAAATGACCCTGTTGAAGATGCAGGTGAAGCAGGTTGAGGTGCCTCCTCGACTTTGTATTGAGGTTCTTCCACATCCATGGGAGTGGGAGTCTCATTGGCGATTGGTTTGGGCACATGATTTTCCACTTTCTCACCCAATTTCACCTTTAGCTTCTCGACTTGTCGATGCATCACCGATGCAGTCAAATTTAGATAAGTTACAGTCATATGCTCAGATCTGTGTGACAAAAATGTCGATGGTTGAGCACGGGCTACTGGTTTGCCTATTAGAATCTTAACCAATGAGACAGGTCAGATATCCAAGTGCGTTTATGGGAGTACAAAACCCCTAGGCAAATCTGCTAAGTTCATAAACTTGAATGGTTCTTCGTTTAAGGACACTACGTGAACTTGTCCCTCGTGAATGTATTTCACACACTAATGCAAGATAGAGGGGATGCAATGCATTTCATGAATCCAAGGCCTCCTAAGAAAAATGTTGTACTGCATGGTGCCCTCTATCATGTGACATATCACAGAGATGGTCTTGAGTCCCACCTAAATAGGTAGAAAAATTGTACCAACCATCGATCGTAGCGCATCGTTAAATGCTCTCAATGTAAAGGTGGTAGGCACAATATGTGACTTGGGTAACTTGAAGTGGCTCAGTGCCTTGGTCATGATTATATTGATCGAGGACCCAGTTTCGATCAAGACCCTGTTGAAAGTAATGTGGTTAACACATGCGATAATATACAGTGACGGGTCAACCGTAATAGTAGGAACCATCTTCACTTCATGATCATAAAATTATATCGTGGGTTCTTGAAATTGTTGTACATGTCCTACAAAATTTGTAAATGCATGGGCATCTTGGGATTGTACCTCAATGAACCTCAAAATATCCATAAGAGTCTCCCTGTGTCTAGGGGACTGTTGAATAAGCTCATATATTGACAACTTTGTAGGACCTGTCTACAGGTTTTGAACTAACTTGCTCCTTATGGTCACCCCCGATCTAGTTGGTGGGCCTAGAATGTTCTGAGATGGTCGTTGATCTAGCATAGCTTGTATTCTAATGGGAGCATGAGGTCGATTTGGTTGATCGTATCTCCCATGTCTAGTAACAATATTGACCATGCCTATGAACCCTTGGGTAGGTGGTTCTATTCACACTTGATTGACCTGGTTGACATTGTTATGAGGTGCCTCGTGATTAGGTAATGGATTCTTGAAAATATCCATGTTTTTTTTGTTGGGCACCTATGGGTTGCCTGGTATCACCAGCTCTCCTTTTTCTATCATGTTCTACACGATGTGTTTGAAGGACCAACATGTCTCGATGTCGTGGCCTTTCTCTCTGTGGAATATATAGAATAGATCGTCTTGATGACACTTTGACTTTGGCACATTTGGATCTACTAATTTGACCTTAGGCAATCGTATGGCCTTGGCCTTGCACAGTTGATGAAAAATCGAAGTCATAAATTCTGTCAAGGGTGTGAACTGGCAAGGTGGGCGCTCTTCTTTATTTTTTCCCTTATAGTTATTTTTGCATGTCTCGTAATGCGTAGGAGGAGGTTGATCCTGATAATTAGGCTTCTACTATCCCTTGTCTTCTCCTTCGATATTTAGCACTACTTGCCCTATTTTTTTGTAGTACTCTTTTTAAACCCCTATTTCTTGGTATTGATATTTAAGATACCTTCTTACAACTTGATTTCCTCGATCACCCTGGCTTATGCCACAGCTTCCTTGAATGTAGGATACTACTGTAGCTGCAATAGTAGTGAGATGTGCTTGGCACAACTTTTTGTAAACATTCAGGTCAGTTCAACTGTAGGAATAGGGAATGGCAGCTTTACCATTATTCTATGCCATCTCTTTTCGTATTGCGTGATGGGCTCATTATCATGCTGAGCTAGCACAGACAAATTGGAAAGGTTGGCTTGTTTCTTGATTCCAAATGATTAGCATTCAAGAAATGCATTGGCCAACTACTCGAAACTAGTAATACTATGTTTCTTTAGTTGGTTGGACCACTCTCAGGTCAGGCCGAAAAGTGTCATAATGAAAGTGCACAACAACAAGTCATCCTGACTCTATCTGAAAACAAGCATCCAAAAAACTTGTAACATGTTCTTGTGCATCCTCATAACCCTTGAATTTTTCCAACCGAGGCATATCAAAATGCTTAGGATATGGAGGTGTAGGCACCGATGGGTCTAGAGGTTCGTTGTGTATCTTCCTTAGTGTTGGCTTTTGCATAGCCGCACCTTGCCTCTCTATTGCTTTGACCTTATCAGCCAAAACATTGTACACCTTAGAAGACAAAAATTCCTCCTCCCTAAGCTATCATGGAGACGGTATGTGCGGTAATGTCTTCTTCGAGGGAGGTGGAGGACATGGCTCTTCCTCCTCCTCAACTCCGCAACTCTCAAGGTACCCCTGATCGTATCTTTCTACATCTATGTGCTCATGTTGCCTTTTTCTTCGATCATTGAGTGATAGTAGTCACTCCCTCTATTGGGCACTGACATGAGTATGAGCGTCTCTTCACTCCTCATGCATATCGGCTAAAGACACAACCCTTCTATGCACATGCTCTCTATGCTCCTCAGGAGGGTATAGGCCAACCCTAGCTAGCCGATACTCCTGATCTATGCACTCCTTATGGGATAGAATATGCTCTTCATGCATGCACTGCTCATATAATATCTGTCGTAATAGCCTTTGTGCTTGAATATTTTCATCTTCAATATGATGCCTCTCTAGGCGAGCATCATCCAATTGATCTTGGAGTAGCTGACATCTTTTCTCAGATACCAGTCTGTGTGGTATGTTGATTTGGTCAGCCGTAGGAGGCCTCCAATATACGTGCTCTATGCAAGCTACCTTATGGGTTCTGTACCCATCATACAGATGTGTGGATATTGGATGTGTGATACAAGGGCATTTAGAAGCCTCTCCATGCTCTCTAGTGATCTTGATACAACTATCGCTATGCTCACTCAGAGCACGAGTGGGCAAAGTTGTAGGCTTGTAGCCTAGCTACTTAAGAACACTACATAGACCATCTAGCTGTCTAGACCTCCACTCCTCATGCGGTGGTGTTCCATTAGCTCCCATATTTGATATATTAATGGTGATCTTGCATGGTGAGCCATGCATGGGAGTATGGGTGGACCTATGCTCGAAAGTGAGCCTATCCTCTAAACCCTAAATAAGTAGATCGCTGACTCGTCTATACTCTGATAGTGGAGGGTTAGAACCTCCTATGGACCTAGTGTGTATGGGAACCAACTTGGTCCCCTACACCGCATATTCCTTGGCCGATCCCATGGATGCGCATGTAGTGCGGTCTTGGTAATGGCCTTGGGGCAGAACATCCTCATGCTGAGAAGCTTCGTACTTGGTCCTATGTCTATAGGAGTGTACTAAAGCTCCTCTATCGGGGGTCTTCTCAATGGGATCTCCCATTTCGATTTGTCACCTCTAATGCTAGTCGAATGTCGTTCGGTTCACTCATGTGTATGAGGACTCGACACATACTGCTGTGAACCTATTGGGGGTTGATCATGGGCATAGGTCCTAGACCTTTTTTGATCACCCCGTGTGTTCACCATTTGTGTTCCTGACATCTATATGTATTGTATTATGCAGATAATGTAAATAAATGGTGATTATCTCTTTTAAATGTTTGATTGTGAGCCCTAAACTGTTTGATTTTGCTTTCAAATGTGTTTTATCAGTGTTAGAAAATCTCGCATGTTTTGAAAGATTGTTGGATTTTAAACTCAGTTAAATTATCTTTCACCTATATACTCACACAAGCTGAATATGGTAATGACATCCATACTCAATGAAGTAGCATAGGTACTACCAACCCTCACCCAACACATCATGCACAGTGATACACCCTTTCGAAGAAGAGTGCATGCTATTTTGCATAGATAGGACAGTTCTTGGGTCAGCCTTGGCAAGCAGCGAGTCCCGATAATACAATTTCAAATGAGCCAACCAAGTGGTAATGACATCCACTGTTGATCTCAATCAAGCAAGTTGTATGTGAGAGCCCAATGCCACTGATGTTTAGATGATACGTGGTGTGTGTGGTTCCTTTTATTTTGCAAAAATGATAAATGCATCATAGAGCATAATGACCATTCCTACATGATGTGCATAAAAAAGGAAGGAATGTTTCAATTTCAAAAATAATGCATGCTAATGTTCTCCATGATATTTTGATGATGCAATTATAATTACATGGTTGTTGATTAGACCTCAAGCATGTAAACGACACACAATATTTATCAAGGTCATTGTATTTAGGGGTAGACTGCACTCAGAGGTCCGTTATTCCCAACAACGCCTTTCCAATGAATGGAAATCAAACGTAAACTAGGACTTGTTCATTGACCCCTTGTATTTTTTTTCCTAATTCATAATGATTCGATGATCTCTAGAAAGATGCAGAGCATAAATTTCAATATAGAAGATGAAATTGGGACCTACCTTAGCTCCTGCTCTGTTGCCCACTGATTTCCTTGTTGTCTACTTCTTCCCCTGTGAACAACAGGTCTGACCTACGGGCTATAGTGGAGACTGCAAGTTACAGCCACGGGCCAAAAAATAATCATAGCTAAAAGCTACAGTTAGCACCTGTGGAAATAAAAATCCAAGAATAGTCAAAATTCAAGGCTAAAATTATGGGATCCCATTGCGATCACCATATGACGTAACTGCAAAGAACTCGCCCAGCTAGTGTACTAATCTATACCATCTTAAAACATGAAGATACACACAAAAATGTACAAATCGAACAAAGAAAGTCAACTAATGCAAATTTTTCTTGTATTGACATTTCAAAGGATGTCGGGTTACAAAAATGCCCCCTCAGAGTCACTCCAAAGATGATACAGATGTTTACAATTGCCAATGCCCTCAACAGGGTAGGCACGCTTGTACGTTGCTCTGGTGATTACTCACAAACTGCCTTGGGGTAGATCTAACCCCCTTCTCCATGATGTGGAAGGATTATGATATAGGCTCCTTTCTACACCTATCTCCCTATAAACAAGAAACAATAGTGCATGATTACAGAGATTGATAGCCTCTCATGATGAGGCCCTTTAAATAATCATACATGTAAATACCATTAAACTAATGAAACAAGAAAGCATAAAGAAAGGTTTTAAGCTATTATATTCGTATCAAGAATTATACTACAAAATACAAGACATGAATAAGCACATGATGCATTGAACAAATATCAAATTAGAAGCAATAAAATATCAAAAATATCCAATATACTCCTACCCACTACAACGCATAAAATACCTAATTCCTACAGTCAGAGTTTCTCTAAAAATGCAATTAAACATATGAAAAGAGTAACATGACTAATTTATGTGGTAAAAAGTGAACTGAGTAAGGTGATCTCTAACATATTGCAAACCATAGCTATGAGGGGCGGTCTACACTGTAAACCATAGTTTATAGCCATGGTTTGACCTTTGATATGTTTACCCTCATAATTAGGGGCAGTGGGCTTCACCTCCTTATCTGAATTGATGTTCAAGGGTCGCCTTTGTCATCCTCTGATAGATTTGGCGGTCAAATTGCTATGAAGGGGCTTCGTTCGCCCAGATTTATGTTCCTTAATCCTCCTAGGCACCTAGGGCATCCATGGCTAATTGGTATTTGAATGGATAGCAAAGGGGCTCTCAAATACACAAGGTCATTATTTAATTTGACAGGGCTTCGCTACTCTCTTGATAAATTAGCTCGCTCGATAATTTTCCAATGCTTCGCTATTCCAATTATCTCTCTTCTGTCCTATCTTCTCTATTTAAAAAATGGGGGGTACTTATAGCATGCCCCTAGGGCTAGGGGTGGCTTCATGGAGAATCCAAGACCAAGAAGGTTGGTTAGGATAGTTGGGATGGAAGCCTTTAGAATCTTTCGTCCTCCAAATGCCTCCTATATATCTTGGTCGTTCCAACCGATTTGGCTCGGATGGAAGGCCTAGCTGAACTCTAGTATAGACCGTAGGTCACAGCTGCAATCCAAACTATAGACCGCAGGTGTCAACCACGGTTCATACTGGAGACTGTAGGTCTAGGCTATGATTTAGACTACTTAGGCTAGAATGCCTAAATTGAGTGGTTAGAACCACTGCTCTATCTTGGAGTCTATCCAAGATCCTTCATATGGTTTTATAGCATGTCCATATGAGTAGTCACCCTTGACATGACACGTTTTAGGTGTCTACAATTACATACCATGACCTTTGTAAAATTTGTCTCACGTAGCCCACTCAAAATACAATTCATTGCCCTTGCATTGATCTCAACCAATTACCTAATAGTTTCATCTATCTCAAGATAACCTTCAAACTTATACTCTTTTGCAACCATTTGACATACCTCATATCCTTATGATATCAAGTATTTCTTCATTCTCATGCTCCAAAAAGCATAATTGTTACTGTCAAATAGTGGAGCCTTACTTGTAAATGATCCATACTATGAAGCCATTTGTGTTCTTGTAGAATATGCCCTCAAGTTGTTAACTTTTTTGAGGGAACCTACTCTGATACCAATTGAATAAAACAAGCTTATACTGAGAGGGGGGGTGATCAGTATAGTGCCCACTTTTTACTTTCTTTCCAAACCAATATCAATTAGTGTTCTTAATTACAATAACCAAATATAGCATTGTGCATTAATTACATAGATAGCAATAGTAAGTAATAGCACAAATCACCACACACAATTGAGACACAATATTTGGCATGGTTCCCCCAATGTGGGGTAGTCCACAAGATAATCTCCTTATAATATTTCATAAAGAAATAGGGATCCTTATCTTGATACAAATGAATACTTTGATCTATTCAAATATAGGCTATCCACTGATCTGCTTAGGTAGGAAATCCACTGATCTACTCAGCTACACAATCCACTGATTTGCTTAGCTAGGCAATCCACTGATCTGCTTAGCTAGGCAATCCTTATCTACTCAGGTAGGCTATCCACTGATCTACTCAATAAGGCAATCCACTGATCTACTCAACTATGCAATCTATTGATCTGCTTCAGCAAGCTCACCAAGAACTTGCTCAAAATTTGCTCCAACAAGCTCACCAAGAACTTGCTCAAATATTCTCCAACAAGCTCACCAAGAACTTGCTCAAAATCTACTCCAACAAGCTCACCAAGAACTTTCTCAAATCTGCTTAGCAAGCTCACAAATAACATGCTCAAATATATCCCAAATCTATCCATAAATATATCCTAAAAGCCTTCTCAAAGGATCAATAAATCATGCTCAAGTAGCACTCAAATCTCATCCATAAATCTATGAAGGCAAGGCTCAATGATGAACTCAACAATGAATGACAATGCACTCTTCAATGGATGACAACAATGATCCACAATGATCTCAACTCAAATAAATCTCAACTCAACTCAAATCAAATCAATCTCAACTTAGCTCAATATTATAGAAGCATAAAGAGAATTGTTAGAGACTCCATATTTTCTATTCACAAACTCAATTTCTTTCTTAACTCAAACTCAACTCAAATCATAATATAGAATTTTATTTCATGGAACTTGAACAACCACTTCTCACAATCACTTGACTAGGCTCAATCAACTCAACTCAACCAATCACCTTAAGGAACAAATTTTTCTCACAAACCCTAGTTCAAGCATGAATAAATCAACTCAAAATGTTTCCAACAATACTCAACAATAAATCTCAGATAACAATGATACTCATGTTCTCCTCTATCTCAAGTTCACATTCTTTGTACAAGAAATGGGCTTCAACAACAATGATTATAAAATAAGGTTTAATCACAACTCTCAAACCAAAAAATATTGAAGCATTCAACCAACCACTTTCAAAAAGGAAACCACAATCAATCCTTTTCTCTCCAATGATATTTCATAAATCAACCACCATAAACAAAGTCAATGGAGAATATTGTTCATACCTTTTTGATGCCTTATTAGTTATCCACTAAATCTGCCACACTCAACAAAATTTCTTTTTCAACTTTCAATAAGGGTTAGATATTTTGATTAATAACACAACAATAATATACAAATAACACCTTATTACTCCTACTCAATAAAATACACCATGTTCCCTCATGAAAGAATTAATCCCCTTTGAAAATGAACAAAGCAACCTTCACTTTTGAACCCCTTTACAAAAATAGAAATATATCTTTACACACACCTTATTTCTCCCTATAATAAAGTTAATAAAATAGCCCTCAAAATAAGCTTTCTAAAGATATATAATATGATATACTTCCAAAATGAAAATCACCAGAAATATCTCTTTTTCCTAAAGTGCATCACAGCCCTTATTTCTCCTAGGGCAACTTTAGAAAAATAAAATGTTAAAAAAAAAATAACTTGTCTTTGTCCTTGATGGGATTCAATCCCTCGACACCTCCTTGCCTAGTGCCTTAATTGTGGCCAAGCTGCCACATGAGCTACGAGCTCGTTTGGGAGGGAAAGGCACCATGTGCTTCAAAACACTCCTCCCTCTCACCCAAACCAAAAACACTTCGTACGCTCTTTCTTCCAATGCCTTCTAATGCAGCCAAGGGGATTCAAAACCTTGACGTTCATTCTGTCACTTACCTTAGCCAAAATCCAATTTCCAATGCGCCATGCTGCCCAAAGTGACTAGGATTTCACATGCCGTCCGATTTATTCTTCGCTTCCATCACTTAACCCTCTTTTGCACGAGCTCTTTTCGCTTTCCAACAATCGCATTAATTCATGAGCGCAAGATTTTAATTAATAAATCTTAGTCACCCTTTTATATAGTTTTCTCCCTCATATTCTATGACATTGATGGATTACTTTTATTTTTAATTTTTAAATTTTAATTTTAATTTTAAATAATTTAATATTTAAACTAAATATTTAAAATTAAATATATCCATCACCGGGGTACCTTTTTTGGTGAAACGAAAATCCAACTTAGGTTTTAAGAAAAACCCATTTCAAATATACCATACATAGTTTTAAATAAAACCTTTTATTTTTTTTGCCTTGGTTTTCACAAAAATCTTGTATATATCCATGCTCTCCAAAATATCATAAATGATTATTTATGAAGTGCTTTTGCCACCAAAACTCAATGTGATCCATGTGACATCAATGAAAACATAAAATAACTCAAATTACCAACATCTATACTACTCAACTTGCATTGTTCATTTGATAGGATCTTTAGTATTCAACTTGCATAGGGTAACTTTAGAACGTATCATATTCTTGCATGGCTTTTGGATAAAATGCAATGAAGATTGATTCTATTTTAGGATAAATTTAATATCTTTGTTATGTGGTAGTGCATATTAATGCCTGTCAACAAATTAAACACAATTGGTTGGTCCAAACTAGTAGATGCAATAACATTACTGGGCCTTTGGAGCAAATGGCATGAAGATTGATTTTATTTTAGGATAAATTTAATATCTTTGTTATGTAGCAGTGCATGTTAATGGTTGTGAGAAAAATATAATTGGTTGGTCCAAGTTAGTAGATGCAATAACATTACTGGCACTGAAGTAAAGGTTGGATTTATAGTATCTTATAAGTATTGGTGCAATGTCTTATGCACTATAATCACATTTCACATGGACACAAATAGCCCACCAATGTAGTACTTTACCAGTTTTGACAAGCACTATATATTGATACCCAATAAATAACACATCCTTCAAAGTCTTGTTGAAGAAGAATAGAGGATATTTGTGGGTCATAAGTAGGGTTTTCATTCAATATGATGGGATGGCCTACTAGTTTATTAAGATCCAAGAATTGTAAAGTGTTTTGCTATGCTTGTCTCTCACTTTTGGTGAAATATTGATGGAGTATACCAATCAAGCTTTTAGCAAAATAATACCACGTTTACATTAGGAAATTAAAAACAAGAGACATAATTAGAAGAAAATCACATGCCTTTTAAATTTAAATGTAAAATAAAGCCATGAAGCCAAATATCCATTGCACTATTAAAGTGTGACTTATTGCCTTCTAATTTTTCATGCAAAATAAAGCCATAAAGCCAAATATCCAATGCACTATTTAAGTGTTGCTTAATGCTTTCTAAATTTTAATGAAAAATAAAGCTGTGAAGCCAAATATTTAATGCAATATTCATTTGAACGGTTCAAATTTGCAAGGCATTTGAGAACAATTGTAGTGAAATGATAGAGACAGGGCTTTATTGTTAGGCATGTAGTACTTGCATCATCTATTCCTGGATTTAACATCTTGTTACATAGTACTTGTAGTAGTACTTTCATGGATTAGAGCTTAGAGAAAAAACATTTCTCTTCCATGAAACATTGGTTATTGGCTTCTCATAAGATATTTTGTTTATAGGTGCTTCGGATGCCAGTGATTGGTTTACTTATTGGTAAGGTATGAGCATAGTTTCATTAAAAAAAACTAAACAAAAGGCTTTGCTTATTGCTAAGGTATGAGCATAGTTTTATTAAAAAAACCTAAACATAAGGCTTTACCTTCTCTTGTTACCTAGCCTTTGGCAGACTAACTTTTGCTACGAGATGTTGGTCTTGGCTTTATGTTGAAATATGATAGGGTTTCCATAGGAAGATACATGAGATGATATAGATTAATGATCATTTTTAGTTCTTGTATCCCTAACCAACATTGATGGAGTAGATATGAGATAAGCTCTACCATAATTTAAACCTATCCTTTGACATGGTTATGTTCTAGAATGAAGTAAGGGATGTCTTCTAGATGAGAATAATAGGTATTGTGTCATTTTAAAATGTAGATGTGCAAGTGCCTAATATAGGAGAAATAGGTGGAATGCAAGTTGCTTCTTGATATAATTTTACTAACGAAATCATGGTTCAAGTTTTTTTTATGTATAAAGGATTTCCAAGATATGACATTCTAGATACAATGTTTGGCTAATAAATACTTGACATTTGTGTATTATTGTGCTCATGCAAGACTAGATAATTGTTGATTGTATGATTTTTGTTGTATTGACAAGTACATTTTGATACTGTCATCATTTTTATGTTTTTACTATAATTTTTTTTATGCACCAATGTGCAGGAAAGTATAATCTGCAAGGATATACAAACAACATCTGATCAATATTTTTTTAGTGATAAGGTGATTGTCAACTCTTCCATTAGCCTTGCAAATGAATTTTCATCATCGAAGGAGTTTGCATGCATGGAAATTGAATCAGAATATTTACTAGAATTATGGTATTCATAAGATGCATCTATGACACTTCCTAAGGATACTACAACGATGGAACAGATGCCACATCCCATAACTTGTTATCCTTGCAAGGTATCTTAGAAAATAGCAAGAAGTATATGCATCACAAATCAATATCTAAAGCCATACATGTCAACAGTATTGGTGGTCTTCCCTCCTATATTTAAGAATTTTTCTCCCTATCCTCTCATGTCTCTATTCTCTACCAAATCCATTAATTTTATAGCATTATTCATAGTTTTCCTTTTACACCAAACTTTATTTGCAATGTGAATTGCTTAGTTTTTGTTATACCTTTTTTTAAATACTATAGACACCAAAACCTAGGCATCCAAAAAATATCATTTGCACCCCACATCACAAATCCTACATAATAAAATTATATGCCTAAGTCTAAACTTAGGCATATAAAATCTTGCACATTAATCTATTTTCCAAATTTATTAAATCTAGAAAATCAGCCTAGGATACCCTATCTACCCACTAGACATGTGTTCTAGCCACCTCACCAACATTCCTTTCCACATATAACACACTCATGTCTCCTTTGTCCCTTCACATGGGATAACCCTTACACCTCACTCCAATTGTAGCCACACCATCCCAGTTAAGTGAGACATCCTGGGTGACTCACTCTAACTACCCCTTCCATATGGCAGCCCTCGATTACCACTTGGTAATCCTAGCTTGCCACCTCCCATTTCCCTCCAAAATTCTAAGGGGACTATAAAGGCACCATTACCCCATCAATAAAAGAAGGTTTAACACACATACCTTCAGTCTACCGAAATAGCACCAGGAGTTTGCACGCATCCTAAGGAGACCAAAGATCTAAAGTCTCGAAGCCCACTTTTGGAGCCTTCTACCATTCAGTTGAAACCACCCGTCCATGGTTACATAGTCAAAACCACCCTTGCATGGTTTTCTCACCACCTAGCTATGGTTTACCAATCCACACCGTGCATCCATAGTTTCTTAAAACCAGGAAAACACAACAAACACGATCAATAAGTTTGATTTTAGTAGGGCATTTTGAGTTATATTTCTCTATTTCTTGCATCATATTCCATGTCTCTACAGCTAGGGTTTGTAGTAGTGTTTTATATCTTGATAAATAGGTGCTACTAACTCTGGTCTGATTCTCATGTGTGCAAGAAATAGGTATTTGGAAAGTTATTGAAGCTAGAGTGGTCCCCTCACTAGATATTCAGAAGCCCACTCACCCCTTTGAAGTTGTAGCTGAGGAGCGAAGGACATGCAAGCTTGTTGAATATTTGTAAGACTGCCCCCTTTCCTATCAAATCATTGTATTCATAAGAGATATCAAGAGCATTGTAACATTTCCCCCAACACATTTGGGGCATTTCAATAAATATTGTAAAATCAAGAGATTCAGGCTCCCTTGTATCATTATTAATACCAAAGAACAATTTTGGAAATCTTTTCTTTCTTATGTTTCATGTAATTTATTTGTGTTCAGTTATTTTGTCTACAAAAATGGTGATCACAGTGAGACCCCCTAAGGGTTTTATTTATTTTTGCCTTGCTATTCTATGTTATTGATCTGTGTTTTTCTATGACTGTAGGTTTTTGGAGCTTGATCGTGTGAATATTAGAAATTAGAATCAACGAATCCAAACTTTGTTTCAGTTTGGCCCTACACTTGAGAAACCATGAGTGTACGATTATAGATCAAAGGAACCAGACACTGATAATGGGACATCTATGGAATCGTGTATCAATGGTTGGAGCACTGTGGAACCACAAATCATTGGTTGAACGCATTAGAAGGAGCAGTGAAAGGATAATAGATTTGTACACCTAAAACCATATTTCCTTTGTTTTTAGCTTTAGCATTGCATTTAGGGTAAATAGGAGTCTCTTTCCTTGTTTGCCACTATTTGTATTTAGGTCTTAGGATAGGCATCCTTAATTTCATAATAAAAATTAATAAAAAAAGAAGTAAAAAAAAATTTGCATTTTAGATCAATTAGTAGAGCATGTGCATAGCCTGGTTAGAAATAATCTACACATTTGGGGTTTCAAGCTTGTTCAACCTTAGGTTATGTTGCTCAATTGGAACCACAAACGCATGGTTAGGAATATTCCTAAATTTGCATGCATAGTTAGTTAACCATACAAACGTGATTTACCAAACCTAACCACCCATCGACGGTGGACCTGATAACATAACCTTGTTAGATATTGCTTGAAATTAGCTATTTTAGCCCTCAATTTATTATTGTCTACCGCTGTGTGTTTTATTTCTTTCTAAATTAGGCAATAAATATAATTGCATATTAGATTGCATAACACAATAGTAAATGAAGTCATCACACACTCACATGAACATTGGATAAGGTTGGACTTCACCATAAACCCCCTAATATATCCCAAAACCTAAATGTATGGCCCTCTAGTAGTGCCCTTATTTTGAACATAGATGTTATGCATAAGGCTACCCATACTACCATTCCTGAGACTCCTAAGAGTGAGCCACCTACACCGATGGATAGCCATGTCACATATGTGGATATGGACATCATTAGGCTATACATAAATGTAGCTAGTATAGTATTTTCATCATTTCCACTACTTACCATTCTACCCCACACCTTTCCTCCACCTGAGTAGGAAGAAATTTTCTCACAACCATAGTAGTCAATCAAAATGTTCATGAATCCACTTTTTTAATCGACTACTGCTACCCTAGCTCTTAATCAACGATCATCATATAACCAACAACCCTTCATTTTGCTAAACCAAAACATCACCTACACCAATCCCCTTTATGAAGCCATATTAATGTGGCTTCGTAGGTCCCTACATCCATCCTCCATAGATATCGTGTCTCATAGCATCCCCTATGTAGTGGCAATACCTTTTGCCATGTACCCTCCACCTACATCCACTAATATGGTTGTCATGCAACCATCCCAACCATCCACATTATACATGGCCATACCATCCACATCAATAGTTGCCATACAACAAGAATTCTTGCAACTACAACAAATAATTATAGATAATTCTAACTGAAGCATTAATCTTGATCTAAAATAGTAGCTGCTAAGGATAGATTAGAACCAACCATCAACATCCCATCAAAACACCTTCTTCACCCAAGATCCATCTTGGGTATTGCACCATCCAACCACAATTATAGAAACCAACCTATTTTATCAAATGTATGCTAACTCTTTGGGTCAGCATACCAACATACCCCCATCACATTATCACAATCAAATCCCTCACCAAAAACTGTATCATAGTCCATTCCATGCTAACATCCCACATCACCAGACCCCTACCAATGGTACACATTACTACCAGCAACAACAAACAAATCGAGGTTTTAACGCTCTATAGAATCCTAAATTCCAATTCTTGCAAAGTCATATTGATAGCCTAGCCATGTAAACACTTGGTATGTGATACCATAATTCAATCTTGAGGTAGCTACTCAATCACCCAATTCATGCTTTGGTACCATCACTAATGAGCACCAAAAATGCTCATTTTATATTCACTGTTAAGGGTATCATTGCTGGTTTAATTATCATGTGAGATGTATTTTTATATAACTTATGCATATAATTGATAGAAAATCTAGTAATATGCTTTATTGGTATTTTTAGTGGAAACTATGTATAAATGCAGGTGTTGGTACTAATCTGGTGTTTTCCAGTCTACATCCACTTGGACTTGGCATACTTCTGCTTTCAGAGACTAAGGCATGAGAGTAGGCACCTTTGATGAGGCCTAGAAATGCCTTAATCATAGCATATTTTGAACATTGAAACTACCTAAAAACTCTTGTGTTTAATATGATATTCTAGTTAAGTTGATTTAATATGTTGTGTATTAACTGTTTGCATGATCAATGTGTTAGAAATACTATATTTTGATTTTTACAATTTTTGCATAGTTTTATGTTACTTTGTCATGACTTGCTAAATGAGAAGTATGCTTAGGTTGATAGTAGCACTTCACTAGTTTTTTTTTTTATGTGTATCAAGCATTTATTTATCTAAATATAGCAAATAGTGCAAACAAACTATTACTGTGCAGCAGAAACTGGTTTTCCAATGTAAATTCCAACCAACTGCCAATGAATGGCAAGGCATGGAATTCACACGTGGAGAGAGATGAAGGCTATTGCAATTTGATCCTGAGAGCTAACCCACCTGAGAAATACAGATGAAATCACTTGAAGAGCACACGGTTATTCATTTTGAAGATCTTCAAAATGAGTAGACATCTTCGAAATAAGAAATACAGTCTCTTCGAAATGAGCGAACATCTTCGAAATGAGAAATACAGTCTCTTCGAAATGAGCCACTTATCTTCGAAATGAGAACAGAAAGCACTTTTTGAGTTGTTGACTGATTTTTGATGATGTAAAAATGGAAAGAAGTTTGAAAAGGTTAAAGTAAAATATCTCCCATTTGACTTTGTTGTCCTTGCCGTCCAAAGCCATCATTCATAGAAAAGATCAATTTTGATCCTCTTCTAGGATAAACCCAGGAATGTTGTAGCATAATAGGAATAGATCTGTAAGATAGGAATGAGATATTCTCAGTTTGTAATTAGATTTTAGGATATCTATAAATAGATAGCTCCTATCCAGGTTGAGCTAAAAAGAGTAGGCAAAAATAAGCAAGAAGTATAATAATAAGAAAAGTGACTGTTATAGTCATGTAACAGGGTTTTTAGCAGCAATACTGTAATTATGTTCTTGAATCAATAAAGTGCACTAATTTTTATATTCATGTTGTTGTGAATGAGTGTGAGTAATATCTAGATAGATAGAAATACTCATACCTTCTTCTAGACAAGGAGGCTGGCCACTTCTAGACCTAGGAGGATGACTAACAACAGGTTTTTATTCTTATTTTGTTGCAGTAGAATAAGTTGTAAAACTTGTCATTTTATTTCTTTGTAAACAACTAACAGTATTTGCAATCTTAGTTTATTTCATGATTAGGATGATCTTGTGATTAATAATAGGTTTGGTTGTAATCTCTATTTTTAGCAAGCTTTCAAATTACTATAGATTGTCATTTCTAGAATTTACTATTTTTTGCAATTTTACTACATTTTGTGTTTTGTTGTCAACCCCTACACAGAATATTGACAACCTTCTATTACAGAGCATTAACAAGACTTAATTTCCATGTTATAATTAGGTTTCCATTACTGCAAAATTAAATAGACTTCCTTTCTATAATCATAATTATATTTCTAATTCTGCAACTGTAACTAGGGAGTTATTTATGCAACATGATTATATTTCATTCTGTAATTATAACTAGGATTTCATTTCTACAGTTAGTAATTAGTTTCCATTCCTGCAATTAGATTAAAGTTCAATTTATGTAATTTAGAGATAAAAATATCCTAAATCCCCCACATAATCGGTTTCACCAATAAGACCTATTGCTCCCAATTGACCTAAGTTATAGCCCTGTTCACTCTTTTCACAAATAGCCTTGTACACTACCTTGGATTGACAAATTCATTGATAATTGTAGCACCCTAAAATTGGCACAGTAAAATTGAAATAATTACATTCACCTTAGTAAATAATTTAAATTCAAATTTAACCTCCCAAACCGCCCGTTAACCATCGAGAAATCCATTTCCCCCTTTTCCATGTCATTTTTAGAGGTTGTTTTGACCGTTTGATGATATCTTCGTCGATCAGACGATATCGCCCCAGATTTGACGATTTCGTCTGGACTAGAATGTCTAGACGATCTTGTCACAAAACTGAATTTGCAAATTTGGAATCTATTCCAACGGGTCTCCAATCTGGGCAGAAGCGTGTCTGCGCCATTGGGACCCTCCCCCATTGGAGATCTCCCAAATTGAGATGATCTCCAACCTCCTAACTACTCCCCCTAAGCCTATTTAATCTCTAGGATTTTCCCTTCCCAACCCCTGGCTGAAATTATCTGCAAACTGATTCCCTCTACGTCAAAACATCTTAATTTTGCTTTTACACTAGTTCCATAGCAATTTTGTTGTAGGTACATCACTATTTTTCAACCGGAGCTAGCACCCATCATCGTCGACGAACCTGTTCAGATCGGAGGTGATCTTGTCGAATTCAAGGTGATTTCGTACTGATGCAAGACGATCTCGACTGCAGTCTACATTGAGGCAATCAGTGCCTGAAGTTTGCTTTTCTTAACTCTTTCTCTATCTTTTTATTCTACAAATTAGATTATTTATTCAGTGTTTATGCTATTTTGCATTTGGAGTTCACCCATTTAGCTTAGATTGCATGCTAAGTTCATGATCTACCATTAAAGTATAGTAATTTGCTTTAATTTCTATTCTTAAATATTGTTCAGTATTCATATTGCTATTTGGTGTAATTTGCCTCTGTTAGCACAGTAGAATTTCTTATATTTTGCATCTGTTTTCTATTTTACAGGTCTCTAACGAATTCGTCTGACGAATTCGTCAGATCTCAGACGATTCTGTCAGTCTCAGACGATTCGGTCAAATCTCAGATGATTCTGTTAGTTTCAGATGATTTTGTCAGATTGCAGGTGATTCTGTCGAATTCTAGATGATCCAGACTGCTTCAAACATCAGAATATTCTTCAGAAATCTGGATCAGGTATTCCTCATTTTCCTCCTGTAAATTCTTTGTTTTCTGCTTTTTTAAATCTGTTTCCTGTATTCATTGAAATTGCATTTTCATATAGATTAATTTAGATGCATTCAGCCAAACCTAGGATATGAATGCTTAAGGTTAAAACGAACTCATCTAAACACATTCCAAAACCTAGGCATGGAAACTGCCGCCAAATGTTTCCTAGTGAACCCACCATCCGTCAAAAAATCACCAAAATATACCTCCCTTGAGAGGCGGGACCTTCGCAAAGTCCTCTCAGTCCGAGGTACTGCACCATCCTTTTCCCATCCTCCTTCCGGGTGCGAATCCTATAGCCTGAAGGTAGGGATGCGAAAAATTTGGAGCGATACATTTTGGTGAACCCGACGTGAATGTATTGTAAACCTTTTGAAAACAAAAACAAAAAAAAAAAAAATATATATATGTATACAAGAAAAACAAAAACAAAATTATTATTTCAAGTTTTTATGTTTTAGATTCAATTCTAAATAGTAGATGCTAAATATTACTTTTAGAAGTACTAAAGTAACCATGAGTTTTTACTCAAATCAATATGATCCCATCAGTAATGTTGAAAGAATTCAGCCAAATACATTTGTTGATTATGACCAACCTCATCCCTATTCAACATCACCTCCATCACACTCTTCTTATTTTACATCCTTACCCCAACAAGACAATCCCTTTGCTAATCCTCTTCATAACGATATTATCTATTCTCCCATATATCCATATTATGTCTATCAACCCACATATAATCCTCCTCTACCTTTTCAATACTCTTCTTTCAATATAACACATCCATTTCAACAAGAAAATACTTATTCTTCCAATTCTACCATGCACTCACCTCCTACATCGCAATATTCTTGTCATCATTCTACCCATAATAAAGAAAGTAGAGGTGAGAAACCATTAGGCCCTTTTATGATGAAATTCCTAAAGCATCTATCAAAAACTTCTCAAAAACCTTCATCACGTACATTTACAAAGCTCAATCAACCAATGGATATAATTCTCAAGTATTTACTTGACACAAATAGGATTGAACTTCCTTCCATAAAACAACCTGATACCACATCAGATTGGTTTAAACCTGAGTTACATTGTGAATATCATAGAGTAGATGGACATATGACACAAAATTGTAAAGATTTAAGATGTGCAATTCAAGATTTGATTGATAATGGTCTTTTTAATATAAAGGAATTACAATCTACAACTGATTATAAATCTCCAGTAAACAATCAAACTCCTACACAACAAATACCAATAATCAATCAAGACATGGAGATCTCCCAAGAACCCCTATTCAATTATCAACAATAAGAAACCAATCAAATATTGCATGTTAATGTGTCCCATCATGATGATATTATTAATATTGTAACAAAAACTACAAATGAGCAACCTCAAGTTCAAGCAACTCAATCAGATATTCAAGATATGGATTCCTCATTTGAACAACCTTCAAAACTATCTTTGACTCTAGAGAATGATCCAAAATGGAATGTAAGTATAGAAATCTCATCTTTAAAATCAAAATCTCAATCTGAAATCCACTTTGATAACCGACAACAAGTGATTAATCCTCAAGCAAAGATATCCCTTTTAGAAGTATTACAAATTTATCACAAGGAAACTTTGTTCAAAATACCTAGCCAACAATTTGTTCCTCATCATATTTTCTCTAAGAACATAATTAATGGTGTAAACCCTCTTGAGGTTAACCATATTTCATTCTATGATGAGGATATTCCTTCCTCTACTCCACAAGAAGACTCCTATCTTTACATTATCGGATCTAGTAAAGAAACACTTGTTAGAACTATCATGGTAGATAATGGCTCCTCTCTTAATTTATGCACTTATCAATTATTCCAAAAATTCAAAACAAAGGAAGAAGATTTTAATGAATCAAATGTTATTATAAAATCTTTTAACAATGAAATTCAAGAAGTTCAAGGTACTATAATTTTTCCCCTTAATATTGGATCCAAGATCCTGGATACTTTATTCTATGTAGGATATTGTCCTTCACCTTACAACATACTTCTCCAGAGTCCTTGGATTCATACGATGAGGGTTTTCCCTTCCACTCTTCACCAATGTTTGAAGTTTGAACTTACAAATAAAATTGTTACCATACATAATGACCCAACACCATTTGAAGAATATTTAACGATTGAAACATCAAGTTCTATACATTCTTTATTGTCACAATTATCTTCTATCCATCACTTTTCTTCATCCATATATGATCATCCTTGTTTACCAAATAACAATCATGCATATCTTTCACATATACTTTCTCCATATTATCAAGACTTGGAATATAGTGATAAGAATGAAGAACTTTCTTATCCTTTTTACATTTTATTTTGTAACATGATCAATTTTACACATATAAAAGTCAAATCTTTTGCTACATTATTTTACATTATAACAAAGCATTTGTTATCGCTACCTTTTATTCATCACCTTCTATTCTTACCTTCACCTCAACTAGATTATCCTTCAAAACCTCCTTTGATTTTGAAGCAACCTTAGACATGCTATACTCAAATAAACCTTGTATAGTGTATATAGATCATCTTGTATATACCACCAATTTCAATTCATAAATTAAAATCAAAATACAAAAAAAAAATCCTCAAAATCTTCAAAAAAAATACAAATGCAACTAAGGACCTTAAAGGTAAATTTGAGCCCACTTGGCTTGGACCATACATTATTACTTGCTAAATTCGAATCAGGAGCATATAAATTATCTACCTTAGATGGTAAATAACTTAAAGAACCCATGAATATTTTGCATCTTAAACGTTACTATGCATAAATTTGGTCATTTCATCCATGTATATATTTGTTCAAAATTTCTTTATCTTATATTTCTTTCAAATTTATAAAAATCCAAAAACATCAAAAATATTCATAATCATCCAAAATCTTCAAAACTATCTATTGCATTTATTTAAAGCACTTGTTAAGTTCTTTCTGCTCAAAATCAAAAATCAAAACAAAAATCAAAATAATGATAAAAATATAAAAACAGCTATATGCTTGACTCTTTCGAAACCAAAATAAAATAAAGACGAAAGAGAGAGTCAATATTCTCCAAAATTTCTCAAAAATCATTTTTATATATTTTCTTATAATTATTGCAGTTATATGTTTCAACTTATTTTGGATAAATTAGCATTTATTTTGAATCCCTCACTTGCACACTCACAACAATAAATATCTTGATTTTATCTGGCATGATTACTAATCTCTCTTATATCAAAGTCCACAAAATTCAATTAAATAAAGTTTGAGCATAGAGAATTGATCTTGTTATTTACTTAAACCAAGCACATCTTTTCACAATAAAATGATTATATTTGTAATTTCCATGTTTTGCTACATAGTAGAAGTGCTTTCTTGAGCGAAAAGTTTCCCCTGCTATCCTATCATGCACATGGTCTAGAATCTTTGAGAATTGGCAAAAGGACAAGCTCACCCCTACCCAGAATAAAAATCCCTTGCTCTACAGCTAATCCGAGCAAGTATCCCTAGCACAGAAAAAGAAAAAAAAAAGACAAGAAAAATTCAAGAAAGAAAAGAAAAGAAAAATGTTATTTCAGCAATATTTCAAGTACTATCTCAAAAATCAAGCAAAATAAAAATAAGCAAAGTTCAAAAGAAAGCAAGAAAGCAATAAAATCCCTTTCCCTACCCTTTGAAAAGAAAAGAAGGGTTGATGAGCTTGAATCCCTGGAATTCTCAATTATTCGAAAACTGTGAGGTAAGCCCCATAACAGGTGGTTTGTGCCCAACTTGCTTGGCCTTGGGTAACTCCTAGCGTGGTGATATGTCCGTCACATTAGCGACCTTCTTTTGTACGAGACCTATGTTCGCTTATGGATTAGCTAGCTCTTGATAATCCGATCTACATAGTAGCCTAGTATGGTTATATGCATCTACATCATGGTTAATGAACACTTATTTGGTTTCTTCAAATCACTTGTATCATAGTATCTTGCTCAAAACTGGTAAATGAACAATGCAATTGCACACACATTTGTATTTGAGAGATTTTGTCTATCATTATGATAAATCAAGATTGGAAATGAATTCACATATGCACATGGGATTCCTTATAAATCTAACTTTTGTCTTCAAAATACTTTGAAA
Source organism: Wollemia nobilis (assembly GCA_028583015.1). NCBI lineage: Eukaryota > Viridiplantae > Streptophyta > Pinopsida > Araucariales > Araucariaceae > Wollemia > Wollemia nobilis. The sequence continues at coordinate 1,152,658 of JAQPPZ010016509.1, read as the reverse complement.
TATTATTTTTGCAACTTGTTGAAATAAATCAAGTACAGTTGTTTACTACAAAGACAACTATATAAATAGAAAAATCAAAAATTTCTTTCAAAATACACAAAACATACACATATATATCTGGTTGACTTTCGCGACGATGGTATAGTTTCAAAACCAAAATTGGAATTTTATGCCTAGCGCAAGTCCTCATTTTCATATTTTTTGTTCATCAAAAATCAATCATGCAATAAAACTATTTTTTTTGGATTTTCGTGATGATGGTATAAGTCTATACCTACATATTCTATGCCTAGCGCAAACCATTGTAACAATTTTTATTCCCCATTTATTACAAATCATGAAAAACATATGACTTAATTCATTATGTTACACAAATTATGCTTTTCAAAAGCAAACACATTTTCATTATTTCATGTCATTATGTCAACCTTTAATTTTGCAATGATGGTATAATTCCTAACGAATTATCCAAAAATTTTATCACCCTTAGGAATTTCTGCCTAGCAAAAATCATTTTAAAAACATTATTTCATGCACAATATTTTTTATGAAAATCTGAAAACAAATCATCATCATCATCATCATTTGCACTATTGCACCAAAGTCTTAAGACAGTCTCTTAAGCACTCTTTTTACTTTTAACAATATTTCTATAAATGGGACTAGCTTGATGACCGAGTGAGCGACGACTCCATGAAATGGTCTATAATAGCGACAATGTCCTTTGAAATTATTGTTAGAAGTCTCTTTTTATTTTTATCACATTTTCATTACAAACAACCAATTTGTTACATCAGATTATTTCATTTAAATTTTACAAACATGACATCCAAATTATAATATTTCCAATGACATAATTACATGAATCCTCAATGAATCATCAAATTAATCAATTAAAACATCTAAAAACATCATACAAATCACAAAACACAAGTCATATGATCAAAAATATCTCATATATATATATATATATATATATCACAAATATATGTACATCATATCAAAACTTGGATTGGTATGCCACAATCTACATCTTGGCATACTCAATCCTCTCAATCAAATGTCCTCTGTGCAGTGTCTCGAGAACCCCTCGAGCTCTCAGCCTCATCTCCTCCCCCGCCCTGCGGTGGACGAGGTGGCCCCATAGCAGTCTGTGTAGTCCTCGTCCTTGACCGGGATGAAGTCCTCGAGGACCCAATCCTGATAGGGTCAGCAATGCCGGCTGGCAGCTATACCCTCTGACCCTCTAGCACCATCTGGAAGTAGATGCCCTGGTAAAACGTGGTCTGAGCAATTGACCGTGCCAGCTCCTGTGTGCTCGCCCCTCCGCCCCGTGCCCTAAGGCGTGCAATCTCATCTCGCAGCTATGACACCTCAGCCTGGTGTTGTGCAGCTGCATCCTGTAGCATCTACACCTGAGCCTGCAGATGATCTCTCTCTGCTCGAAGAGTAGCCATCTCGCTACTCTCTCTTGTATCCACACCCTTGCCCTTATCGGGCGATGGTGGCCTCTGTGGAGATGGGGGTCTCGCCTCCCTCCTCTCCCTCTCCCTCTGCCATGGCCGCTCCTGTGCCTGTGGCCTCCTCGCCTCTCTCCCGTTGTGACCCTAGGCTGCCTCCATCGCCACTTGGCATCGCCTCCCTATCCGACGCACAACCGCATGGATCGGACCCTGTGCCCTCGTCATCCGAGGAGGGCGGATGCCTGCGTACCAGGCATCGTAGCCATCGGCTACTCCTACGTCGTCCCCATCCACTAGTTGAATGGGGGCATCGTCTAAGTCCTGGCTCTAGAAGCGCTGCATGTTCGGAGCCCCACTAACAGTAGTGTTATCCCAGACAGTCCAGGAAAACTCATAATCCCTTAGAGATGGTATCCCTTGTTGTAGATCGAATTGCCTCAAAACTCGGTCATAGCGGTGGAGCTCCACCTCTCCTCTCTCCATCCTCAGCCAACATACTCGCCTGATGCGAGCCAACTCTTGTCCATCCTCTTGCCACCCTGGATGCTCCCTCCACGGCCTCTAGGTGATCTGGTCTGGGACTAGGTCGTCTAGTCGTCTCCGGGACATCGGTAGGTCGATCCGCCATTGTGCCCCTCTCTGGAGCCACCAGTAGAAGACTCGAGGCCTCTCCCCATCAATCCCTATCAGAGGAAGCCCTACCGGCCTCTGCACTGTAATGTGCTCCTAGCACCAAACCTGTAGTAACGATGTCATGACCAGACATCGACTGCCCTTGTACACGACCCCATAGAGGATCCTGTACAACTGACATAGAACATAACTGCCCCAACAAAACCTGTACCCATGGTCCCGCATATCACAGATCACATCTATGAGCACCCATGGTACCCTTCACCCACTCTAGTGGCACATCAGAAGTCCACCAACCACTCCAGCTAGTACTCGTGTGAGTCTAGATGCCCCAGGCATCTAGCGTAGTGCCTCGATATTAACTCCACCCTTCTCCAGGGCGAAGCTCGGGTCACCGCACAGTCGTCCCATAGCGTGGCCCTAATTGGCCATAGGAGTGATCATCCATCCTTGTATGGGGATTCTCAGAATCCTCCATACGTCCTCTAGTGTGGGAGTCATCTCCCTTGTTGATAGCCGAAAACATGAGGACCCCGGATACCACCTCTCTGCTAGGGCCGTCAGTAGCCCCATGTCTATAGATACTTGTGGCATTTCTGCCACATGCAGTAAGCCGGCCTGTGCCAGCTGATCTCACTCTGCCTGTGTCAGAGCGGCCAAGTCATCTCTCAAACCTCCATATTTCCATTCCTTGCTCTTTAGTAATCCTCTCTGCAAACATAAACAACAAAACAATAAACAATCATTAATCAATAATTCAAGTAATCAATAATGCAAATTAAAAATTCAATTTTGTGCAATTGATGATATCGCCCACTATTGGACGATATCGTCCCAAATTTGAGCATAATCGTCTTCGATTTCACAGTTTGAAATCGTCTCTAATTTGACAAAATCGTCCCCCTTTCGACGATTTCGCCCTTGGGCGAAATTGCTGAAATTGAGACGATTTCGTCGAAATCGGGACAATTTCGTCCCGACGACGTCGACAGCCCAAAAACGGCCGCGATGCTCAAAATTCATCTAAAATTCATCTAAAAAGCATGTAAAATTAAATTAAAGCATTCTAAACTAAGTTTAGACTCTTACCCGTAGACCGCACCGGACCTCTGTTGATCTGTGCGTCGTCTCCACCATTTTTTCTTCAGAGCTCTAAAATCAGTAAAAATGAACAGTAAAAATGAATTAGGGTTTTACCCTATTTTTCTTAATTTTATTCAAAAATAATTTTTTGCTTTTCCGTGTTTTTACCTCAAACGTTCGATTTGGGTAAAAACACGGAGGGGGCACCATAGTAAGTTGTTGTACGATTCGACCAAGAATCGTCGCCTAAAAATGGGAATAATTTTTTGCTTTCTCGTAGATCGAGAAGAACTCATCTTTAATGCATTTTCTTCGAAAAATTCGCTAAAGAGGGGGCAAAATGTAGCACCCTAAAATTGGCACAGTAAAATTGGAATAATTACATTCACCTTAGTAAATAATTTAAATTCAAATTTAACCTCCCAAACCGCCCGTTAACCACTGGGAAATCCATTTCCCCCTTTTTCATGTCATTTTTAGAGGTTGTTTTGACCGTTTGACGATATCGTCGTCGATCAGATGATATCGCCCCAGATTTGATGATTTCATCTAGACTAGAACGTCTAGACGATCTTGTTGCAAAACTGAATTTGCAAAGTTGGAATCTGTTCCAACGGGTCTCCAATCCGGGCAGAAGCATGTCTACACCATTGGGACCCTCCCCCGTTGGAGATCTCCCAAATTGGGATGATCTCCAACCTCCTAACTACTCCCCCTAAGCCTATTTAATCTCTAGGATTTTCCCTTCCCAACCCCTGGCTGAAATTATTTGCAAATTAATTCCCTCTGCGTCAAAACATCCTAATTTTGCTTTTGCACTAGTTCCATACCAATTTTGTTGTAGGTACATCACTATTTTTCAACCGGAGCTAGCACCCATCATCGTCGACGAACTTGTTCAGATCGGAGGTGATCCTGTCGAATTCGAGGTGATTTCGTACTGATGCAAGACGATCTCGACTACAGTCTACATTGAGGCAATCAGTGCCTAAAGTTTGCTTTTCTTAACTCTTTCTCCGTCTTTTTATTCTGCAAATTAGATTATTTATTCATTGTTTATGTTATTTTGCATTTGGAGTTCACCCATTTAGCCTAGATTGCATGCTAAGTTCATGATCTACCATTAAAGTACAATAATTTGCTTCAATTTTTGTTCTTAAATATTGTTCAGTATTTATATTGCTATTTGGTGTAATTTGCCTCTGTTAGCACAGTAGAATTTCTTGTATTTTGCATCTATTTTCTGTTTTGCAGGTCTCTGACGAATTCGTCAGATCTCAGACGATTTTGTCAGTCTTAGATGATTCTATCAAATCTCAGATGATTCTATCAGTTTCAGATGATTCTGTCAGATTGTAGGAAATTCTGTCAAATTCCAGATGATCCAGACTGCTTCAAACGTCAAAATCTTCTTCAGACATCCGGATCAGGTATTCCCCATTTTTCTCCTGTAAATTCTCTGTTTTCTGCTTTTTTTAAAATCTGTTTCCTGTATTCATTGAAATTGCATTTTCATATAGATTAATTTAGATGCATTCGGCCAAACCTAGGATATGAATGCTTAAGGTTAAAATGAACTCATCTAAACACATTCCAAAACCTAGGCATGGAAACTGCCGCTAAATGTTTCCTAGTGAACCCACCATCCGTCAAAAAATCACCAAAATACACCTCCCTTGAGAGGCGGGACCTTCGCAAAGTCCTCTCAGTCCGAGGTACCACATCATCCTTTTCCCATCCTCCTTCTGGGCGCGGATCCTATAGCCTGAAGGTAGGGATGCGAAAAATTTGGAGCGATACAATAATTAATGATGTGCATCATGACAACGCATCATTTTGGCATCGTTGTCAGGGAATAGTATTGCTAGAAGGTGACAACATCCCAATAATTATTAATTAGACTAAGTTGTGACAATTTAGGATAAAATTTGAATATAACAGCTGGTTAAAGTAATAACTATTGACCTATAATTTATGTCATTCAAGATTAAACATGAAAGAGTAATCCTAGGGATGAAACAGGTAGAATTACTCAAAAGAATCCCTGGCTTGTTCCATTAATAAGATCTTCATGCCTAAGGGGTGAATCACTTGTGTTTGAACTATAAGAAAAATTGAAACAAAAATCACCAGCTTCATCATCATTAAACATCTTGAGAAAGAAAAATCATCAGACTCATCATCAATAGAGGATTCTAGACCTCTTAAGAATGAAATTTGGATAGGTTTAACTATTCCAAAGGAAAAAAAAACTATGGTAGAGATAGGAAATTTATATGGGTATGGCCAACATGGTTGTGTCCATAATGAAGAAAATGATCATGATATGCCCCAACCTTCCAAAACATTTGAATATCCTATTCGTTTAAATCCAACACAAAACTCCCCCATGAAAACCATTTCACCTTCAGTACTTCCAATCTTCTGAGGTGTTGTATCTGAAGATCATGATCAATTTTTGTTTGAATTCAAATTAGTGTGTCAAACCTATGACTATGTAAATGACAATCAGAAACTTAAGGTTTTTCCCTCAACACTCAAGGACTCAGCATTACACTAGTTCATGAGCTTAGAGCCAAATTCCATACAAACCTGGGATCAAATGGAAACTATTTTTTTAGACAAATATCAGGAGTATTTTCATGTAAGGAATAGGAAATATGAGTTATTCAAGATTAAGCAGGAAGATGATGAAACATTATAAGACTATCTTGATAGGTTCTCCTTTTTTCAAAGGAGATGTGGACCTGTACAACCTGAGTTATGCAAAACCATATTTTTGAGAGGATTACAAGATGAATCCAGAGAAGTATTGGATTTGATGGGAAAATGGGATGTAAATACTCTTAGTAATGAGGAAATTATGGATATCTACAAGAATTACTCTTGTACTAAGCAGGAAAGAAAAAAAAAGAGTACAAATGGCATTGATGTGAAGGACCTAATAGAGGAACTTGCAAATTTTAAAACTGATATTCTGGTGCAATTGAACACAACTTTATGAGAAATGTTTGCAAAAGAAAAAACCATAGAACCTTTGGTAATTTATTACCCAATATGTAGAAATAAACATGCTTTGCAGGAGTGTCCTTTGAATAAAACATTTATCTCAGCCATTTGTAGTATCTGTTCGAAGAAGCATTTGACTGATAAATGCCACCTGCTACCACAACTCAAGATTGTGTTAGAGATTCATACTGAGGAACTCAACTATGTTGGACCAAAATAGGGGGAAATTTCTATCAGTACCAAAATTCTCTTGATTTTCCTACAAATTGGGGGCATAATCCTTGGACTATGCCTTGGGGACAATAAGAACCACCCCAACGTCCTTGGAATTATTCTCAATGGAAAAATTCCCAAGAATGACCACAAACAAGTTAGAGTAATCCAACCTGGAATCAGAATCAGAATAACACATCATGGAATTAAAACAACCCACCCTGGAATCAGAATCAGACTAATCCACATTAGATGTAAAATCAACCATAGTGGAGTCAGTAATACTAGTCCTATCCAAGGTAGCAAAGAAATCAAGGTCAAACTCAGAATTTTCTTCCTACACCTAATCAAAATTTTCAAGAAAAATAGAACCAACCACAACAAACACAACAAGTGAAACAGCCTCAACTTCTAGCTCAACCAGTCACTAATCCAAACAACATGAGACAAGCATCCCTTGTTTATGTGGCTGAAGCTGAAGAAAATGCTGAAATAAATGTTCTTGATTGTAGTAACATCCAACTTCATTCAGGAAAATTTGTACCTGAACCTATTTCAACTAAAATCAAAGAAAATGAAAAGCAAGAACTTTTAGAACTAGTTAGAGTTAAACCAACAATAGATAAAGAAGAAGAAATAGAACCATAGGTAGAACAATTACCTTCATCAAGGATAATTCCATATCCTGAAAGATTCAATACCACAGTAGAAAATTTTGAGTTAGACCTGGTCAAGGAACTTAGAAAGTTAACTATATCATTGCCCTTATTGCAAGCCATTAAGGATATACCATTAATTAAAAGTACTATCCGATATTTGTGCATTAGAAGAGCAGGAAGAAAAAATAAAGCATTTCCCAAGACTATTCAGGTTGAAGGAAAGATAGCTGATGTCTTGTCCAAAAAACTAGTACCTCCAAAGTATAGTGACCTAGGGAGTCCAGTTACCATAGGCTCAATACCAATATCAAATGTCTTAGTAGATCTAGGAGCTACAATAAATATCATGACCAAGGATATAATGGAACAATTACAGCTCAAACATCTCAGTCCCACATTTATAGTTTTAGAAATGGCTGATATATCAGTTGCAAAACTTGAAGGTATCATTGAATATGTCCCTATAGAAGTTTCTTCTTGGGAATTCCCTATAGATTTTTTGGTTTTACAGCCAATAAATTTAGCACATGGATATCCCATAATTCTATAAAGACCTTGGCTTGCAACTGCAGTAGCCTTCATAGACCGCAGATCTGGAAAAATGACCATTTCAAATGGTATTGATCTAAAACAGATCTCTCTATATCCTCCTGCAAGACCCTCCAACAATTTTTTATGTCAGTTATGGTTTCCTGACTCATATGAATAACCATAAGAGGTTATTTCCACACTAGCCACCTTGGTAGTAAGGGAACACAAAGAAGACCTCCATGACATAGAAACTTTAGAGAATGAAACTATCCTAATGAATGTTCTGCATGAACAAGGGTTAGAAGAGGAAGTAGTAAATATCCATCAATTTTTAGGGAATGAGGATAACCAAAATTCTGAAGGTGATCCATCTGTACTATCACAGGAAACATCTATTTCACTACCACATGGGTGGCATCATCACCTAATTTTCCCTTCTCACTATTCCATACAGGATATGCTTCCATTAGAAATCAACGAAACAAAAACTTCTTATTTCCTCCCATCTCAGCATTGCCCTCTTAACTCCTTAATCACCAAGTATGAAGAAATGAATTTAGTCCTTCCAAATACAAAACAAATAGAAGTCCAGCTAGGCAAATTTCTAAACATTAACAGCTGGCTTACTAGGGAAGAGGAAAAAAATTTGATAACTATTTTGCAGAAGCATGTTCATGCTTTTGCTTGGGACTACAAAGATATGTCAGGGATTCACCCTAATATATGCACCCACAGGATTTATACTGAAGAAGTCAAGCCAGTAAGACAACCCCAGAGAATACTGAATCCTTCCTTGAGGGATATTGTAAAGGAATAAATTGAAAAACTTCTGGAGGTAGGATTCATTTACCAAATTTTTGATAGCTAGTGGGTCTCTCCATTGGTTATAGTTCCTAAAAAAATGGAAAAATGAGAGTATGTGTAGACTATAGAGAGCTGAACAAAGTGACATACAAAGACCATTTTCCATTACCTTTCATAGATCAGGTGTTAGATACCCTTGCTAGAAAGAAATACTTTTGTTTTCTTGATGGATTTAGTGGGTATAATCAAATTCAGGTTGCACATGAATATCAAGAGAAAACAACCTTTACCTGTCCATGGAGAACATTTGCCTATAGGGTTTTACCTTTTGGTTTGTGTAATGCCCCAACAACATTTCAACGAGTAGTCTTAGCAATTTTTTCTGATCTAACTACCAACAGTGTTGAGATATACATGGATTATTTCACAGTATATGGATAGACTTTTGACTTTATATTAGAAAACCTTGATAGAGTTTTAACTCGTTGTGAAACATACCAGTTATCCTTGAATCCATACAAATGTTTTATGATGATGGAGGAAGGAATAGTTCTTGGTCATCACATCTCTCTTCAAGGGATCCAGGTTGATCCAAAGAAGGTGGAAATTATCAAGAATCTTCTTCCTCCTAAAACTCAGACTAATGTCAGAAGCTTCCTAGGACACATTGATTTTTACCGCAAGTTTATTCCCATATTTAGCATAATAGCCAATCCCATGTTTGCCCTATTGACTAAAGATTCTGAATTCTCCTAGACTACAAGGTGTCAGGAATCATTTGAAGCTCTGAAAGAGAAATTAGTAACTCCACCTGTGTTAAGAGGACCTAATTGGACATTACCATTCACATACAGGCTGATGCTTCCAATACTACAATTGGAGAAGCATTAGGACAAATTGATAATGGTGAACACTATGCCATCTACTACATTAGCAAGAATTTGATAGGAGCTGAGAAAAATTATACCACAACTGAGAAGGAATTCTTGGCAGTAATTTATGCCATCAACAAATTCAGGCATTACATCATAGGTTATCAAATATTTATTCACACATATCACATAGCCATTAAGTATTTGATGAATAAGTCTATGGTAAGTGCAAGAATTATTTGTTGGTTACTGTTGCTATAAGAATTTGATATCACAATAATAAAAAAACCAGGAAAAGCTAATGTTGTAGATTTCTTGTCCAGGTTGCAAAACACAGAGGAAGGGGAATTAGTTGAGGACACTTTTCTTGATGAAAAATTATTTGCTATATTTTTCCAATCACCTTGGTTTGCAGATATAGCCAATTATTTGGTCATAGGGAAATTTCCTCCACATTTCACTTCAAAACAGAAAAAACAAATGATCAAACAAAGTTCTTCCTTTAAGTGGATTAAGGGTATACTTTTTAAGTGCAGTCCTAACCATGTGTTATGTAGGTGCATCCGAAAGGATGAGGTATATGATATACTTAGGGTTTGTCATGATGAACCCTTAGGTGGACACTATTTTGTAAAAAGCATAATTAGAAAAATTTTAGGGATAGGATATTATTGGCCATCTCTTCACAAGGATGTGAAAAAGTACATCAGGCATTATGATGCATGCCAAATAATGGGGAAACCCACTCATACAAATGAAATGCCACTACAGCCTCAATTGGTTTTAGAGCCATTTGAGAGGTGGGGGCTTGATTTGTAGAACCTATTGATCCACATTATCAAGGAAAGGTGCATATTCTAGTATGCACTGATTACCTGACAAAGTGGGTAGAGGTGTGTGCTTTCAAACATGCTTATGAAGAGGTCACCGATTTCTTGTATACTCAAATTTTTCAGAGATTTGGAGCTCCACGGTATATCACCACAAACCAAGGACCCCAATTTACATCTAAATTCATTGAGGCATTTACAGAATTATATGAAATCAAACAAAGAAAATCATCACCTTACCACCCACAAGCAAATGGCTAGGTTGAGGTAAAAAATAGGGAACTGGAACGAATCTTAACAAAAACAATAGCTTTTCATAGGAGAAACTGGCTAGATAAATTACCTGAAGCAGTTTGGGTTTACAATACTACTTGGAAATCCACTACTGGATTCACACCTTATGAACTAGTTTTTGGTAAAAAGCCCCTCCTACCTATTGAATTTGAGCTACTAAAATTGTGCACAACATTGGAAATCGGGATTGAATTGTCATAGGCACAGACGGATAAGATTTTGTAGCTGAATGCATTGGATGAACTTCGGTTGGATGCTCTACACCAAACTAAAGTAATTCAGGAGTAGAGGAAGCTATGGCATGACAGTCACATTTAGTAGAGGAAATTTTAGCAAGGATATTGGGCTTTGTTGTTTGATTCTCACTATGAGGACTTCCTTGGAAAGCTAAGAACTAGATGGCTTGGACCTTACCATATTGAAGAGGTATTTGACAATGGAGCAGCTCGTCTATATCCTATTGATGGGTCACGAAGAAAGTTGGTAGTGAATGAACATCGCTTCAGGGTGTACCATACACCTTTGACTAAAGAGTAATTCTTGCAACAACTTGACAGTTTGGATGCACAACAGGTGGAAGAGATTCTCTCTTCCACTTCAATAAAATTAGCATGATCATGGATTTCAAGAAAAGCAGAAAATTAAAAAAAATTAGAAAAAGTAGAAAACAAAAAGATGAATAAATTTTGATTATGAATTCCTTCATGGGCATGATTTTAGGGAAATCATGAATTCCTTCATGGGCATAATCAAAATAAAAAAAAAAATAGAGAGAAAAGGAGAGGTAAAAAAAAAGAGAAAACAAGAAAAAAAAAAAGAGAGAAAAATGAATAGCTCAGCAGTGAAAACCTTTCCTAAGGCACTACTGAGTTGGTATGCATGAAAACCAGTTTTCTGGTATGCATAACCTTAAAAATTTCTGAATCATTATTGTACAAATTCACCAACTATACTTGTTTTGAAATATTGTAGAAAATCTCAGCAGAACATCAACAGAAGCAATCATTCTTCAAAACTTGCATTAACTTGTTTTAATCAGGTATATATTTCTTATATTTCTTTATTGTAAATGATTGGTATGTAGTATATAAAAATTAACCATTAGCATAAAAGGTATCCATAAGATTTGGCATACTTAAAACATGTTTTGAGAAGGAGAATATTGGTTTTCGCCTAATCTTCAAAATGAGAATACCAAAAATAGTGTCTGTTATCTTCTTCAGAATGATTGTTGTATTGTTTTTCGATTGAAGTTTTCTTCAGATTAACTGTTGTTTTGTCTTCAAAATGAAATTGTCTTCAGAATGACTATTGCACTTTGTCTTCAAAATGAAATTGTATTCAGAATGACTGTTGCACTTTGTCTTCGAAATGAAATTATCTTCGGAATGAATGTTGCACTTTGTCTTCGAAATGAAATTGTCTTCGGAATGACAATAGAATGAATGTTGCACTTTGTCTTTGGAATGAAGCTTTGTCTTCGGAATGAGGAATTGTCTTTAGAATGAAGTTTTATCTTTGGAATGAGGAATTATCTTCGCAATGAAGCATGATATTCGGAATGAGGACTTGTCTTCGGAATGAAACTTTATCTTCAGAATGAGGAATTGTTTTCACAATGAAGCATAATCTTTGGAATGAGAATTTAACATGATATTTCCACGTGACATCCGAGGGGGAAAATATATGATCAGTAGAATTCTTTGACTACATATGATAAATGACACGTGTTAGTTGAGATGTGATTCGTCTTATCTTGCACCCATTAAGGAAGTACCAGAATCACGGAGAAGTGACCAACAACATGCCACCATGATTCGACACTAATAACCATGCACATGAGAATTCTACAAGAAAAATAGAGGAGCTAAAAACAAGTGAGGTGAATCTGATGGCAAGGACATATGTGCAATCATTAACAGATAGGTTTTCAGAGCAAAAATAGAGATGTGTTCCAACCTTCCTTCCAAAGACATAATTGTTAACATAAAATGGTTACGAGGTACAGTGTCAATATTGCATTTCATTTCAAAGAAGACAACCAAACCAATTGAAAACCTAAAAAAACCCTACAAGTCTACAAGAACTAGAAACCAGTGATCCAGAAAAAGAGTAGCAGTAGAGGCAAGCATTTTTTAACATACCAAAATAGGAAAATGGGACGAAATACAAATATGGAACCAGCAGATACCACCCACCTTCGAGAAAATTTAGAAGTGCTAAAAATTTTTTAATATGGAGGGCTTATGCCATTTTTGGACAAATTTAATGGGTCCTCTGAAGATTTGGCCGGCATGTTCGCTCACACATTCAAAAATGATCGGGCACACATTAACGGCATGACAATTAAGGTAACCCCTAAAGTTTTAAGTCGAATTACTAAGCTTCCATTATAGGGTCTTCAAATTTCTAGAACTGGCAAAAATACACTGGCAAATGTAGTTAGTCAATTTCTAGAAGAAAATGATAGGGAGCTAGAATACTTAATACACAACAACACATGCAAGGGAGTAAAAAGGGTCAGCCTACAAGAACCCTGGAATGAAGTGACCACATGGGTAATAAAGTTTTTAACCTGTGAAGGGCAATATGTACTTTTATCAGGGCATCATTTCAAAAAATTTAACCTGTGAAGGGCAATATGTACTTTTATCAGGGCATCATTTCAAAATTTTGAACCACCTAAGACATGGTAGGCAACAACCAAAAGTTAGGATAAATCTTCCCCTGTATCTACACCAGGAGTTGAAAAAAATTGCAAAAAAATATCAGGAAGGAAAAGGGAACCCTCACCACCATGGTCTTATTAAATTAATCTGTCAGCATCGTTTTAGAGGAAACCCTAGAAGCTTTGATAGGTTTTATTCTACTCTGAATAATGTAATTTTTGAAAGAGAGGATGAGGAGGAAGAAGAAATAGATGTTTTCATAGATGTTATAGAGGAGGAAGAAGAAATAGATGCTACCATAGATGCTATTGCAAATGAGGAAAAACACCCAATAGAAGCAATAGAGCACCTTTCTTTAGAACCTTCAACCTCACAAGCTAAAAAACAAAAGAAGAGAGGCCCTGGAATCGGTAGTCGAAAAGAAAAACAAAAAAAAGTTCCTTTTTCTAAAGATGTTGTTGATCTATCAAAATAGGGGAGTGAAGTTCCTAGCAAAATAGGGGAAGAGATAACAAAGGAAATAGAAGCACTCCCACTAGAATCTAAAACTATCCCCACAGCCCTTGTTGTCACCAGAAAATAGGGCAAGAAGAAAAAATTTATAGTAGGAACTAGGAGGTCTACAAGACTCCACTTGAGAGAAATAGAAGAACAGGTGATAGAAGAAGAAGGTGGACAAGGCAGTCTAGATGTTATAGAAGTGCAACCAGCCCCTGAAGATTTTTCAAAATTCCTTGAACAAATGATTGAGGAAGAGACTGGGCAAGACAGTTTTGAAGTTGCTACAGTTCAACAAGCCACAAAATATGTGGATGCAATCATAGATAGTTTCATGGAACCTCTTGAACAAGAGAAGACAACTAAAGTAGAATATGAGATAGTTGTTGAGCAACCGACTACAAATGATTTGTCTGCATCATATTCTAAATCAAAAATAGAGGAGGTGGACATCACAGAATAGCTAAGAGCAGCAAAGTGTTATCAAAACACAAACTAAATGGATTGAAGAAAAAAAAATATCATTGAAATATAGGAAAAGAATATTATAGAATTACAGTAGGAAATGGCAAAATTGAGGAAGAGGTTGTCACAATCTGAAGAATAGCCAATTGTATCTATTGATGAGGATAATTTGGCTTAGTTACTTATGGGATTATCTAGGGCAGATGACTCTTTTACTTTGATTGAGGCATCTAAAACTTTGACTAAAGACATAGGTGCTCATTCTAAAGTAGCACCCTTTCATTTTGAAGAAGTTTCCTTCCATTCTGAAGCATTGCCTTCTCATTCCGAAGATGCTCCAGAATTGATAAAAGCATAGAAAAGAATATTGGAGATGAGTCACAACAGGAAACACCAGCACAGGAGCAGTTTAAACAACAACATGCAATTGTTCAAGTACTCCTTCAAATGAGATTTATGTATTTAAAATTGTTATACCTTCAATACAAGTAGAGGATAATGGGGTACATGTATAATTGATGTCTAATGACCAACCATTGGAAATAGCAGAAAAAGATGTACAAGTAGAATTATTATCAGATGACCAACCAGTGGAAGTAGCAAAAAAAGGGTTTCAGGTAGATTTGCTACTCAGATTTCCACCTATAGTTATACCACCCAATACTATATCCCTAGAGCAATATAATACAGACATAGCTAGTTGGGTGATCAGATATGAAAAACTTGCCACTAAAGTTAAAAAATTTAAATTGGAAGGTAAACAATTAGAAACAAAAGAAACAAAAATCAAGGCATTGAATGAAAAAGTGACTGATTTATGTCAGATTGCTAAGTTTTGGGTCCAATTCAGATGGTCGGCCAAATTTTATAGTCTCATTCTGAAGGAGAAATATCTCAGATGGTAGGTCATGAGGATTAGCTCAGGTCTCCCATACAAATTGAACACAACTACAGATTTCTTAGAAGCCTATTTTGACAACACTGTAGAACAAAAAAACCTCTTATGTGAATTATTTTTACACAGCTTCTTTATTCCAGAAGAGGTAGAGTTTCACCCTCAAATTTACATAGAATATGTTCAATTGAGAGCATTCATGTCCACTTTACAATATTAGTTTTATTGGGAACAAGAGAAAATATAAAATAAAGAAATTGAATTAAGAGCTGAATTGTTAGTCAGAGCAGTTTAGCCAAATCATCCACTTATCACAAGACAAAATTTCACCATGATGAATAGGGAATATGTAAAAAGGATGTACTTGAGCAATTTGAGGGACTTTATGACCAAATTCTAGAATTTCTATAATAACATTTTTGTTCTAGCATTATCATTTTGCAGAAGCAGATGGGTAGAACTTTCCATTTCTTTACAAAAAGGGAACCTATCTCCCCCATTAACCTAGAATGGTCTAGAAGAAGGGCAGAAGGAGTGATACAACTGATTGAAATCATGCAACATCACTGGATGGGTCTCATATTTAGGCCTCCAACCATCATTTCTCTAGTTCCCTTCTATTTTGAAGAAGATTCTCAACCTGATGATCATTTTGAAGAATGGCTCATAAACCTTCAGGAGAACAGGGGATATTATATAGGCACCAAATTGTTCTACAAATCATATAATTTGAATATGGATATATGTGATTTTATAGCCCAACATAATGCATGATGACATGCATTAATATAAGTTGGGGGGAAAATAATGAGGCCTCGAAATGCCTCAATCATAACATGTTTTGAACATTGAAACTGCCTAAAAACTCTTATGTTTAATCTGATATGCTAGTTAAGTTGATTTAATATGTTGTGTATTAACTGTTTGTATGATCAATGTGTTAGAAATACTATATTCTGATTTTTATAGTTTTTGCATAGTTTTATGTTACTTTGTCATGACTTGCTAAATGAGAAGTATGCTTAGGTTGATAGCATCACTTCACTAGTTTTGTTTTGATGTGTTTCAAGCATTTATTTATCTAAATCTAGAAAATAGTGCAAGCAAACTGTTACTATGCAGCAGAAACTAGTTTTTCAATGTAAATTCCAACCAGCTACCAATGAATGGAAAGGCATGGAATTCACACATGGAGAGAGATGAAGGCTATTGCAATTTGATCTTGAGAGCTAACCCACCTGAGAAATACAGATGAAATCACATGAAGAGCACACAGTTATTCATTTTGAAGATATTCAATATGAGCAGACATCTTTGAAATGAGAAATACAGTCTCTTCAAAATGAGCGGACATCTTCAAAATGAGAAATACAGTCTCTTCAAAATGAGCCACTTATCTTCGAAATGAGAACAAAAAGCACTTTTTGAGTTGTTGACTGATTTTTGATGATGGAAAAATGGAAAGAAGGTTGAAAAGGTTAAAGTAAAATATATCCCATCTGACTTTGTTGTCCTTGCCATCCAAAGCCATCATTCATGAAAAAGATCAATTTTGATCCTCTTCTAGGATAAACCTAGGAATGTTGCAGCATAATAGGAATAGATCTGTAAGATAGGAAAGAGACATTCTCAGTTTGTTATTAGATTTTAGGATATCTATAAATAGATATCTCCCATCCAGGTTGAGCTAAGAAGAGTAGGGAAAAATAAGCAAGAAGTATAATAATAAGAAAAGTGACTGTTATAGTCCTATAACAGGGTTTTTAGCAGCAATACTGTAATTATGTTCTTGAATCAATAAAGTGCACTACTTTTTATATTCATGTTGTTGTGAATGAGTGTGAGTAAGATCTAGAGAGAGAGAAATACTCATACCTTCTTCTGTACAATGAGGTTGGCTACTTCCAAACCTAGGAGGAGGACTAACAACAGGTTTTTATTCTAATTTTGCTACAACAGAATAAGTTGTAAAATTTGTCATTTTATTTCCTTGTAAACATTTATCAGTATTTGCAATCTTAGCTTATTTCATGATTAGTATGATCTTGTGATTAATGATATGTTTGGTTGTAATATCTATTTTTAGCAAGCTTTCAAATTACTGCAGATTTTCATTTCTAGAATTTACTATTTTCTGCAATTTTACTGCATTTTGTGTTTTTTTGTCAACCCCTACATAGAAGATTGACAACCTTCTATTACAGAGCATTGACAGGACTTAATTTCCATGTTATAATCAGGTTTCCATTACTGCAAAAGTAAATAGACTTCCTTTCTGCAATCATAATTAGATTTCTAATTCTGCAACTGTAACTAGGGAGTTATTTTTGCAACATAATTAGATTTCATTCTATAATTGTAACTAGGATTTCATTTCTATAGTTAGTAATTAGTTTCCATTCCTGCAATTAGATTAAAGTTCAATTTATGTAATTTAGAGATAAAAATGTCATAAATCCCCCACACAATCGGTTTCACCAATAAGACCTGTTGCTCCCAATTGACCTAAGTTATAACCATGTTCACTCCTTTCGTAAATAGCCTTGTACACTACCCTGGATTGGCAAATTCATTGAGAATTAATGATGTGCATAACAACAACGCATAAACATTCCTAATGGAGAAGGTTCCAAGCAGAAGTAGGTGCCTTCCTGATGGAGAAGGTGCCCAGCAGAAATAGGCACCTTCCTGATGGAGAAGGCACCCAACAAAAGTAGGTGCCTTCCTTATAAGGAAGGCGCCCAATAGAAGTAGACGCCTTCCTGATGGAGAAGGCACCCAGTAGAAGTAGGTGCCTTCCTTATAAGGAAGGCACCCTGCAGAAGTAGATGCCTTCCTTATAAGGAAGGCACCCAACAAAAGTAGGCGCCTTCCTTATAAAGAAGGCATCCAGCAGAAGTAGGCACCTTCCTCATGAAGAAGGCGCCTCCATGCCTCCATACTTTACAAATATTTACCAAGTCAGCTTTGACCAGTTGACCACTGGGCTAAGGAGGAGGTTGCACGTGAAGAAAAAAAGGGAGATATTCTATTCTTAAAATAGAATGAACACTTCTATTATTTGATTGGTTGGATATCTTTGTAACGTGAGCATTATTCTTTCATGCTCACGGATGAACCAAGAGCAATGATTTTTCTAGTGATCAATGTGGGAGATATTTTATTTTATGCAATATTATTAAAAAATAATAAATCATCTATTATTTTCTGATTGGGTGGTTCACTTTGTAAGGTGAGCATTCCTTCTCACGCTCATGAACCAATCAACGTAGTGATTTTTAGGAAAAATATATGCATAGCAAACAATGAGATGAACCAGATATATTAGTCGCTAAGAAGGACAACCACCCGAATATATTTTTTGTTGCTAGACATATTCTGTTATGATAAAATAGAACCCACCTGATTTATCCTCCAAGAGGGTAAAATTAGTGCATGACTATTTTAATTAATATGTGATTGTTATAATTGAATGGATGCAATATTCATTGCATATCTACTGTAACTGCAAGTCTGAAATAGACTTGCCTAAATTTGTAACAAAGGAAGGTTGTGTATTTTATAAATGCACAGGTCTTCCATGAGAGAAGGATGATTAATTTTATTGAGAAATTATTATATTTTATTTCTTGTCAAATTTATTAAGAGTGTAATTCCTCTTATTTTAGCAAGCTCTACGCAGCTAGTTGGGCAGACTATCTACGGGAGCTTGGGCCCACTCCCTGTAGTAGTCCTCCCCTGTTTCATTTCTGTATTTTCTTTCTATAGATTATTTTACTGCTTTATTTAATTTTAGTCATGTGTGTTTATTTTTATTGTACATTTATTTTCTTGTACTTTATTTTCAGCATTGTAATTTATTTTATTTTTCCGCACTTAGTTTATTTGGTTTGGCCAAAATCCAATTGCACAAACCTCCCCACCAAACTAAATAAGGTACAATCAGATTTATTCCCCAAAACTGCAGGCATATATTATGTGTGACACTCGTAATTTTACGAACTTACCGGATTGATAATTTATGGAAGAGAAATGAATGTTTTTCGGGACATGAATTTTTGCTCACCATTTTGGCATCGTTGTCGAGGAGTGTCAAACTATAGTGTTAGGATTTACAGGTAAATTAAAAATATTATTTGAAATCACCTATAAATATTTTATTTGAGAACCATGAGTCCACCAAGAGCCCTTTTATAGGGCTAAAATAGTTTTCGGTACAGTTAGAGCCAAATCCCATAGGCAACTATTTGCATTTTTTTAGCTTCTCAGGTAAACGTGGGAATGAACCTAATGTACCAAATTAAGTGTAGAAATAGGAATAAAATGTGTTGTTGAAAAAATTAGAAAAAATATGGCATTGAAGGATTTCCATCATATTTTCAATGGTTTCAAGAAATCAACGAAATAGCACAACCTAGGTATGATAGTTGAAAATATTTAGGGAAGTGTTTCTACATAGAAACCATTGGAAAATTATGCCTAGTTCTAACGATAAAAAAAAAATTACAGGCTTGAAATTTTTGCAATGTATTGGTAAATGTTTCTTAATGATGAAATTTATAGCAGGAAAAATGACAGAGCAAAATTTTTAAAGAACATCTTGTTATGAAGTATGCTCTTCACTTGCGCTTAAGGCGACCTGGTGAATCAGAAACTAGCATGTGTTTTTTTAAATACTGCTATGCCATATTTTCTCCAAGTTGTTGAATTGTAGATAGTCATTTTCTAGCCTACACATTTTACCATTATGTTGGAAAAGTTTGGTTTTGAGGTCAAAGGGGGAAATTGCTCTTCTCATGCTACAACACATTAAACTAGTTGATAGTGAAATTGATGATTTTTTAGAAGACTAGTTCAGATGTAGGCATGGGGGAGACCCCACCTTCATGATTGCCACCAACAACACAATGAACATTGTTTACAGTGTTCATGAAAAAGAGAAAAAATATCTTCTATTGAAAAATGCGCCAAGTTAAGAGCAGATAAAAAATAATAGAATCTTATTTTTCTATTTTTTGGAAGTGAGTATCCTCTTTCCCAAGGACCAGCTTGGTCTAGAAGGGAAATAAGAAATCTCCAACCAGTAGCTAAATAAATCAGGGAAGAGAAAAAAAAATAAAAGCTTTATTTTTGTTACTTGTTGGAAGAAAGTATCCTCTTTCCCTAGGACCAGGTTGGTCAAGAAGGGAAATGAGAAATCTCCAATCGGTCGCTAAATAAAGCAAGGGAGGAGCCTGGAAGTAATCAGAAGATAAAAAAATTATATATATAATGAAAAAAAATTATATATATAATGAAAAAAAAAATGAAAACAATGAAAAATAAAATAAAATAATTATTAGTTAGAATT
This sequence comes from Wollemia nobilis, assembly GCA_028583015.1. Taxonomy (NCBI): domain Eukaryota; kingdom Viridiplantae; phylum Streptophyta; class Pinopsida; order Araucariales; family Araucariaceae; genus Wollemia; species Wollemia nobilis. Next base: position 1,132,390 of record JAQPPZ010016509.1, on the reverse strand, counting down.
TTATTTTAATGCATTTAGTTTAGATTTTCTTTTATGTTTTGCAGGATAGCATGAAGTGTGATGTAGACAAATAAAGAGGTGTTTGTGAAGATCTCGTTTATTGAGATTCATATGTGGAGTTTGTAATAACACTATATGAACTATCTTGTGTACCTGATCATGTAGCATCCAATCTAGCAGGTGAAAGCTAGCAGAGTTTTACCTTGGCAACATTAGCGCCTGAAGGTAGGCTAAGTAACCCTGATCAAGCAGAAGGCTTCCAGTCTAAGGTGCTTGTAAAAATTTAGGAAAGTTTTGTTGCAATGTGTGTGACTGTTACAACCTGAGTAAATGATGAGCGGATTCAAATATGCTACACCACATACAAAGTAGAGTGTTGAGACAATGTTCGAGTAATAGTAAACGATCTCCATTAACAATTGCCTCACATTTGCAAGAGTGGATCAGACATCGGCATGGGGGACACCCCATACCATACCAGTAGCTTGGACGAATGCTCAAACATTCGTTTAAAAAAAAAAAAAAAAAAAGAAAAAAAAAAAGAGAGAAAGAAAAGAAAAAAAAAGAGAGAAAAAAAAAGAGAAAGAAAAGAAAAAAAGGGGAGGATACGTGAAAAAAAAAAAAAGAAAGAAAAGAAAAAAAAGGGGAGGATACGTGAAAAAAAAAAAGAAAAAAAAATGAAGTGAAAGATGCCTTGATCATCAAGAAGGCACCTTCTACATGAAGAAGGCACCATACAATGGATGCGCCTTCTGCATGAAGAAGGCACCATACATTGGAGGCACCTTCCGCATTAAGAAGGTGCCATACATTGGAGGCGCCTTCCACATCAAGAAGGAACCATACGTTGGAGGTGCCTTTTGCATTAGGAAGACGTCATACATTGGAGGTGCCTTTCGCATCAGGAAGGCACCATACATTGGAGGCACCTTTCGCATCAAGAAGGTGCCATACATTGAAGGTACCTTCCACAACAAGCAGGCACCTTGACATCTAGGGTGCCTTGATCCATTTCCCACACCTGGGTGGTTCGATGGCACAAGGGACCAAAAAAAAAAGGAATAAGTGACGAGGTGCCTTGATGGCATACAGTAGAGGTGCCTTGCTCAAAAAAAAAAAATTATGTGAATCCTCCCAATGAAAAAAATAAAAAATAAAAAGCATAGAACATGTCCTACTTAGCATAAAAATTGCTTTCTTATTGCTTTGCAGGAAATCATGAACTAAATGCAAGCTGCAGGCATCCTGAGAGCTAGGGCCTAACAGGCATGGAGTCATGACTCCTATTTTCCTACTTTCATGTGTGTAGGTAATCGTACCCTCTGAATGCAATCTGAAGGTATCCTAAGAGCTAGGGCCTCAGGCACAAGCATGATTCCTATTTTCTAATTTTTGTGTGTATAGTTTCATAGGACATGGCCATGAACACAATCTGTAGGTAGAGCCAGCTTAAACTATACCTAACAGATGTAACATCCCATGCCTTACAATTAGGAGTGCGGCAAAGCAAAAAAGACACTTACTTCCCACTAGGAAGAGAGTGCCTACAATCAATCCAATACAGTTGTACCTTTTTCCACCTGGAGTAAGGCACCAATAAGTGATGTTCTTCTCCCTTGATGGGGGTGCATGTTATTCAGTATGGGGCCTAATGTTCGAAAGGCTGCAAACTTGTTGCACAGAGGGACCTATTATTTGCGATGAGGGCATTACAAATTTAAGCAGGGGAGAATATAAGAAGAAAAAAATATTCTGCTAAAACAACTCCACATTGAAATGAAAATCAAAAACAGAGTTTTAATGGAAAAGAGTGATGAGTGATGATTTCAGGAGCACAAAGTGAGAAAATTAATCCTGCAAGTGCATTCAGAAAGAGATACGTCAATGCAGGATTAAAATATTTTTCATATGTGTCATTGTTAAAGGGCTAGGTATTCTAAAGTTTGGAGTTGTTGGCAATTGACTGCCATCAATCCTCTGATGGTATATGGGACACAAGATTCCCTACGCGACCACACTTTTTAATCAATAGTGCTCATATTATTGTTTCTTTGGTAATATTTTATTTCTATTAAAGTATGTGGAGAAAATACTGAGAAGAGGATGAGGATAATGCCACATGTTTAAAATCACCAACTCAGTTGTTACAGATTGACTCTATTCCTTGATGTAGAGGATGAAAAAAAAAAGTCAAGATCTATTTTGTTCATGGCAGAACAATAAATATATATATATATATATAATCTCTAGGAGCACCAACGTGAAGACGTCTTACACCACCATCATCATATACATCAGGTTCTACAAAATTCACCTGGGTACGCACTGATTTTCCTGTTAATTATGTGTATAGTTATTTTAAAATCATTTCTATGCTAATACCAGCCGATGCATCCATAATTTTTCAAAATTTCCCATTAGAATTCGAACACATGACATGCCTTGGATATTAATAATAATAATAATAATAAAGAGAGGCTACGACATGTACATGAATAAATTTGACATTATTTTCATTGTTGCCTAATGACAAAGGTAGTTAGCTTGAGTGAACGTATATAAATGATGCTTCTATGTACCAAAAATGAGGTTCTGGAGATTTCAAATACGTTTTAGATGGTAAAAGTAGTGGTTTGTGACTACACTTGTTTTAAACCAATTTGGTCTCACCAAATCTAACCAATGTGCAATACTGTAAAATGCCAGCATTTATCAAAAATTAGTGCAGTGGTAATTTGTCCCGAACAGTGTGGTCATGATTTAACTATTTGTCCACAGTGATTAGTCAAGATGTGTTTTTGACTTCTACTAGTACCACAACACTCGATGGGTGAATAATAGCAGCACTCAATGGAAAAAAATAGCAGTGTTGAATGAAAAAAAAATGCAGTGCGGAATAAAAAGCAGTGTTGAGTAAAAAACATAGCAGTGCTGAAGGAAAAAAATAGCAACGCTCAACAACGGAGAAACAGAGATGTTGAAGGCCATTTAAAAAAATAAATTAAAATATTTTTTATTTGAGATAATGCAATTAAGATGCAAATTATCAATTTGATTTCCATTTTGGAGGTTGGATTCAAAAGTTGGGTACTACAAACTTGGGAAGAAATAGAGCACGCATTCTTGAGTTAAAAACTAGCATTGCATCATCAAGAATGAGTGAGCTGAGGTTTAGTGGGTGCGGCGGGAGTGAGGGTTTGAATTTTTTGGGCAAGAATCTTAGCCAAGGTAGCAGAGGTAGATTAGGTATAGAAGGTGCAGGTGGGAACCTTGAGCATGGATAAAGTGAGGATCTAGAGGAATGCGGTCAGGCTACGGTAGATTTGAAGGCAGGCATCACGCAGGGGTCCAACCCTCCTTATAAAGACCCCAAAAAATATATATGAAGGACAATGTAGGGCCCAAGAAGTGGCTCTCTTTTTTTGACTCTTAGAGTAAAAATAAAGGAGGTTCTCTCTCTTTCCCCCTTAGTTCCATTAAATAATAAAATTTCAGCCTTGACAAGTTCCATGAGCCGTTTTCTTTCAATCGAAGAATTCTCCTTGGTAGGCAAGTTTTTGGGAGGTAGGCCAGACATGGAGACTATCAGGACTTGGGTGACGGGTAAATGGTGACCGGTAGGCAGCTTGGAGTTGGTAGCTCTAACTCGAGGGTTCGTCACTATCCATTTTAACAATATGGAAGATGCTAACCACATTTTAACAGGAGGTCCTTGGTTTTGGAGCAAAAGGAGCCTTTTTCTCAAACAATGGGGTGAAGATTTTGACATTGAAAAGCAAAATATTAACATTACCCCTATTTGGATTCATCTCTCGAGTCTACCTACCCAGTTCTTCAATGAATATTAGTTACAGGGCATAGCCATAACTATAGGGGACCTGATCTCCATTGACCATGTGACATTGGCTAGGACAAGGATGACTCATGCACGAATCTACATAAATGCTAATTTGGATAATGAATTGCCAATGTTTGTGGATCTATAGTATGGATAATACTATCAAAAATAGTCGATATAATACGATAACAGACCGACATTCTATGCAGAATGCAGAAATCAAGGACATATATGCAATAAATATGCTAACCTGGCAATGAATAGAGAAAACTAGAAGTAGGGAATGCTAGACATAGGAAATTTGAGGAGTTTCCTTGGTAGAGGCAATTTCAATCAGGCAAACTATGTCTACCAAAAAAAAAAAAGAGGGTGCAGGGTCCCAACAAGACAAAGGAAAACAACAGGTTGTTGGCAACCAAAATACTTAGGTAAGTTCCAATCCTCTAGTTTCAAATAAATTTTCAATTCTATCCAATATGGGAGTAGGAGGATTATCGAAATACATGGAAACCTAGAACCTTCAAGTTAACCTTTATGACTGTCTAGAATCCCCATCCAAGTCAGGATCCTTAAACCCTAATGCTAAAATTATTGTAAGTCTCATGGGCATCACAAAGCCAAACCCTAATGCCTAATCTCTAGAATCCCCATCCAAGTCGGGATCCTTAAACCCCAATGCTAAAAATACTTCAAGCCCAATGGGCATCCCAAAGCTAAACCCTAATGCTAAATAACTTAGGAAGAAATTTGAGGTATTGGAAAATAAAAAATCTCATCTCCCTAACATCATCACTAGGAGCCAAGTGAATCCTACTGAGGGGTTGTCCCGCAGACCAGGGGAATATAGGAAAAAAGGAGAAGATTTGGATGTAGGGGTGGAGATATGTGAAACTCTTCAGACAGAGGAATATGGTAGTCTGGTTCTGCAACAAATTACCTCAACCCAGTTTAGTCCTAAAAAAACCAAGAGCTCTATGAAGTCTCCTATATATTTTGGCAATGAAAAAAGAAAAGGGAGAATATCAAATGTTAAGCATAAAAAAATTAAAACTGATAATGACATTTCCAATGGAAAATAGAGAAGATTGTTTCAACAGGTTAGTCTAGGTTCTAAAGACAACAAATTAGGAAAACCCCCTCAAGGGAGGGGGAGAGGAAGAAATCCCAAACAATCTAATGAAGTTCCTCTCATGGAACATGAGATGCCTCAATGGCCTTCCCAAACACAGGGAAGTCAGTGCAATAAGAAATCAAGTGAGTCCAACTATTATCATGTTGCAAGAAACAAAAACTGAAGAGATTCAGTCAAAAAAAGTAGCAAAAAAAATCTGGAATCAAGGGGATATGGTTTACGAATCAGCCAAAGGATTTTTTGGAGGCCTTATGACTTTGTGGGATCCTCGGATAGTAGAAGACACCATTATTCAGAAATATGATAGGGTTATTAGTGTTTTATTTAAGGAAATAAACAACAACAGTTCGTGGATCCTTTCAAATATTTATACCCTGACTTCAATTCAAGGGAGAGCTCTATTGTGGGAGTACTTAGGCAATCTGAGTGAAATTTTCCATAATATCCCATGGATTCTGGCTAGGGATTTTAACACTCCTCTTTACCCTTTAGACAAAATGGGTGGAAATGGACCACCTATCAGGAGCATGGATGAATTCAATGACTTTGTGAACTCCAACATGTTGCTGGATGTAAAACTTAGAGGAGCGAATTATACCTAGATCAATCAATGGATAGGGTGTCATCTAATTCAATAAATGCTTGATAGGTTTTTTCTATCAAAGGAGGCTACAACTCTATTCGATGATTCTACCCTGCTTTCTAAAATTGCCTCTGATCATAATCCCATTTTGTTGGATATCCCTAACTCTTTGTTCTTCAATAAACCTTTCAAATTTAAATCTATGTGGATCAAACATTCTAGTTTTAGAGATAACTTAATTCAGTGGTGGTAGCAGCCTATCAGGGGTAGTGCAGCTTTTAAACTTGCTAGAAAATTAAAGTTTGTTAAGTAAAAGCTTCAAACTTGGAACAAAAAGGTCTTTGGGAACCTCTTTGAAAATAAAAATAGGTTGTTGAAAGTTTGAAGATAATTTATTAGAGGATTCAACATGGTGATGCTAATGAAACTTCTAGGCAAGAGGAACGGATAAAACGAGCAGAGTTTCATAACATTTTGGCCTGTGAGGAAATCTATTGGAGGCAAAAATCAAGGGCTCTTTGGTTGAAATATGGATATTCAAATTCCAAGTTTTTTCATGTCACCACGCTTAGAAACAGAAGCAATAACAAGATAAAATTTTTAAAAAAAGCATATGGTTCTATTACTCAGGACTTAACAGAAATCAGCAAGGAGGTAGTAACTTATTTCAACTCTATCCTTGGTCAAGAATCACAGTGCAATGAGGAGGCCAAATATATTCTCTTGCAATCCATTCCTAGCATAATAAATGGGGATATAAACCTTAAGCTTCTAGCTCCCTTTTCTGATGAGGAAATTAAGGAAGTCTTATTTAGCATGGAGCCAGACAAATCCCCAGGACCCAATGGCTTTCCTCCTCATTTCTATCAATATTTTTAGGACATCGTAAGTGAGGATGTAATTTTTGTTGTCATAGAATTCCAAGCAAGCAATCATATCCCAAAATGTCTCAACTCTACTTTTATTTCTCTAATTCCTAAGAAGCAAACCCCTGAATCTATGGTTGAATTCAAGCCAATCAGTCTATGCAATATTTCTTACAAGATCCTAACTAAAGCCATTGCAAATTTAATAAGAGATGTTCTGCCCCACATCATTGATATGTGCCAGGGAAGCTCTATCTAGGGTAGGTCAATCTTGTATGGAATTATCATAGTTCATGAAGCTTTGCACTCTACTCATAAGACTAACAAGTCTATTTTTGCCCTCAAGCTTGATATGAACAAAGCATTTGACAGGATAAATTAGGGCTTTCTAATTTTTGTCCTCCTTAAGGTTGGTTTTCACCACCAATGGGTTAATTTGATCAAAGAATGCATTTCTAAAGCATGGTTCTTGATTCTGGTTAATTGAAAAACTACTGGTTACTTTCAAAGTCATAGAGGAATTCGATAGGGGGATCCTATCAGCCCCATGTTATTCATCATTGTGGTGGAAGCTTTAGGAAAAACCATCAAAAATGCTTGAAGCTCAAGGCTAATATTAGGAATAAAGGCAACATCTCTCACTAGGGTTGTTTCTCACCAACAATTCATCGATGATACCCTTCTATTGACTAAGGCGTCGGTGGTTGAGGCCAAAAGAATTAAATACATCCTACAACTCTACGAGGACGCTGTTGGTCAGAAAGTTAATTTTAGTAAAAGCAAGTTATATTTCTTGAACACCCCCATTAAGAGGCAATGAAGGATTACAAAAATTTTAGGGTATGATATAGCAAACCTCCCCACTTCGTATCTTGGTCTCCCTCTTTTCACTGGTTCTTCGAGAGAGTCAATGTGGGATAGGGTTATTGAAATAATTCAAAAAAAACTTGTTGGATGGAAAGGTCATCTTCTATCTCAAGCAAGAAATGTGACCCTCACTAAGGCCTCTCTTCAGAGTATTCCAATCTATTTCCTCTCCGTTTTCAAATCCCCTGTGAAGGTTTTCCAAAAAATTGAGAAACTCCAAAAAGAATTTTTATGGACTGGATTATAGGAGAAAAAAAGGATACACCTTGTAGGATGGACCAAAGTGTGCAGACCCAAGGAAAATGGGGGTTTAGGTTTGAGGATAATTGCTCATATGAATTTATCTTTACTAGCTAAGCAGGCATGGCACCTCATTTCTGGTGAAGAAAATGAATGGATAACTATCATCAAATGAAAGTATCTTCAAAATATGGAATTTCTAAGTGACTCAGTTCTAATCAGAGGTTCTACTTTTTGGAAAGAAATTCTCAATTGTAAGAAAATCATCAAAAAAGGTTTAATATGGGTTTTAGGCAATGGTAAGAGGATAAATTGTTGGAATTACAGGTGGGATAAGGACAAACCACTGACGCAATATCCTAACTTAGCCCGAATTAGAGATATCACAAAAGAACTCATTGGCAAAAAAGTTTCCAATTATATGGTTGAGGACAGAGGCAGAATGAAGTGGAAACAAATAAGGATTCAGGTATTTCAAGCCGAATCAAATGATCTTTGTAATATTCTCAGGCAACAGTTTATCCCCATGAGACCCAAGGAAGATCAAGTGACCTAGGCTCCTACGAAAAATGGGCAATTCACTATTAAATTAGCTTACAAGCTTCTGCTTGATGACGAGGATTTTGTCCTCCAAAAGGACTTAGTTTGAATAAACAATTTAATTCCAAAAATTGTAGTCTTTTCATGGTTGGTTATCCAAGTAAGAATTCTAACCATTGATAATATGATGCGTAAAGGTATTTGTATTACTAGTTTTTTTTATCTATGCAGGGCTAATTGGGAGACCATTTATCACATTTTCCTTGAGTGCCCTTTTTCCTTGACTATCCTAAGTGGGGTTTTTTAGGCCTTCAATATTTCCTAGGTTAAACTAGCCATCGTACTTGATTTGTTCATCTAGTGGCCTTACCCCTTTTCAAGCCAAAGACTTAGATACATGTGGAAAAATTTTCTCAATCACTATCTTTGGTAGGTGTGGTTAGAAAGGAACCATAGAGTCTTTAATGAGTCTATCCATGATCATAAAACTATCATTTCCAAGATCCTATCCTTTGCCAATGAGAATGTGAACCTTATCCCTTTTAATAGCCGTAAATATCATCTATAGGAGACCATGATTGCTCAATATTTAAGCTTAACCTTGTTAGATGAGCCTGTGCCCAGGGTAGTCAACCCCAGAGCCAATGTTAAGTGGCCCCCACCTCCTACGGGTTGGTTTAAGCTTAATTTTGATGGAGAGGCTAAGGAAAATCTTGGCAGAGCATGCACTAGCAGTATTGTGTGAGATCATAATGGGAATATGATGATTGCATTTTCCAAATATTTGGGAACAAGGATGAACAATGAAGCTGAAGCTAGAGCTATGTGGAGAGGCCTTCAAATGACTCAAGACTTAGAAGGCAATTTTTTCATAGAAGGAGAATCTATGCATGTTATAAATATCCTAAATAATTGGAAAACACCTCCTTGGAGGATTAAAACAATTTTTGAAGAGGCTAGGATCCTTTTCCAGAGAATATAGGATAGAAAAGCCCAACATGTCTTTCGGGAAGCTAACAAAGTTGCTGATAAGATGGCCAATTTGGGTGTCGATGGTGAAGGACTTTTCAAATGGGAACATGGTATCCCAAGAGAAGTAGAGGAGCTTATTCAACAAGAATGTCAATAATGATAGTCGAATTTACCAATAGGTAAGGAACTCTAATTTCGAAGGCTATGAGTATTATCGTCTCTTTTTTGAAATGGACTCACAATAAAAATTATCCGAGTTGTTAGTCTTGGTGGATGCTACTTGGAAATACCACAAAGACTAATGGGGATAGTCACATGTCAGATAACATGGCTCCTAGTCATATTAGTAATTTGAGGTTGGTTGATAATCATAGGGTAGGAAAGAAACAACAATATAAGACTTCGAACTAGAGCCACGTGGACCACCAGATAGCCATCACCATAAATCTAGCCAGCAGGTTCATTTCTCCAAGGCTGATTGGCCAAGACGGGTTATGGTCCCAAAGCATGTCATATACGGAAGAAAGAAATTACCAAAAAATTATTAAGAGTAATTGTCAATACAGAGCTTGTGGGAGTTATATTCAGTACTCTGCTATGTGTGTCTGTAGCTTTTTTTTTCTCCACTGTTTTAAGGAAGGGATCAGTGTTTGTTTCCTTTTTTGTAATTATGATGTAGATGTATTTTCTTGGGGTATACCCAAAATTTTGTATGGGAATTTTCTTTTTGATAACATGCTATGTGCATTACTGGATGTAATGGCTTTGGCGGTATGTAGATTTTACATATATAGAATCCTTAGTAAGGACATGTTCATCAACAGAACCCTGGGCTGATTTTTGTAAAAGGTTTTGGGTCAACCTGTAAAACCCGATATTAATGCTATAGTATCTTATCTACCAAAAAAATAAAAAATAAAATAAAATAAAATATGTGTTATTATCTCGAGGGTTGTTGTCACGAGGACATGACAATCTTTAGGCATGGTCAGCCTACGAGGGGGATAACTTTAGATATTGGTGCCACGAGGGCATGGCACATGTTAGGCATGGGGGTATGATGAGCACCATAAATGTTCATTTTATATACACTGTTAAGGGCATCATTGCTATTTAATTAGCATGTGAGATGTATTTTTATATAATTTATTCATATAATTGATAGAAAATCTAGTATTATGCTTGATTTGTGTTTTTAGTGGAAACTATGTATAAATGTAGGTGTTGGTACTAATTTGGTGTTTTCCAGTCTACATCCACTTGGACCTGGCATACTTCTGCTTTTAGAGACTAAGGCATGAGAGTAGGCACCTTCCTGATGGATAAGGTGCCCAGCAAAAGTAGGTGTCTTCATGATGGAGAAGGCACCCATCATAAGTAGGTGCCTTCCTGATGGAGAAGGTGCCCAACAAAAGTAGGCACCTTCCTTATAATGAAGGTGCCCATCAGAAGTAGGTGCCTTCCTGATGAGTAGAAGTAGGTGCCTTCCTTATAAGGAAGGCACCCAATAGAAGTAGGCATCTTCCTTATATGGAATGTGCCCAACAAAAGGAGGTGTCTTCCTAATAAAGAAGGCACCCAACAGAAGTAGGCGCCTTCCTTATGAAGAAGGTGCCCAACAAAAGTAGGTGCCTTCCTCATGAAGAAGGCCCCTCCACACCTCCATACTTTGCAAATATTTACCAATTCAGCATTGATTGGTTAACCAATGGGCTAAGGAGGATGTTGCACATGGAGAAAAAAAGAGAGATATTCTATTCTTAAAATAGAATGAACACTTCTATTATTTGATTGGCTGAATACCTTTTTAACGTAAGCATTATTCTTTCACACTCATGAACCAAGAGTAATGATTTTTCCAATGATCAATGTGGGAGATATTTTATTTTATACAATATTATTAAAATAGAATAAATCATCCATTATTTTTTGATTGGGTGGTTCACTTTGTAAGGTGAGCATTCCTTCTCATGCTCATGAATAAATCAACATAGTAATTTATCGGAAAAATATATGCATAGCAGACAACAAGATGAACCCGATCTATTAGTTGCCAAGAAGGACAACCACCCGAATATATTTGTTGTTTCTAGACATATTATGTTATGATAAAATAGAACACGCCTGATTTATCCTGCAAGAGGGTAAAATTAATGCGTAAATGTTTTAATTAATATGTAATTGTTATAATTGAACAAATGTAATATTCATTGCATATCTACTGTAACTACAAGTCTGAAATAGACTTTCCTAAATTTGTAATAGAGGAAGGTTGTGCATTGTATAAATGCACAAGTCTTCCTTGAGAGAAGGATGATTAATTTTATGGAGAAATTATTCTATTTTATTTCTTGTCAAATTTATTAAGAGTGCAATTCCTCTTATTTGAGCAAGCTCTACGCAGCTAGCTATCTGCAAGAGCTTGGGCCCACTCCCTGCAATAGTCCTTCCCTATTTCATTTATGTATTTTCTTTTTATAGATTAGTTTACTGCTTTATTTATTGCTTTATTTAATTTTAGTCGTGTGTGTTTATTTTTATTGTACATTTATTTTCTCGCACTTTATTTTCAGCATTGTAATTTATTTTATTTTTCCACACTTAGTTTATTTGGTTTGGCTAGAATCCAATTTCACAAACCTCCCTACCAAACTAAATAAGGTACAATCGGATTTATTCCCCAAAACTGCAGACATATACTATGCGTGACACTTGTAAGTTTATGGACTTACCAAATTGATAATTTATGGAAGAGAAATGAATGTTTTTTGGGACATGAATTTATGCTCACCAATCACCGCCATATCTAGAAAACTTTTAGATACCAAAGTTTGACAAATTTAAGGGGGATGAGGACCCCTAAGAGCATGTGACTGGATTTATTTATGTGTGCTTAAAAATCAAGAATAACGATGCACTCATGCTCCATACTTTTCCTTAGATGTTTGGGGGATATGCCCTAGATTGGTACAACCACTTATCGCATCAAAGTATTTATACTTTTGAGCAACTAGTAGACCAATTTTTGGAGTGGTTCTCCCTAAAAATTAGAAAGAATACCACATTTATTGATTTGCTTAACTTATGATAATATGATGATGAATCAGTCTATGATTTTGATTACCGCTGGAGGGAGGTCATGACCAATTTGCCATTCTCCCTCCCTATGGTAGAGTTAACCTAAATGATCACAAGGAGTTGTGCCAATCCTATATCCATACTATTACAACTACAACAATACAGAATATTTGAAGAAGCACTCACCCAAGCCTAGGTAATCGAAAAGATCAAAATTCAAGAGGGGGAGATTAAACCCAAAAATAAAGAAGGGTAAAATAAGAATCAAAGGAATAGCCATGACCAATCCAAGGCCACTCAGGTTAATTAAGTAGTCTTGGGCCAACCTTCATAGCAAATCCAACAAGCCCAAGTATAAGTGCAACAACCCCAAAAACAACAAGAACCACAACAACCGAATTATCAAGCAGTTCCACCCCCACAACATCCGTAGAATGAAGCTCAACCTACGAAAAGGAAATAGTTTCATTTCAAACCCAAACGTAATTATACCCCATTATCTAAACCCTACTCATCCATTTTCCAAAAATTTTATGTGGCATAGGCTTTCACATTGTTGGAAATGAATCCTAAAAATCTGAATAAGCAAAAATAGAAAAGCTACAAAGAGCATCTATACTACATATTTCATTGACAAAAAGGGCATGACATGGAAACTTGTAATGGATTTAAAAGTATTATGCAAGATTTATTAAAAGTGAGGAAGATCAAAGTTGATAATCCCTTAGCCCAACCTAATAAAAACCTTGGGATATATCATACACCTTTGCCTCATCATGAGGTAAATCAATAAGCAATAGGAGCATCAACTTCTATAGTTCCTCCCAACCAAGTTAATCATGTATCGCAACTATACCAAGGTTTTGTAGGGGCCATCAGTGTAGTCACACACAAAAAAAGAAAAATGAATCACATAACCCAAGCAACACCAGCTCCTGTAGCACAACCTAGTGTGCCCATACAACTAGGCCCATCCATTCAACATCCACCCATCCATAATCTAAATTTTCCACCTTGACCAATCACTACCCTGAGAATCTGGTTGACATAGATCCTGAGAATGGCGTCAGCCAAACTATCAATATATGAGCTAATACAACAATATCCCCCACATTGTGAGGTGTTGACAAAAATTCTAAAGTCCATAAAACTACAAATGGATGATCCTAACACCTTCAAAACATTTTTGGGGAGTGTCCAAAATTGCATGGAGCCCTCAATAGAATTCTATGACTTTGAGGAAAAGAGTGTATCATCAGAATTACCAGATCCTCCATTGCATATTATCACCCATATTGATACAAAACCATTTAAGATAGTTCTTATTGATATTGGCTCCTCCATTAACCTCATCACCACACCATCCATCTAGCATATTAACCTACCATCATCCCATATTACCACATCCACCTTCACCCTATGTGCCTTTAATGACACTTTATGCTCCACTATAGGTAACTTAGTCCTCCCTATAACAATGGAGGTGAAGACCATCCATGTAATCTTACACATCTTGGAAGGGGCTATGCAATATAACATACTTTTTTTATGTCCCTGGATTAGGTAAATGAAGTGTGTGCCCTCGATATTATACCAATTTTTGAAATATGTGCACAAGGGTAAGGTCCATTACATCAAGTTGAAACTAAATCTTTTAAATATTGCAAATTAATATCAAATCCCTATGATCCATTACTTCCATACACCCACCTTTCAATTCAATACCTCATCATTCTAACCACCCCTAATAACACCACTTCATAAAAAGCACCCATCCCAGAGGCCTTGCTGATAGTTGATCCTACTCTTGCATCCAAAAGCACCAACTAAAGTCAACCCTCATCCACCTCATTTATTTTTTCCACCACACTTGATCATCTAGCTAACCAACCATCCACTTAATTAGTAGTACCCCCACTTTGCAAACTCCATTCACCTTTTTAGACCAACCAACTTCACCAACCACTAACAACCCCATCAAACCAAATCCACCTCAAACCTCGTCACCCATTGTCTCATAGATAGGGTCGCCTATTTGAGAACTACCCTCATCGAGTGAATGTTACGATACCAATATAACCAAGTTGGCTATATTTCCAATTGATATTTGATTTATTTATTTATCATTACATATAGTGTAGGTTGATTTATTATTAATAATATTTTTCATCTTTCGAATCATTTGCATAATCACAAGGACTAAGCCTTCCTTAGTGGTGAAGGACTTAGCCCTCCTAAAGTGGCAAGCATTTAATTGATTTTGTTCATTTACATTTGCATTTGTATTGTTGTGTGAAGAATACTAATCCAAGTGGTATCAAAGCCGAATATCCCAGTGCACTAATTTTTTCTTTTTGGAAGGTTCAGCTAAAGACATTTAACAAGTTATGTTTAATTCCAAGAAAACGAGGAAGAGCAACGTAAAACTTTTTTGCCCAGAGATCACGCCACCTAACGAAGCATACCTAAATGCATATTGAGTATTCTTTATCATATTATTTATAGTTCTACATGGAATTTAACAATCCAATTCCCTGCAAGGTTCTCTAAGCAATTCCAATACATAGCCTAGATAGGTGATAGCAAAAATACTAAACGACAGATCAAATTGTCAAATTCTAGTAGAAACAAGGGTTTGCATGGTAGCATATCATTAATATCATTTTTAAAGATAGAATTTTGTGTTAGCCCATACAAAAAAATTCATTATACGTGTAGTAACCGATATAAAGCACCCAAAATAAGGTTATAAAACTTATATTATATGGTTTAAATCCAAAGAAAGTAGCAATAATTCTATCCATAAGAAGCTAAATCGTTGTTTTGATAAAAGACATCATGCAAGCATTTCATTTCATCTCTAGAATGGGCCATTAGGTCACCTAGTCCACGTCCACCAACCACGTGAAGGGAGACTAAATAAATCTCATGCATCGATATGAAGAAGGTGAGAAGGAATTAGTGTTCAAATAATCCTTTATTCGGCTTCATGCATCCAAGAAATCTTGACATAACAGGTCAATAAAATAGTTTACCAATTGGAAATGATATGTAGAAGGCATCCAAATTGGTGTACAATGATTCCACATAAAAAACACTAAAATCATGCTACATAACCCTAAAAAGAAGTCTTTGCACTACAGAAGTGAAGAACACAAGCTTATACTGAGAGGGGGGGTGAACAGTATAAGACCTCTTTTTAATTTTTCCTTTATACTTCAAAATAGTAAAGCAATATCAAAACAATGCACAATATCATCCATAAAGTGACACCAATTTTAACGTGGTTCACCTAGAATGGCTGGGCTACGTCCACAAAACTTTTCTCTAAAAGTTATCTCAAAGTTCTTTGGGAATCCTTCCCAATTACAATTTTTATGAGCCTCAAACCAAAGGAGATACCTTCCCCCAATCAGAATTTATGAGCCTCTGCTCAAAGGAGATACCTTCCCCAAATCAAAATTTATGAGCCTCTTCTCAAAGGAGATACATTCCCCCAATCTGAATTTATGAGCCTCTGCTCAAAGGAGATACCTTCCCCTCTACTCTGGAAATGATCCCTTAGAAGATCAACTGCCTCTACCTCTTGCCAGCACGTGGAACTCCTTTCCATCGAAGACCTATCCTCAATGCTTAGCCTAAGAGACCTCTACCTTCTATGATCACATCCACAGTAGCTCAACAACCAAATATATCCTCAGGTTCTTCTCAAAGAACCAGTGCACCTCTTTCCTCATACAACAGCACTCCACATTCGACTTTGCCCTTTGTGCTCTTTACGCCCTCTGCTCTCTCTGCGCAATCACAGCCACACTTGGTCAAACTTCAACCTTTTCACTATCTATGCAACCAGAGCGGCACTTAGAACAATTCACCATGACTCTTCGCTCACTCTACACACTTCAATCGAATTTCGTACTCTGCTCTCGACGATTGAACTTCTCACTCTACGCACTATCTACGAATGTCACAACTAACAACACCCAACTCTTCAAAACAACCTGCCTTTTATAATAACACTTCCTAGATCAAAACCTTAATCTTAGTTGGTTCTAACCCTGATCTTTATTCGGCTACACACCCTAATATTTGTCGGCTCATATTTAACTTTGTTAGCTTCAACTGCCTTTGTAAATCTTTTGTAGCTTTTGTCGTGAAACTACATGTCACGATATCATGACACCTTTGCAACAGTACACTTTCTTTTGGCTTTTGTCATGATATCGTGACACTTCAGCCTTTGTCGACTTCAACTAAGCGCTTGTCGCAATATCGTGACACTTCTATCTTTGTCAGCATCAACTTTGCTTTTGTCGCGATATCACGACACTTCTCCCTTCTTCGACCTCCTTTCTGCTTTTGTCATGAAATCGTGACACTTTTGCCTCTATAGACTTTGTCTTCACTTCTGTCTCGATATCATGACACTTCTGTCTTCATAGCCTTCCTCTCTGCTTTTGTCATGAAATCATGACACTTCTCCTATAGAAGACCTGCTTTTAGTTTTTGTCATGAAATCATGACACTTTTGCTTCCGTCTGCTTTCTTTTCTGCTTGTCGTGAAATCGTGACACTTTTTGCATCCATACGCATTCTTTGCAACCCATCACAAAATCATGACGCTTTCAGCTTTCGTACACTTTCCTTGCTCTTTGAGTCATGAAATTATGACATGTTACGATATCGTGACACTTTTGTAACTTGCTTTCTCTCTCCTACTTAAGTCGCAAAAATACGACATGTCACGATATCATGACACTTTTCCTCCATAGCTCTTTTCTATTCTTCGGGTCGTGAAAACCTAACATGTCATGATATCATGAAACTTTTTCTCTACGAGCTCTTTCTCTCGAACCTGTCATGAAATCGTGACACTTTTTCATCCGTACAATCCCTCTTGCAAATTTTCACGAAATCGTGACACTTTTCTTTGCGAGCTCTTTCTCTCAAACCTGTCAGCTTGGGGTTTGCAAAAGACCTTTGAAACTGTCATGCCGTAACCTTCATCAAAAAAAATTATTTGACATCAAATCAAATTCCTTCAAAAACTTCTTGACATCAATGACAACTTATACACTTAAGCAAAGGCAATGTACCCAAAGTACCCAAAATTTCCAACAATCTCCCCCTTTGTCATTGATGGTAAACCTTTATTGAAAACACTTCTCAAGAGCCAAAACTGAAACCAACTATGCTAACAACTAACAAATTGTGCCCACAACTGAGAATCTTCCTTTGAAGTTTTGCTCCCCCTGACTTGAAGCTTTCCTCTTCACTTGAAGCTCTCCCCCTTTGTCATCAATGGCAAAGGGCCACCTTTGGGGCTCGAGACTAAGAATGAGCCTCTTAGCTTAGTCCCTCCCCCACCTCCTAATGAGGTGATTAATTTTGGGGTGGGAGTAAAACTCCCATTAGGCACTGATCATCATCAGCATCTATAACTTCCTTGTCAAGCCTTCTCTTGAACTCTTTGTCCATATTCCTATTCTTTTCACTGTTCTTGTTCTTGTTCTCATCCCTGTTCTTGTCCATGCCTTGATACTTGGACCTGATCATACCACTGTTCATGTTCCTGTAATCTAGAATTTTAGCTCTACACTGTCTGATTATGTGACCTTCATTGTTGCACTTGAAACACTTGACAATTTTGTTTCTCTGAGGTAAACCTGATCTTTGAATCCACCTGTTCTGACCAAACCTGTTCTAGCCAAACCTATTTTGACCAAACCTATTTTGATCAAACCTGTTCTAGCCAAACCTATTTTGACCAAACCGATTTTGATCAAACCTGTTCTAGCCAAACCTATTTTGACCAAACCTATTTTGATCAAACCTATTCCTATTATTTACCTTGCAATAGACTACCTTGTGCCCAAATTGTTGACAAGAGTAGCAATACCCTTGAAAGTAACTAGCACTTCTGAAACTGTCATTTACCTTCTTCACTTGAGCCATGCAATGTGAAGCCATGTGACCAAACTTGTGACACGCAAAACATCTGCCTTGAAATTTTCCTTTATTTGACCTCTTGGGTCCTGAAAACTTCTTCTCATTTTGAATTTTGTTTTCTATTTTTGTGCATCTATCATTCAAGGACTCGTGATCTGAAATACTTTCCTCATCAGAACTCTCTTCCTTTTGGAGTCTCTTATTAGACTCTCCAACTTGTTCCTTGTGTGGCTTAACAAAACCAAGGCTCGTTTTATCTGTTGTCTTTATTTGACCTTTGATGAGTGACTTAACCTTTTTAGTTCTATCTTGAAACCTGTAAAGCTTATCCTTGTACTCTTTAGTTTTCTCTTTCAAAGAAGCCATTTTTTGTTCTAACTCACTATACTCAAGAACCTTAGACTCTAACTCATCCTTGAGTTCTTGTGTCTTAGCTATAGAGAAATCAATATTTTCTATAAGATCATCTCTCTCCATACAACATTCATCTAACTTATCCTTGAGTCTAGCATTCTTCTTTATTTCCTTTTTCAAAGCACTAAGAGCATTAATAAGTTCACTTTCAAGATCATTTATTTGTTTTCTTTCTGAATCATCAACGCCTTTTTCAGATTTCTTATCACTAGAGGTGCTACCTTTTTCAAAAACCATACAAGCATATTCCTTATAGTTTTTTGAAGCATTCTCATACATACTAGAAACCAAATCATTGTTTGTACAATCATCCTCAATGTGACCAAAATTTCCACATCTAAGACATTTCATGATAATGAATCTATGTTTCGGTTCTTCCTCTTTTTCTGATATGAACATCTCATTTTCATTATCACTTGAAGAACTTTCACTATCACTACTAAAACACTTACTTGCTTTGTCTAGATAGAAACTCTTCTTGTGCTTGTGATAATATCTATTTTCTTGATTGTTGTGCTCATATTTGTTCTTTCTGTGATGCTTATGCTTTTCAGAAACCTTGCTCATAGAATCCTATTTATCTTCATCACTTTCATTCTTGGAAATAGTATAGTCAGTAGCATAATGACCAAACTTTCCACAATTGAAACATATTATATTTTTCATGCTTTTGTGCTTTCTAGAGAACTTGCCTTTCTTGTTGTAATATGCCTCTTCATCACTAGAAGACTCATCACTATCTTGAAGCTATTTACCCTTGGATTTCTTGGTAGCCTTGAAAGTTGCCTCTTTCTTGACATCAACCTTCACTTGAGTTATCAACTCAAATGCTGCAAGTATACTATGGAGCTCATCCTTTTTCAACTTATCCAAATCTTTAGCTTCCTCAATAGCAAAAATATTTTCACTAAATTTATTAGAAAGAGATCTTAAAATCTTATCACAAACATCATTTTCAGAAAGCTCAAGACCTAAGTCTTTCATGGAGTTAACAACCTCATCCATACGAAGCATGTAGTCACTAATATTTTCATCATCATTCATCTTGAGTTGTTCAAACATACCTTTGAATTGTCTCAACTTGGCCTTTCGACATTTGTATCACTTGTATGAACCACCTTCAACTGATTCCACATTTCACTAGTTGTCTTGCAGTGAATCACTTTGGTGAGATTTGCTTTCTGTAAGCCTTTTAGGATTACATTCATTGCTTTTGAATTACTGTGATGTAGTAGCCTTTCTTCTTTAGTATTAGGACCATGTACAGGAATAGTGTACTCATCTTCAATCACTTCCCATACCTCATTACCAAGTGCCATTAGATTAACCTTCATCCTTGCACTCCAAAGACAAAAATCTGACCCATCAAGAATAGGTGTTGCATTGCTACTTGAATGATCCATTTTGTTCTTTACTAGCTTTTCCTTCAAGCTGTTAAACTTTTCGAAGGCACCTCCTCTGATACCAATTGAAGAACACAAGCTTATACTTGAGAGGGGGGGTGAACAGTATAAGACCTCTTTTTACTTTTTCCTTTATACTTCAAAATAGTAAAGCAATATACCCAAAGCAATATCAAAACAATGCACAATATCATCCACAAAGTGACACCAATTTTAACGTGGTTCACCCAAAATGGTTGGGCTACGTCCACAAAAAATTTCTCTAAAATTTATCTCAAAGTTCTTTGAGAATCCTTCCAAATTACAATGTTTATGAGCCTCGACCCAAAGGAGATACCTTCCCCCAATTAAAATTTATGAGCCTCTGCTCAAAGGAGATACCTTCCCCCAATATGAATTTATGAGCCTTTGCTCAAAGGAGATACCTTCCCCTCTACTCTGGAAATGATCCCTCAAAATATCAACTGCCTCTACCTCTTTCCAGCACGTGGAACTCCTTTCCATCGAAGACCTCCTATCCTCAATGCTTAGCCTAAGAGACCTCTACCTTCTATGATCATGTCCATAGTAGCTCAGCAACCAAATCTATCCTCAGGTTCTTCTCAAAGAACCAATGCACATCTGTCCTCATACAACAGCACTCCACATTTGATTTTTCCCTTTGTGCTCTTTACACCCTCTACTCTCTCTATGCAATCATAGTCGCATTTGGTCGAACTTCAACCTTTGCACTGTCTGCGCAATCACAACGACACTTAGAACAATTCACCATGACTCTTCACTCACTCTGCACACTTCGATCGAATTTCACACTCTACTCTCGGTGATTGAACTTCTCACTCTGTGCACTATCTACGAACGTCATAACTAACAACACCCAACTCTTCAAAATAGCCTATCTTTTATAATAACACATCCAAGATCAAAACCTTAATGTTAGTCAGTTGTAACCCTGATCTTTAGTCGACTGCACACCCTAATCTTTGTTGGCTCATATTTAACTTTGTCAGCTTCAACTGCTTCTGTAACTCTTCTGTAGCTTTTGCCATGAAACTACAACATGTCGTGATATCGTGACACCTTTGCAACCATACACTTTATTTTGGCTTTTGTCATGATATCACAAAACTTCAGCCTTTGTCGACTTCAACTAAGCTCTTATCGTGATATCGCAACACTTCTATCTTTGTCAGCATCAACTTTGCTTTTGTTGTGATATCACAACACTTCTCCCTTCGTTAACCTCATTTCTACTTTTGTCGTGAAATCATGACACTTTTGTCTTTGCAGAATTCATCTTCACTTCTTTCATGATATCGTGACACTTTTGTCTTCATAGCCTTCCTCTCTGCTGTCGTCATGAAATCGTGACACTTCTCCTATAGAAGACCTGCTTTTAGTTTTTATCGTGAAATCGTGACACTTTTGCTTCTGTCTGCTTTCTTTTCTGCCTGTTGTGAAATCATGACACTTTCTGCATCCGTACACATTCTTTACAACCCGTCGCAAAATTGTGATGCTTTCATCTTCTGTACACTTTCCTTGCTCTTTGAGTCGCAAAATTGCGACATGTCATGATATCATGACACTTTTCTAACTTGCTTTCTCTCTCCTGCTTAAGTCATGAAAATGCGACATGTCACGATATCGCAACACTTTTCCTCCTTAGCTCTTTTCTATTCTTCAAGTCATGAAAACCTGACATGTCGCGATATTGCAACACTTTTTCTCTGCGAGCTTTTTCTCTCGAACCTGTCATGAAATCACAACACTTTTTTGTCCGTACAATCCCTCTTGCAAATTGTCGTGAAATCGTGACACTTTTCTTTGTGAGCTCTTTCTCTCGAACCTGTCAGCTTGGGGTTTGCAAAAGACCTTTGAAACTGTCATGTCGTAACCTTCATCAAAACAAATTATTTGACATCAAATCAAATTCCTTCAAAAACTTCTTGACATCAATGATAACTTATACACTTGAGCAAAGACAATGTACCCAAAGTACCCAAAATTGCCAAAAGGAAGCCAATCAATAATCATAGGTACCATATAATATTGAAATTTATAAGGTTTAATTATTAGCACTGACAAAAATTATGGTAGAGAAAATTTGGTTTTATCCCACATTGGGGAGAGAATAAGCAAAAACTAATTTATATTCACCAATGTGCCTTATGCTAATCATGTATTTGGCCACACAAGCCTATATTCCTTGCACGTAACCAATCTACCAGGATTCACTTGTTGTACGGTGGTCATCGTGTCTTGTCCAAGTGTCAAATATTCGATGAATATTGTGTCTTCATGTGATCCATTTGTATCTCGTTAGTGTCAATTGTCATATTCCTTCAATCATTTGATTCATATCTTGTTAGTGTTTTTTGTTGTGTTTCATCATTCGTCCAATCTCCCATGTCTTAGGGTGTACTATCTCACGAATTCATCATCCTTTTCTTGTGGGTTGTTTTATTTAGTCTTGTTAGGTCTCATGTTCCATTGATTGTCTGATCTCACGTGTCCTAGGGTGTACTATCCCACATATTCATCATGCTTGTCTCATAGGTTTTCTTGTCTAATATTTTCAATTCTCACGGTTCATTTTATCTTGGTCTTCTAGGATGGTCTTATCAGGTCTTGTAGGTTGTATTATCAAGGTCTTGTCAGGTCTCATGGGTTGTCTTATTAGGGTCTCTAATCGCTAATCTGACTATTAGAAACTCACCTTACCATATAGTTGTTGGGCTCTATCGCTAGGTGTAATTCGCTCATTTGAAACTTGCCAAGTAGTAGTTGGAACATTGGGTAAAAACACTGGCTAGCTATTGGAATAAATATCTAAACATTATATGTTTCACAATTGGAACGAATTTGAATGGAAAATAATGAAAAAAATTACGATCAAATTTTGATGCACACATAAACAAAATTATTTAAATCTTTTCCTAGTATAAATTAGTGGGCAATCAAGCAAGTGCATGAGTGGCAAGTGGAACAAAGGACCAAATGGAATATTATATAGCTCAGATAATTCTAACGAAGGACTTACAAAGTCACCAAGAAGACCTCCATAAAATAAAGGTACACAATACAACTCTCCTTTACGCATTAATAGCTTTGATCCCAACCATCCTAATATTAACCCCATAGCTCCTTCCAACTCATCCCATGATAATATCACACATGAGGAAATGGAAAATACCAATGCAAGTAACCAAGATGTCCAATCATGTATAACTCAACTAATGACTAGTATGAGCACCATGAATTTAATGTTGGAGCAATTATTGAAGAAACAGAACCAAGAAGCTCCTCATTCCCCACATAACTACCATAGACAGTAGGATAATGAGGATCAAGATACAGATAAAGTTTACCAACAAGCAATATGGCCTATGGGTGTTAATATTCCATGTGTTTATATACTTACATTTTAGGGTGGTGATCCACGAGGTTTGATAGGTAAAATTGAAGGTATCTTACAACTATATTGTGTGCCTAAATCTGAAAAAGTTCCATATGCCTCTTCCAAAATAGATACTAAAGCTAACCAATAGTTCGCTTGGCAAAAACATCAAAAAGTAGACCCCTCTTATGGCTTGAATTCAAGAAGCTTTTTCTCAAGATATTTTATTAAGGGACTTCATCCTCTTACATAGTTCATCTGTTGGCACTTAAACAAACTGGTTCAGTAAGAGATTCACAAGTCTTCTTACTTATACAAGATATTTACAAACCAATGTAGTGGTTTTAGCCTTTAAATATGGGTTGAAAAAGAATATTCAAATTGAAATATACTTACAGGATCCATACTATTTGGATGACACTATAAGGATTGCTAATATGGCTGAGAAAAAGGTGCAAAATTTGACGTATTTGAAATGTGATTCCTATAATCATCATCAATATCGCAATAATTTCTTTCATAGAAATGACCAACCATCAAAATATGACTACTATAAATGTCGCAATAATCATCCAAAATATCAAGCATGTGTACCAAGATAAAAATTTCAAATAGAATATGATAACAAGGAAGATGAAGAGGAAGTCGAGGATATCATTTCAAATGAGTCACCTATGCTTGAAGAACAAATAGATCATGAAGAAGCAACTTGTAGCACAGATATTATGGTTATTTCTATAAATGCTCTTATGGGATTAAAAACTCGCCATACAATAAAGGTACGAATATTCATTTGACAGAAGAGGATAAATATTTTGATCGATTCAGGGAGTACTCATAATTTTATTGATATTAAAATTGTTGTCATTGAACTTACACATTCACTCCTCCAATCAATATAAGTTTCAAGTTTTACTTGTAAATGAAGGAGATGCTCAATTTATTGGTAGAACATATTTAGTTTTGATACAAATGGAAAGTTATACTTGACATTGAACTCTCTTTGTTATGAGTTTAGGGAATTCAAAGGTTATTTTGGGAGTTAAATGGTTGGAACAATTGGATACGATTAGTTTTAATTTCATAAAGTTATTTGTGTAATGGAAATAAAATGGAAGGACCATTCACCTCCAAGGAATTCCAACTCCTCCATCAAAGGTAGTGAGTTCTCACACCATGGAAAAAATATTAAGGAAAGGGGGTTATGGATTCATAGCTCAAATCAATTGTTTGGAAAAGCAAGCACAAGATATTCCTAAAATCCACTCAAAGGATCTTCAAGATATTGTGGCTAACTATGATGAAGTTCTCCAAGAACCAAAATTACTACCTCCAAAATGATATCATGACCATGTCATACATCTTTTTCTAGTAAGCCTTCCTCCTAATGTCTGTCCTTATCGATACCCTCAACCTCAAAAAATAAAAATTGAAACAATTGTCCAAGAACTTTTAGAACATAGAGTCATTCATCATAGCACTAGTCCTTATTCTTCATAAGTGGTTTTGACCCATATTAAGGATAATTCTTGGCATATGTGTCCTAATTTTTTTCCTCTCAATAAAATAACCATCAAGGATAAGTTCCCTATTCCTATCATAGATGATTTATTAATGAATTGCATGGTGCAAAATTTTTCACAAAATTGGATCTATGCTCAGGTTTTCATCAAATCATAGTAAGGGATGGGGACATTCCTAAAACCACCTTTCATACTCATGAAGGTCATTATGAATTCTTAGTAATACCTTTTTGTCTCACTAATACCCCATTCATATTCCAAAGTCTCATGAACCATGTCTTTCGTCCATTCCTTCACAAATTTATCTTAGTCTTCTTCGATGAAATTATAGTATATAGTAAAACATGGAAGGATCATTTGATGTATGTGGGAAAGGTTCTTCATATATTACATAAGGCAAAATGTTTTGTCAAATGCTCCAAATGCTCTTTTGGTTTCCAAGAAGTTGAGTATTTGGATCATATCTTTTCTCATGAAGGTGTTAAAGTGGATCCTAATAATATCAAGGTCATTCAAGATTGGCCTTTACATAAAACCATCAAGAAACTTTCTGGTTTTTTTGGTCTTATCGGTTACTATCACAATTTTATACGCACTTATGGTAAAATTGCAACTCCTCTCATAGCTCTCATAAAGAAGTATGCTTTTCATTGGTTTAAAGCAGCTAGTCAAGCATTCATAGCTCTCAAAGAAGCAATGTGTACTAATCATTTTTTGGCAACCCTAGATTTTCACAAACCATTTGTGATTGAATGTGATGCTTCAGGAATAGGTATTGGGGCAATACTAATGCAATATGGGCATCCCTTGGCATTCAAGAGTAAACAACTATCAGGTAAGAATTTGATATGGTCCACTATGGGAGGAAGGTCCACATATGCTCCAGTGAACCATCACCTCCATTCAAGCCACTAAAAGCATTCAATATAAAACTTGAACCATCCACACCATAATTGGCCCAAGTTGTAGTTCATCTCTCCAATCCAAGTATTGATGAGTACATAATTTAAAGTGTCGCACTTACACCACCTATCCAATCATTCAGAGATTATGGTCACCCATGCGACCCACCTTTAGCTATAGGTGCAATGTACATAATGGGTTCCAAGCCTAATCAGATCAACTTTGTAAATGGGAAGTGGATTCCTTGTCCAATCCACCTCCTCCTAATGAGAAACCCATACAAGAGTTTTATTCCAACCTAGAATATCTATCCAACCTAGATTTCCCTTTACAATATTTTCATAAGGTTAACTAGCAAGGATTCAGCCTTGGATGACATGAACAGGATCCACACCACATCATTGATCCTAAATATTGATAAATCCATGATTTCTCTAGCCTAGGATATAGGCCATCAACCTCAAACTCCTCTTTTGAGCATGCATTCCAATGACTCACTCTTGAGTACAAAGAAGAGGATGAGGAGAGTGATGATTGTGATGATAGTGATGATGAGTATCTAGACCCTAACTTTGTACCTTATCTAAATGAGGCTTTTCCAAGGATTACATTGCAAACAGCCATGGTCGAATACATTTATAATGATTATATCTCCTATGAGGATTTTGAGGATTTTAACAAAATGGGAGCAAACCTAGACTGAATCATTCACATTTTTTATGGTCCTCAAGAATATTTGGCCCATATATATCCCATAAAAAGATATGAGTGCTACACCATAATTTTTTCTATAGACAACTCCATATTTTGTATCAACAAAGAGCACAAGCACCTTGAGTCAAATCCACCACCACCACCTTGGATGCACTCATAGAGTCACTATTTACCCACCTTATGTTAGTTGCAACTTAGAGAGAGTGATAAATCACTCCTCAAATCATAGCCACCTCATTTCCACCAAGTTAACATGATTTTTGTTGACTTGTTTGCCCCACTCTGTAACCCCTATGATTTGGTGAAGTCGATTTCGATCCATGCTAGCCTCATCGCCATGGACAAGATTTAACCATCCATCATTGAATTTATCTTGTTAGAAGAGTTACTAAGAGCTTTAAATTCTTACATCCCTTAGCAACATTCACCTTCACTTGCTTTCATTTTTCAAAGTTGGAAGAAGGTTCACATATACTTATCGAGGAATCCATCGATGTGAACCTCAATCAAGATGCATATAATCCACAAATCATGAAAATTGCAAAATATTTATCTATTGAAGAGAAAGAGTACATGATAGATGTTTCAAAAAGGAAGAAAGAAATATTTGCATGTTCTTACAAGGATATGCTTGGCCTTAACCCCAATTTGGTGGTCCACAACCTTACCTTAGCTCCTGAAGCTAAGCCATTTAAGAAAAATCTAAGGAAACTTCATCCTATCATAGTATTAATTGTTAAGTAAGAGCTACAAAAATTATTAGATGTGGGTTTCATAGTAGCCATTGATTATCCAGAGTGGATCTATAACATGGTATTCATTTGCAAGCCTAATGGGGGTACACATGCACAATTTTTTGAGATTTAAACAAAGCGTACCCCAAGTATGATTTTTCATTATCCAACATTGATCAATTTGTAGACTCTTGCATAGGCCAAGAATATCTTTCATTAATGGATGGTTTTTTAGGTTACAATCAGATTCGAATTAATCTTGACGACCAACATAAAACAATATTTAGAACACCTTAGGGGACCTTTTGGTACAAGGTGATGTCATTTTATCTTAAGAATATAGGAGCTACTTATCAACATGCCATGACGTACATCTTCCATGACTATATGCAGAAAATAATTTAAGACTATGTGGATGATCTAATTATAAAATTCAAAACACATCTTGAGCACATTCAGGGTCTAGAAAAAAAATTTGATCGATTGCTTGAACATAAAGTGAGTTTGAATCCTAAGAAGTGTGTATTTGGAGTCACATCAAGAAAAATTCTAGGATTCATTTTCTCCAAGCGAGGCATTGAAGTGTACCTCAATAAGGTCAAGGCCATCATAGATATGCCACCTCCAATAAATCTAAAAGAGTTACACAGTTTTCAAGAAAAAATTCAATCCATTTGATGATTCATTGTATAACTCTCAAACAAATGCAGGCCTTTTAATCGCTTGTTACAAAAGAGGGTGACAATTTCCTAGACAATTGAATGTCACCCTCTTTTTTAACAATTAAATATCTAGATTTACCACCAGTACTAATGTCACCTCATTTAGGAGTCCCTTTTCACCTTTATATCACTGCAATAGATTTTGTACTAGGGACAATTCTTGCACAGAAGAACAAAAATCATAAGGAGCAAGTAATTTATTACATTAGTCAAACATTGATAAGTTATAAAACAAGATATGCTTATGTTGAGACGTTATGCTTAGTAGTGGTTTTCACTACTAATAAAACTTAGACATTATGTACTAAGTAACACTACCTATGTTGTAGCTAGAGAAAATCCTATACTTGTCATGATGACTCACACATATAACAACACCCTATTGAGTGGTAATTTTACCCAATTGCAAAACCACACTCACAATTAGGATTTTGATCACAAAACCCTCTATTGCAAAGAAGTTAAAAACAAAAATAACTTCTCCAAGGTTATGCTATATAAGCATTGCACATGTGTATTTGTAATCTTGTGCAGATGTGTTAAATAAGTGCTAGAAATACCTTAGTGATTTGCAAGTAATTTTTAGTAAAGGGCCTGTGTTGGTTTATTTTATTATGCTATACTAGTGATTGTTCATGAAACTTTAAAAGAAAATGAAAATATGATTGGCCCTCATATGACCACAATGTAAAGCCTTAGTTCCTTTTATCTTGAAGTATTTTAGATAGATTTTATCTTCCTTTGATTAAGCATATTTTAGACAAGTTTTATCTTGCATTATTAAACCCTGCTTTGAGCATGAAAAAGAAGACTAAAATATATCCTTAGATGTGAACCTTAAATGATAATTGGATTCATTCAATGTCACTTCAATCGTGAAGATAAATATTTTTTTGGTAGATAAGATACTATAGCATTAATACCGTGTTTTAAAGGTTGACCCAAAACCTTTTACAAAAATTAGCCCAGGGCTATTGATGAACATGTCCTTACTAAGGATCCTATATATGTAAAATCTACATGTCACCAAAGCCATTACATCCGGTAAGGCACATAGCCTGTTATCAAAAAGAAACTTCCCATACAACATTTTGGGTATACCACGAGAAAACGTACCTGCATCATAATTACAAAAAAATAAACAGACATGGATCCCTTTCTTGAAATAGTAGAGAAACACATAGCAAAGTACTGAAAAAAAACTCCCACAAGCTCTGTATTGATAGTTACTCTTAATAATTATTTGGTAATTATTTTATTCCATATATCACATGCTTTAGGACCACATCCCGTTTTGGCCAATCAGCCTTGGAGAAGTGAACATGTTGGCTATACTTATGGCGATGGCTATCTAGTGGTCCATGTGGCTCTGGTTTGAAGTCTTATATTATTGTTTCTTTCCTGCCCTGTGATTATCAACCAACCTCAAATTACAAATATGACTAGCAACCATGTTATCTGACATGTGACTGTCCCCATTAGTCTTTGTGGTATTTCCAAGCAGCATTTACGAATACTGACAGCTCAGATAATTTTTATTGTGAGTCCATTTCAAAAAATATACGGGAATACTCCTAGCCTTCGAACTTACAATTTCTTTCATGTTGGTAAATTCGACTATCATTCTTGGCATTCTTGTTGAATAAGCTCCTCTACTTCGCTTGGGACACCGTGTTCCCATTTGAAAATTCCATCACCATCGACACCCAAATTAGCTAGCTTAATAGTAATTTTGTTAGCTTCCCGAAAGACATGTTGGGATTTTTTGTCCTATCTTCCCTGGAAAAGGATCCTAGCCTCTTCAAAAATTGTTTTAATCCTCTAAGGAGGTGTTTTCCAATTATTTAGGAGATTTATAACATGAATAAAGTCTCCTTATATGAACAAACTGCCTTCTAAGTATTGAGTCATTTGAATGCTTCTCCACATAGCTCTAGCTTTAGCTTCGTTGTTCATCCTTGTTCCCAAATATTCATAAAACATAAGCATCATATTCCCATTATGGTCTCGCACAATACCGCCAACACCTACTCTGCCAAGATTGTCCTTAGCTGCTCCATTAAAATTAATCTTAAACCAACCCTATTGTAATCACAGTGACACTGAGAAGGGGGTGAATCAGTGTGATCTTTTTAAAACTTTAAATATTCAGCTCTAAAACCAGTAGCAGTTTAAAAATAATGAACAGATAAATCAAATACAGCAAGAAAGCATTACACACAACACGACATTTAACGAGGTTCACCAATGTGGCTACTCCTCAAAAATGACTGCTTGGACTACCATCCAAATCCAGCCTTTGCAAAGCTACAACTTTATAATATCATTTACTAGCACCAACTGGAAGGAGCACCAACCCCTTAGATTTATCTGTATCAAACAGAATGGAGCACCAAATCCTAATTTACCAAGCACCCTATCGGAAAGAAGCACCAACTCCTTATGCCAAGCTGCAATTTGGACTTCAATGAAAATAATGAAAATAACAGAATAATACTTTCACCTTATTTCCCACAGTCTGCAGTTTCTATGCACTCTATTTCTTCTGCAAAAAATGCTTCGCACTAGGACTGCTTCTACGATATTTCTTTGCACTCTCTGCTGCTAAACAGTCGATCGATCACCTCTGCTCCTTTGTGATTTTTTGCTTTCTGTGTGCTATTAATTCACACTTGACTTGATTCGACACGATTCGCTTTATTCGCATAGTAGAATTAATTCGCACCTTCTTTTGTTCTCTGCTCACTATCACTTCGCACTTAGATTTTTGCGACTCAACCTCTGCATCCTGCACACTTAATTCATGAATATTCGATACGCACACTTCACTTCAACACAAACAAACTATCGCTTCAGACATAGCTCGAATTGAAGCGACTCACTCTCTGCTCACTGTGAATTTTGCATACACAAAAATTCTTCACACTTCAGTCCACTTCAAACTCGAAGTAGCCCTCCTTTTATAGATGAAATTTCAAGAACAAACCCTAAAGAACATCGGCTGAAAAACCCTAATAAATTTCAGCTCCAAAACCCTAATGAATGTCGGCTCCAAAACCCTAATCTTTGTTGGCCCAAATTTAACTCTATCGGCTTCAACCGTCTCTCTGGTTCTGTAGATTTCCTCGTGAAACTCCAACATGTCACGATATCGTGACACATTTTACATCTGTATGCCTTCTTGTCCTTGTTGTCACGAAATCACAATAGAAAACATGTCGCGATATCGCGACGGTTTTCTTACTTGTCTTTGATTTTCTGCAAAAAGGCAACTATGGTCTTCTGGGAAACTCACTGTCCATGTTCTGAATAACCTTTGAACTTCTGTCCTCTACATCTGAATGACTTCTGAACTGCCTGTCCACTGCATCATTGGATCTAACTGACTATGTTGACAACAATGACAAAACTCTTGCAACACCTTGCTCAACAATCTCCCCCTTTGGAATTGTTGGCAACACCTGTGTAAATTCCTAGAACTCTTCTCCCCCTTTGTCAATAATACCAAAGGGCTACTGCAGACTCCCCCTGAGTCCATACATACAATTCTCAGGCACAATTTGTTGCACTTAGCACAAATTATGATCATGAGCAAAGGAATAGGCAAATATTCAAATGCTCCCCCCGAGAAAGTGATCCCTGTAGCTAGTCACTTCTTGGGAAGTGTGACTACTCCTAATTTGCTTCGAAGGTACTCAAACACTTCCTTGGGCAATGGTTTTGTAAAAATATCTGCTACTTGTTATGTGGTTGGGACAAAATCCAATTTAACTTCTCCTTCTGCAACTTTCTCCTTCAAGAAATGATACCTTATAGCAATGTGTTTTGTCCGTGAGTGCATTACTGGATTCTTGGAGATGTTAATTGCACTGGTGTTATCACACTTAACTGATATTGGTTCACTAAAATTAATACCAAGATCTTTCAAAGTTTGTTTCATCCACAAAACTTGTGTACAGACAAGTTGTTGCTTGCAATATATTCTCGCCTCAATTGTTGATAAAGAAATCGACTCTTGTTTCTTGTTGTGCCAAGCAACCAACTTGTCACCAAGATAAAAAGCACCTCCACTTGTACTCTTCCTATCATCAACACAACCTGCCCAATCTGCATCTGAATATGATATAAGAGTGAAGTCTTTGCCTTTTGGATACCACAACCCATACTCCATGGTGCCTTTGAGATACCGAAGAATCCTTTTTACAGCTGTTACATGAGTCTCTTTTGGACTGGCCTGAAATCTTGCTACCATGCAAACTGCCTATAGAATATCAGGTCTGGTAGCTGTTAAATATAGTAAGCTTCCTATCATTGATCTGTACATGGTTTGATCTACTGGTGGAGATTTGTCTTCTTTGCTCAACTTGCAGCCTATTGTCATGGGAGTGCTAACTGGCTTACAGTCCTCCATTGTGAACCTCTTTAGCATCTCTTTCACATATTTGATTTGGGAAATGAATATGCCTTTCTCATTTTGATTAACTTGTAACCCAAGAAAATAAGACAGTTCACCAATCATAGACATTTCAAATTCATTATGCATCTTGTTTGCTAAGTCTTTACACGATTCATCTTTGCTACTGCCAAATATGATATCATCGACATAGACAACAAGAACTATGAGATGCCCACCTTCTATTTTCACATACAGATTACTGTCCACCAAACCTTTCTTGAATCCTTGTTGAGAGAGATAGTTGTCTAGCCTTGCATACCATGCCCGTGGTGCTTGTTTTAATCCATATAAAGCTTTCTTTAATTTGCAGACAAGGTTGGGATCTTTACTAATTTGAAAACCATCTGGTTGTTCAATATAGACTTCTTCTTCAAGTTTCCCATTTAAAAAGGCAGATTTTACATCCATCTGATAAACTCTGAAGTTCTTGTGGACTGCTAAGGCCAGAAACATTCTGATTGCTTCGAGTCTGGCCACTGGTGCAAAAGTCTCCTCAAAATCAATGCCTTCAACCTGTGCATAGCCTTTACAAACCAGTCTTGCTTTATTCCTAATGACCTGCCCGTCTTCATTTAATTTGTTTCAAAATATCCATTTTGTGCCGATTACATTCTTATTTGCAGGTCTGGGTACTAATTCCCAAGTTTTGTTCTTTTCAATCTGATCTAATTCTTCATTCATTGCCTTCATCCAGCTATCATCTTTGCTTGCTTCATCTATGTTTTTGGGCTCAATGCTGGATAAAAGAGAGTAATTACTTATTACTTTCCTTCTTGTCTGAACACCAGTTGTGGGATCTCCAATTATTTGATTTCTTGGATGATTTTT
The DNA here is from genome assembly GCA_028583015.1 of Wollemia nobilis. NCBI lineage: Eukaryota > Viridiplantae > Streptophyta > Pinopsida > Araucariales > Araucariaceae > Wollemia > Wollemia nobilis. Next base: position 1,099,228 of record JAQPPZ010016509.1, on the reverse strand, counting down.
CTGCCAGCTGCCTGTTCTAAATTTCTTATTTTCTTGCGCTTCTGAGTCATCGGTTAAATCATCTGAATCAAGAGTAGGTTTGTTTCCTGCTTCATTTACCTCATCTCCTTCAATGACATCTTCATAGATTGGATAGTTTTCCTCAAAGTCAGCTGACCGTTCCCCACCTTCATCAAATTTAACGTCTGCACTATCCACAATTTTCTTGAGTCTCTTGTTGTAGCATTTGTAAGCTTTACTTTTTGAAGAATAGCCAACAAAGACACCTTCATCTGCTCTATTCTCAAATTTCCCAAGATTATCATCTGTTTTTCTGATGTAACACTTACAGCCAAAAACTTTGAGGTGTTTTGTTGTTGCTTTTCTATCGAACCACAACTCATAGGGTGTTTTGCTTTCATGAGTTCTCAGCATGTATCTGTTTTGGATATATACTGTAGTATGGACTGCTTCTTTCCAGAATCTATCTGCTATTTTATTTTTTGCCAGCATAGTGCGAGCCATTTCCTGTACTGTTCTGTTCTTTCTTTCTACCACACCATTCTACTGGGGTGTTCTAGCTGCTAAAAATTGTCTCCTGATGCCATGTTTTTCATAGTATTCTATAAATTCATCTGAGATGAATTCTCCTCCTCTATCTGACCGTAAACATTTGATCCTTTTCCCTGTTTCATTCTCAACTAGATGTTTGAAAGACCTGAACATTTCAAAAGCTTCTGTTTTATTCTTCAAGAAAAATATCCAAGTCATTCTGGAATAATCATCGATACACAACATAAAGTATTTGTCTCCATTTATGCTCTGTGTTCTCATGGGTCCACATAAGTCTATATGTATGAGTTCCAAAGGTTTGCTAGTGTGATACTCTTTTGTTTTAAAAGAGATTCTGGTTTGCTTTCCCTTTTGACAAGAAGCACAAATGCTATTTGAAGGTTTTCTAATTGCAGGAATATCTCTCACAGCCTGTTTTGAGCTAATTTTTATCAGATTATCGAAGCTTATGTGCCCAAGCCTCTTGTGCCACATCCAGTTTTCTTCTTCCTATCCAATGAAACAAGTACCTTCTAATGTTTCTGAGAGTGTGTACAAGTTTCCAGATGTCCTTGATCCAGTTGCTATCAGTTTCCCATTGTTAATTTTTCTGACTTCACAGCCTTGCTTCTTGAAAACTACTTCATGTCCTTTATCACAAATCTGACTGACACTCAACAAGTTGTGCTTTAGACCATCCACAAACAAAACTTCTTCTGACTTGATTTTCCCATCACTAATTCTAACTGACCCTTTTTCGATAATCTTGGCTCCATCATTATTTCCGAACTTTACAGAGCCACCCTCATATTTTTGTAGTCTTTCAAACTTCTATTTATCACCTATCATATGACTTGAGCAACCACTGTCAAGAATCCATGGTACACATTTATTCTGAGCCTTGAAAGTTGTCTGCACTATTAAAGATTCCTTTTCTTCCCTGAGCTGTTCTTTCTGTTTCCACTCTATTTTGACTATGGTATTAGGCTCTAGCTTGGATTTCCCCTTTCCAGTATCTTGTGAATCTATTTCAGAAGGATTTCTATTTTGTTTTGACCTATAAGGTTGAACTCTTCTTTTCTGAGATTGACTTGAAACAGAGATACTACGACAATTTCTTGCAATATGCCCAAAGTTATGACAGTTAAAGCATTCTACTGCATAATTTATTAAAGGAGAAAAAGTATTTCTACTAGTGAAACTTCTTGGTCTTGCATTATACTTGCAGTCTACAATTTTATGTCCATAACCATTACATTTGAAATAGAAACCAGAAAAGTAATGATTGAACCTGAAAGATGGTCTTTGCCAGGTTGTTGAATGAGCCATAGATCTTCTTTTCTTTTGATGTGTGACCTTGGTAAAGCCATCATTGTCAGTTCTTCTTTCAGGCCTGGCATCACTGCTTTCTTTTGCATGATTACTTTCAACAGCCTGTTTCTTATCTTCACTCCTTACAGATTCAACATTTTTGGCTTTTGGTTCATTGGATGATTCTCCTTCAATAAAGCCCAGACCGAATTTGATGCCTGTGGGTCTTTGATCGCTTAGGATTTTGTCCAGCTTCATCGAACTTTCTTCACGTTTGTAGTGGCAGCTAATTTTTTGATCCAGCTCTTGTATCTGTATTCGAAGACCAACATTTTCTTCTTCTAGTTTACAACAGTAATCTATCTTCATGGTTACCTGAACTTCAAGATCTTCGAACATTTTCTTGTACTCTTCTGACTGTATTTTTAGACTGGTTATAATGTCGTTTGCATCCTCAAGATTTCTTGACAGTTTTTTATTCTTTCTTTTCTCAGATTTCCATTCTACAAGAGCAGAAACCAGCTCACCTTCTAGATCAACTTCAGCCTCAGCTTTTTCAATAGACACTTTAGAGTTCATACCTTCTCTCTTTTCTGGGTTTTCTGCCTCTTCTGATTTTTCTACTTCAAATGCCATAAATAGAGCTTCACCTGTTCCTTCTTCAGAGTCTTCACTAGAGCTGTCCTCTGAAGAATCTGCATTTCGGGAGATAAAACTTTTCTTTTTGAAATTCCCTTTTCTGAAGTTTGATTTCTTCCTCCATTCACTTCTTTCTTGATGCGGAGTTTCTTCACCTTTGTTCTTGTCATTGAGAGGACATTTGGTTGCAAAGTGTCCAATGCCTCCACAGTTGAAACATTTAAAAGGAAGCTTTCCTCTGTACTTTCCTTTGCCCTTTCTCAATTTTTTGACAAAATTTGCTTCCATTTCATCTAAAGTTTCTTCTTCTTCAGAGTCTTGTTTTGTGTCTTTACCTTTTAGGGCTTTAAATGCTGCTTCTCTGTCTGTGGGATTAGACCTTCCTATTCTCATTTCATAAGCCATCAGGGAACCATGCATCTCATCCATACTAAAGTGATTTAAGTCTTTAGCTTCTTCTATGGCAGAGACTTTAGAATCAAACCTTTGGGGAAGTGACCTTAAAACCTTTTTCACAATAGTAGCATCATCCAACTCTTCGTCGAGACCTCTGATAGAATTAGTGATTCCATTTACCCTCTGCATGAAGGCTTCTATGTTCTCATCGTTGGTCATTTTTAGTGATTCGAATTGAGCTCGATGAGTTTGCAGCTTAGCTTCCTTGATCTTGTCATCTCCCTCATGAATATTTTCTAGTTTGTCCCAAACATCTTTTGTTGATTCACAATTTATGATTTTGACCAACTCACTATCCACTAATCCACACATGATGGCATTTTTTGCTTTAGAGTCATTTTCAAAAGCCTTTTTATCGGTGTTGTCGGTTGGAGCAGTGGCAGGAGCTGTGTAGCCATTAACTACTGCATTCCAGATGTCAAATCCCAAAGCTCAGAGATAAGTCTGCATCCTAATTTTCTAGAACACATAATTTGTTCCATCAAACAATGGTGCTTTGTTTGAGGAGAAACCTTCACCACCTACCATAGCGTCACTACCAGGAACACCCTAGCTGATTGAGCCTGTATAGGAACCTTGCTCTGATACCAATTGTTGTAATCACAGTGACACTGAGAGGGGGGTGAATCAGTGTGATCTTTTTAAAACTTTAAATATTCAGCTCTAAAACCAGCAGTAGTTTAAAACTAATGAACAGATATATCAAATACAGCAAGAAAGCATTACACACAACATGGCATTTAACGAGGTTCACCAATGTGGCTACTCCTCAAAAATGACTGCTTGGACTACCATCCAAATCCAGCCTTTGCAAAGCTACAACTTTACAATATCATTTACCAGCACCAACTGGAAGGAGCACCAACCCCTTAGATTTATCTGTATCAAACAGAATGGAGCACCAACTCCTAATTTACCAGCACCTACTGGAAAGAAGCACCAACTCCTTATGCCAAGCTGCAACTTGGACTTCAATGAAAATAATGAAAATAACAGAATAATACTTTCACCTTATTTCCCACAGTCTGTAGTTTCTATGCACTCTGTTTCTTCTGCAAAAATGCTTCGCACTAGGACTGCTTCTGTGATATTGCTTTGCACTCTCTGCTGCTAAACAGTCGATCGATCACCTCTGCTCCTTTGCGGTTTTTTGCTTTCTGTGCGCTATTAATTCACACTTGACTTGATTCGACACGATTCACTTTATTCGCACAGTAGACTTAATTCGCACCTTCTGCTGTTCTCTACGTGCTATCACTTCGCACTTAGATCTGTGTGACTCAACCTCTGCACCCTGCGCACTTAATTCATGAAGATTCGATATGCACACTTCACTTCAACACAAATGAACTATCGCTTCAGACATAGCTCGAATCGAAGCGACTCACTCTCTGCTCACTACGAATTTTGCATACACAAAAATTCTTCACACTCAAGTCATCTTCAAACTCGAAGTAGCCCTCCTTTTATAGATGAAATTTCAAGAACAAACCCTAAAGAACGTCGGCTGAAAAACCCTAATAAATGTCGGCTCCAAAACCCTAATGAATGTCGGCTCCAAAACCCTAATCTTCGTCGGCCCAAATTTAACTCTGTCGGCTTCAACCGTCTCTCTGGTTCTGTAGCTTTCCTCGTGAAACTCCAACATGTCGCAATATCGTGACACCTTTTACATCCGTACGCCTTCTTGTCCTTGCTGTCATGAAATCGCAATAGAAAACATGTCGCGATATCGCAACAGTTTTCTTACTTGTATTTGATTTTCTGCAAAAATGCAACTATGGTCTTCTGGGAAACTCACTATCCATGTTCTGAATAACCTTTAAAATTCTGTCCTCTACATCTGAATGACTTCTGAACTGCCTGTCCACTGCATCATTGGATCTAACTGACTGTGTTGACAACAATGACAAAACTCTTGCAACACCTTGCTCAACAAACCCGTAGGAGGTGGGGACCACTTAACATTGGCTCTGGGGTTGACTACCCTAGGCATAGACTCATCTATCATGAAGATAAATATAGCCTTTGATATAATAAATAAATTACCCCTCTTTGATGAAATTAATTTTCATAAAGAGACATCAATTTATTGCTTTAAAACAATGGCTTTCGGAATGCCATATAAATTACTCCCCTTTGATGAAATTGTGATTTTCATAAAGGAAAGCTAATTTATTGCTTGTGAATAAAAAAACAAAGCTTAAAAATCAATTTACCTTTAAAATATGAAATCATGTAAAATTTTGAAATTATAAAATACCTGTAAAAACAACAACTTTGAATAATTTTTATAATTTTGAAATGGCTTCAAAATGAAATCAAACTTGTTCTAAATAAAACATTAAAGCTCGTTCTTCACATCCATGCATTTGTTTTTGGAATTTTAATTTTTTTCATTTTTTTTTGCATTTGCACAACTCGTAATAACCTAGGTGCGAGCTTCTAAGGAAAAAGAAAATGACTTTCATGTTGTAAACATTCGATAATGCAACCACATGCATTGAACATTATCTATAAGCCTAAAACATGAAATAGGAAAGATAAGCAGTTAAAATAGGCATGTAAAAATTCTCCTCCAACTTTGCTAATAAAATACAATTTTCTAGCACATTTGCATTAAAAACAGTAGAAAATATAATCCATGTTACAACCTATTTCCAGCAACATATTCCTATAATTTCCAGCCCTTGGCATTGGATAAACTTTCAGCCTTCTGCTCAGTTTTAATTTGCATATTTAAAAATCTTCTATGTATTTTTATTTTCCAACCTTGCATTTCTTCTTCTGTGGGTTTCCTTCGCCACACTATGTCCATTTGTTTTCCTCCATGTAACGATGCATCCTTCACATGTTTGAAAATGCTTATCAGTTTTTCTTTGTGTTATGCTTTTATGAAAATACTTCTAAGTAACATATTTTTATTATTTGGTAACGATGAGGACACCTTCAATTAAAATTATCCTTTATCCATCCATGTCAGCTCGTGGTGTCTCCATGTTCTAGATACGTTCATATTGCCTTCAATACTAACGTGTATTCTGCCATTTCAACCTAAAATTTTATAACACCATATTTTATTATATTCTCACACCCTTGAAAAAATATGTTTTATTTATAATATGGTCAAGTCCAACATTAATGATAATAGCCTCGTCCTCTAGTGTAGAATACTAGGTGTAATAGTAAATTTACTTTATTTGAAACTTGACTTTATTCACTTCCATCATTGTCTTGGTTTACTTCACCACTGATCTAGTGATAGCATCCAACAAAGAAAATATCCATCCGACGAGTCTCATGCATTGGAGATCACCATTCCCTCACATGGTAGTATTTGAAAACCACTACCTCATAGCATGATGGCTATATTGCCTAACTATTTTATCACCTGTGAAAGAGAGCCAATGTCCCCAGATTTTGGGCATTTATGCCATGTATTTCTTAACCTGCTCTTCCTTAGTAACTAGATGGGAAACTGCTCTACTATCACCATTGCATTGTGTTGTAGCTCTGTGACTTCATCTCAATCAAAATAAAACCAACATCGAGTCCTTATCTAAATGTTTCTCCCGATGGTTTAATTTTTTATATGCTATGCTAACCATTGTATAGTATACTAGATGTGACTTCTCCAACAGTGTCGAAAATAAAATAGTGTGTAGTGTATTCTATATGCCCTTAGAAACTTGCAAATCAACGTGAATGTCATGATTTTGAGTGAATAATAACTATAGGTTGTTGTAATTCTATTAGTTACCCATGTGTTCATAATGCTTCATCGTAGTTATTATTTTGCACACTGCCAATCCAAAACCACCCTGCGAAGGGATTGATTAAGTTATTGTCGATCACGGTATTCAAAACCTTTTCTTCCTATTCATCAATCTGTATCATCCAAGCATGAAGAATATCCCAAAGCATCTAGATGTGCACTCATATTTCCTCATTATTGTTGGCAATTTTGGGTATGTTGCCTAGATTCATGGTTTGTGAGTTGTCATTAATGTCAAAAGGATTTTGTGTTGAAATCAAAAGGAATTTGTGCTGATGTCAAAAAGATTTTGGTGCCAAAAATATCTAGAAAGTTCCATGATGTTTGTTTAAGGGTTTATAATTAAAACCATGGTGACAATATTAAATGTTTTTCTTAAAACCATCTGGACTCATTAAGGGTTTTTATTAAAACCATCTTGGCTTAATGAAAATGTTTTTGCATAAAAACCATCTTGGCTTAATGAAAAGGTTTTTGCTCCTTGAAAAAACTTTAAAAGTCCATTTTGATTATTAATAAATAAATTAACTCAAACATTTGAAAAGGTTTTATGTTAAGTTTATTATTAATAAAATAATAATTATTAATTTAATAATTATTATTGAAAGGGTTTCTAAAACCTTAGTGATGCCAATGTAGAAGACTTACCTCATTGACGTCGTTTGTTTGGAAGGAGCACCGAATTCAACTTGCATGGAATGCAAAAGACTATTAAAGGGCATTAATTTCTAAGGTTCAATAGACCTTCAATTTGCATGACTACCTTTGAATTTGTATTGCTCTGTGACCTTCGATTTCATATTGCTCTACGACCTTCGATTTTGGATTGCTCTATGATTTTTGATTTTCGTATTGCTCTGTGTTTAAGTTTCAATTTCGTATACCTATGAGGAAGACAAATCTATTTTTCTTTAATTTTTGTGAGCAAAGGGAAGGTAAAACAATGAGTGGCGCTTGAGAGTTTCATTGGGTACTTGTGCTCCAACAGCAGAGGCAGTGGAGCGAAGGCGCTCGCTAGGCAAAGGTGTCAAGATTGATTCATGTCGGGCATGTTTCATTTTTGGTCACAGATTATTGTGCACGTGGTACAGCGGTTGCCTTGGACCACAATTTTGGAGGAGGAAGTGCTTAGGTGCTTATGTTGGTGTCTCCACACTTCCCCTAAGGTTGGAGAATTGATTTTTGGCCAAGGTAGATCTTTTTTTGATAACATGGAATATTTTATTTGACTTGGAAAATTATTGTTGGTAATTGGGTGGAGGTATAAGGTTAAATAGAAATATTGCTTTGAAATTGTTATTATTGATGCTTAATTTTTATGTGGTAAATGCATTTAGAAGTAAATGTAATTTAGGAGCTATAAGGGTTTAAGGAATAATTGTGCTTAATGTCATATTGGGGTTAGAAAGCCTTTGGAGTTATTGAGTGGATATTCTCTTGTAATTATTTTTGAGGTTGAAGTTATTTTGTGATATATTAAGTAGGAGTTATAAGGTGTAAAGGAATATTGTTGATATGTATATTTGTGAGTTTTTATTATTGATGAGTTGGAGTGATAGGGTGTTATTAGGACTCTTATCATTGTGCATTATTCCATTGTTGCTAACTCTAATTTGTGGCAAATTGAGAGTTAGTGTTGTGACATATTTTGAGTTCTCCTTCTTCATCAAAATAAAGGTATGGGCACATTCTTCCATGGTTATTATTGATTGATGGTTTTCTAAAAATAAGTTTGGAGTGAAAAGGATTAAATTAAGTTTTCTTTTTTGGAGTGGATCTTATTTTATGAAAGTGGAAGTATTGATTATGCATTATGAGATCATGATTAGTTTATGAGTTATTGCATAATTTTGGTTTATGAGAGTGGAAGGATTTGAAGTTTGCTTTAGGGTTTTTGAGTGAGAAGCTTATGCCATTGCTATAAGTTGTTGAAACTCTAATTGAGTTTTTTGGTTGTTGAGATTTGAAGGATAGAACATATTGAGTCTCTAAGAATTATCTTTATGCTTTTATGAGATTGATTTGATATGATTGGATGAAACACATTGGGTCTCTAAAAATTCTCTTTGTGTGTTCACATTGGGCAATTTTCTTGGTAAACTTGCTTGAGCTGATTTGGGAAATTTCTTGGTGAGCTTTCTAGGACTGATTTGGATAGGTTATTATTGAAGAACTTGTGGATAGATTTTATGAAGTCTTGGTGAAGACTTCTGAGCAGTTTTTATTGATTTGTTCAAGATTTTGGCTTAAGCTTGGGACAGATCTGACAGAGATTTGAGAGCAAATTTGTGTTGGATAAGAGGACTGATTTTGGTGTAGATTGTGATAGAGTTTGAGAGGATTTGTGCTGAACTGACAGATTGTGTTTAGTACAGGTTTTTATGAGCATCTGTGGAGGTGATAAATGAGGACATAAGTCTCTAGAGCCAGAGCAAGGAGGACAAGACATCTTCTATGGAAATGAGTTCAACCTGCTAGCGTTAGAATAGGTAGTGATCTTCTGAAGTATCATTTCCAAAGCTTTGGAGGATAGGACATCTCCTTTGGGTAGGAGGCTCATAAATACTTGTTGAGGGGAAGGATTCTCCTTTGGGTAGGAGGCTCATAAATACTTTTTGAGGGGAAGGATTCTCCTTTGGATAGGAAGTTCATAAAATTTGTAATAGGGAAAGGATTTCCCAAATAAATTGATTGAAAAAGCTTTTAGTGAAAATATTTCTATGGATGTAGCCCATCTTGGATGAACCACGTTAAAATGGATCTTCTTTCTGTGTTGCTTTTTATGATGGTTAATTTTATGGTGATGCTACTGCTATCTAAAGTAAAGTTTTTTAAATGGTTGCATCTTATACTGTTCACCCCCCCTCTCATTATAAGTATATGTTCTTCAATTGGTATTAGAGTGGGTCTCTCCAGGAAGAGCCTAACATCTTGGAGAAGGATCCCTCGAAATATCATATGAGCACAGAAAGTGATGAAGAGATTGAATTTGATTTGAAATGGGAATTCTTTTTGGCCCTAATAAATCTGGAAAAATTCAGGGAAGAGAATTTTGTTTTAAAACAAAAAAAATCAAGAAGAAGAGATGGCCAAAATATAACTATCTCAAAATATCATAGACTTCAAGATCCTAGCTGAATAAGGAAAGAAAGTTGAGCAAGTTTTGACAGAGGTTTTGAAAGGGAAGGAAGTTGAATGTGAGAGACTTGAAGAAGAGTTGGTTTCTTTAAGAGTTAGACTTGAACAGATGACTCTTAAACAAATATTTTTCTTGGAAAACAAAGGGATGAAGATCTCCATATCCAAGAAGTAGGAACATCCAAAAGAAATAAATTCAGCTTTCAAAAACCAAAGTATACCAAAAAAGAATAAAACAAAGGAGAGAAATGGACAAGAGTTGATCACAAAATAAGGAACACTCATCAAAGGCTTCCAAATAGGTTACATAATACTTTCCATGGCTATTTTTTTTCTTGCAATAAATATGGGCATAGAGCTATCCATTGTACTAGGATTGTGAATGGCAATGTTAAGAAAAATGTTAATTATTTTGCACCACTCATGGATGATAGTATTATATGTTACAAATGCAATAATTTTGGGCATATACCTAGAATGTGTAAATTAGAATGATCTAGTGAAGTGAATGTTAGGAAAACAAATGGAAATAAAACTAGATCTATGATAGTTCAAACTGCTCTTCATGCTCAAGATAAGGAAGAAAAATGGTACCTTTATAGTGGATGTTCTAGGCACATGACTAGAGAAAAAGAAAATTTTATAGTTCTCAAAGAAACTAGTAGAGGGTCAGTTAGCTTTGGAGATAACAGATCAACTAAAATTTGTGGAAAGGGTTCTCTAAGTTTAGATGGAAAAACCAGAACTGAAAATGTGCTTTATGTAGAAGGATTGAGACATAATATTTTGAATGTTAGCCAACTTTGTGATCAGGGTCATATGGTGACTTTCTATTCTGATAGATGTGAGATAAAGAAATTAGAGAATAGAAAAATCATTGCTAATGCAAGACGAACTCATAACAACCTCTACATGCTAAGTGAGATAAAAATGGAAAAGTGTTTTTTGTCTCAAGAGGATGAAATTTGGCTATGGCATAAAATAATGGGACATTTGATATTTGATAATATTATCAACATTAGCCATAATAAAGTAGTCAGAGACTTACCTAAATTGAAAAGACCCAAAAATACTATTTGTAGTCCTTGTCAACATGGAAAGCAAACTAGAACTAGCTTTAAGGCTTTAAGGCTAAAGGGTACATGTCATCCAAACCTTTAGATCTTATTCATATTGATTTGTGTGGTCCCACCAGAACTCAGAGTATACAGGGAGAGATTTACTTCATGCTTTTCATAGATAATTTCTCTAGAATGACTTGGGTTACCTTTCTAAAAGAAAGCCCTTGACAATTTTAAAGCCTTCAAAGAAATGATAGAGAATGAAATAGACAAAAGAATAAAATGCTTAAGATCAGATAGAAGAGGATAATTAACTTCAAATGAATTTTTGGATTATTGTGAGCACCAAGGGATTAAGAGGGAATTTTCAGTAGCAAGGACCCCTCAACAAAATGGAGTAGTTGAAAGAAAAAATAGAACTATTGAAAATATGGCTAGAGCTATGTTAAATGAGTCAAAGCTTCCTGATGGTTTTTGGAAAGAGGTAGTTAGTACAATAGTGTATATTATCACCAGAGCTCAGTTAAGATTCAATCATAACAAAACTCCCTATGAGCTATGGAAAGGAAGACCAGCCACAGTAAAACATTTCAGAGTTTTTGGTAGTAAATGTTACATCAGAAGGGAAGATCATAATTTAGGGAATTTTGATCCTCGATGTGATGAGGGCATTTTTCTTAGGTACTCCAGCAAGAGCAAATCCTATATATACTACAACAAAATAACTTGTACTATTGTAGAAAGCATAAATGTTATAATGGATGAGAAAACAGGGATAAGAGAACCAGTTCAAGAAATTGATGATGAAGATATAATTTTTAATTGTGGTTGTTTTTGTTGATGATATCATTTTTGGAGGTAATAAAACCAAAATTTGTAAATATTTTTCTAACAATATGCAGAGTGAATTTGAGATGTCCATGATTAGGGAACTATCCTTCTTCTTAGGACTTCATATTGCTCAATCATAAGAAGGAATATTTCTCTCACAAGGCAAGTACATAAGAGAGATGCTAAAAAGTTTGGTATGGAGGATAGCAAACCTATTAGTACTCTAATGATTACAGGGTGTAAGTTGAGCAAGGATGATGGATCTCTAGAGTTAGATCAAAGGTTGTACAGATCCATGATTGGCATTTTGCTTTATGTTACATCTACCAGACCAGACATCATGGAAGTCGTGGGACTAGTTGCAAGGTTTCAAGATGCACCAAAATAAACTCATGCTATGGCAGTAAAAAGGATTCTTATATATCTAAAAGGCATTATATATCTTGGGCTTTGGTATCCCAAGAGCAATATGTTCACTCTCATAGCTTTTACAAATGCAGATTGGGTCAACAATATTGATGATAGAAAAAGCACAAGTGGTGGAGCTTTCTTTTTGGGGAATTTTTTAGTTGCCTGGTTAAGTAAGAAATAGCCTTCAGTTTCCTTGTCTACAGCAAAGGCAGAATACATAGCAGTAGTAGATTATTGTACATAAGTTTAATGGATGAATACTACCTTGGAGGATTTCAAAATAAAGCATGATCAACCCATTTCCATATTGTGTGATAATACAAGTGCCATAAGTATCTCCAAGAATCTAGTAATGCTCTCAAGAACGAAGCATATTCCCATAAAATATCACTTTTTGAGAGAGCAGGTTCAAGACAAGCATGTTAAGCTGGATTATGTACCTACTAAGGAACAAATTGCTGGCATTTTCACCAAACCTCTTACAAGAGAGACTTTTGAGTATTTAAGGAAGAAGTTGAGAGTAGTTTTACTCCCACCCCATAATTAATCACCTCAATAGGATGTGGGGGAGGGGCTAATCTAAAAGGCTCATTCTTAGACCTGAGCCCCAAAGGTGACCCTTTTCCATTGATGATAAAGGGGGAGATATTTGAGTAAGGGGGAGCAAAGCATCAGAGGATGGTTTTCAGTTGGTTTCATTTTTTATAGTTGGTAGTGGTTTGAGTAGTGGTTTGCCATCAATGATAAAGGGGGATATTGTTGGCAATTTTGGGTATGTTGCCTAGCTTCATGGTTGTGAGTTGTCATTGATGTCAAAAGGATTTTGTGTTGATATCAAAAGGAATTTGTGTTGATGTCAAAAATATTTTGGTGCCAAAAATATCTTGAAATTTCCATGATGTTTGTTTAAGGGTTTTTAATTAAAACCATGGTGACAAGGTTAAATGTTTTTCTTAAAACCATCTGGACTCATTAAGGGTTTTTATTAAAACCATCTTGGCTTAATGAAAAGGTTTTTGCTCCTTAAAAAAATAGTAAAAGTCCATTTTGATTATGAATAAATAAATTAACTCAAACCTTTGAAAAGGTTTTAAGTTAAGTTTATTATTAATTTAATAATTATTATTGAAATGGTTTCTAAACCCTTAGCGACGCCAATGTAGAATACTTACCTCATCGATGTCATTTATTTGGAAGGAGCGTCGACGTCAAATTGCAAGGGATGCAAAATACTATTAAAGGGCATTAATTCCTAAGGTCAATACACCTCCGATTTGCATGATTACCTTCGAATTCGTATTGCTCTGTGACCTTTGATTTTGTATTGCTCTATGACCTTCAATTTTGGATTGCTCTATGATTTTTGAGTTTTGTATTGCTCTGTGTTTAAGTTTCAATTTTGTACACCTATGAGGAATACAAATTTGTTTATCTTTAATTTCTGTGAGCAAAGATAAGTTAAAACTACAAGTGGCACTTAAGAGTTTATTTGGGCACTTGTGCTCCAATGGTAGAGGTAGTGGAGCGAAGGCGCTCGCTAGGCAGAGGTGTCGAGATCGATTCGCATCGAATGTGTTTCATTTTTTGTCATGGATTATTGTGCATGTGGTACAACAATTGCCTTGGGCCACAAATTTGGAGGAGGAAGCGCTTTGGAACTTCTGTTGGTGTCTCCACACTTCTCCTAAGGTTGGAGAATTGATTTTTGGCCAAGGTAGATCTTTTGTTGATAATGTGGAATATTTTATTTGACTTGGCAAATTATTATTGGTAATTGGATGGAGGTATAAAGTTAAAAAGAAATATTGCTTTGAAATTATTATTATTGATGCTTAATGTTTATGTGGTAAATGCATTTAGAAGTAAATGTATTTTAGGAGTTATAAGGGTTTAAGGAATAATTGTGCTTAATGTCATATTGGGGTTAGAAAGCCTTTGGAGTTATTGAGTGGATATTCTCTTATAATTATTTTGAGGTTGAGGTTATTTTGTGATATATTAAGTAGGAGTTATAAGGTGTAAAGGAATATTGTTGATATTTATATATGTGAGTTTTGATTATTGATGAGTTAGAGTGATAAGATGTTATTAGAACTCTTATCATTGTGCATTATTCCATTGTTGCTAACTCTAATTTGTGGTAAATTGAGAGTTAGTGTTGTGACATATTTTGAGTTCTCCTTCTTCATCAAAGTAAAGGTATGGGCACATTCTTCCATGGTTATTATTAATTGATGGTTTTCTAAAAATAAGTTTGGAGTGAAAAGGGTTAAATTAAGTTTTCTTATTTGGAGTGGATCTTATTTTATGAAAGTGGAAGTATTGATTATGAATTATGAGATCATTATGAGTTTATGAGTTATTGCATAATTCTAGTTTGTAAGAGTTGAAGCATTTGAAGTTTGCTTTAGGATTTTTGAGTGAGAAGCTTATGACTATAATTTGTTAAAACCCTAATTGAATTTTTTGGTTGTTGAGAGTTGAAAGATAGAACATATTGAGTATCTAACAATTCTCTTTATGCTTCTATGATATTTATTTGATATGATTTTATGAAACACATTGGGTCTCTAAAAATTTTCTTTGTGTGTTCACATTGGGTAAGTTTCTTGGTAAACTTACTTGAGCTGATTTGGGCAAGTTCTTGGTGATCTTGCTAGGACTGATTTGGATAGGTTCTTGTTGAAGAACTTGTGGATAGATTTGATGAAGTCTTGGTGAAGACTGTGAGCAGTTGTGATTGATTTGTTCAAGATTTTGGTTTAATCTTGGGATAGATCTGATAGAGATTTGAGAGCAGATTTGTGTTGGACCAGAGGACTGAGTTTGGTGCAGATTTATGATAGAGTTTGATAGGACTTATGATAGATCGACTGACTGTGTTTAGTACAAGTTTTGGTGAGAATCTATGGAGGTGATCAGTGAGTACAAAAGTCTCTAGAGCTAGAGCAAGGAGGACAGGACATCTTCTATGGAAAGGAATTCCACCTGCTAGCGGCAGAAGAGGCAATGATCTTCTGAAGTATCATTTCTAGAGCTTTGCGGGATAGGACATCTCCTTTGGGTAGGAGGATCATAAATACTTGTTGATGGGAAGGATTTTACTTTGGGCAAGAGGCTCATAAATACTTGTTGAGGGGAAGGATTCTCCTTTGGATAGGAAGTTCATAAAATTTGTAATAGGGAAAGGATTTCCCAAAGAACTTGATTGAGAAATCTTTTAGTGAAAATATTTTTGTGGATGTAGCCCATCTTGGGTGAACCACGTTAAAATGGCTCTTCTTTATGTGTTGCTTTCTGTGATGGTTAATATTATGGTGATGTTACTGCTTTCTAAAGTAAATTTTTTTAAATGGTTGCATCTTATACTATTCACCCCCCCTCTCAATATAAGTCTATGCTCTTCAGTTATGTTGTCATCAGGCTCTTATTTTTGTTCAAGAGTAATCAGGGCGTGGTAATATTTTTCCATTAATCCCTTTCTGGGAAAACATAGGAAGAAGGGACATAGTTATCCATTTTTTTTTTAAAATAGCTACAATAACAATAATGATGGTGAAGTCATGGATTGAGACCCTTCGTAAGCCCTCACTATTTATGAAAATTTTTCTATTTATGAATAGTTACCATTTTTACTACTGGACATTACTTTGATGACATAGTAATTTGTTTCAAATAGCTAGACCACTTACATGATGTGTACTGTCTAGTGTCAATGAAATATGATTACCCATATCTCTGGTTTATGCTCTCATTGTTCACCTATGTCCATTGTTTATGGATTGTTGTGTTATATCATATATGGGTGGTCATCCCAAATTATTCCTACCTCAAACACTGCATTGACTACAAAATTTCCCTTCATGTCATTATAGTTCACCTGCACCCACATTGTCTCCACCATCTGATGCATCGTGGTCATCATCCATGCTAACTAATTTATCCATATCATGTGCTCCAATCGGTGTCCACATCATCATATTTTGTCGAGCCATCTGGGTTGACCTGACCTTGCATCATGGGCATCACTTTCGATTGCTATCTCAACTTTGAATCTGAGTCATCGTATTTTAGATACTTCAAAACCTACCATGCGGGCCCATCTGCATCAGAATCCGCTCCTTAACATCGATGTTTCTTGACCTTTAAAACCTGCCCATGAAACACTACAGTGTGAAAAAACATCATAAGGTGAATATAAACTAAACAAAACAAAATATTAACAAAACGAAAAACTAATCTAAAAAAACAAAATGAAAACAAAAAAAATATGAATCTTACTTCACTTTTATTATGTATATAACTTATTTATTTATTTATTTTTATTTTATTTTTTTTATTTGTGGAAAACATACCAAAAGGAATGCCACTTTCGAGTAAGACCCAAGGAGGCAGGGGCATCCATTCTGCCAAAAACGCCCAAGACTTGGACCTGGCCTACCACCTTTGACATACTCAAGGAGCAAACAAACACACAAAACCAATTTAAAAATAAGTAAATAATAAAATAAAATAAAAAACATGCTCCTTGAGTGTGTCAAAAACAAAAGCACAACCAAAAATGCACAATAAGATAAAATAAACCACAACACAAACCACATAGAAAAACACAAGAACCACATAACAAAACACAAACAAGACAAAAACAACAAAACACTACAAAGACATAACCCAAAAAAAATAAACACAACCAAAACCTAAAAAATTAAAAAATAAGATAAAAATAAAAGTAAAAAACAACCAACAATAGACAATAAACAAAAACAAAAACCATAGAAAACACTCACCCATAAAAATATGAAATAACACAAACAAAAAGAAACCCAAGAACAAGAACGAAAAAAACACAAGAACAATAACAAAAAACATTAAAAAAAAAACAAAACAACAAAAACACAAGAACAACAAAAAAAAAACAACAAAAACACAAGAACAACAAAAAACAACACAAAGAACACAAAAACAAAACAAAATAAAAAAACCCACCCACCTTAAAAAACTAAACAAAAAATAAAAAATGAACAAAACAAAGACCTATCTAGACCAAAAGACTATTAAGGCAAGAATCAACAGAGG
Organism: Wollemia nobilis; assembly: GCA_028583015.1. Classification (NCBI taxonomy): domain Eukaryota; kingdom Viridiplantae; phylum Streptophyta; class Pinopsida; order Araucariales; family Araucariaceae; genus Wollemia; species Wollemia nobilis. The sequence goes on along the minus strand of JAQPPZ010016509.1, from coordinate 1,081,999 downwards.
AAACAAAACAAAGAATAGAATGAGCTAGGGAACTAAAAAAAAACTGAATGAACCAAATAGAAGCAAAAGAAAACAAGAAGAGCCTAGGTACTTTCAGAACTAGAGCCATCCAAAGAAATGATAGAAAGAAGAGCTTCCCTAATTTGAGAAGCCCACCATATAGGAGGGTGGCCATAAAAAGTAAGATCACCTTTGTCCAAAGCCTAGTTAGTTAAAGCATCAGTACTCTTGTTTTGATCTTTGACCACATGATTGTAATCAACTTTCAAAAATCCCACCTGGATTAACTGAATCTTCTCAATAATTCTTTTTATTCTCCAATCCAACTTATGATTCTTAGAAGGATTCTTCAAGATATTAATCATAAGTTGAGATTCAGACTCAACTAACACCTTTTCCCATCCAACCTTAGTAGCCTCTTGAAGACCTCTGAGGATACCATACCCATCAGCAAGGTTATTGGAAAGAATACCCAAATTCTCAGTAAAAGTAAAAACCCAGGAGCCATTTGAAAGTCTACCAATTCCTCGCACACTGGATTTTCCAGGGTTCCCTCTAGAGGCTCCATCAGTATTGAATTTTCCAAAATCCTTAGGAGGAGGTTGCCAATTTTTATTCCTATCCATCTTACTAATACTCACATTCCCTTTAATTTGGTTGCCCTTAGAAGGTTTAATCTTCAATCTTTGCATCACTTGATCCCATATTTGGTGGGATTTTTGGGGGTGATTAAGGATATGATGGACTGATTCAACTATGTTGGCTATGGTATTTTACCAAATATAGTGAATATCCTTCCTATCTTGATTAAAAATTTGGTTGTTCCTTTCATTCCAAATATTCCAAAAAATAATGGTAGAACCCATCCAAACTAACTGCCTAATAAAATGATCAACACCCTCTTTATTAGGCCAATCCCTCCAAAGTTGTTCAAAAGTAAAAAAATTGGACCACTAGAAGCCAAGTAAAGTGGCCATTCTCCTCCACAGCTCAGAGGCTAAAGTACACTCAATAAAAATATGGTTGATATTTTCTACATTCTCTTCACACATTTCACATCTAAAAGGGCCATGAAAACCATGTGTCATAAGTTGCTCACCAGTAAGCACCATACAATGAAATGAAAGCCAATTAAAGAACCTCACCTTAGGCCAAAGCTTTTGAGCCCACAATTGATAAAATATGTCAAAAGAATGGTTAGGATTATTATGGCATAAGGTCAAATAAGCTTGAGCAATTGAATACTCACCCTTAGTAGTGTTGTTCCATCCAAAACAAACTTTTTCATGGGACCAAGAGAGGGATCTCATATGAAGGATGCCTTGGATATCTTGTCTTTGCCTTTATGGGATTTTAATAGGCCAGTCCTCAATAGGGATCCAATGTCTACAAACCTTTGAATTACTAGTATGGTACCGATAGGTAATTAGCCACCTTTATCCAATTAGGTCGATGAAGCTCCTCCATCCAAGGCCTCCAATCGGGAAACTGAGTTATCAAAGGCTTGTGACCATCCTAAGAATCTATACAAAAATTTACATGTTGACCATTATGAATGATCCAAAATAATTTTTTCTTTATCAAATCCTCACCAGTCTTAAGAACTGCTAAAATGGGAGAACCTTTGGTAGGAAGTTGATAGCGAATAAGGTCTTCAAGACTTTTGTTCTCAACATATTTAGCATGGAGATTTTTGGCCCAAAGAGCATTGGGGTTATGCAACATCCTCCAATATAATTTAGAAACTAAAGCTTTGTTGTTATTAATTGAAGACCGTAAACTAACCCCCCTTCACTCTTAGGAAGACATAAAGTATCCCATTTCACCAAGGCTCATTTTCTTTTCTTCTTAGTACCACTCCAAAGGAAACGATGACTGATTTGACCCAATTCTCGAAGAACAGCCTTTGGGATATTCAAAATGGAAGAAACATAAATAGGAATAGCTTGAAGGACTGATTTTACCAAGGTGATTCTACCCCCAGAAGAAAGCCACTTGTTGGTCCACTTTCCAATTTTCTTCTTGACTTTGTCCAACAACCAATTCCAATATTTATTTTGCCTTTGAATATTTATGGGAATACCTAAATAAGTGATTGGAAGAGAGTTCTTCTTATATATTAGCTTATCCAATACCATGGATTCCTATCTAGCAGAGAAGTGAAATAAAATAACTTTAGATTTTTCTTCATTGATCAACTGCCCAGTAGCCTTAGAAAAATAGCTAATGATTTGCTTAATATTAGAAGCTTCCTTAACTGTAGCTTTACCTAAAAGAGTAGAGTCATCTACAAATTGAATATGAGAGATAGGTCTAGCTCCATGAGCAATGGTAAATCCCTCAAGGTTTTGTTTTCCCTCTTTTTGGTTATATTCCTACCCAAGCATTCAACAAGAATGATGAATAAATAAGGGGATAGCGGGTCATCTTGCCTAATACCTCTGGAAGCTAGGATAGTCCTATTTTTATAATACATATATGTATCTATTTATTATATATATAAATATATATATATATATTTCAAATTTTATATTTTATTGATTTTTCTTTTTTCACTTTTATTTATAAAGAAATGTGTAAATTGATTAGGCTCAATATATTAACAAAGAAAAACAATAAAAACTAATATGATCTAAACCTAACCAAAACTAAACTTGACAAAGAAATCAAGCATTCTAAATCTAACCAAAATATAAGACTTCTCAAATGATAATAACCAAAAGAGACTAACCACAATCAAACCTATTGAAACTAACACTCAAACCACCAAATACCACAAAATCTAAAATTTAATATGGGTCCCCAATATTTGGGTCTAGTTGTGCAATAGCCACAACACACCCAAACTGCAAAATGGATAATTCTCTTAACAAAATTTGATCTTGAATTCATCAGCCAAAAATCCATCAAAGGTCAGGTGATAGTCAATCAACTCGTAGAATCTCCACTCCCAAATGATCAACCACTTCTTATAGAGCTTCAATATGATTCAGTATTTGCCATCACTAAACAAGAAGAATTAGTCCCTCTTGAGTATGATGTTGGCATCACTCTCTTATTTGACAGATCAAAGTGTAAAAAAGGACAAGAAGCTGGAGTTGTATTTTATAAACCTGAAGGAATACTAATTCCTTTATCATTCAAACTAGACTTTCCATGCATAAATAACAACGCAAAGTATGAAGCCTTAATCTTGGGGCTTCAATAAGCACTAGCTATGGGCATTAAACATATAAACATATTTGGTGATTCCCAACTTATCATTTATCAAGTGAAAGAAACTTACCAATGTAAGGAACCAGTCTTGAAATAATATCATGAAGTAGCAATGAAATTGCTAGCAAAATTTGACTAGTACAAGATTGACAACTTTCCTCATTCGACTAAAATATTTGTGGATGTAATGGCTTCTTTAGGATCATTAATTCCTAATAATAAACATGGATAATTCCAATCACTAATCATCACAACAATTTCCAAGTCTGCAATAGAGAGAAAAATCTAGAGGTGAGAAAAGTGTTTTTTTAATCCATGTAGATCCATACAATTCTTGCCTTGATCAGATAGGAGACTTTCTCAAGTTTGGTATCCTCCCATAATATTTGACATGAACTACAAATAGAATTTTCAAACAAAAAGTAGCTTGTTACACTCTCTTGGGGGACGTGTTGTATAGACATGGCTATGATGGAGTCTTACTTCGATGTCTAGATCCTGTAGAGGCACAAAGAGCCATAACCGAAGCCCATGATGGTACTTGTTGTGGCCACTTTAGTGGAATGGCCATTGCAAAGCGTATCTTGTGCATGGGTTATTATTTGTCCACCATGGAAAGTGATTGTTTTCAATACGTCAATAAATATCAAAAATGTCAACATCATGCCAACTTGACTCATGTACCATTGCAAGCATTACAGCCCATTCAAAGCCTTTGATCCTTTTCACAATGGGGCTTAGATTTGATTGAAAAAATTTCATCTACATTTTCAGGACAACATAATTTCATCATAACTATGACATAATACTTCACAAATGGGTCGAAGCAATTCCATTGACCACTATGACTCGACCTCGAATTACGAAGTTTATACTTCAGCAAATTATCTATATTTTTGGTATTTATTCCAATATTATTTCTGATAATAGCAAGTCTATTAAGAATAAGGTTTTCTAAGCATTATGCAACAAGTACAATATCCAACACAATTTTTTAACTCCTTATTATCCACAAGAAAATGGACAAACCAAAGAGACCAATAAGACCTTGATAGCCATTCTCAAGAAACTTATTAAATAAAATCATAGAGATTGGCACACTCAACTCCCCTTGGAATTATGGGCTTATTGAAAAAGTATCCAAATACCAACTAGGGCAACACATTTTTTATTGGTCTATGGCATCAAAGCAATCATGCCTCTTGAGCTCGAGATCCCTTCTTTACGAGTTGCATTACAATAATTCATGGATGATGACATAGCTATACAAGCACGTCTTGAGCAACTTACACTCCTTGATGAAAGGTGAATCAATGCCTAAGAACATCTACAATTATATCAATATTGCATCAAGTGTGCCTATAGCACAAAAGTTCATCCTTGCAAATTCCAAGTGGAAGATCTCATCTTTAAAGAGAATCAACAAAACACCAATGCATTACCACACTTGAGAGATAAATTCATTGCTAATTGGTTATGTCCATACATTGTTAAGTAGAAGCTAGGTCCAAGAACATACAGACTTGCCAATTTAGAAGGAACATTGGAACTTGAGCCATTAAACATAATACACCTAAAGGTATTTTATACATAATGCAGTCTATATATGTACATATACATGGCTAAAAAAAATTACATTGCATTTCATACATACATACATACATTCCATCCGTAGTATATAGATGCTTTTTAGGCATTGTTTCATACCATTCATCATATTAGGCAACATTTCATCAATTTTTATGATTGCTAGTCTACTATGTCATGTTACCTTAATCATGGGCACATTCCATCAAACATCATGCATAAATCCATTAATAGAAATAATTTTCAGATTTTCTTATAATATTTTGATCATTAAGGGGTTCACATAAAATGGGATAGATACCGTATAATTGTTAGCAATAATTATTATGCGGCCACTGACTATTTTGTGTGCACCTTTTTAATTTTAAAAATATTACAATGAAAGTATCATAAAAATAGTACACACCACATCAATCCATAAGCATAATACAAATGTTTTCAATCACTCAATGACTCATAGTGTTTTGAACAACCTCAATTCAAATTCAAATAGTCTTTAGAAGTAATAATTTATTCCTTATAAATAAATTTTCCTCTTGAACCATGCACATCATTACACATAAAAACATTGTAAACCTTGGGAATAACAAAGTCAAAAGTTGCTAATACCATAAAGTGAAAGGTATCCCCTATTCATCCAATTATTTGCATGGTCAAGAATGCTAAGAGTTGACAAAATGACAAGCTCCACCTTCATCCCTCAAAAAAATAAAATAATAATACTAATTTTAATAATCCCTTGCTCTTCCTCAAAACGATCAAGTATTCCAAAAAGCGTCTTAAAGTAATAAAAAATCTCTTGTTCCTCCTTAAAATGAGCAAGTATCCAGAAGGCAATAAAAGCATTTTCTCTAGCACAAAATGAGAAAACTCAAAATAAAAATCCCCAAAAATCCAATACAATAAAATAAGGGAAAGGAGCTTGAGTCCTTGGAACTCAGTGTCTCAAAAATTGTGGGGTGATCCTCATTACAGCAATGGGTTGAATGAAACCCACCTAGTAATGGGGTATCCTTACGCATGGTGTCACGTCTGTCACATTAGTGACCTTCTTTAGTACAGACCTATGGCCACTCATGGATGAACTATCTTATTGGCATAAGTCACAATTGATTAGTTTGACCTAACTCATAATGGGATATGAACAATCACTACACACATAGTTGGTCCTAGAGAAATTTAAAAATTCTAGGACAAATTTTGCATTATGAAGATTTGTGAGATCATAAACAAGTTTGTTTGAGACCACTAGGATGTTTGAGTCTTTGCAAAACAACCACAAATCATCTATCCAAACCATCTAATATCATCTACATTATTACATATCATTATACATTTACAAATACCACATGTTAGTGCCCCTAATTAAGTGATAAGAATACAATTGATCAAGAAAAAGTCTAAAGCATACCAAATGATCATTAGAGCATAACATTCATCATTTATTTCATATATCATTATGACATATCATATGCATCCATACATAAAATAAATAAAAAGTGCATGCACAAAATGACCACAATAACTGCCATGTATATATATGAATCACATAAGTACAAAAATGTTCAAAGGTTGTATACATCAAAGCACTAAGGCTCAAAACCAAAAATGGAAAAGTACAAAAAGAGGTAATAAAGTGCTACTAGCTAGCACCACCATTACCCCTATGAGGCCCTTGAAATGATACCTATGAGCCAAATGGAGCATGGAAACCAAGAACCTAAGATCGTGAACTACCAAGCCTAGACTCACTCTGCCTGCTGGAGCCTAAAACTGATGATGAAGGTTACAGAGGTAGCATAATGTGATGCTGGTGTAGACTATCCTCAAGCATCTCCATATACCTAGCCTATCCCCAATAAGTAGCCAAATATTGATCCTCACTTACTGCTCACTAGTCTATCTCAGCTCGTAGAGCCACAACCGTAGCAACATCCCCACCTTCACTAGGTCCACTTCATAGCTTATCATTCTCTTGCTACAGACAAGCAATCTCACTTTTTAGTCTAGTAATATTAGCAACATGAGACTTTATAGTATCATACAAGTTATCTTGCTCAGCTTGGATAATCCCCCACTCCTTAGTGCAGCATAGAGGAGTATCCTACCCTCTATCACTTTCATCATCCCACCACCATTACCATTACCTCCATCTCCACCTCCACATGCACCAGCCCCAGAACCAACATTTGTAGGTTGCACATCAACTTTAGCTCACACTCTACCCCCACTACCTTGATGATATTTTTACCATCAAGAAACCTACTCACTAGCATCATGATAATCACCACTAGCCATATCATTCATAGCCTAGATAGGAGTCCATGTAGGCTACACCATAAACCAAGTTTCATAGTCTACAGTCATCCTTGCATTGTTTGCATTGATGATATCAACTACTGCATCATCTATTGCCTCATCCACTATCCAAAAATCTAGATTGACTGGAAGACTGAGCTCATCACCCTATTCCCTATACATCCTGGGAGCATATGGAACTCCTTGTACCATCCCAAACTATCTCAAAACCTATGAGAGCTAGATAAAATTCATCTCTTATCCATGATGACCAACCACCCATCTTCCTCGCCTCACCCATAAAAGTTGTGCTATATCATCATCCCAAGCTAGACCTCACCAAGGTCACCAACAAATATCACTACTAGTCAAGCCACCCATCCTTTCTTGATACTCCTAGGTACTATGAATAGGTTGATTCAAGGAAATCTCTTCACTGATCCACGAGTAGAGTGTTGAAATTACTCCTATGTAGCATTCTAGGTTTATTCTTATCATTGTTGAGAGCATATACATAGCTATTGTTTAGTATTATTGTTAGCATAATAATCACGTTTGATAGGATTATTGTTAGGCATTTATTTGTGATTGGTTAGCATCTTCTATTCAAGGAGTAGGTTATGAGAAATAATGTAATTCACTATTTTGAGCATTTGTTTTGCTCTATATATTGTAACCATGGCACAACTATGAAATATATGAATTGAGATTTCATTTGGTATTAGAGCAAGGGGGGAGGGCAGTTCTCACGTTTATTTTTTGGATATTGGGTACAAATCTATGTTATAGATCTATGTTGTATAGGAGGTGAAGATCTGAACGTACATTGATGTCCATTGAGATTATTTAAGCATAGAGATCTGAGATCTTAGTTATAGCATGCATGCATTGAGACGAGACGTTCGTTGGACTGTGATTGTATTTTCATGCTATGAAAACATTGGACTGTAGCTTATCTGTGGAGACTGCTAGTTGCTAAGATGAGATGTTTGTTGCATCAAACAAAGGGTATGAGAGAAGCCCATTATGGCTACGCAGAATATTACAGCTGGACGTCATGGTTGACACCGTCAAGAGGAGCCCGTAGAAATGTGCCTACGAGACATGCCTACATTGGAAACGTGCATGCCTTGTAAGTAAATATATTTTTTGTTTTAAATAAAACTTTGCTAGAAACGATCTGCCATGTGAGATGTGACAAACGAGTTTTTTTTTATATAAAAACAATCAAGAAGCGATCTATAAAATTATTATAGATGTTTTGTGCCATCTGTGCACTTGGGATCTTGTGATTGGCACATTGGTACAATTTACTGTGAAGACATAGATTTTTTATGCTCACTACATTGTGTTTGGGTTAAAAAAAATGTGAAGCAACGGTCAGAAAAAAAAAAATTGTCTGTTTTGTCTGTTAGTGAGCAACGGAAGGGATCCACAGTTTTTTTTCTCCAGCGAGTGGGAGGTTTGTCTTCAACAAGTGGCACATTTGCAAGCAGCATGAAAAGAGACATCCACTATGAAGTGGACATAAATTTATCGACGCATCACTTTATTGGAGCACATCACAAGGTAAAGTAATTGGATGTTCTAAATTGTTTTTTGATCCGAGTGCTAGAGGAAAACTCTCCAGAGGTGTTTTTTTCTTTTGAGATGAGAGCGTGAAGATAAAAACAGCAATGTATTTGCAGTCCATTTGGAGAAGCCAGTGTGGAGAATCGTAGCATTGTCCAATCATCGAAATCCATAGAAGCACACCATGCTTGAAAGGTATATATAAAATATATATATTATATATACAAGCAAGGCAAGCTGCATATAAAAAAGAATATAAAAATATATATTTTTGTTTGCATTTTCTTTCAAATAGATTTATTTCAAATTTCATTTAATAATTTAATATATTTAGCTTAAAATCTATATCTTTTATAAAATAATTGAATTTTTAGCTTAAAATATTTTATTTTAATCAAATTGTTGATTAAATTTATTTTTGCAAACATCATTTAAAAGAGAAAAATATATCTTTTTGCTAAGTTTTGTTACTAATGGCTGGTAACAATAATCTTCCTATTCCTGAGTTCAACAGACTAGATTATGAGTATTGGTCCATCAAGATGAGGGCCTTTCTCATTGGAAAAAGACTATGGGACATAGTCGAAGAAGGTTATGTTGAACCTACAGATTGGACCACCTTGAGTGCAGTAGATAAAAAAAATAAGAAGGATGCCCAAAAGAGCAATTCTTCTGCCCTCTACCATCTCCAAGCAGCTTTGGAGAAGAGCATATTTCCAAGGATTGCTTCTTTTTTATCAACCCAAGAAGCATGGAAAGCCTTGAAATATAGTTATCAAGGTAGTGATCAAGTGAAGCAAGTGAGGCTTCAAACCTTGAAGATGGATTTTGAAAATTTAAAAATGTAAAATGATGAAAATGTTGGTGATTATTGTATTAGAGTGAAATCCATTGTAAACAAAATGCAAACCCTTGGAGAAGACATCAAAACTAAATTGGTGGTGAAGAAAGTGTTAAGGGAACTTCTTCATAAATGGAACCATATAGCTATTATTATTGAGGAGTTAAAAGATCTTTCTAAACTCTCTTTTGATGCTCTAATTGGTTCTTTGATGTCTCATGAAGAAATATTACAAGGTTCTACATCAACAATCTATGGAGGTGATGACAAAGCTTTCTCATCCAAGGAGGGTGAAGGAAGAGGCCAAGGAAGAGGACAAAGGAGAGGTAGAGGAATAAGTAGCTCAAGAGGTGGCAATCAAGGAAGAGGAGGTGACAAATCAAATAAAGCTTGTTACAATTGTGGTAAGCTTGGTCACTTTGCTAAATATTGTTGGTCCAAGACTTCTCAAGGTGGAAGAGGTCAATATGGAAACTATGGAGAAGAGGAAGGAACTTCAAATTTATTTCTTACTTATGGAAAATCATATCAAAGTCTAAATAAAACTTGAATTTTGGATACTGGTTGTTCCAATCACATGAGTTGCAAAGAGGAGCTCTTTGCTACAATGGATTCCACCTACAAATCTAAGATCAAGTTGGGAGATGACAAAGCTCTACAAGTTGAAGGTATTGGATCCATGGAGGTTCCAACAAAAGAAGGTACCATGAAGGTAAATGACATCTATTACACCTCCAAACTCTAACATAATTTGCTTAGTGTTGTACAAATTATGGAGAAGAACTATAGGCTTGTTTTTTATGAAGGAAAATGTGTAATTTTTTATAAAAACAATTGTAATAGAGTTGTTACACAAGTACCTATGATAAATAATAAGTTATTTCCTCTTAATTTTAGGCAACAAGAAGGTGCTTAACTTGAGAGTGTAGTTATTGCTAATTTAAGTGTGCTTTGGTACTTGAGATTTGGTCATATTAATTTTGCAAGCTTGAAGTTACTAACTTCTCAAGCTATGGTGAGTGGACTTCCAAGAGTTGAATAACACAAGAATGTGTGTGAATGATGTGCTTTGGGAAAGCACTCAAGATCAAAGTTTCCAAAGGGATGAGCATGGAGAGAAAGCCATCCACTACAATTGGGGCATTCATACATTTGTGGTCAAATGCAAACCAAAATCATGGGTAACAATTCCTACTTTCTCACTTTCATTGATGATTTCTCTAGGATGTGTTGGATTTATTTTTTGAAAACTAAAGATGAAGCTTTTTATTTTTTCATAGATTTCAAAAATAACATAGAGAATCAAAGTGGTTTTCTTGTAAAAAGTCTAAGGACTGATAGAGGAGGAGAGTATTCATCTAATGCATTTCTAAAATTTTGAAAATATTGTGGGATCAAAAGGTAATTCACAATTGGCTACACCCAACAACAAAATGGTGTGGCTGAAAGAAAGAACCACACTATTGTAGAAATGGCTTTATCAATGCTTCAAACTAAGCATCTTAGTAACATGTATCGGGCTGATGTTGTTAGAACTCGTGTTTACATTTTGAATAGGAGTCCTACTTCTAGTTTAGATGGGCTGACTCCTTATGAAGGATGGTATGGAAAAAATCCTAATGTAAAACACTTTAATGTTTTTGGTTGTCTTGCATATGCACATATTCTTGATGAGTAAAGAAAGAAACTTGATCCCAAAATTCAAGCATGTATTTTTTTTGGATATTGTGTATTCCAAAGCATATAGGCTCTACAATCCCAAAACACATAAAATTGTACTCTCTAGGGATGTAATTTTTTATGAAGGGGGAGAATGGGGTCATCAAAAACTTTTTTTAATGATGGATTTCATGATGCAAGTTCCTCTCAAGTGCAGTAGGTGTAGCCCAAAAATAGCAAAGGAAGACCTCCTCCAAGCCCAAGTATGAGTACTACTTAAAGTACAACCGACGCTACTCCAAATCCTTCTCCACAAATATTAGTAAGTTCTTCACCAATGGATATTGATTCTCCATCAAGAGCTAAAAGAACACTTCAGCACCATCCATATTTTCAAATGTTGAATAAGAATTTCCAGAAAAGATACACTAGAAGTCAAGCTAGTGAAATGAATGCAGTTTTGAAAAGACTTGAAAATCTACATATGTATGGTGATGATGACTCCCAAGAGCCTAAGGTAGATGTTGTAAATTATGATTTAATAACTAGTATTTAGTTAGAGCCATCTAGTTATGAAAAAACATGTAATTTTTATGTATGGAAACAAGCCATGAAAGAGGATATGACCTCTATAAAAAATAATGCTAGTGAAGCTTCCTAAAGGCAAGAAATGTGTAAATGGGTCTACAAGACCAAACTCAATGTTGATGGAAGCATTGAAAGACATAAGGCAAGGCTAGTTGCAAAATGGTTTACTCAGAAGTATGGTATTGACTATGAGGAGACCTTTGCTCCTGTTGATAGACAAGAGACCATCAGACTAGTACTTTCTTTAGCTGCTCACAAAGGGTGGAAAATTCAGCACATGGATGTTAAAAATACCTTTCTCAATGGGTAATTGAATGAAGAGATTTTTGTGCAACAATCTCAAAGATTTGAAGAACAATGTAAGGAGCACCTTGTCTACAAACTAAAGAAAGCATTGTATGACCTCAAGCAAGAACCAAGAGCATGGTACTCACGCATTGATGGCTACTTTCAAAGGTATGGATTCACTAGGAGAAAAAGTGAACCTACTATCTACTACATGAAACAAGCTAAATACATTCCCATTATATGCTTATATATGGATGATCTAATATTCATGGGAAGTAGTGCTAAGATGAATGAGGAGTTCAAACACTCCATGATGAAAGAATTTGAAATGAAATATCTAGGTTTAATGCATTACTTCCTAGGCATGGAGGTACATCAAATAGGTAAAGGGATCTTCATATTTCAACACAAATATGCTCAAGATATGATCAAGAAATTTTCTATGGAGTAATGCAAGTCTGTTGCAACTCCAACGGGTCATGGGATCCAATTGAGTAAATATTATGGAGCACCAAAAGTTGACATGACCACTTACAGGAGCATGGTTGGGAGTCTAATGTTCCTCACCAATACAAGACCGGATATACAATATGTTGTTTCTCTTGTTTCAAGGTATATGGCTGATCCATATGAACTTCATTTACAAGAAACTAAGAGAATTTTGAGATATGTAAAGGGTACATTAGATTTTGGGATCCATTACCACAAATGTAATTCTTTAAAATTAGTTGGATTTAGTTATAGTGATTAGGGCAGCAATATAAATGATAGAAAATCTACTTCAGGGAATGTTTTTAGTCTTGGGTCAGGGCTAATTACATGGAGTTCCAAAAAGAAAAATGTTGTAGCACTATAATCTACTGAAGCTGAGTACATAGCAATCACAAATGCTAGTACCCAAGCTTTATGGTTGAGAAAAGTTCTTGAAGAAATAGGAGGGAGACAAAGTGGTCCTAATATATTGTACTGTGACAATATGAGTGCCATTCAATTGGCACATAATCCTATCCACCACAACAGGTCAAAGCACTTTGATATGAGATATCACTTCATTCGAGACATGGTGGAGAAACAGGTGGTTGAGCTATGATATTGTAGCACTTTGGAAGATATCATATATATCTTCACCAAAGGAGTTGCTAAAGCTCAATATGTAAATCTAAGAGACTGTCTTGTCAGCCCTCTCAACTTTAAGGGGGAGAATGTTGAAATTACTCCTATGTAGCATTCTAGGTTTATTCTTATCATTGTTGAGAGCATATACATAGCTATTGTTTAGTATTATTGTTAGCATATAAATCATGTTTCATAGGATTATTGTTAGGCATTTATTTGTTATTGTTTAGCATCTTCTATTCAAGGATTGGGTTACGAGAAATATTGTAATTCACTATTCTGAGCATTTGTTTTACTCTATATATTGTAACCATGGCATAACTATAAAAATATATGAATTAATATTTTATAGAGAGCACAAGATAGTGAGATATCACACTCACAAGGAAGACCCTATGGATGAGCAACTCTGACATACTCCCAAGCCCAAAATTGAAGCACCAAACTGCACCTGAGTCCCTTTCTCTCCTACCTCTTCATCTCATACAACTCCACATATAACTGATAAACAATATCAGGAGCCCATGCATAAACCTTAGGCTCAGCTACCAAGTGAAAAACAAGCACCACATAATTCCAAGGGAACCTTGAGTCCATAATATTAGGCAACAACATGTTACCTACTATATACATCATGAAGATCTACATTGTACCCAACCTCTCATTATTATACAACTGAAGATAATGGTTCCCATACTTGCCACAATCCACATCCCAATCATATCCATAGATATTCCTTAGTACCTCCTCCTTGTTGTGGCCCACCATAACTGGTGAACCCTCAATTGGAAAATGGAATATGCGTTATACATCCTCCAAGGTGAAAATTAGCTCCCCTTTTGGAAGCTAAAAAGAACCCCTATTAGGATCTCATATCTCAACTAAAGTGGATAAACACTCCTCATCTTCCTTGATCATATCCACTCATCCACACCTAGCCAACGCCACACCAACAGTTTCCAATCATCATCTGTGAGGGCTTTCTACACCTTGGATATAGTGTGAGGCCATCGATGTCGAGCAACAATAAATTTCACCTAAAAGCACAAACAAAGTTCACATCAGTGCATTTTCAAAAAAATAAAAAAAACAATATTTCATACATTTCTTCTCAATTTTCAAAAAAAAAATAAAACACAAAATCATTTCATGCATTTATTTTCAAAAAAAAAAAACAAAACACAAAATCATTTCATGCATTTATTTTCAAAAATAAAAATAAAACACAAAATCATTTCATACATTTATTTTTGAAAAATAAAACAAAAAAAATACAAAATCATTTCATGCATTTATTTTTGAAAAAAACACACTTCATGCATTCCTTGTCATTTCAAAAAAAAAAAATTACCACCCCCACTTAGTGTGTAAAAAAAAATGCAAAATAAATAAAACAACACAAAAAAACAAAAAAAATAGAATAAGCCTAAACTAAGAGTATAGGCCACCTACCTCAGTATAGTGAACTCCGACTTCCACTCCAGTTGAGCCCCCAACCTCCACACCTGCACCTGCACCTGCTCTACTCATCTCACCAGCCACCTCCATATCACTCTCACTTCTCAAACCGTAAAGCAATAAACTACATAAATGAAAAATAAAATAGCAACTTCTCTATATATAGCCACTTTTTGTAGTAGAAATTGTGCACCTGCTATTTGTAGAGCGTAGAAAAATGCACACCCGCAATTGGTGGTGCCAACCGTGGATGCCTGGTTAAGGGAGAGGAAATCACGCCCGCACATTTATCACAAAAAAAACACCCTCTCACAAAAACCAAATCAATCATGTCCACCACATCAAACATGCACATCATCATCATCATAAAGTGAACCTCATATTTAGTGACTTACCCTACACACCTAGTGGTTGCAGTGACTAGAAATCCATGCAATCCAATCGGATGGGTAGCTCACCATAAGGACACTTGTTCAAATATTTAACATCATCAAATGTGGCATTAAACCAGCTAGGTCTTGTTGGTGCAAAATCTACCTATGGTTATGCTTGCACCTAGGACTTTGCCAAAATTGAATGATTGAGTTCAAAATAGAGGGTAGTCGGTTCAATCTCCAGAGAAGGTTGGTTCCTTTTTTGGTTGTAGGAAAAGGGAAAGAGAGAAGTGCTTAAAGAGATGGAAATATAGTTATTGCAATATCTTTGAAAATGTATAGATTAGACAATAGCAAGGAAATGAATAGACTTACAAACCAAGCATTCTTAAAATCTCTAAATGGAAATAACCAGTTCTCTTATGCAAATCAAATATTAAGCCAATCACTAGTCCATAAAAATCATTAACGCCAGAGCTATTGAATCTAATATGTAGGAATATAGAGATAGAATTAATACATTTAACATTTCATACAGCTTGAAAAGAAGTATTGATTCATCATACATACACTGATCACATAGTTTGAACCAGAAGCCAAGTAGAGAGTTTATCTTTATTGCTTATCAGAAGTTTGCATACAATTGATCTTGTAAATGCCTAAGAGCCAACCCTTTTTTAGGGTGCACTCATCCTATATATATACACTCCCTACATACATAAATATCAAAATTTTTTACAACAATATGCCAACTGGCTAATTATGGTGAGATGCTAAATAGCACCTATTGGCCTAAGGAGAAATAGTGTAGTGGAATTTCCAATGGCAAGGTATTAGGATATGATCCTCCTGTTACAACCTAATTGTGTCAATATTCTAAAGATGTGGTTGCCCAATTGTATTCCACTATGTTTCTTGAGCTAATGGACTACAAAAACAAGATCGATCATGAGATCGTGATACTTTTTTGCCTTCCAACTCCTTCTAGCTATCGGCCTATGAACACAAGATCGATCATGAGATCGCAACTCTTTTCTACCTTCTAAATATTTCTGGCTATCGACCCACAAACACAAGGTTGGATGTGAGATCGTGACTCTTTCCACCTTCCAACTCCTTCTAGATATCGACCCATGAAAACAAGGTCAATCATGAGATTACGACAATTTTTACCTATTAGCTCCTTCTGGATATCGACCCATGAAAACAAGGTTGGTCGCAAGATCACGACTCTTTTCTACCTTCCAAATCCTTATGGCTATCACCCCATGAAAACAAGGTCAATCACAAGATCATGACATTTTTTTATCTTCTAGCTTCTTCTAGCTATCGACCCACAAAAATAATGTTGATCGTGAGATCGTGATACTTTTCCACCTTCCAGATACTTTTAGCTATTGGCCCATGAAAACAAGGTCAATTATGAGATCATGATACTTTTTCAACTTCCAGCTCCTTCTAGCTATTGGTCCATGAAAATAATATCGATCACAAGAGTGTGACACTTTTTTTCCTTCCAACTTCTTTTGGATATCGGGTCATAAAAACAAGGCCGATCGCAAGATCATGACTTTTTTACCTTCCAAATCGTTCTAGCTATTGACCCGTAAAAACAAGGTTGGTCGTGAGATCGTGATTCTTTTTTACTGCCAACACACTTCTAGATATTAGCCTATGAGAATAAGATCAATCATGATATTGTGGCACTTT
This sequence comes from Wollemia nobilis, assembly GCA_028583015.1. Lineage (NCBI taxonomy): Eukaryota > Viridiplantae > Streptophyta > Pinopsida > Araucariales > Araucariaceae > Wollemia > Wollemia nobilis. Next base: position 1,065,292 of record JAQPPZ010016509.1, on the reverse strand, counting down.
TTTGACTTCCAACTCCATCTGGCTATCGGCCCATGAAAACAAGGTTGGTCATGAGATCGTGATATGTTTTTGCCTTCTAGGTCCTTCTGGCTATCAACCCACAAAAACAATTTTGATCATGAGATTGTGACTTTTTTTATCTTCTAGGTTCTTCTAGATATCGGCCCATAAAAATAAGGTTGTTCACAAGATCGTGACTCTTATTCACTACTAGCACACTTCTGGCTATCGGCCCACAAGAATAGGACCGATCGTGATATCGCGACACTTTTATGACTTCTAGTTCCTTTTGGATGTTGACCCACAAAAATAATACCAATCATGAGATTGTGACTCTTTTCTACTTCTAGAAGAATTCTAGCTATTGGCCCATGAGAATAGGATCGGTCGTGATATTGCAAATCTTCTCTGTACTTCAAAATTTTTAGAAATCTCCTCATTCCCCTTGGTGTAGTCATTTTGACCTACATTATTGGTGCCTCCTAGGAAATCTTGCTAGCAGGATGTCAGAATCCAGAGCCTTCATCCATTGGGCATTGGAGTAAATAGAACAAAAAAATAAGAAAGAGGTAGATATAGAGCAAAATTTGTTATCAGAGAAGCATAGACTAGCTATTCTTCAGGGGCTTCTTCATTTGAGTTCACCATTTCCCTGTCTGCTTGACTGCTTGTATTTCCTTCTGATTGATCACCTTTTACAGTATTTTTAGCCTCTCTTTGTTTCTCTATCTTTTTGACAACCTCATTATAAGTGATACAAACCTACTTCCAAGCTTCATCATCTGGATCAAAGGTCTCCATGAACGTTAGGTGTAGGTATTCTAGTTCTTCAACCTTATCATAAGACAAAACCTTTGACCTCAAAAATAATTCATGCAAGCAAGAGTTGATCTGTGTAAGATCTTGAGCCATTCTGAATACTTGATCTTCTTGTATAGGTTCTTCCCAGCTATCTATCTTAGACTCATCTTCAAGAAAAGTCTTCTAGGAAGCTTTAAGTTCATCTTCTCCTAAGATGTTTGAATCTTCATCCCAAAAACCTGGAAGTCCACAATTCTCTGCCAAACTTAAATGCTTTAATATACCTTTAGCCTCGACCTTAAGTTCTTGAATTATTTTAACACTTTGAGTCACAAGCTTGTGTCTTCTGAAGAAACTTTGGGCTACTATTTTGGCTTGGGACCATGCTTCATTTTGGGCTCTATTTGAAACCCTTTCTTGTGTACTTTCAACCAAAACTTGTATCTTTGTCACGATAGTTAACCTTACCTACAAGAAGGTTATAGATGTTGTGAACTCATCTTCCACTTGGCTTAGTGTCTCCTTTATTTTAGCTAAGTATAGTAATATAGGTCATGCCTTCAGGCCCATTTTTAGTATGTCTTCAAACATATTATTTCTAAGTGCTTTGGCTTTTTCTTTAGACAAACCAATGGTTTTGCCCTTCTCCTCCTGAATCTACTTTTGAAGATCTTCCACCTACTTATTCAAAACTTGGATCTGTTCGATAGCTTTTCTTACCTCTTCTTTATACTTAGCTACTTCATTGAATCTCTCTTCCCACTTCTTTACCTCGAGCTTCAAAGCTTTTTCAATAGTCTTTTGCTCTTCTAGAGTTGATTCCAATTCTTTCCTAGCTTCTTCAGCTCTGATGTATTTTTCTTTGAAATACTCTGCATTCAAATATATGGTCCCTAGGTGGGCCTGAGCCATTTTCCATTCATCCTGCATCAAAATCTGAGTAATATCTTCAGTTACTATTTCAGCTTGATAATCATCCAGTGTCATTTTCCCTTCAGGTTTCTTTACCAATGGTGTCATCTTCATCCTTGAGTGTTGCATGCTGAGGGGATCTAGAGCCACTACTTCTTGAGTATGGGCTATGTTCTTGGAGGCTTGAGCACAATGAGACTTCCACTAGTCTGAGGTATTCTTGTTAGCCTTTTTTAACTTCTTGAGTTTAGAAATGGTAGGGTGATCTTCGGTAGAAGTAGGGATGGATTGCAAGTTCGGGAAATTGGTAGCAGGGGGAAAAGGAATGGTGACTAAAGTGGCATCTACATTTAATGGTCCATTTATGGAAGCTGTGGGGAAGGTCGAAGATGATATGGGATCAGATGGTGCTTGTGATGTAGGTGGTGATGGTGAAGGTGGAGGTTGTTAGTTTAAAAGAGATGAAATATCACCTTCGGGAGTAGAATGGGAAGGGGATTCTCTTTGGGATTGAGAAGAAGATGAAGTAGAAGAGATAGAGATCATACTCTGATGATACTAATAATTTTTATGGATTTGTATCTTTAGTAGGAGGTGGTCCAGGAGGGGGGGTGGTGGTCCTGTAGGAACTGGTCCTTCAGCCAACTTGTCAGGTTTAGGAGCATTGACTTCATGATGTTGAGGGGGCTGCTCTGCATCTTTTTCCACATCCCCTATTTTAGATTCTTTATTGATCTCTTCATGCTTACTTTTCTTCTGCTTATCCCCTGTAACAAACTCTAATCTCCTTTTTCTGAAGACAAGAGGTTGGTCATCATAATCTGTATCAGAGGTCGAAGGAGGAATGAATTTAGGATTCACCTTCTTAGGGACCTCTTGTTGTTCAGTGGAAATTTCTTTCCCTTTACTTTGGTCTATTTTCTCCTTTTCAATCGTAGGAGGATTCTTTTCTTGAGTGCCATGGAAGCTTGGTGGAACCTTGTCTGCGAGGGTTTCCGACCATGTAGCTTGGTATTGGTCATACCAGAGGAAAAATCATGATCATTCTTCAATCCCCACTTGGAAGTGGTCATATTAATTTGCACTCTCATCATCCACTAGGACAGAATATTTGCTGCTGTCCACTCTGCCCTCTTCTTTTGCATTCTCTTTATATACTTATCTTTTAAAACATGGCTTGGATTATTCTTAGGGTTATAATCTACCACATGTTCATAGAAATCATGCCATGGGGGTAAAGGTTGCATCTGATCTACATGCCATTCTAATGCTTCATTTTCTTCATTGTTTCTATCTTTCTCAATGGTTTCTCTATCAGACAAATGATACTTCTTGAAAGGAGTTTTGTTCAAAGTGGACTGCCTTTCTACAAACCTATCAAGGGGATCATATTTCCACCTCTATGGCAATTCTACTAACTTTAGGTCTTTTAGGGCTTGAGTGATTTGCTCATGCTGCCCTTTCTTGGACATAACTATACCTTCAAATTGGAAAGGCATTGGACATGTACCAGTTCTACCTATTCCTATGCCAAACTTGAAATTGATGTACTCTATTTGTCTGACATATTCCAAGGTAAACAATTGATCGATGACATAGTGTGGAAGCAAGAAAGGCTTCCCTGTGAATCCATAGAGTTTGATGACTACCCCTTGAGTCAAAATAAACCAGTCACCTTCTTCTGCATGGTGGTGCTACAAAACTCTCTACAATTTTGGGGATAAACTATTTATATCTCCATACATGATTTTTAGAGTTGGTCCCAGAAATTCCCTGTTAAAATGATAATATGACTCGACCTTTGAAAGTACCATTGTCCATTCGTATATTGGTAAAATTTTCCCCTTTTCATCTTTGTTAATTGTAGATATGAAAGGAAGCCACTTTGACATAAAAAATAAGAAGACCCATACCAGATATGATGAAAATCTGAAAGATACCTAGGACCCTTTCTACATCTTGGACAAGCCTTCATGGATTTGTTGGAATAGGAAAGATGGCCAATCAAAGAAAATTGGTATGGTGCTCTCATCCATGATAGAGATGTCATAGAACTTAGGGTTTGAGATGCATTGAGCTACTGCAATCTACCACCCATATACTTGCGCATCTGATTTTAGTCCCACCACCATAGCTAACATAGAAAAAATCTCTTTGTTCTTAAACTTTGATAGGGGAATGGGTGCTTCTGGAAAAATTCCTCCAGTAGGTGGCTCCAATAATTGTAATTGTAGGAAATTCTTGATGTTATTAGTGGGGGTATAGAATTTAGCTTATCCAATTGGGTCAAATGGCTTGGGTTTCAAGGTATGGTTTTCTATTAGCGGTGAAGGCAACCATGAAAACATCGGGATCCAAAGTAAAAAGGACCTTCCCCTTAGAATCTCTAATAATTCTTTGCTTGGGGTCATAGAATTTCACTATAGCTCTGATGAGCTCAGGGTAAGGGTGGACAGGAGTGCAAATATACCAGGAAAGCAAGGAATGGAAAGGGAAAGTGATTGGGGATGATGGAGTCATACCTTTAGCTACTCTTGCCTCCACATCTTTTCAAATTTTCTTTAGATCTTTCCATGTGATGATTGTGTCTATAATTTTGGCATCCCTATCCATAAACTTTGCATCCTTTTCTTCTACCTGATGAGCTACTATAATAGTTGAAGATGACCCAACCATGATAGCGATTGCTTATCATGAATTTGGTGAGTGAAAATTCTTTGGAACTATCTCCACGAAGCTAAGGATCTAAAGAGTTGGGGAATTTTGTTGCAAAAAACACTTTGGAAGAGTAGAGTGTGAGAACCGAGGGCTTCCATGACATAAAAAGGGTTGCATGCATGATTTAGGGCATCATGAAATAATTGCAATAGGTTTTGCATGTTCTGTGAATAATTTTGAGCGTTACTTCAGTATTGTTCTGTGCACTACCTTCTTGAAGCCAACCATTGTGCATCACCTCTCTTTGGGCCAATAACTCCACGTCACCTTATAAACATCCAATAATTTTACATGGTGGTACTTTGAACTAAGCATCTTTGAATTTGAAAAAATGATTTTCCTACCAACCATAGAATTGTGTCACCTTTTGACTTTGACCAAGAGATGCCATTTCATTGTGAAATCATGACTTTTTCACTTTTGAACTTGCTTCAAGCTTTTTAGCCCATGAGAACCAGGTCGATCATGAGATCATGACCTTTTCTCAAGAGGTGACCTAGGAATGCAATTATGTCATGAAATCATGACTCTTTTCATTTTTGAGCTTGCTTTAGGCTTTCGGTCTATGAAAATGGGACCGGTCATGAAATCATGACTTTTGCTACAATACTACACTTGAAAATACATAATGTACATAAAATACAGAGGGGGGAAGAGAGTCCCCAGCTCACTTGAAATAGAGCTTCAGGTGGAAGCCATTGATAGGGATAGGTTGTGTCTGGCCCTGTTCATCTTTAAGCTGGAAAGAGTTATGTTGTTTTTCAGTGATTATTTCGAAAGGACCTTCCCAAAATGCATCAAAATTCTGATGGTTTCCTGGTTTTACCTTATTCTCATTCCACCTCAAAACTGAATCTCCAACTTTGAAATTTCTAAGGGTAGCCCTTTTATCAAACCATTTCTTAGTTTCTCCCATATGTTTTTGATAATTATTGTAGGCTTGTTCTTTCTGCTGTTCTAGCTACAAGAGTTGTATTAACCTATTTTCCATTGGCTCTACCTCTTCAATACCAGCTTGATTAAGCAATTTTAAAGTGGGTATCTCTATGTGCATAGGGAGAACAACTTCTTTACCATAAACCAAGGAGTAAGGTGATGTGTTGATGGATTTCTTTATGGTAATTCTATCAGCCCATAATGCCTGATTTATCAATGAGTGCCAACTTCTCTTGTTATCCCTTAGAGTTCACTTTAGAATCCTAAGCAGGTTCTTATTTGTTGATTTTGCTAAGCCATTTCCTTGTGGATAATAATTCGAAGATGTTTTCAAATATATCCCATATTTACTAGAAAAATCAATCATTTTAGCACCTACAAAGGATGAACCATTGTCAGTCACCAATGCATTAGGTATACCGAATCTTGTTATCAAACTTTCCATGAATTCCATCACAACTTCTTGATCAACTTTCTTGGTGGGTACTGCTTCAGCCCATCTGGTGAAGTAGTCTGTGGTAGTTAGAATATATTTATGTCCAATGGATGAATTAGGTTCTATTATCCCAATGAAGTCCAAGCCCCATTGTTGGAAGGGTTCCTCAACCTGAATAGGTCTCAAAGGCATAGAAGCATTCCTATTCCTCCCAACATACCTTTGGCATTCTTCACAATTTCTAGTTATCTTGAATGCATATGAGAAAATGGATGGCCAATAGCAACCTATTCTGATTATCTTCAAAGTTGTAGTTCTTCCTGAATAGTGTCCACCTGATAGACCTCCATGGAATTCCTCCAAAACCTTCTATTTTTGGTCATCTTTTATACACCTTAGCAATACACCATCCAAATTTTTTCTATACAACCCTTTTGGTAATAAGGTATACTTCAAAGCCTGGATTCTGTATCTTCTCCTTTGTGAAGCATTTAAACCTATTGGACACTTTCCAGTCTAAAAATATCTTACCAGTTCATCAGCCCAATCAATGTTTTCTAAGGGATGATCATCCCCTGGAGTTGATTCTTGCACCTGGTAGGCTATATACTCTGTTGAGGCTTGCTTGGCCAGTTCTTGACATAAGGCTCTGCCTCTCACCAGCTTGGTTGGGTGAATTTCCACATCATATTCTTGTATTTTTGACACCCAACCAACCCTTTTCTCACCAAGCTCTCCCTGTATGATGAAATTTCTGACATCGGGATGAACTACATACACAATGGTTTTGCTTTGTGAAAGAAAATGCCTAAACTTTTTCAATGACTTCATAATGGCATATACTTGCTTTTCAATAAAGTTGTATTTTTCTTCATGTTCTTGCATGGTTTGACTAAGGAAAGTGATAGGTCTTTCTTCATTATCTCTACCCTTTTGAGTAAGGATTGTTGCATAACTCTCTTGTTCACCTACAACGTATAGAATGAAGCCCCTAGAATAATCTGGGTTAACCAGGATAGGCGCTTGAGCTATCTATTCTTTTATTCTTTTGAAAGCTTTCTTTCACAAGTCTATCCATTTAAACTCAGCATATTTCTTTAATAACTCGATCATGGGCTTGACAATTTGTGCAAAATCTGCTATGAACTTGTGCACAAAGTTGATCTACCCAAAGAAGGATTGTAGGCCTTTTTTGTTCGGAGGTAAGGGGAGTTCTAATAGTGCTTTTACTCTGTTAGGATCTATAGCCAACCCGACTTTAGAAATAACATGACCTAGCAAGACTCCCTCTTCCACAACAAATATGGACTTCTTTGGATTCAAAGAGATACCAAACTCTCTACATTTCTCGAAAACTTTCTTGAGATGTTCAACATGATCTTCCTTATGGTGAGAGAACACCATCATATCATCCAAGTAAATCACTATGATCTTATTGACAAGTTCCCCAAAAGCCACATCCATTGCCCTCTGAAAAGTTGCTCCAGCATTGGATAATCCAAAAGGTATCCTTTGGTAAGTGAATGTTCCCCATTTGGTAGTGAATGTGGTCTTGTATTGGTCTTCATCCTTGACCCATACCTGATTGTATCCAGAAAACCCATCCAATAATGAGAATCTTTTCACCCCTACCATAGTATGCAGAGTCTGGTCTATTTGTGGGAGAGGATAGTGATCCTTCAGCGAAGCTTTATTCAGATTTTTGAAGTCTACACATAGTCTGATGTCTCCATTTTTCTTCCTGACTGGTACTAGGTTAGCCACCCAAGTAGAATGTTTGATAGGGTAGATAATTTTGGCTTCAAGTAGCTTCAACAATTCTTGCTTCATCAAAGCTTCAATTTTTGGGTTCACTGGCCTCTGTTTTTGCCTGAAGGGTTTTGCATCATTTTTGAGCTCAATAGTATGTTGGATAGTTTCTTTCCTATATACTTTGAGATCACTATAAGCCCAGGCTATAATATCAAGGAACTCCTTGCATAGTTCTCGGATTTGATTCAATTCCTTTTCTATACAATTTACTCCAACTTTAATGAACTTTTCAGGTTCTAGTTGGACTTCTTTGTATCTGTGTTTATCAACCTTCATCTTATGACCTATTGATCTATCATTGTTGTCGAACAAGCTCTCAAGGGTGATCAACCCTTTTGGGATATGATTGTTTTTTAGTTGAATCAGACCTTCATCTTCCTCATCTTTTAACACTCTATCACCTAAACAATTCATCTCATGGATCAGGAAGTCTAGTATCTGATCATCACTTTTGAATACCTACCAAAAGGTATCTTTATCTGGTATTGAAGGCCTATATATAAGCCTAACTATCTTGGATTTTTGGATAACATTACTTATAGGATAGAAATTAGCACCTACTGATGCTAACAGATCAACATGAGTATTCTTCTCTCTAGGGATTGCTTTAATGTTTAGAGCTTCGAAAGCTTCAAATAGATCCCATACTTTATTTCTGTAAGCTTTAAGATAATGTTGCTTACTAATGCATCTTTTTGTGACCTGATTTACTATTAGTTCTGAATCTCCAAAAATCTGCAACTGTTTAACTCCTAATTTCTCAGCTTTCTTTAGGCCTAAACAAAGTGCCTCATATTCAGCTACGTTGTTGGTACAACTCCAGGTTAACCTATAGGAGAAAACCTTTTCATTACCTGTTGGAGAGATTAGGACTATACCTGCTCCAGCTCCATTCTTGCATCTAGCACCATCAAAGAAAAGTTTCCACATTTGATCGGTAGATGGGTCTACCTCATGTGAAGGAGTGGAATTACTTTTCTCAGGCTTCATGATAGAATAACTTCCAATTTCTATCTCAATCATAGCATTGAAGTTCTTGAGGGAAAATTGATCTTCTATTTGTAATCCATCCAAGGCTTCTTCCATCAAGTTTAACTCTTCCATTTCTTCAGTCATTATACTCACAGTACTAGCTTGTCTTCCTTCCTCTTCAACCTTTTCAATGTGGAAGGTAGATGGTTTCTCATTAAATATTTTGACTCTTTTGCCTTTGAATGGGATTTCCAAGTGTGAGTAATCCAGGGATAGATATCCTTTAATTTTGGCTATGAATTCTCTGGATAGACACATACCAAAATAAGGTTCCAAATCTACCACAACAACTTCTTGTATGACTGTAATTTGAGGTATCCTATGCAACACTATAGGGATATCTTTAATCACTCCCATAGTCTTAACTGGAGTACCATCTAATTGCAAAATTCTTGGGCTACTTCTGGTGTATTCCATCCCCATAATATCACACATAGCTTTTGGTATTATAGTAGTTGCAACTCCTGAGTCTATCATACAATTATGTACAACCCATCCTTCCATCTGAAGGGACAAATAGAAAGGAGGAGGTCTATTTTTTCTGGTAGTTGATGTTAAACTAGCTTGAGCTGAATTAAACTGAGATGGAGCTTTACTCTTGTTTTTTATTGACCTCAAATATTCTTGCAATAAGTCAATTTGTCCTAGGAATTGTAATGCATCATACATACTTGCTTTAGAAGGGGTCTTTTTCATTTCTTCCACTATATTGAAGGAAGGTGGATCAATGTTCTTCTCCTTTTCTTTTGGGAAGGTATCATACTTGTTTCTATACCCTTGAGTAGCATCTATTCTCTGACGCTTGGTCAAATAAGGATATCTTAACTTATCTCTTGCTTGTTCTTGGGTTTCAACCTCCTTCTGTGGGATGGCTTCTCTACGTAACTCTGCTTCTATCCTCCGAACTGGGCTTTGGGGAATATTTTCCTAGGGGGCCTATTTCTCAACTTGATTTCGTACATCTGAAGGTACTTTCAGGGGGTTGAGCTCTTGAGGATCCACTTGTATAGGTTTCTTTCCTGATCTCGTTAGGATGACAACTTGCTCTACCAAAGGTATCATAAGATTGTGGCACTCTTCTCTAATCATATTTACTTGCCCTTTATGAGCCTTTTCTACCCTCTCAATAACTATCTTTTGGACATAATGTTGATGGATCATACATAAATTTTCACCATGGGGATCATTACATGTAGAGCACTAGAAGTCAGATTATGTTGAAGAGTTGGCAGGTTCATTATCATTATTAGCATAAACCATGTTTGATCTATCTTGATTTCTACCACTTGTGGAAGCTTGATCTCTTGTTACTTGTGGAAATCTCCTTGGTTGGAAACTTCTCTCTACTTCTCTTCTTTCCATTGAGGTTATCTTATTGGTCAGATTCTTCATGGTTGATTGCATGTCTAATAAGACTGCAAGTTGAGGATCAAGAGTTGGCAAAGCTAATGATATAGGGATTGCAGGAATAATGGGTAATGTCAGGGGAGCAAGGGGTGCTTGTATTATCAGGATAGAAGGTTATCCGATCCATTTAGGGAGATCTACATTGGAGGTAGAGGTAGGGCTTGGAAAATTAGTATTAGATGCTTGTGGAAGATCTAGAAAGATAGGCATTATCATCTTTGGAGGGAACCTTTCGATAGCAATGAGATCCTTTTTTGCTTTCTGAGCTTCTTGGAAATTTTTTGGGAAGGTGAACACTTGAGACTACCTGATAACCATGCTTATATCTAAATTGAAATCTCTTAGGTAATAATACATTGCTTGCTCATTTGTTGGTCTCAACCCATCAAGTACAACTGAATCTAATGTTGAAATCAACTATTTCTTCTTGAGGATGTTTTTGAATAATGGTGAACTGATTGAGTAGAGAAAAAGGATCAACCTGTTCATTGAACTCTTCTACCAATTTACTAGTGAGTTAGGCCCAGGTGGCTATAGTCTGATTAGGAAGGGCCCTATACTAGTAGAGCATTTTTCCCTTCATAGAGATGACTAACAACCTTATCATTACATCTTCTTCTATAATATTATGTATTGGTGCTAATGAGGCTACATCTTGGCAGTGTTCATAAGTCATTTTTCCTGTACCATCATATTGAGGCAATGCTTTCAAAGCCATTGTAGGGATCTGATGTTGGACCACCAAATTCAAGGGGCCTGAATGATTCCATGTGGGGTAGGGTATATTGGGTTGATTTACGACCATTATAGCTATTGTGTTGGTTGGTATTGTAGTAGTATGGGTAGTTGTGCTTGAAGGTCCACTAGTAGCAATACTAGGGAGAGTTGCAAGGGAAGGATTTATCGATCCTGTGGTAATGGTAGAAGAAGAAGTTGATCGAGCAACGAGTACATGATTAGCTCTAAGACTACCAAGATGTAATTCAAAGAAATCAATGGGTTCTTCAAATTTTTTTGCTTTAGATCTAGTTTTCATATATCTTGGTATTCAACCAGACAAATAGATAAGGATTTTCTTGGGTTTTATCTTTTGAACGGAGTCACCAGGTGATTTTAAAATTTGAACAGGACAAAGAAAAACATCATAACTTTGAACTATAAAGATAGTGGGATTGGGTCCCACCGAGTGTGCCAAAAATTGTTGGTAGGTCAAGATGACTACAAGTCCCTCAATATTTGAGCATGACTGTATTCAACATGATTTGCACAAGGTTATCCGTATACCCTTTCTGTTGAGTATAAAAGTGAAAACCAATTAGTCATAATTTGTTACAACCACAATCACTTGAGTATATTCCCAATGCACTGGTTTCAACACACAGGAGCAACGAATAGTAGCAGGGTCCCCGAACTCACAAACATGGTTGGTGGTTTTACCATAATATTTTACACATCATCAAAACCAAAGGTAAATTTTTAAAAACATAAACAATCCCAACCTTGGGGCATCAAGTTGATGTCAATATCATACATTTGCAAACATCACATCAACATCATTAAATAATCCACCTCCTTTCATTATCCATGTTTGGTCAATTGGCTTATGAGTTTCATCCTTTAACCATTTGCCAATTGAAGGGATAAGTAAAAAAATAAAATTTTCAAAAAAAATCAAAAATCATTCATTCTTGTGCATTGAGAAGATTTGAGTTCATTCATCTAGTAAAGATAGGTTTCATTTGTTTTTGCATTGCATTGTGTTTCAATAATGCGGTACAAAAATGAGCATCTATAGACACCAAAACCTAGGCATCCACAAAACCTCATTTGCACCCCACATCACAAATATTGCATAATAAAGTTATATACCTAAGTCTAAACTTAGGCATATAAAATCCTACACATTAATCTATTTTCCAGATTTATTAAATCTAGAAAATCAGCCTAGGATACCCTGTCTACCCACTAGACATGTGTCCTAGTCATATCACAAATATTCCTTACCACATCTCACACATGCATATCTCCTTTGTCCCTTCATGTGGGATAACCCTTACACCTCACTCCAGTTGCAGCCACATCACCCTAGTTAAGTGAGACACCCTAGGTGACTCACTCTAACTGCCTCTTCCATTTGGTAGCCCTGGATTACCACTTGGTAATCCTAGCTTACCACCTCCCATTTTCCTCCAAAATCCTAAGGGACCTATAAAGGCACATTTACCCCACCAACAAAAGGAGGCTAAACACACATACCATAAGCCTATTGAAATAGTACCAAGAGTTTACACACATCTTGAGGAGACCAAAGATCTGAAGTCTTGAAGCCCAGTTTTGGAGCCTTTTCTCATTCAACTGAAACCACCCATCTGTGGTTCAAAACTGCCCTTGTGCAGTTTCCTCATTACCCATATGCAATTTACCAGTCCATAACGTGCATCTGCAATTTCTCAAAACCAAGAAACCATGACAAACATGATCAGTAAGTTTGATTTTAGCAAGGTATTTTGAGTTATATTTCTCTATTTCTTTTATCATATTCCATGTTTCTATAGCTAGGGTTTGTATTAGTTTTTTATGATGAGTATTTATTTGGCATATATTTTTGTGAGTATATTGTTTCATTTCTATCTTTAAATTATGATTGTAATATATTTTAAGTGGTTATTTTTGCTTATTTTTATGATTTATCAATTAAAATTATGGATGTGGTTAATCTAATAAATGTGTGCATTTCATGCAAAATACGTCCAAGTTGTGTATGATTATGCAGGAAAATGTTGAAGAACATATGACGCATCAGCACAAGCTTCATATTACACCTCGAACGTGAGAAGATGGACATAAGGATGATGGATTAAGAAGGCTCTAGGTGCGGTGATAGAACAGTGGCTAAAGACTATTACAGAATATGGTAGCTGAAGTATGTTACGAAAGATAGTTATTGAAGTATGTTGTAGAAGGTAGCTACTGAAGACTATTACCAAAGAGAACTTTTACCAATAGTTACAGAATAAATTTGACCAAGTCAATTGACTGATGTTGCATGCCACATCAGTGACAACATGGCGCTTTTACATGGCAACAAAGGATTACAATCAGCATAGTTGGTTGACTTGTCAAATATTATTCACGAGGATATTATGATTAATAAAGTTGTTGTAAATTTATTCCATAAAGTTGTATAATTAGAATATTGTTAGGTTGATTAGATTCCCACGCAATATTGTTATGTCCTTCCCATGAATAAAGGGGCATATGGTTATGTGTTATATCTTGTGAAATGTTTAAGTTAGTATTATTTTGTTATGTTCGTTCATGAATGCCACTTGGACCACTTAGGTTATTTACTGAGTCCAAGCAGGTTAGGAATTGTGTTAGTTTAGATTATTTCTGTTAAGTACATAGTTGTCGCATTATCAAGTCCACAACTCCACATGGAAAAATACGTGGAAGAATCATACTTAGAATTGTCCAAGTCATATTATATATTACATAGGGAGACCTTTGAAAAGGTCTAATGGAGAAAATGTCTAATCTGTGACTATTTCTAATGTAATCTTCTATATACAATTTTTGAAAGTTGGATGCGCAACCATGTACATTTGAATTTTCAGTAATAAAGCAACAATATTTTCTTTTGAATATGGTAACTGTATCTTATAATTTCTTTACATTTTGCTTGCTTTGGTAATTTTCATTTCTTTTATTTCCTTACAACCATGAAATAATTAGCATTAGATTAATTAAATGAGAGTAGATTACTGAAGTTAAAATAGAGTAGAAAAATGGGAAGGGGTTAATACTAACCTTCCGGAGGTAGGGCCCACTCCAAAAGGTTAGTCCCTAAATCTCTTCCCCCAACTAACACGGTAGATAAAATTAGAACATAGAATAAAATTAGAACATAAAATTTATTAAAACTGCATATGATAAAACTATAGAAACATTAGATAAATAATGCATTAGTAAATCATACGTGGATCCACACATATTCATATAGACTTAGTATAAATTGCATCTTTAATTTAAACACAATTTTATTTTACTTTTTTTTAATTTCTTCCAATTTTAATTTCTGCAAAACCTGAGACTAAAAGAGATCAGAATCAAGCTTAAGAATTAATTACTATGGTACAATCTATACTAGATTTCTACTCTTTAAATCTAACCTAGATTAACTTGGATTGATAAAATTAAATGTAAGCTATTACAACCGATCATTTTGGCACCATTGTCGAGGAGAGTAGCGTTGTAGTGGTTAATCAGAAAAGTTGTTTGGCAGTGCAAAAAGGAGAGGCTTACTTGTATGTAGGAACGCATATGAGTCAGAGTGGCACTAGATTGTACCAAAAAGTCTCTTTGTTCGACGTTGCCAATGGTTCTTTTCTCTTGAGGAATCATTTTACTGCTTTCATAGTTAAAATTTTATTTCCTACAAATTTTATTTCTTGCAAATTTTCTAGCTTTGGGTGATTATTATTGTTTAATTTGACTTAGGACCTATGAGAAAAACAGGAAGTAGGTATGGCTGAGTGAGACAGTCATAGTGAAACACCCCTAAATTTGGATTAGGACCTGTCAAAAATAGGAAGTAGGTATGGTTGAGTGACACAACCATAGTGAAACCCTCCTAATAATCAAAGAAGCAGTAATAGTTTTACCTTTTATTTCAGCAATTTCATTTCCAGTAATTTCTAAGCTTTGGGTGATTGCTATTCATTTACTTTGGTCTGGGTTCTCCTGTGAGAAAAATAGGAAGTAGGTATGGCTGAGTGGCACAGTCATAGTGAAACACTCCTAAATAATTAGGACCTGTAAGAAGCAAGAAGTAGGTATGGTTGAGTGGCACAATCATAGTGAAATAAAAGTTCCTATATAATCAAAGAAGTGATAGCAAAATAACCTTTTACTTTTAGTAATTTCATTTCCAACAAATTTTACTTTTCTAGCAATATTTCATTTTACTCCTAGTGTGCTAAGATTGGTTGTACAGATTCATAGGAACATGAGTCACACCTAATTTTAGCAAAATATTAGGATTGTTCAGAAATTTTATTTCATTTCTTTCCTGTTGTGTTAAGGATAGTTATAAATTCATTTGTTGTGACTTATATCTAAACTTGACAACAGTAGGATTAAAACAAAATAGAAAACAAAATCAGAACCCAAACAAAACTCAAAAGAGAGAGAGAAGGAAAAACAAAAATAAAAGTTGCTAGATGGTGGGAAACAGTCTAAGACAGTCTATTACAATAAACCTCTAAAAATTATTACAAAAAAAATTATTATCATTAGAAATGATAATAAAAATAATAATAAATATATATAAAATAAAAATAAAGTATATTTATATATCTATATATATTAATAATAAAATAAAATAATAATAATAATGAAATAAAATAGAGGTATTATACAGGACTGAACCAACAAAACTATAAAGTGGCAGGACAAACATATTGTATCATGAAAATTTCAATTAGAAAATATTTGGAAATGGTGCAGTAAAACTCAAAGCCTATTGATAACTCAACTAGAAAATTACTACTTAAGGGGCAGAGGTTTAAGCTATACAAGAAGCCACTATCTAAAGAAAAAATTCATACACCACCCTAAGCAACAAGCTGATCTACAATGTATTTCTGCACTGCAATCAACAACTATTGAATAAAAACTTCTCTCTCAAAAAAAAATAAATTATGCTTCCTTTGTTTCATCATGGAGTTCCTATATTTACAATATTTCTATCTTATTTTCATCAATTTTCAGTCTCAATGTTTCAAAAATAGCCCAAAAGGATATTTCTTTAAGAATTTGTAGGAAAATGACTACCACATGTTGCATAATACCTTGTTTGCTAGATAAAATCTAGATGTTTTTCAATTACTCAACCACCACTAGTGTTTTGAGCAAATTTTCATTGAAAGTCAAGCAATATTTTGATGTTGTAAGATATTCCTAGTTAATCAAGTTTTCTCTTGGACCACGCACATTAGAACATATAAAAACATTGTGAGAATTGGAAGGATTAATTCATAAGTCACTACTGCCATTGAGTAAAAGGTTTCCCCTGCTTATCCATCTATGCGCATGGTCTAGAGTACTAATGAATTGGCAAAAGGACAAGCTCGCCCTTCACCCTTGAAAAGAAAAAAAGAGAAGAATAGTAAGGATAGGATCAAATTCCCATCAGGACTTTGATAGAGTGGTTGGGAATCCGACTCCCCAAAGTTCTTACTCCTTCACAAAAAAAAATCCCTTGCTCCTCATCTAATCGAGCAAGTATCCCAAAAGTATCTTCTTGCTTCCCCTAAAAATAAGCAAGAACCCCAAAAAGGCAATAAAAATCCCTTGCTCCTCACAAAATGAGCAAGTATCCCAAGAAAATTCAAATAAGGGTAAAAGAGCTTGAATCCCTAGAATTCTTAGTGTCTTGAAAACCATGGGGTGATCCTCATTACAATAATAGGTTGAATGAAACCTGCCTAGAAATAAGGTATCCCTACGTAGTAGCGCTAAGTCTGGACAAGACCTATGGATGCTCATAGATAAGCTAGCTTATTGGCAGAAGTGACCATTGTTTTACTCAATCCTTACTCATAATGGGAAATGAACATTCACTGCACACACAGTTGGTCCTTGAGAGGCTTGAAAACATTAGGATGACTTTAACATCATATTGATTTGTGAAATGAGTAGATGAATTTGTTTAAAGTCACTAGGATGTTTGAGTCTTTGTGAAACAACCCTAGAATATCATAAGCAAGCAAAATTCAAAAGCAAATTCCTATGAAGGTACCATAGTTCATTTTTATCCTACATAAATGTGGCTTGTATCTCTCAAAACTTTGCATCCTTTAGAAAAAGCCATCAAGATTTCCATTTTTCTAAGTGATTGAAAATATCCCAAGCCTTTGATAGAAATCTATTTTTGCATATATTGATGACTGATATCAAGCTTTATAATCATTATTTTTTCTCACTTGGATACTCCTTAATGAAATTCAGGAAGCACAATCACAAAAATAATCTTAATAATCCCCCATAAATAAAACTCATTACTATATCATCCACCATAATATAAATAAAACACCCTTCATTTTGTTTTGGCTATATAGCCAAAATTATAGTTTGGGGGGGAGTAAATAAATACATATGGAGTTCATAATACAGTTTGGGGGGAAGAATCAAGTAAAGTATTTTCTCAACCTTAACAACTATAGTTTTCATAGATGTCTTATGTAGACATCTTCTATAGATGTCTTTCGTAGATATATTCTATAGAGGTCTTTAGTAGAGGTCTTCCATATATGTTTCGTAGATGTCTTCCGTAGATGTCTTCTATAGATGTCTTCCGTAGATATTTTTTGAAGATGAATTTTGTGGATGTCTTCTATAATATTTGTAATAATCTTTGTAACAATATTTAGTAATCTTCTATAAGGCATATGTAGATTATCCATAACACATACCATGAAATATTTTTAAGTGTCGAGACTTAAACTGGCCCTAGGTATAAGCGACACGTGGTAATCCAAAAAATGACAAGATGTGTGATAAGACGTGTCAACAAAGATTATAAGGAAAATATGGCAATAATATTTATAAAGGTTTTAGGAAGAATAAAAGGGGATAAAATAAAATGAATATTAATAAAACCCTTTTTAAAAGCTGTGTCCATGAATGTGTAGACATAAAACTTAGCATGCGATGTGTACACCCAAGATGGATAAGGGCTGAAAAATAAAGGTTTTTAAGATAGTGACTTGATACACATAGACAACAAGGCCCACTACAAAATGAACATGACCATAAAATTGGTCCCAATCATGACATGGCTAAAAATATATATACAATGAAAATAAATTTAATCTGATGTGTATAACCGTGATTGGAAGTCACTTAATAAAAGGAGTGTAGGCATCAACCATGAAGCACATATGGGTAATAATCGTGATGCCACTACAATTCATGACACAGTGGAATACAACATGAGATAAGGCAATCTGGGCATAAAATACTATGGTAATGGTACACGTAACATGCATACGCAAGGGAAAATACATGTGGGTGAAAATTTAAAAAATAGTTGTATGTTGAATGCATGCCACATACAAACAATGTTAAAATATTTTTTTTAGTTACGTCGAAGACTAAA
Source organism: Wollemia nobilis (assembly GCA_028583015.1). Classification (NCBI taxonomy): domain Eukaryota; kingdom Viridiplantae; phylum Streptophyta; class Pinopsida; order Araucariales; family Araucariaceae; genus Wollemia; species Wollemia nobilis. The sequence continues at coordinate 1,047,077 of JAQPPZ010016509.1, read as the reverse complement.
GGGGTGAAAATTAGTAGCGCCAATTTACAATTATCAACTTTTACCCTTCCAATGCAAAGTGGTAGAAAATTCATGCCAAAAGAGGACGTCAACCACCCTATACTCATTGATGATGTTTAACATGTGGTACATGCAACCAATGACCAACGCTACCACATATGGAAAACACTAATCATCGATTAAAAATTCTATGAAGGGTTATGATTCACGGGAACATTCATGCTAAGTCTAGAAGCTTCACCATAATGCCGACACAAAGTCTTTTGGCCAATTACATGAAGGTGATGCGGATTCACATCTTACACCATCAATTAAAATTAAGTTGAATACTGTAATTTGCTAAGACACAGATATGATGGTCACCTTTGATTAAGAATAAAAAACAATCTAAATCTATTACATAACTAAAATGCCATGCAAAAAGGAAAAAACAAATAAGCCCTAATTCATTTTCCTCTCGTAGAAGGCATTGAACGTTGATGAAAACTCTCTGCAAATAAGCTGAAACTCTACTAATGTTTTTAGCAAAATGGAATTAAGGGTTTTAAACAGGAATTAAAGGGGATAAATATTGAGAATAAGTAAAATTATGAGTGGGAAATATGGAAATATGAGCAAAAAATGATAGTTTATGATGAATTATAATTTCTTTTTGCGGGTGACCGAAAGTTGACAACAGCGGATAGCAATGGAAACATTTTCCAATAATTTCAATTTTTTTCTTAGTTGTAAATAGTCACAGAAGACAAAAATATATCATACTCTAATATCTTTGTAATATACACATAGGTATTTATCTTTTTTCAGTCACATACATAGACAGACATATTTTAAAATTATAATTATTTTACTCTAATCTCTTTGTAATATACACATAGGTATATATCTTTTTTCAGTCACATACATAGACAGATATATTTTAAAATTATAATTATTTTTGTTGATAAAAGAAGTCACTACAACATATAATTATTCCTAAAACTTTACAATTTTGAAATGATAAATTTCTTTTCTCTACAAAATATCAAAGGTTTTCTTTTGAAAATGGAATAATTTTGTAGGTATCTCAACTATTGAAACAAAAATTTGGAAACCACCCCATTTAAATTTACCCTAATCTTTCCTTAAAACTATGTCCCGTTCCATGTTCCAAAAGAGAAGTGAGCCCTCATTTCTTGAAATGCAAAATCCTAGCAATTCTGTAAAGAAATTATTCAAAAAATCTAGATGGTGGGATGCCCTCATGAAGTTTCTGGGACACGACCAGGGGATTGCTAAGCAATTTATTATGAACTGTAATTTTGAAAAAATGACCACCTGAATTGAGGACATTCATTTTGACCAAAGCCCCAGTGTTATATCAGAAGTCTTAATTTTACCAGAGATAGGATTACCTTTTTACAAGAAATCCTCTAAAAGTGTCACCCAACTAGTGGATAAATTTGGTGAAAATGCACTATTATCCGAGATAAATAAGGATGGATTAAGGGCGTCACTACCTCTATGCTTCCTCTCAAATGGTAGGAGGTCGTTGTCCTAATCATTAAGTTATTTACTTTAGAAGTTTGAATATCTACCTGTGCAGCCTACCATCTTAGAATGTTGATAAACTTGAAATTTTTGAAAAACAATGATTGTATCATCAACCTACCGTATTTTTTGTTTAAATCTCTAAAATCCACTGTTATTCGTGTTTAGCCTAAGAATTCTCATGAAAAATATAAATTTCATATAATCGCACACCATGGCCTTATCAAATTACTAGTCTTACAGAAAGCACATACAATAAAAGTAGCCTGGAATAGAATAGTCGAAGATTCTAACCTGCTAAAATATTTTGAGTCTACTAATAATGAGCTTCAAGAAGAAAATTTAGGAGGATCATGAGTTAGAAAGTTAGGAGGAGGAGGCTGAGATCCCAAAATGAAAATTCCAAACTAACCCCAAGTCTACTAAATTATCCCAAATTGCACAAAAAATTTAGCGTAAAAAACCTATTCCTAAAACTGCAAACAAAGGAGAAATGTCAGGGCACGAATCAAATCCACCCACACCTGAATCAGTTGCTAAATATCTATCCCACCTTTGGGCATAGAATATTATTCTACAGATGAAAATTGATAAGCTTTAGGAGGATTTTGTAGAACATTCAAAAGTAGTCCAATGTGCTCTTAACCTTCATATAGACATGATCAAACATCTCTCAGTAGATAAGGTGATGAAACCTATTAATCTCGTCAATCGACCACCACCTGTCAATGCTTCTCCCAATAAAAGTTCCATTTTTGGTAGAAAGCAAAAAAAATCTATCAATTCCAGTAAAATTACCTATAGCAAAACCAATCAAACCAATGACTCTTCCAAATTCTTTGAAGAAGAAAGCTCGCTACCACTTTCTAGTCTAGTGCAACAAAATCGATCGAAAGAATCGGATCCCTCCAACAAAACTGGAACTACACCAAGGAATCTGGTCTTAAACGTCGGTTAGCCTTCAAAAATTGATGCAATCATTTATAACATGGTTGCATTAGTGAAGAAGCTTCCACCTTCTAAAATGCAAGATACATAGCAGGGAGAGGATTCCACTGAGGTAGTGCATATCAAAATAGTCATGTTCGAAACGTCGATCGATGAGTAGTAGGCCAAAGCGCAAGTACAAAAAGTGAAAAATGAATGCAGATTACCACCAACAAGACCCCCATCTTCAAGAATGTCTACTCGATGAACATTAGTCAGATAAACTGATAAACTACTTAATACTTTCATGATCTTTAGACTAAGTATTTGGTATTTTATGTTATTATGTTTAAATGTTTTATTTTCGTAGACATATTTTTTGTGTCATATGTTTATCTCTGAATATAATGTTGTAAATAGTGTTTTGTGATCATAATTATTTGTATATGTAGTGCTTAATGTTACATATTTAGCAGGTTATCACACTGAAATGATTTTGAGATTTATTTTTCTACCAAGAACTGTTTTCTTTCATGCAATACTGTTAAAAATAGTTTTCAGACAAATCATTGAAAAAATATGTTCTTTTTAAAATCTGACTGATAGCATGTGTAACATCTATGCTATCATAAGCAATTTTGGAGATCTGAAATATTTGTTGCAGAAATTTGTTTAGAACTTGTGTTGTAATATGAAATATTTCTGAATATATATATATATTTGTTTCTTGTTCTTAAGTATTGCTACTATTGATTCTCAAAAATCATGTATCATGAACCAATTTGATCATTTCTAGAAATATATTTGTATTTTCTTGCTTTCATGCAATTATAAATTTCTGAAAAAAAAAATTCAAATTTCTTGATATTTTAATTTTCAGTATATTATCTAAAATATATGATGATATTAGTGATATCTATGATATTTTATCGAAACCCCATTTTCTCCTTAATACATGAGGACATGCATACCTCTTAGTTTGGGGGAAAATGATGAGTATTTATTTGGTATATTTTTTGTGATAAATTGTTTAATTTCTATCTTTTAATTATGATTGTAATCTATTTTAAGCAATTATTTTTGTTTATCTTTGTTTTTTATCAGTTAAAATGATGGATGTGGCTAATCTGACAAATGTATGTATTTCATGTTAAATACATCCAAGTTGTGTATTGTTAGGCGGGGAAATGTTGAATAATGTATGATGCATCAGCATAAGCTTCAGATTACACCTCGGATGTGAGAAGATGAATGCAAGGATGATGGATTAAGAAAGCTTTAGATGCAGTGATAGAATAGTGGTTGAAGACTATTACAGAATATAGTAGCTGATGTATGTTACAAAAGATAGTTACCAAAGTATGTTTCATAAGGGAGTTACTAAAGACTGTTACCGAAGATAAATTTTACTAATAGTTGTCAATTGACTGATGTTGCATGCCACATCAGTGACAGCATGGTGCTTTTTACATGACAACAAAAGTATATCCAGTTAGCATGATTAGTTGACTTGGCAAAAATTATTCACGTGGATATTAAAATTAATAAAGTTATTGTAAAGATATTTTGTAAAGTTGTATAATTAGATTATTATTAGATTGTTATATTTCCACACAATATTATTGTGTCTTTCTCGAGAATAAAGGACATATGGTTATGTTGTACATATTACAAAATTTATAAGTTAGTATTGTTTTGTTATGTTTGTTCATAGAGGACCATTTAGGATATTTGTCGAGTCTAAGCAGGATTAGGAATTGTGTTAGTTTAGATTATTTTCGTTACTACATAGCTATCGCATTATCAGTACACAAATCCACATAGCAAAATATGTGGAAGAATATTACTTAGAATTGTCCAAGTCACAATATATATTACATAGGAGACCTTTGAAAAGGTCTGATGAGCTAATAGAGAAAATGTCTAATCTGCGACTATTCCTAATGTAATCTTCTGTATACAATTCTAAAATCTGGAGGCGTAACTATGTACGTTTGAATTTCCATTAGTAAAGAAACAACACTTCACATATGGTAACTGTGTCAATTATTTTATCATTTATTTTCGCATGATTTCTTTTATGTAATCATCATTGTATTTTTCCTACAACCATGAAATAATTAGCATTAGATTAGTTAAATGTGAGTAGATTACTGAAGTTAAAATAGAGTAGAGAAATGGGAAGGGGTTAATACTAACCTTACGAAGACAAGGCCCACTCTAAAAGGTTAGTCCCTAAATCTCTTCCCCCCACCAACACGGTAGATAAAATTAGAACATAGAGTAAAAGTAGAACATAAACTTTATTAAATTTGCATATGATAAAACTATAGAAATATTAGATAAATAATGCATTAGTAAATCATACGTGGATCCACACATATTCATATAGACTTAGTATAAATTGCATCTTTAATTTAAACACAATTTTATTTTACTTTTTGTAAACTTTAATTTCCTACAAAACCTGAGACTAAAAGAGATCAAAATCAAGCTTAAGAATTAATTACTACGATACAATCTATACTGGATTTCTACTCTTTAAATCTAACCTTGATTACTCCAAATTGATAAAATTAAATGTAAGCTATTACAGATGATCATTTTATATCTTGATCAACAGGTGCTACTAACTTTGGTCTGATTCTCATGTGTGTAGGAAACAGGTATTTGGAAATTTGTGGAATATAGAGTGGTCCCCTCACTAGATATTCAGAAGCCCACTCACCCCTTTGAAGTTATAGCCAAGGAGCGAAGGACACGTAAGCTTATTGAATATTTGGAATATTCTCCCCCTTTCCTATCAAATCATTGTATTCATAAGAGATATCAAGAGCATTGTAACATTGCCTCCAACACATTTGGGGTAATTAAAAAATCATTGTAAAATTGGGAGATTCAGGCTCCCCTGTATCATTATTACTACAAAAGAACATTTTTGGTAATCTTCTCTTTCTTTTGTTTCATGTCATTTTTTTGTGTTTAGTTATTTTGGCTACAAATATATATGTTGATGAACAAAGGCTAATTTATTGTCCTTCCTAAAGTCTTGTTTTTCCCTTCAAAAATTTTGTAATTATAATATTCTAGTGGTTCACACCACCTCCTTTTGTGTTAAGTCTTGTTGTTCCTGCAAATTGCATATTACTACTGCTCATTTTAAAATTTGATAGAAGGAAAAGTCTTCAGGTGAATTTATCATTTAACTTCCCAACAGAACCTGCAATTCTTGTTGTTAATGTTTTCCTTTCAAACATTCTTGTTCTCATTTCTCTATTTGAGTCATGTTGTTGATGTTCTCTTTAGTCCAATAATGGCTATATCTTTAAAGTATATCTATTCCTAGTGTTTTATTTTGTACTTGATTTAGAGCTGGATGGATGTTTCTTAATCACTTCACTATATTCAAATAAAGATCACAATTTACAAGTTATGTATTTATTTGTAATTCACTTGAATGTAATCTCATTTTGACAATATTAATGTTAATGTTTAGAGTTAAAACTCCAGTGATCTTTTCTTTGGGTTTTTTTGTTTTGTTTTGTTTTGTTAAATCTGTTTGTGTTTATTTGTTTTAGTTCACATTTTAATGCTAAAATCATGCATATATTTGTATAAGGAAAGATAGTTTATTTACCTTAAACATTCATGGAGCTGCTATATGCTTACTGATGTTAGCATATCCCATTTATTTGGTTTTTTAGCTATATTTAAAACACATAAAACAACCATCCGAGCACTTCAGCTAGGCAGCAATACAACAGTATGCCCAAAAGGAATGTAAGTCCATAATCCTAGTAAGCTAGTCTCTTTATTGATGTGCACTAATACTTAAGAAGGAAACAATATGTTGTCCTTGTAAATTGTTAAATATAGGGCTCAATAAGTACTACATGATGCAAACTGTTAAGCATCTTGTTACGTAGTACTTGCATCATCTGTTCTTGGATTGAACTGTTATGTAGTACTTGTAAACTGTTGATATGGCCATTTTAGTTTTTGGAATCCATTTTACTATTTATAGCATATATTGAAGATGTCTTTTAAGTCTTTATTAGTCAATTTGTGTTCTAAAGCAATTTAGTTTTATACAAATACATGCTATTAGTCACATGTTAATATTCATAGGGTCAACTTACAAAAACTTATTTTCCATTTATAGTTTAGTTAATGGGGATATTGTGTTAGCCTAGGTCTGACATTGATATCACTTAATTTCTTTTCTATTTTATTAGATATCTACAAAATTATAGCTATGACAATTATCATGAGGAGATATTTTATGTCATTTTAAGGTCAGGAGAAATTAAATGCTTTAACAGGTTTGCAAGCCTCGCATTCTACTACTACTGGGGTAAAGAAATTCAATTTGACATCGTCACTTGAAGCTACAATGATGGAGATAGAAATTTGAAAGTAATGGGTTTTTAAATTTTACACTATTACTACTTTTTATGTTGTGTTTGAATTGAAGAGGATATCTTGCAATTCAAAACTTTTAAGCGATTGGTCTACAATTGCTCTAAAGGTGGGTTATTTTATTCATTTTCATGTAATGAAGAAAATTTTAAAATAAAATTAATGAAAAATATTGGTTTTAGAGAACATCATTCTTTTATATGCCAATGACCTTGTTTAAGATTCTTCATGTGGGCTTTGTTGTTAGGCATGCAGTACTTGCTTTAGAAAACATCATTCTTTCATATGCCAATGACCCTGTTTAAGATTCTTCATGTGGGATTTGTTGTTAGGCATGCAGTACTTGCATCATCTGTTCCTAGATTCAACATCTTTGTTTATTGGATGGAGAGCTCAATCTGCACATTGCTTACATTTTATTTTCAGCACTTATTCACCTTAAAGCTTTTAAAATTTCTCTAAATTTTCCCAAATCCAATTTAAATAAGTTACAATGGAAACTTCAACTATATGCGGTTGCACTTAAACGATGAAAACACTTCATTTTTCCTCGCATTTGTAAACTATCATTTTATTAAAATACAATCATGAGTTGTAAGAAAAATAAAATTCGAATTAGTCACATGTTTATCTACAAAAATTATGTAATAATAAATAATTATTCATTACAAACTACTAATATTCTCATCTAATAATAAAACTAGCTTTTCATGTGTTTTATATTTTATTAAAAAAGTAATTAAAAGAGGGCAGTTTTAAACCACCCTCTTAAGTTTTTGTATTTTTTTTAATAAATAAAAAGAGGGTGATTTTAAACCACCCTCTTAGGGATAAACTAAGGTGGTTTTCAATGCAATTTTTAATCGTCGTCGTAGGACTCAAACTTTTTATGATGCCCTCAGATATGGCAGTTGAATAACCACCTTTAAAGGTCTTTAAGAATGGTTAAAAATCGCCCTTAAAGGTCCATTTTGGTGTAGTGATGAACCCGAAGTATACAGATCTAGGAAATACAAAAATAGAAAAGATGTTAGATGTTGGCATTATTTTTAGAGTTACCATGAGCAAATGGGTTTCTCCTATTGTGGTCACCTTGAAGAAGGAAGTGGATAAGATTCATATATGCATAGATTTTCATGGTTTGAATGTAATCACAATTAAATATCCCTTCCCTATTCCATTCATAGATTCCATCCTAGAGGAGGTCATAGGACACAAAATTTACTCATTCTTGGATGAGTTTTTTGGTTATAATCAGATTAGTATAGTTGAAGACGGTAATTTTAAGACCATATTTGTTGTGGAAAATAGAATTTATGCATATAATAGGATGTCATTCGGGCTATGTAATACCCTGAACACATTTCAATGGATTATCCTATATATATATTTGTAGAAGGCTATGAAAACCACACAACTACATATATTGCAACATAACAAAGGGAAAACATGTAATCTAAGCAAACATTTGACAAGAAGGAAATAACAAAGGAAGCTCTCTTTTATTAATCAAATGAATCACTTATTACAAATTCGTCCCTCTTAGGGATACCAAATTTTGATACAATGTTACAATATGTAAATGACACCAAAATGGAGGAAGATGTGCTTCACAATGGTCTTCATATCTCCATCAACTCTACTTGAGAGCTTATAAGGATGCCTCCTTCTCTACTTGTTAAGAAGGATTTGATGTTGAGAGTGTCTTGAAGCCTGAAAGAACCTATAACCTGCATACAAGAAACAAAAAAGCATGTTAAATGCATATGAAGCCTCTCATGATGGGGATATTGACAAGAAATGCAAGAAATAAAGCTAAACTTGAAAGAAGCATAAAGATATGCAAATATGCTTGTAAAATTGTTGAATTAGTGTAAAGCATACCTTAAAACACATAGATCTAGTTAATCTAACATATCACTTGAAACATAAAGCATGAATAAAACTAATCTATGAATATGTATGTAAATAAGCAAATGTGATGAAGATTAAGGTAAAGTTACCTCTAATATTGTAAATTAACCGTGCAAAGATTTGCTACAATTCTAATCTATGCTAGATTAAACTACTTGCATAACTGGAAGTGGAAATCTACTGCTAAATGTTAGTGTATCTTTATCTGATAGTTGTTATTACATTATGTTAGGGAATAAATTGGTTAGCCTATAGTTAGCGCTAGTTTTATTTCTAGCTCTAGTAGGTTAGTAGATCCTATAGCTACGAGCTAATTGTAGCCTATTGTAACCTATATTACTTGGTATCTTAATGGAATTAATCAGTTCTTTGTGCTCTCCAATATGGTATCAAAGTAATAGAGCTCCAAGATCATTCATAGTCTGAGAGAAAATTTCTAAAGTCAACCAAAGTGGGGCATCACATGTACAATTCTCGAGACATGAATGCAGGATCTTATTTGAAACCTATACTATCTTGACACCATCGAAGAGGGTGACTGGACCTCAAGATAGACTGGGGTCGACGTGGACAACTAGGCCTGACCTAGACATGTGATGTGGACTAGATACTAGCCTGACTGACACCTAAGCAAAGTCTATACCAACCCTAGATAGGGCACGTGTCAGCAGCCTGGTGATGTGGAGGACACCTAGGTATGTTGTACTAGCTATGGAAATGAACAGCTAGAGAATGGATAATTGGATGGGAAACTAGACCCACTACTACTTGAGGGACCTACCAACATAGGGAGACTACTACTTAAAAGACTCAATGATGAACTATGTGGCAATCGAACCAATCACAGACTCTAAGGTGATGTGGACAACTGAACAAGGAGGGTAGACTGGGTGTACAGGCTACCATGGTGGGATAAAAGGTTCTTACATAGACTACCTTATGGTAGTCATTAACATAAGCAAGATATTTTATTTTTACATATCTTTGGAGCCCATGCGTCCCTCATGTGGGACAATTGGTCTCAATGATTTTTAAATAAATGGTCTTGTGTCGCTCTCAAACATTGCCTAAATTGATGGATTGAAGGTGCAGGCAGACCAACATTCGATCATAAGCATTCTCCCAAAAAAATTTGAACGCAAAGTAGTGATCAATTGAACCACCACCAACGTAAATGATAGACATGTTCTTCCCCTAGATGGAACCCCAGAGTGGTGGACCTGATGATCTGTGGATTGACAAAATTGATTCACAGTGTGCAAAGATGGATGATGCTATCTGGTGGAGGAACGACTGCCAGCCATCACCCAAGTGCAGACATTGAATTTATTTTTGACACAAAGAAATTTATTTGTAGACACGCTTCCTAGGTGATAAATGGTGTCGCTTCTTTTCTCAATGGTGAAAATACCAGAACTCCTATATGGTATAAGGAGGTGCACAGATCGATTACATAGTTGTAGACTAGATATAAATGTTGCAAGTTCTTGGTGTAAAAAAACCAGTGGTGACCAAAAATATTGTAGTGAAAAAGTGATTCCAGGTAGCGGTGATCAATTTTCACTAGCGAGTTTGATTTGAGCCCAGGAAATTTATCTAGACTAATTTAGCCCAATTTTTTTTTATGATTTAGCCAATGAGTGGTGACTATGATGAATAGAGCGATCCACTGCACTGGAGAAGGCATTTTTTTATGGAACCCAACTGCAGTAGATGTGCGTCTATCATGAGATATCTCCAACATGGAGAAGAGCCCTGCTACAGATATTGAAGGAAGCACTTATCATAGCATTGTTCGACGAAGAAAGCATAGCCTGATCGCAGCAACCGGTGTGCCACCTACTTCTATGATATCAACAATCGATAAGAAGGGGAGCATTCCCTTTGACTGTCACCGAGCGATGATACCTCGAGTGGTCAAGCTATTGAGCGCTAAGGCGTTAAGGGGGGAATTTGCACGGTCGACTCCCGTTGAGGGGTAGAAAGGTAAATTTTTATTTTTGAAACGAATTTTATTTTTTTTAATGATTACAATTTTATTTAATTAAATATCAATTTCTTATTTTTTAATTAAGAAATTGTTTTCATATTTAATTACTTTAAAAAATGTTCATTAAAATTAAAATTTTGTTTTCAAAATAATTATTTTTCAATACCTTTGAAAGTTTAAAACCCACTTTATTTTGCAACCTCAAGGAGGGGATTTTTTCATATCCTATTTATTGCAAGATTTTTTAGGATAACAAGGGGGGAAAACTTCATAATTTTCCTAAGAGTTAAGCTTCGTAAAACACAAGCTTTTTGAGGCTTCATAGTTGCATTTTTTTGCACTAAGGGGGTTAAGATTTTTTTCTCCAACCAAAGGGGGATATAATTTTTGCAAAGGTGCATTTTCAGCAGTGACCGACAGCTTAGCCAATATTTTGCAAAATTCCCTTGTAAAATGTGCATTTTAGATAAAGACTGACACCTTCAAGAATTGGGAGATCAAAGAAGAAAACTATCCAAAATCAACTAATGTTGCTAAATCAGTTACAGGCCCATACTTTTTCCCATACATGGATGGATATATTTTTATGAAGATGTCACATTTATCACACTACGGAGTGGTGTAGATGCCATACTCGATGATTCTGTATCTTGTGAAGACATCCAGAAAAATGGTGTTCTAATCCCTATTGGCATTATAAGGGCAATATACATGTCATTGGTCTCTCTTGACATTGCACAACATAAAGTGAAAAGGGATATTAGTGAGGAAACAAAGGTTAAAACCCTAATGGTTGATGCTTGTAGTGACATAAGTGACCTTCGGCCCATGGTGGTGAATGCTTATTGTAACACATGTGACCTTGAGCCCATGATGGCCAATGCTTGTTGTGATATAGGTGACCTCCTACCTTCAATGGTAGATATCATTTGTAGCATAGGTGATCTCATCTCAATAGCAGATTTTTCTTGTGACACCAGTGACTTAAAAACTGAAACTCCTCAAAAAGAGCTCCATAATATCATCAATAATGACAAATGCCATATTGTTAAAAGTATTGATGAAGATGATGAAATTGGGTGTTTTGAAAAATACACCAAAGGATTTGGTTCCAAACTGATGAAGAAAATGGTATTCAATGGTGAGATATTAGGTAAACAGGAACAAGGCATTAAAACTTCAATAATGCTAAATATCAAGGCAAAGAATGAAGGCCTTGGCTATTTTGGACAAGCAAGTACCAGTAAAACCATGTTTGTAAATCCTAAAAATAATTGTTGTAATCATTTTGGAAAAATAGGACATATTGCAGCTAGATGTTGGAAATTACATCCTTGTGACTCATGTGGATGTACAAATCACTCTTCTTCTAATTGTTGGTACAAACTGAAAATGGCCAACAAGGTTCATATAGATTGTGGATGGACAGATCACACACAATGGACCAATATGAAAGTAATTTTGTATGGCTTCTACTAAAAAGGTAAAACCTATGGTAGACCCTGAGGCAATCCAATGGTAGTCCCAAATACAATGACCTAGAGATAGACCTAAAGATAAACCCAGAGATAAAGTTCTAGAGGTAGATCTACAAGCAGATCCAAAGGTAATGATCTAGAGGCAGATTCATAGGAAGATCCCGAGATAGACCCAGAGGTACAAATCCAGAGGTATGCTTAGAGCCAGAGCTAGAGCCATGAGCTAGATCCAAAGCCAAAGACAAAGCAAGAGCCAACATTCTTTCATTTCTCTTCTTCTTCACTGTATTGGGATAGTTATATGTATTACCCAAATAATGTAATAAGGGGGGATGTTAGCGTATCTTTATCTCATAGCTATTATTATATTATGTTATTGAGTAAATTGGTTAGCCTATAATTAGTGGTAGTTTTATTTCTAGCTCTAATAGGTTAGTAGATATTATATCTATGGGCTAATTGTAGCCTATTGTAACCTATATTACTTGGTATATTAAAATAATTAATCAGTTCTTTATGCTCCCCAATACTAAAATGGAGATAAAATAGCATCAAACCCTAGTCGCGGGTGTTAAGCATAGTTGGCTCTGTTAGTCATGGTTGACAGCCATGGCTACGAGAAAACTCCTCTTTCTCTTGAAACCAGGGCCAGAAACTCTCAACTCCTCCAAGGAATTGATGATCAAGGGTCACCTCGATGTTCTAAAATAGATTGGCGATGAAATTTTTTATAATTGGCAATGGAAGTGTGTCAATTTGTAAGCTTACTCCTCAAGCTCTTGAAATCGTCATTGCTTCAAACATAGGTGTGATTCTCCAAAATGGATAGCATGTAAGCACTCCTCAGGGGTTACAAGTGGCTCTCCAATTTTTTTTTTTTAAGTGAAAAACCCCTTGCGGGGCTGCCTTGGTCTAAAATACCACGAACAGGGGTTCTACACCGTCAAAGTCACCCGAGGGTCACACCCAGCCCTGCCTGCACCAACAATATCAATTGGATTTTGGGTACCCAATTCATCTTTTTGGTAGGGTGGAGATTCGAACCTAGGACCTCCCTTGGAGGATTGCCCTCTCCTCTCCAACTCACCTACAACACCTGGTGGCTCTCCAATTTGATAGGGCTTTGTTGCATTCAAATTTGTATGTCATCCTGACCTCTCTCCATTTTTGAAGGTAGTCTTATATCCTTCCTAACTCCTCATTGTAGCTTCCTTGAGAAGCTAATATCTAGAAGCTTCCTCACCCAAAATCACCTAGGATCAGTTGCACATGGTTGTTACAACTAATTTTAGCTCATCTCAGGAGGGTGAGATAGTTATAGGACTAGCCATGGCTCCTAAATGTGGCTAGGACCCTAGCCATGGGTTTTAACTATGGCTAAGATCTTAGCTGTAGATGCCATCTACGACTAAGGCTGAATAGGCCTAGGATGCTTAAAATGAGTGGTTATAACCACTGCTTAGCCTTGGGAAGGTCCAAGGTCATTCATATGGTCTATAAATATGTCCATATGAGTACTCTCCTAAATATGACATATTTTAGATATCTATAGATACCCCTTTTGGGATACATTGTGGGAAAACAATATTAGATGGCCAGTCCTACAAAATGATGCACATCCTAGAATCATTGCTTTCAACAGGATGGAAGGCTAAATTTTACAAAGCTTTCATGGATCCAGTTGCGATCGCGTAGCACTTAAGCTACAATTATTCTGATAGGTGTTTCGCTAAAAGGTTTTAAAATAGCATAATTATTTTTCCCCAGTAGAAGGGTAAGCTTATGATAGTTGTTGGTAATGATTCATAATATGAACACAATTTGACATGATCAAGTGATCCTTTGTTGATTTTTATTATGAAATTGATATTATGACTACCCTCTCACATGACGGGTCGATGAGAAAAGGACATGTGATTAAAGCGACAAGTCGCTTGACCAAGATGAATAATTTGGATGATTCAAGACTGTTGCAAGTTGTTATATAACAAGGCCTATTATAGCCATGATTTCAACCATTAATAGCAATTGTACATCTCTATCCCACAGAGCATTCTAGCCACAATGGCTTTCTTAAATAATCAAGATGATAGCAATTTCATTTAAGATTGTTTTGAATCGCTATGTTTGATGATCTACTAAAAATATCATAGAAGAAATGAAATGAACGCCTTGTTCCTGTGGGGCAATCCGATATTCATGGCTTTCTTTAGGATTGAAGTGAAGCATGTCAATTCAATGATGACTAATTTACCCCAAGTGGTCTTATGGTAATTTACTCATCTTGCCCGATTGCATGGAACGCAAGTCGTTGCAACCGCCAAGTGTATAGAATAAATAACTGAATACGAGGCACATTTAAAATTTTATATTATGTGATGTTTTTGTTATTTTTGCATTTTTTGAGGTTTCTAAACTGGTAAATATTTTTTATTATCCATATTGAAGCTCCTCAAGGTTGAAATTTGGGAGCATTTATTGCTAGCTGCTAGTTGCGGTTGTCAACCACAACTATTTTTAGAAATTTTCTTAGTTGTGTCTAATAACCACAATCGATGAAACCCTAACTTATGACCATAGCTGACATCCACTATTGAGGGCCAGGTTAGAAATATAAAATAATTTTAGGGTTTTTTATTTCTCGTTATTTCCTACTAAGAAAGATTGATAGTGAGAGCTTTGAGAGGAGAAAGAGAACTTTTGACATGGAATGTTGTCAAAACCATAACCAAAACTCATGATTGACCAACCCGAGGCTTCCACTAGTGGTAGAGCCAATGCTTCAAAGATAGAATCTCAATTTATCTTATTTTATTTGCAAGTTTAAAATAAACCACAGTAAATAATGGCACTAAATGAACCACATTAAACTGTTGGTAATTAACCTCACCGTAGTTTAGGATTAACATTAGGTTAGCTTAGTGGGGTGGGATTTTACTTTGGGTTTCACTTTAGGGTAGGAATTGACCTTGAATGAGGTCATTCCCATATCCTTGGGTGACATCCATGGCTCCCAATTTTCCAATTGGGGGTCATGATTGTTAGCCAAGGCTAGGTTCAAACCCCAACGGTCAAAAAATTGACCGTTGGTTCTTAGCCATGATTGGAAACCGTAACTGTGACCACGACTGCAGCTGCCATCAGTGGCTAAGGAACCTTAGAAAAAAATTGAAATTTTTTTATTTTTTATTTTTGAATTTTTTTACCTGGTTTTATTGATTTTTTTTAATTTTTCAAGTATGTATTTTATATTTTTGGATTTTTGAAGTGCATTTTTTATTTGTTTGGATTTTTGAAGTGCATTTTTCATTTTTTGAGTTTTTGAATTATGATGCATTGTGTTATCATCTCTCTTAGATCTTGATTACGTAGGTGTGGGAGCTAGATTTATTGTGCGCTCTACTGCCCCATATGGGGCAAGCAGAAGTAGACTGGTTTAGGATCATGGATTTTGGCTATGTCCTGAGATTGCCCACCATTTGGGTAGATCAAGCTTACATGACAGCATTAGCCCGATGCTAGGATGCACAGACTAATACCTTCCATCTCTTGACTGGGGAGATGATGGTTACACTTGAGGATGTGTACTGTATCTTTTGCATTCCTATTGATGGACATGTCATCACTTCATCGACTACTAGAGCGAATAATATTGTCTTTCAATGAGTTTTCAATGATATGCATGAGGAGGTACTAGAGGATATTGAGCACGATGGGGTGCCAATTGACCTCTGGTATAGGGTATGCATCTTTTAATGATGCCAAGTCATCCTTATGCACATCATTTGTAATGTTGTGTTTCCAGACACATCAGGAGTGAGGTTCCCTTGGAACCTCCTAGCCACCATATAAGACTTAATCATAAGAACCACAGATCAGTCATTGATCCTATCATGGGGGAGTGCTCTCCTCACACATCTCTATGATGAGTTGTACCACATTACATAGTAGGGATGGATGTAACCTCTTGCTACATATATGGACCTAGGAGCATATTAGGATAGATCACCCAAGAGGACTACCACTAGTGATTTCTACACTAGCACCCATTACACAGTGCTATGGAGCTTATTGGTGTCGGGAGGTAGAGTCGTACAAGAGCAAGTATCATGTAGGAGACCTCCAGCACTACATGGATTGACTTACAGGACTATAGGTAGGTCAAATCATATGGCATCCTTATTTAAACTTCCCAGTATGGGATGATGTAGACCACTACTTGATATAATCCAGGCATGATCACTAGATCATCAGGCACAATCCTGGTGTGTGGGAGTTATTTCACTTTTCTCACATCACTAAATAGTTTGGGATACACCAAGATATCCCAAAGGATCCAGTCCTCTACCATCATCTTAAGGTAGGGATATAGTTAGCATGGTCACAGGTGACCCCATTGACAGATGAGGATGATGCTATTGAGGATACAGGGTTGGTAGATGCTAGCACTACTCCTGACTATGATGCTTTGTGGATGACCAGGCTATGATAGGGTGGTGGTCCCCTAGGTAGATCTAAGTATGATGAGACTATAGAGGCTACGAGATATGACCCACATGGGAAATACATTCGCTAGAGGACTAAGGAGAAGTGGGGATAGGCCACCACTCTAGGGGAGGAGGCCCAATATGAGGAGCCTGATAATGAGGTATCATAGCTACGAGCTCAAGTATATGGTCTGCAAACACAGTTGTAGATGACTCAAAGGCAGATCTTAGAGAGATACCTCTATCACTACCTTGCAGGTCTAGATTACTACATTACAAGGATAGTTGATAATATAATAGACTCAGTGGAGGGGCTACAAGGAGGAGAGGACCACCCTCTAGACACAGGTTGACTCAGTGACCACTGAGATCAAGAATATCACCACTCAACGGGATCTTCTATAGGTATAGTTAGATCTCAGGATTGTAGAGCGAGATGTGCTCAAGGTGACAGCTAGGGCTACTACTAGTTCACAAGTTACCCCATCTATTCCACCTCCTCAAGGACCAACTGGGCTATATGCAATGGCAAATATTAGGTATTTGTGAGGACTCCTAGAGGATGCTATAGCTTAGATGTCTATGTATGTTGGATATATTTTAGCTCTATAGGTTCAGGTTAGGATATTGGGTGGTACTCCTCGAGAGTGGTCCAAAGTAGGGGGCTCCCATTGGAGTACGCAAAGCGAGTCATAGTAGTCATCAGTGTGGCCTAGTCAGAGGATAGGTTCTTGATCAGAGATATCAGCGAGCACTAGCTCCAGGAAGCCTCACAAAGAGGGTGAAGAAGGTGGAGGTGACTCAGGTGGTGCAGGCCATGCATGATTGTATTTTGATCATACTTGTATCATTCTTTAGTGTAAGGTCTGATGACCTACACTATTATAGCATACAAGCATTTTGATGTACCTCCATGTATATATTTTAACACATATTATACATGATATTTCATTTGATGGCTCATTATGTATAACATTTTATTATTTTTATGTTTATGAGATGCACATGGGTGCAATGCTTATATGATGTAATGATTTATGCTATATGGATGTGATGTATTTATGACATGCACTAGCTAGATGATATATGTATGCTTAGATGCTATGATGTACATGTATGGATGCACTATGATGATGGGTACATATATGGATGCATTGTTTATTGTTAAATGCACGTTTAATATGGTTTAATTATTTATGCATTTAATCTATATGACATGATACATGATGTGTAATGGAATGTATTAATTACATGATGGATGAGCTAATGCAAATGAACCTGTATGCTTTAAACACTAAAAATGTAAGGAATGAAAATAATATATATTTACACACTAATGGATGACACCACATAATGTATAAAAATCATGAATGTAACTGTTAAATATTATCATAAAAAATAATCATTTAAATACCCATATGTGAGATGAGATGATGAGAGATATATGATTTTCCCTCATAAGCTTTAGTAAATTAAAAGATATGCACAAAATAGTCGATGGTCATCTAAATATCATTGTTGATATCTATCCAATATCTATCCTATGTTATGAACACCCTTTAATAAATAAAACATCATAAAAAGATATTTTATGGTTGATTGATTGATGTGACGTGTTGCTATAAGGTATTTTTGAGGTTTTCCATGAGACTCAAACACCCTAGTTGACTAATCAAAAGATTTATAATGACTACACAAGACTCTTGAAAGACAAAAGTTTTTGTTATGAAGACCAAGATATTTACTATCCCTATGTGTGCAAATGAATATATTGGATGAGACATAAGACTACCTCATTGCTAGGTGGGATTCATTTAGTCCATTTTTGTAATGAGGATCACCACATGTTCACCATGATCCTAATTTTGTATGCGGTTGGACTAGACTACTAGGTAATACAGGCCACCTAAAGTTAGCTCATTTGTAAATTGCTTAGAACTACCCTAATGCCAGGCGGGATTCATTCAGCCCATTGTTGTATTGGGGATCACTCCATGGCTTTGAGTAGTGAACATTCCAAGGATTCAAGCTCTTCACCCCCTTCTTTTCTTCACATTTATTTGGATACTTGCTCGTTCTTAGTGATGAAAATCACTATTTATTTTGCATTTTTTTTTAGCAAGGGATTTTGCTTTGATTGTGGCATTTTTCTTGTTTGTATGAAAGCAAGGGATTTCTTTTGGTAGTGGGGAGCTTTTCCTTTTGGGGAGCTTGTCCTTTTTTTAATGATCAACACTCTAGACCATGCACATCACAAGATGAGCAAGTAAAAACCTTTTTCTTAAGGTGAATAGGACCACTTTGTAGTTTTCATATTTCCTTGTCCAAATTAGGATTGTTAATGTGTTTAATTAGTGATGGGATTTTTACATATGTTAGGTGCTATCAAAACTAGACCTCATCTTCAAAAGCAAAGATAGCTTTGTACAAAATCTGAGAAGATCACTAGGTATGGCTAAATGACAGAAAAAACCTAGTATATTCCTTATAGCAATAGGAAGGGTTGTGTTGAAAAACACAATTACTCACAGGGGTGATGGATTATTATGATGAATAGATGTATGATTAGCATACAAACGTGGTGTCATTTTTAAGATGCAAACACAACCCATCCTAATGCAAGTGTAATGGATGAAAATACCTAATGTGATGCAATTAAAGGAATGCATATGCAAAATAAAAATGCATAATGTGAATGTTTTTGATTTTTTTGATATTTTGCAATGTTTTTGTATTTTATTGCTTTTTGATTTGTTTGGATTTTTATGTTTTCAATTTTTTTTGAAATTTTAATCATTTTGAATGTTTTTGAATTTTTGAATTTTATGTGTGGAACACCTTAAGGTGAAGAATGTTGAGGGTTTTAGGCTCTTCAACACCTTCAAGTGATGTTAGGTGATACGTTCCAGGTCCTATCTTCTTTGAGATGGTATATGGACCTAACCAGTTGGCTGCAAGTTTATCTCATAGGTGTGGCGGTAGATTTGAGATCTATTGGTTTTCTTTCAGCACAAGATCCCCAAATCTAAAGTCCCTTAGATGGACTTTACTATTATAATATTATTTAGGCATTCTTGATAAACCTGGATATGCTTAAGGGAATTCACATGATGTTCATCAAGAAGTGTCAATTGATCAAGGCGAGCTTGGCATGCAGTGTCATCATCGATGAACTCTTTAAATGCAACGCATAGGTTTGGAATTTCCAACTCTAAGGGCATAATTGCCTCAGCACCATATACTAGTTAAAATGGGGTTACCCCAGTGAGCATCCGTATACTAGTTCTATAAGCCCATAATGCAAGAGGTAGCTGGATAGCCAATATTTATGGTTTCCTTGTAGTCTTCTTTAATATTGCTACGATTGTCTTATTAGAATCTTCTGCTTACCCATTTTCTTGTGGATAGTATGGAGTCAAAAAACTATGTTGTATATTATACTTGGATATTAGATCCCTTATAGTTTTATTTTTGAACGAAATTCCATTATCCGATATGATCTTGGATGGTATCCCAAAATGACATATAATATTATGAAGAATGAACTCCACAGTGCATGCTCCTATTATTATTGTTAAAAGGATTACTTCCACCCATTTTGTAAAGTACTCAGTGGCCATTATGATAAACGTATGTCGACTCAAATATGGGAGAGAGATCTTACCAATTAGATACAAACCCCACTAAGCAAATGGCCAAGCTTCTTGGATGGGTTGTAAGGCATGTGATGGAAAGTGCATAATATTAGCATGATTCTAACATTTGATGCATTTATTGACATACATTGTGCAATCCTTCTCCATAGTGGGCCAAAAATAGCCCATTCGAAGGATGCACTTGACGATGGCCATGTCACTGAAATGACCACTACATGTACCATCATGAGCTTGTGAGATTTTTGAAGTTGATTCTTGGGGCTCAAGGAAATGAAGGAGAATTCCATCATAGCTTCGATGATACAAAATATATCCTAGCAAGATAGACTTAGTTGCTTTCTATTTGAATGCTTGTTTTACAACATGCGATAATCCCTATGGGATTATACCAAGCTTAAGGAAATTGCATATTTGAGACATCCAATCTTGATAGACAACAGCCTCAACTGATAGAATGACATGTTCTCGTGATAGTTCTACTTGTACAAAAGTTGATTGGGAAACTACCTTATGGAGAATAGTAGTACCATTCTCTATAGGACCCTATGAAAGAAACGATACCCAAGGCACCTTTTTTAGAAAGTCTCTAGATTTGTATAACCATTCATGGGTTGGTTATATTTAAATTATGTGTACTGATTCTTGATTGTTTTATGCCTCATAATGTATCATGGATTGTGATAGCATTTTCACTTGAATGGTAGTAAAGTTAGCAAACAAATTCTAAGGGATTAAGGATCCCAAATATGCCATGGTGTTTGCAAATTTTTTGGATGTTCGAGGGATTACCTCGATGTCATACTATTCTAGCTAGGCTAGATATATATCCACAAGCTCTTTATATACCTTTAAAATGGGACATATACACTTGTATATCCCCTTAACTTGATTAACAATAAGCAAGGAGTCACCAAAGATATTTAGCTTTTTGATCTTCATGGCAAGTGTTGTTTGGAGACCTAAGATCAGGGCCTCGTATTCAATGTTGTTGTTGGTATAAGGTAAATTGAGATTAAATGACAAGGGCATTGGAGCACCTTGTGGTGTAAAAAACATAATTCTTGCACCACTCCCTTGCTCGCATTTGGAGCCATCAAAGAACAGAGACATATATGGTTGATTATTAGGTTCTTCGAGTTCAGGCGACTCTGATAATGTAAATACTACATCATCGGGAAACTCTATGACAATAGATATATGATCCTAAAGAGGAGCCTTTACTAGTTGATCTGCTATGACTTGTCCCTTGATAAACTTTTTACTTATGAATTCTAGATCAAATTTGGTCAATAGCATGATCCACTTTGCAGTACGCATATTATGATACAATTTACTCATTATATACTGTAAAGGATTTTGTTTTGATACTGCATGTCATATGGCTTAACATATAGTGGTGCAACTTCTTCATCACAAAGACTACTACCAAGCATATTTTTTCCACATATGTGTATCATAGCTCGTAGCTGACCAGAGTTCAGCTAATGTAATATATTACCTATTCTTTGCCTTGCATGTTCTTTTGGGCTAACATGGTTCCCAATGCAAAGTTGGTGGTAGATATATAAAGCAAGAATGGCACCTTTGGTGTAGGCGGAGCTAGAACTGGTGACATTGCTTGATATTTATTGATCTCAGTGAAGGCCTTTTGATAGTCCTCATCCTAATTAAATGGGACCCCCTTGTGTAGCAGTCAATTCATGGATCGATATTTGTTCAATAATTATGCAATGAATCACTTTATGGTTGCTACTTTTCCCTATAGGCTTCTCAAAAGAGAAAGCATTTCATGACCTGCAGTTGCGTCTACTAGAGCATTGATGTTAGGCAATGGGAATTAATCCTTTGGTTTTGCCTTATTGAGGTCTCTAAAATCCATACAGATACGAATTCTTCCATCAGGTTTTCCTACAAGTACCATGTTTGATACCCATTTAGGATAGTCGATGGAAATGATGAGTTCTACATACAATAGTTTGTATAACTCGTATTTAACCATCAAAGAAATGGTTGGATGCATCTTCATGAGTTTTTACTTTACTGGCTTCTTGGTGGGGTCCAGCGAAAGGTTATGAGTAACCAATTTTGGATCCAAACCCAACATGTCCTTTTAATTCCAAGTAAAGATATCAAGTCTCTCTTTCAATAGATAAATGAGGTTGGTGTGTTCCTCAAGAGATAAGCTTTCTCCAAATTTAACCTTCCTTGTATTGGTGGGATCATTGCTGATAAACACTTCAAAGGTTTCCTCTATTGACATATGTGACCCCTCCTCAAGCTGGTGAGGTGTAGGGATCAAATGGATGTCATCTGCTAGATTTAAAGGTTCCACTAAATCAAAATTATCATCAGTATGATAAACATTGTAAGCACATCTTGGTGCAAAATGAAATGGTTGTAGCACTTCTTCATTAGGGAGGAAATATTTAGGCTCTAAAGGTGAATTTGTGTGATCGAAATCAATGACCTTAAGATTGAGTAACAAATATTTAGAAGGGTCATATGTATTGCAGAGTGGAGTGGTCAAATCAATGGAGATCATGTTTATGGAATGAATGAAATCTCTAGAACCACATGACATAGAATATACACCTCCATTTTGTTCCCCACACTCTAAATGCGGCTCGGGGGGTATGGGGATAATTGGATCCTCTCTAAGAACTAATGGGATGATTGGATCATCTAGTGGAAACACTTGCCTTTCAATCAAAGGCTCGGGGAAGACCATGTGAAATATCTAATTCAATTTCACTGGTCAGATCAATATTTGAGGTCTCGAGAAGACTATACGATACACTTCTTTGATATCCACCTAGGCTAATATATGATGTAAATACCAAGGGCCTAAGTAAGCCAACTTAGTATTATCTTTGTATTCATTATCTTTAGAGAAGTACTCACTCTCCTCTTCTTTAGAATTGCATTCTGGTCCACCATTTTTAGAGATGGATTCTATTTCAGGCTCAGTGGTTGGATTAGAATTATAGGGTTCAATGACAATGTTATCTATATATATACAACTTTTGACTAGCCAATCAATTCTTGTCATATCCTTTGGACTGACCTCCACCAAAATGTTATCATGATATACCAAAGGTGGTTCTATGGTGACCATGGTCACTGGCCAGTTACCCCTTTAGGAGTGTGAAGGGTTAGGATGGTAGGGGTTCCAATCAACATCATCTACCCCCATGCTTAGGTTCAGGTAATCTAGAGATATAGCTAGAAGCTCATCCTAACCTCTTATATCATAATCTAATCTGAACCTATCAAATTGTAGTTGATAGTGTGGTTGATATAGGGTTTGGTGCCCTTTTTCAAATAGACCCAAACCGTAACCATGCCAATGGTAACGCTCAAAATAACAAAGGGTGAACTCTAGGCTAGACAGATAATGAACGTTTATAGCGAACGGTTCATCATCATCTTATTCAATAGGTGAACAATCTACAATTCGATCTAAGTCTCCATACATGAAGTTATTTTTATTGGGTGGCACCCCTAGTAATCCCTACAGGAAAGTGATGGTCTTGAGGCTTGCCCATATCCTATGTAGATTCGATGATTGGTGTAAAGTCACATTCTGCACCAGTTATTCTACTAACCTAGGATTGACTAAATAAATTATCACATGTGATACAGATGACCCAGCCAAAGACACAGGTGAGGTAGGCTGAGGTACATCCTCGACTTCATTTTGTGAGTTTCCCTCCTCCATGGGATTTGGGATCTCAGTAGTTGCTCTGTTGGAAATTTTATTAGAATCCTTTTCACCCAATACTGCATTTATCTTCTAATCATTCCTAAGCATTATCAATGTTGTAGGCTTTGTAGAAGTATTTTGTGTATGCGAAGTTGGTCATGATGCCAATTGATGGGTTTTCATTAAGCACACCATTAATTCTCAATGAATTTGTCAATCCAGGGTGGTGTCCAAGGCTATTTACGAGAGAAAGTTCAAGCAGGGTTGTAGTTCAATTCATTTGGAAGCAGTAGGTATTATTGGTGGAATTGATTATGTGGGGGTTTTGTGTCACTTCTACCCATAAATTGCATAAATTGAACTTTAATCTATTTGCAAGAATGAAAATAATTGCTAATTGCATAAATGAAACCCTAGTTACAGTTGTAAGAATGAAATCTAATTAAATTACAGAATTGAAACTCTAGTTATAGTTGCAAAATTGAAAGCCTATTTAATCTTGCAATAATTGAAATGAATCATAAAAACTAGATCCTGTCAATGCTCTGTAACAGAAGGTCGTCAATCTTTTATGCAGGGTTTTGACAGCAAAAACAAGAATGCAGGGAAATTATAGAAAACTTGTAAATTGCTAGAAATGGAAATTTGCAGTGAATTGGAAAGTTGTTGGGAATGAAAAGAATAACTAGATATACCACTAATCATATCACAAAAACATTATGAACAAGAATTAAACAACTAGGAATGTTAGTTGTGCAAAAGAATGAAAATGACAAGTTCACAAATTATTCTGTTGCAGCAAAATCAGAATAAAACATGTCTGTCAATCCTCATCCTAGGTCTAGAAGTGGCCAGCCTCCTTTCTCAGAAGAAGGTTTGAATTCTTCTTTAATTCTTACTCACACTCAGACATAACAAAATAAATTGAATGAAACTACAATTTTATTGCTTCAGAAACATAATTACAATTCTGCTCAAATCTATTACAGGTCTAAAATAACTATTCTATTATCTCCCTATTTATTTTCTATCTCTTCTATATAATAGTTCAACCTGGATGGGAGCTATCTTTTATAGATGCCTAAAATATAATTACAAATATAAAATATGTTGTTCCTAGAAGAGGATCAATTTGATCTTTTCCATAAATGGTGGTTTTGGACGGCAAGGACAGCAAAGTTAGCTAGGAGATATTTTCCCTTAACATTCTCAACCTTATTATCCTCTTTTCCACCTCAAAAATTTAGTCAACAAGTCAAAAAGTGCTTTCTTTTCTCATTTCGAAGAAACTGTGTTCATTTCGAAGACATTGTGTTCATTTCGGAGACATTGTGTTCATTTCAAAGACACTGTGTTCATTCCGAAGATCTTTAGAATGACCAACTATGTTGACTCCAAATGGTTTTGGATACATTTCTCAAGTGTATTAGCTCTTAGGATCAGATTGCAATAGTCTTCATTCTTCCTTGGATGTGAATTCTATGCCTTGCCATTCATTGGCAGTTGGCTGGAATTTATATGGAAAAACCAGTTTTCTGCTGCAAAGTAATAAGTATTTGTACTATTTGCTGAATTTAGAGAAACTAATGCTTAATGATCATCAAAATAAGACTAGTGAAGTGTTGTTGTCAACCTAAGCATGACAAGATAACATAAAACTATACAAGAACTGTTAAAAATCATAATATAATGTCCTTAACACTTCAATCATGCAAACAGTTAATACACAGCATGTTAAATCAACTTAACTAGCATATAAGATAATTCACAAGAGTTTTAGGTAGTTTTAACTATTTAAAACATTCTATAAATGAGGCTTATCCAGGCCTCATCTTCCCCTCAACTTATATTAATGCATGCACTCATGCATTGCAGTGGGCTATGGAGTCACAAATGTCCATACTCATATTCCATGTTTCATAGAACAATTTAGTGCCTGTGTAATTTCTCATGAAGGTTTCTGAGTCATTCTTCAAATTGATCATATGGTTGGGAATCCTCTTCAAAATAGGAGGGAACCAGAGTAATGATGGTTGGAGGTCTGAATCTGAGACCTACCCAATGATGTTGCATAAAGGTATTTCTATGGATTGAGAAGGCAATGCCTCAGAATGGAAGGGCACTGCTTCAGAATGATCACCTGTGTCTTCATCTTCCCTAGATAATCCAAGCAGTAGCTGAACCAAATCCTCCTCTTTATCTGATGTAGTTGATTGTTCGTCAACTTGTGACAGCCTGCTTTTTAGTTTCTCCACTTTCTGCTACAATTCTCTAATTTTCTTTTCATGTTTTTCAATAACATATTTTCTTTCCTCAATCCATCTCATTTGTATTTTTATAACACTCTTGGCTGCTCTTAGTTGTTTTGTGATGTCCACCTCCTCTTCTTCGTTCGACTCAAAACCTAATACTAACAAATCAACTACAGTTTGTTGCTCAAAAATGATCTCATCCTCTGCTTCAGACCCCTACTCCTATACAGGAGGTTCCATGAAATTATCTATGATTACATCCAAATTATCAGTGGCTTTTTGCACTTCTATGACATTAGGGCTATCCTGTCTGGTCTTCTCTTCAATCATTTATTCTTTTATCTCTTTTTGTTGGAGTCTTGCAAACCTCCTAGTCCTTAATGTATATTTTCTCTTCTTGCCCTATTAACTTGTGGTAACAGGGATTGTAGGGATGGCTGCAGGATCTTCACTGGGAACTTCACTCTCATATTTTGACAGATAAATAACATCTTTAGAAAAATGAACCCTCTTCTATTTTATTTTTCTACTATCAGTTTCAGCCCTTCTCTTCTTAGTCTGTGAGGTTGATGGTTCTAGAGAAAAATGCTTTGTTGCTTTTTCTTGGTGTGTTTCCTTCTCTGCAATAGCATTTTTTTAGCCTTTTCTTCTTCCTCAGTAGCATATTTTTTATAGCAACATTTGTATCCTCTTCTCCTTCATCTTCTTCTTCAAAAACTACATTAGTTAGGGTAGAATAAAACCTATTAAATCTTCTAGGGTTTCCCATAAAATGATGTTGGCACACCAGTTTAATAAGACTATGATGATGAGGGCTCCTTTTTTTCCTCTTGATAATGTTTTGCCATGCTCTGTAGTTCTCGGTGTAGGTATGCTAGAAAATTCACTCTAAATTTAGGTTGTTGCCTACCATGCCTGAGGTGGATTAAAATTTTGAAATGATGCCCTGACAAAATTACATACTACCTTTCAAAGGTTGAAAAATCTGGTAACCCATGTGGTTACGTTATTCCAGAGTTCTTGTAGGCTGGCCCTTTTTCATTTTTCACTTCATTTCTCTATTCTAATGCTGAGAATACTGCTCTCTTCTGCTACTACATTCATTCACTAGGTCACTAATTTCTGGTTTCTATAGAATTACAGGGTTTGCTCTTGTTCTTCTTCAAAAAGAACTTTTAATTTTTTATTTTTTTTACTTTTCCTTGTAATCATTAGCAAATATGTCTTTGGAAAGAAAATATGGCACACTTCCTTATTCTATGCTCTGAACACCTTGCCATCAATCATTGGACATCCTTGCCATCAAATTTTCTTTACTATTTTTAGCTCGTTCATTCTACATGCAAATTTTCCCACGAGTGGTTATTAGTAACGAATGGTGGTGGCATGTTTGTTGGTTATTTTCCCTATGATTCTCGTACTTCCTCGATGGGTGCAAAATATGAGATGAATCTAACCACAAGCCAACTGATATGCGTCAATTATCACATGGAGTAAAATAATTTTGTTGACTATGTCTTTTTCTCCCTCCTTGGATGCCACATGGAAACAGACTGTTAAATCTTCATTTCGAAGATTATGTTTCATTCCAAAGACTAAGTTGGGCATTTAATCCAAAGATAACCTCATTCCAAAGATAAACCTTCATTTCGAAGACACACCTTCATTCCGAAGACAAACCTTCATTCCGAAGACACACCTTCATTTCGAAGACAAACCTTCATTCCAAAGACAAACCTTCATTTTGAAGACAAAGGCTTCATTCCGAAGATATCATGGTTATTGAAGAGACAGCAATCATTCTGAAGACATAGCAGAAACCAACATTTTTCTTTTTCTCCAAGCATGTTTTGTTTATGCCAACTCTTATGAACACTTTTATACTAATGGTTAATTGTCATATAGTATATATAAAATATTTGCAATGAGAAAAGTGCAAGAAACATATATACCTGGTTAAAACAAGTTAATGCAAGTTTCGAAAGACGACTACTTCTATTGATATTTTGTTGAGGCTTCCTGCAACACTTCAAAAACAAGTGCAGTTGGTGAATTTGTACAATGGTGACTCAGAAATTTCAAGGTTATGCATGCCAGAAAACTGGTTTTCATGCATACCAACCCAATAATGCCTTAGAAAAGGTTTTCGCTACTGAGTTATTCATTTTTCTCTTTTTTTTCTCTTCTTTTTTTTCTTTTTGTATTTTTGATTCTAATTGTGCCCATGAAGGAATTCATGACTTCCCTGAAATCATGCCCATGAAGAAATTCATAGCTAGAATTTATTCATCTTTTTGTTTTCTATTTTTTCTAATTTTTTTTTTCTTTTTTTTTTCTTTTAAGATTCAAAGATATGATCATTTGGAATCTTCATAAGAAGAAGAAGCCTCTTCTATCAAATGTAACTGTGTGAAATACCAAGCAAATTCCACATTTGTTAGTGTTTTATGGTACAAATGTAAAATATGTCCATTCACCAGTAATATCCTCATTAAATCATCAACTAAAGAAAGTTGAACAACTTCATTCTCAAACTCCCCTGGTTCATCCTTGCTGCTCTTAATGTGATCATCATGCCACATTTTCCATTTTTGTTGAGTGAACTCTATTTGGTGAAGTGCTTCCAACCAAAGTTCATCAAATGCATTCAACTGCAAAAAAAAAAAAAATGTACCTACAACAACTCAATGCCAACTACTAAAGATGCATAAAATGTTAGTAAAGCATTAGGATGTTGCACCAATATATCAAACAAATTTGCTCCCTGGTTTTTAGTCAACCAACTATTGTTGTTCAAAGGTTATTTTGGTTGTATTTTAGTTTGGTTTGTACCATGCTGATTTGAATTGGTTCTTGGAGAATGATGCATTAATAAATTAAGAGAGTAATGATATGGTGGAAAAAAATGAAAAATCTGTATATGTTTACCAAAACAATTCTTGAAAGAATTAACTTTGATAAATGATAATGAAAAGATGAGAAATAATAATGACATCCACGTGGTAAATAAAGAAAATGGTTTTGTACTGGAATAGGTGATAAATTTTCAGAATTATGTTTTTCATCAGTCTGTAGTAATTGTTGAACAATAATTAGTTCATCTTTAAAATATGAGTTTTGAACATTTTCAGCAAAAACAAACTTTTTGGAGGAATCCAACTCTTCTTCATTTTTATTTACTACAATGGAGGCCAAAACTAAAGTATTTTTTTCATTTTCCTTGTGTTCTAAGAAACTGTGGGCTTTTTGTACAATCATACTTAGGTGTAATAAGTTTACTTGAAAGCAAGTTAACTAATTTTCCACCTTTTTGTATGGTTTTAGGATATACTTTTTTTTTTTCTTGGTTTGCTAAAACACATTTCTTGAACAATCCTATTAATGATTGGTACAACTTGAGGTAAAGGGATTGTAACAGTTAAATGTTCTAATTCCTTTATCAAATCTGATTGTGAAGATGTTATTTTTTATATCTTAAGACTATTAAAAATATGATACTTTATTTGATGAGGTAACTTGTTCTTCTTGATGGTGTTTTAGTGTGGATTTTTTTTCATATTCATTCTTTTTAACTTCACTTTCTACACTGATAAGTGGAATACGTTCAAGCAGTGGTTCACCTGAACACAACTGAGTTTTAACATAGTCACTAACATTTATTAAGATTGTATTTTTTTATTCAACCATAGATACAGGGGTTACTTGTTTAACATGATTTGGACTGACCACAAGTTGAGTTGAAAACAGAGGTTGTTTTAATTTTTGTTGTTGTTTTCCACGATAGAAATTATGGATATAATTAGGCAACAAATTTGATTTTTGTTTTTGACAATGTTACTTCCCTTTGTACATATTTTGATGTTGTATCCATTGATATCCCTGTAATTTTGGCTACAACCATGGTGAATGTTGTTGATTCCATTTTTGTTGCATCCATCCATGTTGAGACCATGCTTGGGAGTATGCCCATGGTGGTTGACTTCAACATTGTTGAAGTGGACCTGAAGCAGACCATGGCATATACCAAGGATTATTTCCCCAGTGTGCAAGAAATTAAGAAGCATTTTGATATAGAAATTTATGAAAATTATTCCCTTGTACTTATCCTACAAAATTGATTTTTTTTCATAGGTTGAGACTATTTTTCAAAGACACTTTTAAGTTCTGGCAATAAATTACACTGATCTATGGGGTGTCCTAATTGAAAAATGCTACATGTAGTAGGTATAAATATTTTTTTCAAAGGATAATCATGAAGAGAGTGTTGCTTTTTACATTTTGAACAATAGATGGCTAAAGATTCAATAGATTCATTTTTTTCATCTAATGTTCTATCATGTACTAAAATATCAGCCTCTTTCATGCATTCTTTCAAATCATGTTTTTCATTACCAATTCTGTAATTTCTATGCCTTGAATGAGAGTAATTTTTACAAAGTTTAATAATTTCCTGAAATTTAAGTGCATTTGTATCTCCTCTTCCCAAGATATCCAATGCATCCCTATATTCATCTTGTAGTACCCTTAAGAATACGACTTTGCAAATTTCAGGTTCAACACTTCCACATCTTTTATGAACAAAAGAAAATATGTCTAGATAATCTTCTAAGATTTCATTTTCCTCTTGTTTCATTGTAAGAATTTCATCATTTTGATTCTTGACTTGACAATATTCTTGGTATCTCTCCAAGAATATGTTTTCCATCTCATCCCAAGTTCTAATTGAGTCAGGTTCTAAGGTGATAAACCATCGTAGAGCTAACTCTTTTAAAGTGGAAGGAAATAGTTTGAGCTTTTGATTGTCATTAGTGTAATCATGAGCTTGACATACAATTTTAAACTCAAACAAAAACATATCAGGATATTTGGATGTAATTCCCTTGAAAGTTGGTAATACTGCAGGTGAAATGACCTTCATGGGAGCATTTTGATTAAGATCTAGTTGGATGGGATTTTGAAAAGTTCTGGCAGGTGCACTAGTTGCACTAGGGTGGAGCACATTGTTGGCTCTACCTTGATTCTCTTGTGAGCCTTCCATTGTAGGTTCCCAAAAATAATTATAAATCTTGTCAAATTTTCCTAATCGTATGGATTTGTCAAGAGAAAATGGTGTTGAACTACTTAATTTTTCTCCTTGTAATGATTTCTCAAAGGATCTTACAGTGCTAGAAGTGGATGATTGGGATTGTTTGAAAATTCCAACATTTTTGGAAATAAAAAATTTAGACTTTTTTGACATAATTTCAACCTCTTGTGAAATTTTTCTTCTTGTGGTTTCTTGCTTATTTCCTAAATGGACTGAAATACAATTTACCAATAACAATTACTTATACCAGTCATGACATTCAGATTTTACTCTAAAATTCACAACTTAGCATATTTAATAATTATTGGACTGCTTTTCACCTTCTAACAACACCGTGTTCCCCAATAACGGTGCCAAAATTATGGGTTGTCGTTAAGCACACCATTAATTCTCAATGAATTTGTCAATCTAGGGTGGTGTCCAAGGCTATTTACAAGAGAAAGTTCAAGCAGGGTTGTAGTTCAGTTCATTTGGAAGCAGCAGGTCTTATTGGTGGAATTGATTGTGTGGGGTTTTTGTGTCACTTATACCCCTAAATTGCATAAATTGAACTTTAATCTATTTGCAAGAATGAAAACTAATTGCTAACTACAGAAATGAAACCCTAGTTATAGTTGCAAGAATGAAATCTAATTAAATTGCAGAATTGAAACTCTAGTTATAGTTGCAAAATTGAAAGTCTATTTAATCTTGCAATAATTGAAATGAATCATAAAAACTAGATCCTATCAATGCTCTGTAACAGAAGGTCGTCAATCTTCTATGTAGGGTTTTGACAGCAAAAACAAGAATACAGGGAAATTACAGAAAACTTGTAAATTACTGTAAATGGAAATTTGCATTGAATTGGAAAGTTGTTGGGAATGAAAATAATAACCAAATATACCACTAATCATATCACAAAAACATTATGAACAAGAATTAAATAACTAGGAATGTTAGTTGTGCAAAAGAATGAAAATGACAAGTTCACAAATTATTCTGCTACAGTAAAATTAGAATAAAATATGTCTGTCATTCCTCCTCCTAGGTTTGAAAGTGGCCAGCATCCTTTCTCAGAAGAAGTTTTGAATTCTTCTTTAAGTCTTACTGACACTCAGACATAACAAAATAAATGGAATGAAACTATACTTTTATTACTTCATAAACATAATTACAATTCTGCTAAAATCTATTATAGGTCTGAAATAACTATTCTATTATCTCCCTATTTATTTTGTATCTCCTCTATCTAATAGCTCAACCTGGATAGGAGCTATATTTTATAGATGCCTAAAATCTAATTACAAATAGAAAATATTTTGTTCCTGATATCCTGCAGAATTTCCTAGGTTTATCCTAGAAGAGGATCAATTTGATATTTTCCATAAATGGTGGCTTTGGACGGCAAGGACGGCAAAGTTAGATGGGAGATATTTTCCCTTAAATTTATCAACCTTATTATCCCCTTTTCCACCTCAAAAATTTAGTCAACAAGTCAAAAAGTGTTTTCTTTTCTCATTTCGAAGAAACTGTGTTCATTCTGAAGACATTGTGTTCATTTCGGAGACATTGTGTTCATTTCGAGGACACTGTGTTCATTCCGAATATATTTAGAATGACCAACTATGTTGACTCCAAATGGTTTTAGCTACATTTCTCAGGTGAATTAGCTCTCAGGATCATATTGCAATAGTCTTCATTCTTCTTTGGATGTGAATTCCATGCCTTGCCATTCATTGGCAGCTGGCTAGAATTTATATGGAAAAACCAGTTTTTTGCTACACAGTAATAAGTATTTGTACTATTTGCTAAATTTAGATAAACTAATGCTTAATGATCATCAAAATAATACTAGTGAAGTGTTTCTATCAAGCTAAGCATGACAAGATAACATAAAACTATACAAGAACTATTAAAAATCATAATATAATGTCCTTAACACTTCAATCATGCAAACAGTTAATACACAACATATTAAATCAACTTAACTAGCATATAAGATAATTCACAAGAGTTTTAGGTAGTTTTAACTATTTAAAACATGCTATAAATGAGGCTTATCCAGGCCTCATCACCAATGTTGAAGGACCGATGCACACTTCCTTTGATTTACCTATTGGATGCCTGATAGGAAATGTAGATCTAATATCTAGATGCGTAGATGGGAGTATGAAATATCCTAGTAAATCCACTTGGTTGACATATCAAGGCCATCTATAGACTTTGAATAAGCCTATTCCTTATTATCACCATCGATCTAGTTGGTGGGCCTGGTAAGGGATTTTGCACTGGCCTTTGTGGGGGTGCAGCCTAAATTCGAACTGGTGTAGGAGGAGGATCTGGTTGATTGTACCTCTTATTTCTAGTGACCACATTCACCATGTTGACAAAACCTTGAGTGGGTGATTCGATCTATACTTTATTTACTTATCCAACATTATTCCTCGATGCGTCATGATTTGGTAGGGGATTTTGTAATATCCCCATATTTTGGTTGTCTGAAGCCAGAGGATTATCAACGATCAACTCATTCCTTTCCTTGAAGTTATTGCAAGCTTTGATATCATTCCCCTTTTGTTTGTGGTACGAACAATATTGATCTTCCATAAATCCTTTTGATTTAGGTTGCTTAGGATCAAGTAATTTGACTTCAAGTAAATTTATGGCCTTAGCCTTGCACAATTGATTAAATATCAATGCCATAGTCTCGAATAATGGCATAAATTGGCAATGAGGGCATTGATATTTGTTCTTATCCTACTTCTTGTTGTTGCACTGATTATACTATGTAGTGGGAGGTTGAACATGATA
Source organism: Wollemia nobilis (assembly GCA_028583015.1). Lineage (NCBI taxonomy): Eukaryota > Viridiplantae > Streptophyta > Pinopsida > Araucariales > Araucariaceae > Wollemia > Wollemia nobilis. The sequence continues at coordinate 1,012,842 of JAQPPZ010016509.1, read as the reverse complement.
GTTTTACAATTGTTGGCCCTGATTCCCCTTTTGTTGGTTTAACACAACCTGAATCACGTGAGCAATCTTGGCCTGGTGATTTTAGTTCTTTGTGTTTTTGTTATTCCACTCCTTTTTTATTTGGAGTTTCAAGACACCTTCTTGTAACTTGATATCCTCTATAACCTTGGCGTGTGCCAGAGCCTCTTCGAATTTCTAGTATTTTTGCAGTTGTAATAGCAACGATATATATTTTGTGTAGCTCTTGTTAAACATTCAAGTCAATTCGATAGTAGGGATGGAGAATGACAGCTTAGCCATTAGCTTCCTCCATATATTACCAAATTCCATGACTAGCTCATCATCAAATTGCCTTAAAGCAGCCAGGTCAAACAAATTGGTTTTCTTCTTAACGCCAAAATAAAAATGTTTAAGAAATGCATTTTTTAGTTGTTCGAAGCTGGTAATGATATACCTTTTCAATTGATTAAACCATTCTAAGGCTAGGCCTAAAAGGGTTATTATTAAAGTTCTTAGTAACAAGGCATCATTACTTTAGATCTAGAAGCACATGTTCATGAAGCTCATCACATGCTCTTGTGCATCTTCATCGCCTTGGAATTTATCCAGCTTAGGCATCTCAAAGTGATCAGGATACGCTAGACTAGGACCTGAAGGGCATAGAGGCATGTGAATTATGTTCAAGATAAGCTTTTGATAAGCCATCCCTTGTTTCTCAATAGTTCTCACCTTTTTAGCAAAGGCTTTGTATGCTTACGAGGATAAAATTTCATCTTCCCTAAGGGGACTCTATGGAGCTATCGAAGGTATATTCTTTTTAAACCAAGGTGGAGGATTAGGCTCATCATCCACATCTACTAAGGAGATCTTAGGATATTATTGATCTTGCTCATCTCCTTCTGATTCTACATACTGGGTATGCCCATGTTATTCTAGTGCTTGGTGTTTTAGCATATTTTAGGTTGTATAATGAGTATGATTTTCAACTTGTTTAGGGCACAATTATAGCTACGATGCAACACATATTTGGTTGTGCTCCTTATACTCACTTCAAGAAGGTAGATTAGATCAATCCAGTCTATCCTTTCTCTCTTCACGCTCCTTTTGATCAAGGATGCATTGCTCTCATAAGCACTGCTCATACAAACGTTGCCTAAGCAAAATTTGACGTTGAGTGTCCTCATGCTCGAGGCTCTCACTCTTTACATGCACATCTTCTAATTGGTATTGGAAAATACATCATCTTTGCTCTGAATCTAGCCTCTGATATCGATCTATAATATCAATCGTGTGAGACCTCTAACTTTGTAGCTCTATACAAGGGGCTTTATTAGTAAGTTCCCCAATAGACTTATTTTCCACACTCTTTTCCTTGTTTGTAAAGATGGCATTTGTTTTTTGCTATTGTTTGTACTCTATACCCATATGTGTGGATGAGACACATGCACTACGGGAGCGCTTTAAGCATTCTCCTAGCTCATGAGTATGCCTTTGTATGTCTTCACTATGTGAGCTTTCAAAATGAGAGTGAGAAGTAGAGGGCTTATAGCCTAGACTACCTAACACTTGTTCTAGTCCATTAAGCTAACTAGTCTTCCAAGGTTCATCAAGAGGTGTGTCATTGACTCCAAGTGTGGCAATATCTATTGTGAACCTTCCAAGTTCATTAATATTTGGAGTCCTTAGGGGTCTGCATTCTGATGCAACACTGTCTTCTTACCCCTAATTAGACATATCTTCTCTATATCTACCATGGTATTATGGGGGCCTTGAGCCACCCTCAACTCTATCCCATGAGGAGTGTGTGTTGCATCCTCTAACAGGGGTGTTCTGGTGAGAACCCCCATGTGTTGAGTTGTCACCTCTGATACTAACCGAATGGCATTCAGGAGGATCTTGTGGGAGAGGTTCCAACATGTTATCTTGTGTGTGTCTTGGAGCTTAGGCCTCCACCTTGTTAGTGTGTTGAGGTCAGCCTCTCTATGTGTTGACCATAATGTGAATTATCTCTTTTGTAGATTTTAGAAAATACAAAGTATACAAGGGTGTTTATCTCTTTTAAATATTCTTTGTGTTTTCTAAACTATTTAGTGTGCTTTGGTTCATTGAGTATATAAGTTATCTCTCATTGTGTTTACAATTTTGTTGATGATACACTTAGATATTTTAAGGGTTTTCACCTATATATTCATATCTCGACAATCGACAATGAAATTTCGATCAAGTAAACCCACCAAAGTATGGAGATGAAGCCCATGCCCAATTAGGGAGCATAGGTACTATTGATCCTCACCCAACACATCATACATAGCGATACACCCTTTCGAAGAGGAGTGCATTTTATTTTGCATGGATAGAATAGTTCTTGTATTAGCCTTAGCCATGGTTGGGTCCCGATAGTACAATATCAAATGAGCTAACCAAGTGGTAATGACATCCACCTGTTGGTCTTGATCAATGACTTGGATGTGAGAGCCCAATGCTTTTGATGTTTAAATGAAACATGGTGTGTGGGGGTTTATTTTACTTTTGCATAAAAAACTAAAAAGCATCATAAAGCACCCATGATTTTTCTACATGCCTAGGAAATTTATGTTTAATTTTTAGAAAGGATGCAATACTACATGCTATTTCTAGAAAATATAATGCAAAATTACATGAAAAATGGCCTTTAGATAGGCTCCAAGCAGGAAAACCCTAACACACAGTCTAAATCTTAGCCGCTATTATGTACATTAGGCAACAGACTTAGCCACTGGATAGAAATGCAACCCAAAAACTTAGTTGCTATTAACAATAGTGACTGACAGAGCTAGTCATTGTTGTCAGTCACAACTGATAGCAAACAAGAAATTTTTCATTGTTTTCTTTTAAATTTTGGCTATGGGAATTACTTAGAGCCTATTGAATCAGAAAACATAAAAAACAAGAAATACAAAAGGATACTTACCTGGAATCCCTCATTCAATGAAGAGATGGGTTGCCTACTATTTTTTTCTCTCCTCTTTTCTAGTCACTACGGTTAAATGCGACTGAATGCTAGTTGTGAGTTTTAACCACAACTGAGAGTGTGCATCACATATTTCAAGCGTGGCTAAGACTTGCAATGCAAAATAGAGGAAAATTTAGTAAAAGACAACAAAATTTATGGGTTTCCATCGTGATCACCACTGTATAAGGCTATGAAAACCACACAACTATAGATATTGCAACATAACAAAGGGAAAACATGTAATCTAAGCAAACATTTGACAAGAAGGAAATAACAAAGGAAGCTCTCTTTTATTAATTAAATGAATCACTTATTACAGATCCGTCCCTCTTAGGGATACTAAAGTTTGATATAATATTACAATATGCAAATGATCCCAAAATGGGGGAAGATGTGCTTCATAATGGTTATTGTTGCGGGCCAAACAAGGTTAACTTCTTTCCTACTTTTTTCACATACCCATGCATTTAATTTATCAACCCAAGGAGCTTCGTAAACTTGCAAAGGGTCTTGAACAATATTTTCTTACAATACCACTTGAGATGAGTCCGCTAGTTCTACTATTGGGGGGTGTTTCAAATGGTCATCAATCATTCATACACTCCTCAATAATTTACGTAAAAACAATTAAATCTACAGAAAGGAAATATTCATGCATTCCTGGAAATAAACCTACTATAATACTAGAAATAACAATGCAATAAACAATATTATAAAAGTGGTAAACTAATATAGAAAACACAAGAAAAATAGGGGAAGAAATATTGGCTTGGAGTGGGCCTAGGCTCCAGTAGCTTCCTCCCAGCTAAACACGCACTTAGAAACTCTTAGAACTGTATTATAATTATCAAAGTATTACAATGCTTCTTCTGTATATCTCTCTATAATTACTATCAAAAAATTATATATATCCTCAGAGAGGTTTGCGTGTGTTTATATAGCACACACGTAGATCTTCTGCTACAAAGAAGTTATAACAGTCGATTCATTCCAGACTAAACTAAGACAGTCTGGTAAATGTGATCAATGTCTACTAAAACTGGCATTCATTTCTAACGATGGCATGTTCACTAATTGGTTTGTGCTTCACCTGGCATTGGTAGGACATTCTCATACATTGGTGTGATCCCCAATTTAACTCTACATGATGTAGAGTTAGAACTACACTAGTCGTTGTTATCCACATCGTACTTGTCTGGTCAACAGGCGAAGAACAGGGGCACCTTCCCTATGAGGAAGGTGCCTAAGTATGTCGAGCACCTTCTCTATGTGAAAGGTGCCTTACTCCGTTGGTGCCTTCTTGGAAGAGGAAGGCGCTTATCTTCTGTTGGTGCCTTCCTATGAGAGGAAGGCGCTTTCCTTCTAGTGGCACCTTCCTATCGGTGCCTTCCTTATGAGAGGAAGGCGCTTGCCTTCTAGTGGCGCCTTCCTATCGGTGCCTTCCTATGAGAGGAAAGCGCTTCTTTTCCTTTGGTGCCTTCCTGGAAGAGGAAGGCGCTGGCCTTCTATTGGCGCCTTCCTGGGAGAGGAAGGCGCTTGTCTTTCCTTGGTGCCTTCCTGGAAGAGGAAGGCGCCTAATTACGCTTGGCACCTTCCTAGAAGAGGAAGGTGCCTACCTTATCTACATTGATTCTGAAAGAAACAAACTGCCAGGTCCACGAAAAGACCTCGACTGATCCAAATCTAACAAAATCAACTACAATTCCACAAAAACACATTGAAAACACATGAATTATATAACACACATAATTTCATCAAACAATTATATAATCATTTATAAACATATGCAATCCTTATTATACATCCGCATAATAATCAAGAAAATGTATACAAAATATGAGCATTTATGATGCTCATCATCCCCCCATGCCTAACATATGCCATGCCCTCGTGGCATCAAAACTGTAGGTAGCCCTGTTGACCCCTCATTGTTGTTGTTTCTTGGTGGATCCAACTGTACCTACGGCCTGTGTCTGCCTCTTCTAAATGTTGGCATCTAGAGGTGTGGCTCTTCTTCTTCTATGTAGAGCTGTGGGTGCTGCTGTCGGCTTTGCTTTCCTCGTCCTAGTTGCTATCGAAGGTGATCTAACCAATGTCATCTTTGTTGCCTGAAATGCAGCTTCTACAGCTTGCCATAGGTCAGCATCTGGAGGTCTGACCACTGCAAGAGGGATATCTAAATTATCCCTCCTGAGATGAACTACTTGGGCTTTATACAATCGGGCTACTTCAGGAGTAAGCCCTGCATTCTCCTTTGCAATGGTAGCGGCTTCCAATTCGGGGCCATATACCCCCCATCATTCAAAATACCTTCTTATCTTGGAGGGCCATCCTCGAGATGACCCATAAATCTCCCATAACTGGTTGTCCTTTGTCAGATTGATGCAGATACCAGATTCCCCCTACATCCTCAAGGTTGCCTTCTTGGTCTCCTTAGCTGTTGTCATCTCTTTGAGCAGTTGTTCAAACTATTTTCGCCTCTCTACGAATGGTTGCATATCCCACTCATCTTCTTCTGGCTTGGTGAAGGTCACCTTCACCTTCTTTTGAGCCATCTTGGGCCATTTTCCTTTGGCCTCTACAAAAAATACAACAGCTCAAACAGGGGTTTTCCCTTTCTCCCTCTGAGGGACCTGCTTTGCGATCCCTGGAGCATTCTCCTCACTCTATGGGACCTGTGCTGACGTCCCTAGGGATGCTTCTTCACCCCCTTGTATGTCTTGTGCCGACCCCCTAGGTTCTTCTCTTACTTCCTCAAGTCCGAGGAGTTCTTCCTTATTCCCTAGTCTTGTCTGTTGTTGTTGGCCCTCGTTCTACTATGTATCACTCAGGACAATGATAGGGGGTATTGTGAGACTTCTTTCCTCTTCACTCCCAAAAATAGAGGAATTCTCCCCTGCCTCTGGGCTTCTCTTTCGGGTGTCCGATCGAAATTCTCTCGAAGAGAATACTCATTCTGTAGATGTGGGAGAATTTTTTGGGACCTCTTTTGCCCAGTCAGTTTGGGTTGATGCATTCCTTATTTCTATTCCCCTATCCTGGAGTAGTTGGTTCTCCTCCTGCAATTGCTGGACCAGCTACTCGAGCTAGGTGATTCTTCTTTTTCATTCTTCTAATTCCCCTCTATGCTCATTCTGGTAGTCCTCCAAAATTTGTTGGGTCATCCAGCAATTGGTTTGCCACTCCAGCGCTTCCTCCAAGGTTGTGTTGACCTGATCATTGCTCTCGAAAGTCCCTACATCTTGTGGGCTCCAATTTGTCAATTCTCAAAGGGTTTGGGCTGCAATGTCAACTTCCAGGTCATTCTATTCTTCTTCTACCGATAGGAGGAGTCATCGTAGGCGTTTCCTCCTGGGGAATGGTTCTAGTAGCCAGAACTCGGCCTCACTGCTAATAAGCGGTGCTCCTTCCCCTTTATACTCAGGCACTAGGGAATGCCCTCTTTCCTCTATACATTCAGGCACTTGTGAATGCCCTCTTTCTTCTATGAAATAGGGCAATGCCAATTGCTCGATACTTGCCATCTCCTCTATAGGGATTCCCTCTTCTTGCCCTATTTTGGCAATAGCATCCTGTTGCCTTTCTTGGTCGCCATCTCCCTCTGCATTGGGGTTCTGCCTCTACACTTCTACATGGAGGACCAGTACTGATATCAGCCCATGGTGGGCCAAGGCATACAGTGCTCCCTTCTGGTACCTATCCGCTTCTTCCTTCAAGGCATTTTCTAGGTAGAATGGCATGTTCAACTTCCTTCCATGCACCAGGTGATTCAGAAACTACACATGGTTAGTGTGCAAATGGGTATACTTCTTGATGCATGTAAAGAATCAAGCAACCTGCCCAAATATATTTCATAGATTCATGGGAAGGCTAATTTTGGGTGGCCCTTCCTAATCTATCTGCATATTTACTCCCGGTAGCAGCACTTCAGTGTACGACTTCAGTAGTCCACCTTTGTATATGCATTCCGCTATGAGGGGCAATCCAGTTGCCTGCGAGATGTATTTGGGGGTGACCAAAATTTCTACCCCTCACACTTGAGCTACGTCGCCCCTCAAGGAGGCAACGAATTCCTTGGTTGCCTCCATATCCTAGCCCTGACTAACTAGGGTATAGTATTCGAACCATCCCTCGGCCTTGAACTATGTTTTTACCACCCCCCTGATTCCTTTTGTATCACTCGGCTCATTCTTTTTCACCGCGTGATTCTTTGACCTTCTTCCCATGGCACCTTCCCTTACTACTGCATTTTTTTCTATCCTTACTTCTTTAGGAAGGCACCTTCTTATAGGGAAGGTGCCTAACCTTAGCATTTAATTCTAGGGTACACCTTTCGAGCCATATCATTGGCATGTGGTTCCGGCCATGGGGGGATATGATTTTTATGATGCCAATATTTTTTTTGGTACTGCATAATTTATGAATAATTATATAAATATTTGAGTTAGTATGCGCGTACCTTATTTGGTGTTTCATGCATCATGAAGAGCATTGATTCGCTGATTTGTGACACAGGGGAGGGGTATGGTCATCTAATGCCACTTGTTCGTGTGGTGATTTCATTTTGATTGAGGTATCCAGGAAACTTAAGTGTTGGTTGTATGCAGAAGGCGCTCTTTGGTACCTTCCCAATGTGGAAGGTGCTTATATGATGCCTTCCTAATGTGGAAGGCGCTTATATGGTGCCTTCTCGATGTTGTTGGTGTTCTCTGATTGGTGTGCCTTCTAGTGGTGGAAGGCACATCAACACCTTCCCGATGTGGAAGGCACTTATATGGTGCCTTCTTGATGTTGTCGGTGCTCTTTGAATGGATGCGCCTTCCGATGGTGGAAGGCATATCTGATTGGATGCACCTTTTGGTGGTGGAAGGTGCCTTTTTGATGATGGCACCTTCCTGCTATGGAAGGTGCTTCTGAATGGATGCACCTTTCGATGGTGGAAGGCATCTCTGATTGGATGCACCTTCCGATGGTGGAAGGAACCTTTTTGATGATGTACCTTCTTGCTACGAAAGGTGCTTTTGAATGGGTGCGCCTTCCTGATATGGAAGGTGTTGCTGAATACCTACGCCTTCCTGGGGTGGAAGGTAACTCAGGCTTTTTCTTTTTTGTGGCGCCTTCCAGCCACGGAAGGCACCTATTTTTTTTTTGTGCACCTTCTCTATAAGGAAGGCACCTTCTTATGGTGGGATGCCTTCTTTATAAGGAAGGTGCCTTCTTCTGGATTGGTGCCTTCTTTATAAGGAAGGTGCCTTATTCTGGTGGGGCACCTTCTTCTGGAGGAGGTGCCTTCTTCATATGGAAGGCACCTTCTTCTGGCTGGCCGCCTTCTTTATAAGGAAGGTGCCTTATTATGGTTGGGTGCCTTATTTATAAGGAAGGCACCTTCTTCTTGGCAATCATGTTGCGATTGACTGGGAAAGGGTGATCAAGCCTTCTTAGTCTCGCTTCATGCTACCTCATCTTCTACCTACGAGTGTCGATGTCGAAATGCTAAGCCGAATCAGGTCTGATTTCCCAGATTCCTATTCCTCGTGTTTTCAGGTCTTCCACCTACAAAAAGAAAATGAAAAGAAAGAAAAATAAAGGTAGTTAGACGCATTTCGTGCCTATTAGGCCCTGGATTAGGATGCCTGCAACTTGCATGTGGGCGTCATCCCTACAAAACACATCGTAAAAAAAACTAAATTAACTAATTTTGGTGAGCACCTCCATGCCCACCGTCTCGCCTGTTAAGATTTTGGTCTGGATCTAACAAGATGGGGACTCCCCCACAACTATTCTAGATTTCACCTATAAGGTTTTGGATGTGTTATAGGGGCGCAGTCGATGCCCATTGACCGTTAACATAGTGTTGCTATCGTCAATTGTTCTAATGTGCACTATCCCATTCTTGATGAGCTCTACCACCTCATACGGTCCCATCCATATTTGCATTAATTTACCTTTTCTTTCCTAGAATCGAGAATCGTACAATAGCACCTATTCTCCTTCTTGGAACTACTTTAGTTTAATGTGGCAATCATGCCACCGCTTTCTTTGCTTTTGTATGATTTTTGCTCTCTGCAAAGCGTCCATTCATATTTCATCCAGCTGATCTAGCTGCTGAATCCTTTCTTTTTAAGCGTCATCCAAGCTCAAGTTCAATTCTGAAGCCATCCTCAATGTCTTGATTTCAAATTCAATGGGCATCATCGCACTCTTCCCATAGACCAATTGGAAGGGTGTGAATTTTATGGTGGATTTCCACGTGGTATTATACGCCCAGACTACCTCCGACAATCGTGTAGCCCAATATTTTCTATGTTGTTGCACGATCTTCATCAGGATGTTCTCTATTTCTCTATTCGTCACTTCCACTTGCCCATTTTCTTCTGGATGGTAGGGTGTAGTTTTATTATGCCGAACTCTATATTGCTCCATTAGCTCCTTGATCAACTTGGAAGTAAATTGAGGCCCTTGGTCTGTTGTTATCTCTCTAGGGACCCCAAATCATATAAAAATGTGGGCAAATAAGAAATTGGTGATTGTTCTTTCTTTTGAATCTCTCAGCGCTTGAACTTCAACCCATTTGGTGATGTAATCTATATAGACTAAAATGAACCTCCTCCCTATTGAAGGTGGATTAATTAGTCCCATGAAGTCCCTGTCCCACTTATCAAAGAGTTACAGGTGTACCTAAGGTTTGAGGGGCATTTCATCTCGATGGGTTTGTCTACCCATTCTTTGGCATTCATCGCACTTACTGGCATACGCAGCCACATCCTTGAACAGGGTGGGCCAAAAGTACCCAGCCTGTAGGATTTTGTAGGTAGTTTGTTTCCCTACAAATTTTCCTTTGCATGGTTCATCGTGACATGCTTTGAGTACTTTTGAGAACTCCTATTCTACTATGCATCTCCTTATAACCTGATCACATCCTATTTTGAATAGGAGGCCATCAATCCATAGGAACGATGCACTTTTCTCTATGACCGCCTACTTTTCTTAGAAAGAGAGAGCAGGTGAGGTTCTTCCGGTGGCCAAGTAATTGGCTATATCTGCATACCATGAGATTTGCTCACTAATGGTGAACAAATGTTTGTCCAAAAATTGGTCTTCCATTGCTGTATGGTCTGCTGATATCAATCTAGATAGAAAATCTGCTATGACTTTGTCTTTTCTTGGTTTGTCGACTATTGTGATGTCAAATTCCTACAGTAATAAGAGCCACCTGATAATTCTTTCACCAATGGTTGGCTTGCTCATCAAGTATCTGATAACCACATGTTCTGTGTGGACAAATAACTTATACCCAATGATATAATGGCAAAATTTATTTATGGCATGCACAACTATAAGGAACTCCTTCTCCATCACCATGTAGTTGAGCTCGGCTCCTACCAAGTTTTTGTTGACATAGTAGATGGCATAAAATTCTTTGCCATCTTTCTATCCGAGGACTGCTTCAATCGCATTGTTGGATGCATCACAGTAGATATGGAATGGTATGACCCAATTTGTTCCTCTTAAAACTGGTGTGGATATCAGTTTTTCTTTAAGCAACTAAAATGCTTCTTCGTAGTCTTCCATCCAATTGAACTCCACATCTTTAGATAATAGAGTGTGCAGTGGTTTTGAAATTTTTTTGAATTTGGTGATAAATCGTCGGTAGAACCCGACTAATCCAAGAAAACTCCTCACCTCTCTCTGCATTCTAGGGTTGGGTAGGTCTCTGGTGACCTCAATTTTTCTTTTATCAACCTTTATTCCTTATGTGAAGAGGTTGTGTCCCAGTATGATGCCTTATCACATCATCATAAAGCATTTCTCGTTGCTCAGGGAAAAATTGTTTTCCTTGCTTCTTTCGAGCACTCTTTCCAAGTTTTTCATTACTTCGTCAAAGGTTTCTCCATATATGGTGAAGTCATCCATGTATACTTCAACCATGTCTCCCATCATGTCTGAAAATATGCTAAGCATCGCCCTTTAAAATTTGGTAGGTACGTTGCACAATCCAAAAGGTAATACCCGATAGGCAAACGTTCCCCATGGGTAGGTGAATGTTGTCTTATCTTGATCCTCTTCTCCTATCTGGATCTGGTTGTATCCACTAAATCCGTCTAGGAAGGAGAAATACTTCCTCTCTGAGAGTGTATCCTAGACTTGATCAATGAATGGGAGCGGGAAGTGTTCCTTATTGGTCGCTTTGTTTAACACTTTGTAGTCCACATAGATTTGCCATTTCCTATTCTTTTTATGGACTACCACTAACGATGATACCCACTCACTGTCAAAAATTGGATAGATGAATCTAGCAGTCAAGATTTTTTGCAGTTCTTCCTTGACAATGTCTTTCATTATTAGATTCATTCTTCTTTGTGGTTTCCTGCTTGGAGTTGCTTGATCATCAAGGTATATATGATGGGTACATATTTTTGGGCTGATACCCTTCATATCTAAGTAATCCCATGCAAATTCCTGTTGGTGTCTAACCAGGAGCTCTTCTACTTTTGTCAATTGTGTGGGAGTCAACCCACTGCTGAAATTCAATGTTCTTCCTGGCCTGATGTGTATCTACTGAATGTGGTGATCTTGGGTGCCAGCCAATGGTGATCCAGGTGCGGATATGGAGGACTCCTTATGGAGGAATTCCATAATAGCACCATCTTTGTCTTCTTCTACCAAATCATCCAATGTCATCATCGACTGGATCATGGATAGCTCAAGATTTTCATGCTTGATCAACATGGATTCTCCTATTGATTTGATGAACTACGCTGGGGGTGAAATAGTCAAACTTTTAACATTTCATCCATCGAATATGGTCATCAGACCATCCCGATAGCTGATGTAATCATCAGTTGTTGCCAACCATGGCCTTCCCAAGATGAGCGAGTAACTGCCTAGCCTAGTTTTAGATTGCAAGACTAAAAAGTCAACTGGGTATTCCCATGCATTGACTGTCACTATTATGTCTTCCAACATTCCTTTTGGTGCCACGGTCGATCGATCAACCAGCTATAGCACTGTCATAGTGGGTTTTAGGTTTGTGAGCTATAGCCTCTACATGGTCTCCTGAGGCATTAGGTTGATGGGTACTTCAAGATCGACCAACGTATTAGACAGGGAATATCCCTTGATTTTTATAGTCAGTATCAGGCTGCCCGAGTCTACATACTTAGGATGGCACATTTTGCCCATCATCAAATCTGCTAGTTTACCCATGACATTGATAGTCTGGGTTGCTCTTCGTCCTGGCTTCCTTAGACACATCTCTCCTATTGCCTTTGTATATATCGGAACATCTCGGATGGCTTGAAATAATGGAATTGTCACGGTGAGGTTCTTCAATCTATACAAGATATCAAACTCCAACTACGTTACTTTCCTCTGTTCTTACAGTCAATTGGGAAATGGAGTCTTTTCTCTCTCAGGCGTTTCTTCTATCACCTCTTCTACAAGAGGTGTTTCTCCTACCTCTTCCTCCTCTTCTACCAGTGGAGGCATTCCTACTCCTATCTGTCTACTAGACCTAAGTTGAATATGGTACATCAGATACATCACACCCTCCACGTTGCATGCTGGCTGGTTCACCCTGTTATTTGGATTTGTTGTTGATTATGCAGGTAGCTACATAGGTCTCATTGCTGGCAACGCCAGTAAATTCTATTGGGGGTGAGCTGGTGCTATATTCTATGGAGTCTGATTCCACACAGTGTGGCCTCTCCACTTTTGCCTAGGATATGGATATGGCATCCATGGCTGTTGGTTTGGGAATACTATTGGGGGTGTGTTGGACCAGGGTGATGGTCCCCACCACCCCATGTTAGGTGGTTGAGGCGAGCCTTGGGGCATGTATGGTCCTCCCTCATATGACAACATCTCGATTGGCATATTCCCCGTAAGGGTTTGTGGCCAACTCTTATGATTACCTATGAAATAGGCATTCACGCTTTTAGCATCCTCCTGATTATTGGGCAGTTGCAGGCACAATCGATTTTTATGGTTCAACCTAAAAAATATGCATACTCTAACTTTGTTCTTTGGGCATGCATTCTTTGCATGCTTCCCTCTACATTTTGGACAGAAATAAGCCAATTCTACTTCATTTTCTTGCTTCTTTTTCTCTAACAATAGTGTATCCATCTGTAATGCTAGAGATGAGAGCATTTCGCTCTTTAAATCTTCCAGCATTTTACCTATTTCTATCTTCATGACTGAAGCAGTCGTTTTCATGGTTCTAGAAGTGGTCTTGCATCTCCTTCTTGAGTAGTTTTGACATAGTTGTCGGATGTCTTCCATAGCATGCTGGTAGACATCACCTCCAAAAATCATGTTAAGAGCCTCTAGTGATTCATTGGTAAGTCCTCTCAAAAAGATGCTTTTGAGGGACTTATCAGATAGTTTCGTGTGAGGAGATCATTGAATATTGAAGTTGAATCTCTCCCAGTATTCCTTGAGAGACTCATCTTCTTTCTGTGTCATGCTCAAGACCTCTTATTTAGAGTCTCTTGCTCTCCCAAAACCTTGGTATTGCTCTAAAAAGAGCTTCTTCATTTGATCCCAAGTGGCAATGTGTTTGTCTCCTAGATCGATGAACCACCACAGAGTTGCATCGTTCAACATGGAAGGAAAGAGTTTCAGCTTCTATGTATCAGATTTGTAGTCCACAGACCTGCATAAGACATCAAACTTAAATAAAAATAGGTCAGGGTCCTCAGTTGGGTATCCTCTAAAGGTCAGAAGGTGAGCAGGGGATATGTTTTTCATTTTGATATATCCTACTCCTTCATTAATCAGGAAACCAAATCCAAATGAGACTTCTTTGTTGTCAACCTTTTTTTTAGGAAATGCGGTCTCTAATGCAGTATTTATGGCCTTACGATCATTTAAGACTTTCTGAGTCAAGGCTCTAAGGTTTTCTGGTGTTATCGTTCGATCTTCTACAACTTTCCACAATAGGGCTTCCTCTAAGGGTGTGCTATTAAATAAGGGATTTATGATGATTCGTTCTTCCCCACGTTGATGGGATGAGGAGGCACTTTGCACAAAGTGCAGCTCCTCACTCTAATGGATTGCTGGTAGTGGGTCGGGTGAGTCTAATTCAAATTTAAAATGTTTGACTGACTCAGGTTTTGGTGGATTGGTTTTTATAAATCGACCGTCAAGTCCTCTTCTTCTCGAAGAACTCATACAAGGTCAGATGGAAGGTTTCTAGGTATTGTAAATAATCTAGTTGAGACGCTTCCCCAACAATGGTGCCAAAATGTTGTGGGCCAAACAAGGTTAACTTATTTCCTACTTTTTTCACATGCCCGTGCATTTAATTTATCAACCCAGGGAGCTTCGTAAACTTGTGAAGGGTCTTGAACAAGATTTGCTTACAATACCACTTGAGATGATTCTGCTAGTTCTACTATTGGGGGATGTTTCAAATGATTGTCAATCATTCATACACTCAATAATTTACGTAAAAACAATTAAATCTACAGAAAGGAAATATTCATGCATTCCTGGAAATAAACCTACTCTAATACTGGAAATAACAATGCAATAAATAATATTATAAAAGTGGCAAACTAATCTAGAAAACACAAGAAAAATAGGGGAAGAAATACTGGCTTGGAGTGGGTCTAGGCTCCAACAGCTTCCTCCCAGCTGAACATGCACTTAGAAACTCTTAGAACTGTATTATAATTATCAAAGTATTACAATGCTTCTTCTGCATATCTCTCTATAATGACTATCAAAAAATTCTATATATCCTCAGAGGTCTGAATGTGTTTATATAGCACACCCACAGATATTCTGTTACAAAGAAGTTATAATAGTTGATTCATTCTAGACTAAACTAAGACAGTCTGGTAAATGTGATAGACGGCTACTAAAACTAGCATTCATTTCTAATGGTGGCATGTTCACTTATTGGTTTATGCTTCACCTAGCATTGGTAGGACATTTTCATGCGTCGATGTGATCCCCAATTTAACTCTACATGACGTAGAGTTGGAACTGCACTAATCGTTGTTGTCCACATCATGCTTGTCTGGTCAATGGGCAAAGAATAGGGGCACCTTCCCTATGAGGAAGGTGCCTAAGTATATTAGGCACCTTCTCTATGTAGAAAGTGCCTTACTACCATTGGTGCCTTTCTGGAAGAGGAAGGCGCTTATCTTCTATTGGCACCTTCTTGTGAGAGGAAGTCGCTTGCCTTCTAGTAGCGCCTTCCTATCGATGCCTTCCTTATGAGAGGAAGGTGCTTGCCTTCTAGTGGTGCATTCCTGTCGATGCCTTCCTATGAGAGGAAGGTGCTTCTTTTCCTTTGGTGCCTTCCTGGAAGAGGAAGGTGTTGGCCTTCTATTGGCACCTTCCTAGGAGAGGAAGGCGCTTGTCTTTCCTTGGTGCCTTCCTGGAAGAGGAAGGTGCCTACTTACGCTTGGTGCCTTCTTGGAAGAGGAAGGCACCTACTTACACTTGGTGCCTTCCTGGAAGAGGAAGGCGCCTACCTTCTCTACGTTGATTCTAAAAGAAACAAAGTGCCAGGTCCATGAAAAGACCTCGACTGATCCAAATATGACTAAATCAACTACAATTCCACAAAAACACACGAATTAGAAAACACACATAATTTCATCAAATAGTTATATAATCATTCATAAACATATGCAATCTTTATTAAACAGCCGCATAATAATCAAGAAAATTTATACAAAATATGAGCATTTCTGATGCTCATCAGTCTTCATATCTCCATCAAATATTCTTAAGGGCTTACAAGGATACCTCCTCTATTTTTCAAGAGGAATTTGATGTTAAGAGTGCCTTGAAGCTTAAAATAACCTGTAACCTACGTACAAGAAACAAAAAAGCACGTTAATGCATATGAAGCCTCTCATGATAAGGCTATTGACAAGAAATGCAAGAAATAAAGTTAAACTTGAAAGAAGCATAAAGATATACAAATATGCTTGTAAAATTGTTGAATCGGTGTAAAGCATACCTTAAAACACATAGATCTAGTTAATCTAACATGTAACTTGAAACATAAAGCATGGATAAAGCTAATCTATGAAGATGTATGGAAATAAGTAAATGTGACAAATATTAAGGTAAAGCTACCTCAAATATTGTAAATCAATCGTGCAAATATCTATAACAATGCTAATATATGCTAGATTAAACTACTTGCATAATTGGAAGTGGAAATCTTGGAGCTGAATGCTTCAGTTCCCCTTTATCCAACTCTCAAAACTTGTAATATTATATTTAATCATGCATATACATAACGCTAGAAGTAGCAAATGATAAATCAATTTATGCAGAATGAAATAGATATCAAATCAATGAAATGCAGTGCCACTCGAGGGAGGGCAGATCCCCGCCACTTATGGGAAAGTAATGCGAATAACGCAAGTGAATAAATGTAAAAATGTAATATGATTGATGAATAAAAATCTAACCTAAATATATATAAAATAATGACACTTGGAAAACATAGCCGACATGGCAATGTTTGTTATGTAGCATGACTCCCCTCCTCGAAAAGCTTTGTCCTCAAAGCTGGAAATGACTGGAAAATACTTTCATATTCCCAGGTTGCATCCTCTTCAGGTAAGTCCTGCCACTTGATGAGAAATTCTTGGATGTGATGAGATCTTAGTCTGCGTACTCTGGTTTGTACAACTGCTTTTGGTTGGAGATATATACGCCCTTCTTCATCTAGCACTGGTAATTCTGATTGAGATTGTACTTTCTAGCCAATCACATTTTTTAGACATGATACGTGAAACACTGGGTGTATGTGATAGGATTTGGGTAACTCCAATTGGTATGCTACTTCCCTAATGCGATGCACAATTCTATAAGGACCATAAAATCATGGTGCTAACTTTTGACTAGATTTGATCTTTAATGATAATTGCTTGTAGGTCTGAATACATAGAAATACCATATCACCAACATTGAATGCCATTTTCGAGTGATGTTTGTCTTGTTGTTGCTTCATGCAATTTTGTGCTTGTATCAAATTATCCTTTAGAATAGTGAGCATTGCTTGTTGCTGCTACAACCAATCGTCTACTTGGGCCTCTTTGGAAGATCCTAGCACATAATCTGCTACTTTTTGTGGCTTAGTTCCATACAATGCTTTGAAAGGATACATCTTAGTGGAATAATGGTAGGACGTATTATAACACCATTCGACCAACGAAAGCCATTGACTCCATTGATATTGTTTATCTTATACAAAACATCTCATATAAGTATCCAAACATTTTTTAACAACCTCTGTTTGACCATTTTTTTGTGGATGGTATGTGGAAGACATGTTTAATTTGGTACCACTAAGTCAAAACAATTATTTCCAAAAATTACTAGTAAAAATGGGATCTCTATCACTTACAATATTTTTGGGCATTTCGTGCAATTTAAAAATTGAATCCATAAATACCTTGGCCACTTTGCTTGCTGAAAATGGATGTTGTAAGGCCTGGAAATGAGCATATTTGGAAAGGCGATCCACTACCACAAAAATTATTGTTTTACCTTCTGACTTGGGAAGTCCTTCAATAAAATCCATGGATATATGTTCCCACTGACGATCTAGAATAGGTAATGGTTGAAGCAACCCTGGTGACTTGATGGTTTCCCCCTTATTGTGTTGGCATACTTCACACTCTACTACCCATTGCTTGACCTCTGCTTTTAACCCTTTCCAACAAAAATATTGTTTAACCCGCATGTAGGTTTTCAGAAACCCTGAATGTCCTACTGATGGAGAAGCATGTGACTCCTCTAGAATCTATCATTAGATTGGTGAGTTGTGTGGGATGCAAATGTGACTCTTCTTACGTAATATTTGGTCATCATATGTGAAAAGAGGGTATTTGGAGGAACCCATAGACAATTCCTAAATTATTTGAGTTGTTTCATTGTTGGACAACCATTCTTCCTGCAACTGAGACAACTATTGCACACATGGTCCTGAAATGGCATTAATGACTACTTCATCTTTGTATTTTCTAGATAATGCATCAGTTGCCACATTTTCTTTACCTTTCTTATATTCAATCACAAAATCATATCCCAAAAATTTATTCAACCACTTATTTTGTTCGGGATAAGAAAAACTTTATTCTAGAAAATGTTTGAGACTACTGTGATCAGTTTTAATAATATTTTGGCTATTGATTAAGTAATGCCTCCATTTTTCCACTGCGTGTAGAATAGCCAATATTTATTTTCATAAGTAGATCTATCCAAATTCTTCCTTGAAAGTTGTTTACTTTCAAATACCAAGGGATGACCCTCCTGCATTAATACTACACCAATACCTGTTCTCGAGGCATCGCATTCAATGACAAATGGTTTTTGAAAGTCTGGAGTGGCCAAAACTGGAGTCATACACATTGCCTCCTTGAGAGCCTCGAAGGCTTGAGTAGCTACCTTAGACCAATAAAAAGCATCCTTCTTAGTAAGAAATGTGAGAGGACCCGCAATTTTGCCATAATTATGCACAAATTTGTGATAATAGTCAGTAAGGACCAAAAAACTATGAAGTTTCTTGATGGTTTTAGGTAAAGGCAAATCCTATATTACCTTAATCTTATTGGGATCCACTTTAACGCCTTTCTGAGATACTATATGACCGAGGTACTCAACTTCTTGAACACCAAAGGAGCATTTAGATCATTTGGAAAACAACTTTTCCTTATGTAGGATATGTAGAACTCTACCCACGTGTGATAAGTGATCTTTCCATGAGGTACTATAAATGAGTATGTCATCGAAGAATACTAGGACAAATTTGTGAAGGAATAGATGAAACACCTAGTTCATGAGACTTTGGAATGTAGATGGGGCATTAGTGAGACCAAAGGGCATGACCAAGAATTCATAATGACCTTCATGAGTTTGAAAGGCAGTTTTGGGAATATCCTCTTCCCTAACTCAAATTTGGTGAAACCCTGAACGTAAATCTAATTTGGTGAAGTATTTGGCACCATGTAGTTCATCTAGTAAATCATCAATGACGAGAATAGGAAATTTATCTTTGATTGTGATTTTGTTGAGAGGACAAAAATCTGGACACATACGCCATGAATTGTCTTTTCGACAAGCCAAAACTATGGGTGAATAATAAGGGCTAGTACTATGACAAATGACACCATGGTCTAATAGTTCTTGGACAATCTTCTCAATTTCTATCTTTTGGGGTTGGGTATATCGATAAGGACGACCATTAGGTGGAATAATTCCAAGAACAAGGTGTATGGCATGGTCATGATATCTCTTGGGTGGTAATCCTTTTGGTTCTTGAAAAACCTCCTCATAATTAGCCACAATTTTATGGAGATCTTTGATTTCTGGCACAACTTGTTCTAATATTTCAATGTAATTGATGCAGGCTATGAATCCCCCACCATTTTTTCTTAATATATTTTCCATGCTATGAGAACTTATAACTTTTGATGGAGGTGTGGGTAATCCTTGAAGATGATGGTCCTCTCATTGGCTTGCCACTCTATGAAGTGATGTTTGTGATTAAAACCCACGGTGGTTTCCAATTGTTCCATCCATGCAACGCCTAAAATAACCTCTGAATTTCCTAATTCCATAACAAAAAGAGTACCTTGCCAAGTATACATACCCATTTGTAATGAAACTAAAGATGTCTTACCCAGACATTGAGAAATCTCCCTACTTGCAGTTTTGACTTGAAATTGATATTGACTAGAAGAGGACGTGCAAACCCAATGTTCTTGCAAGTTTTGCATCAATAAAGTTGTGAGTACTTACTGAATTAGTTAATACTGTCACCCTTTATTTTTGAATGAAACCTGTTACCTTGATTGTATGGTGAGAGGCTAACCCCATAAGAGCGTGTACTGAAATAGTCATGGTATCCTCCTCAGCTACAACCTCTTCATGTTCACTTTGGTCATCAACTGGGGGATCCTCAAGTGCGTCGTACTCCTATGTTTCTTCTTCTTCCTTGTCTGCATATTCAATCTAAAAGTTTTATCATGGTGTACATGCTTGATATTTTAGATTATGAGTGCGACATTTGTAACAAAATTATTGTGATGATTGATCATTTTTGTGGAAAGTGTTGTTGTGGAATAGAGGACGACCATATGAATCACGTCGTGTGGATGAGCCTAATTGCAACTTTGTCTCTACCAAATCGGTAATCCTTATACACTCATCCAACTGGGTTGGATTTTGTAGATCCACTTCAAATTTAATATTTGCTTTCAATCCATTTCAAAAAGCTGCTACCACCACGTCCTGTTGTAGGTCTTGTGCATAATGAAGCATACTGGCGAATTTCGAGATGTAGTCTGCTATAGATCCTCTCTACTTAAGTGACAACAACCTTACTATGTATGAACCTATAGGACCTTTGTCAAATCTATGAATATAGGCTCTTTTGAAAGTAGACCAAAATAAGGTCTGATGGGTGGTCTCATGTTTATACCATGTAAACCATTGATAAGCTTCAGTGCCTAATTTGGTTGTTGCAAAAAAAACTTTGTCCTCTTCCTGAAAATTTTAGAACTCTAAGATGCATTCCATTTTGGCAATCCACCCACGTGGATCCTGACCTTCAAAGGTAGGCATGTCAATGCGTGGATAATTGACTCCAGTAGAACCTCTTGGTTGGTAGTGAGAATTGTTTCTATCTTGTTCATTGTGACTTCGCTATCACTGGTTGTTATTTTGGTAAGGTTTGTGAGGACTTATTTATTGCTCCAAAATTTCATCGTTACCCCAATCCTCAATATTTTGATGATCGTTGTGATTTAGGGGCTGACTATTTTGATCTTGGTGGTGTGTATAGTCATCATAATGGACGTCAGTACTCCAGTGATTGGAACTAGGGGGATTTGGTTGGGGATGTTTCTGAGATGTGTTGAAGCTTGTAGTCATAATCTTAAGATTTTCTATTAATTCTCTCAACACATCATCATTGACCATTGGATGATTGTTTTCTACTTGAGTTGCATTCTCTTATGAGGAGTTTGGAGAAGTGTTGGATGCCATTGGACTGACCGATGGATGATTTGGATTAAAACTACTAATTCTAAAAGGAGAAGGAGAATTTTTAGTACCTTGGCTTCGACGAGGTCTTCTTGTGTCATTTTTGGGAGTCTCCGAGCTGGATAGCCGACCGTTAGATCCTTTGGCCCACTTTTTGTTCATGCACTTTCTATAATCTTCTTCTTAGGAGCCTTTGAGCTTCAATTTTCTTAGATTCTCATGTTAATGATTTTAATTCGCTCGCTTTGATTGGTCGATGACTAGCATGAGGAATATGAATGACTGTGATGTTTCTCATTTTTTTAGCTTATTTCTTGTGGCTCGCAATCGCAGAGTGATAGGTTTTAGCTGCCAATGATCTTTTTATGACTACTAGGTAGCCTATGATAAGTAAAAACTCGTGCTCAACTTTGTAACTTCGTCATCGACGCTTCACTGTATACCAACTTTTGCTACTTCCTGGGTAGACATCTGTAAAATGGAATGTGATCCAATGCAATGTTTCGAACTCCCTTGAACCAGATACCACCTTAGGGAAAAAATTAATAGTGAATTCAATAATTGCTAATAGTCGTGTGTGTTGGTTGTCTCTGGAGTTAACAATGAATTTGAAGGTCGCACAGTTTCAAACATAGGCCCTCCACCTCGCTAGCCTGATCTTTGATACCACTTGGAGTCGAATTCTTCGGTTCCCCTTTATCCAACTCTCATAACTTGTAATATTATATTTAATCATGCATATACATAATGCTAGCAGTAGAAAATAATAAATCAATTTATGCAGAATGAAATAGATATCCAATCAATGAAATGCAGTGCCACTCGAGGGAGGGCAGATCCCCGCCACTTACGAGCAAGTAATGTGGATAACGCAAGTGAATAAAATGTGAAAAATGTAAGATGTTTGATGAATAAAAATCTAACCTAAATATATATAAAATAATGATATTTGTAAAACATAGCCGACATGGAAATGTTTGTTATGTAGCAAATCTACTGCTAAAATGGGGGGAAAAAAGAATCAAACCCTAGTCATGGGTGTTAAGCGCATCTGGCTCTATTAGTTGTGGCTACAGGAAAATTCCTCTTTCTCTTGAAACCAAGGCCAAAAACTCTCAAATCCTCCAAGGAATTGATGATCAAGAGTTGCCTCGATGTTCTAAAATAGATTGGCAGTGAAATTCGCTGGACTTGGCAATGGAAGTGTGTCAATTGGTTAGCTTGATCCTCAAGCTCTTAAAATTTCCATTGCTTCAAATGCAGGTATGATTCTCCAAAATGAACAACATGTAAATACTCCTCGGGGGTTACAAGTGTCTCTCCAATTCGGTAGGGCTTTGCTGCATTTAAATTTGTATATCATCTAGAACTCTCTCCAAATTTTAATGGAGTCTTATAGCCTTCCTAAATTCTCATCGTAGCTTCCTTGAGAAGCCAAGATCAATAATTGACATGTTGGGTAGTTGGGAGGAAATATCCAAAAGCTTCCTCACCCAAAACCACCTAGGATCAATTGCACATGGTTGTTACAACTAATTTTGACTTGGATCGAGAGGTCGAGATAGTTACAAGGCTAGCCACAACTCCTAAATGTGACTAGGACTCTAGATGCGGGTGTTAACTACAACTAATATCTTAGTTGTGGATGCATCCACGACTAAGGTTGAATAGGCCCAAGATGTCTAAATGAGTGTTCAGAACCACTACTTAGCCTTGGGAAGGTCCAAGGTCATTCATATGGTCTATAAATATGCCCATATTAGTAGTCTCCTAAACATGGCATGTTTTAGGTGTCTATAATATTCAACCAATTGGTGATAGGTAAATTCAAAGCATTCTTGGATGATTGGTCCATTTACAACAAAATTAAAGATCATTTACTAGATTTAAGTGAATGTATGATCCAATGTAGGAATGCACATATCTCCCTGAACCCAAGGAAATATTATTTGATGGTGCCATATGGAAATGTTTTGGGACATATAGTGTATAATGAAGTATTGAAGACGGATCCTAATAACATTTGTGTCATTCTACGTATAGAGGAGTCATATGAAACGAGTTCACTAAAAATCTTCTTAGGATCCATGGGATGTTATCAAAGATTTATTAGGAATTATGTGCACATGTCTTATCCATTGGACTCATTGAAAAAAAATAATACTCTTTAGTTGGACAAAGGAGCATAAAAGAGCTTTTGAAGAGTAAAAATAAAAGGTTGTATATAGCCCATTTTGGTATTCCTAGATTGGGATAAGGAGTTCCATATCCATATTGATGCTTCTAATTTTGCAATAGGATATGCATTGGATCAAGAAGGGAAATTTAGGCTGTACCAACCTATTTACTTTGTAAGTCATCTATTGTCAAGGGCAAAGAGAAATTACAATACAACCAAATGAGAGGATTTGGGAATGGTATATGCAGTGTAAAATTTTAGGCATTACCTATTGTTGAACCCATTTTCCTTCTATTTTGATAACCAAACTTTGTTGTACTTGATAAATAAACCAGTGTTATAGGAGTGATTCAATAGGTGGCTCATTACCCTATAAAAATTTGTATGCAAAGTAGTGGTGATACCTGTAAAAAAACATGTGATCAAAGACTAGTTATCTCAGATTTGCTCATGGGAATTTGTAGGGATGAGAATTCCAAATGAATTCCTTAATGCATAGCTATTTGAAATTAATGTTGTATAGTCATGGTACAAGTTAATTATGGAATATCTATCCATAGGGGAGTTGCCACAAGAGTTGACAATGGTAAATAAAAATAAGGTAATCATGAAGTCAACACCTTTTTAGATGATAGCTGGATTGTTGTATAAAATGGGTGTAGATGGAATTTTGAGAAGATGTGTAATGGAGGAGGAAGTTAAAACAACATTAAAAGAATCTCGTGAAGGTTTGGCAAGAGGAAACATGGGGCTAGACACTACTACCAAAAAAATACTTTTGGCAGGATTGTGGTGGCCTATGGTGTATCATGATGTGAAAGAGTATGTGCAGGCATGTGACATTTTTTAAAGAGTGGGAAAACCACTTTGTAGAGACTTTATACCTTTACATCCATAGCAACCTTAGGAATTATTTGAAATATGAGGATTAGATTTTATCAAACCATTAAGAACAACCCATGGTGAAAATATCGATATATCATAGTAGCAAAAAAATACCTAATCAAATGGGTAGATTCAAGGGAATTACCAAAAAATATGGTAAAAATTACAACCTAGTTCTTGTATGAACAATTATTCACAAGATTTGGAATTCCACTATAAATAACAAGTGATAGGGGTGGGCACTTTGTTAATGAGATTATTAAAAAACTGACAATTGATTTTAGGATTGCATTTGTTGTCAAGTCCATATTATCCTAGAGAAAATGGGTAAGCAAAGGAAACTAACAAAATATTAGTCTCTATGTTGTATAAAACCTATGGAATAGAAAGATCAAATTGGGAGGAAATGTTACATCTTTTCTATGGGATTATAGAACAACCTTCAAATTGACAATGGACCATACGTCATTCTAGATAATGTATGGTTAGGAGGCAGTACTTCTAGAAGAATTCTTGGTACCTAGTTTGCGGGTAGTTGTAAAACATCACTTGGGTGACCAAGATAGTTTGGAGGAAATACTAGCAACACTAATCAAGTTATATGAGAGGAGAGTTATGGCACAGTGGGAAATTGAAGTAGCCTAGAAGCAGAGGAATTTATGGTATGATAAGTATCTCCACAAATTAGAACTTAATTAAGGTGATTTAGTTCTAAAGTTTAATGGTAAATGGGAAATCAATCTTGGCGAGCTAAAAACTTTATGGCTTGGTCCCTTTAGAGTTATAGAAATTATGGACAATGGTGCAGTCAAATTGTAGAAGTTGGACGGGATGGTGATACCCAAAATGATGAATGGTTCAAATTTGAAACCATATAAGGCACAATTCTTGTTTATTGCATTGAATTACATAGAATGGAGATAGAAGTAAGAAGCAAAATCTAGCGAACCATAAGTAGTCCCGAATAATCAAAATTCTCTAGTAAGAGAAGATGCTATTGGGATTACATGTCTATTTGTAGAAGGAAAGGAAACACATCCAATCATAGAACAACAAGAATTAACACCTCACCTTGGTCAAAGGAGAAGGATGCGAGTACACGTGAGGTTCATGGATGGAATATAATGAATTTAATAAGAGGAGTAATGGATTCCTTCCAATGAAATAAGAAATCAAGAGCAGGTACCATTAGTAATAAATTGGGAGAGACATGAAGAACCTACCCAATCAGAAGAAGTAGTAGTGTATCCATAGTTGAAGCAAAGGGAGTTGCTCTAGCAAGCAAAAGGATGATGTAGGATATGACTAATGGTATAGTATGAAGATAGAATATATACCTTCGATATGGAAATTCTAAATTTAAACAATGGTGGAACTGCAGAGGAAGAATCAACAAGACCTACTCCATTAGCTCAAATAGGTGTGATCCAGCAATGGATGCACTATCAAGAACAATAGTTATAGGAGGAGTATGAAGTATTACAAGCCTATAATCCATGACTTCAAGGGTAGATCATTCACGAATTGGTTGATACAATGCAATGACTTGATGAGCAACAAATTGCAAGGTAAAGAGAACTTGAATCATAATATAAAAAATGAGAAAGTACCTTAAGCACATGGGAGACAATAGGAGCCAGGAGGTGAAATATCATAGGTAGAACCAAGTAGACAAAGGCAATATTTACCAATTATGAATGAAGTAGTAGAACTATTGTGACAAGATATCAAAAAAAACTTCACATCACCTGAACCCTAAGGGAATCTACATGAAGATTCAAGTGATTCTAGTGATGAAGGAACCCCCTTACTAATAAAAAATAGTAGTCAGTATAGTAGTAGTGAAGAATTTCTAGCAAGAATACAAGAACCCCACACTCATACTAAATTAGATACCTATGTGACATCATATCGATAGCTAAGAAGGCAAATAAGGGAAGTGAGGAGACTCCAGCAAATAATGGACTTGCCAATGGAGTGGTTGGTGCAACGAGAAGACAACCCTAATGACTCAAGTATTGATTCTAAATTTTTATATTAATATAGGGAAGCCTTGGAAAATTTTTCCCCACAATGTTGCTTTGAAGAAAGAATATGGATGAGGCGACTAGTACATGCAGATCACATAATAAGAGAATTACGATAATTGTCACCAAAAGCTCAAATGAATGAAGGACATGGCCAATATAGAAATTATAGATGTGACTCCTACCATTTAGGTAAGAGGGGAGTCAAATCAACAATAAGATTTCCAAAAAAGAATTCCTAGTACCATAGGATGTCAACTAGGTCAAAGAGGAGGATTACAACAAGTGAATGAAGGAAGAAATCACTTAGACCCTTTACCCAATGGAATGAGAGGAAGGAATCAATCTATGGCCTTGGAAGTAGAATGAGATATGATATGCACCATTCAATTTGACAAGAAATTCCCAATGAGCATGTGTCCCTCAGGGGGGAGACTTGCACAACTTGAGGGGGAATGCATCCTAATAGAAGAAATTTGAGATAACCACCAATACATCAATAAGGGCCAAGAAGAGTAGAAGCAGGAAAGGGATTGCTTCATAGAGAGGAAGGTTCATTCAATGTTCAATGATATTTCATATCAAGAGGATAAATTCATGACAAACAATATGAGGAAGAGAACTTGCTAGCATGGGAAGAATACGATTTTAAGAGGAAAGAACTAAAAGTAGGCAAAGAACTCATTCACAAAGTTTGAAGGTAGATTTAGTCCAAGGTGATAGGATTCAAATTCACCCAAATGTGAATAATGTAACATGGGTGTCTTCACCAAATTATTGACCATCAGGGCAAAGGAGAAGCCTTGAACAAGATAATGCACGCATAACTTACAATTGTACAATTCCAAATTGTACATCTTGCAATTATACAATTCCAAATCATAAAACTTGTAATTATACAGTTCTAAATCATACAATTGATAATTGTATAGTTACAAATCATACAATTGGTCAACAAGAAGCAAATAATTGTACAATTGAACGAATTGAACCAGATTGTATGATTAGTCAACCCTTAGTTGCACGAAATGAGATGGCAGAACCTTTGATCGAAACATCAGTAGAAGGAATCATACAAGTGAATGTCACTATATGATTCCCATGTTAGTAAGTTAGAAAATTAGGCAATTTAAATAAAATACAAAAAAACAAAAAAAAGAAAAAAAAAAAAGTAAAAAGACGAAAAAATAATAAAATAATGAAATAAAAAGACAAAAGTGCATGCAAACAGATTGAGTTGGTAGTTATCTATAAAAAAGTACAAAAAACATGCAAAAAGGGCTGAGATGGAAAATTTTAATGCAATAAGTCATCTTAATTATTAAACAGGGTGCTAGCAGGATTTCTAATCATAGTTGGACGAATTGCATAGTCAGAATTAGAAAATTTCTGGAACAAGGAATAGTGCAACAAAAGAAATTACCACATAGGATTTGTAAACAACACAAATCCATTGCTATTTTTTTGTACTCTTTATGAATTTGCCTAGTGGAGTTTCTTTTCTTCTGAATGTTTAAAGAAAAAGCTAGTAGTGGACAAAGTGCATCTGAAAAAAATGGAGGGTTTTTTCTAAAAAAAAACCAAGGTTGTTTTTTCAAAAAAAACTAGGGCTTGAAGAATTCTTCTACAAAAAAACCCTAAGTTGTGAGATTTTCTAGAAAGTTAGGGTTTTTTTAGAAAAGCAAAGTTAGAGAATGAGATTAAAACCCTAACTTTCATACGAGAAAATTGCTAGAGAAAATATGTTTTCAGCCATTGCATGTGGATTACATGGGAGGTCATACAAATTGAAAGAAAATGCACAAATTGCCAACAAACGAATTGTACAACTTAAAAATTGCACATTCGAAGAGGACAAACTGCACAAGTAAGCCAAATATTGTATTGGAGAAAAAATTGCACAACGACATCAAAAGACACAAGGGGAAATCATATGAATTCAATAAGAAAGCAATTTTAGGGTTGAGTGCAGGCTCTAGTAGCAAATTGCATGGTTATAGGAAGAAATTATATGATTTTGAGTGTAATTGTATGATTTTGAGTACAATTATATGATTTTAAGTGCAATTGTATGATTTAAGGTGCAATTATATGATTTTTAGTGTAGTGGTATGATTTAAGGTGCCATTGTATGATTTTAGTATGTAATTATACATAATTGGCATAATTTGTATGATTTTAGTGCGAATTGTATAGAATTAGGGCAAATTATAAAATTTTGGGGTGTAGTTATCCAAAAATTATCAAATTGTACAAAATTGGTGCACATTGGAGAAGAGTGGGTTCCAAAAATATGAAGACCTATGAAGTATCAGCATTGAGCGAGAATTTTGGGCTCATATACGAAGGATTACAGTAACAAAAGTACAACACTCACCAAAACCACTACATCAGAGGATCTGTGGCCTAGACAAGGAAGAGGATCTCCACTGTGGCATGAGGTAACCTACCTTGTGCAAGGGCAAGGATGAGGGTTTCATTTGAGATGAGGATGTGACTACCATCCTTGGAGAGGAAGAGGTTATAGGCAGTGGAGGGGACACAATAATTGACATGGTGGTAGAGAATACGAGCAATCATAATTTGAGGAAGAACCCAAAATGTAACCCCCATGAGCACACCAACGAAAACTTCGAAGTGAATTTCATCGAGAAGTTACACTAAATTCTCAAATTGACCTATTGAGTGATGAGGAAGCTGGTCAAGTAGAACTAAAGGAAAAATCTTTCACACATTCGATAGGAAAAATTTATTAGAAATGGTAGAGTGAGTATCCTAGGAATCACCCACTAAATTTGGCTCTTGCAAAGGCTGGTATAGCTATTCTAGCACAAGTAATTCCATTCAACAAGACATTATTCAATGAATACTTGTTTTAGATTGTACAGTCGTACTATGCCAAGAAGAATTGTACCTTTGTTCACAATGGGAATCAACATCTGAAGGTAGAATTATTAGCTACACATTTTCAATGGATATTTGGGTTGCCAAGGGAAGGGTAACCTATTAAGAAAGGTCATGTTGACCCTATTGAAACTCATAGATTATTAAGTGAATTTAAAATTATTAAATCTCCAATAGCTACTAAGTATTTTGGAGTAGGAGGACATGGATTCAAGCAAATCAAGTTGAAGGATGTCAAATTATAGTGTGCCATGAACATGGTAATGTCTCAAATGTCTAAAGAGGCATGGTCTTTAGAGATGCCCATGTGGATGGAACGGTATGTTGAAGGCATTACATAGGGAGTACATTATGATTAGGGCATATACTTAGCTCAACATATTCAATAGTTGCTGCACAAAATGAAGAAGAATTTTTCCATGATATTTCATGCAATCATAGTTATGCTAGATGTGGTTTCTTAGGCAGGCATTCTAGTTTACGGGTTAACTACACCTAGAGATCTATCAAAGGATCAACCTTCAATACTTTGATGGGCAAAGATAGTTCCAATTTAGAAGGCCACTCTAGAGAAGCTCAAGCCCAAAATGTATAAAAGGAAATATGAGCCAAAATGATGGAAGAAGTAGACACTTTGAAAGATGAAGTCCACCACTAAAGTAAGGGATGACAAAAGCTAGTGTTGAAATTTTAGAAGTCGAGGAACACATATATAAAAGGGTTCCAAGAGTAGCCATTATCTCAAAAGGAGTATGAGGCAACAATAACAGTACCAAATCTTGTGTGAACAAGAAGACAATAGGAAAGGAAAACATAAGAAAAATCTCTAGTGTAGAGTGAGAAACTACAACCAATGCTCACAAATCTAGCTGATTATATGAACTTGAAATTGGAATATTTGGATTTATCGAACATAAATGTGCCATTGGAAGTAAATGGTTTGGGAGAAGCAATGCGATCTCCCATGTTGATCGATGTCAATGAAATTCAAACTAATGGAGGAAGTTAAGCAATGCCTAGATAAAGTGGTAACATCACCATGAAAAAAAGAAAAAGTAGTAGTGATACCACTAGAAGATAAGAAGGAGAAGAAGAAGAAGCCACAAGTACAAATCATTATGCAATAGTAATCTAGGAGAGAAAAATGTGGTAGAAAAAGAGATAGAACCAAATTTGGTATTGACACCTCAAGAACAAGAACCATAATAGCCACAAGAGGAAGCCTAAGTACTAAAGAAGATAGAATAGTTAGCTACTAAAGTCATAGAAATTGAGGATGGTAGATCTGACAAGGAAGAGCATTAAGAGCTAACTGTAGCACATATTTCATTATAGGAAATTAGGATATTACCAATCAAAGAGGTTGGGAAAATATCACTCCCAGATGAAGTGGAGGAGATATACCAACCACAAGAAATGAATAGAGATATGACAACCCAATTTTTAATTCAAGTGCCCACATTTGGGATCTCAAATGAAGGAGAGGAAATAGATGAACAAGTGGATCATTTCTTGGAGTAGGTATTTGAAATTTTCCTTAGCACAAGATTGTAGTTTTGGATAGGTTATATAGGACAACTGAAACATTGGAAGGAGAGGACGTTCAGTGAATAGATAAGGTCATGGAATGGGTTTGGAATGAATATAGGACAAGAATGATAGCACAAATATACACACAACATCCATGGAAGTTACCTATGATAGGGGTAACAAGTATGTTAAGAATCAAGAACTTACCATAAGAGACAAAGATAAACTATATGGTGCCTTTATGAGTATATTTGTATTTGGATGTCAATCAAAGATGTCTATAAAATACAACAGATATAGAATACCAAAAATCACCACCAGAGTTAACTTTCATATTCCAAAAGTACAATTTCCTAACACACTAGATAAAAATGGCATAGCTTGAGGCTAAATCAGATCTATAAATCTAAGGAAAGCCAACAAGAAGTAAAAGTGGATAAGAGAAATAGTTGCAATGGAATATGAGCTAGAACGTAGTAATAAAGAAGTTGAGATAAATTTGGAGGTAGAAATCGAAATGAACAATATGAAGGAGGCCTTTGAACATAATCTTAAAATCGAGGAAGGACATAATTAACTTATGACATAGCAAATAGATAAATAGAAGAAGCGGTTGTAGGAACAGGAAGAATTACTACAAAAATATGCTATCCAAATAAAACAATAAGAAAATATATTAACTTAACTAAACGTTGAAAAAAAATAAAGGAACTAGCGAATGAAAATGAAGCAGCAGTAACAGTAGCAAATAAAAGCAACAACCCTAACCTCAATGGATCTTGAGGAGGCAATAGAGTCAATGGCGGTCAAGACGGTAATGTTTGAGACAAATCTGATGGTGATGGGTGGAAAAGGACATTCTGAGTCATGACGGAGAGGAAGAAACTTGTCCCACCAGAAAAAAATGGGAGAAAATTTATGTGGCACAAGCGGAAGACTCCAAACCCACTACTTTGATAAACATCAGATCTCGTTACCATGGATCCAAATCTAAATAAAATGTGTGGATCCCTAGAATACCTAATCCAAGAGATGCTACCAATACTCCAGATCAAAAAATAGCATTGATAGTGGTGGTCAGACCAACAGATCTTGTTTGATCCTACGCAGACATGGTCAATCCAAATCTAAATCCAAACACAAAGACTAGGATCAATTTGCTTCCTTCCAATGGTAACCTTGATAGCCCCTGTGAAATCATGTCTAGTGTGATTGATCATAATTCTAACTCATTAATTGGTAAATTTCTTGGATCGCGATCTGACATGGAGTCAATCCACAAATGGGCCCACACCTCTTGGTGCCTTGTAGGATCCATGGAATTAGTAGCAATTCCTATAGGGTTCTTCCTGATCCAATTAAACAATCCAGCGGACTCCCGACGAATCCTCACAGGTGGGCCTTGGTTCTTCGAAAGAAGAGGTCTTTTCCTCCAAAAATGGGGTGTGAACTTTGACCCATCAAATTAGAATATCAACTATGCTTCAATATGGATCCATCTTCTCGGCCTTCCAGTCCAATTATGGCATGAATATATCCTCCATGACATTACGAGAAGTATTGATGAGATGATTTCTTTTGACCTATCAAGCAAATCTGGGACCCATATGACCCAGGCTCGTATGTGCGTCAACGCTAATCTAGATGCAGTTCTCCCAACTTCAATCAACCTTATCTCAAATGTTTGTACCCTTTCTCAATCTATTGAATATGAAAAAAAACCTACTCTTGTTAGCCTTTGTTCCAAGCAAGGCCATTTAACCTCTCAATGCCCTTCTAAACCCTCTGCCAATACTTTTTGCAAGGGTCATTGTTCCCCTAAATTTGGTCACATTTATTTCTTTGAACCAAATCCTACTATGAATCCTTCCTCCTCTGGTTATGTAGACCATCATAAGTAAGGGGAATCCTCTGGGTTCCCCCAGTTGAGTTTCCAGTCATACCTTGACCTTTCTCCCACGTGGTCCATCGATCCCAATTTCCAATCATTTCTCCCCTCTTTCCACAATTGAGCCCTCCTTAGATCCAAATAAACCCATATTCAATTGCCCTCTATGCCTTCAACCTTCTCCACCCTTCTTGAAGAGGTCCTCTACCTCACCCAACAGTCTCCCCTCATCCCCTAGCCACACCTCCCCTAGCCCTCTCCCTCACTGTTCTCAGAGGAAACCAACTGCTGATGTGGGATCTAGAAAAAACCTTAGGTCATCCTTCGACAAAGGATATTAGGAATAGAGAAGCATAAAACAAAATAAAAAATGGCACACAACTCACCCTTAGAGGGTCATCTAGGCTCTCAAAGTCTCAATATAAAAATAGAACCAAACTTCCCCTTTCGCTTGGAAGAGGGAAGATAACATCTTCAAGAATTTCTAAATGAAGGTCCTCTCATGGAATGTGAGAGGCCTCAATGGACGAAACAAGCAATGCTTAGTTAAGTCCATGAGGAGAGAACATAGACCCACCATTCTTTTATTGCAAGAAACCAAGCTTGATTCTCAAAGCACTTCTTGCATTTCAAAATACATTTGGAAGGACTCTAAGTCCTCTTTCAGTCTGGCCAATGGAGCTTCAGGGGGTTTGTTGTGCATGTGGGATCTATCCAAAGTCGATGGAATGGTGCTATCAGTAGCTAAAAGCTATATTAACATCTTGTTCTTCAACAAAGAGGATGGTTTTTGTTGGGTCCTATCCAACATTTATGCTCCAAACTCTCGTTCCCACAGGAACTTGTTGTGGAACTCGCTCAACCAATTAAGGGAAGTCTTCTCTTCAGAAGCCTGGATGTTGGCTAGATATTTCAACTCCCCTATTTTCCCCATAGACAAGAAAGGAGGATCCCAAATAATTGAGAGTTCCTATGAGTGCTTTGCAAATTTTTTTGATAGCAATGAACTAATGGATATTAGTCTTAGAGGACCAAAATACACTTGGAGCAACCGTAGGAAAGGGGATCAACTGATTTAGATTTTCCTTGATCATGTCCTCATTTCCACCAATGTCATTCCTAAATTTGGTGATGCCACCATGTGCTCTTTACCTAGAATTGGCTTTGATCATAATTCCCTGTTGTTGGACAGTTATCCCCAAGTTTCTACTTTCAAATATCCCTTCAAATTTGAATCCATGTGGATCTAAGATCCTAACCTTAAGTCTTTGATCTCTCAATGGTGGGCTCAACCCTTTCATGGATCCAAATTCTCCCAAATGAGCAACAAATTGAGGCATGTAAAATACAAACTAAAACAATAAAACAAAGAGGTCTTCAAAAATATTTTCCATAAAAAATAGCAAATTCAGTCCCAGCTCACAAACATTGAACTCTCAATGCAGCATGGAGAACCTAATCCTACTCTCTAGGATTCAGAAAGGACCCTTCTATCATATTTTCATAATATTCTCAAAAGTGAAGAAGTCTTTTGGAAATAAAAGTCTAGGGTCACTTGGCTAAAAGAAGGTGACCCAAACACAAATTTTTTCCATGCCACAACTATGAGACACGGAGGAAGTAACCAAATCAAGGGGCTAGTCCAATAGGATGGCAAGTTAATTATGAACATCTCAGAAATCAAAACCAAGGCAGTAAATTTCTTTGAGGAGCTCCTCATCCCCACTCTAGAGTGTGATTATCAAACCTCTACGGACCTTCTCCTGAACATCCCTAGGTTAGTAACTATAAATCAAAATCAGTTGCTAATAAAAACCCTCACTGCTAAATAAATCTAGATTGTTGTTTATTCCATTCAAGGTGGGAAAGAACTAGGTTCAGATGGGTTCCCCCCATTTTTTTCCAATATTTTTGGTACATAGTGGATCCAAATGTGGTCTCTACTATCCAATAGATGCAAAGAGATAAGGAAATCCCAAGGGACATTAATTCCACTTTTTTAGCTCTCATCCCCAAGTTCAACTAGGCTTGTACCCTCTCTGACTTCTGCCCCATAAGCTTATGCAATGTACTCTACAAAATCCTCAACAAAGCCTTGGAAACTAGACTATAACCTATCCTTCCGTACATCATAGCTTCGAACCATGGTAGCTCTGTCCAAGTGAGATAAATTATTGATAACATTATCACCATCCATAAAATCATTCATTCCATCTCCACAAGTGGAAAGGATGGCCTTCTCCTAAAACTTGACATGAATAAAGCCTTTAATAGAGTCTCTTAGGATTTCCTATTCTCGATCCTTCTCATATTTGGATTCCATATTGATTGGATTGCTCTTATTAAGGAATGTATTACTTCTACCAAATTTTTAGTCCTGGTGAACGATTCCCCATCAGGCTATTTCAAGAGTTACAAAGGTCATAGGCAAGGGGATCCCCTCTCCTTCTTTTTGTTCATCATCATTGTTGAAGCCCTAGAGAGAGCTCTGAACCATGCTTACTCTGTGTGGACCATTTTTGGCATCAAACTTGTGTCTTCTCTCCTGGCCATCTCCCACCAATAGTTTGTTGATGACACCATTTTAGCCACCTCTGATTCTGTCCCCCAATCCCAACACATAAAATTCATATTGCTTTCCTTTGAGATTACTACTGGTCAAAAGGTAAATTTCAACAAAAGCAAAATCTATTTTATCAATACTCCTATCAGGCATCAAGCCCTTATTGCTACCATCCTAGGTTGCTCTATTGCATCTTTCCCTACCACCTATTTAGGGCTTCCTCTCTTTGAAGGTCATTCCAAAAACTTCTTATGGAACTCTGTCATTGAGCGTATCTAGAAAAATATTGCCAATTGGAAAGAGGGTCTGCTTAGTCAAGCGATCTTGCAAAGCCACTCTGCAAAGTATCCCTGTTTTCTTCCTTTCCATATTCCAGATCCCTATTGATGTGTGCAATCAAATTGAGCAACTCCAAAGAAATTTTCTTTGGTCAGGATCAAAGACTAAGAAGTGTATTCACCTGGTTGCATGGAACCAGATTTGTTCTAGGAAAGAGTATGGTGGCATTAGACTTTGAAAGGTCCATAACATGAATCTTGCACTCATAGCCAAGCAAGGATGGTGAATCCTCACCAATGAGATATCTCTTTGGATTTCCATCATCAAATCTAAATACTTATGGTATAATCAAAACTTTTTGGATGACCCTAATCCCATCCGTGGATCAGTATTCTGGAACTCTATCCTCAAAACTAAGCAAATCATTCAAAAGGGTATCCGGTGGAAGTTGGGTAATGGTAATAGGATCAGATTCTAGGAAGACCTTTGGCTAGGCAATTGTCTTTTGTAGAAGTGTGAGAATCTCTTGTGCCTCAAACCGATGACTAATGCCCTGTTTGGGTCTAAGGTATGCAATTTTTTCCTTCCCAATAGTCGTTCTTGGAAATATTTACCAGTTGAAATCCTCAATGACAAGTAGAAGCAAGCCTCTGTTGACCTCTTGAATTTTATGCATCTCTATGTCATTCCTCCTCTCTAGTGGAAGATTCCATCCTCTGGGTTCCCACATCAAATGGTCTCTTCTCTGTTAATTCAACCTATGCCTCACTGAGAACCTTGGTCCTCCTTGGTTCCCTTCCAAGCTCATCTGGATTCCTAAGATCAATTTGTTCCTCTGGTTCACTGTCCAAGATAATATCCTCACCATCCCGAACCTCCATCACCACTGATTTTCTCTCCCCAACCACTGTTATCTCTACAATATGGATAGTGAGTCTCTCCATCACATATTTTTATCTTGCCCATTCTTCCAATCCATTATTTCCTCCATATTCTCCTCTATTGGCATCTCCTGGGTCCTGCCTACCTTGCTAAGTGATCTTTGCATCCAGTGACATAACTCTTTCAGAGGTCATTGCCTGAAGACATTTTGGTCTTTTTTCCTTCCCCGTCTCCTATGGAATATTTGGCAGGAATGTAATGCTCATGTATTCAAGGAATCTACCCACAATGAGAAGTATGTTATTTCTAGAATCATTACTGCAGTTGCTGAGAATGTTTCTATCACCCATGGTGATGGTAATCCTGAACCAAGATCTAAAGATCTTCTAGCCTCTTCCCTTAGGATCCCCAATGGCATTCACATTCAGGTTTCTCCCAGGATCGATTGCTTCCTTGTAAAATTGACCCCTCCCCCGGGTTTCCTTAAGTTGAACTTTGATGGAGTGGCCAAAGGAAATCTTGGGCCAGCTGGTGCGGGTGGTATCATCAGGGACCATTTAGGAAACATCATCTTGGCCTATGTTGAGAACTTGAGCCACAATTCTAGCCACTTTGTTGAAGCTAGGGCTCTTTATCAGGGTATTATTCTCCTCCACAAGTTGCAGGTATTCAATTTTTTGGTGGAAGGGGATTCCAAAAATGTCATGAGCTGCCTAAAAATTAGAACCCTTCCTGTTTAATGGAACGTATGCTACATGATCTCTGAATTCAATCATCTCATGCTTTCCTTCTTGAATGTAAAGATGAATCACATTTATAGGGAAGGAAATCGAGTCACTGACCACTTAGTAAATATGGGTATCTCAAAACATAGTCTCATTGTGTGGAGATATTCCTTCCCCCAGCCCCTTATCGATATCAATGCTATTGAATTCAATGAATAGTTTACCTTGGTGTGATAGGATTAGAAACCAATTTTTTTTATTGGTTTCTTGTTCGTTTTGATCTCAGTTTTTTATTGGTCATATTTCACACAGCAAGGTGGGTTCTATCTATTGCATCTGACTAGACCCTATTTCTTTCCCTCAAAAGCAAGTCAAGATTCATCACCAATTCAAAGGGGTTCTTATATTTAGATAACTGTCAGCTTGCACCACCAACGAATATTCAGTGGGTATATCCATCTTATTTTCAAAAGGTCACACAACAATAATGAAATCAATTTTGGGTGTGATCTAATGGTCGCTTTTGAATTTCATGCCCTTCCAAACATATATCTCTTTGATGGCTTATATGATGATAGGTGGATTTTCATGTGCAGCGGCTCTTCTCAGGATGACATCATAACTTTTTTAATATCTTGTCAAATTCAATCTTCAACAAAGCAGGGCTTTGGAATTATAATATACCAAATAGTTTTTAATCAGTGATCGAGGTGTGTGCCCAGACTCTAAATAATAATAGCAATTTTGCATCCTCTTCATTGGGACTCTGCCATGTTTCGAGTAATATTGTTGCGGTCCTATAAATCGACCCCCATTCCACCCGTTTCGATTTGATCACTGGTTCAAGTTTGATTTTCTCCTGGGTTTCCTAGTTTTTCTTGTCTTCAATCAAAGCACCTTGACTTATCACTATTCTAAACCACCCTTCTTAGTTGTTTTACGTGCAACTCTCGACTTGTGCTCCTAACGAGTATCCTTTGTCAGAGGGGTTTCCTTGATCTAAGCATTCCCTTGGCTCTCATCCTTGTTAACCATGCAATGCATCTTTTCCAGGCACCCCTGTCCAACAAGGATGCTTATCTCATTTATAGGCATCTGACCTGGCATACCCCTTTTTTTGGCATGGTTGTCATATGCACCCATCTTCATCTATTCCAAACCATTGTTTGGTGTACCTTTTTTCCTGTGCCTATGGTTTTTTTTTTTTACGTGGGTCATGAGTTACCTTATGTTTTAGAACCTTATGGATCTTTCCATAGGCCTCATTATCACCCTCGCCATTCTATATTTCTCTCATCCTCGCCATCTATACTTCCTTTAGCCGTATCCCTTTGCTCTATGTAAACCCTCTACCATGGCTAAAATCAATCCATACTCCCTTAAGCTTACCCCTTTGGTCGAAGATATCTTCAGAGACCATGGCCTCCTAAACTTTTTGTATTTGTTTAGAAAAAATGAACCAGACCTATCACTGGATTTCATTCACACATGGAATGGAGGACATGTTGTCCTTAGGGGCCTGAGTTTCACTGTTATGGCAAATTTTCTGTCTAAGATCATTAGCCTCCCAATGATAGAGAAATTATTAACTACGAGAAGCATTCTCTCCAAGGGGAATTGGCCCTCTTTAGGGATAGAGGAGATTCCTTGGGTAAGGATAAAGGGGTCATTGTGAGAGAGACACTACTGAAGCCATAGGACACTATCATGGTTACTATTCTTTAGTACTTCACCCTCGACAACCTTGGTGCAATTCTGAGAATTTTTCATTTGGCTTTTTTGAACCACCTCAATGGGAAAAATGATCAACATCCCTAAGTACATGTTTTGGTTGATGTAAAGGTTAGTCCTAAATATCAAAAGGGGAATTTTATCTTCTCCCCTTTATTAGGGTCTTCATCTTGCCCTCTTCAACCACATTGTTGCTGAGCAAAATCGTCAAGCTGCTGGCCCTGTTAGCCCTGTCCTTATTGTTGGTGGTCCTGCTAATGTTGGTGGAGAAGTTAGGGGAGATGTTCCTGTGTCTCCTCCTCCAAACTGTACTCTGAGATTTGTAGCCAAATCAGAAGATACTCTTGGTACTCAAAAGTCTGAGCCTTGGTACTATCCCCTCTGCACCAAGGTAGGGTGCAACAAACATAAAGCCCCGCTATTTATTTATGAAGTATCAGATGATTCTTTGTATTTCTAGATCAAGAAGGATAATCCAAATAAAATATCCATTCCCATCAAGGGTACCTCTACTCAGGCATCAATAATATTTTTGTGGGTGATGAATTATCCCAATCTCTCTGAACATGGGCATATCTAGGAGATCCAGGACCTCCTCAAGGCCCTCGGACAGGCAGCTAAGATAATCTTCTCTCTTGACCCAGATGGAGGCTCTCCTGGAGGAATACAAGGACCAATACGAAGTTCTGAAGGAGTTCAAAAATTTTGTGTGAGTAGGCATCACAGATAATGGCCAAGGACCGAGTAGTGCAAATACTTAATCGGGCATCCTAGGTGGTGTTTGGTTCTGAAGGGTTTATTTTTTACTAGTTCTACCCCTGCATGGGTATTTTCTATGTTTTTTGGGTCTTCCCCTACATAGGTGTTTTCCATTTATTTTTTTGTCTAATTGTGGCTCTTTTAGGGTGGTGTTAAACTTTTCCTGGGTTTTCCAATCAGGGTTGTTGCTCTTGTACTTTTTACCTCTACGAAACTTTTTGTAATGGGTTTATTTTTATAAAAAGGTTATGGGACCCTTTCAAAACCCCTTTTACCAATAAAAAATAGATAAATAAAACAACAAGAGGAGCAGTTGAGTTTGAATAACCAACAACTCAAACAATGGGAGGAACAATTGGCAATAAAACATGAACAACTGTGAAAATGCAAAGAATAAGTGAAAATACATGAAAGGTAGTTGCAACTAAAGGATAGTAAAATCATAGAGATGAAAAAATGATGTAGACCACTATAATCAGATAATCATGGACCATAAGTCTATGCTTCAGGTTAAGGAAGATATATAGGGGCTCATTAGATTGAATTGTAGCAACAAGATCAAGTAATTGCAAAGAAGAATGAGGAGCTTGTTATTGCTGCAATTTAAGGAAAGCCAACAAGAAGTAAAAGTGGATAAGAGAAATAGTTGCAATGGAATATGAGCTAGAACGTAGTAATAAAGAAGTTGAGATAAATTTGGAGGTAGAAATCGAAATGAACAATATGAAGGAGGCCTTTGAACATAATCTTAAAATCGAGGAAGGACATAATTAACTTATGACATAGCAAATAGATAAATAGAAGAAGCGGTTGTAGGAACAGGAAGAATTACTACAAAAATATGCTATCCAAATAAAACAATAAGAAAATATATTAACTTAACTAAACGTTGAAAAAAAATAAAGGAACTAGCGAATGAAAATGAAGCAGCAGTAACAGTAGCAAATAAAAGCAACAACCCTAACCTCAATGGATCTTGAGGAGGCAATAGAGTCAATGGCGGTCAAGACGGTAATGTTTGAGACAAATCTGATGGTGATGGGTGGAAAAGGACATTCTGAGTCATGACGGAGAGGAAGAAACTTGTCCCACCAGAAAAAAATGGGAGAAAATTTATGTGGCACAAGCGGAAGACTCCAAACCCACTACTTTGATAAACATCAGATCTCGTTACCATGGATCCAAATCTAAATAAAATGTGTGGATCCCTAGAATACCTAATCCAAGAGATGCTACCAATACTCCAGATCAAAAAATAGCATTGATAGTGGTGGTCAGACCAACAGATCTTGTTTGATCCTACGCAGACATGGTCAATCCAAATCTAAATCCAAACACAAAGACTAGGATCAATTTGCTTCCTTCCAATGGTAACCTTGATAGCCCCTGTGAAATCATGTCTAGTGTGATTGATCATAATTCTAACTCATTAATTGGTAAATTTCTTGGATCGCGATCTGACATGGAGTCAATCCACAAATGGGCCCACACCTCTTGGTGCCTTGTAGGATCCATGGAATTAGTAGCAATTCCTATAGGGTTCTTCCTGATCCAATTAAACAATCCAACAAACTCCCGATGAATCCTCATAGGTGGTTGTGGTTCTTCGATCGAAGAGGTCTTTTCCTCCAAAAATGGGGTGTGAACTTTGACCCATCAAATTAGAATATCAACTATGCTTCAATATGGATCCATCTTCTCGGCCTTCCAGTCCAATTATGGCATGAATATATCCTCCATGACATTACGAGAAGTATTGATGAGATGATTTCTTTTGACCTATCAAGCAAATCTGGGACCCATATGACCCAGGCTCGTATGTGCGTCAACGCTAATCTAGATGCAGTTCTCCCAACTTCAATCAACCTTATCTCAAATGTTTGTACCCTTTCTCAATCTATTGAATATGAAAAAAAACCTACTCTTGTTAGCCTTTGTTCCAAGCAAGGCCATTTAACCTCTCAATGCCCTTCTAAACCCTCTGCCAATACTTTTTGCAAGGGTCATTGTTCCCCTAAATTTGGTCACATTTATTTCTTTGAACCAAATCCTACTATGAATCCTTCCTCCTCTGGTTCTGTAGACCATCATAAGTAAGGGGAATCCTCTGGGTTCCCCCAGTTGAGTTTCCAGTCATACCTTGACCTTTCTCCCACGTGGTCCATCGATCCCAATTTCCAATCATTTCTCCCCTCTTTCCACAATTGAGCCCTCCTTAGATCCAAATAAACCCATATTCAATTGCCCTCTATGCCTTCAACCTTCTCCACCCTTCTTGAAGAGGTCCTCTACCTCACCCAACAGTCTCCCCTCATCCCCTAGCCACACCTCCCCTAGCCCTCTCCCTCACTGTTCTCAGAGGAAACCAACTGCTGATGTGGGATCTAGAAAAAACCTTAGGTCATCCTTCGACAAAGGATATTAGGAATAGAGAAGCATAAAACAAAATAAAAAATGGCACACAACTCACCCTTAGAGGGTCATCTAGGCTCTCAAAGTCTCAATATAAAAATAGAACCAAACTTCCCCTTTCGCTTGGAAGAGGGAAGATAACATCTTCAAGAATTTCTAAATGAAGGTCCTCTCATGGAA
This sequence comes from Wollemia nobilis, assembly GCA_028583015.1. NCBI lineage: Eukaryota > Viridiplantae > Streptophyta > Pinopsida > Araucariales > Araucariaceae > Wollemia > Wollemia nobilis. Next base: position 970,882 of record JAQPPZ010016509.1, on the reverse strand, counting down.
TGTGAGAGGCCTCAATGGACGAAACAAGCAATGCTTAGTTAAGTCCATGAGGAGAGAACATAGACCCACTGTACTTTTATTGCAAGAAACCAAGCTTGATTCTCAAAGCACTTCTTGCATTTCAAAATACATTTGGAAGGACTCTAAGTCCTCTTTCAATTCCACCAATGTAGCTTCAGGGGGATTTTTGTGCATGTGGGATCTATCCAAATTTGATGGAATGGTGCTATCGGTAGCTAAAAGCTATATTAACATCTTGTTATTCAACAAAGAGGATGGTTTTTGTTGGATCCTATCCAAAATTTATGCTCCAAACTCTCCTTCCCATAGGAACTTGTTGTGGAACTCGCTTAGCCAGTTAAGGGAAGTCTTCTCTTTAGAATCCTGGATGTTGGCTAGATATTTCAACTCCTCTATTTTCCCCAAAGACAAGAAAGGAGGATCCCAAATAATTGAGAGTTCCTATGAGTGCTTTGAATTTTTTTTTATAGCAATGAACTAATGGATATTAGTCTTAGAGGACCAAAATACACTTGGAGCAACCGTAGGAAAGGGGATCAACTGATTTAGATTTTCCTTGATCATGTCCTCATTTCCACCAATGTCATTCCTAAATTTGGTGATGCCACCATGTGCTCTTTACCTAGAATTGGCTTTGATCATAATTCCCTGTTGTTGGACAGTTATCCCCAAGTTTCTACTTTCAAATATCCCTTCAAATTTGAATCCATGTGGATCTAAGATCCTAACCTTAAGTCTTTGATCTCTCAATGGTGGGCTCAACCCTTTCATGGATCCAAATTCTCCCAAATGAGCAACAAATTGAGGCATGTAAAATACAAACTAAAACAATAAAACAAAGAGGTCTTCAAAAATATTTTCCATAAAAAATAGCAAATTCAGTCCCAGCTCACAAACATTGAACTCTCAATGCAGCATGGAGAACCTAATCCTACTCTCTAGGATTCAGAAAGGACCCTTCTATCATATTTTCATAATATTCTCAAAAGTGAAGAAGTCTTTTGGAAATAAAAGTCTAGGGTCACTTGGCTAAAAGAAGGTGACCCAAACACAAATTTTTTCCATGCCACAACTATGAGACACGGAGGAAGTAACCAAATCAAGGGGCTAGTCCAATAGGATGGCAAGTTAATTATGAACATCTCAGAAATCAAAACCAAGGCAGTAAATTTCTTTGAGGAGCTCCTCATCCCCACTCTAGAGTGTGATTATCAAACCTCTACGGACCTTCTCCTGAACATCCCTAGGTTAGTAACTATAAATCAAAATCAGTTGCTAATAAAAACCCTCACTGCTAAATAAATCTAGATTGTTGTTTATTCCATTCAAGGTGGGAAAGAACTAGGTTCAGATGGGTTCCCCCCATTTTTTTCCAATATTTTTGGTACATAGTGGATCCAAATGTGGTCTCTACTATCCAATAGATGCAAAGAGATAAGGAAATCCCAAGGGACATTAATTCCACTTTTTTAGCTCTCATCCCCAAGTTCAACTAGGCTTGTACCCTCTCTGACTTCTGCCCCATAAGCTTATGCAATGTACTCTACAAAATCCTCAACAAAGCCTTGGAAACTAGACTATAACCTATCCTTCCGTACATCATAGCTTCGAACCATGGTAGCTCTGTCCAAGTGAGATAAATTATTGATAACATTATCACCATCCATAAAATCATTCATTCCATCTCCACAAGTGGAAAGGATGGCCTTCTCCTAAAACTTGACATGAATAAAGCCTTTAATAGAGTCTCTTAGGATTTCCTATTCTCGATCCTTCTCATATTTGGATTCCATATTGATTGGATTGCTCTTATTAAGGAATGTATTACTTCTACCAAATTTTTAGTCCTGGTGAACGATTCCCCATCAGGCTATTTCAAGAGTTACAAAGGTCATAGGCAAGGGGATCCCCTCTCCTTCTTTTTGTTCATCATCATTGTTGAAGCCCTAGAGAGAGCTCTGAACCATGCTTACTCTGTGTGGACCATTTTTGGCATCAAACTTGTGTCTTCTCTCCTGGCCATCTCCCACCAATAGTTTGTTGATGACACCATTTTAGCCACCTCTGATTCTGTCCCCCAATCCCAACACATAAAATTCATATTGCTTTCCTTTGAGATTACTACTAGTCAAAAGGTAAATTTCAACAAAAGCAAAATCTATTTTATCAATCCTCTTGTCAGGCGTCAAGCCCGTATTGTTGCCATCCTAGGTTGCTCTATTGTATCTTTCCTTACCACCTAATTAGAATTTTCTCTCTTTGAAGGTCATTCCAAAAACTTCTTATGGAACTCTGTCATTGAGCGTATCTAGAAAAATATTGCCAATTGGAAAGAGGGTCTGCTTAGTCAAGCAGGCAAAGCCACTCTGCAAATTATCCTGGTTTTCTTCCTTTCCATATTCTAGATCCCTATTGATGTGTGCAATCATATTGAGCAACTCCAAAGAATTTTTCTTTAGTCAGGATCAAAGACTAAGAAGTAAATTCACCTGGTTGCATGGAACCAGATTTATTCTAGGAAATAGTATGGTGGCATTAGACTTTGAAAGTTCCATAACATGAATCTTGCACTCATAGCCAAGAAAGGATGGTGAATCCTCACTAATAAGATATCTCTTTGGATTTCCATCATCAAAGCTAAATAATTATGGTATAATCAAAAAAATTTGGATGACCCCACTGCCATTCGTGGATCAATAGTCTGGAACTCTATCCTCAAAACTAAGAAAATCATACAAAAGGGTATCCAGTGGAAGTTGGGTAATGGTTCTAGGATCAGATTCTAGGAAGACCTAGGCAGTTGATTTTTGTAGAAGTGTGAGAATTTCTTGTGCCTCAAACCGATGACTAATGCCCTGTTTGGGTCTAAGGTATGCAATTTTTTCCTTCCCAATAGTCGTTCTTGGAAATATTTACCAGTTGAAATCCTCAATGACAAGTAGAAGCAAGCCTCTGTTGACCTCTTGAATTTTATGCATCTCTATGTCATTCCTCCTCTCTAGTGGAAGATTCCATCCTCTGGGTTCCCACATCAAATGGTCTCTTCTCTGTTAATTCAACCTATGCCTCACTGAGAACCTTGGTCCTCCCTGGTTCCCTTCCAAGCTCATCTGGATTCCTAAGATCAATTTGTTCCTCTGGTTCACTGTCCAAGATAATATCCTCACCATCCCGAACCTCCATCACCACTGATTTTCTCTCCCCAACCACTGTTATCTCTACAATATGGATAGTGAGTCTCTCCATCACATATTTTTATCTTGCCCATTCTTCCAATCCATTATTTCCTCCATATTCTCCTCTATTGGCATCTCCTGGGTCCTGCCTACCTTGCTAAGTGATCTTTGCATCCAGTGACATAACTCTTTCAGAGGTCATTGCCTGAAGACATTTTGGTCTTTTTTCCTTCCCCGTCTCCTATGGAATATTTGGCAGGAATGTAATGCTCATGTATTCAAGGAATCTACCCACAATGAGAAGTATGTTATTTCTAGAATCATTACTGCAGTTGCTGAGAATGTTTCTATCACCCATGGTGATGGTAATCCTGAACCAAGATCTAAAGATCTTCTAGCCTCTTCCCTTAGGATCCCCAATGGCATTTATATTCAGGTTTCTTCCAGGACTGATTGCTTCCTTGTAAAATTGACCCCTCCCCCAGGGTTCCTTAAGCTGAAATTTGATGGAGAAACTAAAAGAAATCCTGGGCTAGCTAGTGCGGGTGGTATCATCAGGGACCATTCAGGAAACATCATATTGGCCTATGTTGAGAACTTGAGCCACAATTCTAGCCACTTTGTTGAATCTAGGGCTCTTTATCAGGGTATTATTCTCCTCCACAAGTTGCAGGTATTCAATTTTTTGGTGGAAGGGGATTCCAAAAATGTCATGAGCTGCCTAAAAATTAGAACCCTTCCTGTTTAATGGAACGTATGCTACATGATCTCTGAATTCAATCATCTCATGCTTTCCTTCTTGAATGTAAAGATGAATCACATTTATAGGGAAGGAAATCGAGTCACTGACCACTTAGTAAATATGGGTATCTCAAAACATAGTCTCATTGTGTGGAGATATTCCTTCCCCCAGCCCCTTATCGATATCAATGCTATTGAATTCAATGAATAGTTTACCTTGGTGTGATAGGATTAGAAACCAATTTTTTTTATTGGTTTCTTGTTCGTTTTGATCTCAGTTTTTTATTGGTCATATTTCACACAGCAAGGTGGGTTCTATCTATTGCATCTGACTAGACCCTATTTCTTTCCCTCAAAAGCAAGTCAAGATTCATCACCAATTCAAAGGGGTTCTTATATTTAGATAACTGTCAGCTTGCACCACCAACGAATATTCAGTGGGTATATCCATCTTATTTTCAAAAGGTCACACAACAATAATGAAATCAATTTTGGGTGTGATCTAATGGTCGCTTTTGAATTTCATGCCCTTCCAAACATATATCTCTTTGATGGCTTATATGATGATAGGTGGATTTTCATGTGCAGCGGCTCTTCTCAGGATGACATCATAACTTTTTTAATATCTTGTCAAATTCAATCTTCAACAAAGCAGGGCTTTGGAATTATAATATACCAAATAGTTTTTAATCAGTGATCGAGGTGTGTGCCCAGACTCTAAATAATAATAGCAATTTTGCATCCTCTTCATTGGGACTCTGCCATGTTTCGAGTAATATTGTTGCGGTCCTATAAATCGACCCCCATTCCACCCGTTTCGATTTGATCACTGGTTCAAGTTTGATTTTCTCTGGGTTTCCTAGTTTTTTCTTGTCTTCAATCAAAGCACCTTGACTTATCACTATTCTAAAACCACCCTTATTAGTTGGTTTGTGTGCAACTCTCGAATTGAGATCTTAATGAGTATCCTTTATAAGAGGGGTTTCCTTGATCCAAGCATTCCCTTGGCTCTCATCCTTGTTAACCATGCAATGCATCTTTTCCAGGCACCCCTGTCCAACAAGGATGCTTATCTCATTTATAGGCATCTGACCTGGCATACCCCTTTTTTTGGCATGGTTGTCATATGCACCCATCTTCATCTATTCCAAACCATTGTTTGGTGTACCTTTTTTCCTGTGCCTATGGTTTTTTTTTTTTACGTGGGTCATGAGTTACCTTATGTTTTAGAACCTTATGGATCTTTCCATAGGCCTCATTATCACCCTCGCCATTCTATATTTCTCTCATCCTCGCCATCTATACTTCCTTTAGCCGTATCCCTTTGCTCTATGTAAACCCTCTACCATGGCTAAAATCAATCCATACTCCCTTAAGCTTACCCCTTTGGTCGAAGATATCTTCAGAGACCATGGCCTCCTAAACTTTTTGTATTTGTTTAGAAAAAATGAACCAGACCTATCACTGGATTTCATTCACACATGGAATGGAGGACATGTTGTCCTTAGGGGCCTGAGTTTCACTGTTATGGCAAATTTTCTGTCTAAGATCATTAGCCTCCCAATGATAGAGAAATTATTAACTACGAGAAGCATTCTCTCCAAGGGGAATTGGCCCTCTTTAGGGATAGAGGAGATTCCTTGGGTAAGGATAAAGGGGTCATTGTGAGAGAGACACTACTGAAGCCATAGGACACTATCATGGTTACTATTCTTTAGTACTTCACCCTCGACAACCTTGGTGCAATTCTGAGAATTTTTCATTTGGCTTTTTTGAACCACCTCAATGGGAAAAATGATCAACATCCCTAAGTACATGTTTTGGTTGATGTAAAGGTTAGTCCTAAATATCAAAAGGGGAATTTTATCTTCTCCCCTTTATTAGGGTCTTCACCTTGTCCTCTTCAACCACATTGTTGCTCGAGCAAAATCGTCAAGTCGTCGGCCCTGTTAGCCTCGTCCTTATTGTTGGTGGTCCTGCTAATGTTGGTGGAGAAGTTGGGGGAGATGTTCCTGTGTCTCCTCCTCCAAAGCTGTACTCCGAGATTTGTAGCCAAATCGGAAGATACTCTTGGTACTCAAAAGTCTGAGCCTTGGTACTATCCCCTCTGCACCAAGGTAGGGTGCAACAAACATAAAGCCCCGCTATTTATTTATGAAGTATCAGATGATTCTTTGTATTTCTAGATCAAGAAGGATAATCCAAATAAAATATCCATTCCCATCAAGGGTACCTCTACTCAGGTGTTGATGTTATTTTTGTGGGTGATGAATTATCCCAATCTCTCTAAACATGGGCATATCCAGGAGATCCGGGACCTCCTCAAGGCCCTCGGACAGGCAGCTAAGATAATCTTCTCTCTTGACCCAGATGGAGGCTCTCCTGGAGGAATACAAGGACCAATACGAAGTTCTGAAGGAGTTCAAAAATTTTGTGTGAGTAGGCATCACGAGATAATGGCCAAGGACCGAGCAGTGCAAATGCTTAATTGGGCATCCGAGGTGGTGTTTGGTTCGAAGGGTTTATTTTTTACTAGTTCTACCCCTGCATGGGTATTTTCTATGTTTTTTGGGTCTTCCCCTACATAGGTGTTTTCCATTTATTTTTTTGTCTAATTGTGGCTCTTTTAGGGTGGTGTTAAACTTTTCCTGGGTTTTCCAATCAGGGTTGTTGCTCTTGTACTTTTTACCTCTACGAAACTTTTTGTAATGGGTTTATTTTTATAAAAAGGTTATGGGACCCTTTCAAAACCCCTTTTACCAATAAAAAATAGATAAATAAAACAACAAGAGGAGCAGTTGAGTTTGAATAACCAACAACTCAAACAATGGGAGGAACAATTGGCAATAAAACATGAACAACTGTGAAAATGCAAAGAATAAGTGAAAATACATGAAAGGTAGTTGCAACTAAAGGATAGTAAAATCATAGAGATGAAAAAATGATGTAGACCACTATAATCAGATAATCATGGACCATAAGTCTATGCTTCAGGTTAAGGAAGATATATAGGGGCTCATTAGATTGAATTGTAGCAACAAGATCAAGTAATTGCAAAGAAGAATGAGGAGCTTGTTATTGCTGCAATTTAAGGAAAGCCAACAAGAAGTAAAAGTGGATAAGAGAAATAGTTGCAATGGAATATGAGCTAGAACGTAGTAATAAAGAAGTTGAGATAAATTTGGAGGTAGAAATCGAAATGAACAATATGAAGGAGGCCTTTGAACATAATCTTAAAATCGAGGAAGGACATAATTAACTTATGACATAGCAAATAGATAAATAGAAGAAGCGGTTGTAGGAACAGGAAGAATTACTACAAAAATATGCTATCCAAATAAAACAATAAGAAAATATATTAACTTAACTAAACGTTGAAAAAAAATAAAGGAACTAGCGAATGAAAATGAAGCAGCAGTAACAGTAGCAAATAAAAGCAACAACCCTAACCTCAATGGATCTTGAGGAGGCAATAGAGTCAATGGCGGTCAAGACGGTAATGTTTGAGACAAATCTGATGGTGATGGGTGGAAAAGGACATTCTGAGTCATGACGGAGAGGAAGAAACTTGTCCCACCAGAAAAAAATGGGAGAAAATTTATGTGGCACAAGCGGAAGACTCCAAACCCACTACTTTGATAAACATCAGATCTCGTTACCATGGATCCAAATCTAAATAAAATGTGTGGATCCCTAGAATACCTAATCCAAGAGATGCTACCAATACTCCAGATCAAAAAATAGCATTGATAGTGGTGGTCAGACCAACAGATCTTGTTTGATCCTACGCAGACATGGTCAATCCAAATCTAAATCCAAACACAAAGACTAGGATCAATTTGCTTCCTTCCAATGGTAACCTTGATAGCCCCTGTGAAATCATGTCTAGTGTGATTGATCATAATTCTAACTCATTAATTGGTAAATTTCTTGGATCGCGATCTGACATGGAGTCAATCCACAAATGGGCCCACACCTCTTGGTGCCTTGTAGGATCCATGGAATTAGTAGCAATTCCTATAGGGTTCTTCCTGATCCAATTAAACAATCCAACAAACTCCCGATGAATCCTCATAGGTGGTTGTGGTTCTTCGATCGAAGAGGTCTTTTCCTCCAAAAATGGGGTGTGAACTTTGACCCATCAAATTAGAATATCAACTATGCTTCAATATGGATCCATCTTCTCGGCCTTCCAGTCCAATTATGGCATGAATATATCCTCCATGACATTACGAGAAGTATTGATGAGATGATTTCTTTTGACCTATCAAGCAAATCTGGGACCCATATGACCCAGGCTCGTATGTGCGTCAACGCTAATCTAGATGCAGTTCTCCCAACTTCAATCAACCTTATCTCAAATGTTTGTACCCTTTCTCAATCTATTGAATATGAAAAAAAACCTACTCTTGTTAGCCTTTGTTCCAAGCAAGGCCATTTAACCTCTCAATGCCCTTCTAAACCCTCTGCCAATACTTTTTGCAAGGGTCATTGTTCCCCTAAATTTGGTCACATTTATTTCTTTGAACCAAATCCTACTATGAATCCTTCCTCCTCTGGTTCTGTAGACCATCATAAGTAAGGGGAATCCTCTGGGTTCCCCCAGTTGAGTTTCCAGTCATACCTTGACCTTTCTCCCACGTGGTCCATCGATCCCAATTTCCAATCATTTCTCCCCTCTTTCCACAATTGAGCCCTCCTTAGATCCAAATAAACCCATATTCAATTGCCCTCTATGCCTTCAACCTTCTCCACCCTTCTTGAAGAGGTCCTCTACCTCACCCAACAGTCTCCCCTCATCCCCTAGCCACACCTCCCCTAGCCCTCTCCCTCACTGTTCTCAGAGGAAACCAACTGCTGATGTGGGATCTAGAAAAAACCTTAGGTCATCCTTCGACAAAGGATATTAGGAATAGAGAAGCATAAAACAAAATAAAAAATGGCACACAACTCACCCTTAGAGGGTCATCTAGGCTCTCAAAGTCTCAATATAAAAATAGAACCAAACTTCCCCTTTCGCTTGGAAGAGGGAAGATAACATCTTCAAGAATTTCTAAATGAAGGTCCTCTCATGGAATGTGAGAGGCCTCAATGGACGAAACAAGCAATGCTTAGTTAAGTCCATGAGGAGAGAACATAGACCCACTGTACTTTTATTGCAAGAAACCAAGCTTGATTCTCAAAGCACTTCTTGCATTTCAAAATACATTTGGAAGGACTCTAAGTCCTCTTTCAGTCTGGCCAATGGAGCTTCAGGGGGTTTGTTGTGCATGTGGGATCTATCCAAAGTCGATGGAATGGTGCTATCAGTAGCTAAAAGCTATATTAACATCTTGTTATTCAACAAAGAGGATGGTTTTTGTTGGATCCTATCCAAAATTTATGCTCCAAACTCTCCTTCCCATAGGAACTTGTTGTGGAACTCGCTTAGCCAGTTAAGGGAAGTCTTCTCTTTAGAATCCTGGATGTTGGCTAGATATTTCAACTCCTCTATTTTCCCCAAAGACAAGAAAGGAGGATCCCAAATAATTGAGAGTTCCTATGAGTGCTTTGAATTTTTTTTTATAGCAATGAACTAATGGATATTAGTCTTAGAGGACCAAAATACACTTGGAGCAACCGTAGGAAAGGGGATCAACTGATTTAGATTTTCCTTGATCATGTCCTCATTTCCACCAATTTCATTCCTAAATTTGGTGATGCCACCATGTGCTCTTTACCTAGAATTGGCTTTGATCATAATTCCCTGTTGTTGGACAGTTATCCCCAAGTTTCTACTTTCAAATATCCCTTCAAATTTGAATCCATGTGGATCTAAGATCCTAACCTTAAGTCTTTGATCTCTCAATGGTGGGCTCAACCCTTTCATGGATCCAAATTCTCCCAAATGAGCAACAAATTGAGGCATGTAAAATACAAACTAAAACAATAAAACAAAGAGGTCTTCAAAAATATTTTCCATAAAAAATAGCAAATTCAGTCCCAGCTCACAAACATTGAACTCTCAATGCAGCATGGAGAACCTAATCCTACTCTCTAGGATTCAGAAAGGACCCTTCTATCATATTTTCATAATATTCTCAAAAGTGAAGAAGTCTTTTGGAAATAAAAGTCTAGGGTCACTTGGCTAAAAGAAGGTGACCCAAACACAAATTTTTTCCATGCCACAACTATGAGACACGGAGGAAGTAACCAAATCAAGGGGCTAGTCCAATAGGATGGCAAGTTAATTATGAACATCTCAGAAATCAAAACCAAGGCAGTAAATTTCTTTGAGGAGCTCCTCATCCCCACTCTAGAGTGTGATTATCAAACCTCTACGGACCTTCTCCTGAACATCCCTAGGTTAGTAACTATAAATCAAAATCAGTTGCTAATAAAAACCCTCACTGCTAAATAAATCTAGATTGTTGTTTATTCCATTCAAGGTGGGAAAGAACTAGGTTCAGATGGGTTCCCCCCATTTTTTTCCAATATTTTTGGTACATAGTGGATCCAAATGTGGTCTCTACTATCCAATAGATGCAAAGAGATAAGGAAATCCCAAGGGACATTAATTCCACTTTTTTAGCTCTCATCCCCAAGTTCAACTAGGCTTGTACCCTCTCTGACTTCTGCCCCATAAGCTTATGCAATGTACTCTACAAAATCCTCAACAAAGCCTTGGAAACTAGACTATAACCTATCCTTCCGTACATCATAGCTTCGAACCATGGTAGCTCTGTCCAAGTGAGATAAATTATTGATAACATTATCACCATCCATAAAATCATTCATTCCATCTCCACAAGTGGAAAGGATGGCCTTCTCCTAAAACTTGACATGAATAAAGCCTTTAATAGAGTCTCTTAGGATTTCCTATTCTCGATCCTTCTCATATTTGGATTCCATATTGATTGGATTGCTCTTATTAAGGAATGTATTACTTCTACCAAATTTTTAGTCCTGGTGAACGATTCCCCATCAGGCTATTTCAAGAGTTACAAAGGTCATAGGCAAGGGGATCCCCTCTCCTTCTTTTTGTTCATCATCATTGTTGAAGCCCTAGAGAGAGCTCTGAACCATGCTTACTCTGTGTGGACCATTTTTGGCATCAAACTTGTGTCTTCTCTCCTGGCCATCTCCCACCAATAGTTTGTTGATGACACCATTTTAGCCACCTCTGATTCTGTCCCCCAATCCCAACACATCAAATCCATATTGCTTTCCTTTGAGATTACTACTGGTCAAAAGGTAAATTTCAACAAAAGCAAAGTCTACTTTATCAATACTCCTGTGAGACGTCAAGCCCGTATTGTTGCCATCCTAGGTTGCTCTATTGTATCTTTCCTTACCACCTAATTAGAATTTTCTCTCTTTGAAGGTCATTCCAAAAACTTCTTATGGAACTCTGTCATTGAGCGTATCTAGAAAAATATTGCCAATTGGAAAGAGGGTCTGCTTAGTCAAGCAGGCAAAGCCACTCTGCAAATTATCCTTGTTTTCTTCCTTTCCATATTCTAGATCCCTATTGATGTGTGCAATCATATTGAGCAACTCCAAAGAATTTTTCTTTAGTCAGGATCAAAGACTAAGAAGTAAATTCACCTGGTTGCATGGAACCAGATTTATTCTAGGAAATAGTATGGTGGCATTAGACTTTGAAAGTTCCATAACATGAATCTTGCACTCATAGCCAAGAAAGGATGGTGAATCCTCACTAATAAGATATCTCTTTGGATTTCCATCATCAAAGCTAAATAATTATGGTATAATCAAAAAAATTTGGATGACCCCACTGCCATTCGTGGATCAATAGTCTGGAACTCTATCCTCAAAACTAAGCAAATCATACAAAAGGGTATCCAGTGGAAGTTGGGTAATGGTTCTAGGATCAGATTCTAGGAAGACCTAGGCAGTTGATTTTTGTAGAAGTGTGAGAATTTCTTGTGCCTCAAACCGATGACTAATGCCCTGTTTGGGTCTAAGGTATGCAATTTTTTCCTTCCCAATAGTCGTTCTTGGAAATATTTACCAGTTGAAATCCTCAATGACAAGTAGAAGCAAGCCTCTGTTGACCTCTTGAATTTTATGCATCTCTATGTCATTCCTCCTCTCTAGTGGAAGATTCCATCCTCTGGGTTCCCACATCAAATGGTCTCTTCTCTGTTAATTCAACCTATGCCTCACTGAGAACCTTGGTCCTCCTTGGTTCCCTTCCAAGCTCATCTGGATTCCTAAGATCAATTTGTTCCTCTGGTTCACTGTCCAAGATAATATCCTCACCATCCCGAACCTCCATCACCACTGATTTTCTCTTCCCAACTATTGTTATCTATACCAAATGGATTGTGAGTCTTTCCAGCACATATTTTTGTCCTCCCATTCTACCAATCCATTATTTCCTCCATATTCTCCTCTATTGGCATCTCCTGGGTCCTGCCTACCTTGCTAAGTGATCTTTGCATCCAGTGACATAACTCTTTCAGAGGTCATTGCCTGAAGACTTTTTGGTCTTTTTTCCTTCCCCGTCTCCTATGGAATATTTGGCAGGAATGTAATGCTCATGTATTCAAGGAATCTACCCACAATGAGAAGTATGTTATTTCTAGAATCATTACTGCAGTTGCTGAGAATGTTTCTATCACCCATGGTGATGGTAATCCTGAACCAAGATCTAAAGATCTTCTAGCCTCTTCCCTTAGGATCCCCAATGGCATTTATATTCAGGTTTCTTCCAGGACTGATTGCTTCCTTGTAAAATTGACCCCTCCCCCAGGGTTCCTTAAGCTGAAATTTGATGGAGAAACTAAAAGAAATCCTGGGCTAGCTAGTGCGGGTGGTATCATCAGGGACCATTCAGGAAACATCATATTGGCCTATGTTGAGAACTTGAGCCACAATTCTAGCCACTTTGTTGAATCTAGGGCTCTTTATCAGGGTATTATTCTCCTCCACAAGTTGCAGGTATTCAATTTTTTGGTGGAAGGGGATTCCAAAAATGTCATGAGCTGCCTAAAAATTAGAACCCTTCCTGTTTAATGGAACGTATGCTACATGATCTCTGAATTCAATCATCTCATGCTTTCCTTCTTGAATGTAAAGATGAATCACATTTATAGGGAAGGAAATCGAGTCACTGACCACTTAGTAAATATGGGTATCTCAAAACATAGTCTCATTGTGTGGAGATATTCCTTCCCCCAGCCCCTTATCGATATCAATGCTATTGAATTCAATGAATAGTTTACCTTGGTGTGATAGGATTAGAAACCAATTTTTTTTATTGGTTTCTTGTTCGTTTTGATCTCAGTTTTTTATTGGTCATATTTCACACAGCAAGGTGGGTTCTATCTATTGCATCTGACTAGACCCTATTTCTTTCCCTCAAAAGCAAGTCAAGATTCATCACCAATTCAAAGGGGTTCTTATATTTAGATAACTGTCAGCTTGCACCACCAACGAATATTCAGTGGGTATATCCATCTTATTTTCAAAAGGTCACACAACAATAATGAAATCAATTTTGGGTGTGATCTAATGGTCGCTTTTGAATTTCATGCCCTTCCAAACATATATCTCTTTGATGGCTTATATGATGATAGGTGGATTTTCATGTGCAGCGGCTCTTCTCAGGATGACATCATAACTTTTTTAATATCTTGTCAAATTCAATCTTCAACAAAGCAGGGCTTTGGAATTATAATATACCAAATAGTTTTTAATCAGTGATCGAGGTGTGTGCCCAGACTCTAAATAATAATAGCAATTTTGCATCCTCTTCATTGGGACTCTGCCATGTTTCGAGTAATATTGTTGCGGTCCTATAAATCGACCCCCATTCCACCCGTTTCGATTTGATCACTGGTTCAAGTTTGATTTTCTCTGGGTTTCCTAGTTTTTTCTTGTCTTCAATCAAAGCACCTTGACTTATCACTATTCTAAAACCACCCTTATTAGTTGGTTTGTGTGCAACTCTCGAATTGAGATCTTAATGAGTATCCTTTATAAGAGGGGTTTCCTTGATCCAAGCATTCCCTTGGCTCTCATCCTTGTTAACCATGCAATGCATCTTTTCCAGGCACCCCTGTCCAACAAGGATGCTTATCTCATTTATAGGCATCTGACCTAGCATACCCCTTTTTTTGGCATGGTTGTCATATGCACCCATCTTCATCTATTCCAAACCATTGTTTGGTGTACCTTTTTTCCTGTGCCTATGGTTTTTTTTTTTTACGTGGGTCATGAGTTACCTTATGTTTTAGAACCTTATGGATCTTTCCATAGGCCTCATTATCACCCTCGCCATTCTATATTTCTCTCATCCTCGCCATCTATACTTCCTTTAGCCGTATCCCTTTGCTCTATGTAAACCCTCTACCATGGCTAAAATCAATCCATACTCCCTTAAGCTTACCCCTTTGGTCGAAGATATCTTCGAGAGACCATGGCCTCCTAAACTTTTTGTATTTGTTTAGAAAAAATGAATTGGACCTATCATTGGATTTCATTCACACATGGAATGGAGGACATGTTGTCCTCAGGGGCCTGAGTTTCACTGTTATGGCAAATTTTCTGTCTAAGATCATTGGCCTCCCAATGATAGAGAAATTATTAACTATGAGAAGCATTCTCTCCAAGGGGAATTGGCCCTCTTTAGGGATAGAGGAGAGTCCTTGGGTAAGGAGAAAGGGGGCATTGTGAGAGAGACACTACCGAAGCCATGGGACACTATCATGGTTACTATTCTTTAGTACTTCACCCTCGACAACCTTGGTGCAATTCTGAGAATTTTTCATTTGGCTTTTTTGAACCACCTCAATGGGAAAAATGATCAACATCCCTAAGTACATGTTTTGGTTGATGTAAAGGTTAGTCCTAAATATCAAAAGGGGAATTTTATCTTCTCCCCTTTATTAGGGTCTTCATCTTGCCCTCTTCAACCACATTGTTGCTGAGCAAAATCGTCAAGCTGCTGGCCCTGTTAGCCCTGTCCTTATTGTTGGTGGTCCTGCTAATGTTGGTGGAGAAGTTGGGGGAGATGTTCCTGTGTCTCCTCCTCCCAAGTCGTACTCCGAGATTTGTAGCCAAATCAGAAGATACTCTTGGTACTCAAAAGTCTGAGCCTTGGTACTATCCCCTCTGCACCAAGGTAGGGTGCAACAAACATAAAGCCCCGCTATTTATTTATGAAGTCTCGGATGATTCTTTGTCTTTCAAGATCAAGAAGGATAATCCAACTAAAAGATCCATTCCCACCGAGGGTACCTCTACTCAGGCGTTGATAATATTTTTGTGGGTGATGAATTATCCCAATCTCTCTAAACATGGGCATATCCAGGAGATCCGGGACCTCCTCAAGGCCCTCGGACAGGCAGCTAAGATAATCTTCTCTCTTGACCCAGATGGAGGCTCTCCTGGAGGAATACAAGGACCAATACGAAGTTCTGAAGGAGTTCAAAAATTTTGTGTGAGTAGGCATCACAGATAATGGCCAAGGACCGAGTAGTGCAAATACTTAATCGGGCATCCTAGGTGGTGTTTGGTTCTGAAGGGTTTATTTTTTACTAGTTCTACCCCTGCATGGGTATTTTCTATGTTTTTTGGGTCTTCCCCTACATAGGTGTTTTCCATTTATTTTTTTGTCTAATTGTGGCTCTTTTAGGGTGGTGTTAAACTTTTCCTGGGTTTTCCAATCAGGGTTGTTGCTCTTGTACTTTTTACCTCTACGAAACTTTTTGTAATGGGTTTATTTTTATAAAAAGGTTATGGGACCCTTTCAAAACCCCTTTTACCAATAAAAAATAGATAAATAAAACAACAAGAGGAGCAGTTGAGTTTGAATAACCAACAACTCAAACAATGGGAGGAACAATTGGCAATAAAACATGAACAACTGTGAAAATGCAAAGAATAAGTGAAAATACATGAAAGGTAGTTGCAACTAAAGGATAGTAAAATCATAGAGATGAAAAAATGATGTAGACCACTATAATCAGATAATCATGGACCATAAGTCTATGCTTCAGGTTAAGGAAGATATATAGGGGCTCATTAGATTGAATTGTAGCAACAAGATCAAGTAATTGCAAAGAAGAATGAGGAGCTTGTTATTGCTGCAAGGACAAAGGTAACTTTGATAGAAAATTTATGCCAAGGCATATATGAACTAAAGGAGTTACTACAAACTTTATCTAAAGCCAAAGAAAATGTAAATCACTATGGGTCGAAGGTTGTGGAGCTTAGTAATTATGCTAACAAGTTGTGGAATGAGTGAGCCATTCTCCATGTTGAGTTTCAAGATCTCCAAAAGGGTCATTTAGCCAAGATCAAGAAGAATGAGTTGGTAGGGATCTTGATTTATTTAAATGGGAGGGAAGATGTAGGTAGCAAATACACTTCCTAGAGGAATAAGAAATGACAATGCACAATGTACAAATTTGTATAATTTTGAGTAAACATACAATGTAGGGTTTGTCTAATTGTACAATGTAGGGAAATAAATGTAAATGCATGAAATGAAAGTGTAATGCGGATGAAATGTAATTTGATAAAAAAAATTAGAACCTTAGTAAAAATTAATAAAGTTATGATATGAGAAGTTATGGGTGGCAGTTGTAAATGATGTGCTATCTCAAGAACTGCTTAGTTGTAAATTATGTGCTATCTCAAGAACTTATTTGGAACATCGAACAACTTGGACAAGCATTATAAGCCCTCCATTCAATTTTTGTAAATTCTTCATCATTGTTCATAATTGTCCATCCTAGTCTGATATAGTTGATAATTGATTCATGATTATTAAGGAGAAATACAAAGATAATCCAACATTATTATGTCCATCAAAAATTTATGGTTGTTCATGCATGTTACCAATTGCATATGGATTGTACATTCTAGTGTAGTATTACAGATATGACATTGTAATGGAGTGATTCAGTAATGAAAATAAAGTATTGTTGATACCCAATTGTGTATGATGATTATGGATGAAGGAATTATTCCTATTTTATCCTGTAGATTGTAATTGTTGTGTTTGTAGGGTATTGTACTATTTCTAGAGCAGGCAGTGAATAATATCATTGATGGATTTGGAATATAAATGGTAATTTCAAGTGTGCATGATGGATTACTAAGTCAGTAATTCTATTATTAAGATTATCCAATCCCTGTTAAGTGTTGTTCCTAGATATTATAATGTAGATCTAGCATTTAGCAATTGTAGCAAGGGTTTATTGTAACCATATAGTTAGTCCACCTAACTATACAATTGGTTAGTGACTTTGCATATTGGGTGATAATTGCATATTTTGCATTTGCCATGGTAGGAATAATTATTGCCAAGTGAACGATTGTAAGATGACCAAGTTAATCACCAATAAACTTATTTAGGTAGATTATACATTTGTAAAATCATATAGTTTAGGCCATTGTATGGTTGTAACCATATAATTGAATGTTTTGGAACCATACAATCACTAATTGTACGTTTTTGGAATCATACAATTGTAACCATACAACTGTACAAATTGGTCCAAATTGGGTACAAATTGCTAGAATTCATCCCAAAATCTTTCATTTCACCTCCCTCATCGAGGGTTCTACTGCTCGTGCTACATAACCTATCACCATAGATTACTTGATCAAAACTACTAGCAAGAGCACTTGCTAGGGAACACACAACCTATTCAGGGTTGCAAAACATGGTCAATTTTCTTCGCAAGCAAAGTGGTACACATTTGTCCAACTCAAACACTTTTTCACAAGTTGGAGGTTAGTATAATGAGGGACATTTCTCCTCAAGGGGGGATGAATGATCTAAGCAAAGAAGGTGTTACTCTAAGTTCCTCAAGTCATGATGCCAAAGTTTCTTTAGAGCATTAGCCTTGGCACCCATTTGGATTCCTCATTATATAGGTCAATGCTAACTCCTATTTTGGCTTCAACATTATGGCAACACCAAACTCCTACTTTGGTGCTAAGATTGTACCTACCTCAAACTCCTACTTCCACTCTAAGACTATGTCAATACCAAATCACTTTGGTGCCATGACTACTTTAGTGCAAAAATTTTGGTGCCTATCTAGAACTCATTGGTTTTTGCACAAGTACGATAAATGTTTGCCATTAATGTCACGTATGACCATTAAAAAACTCTTGCAATAATTCTTGACTAGTTGCTACATACCAAACATAGCCATGTCGGCTATGTTTTCCAAATGAATTTATTTTATATATAACTAGGTTGAATTTAATTTTAAGAATTATCTCTTCATCTATTGTTTTAATTCTTCATCTGTGATTATCATAATTGCCTTCACGACGGGGACGTGCCCTCCCTAAGTGATGAACTGTTCACTAAATTATTGATTTAATTTATTATAACGCAATTTTTACATGCATATGTTTCGTCGGGTTTTCTGAGCAAGCTTTATAGTGTTTTGTGATTTTAACAATTAATACGAAAGCTAAGACGTCGGATGCTTCCATGTGGTATCATGAGACAACGATTCTGGAGATTGAAAAAAATAATTTTTTTTTCCTAGCTTCCGTGCATTGCAACAGACATAAAAATTTAGGCATCCTACAACGAAGCTCGTTCTGTCGAACTACGTGTGGTCCTCCCACACATTGGGGAGCATTCTCTAAAAAAAATTCTTCTCTGACATCAAACTTCTGCGAGGAATCTGCATGTTATGATCCAACCAAGGGTTACAACGATAATTTCACAGAGCAAGCCAATGATATTTTTAAAAGAAACAATACAGTATTATGCCATTAGGCGTGTTTTGTAGTTGCCAACAGAAACCTCGAGTCCCAGTTGATGATACAACTCGATCATTCGTCCAAAATAGTTCTAGAGACACAAATTGTTAAAAGCACATTCATCCAAAATTCTCGGGTGAAAATCAAGTCCCAGCTGACGATATAACTCCTAGCTGGTGCGCATTTAGGATCACACTCGATCGATACAAAAATTCAAAATAATTCAACACGATAGACAAAAAAGAAAGCACGAAAGGAATTCGCCCAATCACAGCTGAGGAATTAAATCAAATTGGAAAATAAATTAAGGTACAAGGTTAAATTAAATTTGTTTATTTTTTCGTGCAAATTCTTTATTCCATACGATCTGTTCGGTAGACCTATGGGGGTTTAAAATATATCGGGCACCACTAGTTACATGTGACTTAGGTCACACTAGCCCTGCCTTCCTCATGCGTAAACATATCTGTTGTTTGCTCCACCGGTTTGATTGTGCCAAGTGTTGGTCGTTTGTCTTGCCTCGCTATCCTTCATGGCCGGTTTTCCTCTTTCACTTCATCTTGCATTTCACCTTCGTGTGTCGTCTAGTCATACCTGGTCCCTTCCTATCCATCGTGTCCTATTGTCGTTTTTGGCTTAGTTGTCCGAGATGTCACCTCAAGTGTGTCCCATGCGGCTTAGTTGTTCGAGCTGTTGTCATGTTTCGATCGTGTCGCTTAGACGCTGGTCTCACACTCCATGTCGCCTTATCGTTGGTCGCGCACTCTGTGTTGTATCGCTAATCCCATGCTCTGTGTCATGTTTCCAGTCTCACGCTCTATGTCATGTAGTCCCATACTTTGTGTCGTGTCACTAGTCCCACGCTCTATGTCATGTCGTTGTATCGTGTCACTAGTCCTGCGCTCTATGTCGTGTCGCTAGTCCCACGCTCTGTGTCGTGTAGTCCCATATTTTGTGTCATGTCGCTAGTCCTGCACTCTATGTCATGTCGCTTTATCGTGTCGCTAGTCCCACGTTCTATGTCGTGTCGATGTGTTGTTGCCCAATTCAGTTGTGGCATGTACTGTCAGTTGTCTTCTCAATTGTCAAAAGTTGTCCAAAGTTGCTAAAAATTGTCAAAAGTTGTTGAAAGTTGTCAAAAGTTGTCAAAAGTTGTTGTCAAGGAGGCGAGCCAAAAATTCAAATCCACGTCGCAGTTGGAGCGACAGTTAAAGTGGAGTGCAAATTTTTGCCAAATTTAATAAAATTATTGCAAAATTGTTGCAAAAAATGAAGCTCAAAGGCTTCTAAATAGGATATTTTGAACAGTGCATGAACAAAAAGTGGACCAAAGGAGCTAATGGTCAACTATCAAGCTCGGAGACTCCCAATAAAGAGAACTCAGATTCACAATGAAGACCTCATCGAAACAAAGGTACACAAAATTCTCCTTTGCCTTTCAAAATTGGTAGTTATAATCCGGGTCATCCATTGATCAACACAATGGCATCCAATACCTCTCCAAAATCCTCACAAGAGAACCTCACTCAAGTTGAAAATGGTCGTCCCAAGGTCACTGATGAAGTGTTACTCGAACTAGTAGAAAGCATTAAGCTTATGACTACTAACTTCAACCAATCATTCAACAAACAACCCCAACCAACTCCTCCTAGTACCAACCACTAGAGTACTAACATTCACTATGACAACTATACACACCACAAAGGTCATAATAGTCAGTACCCAAATCTCAACAGTCACAGGAATAATGAGGATATGGGTAACAAAGAAGTTTTTGAGCAACAAAGGGGTTCTAACAGACCTTACCAAAATAACAACCAACGATAGTGGAATAACGAGGAACAAGATAGGAACAACGTTCACTACCAACCAAGAGGTCATACTGGAGTCAATTATCCATGCATTGACATGCCTACCTTTGAAGGTCAGGATCCACATGGGTGGATAGCCAAAATGGAAGGCATCTTAGAGTTCTACAAATTCAAGCATGAGGAAAAAGTCCCTTTTATAGCAACCAAATTAGGCACTGAAGCTTATCAATGGTTTACATGGTACAAACGTGAGAACGACCCTCAAAATTTCTTTTGGGATAATTTCAAGGAAGCCTTTCTTCATAGATTTGACAAAGGTCCCACAAGTTCATACACAATACGGTTGTTGTCACTTAAGCAGACAGGATCAGTAGGGGACTATATCTCAAAATTCACCAGTATGCTTCACTATGCACAAGATCTACAACCAGACATGGTGGTAGTGGCTTTTAGAAATGGATTGAAAGCAAATATTAAAGTCAAAGTGGACCTACAAAATCCATCCCGGTTAGATGAATGTATAAGGATTGCCAATTTGGTAAAGACGAAGGTGCAACTGGAAACATCCACACGACGTGATTCATATGGTCAACCTCAATATCACAACTCTTTTCATAGAAATGATCAACCATCAGGATATTTTTGCTATAAATGTTGCACTCACCATCCAAAATATCAGGCATGTGTACCAAGACATAACTTTCAAATTGAATATGCTGACAAGGAAGATGACGAAATAGAGGAGAACAACTCACCTGATGATGACCAAAGTGATCACAAGGTGGTTGTAGATGGAGAAGATACCATGACTATTTCAGTACATGCTCTTATGGGGTTATCCTCTCACCATACAATCAAGGTAGCAGGATTTATTCGACAAGGAAAGATAACAATATTAATTGATTCAAGAAGTACTCATAACTTTATTGACACAAAACTTGCCAGGACATTAAATTTGCCCATCTATTCTTCCAGTCAAGATAGATTTCAAGTTAGAACTACAGGTAGGGAAACTTGTCAATGCCTAGGTAAGACATCTTCAATTTCATTACAAATGGGAAGTTATACCTGGTAGGGTCATATTTTTGTCATGGAATTAGGGAATTCATAAGTTATTTTGGGCATTGCATGGATGGAACAAATGGAAACCACGATCGGTTTTAATTACAAACAACACTTTGTTGAATGGGAAGAAAATGGGAAGACCATTTGCCTCCAAGGAATGCCAACACCTCCATCAAAAATAGTAAGCTCACATAGCATGGAAAAGATGTCAAGAAAAGGTGGCTATGGATTCATAGGCCAAATTAATTGCATGGAAAAAGTAGTACAAGAGGTGCCAGAAATCCAAGTAGAAGATCTACAAAACGTTGTGGCCAAAATTGAGGAGGTTTTTCACAAACCAAAAGGACTACCACCCAAACGATCCCATGACCATGCCAGACAATGTCTCATGAAGGTGATCGGCCAGAAAGTGAAATCTCAGTCAAAATTACCAATACTAGATACAAAAGGGTGTATATATCTCCAATCGAAAGCCATTCTACAAAGTAGAACACGCATCCTGAGGTCACGTCACATCCAAGAATTTCTCATCAAATGACAGGGCCTACCAGAAGATTTTATATATTATTTTAAAAGCATTTTATTTTATTATTATTTTTTGGATACATGGGGGAGTTGGTTACATCTACACTATTTTTAGTATCTGTTAAGTGTAGGGTTCAAATAACTGCAAGCTTACTACAGTGGTAGGGGCTTTGGCCTCTCTTTGAGAGGTGTCCAAGGTTCAAACCCCACTCAGTATGAGGGGACCAAGACCCCTCATAAAAACTTGTGTAATATCATTAAATTATTCGTGGGTCTAGGTGGATTGGTAAGTTGGGACGCTTATCAAGAGGAGACCTAGGTTCCAATCCCATGGGCATGCCCATGCATAGCCAGTAGCCTGATCCGACTCCTTTGCATGTTGCACCTGAATGATGACGGTGATCTGTTTCCTGCTTGTCCGGTGGTCCCCTTCATGCCACGTATTGAACCAGACTGACGAATACAGTGCGAACCCTGTGCATCCGACAGTCCCTATATCACGTCGAGTTACCATTAACGAGATGGCGGATGTGTAGGAAGCCTTCGATGATAGTTTGAACCCTGTCAGCTCCGTTGACAGTTACTAAAAAATGTGATTTTAAACAATTCATCTATGTAACCAAAAAAAAGTGTAGGGTTCAAATTATAGGGGCTGCTTCCAACAAACCTATACCACCTCATTATTTTATAACCTGATGTGTAGAGGACCATCGATCGTTCGGGATTCATACTGTTATTGTCGGTCTGGTGCCACAAAGGATTCAGAGCAAACTACTACCTTTGTAAACAGGCATACCCCGAAAGGTTTGAATCTAGGTCTCTTCTAAGTAGATGTCTGGTCACACAAACAATTACCAATCCACAAATCCTTTATTATTATTATTTGGTGAAAAAAGAAAAAAAAGAATTGTTTTTTTAATATCCATAAAACAATAGGTCATGTGAGATGGAGCTTTTTGATACAAACACACCATCCTTGTTAGATTAGTTTTTTTTTGTCATAATAAAAACAATATATATCCCCTACCCCCACTAAACTTAAATCTTAAACCTTTTGTTTAAAAACCAAAACCTTCACCAACAAATGCACTTAGTCCAAAATGAATAGGTCGGTTGGTAGCAGAAAGAGATAGAAAAGTTGATAAGTAAATATCCCTACCCCCACTAAATTTAAATCTTAAACCTTTTGTTTAAAAACCAAAACCTTCACCAACAAATGCACTTAGTCCAAAAATGGATAGATCGGTTGGTAGCAGAAATAAATAAAAAAGTTGATAACGATGAAGTGCTTGCCCGATGAACTGCCCCAATTTAATTTCTTTGAAAAGTTGAATTTCCATTAATTTTATCTTTACCCACTTAACTTCAATTTTTTTAAGATTCCACAACAACAAATAAAACTAAACCCACTCAAATTATATTCTAATATAAAACTCCACTATTTATGTTAATGAAAGGTTGCATAAAAACATAACCTTCGATTCAATTAATAGCTAAAGTTTACGTAATATCGTGACCAATTCAATTAATGTTTAAATACAAGGCATATGCAAGAGTATATCCAATTTGAAAAAAGCATCTCAGAATATTCATCACGTGCAAACTTTCTTGGCATGCCAACTCTTCATATTTTATAGTATTCACTTAACATTATTATCCCACTTAAACAAATAACAAACAAATGAATACATTATCAATTGATATAGACGGACTCCTTCAGAGTTTATCTTTAGTCATTTGGACATAAAGAACTTCTTTATATATTTTTTATATTTTAAATTACCAATCACTAGCTTCCTTTTAGATACAGTTGACTTTGACATAAAATTAATTTTTTTTTGGTTCAAATCATTCAGAGACCAAGTTTAAACAGGTTTTTTTCTTTTAAGTTTATAAAAATTCTCAAAACAATTCATATAAAAACACCCTTGTTTTAATTTTTTCTAAGTTAAACTTGCTAAAAAACAATGGTGATGGCTACTTAGGCAATGAAAGGTCCATGGTTTTACTGTTAATATTTGGCTAGACGCCTAGTAACTAAAATAATCATGAAAATGTATCCAAACCTATACAGATGTACTCCATTCTATCTGCTCTATATCTGAAGTGGATAGGCTTCCCCTAAATAAGAAGGGCGGCTTTTATCCCGTTTTCTTGAAGAATGTGGGTTAAACTATATTTAGCGACATAGTTATATTTAGCACCTACTATGTTAACCACAACTCAAGATTCGAACTTTCGTTCATAAATACATATGGACGAGGTTAGTTGGGGTAAGTAACAGATTAAATTAATGCTTAACTATGGAACAGAGTTAATTTTCCATCAGCAACATATATTTATTATGTCCACATCCTATGTCATTACTTTACTTTACGGGATATTTAAAACCTATTGAAATCTATGATTTATATGTGATAAATTAATTAAAGAAATCGACTGAACACATATTGATTTGTGACCGTGTTACCATGGTCAAAGCAATGCGTAACAAATGAGTCATCAAATAATTAAAATATTTAAGATTTTAAAAAATTGAGAATGTGATGATTAATTTTTCTAAAAGTTTAAATGTTTTATAATTTTGATTAGGTTAAAATTTTATGAAGGAACGTATCTTATTTAAGTTATTATAACACTATTATTATTTTATTTTATTTTTTTAGCAAAACATCTACAAATTAGATCAACAACCACTTTCGAAGGGTTTGAACACAAGACCACTTAAGAAACAACCACCATCTTTAGCCACTAAGACAACTACCTATAAACAATAATACCACTACTTAATAACCATAAATTATGAATAAGACTTTTAATAAAAAATTTAAAATTCAAATCTAATAAATAAAATTATACATTATACTTTCATAACTAAAATTTAATTATTACAATATTTTAATTATTATATTAATTAAACCCATTAAACTTACACTTATAACTCAATCAATAATCTTATTTTATTTTAATTTTTTAAAAATATTATATTTAAATTTATAAAATCTTACTTACTACCCTCACACCCAACAACCCAACAACTAAACTAAGTAAATAAGCTCACCGTCTATAAACAGGTTTTACCAAGTCTCATTCCCGGGGCACTACTGCACTTTTGACTAGGGGGAATAAAATAATATGCAACTAAATCCTTCACGAGGACAGCTACCTCACCTAAGTACTAATACACTTTTTGAGTCTTGGCAATTTGAAAGGGCCCCACAGAAGTCTCAACTTGGACCATGTGCCCTAAGGAACCCTTCTTATAAGCCCCTAAAAAGAGGGACTTGGACCATGTGCCCTAAGGAATCCTTACTACCTCATCTAAGAACCAATACACTTTTTGAGTCTGGACAATTTGAAAGGGCCCCACATAAGTCTCAACTTGGACCATGTGCCCTAACGAACCCTTCTTATCAACCCCTAAAAAGAGGGACTTGGACCATGTGCCCTAAGGAATCCTTCTTATTAGCCCTTAAAAATAGGGACCATGCACCACTAGGGAATGTTGTTATTTTAGGTCAAAACTAGCACGTGTTGCCCGTGTAGGTACATTGACACAAGCAAACTAGGGTTGAAAGGATAAGTCCATGCAGTTGAAAATGGCAAATAAAATAATAAAATAATCACACTTTCCATTCTTACGATAAATCGAACGGCCACGTGTATCCAGGAGAAGGGAGGGAATTTTTTATCGTCCGATCCGCCCCGGCATATACTCTCTTCACATAAGATGAAATATGTTATTTCGGCTATCACAGTGGGTCCCACGGTTCCATCTTCTTTGGATAGAGTGACATTATAGCAATTCGCGGTGGCATTCCTTAAACCGCGGTTAACATGTGAAGTAAAAACCTCAACCACCATCGACAGGATTTCAAATCTCGGTCGGAAAAATCCAGCCGTTAGAACTTTGTCTTATTGTTATAGTAAAGAGAGATTAAATATATATATATAAAAACTAGCAAATCAAGAATTGATTTATATTGAGATTTCTATTTGCAAATGAGCATGGAATGAAGCTTGAGTCTTGTTTATCTTGTGTCTAGACTCTTCGTCATTTTGTTTACATTCCTTACTTCGGCTTCTCCGCATTACTGAACCAAAATCCTCTCGACTTCGTCGCTACGTTGGTATCTGGTTTCGATCATACCGAATGCGCAGCCGTCGATCTGGAGCAGAGGATCCGGCAGCTGTAGAGCCGTAGATTTAGACCTTTATTGCCGAATTAAGGCTGAGAGTTCGATTCTCCATACGCGCAAAACCATTGCTGAATAACATTCTTCGGGCTGGAGGAGATTCAGGAAAACCTTGAAATTAATGGATTGTAAATAAGGTATTTAATAAATTACCGTGATTCTCTTGCTTGATTTGGTGGGGGAAAATTCCCGTTGATTTTCGTTCAAACAACGCGGAAACCTTTGAAGTCTGTCAATTTCTCTAAGGCTACAAATTTGAAGCTGATAAAAACCCTCGGCATAGGTACCTAGTCGTGTGATAGTCTGGAACTCTGGTTTGGCTCAGAGCCGTTTTATTTTAGGGTTTGAGCATCAGCCTAGCTTGCAGGCGGTTTAATATTGGATTGAAACCACAAAATTGCAAATGTTTGGGCCGGGTCTACAATTGGGGAATGGGAATATGGGAGACCGATTCAGCGATCCGCGCAACGGTAGGGCCTCTTCTCGCTTGCAGAAAAATAGGTATAATAATAATAATAACAATTACAATGGCGGTGCCTCGGCTTACGGGGTCAAGCCGGTTGTGAAGAATTCAGAGCCGGAGAACCTAAATGCCTTAGAGGAAAAGTGCAGAAGTGTGAGATCGTCTTCGCTGTCCTCCTCTTCTTCTGGAAGATCTTCCTTGGGGGAAAAGTGCAGAAGCGTAAGCTCATTTTCGGCGTCTTCCTCTTCTTCGGAAAGATCTACTCATGGTAATTTGGAGCGATTCCTAGATTCCACAACTCCTCTTGTTCCTGCGCAGTATTTACCTAAGGTACGTATGTTTGCAAGTTCATTTTTTTTTAAATCATTTTGAAGCTTTAGTGCCCAGTGATTTCGGTATTTTTCCTTGATCTTATCTCAAAGTAATCAAATATTTTAATTTCATCTTGATGTCTTTGCTTTTATGAAAGAAGACCCCTTTATAGATAATTCTCGCATTTCTATGGCTTTGTTAACCTCTTTCATATGTGTGTGATGGTTTTACATGTTTATGGAAATTTTTGACTCTGTTTTTTGGAACTTGTTGCTGAATGCGATCTTGCTTATTAAGGAGCAATTAAATTTGTTCATTGCAATTTGTCAAATGACTTTTTTAGGGGAGGAATAACTAGGGCTTTTTCAGTATTTCCTCTTGTTTCTCTTGAAATTTCACAAGGCTTTTCATAGGACTGTTATCAGACTATTAACATCTTGTGCATTCTTAGTATTCCCCCTTTGGCATTTTTCATTACATACCTTATAAGTATTTTAAAGGGGAATCTCTAATTTCGCTGGCATTTTAGAACTTTTCTTTTTGTTTTGGTAGACTAGAAGTATTTATTGATATCGAAAAGGGGCTGAAGCCCCGAAAATCAAGACAAGCTCTGTATGGGCTTCTCTAACCAAAGGCAGGGAAACCAAAATCTTGTTCTCTCTCCCTGTATCTAAAACCTAGAACTGCTTCAAGATCTAGACTTTTTTTTTTTTTTTTTAAAGCAAAAAACCCCTTGCGGGTCTGCCTTGGTCTAAGAGACCACGACCAGGAGGTTCTACACCGTCAAAGTCACCTGGGAGTCGTGCCGGCCCTGCCCGCATCAACATTATCAATTGGACTATGGGTAGCCAATTCAACTTTTTGGTAGGGTGGAGATTCGAACCTGGGACCTTCTTGGAGGATTGCCTTCTCCTCTCCAACTCACCTACAACACCTGAGTAAGATCTAAATTTGAAAATAATGGATACTAAGACCATTCCTGATCTAGACGTAACAAGGAGAACCAAGTAGTTGTTATAGGTAAGAGATGGAGTTGGCATGAGCTTAGTAGGCTGGCTTTTGGACCTGGTTCCTTATGGATTGTATTCTTTCCATCCTTAATATTGCTCCAAGGGAGGCATGTGCTGTTAACATATCCCTGGAGGATACATACATACATATCCATCCATCTATCCATCTATCTATCTATATCTAATTTGTTCTTCATTAGGCACTGACATAATGGCAATTGAATATTTTGTCTGTCATTGGATAACTACCTTTACAAATCCTTTCTCTAGGAACGATAGTCCATCTACTACCACATTTAGTCCATAGAGATAAACTTGTTTTGTCAATGACAAAATTAGCCGATTTGTCTGCCACTGAATTAAATTGTCTGTGTACATGATATGTCCTGAAAATTAATATTAACATGGTGGAACCAATCATGATGTCCATGCCATTCCAAGTTCATTTCCCCAGACTTCTGTTATGACTTTCTGTCGTCCATTATCCAGGGCCATATTTATGCAGTCTATGATAACCTGGATGTTTATCTTTATGATTCTGTGCCAGTGTATCTACAGAAGACCACCTTACATGTACACACATCTGGGGCAATGTTTATGAGCTTTGGCTTGATGTGAGGTTTGTTTTGGAGGGTAATTTATGTCTGGCATTTTCAGGAGCCTATGAATGGTGGTCCACTTTCTCTCCTTCTGTATGAATGTGATCTACTGCATCTTAGTTGTGGTTCACTTTTTTTTTTGCCTCTTAACATTGATTTTATTGATGATCCCTTGATTTTATTAATGGGTGTCAGCTTAATCCTTTTTCCTATTACTTGTATAAGTATAATGAGAGTTCTGTTTTTTCTGTGTGTCATTTTTTTAAGAAGCTACGTGTGGCATTTATTGAGGGCCACTCCCATCAAAATAACAAAACATTACATTGCTCTCAGGTCAATTAAACCATATTCAGTTTGTTTTAAAAAAAAAAAAGATATTCTTCATTTGCTTTTCTATCAAATATGTTCTTAGTCTTCCTCAAACTGCTATGTTTCTGCATCAAGTGCTTGACATCATTTACGAGAAAAATCTCACTCTACCAGTTGCCTTTTAAAATTTGAATTTTGCCAAGACGAAGATGAACACCATGAGTGGCTAAATTATCTGCTACCTAGTTTCCTTCTCTATAGGTATGCTGACATTTCTAAGATACTGCCTCCAACAATTGTTGAACTTGTTTATCTGCTTTTTGTACACTTTACAGATTCATGACCTTGGCAGGTGAATTCCGCCATTTTATAAGGCTTGATGATTTGTTGTGCTAATGAAAAGTAATGAATTGTTTGTTTTGCCAGAGTGCCTTTGGTATTCTATTGGAGTGATTTATTTGTTGTGCATCTTCAATCATAACAACTTCATGAAGAGCATCAAATGACACAGATTCTGTTTTATGGAATTGACTGAGATGCAGTAATTGTTTTCTGTAGCTAATATTTTAGGAGTTCATTTAGCATGGCTTTATGCTATTTTTTATTTTTTTGAGATATTGATGTTCTCTAGCCAATTAATGCTCTGGTCATTTAAGCTGGTATTATTGTCTTGAAATTGCTCAACTATAAGACAATTATGGTAATTTGAGGCTAACAAGGATAAACATGACATTAAGATGTTTCTATACTGAGAGGTTATAGCTGGTGTATCTGACAGCAATAACATGGTAATAGTGGCCCGCATTCTTTTGCCTTAGCCTTTATTTCCCCTTCTGTATTAAAGACACTCCACATCATCTTAGTTGTATGTCATTCTGTTTGTCATGATATTTAATTTCACATTATTTCGTCCTTTGCATTGAAGATGGCTAGTGTCTCTTGCCAGTTTCCTATTAGTTATAGAAGCGTAAAAACTGGTTTGATATATATATTTTTTGTTCTCCCTTTTGGTTTCTTTGCTACAAATTAATTAAAGATCTGTTTTTTTGTGTCTTTACAGACTTGTATGAAAGGATGGCAAAATCATCGTGAAGCTGAATTTTTGCCGTATTATACTCTTGATGATCTATGGGATTATTTTAAGGAGCGGAGTGTTTATGGTGCTGGAGTACCAATGGTATTGAATGGGAGTGATTCTGTTGTACAATATTATGTACCTTCACTTTCTGCTATTCAACTCTATGTTGATTCTTCTAAATCTGTAATTGGAAAGAGGTATATTCTTGTCCAGTATTTCTCTGTAATTGCATTGAACATAGTCAAATTATAAGTCTCTATTGTTGATATTGTTATGGAATCAATCTAAGACATGTTTAATTACTTTATTTTATGGATTCTCAAAGTGATTATTTGTTTAAAGAGTTCTCCCTTCCTTTGGGGATGGTAATATTGTATACCTTTTTGATACTGACCAAGATGAAGCTCTTTGTAGACATTATGGCACTGAGAGTGAAACAAGCGATAGTGAGACCAGTAGTGACAGTGATGATAGTGAAAATAGTAACTCTCCTGTCCGCCTTGTTTTTGAATACTTTGAGCGAACATCCCCATTTAATCGGGAACCTTTAGCTGACAAGGCAAGTGTCTATTGTGAGATCAAATAATGTTTTTAACAAGATCAATTTTCATGTCTCTTTTTTCTCGACTTGCCAAGGAAATCTGACATTCTTTGATTTTGATTTCAACACTTAGGTTGCCAATCTTGCTTGCAGCTGTAGTGAACTGAGATCTCTAAGAAGCATTGATTTGTTGCCAATAAGCTGGATGTCTGTAGCATGGTATGCCTTTCATCTAATCAATGTATTGCCGGAAAGGGGAATTAAAGTATTCTCTTAAAAATAAATGAATTGCATTGACTTACAAAAGATTATAATGTGGCCTTTGTTACAGGTATCCAATTTACAGGATACCAACTGGACCAACTTTGAAGGATCTGGATGCATGTTTCTTGACATTCCATCCTCTTGCAACACCATTGAAAGGTTCGTAGCTTCTCGTTTGATGGCATTTAGGTTGGTGTTGTCAGGAATGATCTTTGAATGTGCATCCATTTTTAGTGCTACACCATATTTTTACATAGTGTTCTCTAATTCATAGTACGTGACAGCTCCTGCTATCATTGTTTATGCCATTTACCTATATAAATAATGTTTTCTCATGTTGTCAAGCAGATGTTGGCAACAGTAACTTTCAAATTGAAAATCAGGCCTTCTATGGTAGCTTTGTGACTAATGCTGTAAGGTTCCCAAAGTTTTCTCTGCCAGCATTTGGCCTTGCTTCATATAAGTTTAGAGGGACAACATGGACTTCACATGGAGGTAGTGAACGACAGGTTTCCTTGTTGCTTCAATCAGCAAATAAGTGGTTGAGTCACCTTCAAGTTGAACATCCTGATTTTCAGTTCTTTATATCACGTAATTCATCCAATCGGAGGTGATGAACATAATATCAGAACTTATTTAGATGAACTGGCTGGTTGGTGTCTTATGTGAATGGTTCTATTTATAATTATGGCCATTTCAAGATATGCATATGCAACCTTGTCTGAGACAAGTTCTGTAGGGTGCACTACACTTTCATCTATTACTCGCATTCTTGGTCTGAAGAAAAAAAATCATAACTCTTAAAAATGCTCTTTTCTAGGCTGCAGATGCAAAAAAAGGAAAAAGAAAAAAAAAACGAAAAATGAAAAAAAGTGAATACTGTCAAGTTTTTCCATCCTTTTAGTTTTTGTCTACAGTTGAGGCTTTCTAATGTTGATTGACAATGTAAGAAAACAAGAAGGTTAAAAAGGAAAGCCAAGGGAAAGAGCTCTGGCCAAGAGGGGATTGCAGTGCTATTTTCATGCAATATCTAGGCAGCAAAAAGCTATAACTTGTTTGTTGCATGTTAAAACTTGTCATACAGGAGTTTCACTGGTCAAATGTAATTCAGGGAAATTGCTTGTACTGTCCCTACAGCACTGCAAGTCAAGACTTTTGGTTTTGGAGATCCACTGCTTTATTATGCAAATTTGCTTTCTAATCCAGAAGGGCAGTTGGAAGAAAATTTTCACAACTTTCAATAGCATTGTTGAAAACCAGAAAGATGTTTTTTAAGATGAAATGGGATGATATATTTGGCTCTTCAGTAGAAGATGGTTTTCAAATGCATAGGCAACAATTACATGGAATGTATACAACTGTCCATTCAAAAGTACTGTTGTGAGATTTGTATATTTAATCTTCAAGAGAATTTTGTTGGAACTGTATGATGGGGACAAAAGTATGTCATAGAGATGATCATATGGATCTCTTGGAGTAGAGATAGTTGAAACACACTGGTTTACAAAAAATAATAAGAGAAAAACAATTGTGTCTCTCCTGAATTTTGATATGAATGAAATGTATATTTGTAGATATTTATTTTCACTTTCTATGAATGTATAAAGCACAACTTTGATAAAGGGTCGGTCAAATGAACCTTTTTGATGTGGTTAGACATTTGCAAGTCATGTTACACAACTGCTTTTTTTTATCAATGGGTACAGTATAACATTGCGTTTGACATTTAACCTTTAGACTTTTGATTGGTTGGGTTTATTTATTTATTTATCAATGTATGGTTGCATAAGCATCTGCAATATAACTGAATAATATTTGCGCTTACAAATGCATTCCTAGGTGTAACGGTGGGTTTCTTTATTGCTTTTGTTATGCAGTTTCTTTAGATTCGTTGTTCATTTTGCAAGTATTATTGAAGGTCTCTTTGTGTATGACGGTAGAAAGACCTAGTTGTTTAGAATGATCTAGTTTGTGGGTCTCTTTATTACTTTTGCTAAGTAGGCATTTTTGAATTGATTTTTAGTTTTGTAACTATTATTGAAGTTGTGTTGGATGTAGACAGTTGTAGTTTGTTAGAATGTTCTAGTTTATCATTAAAATGTATTTTATTTATGGTAGCTGTGAATATTTTATTAGGTTGTTGAAATTGTTAGTCATTCTATGAGTTTTCTCCAAATGTTCCATAGGCAAAAGATGGATTGAACAAATTTGTTACATCGAAGTGTGTTATGCAATAGCAAGAACTACCACTTAACTTTTTTTAATATATATATATATATATATATATATATATATTTTTAAAATATACTTAATTTTAATGTTTTTGAATTTTGTTTCTTAGTTGTACACACTAATCTTTATATGGTATAAAATTTAATTTAATTGTTTTTTTTTTTTTTTTATCTATTTGAAATTGGTTTCATGTTTGTGGGCTTCCATTGAGCACTATAGTCAGAAAATATGACAGACAATTGTTCTCAGCTATATTATTAATAACAGTGAGAAGTGTTTTCAATTCTACATAATACCTTTGTCTAATGATAAGGTGTTAGTAATGTTTAAAATAGGTCCAAACATGTTTTAGAAACGAACTTGTTGAAGCATGTAACTTCATCAATTTTAATATGTTGCAACATATTAGATGATGTATAAGAGCATATGATTAGGAGGTGACATTGGTCCCTCCACATCCAGTCTCTTCTAAGAATAACTCAAAGGAATGGGCTAAGTTGGCTATTGTCTTTACCATTTATCAGTTGAGTGTAGCTAAGGTATTAACATCTATAACAATATTTACATAGTATTTCCCAAAGTCTCAATTTTGTCCTTCAAAACCTTCACAGCCTTCTCAAGGGTAGGATATGATCTTTATGCAGAAATGACTATCTTTATTCTTGTGTTTATGCTTTTGGTCTTTCTTATCTGCCAACAATAGTCTTTTAGTAACTTTTATACCAAATGTGAGTGAAATATTATATTATCTTTAGTGGTGATGTAAGTCCAACAATAGTCTTTTAGCAACTTTTATACCAAATGTGTTTTGTGAAATATTATATTATCTTGAGTGGTGATTATTGTACTTACATGTTAAGACAAGGTGTAGTTTTCGTCCAAGCTTGAAAGGTGTCTTGTTGCAAAATTTGATGTGGTTCTTTCCTTGTCATTATCTCTTGTTGAGGGTTGTACTACTATGATGATGTACATTCTTTCAATTTGAAGGATACAGATTTCACCCTTTTAAGGTCTTCTGGTAGTTGGTAATTCATATACTTGTCCAATTTTACGATGTAGTCAACCAACTCTCTTAGATTCTAAGTTGTAGGATAGGTAGAAATATCTACCCTTAACTTATAAATACTATCAATATTGTAATAATTGGAGGATAGGTAGAGATATTTAACCCTAATTTAACTATAAAAGCTCTTAATATTGTGATAAATTATTGTTGTAGACTATGTTCAACATTGTCTTGCTTTTCATCATATAATATTCTTAAATTTTGTGTACATCTTTACTATTCTATATTTTAGAGATTTTGGTCACTCAACTTGTATTACCTCTATATTTTAGAGAGTTTGGTCATTTAACTTGTTTTGCATGCATATTTTAAACTTTCACTAAAGTGCATCAACAACAAAATATTTCTCTCTTGTAGAACCTCTTATTCATGTCCTTTTGGTCCTTCATTCAATAATGCATCTTTATTTACCACATGATGGTTTGGATCAAATGATACAACATGATTAAAAATCACCAAAATAATATGAAATCATTTGATTGATTAAAGTGTATAAGCAAAACCTTTCCCCAACATTAACATGGTATTAAAATATAAATGGTTGGCCTCAAATAACTTTTGTAGTTTTGTTAATACATCTCTTCTCATCTAAAATATTAGGAAATAAAATTTTAATAGTGTTAGAAGAATTATTTTCTACACATAATATAATGCATAGGCCAATCCTTTTAGATTCTAAGTTGTAGGATTAACAGAAATGTCTAACCTCAATCTTCCCATAAATTTTGCCAATGTTGTTATAAATTATTTTTAAATTATTGTGCAACATTTTCTTGTTTTTATTCATCTATCCAACTCTTTTAGATTTTAGCCTCTACGATAAGTAGAGTCATATTAACATTCTTATGATCTTTGCCAATGTAATAACAAATCGTTGTTCCAGCCCTTGCTTAGAATTTTATTTTATTCTTGTTCCCCTCCTCCTTTTTCTTGGAGAAAAAGGGGTTGTACTCAGGTTCCCCACCCTTGAAAAATCACAACTCTCTTCTTTAGAGCTTGAGAGTTTACAAACAAATTCAATTCTCATCTCAATTGAGTTGCTATAGCTAGATACCTACATTTATTTTCATAATAAATTTGAATTCTTGATTTTCATTTTTTTAATCTTCAATTTTCTTTGTAAATACAAATATTCTAAAATTCAATGTCATGTTTCTTGACATTTTCCTACAACAGCCTTCTCAATACCAATTCTCCACCTCTAGTATCTATGCTTTGCATCTTAGTAGAGTAATATTTTCAAAACTTCACACTATCAAAACCTGTTTGATTAGATCTAGATTGTTAGTTTCCTTCTTGAAGCATAAGTGAAAACCACAAGAACTGTAATAAATAATATATATGAAAACACATTAATGTTATAAAATACAACAAATATTACCAATGAAAAACATTACTGTAAATCTTAATCATTATTTGATTTAGATAATCAACATTTTTTTGTTAGCTTCATTTAAACTTCTTCCTCTAACCATGGAAAAGAGAATTTAACTTCACAATCCTCTACTAAATCCCCTCTATTGGCTAGCCTATATGCACATTTGTTACCTTCCCTTAACATGTGTAAACTTGATTTCTTCAAACTCTGTAGCAAGGTCTTGTATTTCCACAACGATCTCTTGTATATTCCATGAAGCCTTTGCTTTCTTCAATATTTCATTTATTACTATTAGTGAGTTGCGTTCCATCCAAAAGATATTCCATTTTATTTGTTTACATATTTTTAATCTTTCTAAAGATGCCCAAGCTTCAACTTCATTATTTGTCTTAAATCCACTATTGAAAGCGTAATGCGATAAAATCTCACCCCTATAATTTCTAATTATTCTTCCTCCTGGTCTTATATTTTCTTTAGATGCTCCATCAAAATTCAATTTGACCAACTCCACTTTTGATGGTTTCCACTTTATATTCTTTACCTTTTGTTTCTCTTGCATGCAACATTATAATTCCATTTGATGGCTTGACTCCATCTATCAAGGCTTTCTACTTCAATATTAGGAATTAGGTGAGTTGATAGGGTTGGTTTAGACTCCTCTATAGCCAAACAAATATTCCTTTTCATTACCTATAAATTGCTTTTCTTTCCTTTAAATATTATTTTTTCCAGCCATATAGTCCCAAGTATTGTATCTTTCGATGTATCTCGTATTATCTGTAATGCCTCACTTTTAAAAGTGCTATGCCATTTCTTTAACCATTCTTCATTTCTATAATTCCTCACCATGCATTTACAAAATATATTAATCATCCATTTCCATAGTTCCCAAATTATTGAATAGTGTCCCAAGAGATGGTTTATACTCTCCTTTTAACATAGAACACATAGTGAGGGTCATGAAAATCCCTTTTCATTAGGCTACTAGCCATACAAATATTTTGACTACTTAAATGCTTGGGCTATCCCAAACATCTGTCCATATTCTTGTGGCATTCATATTTTGTTGGTGCTTTACATTATATATGCTTCTTGTTGTGTATTCTCCTGAGCTATTCAACTCCCAAATCAACTTATCCTTAGCTCCCCTCGGAAAAATCACTATTGTTATCTTTTTTCTCAACTGCCTCCTAGCAACAATGTCTAATATACTTGTTAAAAAATCTTATTTTCATTTATATCTTTCTTCTTGATCCTTGTACATAATGTTTGAAACCCTATCACCATATTTGTCTTGAAGTAATCTCATCCATGGTTTCAAAATTGGATCTTAGATTGAGTGGTTTTTTACTACACCAAGTATCCATCCATATAGAAAATTTTCTCTAGTTCCCACCACCCATCTTAGACCTTTAATCATTAGAACTATTGATTTTTTCATATTGTTTCATAGTGCAAAACTAGGTAGTGAGAATGCAATAAAGATTAAGCTTGGGTCATTGAGCTCAATATACTTAGAAGAATTCTTGCCCATTATTTTTTACTCTCTTTGTACAATCTCCAAATTACTTTTCCCCTTTGAGCTAAGTTTGGATATGTAAGAACTCTTTAACAAAGACCTCCCCTAGTTTTATCATCACACACCTTGCTCTATTTCATCAAAGAAACTTTCCTATTATCATGTAATCTTGACCATAAAAATGACAACATAATATAGATTGAACTTTTTTCTATTGATTTTGACATAACATATAATATATTGGAATGACCTATAAGACTCATATAATTAGTTGCACAAGACTGATATAATTAGCTACACTCTTCTTGCTAATGATGACCATATATGTTTCCATGTCGGTTGTTTATTCTAAACTTTATTTATAACTAGTTTCCACAATTATATCCTCATTCTCCCCTTGAATAAGGGCATCCCTTGATATGTTGATGGAAAATTTACCTCCATTTGAAGTAACTTGTATATCCTTGCTTTGATTCTAGCTGGAGTGTTTAGGAAATAAATTTTGAATTTTGTCTTATTATTTTTTTGTCCCAATGCTCTTTCATATTCCTTCAATATATTTTTAAAGCTCTAGCCTAATTTTTCCTTGCATTCCTAAAAGGGTTGTATCATATACAAACAATTGATGAGTGATGTTGTCAATGTTATTACTAGCCTTTAGTCAGCTTATTAGCCCATATTTGTATGCCTTCTTCAAGTTACTTCCCAATACCTCTACCATAATAATGAATTGATATGATGATAGAGGATCTCCTTGTCTAAGACTCTTCTTGGATTTAAATGATTTTATTACTAGCTCATTGACCAACACTGAATATGATATTGTAGAGACACAAGCTTTAATCCATTTAACTCATTTATTCCCAAATCTAAAGTTTCCTAATACTGTAAAATAAAATCCCATTTAATCCTACCATAGAATTTATTCATATCAATTTTTAAGATCATTGCTCTCTCTTTTCTAAAAGCTACTAAATGCATCAATTCATGAGCTACTGTGAACCCATCCAAAATCTCTCCCTTACACAAGTTTTCCTTATTGTTCTGAAATAATTTTGTCTAAAATTGATCTTAACCAATTTTCCACTACTTTGGAGATTATCTTATATGCTATATTACATAGGTTTTATGAGTCTAAATGAATCAAACAAATATGCATCCTTCTTTTTTTTGAATCAGGGTAAGATATGTTGCATTTATTTTATAAGATATGTATTGTTTTACCCTAGATTGTTCCATTGCCACCGATAAGGAATCCTTCACTATTTCCTAGTTATGTTGAGAGAATGTTGTAGAGAGTTCATATGGACTTGGAGATTTATCCTTATCAAAAGAGAAAAGAGCTAAATTAACTTCTTCTAGTGTAATAGACTCAATTAGTTTGCTATTGTCTTTATATATTATAACTGAAGGTTCTTCTTGCAATAGTTAATCATTAAGAACTTCAATTTCCTTTGATCTTAGAATATTCTAGTAAAGTAGCCTTGCTTGCTTTTTCATTTTTCTTTGTCCTTCAATCCAAACCCCTTCTATTGATTTAATTCTACTAATTATGGATGTTGATCTTTGTAGTATTGACATCCTATGAAAAAACTTTGTGTTTTATCTCCTCTTAACCAAGTCTGTCTTAGTTTTAATCTCTAAAATTTCTCTTCCTTACTCACAATATTATGATTTCACTAATAAACTCCCTTTCCTCTGAGCTTGGATTATTGTGCTCAACTTTTTAAAATTTTGAAAGTTTTTCTTTCAGTTCTTTTTTCTCAAAAATGTTTCCAAAAGTGTTTTTGTTCCATTATTTTAATATAGATGTTATTGTTTTAATTTATTTTGGAAGTGTATATAGCCCACCATTCCTTGAATAATTTCATGTCTATGCTATCATATCAACAAATTGAGGATGTTCTTCTCACATTTGCTCATATTTAAAATATGATATTTTTTGAATTCACTTACCACATTAACTTATTGGCTAGTGATCTCAACCAATTCTTGTCAAGGTATTAATTTAAGCACAAGTGCCTTCATATAGCCAATGATATGAGAGTATGCATTTATATTTTCTACTATCAAGTTCTATATTGTCTAGTTGTTAGTCCATGTATAGTTTCCCTCTTCAAACTCAACCTCCCATAGATTATTATTTTGAATAAAAGTTGAGAAATATCTCATACTTTTGGTTATTTTCCTAATTCCCCCAATTTTTCATCCAACTTGGTTATGACATTAAAATATCCTATGATCATGAATTGGGTTTCTTGGTCTTTACTTCTCCTAAAGGTTTTGATCCCACTCCATACTTTTGGTCTACCTGATTGAGTTCTAGGTCCATAAACATTGGTAAGGATGAAACAAATATCTATAAAGTAGCATGTGACTAATGAGGTTATCCAATGCATAGTTTTATGAATGGTTTCACAAGAGGTTTTAATTGGATTTCAACATGTTAGAATTCCATTTACCAGTCCTTCTAAATCCATAACATCCCATTCACATCTTACCCATACAACTTTCATAGTTTTGGAAACTTCTTCCTTTGTAATTTTAGTTTCCCAGATACAAAGGATATCAAGGTTATTACTTAAACAAAGGTCCTTGATACACCTCTGCTTTGAGGGGGCATTAGTACCAATTATATTACATAAGGTGGTAATCATGTATCAATAGGGGCTATTGGCCCTGCCTATGAATTACCAATATCAATTTATTATTTAGTTAAGAGAAGTTCAACCAACTTAGATTGTGTCCCTTTCTCTATGTTTGTTCTTGCTTCCCTCACTTGATAATTTGTAGGTTTTCCTATTTTTTCTTAATAGTATCAAGAGTAAGTCTTATTATTCTATTCTTCATATTATTTTACAAATTTCCTTTTCATTAGATTTATCATCTCTTGATTTTTCTAAGTAATATTTTGACTTGTATTTCTTATTTTTTAGTATTTCCTTATTAACGATAGAGGTATTAACATCTAACACTACATTTTATCTACCACTTTCCTTCTTTTGAATGGTGTATGAAACTTCAAGAAAGTATTCTAAATTTTATGAGGCACATTCCTTGGTTCAATACGAATGTTCATCCTTAAATTAAGATCATACTGAGTAGACCGTTCCTTGTTAATATTTTGATCCTACTGTACCATGTCCTGTAAGCTATAATTTGATTTTTCTTCATAGGTTAAAATGTCAAAAGAATTGGTATTTTTTAAATATCCTTAGTTACTAGTTTTCATTGTTTATTTACTTTTATTTGTCTAGACCTATTTTTTGTAACTTGAAAACCATCCTCATCCATATTCATTTGTAAGTTTCTCTTACAGTTTTCTACATATGTTTCTACTATACTCTTTTTAGGGCATGATATCTTAATATGACCCATATCATGACACCTTCTCCATCTAAATATATGTTTTCATAATCCATGGGTTGGATCCACAACTCACCCTCATACATAAGAATGATTGATTTTGGTAAATATTTATTAATAACAATCATGACCAATATTTGAGTATAAATAACTAAGAACTCATATTTTATAGTTTCTAAAATCCCAAGGAATTATTTTAGAGTTTTTATTATTGCCTTCAAGGTATCCATTTCTTAAAATTCAATGAACAACCCATACATCTTGACTCAGACTAGTACTAGAGATAAATTTATATATTTAGGTGCAAAGCCTTCATACCAACAGGTAAGGAAGAGTCCTGCTTTTACCATAAACCAAGGACCCCATTTAGGATTCTATCTCTTTGCTCCCTAGGAAAAACAATAGCTAGGAAGAAACCTTTAAGAAGAAAGGATAGACTCACTCTTGGATACTTCCAATTCCTATAAATATATATTTTTAGAATCGAATCCCCTGGCCAAACCCCATTAAAATTACCAATGATACCCTTAT
The DNA here is from genome assembly GCA_028583015.1 of Wollemia nobilis. Taxonomy (NCBI): domain Eukaryota; kingdom Viridiplantae; phylum Streptophyta; class Pinopsida; order Araucariales; family Araucariaceae; genus Wollemia; species Wollemia nobilis. The sequence continues at coordinate 929,934 of JAQPPZ010016509.1, read as the reverse complement.
ATTTGAGCAAAAGGATATCTGCTCTATGAGGTCCTCCCTAACCTCTACCACTAGGGATGAATTTAAGGATTTAGCTATAAATTGGTCTATGGAAAGGTGTTAGATTTTGATGAGTGTATGATATAGGAAATGCAACCACAAGATGTAAAATAAGCAAGCTATGATAACTATATGATAATGACACTATAATATGCAAGAAAATAAAGAGAAATTTTGCAATAACTCAAAAATATGCCATTAATGAAAGCTCACAAAAATAGTACAATGCAGTATAATGGAGGACATGAACACTCTATAAACTATTTTGAAGAGCTACATTGTACCCATACTACTATTCTATACTATGCACTCTCTATATTATCTACACCCTTGATTTCACTCACTATAAGGCCTATATATAGGAAGATAAGTTCCTTGGACCTCACTCTACCTTTGAATCTATCCTATGACTCATGTACATGTGGACTACATGCACATTTACATCATTGCACATTTTAACACTTGTGCATTTATTACATTGCTTGAAGTAACTACTTAATTTTACTCTAAAGTAAACTCCTACTCTAGTTATGTACCCAAGGTGGTACATTAGCATGTACCCAATAATGTAATATACTCTAACACCCCTGTATTACATTATTTGGGTATTTAAGACTTTAGTCTTCAATATGGATCTTCATCTTGGTTTTGGAATTCAAATTATTCTCTTGCAATTCCTTCATTGTCTTCTTTATTTGAATTTTGGATGAGTATTGTCATCCTATTCTGGTTATTTTTCTTCTTTAGTTTGTAGATATCCAAGTAGAGCATAGTTTTATTGTCCTCTCATCCTTTTAATTTTAAATCTTCTATTTTCCCGTCTACTTTTATGATGTAAGGATTTTTTATTTTTTGCAATTTGTTCCTCAGAAAATGTATTAGTATTGTTTTGGAATACAACAATCTATTATGAAGTCTCAATAGAATATAGAACATATATTGTAGACACCTAAATCACGTAAATCGGATAAGACTATCAGTGCATTACATATGCCCTCTTATTGATAACATTTGGCCTTATTGGGAACCCCTCTAGGCTAGCAAAATGCTTCCAAAAGCCTCCAAAACTCAGTTTGGAGGGTGCCTAGCAGTCTGGGGCAGTTTTGGGGCTCCTAATGGTGACCGTCCCACCCAGGGATGGTCATAGTTGGTGACCGTCCCACCCAGGGATGACCATCAGCAACCGTCCTTGGGTGGGACGACCCCTAACTGGACCTTTGAAAAAGTCAAAGGACACACTAAATGGCAATCAAATACTGCCATTAGCGCATCCAATCACCCCAAATTGATTGGGGACCTACTAATGGACAGTGGGACAGTTTATTGGGAGCACCCAAAGGGGCAACCTTCTCCCAATCACCCCATGATGCGATTAGGACACATGGCAGCACTTGCCTCGCATGGCAAGACATGCCCTTTTGCTCTAGATGCCCTTTTGGGCTATAAAAGAAGCTTCAAACTCCCAATTTCAAGGAGGAGAATTTGGAGAATTAAGCCACAAAGTGCTGCCCAAATTGAAACCCAACCTTTACAAACCAAAACACGTCTTTGCCTTGGCCTTAAAACCCTCTTCCTTTCAAAGGCGATTTTAGGGGCAATAGGCTCGAACCATAAAAATAAAACAGGCCAAATTAAAGAAATCTTTGGACCCATATGTTGATAACATACTTACCAAGTTTTGGACCAATTCCCATAGTCATAGGTGACAAAACTAAGTTAGTTTTGTAATCGTCCCACCTAGGGATGGTCAACAGTCTGTCCATGGCACACCTAGATACGGTTACAAAATAGTTTATAATTTTAGAGAAATTCCTCCATACTCCCCTTAGGAATGTCTAGAGGAACCTCTGGTCCAAATTGGAAGCAATTTGGAGGAGTTTTGATGCAGTATTTATGATCCCCAATGTTATAGGTTTATCTGGCTCACCCAGGAACGGTCACCATTTCTGTATAGTTTAGCCTTAGATATTGCTTCCAAATATGCTTATTTGTATTTATATCATCTTAAAATATGTTTATGCTTAATGTAGATCAGTTTTTATGCATGTAGATCACCTTTTATTATTGTAGAATATGCTCTCCTTTCATGGTTTTATGGGTTTCTTATATAATGCAGGTGCTACTAATCCCCCTTCAATCCCTTGTATTTAGGAATAGGAATGCTAGGCAAGAGGAGGAGCTAAAGAGGCATAAGCTTTTCATCCCAACAATATCTCTCGAGTGTGGGAAGTAGGAGTTCACATTATTGTTTTATTGCCTTAAAGGCCTCCTTCCAAGGGACTAGATCCCTTGGGAAATTGTAATGAAATGTATCAATTTGTAAAGCCCTCAAATGGGACTTCTTGTAATCTGGTTTGGAACACTTTTATGAATTAATAGATAGAGAATTTGATTATCTTCATTGTCTATGTTGTTTCATTTCAAGTAGATTACATGCTTATGCCATATTTCCTTTTAATGCTTTATAACTGATATAAATTGCAAGTAAATGCCCTTAAGGCGATATCGTGAATTTCACTTCTTTAGTGGCGATCATGGTATCTAGGTTTTATTTCAATATCCCATTGAAATATGCTAATTTGGACCTATATTTTTGGTTTTCTCTATTGCAGGTATTGACCGTTCTAAGCAGTAACAACCTCTTTGTTACTGCATGGCACTGGGTGAGATGGCCAACTACATGGCACTGGGTGGGACGACCCCCAATATGTGACCATCCCTGACAGGTATGGCCACAAAACCAGAGGGTTTCTATAAAAATTCAGAAACAACAACTTTCAGGTTCCATTTTACACCTTTCTGCATCATAAATTTAACTTTTTACTACTTAAAATTGTTCAATTTCATGTTTTTCTTGCTTATTATTTGCATAGAAAGGTTAGAGTTGTTCTTTCCAAAATTGTGCATTAATTAGTTTAGAAAAATAGAGAAAAATACAGTAGAAGTTTCTACTTTTTGTCTGGTTTGCCTGATGAAAGCTTGCCAAAAAGGTTAAGTGCATATAGGTTTCTAAATCTTTGTGTTTCCTTTTATGCTACTAATATTTTTGAAAGAAAAATGCACCTTCATGCATTTAGTAAACAATAATTGAGTGCTATTTTGTTTTCTTTCAAATATTTAAAAGGAACCCACACACACCACATTTCATTATAAACATCAATGGAGTTGGGCTTTCATATCCAACACGTTGATTGAGACCAACAATGGATTTAATCACCACTATATTGGCTCTTGAGAAGAGTATTATTGGGACCCGTCCATGGCCAAGGCCTACCCAAGATCATGAGCATAAGCTTAAGGAAATAGCTAACAATGTGGTAGATCCTCCTTTACACATCATTGCATGTATAAATGAGATACCATAAAAGAGAGTGCTCATAGACATTGGTTCCTCAAGTAATATCATAACAAATAAAGCACTAAAGTACCTTAAGTTGCCAACATATCATGTTGTGGCATCAACTTACACTCTTCACACTTTTAATGACACAATATGCTCTACTGTCGGTACCATAGTTCTACCCATTCAGGTGGGGCAAAAGACTATATCGACGTTGTGTCATGTGCTAGAAGGTGAGATGGCCTATAACATTTTGCTAGGTAGACCTTGGATATAGGATATGAAGTGTGTCCCCTCCATAGCACATCAATGTCTTAAATACACTCATGAAGGGCAAGTGTACGTAGTTTCTACCGATATAGAGCCCTTCAAATACTACAACATGTTACAGTAGATGCTAGAGTCGATATTACCTTCGACTCACATAGAATTTCGATTGAATACACCTATTTAGAGTCTAACCATTCCACCACATTCATCATCATCCATTCCATCCTCATCATCACCACCTTTAGAGAAGGCTTCGACATCATCAAACCCTCCATCGAGGAACATGTCAAAGAGGCCTATTGATGAGAGCCCGCCATTAGTTTCCACCATATCCACGGAGGAGGTTCCTTGTGTCATTAATGAGGAATTACCTCCAGAGGTGACTATTGGATCAACTAAAACCTCCATTCAATCTCATCCATATTCACCATCCCAAGTCATAGTCTAGATGTCTAGTATAGATATAGGGGATTATATGGTGAGAAATGTCACGACAGTTCCATCGCTAGAGACAGTACAAGATATAGGGAGACCTCATATTTCCATAGGTAGCATTGTACCTCTTGGTATACCTACTAATCAAATTAATTTCATATATGGAGGTTTATAGTATGGATATCTGCCCATTCCTTAGAAGGAAGATGATGATGAACCCTTTTTTGAGGATATAAATTATTTGTCGAATCTAGACTATGCATTGTGGTACTTAGATCACTGCAATTGGCATGGGTTTGGTCTTAGTTTATATGAGTAGGGTAACCGTGTTCCATGTCAACCCCAATATCAACTTTCGTATGATAGATCCAGGTTGGGACACAATAAATCGATACCGTTGGATGTCCTAATCGAGAGTATCAAACACCTATGCCTAAGTCATCAGGGTAAGCTCGCCCGTGATCCATATGATAATTTGAATCACGTTCATTACTTGGGAGATAATTTCCCCATAGAAAAGACAAATCAAGGTCTTTCCAGTGATGTCACCCAACCCCATGAATTAGGGGAGAGCTCATACACCTTGCAATCTAATAGTGAGGAACAAGACCAAGGTCCTCCTCACGAATACATGAGTGATGATAAAAATGATTATGGCGTTGCACCCATTAACTGCCATAGCTTAGATAATGAAAATGAGTGCGTGTTACCCTTGGACGACGAGGATGAGTATTATGTTTGTATGTTATTCCCCATCCAAGGACCCATATGATGCCAATTTTTGCCTCATGAAGAGTAGGTTCACCCTCTTTCAGATATGCCATTGCTAGTTATTCCACTTCCACCCAAGCCACACCCATGAGTTATGAGATAACATCAGGTCCCTAGACCCACTCACCCTATAGCAGGAGATCATGTATCCATCAACATGATTTCCATAGATTTAATGACACCATTGGTGAATCCGAATAACCCATCCAAGCTATTGCATCTTGATTTAGAGGCAATTGAATTTGATCGGGGAGATTCTTCTCCATCACCCTCAAAGTATTGGCCTTGTGAGGAAATGTTACAACCATTTAAATTTTCTTCAAGAACTACTCAGGATGTTTTTCAAGCTGAGGTTGACCCTAAATTTCCTATGGAAGAAGCAAACCTAGCTGATGAAATTCACTTAATTCCCACCCCACATCAGTTGGAGGATGGGTCTCACATGTCAATTGAGCCAACAATTGACAGGGATATCGGTACAGATCCTGATAATACCCATACCATTAAATTAGGGGAAGGTCTCTCCCTAAGTGAACAAGATGATTTCATAGTTGCATTGAAAGCAAGGATTAAAGCTTTTGCTTGGTCGTATAAATATATGCCAGGACTAGACCCAAATATAGTCATGCATAATCTTACATTAGACCCCAAGATCAAACTTGTTAAGAAAAAGTTACGAAAAATGCACCCAATAGTAGCCTTAATGGTGAAAGATGAATTACAAAAGTTGTTGGATGTTGATATCATCATCTCAGTAGATTATCCACCATGGGTTTCAAACATGGTTCCCATCAAAAATCCTGATGGGAGGATTCACATTTGCATCGACTTTTGAGATCTTAACAAAGCGAGTCCTAAGGATGAATTTCCCTTACCTAACATCGACGCATTGGTAGACACAACAACAGGACATGAAATGCTATCCCTAATGGATGGATTTTTTGGATATAATCAGATTCGTATTAATCTAGAAGACCAAATAAAAATGGCGTTCACAACGCCTTGGGGGACATTCTGTTACAAGGTCATGCCTTTTGGCCTTAAGAACGTTGGTGCTACCTACCAACGAGCCATGACATATATCTTCCATGACTACATGCACAATATTTTGGAAGATTACATGGATGATTTATTGGCAAAATATTTATTACGCCATGAACATCTCGATGTATTGTGTAAGATCCTAGATCGCCTCATAGAGCACAATGTTAGACTTAATCCCAAAAAGTGTGTCTTTGGTGTCACATCTGGTAAAATTTTGGGATTCATAGTCTCCAAGCGAGGCATAGAGGTAGATCCAAACAAGGTCAAGGCAATATTAGAAATGCCTCCCCCCACAACCATTAAGCAACTATGCAGTTTGCAAGGAAAGGTCGCATCCATAAAACGCTTTATAGCGCAATTATCGGATAAGTGTCGACCCATGAATAGGTTGCTACACAAGGGGGTCTCATTTCATTGGGATGAAGAATGTCAAAATGCCTTTGAAAAAATTAAACAATACCTAGCTTTGCCGCCTGTATTGGCTCCACCGCGACCAGGAGTGTCGTTCTATTTATACATCTCAGCTACTAAGTTGGCTTTGGGCACCATGTTGTCCCAAAAGAATGAATTCCACAAAGAACAAGCTACTTATTACATTAGTCGTACACTGGTCAACTATGAAACTAGATATGCATACGTTGAGAAGCTATGCTTAGAAGTGGTCTTTGCCACCAAAAATCTATGCCATTATATGCTTAATCATACCACGTATGTTGTATCTAAATAAAATCCATTGCGCTACATGATGAGTCGAACATATCATAATAGTCGCATGATGAAATGGATAATGTTGTTGATGGAATTTGACCTAGAGTTCATTGGACAAAAATATATCAAAGGATAGGTCATAGCCGATCAACTAGCAGAGGCTCCTCTATAGGATGATCAGCCTCTAAATATAGAACTTCCCGATGATGGAGTATTTCATATCTTAGAATCACCTGATTCTACCGAGCCTAAGTCACAGGCGGACATAACTCTATTCTTCGATGGTTCTAAATGCGAGCAAGGTGGTGGTGTAGGTATCATGTTTTTCACACCACAAGGGGCTCCCATACCTCTTTCGTTTAAACTCGATTTTCCTTGTACTAACAACAATGTCGAGTATGAAGCTCTCATCATAGGACTTCAAATGACAATCGCCATGAACATAACAAAGTTGAACATTTTTGGTGATTCCTTGCTCATAGTAAATCAGGTTAAAGGGATATTCTAGTGTAGGTGTCCTGTCTTGCAAGCCTACAAAGCCCTAGTGGACAAAATCCTAGTCAAATTTGAATGGTATGATATAGAGGCACTCCCTCGCTCATCTAATCATTTTGCGGATACAATGGCTTCCTTAGGGTCACTAATCCCGCATGACCCTTCAGATGATATCACAACTATCCAAGTAAAAATGCTACCGCAATATGCGACTGAGCGTGAAGAGCATAATGCTATACCAATTGTTCACATGATTCAGATTGAGCCTTCCCATGAAAGGTTCTCTCAACTACACCAATATTTGAATAATGCTAATTGGGGGGCTTTGTTCCCTCATACTCCTTTTGATACTAGCACAACGCTATATCTCCAAGTTCACTCTCAATCAGCATTCGCATGAGACAAAAATCAAAATGATAGCATGATTCATAATATTGAGGCTTATTCAAAGCAAGATTGGGCCATCCAGATTAAAGATTATCTTAATCTGGGTAATATTCCACTTGGATTGTCGCATGCCACAAAGTGAGCATTCAAACAAAATGTGGAAAAATATGTCTTATTAGGAGACATAATGTATCGTCGAAGTTATGAAGGTATCCTCCTTCGTTGCTTAGACTCACAAGAGTCAGCTTGGGCCATCACCCAAGCACACGATGGTACATGTGGTGGCCACTTTAGCGGTATGGCCATCGCTAAGTGCATTCTTCGCATGGGCTATTATTGGCCAACTTTAGAGTAAGATTGTTGCGCTTATGTTAAGAAGTGCATGAAGTGTCAACATCATGCAAATTTGACACACGTACCTTCATAGGCCTTACAACCGATTCAATCGGTCTAGCCATTTGCACAATGGGGGTTTGATTTAATTGGGAAAATCTCACCTACCTCATCGGGTCATCACACGTTTATCATAACGGCAATCGAGTACTTCACAAAATGGGTGGAAGCAATTCCCCTTACCACAACGACTGGACCTCGCATTATGGAGTTCATGCTACATAATATCATATGTCATTTTGGTATTCCATCCAAAATAATATCGGATAATGGAACACCCTTTAAAAATAAGGATGTGCATGCATTAACAACAAAGTATAACATAAAGCATAGCTTTTCCATGCCCTATTATCCACAAGCCAATGGGCAAGCAGAGGCATCAAATAAGACAGTAGTAGCCATCTTGAAGAAAATCATCAAGGAAAATCATAAATATTGGCATAATAAATTACCTCTTGCCCTTTGGGCTTATTGCACTAGCATTCGGACACCCACTGGGGCAACTCCATTTTCACTAGTGTATGGTGCTGAAGCCATCATGCCTCTGGAGTTAGAGATTTTGTTGCTACGCATTTCCATGCAAGAATTCATCGATGATGATACAACTAGACAAGCTCGTTTAGATCAGTTAACGTTGCTTGATGAACGATGTGTAAATGCCCTCGAGCATCTATGTGTTTATCAAGAACGTCTTAAGAGAGCTTACAACTTGAAAGTACATCAAAGAGACTTTCAAGTAGGTGATTTAGTTCTAAAAGAGAACCAACAAAACTCAAATTTGCCCTCCAATTTGTGAGACAAATTTGCAACAAACTGGTTAGGTCCATTCATCATCACAAGCCAGATTGGACCTGGAACTTATCGCTTAGCATCCATCGAAGGAAGTGAAGAGCCTGAACCCATGAATATAAGTCATTTGTGACCATTTCATGCTTAGAGCACCAACCAAATGCTCCTAGGTAGTCGTAGACACTTTCTAAGTGTCATTGACCGTCTAGGTCACCCTAAAGGCTCCTAGCGGTCTTTGACCATCTAGGTCAAATAAAAAATCCCCTAGACTATCTATGATCATCTAGGTCAACCTTAAAATCTCCAAAGGCATATATAGCCCTTTGGTCTCACATATGAAATGCTCCTAGGTAGTTGTAGACACTTTCTAAGTGTCGCTGACCGTCTAGGTCACCCAAAAGGCTCCTAGCGGTCTTTGACCATCTAGGTCAAATAAAAAAGCCCCTAGACTATCTATGATCATCTAGGTCAACCTTAAAATCTCCAAAGGCATCTATAAGCCCTTTGGTCACAATCAAATGCCCCTAGGTAGTCGTAGACACTTTCTAAGTGTCGTTGACCGTCTAGGTCACCCTAAAAGCTCCTAGCGGTCTTTGACCATCTAGGTCAAATAAAAAATCCCCTAGACTATCTACGATCATCTAGGTCAACCTTAAAATCTCCAAAGGCATCTATAATCCCTTTGGTCACAATGAAATGCCCCTAGGTAGTCGTAGACACTTTCTAAGTGTCATTGACCATCTAGGTCACCCAAAAAGCTCCTAGCGGTCTTTGACCATCTAGGTCAAATAAAAATTCCCTAGACTATCTATGATCGTCTAGGTCAACCTTAAAATCTCCAAAGGCATCTATAAGCCCTTTGGTCACAATCAAATGCTCCTAGGTAGTCGTAGACACTTTCTAAGTGTCATTGACCGTCTAGGTCACCCAAAAGGCTCCTAGTGGTCTTTGACCATCTAGGTCAAATAAAAATCCCCTAGACTATCTACGATCATCTAGGTCAACCTTAAAATCTCCAAAGGCATCTATAAGCCCTTTGGTCACAATAAAATGCTCCTAGGTAGTATATGGACTTTCCTAAATGTCGTTGACCATCTAGGTCACCCAAAATGCCCTAGGCAATCTATGACCATTTAGGTCAAAATAAAATGTTCCTAGACTATCTATGATCATCTAGGTCAATCCAAAAAGCCCCAAAGGCATCTATAAGCCCTTTGGTCCCCATAAAATGCCCCTAGGTGATCTATGATCATCTAGGTCAAAAGAAAATGTTCCTAGACTATCTACGATCGTCTAGGTCAATCCAAAAAGCTCCAAAGGCATCTATAAGCCCTTTGGTCATCCCAAAAGCCCCAATGGCATTCCTTAAGCCCATTGGTCAACCTGTATATACATATATATCAAAAATACAAAAATACTATCAAAATCATCAAAATACAAAAATATTTGCTTCATTGCACTTCATATAAATTGCATTAGGTATTCTCATCATTGCATTATGCATTGTTCCAAATTGATCATACATGTCTAGCACCAGGTCTGTACACTAGGCATCTATTAAAATCATGGTTATTACAAGTCAATATTACCACCTGTTAATATTACATATACCATTTACATTTACATTCCATATTATATGCCTGTTTTTCGTCACTTAGTCATTGTTAGTAACACATAGTTAAGTTTTCGGTCACTCAGCCATATCTAGTTGTCTTTTCAGATTTTGTAGAAAGCTAGCATGATTTTTAGAAGGTAGAATCCTACTTAGATAATTCTTGGTATACATCAAAATCCCAACACATTTTTCACATTAAAAATCCAAGTCTAGCGCAAGGAAATATGAAAACTATAAAGTAGTCTAGGTTACTTTCAAGCGAAAAGGTTATCTTGCTCATCCCCCTATGCGAATGGTTCAAAGATGTTGAGAATTGACAAAAGGACAAGTTCCTCCTTACCCAAAATCCCTTACCCTACACTGGGGTAAGTATCCCAAAGAAATAAAATCAGTAATGATTATTATCACCCCCCCAGTATTGAAAACATACATTGCCCTACACTGGGGCAAGTATCTCAAAGAAATATTCCAAAGAAAATAGTGATTATTATCACTCCCAAATATGCATAAGGAAACAGTGATTATTATCACTAGGAAAAGCAAAAAGAAATAGTGGTTCTCACCACTATTAAAATCCCTTGCTCAACAAATCAAAATGAGCAATTCCCTTGAGAAATTCAAAGAAAGGTAGGGACTCCGAAACTTGAATCCCTAGAATTCTCAGCATTAGAGAACCATAAGGTGATCCTCATTACAGGTTTGGTGGATAGCCTACTTGTCAATGGTGGTAGCCTCCCGCATGATGATATGTCTATCACTTAAGCAACTTGTTTAGGTATAGACCAATGTTTGAATGTGGATGAGCTAGCTTGTTGTAACCTAGGTTATATAGTGGTCTAATCCAACTAAGTACGAAACTCAGGATAATGAGACTCGCAGAATGATCTCTAGTGCCGATGGGCTGAATAAATCCCATTTGCACTAGGGTAATCTTATGTGTTATCATGGTAATGAACTCACGTGCACACACAGGGATATTGATTATCTTGGTTATCTTAGTAGGTGCATACTTTGTCAAAAGATCTTGTATAGTTAGTATATGACTTTTTATTAGGTAACTAGAGTGTTTGAGTCTCTTCAAAACTATCAAATAATATCATATCACATTACATTATCCATTCCATTTTACATCATGTTGTCACATGTTTGTCAAAATTACAATGTCCATCAAATAAAGTGTTATAATAACATGAAAATAATCAAGATACATTTTGTATAGTCTATGGTGCTAGCATAGTATGCGTCAAAAATTCATCACAAATCCATCATACAAAATTAAATCTAATCAATCATTACTTCCAATCATACACATTTACACTTTTGTTCATTAAGTGATGTTCATAAGCTAGGATAGATACCGGTTAAATATTAGCAATAATATTTAGATGGCCACTGACTATTTTATGCATATATTTTAATTTACAAAAGCATATAAATAAAGCATCCACATCTACATATCATCAAATTACATCATCGGATAACTACATGCATCCATGTTAGATATCCATCATAACATCATAAAGCAAATATAAGCATTGCATTCATATCATAAAGTAGTAAAATATGACATAATGATAAAAGCAAAAGTCATACATATATATATCTATATGTAAAAGCCAAAAAGCTACATCATAGTCCATAAAATTCCCGTAGGCTACAATAAAAGCGAGTCATCCAACTTTGCAACCCAAAAAGTCCAAAAAGAACCATCAGAGTCCATTGACCATGGTCACATAGGACCGATACCTCGACTCTCTCCTCTGCTCTTAGTATGAGTCCATCGTGAGCTCCCAGACCTGCTACCCCCTGATCTACTTCCTCTAGATACCTCCATCCTTCGAGAAGTGCTTGGAGCCCTCATCCGAGCAGATGAGTGTCCCATCCCGCTCCCCTGGCTATGCTGTGATCCAATGGCTAATGCTCGATCTGGTATGCACCCCTTATAGTGCACTATCTCATCCTCCATCATATCCATGTAGGTGCACTCCTCTCAACACCTAGTCTGATAGGTCACCACCAAACCCTAGAGATGTGCTATCTCCTCCTACATCCTAGCTAGATCACCACTGCTGGACTCCCCATAGCGAGGGCCCTATCCACCGACCTATGCCTAAAGTGTAGCTATCACTACTGCCTGCCTCTCCATCTCAACCTGTGCACTCTACACCTATGCCTATAGTAATGCTCGATCACTCTATAGCTCTGAAATCATAGCATCTCGTGTTGCTAGCTATGCCTGCATACCCTGATCCCCCAAGTCTCCCTCATCAAAGCCCACTAGATCCTGTACATCTATCAGCTCCACCCTATCCACTGACACACGTTGATGCATAACTCACTCACCTATGTCTACCTCCTCATCATCTGGAGACTCATCCTGACCCTCCTCATCCGGAGCACCCCTAGCTGCATCCACTTGCCTTGCAAGTTGCATCCCCTCCTAGTGGTCCCTCCCCTCACCACTATCATATGACCCACCATGCATCATACTCCTCTATAGTTCCCACATCATCTAAATCAAAAACTACCACCTCAGGATCTGACTCATCTCCCAAGTCCTCTACCATAGGCCATGCTAGAGTCCTCTCATCCCCATGATGATGATAGACCATCGGCTCCCTGGGCAGCCCCTGGCGTAGCCCAAACTATCATAGCACACGATCATAAGGGAAGTACTCTCACTCTATGCCATGTCACCCTATCAACCATCTACCTCATCAAACTCGACGTAGATGTGTCTCAGCCTCCCTCTAGTCAGGACAACCCCTATAGGGTCTCCACTCGATATCTACTACCCTGAGCCATGCAAAAGCCTCTGCATAGTGCCCTACCTCCCTAGCATATCATCGGCTACGTCCTAACTCCTATGACCTCTTCCATAGCTCCCCATAGCCAATCTCCCTATCTGGTAGCTCTGCTCGAGTGGTCCATGGTAGTCCCCGTGGTCTCTCTACTGTAATGTGCTACCAAGCCCAAGACTATAGTAGGAAGCTATAGCCCAAACCCTTCCACCCATGTGAGTGGATCTCATACAACTCATCATATAGCTATGCCAATAAAGTAGGACCCCAAGCCATAATTATGGGCTCATCCTCTGTGCAATCCACCAGAGTAAAGACCAACTCTATTAGGTTCCATGGGAACCTAGCTCCCGAAGAGTCAGGTAGCAACATGTTGCTGATCAAGGTCATCAAAAATGTGTGCCTAATGCCAAGCACACCCTCCTGATACCATCTAGTCACTAGAATCCCTCTGCTGGGAAGATCAATCGATACATCCTCCCAGCGGGCTCTGAAGTACCTCCGCACTATGGCCTCTTGCCGCTCTATCAAAGAAGATACTATCTGGCACCCCTCTATCAGAATACATAGTATCCGATATACATCCTCTAGTGTCACTGTCATCTCCCCTATAGCTAAATGGAAAGTGTTAGTGTGAGGGTCCCATAGGTCTATCAAAGCAGTCAGATAGGCGCGGTCTCCCACCACGGGATCTAACTGCGTAACTTGCTTTAGACCGATGGCATCGAGCCAACACCAGTATGTAGTAGTCAAATGGTCTCTAGTGACCTGAAAGAGACTCAGTACCCTATACCGACTCCTAACTATCTGCTCATGCAAATCAGGGTGTCAAAAAGGCCCTAAAATAGCAAAATTTTGCTATAAAAACACTAAAAAAACACATAAAAAAGGGCCTATTTTTGGCCGTCCCACCCAGGGACGGCCCCTAATTTGGTAGCCATCCCACCTAGGGATGGCCACTAGTGACCATCCCTCACAGGTACGGTCCCCAAATCAGGGTAAAATAGGGTCAATTTGACCCTTAAAAATGCCCTAAAAACCTAAAAAACACAAAAAAATTGGTATTTTCTTCTAATTTTTTGCAAATAAAACATGCATAAAAGTTACATTTTATATATTTTAGTCCTCCTAGGGTTTATTAACTCTGGGTAGTGTTGTAGTCATGAAATTATAGCAGAAATTACAACAACACAATATGATAAAATAGGAAAAGCATGTAATCCATACCCGTTTTCGCAGCTCCCTCAACGTGTCGTGGTTGGATCATGTTGTGGGTTGATATTTTGGTAGTGCTCTACTTCAGAAAAATCTCTCCTACCTCCTCTCCTCTCCAACTTCTCCAAGCAAGTTGCACAAATGAGCTAAAATGGCCCTTTTTGGCCTTTTATAGCTCCAAAAGAAGCCGACCGCTCCTGGGTGGGATGAGCACACTTTTGGCTGGATATACCACCCTAGGATAGTCACAAATACTGCCCTCATCCCCCCCTAGGATGGTCACAAGAAAATTGCACTTAAAAACATCAAAAATATCAAAAAATGGGCCAAAAACCCACCAAAAACAAGGCAGAATGGGCTAGAAAATGAGAGGGATTTAGACTGAACTTATAATAATTTTGGATGCATAAAAAGACTCTATTTTACTCCCCAAGAAATCCTCCATGGCTGGACCACTCCACGGGAATGAGATATTGGGCCTTTTGCCTCCAAAACTATTCATCCAAACAGTCAAAAATCACCTCCAAATAGGTATTTAGTACCATGGGCAAAATAGAGAGTTGCCCCAATTTAGTCATATGTGTCAAGCAACTCATCACTTTAGAATTTTTCATGCCCTCATCGACTCATCACTTGAGGGGGTAGTCATCATAATGAATTCATAAATCGAATCAACATTTAAACACTCAGAAGTGTAAATTCCATGCATTCAAAAGAATCTTGGCTAGAGATAAATTTGCAAGCCCATGCTAGGGCAAAGAAATAGCATAAGAAGCAAATTAAATAGGCTTGACCTCCTTGAAACCTTGGGAATTGACCCATGTAAAGGTTTACAAGAATACAAGGCACCAAGACCTAGTATGCCCTAAGCCCCATAAGACTGTCATTACAACACGACTGAAAGGTATACCTACAATCGATCCTTCGACTATGTCAATAGAAAGGATTCCAAGAATGTATGCTTTTCCACAATGGAGGCATCCAAATTTGATTAAGTTAATAAAAAACCTTGATCATTCGATGATTTAGTGATCTATTTTTTCTCAACGCTTTGTTTCACATCATGCATCCCAAAAATGGGGCATCTGTAGACACCTAAATCATGTAAATCGGATAAGACTATCAGTGCATTACATATGCCCTCTTATCAACAACATATGGCCTTATTGGGCACCCCTCTAGGCTAGAAAAAGGCTTCCAAAAGCCTCCAAAACTTAGTTTGGAGGGTTCCTAGCAGTCTGGGGCAGTTTTGGGGCTCCTACTGGTGACCATCCCACCCAGGGATGGTCACAGTTGGTGACCATCCCACCCAGGGATGACCATAAGCAACCGTCCCTGGGTGGGATGACCCCTAACTGGACCTTTGAAAAAGTCAAAGGATGCGCTAAATGGCAATCAAATACTGCCATTAGCATGTCCAATCACCCCAAATTTATTGGGGACCTGCTAATGGATAGTGGGATAGTTTATTGGGAGCACCCAAAGGGGAAACCTTCTCCCAATCACCCCATGACATGATTAGGACACATGGCGGCACTTGCCTCACATGGCAAGACATGCCATTTTGCCCTAGATGCCCTTTTGGGCTATAAAAGGAGCTTCAAACTCCCAATTTCAGGGAGGATAATTAGGATAATTAAGCAACGAAGTGCTGCCCAAATTGAAACCCAACCTTTGCACCAAACCAAAACACGCCTTTGCCTTGGCCTTGAAACCCTCTTCCTTTTGAAGGTAATTTTAGGGGTAATAGGCTCGAACTGTCAAAACCAAACCAGCAAAATTGAAGAATTCTTTGGCCCCATCTATTGACAACACCCTTACCAAGTTTTGGACCAATTCCCATAGCCATAGGTGATAAAACTAAGTCATTTTTTTAAAAGGATGTGCTAAATGGAAATCAAATACTACCATTAGCATGTCCAATCACCCCAAATTTATTGGGGACCTACTAATGGACAGTGGGATAGTTGATTGGAAGAACCCAAAGGGGCAACCTTCTCCCAATCATCCCATGATGCGATTAGGATACATGGCGGCACTTGCCTCACATGGAAAGACATGCCCTTTTACCCTAGAAGCCCTTTTGGGCTATAAAATAAGCTTCAAAATTCCAATTTCATGGAGGATAATTTGGAGAATTAAGACACGAAGTGCTACCAAAATTGAAACCAAACCTTTGCAAACCAAAACACACCTTTGCCTTGGTCTTGAAACCCTCTTCCTTTCAAAGGTGATTTTAGGGGTAATAGGCTCAAACTGTCAAAACCAAACTGGCCAAATTGAAGAAATATTTAGCCCCATCTGTTGGCAATACCATTACCCAGTTTTGGACTAATTCCCATAGCCATAGGTGACAAAACTAAGTCAGTTTTGTAACTGTCCCACCTCGGGGCGGTCAGCAGTCTGTCCATGGCACACCTAGGGATGGTCACCAAATAGTTTATAATTTCAGATAAATTCCTCCATAGTCCCCTTAGGAATGTCTAGAGGAACCTCTGGTCCAAATTTGAAGCAATTTGGAGGAGTTTTGATGCAGGATTTGTGATCCCCAATGTTACAGGTTTATCTGGCTCACCCAGGAATGGTCACCATTTTTGCATAGTTTAGCCTTAGATATTGCTTCCAAATATGCTTATTTGTATTTAGATCATCTTAAAATATGTTTATGCTTAATGTAGATCAGTTTTTATGCATGTAGATCACCTTTTATTGTTGTAGAATATGCTCTCCTTTCATGGTTTTATGGGTTTCTTCTATAACGTAGGTGCTACTAATCCCCCTTCAATCCCTTGTCTTCAGGAACAGGAATGCTAGGAAATAGGAGGAGCTAAGGAGGCATAATATTGTCAGCCCAACAATAGCTCTCGAGTGTGGGAAGCAGGAGTTCACATTATTATTTTATCACCTTAAAGGCCTCCTTCCAAGGGACTAGATCCCTTGGGAAATTGTAATGAAATGTATCAATTTGTAAAGCCCTCAAAGGGGACTTCTTGTAATATGGTTTGGAACACTTTTATGAATGAATAGATATATAATTTGATTATATTCATTGTCTATGTTGTTTCATTTCAAGTAGATTACATGCTTATGCCATATTTCCTTTTAATGCTTTATAACTGATATAAATTGCAAGTAAATGCCCTTAAGGCGATATCATGAATTTTGCTTCTTCAGGTTAGATAATAAAATTCTCTTTATATTAATTCATAAAAGTGTTCCAAACAAGATTACAAGAAGTCCCCTTTGAGGGATTTACAAATTGATACATTTAATTACACTTTCCCAATGGATATAGTCCCTTGGAAGGAGGCCTTTAAGGCGATAAAACAATAATGTGAACTCTTGCTTCCCATACTCGAGAGATATTTTTGGGATGACAAGCTTATGCATCATTAGCTCCTCCTCTTGCCTAGCATTCCTATTCTTGAAAACAAGGGATTGAAGGGGGATTAGTAGCACTTGTGTTATAGAAGAAACAAATAAAACCATGAAAGGAGAGCATATTCTACAACAATAAAAGGTGATCTACATGCATGAAAACTGATCTACATTAAGCATAAACATATTTTAAGATGATATAAATACAAATAAGTAGATTTAGAAGCAATATCTAAGGCTAAACTATGCAAAAATGGTGACCATTCCTGGGTGAGCCAGATAAACCTGTAACATTGGGGATCACAAATCCTACATCAAAACTCCTCCAAATTGCTTTAAATTTGGACCAAAGGTTCCTCTAGACATTCCTAAGGGGACTATGGAGGAATTTATCTAAAATTCTAAACCATTTGGTAACCATCCCTAGATTTTCCATGGACAGACTGTTGACCGTCTGTCCATGGCACACCTATGGCTATGGGAATTGGTCTAGAACTTGGTAAGGGTGTTGTTGATAGATGGGGCCAAATATTTCTTCAATTTTGCCGATTTGGTTTTGATGGTTTGAGCCTATTGCCCCTGAAATTGCCTTCGAAAGGAAGAGGGTTTCAAGGCCAAGGCAAAGGCGTGTTTTGGTTTGCAAAGGTTGGGTTTCAATTTGGGTAGCACTTCGTGGCTTAATTCTCCAAATTCTCCCCCTTGAATTTGAGAGTTTGAAGCTTATTTTATAGCCCAAAAGGGCATCTAGGGCCAAAGGGCTATTGGAAATAAAGCTAGTAAAAGGACTAAAAAGGAGTAAAAAGGTGTAAAAATTTGTTTCAATTGTAAGCTTTGGATCTTACCCGTTTTACCTCCTTGGACGACAGATGACTGGGCAGGTAGGTTGACTTGGAAGACAGCTGACTGGGTGGATTGGATGGCAAGGGCAGCAAGGTGAACCAATTTTTTTTTCCTTTCTCTTTTCCTCCCTATTTCTCCTATTTTCCTAACTTCCCTATATTCCCTAAAGTCATTTGGAGTTACCATTATAAATACCATTGTAATCTCAATTTTCTAAGGTTCAATATATATTATTTTCTATTTTCTCCTAATTTTTCTCTCACAAACCACATATGGTATCAGAGCCGAAGCTGAGAGGGCACGGGGATTGAGGTGAGGGAGGCCTAAGGACTGAGGTGAGAGAATCTCACATCACACAACTCGAATTGAGGTCGAGGTGGAGCCCACAACACGTAGCTCAAGGTGAGAGAAGCCCGAAGCATGTGGATCAAGGTGAAGTTTGGAGTAGGCCAACACAACAAGCACGTAGGGATAGGAGCGACATAGGAGGACCTATCACAGAGCGACACATGGCAAGAGGAGGATGACTCAGGAGCTGACACGGATAGACATGTAGCACAAGGAGGAGGAGCAACGTGGAAGAAAAGGGAGAAACATGGCGAGGAGCAGTTGGTCGAAAGGAGGCAAAAGGGGTGATCGTTGATTGCTCAAAGGCAATCGCTTCATTACTCGTCCGCATAGGGTTATAAAACCTATTTTTCCCCCATCCTACTCAATGTGGGAAAAAAGAATTTCAATTTTTTTATTAAAATCATCGTCAAGTGCATTTAAAATAGAAAATATTCCTCCTTCATACCCAGTCATGGGCACAGCTCGAGTGGCTAAGGAGGAGCGCTTGTGAGTAGGGTGTCTCAGGTTTGAATCCCGCCAGGCACATTTGATTTTATCTTATTTTGAATATCTAGGAAGCACAAGCTAGAAAAGGATCGTTGATCCTTTATGTTTCAAATAGACACTGTGGTGCATTGGTCAAAAATTTTGTGACAGTCAAGAGGTCAGGGGTTCGAATGGGCTAGAGGATAAATTTTATTTATTTATTTTTTATCATTTAAACTTTAGAATATTTAAAATTATTAAATATTAATTTAATAAAATTAAAACTAATTTACAATTATTTTAAAACTTAGGTTTTTAATAATTATAAAGTTATTTTTTTATTAAATATGAATATTTAATTTTTTTATTAAATTTAAATTTTAAAATTTTATTGTAAAAACCATAGAGGCTTGATATTGTCAATTATTGGAGCCTTGCAAATTTCACATTTTGTGAAAATTTCAAATATTGTAAAAGAGGTTAAAACTTTCCTAAGAGGAAAGAGTGTGTAATAAGCCTAAGAGGCTTAGTTTTTTTTGTAAAGGGCATTGATGATAAGACTGAATCGTTGTTATCATGCCTTATGTGCAATTCTAGCAAGAGAAGGTGCAGCAAAGTTTGATGAAAAGGTAAGAGGTTATGGACTCAACATTTTTATTTAGTCAACTCCAAAATGCAGTAATCTCTCATCAAAGGCATCCTGACTCAGGGTACGTAGTGGATTTTTAAAATAACTCATTCAGGAGTCAATTTGAACAATCAAAATACAAGCTGCACCACAAGAATTAGAGTACACACACTACAGTATTTCAGTAGAAATCCTAGAACCAGAATCACTAGAAATCATACAGATAAGTGACGACAGAGAAGAAGTGACATATAACTTTGTAAATCAAGAGATAGCGTCCCCACATCAAGAGGAACAAGAAGTCAATGATAAAGTAGAACAAGTCAGATTTGACTTAAATTTGTAAGCTATTCCTTATTTATTATTCTTCTTTCCTTCTTTCAAACAACAAAAGTACTTTATTGTAACCATGAAATAAAGATAGTTTTTTGGTAACTATGGCCTCACACAATAGCTTACCTATACCAAAATTTAATAGTTATGACTATGAGTATTGGTCTATAAAGATGAAGATCTTGCTCATAGGTAGAGGTTTATGAGACATCATAGAAGAGGGCTTCACAGAACCCTCAAACTGGACAACACTTAGTGCTGCAGACAAGAAAACATGAAAAGAAGAGAAAAAGAGCAACTCATCTGCTCTTTTTCATCTCCAAGCTACATTGGAGAAAAGCATATTTCCCAGAATCGTTGCTTGTACGACTGCACAAGTTGCATGGAAAGCATTGAGTGATGGATTCTAGGGTAGTAATCAAGTGAAGCAGGTAAGGCTTCAAACATTGAAGTGAGATTTTTAAAACCTCCGAATGAAAGATGATGAAAAAGTCGGTGATTATTGTGTTAGAGTAAAAGCAATTGTAGATAAAATGGTTACACTAGGCAAAGAAATCAAGCCTGAGATAATTGTAACAAAATTTTTGAGAACACTTACACAAAAATGGAACCATATTGCCATAATAATAGAAGAATCCAAAGATATTTCCATTTTAACATTCGATGCATTGATCAGATCATTAATGTCACATGAAGGGAGATTTTCTAAAACTCCTTCAACAAGATATGAAGGCGATGATAAGGCCTTCAATTCCAATGAAAATAATGGAAGAGGATGGGGAAGAGGTCAAGGTAGAGGTAAGCAAAGAGGTAGAGGCAGAGGCGACTATAGAGGAGGCAACCAGAACAAAGGAGGCAATTCCAATAGAGGAGGCAACTCATACAGAGGAGGCAACCAACAAAGAGGTGGAAATTAGAATTGAGGTGGAAATCAAGGACAAAGTGGCAATCAAGGGTGAGGAAGTGACAAGTCCAAATCAGCATGTTTCAACTATGGCAAGTTGGGTCACTTCGCTCGTGACTGCTGGTCAAAATATTCACAAGGCAACAATAGTCAATATGGTAATTATGGAGAAGAAGATGATATTTCTAATATTTTTCTATCAAATAGCCAATCAGAATAGAATCTAAATGACACATGGATTTTGGATACTGGTTGTTCCAACCATATGAGTGATAAATAATATTTATTTGCTACTCTCGATTCCACTTATAAATACCAAATCAAATTAGGGGATGATAAGACATTGCAAGTAGAGGGTATTGGAGCCATGGTGGTTCCAACCAAATAAGGACTAAAAAAAGTGCATGACATATATTACACTCCAAAGCTCCAACACAATCTGCTAAGCGTTGTACAAATGCTGGAGAACAATTACAAGCTTGTATTTGATGAAGGACAATGTATTATTTTTGATAAGAATAATTGTAATCATGTCATCACAAAGGTCCCCATGACCAAGAATAGGTTATTCCCTCTCAAGTTTGATGAGCCAAGGGGAGCTCAAATTGCAAATGTAGCTATAACAAATCCAAGTGTCATTTGGCACTTGCGATATGGTCACCTTAATTCCGCTAGCTTGAAACTTCTAAATTCTCAAGCTATGGTGACAGGACTTCCCAAAATCAATGAACAAAAGGAGGTCTATGAAGGATGTGCTTTGGGAAAGCACTCAAGGTCAAATTTTCTGATAGGACATGCATGGAGAGCCAACTATCCACTACAGTTAGTACATTCGGACATCTATGGTCCAATGCAAACACAGAGTCTCAAAAATAGTCCTTATTTTCTCACTTTCATAGATGAATTCTCTAGAATGTGCTGGATTTACTTTCTAAAACACAAAGATGAAGCTTTTGATTGCTTCATAGATTTTAGAAACAATGTAGAGAATCAAAGTGGGAATTATGTAAAATTTCTTAGGACAGATCGAGGAGGTAAATACTCCTCATAAGCTTTTTTAAAATATTGTAAATCAAGTGGGATCAAAAGGCAATTTACCACTGCCTATACCCAACAATAGAACGGTGTAGTAGAAAGGAAAAATCACACCATAGTTGATATGACGAGATCGATGCTACAATATAAGCATCTAACTCATATGTATTGGGCAGAGGCTATAAGAACTAGTGTATATATTCTAAATAGAAGTCCAAATTCTAGTTTAGATGGTGTCACTCCTTATGAGGCATGGTACAGAAAGAAACGTAATGTAAAGCATTTCAAAGTATTTGGTTCTTTAGCATATGTACACATTCCTGATGAGGAAAGGAAGAAGCTTGATCCAAAAAATCAAGCTTGTATATTTGTAGGGTATTGTGAGTCTACAAAAGGATATAGACTCTACAATCCCAAGACTCATAAAGTTGTAATCTCTAGGGATGCAATTTTTGATGAAGGGGGAGAATGGGGTCATCAAAGAATTTTTGTTGATGATGAGTCCCAAGATGTAAGTTCTTCATAAGTACAACAGGTGTCTCTAAAGAAAAGCAAAGGCACACTACCCCCTCCAAGCCCATACATGAGTACTACATCAAGTACTTCAACAAACACTCCAAGTCCTTATCCATAGAGATCAATAAGTTCTTCACCGATGGACATCGATAAAGAATCTCCATAAAGAGGTAAAAGAATATTACAAAATCATCCATCCTTTCAAATTTTGGATCAGAATTTCTAGAGAAGATTTACTAGAAGTCAAGCTAGTGAGATGAATACAGTTTTGCAACAACTTGAAAATTTGGAATTGTATGGAGATGATGACTCCCATGATCCTATGGGAGATGTAGTCAATTATGCTTTATTTGCTAGTACATAGCTAGAACCAGCTAGCTATGAGAAGGCATGTACTCAAAATGTATGGCAAGAAGCCATGAAAGAGGAAATAACCTCTATAAACAATAATGGTACATGGGAGCTAGTAAAGCTACCCAAAGGAAAAATATGTGTTGGGTGTAAATGGGTCTACAAGACCAAGTACAATGCTGATGGAAGCATTGAAAGGCATAAGGTGAGACTAGTAGCAAAGGGTTTTACTCAAAAATTTGGCATTGAATATGATGAAACCTTTGCTCCTGTTGCACGACAAGAGATAATCATATCAGTTCTTTCCTTAGCAGCCCATAAAGGATGGAATTTACAACACATGGATGTGAAGAGTGCTTTTCTGAATAGATACTTGACAGAAGATTTTTATGTTCAACAACATCAAGGTTTTCAAGAACAAGGAAAAGAGAACCTTGTTTACAAATTGAAGAAAGCACTTTATGGCCTCAAGCAAGCACCAGGAGCCTAGTACTCACGCATTGATGGCTATTTCAGAAAGTATGGATTCACTAGAAGCAAAAGTGAACCAACTATGTACTACCTAAAGCAAGGAGTAGACATTCTCATAGTTTGTTTGTATGTGGATGATCTAATATTTATGGGTAGTAACAATAAAATGAATATGGAGTTCAAAAACTCCATGATGAAACAATTTGAGATGAAAGATCTTGGTTTAATGCGATACTTCCTAGGCATGGAAGTGCATCAATCAAATAAAGGGATCTTCATATGTCAACACAAGTATGCTCAAGACATGATTAAGAAATTTGCCATGGAGTAGTGCAAATCAGTTGCAACTCCAATTGGACATGGGATCCAATTGAGCACTTACAAAAGGTTGACATGACCGCTTACAAAAGCATGGTTGGGAGTCTGATGTTTCTCACCAACACCATGCCTGATATTCAATATGCAGTTTCTCTAGTTTCAAGGTTTATGACTAGTCCATTTGAGTTGCATTTACAAGAAACTAAAAGAATTTATAGATATGTAAAAGGTACATTGTATTTTGGAATCAATTACCAAAAATGCAATTATGTGAAATTAGTTGGCTTCAGTGACAATGATCAGGGCAGCAACATAGATGACAGGAAATCTACATCAGGGAATTATTTTAGTCTAGGATCAGGACTAATTACATGGAGTTCTATTGTAGCATTTTCATCAACTGAGGTTGAGTATATAGCCATCACTCATGCTAGTAATCAGGCCCTATGGCTAAGAAAAGTTCTTGAAGATATTGGAGAAAGTCAGAGTGGTCCAAATTGAATGTATTGTAATAACATAAGTGCCATTCATTTGGCATACAATCCAGTCCACCATAGCAGATCAAAGCATTTCAATATGAAGTATCACTTCATTCGAGATATAGTGGAACAAAATATAGTTGAGCTTCAATATTGTAACACTTTGGATAATATTGTAGACATCTTCACCAAAGGTATAGCTAAAGCTCAATATACAAAGCTGAGAGACTGTATAGTCAATCCTATCAACTTTAAGGGGGAGAATGTTGGAAATAAAGCTAGTAAAAGGAGTAAAAAGGTATAAAAATTTGTTTCAACTGTAAGCTTTGGATCTTACCCCTTTTACCTCCTTGTATGATAGCTGATTGGGCAGGTAGGTTGACTTGGACTATAGCTTACTGGGTAGATTGGATGGCAAGGGCGACAAGGTGAACCAATTCTATTTCCCTTTCTCTTTTCCTCCCTATTTCTCCTATTTTCCTAACTTCCCTATATTCCCTAAAGTCATTTGGAGTTACCATTATAAATACCATTGTAATCTCAATTTTCTAAGGTTCAATATATATTATTTTCTATTCGCTCCTATTTTTTCTCTCACAAACCACAAGGGCATGTATTGCCATGTGAGGCAAGTGCTTCCATGTGTCCTAATAATGTCATGGGGTGATTTGGAGAAGGTTACCCCTTTGGGTGCTTCTAATCAACTGTCCCACTATCCATTAGTAGATCCCCAATAAATTTGGGGTGATTGGATGCGCTAATGGCAATATTTTATTACCATTTAATGCATCCTTTGAATTTTTCAAAGGTTTAGTTAGGGGTCATCCCACCCAAGGACGATTGTTGATGGCCGTCCCTGGGTGGGACAGTCACTAGTAGGAGCCCCAAAACTACCCCAGACTACTAGGCACCCTCCAAAATGAGTTTTGGAGGCTTTTGGAAGCCTTTTTATAGCCTAGAGGGGTGACCAATAAAGCCATATGTTGTCGATAATAGGGCATATGTAATGCATTGATAGTCTTATCCGATTTATGTGATTTAGGTGTCTATAGATGCCCCATTTTTGGGATGCGCAATGTGAAACAAAACATTGAGCAAAAATAGATCACTAAATCATCGAATGATCAAGGTTGTTTATTAAATTAATCTACTTTGGATGCCTCCATTGTGGAAAAGCATACATTCTTGGAATCCTTTATATTGACATATTTGAAGGATCGATTGCAGGTATACCTTTTAGTCGTGTTGTAATGTCATTCTTATGGGGCTTAGGAAATACTAGGTCTTGGTGCCTTGTATTATTGTAAACCTTTACATGGGTCAATTCTCGATGTTTCAAGGAGGTCAAGCCTATTTAATTTGCTTCTTATGCTATTTCTTTGCCCCAGCATGGGCTTGCAAATTTATCTCTAGCCAAGATTCTTTTGAATACATGGAAGTTACACTTCTGAGTGTTTAAATGTTGATTCAATTTATGAATTCATTATGATGACTACCACATCAATTTATGAGTCAATTAGGGCATGAAAAATTCTAAAGCAATGAGTCGCTTGACACATATGACTAAATTGGGGCAACTCTCTATTTTACCCATGGTACTAAATACCTGTTTGGAGGTGATTTTTGACTGTTTGGATGAATAGTTTTGGAGGAAAAAGGCCCAATATATCATTCCTATGGAATGGTAAAGCCATGGATGCTTTATTGGGGAGTAAATTGGATTCTTTTGATGTATTCAAAATTATTATAAGTTCAGTCTAAATCCCTCTCATTTTCTAGCACATTTTGCCTTTTTTTTGGTGGGTTTTTGGTCCATTTTTTGATATTTTTTATGTTTTTAAGTGCATTTTTATTCTGACCATCATATGTGGGGATGAGGGAAGTATTTTTGAGCATAATAGGGTGGAATGGCCAGCCAAAGTGCGCTCATCCCACCCATGAGCAGTTAGATTATTTGGGAGCTATAAAATGCCAAAAAGGGCCATTTTAGCTCATTTGTGCAACTTGCTTGGAGAATTTGGAGAGGAGAGGAGGTAGGAGAGAGTTTTATGAAGTGGAGTGCTACCAAAATCTCAAACCACAACATGAACAAACCAACGGACGTGTCAGGCGATGGATCCGGTGTGAAACGAGTATGGATTACATACTTCCTCTATGCTATTTTATTGTGTTTTGCCAATTTCTGCTCTAATTTCATGACTAAAACCACACCTATAATTTAAGAAACCCTAGGAGTATTGAAAAACATAAAATTTAACTTTTAGGCATGTTTTATTTGCCAAAAATTAGGGTTAAAAACCATTTTTTTTGTGTTTTTTAGGTTTTTAGGGCATTTTTAAGGGTCAAATTGACCCTATTTTACCCTGATTTGGGGACCATCCCTGTGAGGGAAGGTCACTTGTGGCCATACCTGGGTGGGATGGCTACAAAATTAGGGATCGTCCCTGGGTGGGACGGCCAAAAAATGGGCCAAAAGGCCCTTTTTTATGTGTTTTTTTAGTGTTTTTATAGCAAAATTTTGTAGTTTTAGGGCCTTTTTGACACCCTGATTTGCATGAGCAGATAGTTAGGAGTCGATACAGGGTATTGAGTCTATTTTAGGTCAATAGAGACCATTTGACTACTATAAACTGGAGTTGGCTCGATGCCATCGATCTGAAGCAAGTTACATGGTTAGATCCTATGGTGGGAGACCACGCCTATTTAACTGCTTTGATAGACCTATGGGACCCTTGCACTAACACTTTCCATTTAGATACGGGGGAGATAACAGTGAAACTAGAGGACGTATATCAGATACTACATCTTTTAATAAAGGGGCACCAGATAGTATCTTATTTGATAGAGCGATGAGAGGCCATAGTGCAGAGGTACTTCGAAGCCCACTAGGAGGATGTGTTAATTGATCTTTCGAGTGGAGGGATTCTAGTGAATAGATGGTATCAAGAGGGTATTCTTAGCATTAGTCACACATTTTTGATGACCTTGATCAGCAACATGTTGCTACTTGAATCTTCGGGAGCTAAGTTCCCATGGAACCTAATAGAGCTAGTCTTTACTCTATTGGATTACACATAGGATGAGCCGATAATTATGGGTTGGGGTCCTAATTTATTGGCACAAATATATGATGAGATGCATGAGATCCAATCATGTGGGTGGAAGGGTTTGGGATGTAGCTTCCTACTATAGTCTTGGGCTTGGTAGCACATTACAATAGAGAGACCATGGGGACTACCATGGACCACTTGAGCAGAGCTACCAGATAGGGATATCGACTATGGGGAGATATGGAAGAGGTCACAAGAGTTAGAATATAGCTGACGATATGTTGTGGAGGTAGGACATTATGTAGATGCTTTTACACAACTCAGGGTAGTAGATATCGAGTGGAGAACCTACAAGGGTTGTACTAACTAGAGGAATGCTGAGACACATCTACGTCGAGTTTTATGAGGTAGATGGTTGATAGGGCGACATGCTACAGAGCGAGAGTGCTTCCCTTATGATCATGTGCTATGATAGTTTGGGCTATGCCTAGGGCTTACCAAGGAGTCGATGGTCTATTGTCATCGCAAGGATGAGAGGACTCTAGCATGGCCTATGGTAGAGGACTTGGGAAATGAGTCAGATCCTGAGGTGCAAGTTTCTGATTTAGATGATGTGGGCACTATAGAGGATTATGACACATGGTGGGTCATACGGTAGTGGTACAAGGAGGGACCACTAGGAGGGGATGCAACTTCCAGGGTAGAGGATGCAGATAGGGGTGCTCTAGATAAGGAGGGTCAGGATGAGACTCTATATGATGAGGAGGTAGATATGATAAATGTACATGATCTAGTGGGCTTTGATGAGGGAGACTTGAGGGATCAGGGTATGCAATCACAACTAGCAACACGAGATGCTATGATTTTAGAGCTGTAGAGTGATCGGGAATTACTACAAGTGCAGGTTTAGAGTGCACAAGTTGAGATAGAGAGGCAAGTAGTAGTCATAGCTACACTTCAGGAACAGGTCGATGGAGAGGGCCCTCGCTATGGGGAGTCCAATAGTGGCGATCTAGTGAGGATGTAGGAGGAGATAACACATATACAGGGTTTTGTGGTGACCTATCAGACTAGGTGTCAAGAGGAGCACACCTACATGGATATGATGGAGTATGAGATAGTGCACTATAAGGGGAACATACCAGACTGGGCATTAGCCATTAGATCACAGTGTAGCCAACGGAGCGGGATGGGACACTCGTCTACTCAAATGAGGGCTCCAAGCACTTCTCGAAGGATGGAGTTATCTAGAGGTAGTAGATCAAGGGGTAGCAGGTCTAGGAGCTCACAACGGACTCATACTAAGAGAAAAGGAGAGAGTTGAGGTATCGGTCTTGCGTGACCATGGTCAGTAGACTCTGATGGTTCTTTTTGGATTTTTTGGGTTGGGAAGTCGGATGACTCACTTTTATTGTAGCCTACGGGTAGTTTATGTACTATGATGTAGCTTTTTGGATTTTACATATAGATATGTATGTATGACTTTTGCTTTTATCATTATGTCATATTTTACTAATTTATGATATGAATGTAATGCTTATATTTGCTTTATGATGTTATGATGGATATCTAACATGGATGCATGTATTTATACGATGATGTAATTTGATGATATGTATATGTGGATGATTTATTTATATGCTTTTGTAAATTAAAATATATGCATAAAATAGTCAGTGGCCATCTAAATATTATTGCTAATATTTAACCGGTATCTATCCTAGATCATGAACATCACTTAATGAACAAAAGTTTAAATGTGTATGACTAGAAGTAATGATTGATTAGATTTAATTTTGTATGATGGATTTGTGATGAATTTTTAACGCATACTATGCTAGCACCATAGACTATACAAAATGTATCTTGATTATTTTCATGTTATTATAACACTTTACTTGATGAAAATTGTAATTTCGACAAACATGTGACAACATTATGTAAAATGGAATGGATAATGTAATGTGATATGATATTATTTGATAGTTTTGAAGAGACTCAAACACTCTAGTTACCTAATAAAAATTCATATACTAACTATACAAGATATTTTGACAAAGTATTCACCTAATAAGATAACCAAGATAATCAATATCCCTATGTGTGCACATGAGTTCATTACCATGAGAACGCATAAGATTACCCTAGTGCAAATGGGATTTATTCAGCCCATCGGCACTAGAGATCATTCTACGAGTCTCATTATCTTGAGTTTCGTACTTAGTTGGATTAGACCACTATATAACCTAGGTTACAACAAGCTAGCTCATCCACATTCAAACATTGGTCTATACCTAAACAAGTTGCTTAAGTGATAGACATATCATCATGCGGGAGGCTACTACCATTGACAATTAGGCTATCCACCAACTTGTAATGAGGACCACCTTATGATTCTCTAATGTTGAGAATTATAGGGATTCAAGTTCTAGAGTCCCTACCTTTCTTTGACTTTCTCATGGGAATTTGCTCGTTTTGATTTGTTGAGTAAGGGATTTTAATAGTGGTGATAACCACTATTTCTTTTTGCTTTTTCTAGTCATAATTATAACTATTTCTTTATGCATATTTTGGAGTGATAATAATCACTATTTTCTTTGGAATATTTCTTTGAGATACTTGCCCTAGTGTAGGGCAATGTACGTTTTCAATACTGGGGGGTGATAATAACCATTACTGATTTTATTTCTTTGGGATACTTACCCCAGTGTAGGGTAAGGGATTTTGGGTAAGGAGGAACTTGTCCTTTTGTAAATTATCAGCATATTCGAACCATTCACATAGGTGGATGAGAAATATAACCTTTTTGCTTGAAAGTAACCTAGACTACTTTTTAGTTTTCATCTTTCCTTGCACTAGACATGAATTTTTAATGTGAAAAATGTGTTGGGATTTTGATGTATACCAAGAATTATCTAAGTAGGATTCTACATTCTAGAAATCATGCTAGCTGTCTACAAAATCTGAAAAGACAACTAGATATGGCTGAGTGACCGAAAACTTAACTATGTGTTACTAACAATGACTAAGTGATGAAAAACAAGCATATAATATGGAATGTAAATGTAAATGGTATATGTAATATTAACAAGAGGTAATATTGACTTGTAATAACCATGATTTTAATAGATGACTAGTGTACAAAACTAGTTCTAGACATGTATGATCAATTTGTAACAATGCATAATGCAATGATGAGTATACCTAATGCAATTTATATGAAGTGCAATGAAGCAAATATTTTTGTATTTTGATGATTTTGATAGTATTTTTATATTTTTGATATATATGTATATACAGGTTGACCAATGGGATTAAGGAATGCCATTGGATATTTTGGGATGACCAAAGGGCTTATATACGCCTTATGACGACCCGATGAGGCAGGTGAGATTTTTCCAATTAAATCAAACCCCATTATGCAAATGGCCAGACTGATTGAATTGATTGTAAGGTCGATGAAGGTACATGTGTCAAATTTACATGATGTTGAAACTTCATGCACTTCTTAACATAAGTGCAACAATATTGCTCTAATTCTATCCAATAATAGCCCATGCGAAGAATGCGCTTAATGATGGCCATACTGCTAAAGTGGCCACCATATGTATCATCGTGTGCTTGGGTTATGGCCCAAGCTGACTCTTGTGAGTCTAAGAAATGAAGGATGATACCTTCATAACTCTGAAGATACATTATGTCTCCTAATAAGACATATTTTTCCACCTTTTGTTTGAATGCTCGCTTTGTGGCATGCGACAATCCAGGTGGAATATTATCCAGCTTAAGAAAATATTTAATTTGGATGGCCCAATATTTCTTTGAAGAAGCCTCAATATTATGAATCATGCTATCCTTTTGATATTTGTCTCGTGTGAATGCTTATTGAGAGTGAAATTGGAGATATAGCATTGTGCTAGTATCAAAAGGAGTATGAGGGAACAAAGCCCCCCAGTTAGCGTTATTAAAATATTGGTGTAGTTGAGAGAACCTTCAATGGGAAGGATCATTCTAAATTATGTGAACAATTGGTATAGCATTATGTTCTTCATGCCCAGTCATAGATTGCGCTAGCATTTTTACTTGGATAGTTGTGATATCATCTGAAGGGTTATGCGGGATTTTCAACCCTAAGGAAGCCATTGTATCCGTAAAATGATTAGATGAGCGAGGGAGTGCCTCTATATCATACCATTCAAATTTGACTAGGAGTTTGTCCACTAGGGCTTTGTAGGCTTGCAAGACAGGACACATACACTGGAATATCCCTTTAACCTAATTTACTATGAGTAGGGAATTGCCAAAAATGTTCAACTTTGTTATGTTCATGGCGATTGCCGTTTGAAGTCCTATGATGAGAGCTTCATACTTGACATTGTTGTTAGTACAAGGAAAATCAAGTTTAAATAAAAGAGGTATGGGAGCCCCTTGTGGTGTTAAAAACACGATACCTGTACCACCATCTTGCTTGCATTTATAACCATCGAAGAATAGAGTTATGTCTGCCTGTGACTCAGGCTTGGCAGAATCAGGTGATTATGAGAGATGAAATACTCCATCATCAGGAAGTTCTATATTTAGAGGCTGATCATCTTGTATAGAGGCCTCTACTAGTTGATCGACTATGACCTTTCCTTTGATAAATTTTTGTCCAATGAACTCTAGGTCAAATTTTGTCAACAACATTATCCATTTCACCATGCAAATATAATGATATGTTCGACTCATCATGTAGCACAATGGATTTTCTTTCAATACAATATACGTGGTATGATTAAGCATATAATGGTGTAGCTTTTTGGTGGTAAATACCACTGCTAAGCATAGCTTCTCAATGTATGCATATCTAGTTTCATAGTTGACCAGTGTACGACTAATGTAGTAAGTAGCCTGTTATTTATGGAATTCATTCTTTTGAGACAACATAGTACCCAAAGCCAACTCAATAGCTGAGATGTATAAATAGAATGACACTCCTAGTCATGGTGGATCCAATACAGGCGATGAAGCCAGGTATTGTTTAATTTTGTCAAAGGTATTTTGACATTCTTCATCCTAATGAAATGAGACCCCCTTGTGTAGCAACCTATTCATGGGTTGACACTTATCTAATAATTACGCTATAAAGCATTTTATGGATGCAACCTTTCCTTATGAACTGAGTAGTTGATTAATGGTTGTGGGGGGAGGCATTTCTAATATTGCCTTGACCTTTTTTAGATCTACCTCTATGCCTCACTTGGAGACTATGAATCCCAAAATTTTACCAGATGTGACACCAAAGATACACTTTTTGGGATTAAGTCTAACATTGTGCTCTATGAGGTGATCTAGGATCTTACACAATACATCAAGATGTTCATGGTGTAATAAATATTTTTCCAATAAATCATCCATGTAATTTTCCAAAATCTTGTACATGTAGTCATGGAAGATATATGTCATGGCTCGTTGGTAGGTAGCACCAGCGTTGTTAAGGCCAAAAGGCATGGCCTTGTAACAAAATGTCTCCCAAGGCATTGTGAATGCCATTTTGATTTGGTCTTCTGGATTAATACGAATCTGATTATATCCAAAAAATTCATCCATTAGGGATAGCATTTCATGTCCTATTGTTACGTCTACCAACACATCGATGTTAGGTAAGGGAAATTCATCCTTAGGACTCACTTTGTTAAGATCTCGAAAGTCAGTGCAAATGCGAATCCTCCCATAAAGATTTTTTATGGGAACCATATTTAAAACCCATGGTAGATAATCTATTGAGATGATGATAGCAACGTCCAACATCTTTTGTAATTCATCTTTCACCATTAAGATCATTTTTGGGTGCATTTTTCATAACTTTTCTTAACAGGTTTGATATTGGGGTCTAATGTAAGATTATGCGTGACTATATTTGGGTCTAGTCCTAGCATATCTTTATACGACCAAGAAAAAGCTTTAATCCTTGCTTTCAATGCAGCTATGAAATCATCTTGTTCACTTAGGGAGAGACCTTTCCCTAATTTAATGGTATGGGGATTATCAAGATCTGTACCGATATCCCTATCAATTTTTGGCTCAATTGACATGTGAGACCCATCCTCCAACTAATGTGGGGTGGGAATTAAGTGAATGTCATCAGCTAGGTTTGCTTCTTCCATAGGAAATTCAAGGTCAACCTCAACTTGAAAAACATCTTGAGTAGTTCATGAAGAAAAGTTAAATGGTTGTAACATTTTCTCACAAGGCCAATACTCTAAGGGTGATGGAGATGAATCTCCCTAATCAAAGTCAATTACCTCTAAATCAAGATGCAATAGCTTGGATGGGTTATTCAGATTCACCAATGGTGTCGTTAAATCTATGGAAATCATGTTGATGGATACATGATATCTTGCTCTAGGGTGAGTGGGTCTAGAGACATGATGTTGTCTCATAACTCATGGGTGTGGCTTGGGTGGAAGTAAAATAACTGGTGGTGGCCTATGTGAAAGAGGGTGAGCCTACTCTTCATGAGGCAAAAAATGGCATCATATGGGTCCTTGGATGGGGAATAACATACAAATATAATACTCATCCTCGTCGTCCAAGGGAAACACACACTCGTATTCATCATCTAAGCTATGGAAATTAATGGGTGTGACACCATAATCATTTTTTTCATCGCCTGTCCATTCGTGAGGAGGACCTTGGTCTTGTTCCTCACTATTATATTGCAAGGTGTGAGCTCTCCTCCACTTCATGGGGTTGGGCGACATCACTGGAAAGGCCTTGATATGCCATTACTATGGGGAAATGATCTTCCAAGGAATGAACGTGATTCAAATTAGCATATCGGTTGTGGGCGAGCTTAGCCTGATGACTTAGGCATAGGTGTTCAAGAATCTCAGTGAGGACATCCAAAAATACTGGTTTGTTGTGTCCCAACCTAGATCTATCATACAGAAGTTGATATTGGGGTTGAAATGAAACATGGTTACCCTGCTCATATATATTTTCTATTCCCCTAAGGGTTCTTTATTTTTGGCAATTTGTTCCTAAAAAAATGTATTAGTATTGTTTTGGAATACAACAATCTATTGTGAAGTCTTAATATAATCTAGAACATATATATCTCTATGTATTTAACTTGTATCTTCTATATCATTTTGATTTATGATGACACACATATTGACTCCATTTATGTGTCTGAAATCAACCATCCTTTTACTTTATACTAACTTGGATACTAAAATGATATTAGATGTTAGTCTAGGAACATACATCACATTATGTAGTAGAAAGTTTAGAAATGATTTACTAGGTGTTACACACCCATATCCATGTATATGATAGTTTTTACCATTTGCTATCTTCAACCTATAATTATTAGTGATTTCAAGGCAATCAAACCACTATAAGTTTCCTATCATGTGATGACTAGCTCCAGAATCAATATACCAAATGTTCTTTTCAATTTGATTTGAAGAACTATTTGTGTTAAAATAAAATTCTCATCTTTGATGTAGTATATTGTATTTATATTGTTATTGCATTCTTTGTAGTGTACCTTGTGATAATATATCCCTCTTTCTATTTTATCCATTGTAGAATAGAATTATTTTAGCTCTTTAGTATTTTTGAGAATACTTTTGATAGGGCATTTGTAGTAGTCTACCTTATAACTCCCTAGTTATTAGAGTATGCCATAATATTGATAAAGTGTTTAGCACGTAATAGTTCACCTTTTTAGTTGATTTTATAATATTTTGGGAATGATAATAATCAACTCCTATTTCACCTTATTTCTCCCTATTGAACTATGCACTTGTAATTTGATGAAGTTCTCTATGGTTGGATTCCTTTTGTCCCTTTAGTATGAGTATGAGATAAGTATAAGTAAATAATTCCAACTCTTTTAAGCAAATAATATATATATATATATATATATATATATATATATATATATATATATATATATATATATATATATATATATATATATTATATTTGTGGAAAACATCCCAAAAGGGATGCCACTTTCGGGTAAGACCCAAGGAGGCAGGGGTATCCATTCCAAAAAAAATGCCCAGGACTCGGACCTAGCCTACCACATTTGACATACTCAAGGAGCAAACAAACACACAAAACCAATTTAAAAATAAGTAAATAACAACAAAAATAAAAAATAAAAATAAAAAACATGCTCCTTGAGTGTGTCAAAAACAAAAGCACAACCAAATACACACAATAAGATAAAATAAATCACAACACGAACCACATAGAAAAACACAAGAACCACATAACAAAACACAAACAAGACAAAAACAACAAAACACTACAAAGACATAACCCAAAAAAAAAAACATGAAAAATAAACACAACCAAAACCTAAAAAATTTAAAAAATAAAATAAAAATAAAAATAAAAAAAACCAACAACATACAATAAAAAAAAATAAAAAACATAGAAAACACTCACACATAAAAACACGAATTAACACAAACAAATAGAAACCCAAGAACAAGAACGAAAAAAACACAAGAACAATAAAAAAAACATAAAAAAAAAACATAAGAACAACAAAAAACGACACAAAGAACACAAAAACAAAACAAAACAAAATAACCCACCCACCTTAAAAATCTAAACAAAAAGAACAAAAAAGAAAAAAGAAAAAAAAATTGAACATAACAATGACCTATCTAGACCATAAGACTATTTAGGCAAGAATCAACAGAGGAAACAAAAGAAAGAATAAAATGAGCTAGGAAACTAAAAAAAACTGAATGAACCAAAGAGAAGCAAAAAAAAAAAACAAGAAGAAACTAGGTACCTTCAGAACTGAAGCCATCCAAAGAAATGATA
The DNA here is from genome assembly GCA_028583015.1 of Wollemia nobilis. Taxonomy (NCBI): domain Eukaryota; kingdom Viridiplantae; phylum Streptophyta; class Pinopsida; order Araucariales; family Araucariaceae; genus Wollemia; species Wollemia nobilis. The sequence continues at coordinate 893,681 of JAQPPZ010016509.1, read as the reverse complement.
GAAATAAGAGCTTCCCTAATTTGAGAAGCCCACCATCTAGGAGGGTGGCCATAACAAGTAAGATCACCTTTGTCCAAAGCCCAATTAGCTAAAGCATCAACACTCTTGTTTTGATCTCTGACCACATGATTGTAATCAACTTTCAAAAATCCCATATGGACTAATTTAATCTTCTCAATAATTCTTTTTATTCTCCAATCCACATTATTATTCTTAGAAGGAGTCTTCAGGATATTAATCATAAGTTGAGAGTCAGACTCAACTAACACATTTTCCCATCCAACCTTAGTAGCCTCCTGAAGGCCTCTGAGGATACCATACCCCTCAGCAAGGTTATTGGAAAGAATACCCAAATTCTTAGCAAAAGTACAAACCAGGGAGCCATTTGAAAGTCTACCAATTCCTCCCACATTGGCTTTTCCAGGGTTCCTTCTAGAGGCTCCATCAGTATTGAATTTTCCAAAATCCTTAGGAGGAGATTGCAAATTTCTTGTCCTATACATATTACTAATAATCACATTCCCTTTAAGTTGGTTGCCCTTAGAATATTTAATCTTCAATCTTTGCATCACTTGATCCCATCTTTGGTGGGAGTTTTGGGGGTTATTAAGGAGTTGATGGACTGATTCAACTAAGTTGGCTATGGTATTTTGCCAAATATAGTGAATATACTTCCTATCTTGATTAAAAATTTGGTTGTTCCTTTCATTCCAAATATTCCAAAGAAGAATGGTAGAACCCATCCAAACTAACTGCTTAATAAAATGATCAACACCCTCTTGATTAGGCCAATCCCTCCAAAGTTGTTCAAAAGTAAAAAAATTGGACCACTCTAAGCCAAGTAAAGTGGCCATTCTCCTCCATAGCTTAGAGGATAAAGTAAACTCAATAAAAATATGGTTGAGAGTTTCTACATTATCTTCACATATTTCACATCTAAAAGGGCCATGAAAACCACGCTTCAAAAGTTGCTCACCAGTAAGCACCCTACGATGCAATAAAATCCAATTAAAGAACCTCACCTTAGGCCAGAGCTTTTGAGCCCACAATCGAGAAAAGATGTCAGAAGAATGGTTGGGATTATTATGGCATAAGGTCAAATAACCTTAAGCAAATAAATATGTTAGGATCTCATCCTAACCCTTAATGTAATAACTTCCTTGATGTAATAATTCCTAGTGAACGTGGGTAGTACCCATGATTAATATTTTGTAATGTTCTAAGTTTTAGCTTAGGTAGTGCCTATGACAAATGGAACCCTTTTTTATGTAACACATGGTAGATAGGTGGCATTGTGCATGTAATTCGTGTGGCATTGTGCATGTAATTCGAGTGGCATTGTGCATGTAATTCGGGTGGCATTGTGCATGTAATTCAAAGTGGCACTATGCATGTAATTCGGGTGGCATTATGCATGTAATCCAGGTGGCATTTTGCATGTAAGCCAACCTTGGAAGGAAACTCCTTAAATACCCGAAAGGGCACCAATGTAACCATATTTTGCAAAATTAATGAAGTATTGAAGGAGGTTGCCCCCTCGAAGAGGCCTGTGATTCAGTTCTATTGTGAGATTGTTCTTTATGCAAATTTCTATTATATTAATGTGATGTTTATGTGAGTTATTTCCAAGCAATTATGTGAGAGTGTGTTATTTGAGTTTATTTTATAGCAGGATCCTAACAAGTGGTATCAGAGCGCTTTCCAGGGCCAAGTTCTGCTGCAACTGCAATGATTCTTGCCATCCAATCCGCCTGTTAGGTATAAATTCCGTGTGTTTTTTCCATTCTGTTTTTCCTTATTAAAAAAATCCAAAAAAAAAAATACAGTGTTTTTTTTTTTCCAGACCAAAAACAAAAAAATATATTATTAGTTGAGTAGGTAGAAACCCTGTACCGGGGGTTTTAAAATATCACGAAGGATCTGTCGTTAGTGAAGTGAGGGGCGATCAGGCTCCAATACCCAGGCCTCAGATAGAACTCGCGCATGGACTTGAGCTCCCATGTATCTTCGGGTATATCGGGAGACCATCTAGGATTAAACAAACTTTTAGCCATTAGGAAGCTCTTCGGCCTTGTATTACTCATAGTCTAAGGGACACAGCATCCTGGACGATTACCCTCCCGTATTGTCAGAGAGGCGAGTAGTGTGCTCAAGGGTATGTGTGGAATCCTCCTTGAGTAGTGGCCTGAAATATTGGTCCGAGCACTATTGTTCATCACTTGTCGGTATATTAGAGGGCCTATGGGTGGTACATACTCCTATACTTAGCATTCCCTGGTTCTGTTAAAACTGCAACCTATAAAAAACGCAAAAATAAAAATCAAAATAAGAATCCAAACACCCCCGTTTGTAAACCTGCATTTCAAAAGTGAGCATATGAGAAAGGAGTCCTCTACCAAAAAAATAACAGAAGGGACATGCATTCGGGATAAGCCATGAGGGTGACACTTAAGTTGAAAGTCTGGAGAGTAATAGTCAAATTTACTGATGGCGATCCACGATCGAGTCGATCGAGTCGGAGAGGTCAGCACAGTCGGGGCGGAATTCACAGTCTTCAGAGTCGAAACAGAACTGTCATATCAGTCACCTGCAAAATACAGAGAATCTTGAGTGTGAAACACGGCCAGTTTTAGATAGTGCTCCAGTACCCAACTTTTGCTCAGTAGCTCAGAATCAGAATCTGTAAACACCGTTAGACTCAGCAAAACAGGAGATAAAAAAAAAAAAAAAAAGTCTGGGGTGCCAAAAAGTAGTGTTAAGAGATATAGCTCATTGTGACCACCTCCTCCTGCTGATAATTTTGATATATAGCACCCAAGCACTTTTTTGGGAACTTACTAAAAATAGTAAGTCAAAAAAATTCAATTCTATTTTTAGTAACTGGTCACAAAAGGTCAAAAAATGGCCCAGGGTACCCATGGACACCAGAAAGAACTAGAACACTTGGATTCCCTAACAAAAGCCATTGAGAACTTGAACTCGGCTTTTCACTCCATAAGGGAAGAAGTCCAAGGTCTTCACTTAGAGCATGAAGCCACTAGCAATTGCTTAGAAGAAGCATTGACTAAAGTGGACAACAAACTAAGAAGAGAACCACCCAAATCAGAATACCAAGCTGAGAGTTCTACAAGGAATCGTGACCATGATACACCCTTCAGAATGCCCAAGTTGGACTTTCCCAAATTCAGTGGGAAGGATGTTGATGGGTGGCTATGTCGGGTTGACCAATTCTTTCGACTTCATAATGTACCAATATTTCATCGAGTCTAGATGGCTTCCTTTAACTTGGAATCTGAGGCTCTACACTGGTTTCAATGGTTGCGTCTTACCTACCCAAATATCTCTTGGGAGGATTTTGAATCCCAAATACTCACTCGATTTGGTCCTAGTGAGTTTGAGGACTTCACAGGAGCCTTATCCAAACTACAACAAACAGGGTCAGTTCGAGAGTACCAAGCTCAATTTGAAAAATTGGCCAATCGAACAAGAGGATTGAGTGAAGGGTTCTTCCAGAGTTGTTATATCAGTGGGTTGAAGATGGAACTCCAAGCAGAAGTCAAAATGTTAAAACCATGAACTATGATGGAAGCTATTAGTTTGGCCCGTCTGGCCGAATCTAAACTCTCTGCCCAAAGACGCCCATCAAAGTTTTCTCAAGATAGACCTTCATTTCCCTCGAGAGCCCAACACCCAGATGATAATAAACCTACTGCACCCAAGCGCCTCACCACCGAAGAGATGGATGCACGTTGTGCCCAAGGATTATGCTACAATTATGATGAAAAGTTTTTCAAGGGGCATAAGTGTGCACACAAAAAATTGTTCTTGATAGATGTTGGAGAACCTGATAACGTTGACGAGAGTGATGAGGATGAGGACCCTCCGAAACACATCCTCCACAAGAAGAAGGGAAACAGGAACTCGAGACATCAATTACAATCCATGCCCTTGCAAGCATTACTACTCCTCAAACCATGAAGGTTACAGGATGTTTCAAGGGCCAACGTCTTTCCATCCTTTTGGATTTCGGAAGCATGCACAACTTCATTGACCCTAGAGTTGCTCAACGGGAAAATTGCTATATCCACAATTGTAATTCCTTTGAGGTCATGGTAGCCAATGGGGGAACCTTATCTTGTAAAGGAAAGTGTCACAATGTTAAAATCAAGATAGGGGATTATGAACTCAAGCAGGACATGTTTGCCCTCCATTTGGGTGGATGTGATATTGTTTTGGGATGCCAATGGTTGAGTACGTTGGGCACTATCAGTTGGAACTTTGCTAAAATTCGGATGTAGTTCTTCCAGAACGGACAAACACACATCATCAAGGTCTCCCCGATAAGAACACCTCAAATTATCAGTTCAAATGGCATGGAGAAATTGCTAAAGAAATCATCACGTGGGGTCATTGCACAACTATTCTCCATCCAGCCATCCACATCTCCAATGGGTGAAATCCCACAAGACATGCAACAGATTCTCCATAAACATGAGGCCATATTTTCAGAACCCATCACACGACCACTGCATCGCTCTCACGACCATGCAATTCCTTTAATGCCGGATAGTACACCTCCCAATATCAGACCACCTTATGAGCGACTCAAGCGCACCTTATTTTGGAAAGGTAGGAAACAGGACATTCGCTCTTTTGTGGCAGACTGCGACACAGGTCAAAGGATGAAAAGAGAAACGAGTGCACTCTTCGGGCACTCTTCCACCCTTGCCGATACCGGATCGGATGTGGATCGACATCTCTATGGATTTCATAGAAGGGCTACCTAAATCCGGAGACAAGTCTGTTATTTTTGTGGTAGTGGACCGCCTTTCAAAGTATGCTCAATTTTGTGCCCTAACCCATCCTTACACAGCATTCACTATTGCCCAAATTTTCCTTGACTCCATATTTCGCCTTCATGGCATGCCAACCTCCATTGTATCTGATCGTGATCCCAGCCTTACTAGAAATTTTTGGCAAGAGTTGTTTAAGTTGCAGGGGACTCAGCTCACAATGAGTTTAGCCTACCATCCGCAAACGGATGGTCAAACAGAGGTTGTTAATAACTACTTGGAAACCTACCTTCGTTGCTTGCCTCCGATCATCCTACTCATTGGGAAAAATGGCTTTCTTTGGCTGAATGGTGGTACAACACTTCCTATCATACCGCCACCAAAGGCAGAGTACGGGCACCCTCCACTCACGCCTCCCTCCTACATTTAAGGCAGCTCCAAGGTACAGGTTCCATCAACACTTCCCAAATTGGATGAAGAAGGCTCCATCTTACTTGCACCAAAGCAGTTGCTGTATCGTCGAACTCGCAACCATACCATCACAGAGGTCCTGGTTCAGTGGCATGGACTTCAACCTGAGGATGCTACATGGGAGTCCCTCCATCAAATCCAGCAACAATTTCCTCATTTTTAGCTTTGAGGACAAAGCTTCTTCAAGGAGAAGGGCATGTTAGGATCTCATCCTAACCCTTAATGTAATAACTTCCTTGATGTAATAATTCCTAGTGAACGTGGGTAGTACCCATGATTAATATTTTGTAATGTTCTAAGTTTTAGCTTAGGTAGTGCCTATGACAAATGGCACCCTTTTTTATGTAACACATGGTAGATATGTGGCATTGTGCATGTAATTCGTGTGGCATTGTGCATGTAATTCGTGTGGCATTGTGCATGTAATTCGAGTGGCATTGTGCATGTAATTCGGGTGGCATTGTGCATGTAATTCAAAGTGGCACTATGCATGTAATTCGAGTGGCATTATGCATGTAATCCAGGTGGCATTATGCATGTAATCCAGGTGGAATTTTGCATGTAAGCCAACCTTGGAAGGAAAATCCTTAAATGCCCGAAAGGGCACCAATGTAACCATCTTTTGCAAAATTAATGAAGTATTGAAGGAGGTTGCCCCCTCGAAGAGGCCTGCAATTCAGTTCTATTGTGAGATTGTTTTTTATGCAAATTTTTGTTATATTAATGTGATGTTTATGTGAGTTATTTCCAAGCAATTGTGTGAGAGTGTGTTATTTGAGTTTATTTTATAGCAGGATCCTAACAAAATACTCACCCTTAGTAGTGTTGTTCCATCCAAAACAATATTTTTCATGGGACCAAGAGAGGGATATCATATGAAAAATGCCTTGGATATCTTGTCTTTGACTTTCTGGGATTTGAATAGGCCAGTCCTCAATAGGGATCCAATATCTACCAACTTTTGAATTACCAATATGGTACCGACAGTAATTAGCCACCTTTATCCAGTTAGCTCGATGAAGCTCCTCCATCCAAGGCCTCCAATCAGGAAACTGAATTATCAAAGGCTTGTGACCATCCCAAGAATCTATCCAAAAATTTTCCTGTTGACCATTATGAATGATCCAAAATAAATTTTTCTTTATAAAATCCTCACCAGTATTAAGAACTGCTTAAATGGGAGAACCTTTGGTAGGAAGTTGATAGCGAACAAGGTCTTCAGGACTTTTGTTCTCAGCATATTTAGCATGGAGATTATTGGCCCAAAGAGCATTGGGGTTATGAAACATCCTACAATATAATTTAGCAGCTAAATATTTGTTGTTATTAATAGAAGACCGGAATCCTAACCCCCCTTCATTCTTAGGAAGACATAAAGTATTCCATTTCACCAAGGCCCATTTTATTTTCTCCTTAGTACCACTCCAAAGGAAACAATGACTTATTTGATCCAATTCTCGAAGAACAACCTTTGGGATATTTAAAATGTAAGAAACATAAATAGGAATAGCTTGAAGGACTGATTTTACCAAGGTGATTCTACCCCCAGAAGAAAGCCACCTGTTGGTCCACTTTCCAATTTTCTTCTTGACTTTGTCCAACAACCAATTCAAATATTTATTTTTTTGCCTTTGAATATTTATGGGAATACCTAAATAAGAAATTGGAAGGGAGGTCTTATTATATATTAATTTATCCAAGACCATGGATTCCTGTCTAGCAAAGCAGTGAAAGAAAATAACTTTAGATTTATCTTCATTGATCAAGCGCTCGATAGCCTTAGAAAAATAGCTAATGATTTGCTTAATATTAGAAGATTCCTTAACTGTAGCTTTACCTAAAAGAGTAGAGCCATCCATAATTTGAAGATGAGAGATAGGTCTAGCTCCATGAGCAATGGTAACTCCCTCAAGGGTTTTTTTTTCCCTCTTTTTGGTTATAGTCCTATCCAAGCATTTAGCAAGAATGATGAATAAATAAGGGGATAGCGGGTCACCTTTCCTAATACCTCTTGAAGCTGGGAATGCCTGAGAAGGCTTACCATTGATAATAACTAAGTAGGAAATTGAATATATACGTCCCATAATCCAATCCATCCAATCCTTAGAGAAACCAAATTGCCTCAAAACTTTGATAAGGAAGTGCCAATCCACTCTGTCATAAGCTTTGGATAAGTCTAACCGAATGAACATGGAAGGAGATTTTTGCATATCCATGGAATGGATGGCTTCCTGAGCAAGAACTATCTCATATACTATTTGATGTCCTTCCATATAACCCCCTTGATCCGGGGAAATAATCATATGCAAAAGAGGCTTCAACCTTTCTGCCATGATTTTAGTAATGATTTTGAGAACATTACATAAAGTAATAGGTCTAAAAGTTGAGATATTATCAACCTCTTGAGCTTTTGGAACAAGAGTAATATAAGTTCTATTGATAACCTTCAAAATTTCTTTGGATTTCCTGGCTTCTTCCACCACCTCTAATATATCAACATGAAGGATATCCCAAAAATCTTGGTAGAACTCAATGGGAAAACCATCAGGACCTAGGGTTTTCCATTTTTGCATTTTAAAAACTACTTGTTGAAGCTCATTGATAGTAACAAGAGCAGTCAAAATAGAGTTCTCCTCAGAAGTGATAAGATAAGGGATTGCTTGAAGAACATTTTGTTGTGAAGTTGAGTCAAGAGGAGTAGTAGCAAAAATATTGAAAAAGTAATCAACAACAATAGAGTTCATGCCATCCCAAGTATAAACAACATCTCCAGAATCTGATTTTAAGGAAGAAATAAAGTTGTGAGATCTTCAAAGTAGAAGAGATTTGTGGAAGAAATTTGTGTTTCGATCTCCTTCTTTGAGCTATTGAATTCTAGATTTTTGCTTCCATAAGATTTCCCCTTTTTTCCCATTCCTCTAACTAAGTTGTGAGTTTAATTTTATCTGCACTTCTCTTCTTTGTGAGGCCATCTAAACGGATTTTCTTATTCAAATTATCAAGATGAGCAGTAAATTCATGTTTTTTTTATGAACATCCCCAAACTCTTTCCAGTTCCAAGTCTTGATTTTGGATTTAACCCTAAATATCCAATAGTTTAATTTTCTAAATTCCAATAAACTAAGTTTGATGTAGTACTCCTTATATCTCCCTAATTTGGAAATTTAGAAATTGATAATATTTGCAATATAATAGTGTTTTTATTTTCCAAGTAGAAACCCTTATATCTCCTATGATATTAATTGCAAATATTAAAATACTTGTATTTCAACTAAAGTGATTTGAAATACAATTTAAGGATATAAACTCCTTTGATTTGCTTTCAAATTTACTAAGGTTGATTTCACTTGTATCTTCAACGTAAATGATAAATGAACTCAACCTTATGTTATACACCTTATCAATTCTTAATGAAAGTAAATATAATCTAAGTGACACTTTACCTTTATGATGCTGAATGCATAAGATAAGTGATGTTGTGTCTCCTTGATTGTGGGTATTGTATTTTCTCGATGATAGATGTATGAAAGTGATGGCAATGAGTTTTCTATATGTCTTCTATATCAATATTTAATGCACCTTTGACTCATCTTCTAATTCTTGACTACACACCTTGAATTACCACTCAATCATACCTTGAATTCTCTCTCTCTGCACTCATATTTATCTTGGTCACTTTAATAGGTCCTTTGTCCCTTCTTGATGCTATGGACAAGTGGCATATACATTTTTTTTTATTTTGTGGATGAAGGGGTTTTGAAAGGGTTCCCAAAAATTTTACAAAAGGTGTTTTAAAAGGGTCCCCAAATATTTTTTAAATACACCATGATTTTCAACTACAACCCAAATTTGAGTCCAATACAAGATGAATCCACAACTAAAGCCAAATATAATCGAAGATTACCCACATAGGAGACTAATGGATAATGAAATAATATCAAACCAAGAAAATATCCCAAAACAACAAAGGGTTTTGAAAGGAGCCCCAAAAATTTTACAAATGGATCAAATACAAACACAAAAATTGACACCACTCCCAAAAAATTTGATAAAAAAATACAATCCTGTTCAAAAAAGGCTAAAAAAAACAAACTTGAAAAGCGCAAACCCACCCAGAAAGGGTCTGAAAACACTTCAACAAAAATAGCATCCATCCCTCTCAAAAATACAATTGGATTTTACACCGAGAGGAGCACCGATCACCAAGGAAAGGGTGCCCAAGAAAATCACACCAATGAACAAAATTGAGAAAAAAATCTATAGCAAAGGGATTTAAAACTGGAAGCACCACCAACAACTGGAACTGAAAATCTTGAAAAGTGGATCTATAGTAAATAGAGATCTCGATAGACCACAAGGTCTCCCTACAAAGAAGCTAGTGGATCCAACAAACCCGCACTCTTTCCAACCATTGCCAACAACATTACTCCACAATCATAAAGGATCCAACAATAGTAAATCAACAAAACCTTAGTCTTTTCGAGGGTTTAAATTTGACTTTCTTGAAGCCCTCTAAATACACCCATAAAACAAATAGAACAAATTTCTCAAAAAATAAATATTTGAGTACTTGAATTGCTTAGACCCAAAGGTTGACCTAGATGTGATAGACCTAGAGGTAAAATATCCTGAGGTAGACATAGAGATGACAGACCCAAAGGCAGTAGACCCAGGGGTGGACCTAGAGGTATTTACCTAAGCAAGAGTCAAAGTAGCCAGAGTAAAAGCCTACACTTATCCCAATTAATGTAATAAGGGGATGTTAGGATATTATTACATTATTTAGTACATTCTAGATAAAACATAAGTGGCATCAACCACATCCTAGATCCTTCTAGCATTTAATATGCTCTTATATCCTTACCTATAGCACATGGTTTTGAGTCTATGGTTTTGGATAACCATGGTTTGTAACATGCCTATAATTATGCATTATTGATAAATAAAACATAACCAGGTTTTTCCAATAAGAGCTATCATTTGGAGATAAATCCATGGCTATATTATTAACAAAAGTACCCATATTGGTTAAGTTGTTGGTACCTTGAGAGCAATACTTAAACAACATTTATGGTTGATGAGATTTTTTTATTAACCTTAGGAAAGCCACAATATAGGGCCCATTACTTAGTTATTTATATCTTCAGATTGAAGTAGTTATAGACATCTCAAAGAATCCAATTCATTTTGGTGCTCTTCTTCACTCATGCAAATATAAGCCAAAATAATTTCATACAAGCTAGGTTTCAAGATTGTGCATAGTGAATTTCTTTCAATCTGCAAATATCCAAGGTTGAACAATATCATACAAGTTAGAGTTTCAAACCTTGCTAGAAAATCAATTTTTTTTATTTTTAGAACACATCACATGCCCAAAAATTAATCATAAAAAAATAAAAAATGAAAATGCAAACTCTACCTAATTCACTCATTTCCTACTTAGAAAAATATTTTCCTTCCCTCATTCCATAAATTTAGAAAATGTCCCAATATCCAAAATTCCCTAAAATCAATACAAACCCCATTTTTAAGTCATTTTTTAAACTTATCCCATTGCAATATTCTCTTTGAGTTAATCGTCTGATATATAACCCTTGTAACGCTTTTTGGTGTCCCTTTTTATGCTTAATATGGCCCCAACTAGTCATTCTTAGGAACATTCTTGGGAAAAGTTAAATGAATACCATAATAAAATCAAGGACAACCTCTCAACTCTAAGAAAACTCAATAAATTAGATTAAATTATGGAAAATAAATCCAATATTCTTGGGCTTCACTAAATAGAACTAGTCATAGGATGCATTCTCATAGTTGTTACTTTCGAGATAATCCTATTCAAGACATGGATAAACTTCAGGTTTAGGACAGGGACCAACTTCAAGTCTAGGATAGACACACACTTTATGGTTTGGAATGCCTACATTTTAGCCACCCCACCAATGACCAACCAATTTGTAATTCCATCACTTTAATGGAGATGAACCCACTAGTTGGATTTACAAGGTAAATAATATTTCTCTTTAAATCACACCCTACTTTAGCAAAAGGTATCTATTGATTTCTTTAATTTTGATCATGAAGCCATTCAATGGTATTAGTGGTTTGAGAAGACCTTTGGCACACATACTTGGGAATAATTATGTAAGAATTTCCTTGTGTATATGAATATTCCACAAGCACATTAACCAAACTTTGACAAACTATATTACTTTGTGACTATCGAACAAAATTAAAAAACTAGCAAAAATAATAGTGGCCTATATGTCACCTTTTGTAGTTGTTTCATTAGTCAGATGAAGGAGGACATCAAGGAAGAAGTGAAAATTCTCAATTGTCAAGATATGATGTCTGCTACCAGCTAGCTAAATTGGGTAAAGATAAATTTTGTGCTTAGTGATGCACCCACAAACCACCATCATTTAGAAATCTACCACCTATTCATACACCTAATTAGAACACATTTATGAAACATAACAAGCACTTGAATAAGGTTGAAATGAAGGCTCATCGTGACAAGGGACTAAGTTATAATTGTGATGAAAAGTACTTTAGGCATAAATATGTAGAACAAAAATTATCTCTTAGATGTGAGATAATATCTTCCTTCTAAATATTTTGATTCATCCAAAGACTAATAACTAGAGTATATATAGGAGTATTAGGCATCCAAGATGACCCCACATGAAAATAATTTATGCATGACTTGGTAGGGATTACTACACCTCAAACCATGAAGGTTCGAGGGTACTTCAAGAAGTAACCTTTCACTATTCTCATAAAAAATGGCAATACTCAACAACATTTTGGATCCTCTAATTACTAAAAATGTAGACTGCTATGTGTGTCAAAGCTCTATCTTTGAAGTTATGATCACCAACAAGAAAACACTACCTTGTAAGAGAAAATGGAGATATTTTCAACTCTCAATAGGGAACAACAAATTGTAGTTGGATATATTAGTTCCACACTTGGGTGGCTACAATGTGGTTTTGGGTTCCCAATGGTTACACATCTTAGGACCTATATTATGCGACTTAGTCAAAATATAAATGCATTTTATAGAGAATGAGATTAGTATACTCTTTGAGACCTTCAAGCAAGGTCATCAAGCATCATAAGCTCCCACTATGTAGAGAAGCTTTTAAAAAAAGGTTCTTATCACATTATGGCTCAACTTTGTACCATGAATCTTATAGTGTCTATTTACTTGAGACAATTAGTTGAATTGATTAAAATCTTGAACTATCATGCCCTTGAAGAACACAAGATTATACTGAGAGGGGGGGTGAATAATATAAGACCACTTTTTACTTTTCTTTTCCAATCAATATTATGCAATGTATAGATAGAAATATCAACAACAATAATCAAAGCAATGTACAAAACACCACACACAATAGAGACACCACAATTTATGTGGTTCACCCAATGTGGGCTACTCCACGAAGAAAATATTTCACTAAAATTTTCTTGATCAATATCTTGGGAATCCTTTCCCTATTACATTGTTTATGGACCTCAATCCAAAGGAGACGTTGATCCCCTAAATCAAGTTCATGGATATCTATCCACAGGAGAACTCATTCTCCTCTGCTTTGGTTGGTGATCCTCTAGAAGACTACTACCTCCACTACACTGGCTTATGGATCTCTCTCCACTGAAGACTCTTGTCACCACTCAGAAGACCTATCCTCACTACTCTAGCTAATGGATCTCTATCCACTCGAGACCACTATCCTCTTTGCTTTGTTACCTCCAAATATCTATCTCAAATCTACACTAAAAATAGTCTTTCAGTCTAGCACAAATCTTCTCAAAAAGTCCACTCAGAACTTGCTTAAATATGCTCAACAAGTCCATTCAAAACTTTCTCAAATCTGCTCAACAAGTCCACACAGAACTTGCTCAAATTTTATCAACAAGTCCACACAAAACTTGCTCAAATATTCTCAACAAGTCCACATAGAACTTACTCAAATCTGCTCAACAAGTCCACATAGAACTTGCTCAAATCTGCTTAACAAGTCCACACAAAACTTGCTTAAATATCATAGAAACATAAAGAGAATTTTTAGAGACTCAATATTTTCTATACTCATCACAATGCTCAATTACTTTCAATCACTCTCTTAGAAATATAAGGAGAATTGTTAGAGACTCAATATGCTTCCAATTCAACTCAATGCTCAATCACTTTCTCAACTCAATTAAAAATATAGAATAGTTTGTTTTATGGAACTTGAACAATCACTTCACACATCCAATTGATTAGGCTCAACCAACTCTACTCAACCAATCACTTAATGAAACAACCCTTGCTCACAAACCCTAGTCCAAGCATATAACCACTAACTCAAAATATTTCCAACAATGCTCAACAACTAATCTCACATAACAATGATATTCATATTATTTTCAAACCCTAGTTCAAATTATTTGCATGACAACCTACTTAAAAAACAATGCTTATAAAACAATCTTCACATAACAATGATACTCATGTTCTTTTCAAAACCCTAACTCAAGTTCTTCATGCAACCAATTTCTTCAACAACAATGCTTATTAAACAAGGTTCTAATCACAACTCTTTAGTCCAGAAAACCTTGATGCATTAACTCAAACACTCTAAAAAAGGAAACCCTAATCAAGTTCTTTTTACTCCAAAATTATTTTCCAGAAAACCAACCAATCAATTTTAACTTTGGAAAATGTACACATACCTTTTTATTGATGATGAAGGAATCTTCTAAATATGCCAAAAACTCAAACACTTCTTGCCAAGCTAAAATAAATTATAAGGTGATTAATTTCCTCAAATTACAATGCAAACATTAAAACATACATACACCTTATCACTCCATATTTAATAAAACATACATCAATATTTACAAAAAGTAAATTACCACTACACCTTATAATATCCCACTAATATTCAATGCACTCTTCTTTTCAAAAACAACCTAAGACAAGAAGCTCCATTTATCCTTTTAATATTTCAATAAATCAATATGCCAAAACACTTTATTAAAATGAAACTTAAAACCTTATTCCTTCAACTAATCAAAAATCATTTCCAACTACTAAACCTTTCATGCACCCTTTTAACTCAAAACTTTAGGCTTCATACAAAAATTAAACTTCAAAATTAATTACCTTGCCTTGGAGGAGAATCGAACACACAACACAGCCTCAACCTATGCCCTAGCCGTGGCTCCCAATGCCATGCAAGCTAGGTGCTTACTTGGGGATAAACAAGCTCCATGTGCTCAAAACCTTCCCCGCACGCCTTGCGTAAAATGTGCACCTTCCTTGGTGCTCAACACCAATGCAACTACCATAAACAAAAATGTTGCCATTGAGTTTTGAACACAAACCTCCTTGCACCTAATGTTGTCCTCTTTGCCACTAGGCCACTTGCCTCATTGGTTCTTGGTATTTTGGTGCAAGTCCCCTTGACGTTATTCGTTGGTTCTTAAACAAAAATGTTCACTGCTCTTTCTTCCTTACAAATTAAAAATACTATTGCACACTTCAATCATCGAGCAAAAGGATAATATCAAATGCATTTAAGGTATAACTTATATACCAAATTTCTTCCTCCATGCATGATGTCGGTGCTTGATTTACCCTCAACAATTTTTGGACTTTGGCACTCAAATTACCTTTGGAGCTTTATTAATTTATAATTAATTCTTCAAACCCTATGGTTTTATTTAAACCATATTTCACTTTGCACCTTGGTATAAATAATATTTATTTAAAAAATTTAAATTCATTTTGAATTTAAATAATTTATCAAATAAATATTAAGTCTCCCTTTAGCTTTTCAAATAAACTTTCTTGGGTTTTTATGAAAACCATTTAACTTATGCTTCCACATAATATTTAAAAATATTATGGAGTCCTTTGCCTTTAACCTTTGCATTGTTACTCTTGACCTTTGACTTTATTAGAAGCTTCTTCCTGAATATTAATGACAACTTTGATAACTTTTTTCTTGACAAATTTTTGGATATTAATGACGACTTCCTTTCTTGACATCAATGGCAAATTTTACTTGAGGACTCAAAATGTCCAACAATCTCCCCATTTGTCATTGATGGTAACCCAAATTATTTTTACCAAAAACTTGAATTATTTTGTTTTGCTCCCCATGGGACATTGCTTCCCATGGCTCATTGCTCTCTTCAAATACCAAATCTCCCCCCCTTACTCAAATCTCTCCCCATTTGAAATAAATGGCAAAGGGTCACCTTTGGGGCTCGGGGCTAAGAATGAGCCTCTTAGCTTAGCCCCTCCCTCACCTCTGCTTGAGGTGGTTAATTCTGGGGTGGGAGTATTTATACTCCTAGAAAGCTCTATTCTTTACCTTTATCCTCTTTCCTTCTTATCCGATCCTTCTGATTCCTTTGATTTTTTCTTTTCATGTCCATGTTTTTGTTCATATCCTTGTTCCTATTCCTATTCCTGTTTATATCCATGTTCCTATTCCTGTTCCTATTTCTATCCATATTCCTATTCTTATTCCTGTTCCTGTTCATATTCCTATTCCTGTTCATATCCATGTTCCTATTCCTGTTCCTATTCATATTCATACTTGTTTCTGAAATGTCTGCTCTACACCACTTTACTGTGTGACCATAATTGTTGCACTTATAACACTTTATGTTATTATTCCTTGGAGGTTCAAATGTCTTAGGATTTCTCCTAGTGAAACCATACCCTCTTCTATCATGAACCTTGCAATTCATTGCCTTATGATCAAACTAATTACATGAGTAGCAATACCTATGGAAAAGCTATCTGTTCCCATATTCCTATCTTTCCCATGTCCTGCACTATGAAGCCATGTGCCCAAACCTGTGACATGAAAAACATATTCCATTGAAGTTTCCTTGTATTGACCTCATTGGCCTCTTAGTATCTCTTGACATGTTCTAATTGATGTTCCATCTATATCTTCGTTGTGCATTGTTCCTATATTTTTTGAACTCTCTATTGTCTAACTCATCCTTAGATGTCTAACTTTATTTTACATTGTCTTCTTCTGAATTATCTTCATCTGAAGTTTCTTCTCCTCCAAATCTTGAGGATGATTCTCCTTTTTTATTTTGAGCTTATTTGAAGTCCACATAGAACTTGCTCAAATTTTCTCAACAAGTCCACACAAAACTTGCTCAAATTTGCTCAAAAAGTCCACATAGAACTTACTCAAATCTGCTCAACAAGTCCAGATAGAACTTGCTCAAATATGCTCAACAAGTCCACATAGAACTTGCTCAAATATCATAGAAACATAAAGAGAATTGTTAGAGACTCAATATCTTCTATACTCATCATAATTCTTAATTAATTTCAATCACTCTCTTGGAAAAATAAGGAGAATGGTTAGAGACTCAATATGCCTCCAATTCAACTCAATGCTCAATCACTTTCTCAACTCAATTCAAAATATAGAATAGTTTGTTTTATGTAACTTGAACAATCACTTCACACATCCAATTGATTAGGCTCAACCAACTCTACTCAATCAATCACTTAATGAAACAACCCTTGCTCACAAACCCTAGTCCAAGCATATAACCACCAAATCAAAATATTTCCAACAATGTTCAACAACTAATCTCACATAACAATGATATTCATATTCTTTTCAAACCCTAGTACAAGTTATTTGCATGACAACCCACTTCAAAAAAAATGCTTATAAAACAATCTTCACATAACAATGGTACTCATATTATTTTCAAAACCCTAACTTAAGTTCTTCATGTAACCAATGTCTTCAACAACAATGTTTATTAAACAAGGTTCTAATCAATTCCAGAAAACCTTGATGCATTAACTCAAAAACCCTAAAAAATGAAACCCTAATCAAGTCCTTTTCACTCCAAAATTATTTTCTAGAAAACCAACCAATCAATTTTAACTTTGGAAAATATACACATACCTTTTTATTTATGATGAAGGAATCTTCTAGATATACCAAAAACTCAAACACTTCTTGCCAAGCTCAAATAAATTATAATGTGATTAATTTCCTCAAATTACAATGCAAACATTAAAATATACATGCACCTTATCACTCCATATTTAATAAAACATACATCAATATTTACAAAAATTAAATTACCACTTACACCTTATAATATCCCACTAATATTCAATGCAATCTTCTTTTCAAAAACAACCTATGACAAGAATCTCCCTTTATCCTTTTAATATTTCAATAAATCAATATGCCAAAAAACTTTATTAAAATTAAATTTAACACCTTATTCCTCCAACTAATCAAAAATAATTTCCAACTAATAAACCTTTCATGCACCCTTTTAACTCCAAACTTTAGGCTTCATACAAAAATTAAACTTCAAAATTAATTACCTTGCCTTGGAGGGGAATTTAACACACAACACAAGCTCAACCGGTGCCCTAGCTGCGACTCCCAATGCTGTGCAACCTAGGTGCTTACTTGGGGATAAACGAGCACCACATGCTCAAAACCTTCCCTACTCACCTTGTGCAAAACATGCTGTTGAGCAAGGTGTAGAAATAATATTGTCATTGTTGTCAACTCAGACAGATAGATCAATTGATGATGCAGTGGACAGATGTTCAGAGGTCAGTCAAAATAGGTACAGTGAATTTCCAAGAAGACAGAAGTGGCCCCGATTCAAAAAATCAAAGAAAAAGACAAGTAAGAAAACTGTCGCGATATCGCGACATGTTTTCTGTCATGATTTCGTGACATAACGAAGGAGAGAGAAAATGCTGGAAAACTGTCACGATATCGCGACATGTTTTCTATCGCGATTTCGTGACATAACGGAGGAGAGAGAAAGCGCAAGAAAAACTGTCATGATTTCATGACATGAATGGAGGAAAGGAGCTTGCAAGGAAAAGTGTCACGATTTCATGACAATTTGCAAGAGGAAGCGCTAAGGAGAAAAAGTGTCGCGATATCGCGACATGTCGGGTTTTCGCGACCCGAAGGGAAGAAAAAGCGCTAAGGAAAAAAGATGTCGCGATTTCGCGACATGTTTCGAGTTTTTGCGGTCGAAAGCGAAGGAAAGAGGAGAGAGAAAAATATGTCACGATTTCGTGACATGTTTCATTTTTGTGGGCGAAAGTGAAGGAAAGAGGAGAGAGAAAAAGATGTCACGATTTCGTGACATGTTTCATTTTCGTAGGCGAAAGCGAAGGAAAGAGGAGAGAGAAAAAGATGTCACGATTTCGTGACATGTTCCATTTTTGGGAAAGCGAAGGAAAGAGGAGAGAGAAAAAGATGTCACGATTTCGTGACATGTTTCATTTTTGGGGAAAAGCGAAGGAAAGAGGAGAGAGAAAAAGATGTCACGATTTCGTGACATGTTATCATTTTGGGAGCAAAGAGAAGGAGAGAGAGAAAAGATGTCACGATTTCGACGACATGTTCCGATTTTTGGGTGCATGCAAAGGAAGTGCAAGGCGAAAAGTGTCTCGATTTTGTGACATGTTCCATTTTGTGGTGCATGCCGAAAAGTGTCACGATTTCGTGACATGTTCCATTTTGGTGCATGCCAAGTAGAGTGTACGAAGGCAAAAAGTGTCATGATTTCGTGACATGTTGTGTTTTCATGCTTGCATGCCGAGAAGAAGACAAAAAGCTATCAGAGCGAAGTTCTGGTGTCGTAGCTATAAATAAGTAGGTTGGTATCGAATCGTAAATACGTAGGTAAGATTGTCAGAGCCATAAAAAGGTAGGTAAGATGGTCAGAGTCGTAAATAGAAAGATAAATCTATCAGAACAGGATTTACTTACAAAGCATCGAAAAGGCTGTCAGAGCCGTAAAGTGGGCAGATAAGTCTATCAGAGATGTAAGTAAGCTTTTAAGGCTATTAACAATGTAGTAAGCAGAGCCGAAAGAATGTTTTCGTGTGTAGGAAGTTAGGGTTAGGGTTGAGCTCTGCACGTGGCAAGAGTGTTGTGATTTGTCGAATAAAAAGGAAAAAGGAACTATGAAATATATAGAGAGTATTGTAAGAGCAGTGTGCTATAAAAAGAGATAGAAGAAAGTGTTGTAAGAGAGAATAGTAGAGCTGTAAGAATTTGCAGTTCTTGTTTTTAAGGAATTAGACCAGTGAGGGTCTTGTTGCAGAGAAGGCATTTTTATGTCATAAAATCTGTTCAGAACTAAAGTCCAAGTTGGTGCTTGGCATTAGGGGGTTGGTGCTCCTTTCTGTTGGTGCAGATAAATTGTTTGTAAAGTTGGTGCTTTGCAAAGGCTGGATTTGGATGGGTGTCCAAGCAGTCTAATTTTTGAGGAGTAGCCAAATCTGGTGAACCTCGTTAAATCATGTGTTGTGGATTGCTCTCTTGTTTATTTGCTTTATCTATTTTTAAGTTCTCTCTGCTTAAGTTTTAAAGAGTTGTAGATCTGTATTTAAATTGCTACACTGATTCACCCCCCCTCTCAGTGTCATTGTGAGAATATCAATTGGTATCAGAGCAAGGTTCTTGAACTAGCTTAATCAGCTAAGGTGATCTTGGAAGAATCACAATGGCCGGTGGTGAAGGATTTTCATCCAACAAAGCTCCTTTGTTCGATGGAACTAATTACTCTTTCTCGGAGACTCAGGATGCAGACTTATCTGTGTGCTTTGGGTTATGACATTTGGGAGTCAGTAGAAAGTGGGTACACAATATCCTCTACTCCTCCATCTGATGCTGCTGAGAAGAAAAAGTTTGAGAATAACTCTAAAGCAAAGAATGCTATAATGTGTGGGTTAGTAGACAGTGAACTGATAAGGATCATGAGCTATAAAATAGCAAAAGACATGTGGGACAAACTGCAGAGCATTCATGAAGGAGACAACAAGATCAAGGAAGCCAAGCTTCAAACGCATCGAGCTCAGTTCGAAGCATTAAAAATGAATGATGATGAGAACATAGAGGCCTATATGCTGAGAGTCAATGGAATCATTAATGCAATTAGAGGACTCGATGAGGAAATAGAAGATGCGGTCATCGTGAAAAAGGTATTAAGAACTCTTCACAAAAGATTTGATTCTAAAGTTTCTGCTATAGAAGAAGCTAAAGATCTAAATTCTTTTAGCATGGATGAAATGCATGGTTCTTTAACCGCATATGAAATGAGAATAGGACAAACTAAGCCCTCAGACAGAGAAGCTGCTTTTAAAGCACACAAAAATATAAAAGCTAATCAAGAATCTGTAGAAGAAGAGTCTTCAGATGAAACAGAAGCAAACTTTGTTAGGAAACTAATAAAGGGAAAAGGAAAGTACAGAGGTAAGTTACCGTTTAAGTGCTTCAACTGTGGAGGAGTCGGGCACTTTGCTGCTAAATGTCCAATGAATGAGAAAAACAAAAATGATGAAGGGTCACACCAAGAAAGAAGTGACTGGAAGAAGAAACCACATTTCAGAAAAAAGCAACTTCAAGAAGAAAAGTTTCATATCCAAGAATGTCAGCTCTTCTGAAGACTGCTCCGGTGAGGATTCTGAAGAAGAAGCAGGTGAAGCTCTGTTCATGGCATTTGAAGAAAGAATAACAGAGGAAAAACCAGAATGTAATGAAAAACCTGAGGATGAGGCTGAAGTTTATCTGGAAGGTGAGTTAGTTGCTGCACTTAAAGAACTGAGCACAGAAAGGAAAAAGAATAAAAAGGTCTCAAGAAAGCTTGAGGATGCCAATGAAATAATAAACAGCTTGAAAGTATAGACAGATGAATTTAAGAAAATGTCTAAAGTTCTCGAAGTACAATTAACTGTAAAGACAGATGAATGCAGCAAGCTAGAAGAAGACATTGTTAAGTTAAGGATGCAGCTAGAGGAGATGAATAGGAAATTGAGCTGTTATCATAAGTTTGAAGAAAGTACTGTAAAGCTGGATAAAATTTTAAATAACCAAAGGCCTTTCGACATCAAATTTGGTTTGGGCTTCGATGAAGGAGAATCATCAAAGGGTTCAAAGGCCTTAAATGTAGAACCCATAAAGAAAGAAGAAAAGATCAGGGTTGATCAAGAAAAAAAAAATCATGCCAAAGAAAGCAATAATGCCGGACTCAAGAAGAGTACTGACAAAGATGGATTCACAAAAGTCACACATCCAAGAAGGAGAAGATTCATGGCTCCTACTTCAAACCGGCAAAGACCCGCACCCAGGTTTAATCATTCCTTTTTTGGTTATTGTTTTAAATGCAATGCTTATGGTCATAAGATTTCAGATTGCAGTTATAATGTAGCACAAAGGAATTTCACCAGTAGAAATGTTTTTTCTCCATTGATGGATTATGCAGTTGAATGTTATAACTGTCATAATTTTGGACATATTGCAAGAAACTGTAGAAGCACTTTTGCAGCAAATAATTATCAGGGTAGAAAATCTCAACCAAATGGGTTGAAACAAAACAAGAAATTTCTTGAAAAACAGGCACATGCTAATGAAAGGGGAAAGGCAAAACAAGTAGCCAAATCTGCTATCAAACCAGAATGGAAAGAAAAGGAATCTTTGATTGTTCAGACTGCTTTTAAAGCACAGAACAAATCTGCACCATGGATACTTGATAGGTGGATGCTCCAAGTCACATGATAGGTGACAAGCAAAAATTTGAGAAGTTACAGAATTATGAAGGTGGTTCAGTGAAATTTGGAAATAATGATGGAGCAAAGATAGTTGGCAAAGGATCAGTCAAGATCAGTGACGAAAAGATCAAATCAAAAGAAGTCTTGTTTGTGATTGGTCTGAAGCATAACTTGCTCAGTGTAAGTCAAATCTGTGACAGAGGTCATGAAGTAGTTTTTAAGAAGTAGGGCTGTGAAGTGAGAAAAGCTAACAGTGGGAAGTTAATTGCTACTGGATCAAGGACTTCTGGAAATCTGTATACTCTCTCAGAGACCTCAGAAGGAGCATGCTTGATTGGACAAGAAGATGAAAATTGGTTGTGGCACAAAAGGCTCGGTCATATCAGCTTTGACAATTTGGTTAAAATAAGTTCAAAAAGGGCGAGTAAGAGATATACCTTCCATTGGCAAACCACTAAATAGTATTTGTGCTTCATGTCAAAAGGGGAAGCAAACTAGAGCCACATTTAAATCAAAGGAGTACTTTACCAGAAAACCCTTAGAACTAATTCATACTGATTTATGTGGACCCATGAGAACTCAAAGTATAAATGGTGACAAATACTTTATGCTTTGCATAGATGACTATTCCAGAATGACCTGGATATTCTTTTTGAAGCAGAAATCTGAAGCTTTTGAAATGTTCAAGACTTTCAAAAACCAAGTTGAGAATGAAACAGGAAAGAGGATCAAATGCTTAAGATCGAGATAGAGGAGGAGAGTTCATCTCGGGAGGAGTTTGCAGAATACTATCAAAAATATGGGATCGAAGACGAGTTTTCAGCAAGCAAGGACACCTCAGCAAATGGTGTTGTAGAAAGAAAGAACAGAACTGTGCAGGAAATGGCACGGACAATGTTGACTGAAAGCAAAATTGCAGACAGATTTTGGAAAGAGGCAGTCCATACTACAGTTTATATCCAAAACAGGTGCATGTTGAGGACACATGAAAGCAAAACCCCTTATGAGCTTTGGTTCGGCAAGAAGGCAACAACAAAATACTTCAAAGTCTTTGGCAGCAAATGTTATATCAAAAGAACTAAAGATAATCTTGGTAAGTTTGAAGATAGAGCTGATGAAGGTATTTTTGTTGGCTATTCATCAAAAAGCAAAGCTTACAAATGCTACAACAAAAGGCTAAAGAAAATTGTAGACAGTGTCGATGTTAAATTTGATGAAGATAGGAGACAAGCTGTCAGCTGTGAAGAAAACTACCCTATTTATGAAGAAGTTATTGACGGAGATGAAGAAAAGGAAACAGAAGAGAATCAAAAAATTGACCCAGATGATTTAAGTATTGATTCGAAGTAGAAGAAAACAATAAATTTAAAACAGGAAGCTGGAAGAAAAATCATCCCGAGAGAACAAATTATAGGGGACCCCACAGTTGGTGTTAAGACAAGAAGAAGAGTAGTAAGTAACTACTCCCTATTATCCAGCATTGAGCCCAAAAATATTGCTGAAGCAAGCACAGATGAAAGTTGGATGAAGGCAATAAATGAAGAACTAGATCAGATTGAGAAAAACAAAACCTGGGAGTTAGTACCACGGCCTGTAAATAAAAACATAATCGGTACTAAATGGATTTTTAGAAACAAATTGAATGAAGACGGACAGGTTGTAAGGAATAAAGCAAGATTGGTCTGTAAAGGCTATGCTCAAGTTGAAGGTATTGATTTTGAGGAAACTTTTGCACCAGTGGCTAGACTCGAGGCAATCGGAATGTTTCTGGCTTTAGCAGTCCACAGGAATTTCAAAGTTTATCAGATGGATGTGAAATCAGCATTTCTGAATGGAAATCTTGAAGAAGAAGTTTATATTGAGCAACCAGATGGTTTTCAACTCGGTGATAATCCCAACTTTGTTTGCAAGTTGAAGAAAGCTTTGTATGGCTTGAAACAGGCACCCAGAGCATGGTATGCAAGACTAGACAACTATCTCACTAAACAAGGGTTCAAGAAAGGTATGGTGGATAGTAACTTGTATGTCAAAATAGACAATGGCCAACTTATTGTCCTTGTTGTTTATGTTGATGATATAATTTTTGGTAGCAGCAATGATGAGTCATGTAGAGACATAGCAAATAAAATGCAAAAAGAATTTGAAATGTCTATGATTGGTGAACTTTCATATTTCCTCGGACTGCAAGTTAACCAAAGTGAAAAGGGCATTTTTATTTCTCAAGTTAAATATGTGAAAGAAATGCTGAAAAAGTTCACAATGGAGGATAGTAAACCTGTAAGCACTCCCATGACAACAGGTTGCAAATTGAGCAAGGATGACAAATCTCCAGATGTAGATCAAACCATGTACAGATCTATGATTGGAAGCCTGTTGTATTTAACAGCCACAAGACCAGATATCTTACAGGCAGTATGCATGGTAGCAAGATTTCAGGCTAGTCCCAAAGAGACTCATGTGACAATTTGTGAAGAGGATCTTTAGGTACCTCAAGGGTACTATGGAGTATGGGTTATGGTACCCAAAAGGTAAGGACTTCACTCTTTTTGCATATTCTAATGTAGATTGGGCAGGGTGTATAGATGACAGAAAGAGTACCAGTGGAGGTGCATTCTATCTTGGAGACAGGTTGGTAGCATGGCACAGCAAGAAACAAGAATCAGTCTCTCTATCCACAGCAGAGGCAGAATACATTGCTGCAACAACATGTTGTACACAGATTTTATGGATGAGACAAACCCTGAAAGATCTTGGCATTAACTTCAAAGAGCCAATTTCTGTTAAATGTGATAATACCAGTGCTATTAACATCTCAAAGAATCCGGTTATGCATTCAAGAACCAAACATATTGCAATCCGGTATCACTTTTTGAAGGATAAAGTTGCAGAAGGTGAGGTTAAATTGGATTTTGTTCCAACTACAGAGCAAGTAGCGGATATCTTCACTAAACCATTGCCCAAGGAAGTTTTTGAATATCTTCGTAGTAAGTTGGGAGTGGTCACACTACCCAAGAACTGACTAGCTTTCGGGAACACATTCTCAGGGGGAGCATTTATATATTTGATTATCAGCCCTTTGATATATATTTGTTTGCTCTTGTTTGTATTTTTTGCTAACTGTAATAGTGTGTGCTTGAGAATGTTGTGCATGGACTCAGGGGGAGTCTGCAGTAGCCCTTTGGTATTATTGTCAAAGGGGGAGAAGAATTTTTGGAAATTGCACATGTGTTGCCAACAATTCCAAAGGGGGAGATTGTTGAGCAAGGTGCAGAAACAGTATTGTCATTGTTGTCAACTCAGACAGATAGATCAATTGATGATGCAGTGGACAGATGTTCAGAGGTCAGTCAGAACAGGTACAGTGAATTTCCAAGAAGACAAAAGTGGCCCAGATTCAAAAAATCAAAGAAAAAGACAAGTAAGAAAATGTCGCGATATCGCGACATGTTTTCTGTCATGATTTCGTGACATAATAGAGGAGAGAGAAAAAGCTGGAAAACTGTCGCGATATCGCGACATGTTTTCTGTCATGATTTCGTGACATAACGGAGGAGAGAGAAAGCACAAGAAAAATTGTCATGATTTCACGACATGAATGGAGGAAAGGAGCTTGCAAGGAAAAGTGTCACGATTTCATGACAATTTGCAAGAGGAAGCGCTAAGGAGAAAAAGTGTCGCGATATCGCGACATGTCGGGTTTTCGCGACCCGAAGGGAAGAAAAAGTGCTAAGGAAAAAAGATGTCACGATTTCGTGACATGTCGAGTTTTCATGGGCAAAGCGAAGGAAAGAGGAGAGAGAAAAAGATGTCACGATTTCGTGACATGTTTCATTTTTGTGGGTGAAAGCGAAGGAAAGAGGAGAGAGAAAAAGATGTCACGATTTCGTGACATGTTTCATTTTTGCGGGTGAAAGCGAAGGAAAGAGGAGAGAGAAAAAGATGTCACGATTTCACGACATGTTTCATTTTTGGGTGAAAGCGAAGGAAAGAGGAGAGAGAAAAAGATGTCGCGATTTCGTGACATGTTTCATTTTCGTGGGCGAAAGCGAAGGAAAGAGGAGAGAGAAAAAGATGTCACGATTTCGTGACATGTTCCATTTTCGTGGGTGAAAGAGAAGGAGGAGAGAGAAAAAGATGTCACGATTTCGTGACATGTTCCATTTTCATGGGTGCATGCAAAGAGAAGTGCAAGGCAGCGAAAAGTGTCACGATTTCGTGACATGTTTCAATTTCGCTGGTGCATGCCAAAAAGTGTCACGATTTTGTGACATGTTCCATTTTCGTGGGTGCATGCCAAGTAGAGTGTACGAAGGCAAAAAGTGTCACGATTTCGTGACATGTGTTTTCGCGCTTGCATGCCGAGAAGAAGACAAAAAGCTGTCAGAGCAGTAGTTCGACTGTTAGAGCTGTAAATAAGTAGGTTCGACTGTCAGAACTGTAAATACGTAGGTAAGATTGTCAGAGCCGTTAAAAAGTAGGTAAGACGGTCAGAGTCGTAAATAGAAAGATAAATCTATCAGAACAATGGATTTACTTACAAAGCATCGAAAAGGCTGTCAGAGCCGTAAAGTGGGCAGATAAGTCTATCAGAGACGTAAGTAAGCTTTTAAGGCTATTAACAGCGTAGTAAGCAGAGCCGAAAGAATGTTTTCATGTGCAGGAAGTTAGGGTTAGGGTTGAGCTCTGCACGTGGCAAGAGTGTTGTGATTTGTCGAATAAAAAGGAAAAAGGAACTGTGAAAAATATAGAGAGTATTGTAAGAGAGTGTGCTATAAAAAGAGATAGAAGAAAGTGTTGTAAGAGAGAATAGCAGAGCTGTAAGAATATGCAGTTTTTGTTAAAAAGGAATTAGACCAGTGAGGGTCTTGTTGCAGAGAAGGCATTTTTATGTCATAAAATCTGTTCAGAACTAAAGTCCAAGTTGGTGCTTGGCATTAGGGGGTTGGTGCTCCTTTCTGTTGGTGCAGATAAATTGTTTGTAAAGTTGGTGCTTTGCAAAGGCTGGATTTGGATGGGTGTCCAAGCAGTCTAATTTTTGAGGAGTAGCCAAATCTGGTGAACCTCGTTAAATCGTGTGTTGTGGATTGCTCTCTTGTTTATTTGCTTTATCTATTTTTAAGTTCTCTCTGCTTAAGTTTTAAAGAGTTGTAGATCTGTATTTAAATTGCTACACTGGTTCACCCCCCCTCTCAGTGTCATTGTGAGAATATCACATGCGCCTTCCTTGGCACTCAACACCAATGCAACTGCCACAAACAAAAATGTTGCCACTGAGTTTCAAACACAAACATCCTTGTGCCTAATGTTGTCCTATTTGCCACTAGTCCACTTGCCTCATTGGTTCTTGGTCTTTTGGTGCAAGTCCCCTTGATGTTATTCGCTAGTGCTTAAACAAAAATGTTCGCTGCTCTTTCTTCCTTATGATTTCAAAATACTATTGCACGATTCAATCATCGAGTAAAAGGATAATCTCAAATGCCTTTAAGGCATAGCTTATATACCAAATTTCTTCCTCCATGTATGATGTCGGTGCTTGATTTACCCTCAATAATTTTTGGATGTCGGCTCTCGAATTACCTTTGGAGCTTTATTAATTTATAATTAATTCTTTAAACCCTATGGTTTTATTTAAACCATATTTCACTTTGCACCTTGGTATAAATAATATTTATTTATAAAATTTAAATTCATTTTGAATTTAAATAATTTATCAAATAAATATTAAATCTCCCTTTAGCTTTTCAAATAAACTTTCTTGGGTTTTTTATGAAAACCATTTAACTTATGCTTCCACATAATATTTAAAAATATTATGGAGTCCTTTGCCTTTAACCTTTGCATTGTTCCTCTTGACCTTTGACTTCCTTTCTTGACATCAATGAAAAATTTGACTTGAGGACTCAAAATATCCAACAACCCTAATATTCAATGAGTTGTATGAGCTTCCCCCTCAACATTCACATTACCGCATCATTCAACTATTCCAAGGAAGTATGTCCCTTACTATTCGGCCCTACCACTATCCTTATATACAAACAATAGATATTGAAAATATGGTGCAAGAATTACTCCAAGCAAGGATATTTTGATCACATCTTAATCTTTTTCCTTCACTAGTCCTCTTAGTGAAAAAAATATGGTTTATGACGTCTATATATGGATTTCAAGAATTTAAATAAGATCATAGTCAAAATTTAGTTTCCAATTCCAATAATTAATGAAATTCTTGATGACTTACATGGGCCTATTTCTATTTGAAGTGAGACCTACGATCAAGATATCATCAAATTTGTAAGAAATAGTTATAACAAACAAGATATGATGGATTCCCTTAGATGCCCATATAATTGACCAAGGGAATATCACATCGATGTAATGGATTTTGTGGATGAGAGTTATAAATTTATCAACTTTTATTAAATAATTACAATTGAAACCTTTCCAAAATTACTTTAAAATAAAGGTTTTAATGAGTTCACCATGAAAAGGTTAAACCATAGGCCTATAGGACAAATACATAAATCCATATGAAAAAATTATAGAATGATTGGTCATAGGGTTATATATAATTACATCATATAATGCCATTCCTGGCCAATAAAGTCCAATTACATACTTTCATCACTCCTCATAATCTAAACTAAAGGACAAAGGAGAGGAAATATTAATTAATGGAAGCTCTAATGAGATAGTTTAGTATAATATGAGGATAACCCATGTAAATATTCCTCACCATTTGGATGATTACCTCTTCTCTATCTAAATCCTACCTCAATATTTGGTAACATCACTAATCAATTATTAATAGCATTTCCTTCCCTTTTATAGTATTTACAAGAGGTTTTTGACTTCTTTGAAGACTTAGATTTTCCCTTGGGTTGCTAATACTTGCTATTGATTTTAATTTCTTAGCATGAGCATATACTTGAGAGAAAATACCATAATTTTTCATAATAACTTACAAGTGAATGAGAAAAGAAAAGAGATCATCAAAGGTAAAAGGTACATATTTCTTCATATGCATAGGAATAACATAAATTATTAGTTCAATATTTTAAAAGGGACAAGAAAGATAAGTAAGTATAAAATTGACACATTTTAAATAATTTTTCTCTTTTCCTCTTGAAGCAATATATGCACTTAAATCCTTATAGTCCTCAATGTTACTAAAGCACACTCTCAATAGAAGATACCTCTAGAACCAATCTACTTACCTCCATGACATTAACATTTTCAAAGTAAGAATGCATCTATTATAACTTCACCAATAGAAGTATAACGAGCCTTTGAACTAATGCCAATAATATGAAAATCTCAAGAAAAGCATGCAATGTGAGAAAAGAGGATCAAAATGCTTATAAGTTTGGAGTTTATGGCCTTTAAAATTTTAAATATACTAATCCTCCAAGCAAAAAAATCATTCCTCCCAAACTTAATAAAAATATCAACAAACTAGATTCATCTACTCATCATGCAATGCATGGATGAGGACTATCAATTTTTTTCACCATCTATTTATCACATTGGAAATCACATGTTGCTACTTGCTTGGTTTTTGTTAGATGACCTTATTTATATAAGAATATTTTATGCCTAACCAGGTCAAGGTTTGCATATATTACCATCATAAATTTGAATTATTTAGGGCTAGTTGGAGTTCAAACTTGTGTCTCCTAGGTAATAGGTACTTAAGGTTAGCTAGGTTAGTTAGGTTCTCATGCTACCTTATTAAGACAATAAGGGCCATTTAGGAGATACACAACAAGCATTGTATTGGTGAAAATAAAATGAAATACATAATAAATAGCAATAGGAATCAAACTTATGACCCTATCTATACAAAGCACAATGCCATTATCCACTAATCAAAAAGCTATACAAGGTCATTTGGACTAAGGATCCCTTACACCTCTAAAGAATATATTTAACCTTAGCAATGAATGATGAGCCTACTAAAAATAAAAATAATGAGGCTTGTGTGTTTCAAATGTATGGCTCCTCTCCTTACAAAATTGAAAATATTGGGTGTTATCCAAAAGTATCACTCTTGCTAGCTAGAACATAGAAAGCCTTGATTATTTAAGATATAAATGCTTCTAAGATCCATGCATATATCAATGAAAAAATGGTGAGTAAAACATGCAAATTATGATCCAAAGTATTAAATAAGGTATGTTTAGATTCCAAGACAACTATAGTATCCCTACCAACCATGATGTCATTATCTTATGGTGAGAAGGGAGAAAAATCTTCTCCTTGGAGGTATTGATTCATTTCCCCTTACATGATGCACTACACCACCCAAATACTAAATATTAGGATTGAACCCAAAGGAAGCATGTTGAATGAGTCCCAATCCTTATAAGTGCACCACTACAAGGGGGAATTAGGAGTGGTTTGGTCTTGTACAAATCCAAAAAGAGACCTATCATATAAATACAATATACCATGATTTTAAAAAATGAGAGAACATTTTTAAAAATGACAAAAATAAAGACTTTAAATATTTTCCTCACTAACCAATAATACTCATATTGATATTTATATAAATAATGGTTTTTTCTTATGCTTTTTATCTCAAATGTGATTCATGAAACATAAAAAGATAATTTTCCCTTGTGATCATAATATTGAAGAGAGGTTGTAAGAGAATTATTTTCTTAACCAAGTTGATTAATCCATACCCCATTTTGATACCATGTTGGTTTTCATCATACTTTGTTAAAATGAATAAAAGCAACATATGAACTCAAATTATGTAGAGAGATAATTAGAGATCAAAAGGAAAGAGTGATAACATAAGAGATGAAGGATATTATTAGTCACTCACACAAAATATCAATATCAATTCACTTTGATGCAATTTATGGGGTCGATGAGGGGCATAAATACCTCTATCTCACTAATTAATTACAAGTTACTTAAACCTTGATGAGACATGATTATGCAGAAAGGGTTTAGTAAGGTTAATTGTTACAAGGTTAAACAAAGGACCCATAAGCTAAACACATAAGTTCATATTAAAAAATTATAAAATAATTATCCATAGGCTTATACATAATTACATCATACATATTCAACCTTGCTCAATAAGTTGAATTACACACTCTTAATGGAAGAGGATCTACAAGAATGATCAATATAAACCTCTTATGCAAAATAGAATTTAGAAATTGATGCCACATCCTACTATGAAGAATATTATAAATTGTTAAGGGTTTAGGAGACCAAGTTACCTTCTAATGCTATTAAAATAATAAGGATCATCTCATGAAAATACCATAATAAAGGATTTTCATGAAAAAAAATACTTATCTTATTCTATTTTACAACTAGATTTATCTGGGAGGTTCATCAAGTGAATGTTAAAATATTGTTTCTATATAAAGGTATTAAGAAATATACTTAGAAGGTTTATCTAGTTTATTTAGTAACATAAAGAGAGATAATTATGTAGATGAAGAAATATTTATATGGATTGGAACAAGCCTTCACATGTGGTATGTAAAGATAAATAGAGTTTTTCTTCAATGCATGAGTTAAGACATGTGAATGTGATAATAACATGTATGTCAAGCATTGAAAAACACAAGCTTATACTGAGAGGGGGGTGAATAGTATAAGACCACTTTTTACTTTTCTTTCCAAATCAATATTATGCAATGTATAAATAGAAATATTAACAACAGTAATCAAATCAATGCACAAATCAC
Source organism: Wollemia nobilis (assembly GCA_028583015.1). Classification (NCBI taxonomy): domain Eukaryota; kingdom Viridiplantae; phylum Streptophyta; class Pinopsida; order Araucariales; family Araucariaceae; genus Wollemia; species Wollemia nobilis. Next base: position 862,119 of record JAQPPZ010016509.1, on the reverse strand, counting down.
CACATAAAATAGAGACACCATAATTTACGTGGTTCACCCAATGTGGGCTACTCCACGAATAAAATATTTCACTAAAATTTCCTCATTAAATCTCTTGTGAGTCCTTTCCCTATTACAATGTTTTATGGACATCTGTCCAAAGGAGATACCAATCACCTAAATCAAGTTTATGGATATCTATCCACAAGAGAACTCCTTCTCCTCTGCTTTGGCTAGTGATCCTCTAGAAGACTATTTCCTCCACTACACTGGCTTGTGGATATCTCTCCACTAAAGACTCTTATCCCCACTCAGAAGACCTATCCTCACTACCCTGGCTGATGGATATCTATCCCTTGGAGAACATTGTCCTCTTTGCTCTATCACCTCCAAATATTTATCTCAAATCTACACTAAACATAGTCCTTTGATATAGAACAAATCTGCTCAATATTTATCTCTGGTCTAGAAAAAACCTATCCTCAAATATGCATCAAACTCTAATCCATAAGTCCACACAGAACTTGCTCAAATATGCTCAATAATTCCACTCAAAAATTTCTCAAATATACTCAACAAGTCCACTCAGAACTTGCTCAAATTTGCTCAACAAGCCCACTCAGAACTTGCTCAAATCTGCTTAACAAGTCCACTTAGAACTTGCTCAAATCTTCTCAACAAGTCCACTCAGAACTTGCTCAAATCCGCTCAACAAGTCCACTTAGAACTTTATAAAATATGCTCAACACTCAGAACCTATCCAATATGCTCAATAAGTCCACTCATAACCTATCCAAATATGCTCAATAAATCCACACAAAACTTAACCAAATCTGTATTGTAAGCTTCCACAAAAAGCTCACAAAAAATCAGTCCACAAGTCTTCTCAAAGACTTGCCTCAAATCTACTTAAAAAGTCCACACAAAACTTGTCCAATTTCATAGAAACATAAAGAGAATTTTTAGAGACTCAATATGTTCTACACTCAATGCTCAATCACTTTATCAACTCAAAACATAATATAGAATAGTTTGTTTTATGGAACTTGAACAATCACTTCACACAACCACTTGACTAGGCTCAATCAAATCTACTCAACCAATCACTTGATGAAACACCCCTTTCTCATAAACCCTAGTTTAAGCATTTATAAACCAACTCAAAATATTTCCAACAATGCTCAACAACAAATCTTACATAACAATGATACTCATGTTCTTTTCAAACCCTAGTTCAATTTTTTTGTACAACAACTCACTTCAACAACAATGCTTATAAAACAATCTTCACATAACAATGATACTCATGTTCTTTTCAAAACCCTAACTCAAGTTCTTCACACAACCAATGGCTTCAACAACAATGCTTATAAAATAAGGTTTTAACAACAACTATTTATTCCAAAAAACCTTGAAGAATTAACTCAAACACTCTCGAAAAGGAAACCCTAATCAAGTCCTTTTCACTCCAAACTTATTTTCAGAAAACCAATCAATCAACTCAACTATGGAAGAATGTGCTCATACATTTTTCTTGATGATGAAGGGATCTCATAAATATGTCACAACCACAAAAACTTCTATGCCAAGCTCAAAGAGGTTAGAAGATAAATCTTTCTCACAATATAATGTAAATACTCAATTACACCTTATCACTCCACCTTTCAAAAACAACCATCAAATTACATAAAATATTTATCCAATAACACCTTATAACCTCCCAACTAAAATAAACTTAACATCCACCAAAAATTAACTCAAACCTCTTTAAATTTAATTTAATGGTAAGAGAAACTTTGATAAAAATTAAATCAACTTTCTTTATAATTCCAATGATATAAATAACTCATCAATAAAACAACCTCTCATTAACCCTTATTACTCCACAATAATATAAATCAATTATCAAATCAACAACCTTTCACAAACCCTTATAACTCCAAAATAATATAAATAAAACACACAACTTTTAACAAACCCTTATTACTCCACATTATCATTTATACAAAAAGCCTTAGGCAAATAATGAATTAATTATCAAAAATTACCTTTGCCTCTAGTAGGTTTCGAACCCACAATATTTGCCTCCATGAGCGCTCTAGCCATGACTTATACCACTATGTTTGCTAGATGCATGGTTAGGAGCTTGAAGGCTCTTCGTCCTCTTTGTCGTCGACTGGCACTCAAAAGACACATGCAAAAAGACTTCCCTTGGTGCTCAAGACACACACCACTCCACATAAATCGATCGTAGGCTCCTCAACACCCAACACCTTCATAAAACGTGTTTTGCCAATGGACCACCATGTCCTTTGCGAATCAACCAATATGTTCTTTTCCTTATCTCTTTCACTTGGCACTAAAGACAAGAAAAATCCTTGTCTTCTTCCTCAACGAACAACGATTGCACGAAAATGTTTCACTTTGTCGCATGTAATAAAAATGTCAAGGGTTAAGTTTTGAATGCCTCTTTGGCATTAATTTATACACAAATTTCCTTTGTTGCTTAGATGTCGGCGCTCCCTTCTTTTTGATGACGTAGGTGATTTCCAACCTTTATAATTTATAAATTATTTAAATTCTAAGGAATTTAAATTTTATAAATTATTTTTATAAACTTTAACTTTAGGAGATTAAAGCCTTCCTTGGGTTTAAACTTAAACCTTTAATTTGTAAATTAATCTTCCACCGTGGGTCTTTTAAAATATTAATTGCCATATCAATGTGTGAGGAGACTTTTATATACTCATAATGATTTTAATAAAACCATTTAATATTCCACCATGGGTTTACCATAAACCCAAATAAAACATTATTTTTTCAACTTTCTCTGCAACTATTCGCATTGTTCCTAGTGATATTGATGGTGTGCTCCATGGTATTAATGACGTCTTCATATGTTTACTTTGGCATCAATGATGAATTTTCACCTTGACATCAATGACAACTAAATAAGCTCAAAATGTCCAACAATCAACATAGGTGTTATTTACTTTTATTACTTAATCATGACGAGAAGTAGCATTGAATTTATTCTTTGAACTAACATGATGTTGAAATAGACCCTTGGGATATAAGATTTTATTTTTTGTATTTCTTCCATGAATGAAAAATTTTATAGTTGAAGGATGTGATTTGTATGTCTTACCCAAGTATGTGATAAACTTTTTAAAGTAGTTTCAATCGAATATTATCACACTTCCTCAATACCATACTAGTTTGAGGTCAATTTGACTTAGGATTATGTACTTAGAAAATTTAATATAACTCATTATAGCCAATAAGTAAAAAGTATAATTTGTATCTCATAGTCATCAAGATATTTTCTTTGTTATCATTCTTGTGTGTATGTTCATGCAAGGCTCAAAATATACTTCTTTGAATATTATAGAATGAATTATTGAGATGTTCACATCCATATCAAAGGTAATTCAACTAAATTAATATACTATCCTAACTCTAATTGTGTTGGATGAATTTCCTTAATTCTACTTCAAGCTACATTTTTCACCTCAGATTGAAGTATGTGCTTGGTTTTCTTAGAAGCAACGTATGATTTATTTATTACCACTAAATTTAAAGGAGTTATTATTATTTAATTTTAATTGGTTATATAGGATTGAAACAAGTCCGATCCATTTTACATCATCATTATCACAATGATATTAGAGGAGTTGTTCATGTTTTATTTTAAATAGTTATATGGAATTGAAATAGACCTCATCTCTATCACATCATCAAGACCACAATAATTTTAAATTAGCTTGACAATTATACATGTATTATTGGGTAAGATTTGGACCTGGTATCCTTCTTGAAGTTTGAGGAATCTAACCTATTAAGCTAATTCTATTTGATAAAGAAAATTTTCTTATTATGGTAAAAGTTTTGTAGATTTAAAACTTGCATGGAAATACATGACTCATCCAAAACGAGCAAAATATTATAAATTATGACAATGTTTTTATGCATAATCACATGAAGTATATTGAGCCCCATTATTGCTTTTCATCACCTCTTGAAAAGATAAGTTAAATATCATTTGCTTGTCTTTATTAGACAAAAAGTTAAGTGTCAAATATCTCAATGCTTAGTTTTTAATCAAATTAATAGTTCAAATAATTTCAAGTCATAAAAGTTGTTTTAGAGGAATAACACTTCTCACCCTCCAAGTCATTAGAGAAGAATATTCAAAACCTATATTCTTGGGCCCTTTCACAGGTTAACCAATACTTACTGATGTTTATTGAATTATACTTATATTTATGAAATTATATCATATAATACCTACCTAAATATTTTTATAATTATATAGAATCATATCATATAGTATAGTTATTTTCATTACTTGATGAAATAATTAATTTTTAAATAAATCAATTTAATTTAATGCACGAGTATATATTTCTTTTATTCTTTAAGAGAGAAAGAATATAATTTCTTATCAAAATATTTATAAAAAAAAATTGGAGAAAAAAGTTCATTGATGTTTATTGTATTAATATTAATAATTTATTTAAATGTTTTTTTTTTTTTTATAAAACGAGTAGCTCCTCTTGCTAAAATTACATTTTTTAATAATATGGATGAAGGGGTTTTGAAAGGTGCCCCAAACCTTTTGCAAATGTGGATCAACCAACTAGTTAGATACAAGGAGTATAGAGATCAACATCGCAAATAAAAAAAGATCCATAAAATAGACAAAAATAAAGTTACATAATAACTGAGTAGGACAAACCCAAACTAAAACCATCAATACACTAGAGCTTTTACTATCAATAGCTAGAACCCCAAAAAATACATCATGTCTCACACGTGAGACTATACCTATCAAAAAAATATAGTCAAGCAGAAACCCCCAGAAAGGACGTCCAACAACAATAACTATTTGTGGTGTGAATTCTTCTATAATTCAAATTCAAAATTTAGCCATTGTTTAGGTACAAACTCTTGCATTCAACAAATTTTTCCAAGGGATCCTTACTACCGCAGATTAGAGCCATTTGAAAACATAACTTATCTCCTTGATATTTTATTATTTATTTGATTTAAATTATCTGGGAAATCTTCCTGCCAAATTATGCATCTTTCCTGCAAAAGTCTCAAGTTTGCTAAAAAATTGCCGATCTATTTCCCTCCTTGTAAACATGCTTAATATCAACCACTTTGAGGGTTAAAATCCATATTTGTATTTCAACAAGTTCATATTCCAATAAGGGACCTCAACACCTTTGATCATATTAATGATATTAAGAGAATCCCATTCAATAATTACATTCCTGCCATTCAAAATTTCTAGTTTACAAAATCCTTGAAAGAGAGCTCACGCATCCTCAAAATAATTGGTCTAATGATATAAATTTTCAATGAAATCCAAAAAATTCCTCCCATTAGAGTCTCTAACCAATCCCCCTACACCAACTAGTATTGGATTCCCTTTAGAAGCTCCATAAAATTTAGCTTCAACCATCCAAGAGGAGGAGGTTCCCAAATAGTAGTCTATCTAGTAGGAGCTTCAGGGCAATGATATGGAGAATAATATCTAAATCCAAGAATCGAATCCACCACCAACTTCCCAATAAAAGTGACCTTATCTAAAGGAATTGCATCCATATTTTCAACAATGGAAGCAATAGCTCGAAGTGCCATGAACTCAGTTAGATGGGAGATATTTTTAAAGGCTCTAGAATTCCTCTCCTTCCAAATATGCCACCAAATATGAGGTAAACCAAAGGACCAAAAATCCCAAAGATGTAAAGATAGAAATAGAGACCTCCATTGAATTATCAAGTCAGATAAAAAATTTAGAAAATTTTAAATCACACCAATAGTCATCAAGAACTGGGAGAAGATATACTAAGAAAAGGGGTAATCAAAAAATAGGTGCACAGGTGATTCTTTAACACTACCACACAGGTAGGATCTGTTCGGGATAATCAATCCATTTTTTTACAAATTATCCAATATAAGGCATTTCCCTTGAGCCACAAACCAAAATAAAATATTAAATTTGGGGTTAAGACCCTTCAACCAGATATTACTAACGAGAAACAAGGGATCAAAGGGAACATCTAACAACAAGTATGTTGACTTAATAGAAAGCAATCATTTTTCTCAGCCCCCACACCAATTTGTCTAGCCTATTCCAATTAGGAATAAACATCCACTTTAGGATGTCCATAAAATATTTTAATGCAATTTATTCTTCCTAAAAAATCATCAAAAGAATAAAAGGTTTCCAACATTTTCTATCATTAACAAAGACAATGAAGTCACATATATCCATCCCAAAAGCTTGACTTGTGATTAGTTCCACCGAACTCAGGTGAGGATATGATTCTAATGGTTTGTTAGCTACCCAAGTGTCTTTCCAAAAATTATGCTTTACCTATTACCTAACACCCATATTCTCCCCTTTACGATATCAGAGCAACTATTAACAATGTTGTGCCAGAATGTTGAGCCAAGGGTAGGACTTGGGTCTATGAAAAATTACTAGTGTTACCTAAATATTTGATTGATAATATTTTAACCCAATAAACATTACCTTTTTGAACCAATATCTATCCCTATTTAGCTATTAGTGCTATGTTTAACATTTTCATTCTTCTTAAGCCTAGACCTCCCAACTCTTTCCTATTGCACACCTGATCCCATGCCACAAGCGATAATTTCTTCTTCTCCTCAGAACTAGACCAGAGAAAGGATCACTAAATTTGTTCATTTTTTTAAAGAATATTTCCTAGAATTTGGAAGAGAGAAAGGAAGTACATTTGTATGCTATGTAGAGTAGACTTAACTAGCATAATTTTACCTACTTGGCTCAAAAGCACCCTTTTCCATCCTGCCAATTTTCTTTGAAATATTTCTACAACTGGTTTCCATAGAGAAGTCTTAATCCATTTTTAAACATTGACAATACTAGATAAACTAAATAAAGGGAGTCAATCTCACATCCTAATATTTCAACAATTTTTCTTTACCTACTGGGAGGAGTATTTAGGAAGAACACCTTAATTTTTCTCAAACTCACTTTCTACCCAGTTGCTCTTTCATAGTCTTGGAGGATCTCTTTGACAACTCTGACTTGAGGTATTGAAGCTAAAAAAGGATAATAACATGGCATCAACAAAGTATGGTGTGATATCGGGTCAATGGTAGCCTTCAAAGCTATTTCTAAAGATTTTGCCAATAAAATAAATAGATACAAAGACATAGGATTCCCCTGGTGAATGCCTTTGTAACTGCTAAAGTAATCATCTGGTGATCCATTTATAATTAAGAATTTTACTAACGATATACAAGCTCTAACCAATCTAACCAACAAGCCTTAAAAATAAATTTCTCCAAAATTAAATTTTTAATTAAGAGTTATAATTTTTAAATATCATTAATCTAATAGTATTTTTTTGTTTAGGAGGTTATTTTATTTCTTTTATTGGAACCGGCTATATATATATATATTAAAGAGAAAAACCCCTTGTGGGACCGCCTTGGTATGAGAGACCATGAAAAAGGGGGTTCTACACCGTCAAATTCACCCAGGAGTCGCACCCGACCCTGCTCGCACCAACATTATCAATTGGATTTTGGGTACCCAATTCAAATTTTTGGTAGGGTGGAGATTCGAACCTGGGACCTCCCTTGGAGGATTGCCCTCTCCTCTCCAACTCACCTACAACACCTGGGTGGAACCGGCTATATTCAATAAAAATAAGAGAGGTTATAATAAAAAGGCATCTGGAAAAATCACAATTTAGGGTGCAAGGCCACCCAAATGATCAAATACTATAAATATGAGGCCTAAGGCCAAAAACAAAACCAACCCTTAAAAGAATGAATAAACAACAAAACTAGGCAAAGGGCTGCGCCTTGTTGTGGGTAATGATAGTGTCAAGATGTATTTTTTTACATTTAGATTTGTTATCCAGGTTAATCCAGGTTAGATTTAAAGAATAAAAAATCCCATATAGATTATTCCGTAATCATTAATCATCTGACTTTATTCCTTTTCCCTAGTCTCATTTGCAAGAAATAAAAGTTTACAAGAAATGAAATTGAAGTGAAATTATGTTTAATGCAATTATGACTTAGTCTAATGTGGATCCATGTAATAATTTACTAATGCATTATTTATCTAATGTATTCTATAGTTTTATGATATGCAATTTTAATAAAGTTTATGTTCTAAATTTACCCTATGTTCTAATTCTATCTACCGTGTTTTGGGGGAAGAGATTTAGGGACTAACCTTTTGGAGTGGGCCCTACCTCCTCAAGGTTAGTATTAACCTCCTCCCCTTTCTCTACTCTATTTTAACTTCAATAATCTATTTTCATTTAAATTAATCTAATGCTACATAATTTATGTGTGCAGGAAATAAATGAAAATTACAGAAGCAAATAAAACATGAAGAAACTACGAGATACAATTACCATATTCAGAAGAAAATATTGCTACTAAAGTATCACTTTATTCCAATATTCATAACTCATACAATGTACAACAAACTATGCAGGCAAACTCCTTCATTAAGCGATAAATCTCCATAGTAGCATCCTGTAGACTGTAGACTCCATACAACAAAACTTTTCAAAGGTCTTTACATGCCATTTTATAATGTTGTGTTGGACATTTTTAATGGAATTCTTCCACATATTATGTCATCTATCTATCAACTTGATGATTCAAATATTAATCTTACAACAATAATCTAAATTAATACAGTTTCCTAACCACCTTAGACTTTATCACAATCACGATGGTCCAAGTGGTAAACTAACAAACTAACATAACAAAAGTACTAAATTTAAATAATCTAATGACATGAAAATACAACTATTTGTCCTCCATTTCCGGAAGAGATAAAATAGGCTTGTGTCTAAATCTAAGCATCTTAACAATATAAAAATATTACAACTTTTTAATAACAACTTATGTAACAAATTAATGAATATCAAAATCTCATGTATAATACCACGTATCAATCAATTATATTGACTATATATGCTATGTAATGATGTTATGTTGTCACTATATGTGGTATGCTGATGCATTAAATAGTTTGACTCGATCAATATTCTTTCCATAACAACTTTTAGCAGGTGCTTTCTATAGCAGCTTTCGATAGGTATATTTTGTAGTGTTCATTCATGAGTCTTCTCAGTGCACCATTCACATGGATGGTATGTCCTCACTAGCCTATGTTCTTCTGCAACATTCCCTGTAAAACTCCTGCAATGTTCATCTATTGAAAACATACAAAAACTTTCATATTTTGTGTAAAATATAGGCACAAATCACTTTTAATATTTTAAATCAAATTTACTTGTAAATCGTACAAATCATGAATAATAATCATCAAAAAATATTCATTTACGTATATTTGTAGATAAAAGATATGTTAAACTTGCATAAAATATATGTGATTTTAGCACTCATCAGATAGAATGATGCGAGGCTGGAAAATATCGCCCCAACTTGTTACATTGAAACAAAGGGACCTTGAGGCAGAGAGAGGTTAGGTAAAATATTGCTAATAGTGCATGGAGCCTTGTACTAATACTTGATAAGATTTATCAAATGCACCAACTCATAAGTCAACTTGGAAGCATACAAATAGATATAAATAGTAATAATAGAAAACATTGTAATTTTTTCATGCACAGAAAACTGACTAGAAATTGAATCTCTAGAATAGAAAGTAGCATTCCTAGATTTCCAAAGTTGAAACAATAATAGCATGAAAGAAATTCCATAGAGAAGAAATATAAGTAGGCCAACAACTATTATCTCCAAAAAATATCATCTGCCATCTAAAGAATTCAGGATGAAAGGGCTTGAACAATGAGTAAATCCAAGATCAGACATACTAAGGGAAGAACTAGAACAGATGTTTAAAAGTCTCAAAACAACTACAATAAGAATACTTAGGATTAGGAAGACTGATCCTACTCTGTATTTATCCCATAGGAATCCCTTGTTAAATAAGGAATCAGATAAAAAATATAATCTTGGATTCAAGGTTAAACTACCAGATGCGGTTCAAAAGAGTAATCCAAGTATAGGAGGTAGACTGAGTCTGCCATCTCTCATTAAGTTTTTCAAAACCAGGGGAAATAGGACTAAGAAGGTGATAAAACAAGGAATAAGAGTTGTTCTTGAAATGAGGATCCACATTCCAACACCAATCCCTCCACTAGGCATTCGGGGGTTGAAGGTTGAGCTTATGAAGCATGACATCAAGCATAAGCTCTTGAATCTTAAGAATAGAAAGAAGATCTAAATTTTAAAGATTAAATTTCTGCTTGAGATTAGTCCAAGGAATCCAATATTGAGAGTGCACTAAATCTTTAATAAAGCAAATTCCCTTACGAAACAACCTCAAAGATTTAATCCCTAGAATATCAACAAGAAAAAATTAAGAGTTAGACAAAATAGGAGACCACTATATATTTTAAGAATTAAATGAAATACAATTACAAAAACCATCACCAATCCAATGAATATGGGGTTTTATTGCCTCAAAATCCCGTAAAATACTTTTAACAACAAAGGAACCTTGAATATTAATTAGAGTAGACATATTGATGAGAGTATGAAGGCCAATATTAGCCTAATATTTACACCCATAAGGTAGCCCTGAATAAATACAATAGCAAATTAAAATTGGTTGAAACTTCATTGGGAAGCTTATGGTGTTGATATTTTATTTTAAAAAATAATTTAAGCCATTTTTAAAATTAATTATATAGGATTTTTTTCAATAAAAGAAAATTTATATTAATGAGACACCATATATTAGCACTAGCATTAAAAAATACTAACTTAATTGAAGATTATTGTGTTACTATTAGTAATTTCTTTAAATGATTTTTTTAAAAGGTTAGTTTTTCTTTTTAAAATGAAATTTTTTATTAATAGTTATAAAATTTTAATAATATTTTTTTTGTTTAAGATGTTATTTTATTTTAATAGTTATTTACCTTTAAAAACTATATATTTTTAATTGGTTATATGGGATTGAATGAGCCTTATCTATATTACATTACAACCACATACTAGAATTACAACAACTTGATTATTATCATTTTGTAAAAGTTTACTCGATGCAACTGGAGGTTATAGTGAAATAAAAGAGTAAGATTCGAACCCACGAAGAGGCATAGGAAATTGTAATGAGTTACCAATTCCTCTAGTATAATAATAATATATAATTAATTGGGTCAACATTACCAATTACATCTGGGGGTATGCCTATTTGCAAGGGTAGTAGTCTGACTTGAATCCATTGAGTGCATGCTAGGCCAATGACAATACAAATATCGAGCACCTGGTGGTCCTCTTCATGTCGAATTAAACAAAAAAAGGTGGAATAGAAATTATAAGGGCAGCCCCAAGATTTGAACCTTGTTGACTATGGAATATAATGAGTTCACGATTCCTCTACTATATATATATATATATATATAAAGTAACATTAGTTTTTATATAAGATATGATTACCCACGAGATCCAAGTTCAAATCTTACCAAAGAATACATGCATAATTGTCAAGATATTGTAATACTTAATGAGACATGTTTCAATCCCATATAATATATTAAAATTAATAATATTAATAAAAATCATAATATTTTTAATAACTATAAAATTAATAAAACAAGTTAAATAAAATATCATTAAAATTGTCTATTAAAATAATATTTTTTAAAATTTTGTATTTGTCATTCCTATAATTAAGGACAATACATTAATTTATTACAATTTTTTTTATAAAATATGATTATAAATATTTTAAGAAAAATATATGATTATAAGTAGAATATCTAGTATATACAACATACTAGATAAAAACCAAAGATTATAAATTTAAAAGGTTATGTAAAGCATATTCCATTACAAAATATTTATTTAAATTACATATAAAATTAATAACATCCTATCATTGTATTCTACTAATTTGATGTTCTTCATGACATATATAACTTAATCAATACATGGCATCAAGAATATAGCTAACATGGTGCAGATTTTTACCTAGATGTAGTGAGATTTGGTGGTGCTTGTAACCTGGATACAATTTTTTTAATCCGCATGCAAGCTCAAGAGCCTAGATTGTCTAATTTCAAGGTTTCTTCAATGCATGAATTGTTATATTTTTGTTAAAAATTTCATGTTGGTGTAAATTTTTCTAGTTGCAAAGGAAGGTATTGTTGAGAGCTATCTCTTTCTTTTTTTTCCTTTTTTTGTGAGTGTCGTGTCCTCTCTTTTCGATGGTGACCTCTTCAGGAAGGCTACCACCTCTCTCTTTTTGAGATGTGTAGAACAGAGGTACTAAAAGAGAAAATGGGACCTCTAAAAGAGGTATTAAGCATGCAATTATTACCAAGAGAAAAAGAGAGGACATCACATAACCTTTAACCCTTAATAAATACCTAAAAAAAACTACAAAGTTACCACGATTTAATGTAAAACTAGAATCCTTTAATTAATGAATTTCTTCTTTATTCGAGTAGGCATTAATTTATCGCTTCATAGGTTTTTGGCTTATGGAGCAAGATTTATAAAATTGGATAAGCGAAGTCTAGAAACTAAAAAGAGAAGTAGAACTTAGACTTTGCCCTAAAGGTTTCTTCATTGTCGTTTTTACTTGCTTGGAGGATAAGGAGAGGATTCAATATGGGGGGTCTTATTTCATGGCAAGGGCTAGTATTTTATGTGAAATTTGACCATAGAGTTTGCTTCCAAAAAAGTAAATCCAACCAAAGCCCTGGTATAGGTGTGATTGTACGCTCTCCCCTTAGAATTTTGGAATGAGGAAACCTTGAAAGGGATTTAAAATACTATTGAAGAATATATAGGAATGTTCAAATTAACTAAAGAGGCTCATGTAACTACCTTTTCCTGAATTTATCTCCATGTAGACCTATCGAGCCCTCATTTAGAGGTAATTATTCTAATTTTTGGGGATTATGAGTGGATACAAGACCTAGATTATAAGAATTTTCCATTTCGATGCAGATTTTGCCATGCTTATGGCCATATCCTATGGAAATATCCTGACCCTTAAGAAAAAAAGTGGTGGAGATAGAGAAAAAAAAGGATCCATTAGGGAAGAAGGAAGAGTGGCAATCTCCAAATTTTATAAAAAAAAAGGATACACATGTGTCGTAGATGAAAGGGGAACCAAAAAGTCAAAAAATAAATAAATTTGCAGTTCTACAAGAGATAAACCAAGAGATGGAGGAATCCATGAATATCCTCCGAGGGGAACATAAAAAAATAAACAAGGAAGGGAGTAAGAGGAAAACACATTGGAAATTATTGTCAAGCAGTCAATGAAAGATCTTGAAAATCTAGAGGAAGGTAATTTACTCTAGAGGGATACCTAGCTAAGGTTGTGCCATGAAGATACTCTAATGGATGCTAATGAGGCTATTCAATATGTAGAGATTTTGGGTGGAAGAACATTGAACCCTCCCTAGGGGCCTTGTCAACTAGAAAAAGAGGATATTGGCCAAACCCTCTTGCAACAAAGACCTATTATTGAAAATGTGGTAACCTCTACCTCAAATCCTTCCTTAATTTCTAATTTACATGATCTTTCTATAGTCTCTATCAATTATAGTATCTCGAAGACCTTGAATCTTGAAGGAAATAAAAAAGAGAACACTTAAGTGAAGAGGAGGAAAAAGCCAATATATTGGGATACTCTCCTTGAGTGCTCTGCATTTGGGATTGGATTCTACCTTATATAAAAAAATAAATATGGACAAATTAATTCAGTTAAGGAGAGGAAGGAAATATTTGATAGAGCTTCTAGAAGATACAAGGAAGACCCTCGTGGACTTTGGACTAGTGGTTCCCTTGAGTTCAAAGTTTTTCCTTGATGTAAAAAAACCCTTCTCTAGTGGTTCAAAATGAAGATCCTATCTTGGAATATATGTGGGTCTTATAGTTTGAATAATATCCCCTAGCCTCTAGTTAGAGAGTACTTTCATGTGTAGAGATATGCAAATAAGGTGGTTGATGCTATTGCTAATTGGGGAGTGGATAGAGGTCTGAGAGATATCACCTGGGTCAACCAATTTATTGACATGGATGTTCTTGAGGATATTGAGCATATAATTGTTTCTCTTATCAATAAAGATAAAGGGGTGTTGCTAGCACTAGTCATGGTGAAAGTAGGATGGAAAAAATCTTATGATTGTTGCAATCTGCATGAACCTTGAGTAATTGGTTTTTTGTTGTTCTTTTTAGCCATCACAAATTAGGTATGTTTTTCTTTCTAACCTTTCTCTGAATGGCTCTAGTACTAGAGGTACCTCATTCATTTTCTTTGTATTAGCTTCTCTTTGGTTCAATCAGGATATTTAGTTCCCAGCTCAGAAAAACCTTTATTATGTTTCCTTTATTGAATCTTAGCTAAAAGGCCTATTGGAATGGTTTGATTGAAGATATAATATGTTTTTTCTTTTATTTAAATTTTTATTGTGTGTGTGTATTTTATGTTTTTTTTGTTGTGTTTTTTGTGTTTGGTGTTTTTTTTTCTTATTGTTTTGATGTTTTATGTTTTTTGTTTATAAAGTATTAAGAAGGGGTTTTGAAAGGGTTCTTCAAACTTTTACAAAGGGGTTTTAGAAAGGTTTCAAAACCTTTAAAAAACCATAAAATTATTCAATGAGCACCAAAATAGATCACGAAAGGGGCATAACCCCTGAGAGGAAACAATACCAAATCCTAAGAAAAATTAGGAACTAGGGGATCCAAGAAAACCAAGATTTCTAAAGAATCAGATCCAATCAAACACAAGGATGGACAAACCAAAGAGGTGGGAACATTCAGTTCCCACACAAATAGAACCAAGAGCACTAAGATTTGGTTCAAAAATTAAATTTAAGAATATCTTGTCCAAACAATAACACTCAAATTTGAATCAAAAATCAAAATAAATATCTTCCCATCCAAAATGAACCCTATTACAAGAAAATATGACCTCTTGTAGTGGCAACCAACCTACAATAGGAATTCAAAATTAAATCTTTCCTACCTAAAGTAGGAAGTAGCATTCTAGAACAAAAAATGCTTGAAATTGAAACAAAAGGGAAATTGAAGAACTTCCCATCCATCAGGAACCTTGCATCTATAAATGCAAACCTTGAAGAACACAAGCTTATACTAAGAGGGGAGGTGAATAGTATAAGACCAATTTTTACTTTTCTTTCCAAACCAATATTATGCAATGTGTAGATAGCAATATCAATAGTAGTAATCAAAGAAATACACAAATCATCACACATAATAGCGACACCACAATTTATGTGGTTCACCCAATGCGGGCTACTCCACGGAGAAAATATTTCACTAAAATTTTCTCGATAAATCTCTTGGAAATCCTTCTCAATTACAATATTTATGGACCTCTGCCCAAAGGAGACACCAATACCATAAATCAAGTTCATGGATCTCTATCCATAGGATAACTCCTTCTCCTCTACTCTAGCTAGTGATCCTCTAGAAGACTACTGCCTCCACTACATTGGCTTGTGGATCTTTATCCACTGAAGACTCTTATCCCCACTTAGAAGACCTATCCTCACTACCTTGGTTGATGGATCTCTATCCATTGGATATCTCTGTCCTCTCTGCTCTATCACCTCCAAAGCTCCATCTAAAATCTACACTAAACACAGTCCTTCGGTCTAGCATAAATCTACTTAGCAAGTCCACACAGAACTTGCTCAAATATGCTCAACAAGTCCACATAGAACTTGCTCAAATTTTCTCAAAAATTCCACACAGAACTTGCTCAAATATGCTCAAAAATTCCACATAGAACTTGCTCAAATATTCTCAACAAGTCCACACATAACTTGCTCAAATATGCTCAACAAGTCCACACAAAACTTTCTCAAGTCTGCTCAACAAGTCCACACAGAACTTGCTCAAATATGCTCACAAAGTCCACATAGAACTTGCTCAAATTTTCTCAACAAGTCCACTCAGAACTTGCTCAACTCTGCTCAACAAGCTCACTCAAAACTTGTCTAGTCTTCTCAATAAGTCCAAACAAAACTTATTCAAATCTACTCAACAAGCTCACTCAGAACTTGTCCAATCTCATAGAAACATAAAGAGAATTGTTAGGGACTCAATATGTTCTACCCTCAATTCTCAATAACTTTCTTAACTCAATTCAGAATATAAAATAGTTTTTTTTATGGAACTTGAACAATCACTTTACACATCCACTTGACTAGGCTCAATCAACTCTACTCAAACAATCACTCAATGAAACACCCCTTTTTCATAAACCCTAGTCCAAGTATATATCAACCAACTCAAAATGTTTCCAAAAATGCTCAACCATAAATCTCACATAACAATGATACTCATGTTCTTTTCAAACCCTAGTTCAAGTTCTTTTCACAACCAATGTCTTCAACAACAATGCTTATACATAAATATTCACATAACAATGATACTCATGTTCTTTTGCATAATACTAACTCAAGTTCTTCACACAATCAATGGTTTCAACAACAATGCTTATACATCAATCTTCACATAACAATGATACTCATGTTATTTTGCACAACCCTAACTCAAGTTCTTCATACAACCAATGGCTTCAACAACAATGCTTATAAAAAAGGTTTTAATCACAACACTTAATTCCAGAAAACCTTGAAGCATTAACTCAAACAATATAAAAAAAGAAACCCTAATCAAGTCCTTTTCACTCCAAACTTATTTTCAGAAAACCAACCAATCAACTTAACCATGGAAGAATTTGCCCATACCTTTTTTCTTGGAGATAAAAAATAGATCTCAAAACTTGTTCCAATCACACTCAATTTTTCTTTGACAACTTCAATGGTTAGGTGGCAAAATCTTCACTTTAAATCCCTTGTAAATGCTTGCTCAAAGATTATTTTTCATACAAATATACCAAGTCATATATACACCTTATAAACTCCACAATATCAAAAATAAATTTAACACCCACAAATAGGTCTTTAGAAAACACCTTAAAGATCCTTAATGCAAACTATTTTTTTACCTTATTACTCCAATTAAAAATAATATCTTCCCTTTTAATAAATCACAATTCAACACATAGCAATTTACTATCACTCCTTATTTCTCCTAACCACTAATCTCATTGCCTAATTAAAAACCTTTTAACACCCATTATAACTCCTAATAAAGGTTTTAATTTAAACTTTAGGCAATTAAAAATATTAACAAAAATTACCTTTGCCTCTCCACGGGTTTCAAACCCTTAACCTCTACCTCTGCGAACACCCTAGTCGTGGGCTCCACAACCACGTGCACTCAATGCACGTTGAGAACCAAAAGGCTCTACACACACTATATTCCTTCCCTGGCACCTTAATCAAAAAACGTGAAGCACAAAATATTTTCCCTCTGCGCATGTACTCAATGGGATTCGAACGTGGCTTTATCTCCCCACAACCGCCTTAGCAAACGATGCGTAGCCAATGGACTACTATATCCACATTTGTCTTGGGCACCAACCTTACTCGCTATAACCCTTGCACATAAGACAAAAATTCATTCGTCTTCTTCCTCACTCGTGCCTTCAAATTCGCACATGCAAATTTTCCTTGGTCGCATTAATTAAATCGATGAGGGATAATTTGCAAGGTCTTTTGGCCTCCCTTTTATACATGAAGCTGCCATTGTCTTCAAACGTCGGTGCTCCAAATTTTTCAATGACATCGGCGCATTTAACCTTTGTAATTTATAAAATATTTAAATTCCAAGGAATTATAATTTTATAAATTATAATTATAACCTTTGGCTTTTAATGCCTTCTCTTATTGCACAACTTTGTATTGATGATATTTATTTATAAAATTTAAATTCCTTTTGAATTTAAATATTTTATAAAATAAATATTAGACCTCCTTTGAACTTTGCAATAGGCCTCCTTGGGTATTTATGAAAACCCTTTTTAACTTATGCTCTCATATAATATTAAAATATTATGGAGCCCTTTTGCCTTTAACTTCTACACT
Source organism: Wollemia nobilis (assembly GCA_028583015.1). Taxonomy (NCBI): domain Eukaryota; kingdom Viridiplantae; phylum Streptophyta; class Pinopsida; order Araucariales; family Araucariaceae; genus Wollemia; species Wollemia nobilis. The sequence continues at coordinate 844,093 of JAQPPZ010016509.1, read as the reverse complement.
GTTGAAGCTTCTTCCTAGATATTAGTGACACCTTTGACAACTTTATTTCTTTTCGAATTCCTTGACATTAATGATGACTTATTTTGGTGACATCAATGACAAATTTTGACTTAGGGACTCAAAATGTCCAACAAACCTCTAGTAGTAGACACACAACCTATAGTAGGGAATCCAATTTAAAACCTTCCCGCCCAAAATGGAAAGCAAAGATCTAGAACCAAGGGCTCTCAAACTTGAATAAAAAATAAAATTTAAGATATTATCATCCAATATAGGAACCTTGAATTTGAAAACTATGACCTTCAGTAGTAGGCACACAAATTATATTGCTGGATCTAGCAAGAAATAAGATTGAATCCTAAATCCTCAAATCAAAGAACAAAGAACTAGGACCAATATATAAATTGAAATCTTGAAACCCAACTACTAAACACCAAAACTACAACAAGAAACCAACAAGATTAAGGGATATAATACTAAAATGAATCTGTCTAGAGAATCCTGCACTACACCCACTAGAAGACTCCAACAACCCAATGAAGAGATCTTGAGAGAAGGCCCATAGAACCTTCTCCCAAAATGATTCAAAACTTAAAATAAAAGAGGAGACTCCAACCCTCCCTATCCCAAGAAAAACAAAATCCAACACCAGATTTTTCTTAGGACCCACTAAAGGACCCCACACCCATAAGATATGGAGAAGCCTTGGATTTGCAATAGGACCCCCAAGGCAAGGTAAAAAAATAATCCACAAGATCAGCATCTTGACCACCAAAACAATCACTAACATAAACCAAAGTTGATGCAAACCATAAAATCCCAACAAGTTGGAAACTAAAACTACAACCCTAGGAACCATGGGTACTACCAAAGAAATCTCAAGGGTAATCCTCACCTGGAAAATAACTAGGGAGAGAAACCTTGAGATCTCCTAAAAAGGGATGAAAACACCCCAATCGCTTTGGGCTCTAACCCCATAGACACACAAAAGAAGAAAATAGAGCCACATAAACTCTATAGATGACTCATCATCTCAGTATCATGATGCAACTCTTTCAACCTAAGCCTTCCACCCAATATCTCAACCTCATATTATAGCTCCTTCAACCTAAACCTTCCACCTAGCATCTCAACCTCATGTTGTAACTCATTTAGCCCAATCCTTCCACCCAAAATCTCAACCTCATGTTGTAGCTCCTTCAACATGAGCCTTACACCCAACATATCAACCTCATGTTGCAACTCCTTCAGGCCCTACATGTCAATCCCATGTTGTATCTCCTTTAGCCTAATCCTTCCACCCAACCTTGTGTTTTTTTTGTGCATGCTTTTGTGTTTTGTTGTCATTGTTTGTTGTTTGTGTTTTTGGTTTTTAGGCATGCTCTTTGAGTGTGCCAAAGGAGGCAAACCAAGTGCGAACCTTGGGTGTCTTTTGGCAGAATAGATATTCTGCCTCCTTGGGTCTTACTTGAAGTGGCATTCTAAAGGGGTATTTTCTAAAAACAAACATGAACATAAGGGATAATTTATATTACAAATTTATTGTGTAAAATTATTTTAACGATACAAATTTAAAAATAATTTATTTATGGTATGATGAAGTTTCCTTGTTAAGGAGGAAGATAAGTTTTAAGACCTAAAAAGCTTTAATAATATTCAAATTATCCAAAACTTAAGTAATTAGAATATTAAAAATTGTTTCTAGGCACTCCAATGGTAAAGGCATTAGGTTTTCAACAAAGAGCTAAGTTTGATTCATGAGAAATATTTTATTTTGATTACATAGGAGAGGTGGTTACAACCACTATTTTTAGTAACTAGCTAGCGCAGGGTTCAAACCACAAGGGACTACTCCCAATAAACCTATCCATCTTGCTCTTGTTGACCTGACATGAGGTGGGGACCACTGATCACTCAAGGTTTGTATCGTCATCGTTGATCTGGCATGTACTCAGAGGATTCAGAGTGGACTACTACCTTTGTAAAGGGTTGGCTTCCCCCCAAGGTTTGAACCTAGGTCTCTTATTGGAAAATGCCTAGCCACACTTGCACTTACTAATCCACCTAACCCTTGGGGTGATTCATGAGTGTTGAGTAGTAATTTTTTTCCAATTTCAAAACCACACTCACACTTAGGATTTTGATCACAAAGCCCTCTCTTGCAAATAAATATGAAATTTATCCAAGTTTATTTAGTATTGCTTGTGTGCATGTGTAAAGGATCAATGTAAATGTCAGAACAACTTAGTGATCAACAAGCAATTGTTAACAAGGGACTCGTGCTACTTTTACTTTGATTTTACCACATTGTTATTGTGCATTGATTAAAGGGATAGATTTCCCTCATGTATAGAAATAAAATGAAGATCAAAATAAAAAATTAATTCCTCTTATTTTTGAGTTATTAGATTGATTTGTCCCTGAAATCTAGTTAGCAAACTCCCCTTTTTATCTTAGATTTAAATGTGAATTTGGAGTTAGAATTTGGTGTTAGCAGGTTCCTTTTATCTGAAAGCTTTAGTGGGGATTGGAGTTAGTATTTGGCGTTAGCAAGTTCCTTTTATCTGAAAGCTTAGTGGAAATTTTAGTTAGCAATTTGGCATTAGTGGGTTCATTTTTATATAACCTTTTAGTGAAAGATGAAGATAATCCCTCAAATGCTTGTTAGAAAAAAAAGAACCAAAAAGGAAAACAAAAAATGAATGAAAACCAAAAATTTTGGAACAAGGACCAAAATATAAACAAACTCAAAATAAATGCTTAAGAAAAAATTCTAGATTTAGGACCAGAATGCAAATAGATCCAATGAAAATACTTTAACGAAGGTTCTGGAACAAAGGACCAGAACATAAATAAATCAGAAAAAAAAAATGCTTAAGAAAAAAAAATTGGAACAAGGACCAGAATGAAATAAATGAAAAACAAAATGCTTAAATAAAAATTCTGGAAAAAGTGGACCAAAATGTGAATAAAAGACCAAATAAAATTGTTGAAAATCGATCCATCTTATTTGCAGAAAAGAGTTAGATTCTAAACACAAAAACACAACCATATTAGACCTACATACACACAATCTAGTATATAGTTATGGCAAGAGTCTGAGGAAAAGTATGCATTAAAGCTACCTAATGATGCTACCGACTTAACGCATAAACACCATTAAAATAACTTCAAATAATAGAGAAAGATATGCAAAGTATTTTATTGTATTCAAAACAAAAAATCTTAGTTCTTCATATAAGGTGAAACAATTAACAGCAACAAGAAGCCTTCCAATCCGTCCTCACAGTTCTTATTCAAAAGTTCCAGCCCCTATCCACATCCACGATTCTCCATGGCCTTTTAAATTTTTTCAATCAGACTCTTTATTTCTCCATTCTACTGTCTCTGTTCATCTCTCTTCCAATGGTGTTCGCCTTCCAAACATTTTTTTTCAAAGTCTTATTTTTATTTCATTTTCATAACTACTCCTATGTAAACGAGCATTATGCTTTCTTTTGGTTTCAATCATGTCTAGAAAAATCCATTTCGATTGAAGAGCCCCGTTATATGGTGATTCTTATTAATTTCGTAATGTATCTTTTGATACGTTTAATAACTTTTAATAAAATGGTGTACCATAACCAACTTAATGGCCAAATCCACGTATACTATTATGTGTCTCATCAAAGGCTAGACCAGCGACTTATTGTTGACTCTATTGAATGCTACCTTTTTCATTATTTTGAAGACACACTCTTCATATTAATAATAGACCAGCATATTAATAACATACCAGTATTGACTCTGTAAATGATATGAGCTGACAGTGTAAAAGAGGTTGTTCACAACAAACGACTCTAGTGACGAATTTCCACATCCACATCACACTTGAAGCGTGAACGAATTTCCGCTGTCCATCATGGCATTTTCTACTACTCTCTATGTCTGGTATTATCTTCTGTTGTTGCTAGTATGTAATTATTTCCCCCTTGGTTCATGTATTGCCCGTCTATCTCTTGGTGTATTACACAGTGTTAGCCACACAAAACATCCCCATATACCTTGCTCACTAGACATTATTTGATCCATCATGGGACCTACTGATAATCCAATTTTTTTACCATATCATCTATTGTACTTCTATCGCCACGTTGAACCATACCACTACGATACCTCAACATTCGTTATTTTTCAAGATAGATTCACTGATATGCTTTCAAATACTTTGACTTCTCACGATCACGACCCCAGATCGAGTAAAGGCCTTCTCAAACAGTGGCCTAATTTTGACTCCTGATGATTATGTGAGACTCGTGGAAAATAAGGCCCATTGGCATCTCTCTCATACATCCCGATCTACTACTATGTGGATACACAACCATCCTACTTTATATCGATGAAACAAGGCCATCTCATGCATAAGTAAATCATATCTGCATTGTCGACATTTACTTTAGCATTAGAGGAAGGATTGCAGCTTCTCACTTATCCTAGATAAACATGACTTATCTTCACATTGTTGCACGATTTTCCAAACAAGTTGCCAAACAAATATTGCCACGATTTACATCGATACTCCTAAAAATGGAACAAAGACCTCTACATCCTGCTACTTTTCCATCGTTGGAGTGGTCATCTGTTGCGTTCAATATTCTGCCTTACCCTTAAATTTTCCATGATTGATGCATTCACTATTGGATTTCATCACCATTCTAATAGGTTTTAATCCTCTTCAATCATCGTATCCATCTACACATACACACTTCAGCAATCACTCACCCGATAGTCAAATTGTGTCAATCCCACTGTACTTTCACCACATCCTCTTCGTTCCATGCTTTGTCCTGTCATTGGAGTCTTCGGTTCCTATTTCACTTTTGAATTAGATGGTTGCTCACTGTGTCTATTCCTCCATCAAAATTACTATTTGATGCGCAAACCAAGACATATCGAGTTCACCTTTCACATTGCCATGGTCTCCATTAATGCGATCATTAATTCTCTGTTGGACATTGTGAGTCCCTAAGTCAAAGCTGTCAATTATATCACCAAATGAAATTGTAGACACCAAAACAACACCAATCCGATTATGTGACTGCAAACACTGATCGCTTTGACACACACAGCCCCAGGGCAGCCCTCAGAGGTTAAACAGTGGTCCTAACCACTTTTGTAGCAATTTTGTAAGGTCAAAAGGCAATTTGGCACATTCAGGCACTTTGCTCAGTATTCGTCCCACCCAGGGACGAATTCTAACTGGGATCCGTCTCACCCAGGGATGAATTCTGAATTCGTCTTTGGTCAGGACGAATTCCAGGTTTAACGGGCAAAAAGAAGAATGGCGCCAAGTGGCAGCCGAAGATAGTCAATTAATGCCTCCTGCCTTGCATGCGCGTGTAGGTGGGTAGATTGGCCGTTGGAGGACTGTCACAAGGGCAGTCATGGAAGCCCAAGTCAGGGAGGAGTCTCCTCCCTCTTGGGAAGGCATGGCCGCCACATGGCACCCCTGCATGCCCCTCCAAAGAGACCCCTTGGGTCTATAAAATGGTGGACTTTCCCACCCAAAAGAAGACAAGTTGGAGGCATTTTCAAGCAACGAAGTGCTGCCAAATTGAACACCCCATTGCACCCTTTTTGATTCACCTCTTCCACATCCTTAATCTCTTTCGCAAGAGAGGTTATTGGGTGGCTTTTGGAAGTGTGGATCCGGACCCAAACCCGACATTTGACCACAGTAATCTACCAATTTGCCGACAACCCATTCCAAGAGATTTTGGGCCCATCCCAAGTGGATTGGTGCCAAAATCAAGTTCCAACGGTGGGCGGCCCGCTTGGGCACCCGCACTTTTTAAGTTTCATTTTAATTTATTCTTTTATCACTTGTTTATCTTCCATTCCATTCTATGTTGTTTAGATAGTTTATAATATCAATTTTATAATATTTTGATCAAATATCATCATGTTTGTCGCTTTTGTTGTCCCACTAACTTGCAGGTAGCGACGTCAAATTCCTGTTGATGGAGGTCAAATTGGGAGAATCCGACCATCTGGGTCATCCCAAAATGCCCCCAATTAGCTAACCCCTATGTTTGCAGGTATTTTGGAGATCCCGAGGTGTGACATTTGAGCGGCATCAACTCGGCGTTTTATCACAGTCGAATTCGTCCTACCCGGGGACGAATTACAGTAGAATTCGTCCTGCCCAGGGATGAATTTTAGTTGAATGCAAATTGGCCGACTGTTTCGATGGCAGTGGCCCTCTGGTAATGTTTCTTGGTCTCTGTCAAATTTGCAGGTCATTTGGATTCATTTTATTCACCGGTTTAGCTAATCTTTTGCATGCATCTTTCATTAATTTTAGAGAACAAACGTTTCATATTTGCAGCAGGTGCTACTAACACCTTTGTTGTTTCTTTGAATGCAGGAGGAGCAGCAAGGATCAAGGATTCATCAACACAAGTGGCAACACTTTGGCCCGCCCATTTCAAATGTGGGCATGCGGAAGGAGGAATACTAAGTCACGATTGTAAATGAAACCATGTTAACGCTCCTAGCCCCTAAAAAGGGAGGAGGCATCTTTGTAACCGAGATTAAGAGAGTTAAATAAAAGGGTTGTGATTTCTCCACTTTCTTGTATCTCATTTCAATTCGTCTCTTTCATTTCATGCATTTCACATTTTAGGACTTAAGCGTTAATTTTGATTTTGAATGCATCGCAATAGTTTTCCTTTCAAACCTTCTAGAATCTCGTGCTTTCAGTGGCGATCACGGTGGGACCCTGTCCCCTAGTTTTTAAGATCAAGAAACTGATCAAATTTTGTGTTTTGTGCTTGACGGTACCATTTTTCGAAGCTGATTGTAATTCGTCTTTGCCTGTGGCGAATACTTTACTGTAATTCGTCTGACCCTGAGACGAATTCTAATTCATCTCAGACAAGGACGAATTCTGTTCTGTAATTCATCTCACAGAGGGACGAATTTTTGTCTATGAATTTTTAGAGCCGAGGATCAGAAACAGTAGGTCTAGGCAGAGAAAGGTAAGGTTCTAAAACTGTCCCTGTCATTTTTTGATTTTTTGTTTCTATTTTTTGTCAACTTTTGCTTTCTTAGGGAAAGTTGGTTGCTTGCCTGTTTCAATTTTAATTAAAATAAACCACACACACATCACGTGGCATTTTTAAACCAAGGAGCTGGTCGTAAGACCCCAACCCTTGATCAAGACCAACGGTGGGTTCATCACCACCTTGGCTTGATTTTTGCATCCATTTACCTCGATTGTCACTGTTGTTAGGCGTAAATCCTGACGAAAGCTGACCGAGTGTCACTGGGGTGATTCCCAGTGCACGAGGATAAGTCTTCTATGGTAGGTGTCATTAATAGGACAATCCCCCTTTCGTACCGCCTATGTACCACGTACCATCTGCTCTCACGTACCTATAGTTTCCCTCTCGTAAGGGCGGGTATATAGAGAGGTTGGTATATCGGCCTGGCAATGGTATATTGAAGGGGCGACCATTTATGGGAGTCATATGAGCCTTCATTACGCATTTAAACGTTCTTCAAAACTTTCAAAAACAAAACAAAATCATCAAAACGCACTAAAACCAGTCTAGGACACACCATTAATCTTTAAAAGAGATAATCACCATTTGTGTATGTGTGTGTTCATTTCTGCTTAGTGTAACAAAAAAAAATCAGAAAAATCATAAACAAAAGATAAAAATCTACGCATTTTGTCACTCGCTCCAAAAGCTCCAAGGATTCCCGCAATCGCTTGGTCACTCCAAAATGCCCCAAAGGTGTCCATGAACCCTTTGGTCAACCCAAAAGCACCCCAAAGGTGCCCATAAGTGATGCAGGAGCATCCAACAAAATATGGGAAATCTTATATTTTTCCCTAAATTTTAGTGCATCTTGTCGGGGCCATAACTTCTCAACCGTAGCTCCGATTGACGTGAAATTTTACAGGGAGTTAGTTGGGAGAATTTTAAACAAATATAACTCTTAGAGTTGTATTTGTCTAGAAAACCAGTTTTCGAGGCCAAATTCCATCATCTAGTGCCCCAAAATTAGGTTTTAAAATTACTCACCTAATTTTTTATGCTTTTTGAGTTGTTCGAAGGTCAATATCTCCTAATGTATTTAGAGTTAGGACTTGAAACTTCATTTTTGTCTTATCTATTGTAAGAGGGATGCGCACCCCAATTTTGGGCCCCATCTGACTCATTTTCAATTTTAGGGTTTTTAGAGAGACATCGTCATGGTGCTCACCCGTAGCCAAGCCCAATCACGGGCGGATGCTGTGGGGAATATCCAAGGAGGCACAAGTCACCTCCGGTATAGCCCCAAGGATTTGGTCATACCACCTTGGCGACCTGACACACAAGGCAGTCCCCTCCACACCTTAACGAAAAGGGACTATAGGGGCACCTCTTCTAGGGGCACTCCTGTTCAGCATAGCACCCAACACACACCCTTCCATGAGGGGTACATCCGTAGGAGAGCTCCCTTAGATGCTCGCTATGAGTGGTCACCACGCGATGAAGTGCTAGGTCAACATAGGGTTCGACGGGAGGAACCACATGATTACATTATCCCTCCTTCACCCCCTCTAGTTGTCAGGACTACAAGGACAAATCCAGAGCACAAGGCTCTTCAAGCAGGGTGAGCCAACTCCGCCCGTCCCTTTTTCACTTATGAAAGAGAGCATGAGGAAGACCCTTACCTTCCTCAAGAGCAATATACATCATGGGAGCAATACGCCTCCGCAAATGCTAGCTATCAGGACCACTCACTGAGGCCAAAGCCTCGAGGGAATGCCACTACCTCCAACAGAGGGAGGCGGCCTATAGAGATCTTGGATCACTATGACCGAGATAGATATCTAGGAGAGGCATCTAGGCCTTCTAGACATGAGGCGACAGGACCAACTATCTTAGAATCTGCCAAGCACATCGCACGTCGGATGCAACTCACGCAACTTGAGCTAGAACGACAACAGTTAGAGCAATGGTATCTTTTAAATAAAGAGCACCTTCAGCGCCATAAGGATGAGTTGTTCCAACACACTATGCAGGAGAGGACTCCAACCCCTCACACGCATAAGACAAAACATTATGAGAGGCACAACCCCTGGGTGCGAGACAAGTCTCCACGACCTTATCGAGCACCACCCTCGATGCCTCCTAGACATGAGCGGGAGGCTACTCCTATAACCAATGATGGGCGCCTTCCTCAGGAACCCACTCAGGTTTATGGGCCACCCTTAGAAATTCATCAAGAAGCCTCTAAGGAATCAGAGCGAGAAGAAGAGCGGGATGAAATGCCCTACCAAGGCATGGGGGTGCTATCTGGCCACCCCTCCATAGGCCCCAAGTTCCTCAACAAGAACCAACCAAAGAGGAGGAGCTCAAATCCCCTGATACATGCAAAGCGCTAGAGCACTTAGAGTCGATAGAGACCAAGATTTTAGAGCTCCCAAGGCCCAACTTACATGAGGCTCCTTTCAAAGAGGATCAACCTCCGACCGTAAGGCTACCTGATGATGCAGTCCTCCATGTCTCAGAATCTCCAGATTCTGATGAGCTATACTCACTGGCCGAAGGTGAGGATAAAACAGAGATAGCCCACAACAATCACATGCGACAACATCGACATCCCATAAATATCGATGAAGCACTTCAACAGATAAACATAATACTAGGGCATGAGTGGCACGTTAACCCACCGTAGTGGGACCAAGCGTTACATCCACCACTTTGGGCACACAAAGATCAACTTCCACCCAGAGACCTCATAGCAACATCAGTACCGAGGGTAGACCCTGTCCTCCTATCCGTGCATAGGGCCGATCCATTCATGCCAATACCTCCAGAGCCAGATCCGATGCACAAATATCATCAAGCTAGGGGTACATCTATCCCCTGAAGAGCAAGCCAAAAGCTCCAAGGATTATCGCAATCGCTTGGTCAAAACCCAAAAGCTCCAAGGATTATCGCAATCGCTTGGTCAAACCCAAAAGCTCCAAGGATTATCGCAATCACTTGGTCATCCCAAAAAGCTCCAAGGATTATCGCAATCACTTGGTCACCCCAAAAAGCTCCAAGGATTATCGCAATCACTTGGTCAAACCCAAAAAGCTCCAAGGATTATCGCAATCACTTGGTCAAACCCCAAAAGCTCCAAGGATTATCGCAATCACTTGGTCACCCCAAAAGCTCCAAGGATTATCGCAATCACTTGGTCACCCCAAAAGCTCCAAGGATTATCGCAATCACTTGGTCACCCCAAAAGCTCCAAGGATTATCGCAATCACTTGGTCACCCCAAAAGCTCCAAGGATTATCGCAATCACTTGGTCACCCCAAAAGCTCCAAGGATTATCGCAATCACTTGGTCACCCCAAAAAAGCCCCAAAGGATTCTCGAAATCCCTTGGTCACCATCAAGAAAATTCAAAAACAACAAAAATCATCAAAAACAACAAAAATTTGCATCTCATTTCTAGGCATGCTCAAATTCATCAATAAAAGCTCTTCTTACATCTCATCTTCATATTCACAAAAATCATTCCATCAAAATACAAAAATATATAGCTGCATTAAGCATCGCATCCATACATTGCATATTTGTGGTCGTACAGGTCAAAGGCACCATAGGCTGTAATTACTCTGCTAGTCCATCTGGTTCCACATTTTTTCATTTTATAAGCAGTCCAAAAGAACAACAAAAATACACCATTTACTGCTTTTTACCACACTAGAGTCAGTGGTCTTATAATGTATCAAGAGTTTTCATCTTTCAGTCATAATTTTGCTTTCTAGCCATGTACTGTACCAAGTCAGGAAGATTTTACGAAGGTAGAGTTCTACTTGAATCACACCTTGTTACGTAGCATCCCAACACAAATTAAAACACATAAAAATTCCCAAGTTGTGTGAACGAAAGATGACACCTGCAAAGCAATCCAGGTCACCATAAGCGAAACGGTTATCTTGCTCATCCCCCTATGCGAATGACCCAAAGAATGTTGAGAGTTGGCAAAAGGACAAGCATCCTCCCTACCCAATTCCCTAAGAATCCCAAGTTCTCAATAGTTGCAAAACATCAAAAATTTGCAAAAGTCAAAACACCAAAATTTGACATCCCACAGTGCACACATCAAAAGGCACAAACAATAGTGATTCTCGTCACTCCATATCCAAATCCCTTGCTCAAAAAGAAAAACAAATAAAACAAAAATAAATAGTGATTTTATCACTACAAAGGAGCAAGTATCCCAATACAATTGAAGAAAAGAAGGGAGTCGAACTTGAATCCCTGGAACTCTCAGCATTTCGACAGGTCATGAGGCAAGCCTCAGTACCGGTTTGGTTGATAGCCTATCGGTCACTTGCGGTAAACTTCCCGCATGACGATATATCTGTCACATTAACTTGTGTACAGATCAATGTTTGCATGTGGATGAGCTAGCTTATGGTATCCTAGATAGCACCGTAGATTAATCCGACTAAATACAATAAAGGAGTTAGTGGAGCTAATTAGGTGATCCTCAGTACAAGTTCGGTTGAAAGCCCATCTGGCACTGGCGGTATCCTGACAAATACCACATAAATGAACTCAATTGCACACACAGGGATGTGAAATAACTTGGTCAAAAACAAGTCCGATTCATACCTTGTTCAAAAGTCTTGTAAGATAAAGTAAAGTCATGGCTAGTGAGTTAAAACCGTCTGAGTCTCAGAAAACCTTAGCTACATTTCTAAACCAAACTGCGCTACTTTTCATCCTTACAAATACCATCAAAAAATACAAAAAAAAAAAACCACATGTATACATACAAAGTCATTTACCACAACAATCGCCTAAAAACAAAATCACAAAGTCCTAAATAGTCTATGGTGCCCTAACCAATCAACACAAATTCATTTCATCCATTACATTTTGCATATCACATATATATCAAAAACATTTGCATTAATCATACCATATACATCCATTACCATAAATAAGCATGCATCCATCAACATCAATCATTGTGCATAACATAAAATAATGACATATACACAAAGCAAGAAAATCAAAACAACAAAAACAACAAATATCCACAAACAATAGCAATAAAAATTGCCGAACACAAGTGCTCTTGCACTTAACCTCTAATGGCATAGAAAACTGATGTCGGGGTTTACATTGTCACTATCCTACTCCCTAAGAAGGCTACCATAGCCGGACCGCTCCATGGGAAGATGGATTTTTGACAATTTCACCCCAAATGACGTCACAAAAGGGTCAAAACCCACTCAAAAACAACAAAAAAATGCAACACAAACAAACAAAGCAATAAGAATTGTCGGACACAAGTGCTCTTGCACTTAACCTCTTGGCATAGAAAATCGATGTCGGGGCTCAAATTGTCACTCTCCTACTTCCCCAAGAAGGCTACCATAGCCGGACCGCTCCATGGGAAGACGGATTTTCGACACTTTCACCCCATTATGGCATCACCAAAAGGGTTACCACCCACCAAAAATAGGTCTAAATGTCGGAAAAATTGCACATGCTTAATGCTAAATCTTCGAAGGCACCCTTGCACAAGTCATCTTGGGTCAAGCGACTCGTCGCTTTTCTCACGAAGGTCATTCCCTCATCGATTCGTCGCTTGAGGGGGTAGTCACACTTAGTCACCAATCAACAAGCACACACCCAATCAAGGCAATGACATGCATTCAAAGAATCATTGACAAAGACAATCACGCTCCTGCTTGGGGCAGCAAACAAGCAATAATCACAAATTGATCAAACACTTGGCATTCCCGAAGCATGAACACAAGGTTCCCCTGTGGACAAAAGGTTGCGCCCTTTGCCTAATCATGACTGATCAATGTCCAAGCTCAAGTCACACCTCACCAAAATAGGTTAATACTTGAAATCAAATTCCTTAGCTCGTCAGAAGCAAGGATTCAAGAATGCATGCCCTTTCCATACTTGGGGCATCAAAAGTTGGTTAGGTTACCAAGAAACCCTAATCATTAGTGCTTTGGTTATCTATTTTTGCTCGGCGCTACGCCATGCACAGCGCATCCCAAAAAGGGGCATCTGTAGACACCAAAACAGCACCAATCCGATTATGTGACTGCAAACACTGATCGCTTTGACACACACAGCCCCCAGGGCAGCCCTCAGAGGTTAAACAGTGGTCCTAACCACTTTTGTAGCAATTTTGTAAGGTCAAAAGGCAATTTGGCACATTCAGGCACTTTGCTCAGTATTCGTCCCTCCCAGGGACGAATTCTAACTGGGATCCGTCTCACCCAGGGACGAATTCTGAATTCGTCTTTGGTCAGGACGAATTCCAGGTTTAACGGGCAAAAAGAAGAATGGCACCAAGTGGCAGCCGAAGACTGTCAATTTATGACTCCTGCCTTGCATGCGCGTGTAGGTGGGTAGATTGGCCGTTGGAGGACTGTCACAAGGGCAGTCATGGAAGCCCAAGTCAGGGAGGAGTCTCCTCCCTCTTGGGAAGGCATGGCCGCCACATGGCACTCCTCGCATGCCCCTCCAAAGAGACCCCTTGGGTCTATAAAATGGTGGACTTTCCCACCCAAAAAGAGACAAGTTGGAGGCATTTTCAAGCAACGAAGTGCTGCCAAATTGAACACCCCATTGCACCCTTTTTCGATTCACCTCTTCCACATCCTTAATCTCTTTCGCAAGAGAGGTTATTGGGTGGCTTTTGGAAGTGTGGATCCGGACCCAAACCCGACATTTGACCACATTAATCCACCAATTTGCCGACAACCCATCCCAAGAGATTTTGGGCCCATCCCAAGTGGATTGGTGCCAAAATCAAGTTCTAACGGTGGGCGGCCCGCTTGGGCGCCCCGCACTTTCTAAGTTTCATTTTAATTTATTCTTTTGTCATTTGTTTATCTTCCATTACATTTTATGCTGTCTAGATAGTTTATAATTTCAATTTTATAAGATTTTGATCAAATATCATCATGTTTGTCGCTTTTGTTGTCCTCACTAACTTGCAGGTAGCGACGTCAAATTCCCATTGATGGAGGTCAAATTGGGAGAATCCGACCATCTGGGTCATCCCAAAATGCCCCCAATTAGCTAACCCCTATGTTTGCAGGTATTTTGGAGATCCCGAGGTGTGACATTTGAGCGGCATCAACTCGGCATTTTAACACAGTCGAATTCGTCCTACCCGGGGACGAATTACAGTAGAATTCGTCCTGCCCAGGGACGAATTTTAGTTGAATGCAAATTGGCCGACTGTTTCGATGGCAGTGGCCCTCTGGTAATGTTTCCTGGTCTCTGTCAAATGTGCAGGTCATTTGGATTCATTTCATTCACCGGTTTAGCTAATCTTTTGCATGCATCTTTCATTAATTTTAGAGAACAAACGTTTCATATTTGCAGCAGGTGCTACTAACGCCTTTGTTGTTTCTTTGAACGCAGGAGGAGCAGCAAGGATCAAGGATTCATCAACACAAGCGGCGGCAACACTTTGGCCCGCCCATTTCAAATGTGGGCACGCGGAAGGAGGAATACTAAGTCACGATTGTAACCAAAATCCATTTAACGCTCCTAGCCCCTAAAAAGGGAGGAGGCATCTTTGTAACCGAGATTAAGAGAGTTAAATAAAAGGGCTGTGATTTCTCTAATTTCTTGTATCTCATTTCAATTCGTCTCTTTCATTTCATGTATTTCACATTTTAGGACTTAAGCGTTTATTTTGATTTTGAATGCATCGCAATAGTTTTCCTTTCAAAACTTCCGGAATCTCGTGCTTTCAGAAGTCATCATTAATACCAAATATTTCAGCAGGAAACAAAGGGGATAAAAATGGTTATTTGATATCCAGGAAGAAGGCCAAAGATCAAGTGAAACAGTGCAAAAGACAGAAGTTAAAAAGGGGTTATAATATTTATTTTATAAATTATTTAAATTCAATGTGAATTTAAATTTTATAAATAAATATTAAAGGTACTTTATCAAAGGTATAATATTATAATAGTGGTTATTATAATATTAAATGTGCCATGGTGAAAACCCAAATAAAATATTTATAATTCTTATTATAATGTTTTATAAGGCAAAAGTGGGTTTTATAAAGTCTAAAGATATTTTAATAAACCCAAAGGTTGGGTTTAAGACCAAAGGCATTCGAAGCCTTTATGATCTCCGTCGACGTCATAGAAGACAACAAGGAAAGCACCGACATTTTCAAAGTAGTGGAAGAAGCATATAAATACTATGCCTAAAGTTCAAATTTATTATCCTTGCTCTAAAGTGAAAATATTGGCTTGCGAAAGAAAGAGCTCGTGAGTGTATGCAAAAAATGTGACAACAAAGTGTTGAAGGGAGGAAGCTTCAATTTTTGAAGTTGCATAAGACAACGTGGTCTAGTGGCATTTTGGAAAGCATGAAAGCACTGGCTTGCAAGGGAATTCATGTTCGAATCACGATGGGTGCATCGTGAGGTGTGTTGAGTGAAGCGCCTACGGTGCACGTTCTTTTGCCAAGGTGGAAGGAGAGAGTGGATATTAAGAAGCACGTGGTGCTTCGTTAATCTCAATGAGCGCTTGGCTCGTGCGGTGACTTTGGCCATGGTTAAGGCGCTCATAGGGGGCAACGTTGAGGGTTCGATTCCCTCCAAAGGCAAAGGTAATATTTTTTATTTTATTTTTAATTAAATGCCTAAGTTGGAGGTATAAGGTTGTTTAGTGGTTGAGTTTGGAAAGGTTGCTTTGTAATAAAGTTGTGGTAGTTGAGAATTACCTTTAGGAGTTATAAGGAGAATTCTATTTTTATTTTTAAGTCTTAAAATTGCTATTGTGGAATATTGAAAGGTTAAGACTTTGTGGGTAGTATGTTATTTTGAATTAAGGGTTTTTGTGACTATTGTGAGGATATTGATTATTATTTAAGTTGGAGTGATAAGGTGTAATTTTGATATTATTTTTGTGATATGTTTTGTTGAAGAAAATTATCCTCTAACCCTTATTGAGATTGGCAAAGAAGTAATTGTGAGTGTGGCAGATTTGTGAGGTCAACTACTTGACATTCAAAAAGGTATGGGCAAATTCTTCTTTGGTTGACTTGGTTGATTGGCTTTATTGAAAATTAAGTTTGGAGTGAAAAGGACTTGATTAGGGTTTCCTTTTCAAAAGTGGTTGAGTTATTGCTTCAAGGTTTTCTGATTTGAGAGTTGAGATTAAAACCTTGTTTTATTAGCATTGTTGTTGAGATCATTGGTTGAGTGAAGTGTTTGAGTTAATGCTTCAAGGTTTTCTGAAATTGAGAGTTGTGATTAAAACCTTGTTTGATGAGCATGGTTGTTGAAGTGAGTTGTTATGCAAAGAACTTGAACTAGGGTTTGAAAAGATCATGAGTATCATTGTTATGTGAGATTTGTTGTTGAGCATTGTTGGAAATATTTTGAGTTGGATGATACATGCTTGGACTAGGGTTTGTGAGCAAGAGTTGTTTCTTGAAGTGATTGGTTGAGTAGAGTTGATTGAGCCTAGTCAAGTGGATGTATGAAGTGATTGTTCAAGTTCCATAAAACAAACTATTCTATATTCTGATTTGAGTTGAGATTGAGTTTTGAGAATAGAACATATTGAGTCTCTAACAATTCTCTTTATGCTTCTATGAGATTGAGTTGAGAAAGTGATTGAGTTTTGAGTATAGAACATATTGAGTCTCTAACAATTCTCTTTATGATTCTATGAGATTGATTTGAGTTGAGAAAGTGATTGAGCATTGAGTAAAGAACATATTGAGTCTCTAACAATTCTCTTTATGTTTCTATGAGATTGGACAAGTTCTGTGTGGACTTGTTAAGCAGATTTGAGGTAAGTCTTTGAGAAGACTTGTGGACTGATTTTGTGTAAGATTTTGTGGAAGCTTACAATATATATTTGAGCAAGTCCTAGAGAGGACTTATTGAGCATATTTGGACAAGTTCTGTGTGAGCTTGTTGAGCATATTTGAATAGGTTCTGTGTGGACCTGTTGAGCATATTTGAGTAGGTTTTGTGTGGACCTATTGAGTAGAGTTTGAGTTTTGTTGGACTTTTGAGTAGATTTGGATAGGTTCTATGTGGACCTATTGAGTAGATTTGGATAGGTTTTGAGTGGACCTATTGAGCATATTTGAGTAGGTTCTGAGTGGACCTATTGAGAAGATTTGTGCTAGACCGACTAGACTATGTTTAGTGCAGATTTGAGTGGACTTGTGCTAGACCGATTGGACTATGTTTAGTGCAAGAGTTGAGCAGATTTGTGCTAGACCGAATGGACTATGTTTAGTGTAGATTTGAGTGAGCTTATTGAGCAGACTTGTGCTAGACCGAATGAACTATGTTTAGTGCAAGATTGAGTAGAGTTGTGCTAGACCGACTGGACTATGTTTAGTACAAAATTGAGATAGAGCTTTGGAGGTGATAGAGTAGAGAGGATAGAGTCTCCTATGGATAGAGATCCATCAGCCAGGGTAGTGAGGATAGGTCTTCTGAGTGGGGATAAGAGTCTTCAGTGGAGAGAGATCCACAAGCCAGTGTAGTGGAGGTAGTCATCTTCTAGAGGATCACCATCCAGAGTAGAGGAGAAGGAGTTCTCCTATGGATAGAGATCCACAAACCAGATTTAGGGGATCAACATCTCCTTTGGATAGAGGTCCATAAACATTGTAATTGGGAAGGATTCCCAAGATATTATTTGAGAAATATTTAGAAGAAATATTTTCTTCGTGGAGGTAGCCATATTTGGGTGAACCACGTTAAATTTGTGTCTCTATTGTGTATGGTGTTTTGTGCATTGCTTTGATTACTGCTATTGATACTGCTATCTATACACTACATAATATTGATTTGAAAGAAAAGTAAAAAGTGCTCTTATATTGTTCACCCCCCTCTCAGTATAAGCTTGTGTTCTTCAATTGGTATTAGAGCGAGTTCCTTCAGAAGAGTTTGATAGCTTGAAGGAAAAGTGGTCAAGAACACAATGGATCAAAAGGATCAAAGGGACGGGTCCATCAATAATACAGTACCAGTATTTGATGGAAGTGACTTCTTGTATTGGTGTATGCTAATGAGATTTCACCTGATGGCACTTGGTAATGAAGTTTGGGATGCAGTGGAACTTGGATATGATTCAACAGTCAATCCTCCTATAGATAAGGAAGGTAAGCTTCTAATGCATGCAAATTCAAGAGCTATGAATGCAATTATAAAAGGATTGCGTAGATCAGAATCTATGAAGGTTATGGATTGTAAAACAGCAAAAGAAATGTGGGAACTACTGCATAACATATATGAAGGAGATAAAGGTGTCAGGAAAGCTAAGATCAAAAATCTCAAAGGAGAATTTGAAAACCTAAGAATGCAGGATGATGAAAACATTCATGACTATCTCAGTAAGATTGATGAACTTGTACATGAGATGAGAGGTCTTGGAATGAAGGTCGATGAATCTGATGCTTGTGATAAGATCTTGAGAACTCTTCCAAAAAGGTACAGTGAAAAGGTTTCTGCTATAGAAACATCAATTGATAGTGATTGTCTGACAAGAAATTCTTTACTTGGCATGCTTACAACTTTTGAGATAAGAACAAAAGATCCTATCCCTCCGAAAGAGGCTGCATTCAAAGCGAACAAGAAGATAAAGGGTAAGAAGTCAGAATCAAGCAGTGAGTCATCCAGTGATGAAGAAGCTAATTATGGTAGAAGAGATAAAGGTTCCAGAAGACCCATAGATCTAAGATCTGTTAAGTGTTTCAATTGTGGAAAGTATGGACATTTTGCAACAGATTGTAAAGAGCCAAAGAACAACAATGGTGAAGAAAAATAGGATCACAGGTACAGGGAATCAGAAAGATACAGGCACCAAAAGAAAAGCAAGGATGGACAAAGCAGACAAGGAAAGAAGTTCTTCCAAAGACAAAAGAGAAGCTACTATGCGGATAATGCAAGTAAGTACTCAAATGATAGTGATGCTAGCTTTTCAGACAATGATAGAGATGAAGTCCTATTTATGATTGAAGAGAAAGAACCAGTTAAGAAAAAGACTCCAGTTATTCTCAAGTGTTTTAGATGTGGTAGATTTGGACATCTTGAAGATGATTGCACAAGGGATGGTTATAGTTTCAGTGATGATGACTATGAAGATGCACTTGAAAGACCAGATGAAAATCTTCTAATGGCATTAGAAGAAGAAGTGAGTGATCCTATAGAAGACAAGCCAAAAGAAAGTAATGATGTGGACAAAGGTAAAAAAATAGAGGATTATTCAGCAGAGAATGGTTATGATCTCAAGGGAGAACTCATCTATGCCCTTGACACGGTAAAGAAGGTAAGAAAGCAACACTCTAAGCTTGAAATTCAGTTTCAAGAATGTGATGAAGAAATATTATTGCTCATAGAGGATTTAGAAAAATCAAAGGCTAAGGCAAAGAAGTTCAAAGATAAGTTAGAAGCAAAGATCTTGGAATGTGAGAAGTTAACACAAGAAGTGGCTCTACTAAAGGAAGATGTAGAAGACTCCAAGAATAAGCTATACAAGTATGTAAATAATGCAAAGAGTGTGGATAAAATAGTCAAGATACAAAGAGGAGCAACAAACAAGATAGGTCTTGGTTCTAAATAGGTACAAAAGAAATGGGAAGAAAAGTCTACTTCAAGTCTTGAAGAAGAAGAAACTTCAGATGAAGATACATCAGAAGAAGATAGTGTAAGAGGGAGTGAGACATCAGAGGATGAGTTGGACAATAAAGAGTTCAACAAAGATAGGAACAATGCACATAAAAGATACAGATGGAACAACAATCAGAATAGGAGACCAATGAGGTCAAGACAAGGAAGCTTCAATGGAAGATGTTTTTCATGTCACAGGTTTGGGCACATGGCTTCACAGTTCAGGACACATGAAAGATAGGAATATGGGAAAGGATAGATTTTTCATGGGTATTGCTACTCATGTAATGAGTTTGGTCACAAGGCAATGAATTGCAGGATTCATGACAGAAGAGGATATGGCTTCACTAGGAGAAATCCTAAGACATTTGCACCTCCAAGGAATAATAACATTAAGTGTTATAAGTGCAATAATGATGGTCACACAACAAAATGGTGTAGAGCAAATATTCCAAAAATAGGTATGAACAGGAATAGGAATATGAACAGGAACATGAAATGAACAAGGGAAGGAAGAAGAAGGAAAGGAAAGGAAAGAATAGGAGAGAAAGAATAGGAAGAAAGAAAGAAGAAAAAGGAACATGGATGAGAACAGGAAGAAAAAGGAACATGAATGATGACAGGAACAGGAATGATGACACGGATAGAAACAATCAGAAGAATCAAAAAATTCAGAAAATAAAGGAAGAGGATAAAGGCAAAGAACAATGCCTTTTGGGAGTAGAAATACTCCCACCCCAGAATTAACCACCTCAAAGGAGGTGGGGGAGGGGCTAAGCTAAGAGGCTCATTCTTAGCCCCGAGCCCCAAAGGTGACCCTTTGCCATTGATGTCAAAGGGGGAGAGATTTGTGTATTGGGGAGAGATTTGATATTTGAGAGAGATTTGATATTTGAGAGAGCAATGTCCCAGGGGGAGTAGAAGGAAAAATAAATGTCAGGTTTCGGTAAGAAGAGTATGGGTTGCCATCAATGACAAAGGGGGAGATTGTTGGACATTTTGAGTCCCTAAGTCAAAGTTGTCATTGATGTCACCAGATGAAGTCATCATTAATACCAAATATTTCAGCAGGAAACAAAGGGGATAAAAATGGTTATTTGATATCCAGGAAGAAGGCCAAAGATCAAGTGAAACAGTGCAAAAGACAGAAGTTAAAAAGGGGTTATAATATTTATTTTATAAATTATTTAAATTCAGTGTGAATTTAAATTTTATAAATAAATATTAAAGGTACTTTATCAAAGGTATAATATTATAATAGTGGTTATTATAATATTAAATGTGCTATGGTGAAAACCCAAATAAAATATTTATAATTCTTATTATAATGTTTTATAAGGCAAAAGTGGGTTTTATAAAGTCTAAAGATATTTTAATAAACCCAAAGGTTGGGTTTAAGACCAAAGGCATTCGAAGCCTTTATGATCTCCACCGACGTCATAGAAGACAACAAGGAAAGCATCGACATTTTCAAAGTAGTGGAAGAAGCATATAAATACTATGCCTAAAGTTCAAATTTATTATCCTTGCTCTAAAGTGAAAATATTGGCTTGCGAAAGAAAGAGCTCGTGAGTGTATGCAAAAAATGTGACAACAAAGTGTTGAAGGGAGGAAGCTTCGATTTTTGAAGTTGCATAAGACAACGTGGTCTAGTGGCATTTTGGAAAGCGTGAAAGCATTGGCTTGCAAGGGAATTCATGTTCGAATCATGATGGGTGCATCGTGAGGTGTGTTGAGTGAAGCACCTACGATGCACGTTCTTTTGCCAAGGTGGAAGGAGAGAGTGGAGATTAAGAAGCACATGGTGCTTCATTAATCTCAATGAGCGCTTGGCTCATGTGGTGACTTTGGCCATGGTTAAGGTGCTCATAGGGGGCAACGTTGAGGGTTCGATTCCCTCCAAAGGCAAAGGTAATATTTTTTATTTTATTTTTAATTAAATGCCTAAGTTGGAGGTATAAGGTTGTTTAGTGGTTGAGTTTGGAAAGGTTGCTTTGTAATAAAGTTGTGGTAGTTGAGAATTACCTTTAGGAGTTATAAGGAGAATTCTATTTTTATTTTTAAGTCTTAAAATTGCTATTGTGGAATATTGAAAGGTTAAGACTTTGTGGGTAGTATGTTATTTTGAATTAAGGGTTTTTGTGACTATTGTGAGGATATTGATTATTATTTAAGTTGGAGTGATAAGGTGTAATTTTGATATTATTTTTGTGATATGTTTTGTTGAAGAAAATTATCCTCTAACCCTTATTGAGATTGGCAAAGAAGTAATTGTGAGTGTGGCAGATTTGTGAGGTCAACTACTTGACATTCAAAAAGGTATGGGCAAATTCTTCTTTGGTTGACTTGGTTGATTGGATTTATTGAAAATTAAGTTTGGAGTGAAAAGGACTTGATTAGGGTTTTCTTTTTAAAAGTGGTTGAGTTATTGCTTCAAGGTTTTCTGATTTGAGAGTTGAGATTAAAACCTTGTTTTATTAGCATTGTTGTTGAGATCATTGGTTGAGTGAAGTGTTTGAGTTAATGCTTCAAGGTTTTCTGAAATTGAGAGTTGTGATTAAAACCTTGTTTGATGAGCATGGTTGTTGAAGTGAGTTGTTATGCAAAGAACTTGAACTAGGGTTTGAAAATATCATGAGTATCATTGTTATGTGAGATTTGTTGTTGAGCATTGTTGGAAATATTTTGAGTTGGATGATACATGCTTGGACTAGGGTTTGTGAGCAAGAGTTGTTTCTTGAAGTGATTGGTTGAGTAGAGTTGATTGAGCCTAGTCAAGTGGATGTATGAAGTGATTGTTCAAGTTCCATAAAACAAACTATTCTATATTCTGATTTGAGTTGAGATTGAGTTTTGAGAATAGAACATATTGAGTCTCTAACAATTCTCTTTATGCTTCTATGAGATTGAGTTGAGAAAGTGATTGAGTTTTGAGTATAGAACATATTGAGTCTCTAAAAATTCTCTTTATGATTCTATGAGATTGATTTGAGTTGAGAAAGTGATTGAGCATTGAGTAAAGAACATATTGAGTCTCTAACAATTCTCTTTATGTTTCTATGAGATTGGACAAGTTCTGTGTGGACTTGTTAAGCAGATTTGAGGTAAGTCTTTGAGAAGACTTGTGGACTGATTTTGTGTAAGATTTTGTGGAAGCTTACAATACAGATTTGAGCAAGTCCTAGAGAGGACTTATTGAGCAGATTTGGACAAGTTCTATGTGAGCTTGTTGAGCATATTTGGATAGGTTCTGTGTGGACTTGTTGAGCAGATTTGAGCAAGTTCTGTGTGGACCTGTTGAGCATATTTGGACAGGTTCTGTGTGGACCTATTGAGCAGATTTGGATAGGTTCTGTGTGGACCTATTGAGAAGATTTGGATAGGTTCTGAGTGGACCTATTGAGCAGATTTGAGTAGGTTCTGAGTGGACCTATTGAGCAGATTTGTGCTAGACGACTGGATTGTGTTTAGTGTATATTTGAGTGGACTTGTGCTAGACCGACTGGACTTGTGTTTAGTGCAAGAGTTGAGAGATTTGTGCTAGACCGAATGGACTATGTTTAGTGTAGATTTGAGTGAGCTTATTGAGTAGACTTGTGCTAGACCGAATGAACTATGTTTAGTGCAAGATTGAGCAGAGTTGTGCTAGACCGATTGGACTGTGTTTAGTACAAAATTGAGATAGAGCTTTGGAGGTGATAGAGTAGAGAGGATAGAGTCTCTTGTGGATAGAGATCCATCAGCCAGGGTAGTGAGGATAGGTCTTCTGAGTGGGGACAAGAGTCTTCAGTGGAGAGAGATCCACAAGCCAGTGCAGTGGAGGTAGTCATCTTCTAGAGGATCACCAACCAGAGTAGAGGAGAAGGAGTTCTCCTATGGATAGAGATCCACAAACCAGATTTAGGGGATCAACATCTCCTTTGGATAGAGGTCCATAAACATTGTAATTGGGAAGGATTCCCAAGAGATTATTTGAGAAAATTTTAGAAGAAATATTTTCTCCGTGGAGGTAGCATATTTGGGTGAACCACGTTAAATTATGTGTCTCTATTGTGTATGGTGTTTTGTGCATTGCTTTGATTACTGCTATTGATACTGCTATCTATACACTGCATAATATTGATTTGAAAGAAAAGTAAAAAGTGCTCTTATACTGTTCACCCCCCTCTCAGTATAAGCTTGTGTTCTTCATTCTCATCTGATCTAGCCTCTCGTTTTAGCAACCCATGTCAAATTCCATGTCATATTCTATAATTTTAGCCTGTGAGGCCTTTGAGAATGCTGGTTGACCCCTCAATGAATTATCCACTAGTTTGATTCGATAATTCTTTCTATCTTAGTCACCGATGAAATTGCTCGCTCCATTATCTGTCGTGGTCTCTGTTATGTGCCACTATATTTGTATCACTCATCAATGTATTCACACTACTATCCCTTGTATTACACCATGCACAATCCCTATGTCCATTGGTAGAATTCATCCATTTTTTGAAAGTTTCCTACATTCACAGCCTATCGCCACTTTACCAAAGTCGTCAGTGATTGCACCTATTCTAGTTGGTCGTTCTTTGCCCCATTGTCCAGACTGGAGTGCTTTCATCTCACAAATTGGTCTTCCATGCTATCGTTTAGTCAATGATGAAAATCCACTAAGCTCATTGTCACTACCAGAGAAGGTGAAGATATGTCACTAAGCTAAAGTTGGTCTACCAGTAACTAGCTATCCAAACCCATTGCGTTTGATTCGTTGTGTCTATGCCAGAGATGTCTGGGGTCTTCTTTTGCATGCTTTCTTACGTGTCTACCATGCTAGTTTTCACCTGATGAGTCACCTTTGCCATTAAATACTAAGGCAAAGAAGTTCAAAGATAAGTTAGAAGCAAAGATCTTGGAATGTGAGAAGTTAACACTAGAAGTGGCTCTACTAAAGGAAGATGTAGAAGACTCCAAAAATAAGCTATACAAGTATGTAAATAGTGCAAAGAGTGTGGATGAAATAACCAAGATACAAAGAGGAGCAACAAAGAAGACAGGTCTTGGTTCTAAATAAGTACAAAAGAAATGGGAAGAAAAGTCTACTTCAAGTCTTGAAGAAGAAGAAACTTCGGATGAAGATACATCATAATAAGATAGTGTAAGAGGGAGTGAGACATCAGAGGATGAGTTGGATAATAAAGAGTTCAACAAATATAGAAACAATGCACAAAAAAGATACAAATGGAACAATAATCAGAATAGAAGACCAATGAGGTCAAGACAAGGAAGCTTCAATGGAAGTTGTTTTTCATGTCACTGGTTTGGGCACATGGCTTCATAGTGCAAGACACATGAAAGACATGAATATGGAAAAGGACAAAATTTTCATGGGTATTGCTACTCATGTAATGAGTTTGGTCACAAGGCAATGAATTGTAGGATTTATGACAGAAGAGGATATGGCTTCACTAGGAGAAACCCTAAGACATTTGCACCTCCAAGAAATAATAACATTAAGTGTTATAAGTGCAATAATGATGGTCACAGAGCAAAATGAAGTAGAGAAAATATTACAGAAATAGGTATAAAAAGGAATAGGAATATGAATAAGAACATGAACATGAACAGGAACAGGAACATGGATAAGAACAGAAGCAGGAACATGAATGATGACAGGAACAAGAATAGGAACATGGATAAGATCAGGAGCAGGAACATGAATTATGACAAGAACATGAACATGAACATGAACATGAATAGGAATAGGAATAGGAACATGGATGAGAATACGAACAAAAACAAGACTAGGAATGATGACAGGAATAGGAATGATGACACAAATAAAAACAATCAAAAGAATCAAAAAATTTATAAAA
Organism: Wollemia nobilis; assembly: GCA_028583015.1. Taxonomy (NCBI): domain Eukaryota; kingdom Viridiplantae; phylum Streptophyta; class Pinopsida; order Araucariales; family Araucariaceae; genus Wollemia; species Wollemia nobilis. Next base: position 818,553 of record JAQPPZ010016509.1, on the reverse strand, counting down.
GAAAGGAAGAGGATAAATGCAAAGAACAATATATTTTGGGAGTAGAAATACTCCCACCCTATAATTAACCACCTCAAATGAGGTGGGGGAGGGGCTAAGCTAAGAGGCTCATTCTTAGCCCCGAGCCCCAAAGGTGACCCTTTGCAATTGATGTCAAAGGGGGAGAGATTTGTGTATTGGGGAGAGATTTGATATGGGCAGAGATTTGATATTTGAGAGAGCATTGAGCCAGGGGGAGCATAAGGAAAAAGAAAGGCCAAGTTTCAATAAGAAGAGTATGGGTTACCATCAATGACAAAAAGGGAGATTGTTGGACATTTTGAGTCCCTAAGTCAAAGTTGTTATTGATGTCACCAGATGAAGTCATCATTAATACCAAAGATTTCAATAGGAAAAAAAGGGTATAAAAATGGTTATTTGATATCCAATAAGAAGTCCAAAGATCAAGTGAAACAATGCAAAAGACAAAAGTTAAAAAGGGGTTATAATATTTATTTTATAAATTATTTAAATTCAGTGTGAATTTAAATTTTATAAATAAATATTAAAGGTACTTTATCAAAGGTATAATATTATAATAGTGGTTATTATAATATTAAATGTGCCATGGTGAAAACCCAAATAAAATATTTATAATTCTTATTATAATGTTTTATAAGGCAAAAGTGGGTTTTATAAAGTCTAAAGATATTTTAATAAACCCAAAGGTTGGGTTTAAGACCAAAGGCATTTGAAGCCTTTATGATCTCCACCGACGTCATAGAAGACAACAAGGAAAGCACCAACATTTTCAAAGTAGTGGAAGAAGCATATAAATACTATGCCTAAAGTTCAAATTTATCATCCTTGCTCTAAAGTGAAAAGATTGGCTTGCGAAAGAAAGAGCTCGCTAGTGTATGCAAAAAACATGACAGAAAAGTGTTGAAGGTAGGAAGCTTATATTTTTGAATGTGCATAAGACAACATGGTCTAGTGGCATTTTGGAAAGCATAAAATCACTGGCTTGCAAGGGAACTCGTGTTTGAATCACGATGGGTGCATTGTGAGGTGTGTTGAGTGAAGCACCTACATCGCACGTTTGTTTGCCAAGGTAGAAGGAGAGAGAGTAGAGATTAAGAAGCACGTGGTGCTTAATTAATCTCAATGAGTGCTTGGCTCGTGTGGTGAATTTGGTCACGGTTAAGACGCTCATAGGGGAAACATTGAGGGTTCGATTCCCTCCAAAAACAAAGGTAATATTTTTTATTTTATTTTTAATTAAATGCCTAAGTTGAAGCTATAAGGTTGTTTAGTGGTTAAGTTTGGAAATGTTGCTTTGTAATAAACTTGTGGTAGTTGAGAATTACCTTTAGGAGTTATAAGGAGAATTCTATTTTTATTTTTAAGTCTTAAAATTGCTATTGTGGAATATTGAAAGGTTAAGACTTTTTGGGTAGTATGTTATTTTTAATTAAGGATTTTTGTGACTATTGTGAATATATTGATTATTATCTAAGTTGGAGTGATAAGGTGTAATTTTGATATTATTTTGTGATATGTTTTGTTGAAGAAAATTATCCTCTAACCCTTATTGATATTGACAAAGAAGTAATTGTGAGTGTGGTAGATTTGTGAGGTCAACTACTTGTCGTTCAAAAGGTATGGGAAAATTATTCTTTGGTTGACTTGGTTGATTGGATTTATTGAAAATTAATTTTGGAGTGAAAAGGACTTGATTAGGGTTTCCTTTTCAAAAGTGGTTGAGTTATTACTTCAAGGTTTTATGAATTGAGAGTTGTGATTAAAACCTTGTTTTATTAGCATTATTTTTGAGATCATGGGTTGAGTGAAGTGCTTGAGTTAATGCTTCAAGGTTTTCTAAAATTAAGAGTTGTGATTAAAACATTGTTTGATGAGCATGGTTGTTGAAGTGAGTTGTTATGCAAAGAACTTGAACTAGGGTTTGAAAAGATCATGAGTATCATTGTTATGTGAGATTTATTGTTGATAATTATTGGAAATATTTTGAGTTGGATGATACATGCTTGGGCTAGGGTTTGTGAGCAAGAGTTGTTTCTTGAAGTGATTGGTTGAGTAGAGTTGATTGAGCCTAGTCAAGTGGATGTATGAAGTGATTATTCAAGTTCCATAAAACAAACTATTCTATATTTTGATTTGAGTTGAGATTGAGTTTTGAGAATAGAACATACTGAGTCTGTAACAATTGTCTTTATGCTTCTATGAGAATGAGTTGAGAAAGTCATTGAGTTTTGATTATAGAACATATTGAGTCTCTAACAATTATCTTTATGATTCTATGAGATTTATTTGAGTTGAGAAAGTGATTGAGCATTGAGTAAAGAACATATTGAGACTCTAACAATTATATTTATGTTTCTATGAGATTGGACAAGTCTGTGTGGACTTGTTAAGCATATTTGAGGTAAGTATTTGAGAAGACTTATGGACTGATTTTGTGTAAGATTTTGTGGAAGCTTACAATACAGATTTGAGCAAGTCCTAGAGAGGACTTATTGAGTAGATTTGGACAAGTTTTGTGTGAGATTTTTGAGCAGATTTAGACAGGTTCTATGTGGACTTGTTGAGAAAATTTGAGTAGGTTCTGAGTGGATTTGTTGAGCAGAGTTGTGCAAGTTCTGTGTGGACCTATTCAACATATTTGGATAGGTTCTGTGTGGACCTATTTAGCAAATTTTTATAGGTTCTGAGTGGACCTTTTGAGCAGATTTGAGTAGGTTATGAGTGGACCTATTGAGAAAAATTATGCTGGACTGTCTGGATTGTGTTTAGTGCATATTTGAGTGGACTTGTGCTAGACTGATTAGACTGTGTTTAGTGCAAGAGTTGAGTAGATTTGTGCTAGACTGAATGGACTGTGTTTAGTGTAGATTTGAGTGAGCTTATTGAGCAAACTTGTGTTAGATCCAATAAACTATGTTTAGTGCAATATTGAGCAGAGTTGTGTTAGATCGACTGGATTGTGTTTAGTATAGAATTGAGATAGAGATTTGGAGGTGATAGAGTAGAGAGGATAAATTCTCATGTGGATAGAGATCCATCAGCCAGGGTAGTGAGTATAGGTCTTCTGAGTGGGGACAAAAGGAGATCCACAAGCTAGTGCAATGGATATAGTCATCTTATAGAGGATCACCAGCTAGAGCAGAGGAGAAGGAGTTCTCCTATAGATAGAGATCCATGAACCTGATTTAGGGGATCAACATCTACTTTGGACAAAGGTCCATAAATATTTTAATTGGGAAGGATTCCCAAGAGATTGATTGAGAAAATTTTAGTGAAAGTTTTTCTCCGTGGAGTAGCCCATATTGGGTGAACCACGTAAATTATGGTGTCTCTATTGTGTATGGTGTTTTGTGCATTGCTTTTATTACTGCTATTGATATTGCTATCTATACACTGCATAATATTGATTTTAAATAAAAGTAAAAAGTGCTCTTATACTGTTCACCCCCCCTCTCAGTATAAGCTTATGTTCTTCAATTGGTATCAGAGTGGGTTCCTTTAGAAGAGTTTGAAAACTTGAAGGAAAAGTGGTCAAGAACACAATGGATCAAAAGGATCAAAGAGACGGGTCCATCAATAATACAATACTAGTATTTTATGGAAGTGACTTATTATATTGGTGTATGCTAATGATATTTCACCTTATGGCACTTGGTAATGAAATTTGGGATGTAGTGGAACTTGGATATGATTCAACAGTCAATCCTCCTACAGATAAGGAAGGTAAGCTTTTAATGCATGAAAATTCAATAGCTATAAATACAATTATAAAAGGATTACGTAGAACAAAATCTATGAAGGTTATGGATTGTAAAAAAACACAAGAAATATGGGAACTAATGCATAACATATATGAAGGAGATAAATGTGTCGATAAAGCTAAGATAAAAAATATCAAAGGAGAATTTGAAAACTTAAGAATGCAGGATGATGAAAACATTCATGAGTATCTCAGTAAGATTGATGAACTTGTACATGAGATGAGGGACCAACCAACATTCTCATATTATTTGGCCTCTCATTTTAGCAACCCATGATGGCTTCCATGTCATCTTCTATCATTTTAGCTCGTGAGGCCTTTGAGAATGCTGGTTGGCCCTTCCATGAATTATCCACTAGTTTGATTGGATAATTATTTTTATCTTAGCCATCGATGAAATTGCTCACTCCATTATCTGTCATGGTCTCTACTATGTGCCACTATATTTGTACCGCTCATCAATGTATTCACACTGCTATCCCTCGTATTACACTGTGCACAATCCCCATGGCCATTGGTATAATTCATCCATTTTCTAAAATTTTCTTGCATTCAGAACCAACTGCCACTTTACCAAAGTCGTCAATGATTGCACCCATTTCGGTTGGTCGTTCTTTGCCCTGTTGTCCAGCTTGGATTGCTTCCATCTCACCAATTGGTCTTCCACGCGACCATTTAGTCAGTCATGAAAATCCACTAAGCTCACTGTCACTACCAGAGAAGGTGAAGATATGTCACTAAGCTGACATTGATCTGCCAGTAACTAGTTGTCCAAACCCATCGTGTTCGATTCGCTATGTCCATGCCAAATATGTCTAGGTCTTCTTTCACATGATTTCTTACATGTCTGCCATGCTAGTTTTCACCTTTTGAGTCACCTTTGCCATCACTTTGCTAATATAGTGCATAATGATTTCTTCTATTTCCATCCCAAGCAAGGCATTGTGGTTCAACGTCCCTCATGTTGTGTGTGTAAAGTCTTGTCATGTTGTCCATCTATAACCACATCATGTTGTTACAACTTTATTCGGTCTGCATTGTCTATGATTGGTGGGGTCCAGGCTCACTGAAGTGCGGGCCCTTATCACTCATAACCTGCATGTGACATACGAAACCATGGTTAAATAATGTTGTTTATAAATGCATTCAACCTTAAAGGAGATGAAAATTAAATAAGAATCTTTATTACAATTTAAAGGCTACAAGAAGCATTGGACTTTGTTTAAACAAATGCTCTTTTTCTTATATATATGTGTGTGTGTGTGTTATGCTTTGTTTTATTAACCTTTTTTTATGTAGATAAGCATATGGATAAACAGTTTAAAAATTTGCTTTTGTTTTACTTCTTTTATTTGTATTTAATTTTTTATATGTTATATATATAGATATTTTCATATTTTTTATTTTTATTTTTAAACTAAATAGTTGGAATGATTGTCTTTAAAACTTCAAACATTAAATCCAATCCAAAAAGGCAACAAATACCAACGAGATTAAAACCACAAATATAACCAACACCAGACATTTACCAGATGACCAAAGGATACTACGAAACAAGGGACCTTGGAATTGAATTGTAAATACCCGAGATGATATCTATTCAAATCATGGCTCCAAGGATACCGAAACTCTCAAAAACACAAATAAAAGGTGGGTCCCCAATTTTGGGGTTAGTTGTGCGACAGTCACAAAAAATGGTGACTCTGCTGGGAAATGCTCTTGAGCATTTCGGGTGAAGAACCCAATCTAAAATGAAAACACAAAATATCAGCGAAATAAACATTATTTAGTGATATCCCGAGAAGATGGGAGTAAACAACTTCGAATAAAAACAACTAATCCATGTCTATCTTTGCTCAGTGTGTGACAAAGTGATTCATTTTGCATCCTTGGAGACCATCCAGATTCCATCACCTGGTTTACCTTTAGGCTATGAAATGTTGCTCATAATATTTTATTTTTGAATGAGGTGTTGCATAGTCTCTTTTGAGCATAATTTGTTCAGATAGAGCCCCACTGCCAGTCAGGCATCCATAGCCCCGATGGAGATTTTCTGAACTAGGTGACTGATTTGATCAAGCTTTTCAATGCTCTTTTTTTTATCAAGCTTTGTCTAGATAGAGCCCCACTGCCATTCAGGCATCCATAGCCCCGGTGGATTTTATCTAAACTAGGTGACAGATTTGATCAATCTTTGCATAGCTTGTATTCTTTTTTATAGAGAACCTTTGCAAACCTCCATATAGTACTTAAATTTGAGCCTGATATAATTTAGCCTTAATCAGTTTACCAAAATGATTTCATCCTTCAAAATCCCAAGAAGTGCCCTTTAATTATGTGTGTTACATGTGGAGCTTTGGCAAAATATTTCATTGTTCTACCTTCCACCACTTTGGTCCCAAAATCTGAGCATGATCACAAAATAATTCATCTCCCTTTTCTCAGGTTCATCCGCTTTCAGATTAGGCATTCCCCTACTTAGCAAAGGAATACAAAATAAATGGGCAAAGGCCATTAATTAGCAACCATGAAGCATTACCTCAAAATCAAGGGAGAACACCCAAAATGAAAAGTGATACGCCATATAAGACAAACAAGCAGATAAGAAAACCAAAAGCAAACTTGCAACATCCTACATGAAAGCGGGAGAACAAGATGACTACAACACCAAAAGAAAAACTCAAATCCACACACTACAATCCTAGTACAAGCTACACAAACATTCTCTTGCCCTAATGGTGAAAATAATGCTTTAAATGTTGCCCATTCACAGGCAAGTGAACATCCTCTCCATTCAAGGTCTTCAACCTAAATGTATTTTTGCCAATGATTTCAGAAATTTGGTATGGACCTAGCCACAAACAATCAAACTTATTATGATCCCCTTTCTTTTCATGTGCTTTATCCCATAATAACACTAAATCAGAAATCTTGAATGTTTTAATTTTGGCTCTCCTATCAAACCATCGTTTTACAATGTCTTGATGTTTGCTAAAATGAATCAAGGCTTCTTCTCTCTTTTCATCTAAATGCATTATGTGAGTCAAATGAGCTTCAATTTGATTATCAGTTTCAAGATATTCTTTCATAAATTGTAATGTTTGTAACTTCAAATTCATGGGAAAAATCGGATCTTGCCCATATACCAAGTGATAAGGAGATGTCCCAATGGACTCTTTGATTCTAATTCTATCTGTCCACAAAGCGAATTTTAATTTATTATGCCAATCACGCAGGTTTCATTCCAATAACTTTTTAATAATAGACAACAAGTTTTTATTAGAGGATTCAGCCAAACCATTACCTTGAGGATAATAATTGGATGAGAATTTAATGCTCACCTTATTGTCATAAGCCCAATCTGCAAAATGAATTGAAGAAAATGCAGGACCATTATCGCAAACAATAGAATTAGGCATCCCAAATCTGGTTACAATATTATCCTCTAGAAATTGAATAACAACTTCACTAGTGGAATTTTTGGTAGGGATTGCTTCAGTCCATCTAGTGCAATAATCGGTTGCCATGAGGATGTATTTATGAGAGGTAGAAGAATTAGGATTGATAACCCCTACAAAATCTAATCCCCATTGGGCAAATGGTCTCATTTCCACTACTGGCTGTAAAGGCATAGCTGCATTTCTTTCCCTATTGGATGTTGTTTGATAGATGTGACAGGAATGCACATGAGAATGGGTATCTTTGAAGATATGGGGCCAATAGTAACCTGCTCTTAGAATCTGGTGTGTTGTAGCACTTACAGATCCATGTCCTATCCCATACTTACCATGGAATTCTTGTAAGATTTGGGTGGCTTCCTCTTTGTTCAAACAACGAAGGAATATCCCTTCATGATTTTTTCTATACAAAATCCCTGTGTTGATCATGAAATTAGCAGATTTTAGATGAAGGGCTCTTCTTTGTGTGGCATTCAAGTGCGAAGGACACTTACCATTAAGTAGAAAATAAACAACATCGGTATACCATTCATCTTGTGTGATATCCTCCACATTGTATTGTTGGCATGAAATTTGAGGATCTATCTCCGCTAGTGCCTTTGTCAAACCTTGGCCTCGAACTAGCTTCATAGGCTGAATCTCAAGATCAAATTCTTGTAGAGTAGCCATCCACTTCCCACGTCTTTCTCCTAGCTCATTCTGCATTAACATATTTTTAATAGTTGGGTCAGGCACGATAGCAAATACTCGACTATGCAAAATATAATGTCTTATTTTTTAAATAGTTTTAAATAATGCATAAGCTTGCTTATCTAAAGTAGTGTACCTCAATTGTGCATCCTTCAATGGTGAACTCATAAAAGCAATGGGATTTTCAATATTACCTTCACTCTTCTGAGTTAAAACGCTCGCATATGAATGTTCGGATGCAAAAGTGTAAATAAAGAATGGCTTAGTATAATCAGGACTCACCAACATGGGTGCATTAGAAATAGCATCTTTTACTTCCTGGAAAGCAATCTTAGCATCAGATGTCCATTTAACATTAACATCCTTTCTCAACATGTCATTCAATGGTTTAACTATTTTGGCAAACCCAAAAATAAATTTCCTAACAAAATTGATTTTACCAAAGAATGACTTAAGCTCCTTTTTACTGCCTAGAAAAGGGATTTTTTTATCGCTTCTACCCTCATAGGGTCTATGGATATACCTTATTTCGATATTATATGCCCTAACAATTTCCCTTCGGTGACCCCAAAGATGCATTTTTTTGGATTAAGTGAGATTCCATGTTCTCTACATCTTTGCAAAACCTTTCTTAAATCATTGATATGATCCTTACGCTTTTTTGAGAACACAGGGATATCATCTACATACATGACTATGCACTTACCTATAAGCTCTCTGAACGCATAATCCATGGCCCGTTGAAAGGTAGCACCTGCATTGAGCAAACCAAAAGGTATTCTTTTGTAAGCAAAAGTCCCCCACTTAGTTGTAAAGGCAGTCTTCATTCTATCTCTAGGATCTATGAGAATCTGATTATAACCAGAATACCCATCCAGAAAAGACATCATCTCAGATCCATTGACCATTTGTAAAATGCTATCAATAGATGGAAGGGGATAATTGTCCTTTTGTGAAGCTTTGTTGAGGTTTCTGAAATCAATACACAATCTGATCTCACCAGTTTTCTTCCTAACAGAAACTAAGTTAGCAACCCAAGTTGAATGATGCATAGGAAATATGATCTTAGCATCTAATAGCTTCTTTACTTCCTTTTCTATAAGCGGCTCCAACAATGGGTTGACTACACGTTGTTTCTGTCTAAATGGTTTGGCATCTGGCTTTAGAGGTATGGTATGCATGATGACATTTTGGTCATAGGTCTTCAAATCCTCATATGTCCATGCTATACAATCGATGTAATCTCTAAGCGCATGCATTATTCCTTCCCTTTCTTGAGGTGTACATGCCTTCCCAATAAGAACATTATGCGACTCTTCACTTCCAATGTTGATCGTATCATACGCCTCATTTTCCAATGAGACTTTATCAGATATTTTACCTCGGTACTCAATATAAAAAATTTTCTCAAGTGCAATAGTGCCTTTTGGGATAGCATTGAACTTTCCTCTTTGGTATAATTTCCTTCATCTTCATCCTCCTGTGATATTTGATCTTCGTCTATTACATGATTCTCAAAGACACCTGAATTAGTCACAAAATCAAAAATATGTCTATCGCTTTCGAATACCTATAAATTCTTCACATTGTCAGGTATGGATGGACAAGGGACTAATTCTATTGAAAATATCTTCAACTTCCTTTTATCCATGGGGTTTAATGTACTTGCAACAACTGCCAGAGAATCAACGACCCGATTACTTCTTCTAGAGATTAGAGAGATATTAAATGCTTCAAATTCATCAATCAGATCTCTAACCCTAGTTTTATAGTAACTTAACCTTTCATATTTGCAAGTGAATTCCCCTTTTACCTACTTAACAACTAGCACTGAATCTCCTAAGACTTTCAAGCATTTAACATTCTTATTCAGCGCTAATCGTAATCCTAAAATCAAGGCTTCGTACTCTGCCACATTACAAGTACATGGGAATTGTAACCTAAATGCAGTGAGAGAAGACTTCCCTGTAGGGCTAATGAGCTCTACCCCGGCTCCACTACCTTGTTTAGATCTAGAACCATCAAATTTTAACATCCAAACTAAATGATCATCCTCACATGGTCTACACGATAAAACTTCAGCATCCGATTCATCAGAAACACCTTTGATATCCAACGTGTAAGTACCTATCTCTGTTTCACAATAAAGAGTCTCATTTGGCTTATTATACTCTGTGATCATCTCTTTAAGCCTGGGTTCTCTTTCCACTCAGATTTTATTAGCTACCCCTTTCCAGGGCAGCCACATGTGAGAACAATCTGTTGAAAAATAGCCATTCAAATTCTTAGCCCAATCCCTAGCCAGTAGCATTCCATAGTTGGCAGGAATGTTAACAACATGGATATCAATATGTTGTTGCACTCTAGGTTCTGATGCTACTTGCACAAGGATATTATACAACATACCCACCACATTGACCTGAGATCTATCAAGTTGAATCACGGTTCTATTTGTATGGTGAGGATTCAAACCCAATATTTTACAAATATCATAAGGCATTACATTACCCGATGCACCAGAATCTATCATACAATTGTGCAGATTCTTTTTGGCTATCCTGATTGTTAGGAGAAAAGGAGGAACTTCTCCTTTCTCCTTTCGCAAGGCATATTGCGAAGTTGTAATTACCTTAGTATCATTGCCACTTGATCTCTCCAACTCTTCAATCAAAGTCTCTCTTTGGCCAGACATCATAGCTACTTCCCACAAACTGATATTTGCTTTTGTTGTCTTCAAATCCTCCACAATGTTATAAGCACCTTTATCCACACTTCACTCCCTTTTCAGATGTTTAGATTGATCTACCTGAGGTGGAGGTGGAGGATTATTATTTGCCTTGGTATCGGGTGGAATGCTCAAATTATTGGGAGGGGTGGAAGAAGTATTAGGAGGTTTACTTTTATTCCTCAAGTGATAGTTGTGATTCCCCTTTTGGAAATGCCTAACGACTTGAACTTCTTCTATGGGCTCATCTTCCTCCTCTTCTTCATCTTCAGAACCATAAGTTTCAATGCACATTGCATGTCCTTTACCTTTACTTGAACTGGCTTGATGAGAGTACTCATCAAGTGGTACTCTTTCATGCTCATCAATGTCTTGTTGGAGAATGTATTTACATGTCTAAAACATGGAGCATTCATTTTCATTATGCTCTTCAGTAGAATGGAACCTACACCAATCATTTCTAGAAAAGTCAGACAGATTTACTATGGTGTGGGATTGGCTAGGACCAGCATTACTCTGATTGGTAGCCGGATTGGGCACACCCCCATTATTCGGTCACGTATTCCATTGTTTATTGAAACTTCTATTTTGTTGTGGCCTTTGAGGTGCTTGCTTTTGAGAGTGGACCATATCTATGCTTAGCTTTTGGACCACCCTTTCCAAGTCTTTTACCTTCGACTCCAATTCATGAGGTTGGGTAGTGGTGGTGTTAGAAATAGTCGAGTTCAAAAAACTTGGGATGTTTTGATTTGGCACAATACTCATATTTTGAACATTAGGATCCGAGAGTGGATTCACACTCTGTAGGGGCATTGGCATGGGAAATGAGGTGAAAGCTTGATTATTGGTTGCTACAACTCCCTGAGTTGCCAATTGATTTTTGAGAAGCAAAGGTGTGGTTGCGAGTATGGCTGCATTTGGATAGGTGAGCAATGGAGGATGAATGGGTATGGATGGATAAAGTTGACTATAAGGTAAGGCATTTGACATTGGCATCTATGGTGCCATAGCTTGATTCATCATGGGAACCTGATTGTAAGGTCCATATTGCCCTACCATGGGGAATTGGGTGACCCCAATACCCTATGGTGTCATCTGTTGTTCAATGGTCATGGCCTCTGAATAAGCTAGGGCGAGAGTAGTAACCTAGGGGTTCCATCTAGAAAACATAGTCGTCATGGGGTCTAACACCCCAAAGTATAATTGGAGAGCCACAATGGGATCTACAATGAAATGATGAGTCAACCTCATGTAGAGCTTCTAAAATCTAGAATTGAACATCCTGATTGGCTCGTTAGGTCCTCTCTTACAGGTCATAAATTGGTTGTAGATAATAGTAGGATCTAAAGGTGACCTGAATTGATTGATAAAAGTAGTCTCTAATTGGGCCCAAGAGGTAATGGAACCAGCAGGTAAGCTAAGGTACCAATCATACGTTGTTTCATCTAGAGTCATAGGAAATAGCCTATAGGCCACATCATCATGTTCCACATGCTTTCCTATCAAGGTATCCTTGTAGACCTAGATGTGCTCTTCTGCTGATCTAGGACCATTATGCTTATACTTGGGTAAGAGTCTCTCGATGTTCTTGGGTGGTTCATGGACATCCCCAACTATGTTTAATGGAGAACTGTGTGTTCCATACCAAGTAGCATTTTGAGCCATTGTGATCTGAGGTGGTATCCCTAAAGAAGTACTAGGGGCAATTGAGGTAATAGATGAGGACACACTAGGTGCACTAGAAAAAGAAGGTAAACCAACTTCTAGCACACTAGGTGGGATGACAACAGTTTGACTCTCGGCCTTTCGGTTTCTATGGGTGGGGGATAGACTCTGAAAAATAGTATCTCCCATGGATTTGGATCTAGTAATGATAAATTGAGGATCCAACTTAACAATACCAACCACAAATGTTTATTAACAATGCATCAACATAAACCATCATATTAAAAACATTCTCATAAAATAGTTAGCATCAATGCATCATCAATAATATAATCCCAAAATGATTAATTGAATGCCCTATAAACAAGACCACGTTAGTCTGAACCAAAGCCTTTCTCAATAATACAATAACAATGTTAGCTTCAAAATTTCAAAGAAATAACTAATCAGGCCCTCCTTCTAGCACCAAAAATGTTGAGTGATAATTTTACCCAATTGTAAAATTACACTCACATTTAGGATTTTGATCAAAAAACCCTCTCTTGCAAAGAAACCTGAAATTTCTCCAAGGTTCTTTAGTATTGCTTGTGTACCTGTGTAAAGGATCAATATAAATGCTAGAACAACTTAGTGATCAGCAAGCAATTGTTAACAAGGGGTCTGAGCTAGTTTTACTTTGATTTTGCCATATTGTTATTGTTTATTGATTAAAGGGCTAGATTTCCCTTATGTACAAAAATAAAATGAAGATTAAAACCAAAAATTAATTCCACTTCCTTTTATTTCTGAGCTATTAGATTAATTTATCCCTGAAATCCAGTTAGCAAACTCCCCTTTTTATCTTAGATTTTAATGTGAATTTGGAGTTAGCAATTTGGTGTTAGCAAGTTCCTTTTATCTAAAAGCTTTAGTGGAGATTGGAGTTAGCAATTTGGTGTTAGTAGGTTCCTTTTATCTAAAAGCTTTAGTGGAGATTGGAGTTAGCAATTTGGTGTTAGTGGGTTCATTTTTATCTAACTTTTTAGTGAAAGATGAAGATAATCCCTTAAGTGCTTGTTAGAAAAATGAACCAAAAGTAAAAAAAAAATGAATGAAAACCAAAAATTCTGGAACAAGGACCAGAATATAAACAAACTCAAAATAAATGCTTAAGCAAAAATTATGGATTTAGGACCAGAATGCAAATAGATGAAATGCTTTAACGAAGGTTCTGGAACAAGGACCAGAACGTAAATAAATCAGCAAAAGAAATGCTTAAGCATAAAAATTCTGGAACAAGGACCAGAATAAAAATAAATGAAAATAAAATGCTTAACTAAAAATTCTGGAAAAAGTGGACCAGAATGTGAATGAAAGACCAAAGAAAACTGCTAAAAACCAATCCAGCTTATCTGCAGAAAAGGGTTAGATCTTGAACACGAAAACACAACCAGATTAGACCTGCATACACACAATCTAGTGTCTAGTTATGGCAAGAGTCTGAGGAAAAAGTCATGCATTAAAGCTACCTAATGATGCTACCGACTTAACGCATAAACACCATTAAAACAACTTCAAAACATAGAGAAAGATATGCAAAGTATTTTATTGTATTCAAAATCATAAACCTCAGTTCTACATACAAGGTGAATTCGAACTGGTAAGAAGCCTTCCAATCCTTCCTCACGATTTTGATGCCCTTTCAAAGGTTTTCAATCAAACTCTTCGTTTCTCCATTCTGTTGTCTTTGTTCATCTCTCTTCCAATGTTGTTCGCCTTCCAAACGTTTTGTTTTCCAAAGCCTTCTTTTTATTTCATTTTCATAACCGCTCCTACTTAAACAACCATTCTGCTTTCTTTTGGTTTTAGTCATGTCTAGCAAAATTTGTTTCGATTGAAGAGCCCCATTATATCCTGATGCTCATTGATTTCGTAATGTCTCTTTTGAACTTAATGGCCAAGGCCACGTATACTATTACGTGTCTCATCAAAGACTAGACCAGCGAATTGTAGTCGACTCTATTGAATGCTGCCTTTTCATGACACTCCTCATATTAATAATGGGCCAGTACTGACTCCGTAAATACTATGAGCTCGCAGTGTAACAGAGGTTGTTTTGCAAGTTTCCTGCATTCAGAACCTATCGCCACGTTACCAAAGTCGTCAGCGATTGCAGCCATCCCAGTTGGCTGTTCGTTGCCCCGTTGTCCAGCTTAGAGTGCTTCCATCTCACCAATTGGTCTGCCGTGCCACCGTTTAGTCAGTCGTGAAAAGCCACTAAGCTCGCTGTCACTGCCGGAGAAGGTGAAGATATGTCACTAAGCTGACGTTGGTCTGCCAGTAACTAGCCGTCCAAACCCGTCGTGTTCGATTCACTGTGTCCATGCCGGAGATGTCTGGGTCTTCTTCTGCATACTTTCCTATGTGTCTGCCACATTGGTTGTCGTCTACCGAGTCACCGTTGCCATCACTTCGCTAATCTCGCCCGTAATGCTATCTTCTATTTCCATCCTGGACATGTATAGTCTTGTCATGTCGTCCATCTGGCGCCACGTCATAGTCAGGTCGCTGCGGCATTATCCGGTCCGCATTGTCTACGATTGGTGGGGTCCACGTTCATTACAGCGCGGGCCCTTCCCGCGCATAACCTGCATGTGACATACGAAACCATGGTTAAATAATACTGTTTATAAATGTATTCAATCTTACTTAAAGGAGATGAAAATGAAATAAGAAGCTTTACTACAATTTAAAGGCTGGAGGAAGCATTGGACTTTATTTAAACAAATCCCTTTATATATATTATATGCTTTCTTTTATTAACCTTTGTTAATGTATACAAGCATATGGATAAACAGTTTAAAACTTTTCTTTTGTTTTACTTTTATTTAATTTTTTTATATTATATATATATATTAAATCAAATAATTGGAATGCTTGTCTTTAAAACTTCAAACATTGAATCCAATCTAAAAAGGCAACAAACACCAATGGAATTAAAATCCCAAATATAACCAACACCAATGGAATTAAAATCCCAAATATAACCAACACCACGTATTTAACAGATGACCAAAAGTTACTATGAAACAAGGAACCTTGAAATTGAATTGAAAATACCTAAGATGGGACAGATTAAAATCATCGAAACTCTCAAAAACACAAATAAAAGATAGATCCCTAATGACAATCACAACAATAAAAAAAGATAATCCTTAAACAAAAGAATGACCACAATATACCAAGGTATATACTTTGGCTGCTAATGTATACTTTAAAATATAAATATCAAATTTTAGTATCGGTATTACTCTTTCAAAATTCTTAAACCTATTCAAAATAACACAATCTTCATCATTTAAAACTCAAAAACCGAAAAGATTTTCTCGGTTATAAAATGAGGTTCCAATTTCTCTTTGGTTTTTTCTATTATAAAGTCAGGCTCCAATTTATCTGGTGAACATTAGACAGCAAACGTTTTAAGTAGAAATATTTCAACCACCTCTCAAAAACTTCATATTTGTCTGTGCTTGTATAAGGGATTTTCAGTGCATTTAGTCACTCGGTATTTTTATTTTGATTTTACATGTGACGAGACAAAAAGTCTGCTTGACTTCGCCTGCTCATGTGAAACAGCTTTTAACTCTTTTTGCTGGAACAGTATTTCATTATCAGGAATAGAATAAAGTAAAGCCACTAGAAATAATGTTGTCTTGTGATTCCTTCCCCGATGAAACCGACAATTGGGTCACGCTTTTCTTTATTATAACCACCAGTCTTGTGAACAGTAGATTCGTGGAATGTGCATTGCTCACGGAATCAATAAACATAAAATTCCTTCTTTAAGTCAATGAGAGACGCAGGAAATATGCACATTTTTCAACAAGTCAAATTATTCTTTTTCCTCGTCCTGCCTTCGCGTTCAGACAACGATCGAGTTTCTGCAAGACAATCTGCTAATTGTTAAACTGCAAGACAAGCCTATTTCAGATAACTTAGCAAACAAAGTGAAATTAGGTTGAAAATACCTTCTATTTAAGAGCAAGACCTTCTGCATCTGCAAATGGAACTCAAACTTCTATACTTTATTTGTTTGATAGAGAAATCTTCTGTAAACTTTTCGATCGTTATTATTGAATTTATTTTTTCCAGAATATATTGCCCTTTATTTAATTTATTTTCTTTTGAATATATTGTGATTTTTAAGGGAAATCAAAACCTTTGTCCCAAGGACTAGTGGACTGATAAGTGGTTATCAAAAAGAGATAGGTTCAAACATTGTGGGGTCATTTAGTAAAGGATTGGTAAGTGGTTACCAAGAAGAGACCTAAGTTCAAACTTTGGTGGTGCCTTTAGCAAAGGCAGAAATCTATTCTGAATCCTCTAACAGCGTGTCAGACCTAGACCCTAGATGACGGTACGATACCGGAGCAACCAGTGGTTCCCACATTGGATCAACAACCAGTGGTTCCCACATTGGATCAACAACAATGAGATGCCCGAATGACTGTGGCACAAAAACATCAACAATGAGACGGATAGATAGATTTGTTGGATTAAATCTTACACTAACCAATTGCTATTTGTGAATGATCTTTACAACTGTCTTGATATTTTTTTTTTACATTGTTTGAAGGTGGTAAAAAAATTTAATATATAGATGGTGACCCTCTATGCCTCTATGACTTCATCGCTCAATGACCTCAATGTAAAGCACATATCCTTGGTGCTTTGAGCATAGAGGGCAAGAAGGGCCCATCTTGTAGTGACATATTTACCATGTCAAAGAGAATCTCTTTTGAAAAGTTTCTGACTATGACTTCTAAGTCTCACAGTTGAAGAGGATGTCATTGTAGGTGAAGATACCATAGGCCTTCATGTAGTTAACGGTGCCTTGGTGAGTGGCCACCTTGAATAAGGGATGTAGTACCACATAGGCAAACACAAATATGAATCCATAGAAAAGATAAATTGCCACATGGAGGGCATTGTTCCATGATTTCAATGAGCATGTCATAGAATGACAACTACTTGTGTCACTTCATAGAGACCAATGGTGTGACACGACATAAAGTCAGCCAAAGTGTGAGAGCCCCATGTGTAATTTTCTAATTATTCCACATGGAGTATGGGAAGTGTTAGGGTCTGAATTGACATCAAGGTAAACTTGAACTATGAGTATGAATCTTTGACATTTGGGAGGCGCATACCCACCAATCACAGATCAAACCCGATATTGGATGGATTAGAGATTAATTTCAATCCAACCTCCATAGTAGGCTGGTATGCTTTATCAACTAATTCATATGTTGACTCAATTAAGCTCAAAAAATGTGTAAGTTTAGGGATAGAAATGAGATAAGGGTTAGAGAATGGTTAAGAAAATAATGGTCGGATAGAGCTAACATCATTGATAAATATCAAGAATCTTCTAATCAATCACATTTCCAATACACCACACTTGAGACTAACAACAATAAAAAACTTATTATCTTCACCATTAAAATAATGAAATGTTCTGAAAAATATTTCAAACATCTAAAATGCTAATAATCCAAATAGTAGAATTAGATAAACACTTAGACCAATAGAAATAGAAGTCTTCAACAACATTTGTTTGGGCATGAACCATTACAAGTAGCTTCAAATTAGCAATCCAATATCAGCAGAATTGACTAATCATAACAATAGTAGTAGAAATGCATTCACAGAATAAACTCACAATTGATGAAGAAAAAAGCTAGAGGTAAACATCTAAGTAATCCTCTTTCTATTGATTTCACGGAAACTACAGTAATATATTAGGAAAACACTCCACAGCCGCCCCTTAAACAAGAGAGTTCGATATTTTTATATAGATTTTACAATGGTAATAAAAAAATTGGAAACATTACAAGGAATTTCTTGCCAAATCAAAAAAATACTGAGGTGACAACCTCTCATTGGTTTTCAAGAAAAAATATGGAGTTGTAATCCATTGATGCTGCAATTTTAAGCTCTGCAAGTGGTTCGAATCTTAACTAAATTCTATGGTTGGAATGCTTACAAGTCAATCTGGACCATCCCTTGTTCTTGAGAAGACTTTTCATCGTTGATATGCAACTAAAAATGCAGGCGAGTCTTGATTTTAGTGACATTTGATATTTCCTAATTTTTTGCTACACTCCTCAGGTTTCACTGCATTCTCCTCTTGAATGGAATCCACCACTTTGAATTCTACCAGGACATGTTTGACTAGTTTGACCATGAAAATGTGGTTCTTGCGATGCTTGACAATTTTTTGCAAAATTCACTACTTTAATTTCCGCTAGGTCAAGTTTGACCAGTTTGACTATGGATTTTTAATCTTACATCGGCTTTGGGTGGATTTTGACACTGCTCTATCTCCTGACCTTTGGAATCTATAACTCTGATTTTCACTAGGTCTTGTTTGACTACACTAACTACAGATTTTCAATTTCTAGCAGATTTTAATCTTTTCAATACTTAGTCGCATCTTCACCAATACTAACATGCTTGTGATGCTTTACCGCAGAAATTCACCATCTGCTGGTGTTGCTCTTTTGAATTTTGTAATTTTGAATTCGCTAGGCACTATTTGACGGTACTGACCGCAAATTTTGTACCCTAGTGGAGTTTAACATTTATTAGGAGTTTTTTTTTAACACAGCCAATTTTATAAAAATTGTGAAGTATGTAGCCTTTTGGACCTACATTTTGGCACCTCCTAGGGAGCGTTGCTAGCAAGGCTTACGAACTCAAATCCTTATCCATTGGGCACTAGAGTCAAAAATATATGACGTGCGAGCTTAGCACCATGGTCGTGTACCTCCACAATCCACCGTATTTGCTTTTGCTAACTGATCTTCTTATGAGCAGGTAAAACTCACTCCAGTTGGTCGCAAACTATGCTTCTAGGAACAACTTCCTTGTAAACCCCACTCTCTTAAGTTACTATTTGAAAAATTAGAGAGTAACGGTTCACATGGAAACCATGCTTAGAAGAAGTTGTTTCTATACTCAAAATGTATAGGAGCATGCTCCATTATACACCTGGTTACCCCTAGTTTCATAGCTTTTTTATGCCCAGATAGGCTCATGCCTTTTCTGCTTTCTGACATTGTCAGGCTCAAAAATACTCTTAAAAAATTGCCTTTATGGCTTATTCCACTAATCATTATTATTAAAAAACTTATGAACTATGTTGCAACAAAATAATTGGCACTCTTGCCTTTATTGATGGTATGGACCTTGGGTAGTATCTTCTACTGCCTATTCATTTGAGATATTTATGGTTGCATTTTCTCCTTCAACCTCTCCCTCCTATTCCTCTTCATGTGTATCTTCCTATTCCTCATATTCATTTCCCTCTCCCTATTGGTCTTTTGTCTGCTCACCTTGATCTTGTTATTCTTCCTCCTCTGCTCCTCTATATGTTGTTGCCCTTCCTCATCTTTAGACTCCTTTGATTCTTCTAAAATTTGATTAGCTAGGCTCAAGATATCCATGGCCTTTTTCCAAGATTCTAGTGTGGGATTTTGAATTTCTAAAAGTTGTTGATGGACATATCATATTTCTATCGTTGTATTGTCGGAGAAGGAAGTTCCCCATTCTTCCAAATTGATCATTAGATCTTTCAATCTGGAAAAGCTCTTTATCAACTGAGTGACATTCTCCTAGTCAATTGGTTCCTTCCATGCATCAATTTATGATTCATCTTCAATCAATGCTTGTATACTCTTTTGGAAATATTCCTTTTCTATCATCAGGTTATTCTCCTCCCAAAATCCACTGAAACCACACTGCACCATATCTTCGTTGACATCAATGATCTTCTGAAGCTCATCATCTAATTTGTCAATTAATGGCCACCCATTTTGAAGGAAACTATTCCTTTTCAGGATGATTCTGGCTACAATTCTTGAGGTGTTCCAATATTTATTAGGAATAGGCTTACCCAGCTGGTTACACTTAGCCTCAGACAAATTGAGGATCTCATTGGCCTTAGGAGAAATTGGCTATATTTTTCTGGTGATGGCTTCTATATATTCTTTTGTTGTTGGCAACACCTCACTGGATTTTTCCATGAAGTTGAATATGCGTTGGATTTTGGAACACCTCTTTAAGATTTTGGATAGGATTTCTCTTATGAATTGCTTCACCTTGGTATTGGAGAATTTTACCGCCTTTGTTCTCTCAACTTGGAGTTGTTGCTCTAAAGCCTGAATTTGCTCTGCATATTCTTTATTCTGCTCTTATAGATGCTGAACCTGTTCCTTAAAATTGATAATATTTTTAAACCTACTCTACCATTTCTTAGCATCATTCACCAAAGCTTGCATTTATTTCTTCTGGTCTTTGATGGTAGCTAGAATCTTGGAAACATTTTCCTCCAATTTGGTAGACTACTCCCTGTAGATTTTTATTTTGATGAACATTGTTTCTATCCTGGCTTTGGCTATGACCATCACATCTTCTGTGGCCAGTTGCTCTATATCCTCAGTATTCAACTATCTGATAGTCTTCCACTGTCATATATTCCTCTGGTTTATAATCCAAAGGGATCATCTTATACTTTATCCTCTATTGAGACATAAGGTCGAATATTGTTGTCCTTCTCACCTTAGTTTCTCCTTTAAAATATTGGGCCAGCTTCATACTCCAAACATTTTATGCTCTTAGTGAGGTTCTTTTGATCTTCTGCATAGATGCTACTATGGGGTGATCCATAGGAGTAGATAGGGTGATATTTATAGGGAAAATAGGGACTACCATAGCGAAAATGGGAGTGGAGGTAATAAGAGTGAAATTTGTATCTACAATAAAAATAGCAACCGATATGGAAATAGTTACCATGGTTGATGGAGGGGTTAATAGTAGTGATAATACTATCATTGTTAATGGAGGTAATGATGATGGGGGATTTAGATTTATGAAATTTGGAGGCAGAGATGATAATGGAGAGTGCAATAAAAGAGGTGGACATGAGAATGAAGAGGTTAATATGGATGAGGTGGAGATGGTTGTGGGGAATCTGATTCTGATGAGGATAGTTATACTATATTTTTATCTTTAGAAGGGGAATGAGATTTATCTAGGGAATAATTGGGAGAATAAGAAAGAAAGATATCAAAAATCATACCTGAGCCTACTACAGTAGACTGTCTGAGAATCTCCTCAGTGTTCTTCTACTACTCTTCTTGAATATCCCATCAGATGTAGTGGGAGATTGTGTTACCTCCTCTGCTTTATCCAACTTCTGTTTCTTTAGAGCTTCTATGTTAATTTCCAATACAACACCCTTTGCATTCCTCTTGAATGAAATAGTTGGTTGTGATCTTTGTTGAAAAAATGCTTTTGTAGGTTCTATAATTGAAGTTGATTTACCTTTCTTCTTAGAGGGGGCTGTAGCAGTAAGATCTAATGTTTTTCCTTTTTTCTTCTGATCTTCTTTTATAGGTATTTTAGCCTCAGTAGCTCTACGTTTGGACCTTCTCCTCCTTGGAGTATCTTATGTGGCCCCTGATTATTTTATGTTTTCCTCTTGTTGTAAAGGAATGGTGGATGGTGGAGTGGACTCTTGCTATTTCTTGGCTACTCTAGCCTTTTTACCTTTTTAGGCCTCACTCGTTTCTACTTTCCCTAGAACTATTGCTAGGATTTTCTTTTTTTGGACCTTTCAAGTTGCATCATGTTCGTCATATCTCCTCTCAAACTCTTCATAAATTTTGGGAGTGGAATACTGGCTTTTCATTGCATTTATCTCAGCTATCATATTTCACCATTTGAGGATTTTGGTCAAAGACAACTTGTGGGTTTCATCCATTTCCTTTGCTTTTACATCGTTGAGGTGATGAGAGACCTTGGTTGGGCTTATAGTCATTTGCATGCACATAGAAATATCTCCATGGTGGAAGTGGTTCCATTTTGCTTACATTCCATCGAATGGGGGAATACTCTCTATTATTTTTGTGCTTCTCCATATGTGAGCATTTGGATTTCACTAATTTAGCTATTTTCTCTCCATACAACTCCTTAATTATTTCTATGAAATTTTTTTCTTGATCATATCCCCATCTCTGTGAAAGCTAGCTAAGACCTAGCTTGTCCAAATTTACCATGATTTGCTTACATTGCCACTTCTTCCATACAATGATATCACCTTCATTAAAATCACACTCCACGGTTGCTCTTATTTTGTTTCTAGAACCAAACCTGTAGTTTATGTAGTCTACTTGCCTGCAATGTTCTAGTGTGAATAAGCAATGGATGACATAATGAGGAAACAAGAAAGGTTTCTCTGTGAAACCATATAATATTATGACTGTAACCTCTGTTAGGATATACCAGTCTCCTTATTCTATCCCTTTTACTTTGATTTTCTATTCAATATTCGAAGATAGCTTGGGATAGTCACCATACATAACTTGTAGAGCCGATCTCAGGAATTCAAAATTGAAAGTATAAAATTATTGCATTTTGCTTAGAACCCTTATCCAATAAAAACCTTGCAATATATGTCCATATGCATATTTATCGACCACTGATATCCACGAATATTCATTCCTAGTAGCACTAAACATCCAAATAAAGTTGGAATAATGTCTGAATACTAGGTTTTCCTCTTCGTTCTTCATATCTACTAACTGCTCGTGCATTTTCTTGGCAAGAAATATGGGCTAGTTGAAGTAAATTTGGGCATTACTATTATCACCTACCTACGAGGTATACATCCTGATGTTGGAGATGCAATATGTGTTAGCGTATATTTGATTCTATTAGCTGTTATTATCATTATTTCTTGTTAGTGGTTAGGCTTAACATAACATGAGTATTATTTTAGGTTTTATTTGGTTTTCTAGATCCTAAACTCGTGGGCTATTCTAAGCCTAATATAATCTATTTATCCTTTGAATTATTAATTGAATCTGTTCAATTGCTCTACATGGTATCAGAGAAATCATTTTATCGAGGCTCAAATTTTATTTTTGTAGCTCGATGACATTTGGGAAGGCAGGACTCGACACTCGGGTATGCTTCCCGAGGCAAGTTATATTTGCACTCTGACCCACTTTGACCTGGACCTGACACTAGATCATCAAATGATCAGACGAATGATGGGTCTTGGATGCTAATGTGGTAGACAACCACTGGCTAGATTGGCATGTTGGCCAAGGGACTCTATGGTGGACAACCACAGGACACTGGTGAGACCTTAAGATGCTAACTGGATGTGGTAGACTCAATAGATTGAATACTGGGTTTGAAACTGATTTGGATCAGACACTATAACACGTGGATACATCTAGGAGGCTAACACGAGTGACTTGTTTGGAGTCTCAGCGAAAAAAAGGCCAAAAGGAGGATCTATCCACCATAAGGTGGACATAAAGCTATATGTCCTCTAGCATTTTTAAAGCCTTTGTGTTTTGCAATAGTTTCCATGTGGGACAATTGTTTTTTTTTTAGTTTCCTTCATGTGACCTAGCCCATTGTTCTCACAGTGTGGCCTAACCTGACCTTTGTAGCCTGACGATGCTGTGATTTTTTATTTTAGATCCTTGCTCTACTAGGAAAATAAGCTAGAACCAAGCATCACGAGAGTTTTTTTTGACTTCTTCCAATGCAAGGAGATAGACACAATCTCGATTTTTTGTCTACGATGTCAGATCGTGAGATGATGCACCAGACGCTGCGCCAGAGGAGCAACTGCTATAAATTGAGAGTTAGTGTTCTTTGTAGAAAATTTTGGAGAAGCTTTCTTTTGGGTTATCAACCTTTTATCCCTGGTCATCGCCTCGAGAGCTCCACCATCACACTGCTCGAGGAGAGTCACTACCGCTTTAAGAAACTCTATAGTGAATGAGGGCCACATCGATCGTGTGTCGATCGATCCACAAGTGCTCTCTAAAAGAAAAATAACCACATTTTTTTTCGTCATCATCGTTTTTCATCGGAGTGTTGTTTCATCACTATTGCACCACTGCCATCCGTTGTGTGTGCTACTAAGGAGTGCTACCTTGGCCGTGGTTCCCATTTGGAGAGGCACCACCCTTGAAATAGAAGTTCATCTTCTTTTACAACCACCCAGTAGTGGTAGCCGG
This sequence comes from Wollemia nobilis, assembly GCA_028583015.1. Taxonomy (NCBI): domain Eukaryota; kingdom Viridiplantae; phylum Streptophyta; class Pinopsida; order Araucariales; family Araucariaceae; genus Wollemia; species Wollemia nobilis. The sequence continues at coordinate 794,151 of JAQPPZ010016509.1, read as the reverse complement.
GGTGGTTAGTAGTCAGCAGCCAAGATGCTGCCAATCGATAGGTCAAGGGTTCAAACCCCTTCGACCACCTCAAAGGTATATATTTTGTTAATTTTTATTTTATGATTAAATTTTTTGATTTTTAATTAAATTTCATTTTCTTAAAATTTATATTTTATAAATTTCCTTAAGAAATTGATCGTATATTTAATTAGCATTCAATTTTTTTTCATAATTTTTTTTTTTTTTTTTACTTTCAAAATAATCATTTTATGAACCTTTGTAAACTCATTTCATCCTCATTTTGCAAAACCAAAGAGGGAGGGCCAATTTTTGTTGTCCATTTATTGCAAAGTTATAAAATCAGGATGAAAAGGGGAGAATCGTGAGTGAATTTTCACATTTGAAAAGGTAAATTTGGCATTGTAATTAGGTGCATTTTTGGCAGTGCCCGACACCGAAAATTTCATTTTTTTGTGGGAAATTTTTGTTGATAGTTGCATTTACATTTCATTATTTTTTTTGCACTACATCGTTAAGTAAAATCAAACACAATTAAGTCCCCAAAAATTGAACCCATCCATGCAATTTATTGGCACTACAATGTTTGATATTTATGATACCTCTAGCCCACACTTACAAGTAATGCTTTTGTGCTTTGGAATACTATATATATCGCCTAACATAGCTGCAACAATGACATTTGAGCTTGTTCTCTATCAATCATCGGGGAGATATAAGTTTACCATTTTGTCATTTTTTTCACTTCATTCATACCCTAATCGTTATTGTTGTTAGACGTAAATTCTAAAGAAGTGATTTTTGAAGTATTTAGGGGAAATTATGCCCCATGCATGAGGAAATACCTTTTATGGTAGGTGTCATAAATAAAATGATTCTCTTTCAGTACCACCTATGTTCCACGTATCGTTCTTTTCTCATGTACCTATAGTATTTCTCATGTAAGGGCGGGTATATCGAGAGGTTCAGTATAAAGGTCTGGCAAAGGTATAAAGAAAGGGGGACAATTTGGTGTTACAAGGAACCCTCATTATGGCCAATATCCATAAGTACCTGATATATTCTTAGTTACTGAAAGGTTTCAATTACACACCATGGAAAACAAAGATGAAGGCTATTCTACAAATGGAAGAATTGTGGGATTTTTTTGGCACAACAAAAATATCTTCTCCGCCTACTGGCTCAACAACATCAACTTCAGATCAGATTGCATTTGACAAGAAAGATAGTAAGGCAAGAGTACTCATATTGCTTGTTGTTTCAGATGAAGTTCAACCTCACATAGCTAACATAGAACATGGTAAAGACGCATGGGATACCCTTACAACTATCTATAAGGGTAGAAATGAGTCCACCATTCTACACCTTCAATCTCAAATTCATATTTTGAGTATGAATAATGGAGAGACAATTGAACTATTTCTTTGCAGAGTGGCTGAGTTGAAGTCAACATTGAATTTCTTGGGAGAGACTGTAGACGATAATTTCCTTACTTCAGTAGTTATGAGAGCTTTGTTTGATTCATACAGAATGTTGATAACTTCTCTTCAAGTGTCCCAAAGAAAATTTACCTTTTTTGAGTTGGTTAATATGCTTCAGGAAGAGGAGGATTACCAAATTTAAAGAGATGAAGCTTCTAATACAACCCTCTATTCCACCAATAAGGGTTCTAATAAGAAGGGAGAAAATTCTTCCAAGGATTCTAAGGGAAAATAACCTCAAAAAGTGAAGAGATATTGCAATATTTGTGATAAGGATACCCATGACACAAATAAGTGTTGGCACAAAAATAAACAACCTAAGAACAAAGGCCATAAAAAACCACAGAATAAAAACAAGCAACCCAAGGTGAATGTTGTTGTTGAAGAATATGATTTCAATTTTGAGTGGGCACACAAGGACTCATGACTACCATAGCTTCCAAGTAGATGGATCATATATGGTATGTTGATTCTATCACCAGTAAGCACATGGATAGCGACAAATCATGGTTTGAGACATATGAAGCCAAGGAGGGCAAACCCGTCACTATTGCTGATGATAAAACCTACAAGGTTTAGGGTGATGGTATAGTTTCAATCAACCTTCCAGATGGCAAATTTTAGATTGATAAAGTCCTATATGTTCCAAAATTGGCAAACAATTTGTTTTCAGTAACTCAAATTATGGATAAAGATATGGTTGTTAATTTTTGTGTTGAGGATGGAAAGAAGTGTTGCTTTATCACCAAGAGGGGTAAACACATCGTAACAGTTTCATACAAGCATGGCTTGTTTGCGTTAGATGCTATCTCCACCCTCATGTTTCCATGACAATATCTACAAAGGAGGCAACTTCACTTTGGCACAAGAGATACGGGCATCTAAATTCTAAATATTTACTTGAGCTAAGTAAATATGAGATGGTAAAGGGTCTTCCCTCCCTTTCCTCTACATTACCAGTGTGCTCTGATTTCTTTGCAGAAAAGCAACATAGAGTACCATTTGAAAAGAGCTCTACACGAGCAAAGAAACCTCTAGAGTTAATTCACATCGATATGTGTCCTTTCACACCAAATAGTTGTGGGGGGAAGAGGTAATTTCAGTTGTTTGTAGATGAATACTCATGAAAGATGTGGGTTTTATTTCTTCATCTAAAAATTGAAGCCTTTAGCTACTTCTAGCAATTCAAGAAATCTGTTAAGAAGGAGTCAGATAATTCTATAAAGACCCTCTGCTCAGATTGAGGAGGGAGTTTACCTCTAAATATTTTTTTGCATATTTGATTGCACATGGGATCAAGAGACAACTCACTACTACTTATACTCCATAGAAAAATGGAGTTGCTAAATGGAGGAACTATTCCATCATGGAAATGGTTCATTGTATGCTCATAGGAGCCCATCTAGAGCAACAATTTTGGGTAGAAGCTATCACCACATTAGTGTAATTTATGAATAGGGCACCCATAAAGGCCCTAAAAGGAATAAATTCACAGGAAGCATGGAGTGGTCGGAAACCCTCCATCTCTCATCTACACATTTTTGGATGTAAGGCTTTTATGCACATACCCAAAGAGAAGAGGAAAAAGCTAGATGAGAAGACCTTAAATTGTGTTCTTCTTGGTTATGATGAGCACTCTAAGGGTTATTGTTTGATTTATCCTTTGACCAAGAAGATTCATATTAGTAGAGATGTTTTTTTATGAGGCTTTCAAATCACAAAGCACATCTGATGTATACCTAGATTTTACGAAATCTAAAAATGAGAAGTCTCCTTCGTCACCTCAGACAGGAGGACCTTCTTCTTCTTCACCATAGAAGAAGATTCCTAAGTGGTATAAAAGTACTATCAAAGACTCAAATTTATTCACACCACAAGATTTGACTTTGAATAGACCTCATACTCGAAGTATGGCTCAACAAGATAGAGTAGTAGCATAGACTACTAAGGTTGATGATCTTTGTCAATATTTCGAGGAGCTTCCAGTAGATCCAGAGAGAAAAATAGAGGATATATACGTGGATGATGATAGGGTGTTTATGTCTTCACTTGATGAGCAAGAACTCGCCACTATACAATATGCCCTTAGTGAGCCACAATGGAAGGCTACTATGGATGCAAAGTACATGTCTCTAAAGAAAAACAAGACTTGGAAACCTATTGATCTACCACATGGAAAGAAGCCCATTGGCTATAAATGGGTGTACAAAGTCAAGTACAAGGCAGATGGAATAATTGATAAGCATAAGGTCCATCTTGTTGTAAAGAGCTATGCACAAAAGGAATGCATCAACTATGAGGAAAATTTTGCACCTACTGCTCGGATGACAACCATTCTAGTTCTTTGTGCTATGGCAGCACAGTTCGGGTGGAAATTTTAGAAAATGGATGGCAAGAGTGCCTTCTTGAATGGTGATCTCCAAGAAGAAGTCTATATGAATTAACCTAAAGGATATGAAGTGGAAGGCCAAGAGCAGAAAGCATGCAAATTGGTCAAGTCCTCGTACGGTTTGAAATAAGCTCCTCGAGCTTGGTATATTAAGATGGATGATCACCTACTATAGCATGGATTTAAGAGAAGTTCGTCAGATGCAAACCTCTATTTCAAGAAATAAGGTTCTAAAATAGTGTTACTTGTACTCTATGTGGATGATCTGATTATCACAAGCAGCTCAGAACCTTTGATAACTACTGTAAAAAGTGACTTGTGTAAATATTTTGAGATGACAGATCTCGGACTTCTCCACTATTATCTTGGCTTGGAAGTGAACCAGAAGAAGCACCACATCAAGGTGTCCCAAAAAAAGTATGCCAAGACATTGTTAGAAAAGTATCACATGAATGATTGCAAGCCAATGGCAGATTCAATGGAATCAAGACTTTAGTTATCATGGTATGATGATTCAACTCAGGTATATGGTACTCTCTATCGACAGCTAATTGGGTGTCTCATATATCTGATGAAAACTAGGCTAGATATCATGTTTGCTATCAACTATATTTTAAGGTTCATGCAGGAGCCTAAGGGAAAGAAGAAAAAAATGTTCTTCACTATGTCCATGGTACTATTGAGTATGGCCTAGAATACAAGAAGAATGATAAATTCTTCTTACAAGGATACACAAACTCCAACTATGCAATATCATATGATGATCGAAAGTCAACTTCAGGATATATTTTTCATCTTGGATTTGATCTTGTCTCTTGGTACAATAAGAAGCAAAAAGTGGTTGCTATTTCATCTACAGAGGAAAAGTATCACACCACACATGAAGCAGTGTGTGAGATGATATGGTTGCATCTCATCTTGACAAGTATGGGCCATCCATCCAAATCTCTAATTCACTTGTTCTGCAATAACCAAGGTGTTTTGAACCTCGTTAAGAATCCAGTGCATCATGAAAGAACCAAACACATTGACACACAATATCACTTCATTTGAGACAAAGTTCCAAGGCACAAAATTCAGCTTTAGTACATTCCCACCAATCAACAAGTTGTAGATTATTTACGAAGGCACTTGTACGTATCAAATTTGAGTTGTTTCGCAACTCCCTTTGTATTGTAAAATAATGTAATAAGGGGGGATGTTAGCGTATATTTGATTCTATTATCTATTATTATCATTATTTTTGTTAGTGGTTAGGCTTAACATAGCGTGAGTATTATTTTAGGTTTTATTTGGTTTTCCAAATCCTAAAATCATGGGCTATTCTAAGCCTAATGTAATCTATTTATCATTTGAATGATTAATTGAATCTCAATTGCTCTACAATATGCAATGGCCAATTACCTGTATCTTACATCTATGTCTGAATTAAGGTCTTATATGACCACCAACATGGAGTAGAGCTCTGGTTCTACAAACTCGCTGGTAGGAATAGGAGTTGTGGTCAGGGTTTGACTGGACTTAATATTTTTGAGCTGGACATATACCCAGGTTCTAAAATGCTTTCCATCATGTGCACAATTTCTCAAAGAGTAAAATATTTCTTGATATTCTAAGTTGAACTCTCTAGGGGGTACAAAGGGTTTTTGTACCATTGTGAATTGGTCTCTATAGGTTTTCTCTATACTATGAAATAAAACCTTATCGTAAGCTGTTCTCATAGATCTAGATATAGGGTCATAGTATTTTGTTATAGCAGAGACTAATTCAAGACATAGATGTACAACATCACAAATGTAGTAAGCAATGAAAGAGTACATAGCCCTTTAACTTGGTCTGGAAGAGGCTCCCCCTTGAAGAACTTCTCTTCATATCCCCATATTAGGTTGTCTAGATTCAATTACATCATCCTCATGTCTACAACCCCTACCTTATTATCCATGTAGTATGGTCTATCCATATTCCTAGCTTGCCTAGTCTGCTTTGCTGAAGATGATGCCATTTTAGCTTCTGAGTGACTCTTCACAACTCTAGAAATTATGCAACAACTATTCTCCATAGCACTCTATTTGCTCATCTCACTTTCTTGTAAATAACTAAAAATTTGAATTTGTCTACTTAAATAGGTTTTCGAGCACTCCTTCGTCATTAATGGGAACGAGTGGATGGTTACCTCCCACAATTTTCAAACGTGTGAATCATATGCTGTGAAGCGTGTCTTGTCAGTGAGTATGCATCTCTTATTGGATGGAATTTGTGACAAATGATAGTAAACTATCCGTTGGTACACTTCTCAAGGTGAATTTATTTACCCATATTTGTAGTAAAATAATGAACCTAGTAGATTTTTAATGTTATACTTGATTTTTTTATTTCGCTTATCTAAAAAGCATGCTCCTTTTTGTGCTTTCCTAAAAAATTTACCAGTTGTATTTTTGCAAAGGTAACTTTGACCAAGTTGACTACAGATTTTGGGACCATGCTAGTTTCAAAAGCTACTAAAGGATTTCGGTTTATTGAAAACTCTATTGAACCTAAGATTACGATGTTCTAGGTTTCGATAAGTCTTGTTTGACCACTTTGACTGTAGATTCTTCATTGCATTACTTCATTGTATATTATATCACAGTCCTTTCCGCAAGCGAAAAAATGACCTCCTTTCTCCATTTGCTTTTGGGCCTAATAAATAAAATATAATACATAAAGAGACAATATAATACAACATATGTACATATATTACAAAATGAGTATTTCTCTCACTAAAATATAGTTTGATATGATACCCATTTACAAGTGTAGACACCAAAATAGCACCAATCCGATTATGTGACTACAAGCACTAACCAAATTGGCATACATAACCCCTAGGGCAACCTCCAGAGTTTAAACAGTGGTCCTAACCACTCCAAATCAGTTTTGGAAGGTCAGAGGTCAGTTTTGAACCTTTTAAGCACCTTGTTCCCTATTCGTCCCACCCTGGGATGATTAGAATCCTATTCTCCCCACCCCGAGATGATTAGCAACAATCGCTCTAGGGTGGGACGATTAGCAGGTTTGACTGGTAAAAAGTCAAACATTGACAAATGGCAGCCCAGATTCACCACATAACTCTACCTTCAAGGCATGCAATTGTGAGGGAATGTTTAAAATCATAGAGAGAGCTTTCCCTGATCATAGAGGCCTCATTCAAGGAGGCTCTAAATCAGGGAGGAATCTTCTCTCCCCCAAAAAGGCATGGTGAGTCAAGTGGCACCCTCGCATGCGCATTCAAAGGAGACCCTTAGGTCTATAAAAGGGTGAGCCTCCTCACACCAAAAGGAGGAAGAGCTGGAGAATTTTGAGTAACGAAGTGCTACCGAACTATACCCCCATTCCCCTTTGTGCTTCCTACATCCCTAATTACTCTTTTGGAAGAGAGGTTATCGGGTGAACACTAGGAACGCGATCCAGACCCAAAAACCAAGAAATCAGACATAATACCACCCCAAAATCATCAAAAAAACCCCCTATAAGGTTTTTGACCCATACCACTTGGATTGGTGTCAAAACTAGGCCCTGAATGGTGGGCACCCCACCCCCGGGTGCCCCTCGAACTATTACAGTCCTAATCGCCCCACCCTGGAGTGATTAGAAATATGTGTTTTATTTCTTTATCATTATTTTTTAATTCTCTTTTATTTAATGTACTTATGCTATTGTCCAAGTTTCATTACTTTCTGACATGATTTGATCTGGTTTTTGTCCTTTTTATTCGTTTACTAACCTGCAGGGAGCGCCTTCAGATACAGGATGACCTGGGTAGATTATGCCAAATATGACCTTTTGGGTCATCTCAAAATTCCATTTTTAGTATAACCACAAGTTTGCAGGACTTTTGGAGGCCTCTATATGGGACATTTGCAAGGTCACCTTTTACAAGTTTTATTGTAGTCCCCAGCGTCCCACCCCGGAGTGATTAGAAATTTATGCATGATTTCCTTATTTTTATTTTTGCAATATGTCCCTGATGATATATTAATGCCTCTGTTAAATTTTCATTGCATTCTGACATGATTTGACTATAGTTTTATCATTTTTTATGTGTTAACTAGCTCGTATTGCGCCCCTGTCACATGCAAGAAAATATGGGTAGGGTAGGTAGATTCTGAGCATTTGGGTAGTATTAAAATAACATATAATACCTAACACATGAGTTTCAGGTTATTTGGATGAGCGTAGGTAGGACATTGGAGCGCTCACCTTGGAGAGGCCCTCAACGGGCAAACATGCATAATGGGGCCGTTCGACATCACTTCGATGCAAAATCAGGTGATACCAACTCTAGATGTTGTCCTTTATATTCATATGTCATTATGTAATCAATATATCAACCTTATCACTAATATTCCACAAGCGCCCACTGGAGGCCTTAGGGATTGCATGTTTTTCTAGATACGCATATGCTATTAACGGTTTGTTGTCTTTCTGTGCGTAGGATCTCACCACCAGCAATACCATAGGGGTAGAGAGGAATGAAGAACACATGGACATAAGTAGTGGCAACCTTTAGCCCACCCACTTCGAATGTGGGCACACAAAAGACTTTGAAAGTGTATTGTCCGACCTTGGAAGCGCGACTTCATCCATGCATGCATTCATGTAACAAATTGTATCACATGTTTTGATCCCTAGAGGGGGGATGTATTGTAACCGTATTAAAAGCAATATCAATAAAAGAGGCCCCGCTTTTGTTTTGCTCACATCTTGTTTCTACGTCATTTCCTTCATGCATTCGTAGGACTTAGCATCTGTATCTACTATTGTTTGCATCATATTAGTAAACTATATTTTTGTGCTGATTTTAATGGTAATAATGGTGGGACCCTATCCCCTACTATTAATATCAAGTTTTTGATCCAAATTTTGTGTTTTTTCTTTGTAGGTGTTACTCATTCAGGCACTGGACTGCTACTCGTGTCACCCCGGGGCGAATGCATATTCATCACACCCTGTGATGAATGTAGACCTACTATTCATCCCACCCTGGGATGATTAGAACTCTGTGTATTTTTTGAGCAAAAACTTAGAGGCATCTGGTTTGGACAGAGAAGAGGTAGGCCTTTTGAACATCCTCTGTGTTTTTCTACTTTCTGTTTCTACAAATTTTTGCTTTCTTTGCTTTATTTTCAGACACTTGCATAGAAAGGTTAAGTAGTTTGTTTTCATTTCTTGCAATAAAAATAATAAAAACATAGAGTAAATTAAATGGAAAGAACTTGATTAGGAATGCATTCTTCTCTAGTTTGCTTGCATGATACTTGCACAAGTGGCAAGTCCTCATTATAGGTTTCAGTTCTAGGTAGGTTTTGTGATTTCCTTTTCGCTACTAATGTTTTCTGAAAGATAAAACATACTTTAAAGCATTGCATTAGTGAAAACCATATTTTTCTGTATGTTTTCTTTCTTTACACAATTAAAAGGAACCACACACACCACCTAATAAAGTTAACATCAAGGAGTTGGTCTTAATACCCCAACACTTGATCAAGACCAACGGTGGATTTCATCACCACCTTGGCTTGGATTTTGCATACATATACCTTGATCGCGATTGTTGCTAGATGTAAATCCTGACGAAAGCTGACCAAGTGTAGCGGGGGTGATTCCCCATGCATGAGGATAAGTCTTCTATGGTAGGTGTCAAAAATAGAGCTATCCCCCTTTCGTACCGCCTATGTTCCACTTACTGTTTTGCTCTCACGTACCAATAGTTTCCCTCACATAAGGGCGGGTATATTGAGAGGTTCGGTATAATGGCCTAGCAATGGTATATTGAAGGGGTGACCATTTTGGAGATACAAGAGCCCTCATTATGCATGTATAAAAAATTTTTCTTTACGAGATTTACATAACAAAAATCAAACACACTGAACCAGATTTAGGGCACACATTTAATCTGTAAATGAGATAATCATTTCTTTGTTTGTGTGGTCCCTTTTGTTTGGTATAGCATAAAAATTGTAAAGAAGATAAAAATATACATATATTTTTAGAAAAAACCACCACCATGGTGTATACCCATAGCCAAGCCCAATCATGGGAAGAAGCTATAGAAAGTATGCAAGGAGGCACAAGTCGCCTCCGTTATAGCTCCAAGGACTTGGTTATACCACCTTGGCAGCCTGACCCACAACATAGTCTACACTATGCCACTACAAAAAATGACTATAGAGGCACCCCTTTGAGGGACACTCCCATTCAAAAAATACCCTCTCAGGAGGAGTACACACATGGGAAGGCTCCCTTAGACACTCATTATGATTGGCCACTGCACGATGAATCGTTAGAGCAGCATAGGGTTCATAAGGAGGGCCCACATGATTATATCATTTCTCCTCCACCCCTCATTACTATTAGAACTAATAGGCCAAATCTAGAGCACAAGGATCTTCAGATAGGTCAATCCAAATCCACCCATCACTTTCACATGTACGAAAGGGAGCACGAGGAAAACCAGTATATTCCTCAAAAGCAATACACCGCATGGGAGCAATGCGCATCCGCACTTGCTAATTATAAAGATCACCTATTGATACCAGAGCCTTGGGTGAATGCTGCTAACCTCGATAGAGGAAAGCGACCCATAGAGATATTAGATCACCACAACCAATATAGATATATAAGGGAGGCATCTAGGCCTCCTAGACCTAGGATGGTAGAACAAATTGACTTGGCATTTGCCAAACAAGCCGTTTGCCAAGCGTAAATCACGTAGCTCAGGAAATATTAGTAGCAGTTAGAACAACTATATCATCTTAAAAAAGAGCACATTCAATGCTAGACAGATGAGTTTCTAAGGAACACTACGCATGAGAGGATTCCAACCCCTATAGGACAAAAATTTATGAGAGGCACAACCCCTTAATACGAGACAGTTCTCCACAACCTTATCAAGCGTTGCCTCCAAGACCTCCGAGACCTGAGTGGGAGGCCACCCCTAGAACCAATTATGAGCACCTTCTTCGGGCACCCGTCCATGTTTATAGGTCATGCCTAGAAACTCCTCAAGAGGTATATGAGGAATTTGAGCGAGAAGAAGAGTAGGCTAAAATTCCCTACCAAGGCAGGGGGTGCTATCCGGATACCCCTCCATAGGCCTCAAGTTCCTCACAATTCATAATGGGAACAAACCAAAGAAGAGGAAATCAAATCCTCTGATGCATATAAAGCACTACTAGAGTGCTTAGAGTCTATGGAAACCAATATTTCAGGGCCCCAAAAGCCCACATTATGCCAACTCTACAGTCATCCTATGCATCCTTCAGTTCCGGCACCCCCATACCTCAACCACTTCAAAATGCCTCAATTGGTAATTTTTAGAGGGGATGAGGATGCCCAAGAGCATGTAACAAGGTTCCTGAGTCAATGCTTTGGCATTTAGGACAATGATGCATTACTTTTGAGAACATTTATAACCATGTTCGTAGGCCTTGCCTCAGATTGGTTTACCTAGCTATCGAAGCACAACATCACTAATCTAGACTAGCTAGTGGACGCATTCCTTGAATGTTTTGCCTTCAACACCAAGAAGAAGGCATCCTTAAGTGACCTAGCTGGCCTTAAGAAGTATGATGATGAGACCATGACTGCTTATGGGAATCGATGGAGGACATTGCTTTCAAGGCTACCTTACCTCCCTCCCATGGCCGACATGAATCAAATGTTTTCAAAGAGTTGCTTAAGGTCGATCTCCATACTATTACAACTGTAGCAATATGCCACCCTAGAAGAAGCCATGGCACAAGGCAGGATAATTAAGGAGATCAAAATACAAGATGAAAATATTTCTAAGCCACGCAAGAAAGAGTGGCCCAAAAATGCTAAAACTGGGCCCACGCAACCAAAACTCACTGTGGTCAATCAGGTTGCTATAGTTATACCAAAGCCTACACAAACGACATAGCCCCCAAAGGCTAATTATCAGGCAGTTCCTCTTGATAACTATGAAAAGGAAAATCATAAACAAGAGCAAAATCAATAGCGTCGCCCTAGGCGACAATTCACACAATTCACGAAGTCTAGAGACTCCTTGTTTGACCGCTTGTTCACGACAAACCTGATAAACTTGCCAGAAAGTCGACCCATAGAACCCAACACACCAAAACCCAAGGGCTATAGGGAAGACTTATATTGTAGATTTCACCGATAGAAAGGACATGAGATCTCCACTTGTTGGAAATTAAAAAACTTAGTGCAAGACTTGATAGACAACAAAACACTTGCGGTAGATAATCCTGTAGCTCTGAGCAACCAATAGATGGAGGTCTTCAAAGACCCCTTGCCTGCCCATGATGCATAGGCAAAGACTTTACAAGTGAATGAGGTAACACAAAACTGCCCCATGTAAGGATATGTAGGAATGATAAGCATCGTGACATGAAACAAAAGATACCCAAACACGGTTGCACCTGTTGCAGCTACAGGAGATGTTTCGTAAACATCAAAACCCCTGGAAGACCCTATGCAATCTCCCCTACCTAGACCAGTGGCCATGATTTGGACTAAAATTACTCAAATTTTAAGGACCACGTCGGCTAGGCTCTCCATTTATGAGCTCATCCAACAATCGCTGCCCCATTGGGAGGCTCTGATGGAGATACTCAAATCCATTGAGCTACAACCCCATGAACCCAATTCTTTCAACAACTTTGTGGGACATGTGAGATGATGCACATAACCAGTCATAACCTTTAGGGAAGATGAACTAAAACTGGTAACTGGTGATATGGTGGATCCACCCCTGCACATCATTGCGCGGGTCAAAAGGATTCCATTCAAGAGGGTGTTGTTGGACACTGGCTCGTCCAGTAACATGATCATGACAACAACATTAAAACACCTTAAGCTGCCAGCATCCCACATTGTGGCATCCACTTACACTCTTCGAGCATTCAATGATGCGTTATGCTCGAAAATTGGCACAATTTTCCTGCCCATCCAATTAGGAAAAAAGACCATTCCTACGTTGTGTCACATACTAGAGGGTGAGATGGCCTACAATATCTTGCTAGGCCAGCCTTGGATCAGGGACATGAAGTGTGTCCCTTCGATAGCCCATCAATGCCTCAAATACACATACGAAGGGCAAGTACATGTAGTCCCAACAGACTTAGAGCCCTTTAAGTTTTGCAATGCGGTGTAGTTGATGCCATAATCGACCCTCCCATCGACACATTTGGACTTTCAATTGAATTCATCCACACAAGGTCCAATTCTACCTACATCCTCATTGTTGAGTCCCTCAACTCACCAACCTGGTCCATATTCGTCGTATGTTCCTTCACCAACGATGCCACCTGTGATGGCCACATAAAAGGACAACGAGAATAAGCCCCTAGAGGAGGTACCACCATTGGTCTCAACCATCTCTATCGAAGAGGTGCTCGGTCGAATGGAAGTCGAGACACCTGGTTCACCCAACATGGAGTGGACTCAAGGAGAACTCCCATTCCCTCCCCATCAACCATTGACGATTACCATTGAGATGGCCAATACGGGCCTGGGGGAGTACCTAGTGTGGAACATTGTGGCAACACCCACACTCGAATCCATGCAAGACATGGGGAGACCTCGCCTCCCCATCAACACCATCATCCCTTTAGGTTACCCGCAAAATCAGACCAATTTTGTATATGGGGGCCTCGAGAATGGCATTGAACCTTACCTACAAGAGGAAGAGGATGAAGAGCCATTTGCTGAGAATATTGACTATCTTTCCAACCTAGACTTCACCTTGAAATACCTAGACCAATGTAATTGGCATGGATATGGATTGGGCAGATACGAACAAGGAATGCACATGCTTTATCAACTAATATACCAGATGCCATTTGATAAATTAGGAGTAGGGTTCAACCACCCTTTTCCCCTCGACATCTTGGTAGAAACCATGCAAGGCTTAGGTCTAGGCAACAGGGATGGGTTGGCACAAGATCCATATGCCAATCCCAACACTACATACACATTGGGGAATTATTTCCCATTGTTGACAACAAACCTTGTTGACCTCAACAACCCCTCCCCTTTGATCGAGGAAGGGGAAAGTCCAAGAAGTAACCTCCAAGAGGGATATGAAAAAAATCAAGGGAGGTCATCTACAAATGAGTCAGATTATGAGGTAGCACCTTGGGACCCTTTTGAGTCTGATAGCAATCACTCGCATGTGACACCCATTGATGACTATTAGGAGAACTTCGTGGCAATGTTCCCATTTAATGTTCCAATCAGGTGATTGCTACCTCTATAGAATCTAGCCCTCCTACAGAGAGTGAAACAACCAAGAAGGGACCAAATCAACATGCTCAAACAAAACAAGCCTCCCATGCTGGCCATAAGGCCAAGTGATCCACTGGAGGAAGAAAATGCAAATATCTTCCCCAACATCAACTACCCGCATACCAAAATTTTGACTCCCGTAGAGAGTGAAGATAGTGATCAAGAAATGCCTAGTGGGAGGCTATACCAGCCAGAGGGGCACATAGTTGTTAGATACAATGAAGGCCTATGGATCTCCGATAGCGACTATGAAGATGAGACGAAGATGGCATATCTCAACCATATGGGGCAACAAAAATACCCCATAGACATCGATGATATATTTGAACATTTAAATATGGGACCAAGGCATAGGTGGCACTTAAACTAAGCACAGTTAAACCAAGTGTTTCATCCACCACTTCGAGCATATAGGGAGCACCTCCCACCTAGAGACCCTATAGGGCCATCAGTGCCTAGGGCAGACCCTGTCCTTCTGTCTGCACATAGGGCCGATCCTTTTGTGCCAATACCCACAGAGCCCGATCCGAGGTACAAGGATCACCAAGGATGTCTGAATCAACACCCATGCAGCAATGGAGACAAAATTCATTTTGTCAACATGATCTCAATTTATTTAACCACCCCCATACGCAATCCAACCGATCCAACATGACCATTGTATCTAGACCTAGAGGCCATAGACTGAGATCGTGCTGACACACCACCATCCCCATCAGAGTACTGGCCTTGCGATGAGATGTTCCATTTCACCCCAGGACGGACTCAGGATATCTTCTAGGTTGTAGAGGAGCTTGACGTTCCCAACGTAGATCTAAATTCAGCAAATGATATCCACCTGATCCCACATGTCAGTCGAAGAAACAATTGACGTAGACATCAGTTTTGATCCAATGAATCTGCAAATCATCAATCTGGGGGTAAGTTTATCCCTCAAAGAGCAGGCCGATTAAATTACCCTTATCAAAGAGAAGAAGGAGGTTTTTGCATGGTCCTACAAAGACATGCCAGGGCTAGACCCACAACTAGTCATGCATAATCTAACACTTGATCCGACAGTCAAGCCAGTCAAGCAAAAGCTACATAAGATGCACCCAACAATGGCCTTAATGGTCAAAGACAAGCTACAAAAGTTGTTGGATGCATAGTTTGTCATCTGCATAGATTACCCACCATGGCTGTCCAACATGGTACCCATCAAAAAGCCTGACGGGAGGATTCACATATGCACCGATTTTCAATATTTAAACAAAGCAAGTCCCAAGGACAATTTCCCCTTGCCTAGCATCGACACATTGGTATATGCTACAACAGGCCATGGAAATGCTTTCCCTCATGGATGGTTTCTTGGGATACAACCAGATTCGCATCAATCCCGATGATCAACTAAAAATGGCGTTCACGATGCCTTGGGGGACATTTTGTTATAAGGTCATGCCCTTTGGCCTTAAAAATGTTGGATCCACCTACCAACGTGCTATGACATACATCTTCCATGATCACATGCATAAAACTTTGGAAGATTATATGGATGATTTGTTGGCCAAATATCTTTTGTGCCAAAATCATCTTGATGACCTATGCAAGATCCTTTATCGCCTCATCGAACACAAGGTTAGGCTAAACCCCAAGAAGTGCGTATTTGGTGTCACATCTGGAAAACTCTTGGGTTTCATAGTCTTAAAACGAGGCATCGAGGTAGATCCAAATAAAGTCAAGGCAATCCTTGAAATGCTTCCCCCAACCACCATCAGGCAGCTTACAAGCCTATAGGGTAAGGTCACATCGATCAAGCGCTTCATAGCGTAGTCATCTGACAAGTACTGAACCATGAATAAATTATTACACAAGGGGGTAGGATTTCATTAGGATGACGAGTGCCAATCAGCATTCGATGACATCAAACAATACTTGGCTTCATTGCCAGTGTTGGCACCACCTAGACCAGGAGTGTCATTATATTTATACATCTTATCTACTGAGGTGGCACTAGACACCATGCTAGCCCAAAAAAATGAACTACATAAAGAAAAGGCTAATTATTATCTTAGCCGCACCCTGGTCAGTTATGAACTTAACTATTCATACGTTGAGAAGCTATACTTGGTGGTGGTATTTGCCACCAAAAAGCTATGCCATTACATGTTGAGCAATACGACGTATGTGGTGTCTAAGGAGAATCCATTATGGTACATGATGAGTCATACTTATCACAGTAGTCGCACGACAAAATGGATCATGTTGTTGATGGAGTTTGACATCAAATTCATTGGACAAAAGTCCTGTATCGCTCCAAATTTTTTGCATCCTTACCTTCAGGCTATAGGATCCATGCCCGAAAGGGGGATGCGAGAAGGATGGGACAATACCTCGGACTGAGAGGCCCTTTGAAGGTCGCGCCTCTCGGGGAGGGGTATAAGGGTGAATTTTTGATGGATGGTGGGTTCACCAGGAAACTTTGAGTGGCAGTTTCCATGCCTAGGTTGAGAATGGGTTTGATGTGTTCATTTTTATACTTTAATCATTCATATCCTAGGTTTGGCCAAGATGAATCTAAGCTATTCTATATGCCAATGCTGATTTATATGGATACAAAAAACATGAATAAGTGCTAAACACAGAAAGTGTGCTAAATAAGATAGAATGTACCTGATTTTGGATGTCTGATGAAGATTCTGAGGTTTGTAGAAGTCCAGATCATCTCAAATCTTACATAATCATCTGCAATTGCACAGAATCATCTCAGATCATAGTCGGTCATCTGAGATCAGACGAGATCATCGTCGACCTGACGAATTCGTCAGAAACCTGCAATCACAGAAACAGATACCAAAGACCAAAAATGCAACTGCAAAAGCAAGGGGAAATGATAGAAATAATAGTAAACCTGCCTAAATGATAGATCCAGATAACAATTAAAGGAAATGCATTAATTTAATAATTTATTTTAACTTTATCATGCATCTATGCTAAATGAGGTGAACTCCAGAATGCAAAAATAGAATAAACTAAGTTAATGCATAAGGAAATGAAGAGAGAAGATAAAAAAATGCAAACTCCGGGCTCTGATTGCCCCCAATCTGGACTGCAGTCGAGATCACCTCCAATCGTACGAGATCATCGCCGATCTACGACAGGATCATCCAAAATCGTCTGGAATCGCCAACGATGATCCGAGCTTGCTCCAACTGAAAAATAGTAAAATTCTTGCAAGAAAACTTGAAATACACAATGCAAACAATGGTGCGAAGGTGTTCTAATGCACGAGAAACTAAAGTTGCAGGGAAAATCAGCCAGGGGGAAGTCAAGAAAAATCCTAAGTTTATATAGGATTTAGGGAGAGGTTAGGAGGTTGGAGATCACCCCAATTTGGGAGATCTCCAATGGGGGAGACTCTAACCGCGTAGACACGCTTTCTGCCCAAGTTAGAGAAGTTGTTGAAATAGAAACTAATTATGAAAATTTAGTTTTGGGATGAAATCGTCTGGACGTTCTGTTCTAGATGAATTCGTCAGATCTGGGATGATTTCGTCTGATCGTCGACGATATCGTCCAACGGTCAAAACAACTCCTAAAAATGGCATGAAAAATGAGGGGAGCGGGTAATGGGTGGTTTTGGAGTTAAAATTCAAATTTTATCTTTTTACTAAGGTTTAACTGTGCCAATTTTAGGGTGCTACATTTTGCCCCCTCTTTAGCGAATTTTTCGAAGAAAATGCGTTAAAGACGAGTTCTTCCCGTTTTACGAGAAAGCAAAAATTTACTCAATTTTTTAGATGACGATTCTAGGTCGAATCGTACGATTGCTTACTATGGTGCCCCCTCCGTGTTTTTACCCAAATCGAACGTTTGAGGTAAAAGCGCGAAAAAGCAAAATTTTTAAAAAAATGTTGTTTTTTTAAATAAAATTAAGAAAAATAGGGTAAAACCCTAATTCATTTTTACTGTTCATTTTCACTGTTTTTAGAGCTCTGTAGACAAAATGGTCGAAACAACGCACAGATCAACAGAGGTCCGGTGCGGGCTACGGGTAAGGATCTAAACTTAGTGAATTATGTTTTTAATTTGATTTGTGTAATTTGCAATTTAAATTTTGACTATTTTGGGGCATCGCGGCCATTTTTAGGCCGTCGACGACGTCGGGATGAAATCGTCCCAATTTCATCGAAATCGTCCCTAGATCGTCGATTTCGTCTGAGGGCAAAATCGATGAAATAGGGGCGATCCCGTCCAACAAGGGGCGATCCCCAAGTTGAGAAATCGAAGATGATTTCATCCTACAAAGGATGATTTGACCTAATTTAGGATGATATCATCCAATGGTGGACGATATCATCATTTTTATGAAATTAAGCTTGTTTGAATTGCATTTAATTGATTGTAATAATTATTTTATTAATGAATTTTATTGTTTTATTATTTATTTTGTAGAGGGGATTACTAAAGAGTCAAGAATGGAAATACGGGGGGCTGAGGGATGACATGGCCATGCTCAATCAGGCAGAGCGAGACCAACTGGCACAGGTCAGACTACAACATGTGGCAGAGATGCCACAAATATCGACAGACATGGGGCTACTGACAGCCCTAGCAGAGAGATGGTATCCGGGGTCATCCTACTTTCGGTTATCGATAAGGGAGATGGCTCCCACTTTAGAGGATGTATGGAGGATCTTGAGGATCCCCATACAAGGATGGTTTATGACTCCTACGGCCAATCAAGGCCAGGCTATGATGAGGTTGTGTGGAGACCCGAGCTTCACCCTAGAGAAGGGCGGAGTGAACATCGAGTCTTTGAGGCAGATGCCTGGGGCATCTAGGTTGACTCAAGTTTTGGTAGGGGTAGTGGGTGGCCTATTGCTGTGCCACCAGAGCGGGTGCAGATTACCATGGCTCCTTTTAGATGTGGTCTGTGACATGAGAGACCATGGGTATAGATTTGCATGGGGCAGCTTTGTATTGTGCCGCTTGTATAGGATCCTGCATGGGGTCGTATACAAGGGAGGCCGATGTCTGGTTTTGACATCGCTACTACAGGTATGGTGCTGGGAGCACATCATGGTGCGAAGGCCGGTAGGACTCCCACTGATAGGGGTTGATCGAGAGAGACCCTAGGTTTTCTATTGGTGGCTCTAGAGAGGGTCATAATGATGGATAGATCTGTCGATGTCTCGGAGGTTACTAGATGACCTCATCCTAGACTAGATCACCTGGAGGCCATGGAGAGAGCATCCAGGGTGGGGAGAGGATGGACAGGAGTTGGCTCACATCAGGCGAGTCTACTGGCTGAGGATGGAGTGGGGAGAGGTAGAGCTCCATCGCTATGACCGAGTTTTGTGATAGTTCGGTCTATAGTAGGGGATCCCATCTCTCAGGGACTATGAGTACTCTTAGACTATCCAGGATAATACCACACTGAGCGGGGCTCTAGATATGTAATGATTCTAGAGCCAGGATATGGATGATGCCCCCATCCAGCCAGTGGATGGGGATGATGTTGGGGTCATTGATGGATATGATGCCTGGTACGTAGGCATCCACCCTCCTCGGATGATGAGGGCATAGGGTTCGATGCATGCGATTGTGCGATGGATGGGGAGGCGGCACCAGGCTACCATTGAGGCAGCGTGGGTCACGGAGGGAGAGAGCAACGATGGTCTCCATAGGAGAGATGCCAGAGGATGCCATAGGCTCTATAGAGACCACAGTAGATAGGGAGGAGGGAGGAGGGATTCCCTTCTCAGTAGGGGGAGAGGCCACCATCGCCCGATAAGGGCAAGGGTGTCGAGGTAGGGGAGAGCAGCGAGATGGCGGCTCTCCGAGCTGAGGTTGCCCACCTTCGGGCTCAGGTGCAGACACTACAGGATGAGGCTACATGGCTCAGGGCTCGGAGCGGAGGGGCGAGCATGCAGGAGTTGGCATGGTCTATGGCTCAGACCACATTCTATCAGGGAGTATACTTCCAGCTGGTTCCAGAGGGCCAGAGGTTACAGCTGCCAACCGGCATTGCGGAGCCGATCAGGATGGGATCATCGAGGACATCCTCACGATCGACGATGAGGACCCGAGACACAGCACGGACCTCTATGGGACCACCTCCTCCACCTCAGGGTGGGAGAGGAGATGAGGCGGAGAGCTCGAGGGCTTCTCGAGACTAGCCGCTCACTGCACAGAGATTGTATATATTATTATTTTTTTGAGAGGATTGAGTATGCCAGGGTATAGATTGTGGCATACCAATCCAGTTTTGATATGATGTACATAATTTGTTGATATATATATGGTCTTTTTGATGATATGACTTGTGTATATGTTGTATGATGCTTTAATTTTGGAATTGTTTGGTTGATTATTCATGTAATTATGTCATTTGGAAATATTATAATTTTATGTCATGCTGTAAAATTTAAATGAAATAATCTGATGTAAACAAATTGGTTGTGTATGGTGTAATTTGATGAAAATAAAGAGACTTCTAACAATAATTTCAAAGGACATTGTCGTTGTTATAGACCATTTCATGGAGTCGCCGCTCGCTAGGTCGTCAAGCTAATCCCAGTATAGAAATATTGCTAAAAGTAAAAGAGTGCTTAAGAGACTGTCTTAAGGCTTTGTGTTGTGATGATGAAAAATGATGATGGTGATGATTTGTTTTCAGATTTTCATAAAAATATTATGCATGAAATATATTTAAAAATATGATTTTTGCTAGGCATAAATTCCTAAGTGTGATAAAATTTTGAACAATTCCTTAGGAATTATACCATGGTTGCAAAAATGGAATGTTGACATAATGAAATAGAATAGAAAATGTGTTCGTTCTTTTTAAAGCACAATTGTGTAACATAATGATATAAGCCATATGTTTTTATAAATAATAATGAATGGGAAATAAAATTAGAACAATGGTTTGCGCTAGGCATAGAATTATAGGTATAGACTTATACCATCATCGTGAAATCCAAAAAAGTAATTTTATTGCATAATTTGATTTTTGATTTTGAGATAAACAGAAAAAATATATAAACGTGACTTTATTGCTAGATTGTTGAATATGTTGTTGAAAGAAATTTTGGATTTTTGAAAAACAATGTATGTAATTGTTTTTATACTAAACAGATGTTCTTAAATAAGAAGATGAAATTATTCCAAAAAGAGTTGCATAAATATTTTAAATTATCTCAAAGACAAAATGTAGATTTATAAGGAACCCTCATGTGCATATGTGAGTTCATTGCCGATCTTGATTTATCATAATGATACAAAATCTCTCAAATACAAATGTGTGTGCAATTGTATTGTTCATTCACCAATTTTGAGCAAGATAATTTGATACAAGTAATTTGAATTAACCAAATAAGTGTTCGTTGACCATGATTTATATGCATGTAACCGTACTCAGACTACTATGTAAGTCGGGTCATCAAGAGCTAGCTGATCCATAAGCCGACATAGGTCTGTACAAAAGAAGGTCGCTAATGTGACAGACATATCACCATGCTAGGGATTACCCAAGGCCAAGCGGGTTGGGCACAAACCACTTGTTATGGGGCTTACCTCACAGTTTTCGAATAATTGAGAATTCCAGGGATTCAAGCTCATTCACCCTTCTTTTCTTTTCAAAGGGTAGGGAAAGGGATTTTATTGCTTTTTGCTTTTTCTTTTCTCTTTCTCTTCTTTTTTTTTTGTATTTTTGCTTGGAACTGAGATAATGCTGAAATATTGCTGCGATGGTACAAAATAATATTTTTCTTTTTCTCATTTTCTTTGACTTTTCTTTTTCTTCCTATACTAGGGATACTTGCTCGGATTGGTCGTAGAGCAAGGGATTTTTATTCTGGGCAGGGGTGAGCTTGTCCTTTTGTCAATTCTCAAAGATTCTAGACCATGTGCATGATAGGATAGCAGGGGAAACTTTTCGCTCAAGAAACCATTTCTACTATGTAGCATCATATCGAATTTGCAATGAAATCATTTTAATGTGAAAAGATATGCTTGGTTCAAGTAAATAACAAGATCAATTCTCTATGCTCAAAACTTTATTTAATTCAACTCGTGGACTTTGATATAAGAGAGATTAATAATCATACCAAATAAAATCAAGATATTTATGCATGTGAGTGTGAAAGTGCGGGATTCCAAATAAATACTAATTTATCCAAAATAATTGAAAATATAACTGCAATACTTCAAGAATTGATAGGTACGAAAATAAAAGATGTTTTTGAAGATTTTGATGATTTTGATGTTTTTATATTTTGATTTTAATTGATGAATTGAGAAGATACACAATGTGATTGTTTTTTTGAAATTTTTATATGAATGACTAAAATGAAACAATATGCAAAATAACAATATATACAATGATGAAATGACCAGATTTTATGCATAATAGCGTTTAAGATGCATAATGTTCATAGGTTCTTTAAGATCTTTACCATCTAAGGTAGATAATCTGTATGCTCCCGATCCAAATTTAGCAGTGATGATATACGGTCCAAGCCAGTTAGGCTCAAATTTACCTTTAAGATCTTTAGTTGCATTAGTATTTTTTTTATTTTCTTTCAAGACAAGGTCACCGATCTCAAAGGATCGATGATGAACTTTCTTGAGGTATGCTCGCTTGAGCTTGTTTTGGTAGGCTCGAAGATGTTCCAAAGCATTGATGCGCTTCTCATCTAGGAGTTCCAGCTGACTAAATCTGCCAACATGATATTCATCTCCTACTTCAGTATCTTGAAGTAGCAGAGCCAAAGAAGGAACTTCTAATTCAAAGGGAAAAACTGCTTCAGCGCCATAAACCAAAACAAAAGGTGAAGTGCCCGTGGGAGTACGAACACTAGTTCGATAAGCCCACAAAGCAGGATATAATTGGATGTGCCAATCTCGGCCAGATTTATTGACCAATATTTTGAGGATTTTGATTAATGTTTTATTAGATGCTTCCGCTTGGCCATTACCCCGAGGATAATAGGGAGTGGACCAACGATGTTGAATTTTATATTTTTGACATAATTTCTTGACATCTTTATTTTTGAAACAAGTTCCATTATCTCGAGATGAGATTTGCAAGAATTCCAAACCTAAAAATAATTTGATTAAAAATAAATTTGGAAACTTGGGTTCCAATGCAATAAGCTAAGGGCATAGCTTCAACCCACTTTGTGAAATACTCAGTGGCGGTTATGATGAATTTGTGTCCATCAGATGACACAGGGTTGATTTTTCCAATGATGTCTAAGCCCCATTTTGAAAAGGGCCAAGGAGATGAAATAGCCTGTAGCTCTTGTGCAGGTGCATGGACAAGGTCAGCATGTTTCTGGCACTTGTCACAATGGCGCACGTAATCATGTGCATCATTCTCCATGGTAGGCCAAAAATATCCTATCCTAAGGAGCTTCTTAGCAATGGCACTACCACTAAAGTGTCCCCCACAAGATCCATCGTGGGCTTCACTCAAAGCTGATCTAGATTCGTCTAAATTCAAACATCTCAATAGGATGCCTTCAAAAGATCTCCTATACAACGTATTGCCAATAATTACGAAGCGACTTGCTCGTCTACGTAATAACCGGCGTCGGTTGCTATTACAACCTTCAGGGAAGGTCCCATTTTGAAGAAAATTAAATATATCATTGTACCAAGGTTCAGGAGTAGTTTCGTTGATTAGAAACACATCCAAAGGTTCTAAGCATGATTTATTTGAAGCGGGTTCCTGGAGTCGATGAATAATGATGGTAGCATATTCGTCATCTAACTCCAAGGGCAAAAGAGATGCAACTGTAGCCATAGCATCAGCCGCACGGTTGCTAGTTCGAGGAATAGCTTCCAAGGTAACTTGATCAAATAAAGATAATAATTGTAAGACATATGCTTTATATGGACACAATTTATCATCTCTGGTCTGATAAACATCATTAATTTGATTTATGACAAGTTGAGAATCATCGAAAACTAATAAATTTTTAATTTTTAGTGCCAAGGCAGCTCGTAATCCAAGGATTAGAGCCTCATACTCAGCAGTGTTATTAGTACAAGCAAATGTTAATTTAAAGGACAGAGGTATAAGATGTTTCTATGGAGATATTAAAATAATACCTGCACCAGCCCCACTCATGCATCGGGCTCCATCAAAGTATAGGGACCATTGCTCTGGATGGTCTGCCTCTAATTTAAGGCATTCATCAGAAACTCAATGATGAGGGGATGGGTAGACTCTAAGGGTGCAGCAACTAATTGATCTGCTATGATTTGACCCTTAACATACTTTTGTCCTATAAACATGAGTTCAAACTCGCTTAGCGCAAGAACCCACTTTGTTGTGCGACCAGATAAGTACGGTCGACTCATGAGATACCGCAAAGGATCGAATTTAGCAATAACATACGTTTTTTGACTGAGCATATAATGGCATAGTTTTTGTGTAGAAAATATGACTGCTAGACATAACTTCTCTAATGTTGTGTAGTGGGTTTCATAACTGATTAAGGTTCTACTAATGTAATAATTAGCATGCTCTCTTTTCTCATCGTCAAGTTGAGCTAACATAGCTCCTAAGGCAAAATCTGAAGCAAAAATATACAAGATAAATGGGCGATCAGATCTAGGTGGTGAAAGCATAGGTGGGTTAAGGAGATATTGTTTGAGGAGTTCAAATGCTTCCTGACATTCGTCATCCCAATGAAAAGAGACATCTTTCTTAAGAAGCTTAAGAAAGGGTCCTGTTTTGTCCGCCAACTTATCGATGAAGCGACGAATAGCTTGAAGCTTACCTTGTAGACTCCGTAATTCAGATATATTTGTGGGTGCAGGCATATCAGTGATAGCCACGATCTTGAGAGGGTCAATTTCAATGCCACGTAAAGAAACTATAACCCCCAATAATTTACCGGACTTAACTCCGAATATACATTTGGTTGGATTTAGTCGGATAAGATATTCCCTTAACCGATCAAATACTTTTCTCAAGTCATCTAAATGATCATCTTCTTTGATGGAACGAGCTATAATATCATCTACATAATCATGTAGAATATCATGCATCATATCATGAAAGATATAAGTCATGGCTCGTTGATATGTTGCACCCGCATTCTTCAAACTGAATGGCATCACTTTCCAAAAAAAGGTCCCCCAAGGGGTAATAAAGGTTGTTTTAGCCTCGATCTTCAGGAGCTATCCTGATCTGATTATAACCAGAAAATCCATCCATTAAGGATATCATTCCACTCCCAGATAGTAAAATCAATGATCCGATCCATGTTGGGAAGAGGAAAATCATCTTTAGGGCATGCAACATTAATATCTCTAAAGTCTGTGCAAACCCTAACTTTGGTAGCTTCTTTCTTAGTTACTGGAACTACATTCGAGATCCATTCAACATAATCAATGGCTTGTATAAAAATAACCTTCAAGAGTTTTTCTAATTCCCCTTTGACTAGTAAGGCCACTTTAGGATGCATTTTTCTAAGTTTTTGTTTAACAGGTTTAGCATCCGGATGGACTACTAGGTGATGCATAACTACATAAGGGTCTAATCCTGGCATATCTTCATATGTCCAAGCAAAGACATCTTCATATTCCTTAAGAAATGCAATGTATTTATCTTGTTTGTCTTGACTCAATTCTGATCCAATGTTGATTATGTGAGGATTATCTTTGGTTCCAATGTTAATTTTTATGACATTTTCTACTTCCATGTGTAGATCTCTCTCAAAATTAGGTGGGGTGGGTGAAATGCCTAATTCTTGTAATTCTTCCAAGGTTAGCTTGGATAATTCATCTTGAGGAGTCGTGGCCTCAAGCTGGGCTATACTAGGTATAGATCCATCAAAATAAAATTCATGATGTAATAATTCCTCAATGGAGACATCATGGAAGATATCTCCCTCCAACTCATCGTCGGATTCGGCGATCATCTCAGGGTAGGCTATAGATAGCATATTACATGTAAATGGCTTATTCATTAGACACAAAGCATCACGTTTATCCAAATAATCTTGGTAACATATGAGATGGTCATCATCCTCAAATGGGAAGGGCTGACCTTTACTAGGAAATAGGCCCACACCACATCGGGTAGGCCATGGTTCTACCTCAAAGGGTTCTTTCATACCATTTTGGAAAGGTCCCAAACCTTTCCCTTTATATCCCAATTTAAGCATTATAGGCTTAGCTTTAATATACTCATTAGTAAAATAACATCGAGCATATCCATCATAATGAACCTTGATGTTTCTGGGTATTCTACCCCAGTCATATCCCTTATAAATAAAAGTGCAACTCCCGACTTGGTAAATACTTCCCATAGGCTATGGGAGGCCCAAGGTATGAGGAGAGGGTGGAAAATTATTTAAGATAAGGGAATCTTGCATAGCAGCATTCGTTTGCTCTGATATAAGAATTTTAGATAAATCGGGTAAGAGCTCATCAATAAGAGCATAAGAGGTAGAAGGAACATTTCCTATATCTTCTGATGTGGAAAATATGCCTTTGGTGGATGTAGATGTTGTAGAGATGTCGATGGATGATTCTATAGGTATGGAAGTTATAGGAGTAGAGCAAGAAGCCTTGGTTGTGGGATTAGGGTTTTTCTGAGGTCCTAATGTGGTTTGTTTAGAGGATGTTTGAGCTATATGTAGAGGTGGAGTTGATGGAGAAAAAGTAGATGATGTTATGGGTGTGTGTTTCACATGTTTAGATGGATGATGAGAATTAGGATGTGTGGATGATAAAGCAGGGCAAAATTGAACTCCAACAGGTTCTGCCAAAGCACACATATCAAAGGGTCTGGGATCACCATGAATGGTAACCAACTGATTTTTAAATTCGAATTTAACACATTGATGTAAAGTTGAGGGAACAGCTCGCATCGCGTTGATCCAAGGGTGACCCAAGAGTATATTGTACGATGCAGGGCAATGTACAATAAACACGGTCATGTCTAAGGTTCTTGGACCAACTTGCAATGGGATAGTAATAACTCCACACGTTTCTTGTGTTTCGTCATTGAAGGCTTTTATGATCATATCAGCTTCTTTTCATTTCATCACTTCTAAACCCAAATATTTGGTAGAAGTCAAAAGTGCAAATGTTTAAAGATGAACCATTATCAATCAAGACTCGTTTAACCGCTACATCTCCAATTAGGGTAGTAATATATAAGGGGTTATCCTTATGTAAACTATGTTGCGGTATATCTCTATCCCGAAAGTCAATACAATCAACTTCTCGAGTTATGATAGTATTGGCCATGGCTTCAGGTTGAATATTTTGTGGTACCATCATTTGGCTTAATGTGAGCATTAATTCATCCCTATGTGTAGGAGAAGATCTTAAAAGGTCCAAAAGGGAAATTCTAGCCGTAGTATTTGATAATTGTTCATTAATATTATAAGGAGGTTTAGGTTGAACATTAGGTGCATGATTCCCTTTATTAGGAACTTTCAAAACAAATGGAGCTGATCCATCATTCTGAGTTTGATCTTGTTGAGAATTTTGAGCCTGTTGTCTAGTAACAGCTCCGATGGTACCTACAATATTATTTTGTGGATGATGAATGGGTCTTGGTCTAGCATTTATGGCTTGTTCATTAGAAAGTAATTGGTGAGACGATGGTCGAGTAGTGACTCTTCTTGGAAATGGTTCTTCTGGGACCATAGAACTTGTGATAGGTTGAATAGGATCCGATTCATCTTCAGAGCTATTCGATTGATTTGAGGTGATTTCCATGTCACTCTCAGTCTCATATTCTGTATCACTAAGATCAGGTGTCTGAATATTATATAGAGGTCTGGTCGTAACCATGGATAAAGTTGTGTCAAATATTTCCAAATCATGAGTAGGTAAATGCCCACTAATAGTTCCTACATATCGGGTAGGAGGGGGAACATTATGATGCTCAATTTGATTAGCCACCTCTTTACCATGCTTTGGTAAAGGATGTTGAAATATGTCCAATGATTGATTGGCATTCTGATTCTGATTTTGGGGGATGTTCTTTTGAGCATTATTAGGAGGATTTTGTTTAGGTTGAAAGGCTTGCACCTCCATCTCATTGTTATCAATTAAGTCTTGTATTTTATGTTTTAATATTTTACAAGAGTTGGTAGCGTGTCCAGGTCCTCTATGGAAATCACAGTGTAAATCAGCTCTCTATCCGGGTATAGTTGGATCAGGTTCCCGGATATTTGGTAATTGGATCAAACCTCGTGCTAATAATTGTGGGAGAATGGTTGATAGAGGTTGATTTAACCTAGTAAATTCTCGAGGTGGTTTATCAGGAGGTTTCAGTATAAACTTCTCCATTGTTTTCGTAGTATTAACATTAGCAATGTTTCTGCTATCAGTGACTCCATCACCCACAACTTGTTTATTCTTATATTGATTTCTGGATGTTTTCTCATCATCTTTCTTTTTAAGCTGACCTCTCCTAATGAGAGCATCTTCCACTCTTCGAGCTAAGTCTATAGCTTGATCGAAGGTGGTCAAGGTAGCAGTTGATAACTCATAGGATAGTTGTTCTTGTAAATTATTGATAAAGATATCCAACATTTCCCGATAAGGTAACACAAAGTGTAATTTTCCTATCAACTGTCTCCACCGAGCTAGGAAATCAGCAAAACATTCATCTTTGTCTTGTTTTAAGTTGTACAAATATTTAATGGTTACATGCCTTTCGATGTAGGCACTAAATTGATGAACAAAAGACTCGGCTGTTTCTTCGAAATTCCTCAAAGAATGAGTGGGTAATTGATAATACCACTCTAATGCCATTCCTCCTAAACTTTTCGGGAACATTTTTAGTAATAACAAGTCATCATGTGATATATCATGACATGCTATCCTAAACATACGAAGATGCTCTATGGGATCTTCGGTTCCTTTGTATATAGGTAGGACAGGCATAGGAAAGTGTTTAGGATATGGTTGTGCTACAACTATAGGATCTAGAGGCTGACTACACATCTCTCGATAATTGTACGAGGGATGGTAGGGATCTATCTGGTCCATGCGGGAGACTAACTGTTTCACCATGGCTTCCAGATTACTAGTTTGTCCACCATATTGGTTCGGTGGTATGTGAGCGTATGATGGCGTGACGTAAGGATTAGATGCTATATTGCTATTATGCAAATGGTTGGTAGGGAGAGTATTATGAAGAAGATTTGTAGTAGCATTATGTTGTATCCCAGATTGTTGGAAATTGGTGTTTGGTTTTGTTTTGGGCTTTTGTTGATTTGAGGTATGTTGATCAATAGCTTGGCGAAATAGAGCAGTGAATGAAGGTTTCTTTTGTGTGGGAATAACTCTAGGCTTGGTAACAGGCACTCTAGGTGGTTGGGTAACCTGTTGTTGTTGCATGTTCTGGATTATAGCGGCCATATCCAAATTGGATGGTCCAGCTTGATCACTTTCTTGATCAACAAAGGACAAGGGATTAGTGCGTGTGTGATATATTTCTTCTAGGGTTGCTTGAGTGTCACTAATTTGATCCTTGTCCATATGGACTGCTCTATTAAGAGCGCCAATATTAGTATTGAGGAACTTCCAAAAATGTTCCATGTTCTCAAAAGTAACAACTCCTCCCGGAGACATTTTAGGGGATGAGGATCCTTCCTCTCTAACAGTTTCTTTTTGTTCATTTCCTACAACAAACTCTTCTTCTTGTTGGTCTAGGGTTCCTTCTTCCTGAATTGGGTCTTCAGGAAGGACATCTGGGTTATTTAATGGTCTCCTTAACCAATCTTCTTCTACTTCATCTGTTTTCCATTCCTAAGTCTAGTCATTATGCTTAAACTTAGATTTTAGCAAATATATATATATATATATATATATATATATATATTTTTTTGTGATAAGTTTGGGAGGTATATATTTTAATTATATACCTACTATAATACTTAAAAGAAAACGTTTTAATTTTTGTTATATTTTTGTTTTGTTTTTGTTTTTTTGTTTTTATGATAATATTATAAAGACAACAAACAACATACTAAATGCAAGAAATAATAATAATAAAATAATGGCTTAGTTTTCTATAAATAGTTTATGGATATCATTAATAGGATCAAGTTCATCAGGAGTCATGAAATGCTCCTCTTCAAATTGGAAATGGTTTTTCAAGAATTTGACAAAGTGTGCTATGGTGATATTATCTGTTTCAGACTCTGACTTATAGAAATAAAGTTCATGGCAATACTCTCGATATAACATAGCTCTAGGAACTCTATTCCATCTCTTTCTATCCATAAGAATGACCTCTTGATCCTCTATACGAGATAGAAATTTATGTACTACAACTGCGTTGTCGAGGTATTCCTCAAAGGTGTACAACTCGGAAGACACAAGTGCTCTTTTATCACCTAACCACCTATGGCAAGCTCTCTGAAGCTCATGGTATAAAGTCACTTGATCAGGATCCAGGATTCTATCTAGGACAAACCTCTTAATTTGCCTAAGTTCTGTTGATCTAGATTCAATGATACCCAATCTCCTATCAAGTTCATCCCATAAAGGTTGAACCCTATTTGTTTGAGGTACTCTAAGCACAGAAGTAATCTCTATGGCTGCTAATTGATTTTCAACATTTATGGTGACAACTCATCTTTTATTATAATCTACCATCTAAATATGATATGCAATCTTTAATTGTTTGTCTGATGATTCTAAATGCATTTATTAATTTATTTTTTTTGGATTGTTTTCAAAAGGTTTTAGTTTTCACGTCGGGTTCACCAAAATGTATCGCTCCAAATTTTTTGCATCCTTACCTTCAGGCTATAGGATCCACGCCCGAAAGGGGGATGCGAGAAGGATGGGACAATACCTCGGACTGAGAGGCCCTTTGAAGGTCACGCCTCTCGGGGGAGGGGTATAAGGGTGAATTTTTGATGGATGGTGGGTTCACCAGGAAACTTTGAGTGGCAGTTTCCATGCCTAGGTTGAGAATGGGTTTGATGTGTTCATTTTTATATTCAATCATTCATATCCTAGGTTTGGCCAAGATGAATCTAAGCTATTCTATATGCCAATGCTGATTTATATGGATACAAAAAACATGAATAAGTGCTAAACATAGAAAGTGTGCTAAATAAGATAGAATGTACCCGATTCTGGATGTCCGATGAAGATTCTGAGGTTTGTAGAAGTCCAGATCATCTCAAATCTTACATAATCATCTGCAATTGCATAGAATCATCTCGGATCATAGTCGGTCATATGAGATCAGACGAGATCATCATCGACCTGACGAATTCATTAGAAACCTGCAATCACAGAAATAGATACCAAAGACCAAAAATGCAACTGCAAAAGCAAGGGGAAATGATAGAAATAATAGTAAACCTACCTAAATGATAGATCCAGATAACAATTAAAGGAAATGCATTAATTTAATAATTTATTTTAACTTTATCATGCATCTATGCTAAATGAGGTGAACTCCAGAATGCAGAAATAGAATAAACTAAGTTAATGCATAAGGAAATGAAGAGAGAAGATAAAAAAATGCAAACTCTAGGCTCTGATTGCCCCCAATATGGACTGTAGTCGAGATCACCTCCAATCGTACGAGATCATCGCCGATCTACGACAGGATCGTCCGAAATCATCTGGAATCGCCAACGACGATCCGAGCTTGCTCCGACTGAAAAATAGTAAAATTCCTGCAAGAAAAACTTGAAATACACAATGCAAACAATGGTGCGAAGGTGTTCTAATGCACAAGAAACTAAAGTTGCAGGGAAAATCAGCCAGGGGGAAGTCAAGAAAAATCCTAAGTTTATATAGGATTTAGGGAGAGGTTAGGAGGTTGGAGATCACCCCAATTTGGGAGATCTCCAACGGGGGAGACTCTAACCACGCAGACACGCTTTCTGCCCAAGTTAGAGAAGCTGTTGAAACAGAAGCTAATTATGAAAATTTAGTTTTGGGACGAAATCGTCTGGACGTTCTGTTCCAGACGAATTCGTCAGATCTGGGACGATTTCGTCTGATCGTCGACGATATCGTCCAACGGTCAAAACAACTCCTAAAAATGGTGCAAAAAACGAGGGGAGCGGGTAACGAGCGGTTTCGAGGTTAAAATTCAAATTTTTATCTTTTTACTAAGGTTTAACTGCACCAATTTTAGGGTGCTACAAGTCCATCAAAGGTCAAGTCATCATCGATCAACTAGCAAAGGCTCCTCTCAAAGATGACCAGCCTCTGACCATAGAGTTTCCTGATGATGGGGTCTTCCATGCCTCAGCATCGCCAGATTCTAATGAGCCTGAGTCATAGGATGACATAATCTTATTTTTTGATGGTTCTAAATGTGAGTAAGGGGGTGGCATGGGAATCATGTTTTTTACACCGTAAGGGGCTCCAATACCTTTATCATTTAAACTTGATTTCTCGTACACCAATAACAATGCTGAATACAAAGCCGTGCTCATTGGTCTTCAGACAGCCATCACCATGAACATCAAGCGCTTGAATATCTTTGGTGATTCGCTATTAATTGTAAACCAAGTGAAAGGGCTATTCCAATGCAAATGCCCAGTTCTGTAGGCCTACAAAGCCCTTGTGGATAAATTCCTGGCAAAGCTTTAATGGTATGACATCGAGGCACTCCCTCGATCATGGAATCATTTTTTGGACACTATGGCCTCTTTGGGGTCACTGATCTCGTAAGACATTTTTGGTGATATGACAACCATTCAAGTTAAAACGTTATCGCAATCCATGATAGAATGTGCAACCTCTGACATAACGCCAGGAATCCACCTGATCCAAATTGAACCATCTCAGGATAGGTTCTCTTGAATCCATGATAGTCTAAATCATGCTAACTGGGGGTTTTTGTTCTCTCCAACCCCTCTTAATAGCAACACAATACTATTTTTACAAGTTCTTTCCCGCTTAGCTTTTGCTAGAGACAAAATTCAAGAGGGATCGATCGTTCATACCATCGAGGTTTCTGATCAGCAAGATTGGTACACACCCATAAGAGACTATCTCAAGTTGGGTAGCCTCCCTCTTGGATTTTCGCACACCATGAAAATATCATTCAAACAAAAAGTGGAAAAACATGTCTTTCTAGGAGATATTTATACCATCAGATCTACGAAGGAATCCTCCTCCATTGCTTGGACCAACAGGAGTCCACTTGGGCGATCATCTAAGCGCACGATGGTACATGCAGTGGTCACTTTAGTGGTATGGCCATCACAAAGCACATTCTTTGCATGGGCTATTATTGGCCATCTTTAGAGCAAGATTTTTGTGCATATGTGCAGAAGTGCATGAAGTATAAACACCATGCTACCTTCTCAGGCCTTGCAGCTAATCCAATTGGCTTGGCCATTTTTGCAATGGGGCTTAGATATCATCAAAAAGATCTCCCCTGTGTCGTCAGGTCATCACACGTTTATCATAATGGCCACAGAGTACTTCACTAAGTGGGTGGAAGCAATTCTGCTTACATCTACGACTGGGCCCCGCATTGTGGAGTTTATTATACATAACATCATATGTTGTTTTTGTATTCCTTCCAAGATCATCTCGGATAATGGGACATCATTTAAGAACAAATATGTGCGTGCTTTGACGACAAAGTACAAAATTTAGCATAGTTTTTTGATACCTTATTATCCATAGGCAAACGGGCAAGCAGATGCGTCAAACAAAATGCTAGTTGCCATCCTTAAAAATATGGTCACAGATAATCATAAGGATTGGCACATCCAAATATCACTTGCCCTATGGGATTATCGCACAAGCATTCGGATGCCCATTGGGGCAACTCCATTTTTGCTAGTGTATGGCTCAAAGGTAGTCATGTCCCTCGAGTTGGAAATACCCTCCCTGCGCATATCAATGCAAGATTTCATCGATGATGACACTACATGGCAGGCTCGGCTAGACTAGTTTATGTTACTCGACGAACGACACATCAATGCTCTTGAGCATTTATGTATCTATCAAGAGTGACTTAAGAAAGCATACAACATGAAAGTTCACCTGAGGGACTTTCAAGTCGGTGACTTGGTCTTAAAAGAGAACCAACAAAATTCTAACTTGTCGCCCCATTTAAGGGACAAGTTCATGGCAAATTGGTTAGGTCCCTATGTAATCGACAGTAAAATAGGACCTGGAACATACCGATTCGCCTCTATTGAAGGAATCAAGGAACTAGAACCCTTGAACATCGGTCATTTGAGGCCATTCAACATTTAAAAAAGCCATGAACCACCCCAAAAGCTCTAAGGGTTCCCGCAATCGCTTGGTCATCCAAAAATGCCCCAAAGGTGTCTATAATCCCTTTGGTCAAACCAAAAGCTCCAAGGATTCCCATAATCACTTGGTCAACCCCAAAACACCCCAAAGGTATCCATAATCCCTTTGGTCAAACCAAAAACCCCAAGGATTCTCACAATCTCTTGGTCAACCAAAATGCCCCAAAGGTATCCATAATTCCTTTGGTCAAACCAAAATCTCCAAGGGTTCCCACAATCGCTTGGTCAGCCAAAAATTCCCCAAAGGTATCCATAATTCCCTTGGTCAAACCAAAAGCTCGAAGGGTTCCCGCAATCTCTTGGTCAACCAAAAATGCCCCAAAGGTGTCTATAATCCATTTGGTCAAACCAAAAGCTCCAAGGATTCCAGCAATCACTTGGTCAACCAAAATGCCCCAAAGGTATCCATAATTCCTTTGGTCAAACCAAAAGCTCCAAGGGTTCTCGTAATCGCTTGGTCATCCAAAAATACCCCAAAGGTGTCTATAATATTTTTGGTCAAACCAAAAGCTCCAAGGGTTCTCGCAATCACTTGGTCAACCAAAATTATCCCAAAGGTATCTATAATCCCTTTGGTCAAACCAAAAGCTCCAAGGATTCCCGTAATCGCTTGGTCAACCAAAATTCCCCAAAGGTATCCATAATCTCTTTGGTCAAACCAAAAGCTCCAAGGGTTCCCGCAATCGCTTGGTCAACCAAAAATTCCCAAAATGTGTCTATAATCCCTTTGGTCAAACCAAAAGCTCCAAGGATTTCTGCAATCTCTTGGTCAACCAAAATGCCCCAAAGGTATCCATGATCCCTTTGGTCAAACCAAAAGCTACAAGGGTTCCCAAATCGCTTGGTCACCCAAAATGCCCCAAAGGTATCCATAATCCCTTTGGTCAAACCAAAAGCTCCAAGGTCCCACAATCGCTTGGTCAACCCTAAAATGCCCTAAAGGTATCTATAATCCCTTTGGTCAAACCAAAATCTCCAAGGGTTCCCACAATCGCTTGGTCACCCAAAATGCCCCAAAGGTATCTATAATTCCTTTGATCAAAACCTCCAAGGATCCGTAAGAATCACTTGGTCCACACCCATTCGGGTTACAACAACCATAACGAATATTCAAAAACAACAGATAATAAAAAATAACAAAAAAATTGCATCTCACTTTCATGCATAATCTTAAAAATCAAAATACAAAAAAAAAAACTGCATTAGGCATCACATACATACATTGCATATTTGCTGGTCATACATGTATCGCTCCAAATTTTTCACACCCTTACCTTCAGGCTGTAGGATCCGTGCCCAGAAGGAGGATGTGAAAAGGATGGGACAATACCTCGGACTGAGAGGCCCTTTGAAGGTCCCGTCTCTTGGGGGAGGTGTATAAGGGTGAATTTTCGATGGATGGTGAGTTCACCAGGAAAATTTTGAATGGCAGTTTCCATGCCTAGGTTGATAGTGTGTTTGATATGTTCATTTTTATGCTTGATCATTCAATTCCTAGGTTTGGCCAATATGAATCTAAACTATTCTATATGCCAATGCAGATTTAAATGAATATAGAAAACAAAAATAGATGCAAATTATAGAGAACAGGTTAACCAGAAGAATTCATATCTGATTCCGAATGTCTGATGCAAATTTTGAGTCTTGTAGCAGTTCAAATCGTCTCAGGTTGCACATTATCATCTGATATTTCTCGGGATCTTCTCAAATCACAGAAGGTCATCTAAAATAGAATAGAATCACCTGAAATCTAACGAATCTGTCAGACGAATCCGTCAGAAACTTGCAATCACAAAAATAGACACAAAATACCAAATATGCAAATGCAGAAACAAGGGATAATGATATAAATAACAGAAAACTTGCCTAAATAATAGTGTCTAATAACAAATGAGGAAATGCAGTGAATTTAACAATTGATTTTACCTTTATCATGCAATTATGCTAAATGAGGTGAACTCCAAAATGCATGAAACATAGTAATTTAAAACAGTGCAGAGATATATTATGAAAAATGCAGAAAAGCTTAAGAAAATGCGAACTCTAAACTCAAACTGCCCCCAATCTGGACTACAGTCAGGATCACCTCCAATCGTACAAAATCGTCCACAATCATCCGAGATCGTCCGCGATGATCCAAGCTAGCCTCGACTAAAAATAGTAGAATTCCTACAATAAAAACAATGCAAAATACCAAATGCAAGCAATAATATGAAGGAATAAAGAGCTAACTCTACAATGAAATCCTATCAACAAAGGGGTTGGGAGTTCAAGGAGAATCAACAAGAATTAGGCAGGGAGGTAGGGGGATAAACTAGAAAAATCCTAGTTTATATAGGATTAGAAAGAGGTTTGGGAGGTTGGGGATCATCCCAATCTGGGAGATCTCCAATAGGGAAATCTCCAACCGCGTAGACACGCTTCTGCCCGAGTTGGAGAGGCTGTTGAAACAGAAGCTAATTATGAAAATTCGGTTTTGGGACGAAATCATCTGGACGTTCTATTCCAGATGAATTCGTTAGATCGGGGACGATTTCGTCTAATCTGCGACGATATCGTCCAACGGTCAAAACAAATCCTAAAAATGGTGTAGAAAACGGGGAAAGCGGGTAAAAGGTGGTTTAACGGGTAGTTTGGGGTTGAAATTCAAATTTTAATATTTTATCTTTTTACTAAGGTTTTAACCGTGCCAATTTTAGGGTGCTACATTTTGCCCCCTCTTTAGCAAATTTTTTGAAGAAAATGCGTTAAAGATGAGTTTTTCTCATTTTACAAGAAAGTAAAATATACTCAATTTTTTAGACGACGATTCTTGGTCGAATCGTACTAATACTGACTATGGTGCCCCCTCCGTGTTTTTACCCAAATCGAACGTTTGAGGTAAAAATGCGAAAAAGCAAAAATTAAAAATTCTGATTTTTAAATAAATAAATTAAGAAAATAGGGTAAAACCCTAATTCATTTGTACTATTCACTTTGACTATTCTAGAGTTCTACAAAAAAAGAAAATGGTGGAGACAGCGCACAGAGCGACAGAGGTCCGGCGCGGGCTACGGGTAAGGATCTAATCCTAGTAGATTAGGTTTGATTTTACTTTGTGCAATTTTTGGATTTAAATTTTGATTGTTTGGGATGTCATGGCCATTTTTAGGTCGTCGACGACATCGGGATGAAATTGTCCCTAGATCATTGATTTCATCTGACGGTGAAGTCGACGAATTAGGGGCAATTTCGTCCAACAAGGGGCGATTCCCAAGTTGCAAAATCGAAGACGATTTCATCCTCACAAAGGATGATTTTGCCCAATGTGGGACTATATCATCCAATGGTGGACAATATCATTTTAAACTTGATTTTAAGTTGTTTAATTTGCATGCTTGAGTTATTAATGATTTTTTTGTTTTATTGTTTGTTTTGCAGAAGGGATTACTAAAGAGCCAAGAATGGAAATACGACGGGCTAAGGGATGACATAGCCATGCTTGACCAAGCAAAGCATGACCGACTTGGAATGGTCGGCCTATAGCATGTGGCAAAGATGCCACAAGTGTCGACTGACATAGGGCTACTAACAGCCCTAGCAGAGAGGTGGTATTCGGGGTCATCCTGCTTTCGGTTATCGATAGGGGAGATGGCTCCCACTCTAGAGGACGTATGGAGGATCATGAGGATCACCATACAAGGACAGCTGATGACACCTATGGCAAATCAGGTCCAGGTGATGATGAGGTTCACTGGAGACCCGAGCTTCACCCTGGAGAAGGGCAGAGTGAACATT
This sequence comes from Wollemia nobilis, assembly GCA_028583015.1. NCBI lineage: Eukaryota > Viridiplantae > Streptophyta > Pinopsida > Araucariales > Araucariaceae > Wollemia > Wollemia nobilis. The sequence goes on along the minus strand of JAQPPZ010016509.1, from coordinate 755,911 downwards.
GAGTTGCTACGGTAGATGCTTGGGGCATCGAGGCTAACATGGGTTTTGGCAGGAGTTGTAGGTGGCTTACTATTATGCCACCAGAGTGGATGCAAACTACCATGGGTGCTCTCAAACATAGTCTACGATATGAGATACCACAGGTACATATTTGCATGGGGGAGCTTTATACTCTATCACTTGTATAGGATCCTGCATGGGGTTGTATACAAGGGAAGTCGATGTCTGGTCTTGACATCGTTGCTGCAGGTTTGGTGCTGGGAGAACATTACAGTGCAGAGGCCGATAGGGCTCCCATTGATAGGTGTTGACTAGGAGAGACCCCGAGTTTTCTACTAGTGGCTATAAAGAGGGTCACAGTGGCAGATAGATCTGCCAATGTCACAGAGTTTGCTAGACGACCTCATCCCAAACCAGATTACCTAGAGGCCATGGCGAGAGCACCCCGGGTGGGTAGAGGATGGGAAGGAGCTGGCTCACATCAGGCGAGTCTACTAGCTGAGGATGGGGCTAGGAGAGGTAGAGCTCCATCACTACGATTGGGTACTACGATAGTTCGGTCTACAACAGGGGATCCCATCTCTCAGGGATTATGAGTACTCCTAGACTATTCAAGATAGTACTACACTAAGTGGGGCTCCAGATATGTAGCAATTTTGGAGTCAGGATGTAGATGATGCCCTCATCCAGCCAATGGATGGTGATGATGTCGAGGTTTTTGATGGCTATGATGCTTGGTATGTAGGCATCCGCCCTCCTCGGATGACGAGGGCACAAGGTCTAGTGCATGCTATGGTGCGCTAGATGGGGAGGTGGCGATAGGCTACTATTGAGGCAACACGGGGTCATGGGGGGAGAGAGCAGTGGCATATCTCATAGGAGAGATGCCAAAGGATGGCACGAGCTCCACAGATGCCGTAGGAGACAGGGTGAAGGGAGGAGAGACTCCCTTCGTAGCATGGGGAGAGACCACCATCACATGATAAGGGCAAGGGTGTGGATGCAGGGGAGAGCAACGAGACAGCGGCTCTTCGAGCTGAGGTTGCCCACCTCCGGGCTCAGGTGCAAACACTGTAGGATGAGGCTACATGGCTCAGAGCTTAGGGCGAAGGGGTGAGCAGGGATGATCTATCATGGTCTATTGCTCAGACTGCATTCTACCAGGGGTTATACTATCACATGGTTTTAGAGAACCAGAGGATACCACTGCCAGCCCCTATTGCAAAGCTAGTCATGATGGGATCAGCAAGGACATCCTCACGATCGACGACGAGGACCCGAGATACAACTCGGATCTCTATGGGACCACCTCCTCCACATTAGGGTGGGAGAGGAGATGAGGCTGAGAGTTCAAGGGCTTCTCGAGGCTAGGTGTCTATGGACTAAAAATTTTGTAGAGATTGTTGAGAGGATTGAGTATGCCAGGGTATAGATTGTGGCATACGAATCCAGTTTTGATATGATGTAAATAATTTATGAATATATATATATATATATGATCTTGTTTCTGATGATATGACTTGTTCATATGTTTTTATGATGCTTTACTGTTTGACTTGTTTGCTTATTGGATTGAGGATTCATATAATTATGTCATTTTGAAATATTATAATTATGTATCATGCTGTAAGATTTTAAATGAAATAATCTGATGTAAACAATTGGTGGTTGTGGTGTGATTTGATAAAAAATAAAAGGGACTTATAACAATAATTTCAAAGGACATTGTCGCTATTATAGACCATTTCATGGAGTCACCACTCACTCGGTCATCAAGCTAATCCCAATATAGAAATATTGTTAAAATTAAAAGAGTGCTTAAGAGACTATCTTAAGACTTTGTGTTGTAATGATGAAGATAATGATGGTTTGATGATTTGTTTTCAGATTTTCATAAAAATAGTATGCATGAAAATATGATGTTGCTAGGCATAAATTCCTAAGTGTGATAAAATGTTGAACAATTCCTTAGAATTTATACCATGGTTGCAAAAACTAAATTTAAACATAATGTCATGAAATAGAATAGGTGTTTGTTTGTTTGTAAAGCATAATTGTGTAACATAATGATGCAAGTCATATGTTTTGATGAATTTGGTTTTAAAATAAATGGAAAATAAAATTAGAACAATGGTTTGCACTAGGCATAGAATTATAGGTATAGACTTATACCATCATCACGAAATCCAAAGAAGAAAATAGATTGTTGGTTTTATTGCAAGATGCATTTTTTACTTTTGATAAACATAAAAATAATAATATGAAAATTTTGTTTGAAATTATTTTTGAGATTTTATGAGAAGATGTATGTAATTGCTTTTATACAAAACAAGAATTCTGAAAAAGGATAAAATTATTCCGAAAAGAGTTACAGAAATATTTTAAATTATCTCAAAGAGAAATGTAGATTTATAAGAAATCCTCATGTGCAAATGTGAGTTCATTACCAATATTGATTTATCATAATGATACAAAATCTCTCAAATACAAATGTGTGTGTGATTGTATTGTTCATTCAACAATTTTGAGCAAGATAATTTGATACAAGTAATTTGAATTAACCAAATGAATGTTCATTGACCATGATTTATATGCATGTAATTGTACCAGACTACTATGTAAGTTAGGTTATCAAGAGCTAGCTAATCCATAAGCTAACAGAGGTCTATACAAAATAAGGTCGCTAATGTGACAGACATATCACCACGCTAGGGATTACCCAAGGCCAAGCGGGTTGGGCACAAACCACTTGTTATGGGGCTTACCTCATAGTTTTCAAATAATTGAGAATTCCAGGGATTCAAGCTCATTCACCCTTCTTTTCTTTTCAAGGGGTAGGGAAAGGATTTTATTGCATTTTTCTTTTGCTTTTCTCTTTTGCTTTTTTTCTCTTTTTTTTTTTTTTTTGTACTTTTGTATTTTTGCTTGATATTTGAGATAATGCTGAAATATTGCTGTGATGATTCAAATAACCTTTTTATTTTTCTCCTTTTCTTAAACTTTTCTTTTCTTCCTATGCTAGGGATACTTGCTCGGATTAGCTGTAGAGAAAGGGATTTTTATTACGGGTAGGGGTGAGCTTGTCCTTTTGTCAATTCTCAAAGATTCTAGACCATGTGCATGATAGGATAGCAGGGGAAACTTTTTACTCAAGAAACCATTTCTACTATGTAGCATCATATCGAATGTGCAAATGAAATCATTTTAATGTGAAGAGATATACTTGGTTCAAGTAAATAACAATATCAGTTCTCTATGCTCAAAACTTTATTTAATGTCAATGTGGACTTTGATATAAGAGAGATTAATAATCATAACAAATAAAATCAAGAGATTTATTCATGTGAATGTGAAAGTGCGAGATTCCAAATAAATATTAATTTATCCAAAATAACTGAAAATATAATTGCAATACTTCATAAATTGAGAGGTATAAAGATAAAAGACGATTTTGAAGATTTTGATGATTTGGATGTTTTTGGTGTTTTTATATTTTAAGTTTATGGATTGAAAGAAATACAAGATAGTGGTTTTTGAAAATTGTTTAAACAAATATATACAATGATGAAATGACCAATTTTTACGCATAGTAATGTTTAAGATGCAGAATTTTCATAGGTTCTTTAAGTTCTTTACCATCTAAGGTAGATAATTTGTATGCTCCTAATCCAAATTTAGCATTGATGGCATATGGTCCAAGCCATTTGGGCTTAAATTTACCTTTAAGGTTTGTAGTTGCATTAGTATTTTTTTTATTTTATTTTAAGACAAGGTCACCAATCTCAAAGGATTGAGGATGAACTTTCTTAAGATATGCTCTCTTAAGCTTGTTTTGGTAGGCGCAAAGATGCTCCAAAGCATTGATGCACTTTTCATCTAGAAGTTCTAGCTGACTAAATCTGCCAGCACGATATTCATCCCCTACTTCAGTATCTTGAAGTAGTAGAGCTAAATAAGGAACTTCTAATTCAAAGGGAAAAATGGCTTCAGCACCATAAACCAAGACAAAAGGTGAAGTTCCAGTGGGGGTTCGAACACTAGTTCGATAAGCCCACAAAGTAGGATATAACTGAATGTGCCAGTCTCGACCGGTTTTATTGACCAATTTTTTGAGAATTTTGATTAAGGTTTTATTAGATGCTTCTGCTTGACCATTACCCTGAGGATAATAGGGAGTGGACCAGCGATGTTGAATTTTATATTTTTGACATAATTTCTTGACATCTTTATTTTTGAAACAAGTTCCATTATCAGAAATGAGATTGGTAGGAATTCCAAACCTACAAATAATTTGATTAAAAAAAAACTTGGAAACTTGTGTTCCAGTGCAGGAAGCTAATGGCATAGCTTCAACCCACTTCGTGAAATACTCAGTGGCAATTATGATGAATTTGTGTCCATCAAATGACACAGGGTTGATTTTTCCAATGATGTCTAGGCCCCATTTTGAAAAAGGCCAAGGAGATGAAATAGCCTGTAGCTCTTATGCAGGTGCATGGACAAGGTCAGCGTGTTTCTGGAACTTGTCGCAATGTCACACATAATTGTGTGCATCAGTTTCCATGGTAGGCCAAAAATATCCTATCCGAAGGAGTTTCTTAGCAATGGCGCTACCGCTAAAATGTCCCCCACAAGATCCATTATGGGCTTCATTCAAAGCTGCTCTGGATTCTTCTAGATTCAAACATATCAATAAGATGCCTTCAAAAGATCTTCTGTACAAGGTATTACCAATAATCACAAAGCGACTTTCTTGTCTATGTAATAACCTATGCTGGTTGCTAGTGCAACCATCAGGGAAGGTTCCTTTCTGCAAAAAATTAAATATATCAATATACCATGGTTCAGGAGTTGTTTCGTTGATGAGAAACACATCCAAAGGTTCTAAAAATTATTTGCTTGAAGAAGGTTCTTAGAGTTGACAAATAATGATGGTAGCATATTCATCATCTAACTCCAAGGGTAAAAGAGATGCAGCTGTAGCCATAGTGTAAGCCGCACGATTGCTAGTTCGAGGAATAGCTTCCAAAGTAACTTGATCAAACAAGGATAATAACTACAAAACATATGCTTTATATGGGTGTAATTTATCATCTTTGGTTTGATAAACATCATTGATTTGGTTTATGACAAGTTGGGAGTCACTGAAAACCAATAAACTTTTGATTTTCAATGCCAATGCAGCTCGTAATCCAAGGATAAGAGCTTCATATTCAGCAGTGTTATTGGTGCAAGAAAATGTTAATTTGAAGGATAGAGGAATAATATGTTTTTGTAGAGATATTAAAATAATACCCGCACCAGCCCCACTCATGCATCGGGCTCCGTCAAAGTATAGGGACCATTGCTCTGAATGGTGCTGCCTCTAGTTTAAGGCATTCATCGGGAAACTCAATGATGAGGGGATGGGTAGATTTTAAAGGTGCAGCAACTAACTGATTTGCTATGATTTGACCTTTAACAAACTTTTGTCCTATGAAGGTGAGTTCAAATTCACTGAGCACAAGAACCCACTTGGATGTGTGACCAGATAAACACGGTCGACTCATGAGATATCGCAAAGGGTTGAATTTGGCAACAACATACGTTTTTTGACTGAGCATATAATGTCATAGTTTCTGTGTAGAAAATATGACTGCAAGACATAACTTCTCTAATATGGTATAGCGAGTTTCATAACTGATTAAGGTTCTGCTAATGTAATAATTAGCACGTTCTTTCTTCTCATCGTCAAGCTGAGCTAACATAGCCCCTAAGGCAAAATCAGAAGTAGAAATGTACAAGATAAAAGGACGATCAGATCTAGGTGGGGAAAGCACTAGAGGTTTGAGGAGATATTGCTTAAGGAGTTCAAATGCTTCTTGGCATTCTTCATCCCAATGAAAAGAGACATCTTTCTTAAGAAGCTTAAGAAAGGGTCCGATTTTGTCTGCCAACTTGTCGATGAAGCGGCGAATAGCTTGAAGCTTACCTTGTAAACTTCGTAATTCTGATATATTGGTGGGTGTGGGCATATCTGTGATAGCCATGATCTTGAGAGGGTCAATTTCAATGCCACGTAAAGAAACTCTAACCCCTAATAATTTATCGGACTTAACTTCGAATATGCATTTAGTAGGATTTAGTCAGATAAGATATTCCCTTAACCGATCAAATACTTTCCTTAAGCCATTTAAATGATTATCTTCTTTGATGGAACGATCTATGAATTAGGATATCATGCATCATGTCATGAAAAATATAAGTCATAGCTCGTTGATAGGTTTCACCTGCATTCTTTAAACCAAATGGCATCACTTTCCAACAAAAATTTCCCCAAGGGGTAATAAAGGCTGTTTTGGCCTGATCTTCAGGAGCTATCCTGATCTGATTATAACAAAAAAATTCATCCATTAAGGATATCATTCCACTTCCAGCAGTAAAGTCAATGATCTGATCCATGTTGGGAAGAGGAAAATCATCTTTAGGGCATGCAACATTAATGTCTCTGAAATCGGTGCAAACCCTAACTTTAGTGGCTTCTTTCTTAGTTACTAGAACTACATTTGAGATCCATTCGACATAGTCAATGGCTTGTATAAAAATGACTTTCAACAGTTTTCTAGTTCTCCTTTGACTAGTAAGGCCACTTTGGGATGCACTTTTCCCGAGTTTACGTTTAACAGGTTTAGCATCTGGATGGACTACTAGATGATGCATAACTATGGAAGGGTCCAAACCTGGCATGTCTTCATATGTCTAAGCAAAGACATCTTCATAGTCTTTAAGAAATGAAATGTATTTATCTTGTTTTTCTTGACTCAATTTTGATCCAATATTAATGATGTGAGGGTTATGTTCGGTTCCAATATTAATTTTTATAACGTTTTCAACTTTCATATGTAAATCTCTCTCAAAATTAGGTGGGGCGGGTGAGACACCCAATTCTTGTAATTCTTCCAAGGTTAGCTTGGATAATTCATCTTGAGGAGTCGAGGCCTCAAGCTGGCTATACTAGGTATAGAACCATCAAAATAAAATTCATTATATAACAATTCCTCAATGGAAATATCATGAAAGATATCTCCCTCCAACTCGTCGTCAGATTCGACAATCATTTCAGGACAGGCTATGGATAGCATATTGCAGGTAGAAGAATTATTCTTTGGATATACAAAATCTTGTTTATCTAGATAATCTTGATAACATATGATATGGTCATCCTACTCAAATGGAAAGGGCTGACCTTTACTAGAAAATAGGCCCACACCACAATGGGCAGGCCACGGTTCTACCTCGAAAGGTTCTTTCATACCATTTTGGAAAGGTCCCAAACCTTTCCCTTTATAGCCCAATTTAAGCATTATGGGTTTAGCTTTAATATATTCATTAGCAAAATAGCACCGAGCATATCCATCATAATGTGTCTTGATGTTTTGGGGTATTCTTCCCCAATCATATCCTTTATAAATAAAAGCACAACTCTTGACTTGGTAGATACTTCCCATAGGCTGTGGGAGGCCCAAGGTATGAGGAGAGGGTGGGAGTTTATTTAAAAGAAGGGAATTCTGCATGGCAGTGTTGATCTCTTCTGATATAAGAATTTTAGATAAATCAGGTAAGAGCTCATCAGTAAGAGAATAAGAGTTAGAAGGAACATTTCCTTGATCTTCGAATGTGGAAAGAATTCCTGTAGTGGATGTAGATGTCATAGGGATATTGACAAGTGAATCTAGAGGTATGGAAGATATAGGAGTAAAACAGGAAGCTTTGGGTGTAGGTTTAGGCTCTTTTCGAGGTCCTAATGTGGTTTGTTCAGAAGATGGTTGAGCTATATGTATAGGTGTAGTTGATGGGGTAGATGATGTTATGGGTGTGTGTTTCACATGTTTGGATGAATGATAAGAATTAGGATGTGTGGATGATAGGGCGGGGCAAAATTGTACTCCAACAGGTTCTTCCAAAGCACACATATCAAAGGGTCTAGGATCACCATGAATGGTAACCAACTGGTTTTTAAATTTGAATTTAACACACTGATGTAAAGTAGAGGGAACCGTTCGCATTGCGTTGATCCAAGGGTGACCCAAAAGTATATTGTACGATGCAGGGCAATGTACAATAAACACGGTCGTATCTAGGGTTCTAGGACCAACTTGCAAGGGTATAGTAATGACTCCACATGTTTCTTGTGTCTCATCATTGAAGGCTTTGATAATCATATCCGTTATTTTCATCTCGTCACTCCTAAAGCCAAATCGTTGGTAGAAGTCAAAAGTGCATATATTTAAAGATGAACCATTATCAATCAAGACTCGTTTAATAGCTACATCTCCAATTAGGGCAGTAATATATAAGGGATTATCCTTATGTAAACTATGTTGTGGTATATCTCTATCTCGAAAGTCAATACAATCGACTTCTTGAGTGATGATAGTATTGGACATGGCTTCAGGTTGAATATTTTGAGGTACCATCATTTGGCTTAATGTAAGCATTAATTCATCCCTATGGGTAGGAGAAGATCTTAAAAGATCCAAAAGAGAAATTTTGGCTATAGTATTGGATAATTGTTCATTAATATTGTAAGGAGGCTTAGGTTGAACATTAGACATATGATTCCCTTTATTGGGATTTTTCAAAACAAATGGAGCTGATCCATCATTCTGAGTTTGATCTTGTTGAGAATTTTGAGCCTGTTGTCTGGTAACGACTCCGATGGTACCTACAATGTTATATTGAGAACGCTGAATTGGTCTCGGTCTAGCGTTTATGGCTTGTTCATTAGAAAGAAACTGATGAGAAGAGGGTCGAGTAGTAACTCTTCTAGGAAATGGTTCATCCAGAACCATAGAAGCTATGATAGGTTGAATAGGGTCTGTTTCATTTTTAGAACTATTCGATTGATTCGAGGTGATGTCTATTTCACTTTCAGTATCTGACTCTACATCACTAAGATCCTATGTTTGAGTATTATATAGGGGTCTGGACATAACCATGGATAAAGTTGTGTCAAATATTTGAGGATCCTGAATAGGAAATTGTCCACTAATAGTCCCTACATATCGGGTAGGAGGGGGAACATTATGATGTTCAATTTGATTAGCCACCTCTTTACCATGCATTGGTAAAGAATGTTGAAATATGTCCAATGATTGATTGGCATTTTGATTCTAACTTTGAGGGGTGCTCTTTTGAGCGTTATTAGAAGTATTTTGTTTAGGTTAGAAGGCTTGCACCTCTTATTATCAATCAAATCTTGTATTTTATGTTTTAATATTTTGCAAGAGTTGGTAGCGTGTCCAGGTCCTCTATGAAAATCATAATGTAAATCAGCTCTGTATATGGGTATAGTTGGATCAGGTTCCCGGATAGCTGGTAATTGGATCAAGCCTCGTGCTAGTAATTGGGGGAGAATGGTTGATAAAGGTTGATTTAATCTAGTAAATTCTCAAGGTGGTTTATCAAGAGGTTTCAATATGAACTTCTCTATTGTTTTCATAGTATTAATATTAGCAATGTTTCTACTATTAGTGACTTCGTCACCCACAACTTGTTTATTTTTATACTGATTTCTAGATGTTCTCTCATCATCTTTCTTTTTGAGCTGACCTCTTCGAATGAGAGCATATTCCACCCTTCGAGCTAAGTCTATAGCTTGATCGAAGGTGGTCAAGGTAGCAGTTGATAATTCATAGGATAGTTGTTCTTGTAAATTATTGATAAAAATATCCAACATATCTCGATAAGGTAACACAAAGTGTATTTTTCCTATCAACTGTCTCCATCAAGCTAAGAAGTCAGCAAAACACTCATCTTTGTATTGTTTTAGGTTGTAAAAATATTTAATGGTTACATGCCTTTTGATATAGGCACTAAATTGATGCATAAAAGACTCAGCGGTCTCTTCAAAATTTCTCAAAGAATGAGTGGTTAGTTGATAATACCACTCCAATGCCATCCCCCCTAAGCTTTTCAGGAACATTTTTAGTAATAGCAAATCATCATGTGATATGTCATGACATGCTATCCTAAACATACGAAGATGCTCTATGGGATCTTCGGTTCCTTTATATATAGGTAGGATAGGCATGGGAAAGCATTTGGGATATGGTTGTGCTACAACTATAGGATCTAGAGGTTGACTACACATCTCTTGGTAATTATACGAGGGATGATAGGGATCTATTTGGTCCATACGGGAGGTTAACTGTTTCACCATGGTTTCCACATTGCCAGCTTGCCCACCATATTGGTTTGGTGGTACATGAGTATGGGATTTGTGAGCGTAAGAAGGTGGAACATAAGGATTCAATGCTATGTTACTATTATGCAAATGATTGGTAGAAAGAGTATTATGAAGAAGACTTGTGGTAGCATTATGTTGTATCCCAAATTGTTGGAAATTAACATTTGGTTTTGTTTTAGGCTTTAGTTGATTTGAGGTATATTGATCAATAGTTTGGCAAAATAGAGCAGTGAATGAAGTTTCTTTTTGTGTAGGAATAACCCTTGGTTTGGTAATAAGCACTCTAGGTGGTTGGGTAACCTGTTGTTGTTGCATGTTCTGGATTATAGCAGCCATGTCCAAATTGGATGGTTCGGCTTGATCACTTTCTTGATCAACAAAGGACAAAGGATTAATGTGTGTGTGATATATATCTTCTAGGGTTTCTTGAGTATCACTAATTTGATCTTTATCCATATGGATTGCTCTATTAAGAGTGCCAATATTATTATTAAGAAATTTCCAAAAATGGTCCATGTTCTCAAAAGTAACAGCTCCATTTGGAGTTATTTTAGGAGATGAGGATCCTTCCTCTCTATCATTTTCTTTTTGTTCATTTGCGTCAACAAATTCTTCTTCTTGTTGGTTTAAGGTTACTTCTTCTTGAATTGGTTCTTCAAGAAGGGAATCTAGTTTATTGGTTTTTCCTAACCAATCTTCTTCTACTTCAATTTGTTTTCCATTCCTGAGTCTAGTCATTGTGTCTAAATTTAGGTTTTAGCAAATATATATTAATATATTTGCAACAGATCTTGGGAGGTATATATTTTAATTATATACCTACTATAATACTTAAAAGAAAATGTTTTGATTAATTTTTATGATAATTTTATTTTGTTTTTGTTTTTGTTTTTATAAAGACAATAAATAGCACACAATAATACAAGAAACAACAATAATAAAATAATAACTTAGTTTTCTATAAATATTTTATAGATGTCATTGATAGGATCAAGTTCATCAAGAGTCATAAAGTGCTCCTCTTCAAATTGGAAATGGTTTTTCAGGAACTTAATGAAGTGTGCTATAGTGATATTATCTGTTTCAGATTATGTTTTGTAAAAATAAATCTCATGGCAATATTCTTGATATAACACAGCTCTAGGAACTCTATTCCATATTTGTCTATCCGTAAGAACGACCTCTTGATCTTCTATATGAGACAAAAATTTATGTACTACAACTGCATTATCGAGGTATTCCTCAAAGGTATACAACTCAGAAGACACAAGGGCTCTTTTATCTACTAACCACCTATGGAAAGCTCTCTGAAGTTCATGGTACAAAATCACTTGATCGGGATCCAGGATTCTATCTAGGACAAACCTCTTGATTTACCTAAGTTTAGTTGCTCTAGATGAAATGAGATCTGATCTCCTATTAAGTTTGTCCCACAAAGGTTGAACCCTATTTGTTTGAGGTATGCTAAGTACATAATTAATCTCTATAGCTGCTAATTTATTTTCAACATTAAAGGTGACAACTTGTCTTTTATTATAATCTACCATCTAAATATGACATGCAATCTTTGATTCTAAATGCATTTATGTTTTGTTTTTTTTTTGGATTGAATTGAATTGTTTTCAAAAGGTTTTTAGTTTTCATGTCGGGTTCACCAAAATGTATCACTCCAAATTTTTCGCACCCTTATCTTCAGGCTATAGGATCCGTTCCCAGAAGGGGGATGTGAAAAGTATGGGACAATACCTCAAACTGAGAGGCCCTTTGAAGGTCCTACCTCTCGGGGGAGGTGTATAAGGGTGAATTTTTGATAGATGGTGGGTTCACTAGGAAACTTTTGAATGGCAGTTTCCACGCCTAGGTTGATAGTGTGTTTGATATGTTCATTTTTATGTTTGATCATTCAATTCCTAGGTTTGGCCAATATGAATCTAAACTATTTTATATGCCAATGCAGATTTAAATGAATACAAAAAATAGAAATAGATGCAAATTACAGAGAATAGGTTAACCAAAAGAATTCATACATGATTTCGGATGTCTAATGGAAATTCTGAGTCTTGTAGCAGTTCAAATCGTCTTAGTTTGCATATTATCGTATGATATTTCTTGAGATCATCTCAAATCACAGAAGGTCATCTGAAATAGAACAGAATCACCTAAAATCTGATGAATTCGTTAGAAACCTGCAATCACAGAAACAGACACAAAATACCAAATATGCAAATGCAGAAGCAAGGGATAATGATAGAAATAACAACAAAATTGCCTAAATAATAGTGTCTAATAACAAATGAGGAAATGCAGTAAATTTAACAAATTGATTTTACCTTTATCATGCAATTATGCTAAATGAGGTGAACTCCAAGATGCATAAAACATAGTAATTTAAAGCAATGTAGAGATATATTATGAAAAATGCAGAAAAACTTAAGAAAATGCGAAATCTAAACTCAGACTGCTCCCAATCTGGACTACAATCAGGATCGCCTCCAATCGTACGAAATCGTCCGAGATCGTATGCGATGATCCAAGCTAGCCTCGACTGAAAATAGCAAAATTATTGCAATAAAAACAATACAAAATACCAAATGCAAGCAATAATATGAAGGAATAAAGAGCTAACTCTATAATGAAATCCTATCAACAAAGGGGTTGGGAGTTTAGGGAGAATCAGCAAGAATTAGGCAGGGAGGCAGGGGGATAAACTAGAAAAATTCTAGTTTATATAGGATTAGAAAGAGGTTTGGGAGGTTGGGGATCATCCCAATTTGGGATATCTCCAATAGGGAAATCTCCAACCGCATAGACACACTTCTGCCCGAGTTGGAGAGGTTGTTGAAACAGAAGCTAATTATGAAAATTTGATTTTGGGACGAAATCGTCTGGACGTTCTATTCCAGATGAATTCATCATATCGGGGACAATTTCGTCTAATCTGCGACAATATCATCCAATCGTAAAAACAAATCCTAAAAATGACACAGAAAATGGGGAAAATGGGTAAAAGGCGGTTTAACGGGTAGTTTGGGGTTGAAATTCAAATTTTAATATTTTATCTTTTTACTAAGGTTTTAACCATGCCAATTTTAGGGTGCTACACATGTCAAATGCACCATAGACTGTAATTACTCGACAATTCCATAATTTTCCACATTCAATCCATTTTGTAAAAGATCCATTAAGAATAATGCCCTTCACATTTTTGCCATATCATAGTCAGTTGTCTTCTAATGTCTTTAGGGTTTCGTCATTCAGTTACCTTTAGATTTCTATTCAAATGCTTACAAATTCAGACTGATTTTTACAAGGTAGAGTTTTACTTGGATCACGCCTTGTTACATAGCATCCCAACACAAGCTCAAAAACACATAAAAAATTCCCAAGTTGTGTGAATGAAAGATGAAACCTACAAAGCGGTCTAGGGTACCTTAAGCAAAAATGTTATCCTGCTCATCCCCCTGTGCAAATGGTTCAAGAATGCTGAGAATTGACAGAAGGAAAAGCTCTTCCCCATCCAATTCCCCACAATAAATAGTGGTCTTCACCACTATCAAAAATACCCAAACAACTTTGATTCCCAAATTCGTAAGGATTCGTACTACATGCCCCTGATAAGGATGGGTAGTCATCCCCAAGGCCTAAAAGGATCAATGCCATTCCAAAGCAAACTCCAAAAAGTTCACCATAAAAATCCCCAAACACCTTTGATCTCCAAAGTCGTAAGGATTCGTACTACACACCCCTGATAAGTATGGGTAGTCATCCCCAAGGCCTAAAAGATCAATGCCATTCACAAGCCAAAAATCCCACAAGCACAACGTTGAAATAAAAATTCAAAATCTAAATCCTCAAAAAGCAACAATAAAAAAATAACAGTGGTTATTGCCACTACTCAAACCCCTTGCTCAAGAGAAGGAAAAAAAAAAAAGAGAAAAATAAACAGTGATTTTCATCACTATATATGAGAGCAAGTATCCCAACAAACTGAACAACCGAAAGACGCTTGAGCTTGAATCCTTGGAATTATCAGCATTTGAAAAACCATTTAGGTGATCCTCATTACGGGTTTGGTGGATAGCCTACCTAGCAATGGTGGTATTCTAAATGCATGACGATACGTCTATCACATTAGCTTTGCATGTGTAGACCAATGTTTGCATGTGGATGAGCTATCTTATGGTATCCTAGATTGCGTCGTAGATTAATCCTACTACATACAAAAAAGGAGTTAGTGGAGCTAATTAGGTGATCCTCAGTATATATTTGGTGGACAACCTACCTGGCATTGGTGGTATCCTTATGAATACCACATAAACAAACTCAATTGCACACACAGGAATATGAAATAACTTGGTCAAACTCAAGTCTGATTCATACCTTGTTTGAAAGTCTTGTAAGATAATGTACAGTCTTGACTAGTTAGTTAAAGCATCTAAGTCTCACAAAAATCTTAACTACATTCTAAAACAATTGTTGTACATTTCATTACTTACATCACCATCAGAAAATACAAAACAAAAATTACAAATGCAAAGTTATTTCATAAAGCAACCACATAGTACAGAAAGCCAGTAAATTTTGTACAGTCTATGGTGCCACTGCCTGCATACCAACAAATCATTCCATCCATTCCATATGCATACATCTATATCATATAGTTAAAATCATTCGCAGTCATAATAGCATATGCATACATCAACATAAATAAATGTGCATAAAAGAACAATAAACCATGACAAGGATATAATCAAACCAAAAAGAGTCATGTATATATATCAAGTCAAAATGCCCTCAGGCTACAATAAGTAGGTCCTCTGACCTCACAAAACCAAAAACTCAAAATCCCCAAAGCCTAGGGAGTTTGCCACCATGATCATGTAGGATAGGTGTGACTGGAACTACCCCTAGTAGTATGGGTCCTATGCGACCTCTTAGGGTGGCTACTGCCAACCCTCGCACCCTGCCCACCAACACTACCCTCACCTAGCCACCTACGACAAGATGATGTAGATTGCTCAGTCTCACTGCCTCTCATATGGCTTGACGAGCCACCTCCATTGAGAATAGGAAACTGTCCATTGATTTGGACAACCTCCATCTCTAACTCTACCCGATACCGACCCCACTCTATATCTCATTGATGATACACATCCAGTGCATTATCTTGTTGTGGCAACTGAGTTCGTAGGAGATCTCTCTCCTACGTTACCTCAACCAAAGCATCTTTATGCTCCTCCTCCCATATCCATAGAAGACCCTCCAATCATGCTATCTCAGCATGAAGCCCAACCTCCACATCCCCTCAGACAACTTGAGGCATGGGCTCCTCCGAGACAGCCTGTTGCTCTGGCACCCACTGCTCTATGACATCCTATACATTTGGCTGCTCTGAAACCCCTAAATCAACTCCATCACCATTGAATTCATCAACCTCCACCATGTCAACATCATCAAGCGGAGCCCCCAACCCTCCACCAGTGTCTCTACACCCCCAAATCTTACTGCTATAGTATCTATGCCTCCTAGAGGCCCCTCACTCAGCCATCACTGCATAATCCACCACTGGTCATAGTATGCAGTCACCCCGATATCGTCCATGTTAGGTGCATCAATAACAACATCGGACCCCTCGCCCAATGACTTAATAGTAGGCCAGAATAGAGTCCTCTCATCACCATGATGTCGATAGATTGAGGGATCACCAGGAAATCCTTGGTGCACCCAAAACTACCATGTCACTCAAACATACGAGAAGTACTACTGCTCTATCTCGTGCTGCCCAATCAACCACCTACCCCTATGCACATGTCAGAGCCACTCTCTAGCCTTAGGCTAGGCTGGACAGTCCCTTTATGACTACCAGAACACCTACCCTGGCATTAGATGAGTGAAAGCATCAGTATAGTGACCTACATCACCTGCCCACCATCGACTCTATCCATGCTCATCCCACATCTGCCATAAATTGGCATAGCTAATTTCCTGATCCACCATCTCACCTTAGGTGGTCCAAGGCAAACCTTGTGGCCACTCCATAGCTATGTTCTACCACCCCCAGCACTACAAGAGATAGCTGCACCCGATCCCCTTTTGCTTTCGACAACGGACCTCGTACAACTCATTGTACAACTATGCCAATAACGTCTGACCCCATCTCATAATAAGTGGAGCTAATGTAGGACACTCCACCAATGTGAAGACCAAATCAAGTAGGTTCCAAGGGAACCTCGCACATCAGGAGTGATTAAGTAGCATATTAGAAATGAGGACCATGATCAAAGCATGCCTCACCCCTAATACGCCCTTCTCCAGCCACCACCACACCAGAATACCGCCTATCTAGCAGTCAGCCTCTGCCCTCTCCACATCCCTCTCCACACCCCTCTCCATCGCCAAACCAAAACATTGTGTCAATACCACTGTTCGCTAGTCCTGATGGGTCATACGGATAGGCAGTCCATCTATCATAATCCACAAAATCCGGTATGCATCCTCCAATATAACAGTCATCTCCCTTGTTGGGAGATGAAAGGTGTTGGTGTGGGGATCCCATAGATTTATCAGGGCAGTCAAATATGCCCGATCCCCCACCATAGGCTCCAGATGCGTCATGTGCTTAAGCCCAAGGGCATCAAGCCACTCCCAATCCACAACTATCAGGGCATCCCGAGAATCAAAGAAAATAGTCGGCTAGCGGTACCAACTCTTCACCACCTAAAACAACAAAATAAAACAAAACAAAAAGGGATATTAAGTACATACTTAATATAAATAGAATCATTAAAATACAACTGTACAAAAAAACAAGCTACAATTGTACAGCAAAATTATAGCATAAAAAGTATAGAAAAAAAAGTACAATAAAAGTATAAAAACATTAAAAACAAACTATACAACAACGACAACAGACATAAAAATAACTGTACAATCAACATAAAAAAAAAAAAAACAAAAATCATATTAGGGTTTCAACCTTAATATGAACAAAACAAACACAAAATAAAAATAAAAAACTATATTAGGGTTTCGACCCTAATATGAACCAAAAAAAAACAAAATAAAAAAACTATATTAGGGTTTCAACCTTAATATGAACCAAACAAAAGCAAAATAAAAAAATATATTAGGGTTTCAACCTTAAAATGGCAAAAACAACATAAAACGCAAACATTTGGATTTTAAAACCTAAATACAAACACAAAAAAGTTCATATAACAGTTGTGTACTAGGGTTTTGACCTTAATATACGAAAATTAACAACAAAAACACAAAGCAAATAAAGTTCCTTAAAAACAAAATAAAGCAAACGAACATTTTATATGTGAGTTTTAAACTTCATATAAAATAAAAATGAATAACAGGCAGAGAGAAGGAACATCATACCAGTCTCACCTCAGATCCTCCACTTGAATATCTGGTTCTCGTAATCATGATGTTTGTGAAATTTCTGCAGTGCTCTGCTATGCACACTCACACTCCTCACTGCTCCAAATCACCAAGAAAAAAAATATTGCAAATGAGCCCAAAACATAGTTTTGGCCCTTATATAGGCTGTTAGGGTTGTAATCGTTCCACCTGGGATGATAAATCTATTTAGCGCTCATCCCAACCTAGGATGATTACAAAATTGGTATTTGTCCCACCCTGGGATGATTACAGAGCAAGAAATAAAGCAACAAAAATTGCATCCAAAAAATGCACCAAAAACAACAATAAATCTGTCAAACAAAGGTGCCTTTGCACTTGACATTCATGGCATAAAAAACCATCGTCGAGGTCACAAATACTCACTATCCTACTCCCTAAGGAGGCTAGCATAGCTAGACCGCTCCACGGGAAGGAGGATTTTTGATAATTTCTACCCCAATCGGCATCGCAAAAAGGGTCAAAACCCACCAAAAACAGGTCTGATGGTTGGAAAACTGCATAAGCGTTCAATGAAAACAACTAAATGCACCCTTAAAAACATCATATTGGGTTAATCAACTCATCATTTTTCTCATTTTTGTCACTCCGTCATCGATTCGTCGCTTGAGGGGGTAGTCACACTTAGTCACCAATCAACAAATATACACCCAATCAAGGAAATGGTATGCATTCAAAGAATCATTGACAAAGACAATCATGCTCCTACTTGGGACAAAAAACAAGCAATAATCACAAGCTAAACAAACACTTGACATTTTGGAAGCATGAAGAAAAGGTTCCTCAGACAAAATGTTGCGCCCTTTGCCTATTCATGACCGAACAATGTCCAAGATCAAGAACACCTCACTAAAAAAGGTTACACTTGAGTTAAGCTCCTTAGCTTGTCAGAAGCAAGGATTCAAGAATGCATGCCCTTCCCATACTTGGGGCATCAAAGTTTGGTTAGGTTACTGAGAAACCCTAATCATTAAGTGCTTTGGTCATCTATTTTTGCTCAGCACTGTGCCATACATAGCGCATCCCAAAAAGGGGCATATGTAAACACCAAAACAACACCAATCCGATCATGTGACTACAAGCACTGATCAAATTGGCATACATACCACCTAGGGAAGTCTCTAGAGGTTAAACATTGGTCCTAACCACTCCCAAATCAGTTTTGAAGGTCAAAGGTCAGTTTTGCACCTTTTAAGCACCTTGCTCCCTATTCGTCCCACGCTGGGATGATTAGAATCCTATTCATCTCACCCCAGGATGATTAGCAATAATTGCTCTAGGGTGGGACGATTAGCAGGTTTGACTAGCAAAAATTCAAACCTTGAAAAATGGCAACCCAAATCCACCACATAACTCTGCCTTCAAGGCATGCAATTGCGAAGAATGGTTTCAAATCAGAGAGAGACTTCAGTCAAGCCTGCCCTGATCATGGAGGCCTCATTCAAGGAGGTTCTAAATCAGGGAGGAATCTTCTCTCCTCCCAAAAGGCATGGTGAGCCAAGTGGAACCCTCGCATGTGCATTCAAAGGAGACCCTTAGGTATATAAAAGGGTGAGCCTCCTCACACCAAAAGGAGTAATAGAGCTAGAGCATTTGGAGCAACGAAGTGCTACCGAACTATACCCCCATTCCCCTTTGTGCTTCCTACATCCCTAATTTCTCTTTTGGAAGAGAGGTTATCGGGTGAACACTAGGAATGCGATCTAGATCCAAAACCCAATCAATAGGTCATAATACCACCCTAAACTCATTGACACAACCCATAGGAGGTTTTTGACCCATCCCACTTGGATTGGTGTCAAAAATAGGCCCTGAACGGTGGATGCCCCACCCCCGGGCGCCCCCCGAACTATTGCAGTCCTAATCGCCCCACCCCAGAGTTATTAGAAATATGTGTTTGATTTATTTACTATTCTTTTTTCATTCTATTTTATTTAATGTACTTATGCTATTGTCCAAGTTTCATTGCTTTTTGACATGATTTGATCTGGTTTTTGTCCTTTTTATGCGTTTACTAACCTATAGGGAGCGCCTTAGGATACAAGATGACTTGGGTAGAATATTACAAATCTGACCTTTTGGGTCATCTCAAAATGTTGTTTTTAGTCTAACCACAAGTTTGTAAGAGTTTTGGAGGCCTTTGGATGGGACATTTGTAAGGTCACCTTTTGCAAGTTTTGTTGTAGTCCCCAACGTCCCACCCCGGAGCGATTAGAAATTTATGCATGATTTCCTTATTGTTATTTTTTCAATAGGTCCCTAATGATATCCTAATGCCTCTATTAAAGTTTCATTGCATTCTACAATTATTTTACTATAGTTTTATCATTTTTTATGTGTTAACTAGCTCGTAGGGCGCCCCTATCACATGTAAGAAAATCTGGGTAGGATAGGTAGATTATGAGCATCTGGGTAGTCTTAAAATAACATATAATGCCTAACTCATGAGTTTTATGTGATTTGGATGAGCATAGGTGGGACATTGGAGCGCTCGCCTTGGAGAGGCCCCCAACGGGCAAACGTGCATAATGGGGCCGTCCGACGCTGCTTCGATGCAAAATCAGGTGATACCAACTCTAGATGTTGTCCTTTACATTCATATGTCATTATGTAATTGATCTATCAACCTTATCACTGATATTCCACAAGCACCCATTGGAGGCCTTGGGGATTTGCATGTTTTTCTAGATATGCATATGCTATTAATGGTTTGTTGTATTTATGTGCATAGGATCTCACCACTAGGAACACCATAGGGGCATCAAGGAATGATGAACACATGGACACAAGCAATGACAACCTTTAGCCCACCCACTTCAAATGTGGGCACGCGGAAGACGTTGGAAGCATACCGTCCGACCTTGGAAGCGCGGCTTCATCCATGCATCCATTGATGTAACAAATTGTATCACATGTTTTGAGACCTATATGGGGGATGTATTGTAATCATATTAAAAGCAATATCAATAAAAGAGGCCCCACTTTTGTTTTGCTCACATCTTGTTTCTGCGTCATTTCCTTCATGCATTCGTAGGACTTAGCATCTGTATCTACTATTGTTTGCATCATATCAGTACATCGTCGGGGTCACAAATACTCACTATCCCACTCCCTAAGAAAGCTAGCATAGCTGGACTACTCCATGGGAAGGAGGATTTTCGATAATTTCTACCCCAATCAGCATCGCAAAAAGGGTCAAAACCCACCAAAAAAAGGTCCATTGGTTGGAAAACTGCATAAGCGTTCAATGAAAACAACTGAAGGCACCCTTAAAAACATCATCTTGGGTCAAGCAACTCATCACTTTTCTCATTTTGGTCACTCCCTCATAGATTCATCGCTTGAGGGGGTAGTCACACTTAGTAACCAATCAACAAATACACACCCAATCAAGGAAATGACATGCATTCAAAGAATCATTAAAAAAGACAATCACGCTCCTACTTGGGGCAGCAAACAAGCAATAATCACAAGCTAAACAAACACTTGGCATTCTGGAAGCATGAAGAAAAGGTTCCTTAGACAAAAGGTTGTGCCCTTTGCCTATTCATGGTCGAACAATGTCCAAGATCAAGAACACCTCATCGAAAAAGGTTACACTTGAGTTAAGCTCCTTAGCTCGTCGAAGCAAGGATTCAAGAATGTGTGCCCTTTCCATACTTGGGGCATCAAAATTTGGTTAGGTTATCGAGAAACCCTAATCATTAAGTGCGTTGGTCATCTATTTTTGCTCGACATTGTGCCACACATAGCGCATCCCAAAAAGGGGCATCTGTAGACACTAAAACAACACCAATCCGATTATGTGACTACAAGCACTGACCAAATTTGCATACATACCCCCTAGGGCAGCCTACAGAGGTTAAACAGTGGTCCTAACCATTTCCAAATTAGTTTTGGAAAGTCAGAGGTTAGTTTTGCACCTTTTAAGCACCTTGCTCCCTATTCATCCCACCTTGGGATGATTAGAATCCTATTCACCCCACCTCGGGATGATTAGCAGCAATCGCTCTAGGGTGGGATGATTAGCAGGTTTGATTGGCAAAAATTCAAACCTTGACAAATGGCAGCCCAGATTCGCCACATAACTCTACCTTCAAGGCATGCAATTGCGAGGGAACATTTCAAATCAGAGAGAGAGCCTGCCCTGATCATGGAGACCTCAATCAATGAGCCCCTAATCAGGGAGGAATCTTCTCTCCCCAAAAAAATCATGGTGAGCCAAGTGGTACCCTCGCATGTGCATTCAAAGGAGACCCTTAGGTATATAAAAATGTGATCCTCCTCACCCCAAAATGAGAATAGAGCTAGAGTATTTGGAGCAACGAAGTGCTGCCGAACTATACCCCCATTCCCCTTTGTGCTTCCTACATCCCTAATTTATCTTTTGGAAGAGAGGTTATCGAGTGAACACTAGGAATGCGATCCATACCCAAAACCCAAGCAATCGGCCATAATCCCACCCCAAAATCATCGACACAATCCCCTAGGAGGTTTTTGACCCATCCCACTTCGATTGGTGTCAAAACTAGGCCTTGAATGGTGGGCGTCCCAACCCCGAGCGGCCCCCGAACTACTGTAGTCCTAATCGCCCCACCCCGGAGTGATTAGAAATATGTGTTTGATTTATTTACTATTCTTTTTGCATTCTCTTTTATTTAATGTACTTATGCTATTGTCCAAGTTTCATTGCTTTCTGACATGATTTGATCTGGTTTTTGTCCTTTTTATGCGTTTACTAACCTACAGGGAGTGCCTTAAAATATAGGATGACCTGGGAAGAATATACAAAATCTGACCTTCTAGGTCATCTCCAAATGCCATTTTTAGTCTAACTACAAGTTTACAGGAGTTTTGGAGGCATCTAGATGGGACATTTGCAAGGTCACATTTTGCAAGTTTTGCTGCAGTCCCCAGTGTCCCACCTCGAAGTGATTAGAAATTTATGAATTATTTCCTAACTGTTCTTTTTTCAATAGGTCCCTAATGATATCTTAATTCCTTTGTTAAATTTTCATTGCATTCTGACATGATTTGACTATAGTTTTATCATTTTTATGTGTTAACTAGCTCGCAGGGCACCCCTGTCACATGTAGGAAAATCTAGGTAGGATAGGTAGATTATGAGCATCTGGGTAGTCTTAAAATCACATATAATACCTAACTCATGAGTTTTAGGTGATTTGTATTAGTGTAGGTGGTACATTGGAGCGCTCGCCTTGGAGAGGCCCCCGACGGGCAAACGTGCATAACGGGGCCATCCCACCCCGCTTCGACACAAAATTAGGTGATACCAACTCTATATGTTGTCCTTTACATTCATATGTCATTCTGTAATAGATCTATCATCCTTATCACTGATATTCCATAAGCGCCTGCTGGAGGCCTTGGGGATTACATGTTTTTCTAGATATGCATATGCTATTAATGGTTTGTTGTCTTTCTATGAGTAGGATCTCACCACCAATAATACCAGAGGGACAGCAAGGAATGACGAACACATGGACACAAGCGACGACAACCTTTAGCCCGCCCACTTCGAATGTGGGCACGCGAAAGATGTTGGAAGCATACCATCCGATCTTAGAAGCACGGCTTCATCCATGCATCCATTGATGTAACAAATTGTATCACATGTTTTGAGTCCTAGAGGGGGGACGTATTGTAACTAGATTAAAAGCAATATCAATAAAAGAGGCCCCACTTTTGTTTTGCTCACATCTTGTTTCTGTGTCATTTCCTTCATGCATTCGTAGGACTTAGCATCTGTATCTACTATTGTTTGCATCATATCGGTACGCTGTATTTTTGCAATGCTTTCAACAAGGATGGGCTGTATGTTTCCTCTTTGATCTTGGAGTTGAAATACATTGCTCTCTTTTGCCTCGATAATCTTGAAGGGTTCCTCCCAGAAAGAGTCAAATTTTTGGTGATTGCCCAGCTTAGCCTTTTCAACATTCCACCGTAGCACTGAATCTCCTTATTTGAAATTTTTAAACCTTATTTTTTTCAAACCACTCTTTGGTATTCATGGAGTATTTTTGAAATTTCTCATATTCTTGAGTTCTTTGTTCTTCCAAGTGCAACAGGCATCAGTATGGCTTCTAGTAAACTTTGATCGAGCTCATGATCTTGGTTGGAACATTTTAAAGTTGGTATCTCTGGATGAGTAGGAAGAAGAACCTCATTTACATATGCTAACGCATAAGGAGATGTCCTAATATACCTCTTTATAGTGATTCTATATGCTCATAAAACCTGGTCAAGTAACAGATGCCAACTCCTTTTGTTCTCCTCCAGTGCTCTTTTTAGAGTTCTGAGCAAGTTTCTATTGGTAGATTCTGCCAATACATTTCCTTGAGGATAATAGTTGGAAGAAATTTTAATATTTATACCATAATTTCTTGCAAATTTGATGCATTTTACACGTATGAAATTTGTGCCATTGTCACTTACTAGTGCCTTCTAAATTCCAAACCTTGTGATCATATTTTCTAGAAAATCAATTACTACTTCCTGGTTCGATTTCTTGGTTGGAATAGCCTCCACCTATTTTGTGAAATAGTTAGTGGTAGTAAGGATGAAATTATGATCTTTTGATGAATTATGACTGAGGAATTTAACAAAGTCGATTTTCCTTTGTTGGAAGGGCTCCTCTACATGAATTGGCTTGAGAGAAAATGCTACATTCTTGGTTCTTCCTACATATCTTTGATACTTATCACAGGACTTAGCTACATTAAAAACATCTACAAAGATATTGGGTCAATAATATCCTACCCTTATTATCTTCATGGTAGTTATTCTCCCTAAAAAGTGACCTCCTAATAAGTCTGCATGAAATTCTTCGATGATCTTCTATTTTTCATTATCTATCAGACATCTTAGAAGCACTCCATACAAGTTTATTTTGTATAGTACTTTCAGGAGTAATACATACTTTATAGCTTACAATTTGAATCTTCTCCACTGTGAAGGATTAAGACCTTGCGACAAACCCCTCTTTAGAAATAGGCTATCAATTGATCGATTCAATCAAAATTGCTTTGGAAATTATCATTCTAATTATCCTCTTCTCCTTGATAGGCTACTATTTGTTCTAAATATGGCTTAGATACAATTTCCTAACGTAATGCTCTCCCTCTAACCAAATTTTTAGGGTGGATTTATACATCATACTACTGTATCTTAGTAATACATCCAACCATTTTATCATCTAGTTCTCCTTGGAGGATAAAGTTTCTCATATTTAGGTGTATCGCATAGACCAAAGTTTTACTTTGGACTAAGTACTACCATAACTTCTTCAAATATTTCATTATAGAAAATACTTGTATTTCAATAAAATTATACTTTGTTTGATACTCATGCAAGGTTTGATTCTAGAAGATAGGGTGTTCCTCTCCATTCTTACCCTTTTGAGTGAGTACTGATGCATAACTTTCCTTAGATTCATAAGCATATAAATTGAAATCTTTTTCAAAATCCAGATTTATCAATATTGGTGTAATTGCAATTGCCTACTTTATAGCCTCAAAAGCTTACTTTATTTTCTCAGTTAACTTGAAATCCATATTCTTCTTAAGTAGCTCTAAGATGGGTCAGACCACTTGAGCAAATTCTAAGATGAAATTCCTCACAAAGTTAATCTTCTCAAAGAAATACTGCAAACCCTTTGTATTTGTAGGTAGGGGAAGGGCTAAAATTTATTTTATTCTATTTGGATCTATTGCCATCCCATTTTTAGAGACTACATGTCCCAATAATTTTTCTTCATGAACGATGAAGAATGATTTCTTTGGATTGAGAGATATGCCAAACTCTTTGTACTTCTGGAAAACCTTATCTAAATATTGAAGATGTGATTCTTTCCTATGCGAAAACACTGTCAAATCATCCAGATAGATAAGAATGATTTTATTGATTAGCTCACCAAAATTGTAGTCCATGGCCCTATGGAAGGTGTATCTTGCATTGGATAGACTGAATTATATTCTCTGATAAGCAAATGTGCCCCACTTGGCGGTGAAAGCTATTTTTAACTGATCTTCATCCTTAACCCAAATTTGGTTGTATTCAAAGAAGCCATCTAGTAAGGAATATATTTCCACTCCTGACACCATTTGCAAAATTTAATCCATCTAGGGAAGTGGGTAATTATCCTTCAAGGAAGATCTGTTCAAGTTTCAAAAATCCACTCATAACTGGATGCCATTCTTATTTCTCATTGGGACCAAATTGGCAACCCATGTGGAATGCTTAATAGGATAGATAATTTTCCCTTTTAAAATTTTAATCAATTCCTTCCTCATTATGGACTCAATATTCATATTCATAGGTCTTTGCATCTGTCTGAAATATTTTGCATCAGGCTCCAGCTCAATGGTATGCTAAATGAACTTCTTATCATAAAATTTGAGGTCTTCATAAGACCAAGCAATAATTTATGGATACTTAAAACACAGTACTTGAATCCTTCAACTTCTTCTAGAGAACATCTTATTCCAACATTAATATTCTTGTTTTCTTCTATTTCAATTTTGCTACAAATTTTACCATCAACTTTCATAGTCTTTGACTTCTTTCCATCCTCATTGTCAAACAAGCTTTCCAATGTGATCAGGCCTTTAGGAATGTGATTGTTCTTCAACTGAATAATATCATTCTAATACAATTCTTGTAAAATTTCTTCCTGCACATTAGCTAGACAAGCCTCTTTGACTAGAAAATTGATTATCTGCTCATCATTGTCAAAAAATTACCAGAATATTTGTCTATCTGGGATTGGTGGTTTGAAGACTAACTTGACTCTTTTACTTGCGACTAACCCAAGGTATGAGGAAGGATTAAAATTAGAACCTTTAAATACCAAAGAATCTACTAGTGTATTCTATTCTCTAGGGATAAAGTGGAGATTTAGTGCATTAAAATATTCTATTAATTCCCATACTCTATTCCTATACATATTCAAATAGTGATGTTTACTACTACATTTTTCTGTCACTTGGTTGACCACTAGCTCTGAATCACCATAAATTTCTAATATCTTGATTTCCATTTTTTTTGCTTGCATCAGTCCCAAGCATA
This sequence comes from Wollemia nobilis, assembly GCA_028583015.1. Taxonomy (NCBI): domain Eukaryota; kingdom Viridiplantae; phylum Streptophyta; class Pinopsida; order Araucariales; family Araucariaceae; genus Wollemia; species Wollemia nobilis. The sequence continues at coordinate 729,168 of JAQPPZ010016509.1, read as the reverse complement.
GAGCTTCATATTCTACAACTTTATTTGTGCAAGCCCAAGTGAATCTGAAATAAAAATTCTTCATTCCTTTTGAGGGAGATTTTACCACTACACCAGCTCCAGAACCATTTTTGCATATTTCTCCATCAAAATGTATTGTATAGACCTCTTTCTACCTGGGTGATTGTTTGGATAAGGCAGGGATATTCCTCTTGGCTTCTATGTAGATACTGTATGAACCTAGCCCAGTTTACAATAGGCTAAAATCATCTTTGAAGGACAACTCATCTTCTATTTCTAGATCTTCTAAGGTTTCCACTAACTCTGGTTCTTCTATAAATGAGTGATTATACAAGTCTTCTTAAAAAATTTCAATGTGAAAGGACATAGGCTTTCCGGGGTTAATCTTATCCTTTTGCATTTGTAGGGGACTATCATAATAGAGTAGTCTAGATACATATATCATCCCATATTGGTCGTGAATTCCCTTGACAAGCAAATACCAAAATAAGGTTCTAGGTCTACCACCACAATTTCCTAAACAATGGTAAATTCTTGGGCCCTGTGCAACCTCATATATACATCCTTAATGACTCCCACAGTCTTTACAGGGGTGCCATAAAATTGTAAAACCCCTTGAAAAGATCTTGTATACTCCATACCCATCTCATCATAGATTGCTTTTGGCATAATAGTTGTTGAGGCACCTGAGTCTATCATACAATTGTGGACCACCCATCCTTCCATTCTAAGTGAAATGTAGAATGGAGGAGGCTTGTTCTTCAATGTGGTAGGAGATATTTTTTATTTATCTTATGCCACATTGAAAATAGTGGTAATTTCTTTTCCTTGGGACCTTTTATGAAGAGAGGCCTTCAAAAAATATATTTGGCCAGGGAGAAAAAGAGTATCATACATGCTTGCTCTATAAGGAACTCTCTTTAACTCATCCAGAATGTTGTATTTTGCCTAAACTAGTGAAGGTATTTCGTACCTCTTTTATGGTTCTTCATAGTTCTTTCTGTATTGTTGTGTAGCCTCAATTCTTTGGCTTTTTGTAATGGAAGGGAAACTTAGCTTTTCTTGGGCATCTTTTCTTACAATTTCTTGCTCTTTATTACTTTTCTTTTCACCTCCTCTTAGAACTCTTGTATCTTATGTGTTATATTACTTCTGTCCGCTCCTTGTAAAAGAGAAAACTGATCATTCCCCTAAGAAGGCACATGGAAAATACCCATCTTTTGTGGGTCTACTTGTAAGGGTTTCTTTTCAAACCTGGTCATGACTAAGACCTGTTCTTCTTAAGTAAAATATTGTCCAACCATGACTTTATTATAATGCTACAACATGCTAACTCTCCCATTTTGGTTTCTTTCTGATATTTCTACACATGATATTGGTACATAGCACAAGATTATGAATCATGGGGATTGTTGCATACCAGATGCCATATGTTAAAAAGACTGGTCTCAGGAGCATATTCCTACTCTTCTTGATTTACATTAACTTTAATTCCTGCACTATTGTTGGAACTAGGCTTATTATGTTTATCAATATAAGGGAACTCCTTGGTTGGGACCTTTCTATATCTCTTTTCTCCATCACATTCATCTTATTACTGAGTGTTTTTAGAATACTCTGAATATCAAGTAGTACAATGGATTATTGAGGTGTTTAAGAGGTAGTGGCGGAAAGGGGATGGAAGAAGATGGTACTTTAGGAGGTGAAATTGGAATTATTTAAGGGAGTGGTGATGAAAAGGAGGAAGGGTCCATATAGGAAGATGAAGTTGAATGGCTTTGGGTATTTGGAATCTCAGAATAATAAGGCATAATAGTTTTAGAGGTAACCTTCCTACATTGATAAGGATATTATAAACTTGTACAACTGCATTGTAAACCTGGGAGAAGGTGTAGACTCTAAAATATTAAGTTTGTAACCCGAGTTTTGACCCCAAAGATCTAATATAGTACATAAAAGCAATGGGGGCAGAGGGCCTAGCTTCAAGGGGAATCCTCTTCTAAGTTCTATTGAATCTTAGATTAAAATCTGAAACTGACTTTTGTTGATGCTTTTGCATGGATGTGAATTAGTTTAGAAGAGAAAATTGATCAAAAGACTAATTGAATTCTTTAAAAAAAGGATCAACTAATTTTTCCCACGAGGTAATATTTTTGTGTAGACACCAAAACAACACCAATCTGATTATGTGATGACAAGCACTAATCAAATTGACATACATAGCCCCTAGGGTAGCCCCCAGAGGTTAAACAGTGGTCCTAACCACTCCCACAACAATTTTGGAAGGTCAGAGGTCAATTTGGCACCTTTTTAGCACTTTGCTCCCTACTCGTACCACCTTGGGATGATTACAAACTGGTATTCGTCCCACCCTGGGATGATTAGCAGCAATCATCCCAGGGTAGGATGATTAGCAGGTTTGACTAGAAAAAGTCAAACCTCGATAGGTCCGCCACTTAACTACGCCTTCAAGGCATGCAATTGCAAGGAAAGGCTTCAAATTAGAGAGAGAGACTTCAGTAAAGCATGCCTTGATTATGGAGGCCTCATGCAAGGAGACTCCAAATCAGGGAAGAATCTTTTCTCCCAAAATAGGGCAAGCAAGCCAAGTGGTGCCCTCGCATGTGCATTCAAAGAGAGAGACCCTAGGTCTATAAAATTATGAGTCTTCTCACCCCAAGAAAATAATGGAGAGGAGAATTTGGAGCAATGGAGTGCTGCCGAATTATACCCTCACCCTCATTGTGCTTCTTACATCCTTAATCTCTCTTTCGGAAGGGAGGTTATCGAGTGAACATTAGAAACACAATTCGGACCCAAAACCCAAAAATTTTGCCACAATACCCCACCCAATCTACTGACACACCCACCTAGGAGGTTTTGGACCCATCCCAAGTGGATTGGTGCCAAAACAAAGCCCCAAATGGTGGGCGTCCTACCCCCGAGCACCCTCTGCACTACTGTAGTCCTAATCGCCCTACCCCAAAGTGATTAGAATTTGTAGCATATTTCCTTGCTATTTCTTTTGCATTTCATTTTAGGTCACTCATATATGCTGCCATTCAAATTTCATGTCATTCTGATAAGTTTGGACTGTGTTTTCATCGCTTTTCGCTTTCACTAATATATAGGGAGTGCTTTCATATACAGGGTGACCAGGGCATAATCAGCCAAATCCGACCTTCTGGGTTGCCCCAAAATTCCCTAATTTTCCTAACCCCAACTTTAGAGGTGTTTTGGATGCCTCTGGATGGGACATTTAGGATGTGGCTTTCTGATAGTTTATGACAGTCCTAATCGTCCCACCCCGAAGCGATTAGAAATCTACAACAAATTTCTTGACTTTTCCTTTCACAGTGTGTTTTTGATAGTGATTACATGCTTCTGTACAAATTTCATTTTATTCTGACATGTTTTGATTACCATTTTAATTGTTTCATGCATTCATTAACCGGAGGCCTTGGGGATTGCATATTTCCCTCCATCCGCAGGTGCTACTAATAATTTGTTGTTTCTCTGAACATAGGATATCTACACCGGAGGGGCAGAAAGGAGCTATAGATGCATTCATGCAATCGGCGATGATGTTTGGCCTACCCATTTCAAATGTGGGCACGCGAAAGATCCCGAAGGGGAGTGTACCATCCGTGGTGTAACAAAGCTATATCTAACGTTCCTAGCTCCTAAAAACATTCAAAGAGAGAGACCCTAGGTCTATAAAATGGTGAGTCTTCTCACCCCAAGAAAATAATGGAGAGGAGCATTTGGAGCAATGGAGTGCTTCCAAATTATACCCTCACCCTCATTGTGCTTCTTACATCCTTGATCTCTCTTTCGGAAGGGAGGTTATCGGGTGAACATTGGAAGCGCAATTCGGACCCAAAACCCAAACATTTGGCCACAATACCCCACCCAATTTTTTGACACAACCCCCTAGGAGGTTTTGGACCCATCCCAAGTGGATTGGTGCCGAAACCAAGCCCCAAACGGTGGGCGTCCTACCCCCGGGCGCCCCTTGCACTATTGCAGTCCTAATCGCCCCACCCCGGAGTGATTAGAAATCTGTAGTATATTTCCTTACTATTTATTTTGCATTTCATTTTAGGTCACTCATATATGCTTCCATTCAAATTTCATGCCATTCTGATGAGTTTTGACTATGTTTTCATTGCTTTTCGCTTTCACTAACATACAGGGAGCACTTTCATATATAGGGCGACCGGGGCAGAATCAGCAAAATCCGACCTTCTGGGTCATCCCAAAATGCCCTATTTTTCCTAACCCCAACTTTGTAGGTGTTTTGGAGGCCTCTGGATGGGACATTTAGGAGGTGGCTTTCTGATAGTCTATGACAGTCCTAATCGTCCCACCCCGGAGCGATTAGAAATCTATAGTAGATTTCTTGACTGTTCCTTTTGTAGTGTGTCCATGATAATGTTTACATGCTTCTGTCCAAGTTTCATCTTATTCTGATATGTTTTGATTACCATTTTAATTATTTCATGCATGCATTAACCGGAGGCCTTGGGGATTGCATATTTCCCTCCATCCGTAGGTGCTACTAATCATTTGCTATTTCTCTGAACGTAGGATCTCGACACTGGAGGGGCAGAAAGGAACTATAGATGCATTCATGCAAGCGACGATGACGTTTGGCCCACCCATTTCAAATGTGGGCACGCGAAAGATCCCGAAGGGAAGCGTATCATCCATGGTGTAACAAAGCTATATCTAACGCTCCTAGCTCCTAAAAAGGAAGGAGACGTATTGTAACTTGGTCTCAAAGAAAATTAATAAAAATAAGGGCTGCACTTTACACTTGCTTTATATCTCATTTCAGTTCGTTTGTTTTCCCTTTTTCATGCACTTTGGACTTAGCGTTTCACATGCTTTTGTTTTGTTTGCACCGCACCCGGTATGCCTATCGGGCTTCCGTATCCTCATGATTTCAGTGGCGATCATGGTGGGACCCTGTCCCTTGATTTTGAGATCAAATTTTTGATCAAAATTGTGTGTTTTTGCTTTCAAGTGTTAATCCTTCAAGCGTTGGACTGCTGCTCATGCCACCCTATGACGAATATAGAGCTGGAATTCATGCCACCCAGGGATGAATAGGAATTCATCCCACCCTGTGATGAATATAGATCTTCTATTCATCCCACCCCAGGATGATTAGCTCTCTGTGCATTTTTTGAGCAGAAACTCAGAGGCATCTGGTGTGGGCAGAGAAGAGGTAGGTTGTCTGAACACTCTGTAATTTTTTGTCTCTGTTTCTATGATTTTTTTATTTCTTTGCTTGCATAGGAAATTTTACTGCATGATTTATTTCTTTTTGCAAGTAAAAATAACCCCACACACCATGAGATAATCTAAACATCAAGGCATTGGTCGTAAAACCCCAACACTTGATCAAGACCAACGGTGGATTTCATCACCACCTTGGCTTGAATCTTGCATACATAACCCTGATCGCTACTGTTGCTAGACGTAAATCCTGATGAAAGCTGACCAAGTGTAGTTGGGGTGATTCCTAGTGCATGAGGATAAGTCTTCTATGGTAGGTGTCAAAATAGAGTGATTCCCCTTTCGTACCGCCTATGTTCCACGTACTGTTCTGCTCTCACGTACCAATAGTCTCCCTCACGTAAGGGCGGGTATATAGAGAGGTTCGGTATAATGGCCTGGCAGTGGTATATTGAAGGGGTGACCATTTTGGGAGATATAAGAGCCCTCATATTGCATATACAACAAAAATTTCTTTACAAGGTTTTCAAAACAAAAATCAAAACACACTGAACCAGATTTAGGGCACACTTTTAATCCATAAACAAGATAATCATTGCTTTGATTGTGTGGTCCCCTTGTGTTTAGTGTAGCATAAAAAATCGTAAAGAAGATAAAAATGTACACATATTTAGAGAAACACCACCATGGTGTACACCCGTAGCCGAGCCCAATCATGGGCAGAAGCTGCGAAAAGTGTACAAAGGGGCACAAGTCACCTCCGATATAGCCCCGAGGACTTGGTCATACCACCTTGGTGGCCCGACCCACAAGATAGTCCACATCATGCCATTACAGAATGGGACTATAGAGGCACCCCTTTGAGGGGCACTCCCACTCAACATAGACCCTTTCAGGAGGAGTCCATACACGTGGCACTCAACATAGATGGGAGGGCTCCCTTAGACACTCGTTATGAGTGGCCACCATGCGATGAAGCGCTAGAACAACATAGGGTCCATAAGGAGGGGCCACATGATTACATCATCCCTCCTCTACCCCTTATTACTGTCAAAAACAATAGGCCAAATCCAGAGCACAAGGCTCTTCAGACAGGGCGAGCCAACTCTGCCCGCCCCTTTCACATATACGAAAGGGAGCATGAGGAAGACCACTACATTCCTCAAGAGCAATACACAGTGTGGGAGCAATGCACCTCCACACCTGCTATTTATCAGGATCACCCACTAAGGCCAGAGCCTCGGGTGAATGCCGCTAACCTCGATAGAGGAAAGTGACTCATAGAGATCTCGGATCACCACGACCGAGATAGACATGTAGGAGAGGCATCTAGGCTTCCTAAACACAAGACGATGGAACAAATTGACTTGGCATTTTCCAAACATGCCACCCACCAAGCGCAAATCACGCAGCTCAGGCAAGACCAACAATAGTTAGAGCACCTGTATCGCCTTAGCAAAGAGCGCATTCGACGTCAGATAGACGAATTGCTCCAGAACACTGTGCCTGAGAGGGTCCCAACCCCTCGCACGCATAAGATAGAGTTGTATGAGAGGCACAACCCCTTGGTGCGAGACAGGTCTCCACGACCTTATCAAATGTTGCCTCCAAGACCTCCTAGACCTGAGCGGGAGACCACCCCTAGAGCCAATGATGGGCACCCTCCGCGGGCACCCACCCATGTTTATAGGTCATGCCCAGGAACTCCTCAAGAAGCCTATGAGGAATTCGAGCAAGAAGAAGAGCGGGCTGAAATGCCCTACCAAGGCAGGGGGCATGCTATCCGCCTACCCCTCCATAGGCCTCAAGTTCCCCGCAACCCACAACGAGAACAAACCAAGGAGGAAGAGATCAAATCTTTCTGATGCATACAAAGCGCTGCTAGAGCGCTTAGAGTCTATGGAGACCAAGACTTCTGGGCCCCAAAAGCCCACTTTATGCCAGCTCCGTAGTCACCCTGTGCATCCTTTAGTGCCTACACCCCCATACCCTGAACACTTTAAAATGCCTCAATTGGCAATATTTAGAGGGGAGGAGGATGCCCAAGAGCACGTGACTAGATTCCTGAGCCAATGCTTTGGCATTCAGGACAATGATGCTTTGCTTCTAAGAACATTTATAACCACGTTCGTAGGCCCTGCCTCGGATTGGTTTACCCAGTTGCCAAAGCATAGCATCAATAACTTGGACCAGCTAGTGGACACGTTCCTCGAATGTTTCACCTTTAATACCAAGAAGAAGGCATCATTAAGTGACCTAGCTAGCCTCAGGAAGTATGAGGAAGAGACCATGGTGGCTTATGGAAATTGGTGGAGGACGTTGCTTTCAAAGCTTCCTTACCTCCCTCCCATGGCCGACCTAACCCAAATGTTCTCGAAGAGTTGTTTGAGGTCGATCTCCGTGCTATTGCAGCTACAGCAATATGCCACTCTCGAGGAAGCCCTGGCACAAGCCAGAATCATTGAGGAGATCAAGATACAGGATGGCAAGATTGCCAAGCCATGCAAGAAAGAGTGGCCCAAAAATGCCAAAACTGGGTCCACGCAACCGAAACCCACTACGGTCAATCAGGTTGCCATAAACATACAAAAGCCTACACAGACGACACAACCCTCATAGGCTAACTATCAGGCAGTTCCTCTTGATAGCTATGAGAAGGAAAATCATAGGCAAGAGCAAAATCAGTAGCATCACCCTAGGCGACAATTCACACCCTTCACAGAGTCCAAAGACTCCTTGTTTGACCGTTTGTCCATGGAAAACTTGATAAACCTACCAGAAAGTCGACCCATAGACCCCAACGCGCCAAAACCTAAGGGCTATAGGGAAGACTTGTACTATAGATTTCATCGACAGAAAGGACATGACCTTTACGCATGTTGGAAGTTCAAGAGCTTCGTGCAAGACCTAATAGACAACAAGATGCTAGCGGTGGATAACCCCATGGCGCCAAACAACCAATAGATGGGGGTCTTCAAAGACCCCCTACCTGCCCATGATGCATAGGAAAAAACCCTTCAAGTCAATGAGGTGACACAGAACTGCCCCATGCAGGGGTATGTAGGGATGATAAGCATAGTGACTCGAAACAAGAGGTACCCAAGCACAGCTACCCCTGCGGTGGCTACAGGAGAGGTTCCATCAATGTCACAACCTCAACAACACCCTACACAACCTCCCCCACCTAGACCAGTGGCCATGATTCGGACTAGACTTACCCAAAGTTTAAGGACCACGTCGGCTAGGCTCTCCATCTACGAGCTCATTCAACAATCATCACCCCATCGGGAGGCTCTAATGGAGATATTAAAAGCCATCGAGCTGCAGCCCCACGAAGCAAACTCTTTCAACAACTTTGTGGGACATGTAAAATGATGTATAGAACCAGTCATCACCTTTAGAGAAGATGAACTGAAATCGGTGACTGGTGATATGGTGGATCCACCCCTGCACGTCATTGCACGGGTCAACGGGATTCCATTTAAAAGGGTGTTGGTGGACACTGGCTCATCCAATAATATAATCACAACAACGGCTTTGAAACACCTCAAGTTGCCAGCATCTCACATTGTGGCCTCCACCTATACTCTTCGAGCATTCAATGATGCGATATGCTCGATGGTTGGCACAATTGTCCTGCCCATCCAAGTGGGACAAAAGACTATTCCTACGTTGTGCCACATCTTGGAAGGTGAGATGGCCTATAATATCTTGTTGGGCCGGCCTTGGATCAGGGACATGAAGTGTGTCCCTTCGATAGCTCATCAGTGCCTAAAGTACACATTCGAAGGGTAGGTGCATGTAGTCCCGACAGACTTAGAGCCCTTCAAGTATTGCAATATGGTGCAACTGATGCCGCAATCGACCCTTCCATCGACACATTTGGATTTTCAGTTGAATCCATCTAAACAGGGTCCGATTCCGCATACATCCCCACTGTTAAGTCCCTCAAATCCCTAGTCGGGTCCATCTTCATCGTCTGGTCCTTCACCAATGATGCCACCTACGATGGCCACACCGAAGGACAATGGGAAGAAACCCCTAGAAGAGGCACCGCCATTAGTCTCAACCATCTCTACCGAAGAGATGCCTAGCCGAATGGAAGTCGAGATGCCTAGTTCACCCGACATGGAGTGGACTCAGGAAGAACTCCCATTCCCTCCCCCTCAACCACCAATGATCACCATTGAGATGGCCAATACGGGCCTGGGGGAGTATCTAGTGCGGAACATTGTAGCAACACCCACACTTGAGTCCATGCAGGACATGGGGAGACCTCGCCTCCCCATCGACACTATTGTTCCTCTAGGCTACCCACCAAATTAGACAAACTTTGTATATGGGGGCCTCGATAATGGCATTGAACCTTACATGCAAGAAGAAGAAGATGAAGAGCCCTTTTTTGAGGATGTCAACTATTTGTCCAACCTAGACTTCGCTTTGAGATATCTTGGCCAATGTAATTGGCATGGATATGGGTTGGGCAGATATGAACAAGGAGTGCACGTTCTTTGCCAACCAAGATATCAGATGCCATACGACAAGTCAGGAGTAGGGTTCAACCACCCTCTACCCCTTGACATCTTGGTAGAGAACATGCAAGGCCTAGGGCTAGGCAACAAGGATGGGTTGGCACAAGATCCATATGCCAATCCTAACACAACATATACATTGGGGGATTATCTCCCATTGCTAACAACCAACCTTGTTGACCTTAACAACCCTTTCCCTTCGATCGAGAAAGGAGAAAGTTCGAGGACTCACCTACAAGAGGGATATAGACAAGGCCAAGAAGGGTCTTCAAAAGATGAGTCAGAGTATGAGGTAGCACCTTGGGACCCTTTCGAGTCTGATAGCAATCACTCGCAAGTGACGCCCATAGATGATTATCAGGAGAGCTTCATGACAATGTTCCCCTTGAATGCTCCAATCGAGCAAATGCCACCTCAAGAGAATTAGGTCCTCCCGTAGAGAGTAGAACAACCCCGATGGGACCAAATCAATTTGCTCGAGCAAGATGAGCCTCACATGTCACAAATAGCTATCGGAGCCAATGAAGGCCTATGGATCTCTGATAGTGATTATGAAGATGAGACTGAGATGGCATATCTCAATCATATGTGATAGCAACAATACCCCATGGACATTGATGACATGTTTGAATAGCTAAACATGGGGCCAAGGCATAGGTGGCACCTAAACCAAGCATAGTTGGACCAACTGCTACACCCACCACTTTAGGCATACAGAGAGCGCCTTCCGCCCAGAGACCCTATAGAGCCATCAGTGCCAAGGGTAGACCCTATCCTTTTATCCGCACATAGGGCCGATCCATTTGTGCCAGTACCCACAGAGCCAGATCCGGAGCACAAAGATCACCAAGGATGTCCGAGTCACCACACCCATGGTAATGGAGACCAAAATCATTTCATCAACATGATCTCCATTGACTTAACCACCCCCATCCATAACCCAGCCGACCCAACATGACCATTGTATCTAGACTTAGATGCTATAGACTGGGATCGTGCTGACACACCACCATCCCCATCAGAGTACTGGCCTTGCGGTGGGATGTTCCATTTCACCCCAGGACAGACTCAGGATGTCTTCCATGCTGAAGAGGAACCCGACGTTCCCAACGTAGATCTAAATTCAGCAAATGATATCCACTTGATCCCAACTCCACACCAGTTGGAGGATGGGTCCCACATGTTAGTTGAAGAGATGACTGACGTAGACATCGGCTCTGATCCAATGAATCCACAAATCATCAAGCTAGGGGTAAGTCTATCCCTCGAAGAGCAAGCCGATTACATTGCCCTTCTCAAAGAGAAGAAGGAGGTTTTTGCATGGTCCTACAAAGACATGTCGGGGCTAGACCCATAGCTAGTCATGCATAATCTAACGCTTGATCCGACAGTCAAGCCAGTCAAGCAAAAACTACGTAAGATGCACCCAACAGTAGCCTTAATGGTCAAATATGAGCTACAAAAGTTGTTGGATGCATAGTTTGTCATCTGCATGGATTACCCACCATGGTTGTCCAACATGGTACCCATCAAAAAGCTCGATGGGAGGATTCACATATGCACCAATTTTTGAGATCTAAACAAAGCGAGTCCCAAGGATGATTTCCCCTTGCCTAGCATCGACGCATTGGTAGATGCTACAACAGGCCATGAAATGCTTTCCCTCATGGATGGTTTCTCGGGATACAATCAGATTCGTATCAATCTCGATGATCAACTCAAAATGGCGTTCACAATGCCTTGGGGGACATTTTGTTATAAGGTCATGCCCTTTGGCCTTAAAAATGTTGGCGCCACCTACCAACGCGCTATGACATACATCTTCCATGATCACATGCATAAAACTTTGGAAGATTATATGGATGATTTGTTGGCCAAATCTCTTTTATGCCCAGATCATCTCGATGACCTAAGCAAGATCCTCGATCGCCTCATCGAACATAAAGTCAGACTAAACCCCAAGAAGTGCGTATTTGGCATCACATCTAGAAAACTCTTGGGTTTCATAGTCTCAAAATGAGGAATCGAGGTAGATCCAAACAAATTCAAGGCAATCCTTGAAATGCTTCCCCCAACCACCATCAAGCAGCTCAAAAGCCTACAGGGAAAGGTCACATCAATCAAGCGCTTCATAGCACAGCTATCTGACAAGTGTCGACCCATGAATAAATTATTACACAAGGGGGTAGCATTTCACTGGGATGACGAGTGCCAGTCAACCTTCGATGACATCAAACAATACTTGGCTTCACCGCTAGTATTGGCACCACCTAGACCAGGAGTGTCATTCTACTTATACATCTCAGCTACTGAGGTGGCACTGGGCGCCATGCTAGCCCAAAAAAATGAACTACACAAAGAACAGGCTACTTACTATCTTAGCCGCACCCTGGTCAGTTATGAACTTAACTATGCATACATCGAGAAGCTATGCTTAGCAGTGGTATTTGCTACCAAAAAGCTATGCCACTACATGCTGAGCAATACGACGTATGTTGTGTCTAAGGAGAATCCATTGTGGTACATGATGAGTCGTACTTATCATAGTAGCCACATGATAAAATGGATCATGTTGTTGACGGAGTTTGACATCGAATTCATTGGACAGAAGTCCATCAAAGGTCAAGTCATCATCGATCAACTAGCAGAGGCTCCTCTCAAAGATGATCAACCTCTAACCATAGAGCTACCCGATGATGGGGTCTTCCATGTCTCAGAATCACTAGATTCTGATGAGCCTGAGTCATAGGCCGACATAACCTTATTCTTCGATGGTTCTAAATGTGAGCAAGGGGGTGGCATGGGAATTGTATTCTTCACACCGCAAGGGGCTCCAATGCCTCTATCATTTAAACTTAATTTCTCGTGCACCAATAACAATGCCGAATACGAAGCCTTGCTCATAGGTCTTCAGACAACCATCACCATGAACATCAAATGCTTGAACATCTTTGGTGATTCATTGTTAATTTTCAACCAAGTGAAAGGGGTATTCCAATGTAAATGCCTAGTTCTGCAGGCCTACAAAGCCCTTGTGGATAAATTCTTGGCAAATCTTGAATGGTACGACATCGAGGCACTCCCTCGATCATCGAATCATTTTGCGGACACTATGGCCTCCTTGGGGTCACTAATCCCGCAAGACCCTTCTGGTGAGATGACAACCATTCAAGTCAAAACATTATCGCAATCCATGATGGAGCATGCAAGCTCTGACCTAATGCCAAGAATCCACCTGATCCAGATTGAACCATCTCAGGATAAGTTCTCTCGAATCCTTGATAGTCTGAATCATGCCAACTGGGGGTCCTTGTTCTCCCCGACCCCTCTTAATAGCAACACAATGCTATTCTTACAAGTTCTTTCCCGCTCAACTTTTTCTAGGGATGAACTTCAAGAGGGATTGGCCATTCATACCATCGAGGTTTCTGATCAGCAGGATTGGTACACACCCATAAGAGACTACCTCAAGCTAGGTAACCTCCCACTTGGATTGACGCACGCCATGAAAAGATCATTTAAATAGAAAGTGACAAAACATGTCTTGCTAGGAGACATTTTGTACCATCGGAGCTATGAAGGGATCCTCCTCCATTGCTTGGACCAACAGGAGTCCGCTTGGGCGATCACCCAAGCGCATGATGGTACATGCGGTGGCCACTTCAGCGGTATGGCCATCGCAAAGCGCATTCTTCGCATGGGCTATTATTGGCCATCTTTAGAGCGAGATTGTTGCGCGTATGTAAAGAAGTGCATGAAGTGTCAACACCATGCCAATTTGACACACGTACCTTCTCAGGCCTTGCAACCGATCCAATCGGCTTGGCCATTTTCGCAGTGGGGCTTAGATCTAATCGGAAAGATCTCCCCTGCATCGTCAGGTCATCACACGTTCATCATAACGGCCACAGAGTACTTCACCAAGTGGGTGGAAGCAATTCCGCTTACCTCTATGACTGGACCCCGCATTGCGGAGTTTATTTTACATAACATCATATGTCATTTTGGTATTCCATCCAAGATCATCTCGGATAATGGGACATCATTCAAGAACAAATATGTGCATGCTTTGACAACAAAGTACAAAATTCAGCATAGTTTTTCAACACCCTATTATCCATAGGCAAATGGGCAAGCAGAGGCATCAAACAAAATGCTAGTTGCCATCCTTAAAAATATAGTCATAGATAGTCATAAGGATTGGCACATTCAAATCCCACTTGCCCTGTGGGCTTATCGCACTAGCATTCGGACGCCCACTAGGGCAACTCCATTTTCATTGGTGTATGGCTCCAAGGCAGTCATGCCTCTCGAGTTGGAAATACCTTCCTTGCGCATATCAATGCAAGAGTTCATCGATGATGACACTGCATGGCAGGCCCGGTTAGACCAACTTACGTTGCTCGATGAACGATGCATCAATGCTCTCGAGCATTTACGTATCTATCAAGAGCGACTTAAGAAAGCATACAACATGAAAGTTCACCTGAGGGACTTTCAGGTTGGTGACTTGGTCTTAAAAGAGAACCAACAAAATTCTAACTTGCCACCCCATCTAAGGGACAAGTTCATGGCAAACTGGTTAGGTCCCTATGTAATTGATAGTAAAATAGGACCTGGAACATACCGGCTCACCTCTCTTGAAGGAATCAAGGAACTAGAACCCTTGAACATCAGTCATTTGAGGCCATTCCACATTTAGAGAGCCATAGCCCACCCCAAAAGCTCCAAGGATTCCCACAATCGCTTGGTCAACCCAAAAACCCCAAAGGTATCAATAATCCCTTTGGTCAAACCAAAAGCTCCAAGGATTCCCACAATCACTTGGTCAACCCAAAATGCCCCAAAGGTATCCATAATCCCTTTGGTCAAACCAAAAGCTCCAAGGATTCCCACAATCGCTTGGTCAACCTAAAATGCCCCAAAGGTATCCATAATCCCTTTGGTCAAACCAAATGCTCCAAGGATTCCCACAATCGCTTGGTCAACCTAAAATGCCCCAAAGGTATCAATAATCCCTTTGGTCAAACCAAAAGCTCCAAGGATTCCCACAATCACTTGGTCAACCTAAAATGCCCCAAAGGTATCAATAATCCCTTTGGTCAAACCAAAAGCTCCAAGGATTCCCACAATCGCTTGGTCAACCTAAAATGCCCCAAAGGTATCCATAATCCCTTTGGTCAAACCAAAAGCTCCAAGGATTCCCACAATCGCTTGGTCAACCTAAAATGCCCCAAAGGTATCCATAATCCCTTTGGTCAAACCAAAAGCTCCAAGGATTCCCACAATCGCTTGGTCAACCTAAAATGCCCCAAAGGTATCCATAAACCCTTTGGTCAAACCAAAAGCTCCAAGGGTTCCCACAATCACTTGGTCAAAAACAAATATTCAAAAACAAACAAAAACAAAAGATAATCAAAAATAACAAAAAAAAAAAAATTGCATCTCACTTCCATGCATACTCTTAAAAATCAAAACACAAAAATATAATAAACTGCATTAGGCATCGCATCCATACATTGCATATTTGTTGGTCATACATGTCACAAGCACCATAGACTGTAATTGCTAGGCAATTCCATCATTTTCCACATTCAATCCATTTTATAAACACATCCATCCAGAATAACACCATCCACATTTTTTTATCATAGTCAGTTGTCTCCTAATGTATTTAGGGTTTTCGTCATTCAGTTGTCTTTAGATTTCTAGCCAAAAACTGTACAAAGTCAGACAGATTTTACAAAGGGAGAGTTTTACTTGGATCACACCTCGTTACGTAACATCCCTACACAAGTTAAAACACATAAAAAAATTCCCAAGTTGTGTGAACGCAAGAGAAACCTACAAAGCAGTCTAGGGTACCATAGGTGAAAGGTTAGCCTGTTCATCCCCCTGTGTGAATGGTTCGAGAATGCTGAGAATTGACAAAAGGACAAGCTCTTCCCCATCCAATTCCCCCTAATAAATAGTGGTTTTCACCACTAACAAAAATCCCAAAACACCTTTGATCCCCAAAGTCATAAGGATTCGTACTACATGCCCCTAACAAGGATGGGTAGTCATCCCCAAGGCCTAAAAGGATCAATGCCATTACATAAGAAAAATCCCAATAATCCATCATCACAAACTCCCAAATCACCTTTGGTCCCCAAAGTCATAAGGATTCATACTACACGCCCCTGACAAGGATGGGTAGTCATCCCCAAGGCCTAAAAGATCAATGCCCTTACATAATAATATCCCCAATCACCTTTGGTTCCCAAAGTCATAAGGATTCGTACTACACGTCCTTGAACAGGATGGGTAGTCATCCCCAAGGCCAAAAGGATCAATGCCATTCACAAGCCAAAAACCTACGAGCTCAACTTTGAAACCTAAAATGCAAAATCAAATAATAGTGGTTATCACCACTATTCAAACTCCTTGCTCAAAAAGAAAAATAAATAGTGATTTTCATCACTATGTATGCGAGCAAGTATCCCAACAAGTTGAGCAACTAAAAGATGCCTGAACTTGAATCCCTAGAATTCTCAGCATTCGAAAACCCATCTAGGTGATCCTCATTACGGGTTTGGTGGACAACCTACCTGACAATGGCGGTATCCTAAATGCATGATGATATGTCTATCACATTAGCTTTGCATGTGTGAACAGACCAATGTTTGCATGTGGATGAGCTAGCTTATGGTACCTTAGATTGTCCTATGGATTAATCTTACTAAATACAACAAAGGAGTTAGTGGAGCTAATTAGGTGATCCTTAGTACAGGTTTGGTTGACATCCTATCTGGCACTAGCGGTATCTTGATAAATACCACATAAACAAACTCAATCGCACACACAGGGATGTGAAACAACTTGGTCAAACTCAAGTCTGATTCATACCTTGTTCAAAAGTCTTGTGAGATAAATGTACAGTCTTGGCTAGTTAGTTAAAATATCTGAATCTCGAAAAAACCTTAACTACATTTTAAAACAACTGGTACATTTCATTACTTACATCACCATCAAAAAATACGAAAAAATACCAAAACAAAATTATCACATGCAAAGTCATTCCACAAAGCAATCACATAAGTACAGAAAGCCAATAAATCCTATACAGTCTATGGTGCCATCGACAAGTTATCAACAAATCATTTCATCCATTCCATATGCATACATCATATAATTAGAAACATCACATTCATAATAACACATGCATACATCAACGTAAATAAATGTGCATAAAAATAAACAAAAAATCATGACAAGTGTATAACCAAAAAGAACGTCATGTATATATATCATCAAAATGCCCGCAAGCTACAATAAGTCGGTCCTCTGACCTCACAAAAAAATCAAAAACTCAAAAACCCCCAAGCCTAGGGCATCGGCCACCATGATCACGCAGGATCGGTGCGACGGGAACTACCCCTAGTGGTGTGGGTCCTATGGGACCTCTCAGGGCAGCTGCTACTAGCCCTCACATCACGCCCACTAGCATCCCCCTCATCCAGCACTCTACGATGAGAGGAAGCAGACTACTCAGTCTCACTATCTCTCGTTCGACACGAAGATCCACCTCTAGGGAGCTCAGGTAACCGCCCATCGAGGCGGATAATCTCTGCCTCCAACTCCATCCGATGTCAGACCAAATCCATCTCCCATCGATGGTACATAGCCAATGCATCATCACACTATGCCAACTACGTCCGTAGGAGATCCCTCTCCCATGATGCATCGGTGTCCCCATCCCATCGATGGTACACAGCCAATGCATTCTCTCGCTTCACCAGTTGAGTCTGTAGGAGATCCCTCTCTTGTAGAGCATCCCCGAGCTCCTCATCCCATCTTCAAAGTAGATCCTCCAATCATGCTATCTCAACGTGATACCTAGCCTCCATATCCCCCAAGACTTCCTGAGGCATAGGCATCTCCGGGATGATGGGCTGCTCCGGCACCCACTGCTCCGGGATGTCCTACGTGTCTAGCTGCTCTAGAACTCCAAAATCATCCCCCACAAAATCGTCAACCTCCACCATGTCCTCATCCTCCAGTGGAGCCCCCCAACCCTCCCCTGATGCCTCTGCATCCTCCCCACCTACTATTGCTATGTCAGGACCTCCTAGAGGCCCCTCACCCCACCATCACCACATCGTCCACCATTGGTCATACTCGGCAGTCACCCCGACATTGTCCATGTTAGGGACATCAATCACTGCATCCGACTCCTCACCAAGCGGCTCGATGATCGGCCAGGCCAGAGTCCTCTCGTCGCCCTAATGTCGATAGATCAAGGGCTCACCAGGCAACCCCTGGTGCACCCCAAACTATCACGTCACCCAGACGTATGAGAAGTACTCCTGCTCGGTCCCGTGCCGCCCGATCAACCATCTCCCCCTGCACACCCATCGGAGCCACTCTCCAACCTCAGGCTAGGATGGATAGTCTCGGTATGGATGCTAGAACACCTCCCCTAGAGCAAGCCACGCGAAGGCATCGACATAGTGCCCTACGACACCTACCCATCATCGACTCTACCCCTGCTCCTCTGACCTCCACCATAGAGCCACATACCCTATCTCCCTATCCACCATCTCTGCCCGAGTGGTCCATGACAAACCCTATGGCCGCTCCATAGCTATGTGTTGCCACCCCCAGCACTACAACAGGTAGCTACACCCAATCCCCTTTCACCTCCGATAGCGGACCTCGTACAACTCATCATAAAGCTATGCCAGTAGTGTCTGACCCCACCTCATAATCAAGGGTGCCTCCGTCGGACACTCCACCAGTCTAAAAACTACCTCCAGCAGGTTCCAAGGGAACCTCACACCTGATGAGTCGGGTAGCAACATGTTGGAGATGAGGGTCATCAGTAATGCATGCCTCACCCCCAACACGCCCTTCTCCAGCCACCATCACACCAAAATACCACCAATCAAGCAATCCCCCTCTGCCCTCTCCATCGGACTATCCACCCCCATCTCCACCCCATGCCCGAAGCACCGTGTCAGCACCGTCGTACGTTGATCACGTGGAGTAGTCCGAATAGGAAGCCCGTCTATCGAAATCCATAGAATCTGATAGACATCTTCAAGAGTCACTATCATCTCCCCTGTTGGGAGATGAAAGGTATTGGTGCGAGGATCCCACAAGTTGATCAAGGCCATCAGATATGCTCGATCCCCCACCATAGGCTCTAACCGAGTCACCTGCTTGAGCCCAAGGGCATCAAGCCACTCCCAGTCCGCCATAGTCAGCGCCTCCCGTGCTTCAGAGAACACCGTCGACACACGGTACCGGCTCTTCACAACCTGCAAAAGAAAACAAAATAAAAACATTAAAACATGACAAAAAAAAACAAAAAAAACTGTACAACACTAAAAAAATATACACAATGTCTACAAATTATACACATAAAAACATTTAATAAACTGTACAACAACAGTAACAACATTGTACAGACAAACAAATTACAAAATTGCAAACTAGGGTTTTTAACCTTATTTTGAACAAAAAAAAACAAACAAATCACAAACATTTTAACCTAGGGTTTTTAACTCTAGTTTAAACTAAAAAAACAAAATAACAAAAAAATTTTAACCTAGGGTTTTTAACTCTAGTTAAAACAAAAAAATAAAAATAAAAAACTAGGTTTAACTTAAAAAAATAAATAACAAACTAGGGTTTTTAACTTAGTTAAAAAATAAAAACCTAGGTTTTTAACTCTAGTTAAACAAAAACAAAAAATAAAAAAAAAACCTAGGGTTTTTCACCTTAGTTTACAAAAAAAATCAAAATATAACCTAGGGTTTTTAACTCTAGTTAAACAAAAAAAAAAATAAAAAAAAAACCTAGGGTTTTTAACTCTAGTTTAAACAAAAAAACAAAATAAAAAATTTAACCTAGGGTTTTTAACTCTAGTTTAAACAAAAAAACAAAATAAAAAAATAACCTAGGGTTTTTAACTCTAGTTTAAACAAAAAAACAAAATAAAAAAAATTTAACCTAGGGTTTTTAACTCTAGTTTAAATAAAAAAACAAAATAAAATAACCTAGGGTTTTTAACTCTAGTTTAAACTACAAAAACAAAATAAATCAAAAAATTAACCTAGGGTTTTTAACCTTAGTTTACAAAAAAACAAAATAAAATTTAACCTAGGGTTTATAACTCTAGTTTAAACTAAAAAAAATAAAATAACAACATCTAGGGTTTTTAACTCTAGTTAAACAAAAATAAAACTTTAAACTAGGGTTTACTTTTAGTTTAAAGTGCATAATACAAAAAATACAAAAACAAAATAAAATAGTTTAACCTAGGGTTTTCATCCTAGTCTAAATGAACAAAATACAAAAACAAAGTAAAACAGTTTAACCTAGGGTTTTCATTCTAGTCTAAATGAAAAATGACATATAAAATAAATTACAATTTTGAAAATAAAAATAAGCAAAATAAAGAGAAGGAGCACTCACCGGTCTCGCTTCGGCTCCACCACTTGATGATCTGGTCCGTGAACTCATGGTGTCCGAGAAAATTTGACAACGCTCCGCTACGTGAACTCGACCTCCTCCTCCTCACAGCTCCAAAATGCTAGGAAAAACAAATGCAAATGAGCCCAAAACCTAGTTTTGGCCCTTAAATAGGCTTTTAGGCCTGTAATCGTTCCACCATGGGATGAGCACTCTAGTTAGCACTCGTCCCACCCTGGGATGATTACTAAATTGGTATTCGTCCCACCCTAGGATGATTACAGAGCAAGAAATTCAAAAACAACAAAAACTGCACCAAAATGCACAAAAAATAGCAATAAACTTGCCAAACAAAGGGACCTTTGCGCCTGTGATTCTTGGCATGCAAAACTGATGTTGGGGTCACAAATCCTCACTATCCTACTCCCTAAGAAGGCTACCATAGCCGGACCGCTCCATGGGAGGATGGATTTTTGAGAATTTCATCCCCAAATGACATCACAAAAAGGGTCAAAACCCACCCAAAAATAGCAATAAAATTGTCGAACGAAGGCGCCTTTGTGCCTGACATTCTTGGCATCCAAAATAGACGTTGGGGTCACAAATTGTCACTATCCTACTCCCTAAGAAGGCTACCATAGCCGGACCGCTCCACGGGAGGACGAATTTTTGACAATTTTAGCTCCAAAATGCATCACAAAAAGGGTTCAAACCCACCAAAAATAGGTCAGAATGTTCAAAAACTGCATAAGCATTCAATGGAAAACAACTGAAGGCACCCTTACAAAAGTCATCTTGGGTCAAGTGACTCATCGCTTTTCTCATGTCGGTCATTCCCTCATCGATTCGTCGCTTGAGGGGGTAGTCACACTTAGTCACCAATCAACAAATACACACCCAATCAAGGAAATGGCACGCATTCAAAGGATCATTGACAAAGACAATCATGCCCCTGCTTGGGGCAGCAAACAAGCAATAATCACAAGCTGATCAAACACTTGGCATTCTAGAATCATGAACTCAAGGTTCCCACAGACAAAAGGTTGCGCCCTTTGCCTATTCATGATTGAACAATGTCCAAGATCAAGTAACACCTCACCGAAAAAGGTTAACACTTGAATTAAGCTCCTTAGCTCGTCAGAAGCAAGGATTCAAGAATGCGTGCCCTTTCCATACTTGGGGCATCAAAATTTGGTTAGGTTACTGAGAAACCCTAATCAT
Source organism: Wollemia nobilis (assembly GCA_028583015.1). Lineage (NCBI taxonomy): Eukaryota > Viridiplantae > Streptophyta > Pinopsida > Araucariales > Araucariaceae > Wollemia > Wollemia nobilis. The sequence continues at coordinate 707,713 of JAQPPZ010016509.1, read as the reverse complement.
TAGTGCTTTGGTTATCTATTTTTTCTCAGCACTGTGCCATGCATAGCGCATCCCAAAAAGGGGCATCTGTAGACACCAAAATAACACCAATCCGATTATGTGATGACAAGCACTGATCGAATTGACATACATAGCCCCTAGGGCAGCCCCTAGAGGTTAAACAATGGTCCTAACCACTCCCACAATAGTTTTGGAAGGTCAGAGGTCAATTTGGCACCTTTTTAGCACTTTGCTCCCTACTCGTCCCACCCTGGGATGATTACAAACTGGTATTCATCCCACCCTGGGATGATTAGCAACAATCGTCCCAGGGTGGGACGATTAGCAGGTTTGACTGGCAAAAGTCAAACCTCGATAGGTCCGCCACTTAACTACGCCTTCAGGGCATGCAATTGCGAGGAACGACTTCAAATCAGAGAGAGGGACTTCAGTCAAGCATGCCTTGATCATGGAGGCCTCATGCAAGGAGACTCTAAATCAGGGAAGAATCTTTTCTCCCAAAATAGGGCAAGCAAGCCAAGTGGCGCCCTCGCATGCGCATTCAAAGAGAGAGACCCTAGGTCTATAAAATGGTGAGTCTTCTCACCCCAAGAAAAGAACGAAGAGGAGCATTTGGAGCAATGGAGTGCTGCCAAATTATACCCTCACCCTCATTGTGCTTCTTACATCCTTGATCTCTCTTTCGGAAGGGAGGTTATCGGGTGAATATTGGAAGCGCAATCCGGACCCAAAACCTAAACATTTGGCCACAATACCCCACCCAATTTTTTGACACAACCCCCTAGGAGGTTTTGGACCCATCCCAAGTGGATTGGTGCTGAAACCAAGCCCCAAACGATGGGCGTCCTACCCCGGGCGCCCCCGCACTACTGCAGTCCTAATCGCCCCACCCCGGAGCGATTAGAAATCTATAGTATATTTCCCTACTATTTCTTTTGCATTTCATTTTAGGTCACTCATATATGCTGCCATTCAAATTTCATGCCATTCTGATGAGTTTTGACTGTGTTTTCATTGCTTTTCGCTTTCACTAACATACAGGGAGCACTTTCGGATGATACAGGGCGACCAGGGCAGAATCAGCCAAATCCGACCTTCTGGGTCATCCCAAAATGCCCTATTTTGCCTAACCCCAACTTTGCAGGTGTTTTGGAGGCCTCTGGATGGGACATTTAGGAGGTGGCTTTCTGACAGTTTATGACAGTCCTAATCGTCCCACCCCGGAGCGATTAGAAATCTACAATAGATTTCTCGACTGTTCCTTTTGCAGTGTGTTCCTGGTAATGTTTACATGCCTCTGTCCAAATTTCAGCTTATTCTGATATGTTTTGGTTACCGTTTTAATTATTTTATGCATGCATTAACCGGAGGCCTTGGGGATCGCATGTTTCCCTCCATCCGTAGGTGCTACTAATCGTTTGTTGTTTCTCTGAACACAGGATCTCGACACTGGAGGGGCAGCAAGGAACTATAGATGCATTCACGCAAGCGACGGTGACGTTTGGCCCGCCCATTTCAAATGTGGGCACGCGGAAGATCCCCAAGGGGAATGTATCATTCGTGGTGTAACAAAACTATGTCTGACGCTCCTAGCCCCTAAAAAGGAAGGAGACGTATTGTAACCCTGGTCTCAAGAAAATCAATAAAATAAAGGGCTGCACCTTTACACTTGCTTTATATCTCATTTCAGTTCGTTTGTTTTCCCTTTTTCATGCACTTTGGACTTAGCGTTTCGCATGCTTTTGTTTTGTTTGCACCGCACCTCGGTATGCCTGTCGGGCTTCTGTATCCTCGTGCTTTCATTTTGTATTCTAAGGTTCTAAACCAATGATATATTTTACCTTTAAAAGACAGGACTAGGATTCTAACAATGACATCCTCATTTTTAATATTATGAATTACTGCTAGATTGAGGATATCTTGGCAATGCTCGTACGTAATTTTACCTGATCCATCATAATTTGGCATAGCTTTGGATACAACTTGAGGCTATCATGCATATGGACAAGTCTTAGGGGACCACTTGTATTCCAATTGGGGTATTTCTGCAGGGGTTGGTTTGGGGTTGCATTCACCATATTTCCATGTACTATTCTTCCTAGAGGTAGTCTTGGCTAAACTTTAGGGGGTGGTCCAACTAGAACCTTTTATGTATGGAAATATGAGGATAAATTTCTTATGACAGTGGATCCTTTTAAAGGGAGTTCATAAAAGATAAAATGCTATAGATTATTTTTGCAGATGACCTAGTATTCATGAAAAAATATGATCTATTGGAATGGCTTTTCTGGTTTCTTGCATTCAGGGGAGTCACCAAGTGAATTTACAGTTCATCGCTTAACGAGGTCAAGAAAATTCATAAAATATTGATTCCTATAGGAGAGATAAAATAAATAAAACATTATGGGTTAACTAATGTTCTTATAAGCAGGTTCCCATCGGGTGTGCTAGAATTATTGGGGTTTGAATTGACATCATCGTAAAATTGAACTATGACTATGAATATTTGACTTCTGGGAGTTGCATACCCATTAATCACAACTCAAACCCCAACATTGGATTGGATTAGAGATTAATTTTAATCCAACCTCCAGAGTAGGCTGGTATACCTTATCAAATAATTCAAGTGTTGACTCAATTATGCTAAAAAAGTGTGTAAGTTTAGGGATAGAAATGAGATAAGGATTAGAAAATGGTTGAGAAAATAATGGCCAGATAGAGCTAACAATATTTATAAATATCAAGAATCTATCGATCAATCACATTTCTAGTATGCCACACTTGAGACTAACAACAATCAAAACTTATTATCTTCACCATTAAAATAATGAAATGCTTAGAAAACTATTTCAAACATCTAAAATGCTAATAATCTAAATAGCAGAATTAGATCAACACTTAGACTAATAGAAATAGAAGTATTTAGCAACATTTGTTTAGGAATTAACCATTCCAAGTTGCTCCAAATTAGCAATCCAATATAAAAAAAAATGACTAATCATAACAACAGTAGTAGAAATGCATTCACAGAATAAACTCACAATTGATGAAGATAAAAGCTAGAGGAAAACATCCAAATAATGCTCCTTCTATTGATTTCATGACAATTACAATAATATATTAGGAAAACACTCCAAAGCTGACCCTTAAACATGACGGTTTGACCTCTTTATATAGATTTTACAATGGTATTAAAAAAAATTGGAAATATTACAAGGAATTTCTTCCAAATCAGGAATATACTAAGGTGGCAGCCTCATTCATTTTCAATAAAAAATATGGAGTTGTACTCCATTAATGCTACAATTTTGAGCTCTGCAAGTGGTTTGAATATCAACTAAATTCCACAGCTGGAATGTGATGCGTTGTTGTTAAGCACATCATTAAATCTCAAAGATCTTATCAATCCGAGGTGGTTTCCAAGGTTGTCTATAATAGAAGGCTAGGGCAGAGTACAATTCAAGAATTCAGATTTCAAGAATTTATTGGTAAAGCAGATTTTGGTTTAGCCTTTTGGTGTCTCACTAAACCTAGTCTGTAGAATGGAAACTAAAATAAATTATAGGAATTGAAAACAAAATCTATATTGCAGAATTTAACAATTAACTACAATTGCATGAATTGAAATTGTTAAATTGAAATCTAATCTACTTTTGCAGAATTGAAATCTAGTTACTCTTGCATAATTGAAATGATTCTTGTAAATGAAACTTATTCTAAAAACCTGTCAATGCCCTACCACAAAAGGTCATTAAGCTTCTGCTATAGGAATTAACAACAAAATGAAATATGTTGAAAATGGAAATTTGCTAAAATAGAAATCAAGGAAAACATGGAAAGCAAAGGAAAAATGCTTAATATAATTTGTCAGCTATCATACACACAAATGCTATACACAAACATAATAGAAAACATAAATCACATAATACAAAATAAAAACAAGAAAATGAAATTTGGCAAACAATATATTAATTCTGCTATAGCAAAATTACAGATTAAAACCTACCATAAAATCCCTCCTTCCAGATCTGAAAGTGGGCCCATACTTCTTGATCTAGAAGGAGGTGAAAAGCACTCAACTAATTAACACTCAAAACAAAAAAAAATAAAATAGCTGCAGTTTTATTGATGACAGAACATGCTGAAAACAGTTACAAAAAAATGTTGTATAGTCCTAATTGTTACTATTGAAAAATCTCCTCTATTCTAATTCCTAACTACCCAACCAAGGAGGGAGCTATGTTATTTATATAAATATTTACAATATATCCCATGCTCAAATCAGCCTATGTTCTGCTCTACAGTGATTTGCCAATAATTTCGGATCTGAAATAAATGCAAATTTGGACAGTTTGTGTTGCAGTAGTAGTCATTGGCCCTTAGAAAGCATCTTCAGTGGTGGGAGTACGTGGGAGAAGTATAGAAATATCTCACACATATTTTTTCACTTCATAATATGTCATTTCTATCTTGCAAACAACTTCCTATTATGCTGCAATTATTTTTGTGTTTATCCTAGAAGAGGATCAAAATTGATCTTTTCCATGAATGGTGTCTTTGGATGGCCAGGATGGCAAAATCATATGGGAGATATTTTCCCTTAACCTTATAAACCTTCTTTCCCTTTTTCCATTGTCAAAAATAGTCAAAAAGTCAAAAAGCACTTTTCTGTTCTCATTCTAAAGATAAGTGGCTCATTCCGAAGAGACTGTATTTCTCATTTCAAATATGTCTTATTTATTTCAAAGATCTTTAGAATGAACAACTGTGTGCTCTTCAAATGATTTTAGCTGTATTTCTCAGGTGGATAAATCCTCAGGATCATATTACAATAGCCTTCATTCCTCTCCATGTGTGAATTACATGCCTTGCCATTCATTGGTAGCTTGTTGGAATTTACATGGTAAATTACTGCATTTTCTAGTTTTGCTGCATAGTTGTAAAATATTGGCATTTCTTGAAAATTCAAACAAATTATAACATGGAAAAATTATTCAAATATCAACATGAAGGAGTACATCAAGTTGCTACTGAATTTATACACTTCATTCACCAAGTAACCATGCTGAAATAGTGCAACAATGCTATACAATTGCCCTTGCTCTGTTATACCCTGTTGCTGCCTATTTAGACCATGTGGGAATGCTTATAAATAGGTCAGATGTCTTCTGTAGTCATTATAAACTCATTCCATCCATATCCTCATGCTTTGCTTGACAACTTCAAGGTGTTCCTATAAAGTGACAACTTGCTGATTTTTATATGGCTGTTTTTTTTCAGATTTTCAGATTTATGACAGTCCTAAACTTTTAGCTTCAGTGTGGATTTGAAACAAGTTGAAGGGAAAGAAAATATTCAAAAACCATTGAGAATTTAATGGATATCAACATACCACATTTGGTTAATTGAAATGCATGTTCTCACTTGCTACTTAATCAAGCAAAATCAATCACAAAATGCTGAAAATAGTCAAAAACATAGATATAGTATTCCTAACATAAAATCATGCAAACACTTAACAAATAGTATATTTTAGTCAACTATTTGGAAATTAACTTATCATATGGTAGTCAAACATTGTGCAATAATGAGGCACTTTTGAGCCTCATCAGAATGGTTACAGGTCAATCTGGATCATCCCTTGTTCTTGAGAATACTTTCTGTGATCTGTAATTAAAAATGCAGGTGATCTTGATTCCAGTGACGTTTGATATTCATTGATTTTCCACTATATTACTACGGTTCCACTACATTGTCATCTTAAATGGAATTTACCACTCTAAATTTTTCTAGGACATGTTTGATTATTTTGACCATGGAAATATTGTTCTTACAATGCTTGATGGTTTTTTGTAAAATATACTACTTTACTTTTTTCTAGGTCAAGTTTGACCAGTTTGACTATGAATTTTTAATCCTACATCAACTTCAAGTGGATTTTGACACCGCTCTGCCTCCTGAACTTCAGAATCTACAACTTCAATTTTTGCTAGGCCTTGTTTGACTACGCTGACTATGGATTTTCAATTTTTGGTGGATTTTAACCTTTTTGAAACTTAGTCACATATTCACCTAAACTGACATGCTTGTGATCCTCTATTGCAAAAATTCACCTTGTACTAGTGTCACTCTTCTAAATTCTACAACTTTGAATTTTGCTAGGCATTGTTTGACTGTGCTAATCATAGATTCTACACCCTAGAAGAGTTTGATATTGCTTAGGAGTTTTTTCTTGAACACTTAGCTGATTTTACAAAATTTGCTAAGTATGTAGCCTTTTGGGCATACAGAAAGAAAAATTAAATCTTTATTTATTGATTTTCTTCCTTATTTAATATAATTAAAAAGCTAAGGACCCATATAAAATTTGTAAACATTGATATATTCAATGATGCTGGGAATATGTTATGGAATATTTGCAAAGATTTTTCTTAGAGGGAAAATTATTGTTGGGCAAAACATTGGTTAAGTTTATACGGTTAAATTCATTGCCTCCATTTAATTTTCAATCTTGGACATATCGTAAACTCGTGAAAAATCGTGCACAATATATTCTTGTAATCTCCTTAATAAGATGAATCCCTTAGATTCTATGGTTTGGGGGGGTGTTTTTACATTGGAGTTTTTGTTTGTTTTCCAAACAATTAACCTATTTCATATTATCAAAGATATGGCCGGATTAAACTACAAAAAGTAAAATGCATACTTGCTGGAAAAATTACAGAAAACAAGGGAAGCTACATAATTACACTAATTTGCAGAAAATATAGTAAAACATGAAATAAATGAAATAACAAAAAGCAAGGAAAAAGTGGGAGGAATACTATTGAGAGTGGTTCCAAGATTTCAGCAGATTTTTCTCGAGTCAATTCATTCATCGGATGCTAGTTTGAGATTAATAAAATACTCAAATGAATTGTATTATATGCAACTTCACAAAATTTACAAAGAAAAACTAGGATCTCGTTCTCAAAGGTGGCTTGCATATTTATAAGATATGCAGCCATACCCTGTTACATTTGGAAGCAATCTATGATTTTTTTGTTACAACAAATACATAGAAATAGGGAGGATAAAGCGAATATAAAATTAATTTCATATATTTCTAGATTAATTAAGTGTATTATATTTTTATCAAATTAGAATATGTCTGATATTACGCTTATCAATTTACATGGATATTTATGTATTTGCTAAAAAATAGATGACATCTGCTTTATGACATTGTCCTTCATCTGCATCCATTTTTGAAATTGTGTCTACATCCATTACTAAAATCATTGTTTTGTTCTACAAACAATAGGGGTCATGTTGTAGTTTTGCTTCAATGGAAGTCAGGCACCAAACGGGAGTCAGGCACCAAATGGGATTCAGGCACCAAATGGAAGTCAGGTGCCAAACTGTAAATCGGGCATCAAAACAGGAGTCAAGCTTCGAAACAAGAGTCAGGCACCAAAATGGGAGTCGGGCACTAGAGTTAGCATCATTAATTTATTTTTTGCGGTTATGTTTACCTTTTATTTCCATAATAAAATAGAAAGTACCAGGTTTGAATGGGACCTTGACGTAAACATGCTGAAAGGTAGTAAAAGTCATTGAATCTACACACAATTCACTTAAAAATAAATATTAGACAACATACGTAATTTGCTATTAAATATACATATAACTTTCATAAAACATACATTCCATATTAATAATGTCGCATCATATATGAACATTTTATACAAAAAAATGAGCATTTTCAGGGCTCATCATCCCCCCATGCCTAAGGATTGGCACATCCCTGTGCCACTTTATACTAATAGTTACTAGTCTCATTTACAACTTTCCAATAGGCCTTATTTTTCTCATTCCTCTGCTTGGTTATGACCTTAGAATTTTCTTTATCTCTGGGTTTTCACCTTTTTTGTGCCTTAAGGATGCTCACTTACTATTGTGGCTATTTTCAAGCACTTACTATGCCAAGTTTGCTGACATAGTCTAGCTCCTATACATGGTTGTTCCTTTGTTCAAAATTACTTCCCTGCCACATTTCTCAAGTAATATCCAGTAAAATTTGGGGCTTATTTCTAGAATATTTTCTCAACATGCCTCCAGTACTCATGGTAAGGGGGTAAGCTTTCTCCTTTTGGGATTTTTGATTCATCTCAAAATGGAACACTAGATTTTTTATCAATCTTAGCATTAGGCAATCTATCCACCATTGGTTCAAGTTCAGCTTTATCATCAAAATCTTCTTCCTCTACCAGAGGGGCTTTTCTTGTTGTTGCTTGAGTTGTAGGTGGTACAAGATCTAGTAGTCCCATATTCTTGAAATATACCTTCATATTTGAAGGCTGATTACCAATTGATCCATACAAAAACCTAGAACTGATCTGGTTGAGAAAATTCAATTTTCCTAGGAGTAATATTGGATTCTTTCTTGGATTCCTTGGCCAATTTTTTAGAGGTCTTCTTGAACTCCTTGAACTCCTTATTGTCTACCTTTATGTCTGCTTTGAGATTTTCAAATTTCTTTTTCTACTCAACAAACATCTTTAGAGATTCTACCCATTATTCATCAGAATTCATGCCTAATTCATTTAGCTATGTAGTCCTTACTCTGGTCCTAGGTCTTCATTGAGGTCCCCATATAACCTTCCTTTTAGATCTCAATTTATTTGGCTATATTTTTGGGCTTGTGTGAATTGTTAAAATAGGGCAATTTCCTTCTTCTGCGATTATTGTTGCTATTAGTCCTTGATTTTTAGAAGATTTAGACTTCTGATTCACCTATGCATGTTTTGTAGGTACGTGTTCAGGTGACTCATTAGTCACATTCTATTCATCTAGTTACTGACCTGCCAAGGGTTACATTTCTATCTAAAGACACCCAGTCTCAATTTCTACATATTTTCTTGATTCTTTTTCTAAAGAGTGTGTTGAGCCCTAAGGCTCTTCAACCTTCTAATTTTCCTCTATAGACTTGGCTGAAATTTGAGGCTCTTCAACCTCAATATCATATTTTTGCCTTACCTCTACATATTTTGATCAATTTTGAGGCTCCTCAACCTTAATTTCATCTTCTTGACCTATCTCTTCCTCTACAAATTTTACTAAAATTTGAAGCTTCTCATTTCCAATTTTATCTTCTTGAGTAACTTGTGTATTTGCAGAGTGAGATGATGCTGGTGACTGCTCCACATTTACCATAACATATTTTATTACACATGGTCTACAAAATGTGCTATCAAATTAGGTTGTTCTACCTCCATTACTGCATTTGACTCCTGATATTCTTTTGCATAGGCTTATGGATACAATTTTGATATCATTTCCTGCAACTAATAGATGGTTTGGTACAACTCTTGCATCTTTACTGCAGATACCTTAATGGACTCTTGAAAAAGAGTCTTCTCTTATTTATACTTGGACTCCCAAGTACATGCCTATTCTTTCAATATCTATAGATGCTACTGCAGATCCTCCGTCTGCATTTACTATTGAGGAGACTTTCTACTTACCAAATCTTGCAATATCTGGGCCATAAATTCATCTTTGTTTAATCCTTGAGTCTCCTCCTCATCATCATATGATGAGCTATAAATGACCATGGATGCCTTCATCCTATTACTCCTATTTATTGTGGAAACTGGTATGTGAGTAGGGCTTGATAGAGCCTACCCTACATCCTCATCAAATTGGAAAAAAATAGGGGAAAAAGCCTACCTTGCGTCTTGTGTTATTTGCTTAGGCTAGGATGTAGGTGTCATATTTATTTTTTCTGCTATCCTAGAAATCGATTATTCATATTATTTAGGTGTTGCTACCTCTTCCTCCTCCTCAGTAATAACATTATCTCATTTAGCTTCCTCAACAAAAACTTTCCTTTGTGCCTTGACATGTCTTACCAAGGTCAAAATCAATCTATGGTGAGCCAGGGCAGAAATCATTCTTTCCTAGTACTAGCTAGCCTCATATTTGAGAGCACATGTAAGATAATTGGGGATATTAATTTTATCCCCATGAAGAAAATGGTTGAGGAAACAAAAAAATTTCAAATTGATCCAAGAAAACCTACCCGTGCATGTGAAGAACCGGGTGATTTTTTCGAAGATTGGTCATCAAAATTTTGGGATGTGCTATTTTGATAAACTAGAGTGCATCAAGTGTGGATTTGGTTTTCCAAATAATCATTTTGCACAAAGTGTAGGTTTTTCATCCTTATACGTGTGTTCCCCTATTTGAGGAAGGCCTGTAACAGTGGCAATGTAGGCTTCTATGATTGGAATTTCTAGTCCATGCATTATGACAACCTCATCCCTCAAAGATGTTGTAAACTCCTTAGATACCTCTAGATCCTAGTTCTATATTACCAGAAAACAATATTGCATTCATTTAGCAGCTTTGAATTGATTCTACACATCCTCACTAATTCCTGAACAGTCACTAGGTTCATTTGTTCTTAGCAAATGATTGGTCGATCTCCCCCCATAGTGAATTTTTATTTTCCTTTAGCTCTGAGTTTTATCTGCAATAATTTGTCACTGTAGCATAGGGGTGTAGTATTCCTGGTGGGGAGGTGGTTTTAAATGACTTAGAATGATCAATTTACTATTTCTAATCAATGGACCAAATCGTACAATAGTATAGTCTTTACAACTATCAATTTGCAACAACAAAACAAATTTTATAGAATCCAAATCGTACCATTGTATGATCCCAAATTGTATAGTGATGGATCTTGTATGATTTTACACTCATCCAATCTTTGAGATTTAGTTTTGAAAGCTTCTGTACATAGTTTTGTAACTAAACTATTCGATTTTCCAATGCTACCAAATTGGGTAAATTTCCCTCAATCGCCTAAACTGCCAAATCAAGTAAGTTTCTTCTATACGATTTGTAAGAGCTTTGGTGTACAATTTTTATGAAACAAAAGTACAACCAAGTTTAAAATTGGAAATTCTTTTGGACCAATCTCTCTCAAGTAGGTTTTGTGAAGGTTTACTATGGCAATTAATCCTATTTCTACCAACATGCAAGTTACATTATCGGGGTTTGAGAGAGTTCTATCTCCAATGGCAACGTCCAAAAATCATACAATAGTATTTAATACGTACTCCTTGATATCATAATCATCATAGGTCATTCATTAGGTCCACACCAAAGCTGGTTTAATCCATATTTTCCATAGAAAAACATTAAGTAGCAATAAAAACCAAAAAGAAGTACATGCAATAGAGATAAACTGTAAAATACTATTCTACCATTCCAGGATCATACAATACGTGAGAGAAACTATGAATTGTTATTATTCATTACTATTCAAAAATTTCATACAATCACTAAAGATATCCAAAAATCATAGATATGCAACAACACTTCACATCAAAACATAGCCAAAACTCCTAGCATTCCCAGACTAACCAGACTATAAAAAATGAAAATGGGGCCTTATATAACATTTCCTAGGCCATTCCAAAGTGGTTCTTGAGGAAATTCATTATTCACAACTGCCCATGCATAATGGAATGCATAATTATGACTTTTACTAAGTCTAAACACCTTATTTATCAAATTCATGCGCAATTACAACTTAAATTGTATTTCCCTTGCATTTCATTTCATTTCATTGCACATTGTATGGGTTACCCTTTAGGTTGTACGGTTTACCTCCTACTTGTAAAGTTTGATCCTACCTGTATGGTTTACAAAACTTGTTAAAATTGTCAAACTAGGAAAATCCTCTTATCACTTCTTTTTCTTCTAGGAGGTGGATTTGTTGCCTACATCTGCCCTCCCCTTTACTTTGGTCGGTGTCCTCATCGACTCATATTTCTATTTTAGTTGCACCTCGTAATCTGTGATTATAACTTTTAGGTACTCCACCTATGTACAAATAATTATGCATTGATTCTTCAACTTGGCTGCGTAGTTGTCCATTTCTACTGCTTTCAATCTATACTGATTAGCTTTCTCTTCGATAGTCTTCAAGAGTTACCTAAATTATTTTTCACGATCAATGGCACTCTCCTACAAATGTGCTTTTGTTTGAGCTACTACTTGTAATTCTTCATTCTTATCTACAATGGTCTATAAATGATGATTAATATCTGCCTCCAAAGCACAAACAATCTCTTCCTTAGCACTCAATTGTACTTGCTTATCTAGGACCATATCATTATATTATTTATTATCTCATGTGAGCTTTTCTATCTTCTTAGCCTGTATTTCTAGTTGCTCATATTTCTTGACCAACTACATTTTTAGTTGTTCATCCTTTGCTCTGATTTGAGCATCCAACTCCTTAATCTTATCTTCTACCATTTGTGAGGCCTATCACTTATCCTATTCAAGAGAACTAATTTTAGCCTCAAAATTAGCCTAGGTACTTAGAAGTTCTTCTTCCAATTTCTTTATTTTATCTTCTACCGTAGCCTTACTCTTCTATAATTATTTCTTCATTGCAATCATTTTATTTCAAGTGGCATTTGTCTCCTCTTTCTAAGCTTCCTTGAGCTGATAGATCTGCTCCAATCCTATGCTCAACCACTCTATCCAATGTGTTAGAAAGTTCAACTTCCTTAGAGTGATAGCCAATCCTGTAGTGACCCTCTTATGTTCTAACTCCACTGTATTCATGGGATAAGTTGGATAATTGGCTCTATCAAGGTACAACCTTAGATGCTACCTATAATTGGTTCTCACTCCGTCTAGAAAGTCATCTCTTCACAATATCCTTGTTACCTTTTCTTTGGGTAACTTCCATGGGTGTTGTACATGAATATCTACAATTTTCCTTATACAATCCTCACTACTCACCCATTCCTGTGATCTTCTCCAACTCGATAAACACTTGTTATTCCCACAACTTCAACTCTCCCATGTGTCTAATATAAAACTGTAATTTGGTGCTCACTATAACATTACTTATCTGAGAGAAGAAATGTTCCACCTTATCTTCTACTCCTTTTGCATCCTCCTCAATTTCAATATTTGAGAACTATGGTAACTCCAAAAGGTAACTTGTTTGCATCCTCCATAATTATTCCTCTGTAGGATCTTTTTCTTCCTCTTATTCCATGTGGTGACTAGAGCTTCCCCCAAGCTCTAATAGTGCTCTCTCTATGTTTATATTTTCCTGAGGTGGAGTCTGTCTCACAGTCCTTTCCACCTCCATGTCTTATTTCACATTCACAATCTCCTACTAAGATTTTTGTTGTTCTATCGATTCCTGGGCTTCTTTTTGTTTTGTCAAGCCCACCTATTGTTCTTATATCACCTGCTCTTCTTCCTAATTTTTTTGGGTTTCCATTACCGTGACTTATTCAACAACATGTTATTATTCCTATGATGCCTTCATATCGTCGTATGCATCACTTTGATAATTTTGATTCGAACCTCCTCCCATCATGAATTTGAAGCGATGATTCTTATTTTATCTAGACTCTTCCTCTGAGGCTTCCACTCTCACCTTGACTTTCTCTTTTTCCTCATGAGTAGTGGCTACTACTTCCTATACTATTTTCCTCACTTTTGTATCCTCTAAAATTTTTGAAGAGTCCAAAATTTCAAATTCATCATGCTATAAAATCTGTGGGGATTTCAACATCTCTACTCCTGTCTAATTCCAATTCTATAAATCCAGCTTCTTCGAGTCTTATTTTTCTTCTTCTTGCTAATTATTCTATACAAGCTTGGCTTGTTTTTTGGGAATGGGATTATTTTCCATTATTTCCCGTTGTCTCCTTGTTCTTACTCCTATCGAGTTGGATTGCCTCCCCATAATTTCCTCCCTTTCCTAAATTGACAGCTGCTCCTACTATCATTACTGAAGTGATTATTGCTCCAATTCAGGTTCTAAATGCCTAGGAATTTTTCTTCGAGGGTGTACATCCTCATTCAAAGAAGTATCCTCCTATACTACAATGTCTTGCTATGCTTTCTTTGTTCGAGACTTATCTAGAGTATCCCTCTCAACTGATACTGACTTACCCATCTCAAAATGGTTGGTCATCTTACCTCAACATTCCTAGGTTTTTTCAAACCTGGAAGTGGATTTTCATCTTTGTAATAACATTTAATAACAATCCAATAGCATGGAAAATCATCCCAAAATTCTTTGATCTCTTTGTCAGTACTTCATGCATATTTTTCTCTAGATAGGTACCCCAATCATACCTGATTCCTTTGGTGATACCCTTCATATATTGATCCATCCATATTGGCATCTCCATGGCTCATGTATCTCTTGATAGTCAAGCCATCACAGTATTCATGGTGCATGGCAAATATTTCCCTTTCAAATATCTTTGTTTAATTCCTCGAGTCCCTACACCTGAGATATTTGCATCAATCAGTGATTTCACATTGGTAAGTGAAGTGATGATGCGATGTATCTTAATTAGATCAACCAACTTCTTAACTACCTTTGTAACGTATGTTGGTAATCCAAATATTTTCCTGAATGCCTCTGTTGTAACTTCTACTTTCACCGATCACTTACCCACATTGACGTAGGTAAGTTTGGTTGCAAGACTAAACCATATGCAATATATAATTATAGAATAAGGTCTTCTAGTGTGGTGGCACTTGTGTTGTTACATCTACACCAAAATTATCAAAATATGTCCTCCATTGGTGGTTCTTTTTTTCTTTGTGACTCCACAACTTCTTGCATGTCTCTCCTCCATGCTATACAAATGATATACTTTTTATCTCAACCTGAATCTCCTCAAATTAATTTCTTAGATCCTCATCTAGATCTAGGTAGTGTACTTAAATTCTCAAATCCATCCTTGAAATCCTCTCTTGTGCCATTTCCTTCTCTCAAAATCTTGGTGGTGTCCTCCGATAAACCCTCCAATACCTCTGCCCTATCCACAACTTGTATCCTCCTCTCCTCCAAGGACAAGTATCATGCCAATATTGGGACTGAAACTATCACACTTGGTATTACCATGGATGTGACTCTCTCTCATGTGGGGGTCCTAGTGACTGTTCCACCCTATTAACTACAATTATTCTTAATCGATATATGAACTCTCTGGCTGAAATCATTTTCTTGCTATTCCTTCGATCAACTTGCTACTTGAACATCACCTATTCTACAATTAGAAGTATTCTATAAATCATAAAATCTACTATAAATCATACAATACACTCTTTAACTTGCTCCTATACATTTTCCATATCATCAACCACATCTAGATCATACAATCTCCGTAACTACTTAAAACTGTTCAATCTTCTGCAAATCGTACAATTGCTACACCAAAATGTACAGGGATGTACCACTTTGTACAATACCCATGTCTAATTGATACCATCACCAAATCCATACACTTATGTATAATTTCATATGATTTTATCCAAAATCTTAAAATAACCTAAATTTTGCCTGAAATCGTATAATATTTTTTCTAAGATCATACCATCTACCCTCCAAATCATACAATACATCCTTTGAAACTCTTGTTCACATGAAACTCATATTTTTCACTTCTCCTCCACAATTTCTCATTGACCAAGTTGTTGAAATGTCCTAATATATATTTTCAATGCCATTTCGAAGAATTCCTCAATTTTCACCACTTGGCACAATTTTCCTCCAAAATAAAATTTTTTTGGTTGTTTAATAGGGTTGTAAAGTCTTATTCTTCCTTCCCTCTATCTTCTCTAGTTTTTTTTTGGCTACTTTTATCTATATTAGGGCTTGTAATCTTCTTTATCCTATAATTTCTCTACTTTGGCTCCAATCCGTAGCTTCCTTGAACCTAGTGTACATTTTTCCCCAATCTAGTTCATTCTTGGATGCCTTCTACTGCAAACCCTCATTTTATTTCAGCTAGATTTGAAATATGATTTTAATGTAGTCGAACCCTTTAATTTTCTTCTCTGGTTTGATTTCCTTGAATGCGAAAAGTATCCCTAGTACAACTTTAGAAATGGGTCATGCAATCTTGCAGTTCACTAATGAATTTTAACATCCATGCAATCAATTTCGTTAAGTTGCACACTTTTCACCTTTGTTCTCTTGAAAATTTTGAATTCCTCCTTGTACAGTTTGTAAAATTTCTAAGGTTAGCCTTGTATTTAAATTATTCTCAAACCCTAACTGCTCCAAATTTGAAATTGTGCCACTTTGCATGTCTTTTCATCTTCCTTTCCTGGATGATTGACAACTCATCACTTTCCCATACGATTTTAACTTTTTCTCGTGCTTTTTCAACAACACATCATTCCACACAAGCAAAAATTAAATGCGACGTTGAAAATCATACAACTACATCCATAAGCGTACATTGTATGATCTAAATCATTCAACATGCTTCCTTGTATGATTTTGCATGTACTTTTTCCATTTTTGCTTGTACGATCTCCCACTTATGTTTTTTTAGCTTAAAATTTGACTTGTACAATCTATCACTTAGAGAATTTTTCTATTTTCTCTCTTTAAAAGGTTGTCATTTCTAGTTTTAAACCCACTTCCTTCTTAATTGTGTCCCAAGGGATTTTCACAACTAAGGCATTTTATATATATTTTTCTTTTTCTTTTTCCTAACCTATTTACACTTACTATCAAGGGAATTGCACAATGACATTCACTTGTATGATCCCATATGATTCTTCTCTTAGAGGTTTGATCATGATATTTTGAGTTATTGTGTCATATAGTGCCACTTGCTTTCTAGGGTGATTCATATCCACTTGTGATGTTATCGATTTCCTTGGTCTTCCACTACCATGTGTATAATTTGATATTGTACAATTGCAAGTTGGAGTATCTTCACTTGGTGTCCCTTCCTCTTGTCATGTAGGTGATTGATCCCTTGGTAGCGGTGTCCTTACTACTCTACTATCATTTGAGTGACTTCTATGCCTATCTCCTTGGATCAATTCTTGCTCCAAAATTTTCGATCAGATACTTTTTTGTACTTGGTTTCTTTCATCTGCAAAATGCACTCTTCCTCTACTAGAAAGGCCTCTACCATGTGAGTGTCTTCCCCATCCTATTCCTATTGAAATTGGGCTTATCTGCGCTAGTGGTGATTCCTCCATTTTTGGGAGTAATCCTCTACCACCTACCACTCTTAGAGGTCCTCATCGAATTAGGTGTGGTCATCCCAATGGATACTACCTTGTAGGATTTGGTAGGATTCCTCTCATTTGTGGTATATCTTGTAGATTCCTTGTCCAGTTTAAACATGCTAAGGGTGCATCTCCCGACCATCTAAGAGTAGGGGGTAAAAAACTTCCTCGTCCTCTTCCTCTTCTAGCTATAACATCACCTTTTACTCATTCATTCCATGGTTAAATAAATCCTCCCCTTTATAGCTGAAGCCTTAGGGGTCCTTGTCTATTCCTTCCTCCCATTGCTTGGTTATTAGGAGTTATCTCTACCAACTCAATGTTGGCTAGTGGACTTCTACTTCATCTTGCACTTGGTGATAATTATCACAATGCTCTAATTATGTGATCTACACATACTAAGTGATGTCTCCATATTATTTCCTTGAAGTATCTTTGTGGAGATGAGGTTGCCAAGATCTATCTATATGCATCAAAAAAATATATCTCAAAACTTGAGTCATTTTTATTATCTTCTCTCTGTTCCACCCAACCTATTGGTAAATTCATCAATCTCTTCAATATCATTACTTCTCTCCTTTGTATTCTTAACTATTTATGGACTATTATATATGCTTGTAGATCAAGGTTGGTTTGACACTCTCGTGATCTCCCTAGTTGTCGATGTGTTGTTGTACATGCTGGAGAATCACGATCATCTTGAGGATTATAGGGTCTCCCTCGATAATCGTCATCATCACTACTTTTTGTGCTAGGTTACCATACTATCCAAGGAATTCCTTCATCATTGGATTCACTCAAATCCACCCATGCATTGCCTTGTGAATCAGGTGATGTGATTGCTTCCTCAATAGCTTACCAAAGCATCTCTGCATCTTCATTCGTCATTGGCGGATCACTTGGTGGTACTCATGAAATTGTGGTTACACCATCATTTCTTATACCACTCCTTGGATTTATCCCCTCATCATCCTCAACTTTGCCTTCATATTGTGCTATCCAATTCCTGGATGGTTTGTTCTCTCAACCTTGTATTATGACCTCGCAATGTATGATATTCCTCCTGTAGTTATTGTATATGCAATTGCATTCTCTGATATAATAGTCCTATCTAAGCTAATGGATTAAGTATAACCAATTCTTCATTTATGGTCTCATTCATATTCTCTTTTGGAAATTCCATTTCAAAAGTGTCCACTCTATCCTCATATTGTACTGTTAACAGTATCCTTATTCACCCTTCAACTTATTGGGGTATTTCGCTATGCTCCACCCAAGGATACATCATGTTCCTATTTACTTGGGGTGCTTCTTACTGTATTCTCCTATTTCTAGGTAATAGTACTATCTCCTGATATCCCCTCTTGTTTGGAGGAATCCACTCTTCATCTTCCTCTATTACTTGTTCAGTCCCATCCACAAATATGACATGCACCTGCAATCTTCTTCTTTCTCTAGGTTGAGGTGCCAAATCCTACTATTCTATGGTTGGTCTTGTCTCTTCCCCTTTTGTAAATAAATGTGAGTACCATGTTAGGATATTCCTGTGATGGACCTTGCTCACCTTGAGTCCTTTTTTGAGCTTTTGCTTGTCTTCTTTGTTTGATATCTTCTGAATAAATGAATAAGCACTGTACTTTGTAAGGCTTCAACTTTAAGCCATTTATAGTGTCAGGTACCTCAGTTCCATTCAAGTTTTGCAACTTGACCATGCCATTATTCATTACTTCTACCACTTTGTACGAACCAAGCCATAAATTCTTCAACTTATCAGGTTTGATTTCTTACCTCCCATTAAACTTTAGAACCAAGTCACCCAGACTAAGTTCTAACTTCCTTAAGTGTTTTTCATACCATGAGTTCCTTCTTTTTTGAGCTACCTCAATTGTCCATTATGCCATGAATCTTCTTTCATCCAACTTGATCAGTGTTGTCAATCACTCTTCCAAATATTTTTTATCACCCAAGCGATGCTCCACTGTGATTCTCAAACTTGGCATCAAGAATTCAACTGGCACCACTGCTTCTTGTACATACATCAACTGGAAAGGTGTATGCTCTAATTTTAGTTTAAAAGGTGTTCTATATACCCATAAAATAGATGGTACCCTTTCCTCCCAATCTGCTCCTATTACACAGGTTTTATACAAAGTAGATACTAGGACTTTGTTTGTTGCTTCCACCTGACCATTTTCTTTGGGATAGTACAAACTAGATAATGAGTACAAAATCTTAAATTTTGTTGTCAGTTTCTTGATGATTTCATTGACGAAGTGTCCTCCTCGATCACTCATTTTTTTATAATGGAATGCCAAATCTTATAATTACCTACTCATACAAGAATATTGTTGTACTTTTAGTTGAGTTATCAGGTAATGCTCTCGCTTTGACCCACTTTGTCAAGTACTCTGATGCTACCACAATGTACCTACAATTTCTCATTGGAGATATTTTCAAAGGTTCAAAGAAGTCAAATCCCCATATTTCAAATAATTCTTTGGGTTGTGATGGATGCAATGGCATGAAGTCCCTCTTTACTAACATTGATTTTATCCCCATGAAGTAAATGGTTGAGGAAATAGAAATGATTGGAATTGAGCCAAAAAAACCTACCCGTGCATGTGAAGAACCAGGTGATCTATTCGAAGACTGGTCACCAAAATTTTAGGATGTGCTACTTCGACAAACCAGAGCATATCAGGTGTGTATTTGGTTGTCCAAAGAATCATTATGCATAGAGTGTGGGGTTATCCTCCTTGTACATGTGTTCCCCTATTTGAGGAAGGCCTATAACAGTGGCAATGTAGGCTTATGTGACTGGAATTTCCATTCCATGCATTTTGAAAACCCCATCCCTCAAAGATGTTGCGAACTCCTTAGCCACCTCTACATCCTAGTTCTAGCTTACGAAATAACAATATTCCATCCATCCGGTATATTCGAACTGATTCTGCACATCCTCACTAATGCCTGAATAGTCATTGGGCTCATTTTTCCTTAGCAAATGATTGGTCAATTTTCCCCCATAGTGAATTTTGATTTTCCCTTGGCTCTAAGTTTTATCTGCAACAATTTCTCACACTCTGGTTTCTATCTCTTGCAACTCTGTTATTTTCTTGCACAGATTTTTGCCAATACATGGTTTTAAATTACCTATGTCCGTGAACGCATACTCCATTATCGTAATTAGAAATAATTATAGTTATATGTGCAAGATCTCATTAAAGTGTGTGCTGGATTTTAAGTGGATGATGACCAAGAGTAACCTCCCAACAGAATATTTACATGTGGAAAAATGCCAAATGGGGAAAAATGGTTGGATGGACAATTAATGGGGATCATGTCGACACTATTTTATAGAAATATACGTCTATGAAAACTATATATACAAAACAAAAAATTAAGTACGCACCTATATTATGTTTCATGCGTGTATGATGAGAAGATGCTCATGGTGCACTTGCATTGGTTGCCTTATGATGACCATATGTACCATAACAAAAAATGATGTGCGCATTTCCCATGCGACCAAATTTTATCTTGTATGACTAGTTCTTAGTTGCTGCAATTTGATTCATTTGAGGATTCCTGCAAAAATTCAAACAAAATATTAAAATAATATGTCTTCACGGGATGACACACATCCCTCCCTTGGAAATTGTTCATTGACAACCTTGGAACGTGCATAAATATCTCATGGAAAAATTAAAATAATTTCATCCATGAGAAGTTTGACTTTATGCACGTGGATGAAATGTTGACGTGGCTCGGGCCACTTCCCAATGCTGAAGATTTATTCATACGAGGTACAAACACCCATTAGAATAGAAAGCAAGCCTTTTTGTATGGAAATCAGGTGCCTTTCTTCAAATCAAAGCACACAGATGCTTGTTAGAATGGAAAGTAGGCACCTTTTGTTAGCAATCGGGCATCGTGCTTAAAATGGAAAGTAGACGCCTTTTGCTGGCAATCACGTGCCATACTTAAAATAGAAAATAGAAAGCAAGTACCTTTTTATTATCAATCTGATGTCGTACTTAAAATAGAAAGCATATATTATTATTATTATTATTATTTAAAATAACAAGGAAATTAGGTGTTGCTCTCCCAAAAAACGGAATATGAACGTTGTTTTCCTGAAATATGGGAGTCGGGCGCCTTCCACCATAAAAATAGGAATCGAGAGCCTTTTCCTTGAAATATAGGAGTTAGACGCCTTCCATCATGAAAATGGGAGTCAGGCACCTTTTTCTTTAGAAAACGAGAATCAAGCGCCTTCCCCTAAAAAAAATAGAAGGTAGGTGCTCCTTCTTTATTTCAATGTTTTTTGATGTGTTTGCTAGTGTACACCTACAGTTGATCAGACTTTTGGTATTCTATTTTGAAGAACAAGGATAAAATCAACATCCGCTACCTGAACCAGCATTCGGGTATTTTTCTCCATGAAGACAAAAATAAACACCCATACACGTGTTCAGATGTGGTATCCCCCTCCGAGTGGGGATAAGCTACCTCTACTAAAATATTTATCTCCTAGAAAATTGGAAATGCATAGGTTCATGGATCCTATGCCCGTTAGGCCTAGGTCTCCCAGGCTGCCTAACGATTGCACTTAGGGCATCGTTCCTACAAAATATAAATACAACTAAAGAAAGAAAAATTGTGGGACTTTAAAAGAATAATTATTTTTGGATCATGTGGACAATGTCCACATATTACTAATAAATTTTAAAATTGGAATCAACTGGGGTCTCCCCCATGCCTAATATGGACTTCATCATATAAGTCTCAGACACATGATATGGTCATAGTCGGTGACCATTGATTGTTAATGTAATGTTGTTGCCATCAATTATTCTGATTCTAACAACTCCATTGTTGATGATTTCAATCACTTCATATGGCCCCATCCAATGCTGCATGAGTTTCCCTTTCCTCTCCTAGAATCGGGAGTCATACAATAATACCCATTCCCCTACTTTGAACTACTTTGGCCTAGTGTGATGATCATGCCACTTGGCTCTTTGTTTTTGGATGATCTCTATCCAATGTAGAGCATCACAACGGTATTCATCCAACTGGTTAAGTTTTTGAATCCATTCCTTTTGTGCCTCATCCAGATTCAAATCTAAATCTACTACAGTTCTGAGAGTCTTAATCTCAAATTCTATGGGCATCATAGCATTCTTCCCATATACCAACTGGAATGGTGTAAAACTAGTGGTAGTTTTCCATGTGGTTCTGTAAGCCCACACTACTTCTGGTAATCTTATGGCCTAGTCCTTCCTATGTTGTTGTACCATCTTTGTGAGAATGTTCTCCAGTTCATGGTTGGTTACCTCTACTTGCCCATTTTCTTGTGGATGGTAAGGAGTGGTTTTGTTATGCCTGATTTTATACTACTGCATGATTTCTTGGATCAAATTTGAAGTAAATTGAGGCCCTTGGTCAGTTGTGATCTCCCTTGGAACCCCAAATCTTGTGAAGATAGATGAAAATAGGAAGTCTGCTATAGTCTTCTCTTTAGAATCACGTAATACCTACACTTCAACCCACTTGGTCACATAGTGCAAACTAAGATATACCTCTTACCTGTTGATTGTGGATTAATGGGTCCTACGAAGTCCATCCCCCATTTATCAAATGGCTCAATGTGCACATGCAGTTGGAGTGGCATTTCATCTCTGAGAGTTGGTCTACCCATCCTTTGACATTGGTCACATTGGCTCACATGCTTGGTTGCATATTTGAATAGTGAAGGTCAGAAGTATCCAACCTGCAATACTTTGAATGCAGTTCATTTTCCTACAAAATGGCCACCACAAGGTTCATTATGGTAAGATTTTAGTATTTCTATAATCTCATTATCAACAACACATCTTCTCATGATTTGATCAGGCCCTATTTTGAACAGGCACCCATAAATCCATGAGAAGTCTGCACTTTTCTCTATCAATGTTTGTTTCTCACATGGTGAAAGTGTAAGGGATACTTTACTAGTGGCTAAATAATTAGCCATATCTATGTACCATGGTATCTGTTCATTCAGAGAAAACAAATGCTCATATGGAAATTGATCTTCTATGGCTGTATGATCAGGAGGTGTCAATCTGGAAAGGAAATCTACCACCACATTGTCCTTGCCTAGTTTGTCCATAATTGTCACATCAAATTCCTGTAGAAGTAATAGCCATATGATAATTCTACCACTAATGCTAGGTTTGTTAGGTATCTGATAGTTGAATGATCAGTGTGCACAAAAACCTGATAACCTATAATATAGTGGTAGAATTTGTTAAGAGCATGTATGACTACAAGAAATTCCTTTTCTATGATAGTATAATTGAACTCAACACTTGTAAGATGTTTAATGACATAATATATGGCATAAAAATCATCACCATATTTTTGTCCCAAAACTGACCCTATCACATTATTGGATGCATCTGCATATATGTGAAAGGGAATGGTCCAATTTGGACCCCTTAGGATTGGAGTAGAAGTTAGTTTTTCTTTCAAAATGTTAAATGCTTGTTCACATTCATTTTTCCAGATAAAACTCTATATCTTTTGATAACAATGTGCTTAGGGGTTTAGCAGTTTTGCTAAAGTCTGCTATAAACCTCCTATAGTAACCAACTGAGCCAAGGAAACTTTGGATATCTTTCTGAGTTTTGGGAGTGGGAAGATTTTGGATTACCTCTATCTTCTTTCTATCTACCTTGATCCCATATATAGAAATGTGATGTCCTAATACTATCCCCTCCTGCATTAACATATAATATTTCTCATTGCTTAGGGATAGATTGGTTTCCTCACACCGTTGAAGTGTTCTTTCCAAAATTTTTGTGGCTTCTTCAAAAGTTTCACCATAAATAATGAAATCATCCATGTATACTTCCATAGTTTCTCCAATCATATCAGAGAAGATGCTCAAAATTACCCTTTGAAATGTGGTAGGTGCATTGCACAAACCAAAGGGTAAAACTCGATAAGCGAAGGTTCCCCATGGACAAGTGAACGTGGTCTTATCTTGATCCTCTTCCCCAATCTGAATCTGATTATATCCACTGAACCCATCCAGGAAAGAAAAGTATTTCTTCCCTGCTAAGGTGTCAAGGACCTGATCTATGAAAGGTAAGGGAAAGTGGTCCTTTTTTGTGGCCTTGTTGAGTGATCTATAGTCAACATAGATACACCACTTGCCATTTTTCTTGGGCACCACCACCAAGGGTGATACCCACTCACTATCTAAAATAGGGTAGATAAACCCAACTATCAGGAGTTTCTACAATTTTGTTTTAACAATCTCCTTCATAGTTGGATTCATCCTATGTTATGGTTGTCTTACCGATTTTACTTCATCTTCCAAATATATTCGATGAGTACAAGTTTTAAGAGCTATTCCTCTCATGTCTGAATACTCCCAAGCAAAGGCACCTTGATGTTTGACTAATGTTTCTTTTAGTTTGATCTATTGATCAATTATCAACTCATCATCTATGTTTAATGCTCTCCTAGGTGCAACCTCAATTTGCTTAATATGGTGATTTTTACCTCCAACAAGTGGCAATTTTGGAGGACAGGAGGGTTCTCCTTGGAAAAATTTTGATATCACTCTTTCCTCATCACTCTCATCCTCCAACTCATCAAGTGCCATGATGGATTGAATCATTGATAAACCACTCATGTTCTGGTTTCCACTATCAGGTTCTCCCAACAAATCTACATATTGTGCAGGTGGATGGATGATCAAATTTTTCACATTCTGACCATAAAAAATGGTCATTTGCCCATTTTTGCAACTTATGTAGGTATCAACTGTTTCCAGCCAAGGCCTACCTAAGATGAGTGGATAACCACCCAACCCAGACTTGGATTGTAACACTAGAAAATTTGTTGGGTATTCCCATGCATCCACTGTGACTGTTATGTCTTCCAGTATTCCCTCAGGGAGCACTATAGACCTATCTGCCAACTGAAGGATATTTTTGGTTGGCTTCAGGTTGGTCAGTCTAAGTTTTTGCATGGTATCCTTGGGCATGACATTAATGGCAGCCCCCAGATCTACTAATGTGTTGGGTAAAACATAGCCTCCAATTTTTACAATTAAAATAGGGCTTCCTAGGTCTGAATATTTTTGGCTGTAGGTGTTTCCTAGCATAAGATCAGCTAACTGACCTACCAAATTGATTGCCTATGCTAGTTTTCTTCCTGGTTTTCTTAGACACAATTCTCTTATGGCCTTGCTATAGATGGGAATGTCTCTTATGGCCTAAAAAAGAGGGATTGTGACTGTCATATTTTTTAGACTGGAAAGAATATCAAATTCTGGTTGTATTGGCTTCTTGGGTTCCTACAACCTTTTTGGGAAAGGTGGAACCCCTTCTCTGGTATTTATAGCTACTAGTTCATCTTCTATTTCTTCTATAAGAGGTGATTCCTCTTTTTCTAAATCTACCTTTTCCTCCTCTTCTAACAAAGGAGCTATTTCTACACCTACCTGTTTACCTGATCTCAATTGTATAGGACTACAATCTACTTTGATATTATACATGGGGTACATCTCATTCTCCATATGGTATGTTGGATGTGTTTTATTATTTGGATTAGATGTAGGTTGTGCCAAAAGTTGAGCAGGTCTCAAAGCAGGGGGAGCTGGCAAACTTGGTTGTAGTGGGACTTGACCTGCATGTTGTGGAGTTGGGCTCCAAGCATTGGGATTTCTCCATTGTGGTCTAGGCTACTGATAAGGCATCCATGGGTAAGGATTATAAGGATTTTCTCCTTTAGGGGTATGTGTCCAAGGTTGTTGTCCCCACCAACCCATATTGGGTGGTTGAACTTGACCTTGGTGCTGAAAATTACTGCCCCCATAGGATGGCATTCCTGTTGGCATGTTGTTTTCCATAGGAGACTATTGCCAGTTTCTCCTATTGCCCATGAAATAAGCTTCCATTACTTCAGGATCTTCTCTAGATTTTGGTAATTGCAGACACAACTTAGTTTTATGATATTTTTGACATACAACGCATACTCTAACTTTGTTCTTAGGACATTCATTTCTGGGGTGCTTTCCCCTGCATTTAGGACAAAAATAGGCTAATGTTGCCTCATTCTCCTACTTCTTTCTCTGAAGTAGAAGAGTGTCCATTTGAAGTGCAAGAGATGAAAACATCTCACTCTTGAGGTCTTCTAGCATATTTCCTATCTCTATTTTAGTGATTATGGTTGATTGTTTGACATTTTTGGAAGTTAATTTACCCTTCCTTCTTGAGTAGTTCTGGCATAACTATCGGATATCAGACATTTGGTGTTGATAAATATCTCCTCCATAAATCATGTTTAATGCATCAAGAGATTCATTAGTAAGCCCTTTTAAGAAGATACTTCTCAAGGACCTGTCTCCTAGTTTTGCATGGGGAGATATTTGCAAATTAAAACTAAACCTATCCCAATACTCCTCCAATGACTCACCTTCCTTCTGAGTCATATCCAGGACTTCTTCTCTAGAATATCGTGCCCTACCAAAGTCTTGATACTGATATAGGAAGAGTTTTTTCATGTCTTCCTAGGTAGTTATCTGTTTGTGTCCTAAACTAATGAACCAACATAGGGTTGAATCATCAAGAGTTGAGGGAAACAACTTTAATTTTTGAGCATCGATTTTATAGTCTACCGACCTGCATAGAACGTCAAATTTGAAAAGAAATAGGTCAGGATCTTCTGATTGAAATCCTCTAAATATTGGAAGGTGGGCAGGAGAGATATGTTTCATCTTGTGGTCTCCTCTTGCCTCTTCTATGGGGAAGTTAAAACTAGTGGATGCTTCTTCTACTTCAGCCATCTTGTCTATAAATAGGGTGTCCACACCTACTATTTTTAGGGCAGCTTTCAAGGCTTCTAATTCATTTATTTTATCCTCTAGAAGGATTACTAAATCAATGTTTGAAATAGTCCCATCTTCAACTACTTACCAACGTTGAATGTTCAGCAAATATTCCTTAGATTGAACTCTTCCTACCACTAATCCTTCCCTAATATTTTGTTGGTCTGGTTCAGAAGGATCCTATGCAAAAAGTGGATGTTGAATCCAATGCATAGGTGGAGATGGTGGTGGGGAGATATCACTATCAGGATTTGGCACAACTGAAACAAAGGTTTCTAGAGAAACAACATTTTTGCTCTTGATGAAATGATCATCTGGTTCTCTAACTCTAGGTGGACTTATACGAAATTAGAATGGAGTAGTTATGTAGAAAGTAACCTAAACTACTTCAAAAACACTTTCTTTAGAACAAGATTTTACAATTGGTTTTTCCTCAAAAATGGTGCCAAAATGTTGGGTAAAACATTGGTTAATTTTCTACGATTAAATTCATTGCCTCCATTTAATTGTCAACCCAGGACAACTCGTAAACTTGTGAAAAACCATGCACAGTATATGCCTGTAATCTCCTTAATAAGATGAGTCCCTTAGATTCTATGGTTTGGGGGGTGTGTTGTTGCGTTGGATTTTTTGTTTGTTTTCCAAACCATTAACCTATTTTCATATTATCAAAGATATGACCAAAATAAACTACAAAAAGTAAAATGCATACTTGCTGGAAAAATTACAAAAAATAGGGGAAGCTACAGAATTAAACTAATTTGCAAAAAATATAGTAAAACATGAAATAAATGAAATAACAGAAAGCAAGGAAAAAGTGGGAGGAATACTGTTGAGAGTGGGCCCAAGCTTCCAGTAGATTCTTCCCGAGTCAATTCATTCATCGGATGCTAGTTTGAGATTGATAAAACACTCAAATGAATTGTATTATATGCAACTTTAAAAAATTTACAAAAAAAATCTAGGATCTTGTTCTCAAGGGTGGCCTGCATATTTATAAGATATGCAACCATACCCTGTTACATTTGGAGGTAAATCTATTTTATATTTTGTTGTTACAACAAATACATAGAAATAGGGAGGATAAAGCGAATATACAATCAATTTCATCTGTTGCCAGATTAATTAAGCATATTATATTTTTATCAGAATAGAATACGTCTGATATCACGCTTATCGGTTTACATGGATATTTATGTATTTGCTAAAAAATAGATGACATCTACTTTATGACATTGTCCTTCATCCGCATCCATCGTTGAAATTGCATCCGCATCCATCGCTGAAATCGTTGTTCTGTTCTACCAACAACAAGGGTCGTGTTGTACTTTTGCTTCAATGGGAGTCAAGTGCCAAATGGGATTCAGGCACAAAATGGGAGTCAGGCACCAAATGAGAGTTAGGCACCAAATGGAAGTCAGGTGCCAAACCGAAAGTTGGGCATTGAAACAGGAGTTGGGCACCAAAATAGGAGTCGGGTGCCAGACTTAGCATCATTACTTTATTTGTTGCGGTTATGTTTACCTTTGATTTTCCATCATAAAACAGAAAGTGCCAGGTCCAAATGGGACCTTGACGTAAACATGCTAAAAGGCAATAAAAATCATTGAATCTACACACAATTCACTTAAAAACAAATATTAGACAACATACATAATTTGCTATTAAATATATATAAAAATTTCATAAAACATACATTCTATAATAATAATGTCGCATTATATATGAAAAGTTTATACAAAAATATGAGCATTTTTAGGGCTCATCATTTACCTCCACATTTGTTTTTCCCAAGAAGACATTTTTTTCTCAAAAATCAAGGTATTATATGCTTCCTAAGTATAGGTATATTTATACTCATCGAAAGGTATTTTCTAAGCTTATAGTGGAAACACAATTTTCCATGTTTGTAAAAGATTATGATGACTTATTGGTGCTAAAAAATTTTGACTATAGACTATAGAAAATTTGACAATATGGATTAAAGAAAAAATTATTCTAGGGACTATAGAGAACTCAACACCCTAGGGACTATAGAGAACTCAACACCCTAGCATCAAGAACCAAATTATTACGAAGACTAAAAAATATTTGATACTTTAAAAATAAACCACTTTTGAAGACTACATATCTGAAAACATAACATGAAGACTTTAAAGTCTTTTTCATAACATCATATAGTCAATTTATGCAAGACTATGAACCACATTCTAAAAAATAAACTTATTATAGTGCTTAAATAATGCCTACAATAGGTTGATATTATTTTGTAGGATCGAATGTAAGTCTCAACCAATCAATTAAGGGAAGTAATTGGACAAAGATTTGCCCAAAAAAATATTTTGAGAAGTATCCCAAGAACCTCCAAGTAGCTGGATCTAAGTGTGTTGTCAATAAAAAGGGTCAACGACCCGTAACCCTATTTGTAGTTTTTATCATTTTTGAGTGTATACATAGAGTTGTTAGGATATTACTACATTATTTAGTATATTATAGATAAAACATAAGTGGAATTAGCTACCTCTTAGATTATTCTATCATTTAATAAGCTCTTATGTCCTTACCTATAGTACATGGTTTTGAACCTATGGTTTTGGCTAACCATGATTTGTAACATACCTATAAATATGTATTACTAATAAATAAAATACAATCCAGTTTTTCCAACATTGGTATCAAAGCATACTCGATATTTATCTATGATGAGACTTTCCCTCATGGAAATTCTCCCTCTCCTTTCTTCTTTTAGCCTAATGCTCAAATGTAAAGCCTTTTGATTATGGTCTAAACATATGATAATATAGTAATCTAGTTTATTGAAAAAGGATCTTTGTTTTGGATGAGTGCAGTCAAAAGAGTAGCTTCCAATAGAATGTATGTATTTATAGAAGTGGATGGGACTTGTCCAAGGCCAATATGCCATCTACTAAGATTTTATTTAATGCACCAATACTATATTTGTTGAGGAACTTCCTACATTTGGAGGATATTGGATGGTGGTCAAACCCAATTTCATGTATGCATTCCTATCCACCTCTAGTTCCAGCCTCACACACTCACTAATAACCACCTCATGCTCTGAAACCTAATTATAAGGGCCTAGATGAAGCAAGAGGTTCTTGAGGCTATATCTAATCTACTTAGTCAAATTCCACTTTTTCTGAGTCAAATATAATATACTAATTAATGACGCTTTCAAGAGAAAAAGTGTGGAAAATATCTCTGTCATGGATAAATTTTGATCATCACTCTACTTGGGTGCCTTGTACCCTCTAGATTTGGTGGCCATAGTAGCTGCCACCATCACACCATGAAACCCTCTATTAACCTCAAAACCTAAAGCATTTTATCTTCTATAGAATTATCTAGAGAAGACAAATCTACAAAATATATATTGAAGGTGGTTTGAAAAAATCCAATATATAGATGGTGACCCTATATGTCTCTATGACTTCATCACTCAATGACCTCAATGCAAAGCATATATTCTTGGTGCTTTGAGCAGAGAGGGAAATAAGGGCCCATCTTGTAGTGATGTATTTACCATGTCAAGGAGAATCTCTTTTGAAAAGTCTTTAATTATGACTTCTAAGTCTCACAGTTGAAGAGGATGTCATTGTAGGTGAAGAGGCCATAGGCCTCCATGTAGTGAACGGTGTATTGGTGAGTGGTCACCTTGAAGAAGGGATGTAGTGCCACATAGGAAAACACAAACATGAGTCCATATAAAGGACAAATTGCCACATGGAGGGTATTGTTCCATGATTTCAATGAGCATGTCACAGAATGACAACTACATTTGTTGCTTCATAGAGACCAATGGTGTGACATGACATAAAGTCAACCAAAGTGTGAGAGCCCCATGTGCATTTTTCCACTTATCCCACATGGAGTATGGGAAGGAATTAAACCTTTATTTATTGATTTTCTTCCTTATTTAATTTAATTGTAAAGCTAAGGGCCCATATAAAATTTTTAAACATTGAAATATTCAATGATGTTGGGAATATTCTATGGAATATTCGTAAATATTTTACTTAGAGAGGAAATTACCTCCACATTTCTTTACCTAACAAGACATTGTTTTATTAAAATTCAAGGCATTATATGCTTCCTAAGTATAGGCATTTTTATACTCTTCGAAAGGTATTTTTTAAGCCTAGTGTAGTGGAAACACAATTTTCCATGTTTGTAAAAGCCTAAGATGAATTATAGGTGCTCTAAAAGTTTGAATATAGACTATAGAAAAATTGACAATATGGATTGAAAAAACAATTATTCTAGGGACTATAGATAACTCAACACCCTAGCATCAAGAACCAAATTATTATAAAGACTACATAATATTTGAAACTTTAAAAATAAACCACTTTTGAAGACTACATATCTAAAAAAACATAACATGAAGACTTCAAATTAATTTTCATAACATCATATAGTCAATTTAAGCAACACTAGAAACCACATATCTGAAAAAAAACTCATTACGGTGCTTAAATAGGGCCTATAATAAGTTGATACCCTTTTTTAGGATCGGATGTAAGTCTCAACCGCTCAACTAAGGAAAGTAATTGGACCAAAATTTTCCCAAAATATTATTTTGAGAAGTTTCCCAAGAACCTCCAAGTCGAATCTAAGTGTGTTGTCAATAAAAAGGGTCAACGACTCATAAACCTATTTGTAGTTTTTTTCCTTTTTGAGTGTATACATAGAGTTGTTAGGATACTATTACATTATTTAGTATATTATAGATAAAACATAAGTGGAATTATCTACGTCCTAGATTATTCTAGCATTTAATATGCTCTTATTTCCTTACCCATAGTACATGATTTTGAACCTATAGTTTTGGCTAACCATGATTTGTAACATGCCTATAAATATGCATTATTGATAAATAAAATATAATTTGTTTTTCCAACATTGGTATCAAAGAATAACTGATATTTCCCTATGAGGATTTCTCTTATGGAAATTCTCCCTCCCCTTCCTTCATTTATCCCTATTCTCAAATGTAAAGCATTTTGAGTATGCTCTAAACCTATAATAATATACTAATCTTGTTTACTAAAAAGGGATATTTACTTTGGATCAGTGCTCAAAATAGTAGCTTCCAATAGAATGTATGCATTTATGTAAGTGGATGGGACTTGTCCAAGGCCATTATACCATCTACCAAGAGTTTCTTTAATGCACCAATATTGAGGAACCTCCTACATTTGGAGGATCTCATATGGTGATCAAACTCAATGTCATGTATGCGATCCTATCCATCTCTGTGTCAGCCTCACACACTCACTAATAACCACCTCACACTTTGACACCTAATTGCGAGGACCTAGATGAAGTAATATGTCCTTGAGGCCCGATCCAATATACTTAGTCAAATCCCACTTTTGTTGAGTCAAATCTAATATACTAAGTAATGACGCTTTAAAGAGAAAATTTGTGGAAAATATCTTTGCCTTGGATAAATTTCTCTCATCGCTCTACTTAGGTGCCTTGTACCCTCTAGATTTGGTGGCCATAGTTTTTGCCATCATCACACCATGAGACCCTCTATTAACCTCTATTAGCATCAACACCTACAACATCCATTATTCAAGAGAATGATAGAGAAGATAGATCTAAAAAATGTAGATTGAAGGTGGTAAAAACAAATTCAATATATATATGGTGATCCTCTATGCCTCTATGTCTTTATCACTTGATGACCACAATGCAAAGCACATATCCTTGTTGATTTGAGAAGAGGGAGCAATAAGGGCCTATTTTGTAGTGATGTATGTACCATGTCAAGGTGAATGTCTTTTCAAAAGTCTTTGGTTATGACTCCTAAGTCTCTTAGTTGAAGAGGATGCCATAGTAAATGAAGAGACCATAGACCTCCATGTAGTTAATGATGTCTTGGTGAGTGGCCACCTTGAAAAAGGGATGTAGTTCCACATTGGCAAACACAAAAATGAGTCCATAGAAAGGAAAAATTGCCACATGAAGGATATTGATCCACGATTTCAATGAGCATGTCATAGAATTTCAACTATGTTTGTCACTTTATAGAGATCAACGGTGTAACAAAACATATAGTTAGCCAAAGTGTGATGACCCATGTGTATTTTTCCAACTATCCCACATGGAGTATTGGAAGGAAAAATTAAACCTTTATTTAATTATTTTCTTCCTTATTTAATGTAATTGAAAAGCTAAGGGCCCATAATAAAATTTTTAAATATTAAATTATTTAATGATGTTGAGAATATGTTATGGAATATTCACAAAGATTTCCCTTAAAGAGGAAATTACCTCCATAATTATTTTCCTAACAAGACACTGTTTTCTCGAAATTCAAGGTATTATATGCTTCCTAACTATAGGCATGTTTATACTTCAAAAGGTTTAAGCCTAGTGTAGTGGAAACACAATTTCCATGTTTATAAAAGCCTAAAATGACTTATTGGTGCTCCAAAACTTTAACTATAGACTGTAGAAAATTTGACACTCTAGATTGAAGAAAACATTGTTCTAGGGACTATAGAGAACTCAACACCCTAGCATCAAGAATCCAATAATTATGAAGACTAAAAAAAAATTGACACTTAAAAAATAAATCACTTTTGAAGACTATAAAGATATAAACACTTATGAAGATGCATCAGATATTCCTAACTTGTAGCTACTACAATTCCCTTTTTAATTCTTTTATTTGGGACTTTTTAAGGCTCACATTTGTTATAATATGAAATCCATTCTTGGTCATATGTGACACTCAAAAAATGCAAGTGAACCTTATAAGAAAACTTATAATGGCTCTAAAAATTCTTGTACAAAGGTGCATTTTTGATAGAGACCAACACCTTTGTAGCACAAAATATGAGTTCACCCTCAAAGGGGTATACTCATAAAAGCAATAGAGTAAACCTCATAAGTTGTGATCTACTCTATTACACCTAATGGTGGTAGCAACTGGTTATCCATGCAATATGATAGGATGAGTAGTTTACAATGAGGACACTTATAATTGAATAAGGTGATGAGTGTCGTTGAATCTCATCATTTAATCTCAATGATTTATCAATCCGGGGTGGTGTCCAAGGCTATCTACGATAGAAGGCTAGGGCAAAGTACAATTCAGGCATTCAGATTTCAAGCATTTATTGGTGAAGCAGATTTGGTTTAGCCTTTTGGTGTCACACTAAACCTAGTCTGAAGAATG
Organism: Wollemia nobilis; assembly: GCA_028583015.1. Lineage (NCBI taxonomy): Eukaryota > Viridiplantae > Streptophyta > Pinopsida > Araucariales > Araucariaceae > Wollemia > Wollemia nobilis. The sequence continues at coordinate 673,535 of JAQPPZ010016509.1, read as the reverse complement.
GAAACTAAAATAAATTACAAAAATTAAAAACTAAATCTAAATTGCAAAATTTAACAATTAACTACAATTGCATGAATTGAAATCTAATCTACTTTTGCAGAATTGAAATAACAGAATTGAAATTGCTAAATTGAAATCTAATCTACTTTTGCATAATTGAAATCTAATCTACTTTTGCATAATTGGAATCTAATCTACTTTTGCAGAATTGAAATCTAATCTAAAACACCTGTCAATGCCCTGCCACAAAAGGTCGTCAAGCTTCTGCTACAGGAATTGATAGCAAAATAAAATATGCTGAAAAGGGAAAGTTGCTAAAATAGAAAGCAGGGAAAACATGAAGGAAAATGCTTAATATAATTTGTCAGTCGACATACACAAAAATGTTGTACATAAACATAATAGGAAACATAAATCACACAACACAAAATAAAAACAAGAAAATGAAATCTGGCAAGCAATCTATTAATTTTGTTGCAAGCAAAATTATAGATTAAAACCTGCCATAAAATCCCTCCTTCTAGATCTGAAAGTGGGCCCATACTTCCTGATCTAGAAGGAGGTGAAAAACACTCCTTAACTAATTAACACTCAGCACATAAAATGATAAAATACTGCACTTTTATTGATGACAAAACATGCTGAAAACTATTACAAAAAATCACTGTACAGTCCTAATTGTTGCTACTGAAAACTCTCCTCTATTCTAATTCCTAACTGGCTCAACCAAGGAGGGAGCTATGTTATTTATATAAATATTTACAATATATCCCATGCTCAAATCAGCCTATGTGCTATTTTACAGTCATTTGCCAATAATTTTGGATCTAAAATAAATGCAAATCTGGACAGTTTGTGTTGCAGTAGTAGTCATTGGCCCTTAGAAAGCATCTTCAGTGGTGGGAGTACGTGGGAGGAGTCTAGAAATATCTCACACATAATTCTCCACTTCATAATATGCCATTCCTATCTTGCAAACAACTTTCTATTATGCTACAGTTATTTCTGTGTTTATCCTAGAAGAGGATCAAAATTGATCTTTTCCATGAATGGTGGCTTTGGACGGCAATGACGGCAAAGCCAGGTGGAAGATATTTTCCTTTACCTTTTCCAACCTTTATTTCCCTTTTTCCAGCTTCAAAAATCGGTCAATAAGTCAAAAAGCACATTCTGTTTTCATTCCGAAGATAAGTGGCTTCATTCCGAAGACAATGCAATTCTCATTCCGAAGATCGCTCATTTCGAAGATACTGCAATTCTCATTCCGAAGATACTGCAATTCTCATTCCGAAGATACTGCAATTCTCATTCTGAAGATCCGCTCATTTCGAAGATACTGCATTTCTCATTCTGAAGATGTCTGCTCATTTCGAAGACACTATGTTTTCTCATTCCGAAGATATTTGTTCATTTCGAAGATACTTTGGAATGAACAAATGTGTACTTTTCAAGTGATTTCTTCTGCATCTCTCAGGTGGGTTATCTCCTAGGATCAGATTCCAATGGTCTTCATCTCTTTCCATATGTGAATTCCATGCCTTGCTGTTTATTTGTAGCTTGTTGGAATTTACATGGTAAATTACTGCATTTTCCAGTTCTACTGCACAGTTGTAAAATATTGGCATTTCTTGCAAATTCAAACAAATTAGAACATGGAAAAATTATTCAAGTATCAACATGAAGGAGTACATCAAGTTGCTACTGAATTTATACACTTCATTCACCAAGTAACCATGCTGAAATAGTGCAACAGTGCTTTGCACAATTGTCCCTGCTCTGTTATACCCTGTTGCTGCCTATTTAGATCATGTGGGAATGCTTCTAAATAGGTCAGATGTCTTCTGTAGTCCTTCTGAACTCATTCCATCCATATCCTCATGCTTTGCTTGACAACTTCAAGGTGTTCCTATAAAGTGACAGCTTGCTGATTTTTATATGGTTGTTTTTCTCAGATTTTTAGATTTATGACAGTCCTAAACTTTTGGCTTAAATGTGGATTTGAAACAAGTTGAAGGGCAGGAAAACATTCAAAAACCATTGAGAAGTTAATGGATATCAGCATACCACATTTGGTTAATTGAAATGCATGTTCTTACTTGCTACTTAATCACGCAAAATCAGTCATAAAATGCTGAAAATAGTCAAAAACAGAGATATAGTATTCCTAACATAAAATCATGCAAACACTTAACAAATAGTATATTCTAGTCAACTATTTGGCAATTAACTTATCATATGGTAGTCAAACATTGTGCAATAATGAGTCAAACATTGTGCAATAATGAGGCATTCTTGGGCCTCATCATCCCCCCAACTTGAACTGATGCATGCCCTCATGCATCTTAGTAGGCCATAGTAATATGCAGGTTTTATTCTTGTGAACAACATCCTTTGCTACTTGCTAACTGAGAAATTCCTCCTTGCTACACTATATCAAGTATTTTGCAATTAAGCACATGTATGACTTTTTTTCTATTTTTCTACAAGTTTTAGTGCTGCAAGGTACCTCTTAAAGGCTTGATATCATATGATTCATCTTGCAATAGTCTTATTGTGGAACCGTATTTGGCAGATGCACTACTACTGATGGAATTTTTTTTTTCTTAACAACATTTCAGCCTGAATGCTTATTTTTGTTGTTTGCACCTTTTGAACAAAATTGATAAAATTTTTGATTTGAAATGCTTGAGGGATGTACTTACTTGTGGTAGAGCCTTATAAACCTCAATATTTGATGTACCCTACTCTTTTTGCTATTCTGTAGCATTTTCAACAATTCTGGTACAGTTTCTGCTCATTTCGAAGATATCCTGCATTTCTCATTTCGAAGATCTTCAAAAAATGCAGAAATGACCTCCTATGCAAAAGTTAGCTACAGATTCTATTGTGGGTCCATCTCTAGAGTGTATAAGCCTTCCATAACATCAAAAATCCCTTCTTCATCCTTTTGTTTAGATGCTATTCTTTGTTTTGTATGTTGTTGTTTTATTCCAGTAGTACTAAAATAGAACCTTCAGGTGCATTTTGTTGATTATCCTCCTTCAATTTATCAGACAATTGTGAGATATAAACTTGCAGTTCTCCTTCTAAAATTTGCCCTACAAATTGAAATAGAATTGCTGCCATGTCTGTCCCAAAATCAGGTTTTTGCATAGTTTTGGAATTTCCATGCAATTAATGGCATAAGGGGGTGTTTCTTGACATCTTGAACATGTTCCTTTTTCAATTTGTCACTATTGTATGAATAGTTTATGCCAAATACCGACTATCATACACTAAATACTAAATGTTTACTATGAATTATATGCAAGAAACACATACCTTACTGTCCTGAAAATTGGTCATGCACCTTACAAGCTGCTTTTGATGATTGTTAGCAGGTTATCTGAAAACATAAACAAACATAACACATGTGCAGTGTGGGATTTGTACAATGGTGGAACAATGATGGGTAGATCAACAAGGCAATGCATGCCGAAAAATCGGTTTTCATGCAAGCCAACTCAGTAGCGCCTCCAAGAAGGTTTTCACTACTGAATTATTCATTTTTTTATATATATTTTTTTCATTTTTTTTTTTTCATCTCTTTTTTTTTCATTTTTTCCATCAGAAGAGGCTGCCATTTCTGGTTTTCAACCAACTTCTGTCCTCTTTTTTTTTTTTTCAAGTGCTTCAATCCGAGAGAACATATCTCACTCTTATTTGGATAAGACCAATCCTTATTCTGCAAAAACATGTCAATTGTTGTATGAAAACACCATCTCTTTCTGTTGAAACCTGCAACATTGATGCAACTTTCCTTACTAGATGAGAAGTAAGAATCTTCTTACATCATCATTGCCTCCTTATTGCTGGAAATGAAGTATTGGCTCCATTGTTCCTCTTTCTTGCTGAAATTGATGCTTGTCCTCATGTATCCCCATTTTGTGGGACATGCCTTTGCTGCAATTTTTTTTCTCTTTTTTTTTCAATTTTTCTTGTCTTGCTTGTACCCAAGAAGGAAGTTCACAAACAAGACTATTCTTATTTTTATTTTTTTTGCTTTTCTTGTATATTTTTTTTCTCTTTTTGTCAGACTTTTTATCATCACTCTGAATCTGATATTGAAGAGAAATTCTCTTCCATTATGTGTACATCCAATGGAATCTCCTTCAAGAACTCCTCCTTAGTTAATGGTGCATGGTATACCCGAAGGCAATGTCCATTCACCACTAACATCCTCCATGAATTACCAATGGGAGAAAGAAGCACCGCTCCATATCTGAAAACTTCTTCAATCAAGTGTTGTCCATGCCTCCTAGTCTGCAAAATCTTGTCAATCTATTCTTGAAACAATTAAATACCAATTCCCAAAAGATGTTAAGTGCTTACATCAAGATAAAATCTTGATATACCCTTGTAATTCTATGTAAAGGGATTGAAATATTGTTTCAAAATAGCAACAATTTTGCTTTTTGTTTATAATTCAGCCAGCTAATAATGTTCAAGTATTTTCTTGGCTGCACTTCAATTTGTTTCATTCCTAGGAGGACAGAATTTACCCCTTTGTAATTTCTTACTAAGGAGTTAATGGAAGTAAATTTTCTATGTGCAGTTTTTCTAGTTTTTCTCCTTTATCCAAGGCTAATTTCTGTGTGTTTGGACTAAAGGTTTTCTGTATATCTCCATTGATTTTTATCTCTTCAAGCTCAGGTAAGTTCTTGTTTGAGCACAGTTGGATGTTGCTGCAGTCAATAACATTTCCTGCAGGTTTTTTTTTTTTTATACCAGATTCAGCTACATAGACAGGGGTTGCCTATCCTGTATTATTCAGACTGATCATAGGTTGGGCTAAAAAAAATATTTTTGGTTTGCACAATAAGACAAGAAGTGTATAACTTTAGCAGATCAACTACTTGTCAGGTAGGATCACCTCTAATGAGATCAACTATTGTCTATGTAGGCTAAGAATTGCTAGGTTGCGGTTTAGCACGGTAAAATCCTAACAATATTTAAGTAATAATGAAAAACTCTAGGATCATCATTAAGTTGTAAACTCCTATTTTGATTGTGCAAAAGTTTTTGTGATTTTTTTTTTTAGATTCAGCTTACATAGACAGGGGTTGCCTGTCCTGTTGGGCTGAAGGTGGTGGTTGCTTGTTTTCTAAATGGACTGAAATGCAACTATCAATAATTATTATTTATACCAACTATTACATTCAGATTTAACTCTGAACTTCATAACTTAGCACAATAATAATTATTTGACTGCTTTTACCCTCTAACAACACCATGTTCCCCGAAAACGGTGCCAAAATGATGAGTGTCATTGAATCTCATCATTTAATCTCAATGATTTATCAATCCGAGGTGGTGTCCAAGGCTGTCTACGATAGAAGGCTAGGGCAAAGTACAATTCAGGCATTCAAATTTCAAGCATTTATTGGTGAAGCAGATTTGGTTTAGCCTTTTGGTGTCACACTAAACCTAGTCTGAAGAATGGAAACTAAAATAAATTACAAAAATTAAAAACTAAATCTAAATTGCAGAATTTAACAATTAACTACAATTGCATGAATTGAAATCTAATCTACTTTTGAGAATTGAAATAACAGAATTGAAATTGCTAAATTGAAATCTAATCTACTTTTGCATAATTGAAATCTAATCTACTTTTGCAGAATTGGAATCTAATCTACTTTTGTAGAATTGAAATCTAATCTAAAACACCTGTCAATGCCCTGCCACAAAAGGTCGTCAAGCTTCGCTATAGGAATTGACAAAAAAATAAAATATGCTGAAAAGGGAAAGTTGCTAAAATAGAAAGCAGGGAAAACATGAAGGAAAATGCTTAATATAATTTTTCAGCTGACATACACACAAATGTTGTACACAAACATAATAGGAAACATAAATCACACAACACAAAATAAAAACAAGAAAATGAAATCTGGCAAGCAATCTATTAATTCTGCTGCAGCAAAATTACAGATTAAAACCTGCCATAAAATCCCTCCTTCTAGATCTGAAAGTGGGCCCATACTTCCTGATCTAGAAGGAGGTGAAAAGCACTCCTTAACTAATTAACACTCAACACATAAAATGATAAAATACTGCACTTTTATTGATGACAAAACATGTTGAAAACTGTTACAAAAAATCACTGTACAGTCCTAATTACTGCTACTAAAAACTCTCCTCTATTCTAATTCCTAACTGGCTCAACCAAGGAGGGAGCTGTGTTATTTATATAAATATTTACAATATATCCCATGCTCAAATCAGCCTATGTGCTATTTTACAGTCATTTGCCAATAATTTTGGATCTGAAATAAATGCAAATCTGGACAGTTTGTGTTGCAGCAGTAGTCATTGGCCCTTAGAAAGCATCTTCAGTGGTGGGAGTACGTGGGAGGAGTCTAGAAATATCTCACACATAATTCTCCACTTCATAATATGCCATTCCTATCTTGCAAACAACTTCCTATTATGCTATAGTTATTTCTGTGTTTATCCTAGAAGAGGATCAAAATTGATCTTTTCCATGAATGGTGGCTTTGGATGGCAATGACGGCAAAGCCAGGTGGAAGATATTTTCCTTTACCTTTTCCAACCTTTATTTCCCTTTTTCCAACTTCAAAAATCGGTCAATAAGTCAAAAAGCACATTCTGTTTTCATTTCGAAGATAAGTGGCTTCATTTCGAAGACAATGCAATTCTCATTCCGAAGATCGCTCATTCCGAAGATACTGCAATTCTCATTTCGAAGATACTGCAATTCTCATTCCAAAGATCCGCTCATTTCGAAGATACTGCATTTCTCATTCCGAAGATGTCTGCTCATTCCGAAGACACTGTGTTTTCTCATTTCGAAGATATTTGTTCATTTCGAAGATACTTCGGAATGAACAAATGTGTACTTTTCAAGTGATTTCTTCTGCATCTCTCAGGTGGGTTATCTCCTAGGATCAGATTCCAATGGTCTTCATCTCTTTCCATATGTGAATTCCATGCCTTGCTGTTTATTTGTAGCTTGCTGGAATTTACATGGTAAATTACTGCATTTTCTAGTTCTACTGCACAATTGTAAAATATTGGCATTTCTTGCAAATTCAAACAAATTAGAACATGGAAAAATTATTCAAGTATCAACATGAAGGAGTACATCAAGTTGCTACTGAATTTATACACTTCATTCACCAAGTAACCATGCTGAAATAGTGCAACAATGCTGCACAATTGTCCCTGCTCTGTTATACCCTGTTGTTGCCTATTTAGATCATGTGGGAATGCTTCTAAATAGGTCAGATGTCTTCTGTAGTCCTTCTGAACTCATTCCATCCATATCCTCATGCTTTGCCTGACAACTTCAAGGTGTTCCTATAAAGTGACAGCTTGCTGATTTTTATATGGTTGTTTTTCTCAGATTTTCAGATTTATGACAGTCCTAAACTTTTGGCTTAAATGTGGATTTGAAACAAGTTGAAGGGCAGGAAAACATTCAAAAACCATTGAGAAGTTAATGGATATCAGCATACCACATTTGGTTAATTGAAATGCATGTTCTTACTTGCTACTTAATCACGCAAAATCAGTCATAAAATGCTGAAAATAGTCAAAAACAGAGATATAGTATTCCTAACATAAAAACATGCAAACACTTAACAAATAGTATATTCTAGTCAACTATTTGGCAATTAACTTATCATATGGTAGTCAAACATTGTGCAATAATGAGTCAAACATTGTGCAATAATGAGGCATTCTTGGGCCTCATCATCCCCCCCAACTTGAACTGATGCATGCCCTCATGCATCTTAGTAGGCCATAGTAATATGCAGGTTTTATTCTTGTGAACAACATCCTTTGCTACCTGCTAACTGAGAAATTCCTCCTTGCTACACTATATCAAGTATTTTGCAATTAAGCACATGTATGACTTTTTTTTTCTATTTTTCTACAAGTTTTAGTGCTGCAAGGTATCTCTTAAAGGCTTGATATCATATGATTCATCTTGCAATAGTCTTATTGTGGAACCGTATTTGGCAGATGCACTACTACTGATGGAATTTTTTTTTTTTAACAACATTTCAGCCTGAATGCTTATTTTTGTTGTTTGCACCTTTTGAACAAAATTGATAAAATTTTTGATTTGAAATGCTTGAGGGATGTACTTACTTGTGGTAGAGCCTTATAAACCTCAATATTTGATGTACCCTACTCTTTTTGCTATTCTGTAGCATTTTCAGCAATTTTGGTACAGTTTCTGCTCATTCCGAAGATATCCTGCTCATTCCAAAGAGACTGCATTTCTCATTCCGAAGATCTTCAAAAAATGCAGAAATGACCTCCTATGCAAAAGTTAGCTATAGATTCTATTGTGGGTCCATCTCTAGAGTGTATAAGCCTTCCATAACATCAAAAATCCCTTCTTCATCCTTTTGTTTAGATGTTATTCTTTGTTTTGTATGTTGCTATTTTATTCCAGTAGTACTAAAATAGAACCTTCAGGTGCATTTTGTTGATTATCCTCCTTCAATTTATCGGACAATTGTGAGCTATAAACTTGCAGTTATCCTTCTAAAATTTGCCCTACAAATTGAAATAGAATTGTTGCCATGTCTGTCCCAAAATCAGGTTTTGCACAGTTTTGGAATTTCCATGCAATTAAGGGCATAAGGGGGTGTTTCTTGACATCTTGAACATGTTCCTTTTTCAATTTGTCACTATTGTATGAATAGTTTATGCCAAATACCGACTATCATACACTAAATACTAAATGTTTACTATGAATTATATGCAAGAAACACATACCTTACTGTCCTGAAAATTGGTCATGCACCTTACAATCTGCTTTTGATGATTGTTAGCGGAGTTATCCGAAAACATAAACAAACATAACACATGTGCAATGTGGGATTTGTACAATGGTGGAACAATGATGGGTAGATCAATAAGGCAATGCATGCCGAAAAATCGGTTTTCATGCAAGCCAACTCAGTAGCGCCTCCAAGAAGGTTTTCACTACTGAATTATTCATTTTTTTATATATATATATATTTTTCTTTTTTCTTTTTTCTTTTTTTCATTTTTTCCATCAGAAGAGGCTGCCATTTCTGGTTTTCAACCAACTTCTGTCCTCTTTTTTTTTTTTTTCAAGTGCTTCAATCCGAGAGAACATCTCTCACTCTTATTTGGATAAGACCAATCCTTATTCTGCAAAAACATGTCAATTGTTGTATGAAAACACCATCTCTTTCGTTGAAACCTGCAACAATGATGCAACTTTCCTTACTAGATGAGCAAGTAAGAATCTTCTTACATCATCATTGCCTCCTTATTGCTGGAAATGAAGTATTGGCTCCATTGTTCCTCTTTCTTGCTGAAATTGATGCTTGTCCTCATGTATCCCCATTTTGTGGGACATGCCTTTGCTGCAATTTTTTTTTTTTCTTTTTTTTTTTTTTTTTTTTTTTTTTTTTTTTTTTTTCTAAAAAAAAAATAAAAAACAAAAATATTTTTTTTTTTTTTTTTTTTTTTTTTTTTTTTTTTTTTTTTTTTAGAAATTTTTATCATCACTCTAAATGATGATATGAAGAGAAATTCTCTTCCATTATGTGTACATCCAATTGGAATCTCCTTCAAAAACCCCCCCTATTAGTTAATGGTGCATGGTATACCCGAAGGCAATGTCCATTCACCACTAACATCCTCCATGAATTACCAATGGGAGAAAGAAGCATTGCTCCATATCTGAAAACTTCTTCAATCAAGTGTTGTCCATGCCTCCTAGTCTGCAAAATCTTGTCAATCTATTCTTGAAACAATTAAATACCAATTCCCAAAAGATGTTAAGTGCTTACATCAAGATAAAATCTTGATATACCCTTGTAATTCTATGTAAAGGGATTGAAATATTGTTTCAAAATAGCAACAATTTTGCTTTTTGTTTATAATTCAGCCTGCTAATAATGTTCAAGAATTTTCTTGGCTGCACTTCAATTTGTTTCATTCCTAGGAGGACAGAATTTACCCCTTTGTAATTTCTTACTAAGGAGTTTAATGGAAGTAAATTTTCTATGTGCAGTTTTTCTAGTTTTTCTCCTTTATCCAAGGCTAATTTCTGTGTGTTTGGACTAAAGGTTTTCTGTATATCTCCATTGATTTTTATCTCTTCAAGCTCAGGTAAGTTCTTGTTTGAGCATAGTTGGATGTTGTTGCAGTCAATAACATTTCCTGTAGGTTTTTTTTTTTATATACCAGATTTAGCTACATAGACAAGGGTTGCCTATCCTGTATTATTCAGACTGATCATAGGTTGGGCTAAAAAAAATATTTTTGGTTTGCACAATAAGACAAGAAGTGTATAACTTTAGCAGATCAACTACTTGTCAGGCAGGATCACCTCTAATGAGATCAACTATTGTCTGTGTAGGCTAAGAATTGCTAGGTTGCGGTTTAGCGCGGTAAAATCCTAACAATATTTAAGTAATAATGAAAAACTCTAGGATCATCATTAAGTTGTAAACTCCTATTTTGATTGTGCAAAAGTTTTTGTGATTTTTTTTTTTTAATAGATTCAACTTACATAGACAGGGGTTGCTCGTCCTGTTGGGCTGAAGGTGGTGGTTGCTTGTTTTCTAAATGGACTGAAATGCAACTATCAATAATTATTATTTATACCAACTATTACATTCAGATTTAACTCTGAACTTCATAACTTAGCACAATAATAATTATTTGATCGCTTTTACCCTCTAACAACACCATGTTCCCCGAAAACGATGCCAAAATGATGAGTGTCATTGAATCTCATCATTTAATCTCAATGATTTATCAATCCGGGGTGGTGTCCAAGGCTGTCTACGATAGAAGGCTAGGGCAAAGTACAATTCAGGCATTCAGATTTCAAGCATTTATTGGTGAAGCAGATTTGGTTTAGCCTTTTGGTGTCACACTAAACCTAGTCTCAAGAATGGAAACTAAAATAAATTACAAAAATTAAAAACTAAATCTAAATTGCAAAATTTAACAATTAACTACAATTGCATGAATTGAAATCTAATCTACTTTTGCATAATTGAAATAACAGAATTGAAATTGCTAAATTGAAATCTAATCTACTTTTGCATAATTGAAATCTAATCTACTTTTGCAGAATTGGAATCTAATCTACTTTTGCAGAATTGAAATCTAATCTAAAACACCTGTCAATGCCCTACCACAAAAGGTCGTCAAGCTTCTGCTACAGGAATTGACAGCAAAATAAAATATGCTGAAAAGGGAAAGTTGCTAAAATAGAAAGCAGGGAAAACATGAAGGAAAATGCTTAATATAATTTGTCAGCTGACATACACACAAATGTTGTACACAAACATAATAGGAAACATAAATCACACAACACAAAATAAAAACAAGAAAATGAAATCTGGCAAGCAATCTATTAATTCTGCTACAGCAAAATTACAGATTAAAACCTGCCATAAAATCCCTCCTTCTAGATCTGAAAGTGGGCCCATACTTCCTGATCTAGAAGGAGGTGAAAAACACTCCTTAACTAATTAACACTCAGCACATAAAATGATAAAATACTGCACTTTTATTGATGACAAAACATGCTGAAAACTGTTACAGAAAATCACTGTACAGTCCTAATTGCTGCTACTAAAAACTCTCCTCTATTCTAATTCCTAACTGGCTCAACCAAGGAGGGAGCTATGTTATTTATATAAATATTTACAATATATCCCATGCTCAAATCAGCCTATGTGCTATTTTACAGTCATTTGCCAATAATTTTGGATCTGAAATAAATGCAAATCTGGACAGTTTGTGTTGCAGTAGTAGTCATTGGCCCTTAGAAAGCATCTTCAGTGGTGGGAGTACGTGGGAGGAGTCTAGAAATATCTCACACATAATTCTCCACTTCAGAATATGTCCATTCCTATCTTGCAAACAACTTTCTATTATGCTGTAGTTATTTTTGTGTTTATCCTAGAAGAGGATCAAAATTGATCTTTTCCATGAATGGTGGCTTTGGATGGCAATGACGGCAAAGCCAGGTGGAAGATATTTTCCTTTACCTTTTCCAACCTTTATTTCCCTTTTTCCAGCTTCAAAAATCGGTCAATAAGTCAAAAAGCACATTCTGTTTTCATTCCGAAGATAAGTGGCTTCATTTCGAAGACAATGCAATTCTCATTCCGAAGATCGCTCATTCCGAAGATACTGCAATTCTCATTTCGAAGATACTGCAATTCTCATTCTGAAGATACTGCAATTCTCATTCCGAAGATCCGCTCATTTCGAAGATACTGCATTTCTCATTCCGAAGATGTCTGCTCATTTCGAAGACACTGTGTTTTCTCATTTCAAAGATATCTGTTCATTTCGAAGATACTTCGGAATGAACAAATGTGTACTTTTCAAGTGATTTCTTCTGCATCTCTCAGGTGGGTTATCTCCTAGGATCAGATTCCAATGGTCTTCATCTCTTTCCATATGTGAATTCCATGCCTTGCTGTTTATTTGTAGCTTGCTAGAATTTACATGGTAAATTACTGCATTTTCCAGTTCTGTTGCACAGTTGTAAAATATTGGCATTTCTTGCAAATTCAAACAAATTAGAACATGGAAAAATTATTCAAGTATCAACATGAAGGAGTACATCAAGTTGCTACTGAATTTATACACTTCATTCACCAAGTAACCATGCTGAAATAGTGCAACAAGTGTTGCACAATTGTCCCCGCTCTGTTATACCTTGTTGCTGCCTATTTAGATCATGTGGGAATGCTTCTAAATAGGTCAGATGTCTTCTGTAGTCCTTCTGAACTCATTCCATCCATATCCTCATGCTTTGCTTGACAACTTCAAGGTGTTCCTATAAAGTGACAGCTTGCTGATTTTTATATGGCTGTTTTTCTCAGATTTTTAGATTTATGACAGTCCTAAACTTTTGGCTTAAATGTGGATTTGAAACAAGTTGAAGGGCAGGAAAACATTCAAAAACCATTGAGAAGTTAATGGATATCAGCATACCACATTTGGTTAATTGAAATGCATGTTCTTACTTGCTACTTAATCACGCAAAATCAGTCATAAAATGCTGAAAATAGTCAAAAACAGAGATATAGTATTCCTAACATAAAATCATGCAAACACTTAACAAATAGTATATTCTAGTCAACTATTTGGCAATTAACTTATCATATGGTAGTCAAACATTGTGCAATAATGAGTCAAACATTGTGCAATAATGAGGCATTCTTGGGCCTCATCATCCCCCCAACTTGAACCGATGCATGCCCTCATGCATCTTAGTAGGCCATAGTAATATGCAGGTTTTATTCTTGTGAACAACATCCTTTGCTACCTGCTAACTGAGAAATTCCTCCTTGCTACACTATATCAAGTATTTTGCAATTAAGCACATGTATGACTTTTTTTCTATTTTTCTACAAGTTTTAGTGTTGCAAGGTATCTCTTAAAGGCTTGATATCATATGATTCATCTTGCAATAGTCTTATTGTGGAACCGTATTTGGCAGATGCACTACTACTGATGGAATTTTTTGTTCTTAACAACATTTCAGCCTGAATGCTTATTTTTGTTGTTTGCACCTTTTGAACAAAATTGATAAAATATTTGATTTGAAATGCTTGAGGGATGTACTTACTTGTGGTAGAGCCTTATAAACCTCAATATTTGATGTACCCTACTCTTTTTGCTATTCTGTAGCATTTTCAGCAATTCTGGTACAGTTTCTGCTCATTCCGAAGATATCCTGCTCATTTCAAAGAGACTGCATTTCTCATTCCGAAGATCTTCAAAAAATGCAAAAATGACCTCCTATGCAAAAGTTAGCTACAGATTCTATTGTGGGTCCATCTCTAGAGTGTATAAGCCTTCCATAACATCAAAAATCCCTTCTTCATCCTTTTGTTTAGATGTTATTCTTTGTTTTGTATGTTGTTGTTTTATTCCAGTAGTACTAAAATAGAACCTTCGAGTGCATTTTGTTGATTATCCTCCTTCAATTTATCAGACAATTGTGAGATATAAACTTGCAGTTCTCCTTCTAAAATTTGCCCTACAAATTGAAATAGAATTGCTGCCATGTCTGTCCCAAAATCAGGTTTTTGCACAGTTTTGGAATTTCCATGCAATTAATGGCATAAGGGGGTGTTTCTTGACATCTTGAACATGTTCCTTTTTCAATTTGTCACTATTGTATGAATAGTTTATGCCAAATACCGACTATCATACACTAAATACTAAATGTTTACTATGAATTATATGCAAGAAACACATACCTTACTGTCCTGAAAATTGGTCATGCACCTTACAAGTCGCTTTTGATGATTGTTAGCAGGTTATCTGAAAACATAAACAAACATAACACATGTGCAGTGTGGGATTTGTACAATGGTGGAACAATGATGGGTAGATCAACAAGGCAATGCATGCCAAAAAATCGGTTTTCATGCAAGCCAACTCAGTAGCGCCTCCAAGAAGGTTTTCACTACTGAATTATTCATTTTTTTATATATATTTTTTTCATTTTTTTTTTTTCATCTCTTTTTTTTTCATTTTTTTCATCAAAAGAGGCTGCCATTTCTGGTTTTCAACCAACTTCTGTCCTCTTTTTTTTTTTTTCAAGTGCTTCAATCAGAGAGAACATCTCTCACTCTTATTTGGATAAGACCAATCCTTATTTCGCAAAAACATGTCAATTGTTGTATGAAAACACCATCTCTTTCTGTTGAAACCTGCAACATTGATGCAACTTTCCTTACTAGATGAGCAGTAAGAATCTTCTTACATCATCATTGCCTCCTTATTGCTGGAAATGAAGTATTGGCTCCATTGTTCCTCTTTCTTGCTGAAATTGATGCTTGTCCTCATGTATCCCCATTTTGTGGGACATGCCTTTGCTGCAATTTTTTTTTTCTCTCTTTTTTTTTTTTTTTTTTTTCAATTTTTCTTGTCTTGCTTGTACCCAAGAAGGAAGTTCACAAACAAGACTATTCTTATTTTTGCTTTTCTTGTATATATATATTTTTTCTCTTTTTGTCAGACTTTTTATCATCACTCTGAATCTGATATTGAAGAGAAATTCTCTTCCATTATGTGTACATCCAATGGAATCTCCTTCAAGAACTCCTCCTTAGTTAATGGTGCATGGTATACCCGAAGGCAATGTCCATTCACCACTAACATCCTCCATGAATTACCAATGGGAGAAAGAAGCACCTGCTCCATATCTGAAAACTTCTTCAATCAAGTGTTGTCCATGCCTCCTAGTCTGCAAAATCTTGTCAATCTATTCTTGAAACAATTAAATACCAATTCCCAAAAGATGTTAAGTGCTTACATCAAGATAAAATCTTGATATACCCTTGTAATTCTATGTAAAGGGATTGAAATATTGTTTCAAAATAGCAACAATTTTGCTTTTTGTTTATAATTCAGCCAGCTAATAATGTTCAAGTATTTTCTTGGCTGCACTTCAATTTGTTTCATTCCTAGGAGGACAGAATTTACCCCTTTGTAATTTCTTACTAAGGAGTTTAATGGAAGTAAATTTTCTATGTGCGCTTTTTCTAGTTTTTCTCCTTTATCCAAGGCTAATTTCTGTGTGTTTGGACTAAAGGTTTTCTGTATATCTCCATTGATTTTTATCTCTTCAAGCTCAAGTAAGTTCTTGTTTGAGCATAGTTGGATGTTGTTGCAGTCAATAACATTTCCTACAGGTTTTTTTTTTTTTATACCAGATTTAGCTACATAGACAGGGGTTGCCTATCCTGTATTATTCATACTGATCATAGGTTGGGCTAAAAAAATATTTTTGGTTTGCACAATAAGACAAGAAGTGTATAACTTTAGCAGATCAACTACTTGTCAAGTAGGATCACCTCTAATGAGATCAACTATTGTCTGTGTAGGCTAAGAATTGCTAGGTTGCGGTTTAGCACGGTAAAATCCTAACAATATTTAAGTAATAATGAAAAACTCTAGGATCATCATTAAGTTGTAAACTCCTATTTTGATTGTGCAAAAGTTTTTGTGATTTTTTTTTTAATAGATTCAACTTACATAGACAGGGGTTGCCTGTCCAGGTTGGGCTGAAGGTGGTGGTTGCTTGTTTTCTAAATGGACTGAAATGCAACTATCAATAATTATTATTTATACCAACTATTACATTCAGATTTAACTCTGAACTTCATAACTTAGCACAATAATAATTATTTGACTGCTTTTACCCTCTAACAACACCATGTTCCCCGACAACGATGCCAAAATGATGAGTGTCATTGAATCTCATCATTTAATCTCAATGATTTATCAATCCGGGGTGGTGTCCAAGGCTGTCTACGATAGAAGGCTAGGGCAAAGTACAATTCAGGCATTCAGATTTCAAGCATTTATTGGTGAAGCAGATTTGGTTTAGCCTTTTGGTGTCACACTAAACCTAGTCTAAAGAATGGAAACTAAAATAAATTACAAAAATTAAAAACTAAATCTAAATTGCAAAATTTAACAATTAACTACAATTGCATGAATTGAAATCTAATCTACTTTTGCAGAATTGAAATAACAGAATTGAAATTGCTAAATTGAAATCTAATCTACTTTTGCATAATTGAAATCTAATCTACTTTTGCAGAATTGGAATCTAATCTACTTTTGCAGAATTGAAATCTAATCTAAAACACCTGTCAATGCCCTGCCACAAAAGGTCGTCAAGCTTCTGCTATAGGAATTGACAGCAAAATAAAATATGCTAAAAAGGGAAAGTTGCTAAAATAGAAAGCAAGGAAAACATGAAGGAAAATGCTTAATATAATTTGTCAGCTGACATACACACAAATGTTGTACACAAACATAATAGGAAACATAAATCACACAATACAAAATAAAAACAAGAAAATGAAATCTGGCAAGCAATCTATTAATTCTGCTACAACAAAATTATAGATTAAAACCTGCCATAAAATCCCTCCTTCTAGATCTGAAAGTGGGCCCATACTTCCTGATCTAGAAGGAGGTGAAAAGCACTCCTTAACTAATTAACACTCAACACATAAAATGATAAAATACTGCACTTTTATTGATGACAAAACATGCTGAAAACTATTACGTAGAAAATCACTGTACAGATCCTAATTACTGCTACTGAAAAACTCTCCTCTATTCTAATTCCTAACTGGCTCAACCAAGGAGGGAGCTATGTTATTTATATAAATATTTACAATATATCCCATGCTCAAATCAGCCTATGTGCTATTTTACAGTCATTTGCCAATAATTTTGGATCTGAAATAAATGCAAATCTGGACAGTTTGTGTTGCAGTAGTAGTCATTGGCCCTTAGAAAGCATCTTCAGTGGTGGGAGTACGTGAGAGGAGTCTAGAAATATCTCACACATAATTATCCACTTCAGAATATGCCATTCCTATCTTGCAAACAACTTTCTATTATGTTGCAGTTTTTCTGGGTTTATCCTAGAAGAGGATCAAAATTGATCTTTTCCATGAATGGTGGCTTTGGATGGCAATGACGGCAAAGCCAGGTGGAAGATCTTTTCCTTTACCTTTTCCAACCTTTATTTCCCTTTTTCCAGCTTCAAAAATCGGTCAATAAGTCAAAAAGCACATTCTGTTTTCATTCCGAAGATAAGTGGCTTCATTCCGAAGACAATGCAATTCTCATTCCGAAGATCGCTCATTCCGAAGATACTACAATTCTCATTTTAAAGATACTACAATTCTCATTCCGAAGATACTGCAATTCTCATTCTGAAGATCCGCTCATTTCGAAGATACTGCATTTCTCATTCTGAAGATGTCTGCTCATTCCGAAGACACTGTGTTTTCTCATTCCGAAGATATCTGTTCATTTCGAAGATACTTCGAAATGAACAAATGTGTACTTTTCAAGTGATTTCTTCTGCATCTCTCAGGTGGGTTATCTCCTAGGATCAGATTCCAATGGTCTTCATCTCTTTCCATATGTGAATTCCATGCCTTGTTGTTTATTTGTAGCTTGCTGGAATTTACATGGTAAATTACTGCATTTTCCAGTTCTGCTGCACAATTGTAAAATATTGGCATTTCTTGCAAATTCAAACAAATTAGAACATGGAAAAATTATTCAAGTATCAACATGAAGGAGTACATCAAGTTGCTACTGAATTTATACACTTCATTCACCAAGTAACCATGCTGAAATAGTGCAACAGTGCTGCACAATTGTCCCTGCTCTGTTATACCCTATTGCTGCCTATTTAGATCATGTGGGAATGCTTCTAAATAGGTCAGATGTCTTCTGTAGTCCTTCTGAACTCATTCCATCCATATCCTCATGCTTTGCCTGACAACTTCAAGGTGTTCCTATAAAGTGACAGCTTGCTGATTTTTATATGGTTGTTTTTCTCAGATTTTCAGATTTATGACAGTCCTAAACTTTTGGCTTAAATGTGGATTTGAAACAAGTTGAAGGGCAGGAAAACATTCAAAAACCATTGAGAAGTTAATGGATATCAGCATACCACATTTGGTTAATTGAAATGCATGTTCTTACTTGCTACTTAATCACGCAAAATCAGTCATAAAATGCTGAAAATAGTCAAAAACAGAGATATAGTATTCCTAACATAAAATCATGCAAACACTTAACAAATAGTATATTCTAGTCAACTATTTGGCAATTAACTTATCATATGGTAGTCAAACATTGTGCAATAATGAGTCAAACATTGTGCAATAATGAGGCATTCTTGGGCCTCATCATAAGGCAAAGTGAAGACCTTCCCACTTTTGCTTAAGTATTATAAGAGTACTTGACTTGCTTAGAACTAAAGGTTGAGCTAGAGGTGACATACCTAGAGGTAACATATCCTAAGGTGTACCTAAAGGTGACAAACCCAAAGGTAGTACACCCAAAGTTGGACCTAGAGGTATTTACCTAAGCAAGATCTAGAATAGTTAGAACAAGAGCCTGCACTTATCCCAAATAATGTAATAAGGGGGATGTTAGGATATTATTACATTATTTAGTATATTCTAGATAAAACATAAGTGGCATTAGCCACCTCCTAGATTCTTCTAGAATTTATTATGCTCTTATCTCCTTACTTATAGCACATGGTTTTGAGCCTGTGGTTTTGGTTAACCATGGTTTTTAACATGCCTATAAATATGCGTTACTAATAAAAAAATATAACCTAGTTTTTCCAACAAGAGTTATCTTTTGGAGATAAATCTATGGCTATATTATTAAAAAAAATACCCATATGAGTAAGTTTTTGGTACCTTGAGAGTGATACTTAGACAACATTTATTGTAAATAATTTTTTTTCTTAAGCTTAGGAAGGATACATTTTAGGACCTATTACTTACTTCTTTATATCTTCAACTTGAAGTGATTAGAGACGTCTCAAAGAGTCCAATTTGTTAGGGTGCTCTTCTCTAGTCATGTAAATCTAAGCCAGAAAAAATCATACAAGTTAGTGTTTCAAGATTGTGCATAGTGAATTTCTTCTAATTTACAAATATTCAAGGCCAAAATATGTCAAACAAGTTAGAGTTTCAAACCTTACTATAAAACCAATTTTTTTATTTTTAGAACAACACATCCCATGCCCAGAATAAAATCATAAAAAAATAAAAAAATGAAAATGCAAACTCTGCCTAATTCACTCATGTTGTACTTAGAAAAATATTGTCCTTCCCTCATTCCATAAATTTAGAAAATGTCCAAAAATTTGCAATTAATACAAACCCCCTTTTTGAGGTATTTTTTAAACCTATCATATAGCAATCTTCACTTCAAGCGGATTTTTTGATGTATAACCCTTGTAACACTTTTTGGAGTCCCTTTTGTACCTAATATAGCCCCAACTACCCATTCTCAATAAATATCATTGGAAAAGTTGAATGAAGACATCAATAAAATCAAGGACAACCTCTCAACTCTAATAAAACTCAATAAATTGAATTGAATTAAGGAAATTGAATCCAAGATCCTTGAGCTTCACTAAACAAGACCAATTATAGGATGCATTCTCATACTTTCTCCTACTGATACAATCCTATTTAGGATAGGGACAAGCTTCAGGTTTAGGATAAGGGACCATATTCAAGTCTAGGAGAGGGAAACCCTTTATGTATTGGAATGCCTATATTTTAGCCACCCCACCATTGACCAACCAAGTTGGAATTCCCTCACTTTAATAGATATGAACCGACTAGTTAGATTTACAAGGTAAACAATATTTCTCTTTAAATCACACTCAAAATTAGAAAAATGTATCTATTGCTTTCTTTAACGTGGATCATGAATCCATTCCATGGTATTAGGGGTTTGATAAGACCTTTGGCACACCTACTTGGGAGGAATTATATAGGAAGTGTATATGAATATTTCACAAGCACATTAACAAAACTTTGATAAACTAGATTAGTTTGTCACTATCAAACCTAATTTGAAAAACTAGCAAATAGGATAAATGCCTAGATGACACCTTTTGTAGTTGTTTTATTAGTGGGTTGAAGGAGAACATCAAGGCAAAAGTGAAAATGTTCAACCCTCAAAATATGTTGTTTTTTATCATCTAGCTAAATTAGCTAAAGATAAATTTGTTACTTAGTGATGTACCTACAAACCACCACCATTTATAAATATACCACCTATTCATACACTTAGGTAGAATACATGTATTAAACATAACAAGCACTTGAATGAGGTGGAGGTAAAGGCTCATCATGATAAGGGACTATGTTATAATTGTGATGAAAAGTACTCCTTTAGGCACAAATAAGTAGAAAAAAAATTATATCTCTTATATGTGGGATCAAATATTATTTCTAAATATTTTGATCCATCCAAAGACTAATAACCAAAGGATATAGAGGATGAGTAGGCATCCAAGATGACCCAACACCAAAAAATGTTTGTGCATGACTTAGTAGGGATTACTACAATGTAAACTGTGAAGGTTTGAGGGTACTTCAAGAAGCATCCTCTCTCTATTCTCATAAACAATGAAAATACTCAATAACTTCTTGGATCCTCTAATTAATAACAAAGTATATTGCTATGTGTGTCCAATTTATAACTTTGAATTCATGATCACAAATGAGAGAACACTACCTTGTAAGAGCAAATGGAGAGATGTTTAGCTCTCAATAGGGGACCATAATTTGTAGCTAGATATGTTTGTTCTACACTTGGGTGGCTACAATGTGGTTTTGGTGGCCTAATGATTACGCACCTTAGGACCTAACATGTGGGACTTAGTCAAAATATGAATGCATTTTATAGAGGATGAAAATTAATATACTCTTTGAGGCCTTCAAGCAAGGTTGCAAGAATCATAAGCTCCAACTACATAGAAAATATTTTTAAAAAGGGTTCTTGTAGCATTATACCTCAACTTTGTACCATGAAGCTTATAGAATCTATTGAATTGAACCAATTGGTTGAATTTATTGAACTCTTGAATTGCCATGCCCCAATATTCAATGATTTGCATGAGCTTCCCCCTCATAGTTCACATGACCATGTCATTCAACTATTCCAAGAAAGTATGTCGTCTAATATTTAGCCCTACCACTATCATTATATGTAAACAACAAATATTAAAAAGATGGTGCAATAATTACTCCAAGCAAGGATAATTTGATGACATGTAAATCTCTATACTTCACTATTCTTCTTAGTCAGAAAAAAATATGGTTTATCTATATATGCATTTTAGGGCTTTAAATAGGATCACAGTAAAAAATAAGTTTCTAATTTTATTGATTGATGAAATTCTTGATGAATTGCATGGGGCATATTTATTTTTGAAGTTGGACCTACGATTTGGATATCACCAGATTTTTCTTTAAGAAGAAGATATACCTAAATTTGTTTTTGCACCCATGAAGGTTTCTATAGATTTTTTCTCATGCCCTTTGGCCTTATAAATGCCTCATCCATATTCTAAAGCTTGATGAAAAATATATTTTGTCCATTTCTTAGAAAATGTATTCTAGATTTCCTTAAATATATCATGGCCTCTATCAAAACATGGGATGACTTGGATCAAATACTCCAAATTATAGTTGAAAATCAATTGTTTGTAAATTATTCCAAGTGTTCCTTTGGTAAACCAAAGATAATATTAATTAGATATATAGTACCATTCAAAAGAGCAAAGGTGGACAATAACAAGATTAAGACATGTAGACTTGGCCAAATACAAAAACTCTCAAGAGTCTTCATGGATATTTAGGGTTCATAAGGTATTATCATAAGTGTGTGAATGACTACAATAAGATTTTAGCTCCTCTAATTTCCTTTCTAAAAAATAATGCATTCGCATGGAGAAAGGCAACTACAATAGTTTCGATGCTCTTAAGCAAGCTATTTGTAAAACACACATCTTAGCCATGCCAAATTTCTTTAACACCTTTATTACCAAGAGTTATACCTTTAGAATTACCATCAAAGCAATATTAAAGTAACAAGGATAACATTTTGCCTTTATTAGCAAAGCCCTTATAGGGAATAATTTAGCCAGATCAACATATGAGAAAGAGATGTTTGCCATACTTCATGTATTGACTAAATAACATCTTTATCTTATGGATTGTTACTTCTAGACTAAGACTGGTCATCATAGCCTTAAATACTTCTTGGAGTATCATGTTTCCTCTTTGAAACAACAAAAGTAGATCTCCAAACTAATAGTATATGATTATGAGATTAAAATCTAGGGTTTGACATGGAAATTTCATGAAATCATGGATGCAACCGAGGTGCAATTTTTCACTTGGATGTAGTGAGATATGGTGATGCTTGCAACCTGGATGTAGTGTTTTACCCTGCATGTAAGTTCAAGGGTCCTAATTATCTAGTAATAAGGCTTCTTCCATGCATGCACAATGATATTTTAATCAAATATTTCATGGTGGTGTAAAGGCTTCCGTTTGCAAAGGAAGGTACTATTCAGAGTTATTCCTTTATTTTTTCTATTTTTTGTGCGTATGAGTATGGTGTCCTCTCTTTCCAATGGAAGACTCTTCAGGGATACTACCACCTCTCTCTTTTCAAGATGTGGTGTAGAACAAATGTACTAAAGGATAAAGTGGAAGCTCTATGAGAGATATTAAACATGCAATTATAATATAAGAAAAAAGGCAAGATATCACACAACCCTTAGCCCTTGATAAATGCTTGGAAAAAGCTACAAAATTACCATGATTCAATGTAAAACCAAAAGAGATTTATTTATTTGAGAAAGTATTAATTTTTCACTTCACAAGTTTTTGGTTGATGGAGCAAGATCTACAAAATTGGATAAGGGAAGTCTGGAAACTGACAGGACATGTAGAACTTAAAATCTACCTTTAAGGCTTCTTCATTGTTTCTTTCTCTTACTTGGAGGATAAGTAGAGGATTCAAGATGAGGGGTCTTATTTCATGACAAGGGCTAGTATTTTTTATGCAGAACTAGACCATAGAGTTTGATTACAACAAAGAAAAACCAACGAAAGCCCTAGTTTGGGTGTGGTTGTATGCTCTCCCCCTAGAATTTTGGAATGAGAAAACCTTGAAAGGAATTGGAAATACTATTGGAGAATATATAGGAATATCCAAAGTAACTAAAGAGGATCATGTAACTACCTTTGTTCGAATTTTTCTCCATATAGACCTATGAAGCCCTTTTTGAAGGAAATTATTCTAAGTGCAAGGGATTAGGACTGGATCCAAGACCTATATTATGAGAATGTATCCTTTTGATGATGATTTTTCCATGATTATGGCCATATCCTATGAAATTATAATAACCTTAAGCAAACATTGGAGGATATAGATAAAAAGGAGGGTCCAGTAGGGAAGAAGAAAGAGTAACAATCTCCAAAACTGGAAAATAGAAAGGATAAATAGGTGTGGTAGAAGAAAGAACAAAAAAATAAAAAACAAATAAATTTGTGGTTCTACAAGAGACAAACCAAGATATGGATGAATCCATGCATATCCCACAAAGGAACATGAATAGACAAACAAGTAAGAGATTAAGGGGGAAAACACACTAGAAATTTTTATTGAGAAGTCAATGAAAGATCCTAAAAATCTAGAGGAAGGTGATTTAATCCAAAGGAATCCCTAGCTAAGGTTACACCATGAATATACTATTATGGATGCTAATGAGCCCATTCAAAGTGAAGAGATTTTGGGTGGAAGATCCTTGGACCCTCCCTTGAAGGGACCTTGTCAACTAGGAAAGGAGGATATTGGACAAACCCTCTTGAAAAAAGTCCTATTCCTAAATATGTGGTTATATCTACCTCAAATACTCTCTTAATTCCTAATGTTCATGATATTTCCACTATCCCTTTCAATTATGGCATCTCAAATACCTTAAGTCTTGAAGGAAATAACAAAGAGAACATTGAAGTGTAGCACATGGGTGGAGTATTCCCATAGGGGAGGTATGTTCTAAGGTTTAGGATGATCAATCTACTAGTCCCAACTCGGTTACCAAATTGCACAACCATACGATCCCTCAAACTACCCTTTTACGCCCAATGATAAGCTTGTACGAAGGTCAAATGCATACACTATATGATATCAAATTGTACAATTTCATAGCTTGTATGATGTTCCATTCAACCAAACTGACAGATTCAGTTTTGGAGGCTGTCGTACATAGTTTTGTAATCGTTCAAGTCAATTTGCCAAAACTGCCAAATCGGGTAAATTGCTCTCAATCGCCTGTTTTACCAAATCGGGTAAGTCTGCTTTGTATGATTTGTATGAACTCTGGTGTACGATTTGTATGAACTTTGGTGTACGATTTGTACAAAATTTTGTGTATGATTTGTACAAACCGAAGGTGCAATCAGATGTTATATTAGATACTCTAATGCCTCAATCTCTCTCTGGAAGGTTTTGTGGTGGTTTGATATGCTAATCAATCCGTTATCCATAACATGCAAAAAATCTTAACTAGGTTCAATGAGAGATTCTATACAACTGATTACATCTAAAAATAATACATTATTTTTCAACACATCTCTTATGATGCTACCATGCTTTCGGATCAATCCACAGGGTTCACCAGTATCGGATCCAGTCAAAAGGTTACAACAATGCATAAGAATAACCTGTAAAATTCAATAGAAAAAAAATACAACAAGATTCATCCATAAATCCATATCCATCAATGCCAGGATCATACACAGTACTCCCAAAATGTAATTATGCTCAATTATGTATTATTCTATCATGGATTTGATTACAATATGGATAATCTATCACTATACTTGCAATAACTTAGAACAATCAATCTAAGTCTCAGAGTATAACCAGTAATCCTTACATAGGTAGCCAAACCTACAAAATTGAAAATGGGGCCTTATATAACATTTCCCAGGCCATTCCAAGTGGTTCCTGAGGTAATTAGTTATTTAAAACTGCCCATGGATAAAAAAATTCATTAATTTGGTCTTTTACTAAGTCTAACACCTTAGTTAGCAAATATATACATCATTTCACTATGAAATTACATTTCCTATGCATTTGTATAAATTTTTAATACATCTTGTATGATTTTCTACTACCTTGTATGGTTTGTCAATTCAGTTATATATTTTACCCCTACGTGTACAATTTACAACACTTGGCAAACTGTCAAAACTGTCAAAATTGAGCAAATCCTTTTTTATCACTTTCTCTTCTTTTGGGAGGTGGATTTGTTGCCTACATATGCCCTCCCATTTACTTTGGTCGATGTCCTTGCTAATTCATTCTGCTTCTTCCACTATGCCTAATATCTTGCCACTACAGCTTGTAAGTCCTTGACTTATGACTTATACATTTATCGTTCATTCCTCAACTTGGCTACATAGCTTCCCATATCTCCTACTTTCAACCCATGTAAGTTAGCATTTTTCTTGGTAGTCTTCAGGAACTCCATCATCTACTTTTCATGTTCTAAGGCACTCTTTTTCAACTTCTCCTACCAGTGAGCTTCTTCTTGAGCTACCGCCTAAATTTCTTCATTATTTTTAGTAATAGTCTGTAGGTGGTGATTAATATCAGCCTCCATAGCTCGAACACGATCTTCCTTACATTTCAACTAAGATTGCTTTTCCAAGACCATCTCATTCAGTATTTTATGATCCTTTGTTATCTCGTCTACCTACTTGGCTTGTGTTTCCATTTGCTCATTCTTCTTAGCCAAATGATCTGTCATATGTTTCTCCTTTGCTTTGAGTTGTGCAACCACTCTAGTAGCAACCCTCTTGTACTCCAACTCTATCATATTTGCAATACATGTCGGATGATTGACCCTATCCAAGTACATCTTTGGATCTTTCCTATAATTTGTTATCACCCCTTCTGGCAAGTCCTTCCTTTCCAACATTGTTGTTACCTTCTCCTTGGGCAACCTCCATGGATGTTGTGCACGAATTTTGATAATTATCCTTGTATGCTCTGCACTTTTCACCCATTATGTTATCTTTTCTAACTCAAGAGACACTTGTTCTTCCCACAACTTCAACTCTCCCATGTTGCTAATACAAAATTCCAATCTAGCACTATTAATGACATGACCTAACTAAGAAAATAAGTGTTCCACCTTCTCATCTATTCCACATGCCTCTTCCTTAGTTTCAATTATGCCAAAATATGGTACTTCCAAAATATAACTGGATTGGATCCCTCATAGTTATTCCTCTATAGGATTCCATTCATATTCCTCTTCCATGTGGTGGCTAGAGCTTCCCCTAAGCTCATGAAGATATCTATGAGTGTTTATTCTTATTTTGGAGATTTTTTTACGATCTTCTCCTACTAACTATCTTCTATATTTACAACCTCCTATTGAGACTGCTATTGTTCAACTTGTTCTTGGGCTTCTTTATATTCTGTAAGCCCCACCTATTGTTCTTCTATATTCTCCTGGGCTACTTCTTGTTCTATACTACCCACTTGTTGTTCTTTTGTCACTTCTTCCTCTTGATCCTGCTAAATATTCATTGCTGTGACCTGCTCAACAACAAGTTCTTCTTTTTCCTGTGATGCCTCCGTATTTTTTGGTGCATCTCTCTTACTCAAGCCTCCTCTCACAAACCTTTAACAAGGTTTTTTCTTGGACTCTTCCTCCACGGTATCTATTCTTACTTCCATTTCCTCCTGAGTAGTGGTTGTTTCTTCTTGCCCTACCTCGAATCCTTTAAAAAATTTAGAAGCATCCATCTGCTCAAATTGTTGGAAGATTTGCAGATATGTCACTATTCTTTCTACCTCCATCCAACATAACTCATCCAATTTTATCTCTTTCAAGTATGACTATTATTTTTCTTGTTGGTGCTTCTATGTTATAGGCTCTTCTTGTACTTTCAGAACTGGTTTGCTCACCATTATTTCACATTGTCTCCTCATATTTATCTATATTGGGCTTCCTTGCCTCTTCTCCCTTTCTTGAATGGGTGACTACTACTGCATGCATTGCCTAGGTGCTTTCTGTTCTAGCTCTGGTTCCAACCATCTAGGATTTTTTCTTTGATTATGTACATCATCATCTTCCTCTGGAGTAGTATCCTCTTGAGCTCTATGGGTCCGTTGCTCGCTCCTCATTCGAGATATCTCTAGGTCTCTTTTGGTATTGGTACTAACTTAGCCCATCTCAATATCGTTGGCTATCCTTCCCCAATTTCTCGAGGTGCTATCAAACCTAGAAATTGGATCTCTACTTATGTGACTGCATTTAATAACAATCCAATGGCATGGAAAGTCATTCCAAAGTTCTTCGGCCTCTTTATCAATACCTCATGTATTTTTCTTTCTAGAAAGGTACCCCAATCATACTGAATTCCCTTGGTGATACCTTCTACATACTATGCCATCCACATTGGCATTTATGTGGCCCTTATATCTCCTGTCATTCGAGCCATGATTGTATTCATAGCACACAACCAATGTTCCCCTTTCAATTGGCTCTGTTTGATTCCGCATGTTCTTGCACCTGAGATCTTTGCCTCAGTTAGTGATGTGACAGTGGTAAGTGTAGTGATGAGGTGGTATGCCTCTATTGGATCGACCAACCTCTTTACTACCTCCATACCATATTTCGGCAAGCCAAATGTCTTCTAAAATATTTTTTCCAAAATATCTACCTTCACCAACCTCTTGCCCACATTGACATAGGTTGTTCTAGTTGTAGGGTTATACGCCTAAACTATATGTAATAGATAGTTATGGAATAAGGACTTGTGGAATGGTGGAACTTGTGCAATCACTGCTACACCAACATCCTCAAATATCTTCCTCCAAGGATGATTCTTATTTTTCCCATCACTCCACCACTTCCTACATGTATCTGCTCCATGCTGCACAAATGTAATATTTGTGACTTCAACCTGGCCCTCTTCCTATCCACTGCTCAGATGCTCCTCCTGATCTGGCAGGTGAACTTCACTCCTCATTTCCCTCTATGAGGTCCTTTCTTGTACCATTCTCTCCTCTCGATGCCTTGGTGGTGTTCTTCTCAGATTAGCCCGCCAATGTCTCTACCCCCTCCATGGCCTATATCCTCCTCTCCTCCAAGGATGATTACCACGCCACTCGTGGGATTGAAACTACCACCCTTGTTGTTTTCGTGGGTATGCTTCTCTCTCATGCAATGGACTTGGTGACCTCTCCACCCTATTGGCTGTAATCCACCTTAACCGGCATCCAAACTCTTCTGTTGAGATCATTCCTCCACCATCTTGTCGATTAAACTAACATCCAAACATCACCATTTCCCCAATAATAAGTGTACCTGAAATCGTACGACTTACTGTAAATCATACAATATCACTTCTTTGTACCCTTGTATGGTTCTTACCTTCACCAGCCACTTCTAGATCGTACACTACTCTCTTTCCCCATAGTTTGATTTTTAGCCCGTTAGTCTTCAAACCATCATAACTCCTCCAAATCGTACATCTACAACCTAAAATCATACAATGTGATAGTACTCCATATGATGTTGCTTTTGGACCACCTTCTCCTTTGGAATCCATATGCTTCCATATGATTTCGTATGATTTGCTAAAAACTACCAAAAATGGCCTAAAAATCACCTATAATTGTACTATCTTGCTTTGAAATCATACATTCCTCCTCCAAAATCATACAATATGATTTTTCAAACCCTAGGTTGTGAAAAATTCAAAATTTTGGCCTCCTTTGCCAAATATTTCACCAACCCATTTGCCGGATTGCCCCGTTCCTCCATTTTGGTATCTCTCGGGAGCAATTTTTCCAACTTCTCCACCTCTAGCGCAATTTATCTTCAATTGATGAATTTTTGGCTGTATTTGATGGCTGTACAAAATTCTCTTTCCATCCTTTGCTTTTTCCAGCTCTCTTTTCGTCTAATTATTCTATTTTTAGGGTTTAAATATTCACTTTCCTTGCAATTTCCACCATCCGATTCTAATTTCTCACTTCCCAACCCTAATCTTCCATTTTCACCTCTGGGTTCATACTTGGATGTTTTTTTCTATATATTCTTTGTATTTCTTGTTGAACTTTGAATTTTTCTCTTTAATGGAGTAAAACCCTAATTTCCCTCTTTCGTTCCTTCTCTGGGTTTATTCTTCTAAAAATGAAAAGTACTCCTTGGTGCTAATTAAAATGGGTCCTTCTAAATGTATATTTCTTGGTGAAATTGGTTGCCCATATGGTCTTCTTCACTCAATTGCACACTTTCCACCTTCGTCCTCCTAGAAAATTCAAATTCTCTCTTGTACGGTTTAATGAAATTGTAATTTTGCCTTCTTATTTAAAGAATTTTGAAACCCTAACTAAACCCTAATTCAATTAACCCTAAATTGTGCCACTTTGCACATTTTACTTCCATCTTACATGGATGATTGACAACTCAGCAAGTTTTTTGAAAAATTTTATCTTTTTCCTCACTTTTTCCTCCAACCGTTGCTTTTTCCCGTGCATGTCACATTAAATGGGTAGTTGGAAATCGTACAACATGGCCAAAATCGTACAATGTATGATCCAAATCATACAACATGTCATATTGTACAATTTCACATGTCTTTATGTCGATTTTACTTGTACGATATCATAACTTGTGTGATTTCATCCTCAATTTTTTTCCTTGTATGCTCTTTATACTTAGAGAAAATTTTCAAATTTTTTTCTCTCTGAAGAGGCCACCGTTTCTATTTTTCAACCACTTCCTTCTTAGTTGCGTCCTAAGGGATTTTCACAATTAAGGCACTTTTTTTTTTTTTTTTTTTTTTTTTTTTTTTTTTTTCATTTTTTTTTCAATCCTAATCTATTTACACTTACCGTCTTGGCAATCGTATAGTGACATTCACTTGTACGATCCCATAAAATTCTTCTCTTGGAGGTTCAACTATAACGTTCTGAGTGGTTGTGTCACCTGTCGGTATTTTTTCCCTAGGTCGATCCATCTCCACTTGTGATGTTACCAAATTCCCTGGCCTTCCTCCTCTGTGTGTACAATTTGGAATTGTACAATTGCAAGTTGGAGTATCCTCACCTAGTGTCCTTTCCCCTTGCCACATAGGTGATTGGTCCCTTGGTAGCGGTGTCCTTACTACTCTACTATCATTCGAGAAAATTCTCTGCCTATCCCCTCAGATCAATTCTGGCTCCAGACTTGGCGATCAAATTCTTAGTTGTCCCTGGTTTCTTTCATCTGCAAAATGCACTCTTCCTCTACCAGCAAGGCCTCTTCCACGTGAGTGTCTCCCCCATCCTATTCCTCTTGATGATGGGTTTCTCTGTGCTAATGGTGATTCCTCCCTTTCTTGGAGTAAGCCTCTACCACCCATTACTCATTGGGGTCCTTTTCATAGTAAGGTTGGTTGTCCCCATGTACATTGCCTTGTAGGATTTGGTAAGATTCCCCTCATTCTTGGTAATCCTCATAGATTCCTTATCTAGTTCATACAAGCTAAGGGTGTATCTCCTGGCCATCTAGGAGTAGGGGGTCAGAATCTTCCTCGCCCTCTTCCTCCTCTAATTGTAATATCACCTTGTCTTTGTTCATTTTGTAGTTGAATACCTCCCCCCTTCCTGGCTGAAGCCTTAGGGGTCTTTCTCTATTTCTTCCTCCCATTGTTTGGGTATCAGGAGTTATCTCTACCAACTCAATTTTGGCTAGTGGACTTCTACTTCTTCTTTTACTTGGTGATAATTTTCACAATGCTCTGATTCTTCGATCCACATGTGCTAGGAGACGTCTCCATATTCTTTCCTCAAAGTTTCTTTGTGGGGATGATGTTGCCAAAACTTCTCTATATGCATCATAAAAGTCCATCTCAGAACTTGAGTGATTATGATTCTCCTCTCTCTATTCTACTCAATTTGTTGATAAATTCATCCTTCTCTCCAATATTCGTACTTCTCTCCTTTGTCTTCTCAATTGTCGATAGGCTATTATATAATCTTGCGATTCAATATTGGTTTGATGTCCCTGTGTTCCCTCTTTTCTTCTTGTTCTTGTCTGCTGGGGAACAGGTTACCTCGAGGGTTCTGAGGATTCTCTGGGTAATTATCTTCATCACTACTTCTTGTACTAGGTTCCATTATGAGCCAAGGCATACCTTCGCTACTGGAGTCTATCAAATCTAGTAGTGTATTGCCTTGTGGTTCGGGTGATGTAGTTACCTCTTCAATATCTTGCCACAACATCTCCACATCTTTGTTTGTCATAGGTGGATCACTCGGTGGTACTTGTGAGCTTGTGCTTGCACCCTCATTTCCTCCCCTTGCTTCTCAGAGTTAATCCTTCAACCTCTTCCAGTTCCCTTTCAATATCTTGTAGCCTAGCTACCCTTTGTTCCTCCAACCTATGTATCGTGCCATCCAATTCCTGGATGATTTGCTCTCTCAACATTGCATTATGACCTCTCAATGTTTGATATTCTTCTTGCAATTATTGAGTCTGTAACCGCATTCTTTGTTGTAACAGCCCTATCTAAGCCAATGGAGTAAGTCCATCCAATTCCTAATCAATGGTCTCATTCCCTTCTTCCTCTAGAACTTCCATTTCAAATGTGTCCACTCTATCTTCATATCATACTGTTAGTCGTATCCTTCTTTGACCTTCCATTTGTTGTGGTAGTTCCCTCCATTCTACCTAAGGATACATCCTATTTCTATTTATTGGGGTTGCTTCTTCCTACCTTCCCCTATTTTTGGGTAAGAGTACAATCTCCTGATGTCCTCTTTCATTTGGAGGAATCCATTCCTCATCTTCTTCTTCAACTCTTTCGGTTCCATCAGCAAATTTGACATGTACTCGTAATCTTCTTATTTCTTTGGATCGAGGTACCAACTCTTGCTATTCTATGGTTGGTCGTAGTTCCTCCCCTTCTCCAAATAAGTACGTGAGTCCTATATCAGGATCTTCCTATGATGGATCTGGCTCACTTTGAGCTTCATCTTGAGATCCTGCTCGTATTCATCATTCAATTTCTTCTGAAGCAATGAATAAACACTATACCTTGTAAGGCTTCAACTTTGAGCCATTTACAGTATCGGGCACCTCTATCCCATTCAAGTTTTGCAACTTGACTACTCCATTATTCATTACTTCAACTACTTTATAAGGACTAAGCCATAACATCTTTAGCTTACCTGGCTTGATTTCCCTCTTTCCATTAAACTTTAGAACTAAGTCACCCGGACTAAGTTCTAACTTCCTCAAATGTTTGTCATGCCATGCCTTCCATATTTTCTAAGCTATCTCAATTACCCATTGTGCCATGACTCTTTGTTCATCTAACTTGATCAGTGTTGTCAGTCACTCTTCCAAAATTTCTTGATCACCCAAGCGATGCTCTACCCCGACTCTCAAACTTGGTATCAAGAATTTAACTAGCACCACTACTTCCTATCCATACATTAATTGGAAAGGTGTGTGTTCCATTGTAGGTTTAAAAGTTGTTCTGTATACCCACAAAATGGATGGTAGCCTTTCCTCCCAATCTACTCCCTCTATTCCATAGGTTTTATATAGAGTAGATACTAGGACTTTATTCATTGCCTCCGCCTGCCCATTCACTCTAGGATAGTATGGACTAGACAATGAGTGTAAAATCTTAAACTCTATTGTCAGCATCTTGATAATATCATTAAAAAAGTGTCCTCCTCGATCACTTGTTATTTGTAGCAGAATACCAAACCTTGTGATTACCTATTCATACAAGAATCTCATTGTACTCTTCGCCGAGTTATCAGGTAATGCTCTTTCTTCTACCCATTTTGTCAAGTATTTTGTTGCTACTATGATGTATCTACACTTCCTCCACCGAGATGTCTTTAATGGGCCTATGAATTCCAATCCCCATTGTTAAAATAACTCTTGTGGTTGCAATGGGTACAAGGGCATAAAGTCCTTCCTTATCAGCTTTCCTGCTCTTTGGCAAGTATCGCATGCTTTCACATGCTCCTTCGCATCATTATACAATGTGGGCCACCATAGCCCTACTAGTAATACCTTCCTAGCAGTTGCATCTGGTCCCATATGCCCTCCTACTAAGCTTGCATGAGCCTCTTTCAATGTCACTTTGACTTCTTCCTCCATCACACATCTTCGTAAGATACCATCACTTCCCATTTTATACAACAATCCTGCTATTATCTAGAAGGGTGTTGACTTCATTATTATTTTCTTCTTCTCAATTGTCGTTATTTCCTATGGCAACTCTCCTATGGATAGGTATTGGCCAACCAACTTGTACCATGATGGAACAAAATTGATGGCGAATAGTTGTGCATATAGAAATTCATTAGGAACTCATATTCCTATAGGTTCCCTTGATCGTATCTAAGACAACTGGTCTGCAATCATGTGCTTCTTACTATACCTCACCACTACTCAAAATATGAACTCCTAAAGGGTGATGAGCCACCTACTGACTCATCCTTGTATCACTAGCTTATTTATCAAGTACAACAAGGCTTGGTGATCGACATAGAAGGCAAAGGGATTCGCCAATAGGTAATGCCTAAACTTTTGAACTGCATATACCATTCCCAAATCTTCTCTTTCTATTGTACTATAATTTCTCTCTGGCCTTGACAAAATATGACTAGCAAATAAAATAGGTTGATCTAGCCTAAACTATCCTTCTTGTGCTAAAGCACATCCAATTGCAAAATTGGAAGCATCAATATGGACATGGAATTCCTTATCCCAATTTGGAAACACCAAAATTGGACTACTCACAAGCTTAGCCTTCAGCTCCTCGAAGGCTCCTTGGTGCTCCTCTATCCATATGAAAGGAATATTCTTTTTCATCAAGGAATATAGTGGGTAGGATACATGTGCATAATTCCTGATAAACCTTCGATAGTACCTCGTCGATCCAAGGAAGGTTTTGAGTGAACTCACATCAAATGGTTCTTCCATGTGCAATATCACATGGATCTTATCAAGATCTATTTTCAATCCTTCACTACACACAATGTGTCCCAAAAATTTCCCATATGGTACCATCAAAAAGCATTTCCCTGGATTTAATGATATCTGTGCATTTCTGCACCTACTCATACATTCACTTAGGGTAGGAAGATGCTCCTTGATCTTCCCATAAATGGACCAATCATCCAAAAATGCTTTAAAATTCCCTATTGCCAACTAATAAAATATATACAATATGATACGCTGAAATGTAGCTGGGGCGTTACAGAGCCCGAATGGCATTTGATTGTATGCATAGATGCCATTCTCCACAGTAAATGTGGTCTTCAAATTATCCTCCTCGGCTATACTAATTTGATTGTATCCCAAGAACCCATCCAAGAATGAATAAATCTCATGTCCTATGACTTCTTCCAAGATAGAATCTATGAAGGGAATAGGGAAGGGATCCTTAATAGTTATGATGTTTAGACTCCTAAAGTCCACACATATTCTAATATTGTCTACTTCCTTCTTCAAGGTGATCACTATAGGTGAGATCCATTCACTTGTTGTCACCCTGAAGATAATTCCTACTTCCAACATCTTTTCTATCTCTGCATTCACTAATGGAGCATACTTTGGGTTCATCCTATATGGTCTCCTTCTCACAGGTTGAGCTCTAGGCATTAGCATAATATTGTGGACACATAATTCTGGTGGTACTCCTTTCAGGTCCTTATATGTCCATGCAAATACATCCTTATATTCTAAGAATATCTTAAAAGCTACCACTTTCAGTATAGGATTCCAATCATTGCCATAGTGAATCATCCTAGGTTCCTCCTCTATTCCTAGATTGATGTCCACTATCCGAGGTCCTTCATATTTGATATTTTTTGGTTCACTTGTAGCTTTCTCTACATTATCTGGGTTTGTCAGTCTTGTATCAATCTCTGCATCACCTACTATATACTCTACAAAATTTTTAGGAAATGTCCATTTCTCTTGTGCTTCCTTCTTAGGTTCTTGTCTAGCTTTCAGTTTGTCTTGTTTTTCCTTGATCTCCTCTAAATCAATACAGAGGTAGTTGGGCTGAAAATTTTTGTACTCCTCCATTTACCAATGAAGGAGTCCACTATCAGATCTAGCTTCATATTCGCTACATTCATCTAGGTACAACATTCCTTCTCCATCAGGTTCATGCCCTTCGTCTCCTGAGGAATTTTTTGATTCATCCATCGTAGCTACATCCTCACTAACTTTTTGATTAGCTATATTAATCATATATTTGTGCTGTCCCTTCTTAAAAGTGATATGATTCTTCCCCCATTTATGATTAACTTTGGCTACTCATAGCTAGCCTCTCCCCAAGAGAGCATCGTATGCAAGTTTCTACATTGTAATCATAATGAAATCCAAGACAAATTCTTGTTCAGCTATCACCACTTGTTGTGCGGTCAAGACTCCCTTTGTCTCAATGCCATTCTAGTTAGAACCATATAATTGGAAGCTTGGTTCCCATAGAGATGGAGCGCCTAGTTCTAGCCATGTTCTTTTAGGTAGCACATTGATGTTGGATCCTCCATCCATAATAACTTGTGTCAATTTGTGCCCTAAGATCTCCATATGAACTAATGCAAGTTTCTTTCCCACATCAATCATTAATACAGTTGGATCCATGAATTTATCCTTCCGCTCCTTCTCCTAAATTGGTTGGCTCTACACTTCCATCACCTTATGCGGTTGTATTTCTTCCACCATTGCTTTTTGCAATGTTGGAATAGCTTCCAACAAGTTTGATACTTTAATTTCTACTATGGTATCCAAAACCTATGCTACCAGATTTTGAACAACTATCTCCCGATCTGATGGTTTTCTTAGTTCCTTATCAATTGTTGACTCTACCGCTTAGTATTTTCAGCTTTCTCTTGCAATATTTTCTTTGGTACTTGTCCGCATTGTTTTTTCTTTGTTGGCTTTGGATACTTATCCTTCTTATCCTGATTTCTCATCATGGCTAAAACTTCTTGGGTTTCCTCCTTAACTTGAGGAAATTCGATGTCCAAATAACTAACATTCTTTTGGTTACTCAAACTCACCTGTTTTGGATAATTCTCTTCTTTTTGGTTTTGTGGACCACACCATATACACATGTGTGTAGTGCCTGTTTGTGCTGTTTCCTACATCTGAGGTGAAGGATAATTTTTCACAAAATGCCCCCATTCCTAGAAATTGCAGTATGAACACATCCTACATCATCGTGTAGTATGAACACATCCACATTCAAAGCTAACGAGAAATATCTTGTTGAAGTGTGAACACGCATGAGTTTTGTTTTGAATGTCGACAATCAATTTTTTTCTCCTCCTCCCTATTATTATTCCTCCTATTTTTCCCCAATTCTTTCTCCCCTTATTCCTCCTATCTATCTCCTTATCCCTCCATCTCATTTATTCCTTATCTCCTAATATTCTTCTCAACATTGTGTATTTTAGTTTTTGATTAAACTATAAATATGGCTTGTACTCTCTAAGGTTTAAGATAATAAGATTTTGGAATTATTATTTTGCCTCTGTTTGAATTGACCTCTCATTCTGGTATCAGAGCAGGTGCAAACAGAGGCTGCAGGAGGGCACAGAAACTGAGGTCACATGAAGTCCGATCTATCAACAGTGGATTTTGTTAGCACAAGGTTCAAGGCTAGCATGAAGTTTGAGGTTGAGGTGGCACTAAGATACAAATAGACTGACATGTGGTAGATCGTGATTGCTAGATGCTGACATGGTGGGCACTGAGTTGGAGTGCTAACATGGTGGATGCTAGCTGGTGGTATGCAAACCGAGGCAGGTGCTGTGGTGGCTGGTTGAGGTGGCAGTAAGCTAACAAGGCAGCAAGCAATGACATGGTGTGAGGAGTGACACATGGCGAGCAGTGACGAGCAGGTGAGCTAACATGGGTGTACAATCTGAGACTGACATGGCATCTGAGTCAGCATTTGGCATGTCATTTGACATGGCATATGAGTTCGCATAAGTCTGAGTTGGTAGGGTGACACATGTTGTTGTTCGGTTGGTTGTTGTGGGAAAATACTGGTAGGAATGATTTCTCGAAGGCAATCAGAACTAAACGTGCCCATTCACATTTTTAAAATCCTCTTTTGCCTCTATCCCAATCGATGTGGGATTATATTTTTTTTTTAAATTTGTTGCGGGTTTTAAATATTGCATTGTTATCTTTCAAGTCTGTCGGAGCACATAGATCGCATGGCAAAGTCGCCAGTGTTGCAGGGGTGAAGTGCTTGATTTGAATCTTGCCAAGTCACGCTAACAAAGTTTTTTCTTTTGTTTTTTTTTTTGCCACATAAGCAAGGAGTAAAGGTGCGGGAGCACCATTCATAGATATATGCAATGCAGAATCGAAAAGACGAAATCGAAGAATATGTAATACGGAAATATTTTCAGTAAACGAATGGAACAAATCAAAGGCCACTTAAGGTGGGCACACCCTTGCGCAGAGGCAGATGAAAAATATAAAAAGATAAGATGATTCTTCAATTAAATTATTATGAACCCATATATAATGAATTTTACACAATTGGATAATATAGCCGACTCTTCATGTTTGGAGTGTAACATGACTCCCCTCCTCGGAAAGCTTTGTCCTCAAAGCTGGAAATGTCTGGAAGATACTTTCAGGTTCCCATGTGGCATCCTCCTCTGGTAAATCTTGCCATTTAATGAGAAATTCTTGAATCTGACGTGATCTCAGTCTTCGGATTCTATGTTGTAGTATATCTTCGGGTTGGAGATGTATGCGTCCTTCCT
Source organism: Wollemia nobilis (assembly GCA_028583015.1). Classification (NCBI taxonomy): domain Eukaryota; kingdom Viridiplantae; phylum Streptophyta; class Pinopsida; order Araucariales; family Araucariaceae; genus Wollemia; species Wollemia nobilis. The sequence continues at coordinate 635,282 of JAQPPZ010016509.1, read as the reverse complement.
CATCGAGCACTGGTAAGTCTGATTGACTTTGTACTTTCCGACCAATTACTTTTTTGAGACATGAAACATGAAATACCTGGGTGTATTCGTGATGATGTAGGTAGCTCTAATTGATAGGCTACTTCTCCAATGCGGCGCACAATTTTGTAGGGACCATAGAATCGTGGAGCCAACTTTTGGCTGGACTTTAACTTTAACGAGGATTGTTTGTAAGGTTGCAGCTTTAGGAACACCCAATCACCTATATCAAAGGTTCTTTCTGATCGGTGCAAGTCTTGTTGTTGTTTCATACGATTCTGTGCTTGGACTAAATTCTCTTTGAGGATGGTGAGTGTAGACTGCCTTTGTTGGAACCAATCATCCACTTTGGCTACCTTGGCTGATCCCTGGACGTAATCTGCAATGGCTGGAGGTTTGGTGCCATACAATGCTTCAAATGGAGACATCTTAATTGAGTAATGGTAAGAAGTGTTGTACCACCATTCTGCCAATGCTAACCAATGGCTCCATTGGTATTGTTTATCTTGAGCAAAACATCTTAAGTACGTACCCAAACATTTGTTAACTACTTCTGTTTGACCATCTGTCTGTGGATGGTAAGCTGAAGACATGTTCAATTTGGTACCACTAAGGCGAAATAACTCCCTCCAAAAGTTACTAGTAAAAATGGGATCTCTATCACTTACAATATTTTTTGGCATACCATGTAATTTGAAAATTGAATCCATAAATACCTTTGCCACCTTGCTTGCGGAAAATGGATGTTGTAAAGCCTGAAAGTGAGCATATTTGGATAACCGGTCTACGACGACGAAGATTACTGTCCTGCCTTCCGATTTTGGAAGACCTTCAATGAAATCCATGGATATATGTTCCCACCGTCGTTCAGGGATGGGTAATGGTTGTAATAATCCTGGTGATTTGACTGTTTCTCCTTTATTGCGCTGGCAAACTTCACATTCTGCTACCCATTGTTTGACTTCCGCTTTTAATCCTTTCCAACAAAATGATTGTTTGACCCTTAAATATGTCTTCAAAAATCCTGAATGTCCTGCTGATGGAGAAGCGTGTGATTCGTCGAGGATCTTTGATTTGAGTTCTGAATTATGTGGAATGTAAATGCGGTTCTTCTTCCGGAGGATGTTATCTTCATAAGAGAACAAAGGGTGTTTGGAAGACCCTATAGATAATTCATGAATTATCTGGGCAGTTTCACTATTGGACAACCATTCAATTTGTAATTGAGTTACCCATTGGGAGCAAGGACCTGAAATAGCATTGATGACTACTTCATCTTCATATTTTCTGGACAGCGCATCGGCGGCTATATTTTCCTTCCCTTTCTTATATTCGATAACGAAATCATAGCCCAGAAGTTTGGTTAACCACTTATTTTGTTCTGGATAAGAAAACCTTTGCTCCAAAAAATGCTTGAGGCTACTATGATCTGTTTTGATAATGAAGCGGCTACTGATTAGGTAGTGTCTCCATTTTTCTATTGCATGAAGAATAGCCAACATTTCTTTTTCATATGTTGATCTTCCCAAAAAAAATTCGGAAAGCTGTTTACTTTCAAATGCCAATGGATGACCTTCTTGCATTAATATAGCCCCAATTCCTGTTCTTGATGCATCACATTCGATAATAAATGGTTTGTGAAAATTGGGAGTTGCTAATACTGGAGTTGTACACATGGCTTGCTTAAGAGCTTCAAAAGCTAGAGTAGCCTCTTCCGACCAACGAAAAGCATCCTTTTTTGTGAGTGCCGTGAGAGGTGCTGCAATCTTACCATAATTCTGTACAAACTTGCGATAGTAGCCCGTGAGACCCAAAAAACCACGAAGTTTCTTGATGGTTTTAGGTAAAGGCCACTCTTGAATTGCCTTAATCTTATTGGGATCGACTTTGACACCCTCATGTGAAACTATATGACCAAGATACTCGACTTCTTGAACACCAAATGAACATTTGGAGCGTTTAACAAATAATTTTTCTTTGTGTAGGATGTGAAGGGCTTTATCCACATGATGTAAATGGTCCGTCCATGTTTTGCTGTATATGAGAATATCATCAAAAAAAACTAACACAAACTTACGGAGGAGTGGACGAAACACTTGGTTCATGAGACTTTGGAATGTGGATGGTGCATTAGTGAGACCAAAAGGCATGACCAAAAATTCGTAATGACCTTCATGAGTACGAAAGGCCGTTTTGGGAATATCTTCTTCTCTAACACGGATTTGGTGAAAGCCAGAGCGAAGGTCTAATTTTGTAAAAAAATTTGCCCCATGCAACTCATCTAATAGGTCATCTATGACGGGGATAGGAAATTTGTCCTTGATAGTGAGTTTATTGAGAGAACGAAAGTCAGGACACATACGCCAAGAGTTATCTTTTCGTCTAGCCAGGACTACAGGTGAGGAATAAGGACTAGTGTTTGTGACGAATGACTCCATGATCCAACAAATCCTGAACGATCTGTTCGATTTCTGTCTTTTGTGGTTGAGGATAGCGATAAGGACGACTGTTAGGTGGGACACTCCCTGGTATCAAATGGATGGCATGATCATGAGATCGTTTAGGTGGTAATCCTTGAGGTTCTTGGAAAACCTCTTCGTAATGTGTTATAATATCTTGTAACTCAGGTGCAATAATATCCGAAGTTGCTGAAGATTGTTTTTCCAAACAATTAATTTGAGCTATAAAACCATATCCACCCTTTTTTAACATCTTCTCCATACTATGAGAGCTCACCATTTGTGATGGAGGAGTAGTAATGCCTTGTAAGCGAATGACTCGTCCATTTTCCTTCCATTCCACAAATAATTTTTTGAAGTTGAAACTAAGCTGTGTCTAATGTTTCCAACCATTCAACACCCAAAATGACATCAGAGTTCCCTAAATTCATGACAAAAAGGGATCCTAACCAGGTATAAGTTCCCATATTTATGGAAACTTGAGATGTGCGACCAACACATTGTGCGTTCACCCCATTGGCTACTAGAACCTGGAATTTGTCTTTGTTGGAAGAGTTAATGAATAAATTCAAAGCTTTTGCTGTTTTGATGTCGATAAAATTGTGGGTGCTACCAGAATCAATTAGCACATTCACCTTTTTCTGGCGGAGAAATCCTGGTACCTTGATGGTATGGTGGGCGGTTAAACCCATGAGAGCATGCACTGAAATTGCCATTGTATCCTCTTCTTTTTCGTCTATAGTACACGGTAGGTCTTCTGGCATAGGTTCTTCTGATTGGTAAGGTTCCTCTTCTTCTCCTTCACAATGATCACCTTCAATATGAAAGTTTTGTTTTTGGGCACAAGCTTGTTCCCTGGGGTGATGAGTGCGACATTTATAGCAAAAATATCTCGATGGTTGATCATTTCTACGAAAGGAATTGTTGCGATATGAGGGACGACTATATGTTTCCCATTGTGCAGACAACTGATGTCTCTTCTCGGCCAACTTGGCTATTCTTATACAACTGTTCAACAAGGTTGGATCGTGCATGTCTACCTCCACTCGAATACTTTCTTTCAAACCATTGCGAAAGGCACCTACCACTGTGGCGGGACTAAGGTCTGAAGTATATGGTAGTAAAGCTGGTAAACTCCGAAACGAATTCACTAACTGACCCTTTTTGTTTAAGAGATAACAATCTTATTGTGTAGGATGATGTAGCTCCATCGTCAAATCTTTCTAAAAAAGAGGTAGTGAATTTTCTCCAAGTAATAATAGCTGCATTCTCTCGTTTAAACCATACAAACCATTGGTAGGCCTCAGTGCCTAATTTTGATGCAGCGAAAGGAACTCTATCAATTTCCTTAATTTGATATAAGTCAAGGATGCCTTCCATTTTGGCTAACCAACCACGAGGATCATGACCTTCAAAAGTGGGCATATCAATTCGTGGAAAATTAATATTAGGGCCTCTTGGTTGGTGATAACCCGTGTCCCTTTCTTGATTTTGGTTATACCGCTGTCTTTGATAGGGATCCTTGTAATTATCCCAATCACCCTGTTTTTGTTCCCAATCATCATTAGGATCGATAGTTTCTTCATTCCGTTGGGCATGGGAGTGATTTTGGGGATTAGTATTGGGATTAGGTTGTTTTTGTGTTTTCACAAGGTCTTTTAGGAGGATACCCATTTCGTGTATACCCTCTAGTATGCCTCGAAGAGACTCCCTATCAGAAATGGCTGAGTCACTTGAGTTTCCTTGCGTGATGTTTTCGTGAGTTGGGGAGGGATTATTAGCCATAGGATCTACTAGTGGATGGTGTGGATTATAACTACCAATTTTAAAAGGAGAAAGAGAATTTTTAGTACCTGGGCTGCGGTTAGCTCTTCTTATGTTGGTATTGGTCGTTTTCGAGCTTGATAATCGACCGTCCGGCCCTTTGATCCAACTTTTACTCATGCACTGCTCGAAAAATGTTTGCTTAGTGGTTCCTGATCTTCAAAATTGTTGCAAAATTGAGCTATGGCAACAGGAACAAAATTTGTTGTCCGCCTTACTGCCACTCCAACTGTGGCACGGAACAGGATGTTGTGGGCTCTGTGAGAACACTTCAGATACGACGCAACTTTATTAAACACGGACAAGACACGTGACAACTTGACACGATACAACAGGGACCAATGAATGCGAAATCCACCCAATGAAACATGGCCCAATGAATGTGAAATCCACCCAATGAAACACGGTGACCCGACACTAGGAAACGAGCACCCCAACGATACGACTCGGTAGCACCCCAAAGCGAACAGAACGGACATGCTAGACGACATGAGACCAAAGCGAATAGAACGGACGGACACACTAAATGACACGAGACACAGAGTGAATAGAATGGATGGACACGCTAGACGACATGAGACACAGAGCAAACAGAACGGACATGCTAGACGACATGAGACACAGAAAAACCTGAACACGACACGCGACCGAGACAACTGGCGACTGGAGAAATGACCAGACTAGGCGCGGAGTAACCCACCGTGTGACCGAAGTCACACCGTAGAAGGTGTGACTTGCACCTTTTAAACTGCTAAACCAAACTACTGCGTCGAGTGTGGGATAAATACTTTAAGCCCACCCGCGACAACAAGAACCACTGACATCAACAAATAATTTCTTACCAACGACCTTAGGCGAACGTTTAATTAAATTATTTTCCTGGATTCTGATTGGGCGACGCGTTCTCCCTGGCGTATGCCTATTTCGGCTGTGTTTGCAGGCGGTGATGGTTTCATATGCCGTGGCATGAGATCGAAAAGGAGCACGAGTGAGATCTGGCCTATTGTGTGTAAAATTTGGGAGGTACGCCAACCGTTGAGCGCTGTGGAGACTGGGAAAAAAAAAAAAAATAGAACGCAACCCAGTGCGAACGTGACTGTTCCTTCCGTGAAGACGTCGCTTGCCCTGGCGCCCGGATACGTGTGAAGAAGAAGCAGCAATGGAGGTCCCGAGGTTTCGGAAGATGGATAACTGATACCACTTGCAAAGGTATTTCTACCTTTGTTAAATGAAATTCACAGATATATGCAATGCAGAATCGAAAAGACGAAATCGAAGAATATGTAATACGAAAATATTTTCAGTAAACGAATGGAACAAATCAAAGGCCACTTAAGGTGGGCACACCCTTGCGTAGAGGCAGATGAAAAATATAAAAAGATAAGATGATTCTTCAATTAAATTATTATGAACCCATATATAATGAATTTTACACAATTGGATAATATAGCCGACTCTTCATGTTTGGAGTGTAACAGACCATGGATGTAGCAGCCAAAGCTTTCTGCTTGGAAGCGCGAAGGCTCGAGTTCTATTCTCTGCACCAAAAAATATAAAGTTTTTTTTTTAATTATTTTTTAAAAGGTTACATTAAATTTTTATTAAAGTTTTTTTAGTATTAATTTAATAATTTAATAATGCTTTTTTTAATTATTTAAAAAAAAAATTAAAATTGGAAAAGCATATTTTATTATTAAATTATAAACTAGGAAAAAATTTATAAGGTTTAATTGTAAACTTTTATAAGAGAAAAGGCAAAAATTGCCCAAGGGGGCTTGAAAAACCTTGCAAAATTTTGTAATAGCCTAAGAGGCAAGCATTGTAAAAAGGGAACAAAAAAGGTTACATGAAGCCTTATGGAGCACCCATTTAGCACTTTTGAAAAATTTTGGACTCCCCGTCTCGTGACGGCTGCCCCTTGGAACCCCATTCAAATCTGATTTTTTTTTTTTGTAATAGCGTCAGCGGCTATAAAGGAGTGAAATTTGTGAACCGTGAAGAGTGAAAATTGTAATCTTAGAGACACTAAGGTATTTTTTTGTATTGATGCATAGATGATTAGGTCTACCGGGTGTTACCACAATTTATGCTCTTTACTACGGAGAGAAACTATCGAGTCATTTGATGAGCGAGTTCGGAGAAACGGACTACACGTTGTGTTTAGTCAATTGCAGAATGTTGTTATAGCCCACCAAAGGAATCTTGATTCCGATTACGAGGCTGACTCTGAAGAAAATATATTTGGACAAGTGGAGGAGTCCAATTTAGTAGAGGAACAAGCCAGTGATAGTTATTCCCCACGCTCTCCAAATCCAGATCTAGAGCCAGAACCAGAACTAGTTGCCCCTAAAATCATCATCATCAACGACGATGAGGATTCAATTGTTGATAATTTTGGGCATCCAGTACTGGGAGATCCACAACAAGAAGAACAAGCAATCAGTGAGAGAATTAAAAAAACAAGATTTTATTTGAATTTGTAATTACTTTTCTTTGTAATTACTTGTATTAGTCAAATCAAAGTTTATTTTTAAGTAGTAGCTATGGCCTCAAACACAAGTCTCCCAATTCTAGAATTCAATGGTAGTGATTACGAGTATTGGTCAATAAATATGAAAACCTTAATAATTGGTAAATATTTGTGGGATGTAGTTGAAGAGGGTTACATAAAACCATCTCCTATTGACTTGATCACTTTAAGTGCTACTGATAGAAAAGCTAGGAAAGAAGCATAGAAAAATAATTCCTCTACCCTGTATCATTTGCAAGCAGCCCTAGATAAAAGCATCTTTCCTAGAATTGCATCCTATGTAATAGCTCAAGAGGCGTGGAAGGCCTTGAAAGAAGGCTTCCAAGGGAGTGATCAAGTGAAGCAAGTCAGACTTCAAACTTTGAAAAGAGATTTTGAGAATCTCAGGATGCAAGAAGATGAAAAATTTGGTGACTACTGCATGCGAGTCAAAGCAGTAGTAGAAAAAATTATAATTCTCAGAGATGAAATCAAGCTAGAGACTGTGGTGAAGAAAGTTTTAAGAACACTTCTTCCAAAGTGGAACCATGTTGTAATTATCATTGAAGAATTGAAGGATTTGTTTGCATTGTCATTTGATGCTTTGATTGGTTCTCTACTTTCACATGAAGAGAGATTGCAAGAATTTCCTTCAACCAGCTATGGAGACAATGACAAAGCCTTTGCATCTCAAGAAGGAATAGGCCAAGGCAAAGGCCAAAGTAGAGGTCGATGAAGAGGCATAGACAAGAGCAACCCAATAGGTGGAAATTCAAGTAGAGAAGGATCTCCCAGTAGAGGTGGAAGTCAAAATAGAGGCAATAAACAAAGCATATTAAGAAATCCAGGTCGAGGAAGAGGAAGTGACAAGTCAAAGAAGGTTTGTTTCAATTGTGGTAAACCAGGTCACTTTGCTCGTGACTGTTGTTCCAAATCCCCACAAGGCAGAAGCAGTCAAAATAGTCAGTATGGTCATTTTAGTTAACAGGAAGGGGCATCTAATATCTTTCTCTCTTATGGACAATCAGATCAAAATTTGAATGACACCTGGATCTTGGACACTGGGTGTTCCAATAATATGAGTGGCAAATAATAACTCTTTGCTACCATATATTCCACCTACAAATATCGTATCAAGCTGGGAGATGACAAGTCATTGGCAGTAGAAGGCATTGGAGCCATGAAGGTTCCAACACAAGAAGGCATAAAATAGGTGAATGATATCTATTACACCCATCAACTCCAACACAATCTTCTTAGTGTTGGTCAAATGATGGAAAATAATTATAAACTTGTATTTGATGAGGGTAGATGTGTAATATTTGATAAGAATGATGGTAATAGAATCATTACATAGGTACCAATGACTAATAACAGGTTATTTCCCTTGAATTTTGGCCAGCCAGGGGGAGTTCAATTGGAAAATATTGTCATTGTGAATCTAAGTATGTTGTGGCACTTGAGATATGGTCACCTGAATCTAGCCAGTTTGAAATTGTTAACTTCTCAAGCGATGGTGACCGGACTTCCTAAAATTCAGGATCACAAGGAGTTTTGTGAAGGATGTGCTTTGGGAAAGCATGCCAGGGCCAATTTTCCATGAGGATAGGCATGGAGGGCCAACTATCCACTTCAGCTAGTGCATTCAGAAATTTGTGGTTCTATGCAAACAAAAAGTCTTGGTAACAATTCTTACTTCCTTCTTTTCATCGATGATTTTTCTAGAATGTGTTGGATTTATTTCCTAAAACACAAATATGAAGCATTTGATTACTTCATTTATTTCAAAAAAAATGTATAGAATCAAAGTGGATATCATGTAAAATTTCTCAGAATAGACAAAGGAGGAGAATACTCTTCCAATGAATTTTTGAAATTTTGTAAATAAAATGGGATAAAAATGCAGTTCACCACTGCCTATACTCCACAACAGAATGGTGTGGCAGAAAGAAAAAATTGCACCATTGTAGAAATGGCTAGATAAATGCTTCAAACGAATAATTTGAGCAACATGTATTGGGCTGATGCAATAAAAACCAGTGTCTACATTTTGAATAGGAGTCCTACTTCAAGTCTGAAGGGGATAACTCCTTACCAAGCATGGTATGGCAAGAAACCAAATGTCAAACATTTTAGAGTTTTTGGTTCTTTGGCTTATGCACATATTCCTGATGAGAAGAGGAATAATATTAATCCCAAGAGTCAAGCATGTATTTTTGTAGGGTATTGTTAGTCCACCAAAGCCTATAGACTCTAAAATTTGAATATCTGAATTTTTATTCTTTCCAAGGATGTAATTTTTTATGAAGGGGGAGAATGGGGACATCCAAAAATTTTTATTAATGATGAGTCCCATGATGCAAGTTCTTCAAAAATTCAATAGGTGTCACCCAATAAAGGCAAGGACACACCCCCTCCAAGCCTAAGAAGATGTTCTACTTCAAGTTCATCAACAACTTATCCAAGTTATTCTCCACAACAATCAATCAGTTCTTCACCAATAGATATTGATTCTCCATATAGAGGTAAGAGAACTCTCCAACATCATCCATATTATTAGATGTTGGATAATTTTTTTTAGAGAAGATATACTAGAAGTCAAGCTAGTGAAATGAGTTCAATTTTACAAAGAATTGAAAATATGCATTTGTATGGAGATGATGACTCCCAAGAACCTCGGGAAGATGTAGTCAACTATGCTTTGTTGACTAGTGCACAACTTGAACCTTCTAGCTATGAGAAGGCTTGTACTCAGAAGATATGGTAGGATACCATGAAAGAGGAGATGACCTCTATAAAAAACAATGATACTTGGGATGTGGTAGAGCTTCCTAAAGGGAATAAATGTGTTGGATGTAAATGGATCTTCAAGACCAAATTCAATGTTCATGGAAGCATTGAAAGACATAAAGTAATATTGGTAGCAAAAGGCTTCACACAGAAGTATGGCATTGACTATGAGGAGACATTTGCTACTGTAGCCAGATAGGAGACAATCAAAATAGTTCTTGCTTTAGCTACCCAAAAAGGATGGAAAATCCAACACATGGATGTAAAAAGTGCCTTTCTCAATAGGTATTTGATAGAGGAGGTTTATGTTGAACAACCTCAAGGTTTTCAAGAGCAAGGTAAGGAGCACCTTGTTTATAAACTAAAAAAGGCACTATATGGCCTCAAGCAAGCACCACGAGTATGGTACTCTTGCATTGATGGCTATTTTAAGGAATATGGGTTCACCAAAAGCAAAAATGAACCCACTCTCTACTACCTAAAGGAAGGCAAAGACATCCTCATTGTTTGCTTATATGTGGATGATCTTATATTTATGGGTAGTAATTAAAAGATGAATATGAAGTTCAAACACTCCATGATGAAGCAGTTTGAGAGAAGTATCAATTCGAGGTATCTTATTCTATCCTACCACTCGGTGACCAAAATATTGTGCATCTTCACTTGGCGACCTCCTTAGCTGATGTGGGGGAGATGGTCTTGGTCTTTCCTCCTGAGACCTCACGTCCTGTTACTCTAGTGCCTGACTTCCATCCTCTACACTCCCTTGCAACCCTTATTCCACTTTATTATGTGTCACCATCCACTCTCTATCCTATTTAACTTTTTCTATGTCAACCCTTACCTCTACGCTTGGTAGTTCTACTTCCTTGTCTTTCGTCTCGATCAACGCCTTAAAGTCTCCTTCACATGTCAGAACTTGCTCTATTTTTTGTTCTTGAGTATTCCAGTCTAAGTTACTTGTGTTTTCTATCTAAGAAATCCTCACTCTCCTTATTAGTAGAATATTCTCTCTTGCTTCCCATATCCCACGACTTCATGCACCAGTGTCCATCATTCACCTCCAGCTTTAGTATTCACACTTCGTCAATTTGACCCATTTTAACAAAAATTCTAGATTCGATAAGGCAAGGGTACCAAATGTAGCATAAGGTGGAGTATTCCCATTGATGAGGTAATTTCTAAGGCTTATAATGATCAATCTACTAGTCATAACTTGGTTACCAAATTGTACAATTGTACGATCCCTCAAACTAACCTTTTACGCCTAATGATCAGCTTGTACGAAGGTCAAATGCATACACTGTATGATCCCAAATCATATAGTGTCATAGCTTGCACAATATTCCATTCATACAAACTAACAGATTTAGTTTTGGAGGCTATCGTACATAGTTTTGTAATAGTTCAAGTTGATTTCCCAAAACTGCCAAATCAGGTAAATTTCTCTCAATCGTCTGTTTTACCAAATTTGGTAAGTCTGCTTTGTACGATTTGTACAAACTCTGGTGTACTATTTGTATAAAATTTGGTGTAATATTTATACAAAAACAAAGGTGTAATCAGATGTTATATTAGCTACTCTAATACCTCAATCTCTCTTTGGAAGGTTTTATGGTGGTTTGATATGCTAATCAATCCGTTCTCCATAACATACAAAACATCTTAACCAGGTTCAATGAGAGATTCTATATAGCTGATTACATCCAAATATTATATAATAGTGTTCAACACATCTCTTCTAATGTTGCCATGCTTATGGATCAATCCTCAGGGTTCACCAGTGTTGAATTATGTCAAAAGGTTGTAACAATGCATAAAACTAACATGTAACATTTAATAGAAAACACATACAACAAGATTCATCCATAAATCAATATCCATCAATGCTAGGATCATACACAGTACTCTAAAAATATAATTATGATAAATTGTGTATTATTCTATCATGGATTCGATTACAATATGGATAATCTATCACTATACTTGCAATAACTCATAACAATCAATCTAAGTCTCAGAGTATAACCAGTAATCCTTACATAGGCAGCCATATCTACAAAATTGAAAATGGGGCCTTATATAATGTTTCCTAGGACATTCCAAGCAGTTCCTGAGGCAATTAGTTATTTACAACTACCCATGGATAACTGAATTCATTAATTTGGTCTTTTACTAAGTCTAACACCTTAGTTAGAAAATCTATACGCCATTTCACTATGAAATTACATTTCCCATGCATTTGGATGAATTTCAATGTTTTTGTATGATTTACTACTGCATTTTATGATTTTTCAATTCAGTTGTATGGTTTACCCCTATCTGTATGGTTTACAATACTTGGCAAACTATAAAAACTATCAAAATTGAGCAAATCCTTTTTTATCATTTTCTCTTCTTCTGGGAGGTGGATTTTCTGCCTACATGAAGAAGTAAAGAGGAAGAAAAAATCAAAAGATGTTGGGAACCTCTCCTCAAGTGCTCTATGTTTGGGACTAAATTCTACCTCATATGAAAAAATAAATTCAATCAAATTAATTTAGTTAAGGAGAGGAAGGAAATATTTGACAAAGCTTTTGGAAGATATAGGAAAGACCCTCATGGACTCTAGGTTGGTGGTCCCCCCGAGTATATTTATTTTGGCAAGAAAACTCTTCACAAGTGGTTCACAATGAAAATCCTCTCCTAAAATATATGTGGGTTACACTCTCTAAAAATTGTAGAGTCCTTAAGAGAAGGATTGGCTTGGAGGGCCTTGAAATAATTCTTCTTCTAGAAACCAAGCTAACTCTAGAAGAGATGGATCATAAAACTAATAAAATTTGGAAAGGAGCAGAAGGTATGGCAAATGCAGATAAGGGATAGGTAGGAGGTTTGGTTATTCTATGAAATCCTAGAAAGTATATGCTAGTGGAATCACTTGCAAGTAACTAGTGGATTTCTATTAAGTTTAGATTGGTCTCTTCCCCCTCTAAGTTTGGTTCATGAATAGTTATGGATCTATTGTGTTGGCAATTTTGGGTACTTTGGGTACATTGCATTTGCTCAAGTGTATAATTTGTCATTGATGTCAAAAGGCATTTTTGTGTTGATATCAAAAAGAGTGTGATATCAAAAATATCTTGAGAAGCTTCATAATGTTAAAGGGTTTTTATTAAAACCATGGTGACAAGGTTAAAGGTTTTTCTTAAAACCATTTGGACTCATTAAGGGTTTTTATTAAAACCAATATTAACTTAATGCAAAGGTTTTTACTTCTTGAAAAACCTTGAAGGTCCATGTTTATTATTAATAATTAAATTAACTCAAACCTTTGACAAGGGTCTAAGTTTAATTTATTATTAATAAAATAATAATAATTATTATTTTAATTATTATTAAAGGGTTTTTCAACCCTTAAGCGATGAAAAAAAAGAAGAAGAATTCTTTCGCCGATGTGTTGCCATCGTTGGAGGAGCGCCGACATCAAACAGTTAAGGAGAAATGGCTATATAAGTGGGGATGATTTTCTAAAGTTGTTGTAACTCCGAGTAATGAAAATCGTAGCTCTGTGATCTTCGAGAAAGTGTTGTATTTCATAGAGAGTTGATTATCGATATTGAGTTGCCCAAGTAATTTCTTGCGTTTTCAGTTCGCGCTTTGACATCTGATAGATTGCGCTTCACCTACAGTTGTTGGGACTGCACTCGAATTACGTTTTCAGTTTGCGCTTTGACATCCGACAGTTTGCTTTCACCTACGATTGATTGGATTGCATGAAGGATAACAGTTTTTTGTTTGCACTGTGTGGATGATTATTTCTGTTGCCTAGTAAGTTACGTTTTGGACAGCGCTCACCAGTTTGCATGTGGCTTGTGGAAGACATTTACGTTTTCCAGATTCTTGGCATCAAAGGAAGATAAAATATAGGGCAACACTGTATTTCTTCATTGGGCACTTGTGACCCAATGGCGGTGGCATTTAAGCGAAAGTGCTAGAAGGCAGAGGTGCCGAGTTTGATTCTCTTCGTGGGTAATTTTCTTTTGGTCGCGGTGTGCAAAGGATAGTGGATGTGAATGCACTGGAGGTATAAGGTTAAGTTATCATATTTGCTTTGACATTGTTTTATTGATGCTTAATGTTTATGTGGAGTAATAAGGTGTAAAGAGGTTTTACTTTGTATGTATATTATACTTCTAGTGGTTTTTATTAAGTTGGAGAAATAAGGTGTTAATTTGGATCTTTATTATTGTATATTGTTGTATAGTTGCTAACTCTAATTGGTGGCAAATTGAGAGTTAGTGTTGTGACAGATTTTGAGTTCTCCTTCTTCATCAAAGTAAAGGTATGGGCAACTTCTTCCATGTATATTGTTGATGGTATATTTTCTGAAATTGAGTTTGGAGTGAAAAGGTTGTCTACTAAGTATTTTTGGTGTAAATCCTATTTTCTAGGATATTGAAGATTGTTTATGCATTAAAATCATTGATGAGTTTTTGGGTGAATGCATAATTCTGGTTGAGGAAGAGGAAGCATTTTTTGCACTAGGGTTTATGTTAGTAAGTCTTGCTACTTGCATTGAGATGATGAAACCCTTAGTTGGTTGTTTTGATATTGATGGTTGAGTTGCTTCCATAGAGGTTGTTTTGATCAAGTTAGTGCTTTACTTGATACATGATATTGGGCTTACTCCATTGAGTTGATTTGAGCAAGTTATTCTTTGCATTTGGTGATATTATGTTGGTGGCTATTTTTTTCAAATATCCTTGGAGGGAAAAGGATTTCTACTTGTTTCCTTTTCTTGTGATGATTGGTTGAATGCTTCAAGGTTGATGTTGAGTTGAATGGTGTTGGTTGACTAAACCTTGTTTAATGAGCATTTTTTTTGAAACCCTAATTGTTGGTAAAAAGAATATGAGTATCATTGTTATATGAGATATTGCATGGTTGGCAATTGTTGGGTTGTGTTTCATATTCTTGAGAAATGCATACTATATCTATCTTATTCTTTTGATATTGAGATTGAGTTGATATTGATATTGGGAGTTAAGTATAGAACATATTGGGTCTCTAACAATTCTCTTTATGTTTCTATGAGACTTGAGATTGATATTGGGAGTTAAGTATAGAACATATTAAGTCTCTAACAATTCTCTTTATGCTTCTATGAGGTTTATGAATCATATTGGGTATCTAAAAATTCTCTTTGTGGGTTCATGCTAAGCAAATTTTTCTTGGTGAGCTTGCTGAGGTTTTGTATAGGTTTCGGTGGGGACTTATGAGCAGGTTTTGGACAGGTTTCGATGGGGACTTGTGAGCATATTTGGACAGGTCCTAGCAGAGGACTTGTGAGCTGAGTTTTTGATAGTTCTATCAGAGAACTTGAGGACAGAGGTGCATTGGTTCTTTGAGAAGAACCTAAGGATAGATTTGGCAAGTCTTTGAGAAGGCTTGTGTGTAGAGGATTGATTTGTTCAAGAGTTGGATAGATCTGACAGACAGAGGAAGACTTGTACTAGACCGACTAACTGTGTTTGGTACAGGTTGTTGAGCTACTGTGGACATGATCATAGAAGGCAGAGGTCTCTTAGGCTAAGCATTGAGGACAGGAGGTCTTTGGTGGAAAGGAGTTCCATGTGCTGGCAAGAGGTAGAGGTAGTTGATCTTCTGAGGGATCATTTCCAGAGCAGAGGGGAAGGTATCTCCTTTGAGCAGAGGCTCATAAATTCAGATTGGGGGAAGGTATCTCCTTTGAGCAGAGGCTCATAAATTTAGATTGGGGGAAGGTATCTCCTTTGGGCCAAGGCTCATAAACATTGTAATTGGGAAGGTTTCCCAAAGAACTTTGAGATAACTTTTAGAGAAAAGTTTTGTGGATGTAGCCCAGGCTTTTTGGGTGAACCACATTAAAATTGGTGTCTCTTTGTGGATGATATTGTGCATTGTTTTGATATTGCTTTGGGTATATTGCTTTACTATTTTGAATTATAAAGGAAAAAGTAAAAATAGGTATTATACTGTTCACCCCCCCCCTCTCAGTATAAGCTTGTGTTCTTCATATTGATGCCCATCACAATTTGGAGTGTTGGAATAATATTATATTTTCTCATGACCAATATAGAAATTATAATTGGATCATTGGAGGAGATTTCAATGCTATTTGAAACATCAATGAGAAGGAGGGTAAGGAAATTAGATAAAAGTAGTTAAGACTTTAATGCTTTCATATATATCCTCAACCTAATTTATATGGTCCCAAAAGAGGGGCAATATACTTGGAATAATAAAATATTTGGAAATGCCTTTGTGGCTAAGATATTGGATAGATTCCTTATTACTAATATTTACCTTGAGGTATCCTTTATCATTAAGTCCTTTATATTACCAATCGCTCTCTCTCTTGGATCATTAGACCATCTCCATAAGTTTCAATATTTCAACCCACCCAAGACAATCTCCCTTTAAATTTGAAAGCATGTGGCTTTGTCACCCTAATATGGAAGAGAAAGTTAGAGAAGAAAATCCAAATTGGGGCGAAGATTTTAAATAATTTCTGGGGAGTTTGAGACTCTCAAGATGATTTTGGTTGAGAACTATTTCAAATACCTCCTAAGTGAACCATTGATAAAAATAGTTCAAGATAGAGAAATATTCTTATCTACCATTCCCTCAATGATCACCCAAGAGAAAAATGAAAGTATAACTAATATTGTTAGTCTAAAAGTGGTGGAAGATGTTTTCTTCAACCTAAAGAAAGGGATATTTCTCGGTCCTGATGGATTTCACATCAATTTCTACCAATGATTGAGATATTGTTAAGAATGATATCCATCAGGTGGTGGAGGCTCATAACTCTAAGTAAATTATGGAAACCCTAAACTCTAATTTATTGACTCTAACCCCTAAGACCCATCAAGCTACTGATATGGAGAACTTTAGACCCATATCCTTATGTAATACTACATACAAAATTATCGCTAAAGTGATGGATAATAGACTTAGGAAGACTCTGGATTCAATCATTTCTCATGAGTAGAGAGGTTTTGTGCATAGTAGACAAATTATGGATAGTATCCTCATTGCTCAAGAAACTGTTTACTCCATTAAGAATAGAAAATCTAGGGGGATGCTTATTAATTTCAACATGGTTAAATCTTATGATTAGGTTAATTGAACCTTACTTTTAAAAATATTGGAAAGCTTTTTCTTTTGTCATGAGTGGATTGAGTGGGTGAAATATTGCATCTCCTCGGTCATGGCAGTAGTCTTGGTGAATGGTTCTCCTACTAGGATATTTTATCCATATAGAGGCTTGAGATAGGTAGAAACTCTTTCTCCTCACCTCTTTATTATTTTGGTAGAAGATCTATGGAGATTTCTTTAAAAAGATAAGAACTATGGTCACTTAAAGGGTGTCTATGTGGCCAAGGATGAGCAAAATATTTCTCACCTCCAATTCATGGATGATACTTTGCTTATGGGTGAAGCCACTCTCATGGAGGTATATTTAAGGATAATTTGGAGGATTATTTTGTTTCCTCTAGAGGGGAAATTAATGTGATGAAGTCTAAAGTTATTTTTTTCAAAACTCCTATTCGTGTCCAAGTGAATATTTCTAGGTTTCTTAGCTTTGAGAGGTCCTTTCTTTATCTCAAGTATTTGGGATTTCCTTTGATTTAATCTAATAAAAACTATTAGATTGGAGTAAAATTATTTCTATATTTAGAGATATGTTGTAGGGATGTAATTTCAAATGGATTTCCTTTGTGGGTAGATTAACCCTTTGTAAGTCTGTTCTCCAAACTCTTCCAATATAATTCTTATATGCTTTATGAACACCTATAAAGTTTTTAAAATACCTCCAAAAACTTAAAAAGAATTTTTTTTGGGGTGGTCCCTCTCTATAAAGTAAATGGTTTCTTATTGTTTGGAAATATATTTGCAAACCTATCCAAGAGGGGGGGCTTAACAAAACCCTTAATGGTAAATTGTTTTGAATTTTTTACAATGGAGAGAACCTTTTTTGGGTCAAATTTCTTAATAAAAAATATATCCTTGAGGTGGAATGAAAGGAGTTAATCAAGATTTAACACTTTCCCCTAGGTTATTCGCTTTAGAAAATTATGCCATCACATAGTGTGTGGGTGCGGTCTACAACCTTCTAGAAGATCAGGGATGGTAGTCATGCTCTCTTCAAGGAGGATGCATGGAACCAATATGAACCTTTAAGAGAAGATAATTACTTGATTGAGTTGAGGGATGTGTTCAAATAGGAGGGTTGGATCCAAGCCAAGGACTACATTTAGGGCCATCCCAACCCCCATGATATTGGTAGGGTAGCGCTTCATTTTTGGAAAGAACCTCAATCCTATCCTGGTCAAATTAGGTAAGTTGATAGACAAAAGCTTTGGGGAATAATCTCAAATAGGAAGCTTTCATACCACCATGACTCAAACTTGTTAATCTAGAGTAGAAGTGGAGATGGGAATTTTACTACCAAGAAAACTTACAATTTTCTTGTGGAAGTAAACTTCAATGGGGATAGGAATCAAACATGGTAGATAATATGGAGGAAAGGTATTTGGTCCAAGATCTCAATTTGTGTCTGACTGGTGGTGCAAAACATAATCTTAATTTGTAATACCTTTATGAGGCTACTATATCCACTTTGATACAACCAATAATGTATGTTTTGATAATTATTTATGAATGGGTATATATAAAGAAATATTAGGATTTTTAGAAAGGAAACCCTAACCTTCACCCTAATCATAGGCAAGTGCATATTAAACACATTAATATTTTAACATCCCCCCTTAATGTGCACTTTCATAAATATAAAAATACTCATTAATATTCTCATATCCCTCCTTAATGATGAAACTCAACTAGAAGGTATCAATCTCTGCCAAAAATGTACCTTTATACAATAATGTTGAGCCATCCAAAAGTTATACTGAAATATGCAACATCCTTATGCTCTCCTTCAACTCAACATATAAATTTTTGGAGGATGAGAGGAGGGTAATGCAAATCCTGATGTAATTTTTTCTTCAACTCAACACATAAATGTGTGGAGGACGAAAGGATAGGAATGTAATTATTAATGTGAATTGATGGAGTGTCGGGTTCAATCGAAAATGCACTTCATGTTACAGCAAACTTTGAGTTATAAAAAGACATATGAAATGGTCTCAAAACTAAGAATGGACATATCCATTGTATCCAGCTCAAAAAAATCTTTCCAATGACTATATGTAATACTATAGTCGGATACAAATCGAGCCTTGATTTGGGGGAAAACAACAACATGCCTCTCCTAGGTAGCAAAATAAAATATGGTTTCCCATGTCCCTTTACAATTTGAAAACATAATATTCCTAGAATATTCTTAAGAATATTGAATATTATACCAAATATAGATTTAAAAAATAAATCATAGCGAGTGGATGGTGATCTCTTTAATCCTTGCCCTAGACACAGTGGAAAGGTATGGTTTTCACTTTTATTTTGTGCAACAAATTGGAAGTCGTTGTCACTCAAGTTCATAACATGATGTATTGAAAGACATATTTCTAACTCATATTGGATCCCCTGAAACATATCCTACTAAAATATTGAGTATAAACTTCAAATATAATGTCCGCTAGGGCTTGAAGGCCCTAAAAACCAACCTTTAGAGCTACTTGCACTCAACCCAAATTAAACGCTTGCACAACCACATGCCAAAAATATTATTCTCACATAGGTATGTGCTAGGATATATGTTTCTCCAAATGATCTAAAAATTTGTCGATACATTCTAGGGTTTTTAGTCATCTACCCTCAAAATTTCAGCTCAATCCAAATTCAGATGAGTGAAATATGGCCGAAACAAGTTTGACAGTTTGGGCAGTCCTGCAAAAATATCCCTCCTCAATCAGCTTCCTTTTTTTGTATATTGATTTAGCATCTTTTATTATGAAAAATGGAATATGAGAGGCTATTTTTTATTTAGCCTTGAAGCTACCCCTATTAATCATGCTGAGGTACAAGCCCTCCTTGAAGGGTTGTTGTGAGCCCTTAATCAAAGTTGGAAAAATATTTATGTTGAAGGGGATTCCCAAGTGATCATAAACTAATTAAAATACCAAAAATGGTCTTCTTCATTCTTTAACTCTAGGTTGAGGATTATTATTCATACTGTAAGAGAAATTTATCACTCATTTTAGTCCTTGGAGTACATTTGTACAGATATTTGCAAACAAGGTCGTTGATGTTATTGCTAATTAGGGAGTGGATAAAGGTCTAAGAGAGATCACTTGGACTAACCAGTTTGCTGACATGGATTATTTTTATGGAATAAAGCATAGAATTATTTATTTTATCAATAAAGATAAGGAGGGTGTTGCTAGCACTAGTCATGGTGAAAGCAGGATGGAGAAAGCCTTATGACTACTGCAATCTGCATGAGCCTTGAGTATTTGGTTTTTTGTTGTTATTTTTGGCTTGTACATGTATGGATTGTTGAATAATTTACTTTTGGATAGGCATGCTCTTTGATTTTTAGGTGTGTGTATTTTTTGTTATCTTTGTTTTTTTGTTTGTATTTTTTGTGTTGTTTTTTTTTTTTCTTTTTAATTTTGGTTGTTTTTGTGTTTTTGTTTTGTTTATGTTTTGTGTTTGTGTTTGTTGTGTTCTTGTATTGTATTGTTGTTTTTGTTTTTTTTTGTGTGTTTTTTGTTGTTGTTTTTGTTTTTTTTTGTTTTTTGTTGTTTTTATGCTTTTAATTATTATTGTTGTTTTTGTGTTTTTAATTATTATTGTTGTTTTTGTGTGTTTGTAAATATTGGTGTCTTTGTGTTTTTTTGTGTTTTTTTTTTTGTTTTAGGTATGCTCTTGAGTGTGTCAAAGGGGGTAGGCTAGGTGCGAGCCCTGGGTGATTTTTGTGGAATAGATACCACTGCCTCCTTGGGTTTACTCGAATGTGGCATCTCGAAAGGGGTGTTTTCCACACAAAAAAAGTATCTAAGAAGGGTAAGGATAATGCAGTTTCCAACACTCTCCCAAAAATTTAACATTCTACCATCATTGTGTGCTTCATCCTTGCAAATACCCAATTGGGTATAGGATATTTGTTATGAACCTCTTTTCTTATTATAGAAAAATCACTCACATTTACTAAAATAATAACATTCATCTACAAATATTAAGAATGCTAATAATTTTACAATAAAACATTGATATTGACCCTAATTTATAATTCAAACCCTTAAAGAGAGAAACATCATACAATGCTCCTTATTGGAAGGAATCCACTTCTTAATATATCATAATTTAATATTCCAACAATACAATATTCTTCTCTTCTTCCATATGAGCCTCTTGCCTACATTATATAATTCTCAACTACCTAAACTTATCCATATATGTGGGATAATTATTTTTAGAGTATATAATATCATTTGAATCATGCAAATATACCACCCTTGGTACATAAGAGAGTAGTATATTACTTTAGGTGGTAGTTAGCTAGTTACTTCAAGTAATATAATAAATGCACAAGTGTCTATGTGCAAGTTGTAAATGTACAAGGTGTCCCCTTGTACAACTAGGTAGAGTGTTGGCCAAGCAATCCATATCTCTATATGAAGGGCCTTATAGTAAGTAATTATATATGGTTGTAGATAGTTATTGGTATACTGTGTAGATCACCATATAGATTGGTGATGGACTACAATGTAGTTCTTTGGCATTTATGGAGTGTTCATTTGCTATATATTGCATTGTATCATTTTTGTCACTTTCCATTAATAGCATATTTCAACATATTATATTTTTACATATTTTATATCATGTGATTGCATTCTCCCTTGGCATACACCATCAAAAGATAATAGTGGTATCATATTCGCGGTAGATCTAGATAGTTTAGACACCTAAAACATGTCATGTTTAGGAGACTACCCATATGGGCACATCCACAAACCATATGAAGAGAAAGGTAGTTCTGCCCCATCCAGGCTTGGCTTCTCTTAAGAAGATCGACTAGAACACCTGGCCACTAAAGACTACAATTTCCAAACATGGCTGCTAAAACTAATAGTGGCCAGGATCACACATAGTCTAGCTATGAATACAGGCCCAAATCACGTTGTTCGATTGCACCTTTGCATGGATAACAGGAAAATTTTGGTGAGGAACTCCCTGAGAATCTCATAACTACCCCTTCCATACTAGTATGGGACTTATGCTCCTCATTCAGGATGGTAAGTCACATGCAACTTGGACTGAAGCTTCTCCAGGAAGCCAAAATTCTAGATCTAAGAGGGAAGTCTATATATAGACTCTCCCATAAAAAGCAAAGGATCTGTGAAGTTTCAAAGTTAAACAACAAAGCCCTATAAAAATTGAGGACCAGTATTTAGCACTTTGAGGAGCATTAGAGCATCATTCGGTTAAGCTATGCCCATGCATCAATTATCAGATTCACCATTCCCAACTGCCAATCAGTACAGGAGATACATTCGGGTATCCTTCAACATCAATTTTGGCAAAGAGGATAACACACAAATCCTCGAATCACAAGGATAGGAGCTTCACATCATGGCCACTATCTCGGATAGTGGCCCATAGGCACATATTAGGGCATAAGTGTTATTTTATCTTTATGTTAGCTTAGCTTTATTATGGCTTGATCATAGTTTAGGTCTAGTTTCATTTACGCTTCTATTACGTATTTCCTTAGCTTATCACACATTTCTTATTCTATTCATGCTTATATTTCATTATTAGTATCATGAGTATTTAGATCTGCTAACAAAGGCCTCATACGGAGAGTTGGACCATCCTACTAAGCGTGTTTTGTTATTTTAATGAACATAGGTGCAGATCATCAAGACCAGATCTAGAGAAATGGGGCATTTGTAAGCCCTCATACAATTTTTTGTGTAGGACCAGGAGGTCTGCATAGATGCACCATTCCCTTTCGAAGAATATATCTGATCATTGATCTATATTTTTGTAAATATTTGTATCAAAATTATGGGTATCCCTCAAAGGGACAAACTTGTAACTGGGGATCCAAGATATCAATAAATAAATCATCTTTATTTATTTCTTATTCTTCATGTTGCATGTGCTTTTAGTATTTTTCATTTTGTGCAAGTGGTAGCATACATAATAAATCAATATTGCAAGTAGGATAGCTGGGGTGCATGCTTCCCATGGATGCACATATGGTGATCACGATGGGACCCCCACCAAGTTTTTTTTTCATCTAATTTGCTAATATTTCATGTATTTTTCTCTATGCAAGCCTAGCTACTTTTGTATTTTTCTCTATGCAGGTCTAGCTACTTTTGTCAATAGTGGATAGCAGATCTTAGCCACTATAGCTGTGAGCGGCCAGAATCAGCCACTCTAGTCAATAGAGACCAGTAGGAAAATAGAGACATAGGTCAGCCATGTCATTATTAGGTGAGGAATTGAGGATGGTACACATTTTTTATTTTTTGTGATTTTTTGTCTGCATTTATTTTCCAGAAACAACAAGCAAAAACATAGTCTAAGTAGGAAAAATCAAAGAAAATGAAAAGAAATTTGCATTATACATTTCGTATATTTCTCTAGTTTCCTCTAGGTTCTGCTAGGAATAGCAGGCCTTTGATTGTAAGGTCTTCCATAGACTCCAATGTGCTAGGCTTCTGTGTGATCAGTCTGCTAGCATGTGGCCCAATCAGTACGTCACCCATTCATAAAGTAGGAGGTACATTGCATGAAAATAATATAGAATAGATTAGATATGCATCTATCTAAAATCAAAATGTTCTTTTTAGGCATGTAGTGAGGTAAAAGCATTCATGTTGGTTGATGCATAATTTTACATTTCAAAGTTTAGAAATAATGCCACATACTTGCACGTTCCACAATAAAATTGGTAAAGTTGGATTTCATCACTGATCTCACATTCATACCGGTGATGTTGGAATTCATCTCCTTCCACTTGCTTGCCCCTTAGACATCCTTATATAGAATAGAGAGCTCCTTTTTAGTTGGCACTGGTAACTTGTGTTCAAACTGTCTTCCACTATTTCATAGTGGAAGATTTAGGTGAACCCCCCACTGGGATTTAAGAAGTGTATCACAGACTCTTTTGAGAAATCATGTTTAGCACTAGCGTTCCTAGCCTCCACTTTTATTGAGTTCCCTCATTCTAAGTTTGTAGTAAAAAAAATAATTCAAGATCAACAACAAATCCAAACACACCAAACAGTTTAGGGAACACACAAAATCCTTAAAAGAGATAAACACTTATTTATTTTTTTGTGTAATTTGGAAAATAGTAAAAAATATAACACATAATCAGAATGGTGAACACACAAATCAGTTGCCCCTAGTCCAACACTGAGAGGGATACTAATGCTCCTAACATCCACAGTCACACTGGTGTGGAGCCACCCACATGTAGTATAGCCGAATGAAGTTTGGAAAGTCTTAGGGGTGACAATTCAACCCTTGGTAGAACTCCACAAGAAACCCCAGTAAGAGATACACATATTAGACATGACGAGACCTCAAGGCATTATTTAAAACATAGGTATGAGGATTCTTCATGGTGCCTCTCATAATATAGATAAGAGAGGGAATCACAACCTCCCTTTTCACATTGACATGCAAATACATCTCGAACTCCCTCATCTCACAAACATGTAGAGGTTGCAAGACCTTCGTCATTGCATCGAAATGAGGAGTTGTCAAGACCATACTCATCGTATAGGCATGTAGAGGCTACAAGACCTCGAGCTTCATAGAAAACACATAGGATAGATCCACCCACTGAGGGGCAAGACTATAGAGATACATCCAGTCATAGACCTCAGACATCATACAGCCTCCCCATGGATGGGAGAGTACCCTTAGACCATAAGCTCATTGGTGCCAATGGAACTCCATGGGAGTAGCCATGGAGAACCCGACAACTTGATGAGCTGGATCAATTTCCCTCGAGACCAAATTTGAGAAGCATCACTATCGCACATTCTACTTTAGGAAGTTCATGTAGTGTAGCCACTAGACACACTAATGAACCAAGGGAAGCTTTAGAGTGACCCCATAGTACATACATTACTTTAGAGCATGAGCATGCTCAACCTTTAATGCAATACATAGAGCAAATCACCCTAGTAGAAAGTGGTAAGCACACAATAAGTGAAGAACACAAGCTTATATTGAGAGGGGGGGTGAACAGTATAAGACCACTTTTTACTTTTGCTTCAAAATAGCTTTCAAATCAGTATTATGCAGTGTATAGATAGCAGTATTAAAAGTAGTAATCAAAGCAATGCACAAAACACCATCCACAAAAGAGACACAACAATTTACATGGTTCACCCAATGCGGGCTACTCCACGGATAAAATTTCTCTCTAAATTTTATCAACTCACAATCTGGGAATACCTTTCCCGATTACAATATTTATGGGCATCAACCCAAAGGAGACACCTTCCCCTAGCTCTACTCTTTAGTGGTGATCCTCTAGAAGACCTCTACCTCCTCTACCCTTAGCAAGTGGAACTCTATCCACAGAAGACATCTGTCTTCCCTGCTCTGGCTGGAGATCTCTGTCCTCAACTCTATCACCACAAAGCTGGTCCTCGAATATGCACTAAACACAGTCCTTCAGTCTAGCACAAATTTCCTCTATATTTTTCTCTGATCTGCACCCAAAATAGTCCTTCGGTCTGGCAGTCTGTCCTCTTCCTCTTTCTCTGGTCTGCACCAAACATAGTCCTTCGGTCTGGCACAAGTCTGTCCTCAAATTTCTTTTAATTTTGTTACAGCCGCACTTGGTCGAAACCAACTTTTGCACTGAACACGCAAACACTGCAGCACTCGATCGAACATCAACTTATGCACCTCTGTGCAACCACAACAGCATCCTCTTCGCACAGTCTGCTTCTCGACGATCGAACTTCTCCCTCGCACTCTATATATGAATATCGCACTTCGAACGCACACTTCGATCGATGATAAATCTCTTCAAATAGCCCTCCTTTTATACTAACATAATCAAGATCTAAACCTTGGTCTTAGTCGGTTGTTACCCTTCAACTACATCGGATGCAAAACCCTAAGCTGCGTCGGCCCAGATTTAACTTTGTCGGCTCAAAGTTAACTCTGTCCTTCAATCACCTCTGGTTCTATAGCTTTTCCTATGAAACTACAACATGTCATGATA
Source organism: Wollemia nobilis (assembly GCA_028583015.1). Lineage (NCBI taxonomy): Eukaryota > Viridiplantae > Streptophyta > Pinopsida > Araucariales > Araucariaceae > Wollemia > Wollemia nobilis. Next base: position 609,484 of record JAQPPZ010016509.1, on the reverse strand, counting down.
TCACGACACCTTTGCCTGCCGTACACCTTCTTTTGCCTGCTATCGTGAAATCGTGACACTTTTTGCCTTTGTCTGCCTTGACTACGTCCTTGTCACGAAATCGTGACACTTCTGTCTTTGCTGACGTCATCTTCACTCCTGTCACAAAATCATGACACTTTAGTCTTCATTGCCTTCTTCTCTGCTTTTGTCATGAAATCGTGACACATCTGCTTCTGTTGACGTCATCTTCAACTCTGTCATGAAATCGTGACCCTTTTGACTTCATGGCCTTCTTCTCTGCTTGCACTAGCAAAAATGGAACATGTCACAAAATCGTGACACTTTCGCTGCCTTGAGCTTCTCTCTGCCTTACACCCGCAAAACTAAAACATGTCGTGAAATCATGACACTTTCGTTTCCTTGAGCTTCTCTCTGCCTTATACCCACGAAACTGGAACATGTCATGAAATCGTGATGCTTTCACCTTCGAGCTCTTCCTTCTTGAATTCGTCGCGAAATCACGACGCTTCTTCTGTTGAAGACTTGCTAACTATTTTTGTCATGAAATCGTGACACTTTCTCCAACTCAATGCTGCCATCTCAACCTGTCACGAAATCGTGACACTTTCTGCATTCGCAAGCTTTCTCTTCAACCTATCGTGAAATCGTGACACTTTTTGCATCCGTACAACTTCTTTGTAGCCTATCACGAAATCGTGATGCTTCTTATTTTAGACTCTTCCTTTTGCTGCATGTCACGAAATCATGACAGTTCTCACTTCGAGCTTTTCAGCATGTCACAAAATCGTGACAGTCCTCACTTAGTCTTCTACAGCATGTCACAAAATCGTGACTCTTTTTGAGTTACATTCTCTCTCTTTGAACTTGTCACAAAATCATGACAGTTCACACTGTGGACTCTCTTTTCTGCCTTGTGTCACGAAATCGTGACACTTTCTCGTCCGTACAACTTTCCTGGCAATGTGTCACGAAATCGTGACACTTTTCCTTCTCTGCCTTCCTGCACTTTTCGAGTCACAAAAATGCAACATGTCATGAAATCATGACAGTTTTTCCAGCTTCTTCTCTTTCTTCCAGCATGTCGTGAAATCGCGACACTTTTTCAAAAATATTTCTCTCTCCTGCCTAAGTCGCGAAAATGCGACATGTCACGATATCGTGACATTTTTCCAACTTACTGATTTCGAACCTGTCAAGCCGAACCTTCATCAAAAACACATTATTTTACATCAAATCAAATTCTTTCAAAAATCTTCTTGACATCAATGACAACTTATTCACTTGAGCAAATGCAATGTACTCAAAGTACCCAAAATTGCCAACAATCTCCCCCTTTGTCATTGATGGCAACCCTTTACTAAAAAACACGTCTCAGGAGCTAAAACTAAAACCAACTGTGCTAACAGTTGAGAATCTCCTTTTAAATTTTTGCTCCCCCTGACTTGAAGCTTTCCTCTTCACATTGAAGCTCTCCCCCTTACTCATATCTCTCCCCCTTACTCAAATCTCTCCCCCTTTGTCATCAATGGCAAAGGGTCACCTTTGGGGCTCGGGACTAAGAATGAGCTTCTTAGCTTAGTCCCTCCCCCACCTCCTGATGAGGTGATTAATTATGGGGTGGGAGTAAAACTCCCATTAGGCACTGATCATCATCAGTGTCTATAATTTCCTTGCCCGGCCTTTTCTTGATCTTTTTGCCCGCATTCCTATTTTTGTCACTGTTCTTGTTCTTGTTCTCATCCCTGTCCTTTTTCATGCCTTGATCCTTGGACCTGATCATGCCACTGTTCCTGTTCCTGTACCTTGGAAGATCAGATCTACACTATCTAGCTATGTGGCCTTCATTGTTGCACTTATAACAAGTAACAATGTTATTTCTTTTAGGCATACTTGTTCTTTGAATCCTCCTGTTTTGACTAACCCTGTTCCAGTTATTAGCCTTGCAAAAAATTGCCTTATGCCCAAATTGTTTACACGTGTAGCAATACCCTTGAAAGAAATTACCACCTCTAAAACTGTCATTTATCTTCCTTACTTGAGCCATGCAATGTGCAGCCATGTGACCAAACCTGTAACACGCAAAACATCTACCGTGAAATTTTCTTTTATACGACCTCTTGGGTCCTAAAAACTTCTTCTTCGCATTCTAAATTTCATTTTCTATTTCTGTGCATCGATCACTCATGGACTCATGTTCTGAAGTACTTTCTTCATCAGAACTCTCTTCCTTTTGGAATCTCTTGCTAGATTCCCCAACCTGTTCTTTGTGCGGCTTAACAAAACCAAGACCTGTTTTATCCCGTTGGATTTCTTTGACCTTTGATGAGAGACTTAACCCTTTTGGAGCTATCTTGAAACTTGTACAACTTATCCTTGTACTCTTTAGCTTCCACTTCCAAAGAAGCCATTTTCTGTTCCAACTCATTATACTCAAGAATCTTAGACTCTAACTCATCCTTGAGTTCCTGTGTCTTAGCTATAGAGAAGTCAAGACTTTCTATAAGATCGTCTCTCTCCATACAACATTCATCTAACTTATCCTTGAGTCTATCATTCTTCTTTCTTTCCTTTTTCAAAACACTAAGAGCATTATTAAGTTCACTTTCAAGATCTTTTATTTGTTTTCTTTCTGAATCCTCAAGGCCTTTTCCAGATTTCTTATCACTAGAGGTGCTACCTTTTTCAAAAACCATACAAGCATCTTCTTGATAGTTTTCTAAAGCATCCTTATACATATTGGAAACCAAATCATTATTTGTACAGTCATCCTCAAGGTGACCAAAATTTCCACATCTAAGACATTTCATAATAATGAATCTATGTTTCGGTTCTTCCTCTTTTTCTGATATGAACAACATCTCATTTTCCTCATCACTTGAAGAGCTTTCACTATCACTTCTAGAACACTTACTTGCTTTGTCTAGGTAGAAACTCTTCTTGTTCTTGTGTGAATACCTCTTTCCTTGATTGTTGTGATCATCTTTGTTCTTTATGTAATACCTATGTTTTTCAGAATCCTTGCTCTTAACATCCTGTTTCTCTTCATCACTTTCATTCTTGGAAATAGTACAGTCAGTAGCATAATGACCAAACTTTCCACAATTGAAGCATCTTATATTTTTCATGCTTTTGTGCTTTCTAGATAACTTGCCTTTCTTGTTGTAATATGCCTCTTCATCACTAGAAGACTCATCACTCTCTTGAAGCTATTTACCCTTAGATTTCTTGGTAGCCTTGAAAGCTGCCTCTTTCTTGACATCAACCTTCACCTGAGTTCTCAACTCAAATGCTGCAAGTATACTATGAAGCTCATCCTTTTTCAACTTATCCAAATCTTTAGCTTCCTCAATAGCAGAAATATTTTCACTAAATCTATTAGGAAGAGATCTTAAGATCTTATCACAAACATCATTTTCAGCAAGCTCAAGTCCTAAGTCTTTCATGGAGTTAACAACTTCATCCATGCGAAGCATGTAATCACTAATATTTTCATCATCATTCATCTTGAGTTGTTCAAACATACCTTTGAAATGTCTCAACTTGGCCTTTCTGACATTCGTATCACCTGTATGAACCACCTGCAACTGTTTCCACATTTCACTAGTTGTCTTGCAATGAATTACTTTGGTGAGATCTTCTTTCTGTAAGCCTTTCAGGATTGCATTCATTGCTTTTGAATTGTTGTGATGTAGAAGCCTATATTCTTTAGTATATGGACCATTTATAGGAATAGTGTACCCATCTTCAATCACTTCCCAAACCTCATTCCCAAGTGCCATTAGATGAACCTTCATCCTTGCACTCCAAAGACCAAAATCTGATCCATCAAGAATAGGTGCTGCATTTTCGCTTGAATAATCCATTGTGTTCTTATCAAGCTTTTCCTTCAAGTTGTTTAAACTTTTTGAAGGAACCCACTCTGATACCAATTGAAGAACACAAGCTTATACTGAGAGGGGGGGTGAACAGTATAAGACCACTTTTTACTTTTGCTTCAAAACAACTTTCAAATCAGTATTATGCAGTGTATAGATAGTAGTATTAAAAGCAGTAATCAAAGCAATGCACAAAACACCATCCACAAAAGAGACACAACAATTTACGTGGTTCACCCAATGCGGGCTACTCCACGGATAAAATTTCTCTCTAAATTTTATCAACTCACAATCTGGGAATACCTTTCCCGATTACAATATTTATGGGCATCAACCCAAAGGAGACACCTTCCCCTAGCTCTACTCTTTAGTGGTGATCCTCTAGAAGACCTCTACCTCCTCTACCCTTAGCAAGTGGAACTCTATCCACAGAAGACACCTGTCTTCCCTGCTCTGGTTGGAGATCTCTGTCCTCAACTCTATCACCGCAAAGCTGGTCCTCGAATATGCACTAAACACAGTCCTTCGGTCTAGCACAAATGTCCTCTATCTTTTTCTCTGATCTACACCAAACACAGTCCTTCGGTCTAGCACAATTCTATCCTCTTCCTCTTTCTCTGGTCTGCACCAAACATAGTCCTTCGGTCTGGCACAAATTTGTCTTCAAATTTCTTTTAATTCTATTACAGCCGCACTTGGTTGAAACCAACTTTTGCACTGAACGTGCAAACACTGCAGCACTCGATCGAACATCAACTTATGCACCTCTGTGCAACCATAGTAGCACCCTCTTCGCACAGTCTGCTTCTCGATGATCGAACTTCTCCCTCGCACTCTATCTATGAATATCGCACTTCAAACGCACACTTCGATCGATGCTAAATCTCTTCAAACAACCCTCCTTTTATACTAACATAATCAAGATCTAAACCTTGGTCTTAGTCGACTGTTACCCTTCAACTACGTCGACTGCAAAACCCTAAGCTGCGTCAACCCAAATTTAACTTTGTCGGCTCAAAGTTAACTTTGTCCTTCAATCACCTCTGGTTCTGTAGCTTTTCTTGCAAAACTACAACATGTCGCGATATCGCGACACCTTTGCCTACCGTACACCTTCTTTTGCCTGTTGTCGTGAAATCATGACACTTTTTGCCTTTGTCTGCCTTGACTACGTCCTTGTCACAAAATCATGACACTTCTGTCTTTGCTGATGTCATCTTCACTCTTGTCATGAAATCGTGACACTTTAGTCTTCATTGCCTTCTTCTCTGCTTTTGTCATGAAATCGTGACACATCTACTTCTATTGACGTCATCTTCAACTCTGTCATGAAATCATGACCCTTTTGACTTCATGGCCTTCTTCTCTGCTTGCACTAGCGAAAATAGAACATGTCATGAAATTGTGACACTTTCGCTACCTTGAGCTTCTCTCTGCCTTACACCCGCGAAACTGAAACATGTCACGAAATCGTGACACTTTCGCTGCCTTGAGCTTCTCTCTGCCTTATACCCGCGAAACTGGAACATGTCATGAAATCACGACGCTTTCACCTTCGAGCTCTTCCTTCTTGAATTCATCATGAAATCGTGACGCTTCTTCTGTTGAAGACTTGCTAACTATTTCTGTCACAAAATCATGACACTTTCTCCAACTCAATGCTGCCATCTCAACCTATCATGAAATCATGACACTTTCTACATTCGCAAGCTTTCTCTTCAACCTGTCACGAAATCGTGACACTTTCTACATCCGTACAACTTCTTTGTAGCCTATCACAAAATCATGACGCTTCTTATTTTAGACTCTTCCTTTTGTTGCATGTCACGAAATCATGACAGTTCTCACTTCGAGCTTTTTAGCATGTCACAAAATCGTGACAGTCCTCACTTAGTCTTCTGCAGCATGTCATGAAATCGTGACTCTTTTCGAGTTACATTCTCTCTCTTCAAACTTGTCATGAAATCGTGACAGTTCACACTGTGGACTCTCTTTTTTGCATTGTGTCGTGAAATCGTGACACTTTCTCGTCCGTACAACTTTCCTAGCAATGTGTCGCGAAATCGTGACACTTTTCCTTCTCTACCTTCCTGCACTTTTCGAGTCGCGAAAATGCGACATGTCACGAAATCACGACAGTTTTGCCAGCTTCTTCTCTTTCTTCCAGCATGTCGCAAAATCGTGACACTTTTTCAAAAAGCTTTCTCTCTCCTGCCTAAGTCACGAAAATGTGACATGTCGCGATATCGCAACATTTTTCCAACTTACTGATTTCGAACCTGTCAAGCCGAACCTTCATCAAAAACACATTATTTTACATCAAATCAAATTCTTTCAAAAAGCTTCCTGACATCAATGACAACTTATTCACTTGAGCAAATGCAATGTACTCAAAGTACCCAAAATTGCCAACAATAAGATTCTCCTTGAGAGGACGCAAAATTAGAATTCATCGTGAAGAGGTAGAAAGACATGAACCCTCAATAGTAGGTCACTATGATTGCCTACGTAGGTTGGAATAAGAGCTATGCATGGAATAGGAACGAATGGAAGATATTGAGCAAGAAGAACATAGGAAAAGGCACATATGCTTACAAGAGAAAATCTCAGGAGAAGAAATAGAGTAGTGTGAGGTGCTAGCAGAAAGGCTAGCTCAAATAGACGAACACATAGCTAGTGAGAGGTATCAACATGGAAGGCGTGTTGATTCTCCACTAGAGAGAGGTTCCAAGAAAACATATGAACACACCCACCATGCTCTGCAACATCAACAAAACCTAGATCCTAAGCAAATGCAATGCAATGAGGACCAGACTAGGATGGAGGATCAGGAACAAACCCATATTGAACCTCCAAATATGGTCATAGGAGATGAGTGTAGACACCCAATTGAGGAAAACACCAGGCTACCTCCATTACCATCGTGGACAAACCTTTAGGAGCATGATATTATTTCCTTGAAGGTATAACAAACGCTCACTAAGAGAGTCAATTCTCTTGAGAAGGACACAAGTGGACAAAAGCCAACATTAGACAAGATACAAAACCAGCCTCTGTGCCCATTAGTCCCAAGTCCTACATATCCTAGGCACTTTGAGATTCCTATATTGGATAAGTTTAAGGGAGAGGGAGACGCACAAGAACATGTGATCAAATTCATGAATTCATGCTTCCACCTTAACAAATATGACACATTGATGCTGATAACATTCATCATGATGTTCTTGGATGCAACAACACAATGGTTCAACCAATTGCCCAAGCATAGAATCACCAGTTTTGAGCAGATGGTATATACGTTCCTAAAACGTTTCTCCTTCGATGTTAAGAATAAGGTGAACTTGTCTAACCTGGCTAATTTGAAACAATACGATGATAAGCTAGTGATGGACTATGGGGATAGGTGGAGAAAAATCATGGAAAAATTATCATTCTCCCTCCCCATAGAGGAACTTGTACGGATATTCACAAAGAGTTGGGAAAAACACATTTCCCTGCTCTTGCAGCTGAGAAATATGAATCATTCGAATAAGACTTGGACTAAACCAAGATTATTGAAGACATTAAGGTCAATGAGGGAGACCTTAAACTCCACAACAAGAAATAATTAAGCAAGAACAATAAAAACAACAAGAACAAATAGAAGCAATTCAAGCCTGCTCAAGTTAATCAAGTTGTGTTAGCCATACCGCAAGGGGGGAATGTAAAGCAACCCCAAAATTATCAAGTGCAACCCCCGTCAGCTAACAATGATCCCAAGTAAAACCAAGGCAAAAATAGGGAATGTTAGTTGCCTCATTATTTCATGCCCCTAAATGAATCGATGTAGTCAATATTCAACAAATTAAACAAGGCATAGAGGATAAGATTTCCCAACATACAATTACTTGACCCTAACCATCCCAAGCCAAGGGGATATAGGGAAGATCACCATTACCCACACCATAAAATACAAGTGCATGGCAACGAGAATTGCATAGAAATAAATAATGTTGTACAAAATATTATCAAGAAGGGAGAGGTAAAAGTTGACAACTTGCTAGCTCTCGATAATAGAGATATGGGTATATACCGAAACCTGTTGCCAAATCACGAGGCCCCTAGAGATTAGGGTCCCCAAGTTAACCAAGTCTGTGTCAAGCCACCCATTCAAAGGTGCATCAAAATGATTGAATTGGTTAATTTTGTAACCAAGAGTAAGATATATGGGCAACCACAGCCTCCAGCAGCTCCCATTAATATCCCAGCTACACCTTAGCATAGACAAGCACATGAAAATCTTCTATGTCTAGCAACGAGACCTGTGATGACTATTCAGAGTAGATTAGAACAAAATATATAGATAAATCCAACTAAGTTATCCATTTATGAGCTCCTACAACAATCCCTTAAGCACAGGGAGATTTTAATGAAGATTTTAAGATCAATAAAGCTCTAGCCCCATAACCCAAATGCATTCACACTTTTTTTGGGGCAAGTTCAAAAGTGCCAAGAGCCCATGATTCATTTCTATGATCATGAAATTAAGGCAATACCCACTACCTCAATAGATCTACCTCTACATATTATTGCATCAATCAATGATATTTCATTCAAGCGGGTTCTAATCGATACAGGCTCTTCGATCAACATCATCGCTACCAATGTTATAGGGCACTTGAATATCTCTAAGTCCAGCATTGTCCTGACCTCTTACACACTTAGGGCTTTCAATGATGCACTATGCTCCATCATGGGTATAGTCATTCTCTCGATAAAATTAGGACATAATACCATCCCCATGATTTTTCATGTGCTAGGATGTGTGATGCAATTTAACATCTTTCTAGGACGTCCCTGGATTGGAGATATGCAATGTGTACCCTCAATATTGCACCAATGCATCAAGTATGTGCATGAGGGACAAGTCCACATGGTGCCATTCTATGAAGAGCCATTTAAGTATGTGCATCAAGTCAACTTTCCAAGTGATTTCATCCTTATGTCAACACACTTGTACATAAGGCCTTCATCCCCAACCATGCAGCTAAGTAGAAAAAGTAGATTAGTGCGAGGTGACCCCTCCATGTCAGCACCACCGCCTACAGCCAAAGCTATTGGTGCTTCTAAAAATCCTTATACATATAAGGTAAAGGACAAATTGAAGTTGAAGGTATCCCTAGTGGAGGAAGGACCCAATGAACTTCCAACCATAGCAACTACAGGGATCCCTAATCCCATGGAGGAGGATCACTCCTAGGAAACCACCAAGAAGGTACCTTAGCCTACCTCATCTACATTATCAACAACATCATCTGCATCGCAGGTGACAATTCACCTAGCCAACATAGCACTAGGTGAATATATTGTGTATAACATAATTTTCATGCCAATAATTGAGTCTAAACAAGACAGGGGATGACAAAGAGTCCCCAGTCTACCAGTAGGGATAGTGGTTCCCTTGGGAATGCCACCCAACTAGACTAACTTCATATATGTGGGGCTAGATTATGCCCACCTTGCTCCTAATATAGAAAGGAACAAGGATGAACCTTTAACCATAAATGTTTATTATCTATCAAATCTAGAGTTTGATCTAAGGTATTTTGAGCAGTGTCACTGGCAAGGCTATGGCTTAGGCCTATATGAGCAAGGATGATGACTGCTCTTTCAGCCATAGTACCAACTACCCATTGATAGGTGTGGTTTTTTCTATCAAATGTAGAGCCATGATTATTATTTGGAAGTAGCCTTAGATAGGCTAATCATTGGGTGTGATGAGGACATCGACTGGAACCCCTATCGCCCCCTACACAAAATACTTTGGGGTGATGAATGGATTTCGATGGTCAATATCACACCACCAGAGGTATACTACCCTGAATCTTCTCTTGAAGTGCCCCCATTAGGATCCATATTATAGGATCAGGAGCCAATGCATGGCTATGAGCAGGAGGAGTATGATTATGTTCCAAGCAAGGATGAAGATGGGATCAACCTAACCTACCATGAGCTTTGGCATGTGGAAAACCTTGTTTGGATAGGCCATGCAGAAAGTGGTTATATATCATATGAAAGTGAATGCATCTCAAATGAGGGCAGATGCATGTCAAACGAGAGTGGCCACGATACAAAATATTCAACTAAGATGGTCTTCCTAAGACATGTGTGCCAAATGGTAGGGCCTATAGTAAACGACAATAGTTTGTTCATAAGTGATGATAACTATGAATACGAGACTAAGATGGCTTACCTAGGGCATCAGAAATCCAACCACTAACCCATCCTAGGACCATATGTAGGCAGCAAATCCACCTCCTAGAAGAAGAAAATTTGATTTGCTAAATTTTGAGAGTTTTGGGATTATTTGCTCAAGTTTTGGGAAACCGTACTGTGGGATCAAATGTTATAGGGGATCATACAACTAAAGTGGAAAACCATATAGAGTAGTGGCAAATCATATAGGGCACACCGAAATTCACTCAAATGCAAATAAATTGTAACTTCAGGATGAAATATCGCATGGATTAGCTAACCTAAGGTGTAAACTTAGGAAATTGCCAAAATAATGTATTCAGTTGTAGATGGGTAGTTGTAAATAATGGATTGTCTTAGGAACCACTTTGGAATGGCTTGGGCAATGTTATATAAGGCCCCATTTTTGAATTTGTAGGTCTGGCTACTAGTTTACTGGTTATTAGTTGCTAGAGTAGAGGGATAGACATAATTTTGAGTTATTGCAATTACTATGAGAGATTTTTCCACATTGTAACTGAATTGATAACCATTAATGAGAATTACAGACATTGTGGGATAGTGTATGATAATTTTGTGTATGGTTGATGCATTGTGGATGATCATTATGTAATTGAGTTTCTTCCTTACTGTTAGATGTTAGTTGTATGTAGGCTTTGTTACAGCTTTGTGAGCATATTGTTACAAGTGGAATCATGGAGAATTATCTAGGAGTATGAGGAGGTTGTAAAAGATGTACTGAAGTAGAATTTATTATTTTTGGGTGTAATTTCTTGGATGGAATCTATATATTTTAGATACAACGCCAAACAAAAATAAATAAATCACAATAAAGGAATGCAGAACAATTGTACAAAATGAATGATTTTTATTAATCAATGGAGTTTAGAAACTCCTTTTAAGTACAACAGGGCCTGTAACCCTTTTCGTGATACAAAGTTACAATTTGTGCTAGGGTTCTCCGAAACCCTAGCTGGCACAATGTGGTGGCATCTCCGAAGATGTATCCTTAACCTCAACAGAATGAGTGGGCTTCGTTGTATCCTTTGGCTCGGACCACTCCAGCTTAAGCAGCTACTATCAAAAAATCAGATCTACCATTAGAATCCTACACACATTAAAATTACCAAAGAGTTAGAAACTAATAAGAGGGCTCCACTGTGTGAGCCCTCAGAAACAGTCTAAAACCCTAGATTTATGAAATAAAAATAAACGAAATGCAGAATTCAACAGCAGATTAATACATAAAGAAAGATTACTTGCTTTAGACGAATCTATACCTTTTCCTATTAACGCAGTGAGACCAGGCGACGGCGATGGATGCGGCGAAAGGGTTTAGTTCAGACTTAGGGCCGCAGAAGACTCAGAAGACTCAAGATTAACAGCAATAGCCAACTCTAGACTTAGATTGGAAAGATAGGTAGGTTTAGCCGAAGAGATAGATAGGGTTTGAGCCATCAAGGTGACTCAATTTATAATCTACTCTTAGGACACACTTTAGGGTTTTAACGACACTTTGAACGTGTGGCTAAGATTAAAGTGGATCCAAGGGTAGAGAATAAATCTAGGTTGTGGAACGGATTAATATGGATGGACGGATGAGATTAAATGAAGGATGGACGGCTCAGATTAAATCACTTAAACTTTATTTATATATATATATTAAAATATTAAAAATATATATATAAATATTAATTTAAATAAATTTGGGGATGAAAAATGGCGGGAAAAGTGAAATTGGGCCAAATAATTGTGGGAAAGTGTGGATTTGGGCAAAATAATGGCGGGAAGGATGGATGACTGACACGTGGCTGACAGGAAGGTATAGATGACTTACAAGTGGTTGGATTTTGGTGTCTACAGAATCTCTCACTAATCCAGATTAGATGTTTTGCTTGTGAATGAAACTATCTTGTTTAGGCTATTAAACCTTTACAAAACATCCCAGAGAGAGATTGGAGTAGAAGAGTATAGTAATTAACATCCTACTATACCTTTATATTGTACAAATCATACATCGTACATCATACAAATCGTACAAAGAGTTATTACCCTATTTGGTAAAATAGGCGATTGACAAGAACATACCTGATTTGGTAGTTTTAGTAAATCGGCTTGAACGATTACAAAATTGTGTATGACAGCCTCCAAAATAGCATCTATTAGTTTTTCTGAGTGTAATATCATACCATCTTGGTCACTATACAATCTGATATCGTACAGTGTATGTATTTGACATCCGTACAAGCAATTGATAGATCGTACAAGGGCTATTCAAGGAATTAGAAGACTGTTCGGTTTGGTAGATTCAACCTAGGGATCATTATTACCTCTAGAAAACACCTCCCCACTAGGAATACTCCACCACTATGTTACATTTGGCATCACTGCCTTATCAAATCTGTCATTTTTGTTAAAACGGGTCGAATTTGACTAAAACATTGGAGGTGATGTTTTATGACGGACACCAGTACACGAAGTCATGGGAGAAGAGAACCATGAGAGAACATTCCAATAAGGATAATAAGTATTACTCAAAGATGAAACATTAGTAACTCATCAAAGTACGTACAAACCAGAGATAGATCAAGTTTGGACATCCGAAGAGAGAAACTTCGAGACGTTGTTGATTGAGATAGAATATGAGGAGGAAGACCCATCGATCATAGAGGAGACGGGTGACAAAGAGAAAGTGCACGATGATGGAGAGTGTACGGTAAGAACTAAGGAAGTGACAATAGGGTTGCGATGGGGTGTAGAGGACGAGATTCAAATACCAAGGCAACAGGATGCAGGGACTCAAGAGGATAGACCAAGATAATCTCCATAGCACCAGTGAAGAAGGTCATAGAGTGAGGATGCACGATAATTTGGTCACCAAGTGATGGGACAAAATAAGATACCTTGAATTGATACTTCTGATTACAATGAAATTAGGACACCCCCAAGGAGGATTCTGATAGAGATTCCATGGGACACCTCAAGTGAGAGCGAAGACTCTCCTAAGATGGCTAACATAGCAGCCAAACAAAGATGTCCACCATTTTTCAGGTGAGGGTAAGGAAGACCTCACATGGCACGTAGGAACTTGCATAACCATTTGGATATCAAATGGTGTAGACATACTAGAGAATTGGGTAGTCCTCTTTCCTGCCACCTTGAGGGGATTGGCAATAGACTGGTACCTAAAGAGAGAAAATAATGTTGATTTTTAGACTTGGAATCATATAAAGGAGAAATTCATTGAGGAATTTCAACCTTTGAAATATGATGGAGACATAGTCACCAAGATTTGCGTAGTAAAAAAGAAAGCAGACGAGGATATAAAATCCTACAACCATCGACTAAATTAGTTAGTCGATAAGATGTAGATGCCCTTGGCAGATGTGTTGATAAAATGATGGTTCATAGATGGGTCACTACCAAAATATAAGAAAAGATAAAGGGAGTACCATATGACACATATGAAGAAGCATTGAAACACACAAAGACCTTTGAAAGTGAATAAAAATATATATACATGGGAATCTTGTATCATCCCAAGTCAAAATATTTGGATAGTGAAGAAGAAGACACTATCTAGAGGACGGTCGCATCATTCCACAAGGATTTTGATAAAATGGGTAAGGACAAAAAGATCAAATTGGATAGGAATGAGCAATGTTGCACTGAATGCAAGAGCGAGGGACATACAAATATGAAGTTTCTAAAGAATGACTATTTCCATATTTGTAATGTGATGGGGCATGAGGTAATTCTCTATCCCTACAATGCAAGAATCTGTCCATAGGTACTATCAATCCAAGAGCAAGAACACCATAGGTTGAAGGGAGTGGCCAACAAGCAACAAGTGGTGGTTACAAAAATAGTAGAAGAGGTGGTAGACAGAATCAAGGTAATCGACAAAGAGGACAAAGTAAATTACAATATGACTCGAAAGGTAGATCGATCATACAATGTCACAATTGCCAAGAGTGGGGGTATTTTGCAAAGAATTATACTGCACCTCTGATGCAAGGAGTATCGTAAAAAAACCCTACACACATGTGTAGATGGTGTGGTCTGGGGAATCATAATGAGGAGAATTGTTCAAAGCAGACGATTTCGAGCAACCCATAGAATATGTGTTATTTGGACATCAAAATTTCTCAAGTTAAAGAGGAAACTTAGGAAGTATTAGTCGTGATGAGGAATCAAGCTAAAAAGGATAAGTATCTAGAGACAGCAAAAGAGAAGCAACACTGGCAAGCAGCAAAGAAAATATTGCAAGAAGAAACTAAGAAAACTAAGAAAGGAGATTCGAGCATTCGAAGGGAATTACGAAAACCATTAGAATAGGAGATAGTTATGCAGAGCCTAGTAGCACATGTGTTGGATACCATAGTGGAACTTAAAGTATCTGACTTATTTGAAGCTATCCCAGAATTGTAGAAAGCAATTATGGAGGAAATGCAACCACAAAAGGTGATGGAAGTAGAGAGCCAGCCAATTTTAGAGGAAGGATGAAAAGACCAATTTATGGATCCTACTATATTAATGGTTGATGTGGGAAAGAATCCTGCATTAATTCATATGGATATTTTGAGGCACAAATTGACACAAGTAATTGTGGATGAAGGTTCCAGTGTTAATGTGCTACCAGAAATAACTTGGCTAGAACTAGATGCTCCATCCCTATGGACACTGAGATTCTAATTGTATGGGGCTGACCATAATTATACTAACATCAAAGGATTTTTAACTACACAAGTTATGATATCTGAGCAAGAATTTGTCTTGGACTTTGTTGTGATTTCATGCAAAAACCTGCATACGATTCTCTCTTAGGGAGAGGATGGCTATGAGTGGCCAAAGATAATCACAATTGGGGAAATAATCAGATCACCTTCAATAAGGGACAACATAAATACATGATCAATTTAGCTAATCAAAGAGTTAGTGAGGATGTAGCTACAACTGATGAATCAAAAATCTCATCAGGGGATGAAGGACATGAACCTGATGGAGAGGGAATGTTGTACATAGATGAATGTAGTGAGTATGAAGCTTGATCTAATAGTGCAATTCTTCATTGAAAAATGGAGGATTACAAGATGTTTCAGCCCAATTGCCTCTGTATTGAGTCAGAATATATCAAGGAAAAGCAATACAAACCGAAAGTCAGTAAAGAAACTAAGAATAAAACAGAAGAGAAGTGGATGTTTTCAAAAAGCTTTGCGGAGTATACAGTAGGAGATGTAGAGATTGATACAATACTAACACATCCAGAGAATGTAATGAAAGCTACAACTAAGCCATAAAATATCAAGTATGAAGGACCTAAGATAGTGGATATCAATCTAGAAACATAGAAAGAACCTAGGATAGTCCACTGTGGCGATGATTGGAATCTCATATTGAAGGCAACAACTTTCAAGATATTCTTGGAGTACAAGGATGTCTTTGCATGGACGTATAAGGATTTGGAAGGAATACCACCTGAGTTATGTGTCTATAAGATTACACTAATGCCTGGCACTCAACCTGTTAGGAGGAGGCCATATAGAATGAATCCCAAGTATGCGGCATTGGTGAATACGAAGATAGAAAAGATGTTGGAAGCAGGAATTATATTCAGGGTGATGAAAAGTGAATGGGTTTCACATATAGTAATCACATTGAAAAAGGAATTCGATAAGATAAGGATATGCATAGACTTCAAGAGTCTAAATGCACTGACCATTAAGGATCCCTTTCCTATTCCATTCATAGATTCTATCTTGGAAGAAGTTGCAGGACATGTGATTTATTCATTTTTGGATGGATTCTCAGGATACAATCAGATCAGCATCACTGAGGAGGATAATATGAAGATCACATTTATTCTAGAGAATGACATCTACACATATAATAAAATGCCATTTAGGCTCTATAACACCCCGACTACATTTCAACACATCATACTGTATATATTTGACCAATTGGCGACGGGGAATTTCAAAGCATTTTTGGATGATTGGTCCAATTATGGGAATATCAAGGAGCATCTTCTAGCTCTTAGTGAATGTATGAGCAGGTGCAAAAATGCACAAATATCATTGAACCCAGCAAAGTATTTTCAGTTGGTACCATACATAAAATTATTAGGACACATTGTGTACAGCAAAGGATTGAAGACAGATCCAGATAAAATTCGGGTAATATTATACATGGAAGAACCCTTTGATGTGAGTTCACTGAAAACCTTCTTTGGTTCAATAGGATATTACCGAAGGTTTATAAAAAATTATGCACATGTAGCCTACCCATTAGATTCTTTGAGAAAAAAGAATATTCCTTTCAGATGGACAAAGGAGCACCAAGGAGCCTTTGAGGATTTGAAGGCTAAGTTGGTAAGTAGACTGATTTTGGTGTTTCCAAGTTGGTATAAGGAATTCCATGTCCACGTTGATACCTCGAACTTTGCAATCGGATGTGTGTTGGCACAAGAAGGACATTTGAATTTCGATCAGCTAATTTTATTTTCTAGTTGCCTGTTGTCAAGGCCGAAAAGAAATTATAGTACAATAGAAAGGAAAGCCTTGGGGATGGTATATGCAGTTCAAAATTTTAGGCATTACCTATTGGTGAACCCCTTTGCATTTTATCTTGATCATTAGGCATTGTTGTACTTAATAAACAAACCAATAATACAAGGACGAGTTAGTAGGTGGCTCATTACGCTCCAAGAGTTCGTATTCCAATTTGTGGTGAGACCTAGCAAGAAACATGTGACTGCAGACCAGTTGTTTGGAATATGATCACGGGAGCCGACAGGAATAGGAGTTCCTAATAAATTTCTAGATGCATAGTTATTTTCTATCAATGTTGTGCCATCATGGTACAATTTGGTTGGATAGTACCTATCCACAAGGGAGTTGCCACAAGAGATGACGACAACCAAAAAGAAGAGAATAATCATGAAGTCAACACCTTTTCTAGATAATAGTAGTATTGTTATACAAGATAGGAAGTGATGATATCTTCAGGAGATGTGTAATGGAGGAAGAAGTTAAGACGATATTGAATGAATCCCATGAAGGCTTAGCAGGGGGACACATGGGACTAGATGTGACTACATGGAAAATATTGTTAGTAGGTCTATGGTGGCCCACATTGTACAATGATGCAAAAGAACACGTGAAAGCTTGCAATACTTGCTAAAGAGCAGGTAAATCAGTCAAGAAGGACTTTATGCCTTTACACCCATCGCAGCCATAGGAGTTGTTCGAACGTTGGGGCTTAGAATTTGTAGGACCATTTAATACATATAAAATATGAAAATTCATATATATCGTAGTGGCAACGGAATACATCACAAAATGGATAGAAGTAAGAGCATTACCTAATAATTTTTCCAAAATTATAGCACGATTTTTGTACAAGTAGGTAATCATAAGATTTAGAATTTCACTATGTATAACGAGTGATCATGGAGGACACTTCATTAATGATATTATTAAGATGATGATGACAAAGTTTAATATTTTACACTCCCTATCCAGTCCATACTACCCAAGAGTGAATGGGTAGGTGGAAGCGTCTAATAAAGTCTTAGTATCAACTTTGTATAAGACATGTGGGATAGAAGGAGCGGACTGGGAGGAAAGGTTACCATCCATTTTATGGGCATATAGAACAAATTAAAAACCAACAATGGAACATACCCCTTTCTAATTGATGTATGGTCAAGAAGCGATGGTGCTAGTCGAGTTTTTGATACCAAGTCTGATAGTTGTAGTAGTGCATCACTTGGGAGATCAAGAAAGTTTGGAGGAACGACTGATGATGCTAGTCAAACTAGATGAAAGAAGAGTCGTGGCATAGTGGGTGATTGAGATAGCTCAGAAGAGATGAAATATGTGGCATGACAAGCATTTGATGAAGTTGGAACTTAATCCATGGGACTTGGTTCTCAAATTTAATGGGAAGTGGAAGATCAAGCTAGGTAAACTGAAGATATTATGGCTTGGCCCTTATAAAGTGATTGAAGTATTTGATAATGGAGTGGTCATGTTGTAGAACCTAAATGGTATGGAGGTACCCAACACTTTAAATGGCTCAAAGTTGAAGCCTTACAAAGTATAATGTTTATTCATTTCTTCAAAAGAGATTGAATGAAGAAGAAGAGTAGATGATCAAAATGAGTCTCATCGTGAGCTAGGTCTACCGCAGGAGGAGCTAGATATGGGACTTGCAAGACTATTTTATGAAATGGAGGAGAGGTAGCCAATAATTTAACAACAGGAGTTGGTACCTAGACCCGATGAAAGAAGAAGGGTGTGAGTACATATCAGATGGGCTGACGTGACTGTAAGAGAGGGAGAAGAGTGGATCCCTCTAGCCATAGAAGGCTATCAGGAGAGAGCACTATTACCAAGAGCTTCGAATAGGAGGTACCCACAAATAGATAATAGGGAACTACCTCAATGTTTGGAAGGACGAAGAAGGTAAGGCTAGTAGTGCGCAACAAAGATAGAGTGGACACATTGGAGATGGAAATTTTGGAGGATGCTAGGAAGGAAAGAATAGAAGAAATAGTGAAACTTTCCCCATTGTCTCAGATAGGGCTATTACAACAAAGGATGAAAATGCAAACCCAACAATTGCAATAAGAGTATCAAACACTACGAGGTCACAATGTGAGATTGAGAGCACAAGTAATCCAAGAATTGGACAGTACCATACAAATATTGGATGAATAGAGGGCAATTAGATTACAAAATATTGGAAGTGAAACTGAGGAGGTTGAATATTTAACTCCAAGAAATGGTGAAGGAAACAAAGGTGTAAGCATAAATTTGCCACCTCCACCAAGTAAGCAGCCTACAATGAACGAGGGCGTAGGAGTACTTTAGCAATATATAGAGGAGACCACCACATCACCTAAATTACACCACAATATAGTAGGTATGACAGATTCTAGTGATGAAGGAATTTCATTGTTGGCAAGAGAGCTTAGTATAGATGAGGATGAACCAGAGAATCCTCATAATTCTTAGAGGGGTCAAAGTATTCCACTTAGAGCATTGATACCAAGGCAAGTCGAGGGAGTTCAACAAGATAGACCTGGTAATGATACACATGCATGTGCAATAGCTCACCAGCAGCTGAGAAGACAAAGGAGGGAATTTTGTTGACTGGAGAGATCGATGAATTTTCCAATCGACTAGGCAGAACAAAGAGAAGAGGGTCAAACTGACTCTAGCTTTGAAATGAACTTTTCGGATGATTATAGAGCAGTATTGGCATCTTCATCCCCCCAGAGATCCTTTAAGGAATGAAGATGGAGGAATTGCTTGTTTCGAGCTGATAGAAGAGTCAAAACCTTATGACAATTGTCACCAAAACAAAATCCACTAGCTAAGATCGAGTTGGTAGATATTACTCCTGATGACCGAAGAATAAGAGGAAGAGGAAGAGGTAGATGATGAGAACATGATGGTAATATGAGTGATGTTGCAATTAGAGGAGGTGAAGGATGAGGAATATTTCAACCCCATAATCCTAGATGGCTAGGAGATAACTCGCTAACATGTTTGAATTGGGTAAGGAACCCATAACACATACTCTAACTAAGAGGTATATTATGAAATGTGGTCGAAAGACGCACGGGGAGGTGACCACCCCAACCGATAAGGACCCCAACGAGAAGCAAGTAATTTGTGGTTACCCTAAGTAAGAGAAGAGTCAACAATAGTACAGGGAGGTTTCATGCCTAGAATAATTAGAAGGGGGAGATACCCACGTGGTTGAAACCTTGCTAGTAGAGGAAGGGTACGCTTCATAGATGGTGGAAACCTAGGCCAACAAAGGACTCGATCACCAAGTTTGGAGCCAGAAATGATCTGTGGATATAGACAAAGAAGTTGCTCAAAAAATAGTAGAGTGGTGAGGACACCACCACCACAGGATCAACTACCTGGATGGTGAGAAGAAGGCCTACCAGGGGATAAGACTCCAATTTTCCAATGTACAATATTGAACTGTACACATTGTAGGAGGGCAAATGAATGAGCAACAACATCATAGGCAGATACCAATCAAGTAGAGGTACAAGAGGATACCACTAATAAGAATGTTATGGTCAAACCTCAATGCCAAGAGTGGGATGGGGTCGTACAGGTGAATGTCATTGTACGATTACCTAGCAGGTAAGTATAAATAGACTAGGATTGAAAAAAAAAAAAAAAAAAGGAAAATTGAAAAAAAAAAGAGAAAAAATGAAAAACAAATTGTGCCTTAGTTGTGAAAATCCCTTGGGACGCAATTAGGAAGAGTGAGGTTGAAAACCAGAAACGGTGACCTTTCCAAAGGAAAGAAAGCAAAAATTCCTCTAAGTAATGAAATCGTACAATGAAAAGAGAGAATCATACAAAGTAAGACTAACATGTAAATCATACAAGAGGTCATATAGTACGATTTAGATCGTATGATGTATGAACTTCCAACTAACCCATTTAATACAGCATGCAGCAAAGCAGCGGTTGGAGGAAAAGAAGGGGGAAAAGACAATTTTTTTTTTTTTTTAAGTGAAAAACCCATTGCGGAGCCGCCTTGGTCTAAGAGACCATGAACAGGGGTTCTACACCATAAAAGTAACCCAGGGGTTGCACCCAACCCTGCCTGCACCAACATTATCAATTGGATTTTGGATACCCAATTCAGCTTTTTGGTAGGATGGATATTTGAACCTGAGACCTCCCTTGGAGGATTGCTCTCTCCTCTCCAACTCAACTACAACACCTGGGTAGGAAAAGACAAAATTTTGAAACCAACTGCTGAGTTGTCAATCATCTAGCAATGGAGATGGAAAAAGCATGCAACATGGCACTTGTTTTTTAAAAAATTAGGGTTTAATTAGGGTTTTTGAAAACTTGTTTTAAAAGGAAAGGGACTTAACCATTTTTCACCAAGTAGGAAAAATCAAATTTGTTTTTAGGAGATTAAAGGGGAAAAGCATACATACATAAAAAAAGACTACATGGGCAAGAATTTTTCACCAGTACTCTAAAGATTGCAGACCCATTACTAAATTTGTACCAGGTAGTTCTTTTCCACTTCGAAGAATTAACCCGGAGATAGAGAAATTGAGGGTTTTTTCTCTACAGAAGGGGAAATTTGAAATTTTTCAAGAGATTACAGCCAAATATGTCATAATACATCATTGTACGGTTTTTGAATGGAGGAATTTTTGATTAAAGCTGGGAGAAGTAGATATTAGCAGTGGAAATTAGGAAAAGTGTAAGGAAATGGAGGATTGAAACCCTAAAAAGCTAAGAAATCTAGAAAATCTGAGCTGGGAGACATGAGGAGGGAAAAATCTAGACCATACAGTCATACAGTGCAGCCAAAATTTTGTCAAAGTAAAGAAAATTGCGCTAGGAGTGGAGTAGAAGATTTATTGAGAAAAAGCATGTAAGGATAGATCGGGCTGATCCAGCAACTGGGTCGATGGCATAATTAGGAAAGGAGACCAAAAATCCAATATTTTTTAGTAGTGATGGTTGGCAAAGATGTATTGTACAATTTGAGGGCAGATTGTACAATTTCTAGGCATAAGGGTGCAAGTTGAAGGGGTTTTTTGCCATTTTTGGTAGTTTTTAAGAGATCATACAAAAGCATATGGAATTGTATGAATTTTAGAGGGGAGGGCAACCAATAGCATACAAATTACTGGTATATCATATGATTTTAGACCTTCATGGTACAATTTGATAAAAAATTGATCATTTGAAGAATTGCTAGGGTAAAAAGGAAGAACTACTAAAAGTGTGTACGATCTAGAAGATTGGCGGACACACCTGGATATAACACCACCGAGGCATAGAGAGGCAAGAAAGGCCCAAGACACTACCTCATAGAGGAAATTTATGAGTGAAGTACATGTGTAGCAGTAGGAAGAATACCTGAGTAGTGGGCAGGAGGAATACTACGTGGAATTGTCAAATATTACATTCATACAACATGGAGCGGAAGCATGCAGGAAATGGTGGAATGATGAGAAGAATAAGTCTCATACCTAGAAGAAAATATTTTATAATGCACAAGTGTCAGTCATTGCGCATATCCCATCGTTTCATCAAACATTCTTCTAGACCTATCTTCTATAGATAGTTTGAGCATATAATGCAGTGACAAGGACAGCCTACGTCAATGTGGGCAAGAGATCAGTGAAGATGGAAGTTTTTGTGGAAGCATTCAGAAGAACATTTGGGCTACTGACGAAGGGTATGGATATAGTTAAGAAATTGGTAGACCTAATTGAAGCATATCGCCTGGTGATCACCATGACCACTATTAAATCATTGACAGAAGAAAATATTTTTGGTGCAAGAACGCCTAAAATAAAATAGAGCCAGTTGTGAAACAATCATTGGGCATGTGCAATGAATAAAGTCATGGCTTGATTTTCAAGCAATATAAGGGCAACAAAGATGCCAATGTTGATGGCCCAGTATGCATAAGGTATTACCCAAGGGATTCCATATGATTGGGGTACCTATCTAGAGATAAGAATGCACGAAGCATTGATGAAGAGACCAAAGAATTTTGGGATGGCCTTTTAGGCTATAGGATTACTTGTAAATGCAATCACAAAAGTGGGAATGTAGTTCCTAGGGTTGACACCACCTAGAGAAATCATGCAGGGCCAACCAAAAATATTAAGATGGGTAAAGGTTGTACCCATAGCTAAAATTAGTCTGAAGAAACCATGCACAAGGAGTGAGCGACACAAGAGTGAAGCTCAGGAAGATACTTCTCCTGAAGAGGATGTCAATGTACATCATCAAAGAAAGCGTTCTAGACAGTTGGAATCGGATCTAGAACAACAAGTACCTCCACAAAGGCAACAAGAGCAGCCTCTTTAGCAAGAAATGGAGAGTAGTCCTATACAGATAAGGATGACGAGGCAACAAGAAATAATGGTAGGGAGACCATCTCCAGACGTATATAGAATGGAATAGTCATATTCAGAAGCGATGGTGCTAGATGAGTTATGTTGGGTAGAGGTAGAGAAAATGGTACGCTCTTTGAATATTTTTGATCATTTTGAGAGGATGTATGCCTTTTAATTCTTTGGAGGAATTGTGGTAGGGCATGATGGAGTAGCCACTACCCAGGAAGAAGTGGGAGTTGGACCAAGTGTTGTAGTAACAGATCCCAAGAAGAAGACTCGATACAAAATTATATCAGGAGGCTCTAGCAAGCAAGAAGTCCCATAAGATATAGAAGTGCCACAAGAAGGAGAAGCACTTGTTGCTCAGTAGGTCATAGTTGGGGATGCACAAGAAAATCAAGAATAAAGGGTGACAGAGGAACAAAAAGTGGATGGCAGGGACAAGGAAGTAGCTTAGGAAAACATAGAGGAGCCACATGGAGGCTCAGTCGAAGTAGGAAAGGCTTAGGAACAAGTTGAGCAGCGAATCTCAAGAAGAGATCATAAATATTATGGATAACGAGGGGGAGGAGAAAAGAGAGAAATAATCTCCACCTCGAGAAAATATAGATACCGAGAGAGCACTTAGAGAGCTTGGAGGAAGCTCTAGCCACCTTAGAGAAGAAGAAGAATTCAGCTCTCCCATAGAAGAAGAACGACGGGGATTGTAATCCAATTATCTCTTGGATATATCGTAGTTCAAGAGAATAACAATGAAAGAGGAGGCATGTGGAATAGAGGATAAGGTGGAACACTTCTTCGCTCAATTAGGCCACATGATAAATATTTATAGATTGGAATTATGTATTGGTGATGTAGGAGAACTGAAGCTATGGGAGCAACAAGTATCTATCGAGTTGGAGTGGATAACAGAATGAGTGAATAGTGCAGATCAAACAAAGAAGATAGTAGATATCCATGCATAGCATCCATGGATATTACCTAGGGAAGACGTAACAATGATGTTGGGAATAGAATAATTGCCAGAAGGGACGGTCACAAACTACATGAAGGACCCAAGGATTTATTTGGACCGAGTGAGTCATCCAACCTACCCAACCAATATGATAGAAGTGGAATATAGAAGGGTCACTACAGGAGTGTCCATTACCCTATGAAATTTGAACTTCCTAACACACTAGATAGAGTGGCTAAACATTGGGTTGGTATAAATCCATTTGGTCAAGGAGGCACGGGTAGAAGAGACCACAACCACTCAAAAGGAATTGGCCGCAATGGAAGATGAAATACAGAAAAGTAGAACTACAACATAGGATAAAATAAAGAAGTTGGAGGAGGATCTGTCAAGCCTTAAAGTAGAGTTTGAAGCCAAGATTTCAATGCTTGAAGAAGAGAAGTGACATATTTTCCAAATAGTAGAAGATAGGATTAAGGAGTTGGAGGTACAACTCAAAGCAAGGGATGAGCATCTGACATCTCAGTTGGCCCAAAATAATGAGCAAAATGCTACATAGTCCAAGCAGATAAAGGAGCTAACAAGAGATAGCAAGAAGCTCAATGAGATGGTCATTGAAAGCAAGCTCAAGTCAGGACCAAAGAAGATCAGGTTCGAGCTCTAGAAGCTGACATCAAACACCACTTGGAGATCATTGATGAGAATAATGAGGAACTCCAAGTGGTGGCTCGAGCATAAGCTCATTGGAAGAAGAATTTGACAAAGAGTGCATCCAAACAAGAAAAGCAGATGATGGACTTTGTGAAAGCTGCTAAGGAAAAGGCTAACCTTCATGGAGCCAACGTCGTCGATATGGGAAGCTATGCAGACAAGCTAAAGAATCAATGGGAAATGTACAAGACCCAAGTCAAGGACTTGGAGACTGAGGTAGCTCGACTGGAAGCCCAAAAAAATAAGTAGAACGAGTCATTGAGGATGCTGATTAAAATAAAGGATAGGGCATATGTAGGCAACAAATCCACTTCCAGAAGGAAAAAAGATGATTTGCTAAATTTTGACAGTTTTGGGATTATTTGCTCAAGTTTTGAGAAATCATACAGTGGAAGCAAATCGTATAGGGTATCGTACAACTGAAGTAGTAAACTATACAGAGCAGTGGCAAATCATACAGGGCACACCGAAGTTCACTCAGATGCAAAGGAATTGTAATTTCAAGATAAAATGTCGCATGGATTTTCTAACCTAGGGTGTAAACTTAGGAAATTTCCAAAATAATGTATTCAGTTGTAGATGGGTAGTTGTGAATAACGGATTGTCTAAGGAACCACTTTGGAACAGCCTAGGCAACATTATATAAGGCCCTATTTTTGAATTTATAGGTCTGGCTACTAGTTTATTGGTTATTAGTTGCTAGAGTAGAGAGATAGACATAATTCTGAGTTATTGCAATTACTATGAGAGAGTTTTCCACATTGTAACTGAATTGATAACCATTAATGAGAATAAAAAATGTTGTGGATGACAGTGTACAATCCTGTTATGTATGGTTGATGCATTATGGATGATCATTGTGTAATTGAGTTTCTTCCTTACTCTTAGATGATAGTTGGAGGATTTGTTGTAGCTTTGTGAGCAGATTGTTACTGGTGGAATCATGGATAATGATATAGGAGTATGAGGAGGTTGGAAAAGACGTACTGAAGCATACTGTATGATTTATGGGCGTAATTTCTTGGATGGAATCTCTCACTAGTCCAGATTGGATGTTTTGCTTGTGAATGAAACAATATTTTTTAGGCTGTTAAACCTTTACAAAAAATCCTAGAGAGATATTGGAGTAGAAGAGTATAGTAATTAACATCCTGTTGTACCTTTGGATCATACATCGTACATCGTACAAATTGTACAAAGAGTTATTACCCGATTTGGTAAAATAGGTGATTGACAGGAACTTACATGATTTGGCAGTTTTGGTAAATCGGCTTGAATGATTATAAAACTATGTATGATAGCCTCAAAAATAGCATCTATCATTTTTACAAAGACTTAAAAATATGCATTTTTATGGAGATGATGACTCCCAAGAACCTCGAGAAGATGTAGTCAACTATGCTTTGTTGACTAGTGCATAAAAATGAGTTCAGTTTTACAAAGACTTGAAAATATGCATTTGTATGGAGATGATGACTCCCAAGAACCTCAAGAAGATGTAGTCAAATATTCTTTGTTGACTAGTGCACAACTTGAACCTTCTAGCTATGAGAAGGCTTGTACTCATAAGATATGGTAGGATGCCATGAAAGAGGAGATGACCTCTATAAAAAATAATGATACTTGGGAGCTAGTAGAGCTTCCTAAAGGGAAGAAATGTGTTGGATGTAAATGGGTCTTCAAGACAAAATTCAATGTTTATGGAAGCATTGAAATACATAAAGCAATATTGGTAGCAAAATGCTTCACACAAAAGTATGGCATTGACTATGAGGAGACATTTGGTCCTGTAGCTAGACAGGAGACAATCAGAATAGTTCTTGCTTTAGCTACCCACAAAGGATGTAAAATCCAACACATGGATGTAAAAAGTGCCTTTCTCAATAGGTATTTGACAGAGGAGGTTTATGTTGAACAACCTCAAGGTTTTCAAGAGTAAGGTAAGGAGCACCTTGTTTATAAACTAAAAAATGCACTATATAGCCTCAAGCAAGCACCACGAGCATGGTACTCTCGCATTGATGGCTATTTTAAGGAATATGGGTTAACTAGAAGCAAAAATGAACCCACTCTCTACTACCTGAAGGAAGGCAAAGACATCCTTGTTATTTTCTTATATGTGGATGATCTTATATTTATGGGTAGTAATGAAAAGATGAATATGGAGTTCAAACACTCCATGATGAAGTAGTTTGAGAGAAGTATAAATTTGAGGTATCTTATTCTATCCTGCCACTCGGTGACCAAACTATTGTGCATCTTCACTTGGCGACCTCCTTAGTTGATGTGAGGGAGATGGTCTTGGTATTTCCTCCTGAGACCTCATGTCCTATTGCTCTAGTGCCTGACTCCCTTCCTTTGCACTCCCTTGCAACCCTTATACCTCTTTCTTATGTTTTAGCATCCACTCTCTATCCTCTTTCACTTTTCCTATGTCAACCCTTACCTCTATGCTTGGCAGTTCTACTTCCTCGTATTTTGTCTCAATCAACACCTTAAAGTCTCCTTCGAATGTCCAAACTTGCTCTTTTTTTTTCTTGAGTATTTCAGTCCGAGTTACTTGTGTTTTCTATCTGAGCAATCCTCATGCTCCATATTACTATAATATTCTCTTTCGCTTCCCATATCCCATGACTTCATGCATCGGTGTTCATCATTCACCTCCATTTTTAGTATTCACACTTCGTCAATTTGACCCATTTTAACAAAAATGCCAGATTCGATAGGGCAAGGGTGCCAAATGTAGCACAGGGGTGGATTATTCCTATTTAGGATGTAATTTCTAATGTTGAGTATGATCAATATACTAGTCATAACTTGGTTACCAAATTGTACAACTGTACGATCCCTCAAACTAACCTTTTACGCCTAATGATCAGCATGTATGGAGGTCAAATACAACAAGGTTTTATTAGATACTCTAATACCTCAATCTCTCTTTGGAAGGTTTTATAGTGGTTTGATATGCTAATCAATCTGTTCTCCATAATATGCAAAACATCTTAACCGGGTTCAATGAGAGATTCTATACAGATTATTACATCCAAAAATTATATAATAGTGTTCAACACATCTCTTCTAATGTTTCCATGCTTTTGGATCAATCCTCAGGGTTCACCAGTGTTGAATTATGTCAAAAGGTTGTAACAATGCATAAAACTAACATGTAACATTTAATAGAAAACACATACAACAAGGTTCATCCACAAATCAATATCCATAAATGCCAAGATCATACACAATACTCTAAAAATATAATTATGATCAATTGTGTATTATTCTATCATGTATTCGATTACAATATGGATAATCTATCATTATACTTGCAATAACTTAGAACAATCAATCTAAGTCTCAGAGTATAACCAGTAATCCTTACATAGGTAGCCATACCTACAAAATTGAAAATGCGGCCTTATATAATGTTTTCCAAGCCATTCCAAGAAGTTCCTAAGGCAATTAGTTATTTACAGCTACCCATGGACAACTGAATTCATTAATTTAGTCTTTTACTAAGTCTAACACCTTAGTTAGCAAATCTATGCGCCATTTCACTATGAAATTACATTTCCCATGCATTTGGATGAATTTCAATGTTTTTGCATGATTTACTACTTCCTTGTATGATTTGTCGATTCATTTGTATGGTTTACCCCTACCTGTATGGTTTACAATACTTGGCAAACTGTAAAAACTATCAAAATTGAGCAAATCCTTTTTTATCACTTTCTCTTCTTCTGGGAGGTGGATTTGCTACCTACATGAAGAAGTATAGAGGAGGAAAAAATCAAAAGATTTTTGGAACCTCTCCTTGAGTGCTCTACGTTTGGGACTAAATTCTACCTCATATGACAAAATAAATTTAGGCAAATTAATTTAGTTAAGGAGAGGAAGGAAATATTTGACAAAGCTTTTGGAAGATATAGGAAAGACCCTCATGGACTCTAGGTTGGTTGTCCCCCTGAGTATATTTGTTTTGGCAAGAAAATTCTTCACAAGTGGTTCACAATGAATATCCTCTCCTAAAATATATTTGGGTTACAATCTCTAAAAAAATGTAGAGTCCTTAAGAGAACGATAGGCTTGGAGGGCCTTGAAATAATTCTTCTTCTAGAAACCAAGCTAACTCTAGAAGAGATGGATCATAAAACTAATAAAATTTGGAAAGGAGTAGAAGGTATGGCAAATGCAGCTAAGGGATAGGTAAGAGGTTTGGTTATTCTATGGAATCCTAGAAAGTATATACTAGTGGAATCACTTACAAGTAACTAGTGGATTTTTATTAAGTTTAGATTGTTCTCTTCCCCCTCCAAGTTTGGGTCATGAATAGTTATGGACCTATTGATTCCCATCACAAATTGGAGTGTTGGAATAATATTATATTTTCTCATGAACAATATAGAAATTATAATTGGATCATTGGAGGAGATTTAAATGCTATTCAAAAACTCAATGAGAATAATGAGGGTAAGGAAATTAGATAAAAGTAGTTAAGACTTTAATGCTTTCATATATCATCAACCTAATTTAAATGGTCCCAAAAGAGGGGCAATATACTTGGAATAACAAAATATTTGGAAATGCCTTTGTGGCTAAGATATTGGATAGATTCTTTTTTACTAAGATTTACCTTGAGGTATCCTTTATCACTAAGTCCTTTATATTACCAATCGCTCTCTCTCTCTCGGATCATTGGACCATCTCCATAAGTTTCAATATTTCAACCCACCCAAGACAATCTCCCTTTAAATGTGAAAACATGTGGCTTCTTCACCCTAATATGGAATAGAAAGTTATTATTTGGTGGAGAGAATAAAATTCAAATTTAGGCACTAATATGTATCTTCTAGAAAAAGACTTGATTTTATCAAGAGAAAAATAAGGATCTAGAAAAAGGAAGTCTTTGGGGATATTTTCAAACAAAGAAAAGCCTTGGATAAGGAGGTCACTATTATTCAATGATAGTTGGAGGTCCAAGGGCTTATTGAGGTCCTTATTAGCTATGAAAATAACCTCAATAGAATATGGGATGAATAAGAGTTGAAGGAAGAACTTTTCTAGAAATAAAAGTCAAGAATTAACTTGTTGAAGGAAGGAGATAGAAACTATGTTGTCTTCCATTTAACAACTATCCAACTTAGGAATTTAAATATAATTTCCAAATTTACTAACATTGAGGGAGATATCATTGAGGACTCTCAAGATATTGACCTTTTGGATGAGAACTATTTCAAATACCTCCTAAGTGAACCATTGATAAAAATAGTTCAAGATAGAGAAAGATTCTTATCTACCATTCCCTCAATGATCACCCAAGATCAAAATGAAAGTATTAATAAGATTTTTAGTTTGAAAGTGGTGGAAGATGTTTTATTCAACCTAAATAAATGGATATTTCCTGGGCCTAAGGGATTTCCTAGAAATTTCTACCAATGATTGAGATATTGTTAAGAATGATATCCATCAGGTGGTGGAGGCTCATAACTCTAAGTAAATTTTGGGAACCCTAAACTCTAATTTATTGACTCTAATCCCTAAAACCCATTGAGCTACTCATATGGAGATATTTAGACCCATATCCTTATGTAATACTACTTATGAAATTATCGCTAAATTTATGGATAATAAACTTAGGAAGACTCTGGATTCAATCATTTCTCATGAGTAGAGAGGTTTTGTGCATAGTAGACAAATTATGGATAGTATCCTCATTGCTCAAGAAACTGTTCACTCCGTTAAGAATAGAAAATATAGGGGGATGCTTATTAATTTCAACATGGTTAAAGCTTATGATTAGGTTAATTGAACCTTACTTTTAAAAATATTAGAAAGCTTTGTCTTTTGTCATGAGTTGATTGAGTGGGTGAAAGATTGCATCTCCTCGGTAATAGCGGTAGTTTTGGTGAATGGTTCTCCTACTAGGCTCTTTTCTCCATCTAGAGGTTTGAGATAGGGAGAACCTCTTTCTCCTTACCTCTTTATTATTTTGGTAGAATATCTATGGATATTTCTCTAAAAATATAATAACTATGGTCACTTAAAGGGTGTCTATGTGGCCAAGGATGAGAAAAATATTTCTCACCTCCAATTCATGGATGATACTTTGCTTATGGGTGAAGCCACTCTCATGGAGGTATATTTAAGGAGAATTTGGAGGATTATTTGACTTCCTATAGAGGGTAAATTAATTTGATGAAGTCTAAAGTTATTTTTTTCAACACTCCTATTCATGTCCAAGTGAATATTTCTAGGTTTCTTAGCTTTGAGAGGTCCTCTCTTTCTCTCAAGTATTTGGGATTTCCTTTGATTGAATATAATAAAAAAATATTATATTGGAGTGAAATTATTTATATATTTAGATATATTTTGTAGGGATGGAATTTCAAATGGATTTCCTCTGTGGGTAGATTAACCCTTCGCAAGTCTGTTCTCCAAACTCTTCCAATATAATTCTTCTCTGCTTTATCAACACCTATAAATTTTTTTAAATAGCTCCAAAAACTTAAAAAGAAATTTTTTTGGGGTGCTCCCTATCTAGAAATTAAATGGTCTCTTGTTGTTGGGAAATATATTTTCAAACCTCTCCAAGAGAGGGGCTTAACAAAATCCTTAATGGTAAATTGTTTTGAAGTTTTTACAATGGAGAGAACCTTTTTTGGGTCAAAGTTATTAATCAAAAATATATCCTTAAGGTGGAATGGAAGAAATTAATTAGGCTTGAACACTTTCCCCTAGGTTCTTCTCTTTAGACAAGTATGCCATCCCATAGTGTGTGGGTGCAGTCTGCAACCTTCTAGAAGATCAGGTATGGCAGTCATGCTCTCTTCAAGGAGGATGCATGGAACTAATATGAACATTTAAGAGAATATAATTAATTGATTGAGTTTATTGAGGTGTTCAAATAGGAGGGTTGAATCCAATCCAAGGACTACATTTAGGGCCATCCCAACCCCCATGAGATTGGTAGGGTAGCGCTTCATTTTTGGAAAGAACCTCAATCCTATCCTAGTCAAATCAGGTAAGTTGATAGACAAAAGCTTTGGGGAATAATCTCAAATAGGAAGCTTCCATACTACCATGACCAAAACTTGTTAAGCTAGAGGAGAAGTGGAGATGGGAATTTTACTACCAAGAAAACTTACAATTTTCTTGTGGAAGTAAACTTCAATGGGGATAGGAATCAAACATGGTAGAGAATATGGAGGAAATGTATTTGGTCCAAGATCTCAATTTGTGTCTGACTGGTGGTGCAAAACATAATCTTAATTTGTAATACCTTTATGAGGCTACTATATCTACTTTGATACAACCAATAATGGATGCTTTGATAATTATTTATGAATGGGTATATAGGGAAATATTAGGATTTTTAGAAAGGAAACCCTAACATTCACCCTAATCATAGGCAAGTGCATATTAAACACATTAATATTTTAACATCCCCCCTTAATGTGCACTTTCCTAAATATAAAAATACTCATTAATATTCTCATATCCCTCCTTAATGATGAAACTCATCTAGAAGGTATCAATATTTGCCAAAAATGTACCTTTATACAATAATGTTAAGCCATCCAAAAGTTATACTGAAATATGCAACATCCTTATGCTCTCCTTCAACTCAACATATAAATTTTTGGAGGAGGAGAGGAGGGTAATGCAATGCTTGATGTAATGTTTTCTTCAACTCAACACATAAATTTGTGGAGGACGAAAGGAGAGGAATGTAATGATTGATGTGAATTGATGGAGTGTCGAGTTCAATCGAAAATGCACTTCATGTTACAACAAAATTTGAGGTCCAAAAAGACATATAAAATGGTCTCAAAACTAATAATGAACATCTCCATTGTATCTAGCTCAAAATTTTATTTCCAATGACTATATGTAAGACTATAGTCAGATACAAATCAAGCCTTCATTTGGGGAAAAACAACAACATGCCTCTCCTAGGTAGAAAAATAAAATATTGTTTCCCATGTCCTTTTAAAATTCGAAAAACATAATATTCCTAGAATATTCTTAGGAATATTGAATATTCTACCAAATATAGATTTAAAAAATAAAATTGGGCTGAAATTCAATGGGTCAAATATAAAAATTTAACTAGTTGAATATCACATACCCTTCCACCATGTGGTGAGAAGCTATAGCACCATCAACTAACACTTTCATGAGCACATGGGCCCCACCATGATGGCACCACAAACTGGCATTACTGGTGGCCCCATATAGGATCCCTCATGACCACCCACTAGTGGTTGATGTAATAGGAGGACCTTCACCCTCTTAATGTGATCTTAGCACCATCCCACCGTGAATGTGGGATAGAAGAACCGTAGAAGAAATGAATGTATCCTCCTAAAAAATCTCACACAAACCAAACCTTCATTTGAGATGATGCCACATATTTGAAGTGGATTAGGTTTTGGAGATTTCCCATCATGAGGCTTGAAAATACCATGTGGTACTCTTTCATTAGGGGAGAATATAGGTTTTCTTTCTTGTGAGTTTATTGGCTTGAGAAACATTAGGGCATGATTTGATGTTTTGTTCATTGTTTGTGAACTATTTTCTATCTATGGATGAGTTTAACCTTTCATTGCTATGTTTATTTTTTGATCATAGATGTCTATCAATGAGGGGAAGGGAAGATCCTCGGTTGGACACCCTCATGAATGCATATAGTAGTACCTACATCAACAATGTCTAAGTCTATGCAATTAAGGAGATAGAGATATTTCCATATATGTGGATGTTGATTTGGTATATTCCAGCGTATATTGTTTGCCTCCTCATAATTTTTCAATGCTTCATCATGTACCAAACTTTAACCTTACATTGAAGGACCTCGCTACAACAAGTCATATCAACAGTTAAAACTCCATGTTGAGGTTAATTCCTCTCTCTAGAGAGATTCTGTTTAGGCCTAGAGTGCCATGCTATTTTACAGTAGCAATTCCTAAAACTCAAATCATTGAATGACTCAAAATATCTTGCAATGATGGCATATCATATTGCACATACCCAACTATGGGTAAATCAAGCAATGCTCCACAATATTTTGAATACCACTAAGTCAAGTTATATCAATATTTTTGGTAATATTACTATGTTTAGCCAAAAATAGTGAAAGCAATCCTATGTTAATGCTAAATAGGCTATGAACAACTTCAAATATAGTTCATCATAGATTTTATAGCCCATGGTAGCTGCACATTCAAAATGATATTGATTAGAGAAGGGGAGGGGAAATTTCCATGAGGGAAATTTCCTTTCATAGGGTAGGATACCCCTACTTTGATACCACTTGATACAAAAAATAATGGATGATTTGATAATTATTCATTAAAGAGTACATATAGAGAGAGATTAGGGTTTTTAAAAAGGAAACCCTAAACCTAATCCTAATTATAGTCAAATGAACATTAAACACATTAATATTTTAACATGATTTAGATTCCCAATTGTGAAGCTCATACTAAAACCATTAACAATCTCTTCATATCATACCCATTTTCCCAATACCTCTAGAAAGACTTTGTAAACTCCTGGAGAGAGCCATTCCACAATTTTTAGACTATAAGGGATCTAATGTTGGAGTGGGTTGGACAAAATTCTAATCCTGACTATATTAGAGCCATCTAGGAATGGACCCTCACTTATATTATTTGGGAAATTTGGTTACATAGAAATAAAATCATTTTTAGGGAGGAAAGAATCCCCAAATTTGAAACTTGGCTTTCTATTCATAGGGCGATGGCTAAATATATTTTGGTCAAGTAATGGGAGGATTGGAATAAACCCCTAGATATAAATCTTAAATATATCAAGATTCAACAGTTGGGCCAACATTTATATGACAAAATCATCTGGTGCCCAATAAAGAAAAATAAAATCTCTAAGAGTCACACTAAAATAAGTTGGTAGACTCCTCATAAAGGGTCTATTCAGTTCAACTTTGATGGTGTGTCTTGAAATAACCTAGGTAAATCTAGTGAGGTGGCATCTTTCATGATTTTTTTTTGTGGAAAACATCCCATAAGGGATGCCACTTTCGGGTAAGACCCAAGGAGGTAGGGGTATCCATTCCACCAAAATCACCCAGGGCTCGAACCTGGCCTACCACCTTTGACATACTCAAGGAGCAAAAAAACACACAATAAGATTAAAAAATAAATAAATAAAAATAATAAAATAAAATAAAAAACATGCTCCTTGAGTGTGTCAAAAATATAAAGCACAACCAAACACACACACAATAAGATAAAAAAAACCACAACATGAACCACATAGAAAAAACACAAGAACAACAAAACAAAACACAAACATGACAAAAACAACATAACACTACAAAGACATAACCAACAAAAACATGAAAAATAAAAACAACCAAAACCTAAAAAATAAAAAAATAAAAATAAAAAACAACCAACAATAGACAATAAACAAAAACAAAAAACATAGAAAACACTCACACACAAAAACACGAATTAACACAAACATACAGAAACACAAGAACAAGAAAAACAAAAACACAAGAACAATAACAAAAAACACAAAACAACAAAAACACAAGAACAACAAAAAACAACACAAAGAACAAAAACCACACACACCTCAAAAAACTAAACAAAAAACAAAAAAAGAAAAAGAAAAAAATTTGAACATAACAATGACCTTTCTAGACCAAAATACTTTTAAGGCAAGAATCAACAGAGGAAACAAAAGAAAGAATAGTTTGAGCTAGGGAACTAAAATACCCTGACCGAACCAAAGAGAAGCAAAAATAAAGCAAGAAGAAACTAGGTACCTTCAGAACTGGAGCCATCCAAAGAAATGATAGAAAGAAGAGCTTCCCTTATTTGCGAAGCCCACCATCTAGGAGGGTGGCCATAACAAGTAAGATCACCTTTGTCCAAAGCCCAATTAGCTAAAGCATCAACACTCTTGTTTTGATCTCTGACCACATGATTGTAATCAACTTTCAAAAATCCCATCTGGATTAATTGAATCTTCTCAATAATTCTTTTTATTCTCCAATCAACCTTATGATTCTTAGGAGTCTTCAAAATATTAATCATGAGTTGAGAGTCAGACTCAACTAACACCTTTTCCCATCCAACCTTAGTAGCCTCTTGAAGGCCTCCGAGGATACCATACCCCTCAACAAGGTTATTGGAAAGAATACCCAAATTCTCAGCAAAAGTAAAAACCAGGGAGCCATCTGAAAGTCTACCAATTCCTCCCGCACTAGCTTTTCCAGGGTTCCCTCTAGAGGCTCCATCAGTATTGACTTTTCCAAAATCCTTAGGAGGAGGTTGCCAATTTCTTGTCCTATCCATCTTACAAATACTCACATTCCCTTTAATTTGGTTGCCCTTAGAAGATTTAATCTTCAATATTTGCATCACTTGATCCCATCTTTGGTGGGAGTTTTGGGGGTGATTAAGGAGTTGATGGATTGATTCAACTAAGTTGGCTATGGTATTTTGCCAAATATAGTGAATATCCTTCCTATCTTGATTAAAAATTTGGTTGTTCCTTTCATTCCAGATATTCCAAAGAAGAATGGTAGAACCCATCCAAACTAACCGCCTAATAAAGTGATCAACACCCTCTTGTTTAGGCCAATCCCTCCAAAGTTGTTCAAAAGTAAAAAAAATTGGACCATTGTAAGCCAAGTAAAGTGGCCATTCTCCTCCATAGCTCAGAGGCTAAAGTACACTCAATAAAAATATGGCTGAGAGTTTCTACATTCTCTCCACACATTTCACATCTAAAAGGGCCATGAAAACCATGCTTCATAAGTTGCTCACCAATAAGCACCCTACGATGCAATAAAATCCAAGTAAAGAACCTCACCTTAGGCTAGAGCTTTTGAGCCCACAACTGAGAAAATATGTCAGAATATTGGTTGGGATTATTATGGCATAAGGTCAAATAACCTTGAGCAACTGAATACTCACCCTTAGTAGTGTTGTTCCATCCAAAACAATATTTTTCATGGGACCAAGAGAGAGATCTCATATGAAGGATGCCTTGGATATCTTGTCTTTGCCTTTCTAGGATTTGAATAGGCCAGTCCTCAATAGGGATCCAATATCTACCAACCTTTGAATTACTAGTATGGTACCAACAGTAATTAGCCACCTTTATCTAGTTAGCTTGGTGAAGCTCCTCCATCCAAGGCCTCCAATCGAGAAACTGAGTTATCAAAGGCTTGTGACCATCCCAAGAATCTGTCCAAAAATTTACCTATTGACCATTATGAATGATCCAAAATAAATTTTTCTTTATCAAATCCTCACTAGTCTTAAGAACTGCTAAAATGGGAGAACCTTTGGTAGGAAGTTGATAGCGAACAAGGTCTTCAGGACTTTTGTTCTCAACATATTTAGCATGGATATTATTGGCCCAAAGAGCATTGGGGTTATGCAACATCCTCCAATATAATTTAGCAGCTAAAGCTTTGTTGTTATTAATAGAAGATCATAATCCTAACCCCCCTTCATTCTTAGGAAGACATAAAGTGTCCCATTTCACCAAGGCCCATTTTCTTTTCTCCTTAGTACCACTCCAGAGGAATCGATGACTGATTTGATCCAGTTCTCGAAGAACAACCTTTGGGATATTCAACATGGAAGAAACATAAATAGGAATAGCTTGAAGGACTAATTTTACCAAGGTGATTCTACCCCTAGAAGAAAGCCACCTGTTGGTCCACTTTCCAATTTTCTTCTTGACTTTTTCCAACAACCAATTCCAATATTTTTTTTTCCTTTGAATATTGATGGGAATACCTAAATAAGTGATCGAAAGGGAGGTCTTCTTATATCTTAATTTATCCAAGACCATGGATTCTTGTCTGGAAGAGCAGTGAAAGAAAATAACTTTAGATTTGTCTTCATTGATCAACTGCCTAGTAGCCTTAGAAAAATAGCTAATGATTTGCTTAATATTAGAAGCTTCCTTAACTGTAGCTTTACCTAAAAGAGTAGAGTCATCAACAAATTGAATATGAGAGATAGGTCTAGCTCCATGAGCAATGGTAACTCCCTCAAGGGTTTTGTTTTCCCTCTTTTTGGTTATAGTCCTACCCAAGCATTCAGCAAGAATGATGAATAAATAAGGGGATAGCTGGTCACCTTGCCTAATACCTCTGGAAGCTGGGAATGACTGAGAAGGCCTACCATTGATAAGAACTAAGTAGGAAACTGAAGAGATACATCCCATAATCCAATCCATCCAATCCTTAGAGAAACCAAATTGCCTCAAAACTTTGATAAGGAAGTGCCAATCCACTTTGTCATAAGCTTTGGATAAGTCTAACCGAATGAACATGGAAGGAGATTTTTGCATATCCATGGAATGGATGGCTTCTTGAGCAAGAACTATCTCATCTACTATTTGATGCCCTTCCACATAACCCCCTTGTTCAGGGGAAATAATCTTATGCAAAAGAGGCTTCAACCTTTCTGCCATGATCTTAGTAATGATTTTGAGAAGAACATTACATAAAGCAATAGGTCTAAAATCTGAGATATGATCAACCTCTTGAGCTTTTGGAACAAGAGTAATATAAGTTTTATTGATAACCTTCAAAATTTCTTTGGCTTTCCTGGCTTCTTCCACCACCTCTAATAAATCAGCATGAAGGATATCCCAAAACTCTTGGTAGAACTCAATGGGAAAACCATCAGGACCTGGGGTTTTCCATTTTTGCATTTTAAAAACTACCTGTTGAAGCTCATTGATAGTAACATGAGCAATTAAAATAGAGTTCTCCTCAGAAGTGATAAGAGAAGGGATTGCTTGAAGAACATTTTGTTGAGAAGTTGAGTCAAGAGGAGTAGCAAAAAAAATATTGGAAAAGTAATCGACAACAATAGAGTTCATGCCATCCCAAGTATAGACAACATCTCCAGAATCTGATTTCAGAGAAGAAATAAAGTTGTGAGATCTTCGGTCTAGAAGAGATTTGTGGAAGAAATTTGTGTTTCGATCTCCTTCTTTGAGCCATTGAATTCTAGATTTTTGCTTCCATAAGAGTTCTCTTTTTCCCATTCCTCTAACTGAGTTGTGAGTTTAATTTCATCTGCACTTCTATTCTCTGTGAGGCCATCTAAATGGATTTTCTTATTCAAATTTTCAAGTTGAGCAATAACTTCATGTTTTTTTTATGAACATCCCCAAACTCCTTCCAGTTCCAAGTCTTGATTTTGGATTTAATGTATTGCAGTATTTTGGCAAAATAGAACATCTTAGTCCCATACCTAGGCTTACCTTCCTTCCACCATTGTTGCACACGAGGTCTAAAGGAACTATCTCTGAGCCACATTAATTGAAAATGAAAAGGAGAGAAACTCACATTGGTTTTCCACATTTCCACCATGATTGGCCAGTGATCCGAACCAACATTGTTAAGAGTCTTCACTTTAGGAATGTGACCATGGATTAAGAAATTTTCAGAGAGCAAAAACCTATCCAATCTCTCCATTATACAAGCTAAGCCTTGCCTTCTGTTAGACCAAGTCATAAGGCCATTATCTAGTTGGATGTCCACAAGATGGAGGTTTGCAATATATTCACTCATGAGGTCAGTGCTTTTGTCCAAATTTCTATTTCCCCCATTTTCTCATCCAGAGAGAGGATGGTATTGAAATCTCCTCCGATCAAGATCCAAGCTTCAGGAAAATGAGAGATAATATGAGTTATATCCTTCCACTGTCTTCTTTTTTCCTCCAAAGTAGTCGAAGCATAAACAATAATGTAGAGCATAATTTGGTTGGAATGTCTACTTTGAATAGCTATAGCTAAAAGACCCCAACTACCAACCATATGGTGAATAACTACCTCTTTTGGGTCCCAAAGACAAGCAATGCCACCAAAAGTCCCCTGGGAACTGAGGGAAACCACTTTTCTAGCTGGCCAAATTTTACTAGCAATTGAGTCCATATCCTCCATTGACATCTTCGTTTCTTGAAGGAAAACAAGATGTGGATGATTTATTTGAATCATTCTTCTAATTTCATTTTGTTTTGAAAGACTCCCTTTGAGTCCTCTAATATTCCAAGTGATGATCTTCATTAATACCAAGGCTAAAAATTTTGGGAAGGGCATTAATCTTACCTTCCTCTACAAGCTTTTCACCTTCTTTTACCATATGATATTGATTGGTCTTATGACCTGCCTTTTGATTAGAATCCATCTTCAATTTTTTTCCCTATTTCTTGACTTACTCCAATTGAATCTGAGATGGCTTCTAACCTTGAAGAATGCTCATACACAACCAAAATTTTACTAGAGGGTTCAACAGAGTCTATATTGGGACCTGTATTATTTGAAGTTTTGACATTTAAAATATTGTTTTTCTTGTGTAAATTTTCTTCCTTTTTTTCTATTGAAAACCTTTGATTTGTTGGTTTGTCTCTGAGTTCTTCCCTTCATATTTAAATTGTGTTTCTAAGATTTATGTTTCCATTATTTCCCCTTCCTCACTTGGGACATCATTTGTGGAAAGGATTTCAAACATATTAGCAGATGACTTTGATTGATCCTTCATAACTGGTTTTTTTTGAGTGTTCTTCTTCTTAGGCATTTGGAAACCTGCTGAGTTTATATCTTCTTTCTTTTGATCAGGAATTTTATTTGGGCAAGCACTAGCCAAATGACCATATTCATGGCAAATTCTACAATGAAAAGGAATGTTCTCATAGTCCACTACTTGCTCCCAAGTGTCTTCCCCAAATTGTAATGTGATATTTTTAGGTAGGGGTTTGTCAAAATCCATTAAAACACAAATCCAAGCATAAATAATATGTTCAAAATTTTGAGTACAATCAGCAATCATCATAAAAGTTCCTAAAGAGTTTCCAATTGAAGAAAAAATAGTAGGATTCCAAAATTCAATAGGGAGGCCAAAGAGTCTAACCCACATGGGAGCTGTAGAAGGCATCTCTTCTTCGGATTTAAATTTAGTATGCCAGGGCTTCATGAAAAGCCCTGCCCTTCCAAAAAACTAGGGACCCCCTTGAAAATTTTTCTCTCTATCTTCATTATTAGCAAATAAAACAAGAAAATAACCATTTGGATAAATAGAGATTTGTAACTCACCTTTAGTTTTCCAGATTTTTGCAGCCCAGACTTTGAAAGCAGATAGGCTCGGACGAAAACCCACGAACCGACAAATTAGTCCTCTTTTTCCTAGATCTTCAATGCCAGTCTAAATGTTACCCATATCAAGCTTAACAATAGGAGTTCCATCAGCTGCTTTAAGACATCCTGACTCCATTTTCCTGGGATCAATATTAGGCATTCTTAGAGGTTTATGGGAAGCCCTAAGATTAATATTAGCATTGGGTTGAGGCTGTCCACCATGGAGGGCATCCCTAAAATTCATTTTTGGGGCTGAGTCTTCGAAATTCTTACCCTTGATAGGGGTTTTCACAGTAGATTTATTTTGTGGGTGCACCTTAGCACCAGATTCACTTGAGATCTGAGCCATTTTTTGATCATCTACTTGAAACTTATTTTGTGATCTCTTTAATCCTTGCCCTAGACACCGTGGAAAGGTATGGTTTTCACTTTTATTTTGTGCAACAAATTGGAAGTCATTGTCACTCAAGTTCATAGCATGATCTATTGAAAGATATATTTCTAACCCATATTGGATCCCCTGCAACATATCCTACTAAAATATTGAGTATAAACCACAAATATATTGGCCGCTAGGGCCCGAAGGCCCTAAAAACCAACCTCTGGAGTTGCTTGCACTCAACCCAGATGAAACCCTCGCACAACCGCTTGCCAAAAATATTGTTCACACATAGGGATGCGCTAGGATCTGTGTTTCTCCAAATGATCTAAAAATTGGTGGAGACATTCTAGGGTTTTTAGGCATCTACCCTCAAAATTTCAGCTCAATCCGAGTTCGGATGAGTGAAATATGGCCAAAACAAGTTTGATAGTTTGGGCAGTCCTGTAAAAATATCCCTCCTCAATCAGCTTCATCTTTTTGTATATCGATTTAGCATCTTTTATTATGAAAAAGGGAATATGAGATGCTATTTTTTCTTTAGCCTTGAAGATACCACTATTAATCATGCTGAGGTACAATCCCTCCTTGAAGGGTTGTTGTGGGCCCTTAATCAAATTTGGAAAAATATTTATGTTGAAGGGGATTACCAAGTGATCATCAACTAATTAAAAGACCAAAAATGGTCTTCTTAATTCTTTAACTATAGGTTGGGGACTATTATTCATACTATAAGAGAAATTTATCACACATTTTAGTCCTTGGAGTACTTTCATGTACAGATATTTGCAAACAAGGTCGTTGATGTTATCGTTAATTAGGGAGTGGATAAAGGTCTGAGAGAGATCACTTGGACTAACCAGTTTGCTGACATGGATTCTCTTGATGGAATCAAGCATAAAATTATTTATTTGATCAATAAAAATAAGGAGGTTACTACTAGCACTAGTCATGGTGAAAGCAGGATGGAGAAAGCCTTATGACTACTGCAATTTGCATGAGCCTTGAGTATTTGGTTTTTTGTTGTTCTTTTTGGCTTGTAAATGTATGGATTGTTGAATAATTTACTTTTGGATAGGCATGCTCTTTTATTTTTAGGTGTGTGTATTTTTTGTTATCTTTGTTGTTTTGTTTGTATTTTTTGTGTTGTTTTTTT
Source organism: Wollemia nobilis (assembly GCA_028583015.1). Taxonomy (NCBI): domain Eukaryota; kingdom Viridiplantae; phylum Streptophyta; class Pinopsida; order Araucariales; family Araucariaceae; genus Wollemia; species Wollemia nobilis. The sequence goes on along the minus strand of JAQPPZ010016509.1, from coordinate 567,094 downwards.
TGTCTTTTTAATTTTGGTTGTTTTTGTGTTTTTGTTTTGTTTTTGTTTTGTGTTTGTGTTTGTGTTTGTGTTTGTTGTGTTCTTGTATTGTATTGTTGTTTTTGTTTTTGTTTTTTGTTTTTTTTTGTTTTTTTTGTTGTTTTTATGCTTTTAATTATTATTGTTGTTTTTGTGTTTTTAATTATTATTGTTGTTTTTGTGTTTTTGTAAATATTGGTGTCTTTGTGTTTATTTGTGTTTTTTTTTTGTTTTAGGTATGTTCTTGAGTGTGTCAAAGGGGGTAGGCTAGGTTTGAGCCCTGGGTTATTTTTGTGGAATAGATACCCTATTTTTAAGTATCTAAGAAGGGTAAGGATAATGCAGTTTCCAACACTCTCTCCCACAAATTTAACATTCTACCATCATTGTGTACTCCATCCTTGCAAATACCCAATTGGGTATAGGATATTTGTTATGAACCTCTTTTTTTATTATAGAAAAATCACTCACATTTACTAAAATAATAACATTCATCTACAAATATTAAGCACACTAATAATTTTACAATAAAACATTGATATTGACCCTAATTTATAATTCAAACCCTTAAAGAGAGAAACATCATACAATGCTCCTTATTGGAAGGAATCCACTTCTTAATATATCATAATTTAATATTCCAACAATACAATATTCTTCTCTTCTTCCATATGAGCCTCTTGCCTACATTATATAATTCTCAACTACCTAAACTTATCCATATATGTGGGATAATTATTTTTAGAGTATATAACATCATTTGGATCATGCAAATGTACCACCCTTGGTACATAAGAGAGTAGTATATTACTTTAGGTGGTAGTTAGCTAGTTACTTCAAGTAATATAATAAATGCACAAGTGTCTATGTGCAAGTTGTAAATGTACAAGGTGTCCCCTTGTACAACTAGGTAGAGTGTTAGCCAAGCAATCCATCTCTCTATATGATGGGCCTTATAGTAAGTAATTATATATTGTTGTAGGTAGTAGTTGATATATTGTGTAGATCACCATATAGATTGGTGATGGACTACAATGTATTTCTTTAGCATTTATGGAGTGTTCATTTGCTCTATATTGCATTGTATCATTTTTATCACTTTCCATTAATAGCATATTTCAACATATTATATTTTTATATATTTTATATCATGTGATTGCATTCTCCCTTCGCATACACCATCAAAAGCTAATAGTGGTATCAGATTAATTGTAGATCTAGATAGTGTAGACACCTAAAATGTGTCATGTTTAGGAGACTACCCATATGGGCACATCCACAAACCATATGAACCCTCTTGGATCTCTCCAAGAGCAAGTAGTGGTCCTAACCCCTCAAACAAGGTAGTTCTGCCCCATCCAGGCTTGGCTACTCTCAAGAAGAGCCAGCCAGAACACCTGGACACTAAAGACTACAACGACCAAACCTGGCTGCTAAAATTGATAGCATTTAGGATCACACACAGTCTAGCTATGAATACGGCCCTAGATCACGTTGTCCGATTACACCTTTCCATGGATAACGAGAAAATTTTTGTGAGGAACTCCCTGAGCTTCTCCTAACTGCCCCTTCCATACTAGTATGGGACTGATGCTCCTCATTCGGGATGCTAAGTCACATGCAACTTGGACTGAAGCTTCTCCAGGAAGCCAAATTTCTAGATCTGAGAGGGAAGTCTACATATAGACTCTCCCATAAAAATCAAAGGATCTGTGAAGTTTCAGAGTTAAACAACGAAGCCCTATCAAAATGGAGGACCAATATTTAGCACTTTGAGGAGCATTAGAGCATCATTCGATTGAGCTATGCCCATGCATCAATTGTCATATTCACCATTCCCAACCGCTAATCAGTATAGGAGATACATTCGATGACCCTTGAACGTCAATTTTGGCGAGGATAACACACAAATACTTGAATCACAAGGAGAGGAGCTTCACATCGCAGCCACTATCTCGAATAGTGTCCCATAGGCACATATTAGGGCATAAGTGTTATTTTCTCTTTATGTTAGCTTAGCTTTATTATTGTTTGATCATAGTTTAGGTCTAGTTTCATTTATGCTTCTATTACGTATTTCCTTAGCTTATCACACATTTATTATTCTATTCATGCTAATATTTCATTATTAGTATCATGAGTATTTAGATCTTCTAACAAAGGCCTCATACGGAGAGGCGGCCCTTCCTACTGAGTGTGTTTTGTTGTTTTCATGAACATAGACCAAATTGAAGTAGTAGGAGCATAAATATCCCTCCAGGACCAGATCTAGAGAAAGGAGGCATTTATAAGTCCTCATACAATTTTTTGTGTAGGACCAGGAGGTCTGCATAGATGCACCATTCCCTTTCAGAGAATATATCCAATCGTTGATCTCTATTTTTGTAAATATTTGTATCAAAATGATGGGTATCCCTCAGAGGAACAAACTTGTAACTTGGGATCCAAGATATCAATAAATAAAGCATCTTTATTTATTTCTTATTCTTCATGTTGCATGTGCTTTTAGTATTTTTCATTTTGTGCAAGTGGTAGCATACATAATAAATCAATATTGCAAGTAGGGTAGCTAGGGTGCATGCTTCCCGTGGTTGCACAGATGGTGATTACAATGGGACCCCCACCAGGTTTTTCTTTTCATTTGATTTGCTAATATTTCATGTATTTTTATCTATGTAGGTCTAGCTGCTTTTGTCAATAGCAGCCAGCATATTTTAGCTGCTATAGCTATGAGCAGCAAGAATCAGCCACTCTGGTCAATATCGACCAGTAGGAAAATAGAGACATAGGTCATCCAGGTAATTATCAGGTGAGGAATTGAGGTTGGTACACATTTTTTATTCTTTATGATTTTTTTTCTGCATTTATTTTCCAGAAACAACAAGCAAAAACATAGTCTAAGTAGGGAAAAGCGAATAAAATAAAAAGAAATTTGCATTATACATTTCGTATATTTCTCTATTTTCCTCTAGGTGCTACTTAGAATAGCGGGCCTTTGACTGTAAGGTCTGCCCTAGACTCCAATGTGCTAGGCTTATGTTTGATCAGTCTGCTAGCATGTGGCCCAATCAATAGGCTGCCCATTCACAAAGTAGGAGGTACATTGCATGAAAATAATCTAGAATAGATTAGATATGCATCTATCTAAAAGAAAAATGTTCTTTTTAGGCATGTAGTGAGGTAAAATCATTCATGTTGGTTGATGCATAATTTTACATTTCAAAGTTTAAAAATAACCCCACACACTTGCACGTTCCATAATAACATTGGTAAGGTTGGATTTCATCATCGACCCCCAATTCAGATCGGTGATGTTGGAATTCATATCCTTCCACTGGCTTGCCCCCTAGACATCCTTAGATAGAATAGAGAGCTCCTTTTTAGTTGTCACTGGTCACTTGTGTTCAAAATGTCTCCCACTATTTCATAGTGGAAGATCTAGGTGAACCCCCCACTGGGATTTAAGCAGTGTATCCTAGACTCTTTTGAGAAATCATGTTTCGCACTAGTGATCCTAGCCTCCACTTGTATTGAGTTCCCTCATTCTATGTTTGTTGTACAAAAAAGAATTCAAGATCAACAACAAATCCAAACACACCAAACAGTTTAGAGAACACACAAAATCCTTAAAAGAGATAAACACTTGTTTGTTTTTTTGTGTAATTTGGAAACTAATCAAAAAGATAACACATAATCAAAAATGTGAACACATATCATTTTTCCCTAGTCCAACACCGAGGGGGATACTAATGCTCCTAACATCCATAGTCACACTTGTGTGGAGCCACCCACCCATAGTATAGCCGGATGAAGTTCGACAAGTCTTAGGGGTGACAATTCAGCCCTTGGTAGAACTCCACAAGAAAATCTAGTAAGTGATACACATATTAGAAATGAGGATACCTCAAGGCCCTATTTGACACATAGGGATGAGGAGTCTTCATGGTGCCTCTCATCATATAGATAAGAGAGGGCATCATGACCTACCTTTTCACATCAACATGCAAAGGCATCTCGACATCCCTCATCTCACAGACATGTAGAGGCTGTAAGACCTTCATCATTGCACCGACATGAGGAGTTGTCAAGACCATCCTCATAATATAGGCATGTAGGGGCTACAAGACCTCAATATTCATAGGAAACACATAGGACAGATCCACCCACTAAGGTGCAATACCATAAGGCTACACCCAGTCATAGACCTTAGACATCATACAGCCTTCCCATGGATGGGAGAGTACCCTTAGACCATAATATCATTGGTGCCAATGGAAATCCATGGGAGTAGCCATGGAGAACCTGACAACTTGATGAGCTGGATCAATTTCCCATGAGATCAACTTCGAGAAGCATCACTACCGCATGTTCTACTTTAGGAAGTTCATGTAGTGTTGCCACTAGACACACTAATGAACCAAGGGAAGCTTAAGAGTGAACCTATAGCACATACATTACTTTAGAGCATGAGCGTACTCAACCTTTAACGCAATACACAGAGCAAATAAACCTAGTAGAAAGGGGTAAGCACACAACAAGAGTCTCCTTTAGAGGCTACAACATTAGAATTCCTCATGAAGAGGTAGAAAGACATGAACCCTCAATAGCAGGTCACTCTGATTGACTACGTAGGTTGGAATAAGAGTTATGCATGGAAGATATTGAGCAAGAAGAACATAGTGAAAGGCACCTACACTTACAAGAGAAAATATCAAGAGAAGAAAGAGAGGAGTGTGAGGTGCTAGCAGAAAGGCTAGCTCAAGTATACGAACACATAGTTGGTGATAGGTATCAACATGGAAGGCATACTTATTCTCCAAAAGAGAGAGGTGCCAGGAAAACATATGAACACACCCACCATGCTCCACAACATCAATAAAACCTAGATCATGAGCAAATGCAATGCAATGAGGACCAGACTAGGATGGAGGATCAGGAACAAACCCATATTGAACCTCCAAACATGGTCATAGGAGATGAGTGTAGACACCCAATTGAGGCAAAAATTAGGCTACCTCTATTACCATCGTGGGCAAACATTTAGGAGCATGAGATTATTTCCTTGAAGGTATACCAAACACTCACCAAGAGAATCAATTCTCTCGACAAGGACACAAGTGGACAAAATCCAACATTAGACAAGATGCAAAACCAGCCTCTGTGCCCATCAGTCCAAAGTCCCGCATATCCTAGGTACTTTGAGATGCCTATATTGGATAAGCTTAAAGGAGAGGGAGATGCATAGGAACACATGATCAAATTCATGAATGCATGCATCCACCTTATCAAATATGACACCTTGATGCTGAGAACATTCATCATGACGTTCTTGGTTGCAACAACACAATGGTTCAACCAGTTGCCCAAGCATAAAATCACTAGTTTTGTGCAGTTGGTAAGTATGTTCCTAGAATGTTTCTCCTTCAATTCTAAGAATAAGGTGAACTTGTCTAACCTGGCTAATTTGAAATAATACGATGATAAGCTAGTGATGGACTATGGGGATAGGTGGAGAAAAATCATGGAAAAATTATCATTCTTCCTCCCCACAGAGGAAATTGTACGGATGTTCACAAAGATTTGGGCAAAACACATTTCCTTGCTCTTGCAGCTGAGAAATATGAATCATTTGTATAATCCTTGACCTAAACCAAGCTTATTGAAGACATTAAGGTCAACGAGGGAGACCTTAAGATCCACAATAAGAAATAATTAAGCAAGAACAATCAAAACAATAAGAACAAATAGAATCAGGCCAAGCCTGCTCAAGTTAATTAGGTTGTGTTTGCCATACCGCAATGGGGGAATGGAAAGCAACCCCAAAATTATCAAGTGCAACCCCCGTCGGCTAACAATGATCCCAAGGACAACCAAGGCAAAAATAGGGAATGTCAGCTGCCTCGTTATTTCATACTGCTAAATGAATCGATGTAGTGAATATTCAACCAATTAAACAAGGCGTAGAGGATAATATTTCCCAACATACAATTACTTGACCCTAACCATCCCAAGCCAAGGGAAGGGGTTACAAGGAAGATCGCCATTACCCACACCACAAAATACAAGGGCATGACATTGAGAATTGCATAGAATTCAAGAATGTTGTACAAAACATGATCAATAAGGGAGAGGTAAAATTTGACAACCCTCTAGCTCCCGATAATAGATATATGGATATATATCGAAACCTATTGCCAAATCACGAGACCCCTAGAGATCAGGGTACCCAAGTTAACCAAGTCTGGGTCAAGCCACCCATTCAAGGGTGCATCAAAATGGTCAAACTAGTTAATTTGGCAACTAGGAGTCGGAGATATGGGTAACCACAGCCTCCAGTGGCTCCCATCAATATCCCAACTACACCTCGGCAGAGACAGGCACATGAAAATCTTCCAAGTCCACCAGCAAGACCTATGGTGACTATTTGGAGTATATTAGAAAAAAATCTATAGATAAATCTGGCTAAGTTATCTATTTATGAGCTCCTACAATAATCCCCTAGGCATAGGGAGACTTTAATGGAGATTTTGAGATCAATCAATCTCCATCCCTAGAACCCAAATGCATTCACACATTTTGTGGGGCAAGTTTAAAAGTTCCAAGAGCCCATGATTCATTTCTATGATCATGAAATTAAGGCAGTCCCTACTACCTCAGTAGATCTACCTCTACATATTATTGCATAAATCAATGATATTCCATTCAAGCGGGTTCTAATCGATACAAGCTCTTTGATCAACATCATCACTACCAATGTTATAGGGCACTTGAATATCCCTAAGTCCAGCATTGTATCGACCTCTTACACACTAAGGACTTTCAATGATGTGTTGTGTTCCACTATGGGTACGGTCATTCTCTTGGTAAAATTTGGACATAATACCATCCCCATGATGTGTCATGTGCTAGGAGGGACGATGCAATATAACATCCTTCTAGGACATCCCTAGATTAGAGATGCAATGTGTACCCTCAATCTTGCACCAATGCATCAAGTATGTGCATTAGGGATAAGTCCACATGGTGCCATTCGATGAAGAGCAATTTAAGTATGTGCATCAAGTTGACTTTCTAGGTGATTTCATCCTTTCGTCAACACACTTGTACATAATGTCTTCATCCCCAACCATGCAGCTAGGTAGCAAAATTAGATCAGTGCAAGGTGACCCCTCCATGTCAGCACCACTGCCTATACCCAAAGCTACTGGTGCTTCTAAAAATCCTTATACATATAAGGTAAAGTACAAATATAAGCTGAAGGTATCCCTTGTGGAGGAAGGACCCAATGAAATTCCAACCATAGCAACTATAGGGATCCCTAATCCCATGGAGGAGGAGCACTCCTAGGAAACCACTGAGGAGGTACCTCATATTGTCTTATCTGCATTATCAACAAAATCATCTGCATCACATGTGAAAATTCACCTAGCCAACATAGCACTAGGTGAATATCTTGTGTATAACGTAATGTTCATGCCAAGAATTGAGTCTAAACAAGACAAGGGATGATCAAGAGTCCCTAGTCTGTCAGTAGGGATAGTGGTTCCCTTGGGAATGCCACCCAACTAGACTAACTTCATATATGTGGGCCTATATTATGCCCACCTTGCTCCTAATATAGAAAGGAACAAGGATGAACCTTTCACCACAAATGTTTATTATGTATCAAATCCAGAGTTTTATCTAAGGTATTTTGAGCAGTGTTGTTGGCAAGGCTATGGCTTAGGTCTATATGAGCAAGGGTGATGACTGCCCTTTTAGCCATAGTACCAACTACCCACTGATAGGTATGGTTTTCACTATCAAATATAGAGCCATGATGATTCTCTGGAAATAGCCTTAGATAGGCTAAGCATTGGTTTCGATGAGGACATCGACTGGAACCCCTATCACCCCCCACACAAAAACCTTTGGGGTGATGAATGGATTTTGATGGTAAATATCACACCACCAAAGGTATACCACCCTGAATATTCTCTGGAAGTGCCCTCATTAGGAGCCATATTATAGGAGCAGGAGCTAATGCATGGCTATGAGCAGAAGGAGTATGATTATGTTCCAAGCGAGGACAAAGATGGGATCAGCCTGACCTACCATGAGCCTCGACATGTGGAAAACCTTGTTTGGATAGGCCACACAAAAAAAATTTATATATAAAATGAAAGTGAATGCATCTCAAATGAGGGCAGATGCATGTCAAACAAGAGTGGCCATGATACAGAAGATTCAACTAAGATGGTTTTCATAAGACATGTGTGCCAAATGGTAGGGCCTATAGTAAACATCAATAATTTCTTCATAAGTTATGATAACTATGAAGACAATACTGAGATGTCTTACCTAGGGAATTAGCAAGCCAACCACCAACCCATCCGAGGACCAGATGTAAGCAGTAAATCCACCTCCCAAAAGAAGAAAATTTGATTTGGTAAATTTTGAGAGTTTTGGGATGATTTGCTAAAGTTTTGGGAAACCATACAGTGGGAGCAAATATTGTAAGGGATCATACAACTGAAGTGGAAAACCATACAGAGCAATGGCAAATCGTATAGGGCACACAGAAATTCACTCAGATGCAAAGAAAATGTAACTTTGGGATGAAATATCGCATGGATTTGCTAACCTAAGGTGTAAACTTAGGAAATTGCCAAAATAATGTATTCAGTTGTAGATGGGTGGTTGTAAATAATGGATTGTCTTAGGAACCACTTTGGAATGGCTTGGGAAATATTATATAAGGCCCCATTTTTGAATTTGTAGTTCTGGCTACTAGTTTACTGGTTATTAGTTGCTAGAGTAGAGAGATAGACATAATTTTGAGTTATTGTAATTACTATGAGAGAGTTTTCCACATTGTAACTGAATTGATAACCATTAATGAGAATAATAGACATTATGGGATAGTGTATGATCTTGTTGTGTATGGTTGATGCATTGTGGATGTTCATTATGTAATTGAGTTTCTTCCTTACTATTAGATGTTAGTTGTAGGCTTTGTTGCAGCTTTGTGAGCAGATTTTTACTAGTGGAATCATGGAGAATTATCTAGGAGTATGAGGAGGTTGTCAAAGATGTACTGAAGTAGGCTTTATGATTTCTGGGTGTAATTGCTTGGATGGAATCTCTCACTAATCCGAATTAGATTTTTTTCTTGTGAATGAAACTACTTGTTTAGGCTGTTAAATCTTTACAAAACATCCGAAAGAGATATTGGAGAAGAATTGTATAGTAATTAACATCCTACTGTACCTTTGGATCATACAAATCATACAAAGAGTTATTACCCTGTTTGGTAAAATAGGTGATTGACAGGAACTTACCTAATTTGGCAGTTTTGGTAAATCAGCTTGAACGATTACAAAACTGTGTACGATAGCCTCCAAAAAAGCATCTATCAGTTTTACTGAGTGTAATATCATACCATCTTGGTCACTATATGATCTGATATCATACAATGTATGTATTTGAGGTTCGTAAAAGAAATTGATAGATCGTACAAGGGTCATTCGGGGAATTAGAAGACTGTTCGGCTTGGTAGATTCAACCTAGGGATCATTCTTACCTCTGGAAAACACCTCCCCACCAGGAATACTCCACCGCTATGTTACATTTTTCATCGTTGCCTTATTGAATCTGGATTTTTTGTTAAAATGGGTCGAATTTGACTAAACAATTGGAGGTGATTTTTTATGATAGACACCAGTACACGAAGTCGTGGGAGAAGAGAACCACGAGAGAACATTCCAGTAAGAAGGAGCATAAGTATTACTCAAAGAGGAAACATGAGTAACTCATATCAAAGTATGTACGAACCAGAGATAGATCAAGTTTGGACATCCAAAGAGGGAGACAAGGTTATGCATAGTGGCTATTTTTGCAAAATTGGCTAAAATTAGTATTTTTAAAATTTGGAATTGGCTAATATTTGGGATCCTTAACCAGGTTCCATTAGCCAAAAATTTCTATGTGCAATTTTTTTTTGGATCAAATCGCCTCAATTTTATAATAATGTGACCATTTTAAGTTTAAATTTTCAACATTACCCCTAATAATACTGAACCTTCTACATGTGTTTCGAAAATTTTCACCTGGATTTTGAAACAAATTCACCAAATTTTTATAAATATATTTTGGGCTGACCCCTTATGCATAACCCTGGAGGGAGACTTCGAGAAATTATTGATTGAGATAGAATATGAGGAGGAAGACCCACCGATCATAGAGGATATGGGTGACAAAGAGAAAGTGCACGATTATGGAGAGTGGGTGGTAAGACCTGAGGAAGCGGCAACAAGGTTATGATAGGGTGCAGAGGATGAGAGTTAGATACCAAGGCAACATGACATGGGGACTTAGGAGGATAGACCAAGACAATCTCCATAGCACCAACGAAGAAGGTCATACGGTGAGGACGCACAAGAATTTGGTCACCAAGTGATGGGATAGAATAAGATACCTTGAATTGATACTTTTGATGACAACATAAGTAGGACACCCCCAAGGAGGAATCCAATAGAGATTCCATGGGACACCTCAAGTGAGAGCGACGACTCTCCTAAGATGGCTAACAGAGCAGCCAAACAAAGATGTCCACTATTTTCAGGTGAGGGTAAGGAAGACCCCACACGACACGTAGGAACTTGCATAACCATTTGGAGAGCAAATGGTGTAGACATACTGGAGAATTGGGTAGTCCTCTTTCCTTTCACCTCGAGGGGATTGGCAATAGACTAGTACCTAAAGAGAGAAAATAATGTTGATTTTTAGACTTGTAATTAGATAAAGAAGAAATTCATTAAGGAATTTTGACCTTTGAAATATGATGGAGACATAGTCACCAAGCTTTGTGTAACAAAATAGAAAGCATATGAGGATATAAAATCCTACAACCGTAAACTAAAGTAGTTAGTCAATAATATGCAGATGCCCTTGGCAGATGTGTTGATAAAATTATGGTTTGTAGATGGGTTACTACCAAAATATAAGAAAAAAATGAAGGGAGTACCATATGACACATATGAAGAAGCATTGAAACATGCAAAGACCTTTGAAAGTGAATCAAAATAGATGTACATAGGAATCTTGTCTCATCCCAAGTTGAAATATTTGGATAGTGAAGAAGAAGACACTATCCAGAGGACGGTCGCATCATTCCACAAGGATTTTGATAAAATGGGTAAGGAGCAAAAGATCAAATTGGATAGGAATGAGCTATGGTGCACTGAATGCAAGAGCAAGGGACATACAAATATGAAGTGTTTGAAGAATAACTATTGTCATATTTTTAATGTGATGGGGCATGAGGTAATGCTCTATCCCTATAATGCAAGAATACATCCATAGGTACTATCAATCCAAGAGCAGGAACAAAAACCATAGGCCCAAGGGAGTGGCCAACAAGCAACGAGTGGTAGTTACAAAAATAGCAGAAGAGGTGGCAGACAAAATCAAGGTAATCTACAAGGAGGAAAAAGTCACTTATAAAATGACTCGAAAGGTAGACCGATCATACAATGTTGCAATTGCCAAGAGTGGGGGTATTTTGCAAATAATTGTACTACACCTCCGATGCAAGGGGTACCGTAAACAAGCACTACACACGTGTAGATGGTGTGGTCTGGGGAATCATAAGGAGGAGAATTATTCAAAGCATGCGAGTTCGAGAAACCCATAGAATGTGAGTTATTTGGACATCAAAATTTCTCAAGTTAAAGAGGAAAATCAGGAAGTATTAGTCGTGACGAGGAATCAGGCTAAAAATGATAAGTATCCAGAGCCAACAAAAGAGAAGCAAAGTTGGCAAGCAGCAAAGAAAATGTTGCAAGAAGAAACTGAGAAAACTAAGCAAGGAGAATCAAGAATTTGAAGGAAATTATAAAAACCATCAAAACAAGAGATAGTTATGCAGAGCCTGGTAGCATAGGTATTGGATACCACAATGGAACTGAAAGTATCTGACTTATTCGAAGCTATCCCGAAATTGTAGAAAGCAATTGTGGAGGAAATGCAACTACATAAGGTGATGGAAGTAGAGAGCCAGCCAATTTTAGAGGAAGGACGAAAATACCAATTTATGGATCCTACTATATTAATGATTAAGTGGGAAAGAATCCTGCATTAATGCATATGGAGATTTTGGGGCACAAATTGACACAAGTGATCGTGGACGAAGGTTCCAGTGTTAATGTGCTACCAGAAAGAACTTGGATAGAACTAGGTGCTCCATCCCTATGGAAATTAAGCTTCTAACTATATGGGGATGACCATAATGATACTAACATCAAAGGAGTTTTGACTACACAACAAGTTATGATAGTTGAGCAAGCATTTGTGTTGGACTTTGTTGTGATTTCAATGCAAAAACCTACATACGATGCTCTTCTAGGGAGAGGATGGATACGAGTGGCCAAAGTTAATCATAATTGGGGAAAGAATCAGATCACCTTCAAGAAGGGACAACATAAATACATGATCAATTTAGCTAATCAAAGAGTTAGTGAGGATGTAGCTACAATTGATGAATCAAAAAACTCATCAGGGGATGAAGGACACGAACCTGATGGAGAGGGAATGTTGTACATAGATGAATCTATTAATGATGAAGCTTGATTTGATAGTGGAATTCTTCATTGGAAAATGGAGGATTACAAGATGTTTCAGCCCAATTGCCTCTGTATTGAGTCAGAAGAGATCAAGTAAAATCAAGACAAACCGAAAGTTAGTACAGAAACTGAGAAGATAACAGAAGAGAAGTGGACGTTTCCAAAAATATTTGCAGAGTATACAGTAGGAGATGCAGATATTGATACAAGACTGGCACATCTAGAGAATGTAATGAAATCTATGAGTGAGCCAAAAAATATCAAGTATGAAGTACCTAAGATAGTGGATATCAATCTAGAAATGTAGAAATAACTAAGGATAGTCCACTGTGGCGACGATTGGAATCCCGTATTGAAGGCAGCAGCTTTCAAGATATTATTGGAGTACAAGTATGTCTTCACACAGGCGTATAAGTATTTGGAATGAATCCCATCCGAGTAATGTGTCCATAAGATTACACTAATACCTAGCACTCAACCTGTTAGGAGGAGGCCATATAGAATGAATCCCAAATATGCGGCATTGGTAAATATGAAGATACAAAATATGTTGTAAGCAGGAATTATATTCATGGTGATGAACAGTGAATGGGTTTCACCTATAGTAATCACCTTGAAAAAGGAATTCGATAATATAAGGATATGCGTAGACTTCAGGAGTCTAAACGCAATGACCATTAAGGATCCCTTTCCTATTCCATTCACAGATTCTATCTTGGAATAAGTTGCAAGACATGAGATCTATTCATTTTTGGATGGATTCTCAAGATATAATCAGATCAGCATTGCTGAGGAGGATAATATGAAGATCACATTTATTGTGGAGAATGGCATCTAAACATATAATCGAATGCCATTTGGGCTCTGTAACACCTCGACTACATTTCAACACATCATACTGTATATATTTGACCAATTGGCGACGGGGAATTTCAAAGCATTTTTGGATGATTGGTCCATTTATGGGAAGATCGAGGAGCATCTTCCAGCTCTTAGTGAATGTATGAGCAGGTGCATAAATGCACAGATATCATTGAACCCAGCAAAGTGTTTTCAGTTGGTACCATACAAAAAATTGTTAGGACACATTGTGTGCAGCGAAGGATTGAAGACAGATCCAGATAAAATTTGGGTAATATTATACATGGAATAACCCTTTGATGTGAGTTCACTCAAAAACTTCCTTGGGTCAATAGGTTATTACCGAAGGTTTATCAAAAATTATGCACATGTAGCCTACCCGTTAGATTCTTTGACAAAAAATAATATTCCTTTTAGATGGACAGAGGAGCACCAGGGAGCCTTTGAGGAGTTGAAGGCTAAGTTGGTAAGCAGTCTAATTTTGGTGTTTCCAAGTTTGTATAAGGAATTCCATGTCCACGTCGATACCTCAAACTTTGCAATCAGATGTGCATTGGCACAAGGACATTTTAAGTTGGATCAGACAATTTTCTTTGCTAGTTACCTATTGTCAAGGCCGAAAATAAATTATAGTACAACAAAAAGGGAAGACTTGGGGATGGTATATGCAGTTCAAAAGTTTAGGCATTACCTATTGGCGAAACCCTTTGCATTTTATGTCAATCATAAAGCATTGTTGTACTTAATAAATAAACCAGTAATACAAGGACTAGTTAGTAGGTGGCTCATTACGCTCCAAGAGTTTGTATTTTGATTTGTTGTGAGACCTGGTAAGAAGCATGTGATTGTAGACCAGTTGTCTCGAATACAATCAAGGGAGCCAGCAGGAATAGGAGTTCCTAATGAATTGCCAAATGCACAGTTATTTTCCATCAATGTTGTGCCATCATGGTACAATTTGGTTGGCCAGTACCTATCCACAGGGGAGTTGCCACAAGAGATGATGGCAACCAAAAAGATGATAATAATAATGAAGTCAACACCTTTCCAGATAATAACAGGATTGTTATACAAGATAGGAAGTGATGGTATCTTGAGGAGATGTGTAATGCAGGAAGAAGTTAAGACAATATTGAAGGAAGCCCATGCAGGCTTAGTAGGGGGACACATGGGACTAGATGCGACTACACGAAAAATATTGTTAGTAGGTCTATGGTGGCCCACATTGTACAATGATGCAAAATAACACGTGAAAGCTTGCGATACTTGCCAAAGAGTAGGTAAACCGGTCAAGAAGGACTTTATGCCCTTACACCCATCGCAACTATAGGATTTGTTCGAATTTTGGGGCTTAGACTTCGTAGGACTATTTAATACATCTCAAATATGGAAATTCAGATATATCATAGTGGCAATGAAATACCTCACAAAATGGGTAGAAGCAAGAGCATTACCTGATAATTTTGCCAAAATTACAGCATGATTTTTGTACGAGCAGGTAATCATAAGATTTGGAATTTTTCTATGTCTAACGAGTGATTGTGGAGGACACTTCGTTAATGAGATTATCAATATGTTGACGACAAAGTTTAAGATTTTACACTCCCTATCCAGTCCATACTACCCAAGAGTGAATGGGTAGGCGGAAGCGACTAATAAAGTCTTAGTATCAACTATGTATAAGACCTATAGGATAGAAGGAGCAAACTAGGAGGAAAGGTTATCGTCCATTTTGTGGGCATATAGAATAAATTTTAAACCAATGGAACATACCCCTTTCCAATTGATGTATGGTCAAGAAGTGGTGGTGCTAGTCGAGTTTTTGATACCAATTCTGATAGTTGCAGTAGAGCATCTCTTGGGAGATCAAGAAAGTTTGGAGGAACAACTGATGATGCTGATCAAACTAGATGAAATAAGAGTCATGGCATAGTGGTTGATTGAGATAGATCAGAAGATATGAAATATGTGGCATGACAAGCACTTGATGAAGTTGGAACTTAATCCAGGGGACTTGGTTCTTAGATTTAATGGGAAGTGAGAGATCAAGCTAGGTAAACTAAAGACGTTATGGCTTAGACCTTATAAAGTGATTGAAGTATTGGATAATGGAATGGTCAGGTTGCAAAACCTGAATGGGACGGAGGTACCCAACATTGTAAATGGCTCAAAGTTGAAGCCTTACAAAGTACAGTGTTTATTCATTGCTTCAGAAGAGATTGAATGAAGAAGAAGAGCAAACACTCAAAATGAGGCTCAATGTGAGCTAGTTCTACTTTAGGAGGAGCCATATATGGGACTCGCAAGACTATTTACATAAATAGAGGAGAGGCGGCCAATAATTTAACAACAAGATTTGGTACCTGGACCTAGTGAAAGAAGAAGGGTGTGAGTACATATCATACGGGCTTACGTGACTATAAGAGAAGGAGAAGAGTGGATCCCTCCAGCCATAGAAGTCTATCAGGAGAGAGCACTGTTACCAAGAGCTTCAAATAGGAGGTACCCACAAATAGAGCATAGGGAACTATCTCAACATTTGGAAGGACAAAGAAGGTAAGGTTGACAGTGCACAACGAAGATAGAGTCGACACATTTGAGAAGGAAATTTTTGAGGATGCTAGGAAGGAAATAATAGAAGAAGAACTAGCAAAAATTTCCCCATTGGCTCAGATAGGGCTATTACAGGAGAGGATGAGAACACAAATTCAACAATTGCAGAAAGTGTATCAAATACTACGAGGTCACAATGCGAGATTGAGAGCGCAAGTAATCCAAGAATTGGACAGTACCATACAAATATTAGATGAATAGAGGGCAGTTAGATTACAAGATCTTGGAAGTGAACCTAAGGAGGTTGAAGATTTAACTCCAAGAAATGGTGAAGGAAACAAAGGTGCAAGCACAATTTTACCACCTCCACCAAGCGAGCAGCCTACGATAAACGAGGGCGTAGGAGTACTTTGGCAAGATATAGAGGATACCACCACATCACCTGAATTACACCACAATATAATGGGTGTGATAGATTCTAGTGATTAAGGAATGTTATTTTTGGTAAGATAGCCTAGTATAGATGAGGATGAACCAGAGAATTCTCATAATCCTCAGAGGGATCGAAGTATTCCACTTAGATAATTGATACCACGACAAGTCGAGGGAGTTCAACAGGATAGACCCGAGAATGATACACATGCATATGCAATAGCTCACTAGCAGCTAAGAAGACAAAGGAGGGAAGTTTTTTGATTGGAGAGATCGATGAATTTTCCAATTGACTGGGTAGAACAAATAGAAGAGGGTCAGACTGGCTCTAGATCTGAAATGGATTTTTTGGATGATTATAGAGTAGTATTGGTATCTTCATCCCCCTAGAGATCCTTTAAGAAAAGAATATGGAGGTGTCACTTGGTACAAGCTAATATAAGATTCAGAACCTTACGATAATTGTCATCAAACCAGAGTCCACTAGCTAATATCGAGTTGGTATATATTACTCCTGATAACAAAATAATAAGAGGAAGAATTGGACAAGGACCTCTAAGAGGAAGAGGAAGAGGTAAATGATCAAAACATGATGGTAATATAAGTG
Organism: Wollemia nobilis; assembly: GCA_028583015.1. Lineage (NCBI taxonomy): Eukaryota > Viridiplantae > Streptophyta > Pinopsida > Araucariales > Araucariaceae > Wollemia > Wollemia nobilis. Next base: position 550,021 of record JAQPPZ010016509.1, on the reverse strand, counting down.
ATGTTGCAATTAGAGGAGGTGGAGGATGAGGAATATTTTGACCCCCTACGCCTATATGGCCAGATATAACCCGCTAGCATGTTTGAATTGGGTAAGGAACCCATAACACATACTCTAACTAAGAGGTATGTTATGAAATATGGTCCAAAGATGCACGGGGGGGCGACCACCCCTGAACCGATAAGGACCCCAACGGGAAGCAGGTAATTGGTGGTTACCCTGAGTAAGTGAAGAATCACCAATAGTACAGGGAGGTTTCATTCCTAGAAGAATTAGAAGGGGGAGATACCCACGTGGTTGAAACCTTGTTGGTAGAGGAAGGGTACGCTTCACAGATGGTGGAAACCTAGGCCAAAAAAGGACTCGATCACCAAGTTTGGATCCAAAAATGATCCATGGAGATAGGTGAAGAAGTCATTCAATCAATAGTAGAGTGGTGAGGACACAACCACCATAGAGTAAACTACCTAGATGGTGAGAAGAAGGCCTACCAGGGGACGAGACTCCAATTTTCCAATGTACAATACCGAATTGTACACATTGTAGGAGGGCAAATGAATGGGCAACAACATCATAGGCAGATACCAATCAAGGAAAGGTACAAGAGGATACCACTAATCATAATGTTATGGTCAAACATCAAGGCCAAGAGTGGAATGGGGTCATACAGTTCAATGTCATTATACGATTACCTAGGAGGTAAGTATAAATAGACTAGAATTGAAAAAAGAAAAAAAAAAAGAAGGAAAATTGAAAAAAAAAGAGATAAAGAAAAAATGAAAAAAAATTGTGCCTTAGTTGTGAAAATCCCTTGAGATGCAATTAGGAAGGGCGAGGTTGAAAACCAGAAATGGCGACCTTTCCAGAGGAAAAAAAGCAAAAATTCCTCTAAGTAATGAAATAGTACAATGAAAAGAGAGAATCATACAAAGTAATACTGACATGCAAATTGTACAAGAGGTCGTACGGTACGATTTAGATGGTACGATGTACGATTTTCCAACTAACCCATTTAATGCGGCATGTAGCAAAGCAGTGGTTGGAGGAAAAGAAGGGGGAAAAGACAAAATTTTGAAACCAACTGTTGAGTTGTCAATCATCTAGCAGTGGAGATGGAAAAAGCATGCAACATGGCACCTATTTTTTAAAAAATTAGGGTTTTATTAGGGTTTTTTAAAACTTGCTTTAAAAGTAAAGGGACTTAACCATTTTTCACCAAGCAGGAAAAATAAAAAAAAAATTCAGTAGATTGAAGGGGAAAAGCGTATATACATAACAGAAGACTACATGGGCAAGAATTTTTCACCAGTACTCTGAAGATTGCAGACCCATTACTAAATTTGTACTAGGGAGTTCTTTTCCACTTCAAAGAATTAACCTAGGAGAGATAAATTGAGGGTTTTTTCTCCACAAAAGGGAGAAATTTTAAAATTTTCAAGAGATTACAGCCAAAGACGTCATAATACATCATCGTACGGTTTTTGAATGGATAAATTGTTGATTAAAGTTGGGAGAAGCAGATATTAGCGATGGAAATTGAGAAAAGTGCAAGGAAACGTAGGATTGAAACCCTAAAAAGCTAAGAAATCTAGAAAATGGGAGCTGGGAGACGTGAGGAGGGAAAAATCTAGACCATACAGTCATACAGTGCAGCTAGAATTTCTTCAAAGTAAATAAAATTATGCCAGGAGTGAAGTAGTAGAAGATTTGTTGAGAAAAAGCACGGAAGGATAGATTGGGCCAATACAACAATTGGGTTAGTGATAGAATTGGGAAAGGAGACCCAAAATCCAAAAATTTTTAGTAGTGAGGGTTAGAAAATATGTATTGTATGATTTGAGGGTAGATTGTACAATTTCTAGGCATAAGGGTGTAATTTGAAGGCGTTTTTTTACCATTTTTGGTAATTTTTAAGAGATCGTACGAAAGCATATAGAATTGTATGAATTTTAAAGGGAAGGGCAACCAACATCATACAAAGTACTAATAGCTCATACAATTTCATACCGTCATGGTATGATTTGATAAAAAACTGACCATTTGAAGAATTGATAGGGTAAAAATGAAGAACTGCTAAAAGTGTGTACGATCTGGAAGAATATGAAGGACAATAAAACCATACACAGGACTTAGAATAGTACATTGTACGCTTTCTATGAGATTTTATGATTTTTGGTGTGTTTTTAATTATGAAGGAGGAATTTGAGTAATCAGTAAGATGCTGGAGGAATGATCTCAATAGAAGAGTTTGGATGTCGATTAAGGTGGATTTCAACAAATATGGTGGAGAGATCACCAGGTTCACTACACGAGAGAGAGGCATACTCACGGTAGTATTTTGGGCATCAATTTTAGTCTCGTGAAAGGCATGGTAATCATCTATGGATGAGAGTAGGATATAGGCTATAGAGGAGAGAGAGCCATTAGCGAGCACTCCTGGATATAACACCATCGAGGCACAGAGAGACAATAATGGCCCAAGACACTACCTCATAGAGGGAATTGAGGAGTGAAGTGCATGTGCAGCAGTAGGAAGAACACCTAAGTAGTGGGTAGGAGGAATACCAGGTGGAATTGTCAAATATTACATTTATACAACATGGAGTGGAAGCATATAGGAAATGGTGGAATGATGAGAAGAATAAGTCTCATCCTTGGAAGAAAAAATTTGAGAATGTGCAAGTGTCAGTCATTACGTAGATACCACCGTTTCATCAAACATTCTTCCAGAACTATCTTCTACAGATAGTTCAAGTATATAATGCGATGATGATGATAGCCTATGTCAATGTGGGTAAGAGGTCAGTGAAGATGGAAGTTTTGGCAGAAGCATTTAGAAGAAAAATTGGGCTTCCAACGGAGGGTATGGAGATAGTTAAGAATTAGGTAGACCTAATTGAAGCATACTGCCTAGTGATCACCATGACCACTGTTAAATCATTGACAGAATCAAATATTTTCGATGCAAGAACACGCAAAATAAACCAAAGCTAGTTGTGAAATGACCATTGGGCATGTGCAATGAATAAAGTCATGGCTTGACTGTCAAGAAATATAAGGGCAGCAGAGATGCCAATGTTGATGGCCCAGTATGTAGAAGGTATTACCTAGGGGATTCCATATTATTGGGGCACATATCTAGAGATAAGAATGGACAAAGCATTGATGAAGAGACCAAAGAATTTTGGGATGGCCTTTTAGGATATAGTATTACTTTTGAACACAATCACAAAAGCGGGAATGCAATTCCTAGGATTGACACCGCTTAGAGAAATCATGCAGGGCCAACCAAAAATATTAAGATGGGTAAAGGTTGTACCCATAGATAAAATTACTCCAAAGAAACCATGTACAAGGAGTGAGCGATACAGGAGTGAAGCTCAGGAAGATACTTCTCTGAAATAGGATGTCAATGTACATCATTGGAGAAAGCGTTCTAGATAGTTGGAACCATAACTAGAACAACAAGTACCTGCACAAAGGCAGCAGGAGCAACCTCTCAAGAAAGAAAGGGATAGTAGTCCTATATAGATAAGGATGATGAGTCATTAAGAAATAATGGCAGGGAGACCAACTCCATATGTACAAATAATGGAACAGTCAGATTTAGAAGTAACAGAGCTAGATGAGTTGTGTTGGGCAGAGGCAGAGAAAATAGTACTCTCTATAGATATTTTTGATCATTTTGAGAGGATGGATGCCTCTAAATTCTTTGGAGTAATTGTGATAGGGCATGACAGAGTAGCCACTACCTTTGAGGAAGCAGGAGTTGGACCAAGTACCATAGCAACAGAGCCCAAGAAGAAGACTCGATACAAAATTGTATCAGGAGGCTCTAGAAAGCAAGAAGTCCTAAAAGATATAGAAGTACCACAATAAGGAGAAGTACTTGTTGCTCAGTAGGTCATATTGGGGATGCACAAAAAACTCAAGAAGAAAGGGTGACAGAGGAACAACAAGTGTATGGCAGGGACAAGGAAGTAGCTCAGGAAAACATAGAGGAGCCACAGGGAGGCTCAACCGAAGCAGGAAAGGCTTAGGAACAATTTGAGCAGTGATCTCAGGAAGAGATCATAAATATTATGGATAATGAGGGGAGGAGAAAAGAGAGAAATAATCTCCAACTCGAGAAAATATAGATACCGAGAGAGCACTTAGAGAGCTTGGGGGAAGCTCTAGCCACCTTAGAGAAGAAGAAGAATTCAGGTCTCCCATAGAAGAAGAACGATGGGGATTGCAATACAATTATCTCTTAGATATACCATGGTTCAAGAGAATCACAATGAAATAGGAGGCACGTGGAAAAGAGGATAATGTGGAACACTTCTTTGCTTAGTTAGGCCACATGATAAATAGTTTCATATTGGAATTATGTATTGGCGATGTAGGAGAACTGAAGCTATGGGAGCAACAAGTATCTATCGAGTTGGAGTGGATAATGGGTGAATAGTGTAGATCAAAAAAATAAGATAGCATATATCCAAGCATAGCATCCATGGATATTACCCAAGGAATAATTAACAATGATGTTGGGAAGAGAATAAATTCCATAATGGACGGTCACAAACTATAGGAAGGACCCAAGGATTTATTTGGACCGAGTGAGTCATCCAACCTGCCCAACCAATACGATAGAAGTGGAATATAGAAGGGTTGCTACATGAGTGTCCATTACCCTATGAAATTTGAACCTCCTAACACACTGGATAGAGTGGCTAAGCATTGGGTTGGCAGAAATACATCGACTCAAGGAGGCATAGGTAGAAGAGACGGCAACCACTCAAAAGGAATTTGTCGCAATGGAATATGAACTACAAAAAAGTAGAACTATGGCAGAGGAGAAAATAAATAAGTTGTAGGAGGATCTATCAAGCCTTAGAGTAGAGTCTGAAGACAGGATTGCAACACTTGAAGAAGAGAAGTGACATATTTTCCAAATGGTAAAATACAGGATTAAGAAGTTGGAGGTACAGCTCAAAGCGAGGGATGAGCATCTGATAGCTCAGTTGGCAAAAAAGAATGAGAAAATGTCTACACAGGCCAAGAAGATAGAGGTGTTGACAAGAGAAAACAAGAATCTCAATGAGATGGTCATTGAAAATAAAGCTCAAGTTAGGACCAAAGAAGACCAGGTTCAAGCTCTAGAAGCTGACATCAAATACCACTTGGAGACCATTGACGAGAATAATGAGGAACTCCAAGTGGTTGCTCGAGCATAAGCTCATTGGAAGGAGAATTTGACAAAGAGTGCATCCAAATGAGAAAAGCATATGATGGACTTCATGAAAGTTGTCAAGGAAAAGGCTAACCTTCACAAAGTCAAAGTCGTCGATATGGGAAGCTATGCAGCCAAGCTAAAGAATGAATGGGAAATGTACAAGACCCAAGTGAAGGACTTGGAGACTGAGGTAGCACAACTAGAAGCCCAAAAAAAGAAGCAAAATGAGTCATCGAGGATGCTGACTAAAATAAAGGAGAGGGCAGATGTAGGTAGCAAATCCACTTCCAAAAGAAGAAAAGGTTATTTGCTAAATTTTGACAGTTTTGGGATTATTTTATCAAGTTTTGAGAAACTGTATAGTGGAATCAAATCATATAGGGGATCATACAACTAAAATGGCAAACCGTATAGAGAAATGGAAAATCATACAAGGCACATCAAAATTCACTCAGATGCAAAGGAAATGTAATTTTGGGATGAAATATCGCATGGATTTGCTAACCTAAGGTGTAAAATTAGGAAATTGCCAAAATAATGTATTCAGTTGTAGATGGGTAGTTGTCAATAATGGATTGTCTCAGGAACCACTTTGGAATAGCCTAGGCAACATTATATAAGGCCCTATTTTTGAATTTGTAGGTCTGGATACTAGTTTATTGGTTATTAGTTTCTAGAGTAGAGAGATAGACATAATTCCGAGTTATTGCAATTACTATGAGAGATTTTTACACATTGTAACTGAATTGATAACCATTAATGAGAATAAAAAATGTTGTGGATGATAGTGTATGATCCTGTTGTGTATGGTTGATGCATTGTGGATGATCATTGTGTAATTGAGTTTCTTCCTTACTGTTATATGTTAGTTGTAGGCTTTGTTGCAGCTTTGTGAGAAAATTGTTACTAGTGGAATCATGGAGAATGATCTAGGAGTATGAGGATGTTGAAAAATATGTACTGAATCAGACTGTACAATTTTTGGGTGTAATTGCTTGGATGGAATCTCTCACTAGTCTGAATTGGATGTTTTGCTTGTGAATTAAACTATCTTTTTTAGATTAAACCTTTACAAAACATCCCAGAGAGAGATTTGAGCAGAAGAGTATAGTTATTAACATCCTGTTGTACCTTTGGATTGTACATATCGTACATCGTACAAATCATACAAATAGTTATTACCCGATTTGGTAAAATAGATGATTGATAGGAACTTACCTAATTTGGTAGTTTTGGTAAATCGGCTTGAATGATTATAAAACTATGTACGATAACCTCAAAAATAGCATTTGTAAGTTTTTTTGAGTGTAATATCATACCATCTTGGTCACTATACGATATGAGATCGTATAGTGTATGTATTTGAGGTCCATACAAGTAATTGATAGATCGTACAAGGGTCATTCGGGGAATTAGAAGATTTTTCGGTTTGGTAGATTCAACCTAGGGATCATTCTTACCTTTGGAAAAAACCTCCTCACTAGGAATACTCCATTGTTGTGTTACATCAAAAACCAATGCCAATGGATTTTGGATAAGCGATGACAACTTTGAAGATGAAACTGAAATGGCCTATCTTAGGCATCAACAGGAAAATCAACGCCCAACCTCCACAGGAAGGAATGAGTGTTCTCCCACAAGTAATTATGACTTTGGGAGTGAATTTGAAAGGGCATACCTTGAGCTTCACCTCCAACAATTCAATATGCTTGTTGAACGAGAAGCGTTACTCCTGACCATAGACCACAACCTTTGCTTCCTAGGGAGACTAGTAAACCTAGATGCCATCCATCACATGGTCAACCTAAATTCACCCACCTTCAGATAGCAGCTACTGCAAAATCACCCCATCATATCGTCTATCCACAGACCAAATCCTGAGATCCCTATGCCCCCAAAGCCTCATCGTGAGTATAGAAGGTACACCTAAGATATAGAGTTCCACCCACATGGTCCTAGAGATCCCATTCCATCCATAAATATGATCTCCATTGATTTGACCACTCCATTCCATAACCCAACAGATCCTAAAAAAACCATTGTGTCTTAATCTAGATGCTATTTATTGGGATCACATTGATTCGCCCATAGAGCGTAAATATTTCTTTCCAAATGAAGATATGTTGTGACCATTCCATTTTGCATCAGGTTGTGCACATGATGTCTATCACACTGGTCTCGACCCTGAGTCAGTGGGAACTATAAATCCAGTAGATGAAATTCATTTAATCCCCACTCCTCACCAGCTTGAGGATGGGTCCCATATGGCAATAGAGGATACTTTTGAGGTAGACATAAATAATGATCCCTCTCAACCAAAGAAATTCAAGTTCAGAGAAAGCCTTTCTCCAGAAGAATAGGCCATCATAATTCCTCTATTGAGAGAAAGACCAAATCTCTTTACTTGGACCTACAAAGAAATGTCTAGGCTAGATCCAAAGTTGGTTTTCCACAACCTATTGATAGATCCTGTGAAGAAGTGGGTCAAGCAAAAGCTTAGAAATATGCATCCAATCGTCACTTTGATGGTTAAAAATAAGTTGCAAAAATTGTTGGATGTAGTCTTTATTGTTCCCATCGACTATCCAGAATGGGTATCAAATATGGTGCCCATAGGAAAACCTTATGGAAGAGTCCGCATTTGCACAGACTTTAGGGATATCAACAAGACAACCCTAAAGGATTTATTCTCGTTTCCCAATATATATGTTATTGTAGATACAACTACAAGTCATGAGATGCTCTCTCTAATGGATGATTTTTTTTATTACAATCAGATTCGGATTAAACCTGAGGACCAACATTAAATCACGTTCACCACTCCATGGGAGACATTCTACTACAAAGTGATATCGTTTAGCCTTAAAAATGTTGGTGCCACATATCAGTGGGCTATGACATACATTTTCCATGACTACATGCACACAATTTTGGAAGACTACATCGATGATTTGCTAGCCAAGTCGTCATTTTATGGAGAGCATGCTAAGACCCTCATAAATGTCTTTGATTGTCTGATTGAGCATAATGTTAGGCTGAATCCCAAGAAATACGTCTTTGGTGTGACTTCTAGAAAACTCTTGGGATTCATCATTTCTAAATGAGGCATCGAGGTAGACTCGGCAAAGGTAAAGGCTATCCTAGAAATGGCTCTGCCTACAAACATCAAATAACTAAGAAGATTATAGGGCAAAGTAGCATCCATAAAGTGATTTATAACATAATTATCGGATAAATTTTGACCCATGAATTGGTTGCTACACAAGGGAGTTATATTCCAATGAGACAAAGAATGTCAGTAAGCCTTTATGAGATCAAACAGTACCTGTCAATGCCACTAGTTCTAGCTCCACCCAGGCTAGACATGCCATTCTTGTTATATATATCCACTATAGATTTTGCTTTGGGCACCATGTTGGCTCAAAAGAACATGCAAGACAAAGAGCAAGTGATATATTATATTAGCGGCACCCTGGTGAGCTACGAAATTGGATATGCATACATAGATAAGCTATACTTATTAGTGGTCTTTGCAACCAAGAAATTGTGCCACTACATGTTGATCCATAGGACATATGTAATATCCAAGAAAAATACTTTGCAGTATATTATGAGCAAGACATATCATAATATATGTACTGCAAAATGGATCATGCTACTAATAGAATTTTATTTGAAATTCATAAGCCAAAATTCCATCAAGGGACAAGTCATAGCTAATTAGCTGGCTGAGGTAGCTCTTCAGAATAGTAGGCCCCTTACCATAGAACTTCCTGATGATGTGGTCTTTACACTATCAGAAGCACCCAAACCTGAAGAACCAAAAAACAAAGAGGACATGACTTTGTCCTTCTATGGTTCAAAGTGTGAGAAATGAAGCGGTGTGGGGATTATATTTTTCACACCATAAGGCACTCCAATACCCTTGTGATTCAAGCTATAATTCCCTTGCACCAATAACAACATCGAATATGAGGCCCTAATTTTGGGTCTCCAAATAGCCATCGCCATGAAAATCAAGAGGCTAAATGTCTTCGATGACTCCCTCTTCATAGTCAAATAGGTCAAAGGACTATTTTAATGTTAGGATCTAATCTTGAAAGATTACAAGGAGCTTTTTGACACATATCTGGCCAAACTAGAATGGTACAATATCGAGGCAATCCCTTGTTCATAAAACATATTTACAGACACCATGACATATTTGGGATCCTTGATCCCTTAGAATACATATATCGATTTCACTACCATTCATATCAAAATGCTCACATATTCAGTGATCCAATGTAAGACCTTTGATAATAAGGAATCAATCAACATGATCCATATAGAGCCAGACCATGATTGATTTTGTAGAGCCAAATACTTCTTGAATAAGGCACCTTGGGGGTCCTTGATCTCTCAAGGTCCTATGGGAAATGGTACCTCTATTCCCCACAAGGTTGTTACTCAATCTACATTTTTACAAATCTAGTTGTAAGAGGAACAAGTCATTTTAACTATTGAGGTCGTAGCCTATCAGGATTGGCTATCCCAATTGCAATATTTTCTTATACTAGGAGTTTTCCCACAAGGACTGTCACATGTTGAGATATGAGCATTCAAGTAGAAGGTGACTAGATATGTCTTGCTAAGAGGCATATTGTATTGTTGAAGCTACAATGGAGTTCTCCTACGTTGCTTAGAGCCCTAAGAATCAGCTTGGGTGATTTCACAAGCTCATGATAATACGTGCAGTGGCCACTTCAGTGGCATGGCCATTGCCAAGCATATCCTTCAAATGGGCTACAACTAGCCCACCATAGAGAAGGATTGTTGTGAGTATGTCAATAAATACATCAAATATCAACATCATGCAAACTTTATGCACTTTCCATCTCAGGCCTTACAACCCATTCAAGTGGCTTGGCCATTTTCTCAGTGGGGTTTTGATATGATTGGAAATATTTATCCCCCATATTTGGGTAGGCACACGTTCATCTTAATGGCCACTGAGTACTTCACCAAGTGTATGGAAGTGGTCCCCTTAACCTCAATAATTGGTCCTTAGATTGTGTAGTTCATACTTCACAATATCATTTATCATTTTGGGGTACTTTTCAAGGTAATATCAAATAATGGCCCGTCATTCAAAACAAAAATGTGTGAGCTATATCAACTAGATACAACATTCAACATAGTTTTGTGACACCATACTATCCGTAGGCAAATAGGCAATCAAAAGCCTCAAACAAGACAATAGTAGCCATCTTAAAGAATACGGTGAAATAAAATCATAAGGATTGGCATCTACAATTACCTTTAGCATTATGGGCTTACAGGACTAGTATACGAATGCCCATTGGGGCAACACCTTTTTCACTTGTATATGGCACTGAGGCCATTATGCCCTTAGATTTGGAGATTCTGACATTGCACATTACATTGAGAGAATTCATCAATGATAACACTACGTGACAAGCTCGCCTGGATCAATTGACCCTCCTGGATGAACGATGTGTCAATGCCCTTGAGCACCTTCATGTTTACCAGGACCATATAACATGAGCTTATAATAGTAGAGTCCATCTGAGATACTTTAAGGTTGGGGATCTTGTGCTAAAAGAAAACCAGTAGAACTCAAATCTTCCATCGCATCTACAAGACAAATTTATGGCTAATTGGATAGGTCCCTATATCATCTCGAAGAAGATGGGGATTGGGGCTATCACCTAGCAATTCTAGAGGGTGTTGAGGATTCAAATCCCCTCAATATCATTCATCTGAAGGTGTTTCATGTATAAAACAATAAAATATCAAAAACATTCCAATAGTTCCAAAATTCCAAAAATAATAGAAATCATAAAATCCAAACAAATCAAAAAATATTAAAAGCAAAAACAAAAAGCTCCAAATGCATCTTAAAGCCCTTTGGTCAAATCACAAAAAGCTCCAAAGGTATCTTAAATCCCTTTGGTCAAATCACAAAAGTCTCCAAAGGCATCTTAAATCCCTTTGGTCACCTCACAAAAGCCCCAAAGGCATCTTAAAGCCCTTTTGTCAACTCATAAAAGCCCCAAAGGTATCTTAAAGACCTTTGATCAAATCACAAAAAACACCAAAGGCACCATAAGCCCTTTGGTCAACATTCAAAATAATAAAAAGCACAAAAAAAATTTAAATTCAAAATATCAAAAGCATTCAAAACAATCAAAAGCTCAAAAATAATTGAAAGCATAAAAAATACAAAAACATTTGCATTAGCATTCCACATTTTGCATTCACTTAGTTGCATTGCATTAGGCATTTGCATCCATTACAGTTGCATTAGATACATTTATGTTTCCAATCTTACAAATGACACCATGTTTTTACCTCAATCATACACCTTCAAAATCCATCATCATCCATCACTCACGTGTGTAACTGTGTTTTTCAACACAACCCCTCTTATTGCTATGAGGGATATACAAGGGTTTTCTGGTCACTCAGCCATACCTAGTGGTTTTATCAAACTATGTAGAAAGTTATCCTTACTTTTGATAGATGAGGTTTAGTTTTGATAGCACCTAGTATATTTCAGAATCCTATCACTAATCAAAACACTAAAATCCTAGTTAAAACAAGGGAAATATGAACGTTGCAAAGTGGTATTAGGTATCCTAAGGTGAAAATTTTATCTTGCTCATCCCCCTATGTGACCGGTTCAGGAATGCTAAGAATTGGAAAAATGACAAGTTCACCCCTACCCAAATAAATCCCTAAGTACCTTGATTTAATCAAAACAAGCAAAATCTTGAACAAAAGAAAAACTCAAAAACAAAACAAACCAGTGATCATCATCACTACATAAATCCCTTGCTCAAAGAAAGACAAAAAAATAAAAATAAATAGTGATTTTCATCACTAAATCATGAGCAAGTATCCCAAATAAATATGAATAAAATAAGGAAGTATGAACTTGAATCCCTAGAATTCTCAGCATAAACGAGTCGTAAGGTATCCTTACGCACGACAATATGTCTATCACATTAGCATATCACTTTTGAACAAACCAATATTTGCATGTGGAAGAGCTAGCCTTAGGTGTTTTGTATTTCCTAGTGGTCTAATCCAACTGATTCTAGCTTAGGATCAAGATAAACATTTGAGGATCCCTAATACAAAAATGGGTTGAATGAATCCCGCCTGGCATTGGGGTATGCTTATGTTCTATCTAATATATTCATATGCACACATAGGGATAATGAGTATCTAGGTCTACATAACAAATATTTATCCTTCAGAAGCTCTGTATGGTAAATATACAACCTTTTTGATAGAGTAACTAGGGTGTTTGAGTCTCATGGAAAACCTCAAAAATCCCCTCAAAACAACAAATACGCCATCAACAAATCAAGTTGAGTCATTGAGACAACTTTGATGAAGAGTATTCTTGGAGATAATACACTGATGGAGAATTTTGAACACATCATTTTGATCCATGTGACCCAATTTCTCCATCATTGTATTCTCTCCAAGAAGACTCTTCATCAAAGTTGTCTCAATGAGACAATCACCTTTCTTTTCATTCCTGCTCACAAAAAACAAATCATTAATCATAAAAACATTACCTTTAGTATGAGTAGATTTGGTGCTTCCCATAAAGCTATTTTGTAGCAGTTCTCCTTCATTGTATGGTGCTTCAAGATCAACCATCAACTCTTCACTAAGAGTTCTCCTCCTTTGTTCAATCCATGTTGGTGTGTTGAAACACCATTCATTCAAGCAATCATACATTGTTGCCTTTTCAAGACAACTCTTTTTCTGCAATGTAGTCACTCCAAGTGAGTGATCTTCATCCACAATTGCCTCTTTAAGACAATTCTCAATCTCCTTTGATGATGCCTCCAATACATCATGAAGTCCATTAATGACTATCTCACTATTTTCTATCTCCTCCTTGAGATAGTCTTCCTCATCATTATATTTTTCTTTCATTATCTCATCCATGAGATAAGCTTCATCATGGAGCATGAAACTTATGCCCTTCATCTCTTCTTCCTCTTCTAAACTTGGGAAATCATCCCACATAACTTCATTTGCTCTTTCAAGAGAGCACACATCCATTCCAAGTGAATGGTCTTCAATATAAGTGAGCCAATGGTCTTCCATGAACATTGCTTCTCCATCATCATCCCACAAAACTTCTTTATTCTCTGCCATGAGAACTGTAGGTGCATTCTCCAAAATACACTCTCCATTTGTCTCCTTCATGAGACATTCTTCATCATACCTCTCTTCAATGAGAATTGGACAAGGCTCCTTCTCATCCTCTTCTCCATGAAGGGATTCTTTACTCTTTTCAACACAAGGTTCTTCTTCAAATATGTCTTCCTCTTCAAGAAAGAATTCTCCAATACAAAGCATGTCTTCATATGAGTCTTTACAAGACTCTTCAAAAACTCCTTCAAAAGGATCTAATTCAGAAACTTCTTCAAGGAAGCAAGGCTCCTCCTTGCTTAAACAATCTTCATGATTGTCACACATGGCTTTATGGGTGTCCTCATCAAACCCATAAGCATCCTTCAACACTTGCCATGCCATTGTAGCTGATCTAAAATTGGCTATGAGAGGAAAAACACTCTTTTCCATTCCTCTCCTCAAATCCATAAGGGCTAAGCAATTTGCATATTGTTGCTCCTTCTTCTCTTTTCTCTCCTCGCCTTGTAGCTTGCTCCAAGTGGGTTCTTCATATCCTTTTTTATTGGTTCTATCAGCTGCACTCAAGGTGGTCCAATATGTAGGTTCATTGTAGCCTTCTTCTACAATATCCCATAACCCCTTGCCTATGAGTAAGGTCCTCATCTTGATGGACCAATACTCGTAATCTAACCCATTAAATTCAGGAATGGGAAGATTGTTATTGGCAGCCATTGATGCTAATAAAAAAAACTTTGGAATAATGTAGATAGCTTCTAATACATTTTTTTTTTTGTAATAAAGAACATCAACAGATCTTATTTTACTCAATTGACTCAACCTGTTAAGTCAATCTCTCATAATTAACCTCTAATTGCAAAAATACATGCTTCTTTTTATTTACCAAAGTCTCAAGCACCAAATTTATCATAAATCGGCCAATACTGATTGAAACAAACTAAAAATTTTCTTGTAGACTTTTGATATACGTATATGAAAATCCACTAAATTTCATAAGCAAATTCACACAAATGAGAAATATGTGATCAATTTACTTTTGCCCTTTCTAGATCTTAGAGTGTTTTTTGAGACAACCTCAATGTTTTTCACATAAATCAATCCATACAGCTCCAAAATTTTTGAAAATTAAACTCTGTATTCTTGAGACAATAATCTGAAAACCCTCTAAATTTTAGAAGAAAATTCACAAAGGTGAAAAATATGTGATCATTTACTTTTTCCCTTTTTATCACAATTTTGGATCTAGGATTTTTGAAGGAAAAATAAATATTCACACAAATCGATCAATACAGATCCAAATGACCTAAAATTTTGTTTGAATGATTATTTTATCTAAATAATATTTCTCCCAAAATTTGAGAAGCAAATACCCTGTATTCCACCTTATACAACCATTTTATTAAAAAACTCAAAATGCTAATAAAATAAGAAAATTAGCTCCAAATCACCTAAAATTTTTTCTGAATCCTCTTTATACAATTATCTAACAACCCTTAAAATTTCATAAGAAAATACCTCAGGATGCATGAGATATTAATGATTTACTCGAGCTCTTCCTTGCAACTCTGTTGAGTGTTGGCCACTTGAGTTTCTCTGACAAAGTGTGTGCTTCAGATCTCTTCACACCACTCTCCATAGGTTTTGATCCATCTGAGAAAACCTGCTCTGATACCAATTGAGATTTCCTCAATGAACATTATATTTCATGTAAAAAAGGTTACATTTATAGTTCTTTGGAAGAACTAGATAATAGCACATTATGGTTGCAAAAGACTATTCTCGTGGGAGTTCTAACTTAATCTAGATGACTCATTCACTATTTTAGTAAACTCTAACTTATTTTGCTATATGCCCTCAAAGCTAAACTAACCACTAACTTAGCAAAATCTAATCTAAATATTAACTTAATACTTAGATATTTAGGACAATGTTGAATATTCCAACATTTATGAGGTTTTGTTCATTAAAGGGTGTTCATGAAATAAGATAGATACCGGATGAATTTCAGCAATGACATTCAGACGACCACTAACTATTTTAGGGATATATTTTAATTTACATAAGCTTACAAAGAAAGTACATGCATATCATATCGTATCATCTAACATTGGAAGGTGTAAATGATTAATTCTTATTATAAGAGTTATTATTTAGTCATGATTGATTTACATTTTGTGGTGTCACCCATTAGATTGTTAAAACTCATATCACTTACATACCTTATGTTTTAAGTGGTTAAAGCATACATGTTCATTCCATTAGATCATCAATATAACATAAAATATTTCATTTTCTATATCATAACAACATAACGTTAGATGCATACAAACACATCAAAAGCAAACATGCATGTAACAATAAGCATTGCATCCATATATGGATCGATCATCATCATCTAGATAATGCTAGCTAAGCATCCACACATCATAAAACATAAGTCATAATATCCACATAGCATTAGATCATACAGTAGGCCATCTACGCATACACATCATAATATTTAAAGCATCACATCACATCACATCACATAAAATCATATACTGCATAAAAGCATAATAATAACAAATACACACATGGTGAGTCTCAAGGTCTAGATATCATATAAAAGTGTATCCAAATAAGTACATGTAGGAACAAAAAATGCCAATGAGGCTACAACTATGTAGGTTTACTGACCTTACACCTAAAAAAATGTACAAAGTATATGAGAAGCCATAGTGCTCAGGAGTGGCCTGCACCACTGGTATCACCTTTGTCTTGACCTCCTCTCTAGGAAGAAGCATAGAGCTGGCACCCCCAGCCTGCTCTATCCTAGACCTAGTCCTATGGCTCGATCAAGATAATGACTATCGTGAGGTGCTTCAATCGGTCCACTAGGACCCTCCTACTTTGGGCATCTCTAGTAGACGGCCTCCCCGAAGCCTGACCTTGTACTCCAATGCCAAGATATAGGTAGCATCTCGGATGCACTCTACCAAATCATCTACCATAAATCCATGTAAGCACCTGATATCTGTATCTAGATCTAGACCACTAGGTCCTCGTGGTACTATATGAGGGGGTACAATCTAGCTCTGAGCCTCATCGCACTTGATGGTAACCTAGGCAAGTTGTATTAGAAGCTCTACAATAGTGGCATACCAATGCCAGACCTAAATCTGGGATGTCTGAAGCTTAGCCTTGACTTGATGCAACTGAGCCCAAGGGGAGAATACTGCTCCTCAAGAGCTAACTCCTCCTCCTTAGAGGCAACTTGCTTCTCTACAACCTGCTCTAAAGCCATCTATGCATGTTGCCCTGCCTGCCCCCACTTATCTATCCAAGCCCACACTCAGCACCCATCAATATCCTCTACATCAGCCTCCTCAAAATACCATCCCAGGTAGCCATATTCATGCCATAGTTGTGTACCCCACCAGAGGGTGTACACCTATGTCACTCTACCATCAGTTACACTAGGATCAACTACGAGAGGGTCATCCTCCTCAAGAATTGCTATAACTCGGGGTGGTGGAAGATTATTCTTGATGGAAATCTAGTGATAGAAAACCAGCTTGAGAGGAACATACTACTAGATCCCATACTATCGAAGCACCCTAGAATAATAAAAGAACTCCATGATACCGACCTTGCAGTCAATTAGCCATCAATCGTGATGAGTCCTCACTATAAAACTTGCAAGATCATTCCAAGCGGGACACTCATGATATGATCTCCATATGATATCAGTAGCTTGTAAACCTGTCAGAGATACCCTTTAGAGGGAAAGCTCCCCTACATGACGTCAGCTCTTGCACTCCTCGAGCACCTTGGGACACCTAGATTCATAACATTGGACATCCATGTCTAAATAAATATTATCCATGGGAAGTCCTTTGAGGTAGTCAATATTGATGTGCTCCCATCCCTACACCTGAAGGAGCAAGCTACATGCAATACTATCCCATCTGTGATGTTGAATATTGTACAAATCATCATAGCACTGCACCAATAGTGCACTTCTCCAGGCATAGATAATGGGCTACTCACTATCAATAAGGTCATGTACCATTGCTAAGAGATTCTATGGGAACCTCAATCAAGAGCAGTCAGGTATAAGGTTGTTGTAGATAACCATTTTCAATACGATATGTAGTCAGGAAAAGGCATTCACCTCATACCAACAAGAAATGAAGATTCCCCCCAATGATTATTCTTGGAGGTAGTAGTAGCATGCTCCCAAAATACCCTCATAAATACAATACTCAGAGAATTAGTAGGGGAAGAAACAATGGGAACTCCATAAAAAGACACCTTAATAATCCTATAGACATCCTTCAGTGTGATGGTCATCCTCATCGGTATGAAGATGGAAGGTTTTGGTCCTGGGGTCCCATCGATGGACTAGGGCCATCAAGTAGGCTTGATATGACATGATCATGGGTAGTCTAGTGACGTATTGGAGCCCACGAGCCTTGATCTAGGCCCACTCCATATCAGGCATCTCGTGCAAGAGATCACAAAGTAGATTTGGGTCTCGAGCCTAAGTAGACAAAATCTAAAAGTG
This sequence comes from Wollemia nobilis, assembly GCA_028583015.1. Taxonomy (NCBI): domain Eukaryota; kingdom Viridiplantae; phylum Streptophyta; class Pinopsida; order Araucariales; family Araucariaceae; genus Wollemia; species Wollemia nobilis. The sequence goes on along the minus strand of JAQPPZ010016509.1, from coordinate 532,076 downwards.
CAAAATAAATCTTAAATCAATGCACTACAACTATATCAATGTAATAAAATAGGCCGAATAGTACAAATACAAGAAAAATACTCTAAGGCTACATAATAAATGAATAAAATGCACCTAATCATACAAAAATCTTCATAAAAGCAACTCAAATTTTCAAAATAAAAAAACAAATTAACTTGCCTAAAAATGCAAAAATAAAAAATAAAGCCTAAAGTGTCTTGGTCGCTCATTCCAAGAGCGGCCATGACTCGACCACTGAAGCTAGCAATGGCCAGATCCCAATGGTTAAAAATTTGACAGCAACAGTGGCCAGCTTCATTATAAGCTAGTCATTCTAGGTGGCAATGGTCAATGGGTGGCACACAAATGCATTCCTCTCAGGCCCAAAAACCGTAAAAAAATACAAAATAACAAAACTAAAAGAGACCCATCTATCTAAAGACTAAATGAAGCCTAAATATTGGTGAAATTCATTTCCAACATGGTTAATGAGGTTCATTTACAAAAATTGCTTAATTAGGTTAATTTTACCATAATAATGATGATGTTAGGGTTTAGAAAGGTACCCAAAAAACTTTGGCTCCTATGCTTGTTGAAGGCTCACCCTGCTTATCCATGGCATCCAATTAGCAATTTTCCAATCATAGTAGTCTCTTCCACCTTAGCGCTCCAAAAGTAAACTAACAACGGGCAACAATGACAACTTAAAACCCTTATTTTCCTTTTCTTTTTCCAAAGTGCACCTTGGCCACTACCAGCATTAGCAACCCAAACTTCTTGGCCATTGTATCTAATAGTGGATACACACAGCAATTGGCGGCCGCTGGTCCTGATAGCGGCCAGAAAATAAAGAAATTATCACCATAGAGCACTTCAAAATAGGTCATAAAAAGCACCTATGGGTCTAAGGCATACAAATTTTCAACAAATGCCAAAGAAATTTGCATACATAAAAATACAAAAATGTCATAAAATTCAAAATCTAAAAATAGCTTAAATTCAAAATCCAAAATCAAATAAACAATCAAAACCCAAATGAGCCTCGTACTCAGCTATTTGTTCTATACACTTGGTGATTGCAATGACCAACACTCCATGCAACTTGGCAAGATGGAAAAATTGCCATAAGGCCACTTGGGGTAAAATAATTATGGTAGAATTGAGATGTCTCCCTTCAAACCTGAAGAGGTCCATAATAGCCAGGCCACCCCATGAGAGTGAGGATGCATCTCAATTCTCCTATAAGCAAAATAGTGAGTCAACACAAGCTAAATCAGAAGTGCTATCACCTTGATTCCCTAAGAAATCCATTGTGGTTGGACCGCCCCATGGGATAAATGTGTGTAGTTACCAAATAAGGTTGAAGTTACACCTGGATGGGAACTACTCTATAAAAATAGAGCAACCCTATAAAGAGGTCCAAATATTTCATTTTGGTCAAGCGACTCGTTGCTTAATTAATTATCCTTTCCTCATCGACTCGTCGCTTGAGGTGGTAGTCAAAATTTTCAACAATCATAATCAAAGTTGACAAAATATTATCTCTATCATGCCAGAGTGTGTTCATCTTACAAATCATTGCCAACAACTATCATAAGCTTACCCTTTTTTGGGGTAAAAAGCAAATATGACAATTAAGTTTGTAGCTCCCCTCCCTTCCGACCTATAGTAGTATTGAAGCTACCCGATTTCTTGATGAGCGAGTGCAAACTTCCAAAAATTTAAGCCTTCCATTCTGTTGGAAGAAATTATTTTAGGATTCATGCCCTCCCACATGACTGGGACATCCTATGTTGATCATATCAATGATCATCATCCAACCTACAATATTGCCCTAGGTGGTCCACTTTTTTGCATTGCATTGTGTTTTGCTCACAATAAATCCCAAAAAGGGGTATCTATAGACACCTAAAATATGTCATGTTTAGGAGACTACCCATATGGGCACATTCGTAAACCATATGAACCCTATTGGATCTCTCCAAGAGCAAGCAGTGGTCCTAACCACTCAAATAGGGTAGTTCTGCCCCATCCAGGCTTGGTCGCTCTCAAGAAGAGCAACCAAAACACCAGACCACTGAAGACTACAGTGGCCACACCTGACCACTGAAACTGATAGCGGCTAGGGTCACACATAGTCTGGCTATGAATACAATCCCAGATCATGCAGTCTAACTACACCTTTGCATGGATAATGGGTGTATTTTGGTGAGGAACTCCCTAAGCTTCTTTTAACTGCCCCTTCCATGCCAGTATGGGACTAATGCTCGTCACCCAGGATGGTCAATCGCATGCAACCTAGACTGAAGCTTCTCCAAGAAGCCAAAGTTAAAGATCTAAGAGGGAAGTCTACATATAGACTCTCCCACAAAAATAAAAGGATCCACAAAGTTTTAGAGTTAAGCAACAAAGCCCTATTGAAATAGACAATATTCAACACTTTGAGGAGCATTGGAATACCATTCGATTGAGCTACGCCCATGTATCAGTTTTCAAATTCACCATTCCTAACCATCAATTAGTATAGGAGATATATTCGGTGACCCTTGAACATCAATTTTGGCAAAGAGGATAATGCACAAATGCCTAGACCACATGGAGGGAAGCTTCACATCATGACTACTATCTCAGATAGTGTCCTGTAGGAACATATTAGGGCATAAGCATTATTTTCTCTTTCTATTAGCTTAGCTTTATTATGGCTTGATTTATGTTTTGATCATAGTTTAGGTCTGGTTTTATTTACACTTATATTCCGTATTTCCTTAGCTTATCATGCATTTCTTATTTTGTTCATGCTTATATTTCATTATTAGTATCATGAGTATTCAGATCCGCTAACAAATGCCTCATTCGGAGAGGCAGCCCATCCTACTGAGTGTGTATTATTATTTTCATGAATGCAGGTGTAGATCATCAGGACAATATTGAAGTAGCAGGAGCATAAATATCCCTCCAAGACCAGATCTGGAGAAAGGAGGCATCTGTAAGCCCTCGTACATTTTCGTGTGTGGGACCAGGAGGCCTGCGTAGATGCATCATTCCCTTATGGGAAATATATCCGATTGCTACTCTATATTTGTGTAAATATTTGTATCAAAATAATGGATATCCCTCAAAGGGATGAACTTGTAACCAAGGATCCAATATACCAATAAATAAAGCATCTTTATTTGTTTCCTATTCTTCGTGTTGCATGTGTTTTTAGTATTTTTCATTTTGTGCAAGTGGTAGCATACATAATAAATCAATATTGCAAGTAGGGCAGTCAGGGTGCGCACTTCTCGGGTTGCACAGATAGTAAGAGGGAGAGCCACAAGAGAGATTGAGAGGAGAAGCAAATCTTAATTCCAAAATTTTTGATATTGCATTTTTCTATAGTCTTTCCACAGAGTTACAAAAAAACTCATGAAGACTAGGACTCAACATTCATTCCACTAGTTTGATGAATCAACTAGTAAAGACTATTCAGAGATCTAGATTGTTTCATGTTAACTACTGTCTAAAGTTTTTTGTTGCAGAAAATAAAAACTCTGAATTTGGGATACTTCCTACAACAAATAGATAAGGATTTCATCTTCATAGCCTAAAATTCTATGTGCTTTCCTTGTGTAGAGATTAGTTCTTTTTTGCAAAAAATAGACATTGCAGAAAAGAATCTAGGAGAAGAGTCTTGGTGAAGTTTAGATATTGGAGATCTCCATTACTATATTGAAAGCTTCATAGAATAAAAGGCCATAGAAGCGTTGATCCAGAAGAAAAATACCATAGAAGCCTTGATCTAGAAGAAAATGCCATAGAAGCATTGAACCTGAAAAAGACTCTAGAGAATATTCCATGAACTATAATAGATTGGTGATCTCATATACTGATTAAAGACTTCCTCTATAAGAAGCTAAAGAGACCCATCAAATGTCTCATTAAATAATTTTCATCCTTGGAAGAGATAGAGAAGGAATATAAAAATTCTTGTTCTAGAGATCTGTGAAGAAGATCTCATTGACAAAAATTTCATAGTTGAAGGTTAAAGGAAAGGTCTCATACAGAATACCAGAGAAGCTTAAAGACTAAAGAACTTGGAGAGGTCTCAAGGAAAAGGATTAGAAAGCCTCATTTCTGAAATTGGAAAAGCCATCAAAGAAATTCCTAGGAGAACTCATTGGAGAAATTCACTACAAAATATAGTGAAATAATTTGGGATAATTGTCTCCATCCAACAACAAGCCCAAAGGAGAAATATTTGGAAAAATATTTGTCAAAATTCAAAGGGAATATTTGTGAAGACCTCAAAATATCTCTCTAAGACTAACAATCAAAAACACTATTTGGTGCACAAAACCTACAATATTTCATGGTCAAAAGAAGCCACCAATATAAATAAAATAGTGGATAATAAATCCACCATTAAAATCCTTGAAGGAAGCTACAAATCAATACTTGGTGAGTCTTATATTCAAGGTACCCTAAGGGTTTCATTAAAAGTGTAAGTGCAAAAATTTCTACTTCAAAAAGGGGCATATTATGTGCATTAGCTTGGATTCATTGTTACTAAATTATCCAAGTGAAAAAGTTAGACATTAGTTATCTAAGAAGAATTAGTGAAGGCATCAATACTTTGCTCATTCCAAAGAGCATTTCAGAAAGGGAGACATTTTGTTCTTTATATTGGTGTAAAATTCAACTATTACAAGCACCACTTTTGTTCCTTCAAGAAGGAGAAAATATATTATAGGAAGAAGCATGGTTGTCATATCAATAGGTATAAGTGCAAAGTTTGAGCAAGAGAAGAGAGCCACTAAAGAGATCATATTGCTCAATATTCAAGGTGCCTAAATGTATCATTGGTCCATGTCCAATCAAGTGCCCAAAAGCAAGCATTCACCTGCAATATTAAAATCAATACAAGAAGGCTATTATCGATCAATGTCTACGTGAAAAATGATATCATGAAGGTCTACATTAGAAGGTGCTTATCTATGTAAAATAACATAAAAATATATACCTACCAATGTGTATAGGATAATACTATTAAGCCAAGTACAAGGTACTATTACAAAGGCATTATCTACAAAAGGAGCGCACAATCAGCATATTGAAAGCATAAGAGAACAAGGAAAAATGTGCTATACTCAATGCCATAGATTAGAGAGAATGTCCATCTAGAAGAAGCACTCAAATAAACCATAATCCCATCATTCGGAGCTCCATAGAACCTTAGAGTATCACATATGGAGCCACCCATAATCTTCATAAAATTAGTGTGCAAAAAGATATTGCTTATTGTCCAAGAAATGAAGCAATCCAAAAAATAATTTTAAGGAAGTAAGGTTATACTATTCATCCTTGGAGTGTTAAATAAAAGGTCTACATACAAATACCTTGAGTTCCACTTGGCACAAACACTCTAAGCACCATCTCATTCCTCAATGCTCAAGGAATAATCCAGTGCCTACCTTGAGGAGTTACAAAATCATTGGGGAGGTTACTTACCTAAGTCTTCATTGCACAAAGAAATGAATGTTGAAATAATCTCAATGCCTATCTTCATTGTAACTCCCATGTGACACTTGTCCAAATTTGGAAGGAATCTGTTCTATTTAAAGCACCCAACTTGGAGGAATATAAAAGTATGAAGTAAAAGCAAGACACACAGTCAAGCCTGGATGGTGTGGAAGTGCATTCATAGCAAGCACTGTGTAAGAGTATATTTAAGACATGAAGATTTGACACCAAAATTAGACACCTAGTGAGGTCAAATGTCCACACAAGGAGGTGCAATATTTAGATAAAGCATCCATTAATGAAGGAGCATTAAATTCTCAACAACACCAATCAATATTAATTCCCATTTAAGGAACATTGGATAATTAATACAACACTGCAAAATATACGTTGAAGGAAGCCCATACGAAGGTATATCATGCACCCATTTTACTAAGGTTATTTACTTGATTTTATTAAAATCTAAAAGGAGCTATAAGGTGATTATTATAAGGTTTACTATTGTATTGGATAGTACAAATTTAGCCAAGCATTAGTAGATAATAATACAAGTTTATATTTTATGAAATTAATTATTAAGGTGAATACACATAATATAATATTTGCAATGTTAAGATTAGGAGATATAATGTTGTCAACCTTGATTAAATCATTACTAAATTGCAAATAACATTATTTTCTAATATTCCAAAAAGTATGGAGATATAAGGTATACTACTTGAAACTATATACATATAATTGAAATTTAGAAAATTAATCTATTAAAAAGAGAAAAAAATTAATTGCCTACATATAGAGTTGGAATTAATTGGTAAAAATTGTCTCAAAATCATATTAAGGAGACAAAAATAAATCCAACTATCAAAGCATACTTCATTGTGAAATATAAGGAAATATTAAAAGTTGATTATTCTTAAAACATTACAAAATCAACTTAGAAGGTGAACTAAGCATATTCTAATTATTAGGGAGATATAAGGAAGCCTACAAAACCTAATCCTAAGAAATATTTTATCAAAATTAGTTCACATCTCTTAACTAGGGAGATATAAGGAATTCTACAAAATCTAAAGCCAAGAAAGGTTTTATACCTAGAGAGTCATCATGACCACAAAATAATTCATCCTTACAAAATCTCAACTACTTAAGGGACCAAATTACTTCTCATGGAAAAAAAGTGAGGGCTATTCTAATATTTGTAAAACTTTGGGATATTGTCAAAGGAGCAAGAACTAAACCAACTTAGGGAGAAATAGAGATTCATAAGTTTAAAGAAAGTGATGCTAAGGCATTAATTATAATAACTTTTTCCATAATAGATGAAATACAAGCTTACATTAGCTCGACAGGGACATCTACAAATATTTGAAAAACATTAGAGAAAATATTTGAAGGGAAAAATAAAGCCATTATCTTAAATATTCAAACTCAATTATATTCCCTGAAAATGAACAGTGTTGAAAGCATAGAATTATTCGTAAGGAAGATAGCAGATATCAAAGGAAAATTGCTAACCCTAGAAGAAAAGGTTGAAGATAAATTCCTTGTTCAAGTAACCTTGAGATTACTTCCAGATAGCTACAAACATCTATTTACATCCTTAAAAGTTCTAAGAAAATATAAAAGAGTTTGATGAAGTAATCAACATTCTTCAAGAATATGAGATAGAAAATGTAGTAAAATATGAAATAAATAATAATGCATTGGTCTTAAAATATAATCCGTAGGGAAACATTTCTTCATATTCAAAAGGTTTAAGACCATGGAATAACAAATATTTTCAAATATGTAGGAGAAAATGGCATAACACTAGTTACTGTAGATTCAATCCAAGAAATCAAAATCAAGGAAATTATATGAACTATGGAAGCCAACCAAATAGGGTATTCCAACCAAGGCAATATCAAAATAATCCCTGACAACAACAATCTCAACATCAAAACTATTATCTACAATTGGAATATCAAAAAGGGAATAAAAAAGGACATCTATCTCAAAAGATTGAAGAAATTGAAGAACTAGAAGATATGACAGATGATCAAGAAGTCAAAGCTCTTACAACAAGGGTAACTTGGTATGAAGACACTAACTACTTGCTTGAACATGATACAAGAAATAGAGAAGAAGATCCATATTGAAGACTAAAGTATTCAATACCTAAATAATGTAATGCAGGGGGGGTGTTAGAGTATATTACATCATTTGGGTCATGTAAATGTACCACACTTGGTACATAACTAGAGCAGTATATTACTTTAGGGGGTAGTTAGCTAGTTACTTCAGTAATATAATAAATGCACAAGTGTCTATGTGCAAGTTGTAAATGTGCAAGGCGTTCCCTCGTACATCTAGGTAGAGTGTTTACCAAGCAATCCATATTTCTATATAAATGGCCTCATAGTGAGTGATTATATATCATTGTAGGTAATAGTAGGTATACTGTGTAGATCACCATATATATTGGTGATGGAATACAATGTAGTTATTTAGCATCAGTTCTTGAGTTCTCATTTTCTCCATACTGCATTGTATCATTTTCTTCACTTTCTATTAATATCATATTTTATATCTTGTGATTACATTCTCCCTTGGCATACACCATCAAAAGTTAACAATTAAATTTATTATAATATTAATTAGCATATTATAATATTAAATTCCTATATTGTGTATGTTTGCTTTTTAAGCCTTACCACCACAAAATATCACAGGTCCCAAATATAAAATAGCCACAATATTAAAGGTCAAAGTAATAATATAATGAGTAGAATAATATGAGCAAATTAATATGTATATCAAGGCCTATATAATAAAGCAAATAAAATTCATCTATATATTGAAATATGAATGTAAATGGTCCATGTCATTCATGAACTATGCATAAGGAAAACTTACAATATTAATTGCTCAAAATTGTATAAAAGCTTTATTCTTTTTCTCCCTATTACAAATCTGTAATCTCACTTTGATTATTTTCTTGTTCTTCATGGAGTATGATCTCCATAATATATCCATAGTAATATGGCTCTGCAAGTACTTGACTATTGCTCTTCACATGCAAAGTCTCATGACTCTTGGCTTATCATCTTGCCACTTGCATACTAGATGCACACTTGACTCTAAAACAATTGCACACATAAACATGACTCTTACACTTATATATGCACTCCTAATATAGGACACTTGTGCACATCCTCACATTACATATTTGTACTCTTACATACAAGATACTTGTGCACATTCTCTCTTACATGACACTTGTGCATTTCCTACACATTGACACTTACATAAAAGGGGAAATATAAATCACACTCCAAACTATAGACTCAACCCTAATATATTACATATTTACAAATGTACCATGAAGGTACCATGGGGGTACATTAGCATGTACCAAATAATCTAAAATACCTCAACACCTCTTTGTATTAAATTATTTTATTATTAAAGAATTTAGCCTTCAATATTGGTATTTGTTTTTGTATTTAATCCTCAAGTGACCTTGCATTGTTTATGAACCTCTAATTGAGATTCATATTGAGTTTTAGCTTTTATTTCTTTTTCATCTTCATTCTTTGATTCTTCAAGATTTGGATCTTCATGATCTAGATCATGAACTTATTGAACTTCTTCTTTGGCTAGAGGTTCATGCATATGAATAGCTTGAAATTTTTCTTTGTCTTTGAATTCTAGACCATGTGCTTCATTTGATCTATTTTTCTTACAATATTGATATTGTCCTATCTCTTTTGAACATTCACTTAGAGAATCATAATAATTTTCTGAATTTTATGAACTTGAAATATTGCATGTAGAATGAAGGTTTTTTTTTTAGAGATGATGTACTTGGTTCAATTGTATCATTCTCTACTTTCCTTTTTAGAGTCTCAAATAACAATGTTTGCTTTATATTTTCATCTTTATGGAGATCAAGTAAAATCAATGCCATATACATTATGCTACCTATATCAAGAGGTATCATAATATCATCCTTTCAATTATCAATTGCTTCAATAAGTTTTGAGTGTAAATAGTATTCAAATGTCTCAAAAATTTCATCCATAGCTTCTCTATAGATTAATTGTAATGTCATATCTAGCTTACCTTTAGATTTTTCAATCAAGTTTTTAATGCCATATTTAATAACTTCTAATATTTTCTTCTTTATTATAGACTCCATATTTCTTTTCATAAAGATCAAATTTTACAAGTTGATTTTTTTTAAGAAGACAACCTTATATATCCGAAATAATAAAACTCAAATATAAATTTTGCAATTTTTAAATTTTTCTAATACTTTGGTGTAGACAACATTTTAACTCCCAAAAATTAAATTTGCAAAATTTTAATAAATAAAATTTCTTCAAAAACTTCTTAAATAAAAAACTTTCTAATTTAAAAAAACTTCAAACCTTATAACTCCTCTAAAAAATCAAATCATAAAAACTTTAAACTTTTTAAAAATACTTAAAAAACTTTTAAAAGACTTTATCACCTTATAACTCCTTTAATAAATTAAATCCTTATTACTCCATTATGCTAGCATTCAAAAAATTAGATAACTCATAAAACCTTATTACTCCAATATGCTAGTCTTCAAAATAATTCAAAATCTAATTTCCCTGCAATTATCAAATAGCTTATATGTTGAGAGAATAACATTGATCATTACCTTTAACTCCTTTACAATATTCCTACTGCACTCAATGTGTCATTACTTAGGGTTTCAATGCTCCTTGGTTTGTTTCCTCTGTGCTTCACCTACTAAGAATTAGGTTGTGTCCTCTAGAATATAATTTTAACCTAAATTTTCCCAAGGACCCTACTTTCTCCCTTAGGTGCTCCTTGGCTTAAAATTCTTCAAATTCATCCACTGCTAGACTATTTTAGGCTTACTATCTACCATTTTATCTTCTAGAAAATGGGTGCTCTCTTGGATTGTGAATCCAAAAGCTTTATTGTTCAAATGGATAGTTCTATCATAGAACTTTATATCTTATTGGCTTCTGTAATAAGGTGCTCTCCTAGAACTAATGGATAAAGATAAAATGTGGTGCTTCTCCTAGCACAACCATCTATATGGATGACAATGTTCTTCAATACTTATATTTGGATTGATGATGATGTTTTCTAGAACTTAGAAAGATGAATGAATGACACTCTAGCTTTGTTGTACGGTACCATCCTTGTTATATTGCACTGTAGATTGGCTATACTGCATTATGACTTAGCTATATTACACTATGGCTTGACTATACTACATTATGGATTGGCTAGCTTCATTATATTATAACATCTCATTTAAATTTCCTTAGGCGTACTAGATTACTTATATTTTCTTTTCTAAAGCTAAGCTAACATTTCCATTATGTTGATCACTTTTTTCTATATCTATTCAAGTTGGTTGCTTGTTTCTATTTTTTGGATGGCCTCTTAATATCTATGTATTTTCTCCTGACCATTAGTTGTTCTCATCTATCTTTTTTTTATTGATTAATGCTTCTTCCATTTATCCTTTCTTCTCTATATTGTTCTTTCTTCTCTCCTTTGTATTGCTTTCTCTTCTTCTCTATCTCTATATTTGCTTTCTTCTCTATTGTATGCTTTCTCTTATCTCTTGTTGTGTTTGCTTCTTTGAAATCTATTTTGAATGCTTATTTATTCTTCTCTATCTCTCTATACTTTTTATTATTGCTCCAAATATTTATAAGAAGTTGTGAATACTTCTTAATCTCAAGAAGCTAAAGTTTTTCTCTATCTTTGTAAGAAGCTTCCCAAAATTTTGACTTAATCTCTATTTTTGCTTCTCTTTCAATCTAAAATATTCAATGTCTTAGGTCACACCTAAAATCCAATATGATTCTCCTCCTTATTAGAGAATCCAATATCAATGTGAGGGTGGCTTTGAATATCCTTGAATGACTAACTATATCCTAGGTTGGTTCAATCTCAATTCAGTCTACAAATATTCAAATCTTCAAATCAATGTCCAACTTATCTTTTGAGTTGACCCTTTCTATCAATATAGTTGAGTCCTTGTCTTCATTGGTTTTCCTTCAAATGAGTAGAAAGATCCTAGCCTTCTCTACTCAATAAGACCTTTAAAAATTAGAGTCTAATTTTATGGTACCTTTAAAGTGGATAGACTCTAAATTAACTTTATCAAAAGTGGAAAAAGCTAATTAATAATATGGCTTATAAATAACTCTATAAAACTAAAAAAAGTTAGGTGGTAGCTCTGATACCACTGTTAGCTTTTTAAGCCTACTACCACAAAATATCACATGTCCCAAATATAAAATAGCCATTATATTAAAGGTCAAAGTAATATTATAATGAGTAGAGTAATATGATCAAATTAATATGTATATCAAGACTTACATAATAAAATAAATAAAATTCATCTATATACTAAAATATGAATGTAAATGGCCTATGTCATTCATGAACTATGCATAAGGAAAACTTACAATATTAATTTCTCAAAATTGTATACAAGCTTTATTCTTTTTCTCCCTATTACAACTCTATAATCTCACTTTGATTCTTTCCTTTTCTTCATGGAATATGATCTCCATAGTATAGCCATAGTAATATAATACTTCAAGTACTTGACTATAGCTCTCCATATACCAAGTCTCATGACTCTTGGCTTATCATATTGCCACTTGCATACTATATGAGCAATTGACTCTACAACACTTGCACACATAAACATGACTATTACACTTCTACATGCACTCCTAATCTAGGACACTTGTGCACATCCTCACATTACATATTTTTACTCTTACATACAAGATACTTGTGCACATTCTCTCTTACATTACACTTGCACATTTCCAACACATTGACACTTACATAAAAGAAAAAATATAAATCACACTCCAAACTATAGACTCAACCCTAATCTATTACATATTTATAAATGTGCCATGAATGTACCATGGGGGTACATTAGAATGTACCAAATAATGTAATATAACTCAATAGGGTACCTAGCATTTCATTCATCTTACAAACTTTTTTGTCCTTGAAACATAAAAGAGAATAAATAATATGATCTTTTGAGCCTTGCTATGAACTAGTATTGATCTCAATCATCCATCCAACCTAGTAAATCTCTGATTGGTGGTGGTATTGATTTTGATATGTCATTCTTACATTTGAAGTTTTGAAATTAATCCCTTGGTTCTATATGTTATAGGCATATTTCTACTAGCAATAAATATCACTCTTTTTCATCCATATTTGCTTCCTTTTGCAACTTGAGTATGCAGGACTGCTTTGTCGGTTCTATGTTTTTGTTGCTCTACTCTGGTAACTCGAATGATGGATTCATTTATTCCTTGATGTTGTTGCACCACTCTAAAAATAAAATTCATAATGCTTTATTTTCCAAACACTACCATAGTTGGTGGCATTTTGATTCCTTGTAGAACCATAATTGTTTTACCTTAAGCCATGCCTCCAATATTGTTGCCACTCTTGGTGGTGTGGATGTTGATATGATACAACCTTAACCTGATGTTCTGCCTTTTTTATCTCCTCTATATTTTTCTCTTTAGTTTTAAATTCTTCAACATGATGTTCTCTCATGGAGAAATGGAGGGTGAAGAGTGTTATAAAGATATTTCTTAGAGAAGGAAAAATGTTGTTTATAATAATTCATTAATGAAAGACAAAAATTAAGGAAGAAAATATAAAAAGTATTTTTATAATTAGCATGAAAGATGTTTATTTATTAGGTGTAAGGTATTTATTGTAATTAATATTTACAATATTTGGTATCATAGTTAGGTTTGCTTATAAGAAGGTGGTAGAGAATGTTGCAGTAAAGAGACCTGCAATAGAAGCAAAAGAAATAGTAACAATAGTTTAATATGGCTACTAGCAGCAACAATCTAAATATTAGTCAACCTCAAGTAAGGAGATTCACAATAGAAGCAAAATAAATAGCAGCAACAGTTTACTATGGCTACTAGCAGCAAAAATTTGAATATTAGTTAGCCTCAGATTCCTTTATTCAATGGAGAGAACTATAATTTTTGGAGCATTAAGATGAAGACTATTTATTTCTCAAGATTTGTGGGATTTGGTTGAGAACAATTACACAAAAACTCTAGATGCACAAGCTTTTTCTACTTGGTCTCAAGCATGACAATATCAAGTAAAGGAGAACAAAAAGGATTCAAATGCCATTTTATTTATTAAAAACAATACATGAGTCACATTCTACAAGAATTACTACAACAACAAAATCAATAGAGGCACGATATCTACTATAAAATGTATATCAGGGAACATAAAAGGACATAGAGAGAATAAATGGAAGTAAAACAATGACAAATGTAAATAAGCAGAAGCCTTTAGCAAACTAGGATTTCTTGTTGGGCTATGAGAGGAAAGCTTCAGTAATGACTAAGGTGAAATTTATGGTACAACTAAATGGAGTAGTTGCAAATAATGACAACATTGACAATGAGGATAAAATAATAAATTACCAAGTTTTGGTTAAATAAATTAAGAGCCTAAGATAAGAGGTTAAAGAAATTAAGAGCCTAAGAGAAGAAAATAGTGCTCTTTTGAAGAAATAAAAAGAGCTCCAATATTATGAAACAAAGTTGAAGGAAGAGATGAAAATATTGAGAGAAATTATAAAACAAGTAGAGACAAAGGCAAAAATAAGCAAGAGAATAAGAATGAGGAAGATGCAGCTAGCCCAAGTCACCCATAGTAGTGATAATGAAGAAGGAACAACAATTCCTACTTCCATTTTAAAAGGCACTATAGATAAAGAGAAAAAAAATAAGAATAAAGAGACAAGAGATGAAGATGAACATCATGATGTCATTGATTATTGTAATGGTTGTAACAAAGGCCATGTTGTTGAAGAACATAGATGAATATATTAGGTGCTTTGAAAGGCACACCCAATGTACTGGCTCTAAGTTAATGAAAATAATGAGATAAAATAATGAATGATTAGGAAGGAATGGGCAAGATATAAGAAAGCCCATAAAGCAAAAATTTAGGTCAAATAATGAAAGCCTTGGTTATGTTGGTCAAACAAAATGTGACAACATCAAGTTTGTGAAAGACATCTATGCAGGGGATGAAACATTTTGTTGCAGTTATTGTGAACGATTGAGACTTGTGATAGCTAAGTGTTGGGATTTGCATCCATGTGAAATTTGTGGTGGAAAGAATCACCCTAAGAAATATTTTTGACACAAAGATAAAATGAGCAACAAAGATAGAATGTTTTATTCTCAAAAGAAATAAAGTATAATATGGAAAAAGTGGTGTTGTAAAGAAAGAAAAGCTAAAATGAAAAATCCATAATTGCTATAGCAAAGAACCTAGTCTTCTATAGTCTTGTTAAGCATATTTATATCAAATACCACTATATTAAAAATATTGTGGCAAAAGGACAAATTGAATTGAAGCTTTTGCAAAACCAATGATGAACTTGGAGATGTGTTTACTAAAGCATTATAAAAAAAAAACATAAGGATAAGAGAGATGATGCTAATTACAACATTAATCATTAAGGAGAGTTAACAATAATGCTTAATGATAAATAGAAAAAGCATAATGCTAAAAATAAATTTTTCTTAAGGAAGAAGAAAAATAGTTTATACATATACAAACATTTATTAAAGAAGGATAAATGTTTCTTATAGATAGAAAGACTCTTTAAAGAATAAAAGTTATTCAAATGTATTCGAATATAAAGAAGCCAGAGGAAGAAGTTGCATGCATTAGGGTTTTGAGTTCTTGGTGCCATACTGCCTCTCCACTTTGGAGTGTGTGCACTTTTTTTTGCTGCTTTTACCGACTTTACTTTACCATTTGGTGGATTGAACCTCTTTTTTATGGAAGGATCTCAATCAGCAACTCCAATTTTTTTTGAAGCTACAAAATGGAGCAATGGTGCTAAATGTGAACAAGCAACCATAGAAGTTCATTTCTAAAGTTTATCATGAGGTAATATTTCTCCTCTGGATGTTTTTATCCCGTTGATTGAGTTTAATAATACTAGTTATTGGTTAGAAATCCATACATTGGTAGGGTATTTTCTAGATCACATCCCTGGTGAGACCCTCCTTCAAAATTGGATCCAAAAATCTTGGCATGGTGTCAAGGTTGATGGTATCTAAAACCTCACCAAGGTTTTTTTTTTTTTTTGTTGACCCTACTCAGGCCAAAGCGATCCTCAACCATGGGCTATAGTATTTTTGTAGCTCCTTGTTAATTTTTTATCCTTGGACCAAGGGTTTTTTGGTCACTAATGATGTTTTATTGCAGGATTCGGTTTGGGTTGAATTCCTTGGTCTTCCTCTACCGCTCTGGCCTTACTATCAGAACCTTGTGGTCCCCATTGGTGAATTTGTCTATTGTGAAATAGATAAATTTTATGCCTCACGCCCTCAAAAGTATTTTTGTATCAAATTTGATCTTTCTAAAGACCTTAGGGATACTTTTTATGTCCAATTTGGTGATTATAGGTTCAAGCAATGTGTTGTCTACATAAACCTGCCTAACACATGTTACCATTGCCAATCAACTGCCCATAAGATAAAATATTATCTTTTAATAATGGATAATATTAAAGCTAAGGAGACCCAAGTGTTGTAGGTGAGTTGGAGAGGAGAGGGAAATCCTCCAAGAGAGATCCCAGGTTCAAATCTCCACCCTACCAAACAATCTGAATTGGGTATCTTAAATCCAATTGATAATGTTGGTGCGGGTAGGGTCGAGTGCGACTCTTGGGTGACTTTGACGGTGTAGAACCCCCTATTCATGGTCTCTCAGACCAAGGCAGACCCACAAGGGGTTTTTCACTTAAAAAAATATATTAAAGCTAATGAGACGACTGCAACTCTCGTTACTACTAGCTCTGTACCTACTGATGAGGCTTGGAAATGCCTCAACCATAGCATGTTTTGAACATTGAAACTGCATAAAAACTCTTGTGTTTAATATAATATGCTAGTTAAGTTGATTTAATATGTTGTGTATTAACTGTTTGCATGATCAATGTGTTAGAAATACTATATTCTTATTTTTACAGTTTTTGCATAGTTTTATGTTACTTTGTCATGAATTGCTAAATGAGAAGTATGTTTAGGTTGATATTAGCACTTCACTAGTTTTTTTTTATGTATTTCAAGCATTTATTTATCTAAATCTAGCAAATAGTGCAAGCAAACTGTTACTGTGCAGCAGAAACTAGTTTTCCAATGTAAATTCCAGCCAGTTGCCAATGAATGGCAAGGCATGGAATTCACACGTGGAGAGAGATGAAGGCTATTGCAATTTGATCCTGAGAGCTAACCCACCTGAGAAATGTAGATTAAATCACTTGAAGAGCGCATAGTTGTTCATTCTGAATATCTTTGGAATGATAAGACATCTTTGGAATGAGAAATACAGTCTCTTCAAAATGAGCGGACATCTTCGGAATGAGAAATACAGTCTCTTCGAAATGAGCCACTTATCTTCGGAATGAGAACAGAAAGCACTTTTTGACTTTTTGACTAATTTTTGACGATGGAAAAATGGAAATAAGGTTGAAAATGTTAAAGGAAAATATCTCCCATATGACTTTGTCGTCCTTCTCGTCCAAAGCCACCATTCATGAAAAAAATAATTTTGATCCTCTTCTAGGATAAACCTAGGAAATGCTGCAGCTTAATAGGAATATATTTGTAATATAGGAATGAGATATTATCATTTTGTAAGTATATTTTAGGATATCTATAAATAGATAGCTCCTGTACAAGTTAAAGGAGAGAGAGGAAAATAAGCAAGAAGTATAATAATAAGAAAATAGCAGAAAAGTGACTGTTACAGTCCTATAACAAGGTTTTTAGCAGCAATACTGTAATTATGTTCTTGAATCAATAAAGTGCACTACTTTTTCTATTCATGTTGTTGTGAATGAGTGTGAGTAATATCTAGAGAGAGAGAAATACTCATACCTTCTTCTGGACAAGGAGGTTGGCCACTTCTAGACCTAGGAGGAGGACTAACAACAAGTTTTTATTTTGATTTTGCTACAGTAGAGTAAGTTGTAAAACTTGTCACTTCATTTCCTTGTAAACAGCTAACAATCTTTGCAATCTTAGTTTATTTCATGATTAGGATGATCTTGTGATTAATTATAGGTTGGTTGTAATCTCCATTTTCAGCAAGCTTTCAAATTACTGCATCATTTCCAGAATTTACTACATTTTGTGCTTTGCTATCAACCCTTGCATAAAATATTGACAACCTTCTATTACAGAGCATTAACAGGACTTAATTTCCATGTTATAATCAGGTTTCCATTACTACAAAAGTAAATATACTTCCTTTCTGCAATCATAATTAGATTTCTAATTCTACAACTATAACTAGGGAGTTATTTCTGCAACATAATTATATTTCATTCTGTAATTGTAACTAGGATTTCATTTCTGTATTTAGTAATTAGTTTCCATTCCTACAATTAGATTAAAGTTCAATTTATGCAATTTAGAGATAAAAATGTCTTAAATACCCCACACAATTGATTTCACCAATAAAACCTGTTGCTCCCAAATGATCTAAGTTATAGCCCTGTTCACTCCTCCTTTCGCAAATAGCCTTGTAAACTACCCTATATTGACAAATTCATTGAGAATTAATTATGTGCATAACGACAACGCATCATTTTGGCACCATTTCCAAGGAATAGTGTTGCTAGAAGGTGACAACAATCCAATAGCTATTAATTAGACTGAGTTGTGAAAATTTAGGATAAAATCTGAATATAATAGCTAGTTAAAGTAACAACTATTGACCTATAATTTATGTCATTCAATAGTAAACATGAATGAGTAAGCCTAGGGATGAAAAAGGTAGAATTACTCAAAATGATCCCTAGCTTGTTCCATTAAGAAGATCTTCATGCCTAAGGGGTGAATCACCTATGTTTGAACTACCAGAAATATTGAAACAAAAATCACCAGCTTCATCATCATTAGAACATCCTAAGAAAGAAAAATCATCAGACTCATCATCAACAAAGGATTTTGGACCTCTTAAGAGTGAAATTTGGATAGGTTTAACTATTCCCAAGGAACAGGAAACTATGGCAGAGAGAGGCAATCTAGATGGGGATGGCCAACATGGTTGTGTCCATAATGAAGGAAATGATCAGGATATGCCCCAACCTTCCAGAACATTTGAATATCCTATCCATTTGAATCCAACACAAAACTCCCCAATGAAAACCATTTCACCTTCAGTACTTCCAACCTTTCGAGGTGTTGTATCTAAAGATCCTGATCAATTTTTTTTTAATTAAAAGTAGTGTGTCAAACCTATGACTATGTAAATGACAATCAGAAACTTAAGCTTTTTCCCTCAACACTCAAGGACTCAACATTACGCTCGTTCATGAGCTTAGAGCCAAATTCCATCCGAACCTGGGATCAAATGGAAACTATGTTTTTAGACAAATATCAAGAGTATTGTCATGTAAGGAACAGGAAATATGAGTTATTTAGGATTAAGCAGGAATATGATGAAACATTAGAATACTATCTTGATATGTTCTCCTTTGTTCAAAGGAGATGTGGACTTATAGAACCTGAGTTATGCAAAACCATATTTTTAAGAGGATTACAAGATGAATCCAAAGAAGTATTGGATTTTATGGGAAAAGGAGATGTAAATACTCTCAGAATTGAGGAAATTGTGGATCTCTATAGGAATTACTCTCGCACTAAGTAGGGAAGAAGAAAAAAGAGTACAAATGACACTGATGTGAAGGACCTAATAGAGGAACTTGCAAATTTTAAAACTAATATTATGGTGCAATTGAACACAACTTTGGGAGAAATATTTGCAAAAGCAAAAACCATATAACCTTTGGTAATTTATTGCCTAATATGTAGAAATAAACATGCTTTGCAAGAGTGTCCTTTGAATAAAATGTCTATCTTAACCATTTATAGTATCTGTTCAAAGAAGCATTTGACTGATAAATGCCACTTGCTACCACAACTCAAAACTGTGTTAGAGAGTCATACTAAGGAACTCAACTATGTTGGACCAAAATAGGGGGAAATTTCTCTCAGTACCAAAATCCCCCTCGTTTTTCTACAAATTGGGGGTATAATCCTTGGACTATGCCTTGGGGACAATCAGAACCACCCCAACATCCTTGGAATTATTCTCAATGGAAAAATTCCCAAGAATGGCCACAAACAAGTTGGAGTAATCCAGCTTAGAATAAAAATTAGAATAACCCATCATGGAATCAAAACAACCCACCCTGGAATCAGAATCAGACTAATCCACATTGGATGCAAAATCAACCATAGTGGAGTCAGCAATACTAGTCCTATCCAAGGCAACAAATAAATCAAGGTCAAACTCAACATTTGTTGCCTGCACCTAATCAAAATTTTCAAGAAAAACATAACCAACCATAGCAAACACAACAGGTGAAATAGCCTCAACTTCCAGCTCAACCAGTCACTAATCCAAACAACATGAGACAGGCATCCCCTGTCTATGTGGCTGAAGCTGAAGAAAATATTGAAATAAATGTTCTTGATTGTAGTAACATCCAACTTCATTCAGGAAAAGTTGTACCTGAACCTGTTTCAATTAAAGTCAAGGAAAATGAAAAGCAAGAACTTTTGGAACTAGTTATATTTAAACCAACAACAGAGAAAGAAGAAAAAATAGAACCATAGGTAGAACAATTACCTTCATCAAGGATAATTCCATATCCTAAAAGATTCAATACCACAGTAGAAAATTTTGAGTCAGACCTGGTCAAGGAACTTAGAAAGTTAACTATATCATTGCCCTTATTGCAAGCCATTAAGGATATACCAGTGATTAAAATTAATGTTCAAGATTTGTGCATTAAAGAGCAAGAAGAAAAAAGAAAGCATTTCCCAAGACTGTTGATGTTGAAGGAAAGATAGTTGATCTCTTGTCCGGAAAACTAGTACCTCCAAAGTATAGTGACCCAGGGAGTCCAGTTATCACAGTTACCATAGGCTCAGTACCAATATCAAATGTCTTAGTAGATCTAAGAGCTACAATAAATGTCATGACCAAGGATATAATGGAACAATTATAGCTCAAACATCTCAGTCCCACATTTACAGTTTTAGAAATGGCTGATAGGTCAGTTGCAAAACCTGAAGGTATCATTGAAGATGTCCCTATAGAAGTCTCTTCTTGGGAATTCCCTGTAAATTTTTTGGTTTTATAGCCAAGAAATTCAGCACATGGATATCCCATAATTTTAGGAAGACCTTGGCTTGCAGTTGTAGTAGCCTTCATAGACTGCAGATCTGGAAAAATGACCATTTTAAATGGTATTGATCTAAAACAGATCTCTCTGTATCCTCCTGCAAGACCCTCCAGCAATTTTTTAGGTTAGTTATGGTTTCCTGACTCATATGAAGAACCAAAAGAGGTTATTTCCACACTAGCCACCTTGGTAGTAAGGGAACACACAGAAGACCTCCATGACATAGAAAATTTAGAGAATGAAACTATCCTAATGAATGTTCTACATGAACAAGGGTTAGAAGAGGAAGTATTAAATATCCATCAGTTGTTAGGGAATGAGGAGAACTAATATTATGAAGGTGAGCCATCTGTACTATCACAGGAAACATTTGTTTCACTACCACATGGGTGGCACCATCACCTGATTTTTCCTTCTCATTGTTCCATACAGGATATGCTTCCATTAGAAATAAATGGAATAGAAACTTCTTATTTCCTCCTCTATCATAATTGCCCTCTTAAATCCCTAATCACCAAGTATGAAGAAGTGAATTCAGTCCTTCCAAATACAAAACAAATAGAAGTCCAGCCAGACAAATTTCTAAACATTAACAGTTGGCTTACTAGGGAAGAGGAAGAAAATTTGATAACTGTTTTGCAGAAGCATGTTCATGCTTTTGCTTGGGACTACAAAGATATGTCAGGGATTCACCCTGATATATGCACCCACAAGATTTATACTGAAGAATTCAAGCCAGTAATACAACCCCAGAGAAGATTGAATCCTGCCTTGAGGGATATTATAAAGGAAGAAATTGAAAAACTTCTAGAGGTAGGATTTATTTACCCAATTTTTGATAGCCAATGGGTCTCTCCATTGGTTATAGTTCCTAATAAAAAGAGAAAAATGAGAGTATGTGTATACTATAGAGAGCTGAACAAAGTGACATAAAAAGACCATTTTCCATTACCTTTCATAGATCAGGTGTTAGATACCCTTGCTAGAAAGAAATACTTTTGTTTTCTTGATGGATTTAGTGGGTATAATCAAATTCAGGTTGCACATGAAGATCAAGAGAAAACAACCTTTACCTGCCCATGGGGAACATTTGCCTATAGGGTTTTACCTTTTGGTTTGTGTAATGTCCCAGCAATATTTTAGCGAGCAATCTTAGCAATTTTTTCTGATCTGACTACCAACAGTGTTGAGATATACATGGATGATTTCATAGTATGTGGACAGACTTTTTACTTGACACTAGAAAACCTTGACAGAGTTTTAACTCGCTATGAAACATACCAGTTATCCTTGAATCTAGACAAATGTTTTATGATGATGGAGGAAGTAATAGTTCTTGGTCATTACATCTCTCTTCAAGGGATCCAGGTTGATCCAAAGAAGGTGGAAATTATCAAGAATCTTCTTCCTCCTAAAACTTAGACTAATGTTAGAAGCTTCCTAGGACACATTGGTTTTTACCACAGGTTTATTCCTAGCTTTAGCATAATAGCCAATCCCATGTTTGCCCTATTGACCAAATATTCTAAATTCTCCTGGACTACAAGGTGTTAGGAATAATTTGAAGCTCTAAAAGAGAAATTAGTAACTCCACATATGTTAAGAGGACCTAATTGGACATTACCATTTCACATACAGGCCGATGCTTCTAATACTACAATTGGAGCAGCATTAGGACAAATTGACAATGGTGAACACTATGTCATCTACTACATTAGCAAGAATTTGATAGGAGCTAAGAAAAATTATACCACAATTGAGAAGGAATTCTTGGCAGTAATTTATGCCATCAACAAATTTAGGCATTACATCACAGGTTATCAAATATTCATTCACATAGATCACACAACCATTAAGTATTTTATGAATAAGCCTATGGTAAGTGCAAGAATTATTCGTTGGTTATTGTTGTTGCAAGAATTTGATATCACAATAATAAACAAACCAATAAAAGCTAATGTTGTAGCTGATTTCTTTTCCAGGTTGCAGAACACAGAGGAAGGGGAATTAGTTGAGGACACTTTTTTTGATGAAAAATTATTTGCTATATCTGTCCAGTCACCTTGGTTTGTAGATATAGCCAATTATTTTGTCACAGGGACAGTTCCTCCATATTTCACTTCAAAACATAAAAACAATTGATCAAATAGAGTTCTTCCTTTAAGTGGATTAAGAGTATACTTTTTAAGTGTAGTCCTGACCATGTGTTACATAGGTGCATCTAAAAGGATGAGGTATATGATATCCTTAGGGCTTGTCATGATGAACCCTTCTTTAAAAATCACAATTAAAAACATTTTAAGGATAGGATATTATTGGCCATCTCTTCACAAGGATGTGAAAAATTACATCAGGCATTGTGATGCATGCCAAATAATGGGGAAACCCACTCATACAAATGAAATGCCTCTACAGCCTTAATTGGTTTTAGAGCCATTTGAGAGGTGGGGGATTGATTTTGTAGGACCTATTGATCCACCTTCTCAAGGATAGATGTATATTCTATTATGCACTGATTACCTGACAAAGTGGGTAGATTTGAGTGCTTTCAAACATGCTCATGAAGAGAAGGTCGTCAATTTCTTGTATACTCAAATTTTTTAGAGATTTGGAGCTCCATGGTCTATCACCACAAACCAAGGACCCCAATTTGCATCTAAATTCATTGAGGCTTTTACAAAATTATATGAAATCAAACATAGGAAATCATCACCTTACCACCCACAAGCAAATGGCTAGGTTGAGGTAACAAACAGGGAACTAGAATGAATCTTGACAAAAATAGTAGCTTTTCATAGGAGAAATTGGCTAGATAAATTACCTAAAGCAGTTTGGGCTTACAATACTACTTGGAAATACACTACTGGATTCACACCTTATGAATTAGTTTTTGGTAAAAAGCCCCTCCTACCTATTGAATTTGAGCTACTAACATTGCGCACATCATTGGAAATAGGGATTGAATTGTCACAGGCACAAACGGATAGGATTCTACAGTTGAATGCATTGGATGAACTTCGTCTAGATGCTCTACACCAAACTGAAGTAATTTAGGAGCAGAGAAAGTTGTGGCATGACAGTCACATTCAGCAGAGGAAATTTCAGCAAGGAGATCGGGCTTTGCTGTTTGATTCTCGCTATGAGGACTTCCTTGGAAAATTGAGAACTAGATGGCTTGGACCTTACCAGATTGAAGAGGTATTTGATAATGGAGTAGCTCATATATCTCCTATTAATGGGTCATGGAGAAAGTTGGTAGTGAATGGACATCGCCTCGATGTGTACCATACACCTCTGACTAAAGAGGAATTCTTGCAGTAGCTTGATAGTTTGAATGTACAACAAGTGGAAGAGATTCCCTCTTCCACTTCAATAAAATCAGCATGATCATGGATTTCAATAAAAGCAAAAAAATAAAAAAAATTAGAAAAAGCAGAAAACAAAAAGATGAATAAATTTTTATTATGAATTCCTTCATGGGCATGATTTCAGAGAAATCATGAATTCCTTCACGGGCATAATCAGAATAAAAAAAAATAGAGAGAAAAGGAGAGGTAAAAAAAAAAAAAAACAAGAAAAAAAATATGAATAGCTCAATAATGAAAACCTTTCCTAAGGCACTACTGAGTTGGTATGGATGAAAACCAGTTTTCAAGCATGCATAACCTTGAAAATTTTTGAATCATCATTGTACAAATTCACCAACTGCACTTGTTTTGAAATATTGCAAAAAATCTCAGCAGAACATCAACAGAAGCAGTCATTCTTCAAAACTGGCATTAACTTGTTTTAATCAGGTATATATTTCTTACATTTCTTCATTGTAAATGATTGGTATGTAGTATATAACAATTAACCATTAGCATAAAAGGTATCCATAAGAGTTGGCATACTTAAAACATGTTTTGAGAAGGAGAATATTGGTTTCTGCCTAATATTCGGAATGAGAATGCCAAAAATAGTGCCTGCTATCTTCTTCAGAATGACTGTTGTATTGTCTTCGGATTGAAATTGTCTTTAGAATGACTGTTGCACTTTGTCTTCGAAATGAAATTGTCTTTAGAATGATTATTGCACTTTGTCTTCGAAATGAAATTGTCTTCGAAATGATAGTAGAATGAATGTTGCACTTTGTTTCAGAATGAAATTGTCTTCAGAATGATTGTTGCACTTTGTCTTCGGAATGACAATAGAATGAATGTTGCACTTTGTCTTCGAAATAAGGAATTATCTTCAGAATGAAGATTTTTCTTCGAAATGAGTAATTGTCTTCAAGCATGATCTTTGAAATGAGGACTTGTCTTCGGAATGAAATTTTATCTTCGAAATGAGGAATTGTTTTCGCAATGAAGCATAGTCTTCAAAATGAGCATTCAACATGATATTTCCACGTGGCATCCAAGGAGGGGGAAAATATACGATCAGTAAAATTCTTTGACTGCATATGATAAATGACACATGTCAGTTGAGATGTGATTTGTATTATCTTGTAGCCATTAAGGAAGTACCAAAATCATGAGAAAGTGACCAACAACATGCCACTATTGTTTGACGCTGATAACCATGCACGTGAGAAATTTGTGGGCAAAATAGATGAGCTAAAAACAAGTAAGTTGGATCTGATGGTAAGGAAATCTGTGCAATCATTAACGGACAGGTTTTCATAGTATAAATAGAGATGTGTGCCATCCTTTCGAAGACATAATTGCTAACGCAAATTGATTACGAGGTACAGTATCGATATTGTAGTTCATTCCGAAGAAGACAAACAAGGCAATTGAAAACCTAAAAACAAACCCTGCAAGTCTGCAAGAACTAGAAACCAACGATCCAGTGGAAGAGTAGTAGCAGAGGTGAGCAGTTTTTAACATACCAAAATAGGAAAATGGGATGAAATACAAATATAGAACCAGTAGATACCACCCACCTTCGAGAAAATCCAGAAGTGCTGCAATTTTTTGAAGATGGAGGGCTTATGCCATTTTTGGACAAATTTAATGGGTCCTCTGAAGATTTGGTCGACATATTTGCTCACACATTCAGAAATAACCGAGCACACATTAACAACATGACAATTGAGGTAACACCTGAAGTTTTAATTCAAATTACTAAGCTTCCATTAGAGGGTCTTCAAATTTCTAGAACTGGCAAATGTAGTTAGTCAATTTCTAGAAGAAAATTATAGGGAGCCAGAATACTTAATACACAACAACACATGCAAGGGGGTAAAAAGGGACAACCTACAAGAACCCTAAAATGAAGTGGCCTTATGGGTAATAAAATTTTTAACCTGTGAAGGGCAATATGTACTTTTATCAAGGCATCATTTCAAAATTTTGAACCACCTAAGACATGGTAGGCAACAACCAGAATTTAGGGTAAATCTTCCCTTGTATCTGCACTAGGAGTTGAAAAATATGGCAAAATGATATTAGGAAGGAAAATGGAGACCTCGCCACCATGGTCTTATTAAATTAATCTGTCAGCATCATTTTAGAGGAAACCATAAAATCTTTGATAGGTTTTATTCTACTTTGAATGATGTAGTTTTTGGAAGAGAGGATGATGAGGAAGAAGAAATAGATGCTACCATAGATGCTATTGCATATGAGGAAACACACCCAGTAGAAGAAACAGAGCACCTTTCTCTAGAACCTTCAACCTCACAAGCTAAGAAACAAAAGAAGAGAGGTCCTAGAATCGGCAGTCGAAAAGAAAAACAGAAGAAAGTTCATTTTTTTGAAGATGTTGCTGATCTGTCAGAATAGGGGAGTGAAGGGCCTAGCAAAACAAGGGAAGAGAAAACAAGGGAAACAGAAGCACTCCCACCAGAATCTGAAACTGTCCCCATAGCCCCTACTGTCACCAAAAAATAGGGCAAGAAGAAAAAAATTTGCATCAGGAACTAGGAGGTCTACAAGACTCCACTTGAGAGAAATAGAAGCACAGGTGATAGAAGAAGGTGGACAAGGCAGACTGGATGTTATGGAAGTGCAACCAGCCCTTGAATATTTTTCAAAATTCCCTCAACAAATGATTGAGGAAGAGACTAGGCAAGACAGTTTTGAAGTTGCTACAGTTCAACAAGCCACAGAAGATGTGGATGCAATCATAGATAGTTTCATGGAACCTCCCGAATAAGAACAGACAGCTGAAGTAGAAGATGAGATAGTTGTTGAGAAACCAACTACAGATGATTTATCTGCATCAAATTCTAAATCAAAAATAGAGGATGTGGACATCACAGAACAACTAAGAGCAGCAAAAAGTGTTATCAAAACACAAACTAAATGGATTGAAGAAAAATAAAATATCATTGAAATACAGGAAAAGAAGATTGCAGAATTACAATAGGAAGTGGCAAAATTGAGGAAGAGGTTGTCACAGTCTGAAGAATAGCCAACTGTATCTATTGATGAGGATAATTTGGCTCAGTTACTTATGGGATTATCTAGGGTAGATGACTCTTTTACTTTGATTGAGGCATCTAAAACTTTGACTAAATACATAGGTGCTCATTCTGAAGCAGCGCCCTTTCATTCTGAAGAAGTGCTCTTCCATTCTGAAGCATTGCCTTCTCATTTCGAATATGCTACATAATTGATAAAAAGCATAGAAAAGAATATTGGATATGAGTCACAACATGAAACACCAGCACAGGAGCAGTTTAAACAGCAACATACAAGTGTTCAAGTAAGTACTCCTTCAAATGAGATTTTTATATTTAAAATTGTTATACCTTCAATAAAAGTAGAGGATAAGGGGGTACAAGTAGAATTGTTGTCTAATGATTAACCAGATACAAGTAGAATTATTTTCTGATGACCAACCAGTGGAAGTAGCAAAAAAAGGGGTTCAGGTAGATATGCTACCCAGAT
The DNA here is from genome assembly GCA_028583015.1 of Wollemia nobilis. NCBI lineage: Eukaryota > Viridiplantae > Streptophyta > Pinopsida > Araucariales > Araucariaceae > Wollemia > Wollemia nobilis. The sequence goes on along the minus strand of JAQPPZ010016509.1, from coordinate 504,389 downwards.
TTCCACCTGTAGTTAGACCACCCAATACTGTATCCCTAGAGCAATATAATACAGACATAGCTATTTGGGTGATCAAATATGAAAAACTTGCTACTAAAGTTGAAAAAATTAAATTGGAAGGTAAACAGATAGAAGCAAAATAAAAAAAAATCAAGGCATTGAATGAAAAAGTGACTGATTTATGTCAAATTGCTGAGTTTTTGGTCCAATTCAGATGGCTGGCCAGATTTTATAGTCTCATTCTGAAGGAGAAATATCTCAGATGGCAGGTCATGAGGATTAGCTCAGGTCTCCCATAAAAATTGGACACAACTGCAGATTTCTTAGAAGCCTATTTTAATAGCCCTATAGAGCAAAAAAATATCTTATGTGAATTAATTTTACACAGCTTCTTTATTCTGAAAGAGGTAGAGTTTCACCCTCAAATTTACATAGGAGATGTTCAAATGAGAGCATTCTTGTCCACTTTACAAAATCAGTTTTACTGGGACCATGAGAAAAGACAAAATAAAGAAATTGAATTAAGAGCTGAATTGTTAGTCAGAGCAGTTCAGCCAAATCATCCACTTATCACTAGACAACATTTCACCATGATGAACAGGGAAGATGTAAAAATGATGTACTTAGACAATTTGAGAGATTTTGTAACCAAATTCCAAAATTTTTGTAATGATAGTTTTGTTCCAGCATTATCATTTTGCATAAACAGATGGGTAGAACTTTCCATTTCTTTACATAAAAGGTAACCTATCTCCGCCATTAACCTATAATGGTCCATAAGAAGGGCAGAAGGAGTGATACAACTGATTGAAATCATGCAACATCACTGGATAGGTCTCAGATTTAGGCCTCCAACCATCATTTCTCCAGTTCCCTTCTATTTTTAAGAAGATTCTCAACCTAATGATCAGTTTGAAGAATGACTCATAAACCTTTAAGAGAATAGGGGATATTATATAGGCACCAAATTGTTCTATAGATCATGGAATTTGAATATGGATATATGTGATTTTATAGCCCAATAGAATGCATGAGGACATGCATTAATATAAGTTGGGGGGAAAATGATGAGGCCTGGAAATGCCTCGATCATAGCATGTTTTGAACACTGAAACTGCCTAAAAACTCGTGTTTAATCTGATATGCTAGTTAAGTTGATTTAATATGTTGTGTATTAACTGTTTGCATGATCAATGTGTTAGAAATATTATATTGTGATTTTTATAGTTTTTGCATAGTTTTATGTTACTTTATCATGACTTGCTAAATGATAAGTATGTTTAGGTTGATATCAGCACTTCACTAGTTTTTTTTTGATGTATTTCAAGCATTTATTTATCTAAATCTAGAAAAAAGTGCAAGCAAACTGTTACTGTGCGGCAAAACTGGTTTTCCAATGTAAATTCCAGCCAGCTGCCAATGAATGGCAAGGCATGGAATTCACACGTGGAGAGAGATGAAGGCTATTGCAATCTGATCCTGGGAGCTAACCCACTTGATAAATGTAGATGAAATCACTTGAAGAGTGCACAGTTTTTCATTTCGAAGATCTTTGTAATGAGCAGACATCTTCGGAATGAGAAATGCAGTCTCTTCGAAATGAGCAGACATCTTCAGAATGAGAAATATAGTATCTTCGAAATGAGCCACTTATCTTCAAAATGAGAACAAGCAGTGCTTTTTGACTTGTTGACTAATTTTTGGCGATGGAAAAAGGGAAAGAAGGTTGAAAATGTTAAAGGAAAATATCTCCCATCTGACTTTTTCATCCTTGCCATCCAAAGCCACCATTCATGAAAAATATCAATTTTGATCCTCTTCTAGGATAAACCTAGGAAATGTTGCAGCATAATAGGAATAGATCTTTAAGATAGGAATGAAATATTCTCAGTTTGTAAGTAGATTTTAGGATATCTATAAATAGATAGCTCCTGTCCAAGTTAAATGAGAAAGAGGAAAATAAGCAAGAAGTATAATAATAAGAAAATACTAGAAAAGTGACTGTTACAGTCCTATAACAGGGTTTTTAGCAGCAATACTATAATCATGTTCTTGAATCAATAAAGTGCTCTACTTTTTATATTCATGTTGTTGTGAATTAGTGTGAGTAATATCTAGAGAGAGAAATACTCATACCTTCTTCTAAACAAGGAGGCTGGCCACTTCCAGACCTAGGAGGAGGACTAACAAAGAAGTTTTTATTCTGATTTTGCTGTAGCAGAATAAGTTGTAAAACTTGTCACTTCATTTCGTTGTAAACAACTAACAGTATTTGCAATATTATTTTATTTCATTATTAGGATGATCTTGTGATTAATGGTAGGTTTGGTTGTAATCTCCATTTTCAGCAAGCTTTCAAATTACTACAGATTGTCATTTCCAAAATTTACTGTTTTCTATAATTTACTGCATTTTGTGTTTTGTTGTCAACCCCTGCACATAAGATTGACAACCTTCTACTACAGAGCATTGACAGGACTTAATTTCCATGTTATAATCAGGTTTCCATTACTGCAAAAGTAAATAGACTTCCTTTCTGCAATCATAATTAGATTTCTAATTCTGCAACTATAACTAGGGAGTTATTTTTGCAACATAATTAGATTTCATTCTATAATTGTAACTAGGATTTCATTTATGTAGTTAGTAATTAGTTTTCATTCCTACAATTAGATTAAAGTTCAATTTATGCAATTTAGAGATAAAAATATCCTAAATCCCCCACACAATCAGTTTCACCAATAAGACCTGGTGCTCCCAAATGATCTAAGTTATAGCCCTGTTCACTCCTTCTTCCACAAATAGCCTTGTACACTGCCCTGGATTGACAAATTCATTGAGAATTAATGATGTGCATAATGACAATGCATCACCTACTTCCAAAGGGGGGCAATATGAATGGAAGGTAGTCCAAAATAAGGGTAAGAATGGGAAAAATGTAAACCTTATGGTTGCTCCTAGCAGCTTGCCTCAATATCTTGTGTCTTCTACACCAGTTAGGCATGGTGTGGTGATAGAGTAGCATACCATACAACTGGTGGCACCCAGTGCTAGGGCTTCACATATGGTTGCTAATGTACCACCGACTAGTGTTTTTCATTGTTGAAATTGTTACTTCTTCTGCTCCTACTCAGTCTTCAGATTCTCTAGTTTTGCATATCAATAGGCAGTCTTCCTCAAGATTCATGGAACCTGAACAAGCTTCTATAAATGGTCAAATATCCCATAGCCCACCCCGAGGAGACTCCCTAGTTCACTAGGACAAAAGGCATCAAACAAAGTTTTGGAAAGTAGGTCAGGAGCATTTTCTCAATAATATTTATGATTCTCTTTCAAACCTCAGAGGCGTTGAATATGTAGCCAGACATGATTCTTGATCGATATCCATGATTTTTTATCATGGAATTTTAGAGGGCTGACAGACCCAATCCATAAATACTTGGTCTAAGATGAGGTTGCTTTATGCTCTAGGTTTTATGATAATCCTAAATTTCTCTATTTTTAAGAGATTAAGGTTTTTGACTTTATTATGAAATGTACTTGCCCTTTTCTTTGGCCAGGTTGATTTTTTTATGCCACCAGTCATTCCCCTAGCAAAGGGGGAGCTATCATTCTTTTGGTAGCTAGGTGGAAAGATAGTTTTATCTCGTAGTTTTGTCTCGTGGTGTGTGGACCCCTCCAATCACTCAGTTTAGATTTTACTTGAGTTTGGTGGGTTGTATTTTGGTATTATTAATGTCTATGCCTCAAATTATGCTCAAGAGTGTTGTAGCCTTTGGTGGTGGTGTGCTTTTTTTTTACCACTCGATGTTTGGGGTATGTGTAGAGATTTAATATGACTAAAAATCTTACAGACAAGATAGGACAACTTCCTATGTGGTGGGATACTGGGGAAAGAGATGTCTGGTACTTCATGAAAAACAAATTGAATTTGTCATAACCCAATTCATGTTTTTATCCCTAGTATTTTTCTAATTATTTGTGGTATACATGGTCCAATTTCTAGGTTGGCCATGTAAGAATTATGATAAGGCTGGACAAAGCCATGCTTTCATATCATGTGTAGTTTTTTCATAGGATAAATGCTTCATATTTGTTTGTGAAAACCATTCCTAGTACCACTACTTCCAACCATTAACCCATCATGTTTAATGTGTTGATTAAATCCTTGCCTTAGAGATGCTACAAGTCACAATTTTTTCAATACTTCATTTTTTAGCACCCTTCTATGGTCTATCATATACGTAAAGTCTAGAATCTAGTTCCTAGACCTACTGGAGAGTTGGGTTGGATAGAATGGTGAAATGATACCATTTTTTATACAACTGTCTTGCTTAGTAATTTGGGGAAAAAGGTGGTGCACTTCAGAAGATATTACAATGTTTTCCTTCATGATGAGCTTGCCAAAGCTTCTCTCAAGTTTGAGGCCTGTTCAATTTAATCCTAAACTTCAATATCATGTTACCCAACTGAGGCATGAAATTAAACTTTCTAAACTTTATGAGGCTTAGGGAGATCGAAATAATACCCGACTTCATTAGCTTAAAGTTGGTGATAGGGTCACCAAAGAATTTTTTCAAAGGCTTCATCCTTCCAAGCAAGCTACTCAATTCAAGGCCATTCAAGACAATGTAATAAGTCTTACCTCTCTTCCTGAGATGATTTATGGTTTTTCAAGCACTATACTAATGTTTTTACTGCTCAAGATTTTTCTCATGAGTGGGAGCAATCATTGGCAACTTGTATGGCAGTTGTACGAGTTAAGGTTTCAAATTCTCAAAGAGCAGGGTGTGATAAACCAATCTCCCTTACAGATCTAGAGGATGCATTGCCTCAAATGGTAAATGACAAAGTGTTAGGTCTAGATGGCTTTACCTATAAGTTCTAAAAGGGTCTTTGGGACTTAGTTGATCCTGATCTGTATAAATTTTATTTAGAGACTCTTCGATTAGGTTCTTTTGGAGAAATTATTAACAGGGACAGTATCAAATTCATACCCAAGCAAGGGGACCTAGATTTGATCACTAATTGGAGGCCTATTACTTTGTTTATTTGTAGTTACAATATCATTGTCAAAGCTTTGGCTCTTTGTCTTAGGCCTCTTCTTCCTTTGATAGTCAAATCAAAGTAAACTAGCTTTATTCAAGGAAGGTACATCCTTGATAATATTTTGGCTATCTGGGAGGGCATGGAATGGGCTCGGATGTCAAAGCAGAACATGATTTTTATCAAGATTTATTTTTAGAAAGCTTATGACTACATTGAATGGAGATTCATTCTTGCTATACTCAATTATTTAGGATTCGGACCAATTTTCATTCAAACTATTGCTATGCTATTTAGAGATGCTTCAACTATTATCAATTTGAACAATTCACAGTCTGAAGCAGTGGGCCTTTTTAGGTATGTTCAGAAAGGGTTTCCTATTGCTCCCTCTTTATATGTGCTTGTTGCTAAAGACTTTGGCTATCTTTTAGTTGCTCAAGCTTCTACAAGTCTTATTAAAGGAAATGATCTTTCGAATGATCAGGGACAACTTATTTTTGGTCACTTTGTTGATGACTCCTTTATTACTATAAGGGAAGATGAGAAATCTATTTCTAATACTCTGTTTTTTCTGAATATCTTTTGCACAACCTTTGATTCTAGCATACAATGGAGGAAGAGCATCGTGATTTCTAGTTAGGGTATCCTAACTTCCCATTAGGGCTTTCAAAAATGACTTTCCTTCCACAATAGCTAATGGGGCTCACTCTTGTATTGCACTCCCTCTTGGTTTTTACTACCTCTTAGCTCACACTTCCTCTTGACTTACACTCTCTCCTGACTTGCACTCCCTCTTGTCTCATAATTTCTTGTGTCTTTTCTTTTCCTCAGTGTTCCTTCGCTTCAACATTTTTTTAGAAACGATATTCCATGCATTTGTGGTAAGGATTGAAGCATTAATGCACTTCATATTAACCTATAGATCTTTTTTCATGATTGAATTTTGGCTCCCACTCTCTCTTAGTTAGAAATACCTCTCATCTTGCACTCACTTTTGGCTAGCTTGCACTCTCTGGCTTGCACTCGCTCCTGGCTTGCACTTACTTCTGGTTGGCTTGAACTCACTCTTGGCTTACACTCACTTCTAGTTGGATTGCACTCTCTCTTACTTGCACTCTCTTTGGATTTGCACTCACTCTTGGCTTGCACTCCCTCATGGATCACAATTTCCCTTATCTTTTTTTTTCTCAATGTTCCTTTGCTTCAAAAATTTTATGTGGCTGGCTTACACTCTCTAGCTTGCACTCACTCATGGATTGCACTCACTTATGGTTGGCTTGCACTCTCTCTGGCTTGCACTCACTCCTAGATTACACTTGCTCCTAGCTTGCACTAGATCTTGGCTTACACTTTTCTTGGCTTCGCACTCACTCTTGGCTTGCACTCCCTCCTAGCTCACAATTTTCCTTATCTTTTCTTTTTCTCAATGTTCCTTCACTTTAAAAATTTTAAGGAAATAATGTTCCACATATTCATGGTAAGGGTTTGAAGCATTGATGCACTCTAGATGAGTATATTGCTTTTTCACCGTGATTGAATCTGGTCTTGCACTCCCTCTTGGTACACACTCCCTCTCAGATCACATTTATTACCAACTTGCTCTCTTTTGGATTTTTGCACTCACTTCCAGTTGTACTTACACTCACTTTTGAATGTAGTCACTCCTGACTTGCTCTCACTCACTACTACACTCACTCTCACTCGCTTATAGCTACACTTACTCACACTCGCTATCGATTGCACTCACTCTTGGCTCATGCTTGCACTCTCTACTGTACTCATTGCTACAATCAATCCCAATCACACTCGTTCTTGTTGCTGCACTCACTCCCGGATTGCACTCGCACTCACACTTGGTGCTACACTCACTCCTACCTTGCACTCTTACTCATGCTTGGTGCTGCACTCACCCCTGGCTCTAGCTCACCTTGACTCGTACTCGATTGATGCATTCATAAATATAATATCTCTTATGTACCATCATTTCTATAATTAATTGTTAAAACAAAAAATTATAAATTTTAGAAATTATGTAAAGTATAGTCCATTACAAAATATTTATTTAAAATGCAAATAAAATTAATGACATCCTATCATTGTATTCTACTAATTGGACTTCAATCCAAACTATTATCACCCTTTAAATAAAATTAATAACCTCCTATCATTGTATTCTACTAATTTCACATTCAATTCAAACTATTATCACCCTCCATGACATATATAACTTAATCAATATATGGCACAAATATTATAGAAAAACTATATCATATTAACCTAAACATAAGGGAGAATTTATATTACAAATTTATTGTCTAAAAGTATTTTTAAAGATAGATTTTAAAATAATAAATATAGTATATAATAAATTTTTACTGTTAATTTTTTGGTGAAGTTTTCTCGTTGAGGAAGAAGATAAGTTTTAAGAATTAAAAATCTTTAATCATATTTAAATTATTCAAAATTTTAATAATCAAATTAATAAAACTTGTTTCTATGATAATGGTAAAGACATTGGACTCCCAACAAAAAAACCAAGTTTGATTCAAGTCTGGGTTTTATCTAAATGTTTCTTTTTTGAAACATCAAGCTATGTCTACTCATATTCGTAGGATTTGGAATCTAGTTCCTAGACCAACTGGAGTTCATGATAGAATTTATTGGTGGAATGAAGCTATCTCTAGAACAACTGTTCTTCTCAGGAATTTAGGAGTTGAAGTTGCCAAGTGGAGACGAATCTCTAATGCAGTCCTTAAATTTGAACTAGCTTGCACTTCTGTCAGACTAGAAGCGAGCCCTCTAAGATCTATTCTTCAATCCGAAGTTACAAGTCTTAGGCATGAGATTAAAAAAATTGAGCTTTATGAAGCAAGGGGAGATCAACTTCGTGCTTGACTTCACTGGCTGAAAATTGGTGATAGGGTTTCAAAAGATTTTTTTTTCAAGAAATAAATCCCTTGAGACAATCCATTCAATTCAATGCTATTCAATATGTAGGGGTTCTTTGGACTTTACTTCCTAATATTATTAAAGTTTTTTCAAGCATTATCAGAAATTCTTTACTTCTCAAGAGTTAACTCCTGAACGACAAGCTGCAATTCAAGCTTGTTGTGCAGTTGTTCCTGAGAAGCTTTCAGCTCTTCAAAAGGAAGCTTGTGAGCATCCTTTTTCATTGGATGATATTGTTGAATCCCTATCTAGGATGGCCAATTATAAATCTCTAGGATTAGATGGATTTCCTTGTGAATTTAATAAGGCGTATTGGGACATCGTTGGCCCAGATTTACTATATGTTTATCAGGAAGTAATGGCTTTTGGATTTTTAGGTTCTATAATTAATAAGGGCAATATTAAATTCATCCCTAAGTAGGGGGATCCAAAAGTTCTCACCAAATGGAGGCCTATTACTTTACTCAATGTGAGTTACAAAATTATTTCTAAGGCTTTGGCCTTACGCCTTAGACCTCTGTTACCACTTATTATTCGTCCTGAGCAAACTAGGTTTGTGTAGAGTAGATATATTCTAGATAATGTAATTGCTATTTGGGAGGGCATGGAATGGGATAGAGCCACTCAATAAAACTCTTTTCATCAATATTGATTTTTAGAAATTATATTATAATATTGAATGGAATTTCATCCTTATCATTGTTCAAGCTCTTGGTTTTGGGGCACATTTCTTAAGCTTGGTTAGTATACTTTTTACGGATTCTTTAGCTGTGCTTAATTTGAACAATTGTCAGTCTGAATCAATTGGATTGTTCATATCTGTCAGATAGGGTTGTCCTTTGGCTCCTTCTCTTTTCATATTGCCAGTTGAAGCATTTGGATACCTTCTTGCTAACCAAGTGAGACAAGGTAATATTAAGGGTATTTCTTTACCTGGAGAATCTTCTCAACTTATAAATGGAAATTTTGTAGATGATTATTTTTTACTCTTCATGAGGATGAACGCTCTATCAAACAGGATCTAGATTGTCTAGATATTTTTTGCAATGCATCAAGATCTAGCATTCAATGGAGGAATACATCATGCTATAGGCAATCCTCTTTGGACATTCCAAGCTAGCTTGAAAGCTTATAGTGGTATTGAATCCAACCAAGGAAGATGTTTAAATTCATTGGCATCCCATTTTCTTTCCAGAGTTCTCTTTGGACCTTCCAAGCTGGCTTGAAAGCTTCCAATGGCATTGGATCCAACCAGGGGAGATGTTTAAATTCCTTGGCATCCCATTTGCTTTCCAGATTTCCCCTACTATCTTATGGAATTATGTTTTACAAAAAGTAGAGAAAATAATTTCCTTTTGGATCACCAAAAAACTTACTCTAGCTAGTAAGTTTCAGGTGTGTTCCAAATTTATTGCTTCTACTCATGTGTACTATTCATCTTGTTGGGTCTCTTCTCAAGCCTACTATAAAAATTGGAAAATATTTTAAGGGATTTTCTTTGGGCTAACTCATCACATAAATGAAGGTTTCTTTTTTTTTTATTTGTGGAAAACATCCCAAAAGGGATGCCACTTTCGGGTAAGACCCAAGGAGGCAGGGGTATCCATTCCGCCAAAAATGCCCAGGACTCGGACCTGCCCTACCACCTTTGACATACTCAAGGAGCAAACAAACACACAAAACCAATTTAAAAATAAGTAAATAACAACAAAAATAATAAAATAAAATAAAAAACATGCTCCTTGAGTGTGTCAAAAACAAAAGCACAACCAAACACGCACAATAAGATAAAAGAAACCACAACACAAACCACATAGAAAAACACAAGAACCACATAACAAAACACAAACAAGACAAAAACAACAGAACACTACAAAGACATAACCCAAAAAAACATGAAAAATAAACACAACCAAAACCTAAAAAATTAAAAAAATAAAATAAAAATAAAAAACAACCAACAACAGACAATAAACAAAAACAAAATACATAGAAAACACTCACACATAAAAACATGAAATAACACAAACAAAGAGAAACCCAAGAACAAGAACGAAAAAAACACAAGAACAATAACAAAAAACATAAAAAAAAAAACAAAACAAAACAACAAAAACACAAGAACAACAAAAAACAACACAAAGAACACAAAAACAAAACAAAACAAAAGAACCCACCCACCTTAAAAAACTAAACAAAAAAACAAAAAATAAAAAAAATAAAAAAATGAACAAAACAATGACCTATCTAGACCATAAGACTATTAAGGCAAGAATCAACAGAGGAAACAAAATAAAGAATAGAATGAGCTAGGGAACTAAAAAAAACTGAATGAACCAAAGAGAAGCAAAAAAAAAAACAAGAAGAAACTAGGTACCTTCAGAACTGGAGCCATCCAAAGAAATGATAGAAAGAAGAGCTTCCCTAATTTGAGAAGCCCACCATATAGGAGGGTGGCCATAACAAGTAAGATCACCTTTGTCCAAAGCCCAATTAGCTAAAGCATCAACACTCTTGTTTTGATCTCTAACCACATGATTGTAATCAACTTTCAAAAATCCCATCCTGGATTAACCGAATCTTCTCAATAATTCTTTTTATTCTCCAATCCACCTTATGATTCTTAGAAGGAGTCTTCAAGAGATTAATCATAAGTTGAGAGTCAGACTCAACTAACACCTTTTCCCATCCAACCTTAGTAGCCTCCTGAAGGCCTCTCAGGATACCATACCCCTCAGCAAGGTTATTGGAAAGAATACCCAAATTCTAAGCAAAAGTAAAAACCAGGGAGCCATCTGAAAGTCTACCAATTCCTCCCACATCGGCTTTTCCAGGGTTCCCTCTAGAGGCTCCATCAGTATTGACTTTTCCAAAATCCTTAGGAGGAGGTTGCCAATTTCTAGTCCTATCCATCTTACTAATACTCACATTCCCTTTAAGTTGGTTGCCCTTAGAAGGTTTAATCTTCAATATTTGCATCACTTGATCCCATATTTGGTGGGAGTTTTGGGGGTGATTAAGGAGTTGATGGACTGATTCAACTAAGTTGGCTATGGTCTTTTGCCAAATATAGTGAATATCCTTCCTATCTTGATTAAAAATTTGGTTGTTCCTTTCATTCCAAATATTCCAAAGAAGAATGGTAGAACCCATCCAAACTACTCGCCTAATAAAATGATCAACACCCTCTTGATTAGGCCAATCCCTCCAAAGTTGTTCAAAAGTAAAAAAATTGGACCACTTGTAAGCCAAGTAAAGTGGCCATTCTCCTCCATAGCTCAGAGGCTAAAGTACACTCAATAAAAATATGGTTGATATTTTCTACATTCTCTTCACACATTTCACATCTAAAAGGGCCATGAAAACCACGCTTCATAAGTTGCTCACCAGTAAGCACCCTACGATGCAATAAAAGCCAATTAAAGAACCTCACCTTAGGCCAGAGCTTTTGAGCCCACAATCGAGAAAATATGTCAGAAGAATGGTTGGGATTATTATGGCATAAGGTCAAATAACCTTGAGCAACCGAATACTCACCCTTAGTAGTGTTGTTCCATCCAAAACAATCTTTTTCATGGGACCAAGAGAGGGATCTCATATGAAGGATGCCTTGGATATCTTGTCTTTGCCTTTCTAGGATTTGAATAGGCCAGTCCTCAATAGGGATCCAATATCTACCAACATTTGAATTACCAGTATGGTACCGATAGTAATTAGCCACCTTTATCCAATTAGCTCGATGAAGCTCCTCCATCCAAGGCCTCCAATCGGGAAACTGAGTTATCAAAGGCTTGTGACCATCCCAAGAATCTATCCAAAAATTTGCATGTTGACCATTATGAATGATCCAAAATAATTTTTTCTTTATCAAATCCTCACCAGTCTTAAGAACTCCTAAAATGGGAGAACCTTTGGTAGGAAGTTGATAGCGAACAAGGTCTTCAGGACTTTTGTTCTCAAGATATTTAGCACGGAGATTATTGGCCCAAAGAGCATTGGGGTTATGCAACATCCTCCAATATAATTTAGCAGCTAAAGCTTTGTTGTTATTAATTGAAGACCGGAATCCTAACCCCCCTTCACTCTTAGGAAGACATAAAGTATCCCATTTCACCAAGGCCCATTTTCTTTTCTCCTTAGTACCACTCCAAAGGAAACGATGACTGATTTGATCCAATTCTCGAAGAACAACCTTTGGGATATTCAAAATGGAAGAAACATAAATAGGAATAGCTTGAAGGACTGATTTTACCAAGGTGATTCTACCCCTAGAAGAAAGCCACTTGTTGGTCCACTTTCCAATTTTCTTCTTGACTTTGTCCAACAACCAATTCCAATATTTATTTTTCTGCCTTTGAATATTTATGGGAATACCTAAATAAGTGATTGGAAGAGAGGTCTTCTTATATCTTAATTTATCCAAGACCATGGATTCCTGTCTAGCAGAGCAGATGAAAGAAAATAACTTTAGATTTGTCTTCATTGATCAACCGCCCAAGTAGCCTTAGAAAAATAGCTAATGATTTGCTTAATATTAGAAGCTTCCTTAACTGTAGCTTTACCTAAAAGAGTAGAGTCATCCACAAATTGAAGATGAGAGATAGGTCTAGCTCCATGAGCAATGGTAACTCCCTCAAGGGTTTTGTTTTCCTCTTTTTGGTTATAGTCCTACCCAAGCATTCAACAAGAATGATGAATAAATAAGGGGATAGCGGGTCACCTTGCCTAATACCTCTAGAAGCTGGGAAAGACTGAGAAGGCCTGCCATTGATAAGAACTAAGTAGGAAACTAAAGAGATACATCCCATAATCCAATCCATCCAATCCTTAGAGAAACCAAATTGCCTCAAAACTTTGATAAGGAAGTGCCAATCCACTCGTCATAAGCTTTGGATAAGTCTAACCGAATGAACATGGAAGGAGAATTTTGCATATCCATGGAATGGATGGCTTCCCGAGCAAGAACTATCTCATCTACTATTTGACGTCCTTCCACATAACCCCCTTGCTCGGGGAAATAATCTTATGCAAAAGAGGCTTCAACCTTTCTCGCCATGATTTTAGTAATGATTTTGAGAAGAACATTACATAAAGCAATAGGTCTAAAAGCTGAGATATGATCAACCTCTTGAGCTTTTGGAACAAGAGTAATATAAGTTTTATTGATAACCTTCAAAATTTCTTTGGCTTTCCCGGCTTCTTCCACCACCTCTAATAAATCAACATGAAGGATATCCCATAACTCTTGGTAGAACTCAATAGGAAAACCATCAGGACCTGGGGTTTTCCCTTTTTGCATTTTAAAAACTACTTGTTGAAGCTCATTGATAGTAACAGGAGTAGTCAAAATAGAGTTCTCCTCAAAAGTGATAAGAGAAGGGATTGCTTGAAGAACATTATGTTGAGAAGCTGAGTCAAGAGGAGTAGCAGCAAAAATATTGGAAAAGTAATCAACAACAATAGAGTTCATGCCATCCCAAGTATAAACAACATCTCCATAATCTGATTTTAAGGAAGAAATAAAGTTGTGAGATCTTCGAGCTAGAAGAGATTTGTGGAAGAAATTTGTGTTTCGATCTCCTTCTTTGAGCCATTGAATTCTAGATTTTTGCTTCCATAAGATTTCTTCTCTTTTTTCCCATTCCTCTAACCGAGTTGTGAGTTTAATTTCATTCGCACTTCTCTTCTCTGTGAGGCCATCTAAACGGATTTTCTTATTCAAATTTTCAATATGAGCAATAACTTCATGTTTTTTTTATGAACATCCCCAAACTCTTTCCAGTTCCAAGTCTTGATTTTGGATTTAATGTATTGCGCTCTTTTGGCAAAATAGAACATCTTAGTCCCATGCCTAGGTTTACCTTCCTTCCACCATTGTTGCACACGAGGTCTGAAGGAAATGTCTCTAAGCCACATTAATTGAAAATGAAAAGGAGAGAAACTCACATTGGTTTTCCACATTTCCACCATGATCGGCCAATGATCCGAACCAACATTATTAAGAGTCTTCACTTTAGGAATGTGACCATGGATTAAGAAATTTTTAGAGAGCAAAAACCTATCCAATCTCTCCATTATACAAGCTAAGCCTTGCCTTCTGTTAGACCAAGTCATAAGGCCATTATCTCGGTTGGATGTCCACAAGATGGAGGTTTGCAATATATTTGCTCATGAGGTCATTGCTTTTGTCCAAATTTCTATTTCCCCCCTTTTCTCATCTAGAGAGAGGATGGTATTGAAATCTCCTCCGATCAAGATCCAAGCTTTAGGAAAATGAGAGATAATATGAGTAATATCCTTCCACTGTCTTCTTTTTTCCTCCAAAGAAGTCGGAGCATAAACAGTAATGCAGAGCATAATCTGGTTGGAATGTCTACTTTGAATAGCTATAGCCAACAAACCCCAACTGCCAACCATATGGTGAATAACTACCTCTTTTGGGTCCCAAAGACAAGCAATGCCACCCGAAGTCCCTTGGGAACTGAGGGAAACCACTTTTCCAGCTAGCCAAATTTTATTGGCAATTAAGTCCATATCCTCCATTGACATCTTTGTTTCTTGAAGGAAAACAAGATGTGGATGATTTATCTGAATCATTCTTCTAATTTCATTTTGTTTTGAAAGACTCCCTTTGAGTCCTCTAATATTCCAAGTGATGATCTTCATTAATACCAGGGCTAAAAAAGTTGGGAAGGGCATTAATCTTACCTTCCTCTACAAGCTTTTCACCTTCTTTTACCATATGATATTGATTGGTCTTGCGACCTACTTTTTGATTAGAATCCATCTTCAATTTTTTTTCCCCGTTTCTTGACTTATTCCAATTGAATCTGAGATGGCTTCTAACCTTGAAGAATGCTCGTACACAACCAAAATTTTACTAGATGGTTCAACGGAGTCTATATTGGGACTCGCATTATTTGAAGTTTTGACATTTGAAATATTGTTTTTCTTGTGTAAATTTTCTCCTTTTTTTCTCGTTGAAAACCTTTGATTTGTTGGTTTGTCTCTCGAGTTCTTCCCTTCATATTTAAATTGTGTTTCTAAGATTTCAGTTTCCATTATTTCCTCTTCCTCACTTGGGACATCATTTGTGGAAAGGATTTCAAACATATTAGCAGATGACTTTGATTGATCCTTCATAACCGGTTTTTTCTCGAGTGTTCTTCTTCTTAGGTATTTGGAAACCTCGCTGAGTTTATATCTTCTTTCTTTTGATCAGGAATTTTATTTGGGCAAGCACTGGCCAAATGACCATATTCATGGCAAATTCTACAATGAAAAGGAATGTTCTCATAGTCCACTACTTGCTCCCAAGTGTCTTCCCCAAATTGTAATGTGATATTTTTAGGTAGGGGTTTGTCAAAATCCATTAAAACACAAATCCGAGCATAAATAATATGTTCAAAATTTTGAGTACAATCAGCAGTCATCATAAAAGTTCCTAAAGAGTTTCCAATTGAAGAAAAAATAGTAGGATTCCAAAATTCAATAGGGAGGCCAAAGAGTCTAACCCACACGGGAGCTATAGAAGGCATCTCTTCTTCGGCTTTAAATTTAGTATGCCAGGGCTTCATGAAAAGCCCCGCCCTTCCAAAAAACCAAGGACCCCCTTGAAAATTTTTCTCTCTATCTTCATTATTAGCAAATAAAACAAGAAAATAACCATTTGGATAAATAGAGATTTGTAACTCACCTTTAGTTTTCCAGATTTTTGCAGCCCATACTTTGAAAGTAGATAGACTCGGACGAAAACCCACGAACCGACAAATTAGTCCTCTTTTTTCCAAATCTTCAATGCCAGTCTGAATGTTACCCATATCAAGCTTAACAATAGGAGTTCCATCACCGCTTTAAGACATCCCGACTCCGTTTTCCTGGGATCAATCTTAGGCATTCTTAGAGGTTTATGGGAAGCCCTAATATTGATATTAGCATTGGGCTGAGGCTGTCCACCATGAAGGGCATCCCTAAAATTCATTTTTGGGACCGAGTCTTCGAAATTCTTACCCTTGACAGGGGTTTTCATAGTAGAATTATTTTGTGGGTGCACCTTAGCACCGGATTCACTTGAGATATGAGCCATTTTTTGATCAACTGCTTGAAACTTGTTTCGTGATCTCTTTAATCCTTGCCCTAGACGTCGTGGAAAGGTATGGTTTTCACTTTTCTTTTGTGCAGCAAATTGGAAGTCGTTGTCACTCAAGTTCATAGTATGATCTATTGAAAGACAAATTTCTAACCCATCTTGTATCCCCCGCAACATTTCCTACTAAAATATTGAGCATAAACCACAAAAATATTGGCCGCTAGGGCCCGAAGGCCCTAAAAACCAACCTCTGGAGCTGCTTGCACTCAACCCGGATGAAACCCTCGCATAGCCGCTTGCCAAATATATCATTCACACATAGGGATGTGCTAGGATCTGTGTTGCTCCAAATGATATGAAAATTTGTGGAGACGTTCTAGGGTTTTTCAGGCATCTACCCTCAAAATTTTAGCTCAATCCGAGTCCGGATGAGTGAGATATGGTCGAAACGAGTTCGACAGTTTGGGCAGTCCTACGAAAAATGTCTAATCAATTTCGACCTAGTTCAATTTTGACCTGCTATCAATATAAACGAAGGTTTCATAGAGTTTCCTGGGAAATCTATTGTCTTCCCAAAAAATTAGGAGGTATGGGACTGCATGATTGTCAAAGATAAGGTTTTGCTTTATCTTCTAAATGGATCCTTTGAGCCTTAAGTGGTTCTGAAGCTTGGAAAGTTCTCATTCGGCACTGCATCTCCATGGGTTTACCTCTTGGCATGAAGGTTTGGAAAGGAATGAATTTTCAATACCTCCTAGTTTCTCCTATCCCAGTTAAAATTCAAGGCTCTTTTGTCACTTAGAGCATATGGAGTGCTTGGAAGAAAATTAAGCCCTGGTTGAGCTGGCTAGGGAATGGGCATCGAAAAGGTGCTTCTATTTCTGCTTATAATGTTTGGTGGTCACCTTTTATTACTCTTCAAGGTTCCCCTCTTACTTTCGTGTAATGGATTCATGCTCAGCGGTTCTTCAGGAAAGGGATTTCAATAGTGGCAGACTTTTTTTGAGATATCCTAGGGATTGGATCCCATGGGATGATTTCAAGAGATTTTTTGATCTGCGACCAGATGATAAGATTACTTATGACACTCTTTTGGATTGTATCCCCTTTTCCCTTTGGGCCATGATCTGTAGATATTCTCAAAAGCCTTGGTGGTCTGATTGTGGATGGTTTAAGAAAACCCCACTTCTTACTTACAAACCTAAGTTAGGGTATCTTGGCTTACTCCCAATGTCCCTATGGTTCAAAGACTCAATGCCCGGTGGGACCTTCTCTCAAACTCATTGGAGTCTAAGATTTAAAATGGCTTGGGAAAGATATATTGAACCCAAACAGGCTTTCTTTGCTTAGAGCCTCTTATCCTATGGTCTTCCTCTTGGACAAAGATTAAACTACCTTGGAATAGAGAATCCTTCCTATCATTTTTGTGGTGCTCTAGAGGACCCACTTCATCTTTTTTGGCAATGTAGGAAAGCTCGAATGGCTTGGGATTGGCTTGAGACCTTCTTTCGACCTCATATGGCTAGTTCATTCACCCGGCATCATGTTTTGCATGGCGACCCACCAATTTTTTTCTTGCCCTTGTTGGAAGTGTGGAACATTCTTCGCATCAGTGTGCTCTTTCATATTTGGAAAACTCATAACAAAATTCTCTTTTATCAACAACATAGTTTAGATGAATTTTCAATTGTTGATAAGTGCACAGTTTACTCTGATTTTTGGCTCCAAATTTCAGTTCAAGTGGAGAAATTTCATATAGAGGTGGAGCATATTCGCACTCTTATGCAACACTGGGGTAATGCCGCATGTACGGTCATCCGAGTGCCTTTTATACAACCTTCTCGATCTTGTCTCTGATGGCATTGATGGTTCTGGTACAAGTGATAATGTTGGCACACCTGGGGAGGATGGGCGACTCATTTCCATTCCTTCTAATATCAATTGTTAGCATCTGGTGGGTGATGGATATTCACCTCGTGAGCATACCTCTATGATTGACATGATTTAATGCATGCTTTTTGATACTATGGTTGGTGATGAGTTTAACCATGTTTTTATTATTTTGAGTAATGCTGCCTAACTCCACCTGAGTTAGTGACTACATATTGGATGTACCTATCCACCTATTTTTTTGATTGTAAAAACTTGTATTTTTAAATTAATTAAAAGTTGGACCTTTACGTTCAAAAAAAATTAACCACAATATACCTCAACTATATGCTTTAACTATTAATACATACTTAAATATATACTTATATATCTCACTCTTTCAAATTCTTAAACCTATTCAAAATAACACAATCTTCATCATTTAAAACTCAAAAACCCAAAAATGAGATTCGAATTTCTCTTGGTTTTCTCTATTATAAAGTCAGGCTCCAATTTCTCTGGTGAACATTAGACAAAAATAAAGTTTTAAGTAGAAATCTTTCAACCTCCCAAAAACTTCATATTTCTCTGTGCTTGTATAAGGGATTTTCAGTTCATTTTTATCACTCGGATAGAAAAGTAAACTCCCTCATTAATGTAGTGTATTTTTATTTTGATTTTACATGTGACGAGACAAAAAGTCTGCTTGACTTCGCCTGCTCATGTGAAACTGCTTTTAACTCTTTTTGCTGGAACAGTATTTCATTATCAGGAATAGAATAGAGTAAAGCCAATAGAAATAATGTAGTCTCGTGATTCCCTCCCTGATGTAACTGACAATTGGGTCATGCTTTTCTTTATTATAACCACTAGTCTTGTGAACAGTAGATTCGTGGAATGTGCATTGCTCACGGAATCAATAAACATAAAATTCCTTCTTTAAGTCAATGAGAGACCCAGGAAATATGCGCATTTTTCAACAAATCAAACTATTCTTTTTCCTCGGCCTGCCTTCGCGTTCAGACAACGATCGAGTTTCTGCAAGACAATCGGCTTTGTTAAACTGCAAGACAGGCCTGCCTTCGCGTTCAGACAACGATCGAGTTTCTGCAAGACAATCGGCTTTGTTAAACTGCAAGACAAGCCTATTTCAGATAATTGAGCAACAAAGTGAAATTAGGTTGAAAACATGGCATACCTTATATTTAAGAGCAAGGCCTTCACGGCATCAGCAGAATCCCAATTATTTTCAAACATTTATAATAAATAAGAAAATCTATATCCTATTTTAAGAATACATTTTTTAAAGACAAACATCTATTAAAAAAAAACTTCAAGCCTCTGGAAACTTACTTTTAACCACGGAAAAACTTCCGTGTCGTAATCAAACAGGAAAGCCCACGAGAGGCAACCACTTTCTCAATCAGAATCTTAAACTAAACAATTGCTCCCATTAGAATCTAGAGTGTTAATCCTTGAATAAGGTTGCGGCTTTTATGTCTGGACTACTTAATTAATTGTAATTATTTATATTATTGTGTGTTGACTGATTCAAATTTTATTTAGAGATAGGATTTATAAGATATTGTATGTTTTTTATTATATATTAGATTGTAATAAGAAAAGAGTACAGAAAAATGCATTTTTATATTAAGAGTTTGGAAGAAAGTTGTACTTGGAGTTCAATATTTAATAAAAGTTGTGATTTATTTTTCATTTTGGTTTATATATTCTACGTTAATTTATTGTTGCATGCAGATTTGTTTTATTTGGTATAAGAGTGTTTTTTAAGGTTTTTCATAACATCAAGTAGTTAATTTATGCAACATCCAAAAACCATAAATTTGAAAAACAAATTTATTGCAGTGCTTAAATAGGGCTTATAATAGGTTGATACCCTTTTGCAGGATTGGGTGTAAGTCTCGATCACTCAACTAAGGAGAGTACTTGGACCAAAATTTGCCCAAAAATGTATTTTGAGGAGTATCCCAAGAACCCCCAAGTAGTTGGATATAAGAGTGTTATCAATAAAAAGGGTCAACGACTCCATACCCTGTTTGTAATTCTTTATATTTTTTTAGTGTATACACAGAGTTGTTAGGATATTATTACATTATTTAGTATATTCTAGATAAAACATAAGTGGCATTAGCTACCTCATAGATTCTTCTAGCATTTAATATGCTCTTATCTCCTTACCTGTAGCACATGGTTTTGAGCTTATGGTTTTGGCTAACCATGGTTTGTAACATACCTATAAATATGCATTACTAATAAATAAAATATAACCTATTTTTTCTAACATTGGTATCAGAGCATACTTGATCTTGCCCTATGATGGGGAATTAACCTCGTGGAAATTCTCCCTCCCTCTTTCTTCTTCCCTCCACTCAAATGTGAAGCATTATGAGTATGCTCTAAACTTGTGGTAATACATTGATCTGGTTTATCAAAAATGGATCTTTAGTTTGGATGAGTGCAGTCAAAAAGGTAGCTTCCAATAGAATGTATGCATTTATGGAGGTGGATGGGACTTGTCCAAGGCTAATTTTCCATCTATCAAGAGTTCTAATGCACTAATACTTTATTTGTTAAGGAAATTTTTGCATTTATTGGATGGTGGTCAAAACCAACATCATGTATGTAGGCCTATCCATCTCTACGTGGGTCTCACACACTCATTAATAATAAATACACGCTTTGACACCTGATTGTGAGGATTTATGATGAAGTAAGAGGCCCTTGAGAGTTGATCCAATCTGCTCAATCAAATCCTAATTTTGTTGAGTTAAATCTGATCAGGTAAGTAGTGACGCTTTCAAGAGAAATAGTGCCTAGAAAATATCTTTGTCATGGATAAATTTCTATCATCACTCTACTTGGGTGCCTTGTACCCTCTAGATTTGGTGGGCATAGTAGTTGTCATTGTCGCATCATAAGAGCCTCTATTAGCCTCAACACCTAAAGTATCCACTCTTCTAAAGAATGATTTAGAGAATATAGATCTACAAAATGTAGATTGAAGGCAATCAAAAAATTAAAAAACAAAACAAAACATAAAATATAGTATATAGATGGTGACCCTATGTGTCGCTATGGCTTCATAACTCGATAGCCTAGATGTGAATCACATCTCCTTTGTGCTTTGAGCAGAGATGGAAATAAGGGCCCATATCGCAATGAGGTATCTACCATACCAAGGATAATCTCTTTCAAAGAGTATTCAGCTATGACTCCTAAGTCTTGCGGTTGAAGAGGATGTCATTGCAGGCTAAGAGGCCATAGGCCTCTTTGTAGTTAACGATGTCCTAGTGACCATCCACCTTGGAAAAGGGGTGTAGCACTACATAGGCAAACACAAACATGAGTCCATAGAAAGGACAAATCACCACATGGAGGGCAAATTTTTATGAGCATATCATAGAGTGTCAACTATGTGTGTTGCTTCACAAATACCAATGGTGTGACATGGCATCAAGTCAACCAAAGTGTGAGGACCCCATGTGCATTTTTTCAATTATCCCACATGGAGTATGGAAAGGAAAAAATACACCTTTATTTGTTGCTTTTCTCCCTCATTTAATGTAATTGAAAAGCTAAGGACCCTTACAAAATTTTAAACCATTGAAATATTAAATGATGCCTAGAATATGCTACAAAATATTCTCAAAGATTTTGCTTGGAGGGGAAATTACCTCCACATATATGTTTTTGCCCAATGAGAGATATTTTTCTATAAATTCAAGGTATAATATGCTTCTTGAGTATAGGCATGTTTATTTTCATTGAAAAGCATTTTTTGAGCCCAATCCAATGGAAATACATTTTTGCACATTTGTAAAAGTCTACTGGTGCTCCAAAATTCTAACCAAAGACTAGAAAATTAGACACTCTAGATTGAAGAAAAACTTATTTTAGGGACTATAGAGAACTCGACACCCTAGAATTAAGAACCAAATTATTGTGAAGACTATAGACATTTGACACTTTGAAAATCAACCACTTTTGAAGACTATAGAGATACAAAAACTCTTGAAGATGCATAAGATATTCTTGACTTGTAGCTATTGAAATTCCCATTTCAATTCTCTAATTTTGTATTTTTAAGGATCACATTTGTTGTAATATGAAATTCATTCTTGGTCATACTCGACATTTAAAATAATGCAAGTGAATCTTATGAGGACACTTATAATGGCTCTAAAAAATCATGTACAAATGCATTTTTGGTAGATATCGACACCTTTATAGTACAAAATATGAGTTCACCCTAGGGGTATACTCATGAAAGCAATAGAGTAAATCTTGTAAGTAATGATCTACTCTATTACACTTGAAAGTTGCAATGAATGGTTATCCATACAATCCAGTAGGATGAGTAGATTACAATAAAGGCACTCATAATTGAAGAAAGCAAAGTGAAGGCATTCCCACTTTTGCTTCAATACTCCAAGTGTACTCGACTTGCTTAGATTATAGTAAGTGTAGACACCAAAAATTGGTCATCCAAAACATTACATTTGGCACCCCACATCAAATCTTGCACAATAAAATTATATGCCTAAGTTTAAACTTGTGATGGTCATGATGATTCTGATGACGAATACCTGGACCCTAATTTTACACCTCATTTACATGAGGCCTTTTTGGATATTGTATTGCATACATTCATGACTGATCATATCCCTAATGATTACATATTTGATGAAGACTTTGGGAATTATATCTCCAATGAGAATTTTGAGGAATTCTAAAATATGAAAGCAAACCTAGATTGGATCATTTAAATCTTTGATGGTCCCCAATAAGATGTGGCCCTATAGATCCCATCGAGCGAGATGAGTGTTATACCAAGATATTTTCCATAGATCACGCCATCTTTCACTTCAACAAGGAGTGTGAGCACCCTGATCCAGATCTGCTACACCACCTTGGCCACTCCTACAACATCATCATTCATCTACATTAGGTTAGTTGCAACCTAGAGGAGTAAGCAATCACTCCTCGAATCACAACCACCTCATTTCTAACAAGTCAATATGATCTTTTTTGACTTGTTCGTTCCACTTTATAACCCGTACAATTTTTCCAAGATGATTTCAATCAATGTTAGCCTTATTGCCATGGATAGTATTTCATCCCCACCCTCCATCATCGAATTTATCCTATCTGAAGAGTTACTGCGAGCTTCAAACGCTTACATCCCACAACAATCTTCATCCTTGTCTACATCATTTTTTTCAAACCGAGGTAGAGGAGGGATCACCCGAGTCATTTGAGCATGTGGAGGATGATATTCATCTCATCCCAACTCCACATCACCTAGAGGAAGGTTCTTATATGCTTATCGAAGAATCTATCGATGTGAACCTTAGCTAAGACGCGGACAATCCATAAATCGTGAAAATTGTAAAATATTTATCCACAAAAGAGAAAGAGTGTGTGATCAATGTCTTAACAAGGAAGAAAGACATATTTGTGTGGTCATACAAGGACATTCCTGGCCTTGACCCCAATTTGGTAGTCCACAACCTTAACTTAGCACCAGATGCTAAGCCTTTCAAGTAGAAACTAAGGAAAATTTTCCCAATTGTAGCATTAATTATCAAGGAAGAGCTCCAAAAACTACTGGACATGAATTTCATAGTCCCAATTGATTATCCAGAGTGGCTCTCTAACATGATATCCATTCGCAAGCTAAATGGGGGTATGTGTATGCACTGATTTTCATGATTTAAATAAAGCATACCCCAAAGATGATTTTTCTCTACCTAACATCGATCAATTGGTAGACTCTTGCGTAGACCATAAAATGCTATCATTAATGGATGGTTTCTTAGGATACAATTAGATTCGAATTAAACTTGAGGACCAACACAAAATGATATTTACAACACCTTGGGGGACTTTCTGCTATAGGGTGATTCCTTTTGGCCTTAAGAATGCATGAGCTACTTATCAATGTGCCATGACGTATATATTTTGTGACTATATGCATAAAATCATTGAGTATTATGTGGATGATATGATTGCCAAATCTAAAACATGTCTTGAGCATATTAAAGTTCTAGAGAAAGTTTTTGATCGATTGCTTGAACATAAGGTAAGGTTGAATCCTAAAAAGTGCGTATTTGGCATCACATAAAGAAAAATTCTGGGATTCATTATCTCCAAGTGAGGCATTGAAGTGGACCTTGATAAGGCCAAAACCATCATCGAGATGCCACCTCCAAAAAATTTGAGAGAGTTACGTAGTTTACAAGGAAAGATTTAATCTATTCAACGATTCATTGCACAACTCTCAAATAAATACAGGCCTTTCAATCGCTTGCTACATAAGGGGTGACATTTTCCTAGATAACCAAATGTCAAGATGCTTTTGATGACAAAGAAGTATTTGGCTTCACCACTAGTTCTTATGTCACCTCATCCAGGAATGTCTTTTCACCTTTACATCTCTCCAAAAAACTTTGCACTAGGGACAATGCTTGCACAGAAAAATGAAAATCACAAGGAGCAAGCAATTTATTACATTAGTCAAACATTGGTAAGTTATGATACAAGATATACTTACGTCAAAAATTTGTGCTTAACAATGGTTTTCTCCACTAAGAAACTTAGAAATTACATGCTAAGTAATACTACCTATGTCATAGCTAGAGAGAATCCTCTACGTTACATGATGACTCGCACATACAACAATACCCATGCCACAAAAGAGATAATGCTTTTAACAAAATTTGACCTCAAGTTCATTAGCCAAAAATCCATCAAAGATCAGGTGATAACCGATCAACTTGCAGAATCTCCATTACCAAATGATCAACCAATATTTATCGAGCATTCAGATGATTCAGTATTTTTTGTCACTGAACAAGAAGAACTAGTTCCTCCCGATGATAATGTTGACATGACATTCTTATTTTACGGATCAAAGTGTAAAAAGGGACAAGGTGTTGGAGTCATGTTTTACACACCCGAAGTAATTCCAATTCCTTTATCATTTAAATTTGACTTTTATGCAAAAATTACAATGCAAAGTATGAAGCCCTAATCTTGGGACTTCAATTAGCTATAGCTATGAGCATTAAATGAATAAGCATCTTTGGTGATTTTCATATTGTTTTTTGTCAAGTCAAAGGAGAGTACCAATGTAAAGAACCAGCCTTGAAACAATATCATGAAGTAGCAATGAAGTTGCTAGCAAACTTCAACTGGTATGAAATTGATAACTTGCCTCATTTTACTAATAGATTTGTAGATGCAATGGCTTCTTTAGGATCCTTTGTTCCTAAGAATGAACATGGGGAAGTCCAACCACTTATCATCACAACAGTATCCAAGTCAACAATCAAACGAGTAAAATCTGAAAGTGAGAAGAATGTTTGTTTGGTCCATGCATAGCCATATAATTCTTACCTTGATGAGATGAGAGACTTTCTAAAATTTGGGATCCTCCCATTAGGATTAACGTGAACTACAAATATATTGTTCAAAAAAAAAGTAGCTCATTTTACTCTCTTGGGGAATGTGTTGTATAGATGTGGTTATGATGGAGTCCTACTTCAATGTCTAGATCTCGTAGAGGCACAAAGAGCCATAACTGAAGCCCATGATGGTACTTGTCGTGGCCACTTTAGTAGAATGGCCATTGCAAAGTGCATTTTATGCATGGATTATTATTGACCCACCATGGAAAGTGATTGTTTCCAATACATCAAGAAATATCAAAAATATCAACATCACGCTAATTTGACTCATGTACCATCATAATATTTACAGTCCATTAAAAGCATTTAACCATTTTCATAATGGGGCCTATATTTGAATGGACAAATTTCACCTACCTCTTCAAGACAACATAAATTCATCATAACTATCATGAAATACTTCACCAACTGGGTTGAAGCAATTTCAATGACCACAACGACTAGACCTCGAATAGCAGAGTTTATACTTCAGCATATTATTTGTCATTTTGGGATTCCTTCCAAAATCATTTTGGACAATGGTAAGTCTTTTAAGAACAAGGATGTTTGAGCCTTATGTAGAAAATACAATATCCAACATAGTTTCTTGACTCCTTATTACCCACAAGAAAATGGATAAGCCGAAGCGACCAACAAGACTGTGATAGCCATTCTCAAGAAATGTGTCAAAGAAAATCATAGATATTGGCACACTCAACTCACCTTGGTATTATGGCCTTATCGAAAAAGCATTAGAACACCAACTGGAGCAACACCTTTTTTATTGGTCTATAGTGTCGAAGCAATCATACCTCTTGAGCTTGAGATCCCTCCTTTATGAGTTGTATTGCAAGAATTCATGGATGACGACACATCTAGACGAGCACATCTTGACCAATTAACACTCCTTGATGAAAGGTAGATCAATGCCTTAGAACATCTATGAGTATATCAATATTTTATAAAGCAAACCTACAACACAAAATTCCATCCTCATGAATTCCAAGTGGGAGATATCGTTCTTAAAGAGAATCAATAGAACACCAATGCATTGTCGCACTTGAGAGATAAATTCACGGTTAATTTATTAGGTCCATACATTGTCAAGCAAAATGTGGGTCTAGGAACGTATAGACTTACCAACTTAGAAGGAATATTGGAATTAGATCTGTTAAACATAATACATCTAAAGGCATTTTATGCATAGTGCAACTTATATATGTACATATACATGGCTAAAAAACACAAAAAAGAAAAAATACCAAAAACATTTCATTTGCATTGTTAGAATATTATTATTGTTATAATGTGCACTATGCCTATAATTGACAGGTTGAAATTTGTCTTCTGCCACTTGTCTCTATCTTCAGTTTGAGTTGGAATGGTGTCTTCTGAAAGACACTTGGAGTGGAGCTTATGACACTTGTCATATCTCCCTCCTAAGCTTGATGCTTATATATTGTAAGATAACTTGTAAATAATGTGTGCCTTATTTTTTAGTCCCAATATCTGGTATTAGATCGGTGTGATCCACCTATGGGATATGGAGTCAGGGAGTATGCTCTCCACTCGTTGAGTGGATCAGAAACCAGAAGCTCCCTATTTGTGTTTTGATTTTTTAGTTTCCCTATTTTAGAGGACAATCCTCGCCATCCGAGGACAAGCCTCAAATTTTAGGATTGAATTTTTTCTTCGAAGTATCCTTTTTACTTGCTAATTTGATCCTGTGAATGAGAAACAGAGGGAATTTTTTAAGATTTTTGGCGATTCTGGCAATGTGGAGCTGTTTTTTTTTTTGAAGGGTGAAGGCACATTTAAAAAAAAAAAAAACGTCACATTTTGCAGTCGCAAATTTTTTTTTAGAGAAGTCATCTTCAGAATCTGAGTACACCAGCACGTATATCAGGAGGAGTACTATAAAATTGAGTACTGGCACATAAAAATCTGATAAGAAATGAGCAAGATATGGTTGTTTGAAGACGGACTGTTGCAGCTATTTTTTTTTCCTGCACGATTTTTTTTGAAACAGAAAAAAATTTATTAATTTTTTTAGAAGTCCTTTTCCTAATGTTTTAGCACCATCATATATATTATGATAAGTACTACAACATCAAGTATTCACTTGCTTAATTCGATAATGTATTGAGAAAGTTACAGCTGCTAAAAGTTGGCTATTTGCAGCAGTTTTTGGGGTTGTGGAAAATTTGTTTTTTTTTTTTTTTTTGGTTAAGGCACATCATTTGCCAATTGTTGGATTGAGAAACATATATAGCTATAGTAGGTAACAATAATCTAGATTAATTCCCGAGGTGTAGACCAATTGGTTCATCCAAACCCCATAAGGGGGCGGAGGTCCAAGGTTCAAATCTCGGGCCTCGTCGGACTGAACGCTTGTCCCTTTCCTAGTGCTTTTAGTGGCATAAAAGGTTTAAAATGATTGTGGAATGGTGGTTATAGGGGTGGACTACGTAAAGATCTATGTGGCGGCTTCTGGGGCGGACAGCGCAGAATACTTGGGCGGCCATAAAAAACTGGATAGCCTACCCGGATTCATGGCGGCTACCGATTCCACCATGTAAATTCAAAAAAAAAAACAATACGCTAGATTGCAAATTTTTCAGTCATTCCCTCCAAAATTTCCCGCTCGGTCATTTCAAAATTTTCCCATCGAAACAGTTTCAAGCCAAAATTTCAAATTTCAAATTTGTAGAGGGCAATCTGTCCTGTTTTTTACCTCTAAGAAGTCTTGTTGTATTTTCTTAAAATCAAGGATCAAATTGTAACCAACTATAGCCTTATATATAGTCATTGGAAAGGATTGTTCGAGAGGAATCCATTGGTGCAGTTTATTTTCAGTTTTGAAATCATTTAATATGCTAAATTGAAATTTGAAGTTGACATTGTAATTTGGAGTGCATTTTTGGTAGTATCCGACACTCCTTGACAAAATATTTGGCAAACTTGTGGGAATCTCAATTTTAAGTCATTGGGGGGACATTAAACCAAGTTATTCATTATATTTGGCAAAATTGGAGGCATTATCATCATTGGTAGCATTGAAATTGTATCACACTTCAAGGTATATTTGGGACTATTCTTGAGCCATATTTTCGAATACAATCAACTCAAGGGGTGATTTAGGGCCCCTTGCCTCTTGCTTGTGGCGACCTTTTGTGGCACTCTCTTGGCCACTAGGTGTTTGTTGTTTGCATCTTCTATTTGGGATTTGTCTACATTTTATGCTTGTTATTACCCTTGCATGACTTTGGGTTTTATAATTGTAATCAAGTGTAGTCTTATTTCATACACACTTGACACTAAGCCATATACAAGCAAGCAAACACATACAGGCAAATTCTTATAAAGCAATAATACATTGGCACATCTATTGTAACAATTCTACAAAAAGCAAGCATCACATTTTTATAACCACCTATGTTCCACGTATCAACTACTCAAATACTTATAGTCTCCCTCACGTAAGGGCGGGTATATTGAGTAGTTTGGTATAAAGGTCTGGCAGGTTATTTCCTTTCAAAATTGCCTATGTTCCATGTATCAACTGCTCAAATGCTTATAGTCTCCCTCATGTAAGGACGGGTATATTGAAAAGTTTGGTATAAAGGTCTGGCAAAATTATAATTCTTACTCTTTGGATAGAAAAATGCACTTATGTTCAACTTAACCCTCCCACTGTTGGAACCACTTGAATATTCAGAGTGGAAAAACTAGGTGAACCCTCCTCTGGATCTTCAGTGGTGTACCCTAGATTTTTTTTAGGGCTCTAATTTGGCATTTGTCATTCTCACTTCATCCTTTGTTGAGCTCCCTTTTTCTTTTGATCCTTTTCTAAATCATGGCTACTACAAATCTATTAAGTGGACTTACAAAGAAACTTGAAGGAGCACAAACTTTTGCAAATTGGAAGTATGATATGGAATCAATATTAATGATGAATGACATGTGGGACTTTGTGAAAGATAGGCAAACTAATGAAGACCCACTCACTGCACCTACAAAACCTAAAGAAAAAGCACAATTTGAGAAGAATTCCAATATAGCTTTAAGTCTAATCAAGCTAGCTATAGGAATTCAATGCAGAGAAACTATAAGGGCTACAAAAACACCTAAACAAGCATGGGATGCTCTCAATAGATTGTTTGATAGGCCAAGTCAAGATAATATTTTGTATCTCAAACAAAAATTGCACAATCTATGTATGAAAGGCTCACTTACCGATTATCTTATGGAAGTGAAGTCTATTAAGAATAATTTCTTAGCTGTTGGTAAAACCCTAGATGATATTCTCACAATGACACTGATAGGGGGGGTGAATCAATGTAGCTAAAAATCTGATCTGCAATTCTTAAAACTGAAGCAAATGAAAGCTAGAAAATAGATAAAGCACTAAACACAAAAGAGCACACCACAACACACAATGTAACGAGGTTCACCAATTTGGCTACTCCTCAAAAAATGACTGCTTGGACTTCAATCCAAATCCAGCCTTTGCAAAACACCAATTTTACAATCAATTAATCTGCACCTAGCGTAAAGGAGCACCAACCCCCGATTTACCAACACCAACTGGAAGGAGCACCAACTCCTAATTCCAAGCACCAACTTGGATTGCAATTTTGATTTAATTCAGTGACATAAAAATGCCTTCACTGTTTACACGACCTTGACTGGTCTGCAATTAAATAAATCTGATTAAATTCTGCACACTCTCACGGCTCTGCTTATTTCTCTCTCGGCTCTCTTCTGACCCTTTTTGCACAGTAAATTCTCACTTACAGCGGCATTTTTCACAATAACAGCAGCAGCAATATTCTTCATGCAGAACTGTTTTTATAGCATGAAAGTATCTAATTTTAGCTTTCATAAATTCGCATGCAACTTGTAACTATTTCTTTATAAAAGATCTCTTTCGCCACTTGTCAACTGTAAATGCTTTTAATATTTCTCATGCGCCACTTGTCAGTTGTATCGCTTTCTAACTGTAACTGCTTTTGTCTAATTATAGAGTAGGCCTTTTGTCAAACATGTTGCATGTTACGACTTTATTTATGTGACTGTTCGATTTCTCCTTCTACAACTGATCTTTAAAAAGTTGCATGAATTCTAACTGAAATTACACCTGTAACTGTCACTTTTACTCCAGTTGACTCTTCTAAAATTGGTCGCATGTTTTTCTTCTACAATCGCCCCTTTAACTCGTCATTCTATTCCGCTTAATCGCTTGTTCAACGTGCAGTTGCGACTTGTTGTGATATCGTGACACTTCTGTCTCTTTCTACCCTTCTTCGCCTTTTACCCGCGAAAACAAGACATGTCACGATATCGCGACATTCTCTGCCTCCTTGTTATTTTCTTCGCTTGCAACTGTGAAAACCAGACATGTCACAAAATCGTGACGTTCTCTACTTCTGTACATTCTTCTCGGCATGCAACCACAAAAATTAGACATGTCACAAAATCGCGACGTTCTCTACTTCCGTACATTCTTATCGACATGCAACCGCAAAAACTTGACATGTCGCGAAATCGTGACGCATTTGCTGCCTTGTGCCTTTTCTGCCTTCTGTCCGTGAAAACGGAACATGTTGCAAAATCGTGACATCTCTCTCTTCCTTGTGCCTTTTCTTCCTTCTGCCCATGAAAACGAAACATGTCGCAAAATCGCAACATCTCTCTCTTCCTTGTGCCTTTTCTTCCTTCTGCTCGCAAAAATGAAACATGTCACGAAATCGCGACATCTCTCTCTTCCTTGTGCCTTTTCTTCCTTCCGCCCGCAAAAATGGAACATGTCGCAAAATCGTGACACTCTCTCTTCCTTGTGCCTTTTCTTCCTTCCGCCCACGAAAACAGAACATGTCGCGAAATAGCAACATCTCTCTCTTCCTTGTGCCTTTTCTTCCTTTCGCCCGCGAAAATGGAACATGTCGCGAAATCGTGACACTTTCGCTGCCTTGTGCCTTTTCTATCTTTGGCCAGTGAAAACGGAACATGTCTCGAAATCGCGATACTTTTTGCTGCCATACACTCTACTTCGCAAGTCTCAGCGAAATCGGACCATGTCGCTAAATCGCGACATCTTTTTGCCTTGGCGCTTTTCTTTGCTTTGACCTCTGAAAATCTGACATGTCGTGAAATCACGACAGTTTTCATCCTTAGCGCTTTTTCTCCGAACATGTCGTGAAATCACGACAGTTTTCTTCCTTGGCCCTTTTTCTCCGAACATGTCACGAAATCGCGATAGTTTTCTTCCTTGGACCTTTTTCTCCGAACATGTCACGAAATCGTGACACTTTCTATCCTTGGCGCTTTCTTTCCAAACTTGTCGCGAAATCATGATAGTTTTCTTACTTGCCTTCTTTGCTTCCAACATGTCGCGAAATCATGACAGTTTTTCCACTTAGCTTCTTTGCCTGCAACATGTCACGAAATCGCGACAGTTTTGCTTACGCCTTCTCTCTCCTCGTCCATGTCACGAAATCACGACAATTTTCTTTGCGCCTTCTCTCCCCTCTGACATGTCGTAAAATCATGACAATTTTCTTTGTGCCTTCTCTCTCCTCCGACATGTCGTGAAATCATGACGTTTTTTCTTTTTGCTTTCTAACTTCTCAACCTGTCGCGATATCGCGACGTAAAAACATGTCACGATATCACGATAGTTTTCTTACTTGTCTTTTTCTTGGATTTTCTGGATCTGGGTCACTTCTATTTTCTTGGATTTTCACTGTATATGATCTGACTAATCTCTGAACTTCTGTCCACTGCTTCAACTGCATCAACTGTCCTCGCTTCATCTGCATCAACCGATCTATATGTCTCGTGTTGACAACAATGACAATACTTTTACTCGCACCTTGCTCAACAATCTCCCCCTTTGGAATTGTTGGCAACACTCATGCACTCTCCTGTACTTCTTCTCCCCCTTTGAAAATAATACCAAAGGGCTGCTGCAGACTCCCCCTGAGTCTATGCACAACATTCTTAGATACACATTGTTATAGTTAGCAAAAATAATGAATATGAGCAAAACTATAAACATAGGCATAAGTACTCCCCCTGAGAATGTGATCCCAATTAATAGTCAGTTCTTTGGAAATGTGACTACTCCCAACTTACTCCGAAGGTACTCAAAAACTTCCTTGGGCAATGGTTTTGTGAATATATCTGCTACTTGCTCTGTAGTTGGAACAAAATCCAATTTGACCTCTCCTTCTGCAACTTTATCCTTCAAGAAGTGATACCGGATTGCAATATGTTTAGTTCTAGAATGCATAACCGTATTCTTTGATATGTTAATAGCACTAGTGTTATCACATTTAACTGAAATGGTCTCATTGAAGTGAATGCCAAGATCTTTTAGAGTTTGTCTCATCCATAATATCTGAGTACAACATGTTGTTGCCGCAATGTATTCTGCCTCTCGTTGTGGATAGAGAGATCGATTCTTATTTCTTGTTGTGCCATGCTACTAGCTTGTCTCCAAGATAAAATGCTCCTCCACTGGTACTCTTTTTGTCATCAATGCATCCTGCCCAATTTGCATCATAATATGCAATCAGAGTGAAGTCCTTACCTTTTGGGTACCATAACCCATACTCCATAGTGCCCTTGAGGTACCTAAAAATCTTTTTTACAACTGTCACATGAGTCTCTTTGGGACTAGCCTGAAATCTTGCTACCATGCATACTGCCTGTAATATATCTGGTCTAGTGGCTGTCAAATACAACAGGCTTCCAATCATAGACCTGTACATGGTTTGATCTACATCTGGATACTTGTCATCCTTGCTCAACTTGCACCCTATTGTCATGGGAGTGCTGACAGGTTTACTATCCTCCATTGTGAACTTTTTTAGCATTTCTTTCACATATTTTACTTGAGAGATAAAAATCCCCTTTTTACTTTGATTGACTTGCAGTCCAAGGAAATAAGAAAGTTCACCAATCATTGACATCTCAAATTTTGTCTTCATTTTATTTGCTATGTCTCTACAATATTCATCCATGTTACGCTAAATATTATATCATCTACATAAACAACAAGTACAATAAGATGGCCATTATCTATTTTGATATATAAATTGTTGTCCACCATACCTTTCTTGAACCCATGTTTAATAAGATAGTTATCCAGCCTTGCATACCATGCTCTGGGTGCCTGTTTCAAACTATACAACGCTTTCTTTAATCTACAAACAAAATCAGGATTGTCACCGAGTTGGAAGCCATCTGGTTGTTCAATGTACACCTCTTCTTCTAGTTTTCCATTCAAAAATGTTGATTTTACATCCATTTGGTATACTTTAAAATTTTTATGGATTGCTAAAGCCAAAAACATTTTGAGTGCTTCTAGTCTGGCAACTGGTGCAAATGTTTCCTCAAAATCAATGCCTTCAACCTGAGCATAGCCTTTACAGACCAATATTGCCTTATTTTTGACAACCTATCCGTCTTCATTTAATTTATTTCAAAAAATCCATTTAGTGCCAATTATGTTTTTATTTGCTGGTCGTGGTACTAATTCCCAGGTTTTGTTTTTCTTAATCTGATCTAGTTCTTCATTAATTGCCTTCATCCAACTTTCATATGTGCTTGCTTTAGCAATATTTTTGGGTTCAATGCTAGATAATAAAGAGTAGTTTCGAATTACTACTCTTCTTGTCTGAATACCAACTGTTGGGTCCCCAATAATTTGTTTTCTGGGATGATTTTTCTATCAGCTATCTGTTTTGAATTTGTTGTTCTCTTCTTCTTCTGAGTCGATTCTTAAATCAGTTGTGTCAATTTTCTGATTTTCTTCTTTTTCTATTTCTTCATCTCCTTCAATGACGTCTTCATAAATAGGGTAGTTTTTTTTATATGTAACTTCTCTTTCTCTACCTTCATCAACTTTAACATCAGCACTTTCAATAATTTTCTTTAG
This sequence comes from Wollemia nobilis, assembly GCA_028583015.1. NCBI lineage: Eukaryota > Viridiplantae > Streptophyta > Pinopsida > Araucariales > Araucariaceae > Wollemia > Wollemia nobilis. The sequence goes on along the minus strand of JAQPPZ010016509.1, from coordinate 470,023 downwards.
CCGCTTGTTGTAACATGTGTAGGCTTTGCTTTTAGTTGAGTAACCGAGAAAAATACCTTCGTCAGCTCTATCTTTGAACTTACCGAGATTATCTTCAGTTCATTTGATATAACACTTGCTGTTGAACACTTTGAAGTATCTTGCTGTTGCTTTCCTATCGAACCATAGTTCATACGGTGTTTTGCTTTCATGTGTTCTTAGCATGCACCTGTTTTGAATGTAAACTACAGTATGTACTGGATCTTTCCAGAATCTGTCGGCTATTTTGTTCTTAGCGAACATTGTCCATGCCATTTCTTGCACAGTCTTGTTCTTTCTTTCAACAACACCATTCTTCTGAGGTGTTTTTGCTGCTGAAAACTATCTTCTAATCCCATATTTTTGACAGTATTCTGCAAACTCCTCTGAGATAAACTCTCCTCCTCTGTCTGATCTTAGGCATTTAATTCTTTTTCTAATCTGATTCTTAACCTGCTTTTTAAAAATCTTGAAAATTTTAAAAGCATCTGATTTAAGCTTTAAAAATAGTACCCATGTCATTCTGGAGTAGTCATCTATGAACAACATAAAGTATTTGTCACCATTTATGCTTTGTGTTCTCATGGGTCCACATAAATCAGTATGAATCAGCTCTAATAGTTTGCTGGTGAAATATTCCTTTGCTTTAAATGTGGATCTAGTTTTCTTCCCCTTTTGGCATGAAGCACAGATGTTATTTATCGGTTTGCCAATGGTGGGTATATCTCTTACTATTTTTTTTGAACTTATTTTTACTAGATTGTCAAAGCTGATATGCCTGAGCCTCTTGTGCCACGGCCAGTTTTCATCTTCCTGTCCAATTAAGCATGATCCTTCTGAAGTTTCTGAGAGTGTGTACAGATTTCCAGAAGTCCTCAATCCAGTAGCTACTAGCTTCCCACTGTGTGCTTTTCTTACTTCACAGCCCTATTTTTTAAAGATGACTTCATGACCTCTGTCATAGATTTGACTTACGCTTAGTAAGTTGTGCTTCAAACCAACTACAAACAGAACTTCTTTGGAATTGATATTTCCATCACTTATCTTGACTGATCCTTTTCCAACTATTTTGGCTCCATCACTATTTCCAAACTTTATCGAGCCACCTTCATACTTTTGTAAATTTTCAAATTTTTGTTTATCTCCTGTCATGTGACTGGAGCATCCACTATCCAATATCCATGGTGCTGATTTGTTCTGTGCTTTGAATGCTATCTGGATAATCAAGGATTCCTTTTCTTCTTTGAGTTGCTCTTTTTCTTTCCATTCTGATTTGGATGTAATTTTGGTCATTTGTTTAGACTTTTCTTTGTCAGTGGCCTGTGCATGTTTATCTAGGAATTTTCTATTTTGCTTTACATTGTTTGGTTGAGTTCTTCTTCCCTGATATTTATTTGCTGCATATGTGCTTCTACAGTTTCTTGCAATATGTCCAAAGTTGTGACAATTATAGCATTCTACTACATAATCTATCAAGGGTGAAAATACATTTCTACTAGAAAAATTTCTCTGTCCTATATTATAAATGCAGTCTGAAATCTTACGACCATAAGTATTGCATTTAAAACAATAACCGTAAAAAGAATGATTGAACCTGGGAGTTGATCTTTGCCGCTTTGTAGAAGGAGCCACAAATTTTCTTCTCCTTTGATGAGTGACTTTTGTGAATCCCTCATTGTCAACAGTCTTCTCGTGCCCGGCATTGTTGCTTTCTTTTGCAAGATTCATTTTTCTTTGGTCAACCTTGATTTTATCCTCTTTCTTTACTGGTTCTACAGTTATGGCCTTTGATTCACTTGATGATTCTCCTTCGACAAACCCCAAGCCAAACTTGATGTTTGTAGTTCTTTGACTATTTATAATCTTTTCAAGCTTTGCAGAACTTCCTTCAAGTTTGTGATAGCAGCTCAATTTTTTATTCTTTTCTTTTAGCCGCATTCTTAACATGAAAATCTCTTCTTCTAATTTGCTGCACTCATCTATTCTCATGGTTAACTGTACTTCAAGTTCTTCAGACATTTTCTTAAATTATTTTGTCTGTACTTTTAAACTGTTTATTATGTCATTCGCATCTTCAAGCTTTCTTGAGACTTTATTATTATTTTTCCTTTCTGACTTCAACTCTTTGAGTGCCGCAACTAACTCACCTTCTAGATAAACTTCAGCCTCATCCTTAATTTTTGTATCATCTTCATGTTTTTCTTTTGTTTTTGCTTCTTCAAATGCCATGAACAGAGCTTCACATGTTTCTTCTTCAGAATCTTCTCCTGAGCTCTCTTCAAAAGAGCTGATATTTTTGGATATGAAACTTTTCTTTTTGAAATTGCTTTTCTTGAAGTTTGGTTTCTTTTTCCAGTCACTTCTTTCTTTGTGTGACCCTTCATTACTATTAGTTTTCTCATTCATGGGACACTTAGCTGCAAAGTGATCGACCCCTCCATAGTTGAAGCACTTAAAAGGTAATTTTCCTCTATATTTTCCTTTTCCCTTTGTGAGCTTTCGAACAAAGTTGGCTTCAGTTTCATCCGATGTTTCTTCATCCTTAGATTCTTGTTCAGCTTTTATATTCTTGTGTGCTTTGAAAGTAGCTTCTCTGTCTATGGGCTTAGTTTGTCCTATTCTCATTTTGTATGTAGTTAAAGAACCATGCATCTCATCCATGCTAAAATTATTTAGGTCTTTAGCCTCTTCTATTGCAGAAACTTTAGAATTAAATCTTTTGTGAAGAGTTCTAAGTACCTTTTTCACGACAACCGCATCTTCCATTTCTTCGCCGAGTCCTCTGATTGAATTAATGATTCCATTTACCCTCAGCATATAGGCCTCTATGTTTTCATCGTCAGTCATTTGTAATGCTTCGAACTGAGCTCGATGCGTTTGTAGCTTGGCTTCCTTGATCTTGTTGTCTCCTTCATGGATGCTCTTCAGTTTATCCCACATGTCTTTTGCTGATTTACAACTCATGACCCTTATCAGTTCACTATCTACAAGCCCATAAATTATGGCATTCTTTGCTTTGGAGTTATTCTCAGCATTTTTCTTCTCAACAGTATCTGTTGGAGGAGTAGTGGTGTAGTGTATCCACTTTCTACTGACTCCTAAATGTCGTATCCTAACACACTCAGATATGTCTGCATCCTGAGTCTCCAGAATGAGTAATTAGTTCCATTGAATAGAGGAGCTTTGTTTGATGAAAATCCTTCACTACCTGCCATTGTGTTCCTTCCAAGATCACCTTAGCTAATTAAGGTTGTTCATGAACCTTGCTCTGATACCAATTGATATTCTCACAATGACACTGATATGGGGGGGTGAATCAGTGTAGCTAAAAATCTAATCTGCAATTCTTAAAATTGAAGCAAATGAAAGCTAGAAAACAGATAAAGCACTAAACACAAAAGAGCACACCACAACACACAATGTAACGAGGTTCACCAATTTGGCTACTCCTCAAAAATGATTTCTTGGACTTCAATCCAAATCCAGCCTTTACAAAACACCAATTTTACAATCAATTAATCTGCACCTACGTAAAGGAGCACCAACCCCTGATTTACCAAGCACCAACTGGAAGGAGCACCAACTCCTAATTCCAAGCACCAACTTGGATTGCAATTCTGATTTAATTCAGTGACATAAAAATTCCTTCACTGTTTACACGACCCTGACTGGTCTGTAATTAAATAAATCTGATTAAATTTTGCACACTCTCATGGCTCTGCTTATTTCTCTCTCGGCTCTCTTCTGACCCTCTTTGCACAGTAAATTCTCACTTACAGCGGCACTTTTCACAATAACAATAGCAGCAATATTCTTCACGCAGACCTATTTTTATAGCATGAAAGTCTCTAATTTTAGCTTTCATAAATTTGCATGCAACTCGTAACTGTTTCTTTATAGAAGATCTCTTTCACCACTTGTCAACTGTAACTGCTTTTAATATTTCTCATGCACCACTTGTCAGTTGTATCGCTTTCTAACTATAACTACTTTTGTCTAATTATAGAGTAGGCCTTTTGTCAAACACATTGCATGTTACGACTCTATTTATGCGACTATTCGATTTCTCCTTCTACGACTGATCTTTAAAAAGCTGCATGAATTCTAACTGAAATTACACCTGTAATTGTCACTTTTACTCCAGTTGACTCTTCTAAAATTGGCTGCATGTTTTTCTTCTACAACTTCCTCTTTAACTATCGTTTTGTTCCAGTTAACTGCCTGTTCAAAGTGCAGTTGCGACTTGTCACGATATCGCGACACTTCTGTCTCTTTCTGGCCTTCTTTGCCTTTTACCCACGAAAACAAGACATGTCACGATATCACAACATTCTCTGCCTCCTTGTTCTTTTCTTCGCTTGCAATCATGAAAACCAGACATGTCACGAAATCGCGACGTTCTTTGCTTCTGTACATTCTTCTCGGCATGCAATCGCAAAAACCAGACATGTCACAAAATTGTGACGTTCTCTGCTTTCGTACATTCTTCTTGGCATGCAACCATGAAAACTTGACATGTCGCGAAATCATGACGCATTCGTTGCCTTGTGCCTTTTTTGCCTTCTGCCCGTGAAAACGGAACATGTCATGAAATCGTGACATCTCTCTCTTCCTTGTGCCTTTTCTTCCTTTCGCCCATGAAAATGGAATATGTTGCGAAATCGTGACATCTCTCTCTTCCTTGTGCCTTTTCTTCCTTTCGCCCGTGAAAATGGAACATGTCACGAAATCGCGACATCTCTCTCTTCCTTGTGCCTTTTCTTCTTTTCGCCCGCAAAAACGAAACATGTCGCGAAATCGTGACATCTCTCTCTTCCTTGTGCCTTTTCTTCTTTTCGCCCGCAAAAATGAAACATGTCGCGAAATCGTGACATCTCTCTCTTCCTTGTGCCTTTTCTTCCTTCCGCTCGCGAAAACGGAACATGTCACGAAATTGCGACATCTCTCTCTTCCTTGTGCCTTTTCTTCCTTCCGCCCGCGAAAATGGAACATGTCACGAAATAGTGACACTTTCATTGCCTTGTGCCTTTTTTGTCTTTGGCCAGCGAAAACGAAACATGTCACGAAATCGTGACACTTTTCGCTGTCGTACACTCTACTTCGCAAGTCTCAACGAAATCGGACCATGTCGTGAAATCGCGACATCTTTTTGCCTTGGCGCTTTTCTTTGCTTCGACCTCCGAAAATCCAACATGTCACGAAATCGCGACAGTTTTCATCCTTAGCGCTTTTTCTCCGAACATGTGAAATCGTGACAATTTTCTTCCTTGGCCCTTTTTCTCCGAACATGTCATGAAATCGTGACAGTTTTCTTCCTTGGCCCTTTTTCTCCGAACATGTCACGAAATCGCGACAGTTTCTATCCTTGGCGCTTTCTTTCCAAACTTATCGCAAAATCGTGATAGTTTTCTTACTTGCCTTCTTTGCTTCCAACATGTCGCGAAATTGCGACAATTTTTCCACTTAGCTTCTTTGTCTGCAACATGTCGCGAAATTGCGATAGTTTTGCTTGCTCCTTCTCTCTCCTCGTCCATGTCACGAAATCGTGACAATTTTCTTTGCGCCTTCTCTCTCCTCCGACATGTCACGAAATCGCGACAATTTTCTTTATGCCTTCTCTCTCCTTTGACATGTCACGAAATCGTGACATTTTTTCTTTCTGCCTTCTAACTTCTCAACCTGTCGCGATATCGCGACAGAAAACATGTCATGATATCACGACAGTTTTCTTACTTGTCTTTTTCTTAGATTTTCTAGATCTGGGTCACTTTTTTTTTCTTGGATTTTCACTGTACATGATCTAACTGATCTCTGAACTCCTGTCCACTGCTTCAACTACATCAACTGATCCTGCTTCATCTGCATCAACTGATCTATCTATCTGTGTTGACAACAATGACAATACTTTTGCTGCACCTTGCTCAACACTAGATGATAATGAGTTAATTCCAATAATGTTGCATGGTCTTCCTTCAAAGTTTCACTCCTATGCTACCGTGTTAGACTTGAGTGGTAAAACAATGAATTCCACACTTGAGGATATTGATATCCTACTTAAGAAACATGAACAAGCCCTAATCAAAGATGAAGAAATTGAAGCCACATCAACAACTTTTTCCACTAAGGCAACTTTACAGCCTAAACAAAACAAGGGTCAAAATTAACATAATCAGAATCAAAGGGGTAGACAATATCAGAGATACACATAGTACCAGCAGCAACCACGTCAGCAACAGTACTGACAACAACCAAATTAGCAGTACCATCAGCAGCCAAGATGGCAAACAAGACCTCAAGGGGGTCAAAACAACAATCAACAAGGGTGAAAATATTGTGGAAAATGGAATCATAATTTTGCTAATTGCTATAAAAGGCAAATAGAACAGGGAGAACCACAAAATAATAATTTGAACACATTGTATGCAGCCAACCAAGTTAATGTTGAAGATAAAGAATGTTGGTATATTGATTCCGGAGCAGCAAAGCACATGACAGGAAGGCAAGATTGATTGACCAAGGTTCAACCTACATCAAATCATTACTTTTGGTGATGAAAGTGCTCTACCCATTGAAGGTGTTGGGGAGGCACCACTTACTTTGCATAATGGTAATAATTTTCCTACAACAGATGTTTTGTATGTGTCTGGTCTTAAAAGGAGTTTTCTTTCTATTGGACAGCTTACAGATAAGGGCTATAATGTCTATTTTGAAAAATACAAATGCTACATTAAGGAACTTGTTATGGGCCAAACAAGGTGAATGGTTTCCTATTTTTGTCACATGCCCGTGCATTTAATTATCAACCCAGGGAGCTTCGTAAACTTGCAAAGAGTCGAAACTAGGTTACTACAATACCACTGGAGGGTGAGTCTGCTAATCCTACATTTGGGGGGTGTTTTTGAGATGGTTGTCAATCATTCCCGCACTCCTCAATAAATTACGTAAGAAGAACATAAATAAATATACATAAATAAATCTAATGCACATTCCCGGAAATAAACCTACCGCAGATACTAAAACTAGTAAATTAATGAACGTTCTATGAAAGCAATAAACTAATAAATAAACAGAAAGGAAATGGGGAAGAAATACTGGCTTGGAGTGGGCCTAGGCTCCAGCAGCTTCTTCCCGATCGAACACGCGCTTTAGAACTTCTGTAACTATAATATATTTATCAACGTATTACAATGTCACTCTTAAGTATTTCTATATCGCTATATATCTTCTTAGAACGATCTACGTGTGTTTATATAACACACCCGTAGAACTTCTATTACAGAAGTGGTTACAACAGTCTATTCTTCCCAGACTAAATTAGAACATTCTGGTGAATGCAATCGACGTCTAGCATTCTGTTTTGATGGCGGCATGTTCATTTCGACTTGTGCTTTTCCTGGCACCCGTAAGATGTTTTGATACGTTGGTGCTATCTCCAATTTAGCTCTGCATGACGTAGAGCTGGAACTGCACCAGCCGCTGTCATCCACGTCCTTTGAGTCTGGTCAACGAGCAAAGAATCAGTGGCGCCTTTCGACTGCAGGGAGGCGTTGTCTTTGGTTTGGCGCCTTCCAACTGTAGGGAGGCGCTTGCATTCAGATGGTGCCTTCCGACTGCAGGGAGGCGCCCATGTCCAATCGGCGCCTTCCGACTGCAGGGAGGCGCTTGTTTTCACTTGGCGCCTTTCGACTGCAGGGAGGCGCCTATGTTCAATCGACGCCTTCCGACTGCAGGGAGGCTCTGTGTTCAATTGGCGCCTTTCGACTGTAGGGAGGCGCCTATGTTCAATTGGCGCCTTCCGACTGCAGGGAGGCGCCTATGTTCTCTCCATTGACTTCCGATGAAATAAAGTGCCAGGTCCATCGAAAGGACCTCGACTGTTCCAAATCTAACTAAATCAACCGCAATTCCACAAAACATACTAAAAGCACACAAATTAGATAACACGCATAATTATATCAAATATCTATATAATCATTTATAAAAGCATGCAATCCTTATTATACAGCCGCATATTGATCCAAGAAGTATGTACAAAATATGAGCATTTCTGTAGCTCATCATCCCCCCACGCCTAACATATGCCACGCCCTCATGGCATCCAAACTGTAGGTAGCCCTCAGACTTTTTCATCATCGCCATCTCTTGGAAGATTCGGCTGCCCCTACGGCCCGAGTCTGTCTTTTTGTGCCGGCATGTGAAGGTGTGGTTCTCCTCTGCCTATGGGAAACTGTGGTTGTTAATTGTCCCCTTCTTGTTCTGTTTGCTACTAGTGGTGGTATAGCCAGTGTTGTTCTTGCTGATTGAAATGCAGCTTCGACAGCTTGCCAGAGGTTGGCGTCTGGAGGTTTGACCATTGCCATAGGGATATCCGAGTTATCCTCTCTGGAAGGCACTACTTGGGCCTTGTATAATCCGGCCACTTCAGGGGTAAGCCCTACATTTTCCTTTGCAATTACAATGGCCTCCAATTGTGGGCCATAGACTCCCCATCATTCCAAATACTTCCTCATCATGGAAGGTCGCCCTTGGGATGAACCATAGATGTCCCAAAACTGGTTGTTTTCTGCCGGATTCACGCAGATGCTAGAATCTCCTTTTATCCTCGAAGATGCCTTCCTGGCTAACTTGGCTGCTTTCATTTCTTTGCGTAGCTGCTCGAAATATTTTTTCCTTTCGACGAACGACTGCATATCCCATTCATCCTCTTCTCGACTCGACGAAGGTTACTTTCGCCTTCTCGTCGAGCCGACCTGGGCCTCTTTTCCTTGGCCTCTCGCAGAAAATGTGGCGATTCGGACAGGGGTCTCTTCTTTCTCTTTTGGGGACTTCTCTTCACTCCGAAGGATCGGTTGTGTCTGTTATCTCCGGGGGTGATTCATCCTCCTGTCTTCCTCGGTGTCGACCCCTCAGGCTCTTCTCCTTCTTCAGGCCTGGGGAGGTCCTCCGTATCCTCTGGTCTTATCTGGAGGCCTTCGTCCTGCTCTGTGTCACTCAGGACAATGATAGGGGGCATCATAGGACTTCTGTCTTCTTCACCCCTGAAAATAGAGGATTCCTCCCCTGCCTCCGGGCTGCTCTATCGGGCATCTGATCGAATCTCCCTCGAAGAGAATACTCTTTCGGTGGATGTGGGAGAGTTCGTTGGCACTGCTTCTGCCCAATCAGTCTGAGTGGCCGCCTCCTGTCTTGCTGTTCTCCTGCCATGAAGTATTTGATTTTCTTCCTACATCTGTTGGACCAGCTTCTCGAGCTGAGTGATTCTTCTATCCTTTTCCTCTAATTCCTTTTGATGTCGGTTCTGGCAATCCTCCAGAATCTGTTGTGCCATCCAACAATCAGTTTTCCAGTTGAGCGCCTCCTCCAAGGCCGCATTGATCTGGTCGTTGCTCCCTAAAGTTTCCTCATTCCGTGGGCTCTAGTTCGTTAATTCATAGAGGGTTTGGGCGGCGACGTCTATCTCTATGTCGCTCTGTTCTTCCTCTATCGAGAGGAATCACCGTAGATGTTTCCTCTTGGGAATTGGTTCGTCTTCACCACCAGCGGTGGCGCTCCTTCCTCCTCATACTCGGGCACTGGGGAATGCCCTCTATCCTCTATGTCTGCGGGCACCGGTGACTGTTCTGCCCTTCCTGTAAAATAGGGCAACGCCAATTGCTCGATGTTTGCTATCTCCTCTATAGGGGATGCTTGCCCTAGTTCGGCAACCGCATTGTGTTGCTCTATTTGGCCGCCATCTCCCTCTGTGTCGTGGTTCTATCTCTGTGTTTCTATGTGGCGGACCAATGCCGATATCAGCCCATGGTGGGCTAGGGCGGACGGTGCCCCCTTCTGGTACCGAGCCGCTTCATCCTTCAGAGTAGTCGCCAGATAGAAGGGTATATTTATTTTCCTCCCATGCACTAGGTGATTGAGGAAGTGCACATGATTGATGTTCAGATGCGTATACTTCCCTGTGCATGTGAAGAATCGAGCAATCTTCTCGAACATCTTTCGTATATCCATGGGGAGACCGCTTTTGAGTAACCCCTCTCTTTCTATCTGCACGTTCCCTCCTGGCAGTAGTATTTCGGTGTATAGCTTTAGCACTCCGCCCTTGTATGCACATTCCCCCGTGAGAGGCAATCCAGTCGCCTATGAGATGAACTCAGGGGTGACTGGAATTTCCACCCCTCGTACTTGGGCCGCATCGCCCCTCAAAGAGGTGGCGAATTCTCTAGCTGCCTCCACATCCTGGCCCTAACTGACCAGGGTGCAGTATTCGAGCCACCCCTTGGCTTCGAATCGAGTCTTCACTGCCCCTCTAATTCCATCAGTGTCACTGGGTTTGTTCTTCTTGATCGCGTGGTTCTTGGACCTTCCTCCCATGGCGCCTTTCGATGTTGTATATTTTTTTGTCCTTCCTACTGTAGGAAGGCGCCTTCTTATAGAAAAGATGCCTAACCCTAGCAGTTATGGAAGGCGCCTTATCATTGGCACGCGATTCCGACGATGGGGGGATACGATCTTTATGACAGCTATATTTTTTGGTACTGCGTATTTATAAACAATTATATAAAAGATTTGATTTAATATGCGCATACCTGATTCGACGTTCCAGTTGTCGTGGCAGCTACTGATTTGCTGACTTGTGACACAAGGGAGGGGTATTTGATGATGCTTATACGTGTGATGCTTTGTTTCGCTCGAGGCATCCGATCGATGTAAATGCTGCACGCGGGAGGCGTTCTTTGGTACCTTCCCCATGTGGATGGTGTCCATGTAGCGCCTTCCGGTGTTGTCGGTGCTCGTCTTCGAATGGATGCGCCTTCCGGTGCCTTCTGATTGGTGGGAGGCGCTCTTGCCTGCATGCGTCTTCCCAATGTGGGAGGCGCCTCCTCCTGGTTCGCGCCTTCCCGATGTTGGAAGGCGTTCGTCTTGATGAATGCGCCTTCCTGATGTCGAAAGGCGTATTCGGCTGGATGCATGCGCCTTCCTGATGTTGGAAGGCGCCTTCGGCTGATTTTTTTTTTTTTTTATTGGGTGCCTTCCTGCCACGGAAGGCGCCTATTATATATATATATATATATATATATATATATATATATATATATATATATTTTTTTTTTTTTTTTTTTTTTTATTGGATGGGTGCCTTCTGACTGCAGTAAGGCGCCTCTTCTGGATGGGCACCTTCTGATTGTGGTAAGGCGCCTTCTTCTGGTTGGGCGCCTTCTGACTGTAGCAAGGCACCTTCTTTTGGACTTGGTGCCTTCTGACTGTGGTAAGGCGCCTTCTTTTAGATTTGGCACCTTCTGACTGTGGTAAGGCGCCTTCTTCTGGACGGGCGCCTTCTGACTGCAGTAGGGTGCCTTCTTCTGGACGGGCGCCTTTTGACTGCAGTAAGGCGCCTTCTTCTTGCATTGGCGCCTTCTTCTAGATGTAGTAAGGCGCCTTCTTGTGGGCTTGGCGCCTTCTGACTGTGGTAAGGCGCCTGCTTCCGGACTTGGCGATTTGACCGGAAGAAGGGTGATCAGACCTTCCCAATTTTTTTTCACGCCGCCCGCATTCTATCTACGAGCCGATGTCGAAATGCCGAGCCGAATCAGGCCCGGTTTCCCGTATACCTATCCCTCGTGCTATCGGGTCCTCCACCTACAAAAAGCAACCAAAAAAGAAAAGAAAATAAAGGCAGTTAGACGCATTTCGTGCCTGTTAGGCCCTGGGTTAGGATGCCTGCAGCTTGCATGCGGGCGTCGTCCCTACAAAAAAAACACACATTAAAAACTATAACTAACTAAACAAATTGGGTGAGTACTTTCGTGCCCACCATTTCACCCGTGAGAGTTCGGTCCAGTTCTAGCAAGATGGGGTCTCCCCCACGCCTACTCTGGATTCCACCTGAAATGTTTTGGACATATTATAGGGGTGTAGTCAGTGGCCATTGACTGTGAACATGGTGTTGCTGCCATTAATTGTCTTGACACGCACCGCCCCGTTCTTAATAAGCTCTGCCACTTCATACGGCCCCATCCATCTCTGCATAAGTTTGCCCTTCCTTCCCTAGAACTGGGAATCGTATAACAAGCACTCCATTCCCCTACCTCGGAACTTCTTCGACTTGATGTGGTTATCATGCCACTTCTTCCTCTCGCTTCGTATAATCTCTCGTCCTCTGCAAAGCATCCAGTCGGATTTCGTCCAGCTGATCTAGTCGGCGAATCCTCTGTTTTTGAGCTTCGTCCAAGCTCAAATTTAATTTTGAAGTCGTCCTCGTAGTTTTGATTTCGAACTCGATGGGCATCATCGCATTTTTCCCATAGACCACTTGGAAAGGTGTGCATCCTATGGTGGATTTCCACGTGGTGTTGTATGCCCAAACTGCCTCTGGACAACCGTGTGGCCCAATATTTCTTGTGTTGTTGCACGATTTTGGTCAGGATGTTTTCTATCTCCCTGTTTGTCACTTCTACTTGCCCGTTCGCCTACGGATGGTAGGGCATGGTTTTGTTGTGCCAAACTCTATACTGCTCCATCAGCTCCTCAATCAATTTGGAGGTGAATTGGGGCCCTTGATCTATTGTTATCTCCCGAGGAACCCCAAATCGTGTGAAAATATGAGCAAATAAGAAGTCGGCGACCGTTCTTTCCTTTGAGTCCCTTAATGCCTGCACTTCCACCCATTTGGTGACATAATCCGTGTAGACCAAAATAAACCTCCTTCCCATCGAAGGTGGATTAAATGGTCCCACGAAATCCATGCCCCATTTATCAAAAGGTTCTAGATGTACCTGGGGCTGCAGGGGCATTTCATCTCGGTGGGTTGGTCTACCCATCCTCTGGCACTCGTCACACTTGCTGGTATATGCTGCCACGTCTTTGAACAGAGTGGGCCAAAAATACCCAGCCTGCAGGATTTTGTAGGCGCTTCGCTTCCCCGCAAAGTGTCCTCCACATGGCTCATCGTGACATGCCTTAAGCACTTCTGAAAACTCCTGCTCTGCTACGCATCTTCTTATAATTTGGTCCCGTCCTATTTTAAATAGGAGACCATCCATCCAAAGGAATGATGCACTCTTCTCTATGACCGCCTGTTTTTCTCGATAGGAGAGAGCAGGTGAGGTCCTTTCGATGGCCAAGTAATTGGCTATGTCTGCATACCACGGAGTTTGTTCACTAATAGCGAACAGATGTTCATCCAAAAATTGGTCTTCCACCGCTTGATGATCTGTCGGTATCAATCTGGACAGAAAATCTGCCACGACGTTGTCCTTGCCCGGTTTATCGACTATAGTAATGTCGAATTCCTACAATAGCAACAACCATCTGATAATTCTGCCACCAATGGCCGGCTTGCTCATCAGATACCTGATAGCCGCGTGGTCCGTATGGACGAAGACCTTGTATCCCGTTATATAGTGACAGAATTTGTTTATTGCATGGACAACTATGAGGAATTCTTTTTCTCATCATCGTATAGTTGAGCTCCGCTCCCGCCAAGTTTTTACCGACATAATAGATGGCATAGAATTCTTCGCCATCTTTCTGCCCGAGGATCGCTCCGATCGCACCGTTAGATGCATCGCAGGAAATATGGAACGGTATGGCCCAATTCGGTCCTCTCAAGACCGGTGTAGATATCAATTTTTCTTTTAGCAATTGGAACGCTTCTTCGCAATCTCCCGTCCAATTGAACTCTACGTCCTTAGAAAGTAGGGTGTGCAGTGGTTTGGCAATCTTACTAAATTCGGCGATAAATCGCCGGTAGTACCCGACTGAACCAAGGAAACTTCTCACCTCTTTTTGCGTTCTGGGGCTAGGTAGGTCTTTGATGACCTCGATCTTCCTCTTGTCTACTTTTATCCCTTCTGCAGAGAGGTGGTGTCCCAACACGATGCCTTCCTGCATCATCATAAAACATTTTTCATTACTTAGGGACAAATGATTTTCCTTGCTCCCGTCGAGCACTCTTTCCAGATTTGTCATTGCCTCCTCGAAGGTTTCTCCATAGGCGATGAAGTCATCCATGTATACTTCCACCCCATCTCCTATCATATCATAGAATATGCTAAGCACCGCCCTTTGAAAGGTGGCCGGTGCGTTGCACAGTCCAAAAGGCAATACCTTATAGGCAAACGTTCCCCATGGACAGTGAACATTGTTTTATCTTGATCTTCTTCCCCTATCTGGATCTGGTTGTAACCACTGAATCCATCCAGAAAGGAGAAGTATTTTCTTCCTGAGAGTGTGTCCAAGACCTGATCGATGAACGGGAGCGGGAAGTGGTCTTTCTTAGTCGCCTTGTTCAACGCTCGGTAGTCCACGCAGATCCGCCATTTCCCGTTCTTCTTGGGGACCACCACTAATGGTGATACCCATTCACTATCAGAAATCGGATATATGAATTCGGCAGACAGAAGTTTGTGCAGTTCTTCTCTGACAATGTCTTTCATTGTTGGGTTCATCCTTCTCTCGTGGCTCGCCGACTAGGAGTTGCCTGGTCATCTAAGTAAATCCGATGGATACATATTTCTGGGCTGATGCCATGCATATCTACGTAGTCCCATGCAAATGCTTGTCGGTGCTTTACCGTAAGCTCTTCCAATTTTTCTAGCTATATGGGCGTCAACCTACTGTTGACGTTTAATGTCCTCCCTGGTCCAACGTGTATTTGTTGGATGTGCTGATCTTGGGCGCCAGTTAACGGTGATCCAGGTGCGGAGGTGGACGATTCTCCATGGAGAAACTCCATGATAGCACCATCCTTGTCCTCTTCTACCACCTCCTCCAAGGTCATCACCGGTTGGATTATGGACAGCTCTGTAGTTCCATGCTCGATGATCCTGGGTTCTTCTGCCGATTCCATAGACTGAGCTGGCGGTGAAATGGTCAGCCTTTTGACGTTTTGCCCATTGGAGATGGTCATTAGCCCATCCCAGCAGCTGATGTAGGCATCAGCTATTGCCAGCCATGGCCTCCCCAAAATGAGCGGGTAACCGCCCAGCTCGGTCTTGGTTTGCAAAACTAGAAAGTCACCTGGATATTCCCATGCACTTACTGTTACGATCACATCTTCCAAAGATTCCTTTCGATGCCACGGTTGATCGATCGGCTAACCGCAAAGATCTGTCATGGTTGGCTTCAGTGTTCGTGAGCCGCAGCCTCCGCATGGTCTCTTGAGGCATCACGTTGATGGCTGCCCCAAGGTCAACCAAGTGTGTTGGACAGGGAATGTCCTCCAATTTTTATGGTCAAGCACTGGGCTGCCTGGGTCTGCATACTTCGGATGATGTGTTCTACCCATCATTAGGTCTGCCAGTTTACCCACGACGTTGATAGTCTGGGTAACCTTCCGCCCCGGTCTCCTTAGACACATTTCTCTAATTGCCTTGGTGTAAATGGGGACGTCTCGAATTGCTTGAAATAATGGGATTGTTACCGTGAGATTCTTCAAGCTCGACAAGATGTCAAATTTTGGCTGGGTTGTTTTTCTTTGTTCCTGTAGCCGGCTAGGAAATGGAGCCTCCGCTCTCTCAAGTGCTTTTCCTTCTTCTACCGTAGGTGTCTCTTCTATTTTTGCCTCCTCTTCTACCAATGGAGGTATCTCTACCATTTCTTCCTCCTCTTCTACTAGAGGCGGAGTCTCTACTCCTAGCTGTCTACCTGATCTAAGTTGAATATTGTACATATGGTACATCTCACCTTCTACGTTGTATGCCGACTGATTTACTCTATTGTTCGGGTTTGCTGTCGGTTATGCTGGTAGCTACACAGGTCTCGCTGCTGGCAATGCTGGTAAGTTCTGTTGGATGTGAGCAGGAGCTACGTTCTATGGAGTCTGATTCCATGCATTGTGGCCTCTCCACTACTGCCCAAGATATGGATATGGCATCCATGGCTGCTGATTCAAGAATGTTGTTGGGGGTGTGTTCGTCCAGGGTGACGGTCCCCACCACCCCATATTAGGTGGTTGAGGGGGTCCTTGGTGCATGTATGACCCTCCCCCATATGTTGGCATTCTGGTTGGCATATTCCCCATGGGGGGCTGTGGCCAACTCTTCCTATTGCCTATGAAATAGGCCTCCGTGCTCTCAGCCGCTTCCTGTTTATTGGGCAGTTGTGGGCACAATCGAGTTTTATGATTCAGCCTGTAAACCGCGCATTCTCTCGACCTTGTTTTTTGGGCATGCATTCTTTGCGTGCCTTCCTCTCGCATTTTGGGCAGAAATAGGCTAATGCCGCATCATTTTCTTGTTTCTTCTTTTCTAACAGCAACATATCCATCTGCAGTGCTAGAGATGAAAGCATTTCGCTCTTCAAATCCTCCAGCATGTTGCCTATCTCTGTTTTGGTGACTGAAGCAGTCGCCTTCATGGTCCTAGGGGTGACTTTGCCTCGCCTTCTCGAGTAGTTCCGGCATAATTGCTGGATGTCATCCATAGCATGCTGATAGACATCACCTCCAGAGATCATGTTGAGAGCCTCCAGTGACTCATTGGTAAGTCCCCTCAAGAAGATACTTTTGAGGGACTTATCGGATAGCTTCGAGTGAGGGGACCGTTGAAGATTAAAGGTGAATCTCTCCCAATACTCCTCGAGAGACTCATCTTCTCTTTGTGTCATGCTCAGGACCTCCTCCCTGGAGTCTCTTGCTCTCCCGAAATCCCGATATTGCTCTAAAAAGAGCGTCTTCATCTGGTCCTAGGTGGTGATGTGTTTGTCTCCCATACCGATGAACCATCGTAGAGCTGCATCGTCTAATGTGGAAGGAAATAATTTCAACTTCTGTGCATTTGATTTGTAATCCACAGACCTACACAAAACATCAAATTTAAATAAAAATAGGTCAGGGTCCTCAGTCGGGTGTCCTCTGAAGGACGGGAGGTGAGCAGGGGATATGTTTTTCATTTTGGTATCTCCTACTCCCTCCTCTATGGGGAAACTAAAGCCAGATGAGACTTCATCGTTATCTACCATTTTTTTAGGAAATGTGGTTTCTAATGCAGCGTTTATGGCCTTCTCGGTCATTTAAAACTTTCTGAGTCAATGCTCTAAGGTTGTCTAGTGAGATCGTCTGATCCTCCATAGCCTTCCACAATAGGGCTTCCTCTAGAGGAGTCCTATTAAACAGGGGATTTGTGATGATTCTTTCATCCCCTTGTTGATGGGATGAGGCGACACTTTGCACAAAGTGCGGTTCCTCACTCCAATGGACTGCCGGTAGGTCGGACGGGTCTAACTCAAATCCAAAATGCTCGACTGACTCAAGTCCTGATGGATTAGTTCTTATAAAGCGACCGTCAGGTCCTCTTCTTCTAGAAGAACTCATGCAAGGTCAGGTGAAGGTTTTAGGGTATTGTAGGTAATCTAATTGAGACGCTTCCCCGGCAACAACGCCAAAATGTTGCGGGCCAAACAAGGTGAATGGTTTCCTATTTTTGTCACATGCCCGTGCATTTAATTATCAACCCAGGGAGCTTCGTAAACTTGCGAAGAGTCGAAACTAGGTTACTACAATACCACTCGGAGGGTGAGTCTGCTAATCCTACATTTGGGGGGTGTTTTTGAGATGGTTGTCAATCATTCCCGCACTCCTCAATAAATTACGTAAGAAGAACATAAATAAATATACAAAAATAAATCTAATGCACATTCCTGGAAATAAACCTACTGCAGATACTAAAACTAGTAAATTAATGAACGTTCTATGAAAGCAATAAACTGATAAATAAACAGAAAGGAAATGGGGGAAGAAATACTGGCTTGGAGTGGGCCCAGGCTCCAGCAGCTTCTTCCCGATCGAACACGCGCTTTAGAACTTCTGTAACTATAATATATTTATCAACGTATTACAATGTCACTCTTAAGTATTTCTATATCGCTATATATCTTCTCAGAACGATCTGCATGTGTTTATATAACACACCCGTAGAACTTCTGTTACAAAAGTGGTTACAACAGTCGATTCTTCCCAGACTAAATTAGAATAGTCTGGCAAATGCAATCGACGTCTGGCATTCTGTTTTGATGGCGACGTGTTCGTTTTGACTTGTGCTTTGCCTGGCACCCGTAAGATGTTTTGATACGTTGGTGCTATCTCCAATTTAGCTCTACATGACGCAGAGCTGGAACTACACCAGCCGCTGTCATCCACGTCCTTTGAGTTTGGTCAACGGGCAAAGAATCAGTGGCACCTTTCGACTGTAGGGAGGCGCTGTCTTTGGTTTGGCGCCTTTCGACTGCAGGGAGGCACTTGCATTCAGACGGTGCCTTCCAACTGCAGGGAGGCGCCCATGTCCAATCGGCGCCTTTCGACTGCAGGGAGGCGCTTGTTTTCACTTGGCGCCTTCCGACTGCAGGGAGGCGCCTATGTTCAATCGGCGCCTTTCGACTGTAGGGAGGCGCTGTGTTCAATTGGTGCCTTCCGACTGTAGGGAGGCGCCTATGTTCAATTGGTGCCTTCCGACTACAAGGAGGCGCCTATGTTCTCTCCATTGACTTTCGATGAAATAAAGTGCCAGGTCCATCGAAAGGACCTCGACTGTTCCAAATCTAACTAAATCAACTGCAATTCCACAAAACATACTAAAAGCACACAAATTAGATAACACGCATAATTATATCAAATATCTATATAATCATTTATAAAAGCACGCAATCCTTATTATACAGCCGCATATTGATCCAAGAAGTATGTACAAAATATGAGCATTTCTGGTGCTCATCAGAACCCAATGGCAATGTCAAGGCCATGGGAGTGAAAAATGATGGTGTATACTACCTCCTTACAAAATCTGTAACACAAACATCTTTGCATACAACAACAACTTTCTCTTTGGAGTACATGTGGCATGAAATATTGGGACATTTAAATTTTAATAATCTTCAAATGATGGCTACAAAAGGATTAGTTAAAGTACTTACACATATTAAGGAGTCAAAATGTTTTTGTGAGCCATGTATAATAGCCAAACACCATAGGCAACCATTTGAAATAGGAAAGGCATGGAGAGCCAATAGACCTTTGTAATTGGTTCATTCAGACATTTGTGGGCCAATGTCTTTTCAATCTTATACTGGGGCTAAATACTACATCACTTTCATTGATGATTATAGCAGAAAGGTATGGATCTACCTAATTCAATATAAGTAGCAAGCCCTTGATAAGTTCAAAGAATTCATTGCACTTGTTGAAAGAGAAAGTGGCTATCAAATCTCCACCTTAAGATCAGATAATGGTGGAGAATATATCTCCAATGAATTCTTTAATTTTTGTAAGTATCATGGGATAAGGAGGCAATTCACAACCCCTTATACCCCACAACAAAATGGAGTTGCCGAGAGGATGAATCAAACAATCACAAATAGGGCAAAATCAATGTTACATGTTGCTATATTACCTAACTCGTTTTTGGGAGAAGTTGTTCTTACTGTTGCATACTTGACTAATAGGTCATACACAAAGGCCTTACATGAAAGAACACCCGAAGAAGCATGGAGTGGAAGGACGCCCTATGTGGGCCATTTGAGAATCTTTGGATGTGATGCCTATGCTCATATTCCTCATAAGAAAAGGAAGAAGTTTGATGATAAGAGCCAAAAATGCATCTTTGTTGGCTATAGTGATAGTGCCAATGCATATAAATTATATGAATCTATTTCCAAGAAAATTATTTTATCTAGGGATGTTACCTTTCATGAGTATCCTCCATCTAATCCTCCTAAGGACCCCACTTTAGAAATAACTAATGAAATAGTTGCTCCATTCATGCATACAATATCATCTACTCCTCCTTCACTCATAAATCAATAAATTCATCCACAAGAAGAACTTCCTACAAATGATCCATGTCCTCCATCTCCTCCTCCTAATGATCAAGTAACATCATCCAATACTTTACCCAAGTGGGTTCAAGCCACAATAGATGAAGCCCAAAATCATTTTCCCACCTATACGAGTAAAAGGCCTTCAGCCCTAAGACACCAAGTGAATTATGCCCTAATGGCCAAAGTCCTTAGCCAACCCGAACCTTCTAATGTCAAATAAGCACTTGGTGATCCTAAATGGGTTCATGCCATGGATCAAGAATTAGATTCCATTGAAAAAAATCACACTTGGGAGTTAGTTGATTTACCCAAAGGAAAATATACCATTGGAACAAAATGGGTATACAAAGAAAAATATAAAGTAGATGGCTCCCTAGATCACTACAAGGCTTGCCTAGTAGCTCAAGGCTATAAGAAACAATAGGGAATTGATTATGAGGAGACCTTTGCTCCTGTGGCTAAGATGACTACAATCAGCACAGTTATTGCTATGGTAGCTCAAAAACATTGGCCAATATATCAAATGGATGTCAAAAGTGCATTTCTCAATGGTCATTTGAAGGAGGAAGTGTATGTGAAACAACCACTAGGGTACACAGTTGAAGGCCAAAACAACAAAGTCCTCAGATTAAAGAAAGCTCTATATGGGTTGAAGCAAGCACCCCAAGCTTGGTATGTAAAGATTGACTCATATTTTCTCAACCTTGGTTTCACTAGATCTGCAGCAGAATCTACTCTCTATGTGAAACATTGGAGGAACCACATCATTTTGGTTACATTGTGTATCGCTCCAAATTTTTTGCATCCTTACCTTCAGGCTATAGGATCCGTGCCCGAAAGGAGGAAGGGAAAAGGATGGCGCGGTACCTCGGACTGAGAGGACTTTGCGAAGGTCCCGCCTCTCAAGGGAGGTGTATTTTGATGATTTTTCGACGGATGGTGGGTTCACCAGGAAACATTTAATGACAACTTCCACGCCTAGGTTTTGGAATGTGTTTAAATGTGTTCGTTTTTAACCTTAAGCATTCATATCCTAGGTTTGGCCGAATGAATCTAGATTAATCTACATGAAAATGCAAATTCCATGAATACAGAAAACAAATTTAAAGACAGAAAATAGAGAGATTACAGAATGCAAATGAGGAATACCTGATCCGGATGTCTGAAGAAGATTCTGATGTTGAAGCAGTCTGGATCGTCTGAAATTCGACAGAATCATCTGCAATCAGACAAGATCATCTGAGATCCCACGAATTGCGACGAATTCGTCAGAGACCTGCAAAACCGAAAACAGATGCAAAATACAAAAAATACTACAGTGCTAACAGAGGGAAATGATATAAAATGGCAGCAATGTTATCAAACTGAAACTTAAACACAGAGACAAAAATGAATCGTGCTAATTAGATGATAATTAGGATTTAATTATGCACTTAATCTAAATGGGTGAACTCCAAATGCAAAATAACATAAAACACTGAATAGACTATCTAATTTGCGTAATAAAACAGAGTAAACAAGGTTGAGAAGTGCAAACTTCAGCAACTGATTGCCTCAATATGGATTGCAGTCGAGATCGTCTCGCATCGAGACGAAATCGTCTCGAATTCGCCAGGTTCGCCTCCGATCTGAACAGGTTCGTCGACGACGATGTGTGCTAGCTTCGGCTGAAAAATAGTGATGTACCTGCAACAAAATTGATATGGAACTAGTGCAAATGAAGAATAGGGATGATTTAACGTAAATGGAGTTAACTTGCAGAGAATTTCAACCAGGGGGTGCTAAAGGGATAGCTTAGGATTAAATAGGCTTAGGGGAGTAGTTAGGAGGTTGGAGATCATCCCAATTTGGGAGATCTCCAACGGGGAGGGTCCCAACGGTGCGTACACGCTTCTCCCCAGATTGGAGACCCGTTGGAACAGAATCCAACTTTGCAAAATCAGTTTTGCGACAAGATCGTCTGGACGTCCTAGTCCAGACGAAATCGTCAAATCTGGGGCGATATCGTCTGATCGGCGACGATATCGTCAAACGGTCAAAACAACCTCTAAAAATGGCACGGAAAAGGGGGAAACGGATTTCCGACGGTTAACGAGCGGTTTGGGAGGTTAAATTTGAATTTTAAATTATTTACTAAGGTGAATGTAATTATTGTAATTTTACTGCGCCAATTTTAGGGTGCTACATTTTGCCCCCTCTTTAGCGAATTTTCTGAAGAAAATGCGTTAAAGATGAGTTCTTCTCGATCTACGAGAAAGCAAAAAATTATTCCCATTTTTAGGCGACGATTCTTGGTCGAATCGTACGACAGCTTACTATGGTGCCCCCTCCGTGTTTTTACCCAAATCGAACGTTTGAGGTAAAAACGCGGAAAAGCAAAAAAATTATTTTTGAATAAAATTAAGAAAAATAGGGTAAAACCCTAATTCATTTTTACTGTTCATTTTCTGGTTTTTGGAGCTCTGAAGCAAAAATGGTGGAGACGACGCACAGATCGACAGAGGTCCGACGCGGTCTACGGTAAGAGTCTAGACTTATCTAGGATGCTTTAATTTAACTTTACATGCTTTGTAGGTAATTTTTAGATGATTTTTGAGCATCGCGGCCGTTTTTGGGCCGTCGACATCGTCGGGACGAAATCGTCCCGATTTCGACGAAATCGTCTCAATTTCGGCAATTTCGCCCGAGGGCGAAATCGTCGAAAGGGGGACGATTTCATCAAATTAGGGACGATTTCGAACCACGAAATCGGAGACGATTATGCTCAAATTTGGGACGATATCGTCCAATAGTGGGCGATATCATCAATTGCATAAAATTGAATTTTTAACTTGCATTATTATTTACTTGAATTGTTGATTAATGATTGTTTGTTGTTTTGTTGTTTATGTTTGCAGAGAGGATTACTAAAGAGCAGGGAATGGAAGTACAGAGGGTTGAGAGATGACTTGGCCACTCTCACACAGGCAGAGCGGGATCAGCTGGCACAGGCCGGCTTACTGCATGTGGCAGAAATGCCACAGGTATCTACAGATATGGGGCTACTGACGGCCCTAGCAGAGAGGTGGTATCCGGGCTCTTCATGTTTTCGGCTACCTACAGGGGAGATGACTCCCACTTTGGAGGATGTATGGAGGATTCTGAGAATCCCCATACAAGGATGGCTCATTACTCCTACGGCCAATCAGGGCCGCGCTATGGGACGACTGTGCGGTGACCCGAGCTTCGCCCTGGAGAAGGGCGAAGTTAATATCGAGGCACTGCGCCAGATGCCTGGGGCATCTACACTCACACGGGTTCTAGCTGGAGTAGTTGGTGGACTTCCGCCGTGCCACCAGAGCGGGTGCAGGGTGCCATGGATGCTCGCGGATGTGGTCTGCGACATGAGAGACCACGGCTACAGGTTTTCTTGGGGTAGTTTTGTTTTATGCCGATTGTACAGGATCCTGTATGGGGTCGTGTACAAGGGCGGCCGATGTCTGGTTATGACATCGCTACTACAAGTTTGGTGCTGGGAGCACATTGCGGTGCGGAGGCCGATAGGGCTTCCTCTGACAGGGGTTGACGGGGAGAGGCCCCGAGTCTTCTACTGGTGGCTCCGAGAGGGGCACAGCGACGGATAGATCTGCCGATGTCCCGGAGGCTACTAGATGACTTAGTCCCGGACCAGATCACCTGGAGGCCATGGAGGGAGCATCCAGGGTGGGCCGAGGATGGACAGGAGTTGGCTCACGTTAGGCGAGTTTGCTGGCTGAGGATGGAGAGGGGAGAGGTGGAGCTCCATAGGTACGACCGAGTTTTGAGACAGTTCGGTCTGTAGCAGGGGATCCCATCTCTGAGGGACTACGAGTTTTCTCGGACTATCCGGGATAACACTACGGTTAGCGGGGCTCCCGACATGCAGCGGTTCTGGAGCCAGGACACGGATGATGCCCCCATCCAGCCAATGGATGGGGACGACGCAGGAGTAGCCGATGGCTACGATGCCTGGTACGTAGGCATCCGCCCTCCTCGGATGACGAGGGCACAAGGTCCGATCCACGCGGTTGTGCATCGGATAGGGAGGCGGCGCCAGGCGGCGATGGAGGCAGCCCAGGGTCACGACGGGAGAGAGGTGAGGAGGCCACAGGCACAGGAGCGGCCACGACAGAGAGAGAGGGAGAGGAGGGAGGCGAGACCCCCATCTCCACAGAGGCCACCATCGCCCGATAAGGGCAAGGGTGTCGACACAGGAGAGAGTAGCGAGATGGCTACTCTCCAGGCGGAGAGAGATCGTCTCCAGGCCCAGGTGCAGACGCTACAGGATGAGGCTGCACGCCACCGGGCTGAGGTGTCACAGTTGCGGGATGAGATTGCACGCCTCAGGGCACGGGGCAGAGGGGCGAGCTCTGGGGAGTTGACACGGGCTATCGCCCAGCTGACATTTTATCAGACACTATACTTCCAACTGGTGCCAGAGGCGGATAGACTACCCCTGCCAGCTAACATCGCAGATCCGATCAAGATCGGGTCATCGAGGACCACGTCCCGATCGAGGACGAGGACTACACAGACGGCGATGGGGCCACCTCGTCCACCTCAGGGTGGGGGAGGAGATGAGGCAGAGAGCTCGAGGGGCTCTCGAGGCTAGAGGGCTGCACTGACATTGTATAGACTGACATTGTTGTATTATTATTTTTATAGAGGATTGAGTATGCCGAGGTATAGATTGTGGCATACCAATCTAGCTTTTGATGATGTATATATGTTGTTGATATATATATGATATATAGTTTTGATCATATGACTTGTATTATGTGATGCTTATGATGCTTTTATGTTTGATTGATTGATTTAATAATTGGATGTAATTATGTCGTTGGAAATATTATAATTTTGATGTCATGCTGTGATATTTTGAATGAAATAATCTGATGTGACAAATTGGTTGTTTGTGATGAAATGTGGTAAAAGATAAAGAGAGACTTCTAACAATAATTTCAAAGGACATTGTCGCTATTATAGACCATTTCATGGAGTCGCCGCTCACTCGGTCGTCAAGCTAATCCCAGGATAGAAATATTGTTAAAAGTAAAAGAGTGCTTAAGAGGTTGTCTTAAGACTTTGGTGCAATAGTGCAAATGATGATGATGATGATGGTTTGTTTTCAGATTTTCATGAAAATAGTATGCATGAAATAATGTTCAAATGATTTTTGCTAGGCATAAATTCCTAAGTGTGATAAAATTTTTGGATAATTCTTTAGGAATTATACCATCATTGCAAAATTAAAGGTTGACATAATGACATGAAATAATGAAAATGTGTTTGCTTTTGAAAAGCATAATTTGTGTAACGTAATGAATTAAGTCATATGGTTTTCATGATTTTTAATAAATGGGGAATAAAAATTGTTAGAATGGTTTGCGCTAGGCATAGAATATGTAGGTATAGACTTATACCATCATCGCGAAAATCCAAAAAAAATAGTTTTATTGCATGGTTGATTTTTGATGAACATAAAATATGAAAATGAGGACTTGCGCTAGGCATAAAATTCCAATTTTGGTTTTGAAACTATACCATCGTCACGAAAGTCAACCAGATATATATGTTTTGATTGTATATTTTGAAAGAAATTTTTGATTTTTCTATTATATAGTTGTCTTTATGGTAAACAACTGTACTTGATTTATTCCAAACAAGTTGCAAAAATAATATTTCAAATTATTTTGAAGACAAAAGTTAGATTTATAAGGAATCCCATGTGCATATGTGAATTCATTTCCGATCTTGATTTATCATAATGATACACAAAATCTCTCAAATACAAATGTGTGTGCAATTGCATTGTTCATTTACCAGTTTTGAGCAAGATAATATGATACAAGTGATTTGAAGAAACCAAATAAGTGTTCATTAACCATGATGTAGATGCATATAACCATACTAGACTACTATGTAGGTCGGATTATCAAGAGCTAGCTAATCCATAAGCAGACATAGGTCTATACAAAAGAAGGTCGCTAATGTGACAGATATATCACCACGCTAGGAGTTACCCAAGGCCAAGCAGGTTGGGCACAAACCAATTGCTATGGGGCTTACCTCACAGCTTTTCGAATAATTGAGAATTCCAGGGATTCAAGCTCATCAACCCTTCTTTTCTTTTCAAAGGGTAGGGAAGGGATTTTATTGCTTTCTTGCTTTCTTTTGAACTTTGCTTATTTTTCTTTTTGTATTTCTTTTGCTTGATAATGCTTGGAATATTGCTGAAATAACATTTTTCTTTTCTCTTTTTTCTTTCTTGAACTTTTTTTTTTTTTTTTGTGCTAGGGATACTTGCTCAGATTAGCTGGAGAGCAAGGGATTTTTATTCTGGGTAGGGGTGAGCTTGTCCTTTTGCCAATTCTCAAAGATTCTAGACCATGTGCATGATAGGATAGCAGGGGAAACTTTTCACTCAAGAAATCAGTTCTACTATGTAGCAAAACATGGAAATTACAAATATAATCATTTTATTGTGAAAAGATGTGCTTGGTTTAAGTAAATAACAAGATCAATTCTCTATGCTCAAACTTTATTTAATTGAATTTTGTGAACTTTGATATAAGAGAGATTAGTAATCATGCCATATAAAATCAAGATATTTATTGTTGTGAGTGTGCAAGTGAGGGATTCCAAATAAATGCTAATTTATCCAAAAATAATTTGAAACATATAACTGCAATAATTGTAAGAAAATATATATAAACGATTTTTGAGAAAGTTTTGAGAATGTTGACTCTCTCTTTCTTCTTTATTTTATTTTGGTTTCGAAAGAGTCAAGCATATAGTTGTTATTATATTTTTATCATTATTTTGATTTTTGGTTTTATTTTTTATTTTGAGCAGAAAAAATTTAACAAGTGCTTTAAATAAATGCAATAGATAGTTTTTGAAGATTTTGGATGATTATGAATATTTTTGATGTTTTTGGATTTTTATAAATTTGAAAGAAATATAAGATAAATTTTTTGAAAACAATTATATATAAGGATGAAACGACCAAATTTATGCATAGTAACGTTTAAGATGCAAAATATTCATGGGTTCTTTAAGTTCTTTACCATCTAAGGTAGATAATTTATATGCTCCTGATTCAAATTTAGCAGTAATAATGTATGGTCCAAGCCAATTGGGCTCAAATTTACCTTTAAGGTCCTTAGTTGCATTTGTATTTTTTTGATTTTCTTTTAAAACAAGGTCGCCGATCTCAAAGGATCGATGACGAACTTTCTTAGCATATGATCTTTTAAGCTTGTTTTGGTATGCACGGAGATGCTCCAAAGCATTGATGCATTTTTCATCTAGGAGTTCCAACTGATTGAGTCTGCCAACGCGATATTCATCTCCTACTTCGGTATCTTGAAGTAGCAGAGCCAAAGAAGGAACTTCCAATTCAAATGGAAAACCTGCTTCAAGGACCATAAACCAAAACAAATGGTGAAGTTCCCGTGGGGGTTCGAACACTAGTTCGATAGGCCCACAAGGCCGGATATAATTGAATGTGCCACTCACGACCAGCTTTATTGACCAATATTTTGAGAATTTTGATTAAGGTTTTGTTAGATGCTTCTCGCTTGACCATTACCCCCGAGGATAATAGGGAGTGGACCAACGATGTTGAATCTTATATTTTTGACATAATTTTTTAACATCTTTATTTTTGAAGCAAGTTCCATTGTCAGAGATGAGATTGGCAGGAATTCCGAACCTACAAATGATTTGATTAAAAATAAATTTAGAAACTTGTGTGCCAATGCAGGAAGCTAAAGGCATAGCTTCGACCCACTTCGTGAAATACTCAGTGGCAGTTATGATGAACTTGTGTCCATCAGATGACACAGGATTGATTTTGCCAATAATATCCAAGCCCCATTTAGAAAAGGGCCAAGGAGATGAAATAGCCTGCAGCTCTTGTGCAGGCGCATGGACAAGGTCAGCATGTTTTTGACACTTGTCGCAATGGCGCACATACTCATGTGCATCCGTTTCCATGGTAGGCCAAAAGTATCCTATCCGAAGGAGCTTTTTAGCAATAACACTACCACTAAAGTGTCCTCCACAAGATCCATCGTGGGCTTCACTCAAGGCTGATTTAGACTCTTCTAAGTTTAAACATCTTAATAGGATACCTTCAAAAGATCTCCTATATAAAGTATTGCCAATTATTACAAATCGACTTGCTCGTCGACGTAATAACCGACGCTGGTTTCTATTAGAATTGGCAGGGAAAGTCCCATTTTGAAGAAAATCAAATATGTCTATATACCATGGTTCGGGAGTAGTTTCATTGATTAGAAACACATCCAAAGGCTCTAAGCATGACTTATTTGAAGCGGGTTCCTGGAGTCGACGAATAATGATAGTGGCATATTCGTCATCTAACTCCAAGGGCAGGAGAGATGCAGCTACGGCCATAGCATCAGCTGCACGGTTGCTAGTTCGAGGAATAGCTTCCAAGGTAACTTGATCAAATAAAGACATTAATTGTAAAACATAGGCCTTATATGGGCGTAGTTTATCATCTCTGGTTTGATAAACTTCATTAATTTGGTTTATAACCAGTTGGGAATCACCAAAGACTAAAAGGTGTTTAATTTTTAGCGCTAGGGCAGCTCGTAATCCAAGGATTAGAGCTTCATACTCAGCAGTATTGTTGGTGCAAGCAAATGTCAATTTGAAGGACAGAGGAATAAGATGTTTTTGCGGAGATATTAAAATAATACCCGCACCAGCCCCACTCATGCATCGGGCTCCATCAAAGTATAAGGACCATTGTTCGGTATGGTCTGCCTCTAATTGAAGGCATTCATCCGAAAACTCGATGATGAGGGGATGGGTAGACTCTAAGGGTGCAGCAGCCTAATTGATCTCGCTATGATTTGACCCTTAACGGACTTCTGTCCTATGAATGTGAGATCAAACTCGCTTAGAGCAAGAACCCACTTGGCCGTGCGACCCGATAAATAAGGTCGACTCATGAGATACCTTAAGGGATCATATTTAGCAATGACATAAGTTTTTTGACTAAGCATATAATGTCTTAATTTTTGCGTAGCAAATACGACTGCTAGACATAGTTTTTCCAATGCTGTGTAGCGGGTTTCATAACTGATGAAGGTTCGGCTAATATAATAATTAGCACGTTCTCGCTTTTCATCATCAAGTTGGGCTAACATAGCCCCTAAGGCAGAATCTGAAGCTAAAATATATAGGAGAAATGGGCGATCGGATTTAGGTGGTGAAAGCACAGGTGGATTAAGGAGGTATTGTTTGAGAAGTTCAAAAGCTTCTCTACATTCTGTATCCCAATTAAAGGGGACATCCTTCTTAAGGAGTTTAAGAAAGGGACCGGTTTTATCCGCCAGCTTATCGATGAAGCGTCGGATGGCTTGAAGTTTACCTTGTAAACTTCGTAACTCAGATATATTAGTAGGTGCGGGCATATCAGTGATGGCCGCAATCTTGAGAGGGTCGATTTCAATACCACGTAAAGAAACTAAAACCCCTAATAGTTTGCCGGATTTAACTCCGAATATGCATTTTGCTGGATTTAATCGAATGAGATATTCTCGTAATCGATTAAAGACTTTTCTTAAATCATCTAAATGATTATTTTCAATAATAGAGCGAGCTATAATATCATCCACATAATCATGTAGGATATCATGCATCATATCATGAAAAATGTAGGTCATAGCTCGTTGATAAGTTGCACCGGCGTTCTTTAAGCCAAATGGCATCACTTTCCAAAGAAAAGGTACCCCAGGGGGTAATAAAGGCTGTTTTAGCCTGGTCTTCAGGAGCTATCCGAATTTGATTATAACCGGAGAATCCATCCATTAAGGACATCATCCCACTTCCGGCAGTGAAGTCAATGATTTGATCCATGTTTGGAAGAGGAAAGTCATCTTTAGGGCATGCAACGTTAATATCTCTAAAATCAGTGCAAACCCTAACTTTGGTAGCTTCTTTCTTGGTGACTGGAACTACATTTGAGATCCATTCAGGATAATCAATAGCTTGTATAAAGATAACATTCAGGAGTTTTTCTAACTCCCCTTTGACTAGCAGAGCCACTTTGGGATGCATTTTTCTAAGTTTTTGTTTAACAGTGTTTAGCATCCGGATGGACCACTAGATGATGCATGACTACGTAAGGGTCTAGACTCGGCATATCTTCATATGTCCAAGCGAAGACATCTTCATACTCTTTAAGGAATGCAATGTATTGTTCTTGTTTTTCTTGACTTAATTCTGATCCAATATTGATTATGTGAGGATTATCCTCAGTTCCAATATTAATTTTAATGACATTTTCTACCTCCATGTGTAGATCTCTTTCAAAATTAGGTGGGGCGGGTGAAACGCCCAATTCTTGTAATTCTTGTAAGGTTAATTTAGATAATTCATTCTGAGGATTAGTGGCCTCAAGTTGGGCTATAGTTGGTATAGAACCATCAAAATAAAATCCATTGTGTAACATCTCTTCAACAGAGACATCATGGAAGATATCTCCTTCCAACTCTTCATCGGGGTCAACAATCATTTCAGGGTATGCTATGGATAGCATGTTGCATGAAAACGACTGATTTTTAAGAGGCAAATCAACATGCCTATCCAAATAATCTTGATAGCATATGAGATGATCATCATCCTCAAAAGGAAAGGGTTGACCCTTACTAGGAAATAGGCCCACACCACAACGGGCAGGCCACGGTTCTACCTCGAAAGGTTCTTTCATGCCATTTTGGAAAGGTCCCAAGCCTTTCCCTTCATATCCCATTTTAAGCATCATGGGTTTAGCTTTAATATAATCATTGGTAAAATAACACCGAGCGTATCCCTGATGATGAGTTTTGATATTCCGAGGGATTCTTCCCCACTCATATCCTTTATAAATGAAGGCACAACTTCCGACTTGGTAAGTACTTCCCATAGGTTGTGGGAGGCCCAAAGTACGAGGAGATGGCGGCAAGTTATTTAAAAGGTTTGAATCTTGCATGAAAGCATTCGTTTTTTTTGATATTAAGGTTGTAGATAAATCTGGTAAGAGTTCATCGTAAAGGGCATAAGATGTAGAAGGCTTATTACCTATATCTTTAGATGTGGAAGGTATGATAGGTGTGTCTATAGGTTTTGAATTTATAGGGATAGAACTTGAAGGATTGGTTGTAGACTTAAGATCTTTTTGAGGTTCTAAAATGATTTGTTTAGAGGGTTGTTGATCTATATAGGAGGATGAAATTAATGGAGGGGAAATAGGTGAAGTTATGGGTGTATGTTTCACAGTTTTAGATGAGAAATAAGAACTAGGATGTGTGGATGACAGAGCAGGGCAAAATTGTACTCCAACGGGTTCTGCCAAAGCACACATATCAAAAGGTCTAGGGTCACCATGAATAGTGACCAACTGATTTTTAAACTCGAATTTAACACATTGGTGTAAAGTTGATGGGACCGCTCGCATGGCGTTGATCCAAGGGTGACCCAAAAGTATATTGTACGATGTCGGGCAATGTACAATAAACACGGTTGTTTCTAGGGTTCTAGGACCAACTTGCAATGGGAGGGTAATAACTCCACACGTTTCTTGTGTTTCGTCATTAAAAGCTTTGATAATCATATCAGTTTTCTTCATTTCATCACTTCTAAAGCCAAATCGTTGGTAGAAGTCAAAGGTGCAAATGTTTAGAGATGAGCCATTATCAATCAAAACTCTTTTGACGGCTACATCTCCAATTAGAGCAATAATGTATAAGGGATTGTCCTTATGTAAACCGTGTTGTGGGATATCTTTATCCCGAAAGTCAATACAATCAATCTCTCGAGTGATGATAGTATTGGCCATAGCTTCAGGGTTGAATGTTTTGAGGTACCATCATTTGGCTCAATGTAAGCATCAACTCATCCCTATGGGTGGGAGAGGATCTTAATAAATCCAAAAGGGAAATTCTGGCCGTAGTATTGGACAATTGCTCATTAATATTGTAAGGGGGTTTAGATTGAACAAGTAGGAACATGATTCCCTTTATTGGGGTTTTTCAAAACGAATGGAGCTGATCCATCGTTCTGGTTTGGTTCTTGTTGAGAGTTTTGAGCTTGTTGTCGAGTAACGACTCCAATGGTACCTACAATGTTATAGTGAAGACGCTGAACTGGTCTCGGTTGAGCATTAATGGCTTGTTCATTAGAAAGGAATATATTAGAAGAAGGTCGAGTAGTGACTCTTCTAGGAAATGGTTCTTCTGGAACCATAGCATCTGTGACGGGTTGAATAGGATCTGATTCATTTTCAGAACTATTCGATTGATTTGAAGTAATGTCTAGTTCACTTTCACTATCTGATTCTATATCACTAGAATCAGAAGTTTGAAAATTATGTAAGGGCCTGGTCGTAACCAGGGATAAGGTCGTGTCAAATATTTGAGGATCCCGAACAGGTAATTGTCCGCTAATGGTTCCTACATATCGGGTAGGAGGGGGAACATTATGATGTTCGATTTGATTGGCTACCTCTTTACCATGTCTTGGTAAAGGGTGTTGAAATATGTCTAGAGTTTGATTGGCATTTTGATTTTGATTTTGGGGAACGGTCTTTTGAGTATTATTAGGAGGGTTTTGTTTAGGTTGGAAGGCTTGCACTTCCATTTCATTATTGTCAATCAAATCTTGTATTTTATGTTTCAACCTTTTACAAGCGTTGGTAGAATGTCCAGGTCCTCTATGGAAATCACAGTGCAAGTCACCTCTATATCCGGGTATAGTTGGGTCAGGTTCCCGGATAGTCGGTAATTGGATCAAACCTCTTTCGAGCAATTGAGGTAAAATAGTTGATAAGGGTTGGTTTAATCTAGTGAATTCTCGAGGAGGCTTATCAGGAGGTTTCAATATGAATTTTTCTGTTGTCTTCGTTGCATTGATATTAGCAACATTTCTGCTATCAGTGACTCCATCACCGACAACTTGTTTGTTTTTATATTGATTTCTGGATGTTTTCTCATCATCCTTCTTCCTAAGTTGGCCTCTCCTAATGAGGGCATCTTCTACTCTTCGAGCTAAATCTATAGCTTGATCGAAGGTAGTTAAAGTAGCAGTCGATAGCTCATAAGATATTTGTTCTTGTAAATTGTTGATGAAAATGTCCAACATTTCCCTATAAGGCAAGCACAAAGTGCAGTTTTCCTATCAATTGCCTCCATCTAGCTAAGAAATCGGCAAAGCATTCATCCTTGTCTTGTTTTAAATTGTATAGGTCTTTAATAGTTACATGCCTCTCGATGTAGGCACTAAATTGATGGACAAATGATTCCACTGTTTCTTCGAAGTTTCTCAAAGAATGAGTGGGCAATTGATAGTACCACTCTAATGCCATTCCACCTAAACTTTTTGGGAACATTTTTAGTAATAGCAAGTCATCATGCGATATGTCGTGACATGCTATCCTAAACATGCGAAGATGCTCTATGGGATCTTCGGTTCCTTTATATATAGGCAGGACGGGCATGGGAAAATGCTTAGGGTATGGTTGAGCTACAACTATGGGATCCAAAGGTTGACTACAGATCTCTCGATAATTATACGAGGGACGGTAGGGATCTATCTGGTCCATACGTGAAGCTAATTGTTTCACCATGGCTTCCAGATTACTAGTTTGCCCCCCATATTGGTTTGGTAGGGCATTGACATGGGTTTTATGGGCGTAGGATGGAGGAACATGCAGATTAGATGCCATGTTACCGTTGTGTAAAGTATTGGTAGGAAAAGTATTATGGAGGAATTTTGAAGTTGGATTATGTTGTATTCCGGATTGTTGAAAGTTTGTATTTGGCTTTGTTTTAGGTTTTTGTTTACTTGAAGCATATTGCTCAATAGTTTGGCGGAATAAAGTAGTGAAGGAAGGTTTCTTTTGTGTGGGAGTGATTTTAGGTTGAATAACAGTGTTCCTTAGGAGGTTGGGTAACCCGTTGTTTTGACATGTTTTGAGCCATAGTGACCATATCCGTATTGGATGGCCCAGCCTTGTCACTTTCTTTGATCAATGAAAGACAAGGGATTAGTGCGCATATTGCACATATATTCCATGGCCGCTTGAGTGTTACTGATTTGCCCTTTATCAAGACGAATTGCCACATTAAGGTCATCAATGTTATCCATGAGAAATTTCTTGAAATGCTCTGCATTGTCAAAGGCAATAGTTCCATTTGGAGCTACTCTAGGGGATGAGGATCCATCCTCTTTAACACTTCCTTCTTGTTCCTTATCTTCACCTAAGTCTTCGTCCGATTGACCTAGAGTTTCTCCTTCCGGATTTGTATCTCCAAGAAGGACATTTGGGTCTTTAGTTGTATCTTGAAACCAATCTTCTCCTTCTCCTAAAGTTTCTTTACCATTCCTAAGTTTAGGCATGGTGCTAAGTTTTGATTTCAGCAAATATATATATATATATATATATATGCAACAAATTAAGAGGTATATGTTTACTATATACCTACTACAATATTTGAAAATGAAATGTTTAAGTTTTTGCTAAGTTTTTTGATTTTTAGTTTTTAGCTTTTCTTTGTTTTTTTTTTTTTTGAAATAATATAATAAAGACAAACAAATAACACAATAAATGCCAGAAATAATACTGAAGTAATAATCTAGTTTTCTATAAACAATTTATGAATATCATTAATAGGTTCGAGTTGTTCAGGAGTCATGAAGTGTTCTTCTTCAAATTGAAAGTTTTCTTTTAAAAATTTGATGAAAAGAGCTATAGTGATGTTGTCTGTTTCAGATGCTGGTTGATAAAAGTAAAGCTCATGGCAATACTCTCGATATAGCACAGCTCGCAGAACTCTATTCCATATTTCCCTATCTGTAAGAACAACCTCTTGGTCTTCTACACAACCTAGGAACTGGTGCACAATGGCTGCGTTCTCGAGGTATTCCTCGAAGGTGAACAATTCTGAAGATACTAAAGCTCTCCTATAAGCTAACCATCTATGGCAGGCTCTCTGAAGTTCATGATAAAAAACTAGTTGGTGAGGATCCAGGATTCTATCTAGGACTAGCCTCTTGATTTGCTTAAGTTGTGTGGACCTAGATGAGATGAGACTAAGTCTTCTATCAAGTTCGTTCCACAGGAATTGATTTCTACTTGTTTCAGGCACACTAAGGACATAATTGACTTCTATGGCTGCCAATTGGTTTTCTACGTTTATAGTAACTGCTAACCTTTTCTTAGGAGCTACCATCTAAACATGATTTTAAACTTTAAGTGTTTTAAAATGCATCTATGTTTTAGTTGTTCTATATATATATATATATTTTTTTTGTTTTGTTTTTCAAAAGGTTATGATGCATTCACGTCGGGTTCACCAAAATGTATCGCTCCAAATTTTTCGCATCCTTACCTTCAGGCTATAGGATCCGTGCCCGAAAGGAGGAAGGGAAAAGGATGGCGCGGTACCTCGGACTGAGAGGACTTTGCGAAGGTCCCGCCTCTCAAGGGAGGTGTATTTTGATGATTTTTCGACGGATGGTGGGTTCACCAGGAAACATTTAATGGCAGCTTCCACGCCTAGGTTTTGGAATGTGTTTAAATGTGTTCATTTTTAACCTTAAGCATTCATATCCTAGGTTTGGCCGAATGAATCTAGATTAATCTACATGAAAATGCAAATTCCATGAATACAGAAAACAAATTTAAAGACAGAAAATAGAGAGATTACAGAATGCAAATGAGGAATACCTGATCCGGATGTCTAAAGAAGATTCTGATGTTGAAGCAGTCTGGATCGTCTGAAATTTGACAGAATCATCTGCAATCAGACAAGATCGTCTGAGATCTGACGAATTCATCAGAGACCTGCAAAACCGAAAACAGATGCAAAATACAAAAAATACTACAGTGCTAACAGAGGGAAATGATATAAAATGGCAGCAATGTTATCAAACTGAAACTTAAACACAGAGACAAAAATGAATCGTGCTAATTAGATGATAATTAGGATTTAATTATGCACTTAATCTAAATGGGTGAACTCCAAATGCAAAATAACATAAAACACTGAATAGACTATCTAATTTGCAGAATAAAATAGTAGAAACAAGGTTGAGAAGTGCAAACTTCAGGCACTGATTGCCTCAATATGGATTGCAATCGAGATCGTCTCGCATCGCATACGAAATCGTCTCGAATTCGCCAGGTTCACCTCCGATCTGAACAGGTTCGTCGACGACGATGTGTGCTGGCTTCGACTGAAAAACAATGATGTACCTGCAACAAAATTGATATGGAACTAGTGCAAATGAAGAATAGGGATGATTTAACGTAAATGGAGTTAACTTGCAGAGAATTTCAACCAGGGGGGTGCTAAAGGGATAGCTTAGGATTAAATAGGCTTAGGGGAGTAGTTAGGAGGTTGGAGATCATCCCAATTTGGGAGATCTCCAACGGGGGAGGGTCCCAACGACGCAGACACGCTTCTGCCTAGATTGGAGACCCGTTGGAACAGAATCCAACTTTGCAAAATCAGTTTTGCGACAAGATCGTCTGGACGTCCTAGTCCAGACGAAATCATCAAATCTGGGGCGATATCGTCTGATCGGCGACGATATCGTCAAACGGTCAAAACAACCTCTAAAAATGGCACGAAAAAGGGGGAAACGGATTTCCCGACGGTTAACGGGCGGTTTGGGAGGTTAAATTTGAATTTTAAATTATTTACTAAGGTGAATGTAATTATTGTAATTTTACTGCGCCAATTTTAGTGTGCTACACATTGTATGTGGATGATCTTCTCATTACAAGTGATGACATAGAAGGAATAAGGTTGCTCAAGGAGGACTTATGCAAGAACTTTGAGATGATAGATTTAGGCCTCCTCCACTATTGCTTAGGAATAGAGGTATGGCAACAGCCTGGTAAGATTTTTATCTCATAGGCTAAGTACATTCAATCTATTTTGGAGAGGTTTCACATGGAGGAGTGTAAGCCCTCTCTAAATCCCATGGAAACTAGATTGAAATTGGTAAATAATGATGAAGAAGAAAGGGTTGATGGTGGACTTTACAGGCAACTAGTTGGAAGTTTGATCTACTTAACTTCAACTAGACCAGATATTTGTTATTCAATTGGCCTTATTTCTAGATTCATGCAGGATCCTAAGAAGAGCCATTGGATAGCAGTGAAGAGGATTGTGAGATTCGTAAAGGCCACACCTCATCATGGCCTTATGTATAAATCAAGTGATAATTTTTCTTTGATTGGATACACAAATTCAGATTGGGCCAGTTGTCCTGAAACTAGAAGATCTACATCAGGTTATTACTTTCAATTAGGCCAAGCCTCTATTTCATGAAGCACAAAGAAGCAGAACACAGTTTCACTATCTTCAACAGAAGCAGAATATAGAGCAGCAGTTGAGGCAACTAAGGAGGCAATATGGTTGCGGCAATTAATTTAGGATATTGGGCTATTCATACATGGTCCAACATATATATATTATGATAATCAAAGTACCATCAATATGACCAAGAATTCAGTTTTCCATGCTAGAACAAAGGACATTGAGATCCATCATCACTTCATTAGAGAAATGGTCCAATAAGACATTATACACATGGAGTATGTACCAACTCAATATCAAGTAGCAGACATCTTCACCAAGTCACTTGGGAAAGACAAGTTTTCTTAGTTTAGCAATTTGCTATATCTATGTAAAAGAAGTCAAAATTAAGGGGGAATGTTATCTAATGTTGACTTATATTTTTAGGATAGTGCACATTAAGGGGGAATATTAGAATATTATTATTGTTATAATGTGCACTATGCCTATAATTGACAAGTTGACATTTGTCTTTTGCCACTTGTCTCTGTCTTCAGTTTGAGTTGGAGTGGTGTCTTCTGAAAGACACTTGGAGTGGAGCTTATGACACTTGTCATATCTCCCTCCTAAGCTTGATGCTTATATATTGTAAAATAACTTGTAAATAATGTGTGCCTTATTTTTTAGTCCCAAAATGCATATCATACATCCATCCATGCTTCCCAAATCATTACATACATGCATTTTATGCATTTTGTTCATACCATTCATTACATTGGATCATTTGGTTAATTTGAATTATCACTAGTCCATATGTCTAGTTGCCTTAATTAGGGGCATCCTACACCACATCAATCCATCAATCACAATAATTTGTATCTTTCCTTATAATATTTTGATCATTAAGGGGTTCACATAAAGTAGGATAGATACCATATAATTGTTAGCAATAATGATTATGAAACCATTGACTATTTTGTGTGCACCTTTTAATTTTCAAAAGCTTGCAAGGAAAGTATCACAAAAACATTACATACCATCTCAAACAATATGTAAATTCCAAATGTTTTCAATCACTCAACCACTCCTAGTGTTTTGAGAAAACTTAATTCAAAGTTGAAAAATATTTAGAAGCAATAAATTGCTCCTGGTCAATCAAATTTCCTCTTGGGCCACACACATTAAAACACATTTAAAACATTGTGAACCTTGGGGAAGACGAAATCAAAAGTTGCTACTTCCATTAGCGAAAATTTTTCCCTATTCATCCAATTATGTGCATGGTCTAGAGTACTACACAATTGACAAAAGGACAAGCTCCACCTTCATCCAGAAAAAATCCCTTACTCTTCATCAAAGTGAGCAAGTATCCAAAAAACATTACAAAAGCAATAAAATTCCTTGCTCTTCCTCAAAGTAAGCAAGTATCTCGAAAAGTGTCTTAAAGCAATAAGTTCCCCTTGCTCTTCCTCAAAATGAGCAAGTATTAAAAAAAAAGCATGTTGCTCCATCACAAAATGAGCAAACTCAAAAATCAAAATCCCAAAATTTAAAACAATAAATGAATTGAAGGAGCTTGAATCCATCAAACTCTTAGTATTCAAAAAACTGTGAGGTGATCCTCATTACAACAATGGGCTGAATGAATTTTGCCTGATAATGAGGTATCCTTACACATGGTGCCACATCTGTCACATTAGTGACCTTCTTTTGTACAGACCTATGGATACCCTCAGATGAGCTAGCTTATTATCATAAGTTATAATTGATTAGTTTTATATAGCTCATGATGAGAAATGAACAATCATTGCACACACAAATGGTCCTTGAGAAATTTGAAACCACTAGGACAACCCTTGCATAATGAAGATCTATGAGATACATAAAAGAGTTTGTTTAAGATCACTAGGATGTTTGAGTCTTTGTAAGAACACCCTAGATCACCAACTCAATCATACCATATCATTTCCATAATCACACATCATAATCAAAACCATTCATATGTGCCCCTGATTAAACAACAAGATAGTGTGGATCAAACAAGAGTCTATAAATACCAAATGAGCATTAGAGCATAGCATTAATCAACATTACATCATACATCACATCATTTCATATGCATCCATACATACAATAAAATAAAAGTGCAACACAAATGATCGAATAAAAGCTATATATATATATATGTGTGTGTGTGTGTGTGTGTGTGTGTGTGTGTGAATCACATAAGTACAAAATGCTCACAAGTTATATATATCATAACACTGAGGCTCATAAAAAAAAATTAAAAATGACAAAAAGAGGTAATAATACACTACTAGATACCGTCCCATGAACCCTACTAGGCCCCTGATTTGATGCCTGAGAAGCATGTGAGCCAGATGGCTTATGAGATCATGAAATTCCTAGCCTAGACTCAGTTCGCCTACTAGAACCTAAAACTAATAATGAAGGAGGAACAGGTAGAGGAATATGACACTGATCTAAAATGTTCTCCAATATAGCAATGTATTTAGTATTCCTATGGATAGTCCTCAAATTTTTTTTTTGACGTGCTACTCATTGAGTTAACTCTACCTTGAGAGTTGCAGCATCATCATCCCTACTTCGCCTAGCCCACAACCCATCCACATTGCTTTGCATCTGAGTCACCTCACCCTGCAACCTCATGATCTCTGCATCATGAGCCATGATATCAGTAGTAGCATTACCTCCACTTAGACTACCATGCAACCCATCCACCTCACCCTAAAGCAAATTCACCTCACCCTTCAGCCTCATCACCTCCTCATCCAAGCTATCCCATTGCACCTGCAGTATCCCCCACTCCTCCTATATGTGGTAAGGGGAGCATACTATCCTTGATAACCTCCATATCCACCATCATCACCTACATCTGTATCATGGCCTCTATCACCTTCGTCACCTCCATCTCTGCCAACTCTAGTGCCAACATTTGTTTTTTGTATGCCCACATCATACTACCTCCTAGATCTACTACCCCGAATATGCTTTGGCCACAAAGCTACCTACTCACCAACATCAGGCTCATCCTTGTTGATTGCATCCTCCACTCGATAGATGCTATGTTACAAACCAAGAGTCATAGTATATAGTTATCCCTGCATCATCTATATCGAGAACATCCACTACTGCATCTTCTACTACCCAAAAGTCTAAATTCAAGGGGATACTGAGCTCATATCCTTGTCGCATATACATCATAGGAGCATCTAAAACTCCTTGAACCATGTCAAAATGTCTCATAACTCAATATAATTGGATGTACTTCATCTCTTGTCTATGGCTCCCTACCATCCACCTGCCTCATCTTACCCAACAATGTTGTGTAGTATCATCCTCCCAAGTCAGACCCCTCCAATATTTCTAGCATATGTCGTCACGTGTGAAACCACTCAAGTTGTCCTAATAGGTCTCCATGATGCAAGGATGGCTAGTAGGAGAATGCTCCTCACTAATTTTCCAATGAAGGGAATGAGGAAGTGAACCATCATAGGTACAAGGTAGTCCCTCTATGTGACCAACTCTGATGTGCTCCCATACCCAAATTTGGAGCACCAAGCTACAACCAAGGCCCTTTCACTCCCATATCTTCACCTCATAGAGCTTAGTGTACAACTGACACAAGATTTTATGAGCCCATGCATAAATATGAGGCTCTGATATTATTTGTAGTTCAATAGATACCAGGTTCCAGAGCTCATACTGTTACGCAACAACATGTTGCCTAGTATAAACATCATGAATATCGAAAGTGCACCCAACTTCTTACCTTTGTAGAGGTCAAGGTAAGAAATACCACCCTTCCCATAGTCAACATCCCAATCATATCCATGAATGGGCCTCAGGGCAGCCTACTTTTCATGGCCCACCCTCAAAGGCAGACCCTCGACAGGAACATGGAAGATGTGATAAACATCCTCCAAGGTGATAGTTAGCTCCCCCATCAAAATATAAAATGAACCTCTATCAGGGTCTTATATCTCCACCAGTGCGTATAAGATATCCTCATCAGCTCAGACAGTCTCTACTCATTTGTAGCCCTCCAAACCCATAGCCTCCAAAACTTCCAATTGTCAACTATGAGAGCTTTTCGCACTTTGGATATGGTGCGGGGCCATCGGTGTCTAGAAGTAATGAATTTCACCTGAAAGCACAAAAAAAATTCACATCAATGCATATTAAAAAATAATAATAATAAAAACACAAAAACATTTTGCAGATACAAAAATGCAACACCAAATATATAACAAAAAATAAATAAGCAGTGACACAAGATATTGCACAAAGAACATATTTTATATTAATATTACTAGTGGATCTCAATACAATCAATTGTGACCCAAATGGGGTCTACACTATTTATTTGATACAAATAATACAATATGCTAGGGTTCTCTGAAACCCTAGCCAACAATGTTGGTGGTGTCTTCAAAGCGCATCCTTGCTCCCAATAGAAGTGAGTGGGCTTCAGATATCCATTGATCGGGCCACTCCAACTTAAGCAACTACACAATGCTTGTATATCTCCAAATATGCATACAAAAGATAAAAAATAGAGTTCGTAATAATTATGAGGGCTCTGTAGTGTGATACCCTCAGAAATTAATAAAAACCCTAGCTATCAAATGATAAAACTGCATGCAAATATGGAAATAATAAAATCAATAAAATAATAGAATATCTACTTTGAGAACTTGTCGTTTTCTAATCTATGATGGTTGTTGTAGGAACTGTGTGGTGATACCCTAGCATCACCAAAGGGCTTCACTAGTATTTATAAGTAGGTTTTGAGATACCTGCAGGTGCTCGGTAGTAGTAAGAAATGCCCGTGGGTGCTTGGGTATGGCAGAAATTACCCAACGGTGCTTGGCGATGGAAGGCAGTGCTTGAAGGCTCTCGACGATGATAGGGAGTGCTTGAAGGCATTTGAGAGCAAAGGTGAAGATCTGAAGAAGCATATCAGGATGAGAAAGAATGGCAATGATGTATATGGAGGCGAGGGTGAGTGAGGATGGATAGCGAGGATGCTTGGATTAACTCAGACTACTTAGGGCCAAAGACTTCAAAAAACACTCTGGGTAAACTTAGGGGTTGAGCCATCAAAATGGCTCCTACTTATAATCTTCCCTAGGGCACATTAGGGTTTTGATGACACAATTTGTGTAGTCAAGATTAAAATATGATGGAGGGTGGAGATTAAATTTGGGTATGTGGCATGGATCAAGGTGGATGAATGGCTAGGATTAGAGCAATATGGATGGCCAAGATTAATTCACACACACACACACACACACACACACACACACATATATATATATATATATATATATATATATATATATATATATATATATATATATATGTGTGTGTGTGTGTGTGTGTGTGTATGTATGTATTTATTAAATATATATAAAATATAATATAAAAATATTAATATTAAATATATATAAATATATGTAAATAATGGGTAAAAATGGTGGGAAGACCTGGATGGATGACAAGTGGCTAGATTTTGGTGTCTACAGATGCCCCTTTTTGTACTACGTTGCGTGAAACACAATGCAGTGCAAAAACACAAGATACCTATTTTGGCCTGATGCAGAAGCAGCTTTTGTTGAGATGTGGACATGAGCTTGGAGATAAAAGAATTTTGATTGCGTAGCTTACCCCCTCAATTGGTGAATGAGTTTGCGGATGAATCTCATGAGCCAATTGAAAAATGAGTGCAAATGATTGTATGAAATGTATGGCATGATTGTGGATGATATGAATGATGTAAAATGATTTTGTTTTTGCCCCAACGGTTGAAAGGGGGTTTTTTCCAAGTGTAGATGCCATGATCATGTAATATGTATCCCGTTGTGGGAAAGTCAAAACCAAATGTGGTTGCCCCAAATTTGGGGTGATTCAATGTTGTTGAAGAATGTGCCTTTGGGCGTCATTGAAATGCAAGTATGCAAATGCAAAAAGAAAAGAAAAATAGTCTATCCTCGGGGCCACTCATGATTGCAAAAATTCCTACATAAAATCCCTAAATGGTTGCTCAATCACTTTACCCAGCCTGTATCCTCGGAGACTAGTGTAATTGCAAAGGAGATGATGAAAAGTTATGATTTTGTCCGTGTTTCAAGCCCCACGAACAAGGCCATCAATGATAACTTTTGAGAAAATTGGTCTTGGCATAGTCTCACCCTAAAGGTGAAGTACCAAAAGTGATTTTGTTTTTGAACAAGGAGATAGTGGATGATGAAAATGGCCAAGTTTCCTTATGGTGGTTTACTCATCTTACCGAATTGCATGGACATCCAATCACTGCAATCACCAAGGAGATAGAATAGACCACTAGATACGAGGTTCACTTGAATTTGTAGGTGAACTTGGAAAATGTTGAATGTAAATATAATTTTTGATGGATTTGATGGTGACATGAAGATGTGATGATGAGAAATGTATTGATGGATGCAATGTGGAGTGATTTTGTGGAGGTAAGCTACATTTTTGAATATATGGATTCAAGTGATTGAGTCTATTTTTGCCCCAATAGATGAAAGGGATTTTTGACATGTGTATGATGCAATAACTATGAAAAATACAATGATTGTGTTTGTTCTTTACCCCAACATATGAAGGGATTTTGACATGGAAAAATGCAATGCAATGATTGTGTATGTTCTTTGCCCCAACAGATGAAGGGACTTTAAAATGGAGAAAATACGATGAATGTGTATTTGTTTGCACTAACAGATGAAGGGTTTTTGAAATGGAGAAAATGCAATGAATGATTGTGTCTGTTTTTGCCCTAACAGATGAAGGGACTTTTAAATGGAGAAAATACGATGAATGTGTATGTTTTTGCACTAACAGATGAAGGGTTTTTGAAATGGAGAAAATGCAATGAATGATTGTATCTATTCTTTGCCCCAATAGATGAAGGGTTTTTGACAATGCAAGTGTCCTTATGGTGATCTACCCATCCTATCGGATTGCATGGATAACCAGTCACTGCAACCGCCAGGTGACTAGGATAAATCGCTAAATACAAGGTTCACTTGTACTTGTGTCTATTCTTTGCCCCAATAGATGAAGGGTTTTTGAAATGGGGAAAATGTGATGATTGTGTCTATTTTTGCCCTAATAGATGAAGGGGTTTTTGAAATGGAAAAAATATGATGAATGTGTCTGTTCTTTGCCCTAACAGATGAAGGGATTTATGAAAATGCAAGTGTCCTTATGGTGATTTACCCATCCTACCAAATTGCATGGATAACCAATCGCTGCAACCTCCAGGTTACTAGGATAAACCACTAAATACAAGGTTCACTTGTACTTGTAAATGTTGAATGAATATGTAATGATGAATGAAATTGATGATGTTGAATGTAAATGTGAATGTGATTTATTTTTGCCCTAACAGATGAAGGGGTTTTTGAAATGGAGAAAATATAATGAATGTGTCTATTCTTTGCCCTAATAGATGAAGGGGTTTATGAAAATGCAAGTGTCCTTATGGTGATTTATCCATCCTACTGAATTGTATGGATAACTAGTCGTTGCAACCACCAGGTTAATAGGATAAACCACTAAATACAAGGTTCACTTGTACTTGTGAATGTTGAATGAATGTGTAATGATGAATGAAATTGATGATGTTGAATGTAAATGTGAATGTGATCTATTTTTGCCCTAATATATGAAGGGGTTTTTGAAATGGGGA
The DNA here is from genome assembly GCA_028583015.1 of Wollemia nobilis. NCBI lineage: Eukaryota > Viridiplantae > Streptophyta > Pinopsida > Araucariales > Araucariaceae > Wollemia > Wollemia nobilis. The sequence goes on along the minus strand of JAQPPZ010016509.1, from coordinate 425,122 downwards.
AAAATGTGATGATTGTGTCTATTTTTGCCCTAACAGATGAAGGGGTTTTTGAAATAGAGAAAATATGATGATTGTGTCTATTTTTGCCCTAACATATGAAGGGGTTTTTGAAAAGGAATGAATGCAAGGCAAAGGGCTCAACCTTTGACAAAAGAACACAATCTTTTGAACCTGGAAATTGATGTGTATGATGATTGAATTGTTTGTTGAATTGGTAGGGGGAGGTGTGATACCTTGAGCACCCCAAGTTGTGTGTTTTTTTGTTTGGGGAAGGTGTGATACCTTGAGCACCCCCAAGTTGTGATGTTGTTTGAACTTTCTAGCAATATTTGCATATGCGATATATATATATATATATATAGATATACATGGCTTTTACTTTTATGTTATGCTTTTATATGGATGCATGTGTATATGGATGATTAATGCAAGTGATAATGTAATGGTAATGATAATGTATATGGATGCAAATGAACTAATGCTCTAATGATCATTCATAGTTTAGATTTTTCTTGACCATGTTTAGCATTGTTGTTTAATCAGGGGCACCAAACTTGGTGGTATGTGGGGTGAAAGACTCATGAAATGACATGGATGTTGACATGGAAGAAGATATGGATGTTGATATGGAAGATTGACTATTTTGCAGAGACTCAGACATACTAGTGGTATCAAACAAACTCACTAAAAATTCCTAATCCCTCTAGGACCAAATGTGTGTGCAATGAATTCATTTACCGAATCAAGAGCATGGTAATGACTCGAGGTAATCAAGAACCAATGTGTGTGCAAGTGAGTTCATTAACTCATCTTGAGTAAATTGGGTGTGACCTATTATGGATGAGACCAAGAAGCTAGCTTGTCTTTATGTGTGGTCAGAGGTCTCTTTGAAAGAGATGTGTCACCATGCATGAGCGTACTCCACTACCATTCAAGCGTCTATAGCTCTAGTGGAGGCTAACTCCATAGTCCAAGGATTTTGATCTCTTAAGTTTTGGGGATGACTACCTAACCGTCTGATTGGAAATATAGTATGATCCTTACAACCCAATGATCAGTGGTGTGTGATGTAAAATATTTAGAGCTTTGGGGAATCGTATTCTCAACCTAAGTGTGATGATAATTGTACCCTATCCTTACTACTCTATCTTTTGAATTTGGAAGCAACTGTGATAGTGGTGAAAACCACTATTTTTGTGGACTATGTTGCATGATGGGACTAGCAAGGATTACCCTTTTCACTTCGAGGTTCAAACCAAGTATGGTGTTATCCCTCTTTGACACAAGATGTTTTTTAAGATGTGAAATTGTGTTTGGTTCAAGAATGTTTTGGAGTCAATTCCCATAACTCAAGATTTTCTTAGTGAAAATTGTGTCTTGGTCCTAAAGAAAACTTGACATGTATTTATGGTTTTCTTAAAACACTAGGAGTGGTTGAGTGACCGAAAACACCTAGGAATTATGGGCATGTGATTTTGCAAATGATAATTTGGCTTTATGGAATGGTGCAATGAAATGGATGATATTGTGAAGGTGCCCTTGATTAAGGCAACATGACTTTATTGGACCAATTAATATTTGAACTGAATAAATGATCCCTAATATGAAATGAGATGTGGATGTGAATGCAATGTATGAAATGTAATTTGTGAAATGGAATGTGTGTAATGCAAATGTGTGAAAATGACATGTGTGAAATGCAATGTTGTGAAATGAAATATGTGAAATGAAATGTTGTTTTTGTGTATTAGCCATGTATATATACATATATGTAAATCACAGTAAGCATGGAATGCTTTCAAGTGTATGATGTTTAGTGGCTCGGGTTCTTTTACTCCCCTAGCCTGGTAAGCTTTTGTGAACTCAGATAACAACAAGCAACATGTATAGATGCAAATGACTTTGAGTTGACATGTGACCAAAGGTGTTAAATGCCTTTGGAGCCTTTTGAAATTGATATGTGACCAAAGGGATTAGGTTCCTTTGGAGCTTTTTAAAATTGAGATGTGACCAAAGGGATTAGGTACCTTTGGAGCTTTTTGAAATTGAGATGTGACCAAAGGGATTAAGTACCTTTGGAGATTTTTGAAATTGAGATGTGACCAAAGGGATTAAGTACCTTTGGAGATTTTTGAAATGAGATGTGACCAAAGGGATTAAGTACCTTTGGAGCTTTTTATTATTATGATTATTATTATTATTATTATTATTATTATTATTATTTTTATTATTGGAAAGGTGTGATACCTTAAGTATCCTCAATTTGCTTGATGATTGATGATGTGAGTGATTGGGAGGATGTGATATCCTGAGAATCCTTAATATGCTTGATGATTGAGTTGGTACCAATGTCTTGATCATATGGGTTGGATTGACCATTTGTGGAAAAGACTTTTAGATCAATAAGATCTTGGACAACGTCTTTAAATACATGATAATTGTTGATGTCATGGCCCACTTGTTGATGGTAGGGACAATACAAGTGCTTCTTATAATTCTTTCCATGTGGCTTGTTAAGATCACTTGATTTGATTTTTAGAAGTACAATCTCTTGTGCTTCATAAAGCCTTTAAAAAATGGTTGAATAAGATTTTGAAAGCACTATGTAGTCTCGATAGGGCTTTGTAGGATGCTTGGTGTGTTTGTCCAATTGTATTGGATGTTGAAATTGTGGTACATGTATCATAACCTGAGATGTGGATTGTGAAATTAGATGTTGCAACTATTGTGGTTGTTGACATGGATGATGATGAAATTGATGATGACTCAACTATAACTCAATGTTAGTGAGTCGAGTTAAAATTTGTTGCAAAATTTTAGTGTGTTGACAATCTGATTGTAAGCCTTGGTTTTCTTGTTGAGTGTATTGATATGTGGTGGATGGATTGATGAATGGATGAGATTGAGTGTGTTGTTGGAGGTGTGATGATTTGGGAGGCATGGAGTGAATTTTATGATGATGAGGTTGGTGAAGAAATGATTGTGAATGAAGATAAGGAGATGATGTATGAGGACTATGGATGGGTTGACTCATGGGAATGGAATGGGTTGATGGAGGTATGGGATGGAAACCATAGAATATTGTGGTGCCCATGATGGACTTTTGGTTATTGAAGGTGGGTTGAGTGGAAATTGGTTGAGGCTTAGGGTTCACTTGAACTTGTTGTTGAGCGTCTTGACGTTGCTTAAGCAATTTTTTCAAATGTTCCCATGCTTCATGAATTTCTCTATCATAAATGGAAGGTATGGATGAAGATGGAATGGAAGATGTGGATGGGGGATAAGTTGAAATTGGAATTGTAACTTGATTGGAGGAAATGGGCACTTGTGAAGTAGCATTGACTTGTGCTTCATACAAGGGGTTGGTGTAGGTAGATGTGTATGAATATGGGATAGAAGTGCTAGGAGCACTTGGGTATTGGGAAATGGGTACATGAGAGGAAGGTGCAACCGAGGCCTCAAAAAGAGGGTTAGTGTACACTTGGGTAAAGCTATATGGTTGGGAATGAGAAATTTCCTATTGTAAAGTAGGATCTTGTCTAGGTGAGTTGGGGATTGACTGTAAGATATAGTTAGTAGAATTCATAAGAGCTTCTACTTGTGCCATGTCTATGTGGGTAATGTGGTGATCAATGGTTGGTGAGGTTGACTCTATTTTGGGAACAACCATATGAAATGTTGTGGGTGACACAAAATGTGAGGGACTTGCAGATAAATCTATCTGTGTCACATTTGGGGAATCTACCACAGAAGTGGTAGGGAAGGTGGATGAATTTTCCATGGAATTGTTTTGATTTAATGCTTTCTGTTGATTTCTTGTTAATACCATAAGCAACTAAACCAAATACAAATTGTGCAATAAAATGAAATGCAGAATTGAAACTCCACAAAATAAAATAGAGACAAATCAATGCTAAGTTTGTTCAACAAATGTGTCTTACCTCATTCATTGATTATCTCATTTTAGTGTGAATTCATTTTCTTAGATTTTGATTTCGTGTGTTTCAATGTGCTAATCTGAATTAGAAATGGGTGAATCCTATGGCTTGGATAGGGCAACGAGATTCTTGTTGGTGATGAAATCCAGCAAGTTTGCTTGGGGGTAATCTAAGGTGTCTAGGGGTAGAGATTGGTGGATGGAGATGAAAGCCACCATCACCAAATCTCAAGCAATGGTTGGTGATGAAATCCAACCACTACTATTTAATATGAAGCGTGAAGTGTGTGATTCTTTTTAAATGTTTCCAATTCTCTATTGTGTACATACAATGTTAGAAAAATACTACTTTCGATAGTCTAAATCAGAATCCAATATCCAGAATATCAATTTCTCCAAAGGATGTAAAGTACACCGCTTAAAACCACTCTCTAAATAGAGGAGGGTTCATCTACTCCTCCACCTGGAATCACCCAAATATGGGGATACTTTTGGTATCTTGATATTGTTCCTATTTAGACTTACAAAAATAGAAATATCTAACCCTAGAATGTAAATTAATGTATGTGCTTAATAGTTCAAATGCAAACAATAATGCAACACACCAAAAAATTAAGAAATATTTAAGCAAAAATGTGTGAATGAATGCAATGACTAATCTAATGCCTAAAATGCAACTAAAATGATTTGTTTTTACCAGATTTATTAGTGATGTTCATTTTAATCCAAAAATTTGAAAAAAACATAAAAATGCTAGAATACGTAAAAAATAGAAAGTTAGGGTTTGATAGTAAACTTACCCAAAAGCCTACGTTTTTGCTTTAACTCTCTGTAAAACATCCCTAGGTGCTTCTAAAACACACCTGGGCATTTTTGAATGTCCCTCGAGTATCATAGGGTGTTTGTGCACCTTCTACAACCTTCTACAAATCCTCAGAAACCCTAATTCAATGAAAATTATGAAATTTGTGCTTCTAAAAATCCTGCAAGATGAGACATAAAACAACAAATTAGTTAACCAGGTAAATAAGAATGAGAAACCCTTAGGGGTTCCCACCATGATAACCATTTTTAAATACAAAAACACAACACCAAATATATAACAAAAAAATAAATAAGCAGTGACACAAGAGATTGCACAAAGAATAGATTTTATATTAATATCGTTGGTGGATCTCAATACAATCAAATGTGACCCAAATGGGGGTCTACACTATTTATTTGATACAAATAATACAATATGCTAGGGTTCTCTAAAACCCTAGCCAAAAATACTAGTGGTGTCTTCAAAGCGCGTCCTTACTCCCAACAGAAGTGAGTGGGCTTCAGATATCTATTGATTGGGCCACTCTAGATTAAGTAGTTGCACAATTCTTGTATATCTCTAAATCTACACACAGAAGATAACAAAGAGAGTTAGTAATAACTATGAGGGCTCCATAGTGTGAGACCCTCAAAAATTAATAAAAACCCTAGCTATCAAATGATAAAACTACATGCAAATATGGAAATAATAAAATTAATAAAATAATAGAAGATTTACCTTGAGAACTTGTCATTTTTTCACCTGGGTTCTGAGATGCCTGCGGATGCTCGACAACAACAGGAAACACCCATGGGCACTTGGGGATGGTAGAAATAATCCAGTGATGCTTTGCGATAGAATGAAGCACTCAGAGGTGCTTGACAGTGATAGGGAGTGCCTAAAGACATTCAAAAAAGTGGTGAAGATTTGTAGAAGTAGATCAAGATGAGCGAGAATGGCGACAATGGATATGAAGGTGAGGGTGAGCAAGGATGGATAGCGAGGATACTTGGTTGAACTCATACTACTTAGGGTTAAAGAATTTGAAAAAAACTTCGAGCAAACTTAGGGGTTGAGCCAAAAAAATGGCTCCTATTTATAATCTTCCCTAGGGCACATTAGGGTTTAGATGACACAATTTGTGCATTCAATATTAAAATGTGATAGAGGGTGGAGATTAAATTTGGGTATGTGACACGGATCAATGCGAATGAATGGCTAGGATTAAATCAAGATGGATGGCTAGGATTAATTCACACACACACACACACACACACACACACACACACACACACATATATATATATATATATATATATTAAAAAAAATGAGTATTTATTAAATATGTATAAAATATAATATAAAAATATTAATATTAAATATACATATATATAACAAATATATATAATGGGTAATAATGGCGGGAAAACCTAAATGGACAACAAGTGGCTATATTTTGGTGTCTACACATTGCATATCATTTTGCACACATTGCATCTCAAAAACAATAAAAACACAAAACATTGCATATCATCTAATAGTAACTTGCATTTCAAAAAAAAAAATTGCACATCATTTTACATACATTGCATTTCAAAACAAGCAAAACACAAAAACAATTGCACATTCTTTAATGCAAATTCCATTTCCAAACAATAAAATAAAATAAATTTGCCAACCCCTCTTAGTGGTTGCAAAATACAAAAAAATTAAAAAACAACAAAAAATTTTACCAGCCCCTCTTAGTGGTTGCAAAATACCAAAAAAAGAAAATATGACAAAAATGCACCAAAAAAACAAACAAAATAAAAACCTAAGCTAAAATTTTAGGACACCTACCTTGGCATAGCGAACACTGGCTTCCACTCCAGTCGAGCCTCTAGCCCCCGCACCCACTCCAACTCCACTCCCCTCACCAACATCCATCCTCACTCTCTCTTCTCAAACCGCCAAAAATAGTCACACCGTAATAATAAAATCAAAATAGGTCTCTCCTCTTTATATAGCTGAATTTTGTGATAAAAAGTGTGCGCTCACAGTTTGCAGAGCGCACAAAAATTCACACCTGTATTTTACGATTCAAAATACGATTGCACAATTAAAGGGCAACAAAACCACACATGCACGATTAAAACCAAAAAAAATAACCAACCAAATCACATCATCCATTTTCACAAAAGCATCATAATCATCATCATCATCACCAAATCAATTAGTAAACCTTGTATCTAGTGAATTACCCTATACACCTGGTGGTTGTAGCGACTAACAATCCATGCAATATGATAGGATGGATAACTCACCATAAGGACACTCAACATCAAATCAATATGGCATTAATCATCTAGGTCCCTCAAACTTTAAGCTTGGTTGTGTTCAAACCAGATTTGCACAAGGTTATCCTTCAACCCTTTTCATTGTGTCAAAAGTGGAAAACAATCAAAATCAAATTTAGTAATAATCAAAGATCACCCGAGCATAGAATTCCCATAATGGATGGTTCCTTGAGGAATTGCTAAAGTCACAAGGAACCTAGAACTCCAAATGTGGTTGACGGTTTTACCACAACATTTGTCACAAACAAACCAAAAGCAAATTTGCAAACCATGATCAATCCCAAACTTGGGGCATCAAGTTGATTCAATGTTATACATTTGCACATATCACATTTGCATCATTCAATCATCCACCTCCTTTCATCATCTACATTTGGTCAATTGGCTCGTGGGTTTCATCCTTTACCCATTCACCAATTGAGGGGTAAGCAAACAAATCAAAATAGCATTAAAATTTTCAAAAATTGGTCATTCTTGTGCGTCAAGAATATTCGAGTCCATTCACCCCATAAAGATAGGTGTCATTCATTTTTGCACCGCATCATGTTTCACATAATGCGGTGCAAAAAAGGGCATCTGTAGACACCAAAATATGGTCATCCACAATATTACATTTGGCACCCCACATAAAATACTGCACAGTAAATTATATGCCTAAGTTTAAACTTAGGTATATAAATTTTGCATATTATCCAATTTTTTGAATTTATTAAATCTAGAAAATCAGCCTAAGATACCCTGCCTACCCACTAGACATGTGTCCTAGCCACCTCACCAACATCCCTTGCCACATCTCATACACCCTTGTCCCCTTTGTCCCTTCACATGGGGTAACCCTCCACATAGCACTCCACTTGCATCCACCTCACCCCAGTTAAGTGAGACACCCTGGGTGACTCACTCTAACTACTCCCTCCATTTGGTAGCCCAAGATTACCACTTGGAAATTTTGGCTTGCCACCTCTTATTTCCCTCCAAAACCCTAAGGAGCCTATAAAGGCACCTTCACCCCACCAAATCAAGGAGGCTGAATATTTGTATCATCAAGCTACCAAAATAGGATGAGATCTCTACACCGAGAAGAGGAGATATTCAAAGCTCAAAGATCCCATTTCGTAGAAATTGTACATTCAATATGCACCACTCGTCTATGATTTTACAGTCGAAACCACATCTGCACAGTTTTCCCACTACCCGTGCATGGTTTTCCAGTCACCACCGCACACCTATAGTTTCTCAGATCTAGAAAAGCATGATGAATCATATCAATAAGTATTATCTGTAACAAGAAATTTGAGTTTACTTGTTTTCTATTTTTGCATTTACATGTTTTATCTAGTTAGGGTTGTAGCAACATTCTATATCTTGATTTGTAGGTGCTACTAACCTTCTTTGGTTTTCATGTGTGTAGATAATAGGTACTTTGGAGAAGCTAATAAAGCTGGAGTGGTCCTCACATTAAATACTTGAAGCCCACTCACCCTTTTGAAGTTGTAGCTAAAAGGATGAAGAACACTAGTTATTTGTTTGGAGAGCGCCACTATTGTTCATTTGGACACTTGTATTGTACAATATCATTGTAACATTACCCCCAATACACTCGGGGTAATTCAAAGCATTGTAACTTTGGGAGATTCAGGCTCCCTTGTTTTAATACAAAAGAGATATTCATTTTATTGCAAGTGTTCATTTGTCTATTTTGTTTGGTGTTATTCTTTTTTCTATAGTAAGGACTCTCTAAGTTTACTCATGAAAGCAACAGAGTGAACCTTGTAAGTAGTGATATACTCTATTGCACCTAGAGGTTGCAACAATTTTTTATCCATGCAATCCAATAGGATGAGTAGATTACAATAAGAACACTCATAATTTAAGAAAGCAAAGTGAGGGCATTCCCAATTTTGCTTAAGTACTCTAAGAATACTTGATTTACTTAGACACAGAGGTCGACCTAGAGGTGACACACCTAGAGGTGATAGATCCTAAGGCAGACCTAGAGGTAATAGATCAAAAGGTAATAAACCCAGAGGTGAACCTAGAGGTATTTACCTAAGAAATATCTAGAGTAGCTAGAGCAAGAGCCTACACTTATCCCAAATTATGTAATAAGGGGGATGCTAGGATATTATTACATTATTTAGTATATTCTAGATAAAACATAAGTGGAATTAGTCACCTCTTAGATTCTTCTAACATTTAATATGCTCTTATCTCCTTACCTATAACACATGGTTTTGAGCCTATGGTTTTGGCTAACCATGGTTTGTAACATGCCTATAAATATGCATTACTGATAAATAAAATGTAACCTAGTTTTTCCAACAAGAATTTTCATTTGGAGATAAATTTGTGGCTATATTATTAACAAAAGTACCTATATTGTGTAAGTGTTGGACATTTTGAGTAGATGAGTTGTCATTGATGTCAAGATTCAGTGGTCATTTATGTCAAGCTTTCAGCACCAGTCAGTGGAAGTTTCAGGTTCTCTAGTTTTAGTTGATCAAGACCCGGTTCCAGGAAGTCATATGTGGTCCAAAGTGCAAAGAAAAAGCCCAAGTGAATAATATTATAATAATTCTTTATAATATTATACAAGGAAGATTAAATTAATTATAAATTAATTAATATAATTTTATTAAATTAATTTATTAATTAATTTACTTAACTTTATGTTATTTAAATTAATTATTAATTAAATATTAATTTATGTTAATTTTAAATAACCCTAATGTGGGTTATTAATTTGAATTCTAAGCGCCGACGTGGGGAGTAAATTAACCATGTGTGTATAAAAGGGGGACTACCCCACCTTAGCCAAAGTTACCAATGCATTCGAATTAATTCTGATCCTATACGAGCTTATGCGAATCGTGTTGTGCAAATAGGATTTTAATTTTAAATTTTTAAGTGCTTAAGAGGAGCCAAAAGCATTTGACCCACCAAGGAGGTAGCCTTGGTCACCAAGCGTTGGTAGTGCAATTGGCAACCACAGGGCAAGCAAATCATGAAGGCAACGATTGACACTGGTTCAAATCTGCGAGAGGAATTTTTGTTTTGTGTTGAATTCAATGGCTAAAGAAGTTTGAAAGGGAAGGAAGTCTTCCTTACTTCACGTGGGAACCTATAGCCCATGTGGTGGTTACCAAAGTGCTAAGGTGCTTGGCACTTGGAGATATGACAGTTCGAATCACACCAAAACTCTTTTGGGAAGATAACAAAGGTATGCATTAGTTGGGCGCCGAAATTATCGAAATAATTAGTTGAGGTATTAAAAAATAATTTTTGCATATTTTATTTGGCTTGTAAGGTTTTTGGGGAGTTATAAGGTTGATGCAAAATAAATTTTTGGTGTTATTTGCTTTAGTGTTTGAAAAGGGAAATAAAGGTGTTTTAGGAAGATTGTTTGAGGTTTTGTGGTGTTGGATATTATTTTAAGTTGGAGATTATAAGGTGTGTCCAAATAATTATTTTTATGTATGATTTGATGGATGTTAATTCCAAGGAGCAATAAGGTATATTTGAGATTTGATTATTTGTGTTTAAGGAATATTTTGAGAAAGTGTTGAAGTGATATTTTGTCATCTAATCATTGAAATTGGAAAGAAGAAAATTATGATTGAGATAGGTTTTCTAAGGGTCCTTCTACATCAAACAAAAGGTATGGACACATCTTCCTAGTGAGTGATTGTTGAATTTTGTGAATGCAAAGTTGGAGTGAAAAGTATTGTTTGGTAAGCATTGTTGAGTGTGTGTTGAATTAATGCTTTAAGGTTTTCTAAAATAAAGAGTTGTTGATAAAACCTTGTTTGATAAGCATTGTTTTTTAATTGATTAATTGAGTGAACTCAAACTAGGGTTTTTAAATATCATGAGTATCATTGTTATGTGAGACTGGTTGATAAGCATTTTTGTTGAAGTAAGTTATTGAGTGAAGAACTTGAACTAGGGTTTGCAAAGATCATGAGTATCATTGTTATGTGATATTGATTGATAAGCATTGTTGGAAACATTTGAGTGAGTGTTCATATGCTTGGACTAGGGTTTGTAAGCCAAGATTAATTCATTGAGTGATTTTTTTAGCAGAGTTAGTTGAGCCTAGTCAAGTGGATGTGTTGATGTGATAGTTCAATTTCTATGAAACAAATTATTCTATATTCTGAATTTATTTGAGAAAGAGGTTGAGTGTTGATGAATGTGAAACATATTGAATCTCTAACAATTCTCTATATGTTTCTGTGATAAAAAAAGAGATTGAAAGTGATTGAGATTTTGTGAGTGTGAAGCATATTGAGTCTCTAATAGTTCTTTATATGTTTCTATGATAAAAGGAATGATTGAAAGTAATTAAGCATTGTGGTGAATATGAAGCATATTGAGTCTCTAACATTTCTCTTTATGTTTCTATGAGATTGGACAAGTTCTATTGAGGACTTGTTGAGCGGATTTGAGGTAAGTCTATAGAATACTTGTGGACAGATTTGTGTGAGCTTTTGTGGAATATTACAATACGTTTTGAGAACAAATATTGAGAGCAGATTTGGATAAGTTCTAATGAGTACTTATTGAGCAGATTGTACAAGTTCTAGAGAGGAATTGTGGACATATTAGTGTGAGCTTTTGTGGAAGCTTACAAGGTATATTTGAGATAACTCTTTGATAAGACTTGAGAGCAGAGTTGATTGATTGATTTGTTCAAACCTTGAGTTAAGGTTTGGGGCAGATCTAGCAAAGTTGATTTGAGATTAAGTCAAGATTTGTGTTTAGTCTTGAGGAAAAATATTGAGGATAGATTTGTGCTAGACCTAAGGACTATGTTTAGTGCATATCAAAGGAGATAGATTGAGAAAATTTGTGCTAGACCAAAGGACTGTGTTTAGTATAGATTTGAGGATAGATTTTGGTGCAGATTTGAGGACAAGTTTGTGCCAAACCAGAGACAGATATTGAGCAGATTTGTGCTAGATCGAAGGACTATGTTTAGTGCAGATTTGAGATAGAGCTTTGAAGGTGATAGAGTATAGAGGATGATAGTCTCCAGTGGATAGATATCCATTAGCCAGGGCAATGAGGATAGGTGTCTTCAGTGGATAGAGATCCATTTAGCTAGAGCAGTAGGGGCAGTAATTCTTCTAAAATATCACCATTCGGAGCTAAGGAGAAAGAGTTATCCTATGGATTGATATCCACAAACTTGATTAGGGGATTGGTGTCTCCTTTGGATAGAGGTTCATAAACATTATAATAGGGAAAGGATTCCCAAGATATTAATTAAGAAAATTTTAGTGAAATATTTTCTCCATGGAGTAGCCCACATTGGGTGAACCACGTTAAATTAATGTCTCTATTGTGTGTGGTGATTTGTGCATTACTTTTATTACTTATGTTTATATTGCTATCTATACATTGCATAATATTGATTGGGAAAGAAAAGTAAAAATTAGTCTTATATTGTTCACCCCCCCTCTCAGTATAAGCTTGTGTTCTTAAATTGGTATAAGAGGGTTCCTTCGAAAGAGTTTAACCGCTTTAAGGAAAATCTTTCAATAACACAATGGATTTTAAGAATGGGTCCTCAAATAATTCAACACCAGTATTTTATGGAAGTGATTATATATTTTGGAGTATGAGAATGAAGATTCACCTGATGGCAATTGGCAATCAAATTTGGGAAGTAGTTGAAAATGGATACATACCACCAGTTGGTCCACCTAGATATAAGGAAGGTAAGTTTATACAACATTATAATTCAAAAGAAATGAATGCAATTTTGAGAGGTTTGCATAGAATAAAATTCATAAAAAATTATGCATTGTAAAGATGCAAAAGGAATTTGGGATAAGTTGCAAAGCATATATGAAGGAGATAAAAGTGTCAAAAAGGCAAAGAAACAAAATCTCAAAGGACAGTTTGAAGAATTAAGAATGAAGGATGAGGAAAACATTAGTACTTATCTACTTCGAGTAGATGAAGTTGTTAATGTCATGCAAGGACTTGGACTTGAGATTGAATAATCTAATGTTTATGATAAGATCTTAAGATCTCTTCCAAAAAGGTTTAGTGAAAATATCTCTACTATATAAGAATTAAAATATGGTGATTCTTTGACAAGAGATATGTTACTTGGTATTCTTACTGCTTTTGAGTTAATAACAAAAGAGGAACCTATTATCCAGAAGGAAGCATCCTTCAAAGCTACTAAGAAGACAAAGAGCAAAAATTCAGATTCAAGAAATGAGTCATCTAGTGATGAAGAAGCTAATTATGGCAGAAGGAATAAGGATTCAAGAAGATTTAAAGATGCAAAATTTGTTAGATGTTTCAATTGTGGAAAGTATGGTCACTATGCAACTGATTGTCAAGAAGTTAAAAATAACAATGATGAAGAAAAATAATATCACATAAACAGGGAATCAAAAAGAAACAGGTACCAAAAGAAAGGCAAGGATGGACAAGGCAAACAAGGAAAGAAGTTTTTTCAAAGATAAAATAGGAGCTACTATGCATATAATGCAAGTAAGTACTCAAGTGATAGTGATAATAGTTTCTCATACAATGATAAATATGAAGTCCTATTTCTGATTGAAGAAAAAGAAGTTAAGAAAATGCCACCAATAATTCTCAAATATTTTAGATGTGGTAATTTTGGACATCTTGAAGATAACTATACAAGGAATGGTTTGATGATGAATATGAAGATACACTTGAAGGACCAGAAGAAAATATTCTAATGGCACTAGAAGAAAAAGGAGGTGATCCTATAGAAGACAAATCAAAAAAGAATGAAGATGTTCTCAAAGACAAACAAATATAGGAAGAATCATAAAAATGAGGAGTTGATCTTGAGGGAGAGCTTATTTATGCTCTTAAAACTTTAAAGAAGGTAAGAAAGCAAAACTCCCAAATTGAGTTTCAGTTTCAAGAATGTGATGAAGAGAGAGGAAAGCTTATAGAGGATCTAAACAAGTCAATAGCTAAGACAAATAAGTTCAAGGATAAGTTAGAAGCAAAGGTCTTAGAATGTTAAAATTTAGAACAAGAAGTAGCTCTACTAAGGGAATAATTAGAAATATCCAAGGATAAGCTACACAAGTTTAGAAAGAGCTCAAAGAATTTGGATAAGATGATCAAGGTACAAAGAATGTCAACAAACAAAACAGTTCTTGGTTTTTAAGAGGTTCAAAAGAAACAAGAAGATGAGTCAACCTCAAGTTCTGAAGAAGAATAAACTTTAGAAGAACACAGTATAAGAGAAAGTGAGACTTCTGAGGAAGATTTGGATAATAGAAATTTCAACAAGGGAAGGAAAAATGCACAAAGAAGAAACATATGGAACAGGAACAAGCATAGACAAAAAGAGACTAAGAGACCAATGAGGTCAAGACAAGGAAATTTCAACAGGAAACTATTTTATGGGTATTGCTACTCATGTAATCAGTTTGGTCACAAGGCAATGAATTACAAGGTACATGACAAGAACATATATGGCTTCACCAAGAGAAATCCCAAGACACTTGCACCTCCAAGGAATAATGACATTAAGTGTTATAAGTGCAATAATTATGGACATACATCAAAGTGGTGTAGAGAAGACATTCCAGAATCAAGCATGAACAGGAATAGGAATATAGACATGAACAAGAACAAGAATATGGACATGAATAGGAATATAAACATGGACATGAACACGAACATGGATATGAACAATAACAAGAATATGGACAGGAATAGTAATAGGAACGTGGACATGAACAGGAATAGACAAAAGAATCAAAAGGATCGGATGAGAAGGAAAGAGGACAAAGGTAAATACCAGTGCTTACTAGGAGTATAAATACTCCCACCCCAAAATTAACCACCTCAAGAGGACTCATTCTTAGCCCCAAGCCCCAAAGGTGACTCTTTATCATTGATGTCAAAGGGGGAGAGATTTGAGTAAGGGGAGATATTTGATTTAAGGAGAGAGCATTGAGTTAGGGGGAGCAATTTCCTAGGGGGAGCAGAACAAGAAAAAGGTCAAGTTTTGGTAAAAAGAATTTGGGTTACTATCGAAGCAAAATCTGCCTTTGGTTACATTTGCGTCCAAGACTTTGCCAACATTTAATGACCAGGTTAGAACAGAGTCTTCCTGGTTCAATATCCAGAGGAGGCTGGTTCCTTTGTTTCTTTTAGGAAAAAATGGGGGGAAAATAAAGTACAAAAATAGATGGAAATATAGCTAATGCTATAGAATCAAAATGATCCATATTAAGCAACAACAACAACTATTATAGCCTTTTGTAGAAAGTACAACAGGACCAAACACTGAGATTAAAACCCCTTGGTGAATTCTTAATAATACTCAATCCGTGAAGTTTTATTATAGATCTTTAATAGAATGATGATGTGAGGATTCAAATTAAGAGCCAATGCATATTACATTCAAACTAGATTTAAGTAGCAATGAACAACACATACATACTTGATTTTTTATACACAAGTGAGTAAAGAACCAGAACTTTTATCTTTATTTATATTTCAGAAGTCTGAGTACATAGCCTTCTAAATGCCTAAGAGCCAACCATTTGTTTTGGTCACTCATTCTATATAAGATTTTTATGCAACAAAAAACTGAAAGTTGTTACAATGAGAATTGAAGAGTGATGGGGCCTCTAACTGAAAGAGGTTAGGATATTCTTGTTATGTAGATCTTATCCTATCTTTCAGACTTCGTGGTTTCTGTGATCTTTAGAATGTCATGTCATCATGACCTTTGCCTTTGTTTTGTTCTTTGCTTATCAACATGTCGCACCATTGTGACTTATGGCCTTAGACTACTCCACTGCCATCAAAATATCATGCCATCATGACTTATGGCCTTAGACTGCTCCACTGCCATCAAAATGTCGTGCCATCATGACTTATGGCCTTAGACTGCTCCACTACCATCAAAATGTCATGCCATCATGACTTATGGCCTTAGACTGCTCCATTGCCATCAAAATGTTGCGTCATCATGACTTATGGCCTTAGATTGCTCCACTGCCATCAAAATGTCATGCCATCGTGACTTATGGCCTTAGATTGCTCCATTGCCAACAAAATATCGTGCCATCATGACTTATGGCCTTAGACTACTCCACTGCCATCAAAATGTCGCACCATCACGACTTATGGCCTTAGACTGCTCCACTGCCGTCAAAATGTCACGCTGTCGTGACTTTTTGCCTTAGCTTAGTATTTGGCGAGATTCTTCCTTCTTTTCCTGCATGTGGTCATTTTTGCCAACAGTTACCATCAATAAAAAGGGGGAGATTATTGGACATTTTGAGTAGATGAGTTGTCATTGATTTCAAGAGTGAGTGGTCATTGATGTCAAGCTTTCAGCACCAGTTACTGGCAGTTTCAGTGGGCAGCATCAGTTTCAGGTTCTCCATTTTCAGTTGATCAAGACCCGGTTCTAGGAAGTCAGATGTGGTCCAAAGTGCAAAGAAAAATCCCAAGTGAATAATATTATAATAATTCTTTATAATAATATACAAGGAATATTTAATTAATTAATTTAAATTAATTATTAATTAATTTTAATATTAATTATATATTAATTTATGCTAATTTTAAATAACCCTAAGGTGGGTTATTAATTTAAATTCTAAGTGCCGACATGGGGAGCAAATTAACCATGTGTGTATAAAAGGGGGATTACCCCACCTTAGCCAAAGTTACCAATGCCTTCAAATTAATTATGATGCTATGCGAGCTTATGCGAATCATGTTGTGCAAAGAGGATTTTAATTTTAATTTTTAAGTTCTTAAGAGGAGCCAAAATTATCTAACCCACCAAGGAGGTAGCCTTGGTCACCAAGCACTGGTAGCGCAATTGGCAACCACAACGCAAGCAAGTCGTGAAGGTAGCGATTGACGCAGGTTCAAATCCGCGGGAGGACTTTTTATTTTGTGTTGAATTTGGTGGCTAAAGAAGGTTGAAAGGGAAGGAATTCTTCCTTCCTTCATGTGAGCACCTATAGCCCATGTGGTGGGTACCAAAGTGCTAAGGCACTTGGAACTTGGAGAGATGGCGGTTCGAATCACGTCGAAACCCTTTTGGGGAGATAACAAAGGTATGCATTAGTTGGGCATCAAAAATTTTGGAGGAATTAGTTAAGGTATTAAAATTTTAATTTTTGCATATTTTATTTGGCTTGTAAGGTTTTAGTGGATTTATAATGTTGATGCAAAATAAATTTTTGGTGTTATTTGCTTTAGTGTTTGCAAAGGGCAATAAAGGTATTTTAGGAATATTGTTTGATTTTTTGTGGTGTTGGATATTATTTTAAGTTGGATATTATAAGGTGTATCCAAATAATTATTTTTATGTATTGATTTGATGGATGTTAATTCCAAGAGGGAGCAATAAGGTATATTTGAGATTTGATTATTTGTGTGTTTAAGGAATATTTTGAGAAAGTGTTGAAGTGATATTTTGTCATGTAATCATTGAAATTGAAAAGAAGAAAATTATGATTGAGACAGGTTTTCTAAGGGCACTTCTACATCAAACAAAAGGTATGGGCACATATTCCTAGTGAGTGATTGTTGAATGTTGTGAATGCAAAGTTGGAGTGAAAAGGATTGTTTGGTAAGCATTGTTGAGTGTGTGTTGAATTAATGCTTTAAGGTTTTCTAAAATAAAGACTTGTTGATAAAAACTTGTTTGATAAGCATTGTTGTTGAATTGATTAGTTGAGTGAAGTTGAACTAGGGTTTGGAAATATCATGAGTGTCATTATTATGTGAGATTGGTTGATAAGCATTTTTGTTGAAGTAAGTGATTGAGTGAAGAACTTGAGTATCATTGTTATGTGAGATTGATTGATAAGCATTGTTGGAAACATTTCAGTGAGTGTTCATATGCTTGGGCTAGGGTTTGTAAGCCAAGATTAATTCATTAAGTGATTGGTTGAGTAGAGTTGGTTGAGCCTAGTCAAGTGTATGTGTTGATGTGATAGTTCAAGTTCTATGAAACAAATTGTTCTATATTCTAAATTGATTTGAGAAAGAGGTTGTGTTGATGAATGTGAAACATATTGAGTCTCAAACAATTCTCTATATGTTTATGTGATAAAAAGAGAAATTGAAAGTGATTGAGATTTTGTGAGTGTGAAGCATATTGAGTCTTTAACAATTCTCTATATGTTTCCATGATAAAAATAGTGATTGAAAGTAATTGAGCATTGTGGTAAATGTGAAGCATTTTGAGTCTCTAACAATTCCCTTTATGTTTCTATGATATTGGACAAGTTCTAGTGAGGACTTGTTGAGCATATTTGAGGTAAGTCTAGATCAGACTTGTGGATAGATTTGTGTGAGCTTTTATGGAAGCTTACAATATAGTTTGAGAACAGAGATTGAGAGCATATTTGGACAAGTTCTAGTAAGGATTTATTGAGCAGATTGGACAAGTTCTAGAGATAACTTGTGGACAGATTAGTTTGATCTTTTGTGGAAGCTTACAAGGTAGATTTGAGACAAGTCTTTGAGAAGACTTGAGAGCAGAGTTGATTGATTGATTTTTTCAAACCTTGAGTTAAGGTTTGGGAAAGATCTAGCAGAGTTGATTTGAGATTAAGTCAAGCTTTGTGTTAAGGCTTGAGTACAGATATTGAGGATAGATTTGTGCTAGATCGAAGGATTGTGTTTAGTGCATATCAGAGGACAGAGATTGAGCAGATTTGTGCTAGACCGAAGGACTATATTTAGTATAGATTTGAGGACAGATTTTGGTGCAATTTAAGGATAGATTTGTGCCAGACTAGAGGTAAATATTGAGCAGATTTGTGGTAGACCGAAGGACTGTGTTTAGTGCAGATTTGAGATAGATATTTGAAGGTGATAGATTATAAAGGATGACAGTCTCCAGTGGATAGAGATCCATTATCCAGGGCAGTGAGGACAAGTGTCTTCAGTAGATAGAGATTCATTTAGCCAGAGCAGTAGGGGCAACATTTCTTCTAGAAGATCACCAGTTAGATCTAAGGATAAAGAGTTCTCCTATGGATAAATATCCATGAACTTGATTAGGTGATTGGTGTCTCCTTTGGAAAGAGGTCCATAAACATTTTAATAGGGAAAGGATTCCCAAGATATTTATTAAGAAAATTTTAGTGAAATATTTTCTCCGTGGAGTAGCCCACATTGGGTGAACAACGTTAAATTGGTGTCTCTATTGTGTGTGGTGATTTATGCATTGCTTTAATTATGTCTATTTATATCGCTATCTATACATTGCATAATATTGATTGGGAAAGAAAAGTAAAAAGTGGTTTTATCCTATTCACCCCCCCTCTTAGTATAAGCTTGTTTTCTTCAGTAAGTTGTTGGTACCCTAAGAGCGATACTTAGAAAAATTTATGACCAATAAGATTTATTCTTGACCTTAGGAAAGCCATAGTCTAGGTACCATTACTAACTTCTTTATATCTTCATCTTGAAGCAGTTATAAACATCTCAAAGCATCCAATTTGTTAGGGTGCTCTTCTTTAGTCATGTAAACCTAAGTCAAAAAAATTCTTATAAGCTAGGGTTTCAAGATTGTGCATAGTGAATTTATTTCAATATACAAGGATCCAAGACTAAACAATATCATACAAGTTAGAGTTTCAAATATTGGTAGAAAATCAATTTTGTTATTTTCAAAACAACACATCCCATGCCCAAAAAAAATCATTAAAAATTTGAAAATACAAACTTTGCCTAAATCACTCATTTCCTACTTAGAAAAATATTGTCCTTCCCTTATTCCATAAATTTAGAAAAATTCCCAAAATCCACAATTCCCCAAAACCAATACAAACCCCCTTTTTGAGACATTTTTTAAACCTATCCCATTGTGATCTTCTCTTCGAGATAATAACTTGATATAACCCTTGTAACACTTTTTGGAGTCCCTTTTTGTGCCTAATATGGCCCCAAATACCCATTCTCAAGAATTTTCCTTGGAAAAGTTGAATGAAGACCTCAATAAAATCAAGTTCTACCTCTCAGCTTTGATAAAACTCAATAAATTGGATTGAATTGAGGAAATTGAATCTAGGATACTTGGGCTTCACTAAATAAGACCAGTTATAGGATGCATTCTCATAGTTGTTGCTATCAATACAATCCTATTTAGGATAGGGACAAGATTCAAGTTAAGAACAAGGACTAGCTTCAATTTTAGGATAGGGACACACTTTATGTCTTGGCATGCCTACATTTTAGTCACCCCACCAATGACCAACCAAATTGGAATTCCTCACTTTAATGAAGATGAACCCATAAGTTGGATTATAGGGCAAACAATATTTATTTTTAAGTCACACCCTAGTTTAACAAAAAGGTATCTATTGCTTTCTTTAATTTGGAGCATAAAGCCATTCAATGGTATTAGTAGTTTGAGAAGACCTTTGGCACACCTAATTTGGATGAATTATGTAGGAATTCCCTTGTGTATATAAATATTTCACAAGCACATTAACCAAACTTTAACAAATTGGATTAGTTTGTGACTATCAAACCCAATTTGAAAACTTAGAAAATAGGATAGAGGCCTAGATGACACCTTTTGTAGTTGTTTTATTTGTGGGCTAAAGGATGACATCAATGCATAAGTGAAAATTTTCAGCCCTTAAGATGTAATTTCTACTATCGACTATCTAAATTGGTTAAAGATAAATTTGTTGCTTAGCAATGTACCTACAAACCACCATCATTTAGAAATCTACCATCTATTTGTACACCTAGTTAGAACATGTGTATGAAACATAACAAGTGCTTGAATAAGGTTGAGATGAAGGCTTGTCATGACAATGGAATATGTTATAATTGTGATGAAAAGTATCGCTTGAGGCATAAATGTATAGAACAAAAAATATATCTCTTAGATGTGGGATCGAATATTATTTTTGAATATTTTGATCCATCCAAATACTGATAACCAGAGGACATATAGGACTAGGCATCCAATATGACCCAACACGAAAATTTTCTATAAACCATGAAGTTTTGAGGGTAATTCAAAAAGCATCCTCTTATTATACTCATAAACATTGGAAATACTTAATAAGGTTTTGGATCCTCTAATTACTAAAAAAGTAGATTACTATGTGTATCCAAGCTCTAGCTTTGAAGTCATGATTGCCAACGAGAGAAAACTACCTTATAGGAGCAAGTGGAGAGATGTTCAACTTTCAATAGGGAACCACAACTTACAATTGGATATGTTTATTCTACACTTGGGTGGCTGAAATGTGGTTTTGGGTAGCCAATGGTTACTTACCTTAAGACCTATCTTATGGGACTTAGTTGAAATATGGATGCATTTTACAAAGAATGACAATCAATTTGAGGCCTTCAAGGAGGGTCAACAAGCATCATAAGCTCCCACTCCATAGATAAGCTTTTAGAAAAGGGTTCTCATGGCATTATACCACAACTTTGTACCATGAAGATTATAGAGCATATTGACTTGAGCCAATTGGCTGAAATAATTTAACTCAAACCACCATGCCTTGGTCTTCAATTAGTTGCATGATCTTCCTCCTCGTCGTTCGCATGACCATGTCATTCAATTGTTCCAAGGAAGCATACCCCCTAAAATTTGGCCCTACAACTATCCTTATATGCAAACAACATAGATTTTAAAGATGGTGCAAGAATTACTCCAAGCAAGTATAATTCAATCACATGTTAATCCATGTCCTTCATTAGTCCTCTTAGAAAAAAATATGGCTCATGGCATATATATATGGATTTGAGGGAGTTAAATAATATCATAGTTAAAATTATGTTTCCAATTCTAGTGACTAATGAACTTCTTGATGAATTGCATGGGGCCTATTTCTTTTTGAATTTTGACCTACAATTGGGATATCATCAAATTTATCTTTGAAAATAAGATATACCTAAGAATGTTTTTGCATCCATGAAGGTCACTATGGATTTTTTCACATGATATTTGGTCTTATAAATGCCCCATCCACATTCTAAAGCTTTATGAAAGAGATATTTTATCCATTTCTTAGGAAATTTATTATGGTTTTCTTTAAATATATTGTGCCCTATAGCAATACATGGGATGAATTGGATTAAACACTCCAAATTATACTTGACAACCAATTATTTGCCAAGAATTCCAAGTTCCTTTGGGAAATCAAAGATTGTATTTCTTGGATATAGTACCATCCAAAGGTGTAAAGTTGGACAATAAAAATATTAAGACATGTAGACTTGGCCAAATCCAAAAACTCTCAAGATTCTTCATAGATTTTTAGGGCTCACAAGGTATTATCATAAGTTTATGAAGGACTACAATAAGATTGTAACCCCTCTTATTGTCTTGCTAAAAATGAATGAATGCACATGGACCAAGGTAGCTACAATAGCTTTTAATGCTCTTAAAAAATCTATTTATAAAACACCCATCTTAGCCATGCACAATTCCTTTAACACTTTTACTATCAAGAGTGATGCTTTTGAAATACTTCTTGGAGCAATGTGTTTTCCATTTGAAAAAAAAAAAGTGGATCTCCAAATTATTAGGCTATTATTATGAGATTGTATATAATAAGGGTAAGGGTAATGCAATTGCCAACACTCTCTCCCATAAATTTAAAACTCTGCCATTATTGTGTGATTTATCCTTGTCGATACCCAATTGGGTGCAGGATATTTCTTATGGACCTCTTTTCTTATTATAGAAAAATCACTCACATTTACTAAAATAATAACATTCATCTAAAAATATTAAGTACACTAATAATTTTACAATAACACACTAATATTGATCTAATTTATAATTCAAACCCTTGAAGTAGGGCAACATCATATAATGCTCTTTATTGTAAGGAATCCACTTATTAATATATATCAATATACGATTCCAACAATACAATATTATTCTCTTCTTCCATAGGAACCTCTTGCCTATGTTATATAATGCTCAACTACCTAACATTACCACTTAACTATACATGTGGGATACTTACATTTATTATAATATTAAGTAGCATATTATAATATTATGTAACATATAATATTAAATTCCTATCTTGGGTACCTAACATTCCATTCTATTACAAAAAAATTCATCCTCAAAATATAATATGAGACTAGATAATATGATCTTCTGAGCCTTGCTATGAATTGGTATCGATCTCAATCATCCATCCAACCTAGTGAATCTCTGATTGGTGGTAGTCTTCACTGATGTTGATATGTCATTCTACCATTTGAATTTTTTAAATTAATCCCTTGGTTCCATGTGTTGGAGGCATCTTTCTATTGGTAATAAATATCACTCTTTTTCATCCATATTTTCTAATTGTTGCCACTTGAGTATCCAAGACTACTTTGTTGGCTCCACACTTATACTGCTCCACTCTGGTAACTCTAATGATAGGTCCATTTGTTCCTCAATGTGGCTACACCACTTTGAAAATAAAAGTCACTATGCTTTATTTTCCAAACACAACCATAGTTGGTACCCTTCTGATTCCATGTAGAACCATAATTTTGTTGCCTTAAGTCATACCTCTAAGATTGTTTACACTCCTGGTGGTGTGGATGGTGATATGTTGCAACCTTAACCTAATGTTCTACCTTCTTTGTCTCCTCCATATTTTTCTCCTTTGTTTTAAATTCTTTTGCATGATGTTCTCTCATGTGCCCTTTGTTTGATGTGTCCTTGTGTTCTTTTATGTCTTTCTTGTACTTTGCTATTGTTTTTCCCATGGACTTTGTTGTTGTTGTTTCTTCCATGGACTTTGTTGTTGCTACTTTTTTCTTAGATTTTGTGTTTGGTTTTGAGGCTTCTTGCTCATTTTGTTTCCTTGAAATAAACTTCTATTTTCATCATAAAAATATATTTTTGTTTTTCCTTGAATCCTTACCTCTTACACTAGGAAATATCTTGTACTATTATTTTGTTTTTCCTATACCAAAACTTCATGAACCTCTTTTGTACATTATAGTACCCAAAGAATTTAACCAATGATAACCAATAATAATTTTTGCATCATCCATCCCAATAGCATAAAAATCTAAATGTAAAATATATTTGTTTATGATGATCTTCAAATCTCAAAAAAAATGAACATTCATACCCTCAAGTTGTATGTCTTTGATTTTCTTAGCTTGAACCTACAACCTCTTAGCGAAAGACATGTAAATAACAGTGTATCCACTACTAGGATTTATAGAAATAATAAAGAAAATATTTTGGATGCAGCCATAAACATTCAAAAAAAATACTTTAGATTCAAATAGATATTTTTGAACACTGTTTATATTATTTGATATCCTAGTTGTGCTTCCTTCAATCTATACACTATCATCCTTTTCTTTTCTTTTTTCCAATTTCTCACAAATTAACTCTCTTAACTATCTTTTGTTCCTTCTAAGGCCTATTTAATTCTTCTACATATATTTTGAATGTATTATTCAAACTAGCTATCTTTTCATCATTTTTTAGATTTCTATTTGTTTAAAAATGCTTTCTCTATTTCTTTCCAAGTTAGTTGATAATTATGGGAAGTAAGAAAACTATGAAGCCAAGGTTGATCTTCTCCTTCAAAATATTGAATAAGCTAATAGACCCAAATATAATTAGTAGAATACATGGATTTAAATTGCCTCCACCATTTCTTAGCATCAATATCATCTCTTCTAGTGAATATTGGCAACTCCATGGCCTCAAAGCCCCAAAATTTTAAAATTTAGATTTTCCAAAATTATAATTCCTCAAGCCTCTTCTATTCCTTTCAATTAAATAATTAAATCTACATATTTTCTATTAAAAAATACATTGCAACTGATTTGCTTATCATGAATGACAAATATCTTCACTCAACTAGAAACTATTAATTAGCCTGCATGTTATCTTTTTTTGGTTGATAATGACCTTTCGATTGTGAATTTCTTGCACTCAGCCTAGCAACTATTAACAACCTATAGAGTGTGTACTTCTTGTAATTACTAACAACCTACTCTATAGGCTATTTTTTTGTAGAACACTACCAATTGCAAACTAGGTATATATGTACTTAGATTAGTAACTAAAAATAATTGCCTTTGCTCTATGGATTGATAATGACTTGCTCCATAAATTTTTTTTTTGAAAAATAACTACCACTTGCAGACTATATTTTTTGGTTTAGTAAAATTTAACCAATTATAGATTGGTTATTTTTTGTACTCACTTGCATTTGTTCTACTGAAGCTATGGAGTTGTTGCAAGTTATAGGAACCATGCAGAGACTATTGTTGAAGTTGTTAACGGTTGTATGACACTGCTAAGGAAACTTTGGCAATGAACTGGATCCTAAACTTTTGGTTTCCTAGTGGCATAAGGTAATTATCATTAGCCATAATAGCTATCTAAGTGAGTACTGCTCTTTGATTAGCAAAAAAATAATCACGAGAGAATAATTTTTGAGAAACTAGCTACAGTTTTACCTCTTAACAACTCTTTGTAAATTTTCTTAGGGTAAAAATACTACTAACAAGGTGTGGGTTCGTTTATTCTTTTCACTAGTGACACACTCAAACCAATTACTCTAGGGTTCTTAGGGTACTCAAAATGAGTTTTAAGGTTGATGTTAACTCAAGTACTTCCCCTAATTAAGCATTTGGGACTTGCACCCAATCCAGCAAGAGGTTATTGGCCCAATGCAGGTGTTTATTAAGTACCAAAAATTGGATCCAGATAATGAATAGACGACTAAAGCTTTCATAATAAAACATGGCCTTAAAAATTACTATGATATAATTGAAGCTTGTTGTAGTGAAACACAACCCTAGGAAGTGGTCTAATACCATTTGTTATGAACATTTTTCTTTTTATAATAAAATCACTCACATTTACTAAAATAATAGCTTTCATCCATAAATATTAAGCTCAATAGTAATTTTACAATAAAACACTAATATTGATTCAATTTATAATTCAAACCCTTGAAGTAGGGTAAAATTGTATAATGCTCCTCATTGGAAGAAAATCACTTCTTAATATATCTCAATATGAGATCCAAACAATACAATATTCTTCTCTTCCCTAATATGAGCCTCTTGCCTAAATTTTTTAATGATCAACTACCTACCATTGATCCATACATATGGGATAATTACATTTATTATAATATTAAGTACAATATTATACTATTAAATTCCTATCTTGGGTACGTAACAAGATTCAACAAGAATGACATCAAGATGTTTTGGTTCAGCATCTCTTCAGCAGATCACTTTTGATCTAAGCTACAAACTTGATTACTCTTGGGATGAAAATTATAGACACTACAAAGAACATAATTTCTAATTTAGTTATATGTGCTTGACTCTTGCAATAACTTCATGCTTCATCCATTGGCCATTTTGAATTTCTCAAGACCTATGAAAGAATTTGTTAGGATTTCTTTTGGACAAGGATGAAATAGGATATCAAATGCTTTGTTGAAGGATACAACACCTGTCAGCATCACAAGGAAGAAATAATCAAGACCCTAGTGTTGTAAAAACCCCTACCAATTTCAATGAGAGTTTGGATCGATATATCCATGGACTTTATTGAAGGATTTCCCAAGTCTATAGAAAAATCAATCATTTTTGTGGTGATGGACCTTTTCTCCAAGTATGCCCACTTTTGTACCCTTTTCCACCCATATAAATCCTCCATTATTACCCAAACCTTCCTTGATCAAATATTTCAGCTCCATAGAATACATACTTCTATAGTATATGATTGGAATTCGACATTCACTAACACCTTTTGGAAGGAAATCTTTAACTTAAGCTTAGCATATCATCCGTAGACTGTTGGTTAGACAAAAATTGTCAACAAGTCCCTAGAGACCTAGTTGCATTGCTTTACCTTCAAGCAATAGACTCATTGGACCAAATGGTTACCCTTGGTAGAATGGTGGTACAACACCAAATATCATATGGTAATAAAGATTACACTTTATGAAGCAATGTACGAACAATCACCACCCATACTCCTTTCCTACATTCTAGGTAGCTTTAAGGTATAGGTTGTGGATTACTCTCTCTCCACATGTAAGAGCATTATTCAAGTTCTCAAGGACAACTTGACAATGGCTCAAAATTGAATGAAGCAATAAGCTTATCAACATCACTCCAAGTGGTCCTTCACTGAAGGTGATATGGGGTTTTTATGTTTGCAATCCTATAAGAAAATATCCCTAAAGATGAAAGGCTGCCATAAATTAGCTCCCAAATTCTATGGGCTCTACTAACTTCAACATCAATATAAAGAACAAAAATTTTGAAGGAGAAGGGAATGTTAAGACTCTTATGTTTTAACTACTTAATTATTGTAATTAGTCATGTTAATTATAATAATTAATATTATGACTAGTTAGTAAGACCTAAAGTCTATTTAAAATTAGGAGTGGAATTTGTAAAACATTGTATGGTTTGTCATTATATATTAGATTGTAATAATAAACCAAATCATGTTAATTATAATAATTAGTGTTACAACTAATCAATGAAACTTAAAATCTATTTAAGATGATCTCAAAAACATATTGTTGAGGTATCCTTATGAACTTTTTATGTTAATTTTACTATTACACTTTAAATTGATCTTCATGATTTTTTATCATGGAATGTCAGAGGGTTGATGGACCCAATCTGCAAATACTTGGTCCGAGATGAGATTGCTTCATGCTCCAAGTTTTATGGTAATCCTGACTTTCTTTGTCTTCAAGATATTAAGATTTTTGACTTTATTATGCAATGTACTTGCCCTTTTCTTTGGCCAGGTTGCTTTTTTATGCCACCAATCATTCCCCTGGTAGAGGGGGAGCTGTCATTCTTTTGGCAGCTAGGTGGAAAGATAATTTTATCTCGTGGGGTGTGGACCCTTCCAATCATGCAGTTTGGGTTTTACTTGAGGTTGGTGGGCTATCTTTTGGCATTATTAATGTCTATGCCTCCAATGACGCTCAAGAGCATTGTAGCCTCTGGAGGTGGTGTGCTTTTTCTTTACCACCTGTTGTTTGGGTTATGTGCAAAGATTTTAATATGACTGAAAAGCCTGCAGACAAGATAGGACAACTTCCCATGCGGTGGGCTACTGGGGAAAGAGAGGCTTGGTACTTCATGAAAAACAAATTGGGTTTGTCAGACCCCAATTCTTGTTTTTCTCCTCAGGATTTTCCTAAAAATTTGTGGTATACGTGGTCCAATTTCCAGGCTGGCCATGCAAGAATTCTGAGAAGGCTGGACAGAGCCATGCTTTCAAATCATGTGTAGTTTTTCTTTCATAGGAGAAATGCTTCAGCTTCGTTTGTGGAAACCATTCCTGGTACTACTACTTTCGACCATTCACCCATCATGTTTAATGTGTTGATGAAATCCCTACCTCAGAGACACTACAAGTCACAATTTTTTTCAATACTTCCTTTCTTCAACACCCTTCCATGGTTTTTCATATCCGTAGAGTCTGGAATCTAGTTCCTAGACCTACTAGAGAGTTGGGTTGGATAGAATGGTGGAATGATGCCATTTTTCGTACAACTGTCTTGCTCCGTACTTTGGGGAAAAATGTGGCACAGTTCAGAAGATATTCCAATGTTGTCCTTCATGATGAGCTTGCCAAAGCTTCTCTCAGGCTTGAGGCTTGTCCGTTTAATCCTGAAATTCAATCTCATGTTGCCCAGCTGAGGCATGAACTTAAACTTGCTAAACTTTATGAGGCTCGGGGAGCTCAAATTAAATC
Organism: Wollemia nobilis; assembly: GCA_028583015.1. NCBI lineage: Eukaryota > Viridiplantae > Streptophyta > Pinopsida > Araucariales > Araucariaceae > Wollemia > Wollemia nobilis. Next base: position 396,287 of record JAQPPZ010016509.1, on the reverse strand, counting down.
CCGTCTTCATTGGCTTAAAGTTGGTGATAGGGTCACCAAAGAATTTTTTCAAAGGCTCCACCCTCCTAGGCAAGCTACTCAATTCAAGGCCATTCAAGACAATGGAATAAGGCTTACCTCTCTTCCTGAGATGATTAATGCTTTTGTCAAGCACTATACTAATATTTTTGTCGCTCAAGCTTATTCCCCTAAGCGGGAGCAAGCACTAGCAGCTTGTATGGTAGTTGTACCAGTTAAGGTTTTAGAGTCTCAAAGAGTAGGGTGTGATAAACTACTCTCCCTTACAGATCTGGAGGATGCATTATCTCAAATGGCAAATGACAAAGCACCAGGTCTGGATGGCTTTCCCTGTGAGTTCTACAAGGGTCTTTGGGACTTAGTTGGTCCTGATCTGCATAAAGTTTATCTGGAGGCTCTTCGAGTAGGCTCTTTGGGAGTAATTATTAATAGGGGCAATATCAAATTCATACCCAAGCAAGGGGACCCAGAGTTGATTACTAATTGGAGGCCTATTACTTTGTTGAATGTTAGTTACAAGATCATTGCCAAAGCTTTGGCTCTTCGCCTTAGGCCTCTTCTTCCTTTGATAGTCAGATCAGAGCAAACTGGCTTTATTCAAGGAAGGTACATCCTCGACAATGTTCTGGCTATTTGGGAGGGCATGGAATGGGCCCGAATGTCAAACCAGAACATGTTTTTTATTAAGATTGATTTTGAGAAAGCTTATGACCGCATTGAATGGAGATTCATTCTTGCTATGCTCAAAGCTTTAGGATTCGGGCCAGTTTTCATTCAGACTATTGCTATGCTATTCAGAGATGCTTCGACTATTCTCAATCTGAACAATTCATAGTCTGAAGTAGTGGGCCTGTTTAGGTCTGTTCGGCAAGGGTGTCCTATTGCTCCTTCTTTATATGTGCTTGTTGTTGAAGCCTTCGGCTATCTTTTAGCTGCTCAAGCTTCTACAGGTCTTATTAAAGGAATTGCTCTTCCGAATGATCAGGGACAACTTATTAATGGTCACTTTGTTGATGACTCCTTTCTTACTATAAGGGAAGAGGAGCAATCTGTTTCTAATGCTCTATTTTGTCTAAACACCTTTTGCACAACCTCTGGTTCTAGCATACAATGGAGGAAGACCTCCTGCTTCAGACAGTCTCCCTTGCCTAAGCCACCTTGGCTTCAAGGGTATCATTGGAATTGGATCCCTCCTGGAGAATTTTTTAAGTTTCTTGGTATTCCTTTTGCCTTTCAAGGCTCCCCTACTCAGCTTTGGAATTATGTGCTTCAAAGAGTTGAAAAGAAACTTGATTTCTGGCTTACTAAGAAGTTGTCATTAGCAGGTAAATTTCAGATTTGCTCTAAAGTTTTAGTTGCAACTCATGTTTATTATTCCTCTTGTTGGGTTCCTTCACAGGCTTGCTATAAGAAGCTTGAGAAACTCCTTCGATATTTTCTTTGGAATAATTCTTCTAAAACAAAGGGATTTCATAGAGTTGCCTGGGATATTTGTTGTCTTCCCAGAGAATCTGGTGGAATGGGTCTGTTGGACTGTAGACGACAAGGTATTGCTCTGTGTGCTAAGTGGGTGATCAGGGCTCTAAGGGGAGCTGAAGCTTGGAAAGTTTTGGTTCGACATTTCATTTCCTCTGGTCTTCCCTTAAACCGTAGAGCATGGAGAGGGTTGGATTTTCCCTCTCTCATTGTTGCTCCGGTTTTTGTTAAGATTTCTGGCTCCTTTGTTATTAAAAGTATATGGAAAGCCTGGCAGCAACTCACTCCTTGGATATGTTGGAGAGGAGATGGCTTTCGTAAAGGCTTATCCATCAATTCTATGAATATTTGGTGGTCCCCCATGTTTCTTCATCAAGGTTCTCCCTTAGCTCGGGTGCAATGGATTCATGCTCAACGGTTTTTCAAAAAGGGTATTGTTACAATAGTTGATTTCTTTTCTTGCCAGACCAGGGATTGGATCCCATGGAATGAGTTCAAACGCACCTTCAGGCTAAATGGTGTGGATAAAGATACATATGATGTTGTTATTGCTCTCACCCCTTTTTCTATGTTGCATAAGATTGGTGTGCGCTCGCAGCATCCTTGGTGGTCAAACTGGAGATGGCATGTTGACACTCCTTTGCTTAATTATAAGGCTCGTTTGGGGTATAAATGGTTATCTCCTCATCTTCCTTTGGTGCCTAAGCTCAATCAGCGTTGGGACTTATTTTCTACAAGGACTAGATGGAATTCTAGATTTCAGAATGTTTGGGCTACTTATGTTGAGCCCAAACAATCTTTTTTGCGTGGAGCTTGTTGTGTCAAGGCCTTCCCTTGGGGGAACGTTTGAAGCACCTTGGAATTCCTGATCCTAAATGTCCTTTTTGTGGTGTTCCCGAGTCTTGTATTCACCTCTTTTGGAATTGCAGAAGATCTAGGCAAGCTTGGGAATGGGTTCTTTCTTTTTTTCCCATTTACAGCTGCAAGAGTTTCTTGGCCCCAAGCTCTTCTTGGGGACTCTTTTACTTTGTCTCTCCCACTTTTTGAAGTGTGGCAGGTTTTCAGGATTAGCCTACTCTTTCATATTTGGAAGGCCCATAACAAAATTATTTTTAAATAGTGTACACCTTCTGTCACATTTACTCATGCTGACAAATTAGAAGTTTTTAATGACATGTGGCTACAGATATGTACTCAAGCCAACAAAGTTGCTATGGATTTGGATCATCTGCATGTTCTTCTGGTGCACTGGGCCAATGCTCCATGTACAGTCAATCGGATCCCCATAGAGCGCTCTTCTCAAGAGTATTTTCAATCCCGCTCTCACCGTCGGCCTCCGTCATATGCAAGAAGTGCTCTCACAGATAGGCACTGGTCCCAGCCCTCACTAGTCAGGAAGCATCCTAATGTTGACATTGCTTGTTCATCCCACCAAGATGGGGGGTGGGATGATGTTCAACCAGTTTCTCCTGGGCCAATTGTTGGTTGGAGCGATGCGGGTACTGAAGGCCTTAATCGTGATGTAGAGGGGTGGATTCCCATCCCATAATCACTAGCAGTTTATGCAGGACAACACGCCAAGGCACATTACTCCATATGATATGCTTTCTTTGATGTAATGATCATCAATGATCATGATTGGTAAACTTGTGTTTTGTTGGCGGCTTTGTTTACTAACCCTTGTCAATGAGGGTTAGTTTGATTCCCCATGGGGTGTGTTAACCCACCCACTTTTTTTATTGTAAAGGTTGTTATCTTAAATTAATATAAATTTGTTTTTCCATTAATAATTAAAAAAAATAAGAGAGAGTAAAGTATTGAAGTCACCTTGGAGTGCCAGGTCTTGGTGGACTACAAGAAGTCAGGCTTTCCACACAACACTCCAATAAAGTCGCTTTCCATGGAGGCCTAATGTTTTGAAAAGAAAGACAGGGGACACGCCCTGTGCGTATTGACATTGGAGGGTACAAATTCATGTCTACCCATCACTGTAACTCATGAATGCTCAACCCTCATCCTTTCCCTCATCTTCCCCAATATGAGACCCCATAACTTTTTCGTCACGCCCTGTGCCATTCTGCTATCAGGTCTATCCAGTCCCTGTTTTTGGAAAGCACGGAAGTGTATTCAAGCCACACAAGCTCAGTTGGGAACAATTGTATTCAATTGCTTTGGGTGCAGCTCGTGGAATTGCATATCTACATCAAGATTGTGACAGACGTATCGTTCATTTCGATATTAAGCCGCACAACATATTACTGGATGCAGATTTCACAGCCAAAGTTTCTGATTTTGGTTTGGCCAAGCTCTGTAAGAGGGGAGATGATCACGTGTCCATCACTGCCACGAGGGGTACGCCAGGGTACGCTGCACCAGAGCTCTGGTCCAGGAATTTGGGGGGACAAATCAGATGTGTAGAGCTTTGGAATGCTGCTGTTGGAGATTGTGGGAGGAAGGATGTGCAGGTGAGCCGTCCGAGTGAAGTGTGTTTTCCAGAATGGGAATTCAGGCTGTGGGAGAAAGGGGAGCTAGACATTTGGTTGAGAGGAAAAGGAGAAATGGAGGGTGAAGAGGAGGAAAAGGCATGAAGATTGATAAAAGTAGGGCTATGGTGCATTCAGTATCGTTCAACGGATCGATCGTCAATGAACAGGGTGGTTCAAATGTTGGAGGGGAATGGTGATGATGTGAGTAATCCTCCCTTTCCTTTCAATTCCACCTTTGCCTGAACAACCATTGCTATCTTCGTCAATGATGTAGATGATTAACAATGACCGTACGAACTGGATCTGAGTAGATTATTCGACCTTACAAATAAGTGATGGGGCAAAATTTTGTGCAAGAGAAAAGGGTTGACTTTTCTTTCTATTTATATAAATATTTTTAATATTGTTGGTTAGGGTTAATGGCTTGTAAGAAGTTGGGTATTTATCAATATTATAGGTTAGGGTTATTGGATTGTAAAGAAATTTAGGTTTAAATTTTGGGGCATTTTTAATATGTACAAAAGTAGTAGTCTGACCTGAGCCTGTTGAGTGTGCGCCAGCTTGGGTGGTACCAACCCCAAGCCATCAGGAGTCTCCCTTACTCGTGTAGTGTTTATTGAGGCGAGATAGAGGTTATAGTGGTAGCGCCATGACTTTCATTCGGGTAGTGTTTATTGAGGCGAGATAGAGGTTATAGTGATAGCGCTATGACTTGAGGCGAGATAGGGATTATAGTGGCTATGACTTGAGGCGAGATAGGGGTTATAGTGGTAACGCCATAACTTGATGCTATCATGGGAGGCATTGTTGCTTGATCTTGTGATCAATTATTAGATAGTTACACATTCCTATATTCCTATATATCTATATATATATATATATATATATATATATATATATATATATATATATATATATATATATATTTATATTTATTTATTTATTTATTTATTTATTTTTAAGGTATTGGAAATTATTTTGTTTAAAAGAGTTTTAAGGTACAACGCAACATTAAAGGTTTTGATTTTTCTTCAAGAGGTTCAAGGTTCAAACGTGACATGGGCAAGTGTGTGAGGGGTGGGTGTATGACTGTTTGTTTATTGATAAGTTTAGCTTTTGGCCTTACAAGAGGTTATAGTTGAGATAAAATGTTTAACCTTGTATATTAGTCACATGAATTTTTCACACTTTCTCATATGATTCAGGGTCTTCAGAAGGTTCAACAAAAAAATTAAGAAGAAGACAATTAACAATGATAAACAGGTTCAAGTTTTGATTTTCTTTTTTTCTTTGAATATTTTAGAAGATATCACAGAAAACATGCCCAAAATTTGTTTATATAACATACTTTCCTACAGATGAATTCTGATGTATTGCAATAAGATATAGCTATAGTCTTTTGTTGATATTAGCTTCTATTATTATTACGTTGATATGCATCCTACAATGGCAGTCAGGAAGGTCAGCCATGCCATAAACAATATTAATATTTTATTAAAAAAGCTGACATTAAGAAAATTATAGGCATCTCGAGATTAATAACTCTCAGAGTTTATAGATATATATTTTTTATATATCTAAACTAGTGTATATTCAATTATAATACTTTACTCTGACCAAAATATTATAATTTTCCTATTAATAAATAAATATAATCTAACTTTTCTTAAGCAACACGGAATTATTCACTTATATTTGACCATGTAATTCGATTAAACTTACTATTTACCTTCTCTATCGAGGATTTGTTTTTTTCTTCCTTAATTGTCTAAAAATATCAATTTGTGGTTCCTAGGAATGATAACAAAAAGTATTATCTCTTCTTTATTTCTATAGATCTATTACGTGAGACTTTTTTTTAAAAAGAGTTTACTTTTCTTGTCGATAAGAAATGAAAAATTTATGTAAAGTTATGCCTAAATTTATTTTATTAATTTTTTTTCTAATAATCGAATAAATTTAATTTGAAATTGAAAAATTTTTATAATTCATGTTTAGGGTTGAATATCTTTATCCCACTATAATCTTTTATAAAAGAAAAGCTGAACTTATCAATAAGGACCAAACATACAACCATACACACATCCATCCCCGTAGACACTTGCCCACGTCGTGGTTTGTACCTTGAACCTTTTTAAGACGAACAAAAGCCTAACAAACTTTATTGTATTATTAACCTAAAAATAAAATAAAATTAAAATTAAAGTTTTTAATATATATTAAAATAAATTAAAAATATAAATAGTAATAATAACATAAGCTTTAATATGAAGTTTTTTTCCTTTTTCTCTTTAAAAATGATAATTATATTTTTATTTTAAAGTTTGAACAAAATTACAATGAGATGCGTATTTTGTACCTTTATATAGGTTTTATTAAACAACTTTATTAAGAGATATTCCAAAATCTCAAATTTCTTTGAAAAATTTATCATACCTTACATATAAAAAACTATGAACAATCTAGTGTCAACTTTCAATCATATTATAGTGTTATTTTGGTACTTCAACCTTGTGGCCATTAGTCATCTTATAGATATGACCTTAATTATCAATAAAGGTCCAAAAATAACACAAAAAGTATCCTAAACCACATCTTCTATCAAATAGAAACAAGTATCAAAAGGGGGCAAATTGTGGTGGAATCACAGTCCCACACTACTACTTTTAACCAAGTACCAACTAGAATATCCAAGGCAACTTTTGATAGACCATCTGCTTCCTCATTTAATTCTCTATAAATATGATTATAAGAGATCTCTACAAATGATGCTTCTAGCAATTTCACCTACTCATAATAAGGCCTAAGTATCAAATTTTGCATCCCCACTAATATTGAAGCCCAGTCCACCACCAATTTTGAGTCACCATAAACTTGGAGTTTTGTTATTCCCTGTTCCACTGTCATTCTTAACAAAAATATCAAATCCTTCCACTCTACCACATTATTGGTGCCTTCACCAAGACCTACTTTGAAAGTGTATTTGTGATTTTCATCTTGATATAACACTCCTACCCCACATCTACCTGAGCTTGAATCCTCAACTAAGACTTTGTAGTATCCATTGTTAAATTGTAAACTTGCCTTATAGCCTTTAATTTTGAAACTTTTTTATGCCTTCATAAGTATATTTGATTTGAGCTTGAACTTGTATAGGTAGAATTTCCTTGCTCTCAAACAACATAGAATTTCTTGCCAACCATAGACCCCATGCCACTATTAATGGAATGCACCTGTATTCCTTTAAGCCTTTGTCTTTGAACCATTGTTGCATATTCTCTAATAGATTCCTTGTTGGCCATTGTCCCTTCCCCTTAGTCATGGGTAGAATAGACCTCCACACTTCTCTTAAGAAATCACAATGAACCAGTAGATGATCCATTGTTTCTTCTTCCTTTTTACACAAGTTGCATTGACTTGGACCCTACCAAGACCTCTTTTGTAGAACATCCCATGTCAATGCCTTCTTAGCCAATGCTAACCAAGAAAAATTATAATTTTCAAGGGTACTTTCACCTTTCAAATCTTGCTCCACCACCAAAGGACCTCTTCATTATTATCTTCAAATATTGCCTTGTATCCTTCCTTAGTTGTAAATTATCCACTAGTTGGGTTATTTGACCATACTAAAGAGTCTTCTTCTTGTCTCAATCTTATAAAATCCCTTGTCAGACCTCTTGTATAGTTACTCCATTTCTCAGCTTCATTTCCTTCCAAAAGTAATTATTTTATTGAAAGCCACCCTTGATTCCACAAACTGGTTCTATCCATAGAGGTTGCATCTACCAATACCTTGAGCCCTTTTCTATTAAGGTGTTCTATTAAATTTTGAGGTAGTTGGTAATCTCCTCCACTCCCTAGCTAGGGGTCTTTTCCTAGCCTTACTTTCTTCCCATTTCCTATTTTCCAAACCAAAAAATTGCCTACTAATGGAAAAGCCTTCACTAATGCTTTCCAAATGATAGAAGCATTGGTCACTGACTTGATAGGAAGTCTAATCCACTCTTCAAATGACATGGAACCCAAATATTTCTCCTTGATAACCTCATGCCATAATCCTTTACCAATTAATAATCTCCAAAGGCTCTTGGTAGCTAGTGCTTTCCCAAAGTTATGTATATTCTTAAGTCCCCAACCTCCTATTGATTTAGGTTTGTAAATCTTGCTCCATTTAACCAAAGCCATAACATCCTTCTCCCTTCTTCCTATTCAAAGGAAATGGAAGCATTTATTCCTTATTTTTTCCACTATTTTAATAGGAATATAAACCATGGAGTGCCAATATATTAGAATAGCCTCCAAAACCAAGTTTCACCAGTGTTAAACGACCTCCTAATGATAACCATCTATTACACCATGAAGTTACCATTTTTCCACTTTATTGTATAACCAAATCCAATCCTAGTATCCATAATTATTGGGCTTTAGCCTAAACCCCAAATATTTAAAACCTTTTCCAAACTCAATTAGATTGAAGCCAAAAATCCTTACCATTTCTTTTTCTTGTCCTAATTATAGTCTGTTAAAAGCTATATCTAACTTTTGGAGGTTTATTTTCATTCCTATAGCAACACAATATAGATATAACAACTCTTTATATTTTAGTGCTTCTCTTAAGGTGCCATTTCCAAATAGGAGTATGTCATCTACAAATAGTAAGTGAATCCCAACCAGAGAGTTTCCCATTTTAATTCCTTTGATCATGCCAAGTTTTTTTGTTCCTTAATCATTCTACTCAACCCTTTAGCCATAAGCAAGAATAAAATGGGTGATAGGACCACCCTTGTCTCAACCTTATAGAAGGCTTGAAGAAGCTAGAATCTAAACCATTAGTTAAAACAACAAAGGAAGCATAAATAATACATCCCATTACTTACAAAGGGCACACTACACCCAATATGAATTAATATAAGTCTGATGTACAACCAACTTACCCTATCAAAAGCTTTTGCCAAATCAAGATTGATTATCATTTCTTGTTTCTTCCATGATTTAATTGAATGAAGTGCTTCTTGAGCAACACCAATAGCTTCATGGATTTGTCTTTTACTCAAGAATCTAAATTGTTCTTTTGATAAGTTGTATGAAAAAAAATTGTTTTAATCTCCTAGCAAAAATTTTGGAGATAAATTTGTAGAGAGTATTACACAAGGACATAGGCCTATACTCAAAGTATTTTGGATTATCCTTATTCAAAATTAATGTTAGGAAATGTGTATTGATAGACCCAAGTACCTACCCAAAAGTCCTTGATTCTTCAACCACCTTGAAGAGGTCTTCTTCTAAAACATCATAAAGGCCCACATAAAAGTGAATGGACCAACCATTTAGTCCTAGACTCTTCCCTTTTTGAAATGATTTAATTGTTGTTTGTAGCTCCTCCTTAGTGACTCCTATCATCAAAGCCTCTTTGACTTCACCACTGACCATATTAGGTATATAATGTGCTAGCTTAATGATTTCTTCTATATTTACTTTGTTGGGTTCTTGATACATTTTTTAAAAAGTAGGATACTTCTAATCTAGCTATTTTCTAAAACCTTATGTTTCTTCCATCCTCCCATTTTATCTCCCAAATGGTATATCATATTTCTTGGTTTTGCATACTTTTGAATCCAACATGTAGACAAAATGGGTAAGAGAATCTTCTCGTATCATTTTTGTTACCACTCCTTTATTTTGCTCTATTATTCTTACTAAAATATTTGAGTATTGTATGCTTATATTCATTATAATAAAGAATTATGAAATACAACATGGTAGTAAAATAGATATATATTGACATTTCTTACTTATGAAAAAAATCTATTTGGAGCCTTTTGTTGAAGTAAACGAACAATATTTCATTGATTAGAACCAGTATAAATAATACATTGTAGAGCCCAGATTAGCTCGTAATCCTAGGATCTAATCAACAACTTAGGTCTAAAATAAAATAATAAAAATAGACCAAATATTATATACGCTAACAATAGCGTAACTAACCTAGGTAGTTAACTAACTACCCTATCAACATAAATAAAGTAATAATAAGAATTACTATAGTAAATCTAACATCCCCCCTTATTACATTATTTATGTAATTTAAGAACTACTAACATCCCCCCTGATTACATCATTTGGTAATACAAAGAGAGCTGCGAAACAATTCAAATTTGACACGTGCAAGTGCCTTAGTGAAAATGTCTGCAACTTGAGCATTGGTGGGAATGTACTGAAGCTGAATTCGGTGCCTTGGAACTTCGTCTCGAATGAAGTGACATTGTGTGTCAATGTGCTTGGTTCTTTCATGATGTACTTGGATTCTTGACAAGATTCAAAACACCCATGTTGTCGCAGAACAAGTGTATTGGAGATTTTGATGGAAGACCCATACTTGTTAGGATGCGACGCAACCATATCACTTCGCACACAGCTTCACGTGCGGTGCGATATTCTGCCTCTGTTGATGAAATAGCAACCACCTGTTGCTTCTTGTTGTGCCAAGAGACAGGACCAGATCCAAGATGAAACAAATATCCTGAAGTTGATTTACGATCATCATATGATCCGGCATAGTCGGAGTCCGTGTATCCCTGTAAGAAGAATTTGTTGTTCCTCTTATATTCTAGGCCATATTCCATTGTGCCACGGACATAGTGAAGAACGCGCTTTGTTGCTTTCCAGTGTGTAGTCTTAGGCTCCTGCATGAACCTCGAAAGATAGTTGACAACAAATACGATATCTGGCCTAGTGTTGGTCAGATATATGAGACTCCCAATCAACTGTCGATAGAGAGTACCATCTACCCGAGGTGAATCATCATATCGCGATAACTGAATTCTTGTTTCCATCGGAGTTGACATTGGCTTGCAATCAGTCATGCGATATTTTTCCAATAGGGTCTTGGCATATTTTTTCTGAGACACTTTGATGTAGTGCTCCTTCTGGCTGACTTCCAGACCAAGACAATAATGGAGAAGTCCGAGATCTGACATCTCAAAATATTGACACAAGTCTCTTTTGACAGTAGAAATCATAGTTTCTGAACTCCCTGTAATGAGCAGATCATCAACATAGAGTACAAGCAACACTATTTCAGAACCTTGTTTCTTAAAATAGAGGTTTGCATCTGACGGACATCTCTTAAAACCATGCTGCAGAAGGTGATGATCCATTTTTATATACCAAGCCCGAGGGGCTTGTTTCAAACCATATAAGGATTTTACCAATTTGCAAACTTTCTGTTGTTGGCCTTCCACTTCAAATCCTTCCGGTTGAGTCATGTAGACTTCTTCTTGGAGATCACCATTTAGAAAAGCACTCTTGACATCCATTTGGTGTACTTTCCACCCATATTGTGCTGCCATAGCACAAAGAACTCGAATGGTTGTCATCCGAGCAGTAGGTGCAAAAGTTTCCTCGTAGTCAATGCCTTCTCTTTGAGCATAGCCCTTTGCAACAAGTCGGGCCTTATGCTTATCTATTGTCCCATCTGCCTTATACTTAACTTTATACACCCATTTGCAGCCTATGGGCTTCTTTCCGTATGGCCAGATCGACAAGCTTCCAAGTTTTGTTTTTCATCAAAGACTTATACTCTGCATCCATAGCGGCCTTCCACTGAGGCTCACCAAGAGCATCTTGCACTGATGCGGGTTCAAGATCGTCTATGGAAGACATAAACACCCTATCATTATCAATATCCATATCTTCTGTATCTCTCTCTGGATCTACAGAAAGTTCCTCAAAATATTGACACAGATCATCAACCCCAGTATTCTCTGTTGCAGCTTTCTCCTGTCGAGCCATGCTGCGAGTACGAGGCCTATCCAATGTCAAATCTGGTGGAGTGGATAGCTTAGAGTCTTTGATTGTATTTGTATACCACTTTGGATTCTTCTTCTGAGGTGTTGAAGAAGATGAAGACGGACCTCCAACCTTTGATGAAGGAGATTTATCAACCTTAGTTTCCACAAGGTCTAGGTATACATCTGATGTGTTTTCTGATGTGAAAGCCTCATCAAAAACTACATCTCTACTAATGTGTATCTTCTTGGTCAAGGGATCAATCAAACGATAACCCTTAGAGTGCTCATCATACCCAAGAAGAATACACTTCAATGTCTTCTCATCTAGCTTCTTCCTTTTCTCTTTTGGTATGTGCATGAAAGCTTTACATCCAAAAATGCGTAGATGAGAAATGGAGGGTTTCCTACCACTCCATGCTTCCTATGGAGTCATTCCTTGTAGAGCCTTTGTGGGTGCCCTATTCAATAGATATACTATTGTGGTGACAGCTTCTGCCCAATATAGTTGCTCAAGACTAGCTCCTGTGAGCATGCAACGAACCATTTCCATGATGGAACGATTCCTCCTTTCAGCAACTCCATTTTGCTGAGTATAAGCAGTAGTTAACTGTCGTGTGATCCCATTTTCTTTCAAGAACTCAGAGAATTATTTAGAGGTGAACTCCCCCCCTCGATCTGAGCGGAGGGTCTTTATAGAAGTCCCTGACTCCTTTTCAACAGATTTCTTGAATTGCTGAAAGAAGCCAAATGCTTCAGATTTTAGTTGAAGAAAGAATACCCACATCTTTCGTGAGTAATCATCCATGAATAACTGAAAATACCTCTTACCCCCACAACTGTTGGGAGTTAAGGGACCGCACAGATCGGTGTGAATCAACTCCAGAGGTTTCTTTGCTCTTGTAGAGCTCCTTTCAAAAGGCACTCTATGTTGCTTTCCTGCCAAGCAGTCAGAGCAAACTGGTAAAGTGGTAGAAAGGGAAGGAAGACCTTTTACCATTTCATACTTACTTAACTCAAGTAAGTAACCAGAACTCAAATGTCCATATCTCTTGTGCCATAGGGAAGTTGCCTCCTTTGTAGAGACTATCATGGCTACATGTGGAGTAGAGATAGCATCTAAGGCAAATAAGCCATGCTTATATGAAGCAGTTGCAATGTTCTTACCCCTCCTGGTAATAGAACAACACTTCTTGCCTCCCTCAACACTAAAGTTCACAACCATATCTTTGTCCAGAATTTGTGTGATTGACAACAAATTGTTTGCCAATCCTGGAACATAGAGAACTTTGTCAATCTGACACTTGCCATCAGGAAGAGTGACTGAAATAGTACCTTCTCCCTGAACCTTGTAGGTTTTATCATCAACAATAGTGACAGGTTTGCCCTCTTTGGCCTCAAAAGACTCAAACCACGATTTGTCACCAGTCATGTGCTTACTGGCTCCAGAATCAACATACCAGATAGGATCCGTCTGCTTGGACACTGTGGTAGTCATGAGAACTTTGTGGGCTCTCTCAGAATCCATGTCAGATTCTTCAACAACAACATTCACTTGTTGTTTGTTCTTTTGTGGTTTGTTTCGGCCTTTCTATTTTGATTGTTTATTCTTATGCCAACATCTGTTTGTATCATGACCTTCTTTGTCACAGATCTTGCAATATCGCTTTTTCTGTTGAGGTTGTTGAGTTTGTTTCCCTTTTGAATCCTTTTGTGAATTCCCTCCCTTCTAAAAATTACCCTTCTTCTGGTTCTGCCCTTTCCTGTTGATGTAGAGGGCAGTGTTAGAAGAATCATCTCGTTGTAGTTGGCGTGCCTCCTCCTCTTGAAGCATATTAACCAATTCTACAAAAGTAACTTTTCGTTGCGATACCTGAAGGGAAGTGATCAACACCCGATAAGAATCAGGTAAAGCTCTCAATACAATTGAGGTAAGGAGCTTGTCATCAACTGGTTCTCCTAAAGAATTCAACTTTGCTTTCAATTCAGACACTCTGCAAAGAAAAAATTCAACTGTCTCCCCCTGCTTCATGCTTAGACTATGTAATTGAGATTGAAGAAATAGAATAGTGGAATCATTCTTTCCCTCATATATAGTATTAAGGGCATCCCATGCCTCTTTACTATGTTCACAGTCAGCAATATGGGGTTGAACTTCATCAGACACAACAAGCAAAATGAGCACCTTTGCTTTGTTGTCTTGCTTGTCAAAGTCTTTTTGAGCAGTAGATGGAGCTGTAGCACCAACAGTAGATGAAGGTCTTGTTGTTGCTCCAGATACAACATCCCATAAGTCATCCATGACTAGGATAGCCTTCATCTTGTTTTTCCATGGTGTGTAATTAGGACCTTTCAACAACTGATGAGAATCGGTCATTAATTTTGCAGACATGGTGAAGGTTCCTTATAACACCAATTGGTCCCCCTTTCGATATACCTTTTGCTAGGCCGTTATACCATACAAAATACCCGCCCTTACGTGAGGGAAACTATAGGTATTTAGAAAGATAAAAAAAAATCACCCGCCCTTACGTGAGGGAAACTATAGGTAATTTTTAGAGATCATACGATACGTGGTACTTAAGCAGTATCGAAAGGGAATAGTCTTGTTGATGGCACCTACCATAGAAAGTCTGCAATCCTCATGCGTGGGGCGTAACTTCCCCTAAACACTTTGGATTTCAGAACTTTCGTCAGGATTTACGCCTAAACACAAGAACTATTAGGGTAATGGATGGAGTAAAAAAATGCAAAATGGCAAACTTATCTCTCCCCGACGATTTATAGAGAACAAGCTCAGACGTCGTTTTGGCAGCTATATTAGGCGGCGGATACAGTAGCGCAATCACGACAACTTTACCTGTAAGTGCTGGCCAGAGGTATCACAAATACCGAACGCTGCAGTGCAATAAATTGCACGGATGGGTTTTAATTATTCCGGGGACTTAGGGAGTGAATTTGATTTTTTTTAACTTTTTAATGAAGTAGTGCAAAATAGAAAAAAATGCAACCTACAACATAAAAAGTGCCCACAGGAATGACCCACTAGGTGTCGGGCGCAGCCGAAAATGCACCTTTACAATAATGCCAAATTTGCTTTTCAAAAAATTACTCACTTTCCCCCTTTGATTTTTGAAAAAAAATACCCCCTTTTAAAAAAATCTCTCAACAAAGGATTTTGATAATTATTTTATAGCTTTAAAGTTAAAAAAAAAATTAATTTTAATTTATATAGTTAAAAAACCATTAAAAAATAAATTAAAATTAAATTTTAATTTATATAGTTTAAAACTATGTAAAATAAATTAAAATAAAATGCGGGAAAATGAGCTCGGCGATTTTCTCCTCGACGAGTTTCGCATCCTCGATTTCTCTCTGGCTTCTGCGGTCTTCTGAGGTGCCTTTAGGTCATGGGGGATCCGAAGATCCGATTCGGTGCCCCGGAGGGTCCAATGGGGACTCCTCCGACTCCTATTCCGGAAGCACCAGCTCTTACGCTGATTTGTTTAAAGAAGACTCTTCCTTCGAAGAATGCCAAAGCCCAAAAGATGGCTTATAAGAAGATCTTCACGATCGTTGGGAATAGGTCTTCGACCATGGCGGGTGAATGGTTATCTGCCGTAGGCTAATTCCAGGCCAAAAATCGTTATTGAACCCAACATGGTTGAATAATCAGTTCTCTACAGAGCGAACCATGACCTAATCTGCAAGTTCATGGGCATTCGCCCCTCTCTGAACTTCTTGCATTCATGGATCCGTCAAAACTGGGAACCCCACGGTGAGTACTCATTGTGGTTTATTAGTAATGGTTATTTTATTGTCAGCTTCTCGGCTCTGGCCGACAGAAATAAGGCTTTTGAGTCGGAAAAGAAGAACCATGGCCCGACAGGCCTTTTTGTTCAACCATGGTGGGTGGGCTTCGACCCTCGTGTTGAACCCACTCGCTGTCCCAGGGTGGATTCGATTATATGCCCTCCCAATGGAGTTATGGGGGGAGAAAGTTTTGACAATGATTGGCAATTCGATCGGTAGACATATTGGGGTTGCCCGAGACACTATTGAAGGGAGCATGGCAGTTTATGCTCGTATTTGTGTTGAGATGGATCTTAGCCAGCCTCTTCCGACTGAGTTGGATATTGAACTAGCAGGTCATTCTTAGGATCCAGAGTAGCTTGACTACGAGGCCCTACCCTTCGGATGTCGGGTTTGCCACAAGCATGGGCATCTGGCCCATTTCTGTCCTCTTAATATGAATGCCAAGTGGAGGCCCTTGCACTACTTGCCTAAGGAGGATAAGGTTGCTCCCAATAAAGATCCTAATAGCTCCAGTCGAGGCCGAGAAGATCCAAGAGAGGGTTTTGAACAACCCGGAAGAAGAAGACGGACAAAGAAAAAGGAGGGAAAGGAGCAATATAATCTCAAGCCTGCCAATAGGTATGAGATTTTTAAATCTTTGGTTGATGAAGAGGATCACTCTATGGAGGGTTTGGAGGGTTTCAAAGAAACTTCTAATATTCCTGGGCAGCCCCCCCTCTCACCTTCTCCTGTCATCCAACAGATAGTTGACCCCTGTGAAGTATCACAACCAGTGTCTTCTGGTGCCTTAGTAGTCCATAATCCTGAGCAGTCAGTATATCAGGATGTCCACATGGGGACAACAAAGAAGAGCAGAGAAAGGCCATCTTTGGGGATAACCCAGCTGGAAAAAATACCAAAAAATAGCAATTCTCAAGGAGCAGGTCGGAGATCTAATAAGGAGCTGCTAGCAGCTCAAGGAGACAAATTGATCATGGGAGGATCAATGAGGACAATTTATTCTTATTGCTCTCGGGGTAACCCATGATTATACAATCTTGGAATGTGAGGGGTTTAAACAATGCAGAACCCATCAATGCGTTGTTCAAAGGTTATTAGAGAATAGCAATACTGATTTCTTGCTTTTACAAGAGACTAAGATGTCTTTGGATCTTATGTCTAAGACAGATCAACAAAATTCGGAAGGGCGCTGGTCACATGGATGTGGCTGCCCAAGGTGCCTCGGGGGGATTGTTACTCCGTGGAACTCTCAGGAATGGTCTGCAATAGATCACCTTGCCTGGAGGGGTGTTCTCACTTCTCTATTTTGGAATAATGTCTCGGCGAAAGTCGTTTTAATTACTAACTTTTATGGATCTCAAACCCTGGAGGGTCAGAGGCGGTAGTGGAAGGTTGTGCAAGACATGAGAGTGTCTAGGGAAGATCTAGACTGGATTGTAGCGGGGGACTTCAATGCTAAATTATCTTCTAGAGAACAGGAAGGGGGAACACCCTTTTTGGATCCAGGGGACCGATTCATGATCGCTCAAGTCTAGGCTTTACACCTTGTGGACATCAAATGTCCTGGCAATAACTTCACTTGGACTAATAAAAGGAGGGAGCCATATAGTAGGAAGGTGAAACTAGATCACTTTCTACTCTCGGAGGAGGCGTTTGTAAAATGGAACATTAATTTTTAGATTTTAGCGAGCCCTGTTTCCGATCATTGCCCTATTTTGTTGGAAGGTGGGGTAGGGAGGGGACTCCATCACAAACCTTTCGGATTTGAGAATTTTTGGTTGCGGAAAGAAGAACTTCGGGAGAAAATCCCACAGTGGTGGGAAGAGGGTCGCCCGACTTATGGGAGAGCAATGTTCGGAATCCACAAACAACTTCAATATGTCAAAACTCGGTTGAAATATTGGAGGCGTTCTAATAAATTTGACTTCCGGGCCCAAAGGGCTCCATTGGTGGCCACTGGGATGAGGTCCAAAAATAGTTTAGAGAAGGAGTAATAACAAATCAGCTCAAGGATGAGGATGATGCCTTACGTAGAGCGGTCGAGGACATTGACAACCAGGAGGAGACTTATTGGAGGTAGAGAGTAAGAACTTCCCGGTTAGTAGAAGGGGACAGAAATACAAAATTCTTTCATCGGATCGCTTGTGCTCGAAGACGGATGAATAAGATGGAGGTCCTTCAAGATGAGAATGGTCATTCCTTTGATAATCTTCCAGAGATTCACTCCCATGCTATGGATTATTTCTCAAAGATTTTTAAGGAAAGTGCGGTTCAAGATGCATAGGCCCAAAATGAAGTTCTTTCTATCATTCCTACTCTCATTTCTGAGGATGAAAACCAGGCACTCCTCAAACCCATTGATAGAGATGAACTGACAACTATGGTCTTTGGAATGAGTACTGGTAAAACTCTAGGTCCTGACGGTTTCCCCATTGAGTTTTTCCGGGCCTTCGAGGACTGCTTAGAGGAAGATGTTAGAGCTGTGGTTGAAGAATCTAGAGAAAATAAGAGAATGCTTAAATCTCTAAACCACACTTTCATTACCTTGATTCCAAAAGGGGAGGAGGGGAGTTCATATTTCGGATTATAGGCCTATTGCCTTATGTAATGTGGTGTATAAAATACTCACCAAGGTAATGGCTGAGTGCCTAAAATCCCTTCTTCACAACATTATCTCCTCTCGAGCAAGGGGGTCTTTGTTGAGGGTCGACAGATTTTGGATGGGGTGGTTGTGGCTCAGGAAGCAATTCATTCAATGCACACTTTTGGTAATAATGGGATGTTTATTAAATTGGACATGTCAAAGGCTTATGATAGGGTTGAATGGAGTTTACTGGCTAAAATGATGGTAGCCTTCGGTTTCTCTCATGGATGGATTGAGTGGGTCATGAGCTGTGTCTCTTCCCCAACCTACTCTGTTCTTATCAAGGGCCTTCCTTCGCAGCCTTTTAGAGCCTCTCGGGGTCTCCGCCAGGGGGATCCTTGCTCTCCTTATTTGTTTTTGATTTTGGCTGAAGGTCTTGGCAGAATTTTCTTGAGGAGAAGATAGCAAGGCAGGTTACTGGGTGTTAGGGTGGGGGACGAAGTTCTATCGCACCTGTAGTTTGTGGATGACACTGGTCTGATGGGATTTGCCAGCCTCAGGGAAACAAGATTGATTAGGGACACTCGTAATGTTTATCTCAGGGCCACTCTATTGGTCCGACTTTCATACACACCCTGCGAAGAATGAGCATGAAACTTTGATAACACTTATACGGGATAAATCCCACTCACTTTAGGATCTAGCTGGTTATCCAAGGTGTGAGTTACAAGGTCGGGTCGAATGTCAATTCACTCTTTTTCGCTTCTGAAATAGTCTTCAATATGGACTACCTGTTACCTTACAACGGGCTCCGAACTTGCTCAGTAGTGTTTAGGAGTTGTCACTTGTTGACAATCAGATTTAAAGTTGATTCTTTGATCTAGCTCTTATGGGTCAGCAGATTTAAATAAAGGACAAATTAAAGAAAATAAAAATGAATCATTTCACGGTAAAACAAAGAGGGTAGGGTAAGGCAAAAAGAGAATTTTATCAAACTTAGCTGTAAAACAAAACTACCAATTTTATTTATACTATTAGCTTCACAACGGAACAAATCAAAGAAGAAAGTGTCCAAGCTTTCTAAGATCACTTCCTACTAAGAGCATAAGGCGAGAGATGGAACAGATCTACCGGAAAATTATAAACTGAAGGGAAGTCAGTAAAAATTGGTATCTTTCACCGACAGCCTAGCTCGCACAGTGAGGACAGAGCAATTAGAACAGACCTGAACCTCAAATCTGTAATTTTCCCTAGCATACAATAGCATACAAAAGAACAAATGAAGCCCAATAGCATATTTAATCTTGATAACACAGATTCACAGCATATATTTAATAAACTTTAATGAAATGGATAACAAAAGAAGATGAACTTATTACAGTCTGCAAAAGATTAGGCTCCTGGCCATGCTATCACAAAAAACAAAAGCACATCAACTCCAAGTCCAGAAACAAAGTATTTAACAATCTTTGCAAGAAATTGCTTCAATAGTCTTTTATTTCTAAGTTTTCGCCTCCTGCGATTACATTGAGAAGAAGTATTTATAGGCTCAGGACAGACCCTGATATTTTAGAAATATCTTCTTCTCAAACCATAAATCTTATCATCTTAAACCCTAGGACCCGGGTTTTACAATATAAAGCCATTTAAAACAAATTCTGGATAAAACTTAACCACTCTACAAATCAGTGCAGTCACTTGCCACAAATGGAGAAGATAGAATTCGAATGCCACTTGCATTCACCCGTAACTATGAATAAATGTCTTCATTAATGCCCTCGGGTAATTTGGATGAATCACCACTTCTCTGACATTTCATCTCCGCAGAGCCATCCCCGAGTTGAAAATCTTTGCAAGCTATTAATTTTGCCATAAATTTTCATTAAATGCATTCACCGGAAAATTTCGGTAACTATGTGCAGATATTTCTATTTTTCGGCCAATTCTTGATATACTGCATTAAATGGGCAGCTGCTTAGTCACCGTAAAGTCTCTTTCCGGCCAGATCTGAAAAAATTAGATGAAGCAGCAATTTTCGGCATCTTTCCTCTTAATATAGCTGTCTTCGGTTAATTTGCACTTTAACTTTGTCTTTATGGCCATTTCTCCGTTATCCCGTAAGTGCCAGATGGCTTCCTGCATGAAAGGACAAAAAGACGGATTAGTACTTTAAAAATATTAAAACAAAACTTTAAAACTAAATCAAAATCCTAAAGTTCAGTCAAAACCCTAAATTTCATTATACGTAGGCCTGCTCTGTTTTGACACGTGTCGCAAAAAAAATCACGACACGTGTCCATTTCCAGCTGTCTCCACTTTTAGGCTCTTTATCTCTCCTGGCGCGAAACTGCAACATGTCACGATTTCGCGACATGTCGCGAAATCGTGACCTGTTTCCCTATCGCATGTCGCGAAATCGTGACCTGTTTCCCTATCGCTGTCCTTCTGCTCACATATGTCGTGAAAACGTGACATGTCACGAAATCGTGACCATTCTAGCCATGCGCGCTCTTTTGCTCAACATGGCCGCGAAAATGCGACATGTCGCGAAATCGTGACCCTTTTCTGCCTTAGCTTCTTCTTCCTTCAACCTACCGTGAAAATGTGACATGTCGCGATTTCGTGACATGTCGCGAAATCGTGACCCTTTTCTGCCTTAGCTTCTTCTTCCTTCAACCTGTCGCGAAAATTCGCGACATGTCGCGAAATCGCGACGCCTTTCTTCCTTGCGACCCTTTCTTGCCTGCGAGCCACGAAAACGCGACATGTCGCGAAATCGCGACCCTTTTCTGCCTTAGCTTCTTCTTTTCAATTTTGGTTCCTTTTGGCTGCTTTCTCTTCTTGCCCCTTGCTGACCTTGGACCTGTCGCGATTTCGCGACATGTCGCGAAATCGCGACGATCCGTACGATCTGGGCTTCTTCTGTTGAAAACATCGCAATTTCGCGACGTCACGAAATCACGCAATCGCGACGTCGCGATTTCGCTACACTCTTAATGCCTTAGACTTTTTTCTTCCTCTTACTCGCTTCTGCTTCCTTCGCTTTGACTTGGACCTATCGCGATTTCGCGACATGTCGCAAAATCGCGACAGTCCGTACAACTTGCCTTCTCTCTCCAAAACTTGTCACGATTTCATGACGTTCCGTACAATTTGGCTTTCTCTCTCCAAAACGGTAGCGATATCGCGACATTTCCAAAAATGGAAGTGTCGCGATTTCGCTACGTTTTTCTGACTTAGCCGATTTTCTTGAAACCTGTCGTGATATCGCGACATTTCCAAAAATGGAAGTGTCGCGATATCGCGACATTTCCAAAAATGGAAGTGTCGCGATATCACGACATTTCCAAAAATGGAAAGTGTCACGATTTCGCTACGCTTTTCATACTTAGCCGATTTTCTTGAAACCTGTCGCGATATCGCGACATTTCCAAAAATGGAAGTGTCGCGATATCGCGACACTTCCAAAAAAAGAAAGTTTTGATTTTTAATGAATTTATCTGTCTGTTTTCTGCATTTTTCTCATACCGGTGTAAGACTTTTTTTATCCATGAATGATTCTAGCATGTAAAAAGTGAAGTCTGAGATAACAAAGCTAGAATGCAAGAAAACTTGGATGCTTTGACACGAGCAAAACTTGAAGAAGAAAGAGGCAAGTAAAAATCTGGGATTAAAACTGAAAATCATCAAGAGGGTCCCTACTGCAAAAATGAAAGCTCAAAGTTTTCAAAGGGTGGAAATTCATTTTTCAGTGGGGGTGTGTTGCTTCTCAACACACTCAACAGGTCATTAATGACAAGAAATCCAAGGTGGTATTTTTCAATCTGGAGCACAGGCTTCAGAACAAAATTTTAGAAATTCTGGGATTTACTAGGACTGCTCTTCCTGTGGTTTACTTGGGGATTCCCTTGCACTTCAAAAAGCTGAAACTTGACACTTGGAGGCACTTGCTTGAGGGCATCCAGGAAAGAATTAATCACTGGTCTCATAAGTGGTTAAGCTATGGTGGCAGAGTAACTTTCTTACAGTTATTCATTCAAGCCATGCCTATCTACAAATTCTCTATCTTGGCTACCCCGCTTACAATCTGGAAAGATTTGGATAGGATGGCTAGAAATTTTTTGTGGGAAGGACCAAAGGGAGAGAGAAAGTGGGCCTTAGTGAGCTGGGATAAAGTTACCCAGCCCAAGGTAAAAGGTGGGCTGGGACTGAGAGGATCCAGGTTAAATAATAAAGCCTTGGCTGGAAAGTTGTACTGGAGGTGGATTTCCCAGCCTACTTCCTTATTCAGTAGAATTCTTACTAGCAAGTACTTGGGTCATGTCAATCCCAGTGAGGTGGGCCGCTTCTCTTTGGAGGGTGTTGGATCCTTAGTTTGGCAGGCTCTCAAGCTTGGATCGCAGGTTATTAAAGACCAGCTATTTTGGAAAGTGGGGAGGGGGGATAAGGCCCGTTTCTGGTCTGATTCCTGGGATCAGTTTCCTCCCATCATGGTTGAATTCCCAGAGTTACTCCCAATCAAATCTGCCATAGAATCCAAGGGTTGGGTCCAAATTGAGAGTTATTTCAATACTACTCAGTTAGGGGGGTATAAGTTTAAGAAGTTTAAGAAGTTGGAGGAGTGGCCAATTTCAATCCCTCCGGAGCTAGCACCCATCTTGTCCAGAATCTTGAAGGAAATATTTCTCACTGGGAGGGACGAGGAGGATGAATTAGCTTGGGGCTTTGGGAGCCTTGGCGTTTACACTTTTAAATACGGATATAATAACATCCTCCTTGAGCCTCCCCCCCTACTTTCTTGGTTGAGGACTGGAGACAGATTTGGCAATCCAAGGGCTGGCTGAAAGTGAAGTTTTTTTCTTGGCAGGTTATGCATAATGGAATTCTCACTTTCGACAACCTCAAGTGCAAAGGTATCATCGGTCCTTCTCAGTGTGTTCTATGCCATAAGAACGAGGAAACAGCTGATCATATGATGTTTGAATGCCCCTTCACGTGCCAGATTTGGAAGCGCTGGTTCTCTCACTTTAAAATCCAGCTTAATGGTGATTTGACTCGGATTAACATTCTAGAAAGATGGAAGAGGGGTAGATTTAAATCTAAAGCTCTTCGTATCGGTTGGGAGCTCGGCTTAAATTTCATTTGGTGGCAAGTGTGGTTGGAGAGAAATGCAAGAATATTTCGAGAAACGTTTTCCACACTTGATGGTGTTTGGCAGGTCATCTGGAGCAAAGTCTCTGAAATAGCTGTCGTCCATGCAAATGAGGAATCTCAGGTTGATTCGAAGCCAATGGACGAGGGAGTGGACAAGCAAGAGGAATAGGTCAAAGCCAGCTGGATACCTCCTCCCGACGGTTGGATCAAAATCAATACTGATGGAGCTGCTAAGGGCAATCCAGGTAATGCTGGCATTGGTGTGGTTTTCCGGAATCACGAGGGCACCGTGCTCTACTAGGAGCTGCAGGGTTTGGGCAGAGCCACAAATAACGAAGCTGAAGCCATTGCTATCAGAGCAGCTTCTATTTGGGCAGTTAATCAGGGCCATAGGAGGGTAATTCTAGAATCTGACTCTCAAATATTGGTTGGAGCTCTTGATTGCATGAGGAACTTTGCTTTAAAAGCATGGAGGTTGAGGATTTTGGTCTCTCAAATCAAGGAACTATGGAGAGAACTAGATGACGTGATTCCTGTTTATGCGAGTAGAAATCTAAATAAAGCGGCCGATTTCCTTGCGAAGATGGGTGCTGAGAAAGAGGTAGGGGTGCAGCTGCACAGGGACATGCCTTTGGAGGATGAAGAGATTTGATAGGGCCTGGAACGATCCTTAAGATAATGAACAAAGAAAATGCTAAGGGTGGTTTTTGTCACGATATCGCGACCTGTTGCGCCGTCGCGGCCTTTGGTGGCAAGCTGTCACGATATCGCGACATGTTTCACCGTCGCGGCCGTTGGAGAGAAGTTGTAGCAATTTTGTGGCCTGTTGCGCCGTCGCTGCCTTTGGCGAGAAGTTGTAGCAATTTCGTGACCTGTTGCGCCGTCGCGGCCTTTGGTGGGAGACTGTCGCGATTTCGTGACCTATTGCACCACTGGGGCCTGTGGCTGGAAGCTGTAGCAATTTCGCAACGCTTTTGGAAAATTGGCGCTAAGGAGAAAAATCATCGCGATTTTGTGACTCTTTTGGAGTATTGGCGCCAAGGGGAAAATTCGTCGCGATATCGTGACATTTTTGCTGAATGGTTGCTCAAGGGAAAAATCGTCGCGATTTTGCGACAGTTTTGGAGAGCTAGTACCAAGGGGAAAAACCGTCACGATATCGCGACACTTTTGAAGGTTGTCCGCCTTGGAGAAAAACCGTCGCGATATTGCGACACTTTTGTTGAAAGGGCGCCCAGGAGAAAAATCGTCGTGATATCGTGACATTTTTGGCGAGCTGGCACCAAGGGGAAAAACCGTCGCGATTTCGTGACACTTCTGAAGGATAGGCGCCAAGGCAAAAAGTCATCGCGATTTCGTGACACTTTTGCTGAATCGACGCTAAGGGGAAAAATCGTCGCGATATCGCAGCATTTTTGGCATGCTAGCACCAAAGGGAAAAACCGTCGCGATATCGTGACACTTTTGAAGGTTGGGCGCCACGGTGATAACTCGTCGCGATATTGCGACAATTTTGAAGGATGGGAGCCAAGGGGAAAACTCGTAGCGATTTCGCGACAGTTTTGGGGAATTGGCGCTGTGGGGAAAAATTGTCGCGATTTCGTGACACCTTTAATGAAGGGGCGCCAAGGGGAGAACCCGTCGTGATTTCGTGACACTTCTGTAGTTTGGGTGCCAAGGGAAAAACTCGTCGCGATTTCATGACACTTTTGGAGAATTGGCGCCATGGGGAAAACTCGTCGCGATTTCGTGACTCTTTTACAACATTGGTGTCAAGGGGAGAACTCGTCGCGATTTCGCGACACTTCTGGTGATCAGGCGCCTTTTGGAAATCTCGTCATGATTTTGCGACATTTTTGGTGATTGGGCGCCTTGAGGTTGTGTCGTCGCGATTTCGCGATGTTTGTGGTGGTTAGGTGCCTCGGGGCTTGGCTGTCGTGATTTCGCGACATGTCGCGTTTTCGCGGCTTGTTTCTCTGGCGCGGCCTCGGTTGGGTTTCTGTCGCGATATCGCGACATGTCGCGTTTTCGCGCCTTGTTGTTTTCTTGCTTCTTGCTCTTGGCTGGGATGTGTTTTCTCCCTCTTGTAATTGTTCTCTGTTTTAATATAAGTTTTTTCAATTTTTTCAAAAAAAACTATTGAAAAATAAATTAAAATTAAAATTTTTAATTTAACTAAAAATAATAATAATTAAAAAAAAACTTTAGAATTTTTTTTTTTTTACCTTTTTCTTTCCAAGGGGGGGTCGACGGGATTTGAACCCCCGACCTACAGGCTCCCTGAGCCTTACCGCACAGTCCACCACCAAGTGGACTAGCGGGCTGATCCGAAAGGATGAGAGACCCCCTCCTATTTGAGGAGGGTCTCGTAAGCCCTTCCTATCGTGGTGGCTAGGTGGTTGTCTCCGCTGCATCGCGCGGTTGGATGGCTGCCTTCGCTGGGTTGCGCGGCTGGGTGGCTGCCTCGCTCGCATCGTGTGACTAGGTGGCGGCCTCCGCTGCAGCGTCTGCTGCGTTGTGCGGCTAGGCGGTTGCTGCCTCCATGGCGACGTCTGCTACGTTGCGCGGCAAAAATCACGCGTCGCAACACGACATTGATGGGGGCGTGGCCTCGCGCGTCGCGTGCGACATCGGGGGGGGCCTGAAAAAAACGTGCAACATCATGGGGGGCGCGTGAAAAAAATCACGCGTAGGAGTTGCAACGTCGGGGGGCGTGAAAAAAATCACGCGTAGGAGTTGCATGCATAGGAAAATGCACAACAACTCTATGCGTGGGAGTGCATGCACAAAAAAAGCTTAAAAATAATTTTTTTTATCTTCCAGCAATCTTCTGCTTCCTCCAAAAAATAGCTTTCGCTTTCTCCAAGCAAGCTTCCGCAACCTTTTTTTCTAGACCAGCTCTAAAAAAAAATTGTCGCCCCCTATTATCAAACTGGCTCTGATGCCATGTTGAAATAAACGAACAGTATTCTATTGATTAGAACCAGTTTAAATAATACATTGAGAGCCCAAATTAGCTCGTAATCCTAGGATCTAATCAACAGCTTAGGTCTTCAAATAAAAAATAAAAATAGACCAAATATTATTACGCTAACAATAGCGTAACTAACCTAAGTAGTTAACTAACTACCCTATCAACATAAATTAAGTAATTATAAGAATTACTATAGTAAATCTAACATTTTGCTCTATTATTCTTACTAAAAGATTTGAGTATTGTATGCTTATATTCATTATAATAAAGAATTATGAAATACAACATGGTAGTAAAATAGATATATATTGACATTTCTTACTTATGAAAAAGATCTATTTGGAGCCTTTATCACCTACTAATCACAAGGGTGAATTATCTGATAGATAATAATCCTCGGAGATATAATAGATAGTAGATGGTTATTTTTTCTTTTATCTGAAAGGCAGGTATATGGGTTTCATTTTATAGGAAAAAAATAATTTTAAATTTCAAAATTTTGAAACGAAGATCCATTCTCTTCTTCTTCCTCCAACTAAAATAATGCTCAAAGTAAGATTTCTTACTAAGATTATCTCCTTTCTCTTAATGTCATGACTAGTTTGATCAACTAATGGTGATGTGTTTCTATTCATTTTGTATGGGTCTTCAAGGTTAAATTGATCCTTAGACAACATGCTTTTGATATCATTTTTATAGGGTTTTAGTTCCAAGAAATTAACATCTATCCTCACCCAGTAGTGGGATGTGACATAATGGAATAGACATATATATTCTATCTAAGAGATTTTATTTTATCTCTAGTGCTTTTATTTTTAGGATATAGATAGTTTTGTATGAATTTGCTTAGGTACAACATGGAAAATTTCCTTTCCAAGGTGGGGCTTCTCCTTTTCTTTCAATAATAGTAGTAACTAGGTTGGTTAGTGATTGGACATGTGGAATTAGAGGGGTCATTGATTTAGCTATCATTCCTTTTATTTTTATAGGGTGATAAAAGTTTGATTCATTCATAAGTTTAGTAGATAATAGTGATTGCACATTTTAGTCAATGGAAAATAGTGGTTTCCTTCATGGAGGCACTCTCCCCATTGCATTTTTACCTATAATTGAGGGTTTCATAAATATATGCATTCATAAAGTTTTCATTCAAGACAATTTTTAGTTGTGGTCCCTTCTTTGCCTCAGTAGAAAAGACATTTGTATTTTATGCTCCACCTCACCCCAAGGATGAAAGGAGAAGAGGAAATAAGTATGATATGACATGTCTCAAACCTATGACTTATGGATGTGGAGTAGAAAATATTAGCTAGGATAGACAATTGCCATATGCATTCATAAAGTTTTCATTGAAGATAAAGTTTTTAGTTGTGGTCCCTTCTTTACCTCAACAGAAAAGGTATTTGTATTTTATGCTCCACCTCACCCCAAGGAGTGGAGATTTGCTTTTTTTATAAGGTCCTTTTGAGGGCAATTATCTATCCTAGGTAGTATTTTCTACTCCACATCCATAAGTCATAGGTTTGAGACCTATCATCCCATACTTCTTATCTCTTCTCCTTTCATCCTTTGGTTGATTGACATGACAGTGAATGTGTTGGTCCAATGTAATAAGGATATACATTTTCAATGTGTAGAAAAAATTGGTCAATTAATCAATTGAGAAAAACTAACACTAGCTTATTGAATTAGTGTACATACTGGAAGATTAATTGTAACTGGTTGGTGGTTGAAGCCTTCCAACTTGTGAATGTCAAATGGTAAATTTTAGTTTACTAAAATAATTATAATGTTTAAGGAGATATTATTATTTTCTTAAAGACTAATAGGCAAAACCTTTGAAAGCCATAACGTCCACATATAGAAGCATTTCTAACCCATTTTATCAAATTTCATGACTTTTCAAGATCTTCACATTGGTGATATTTGTTCAAGACTTATCGCAAGTGGAGGGATGTATTATTATGTGATAGTATCTAAGACCTATACTATCCATTTAAAGGATAAAATTATAATATTTGAAGGTTATTATCAAATAAGAAATATTTATCCATACTCAAAATGAGAATGTTGGATTTAAGGTGTTGAAGATATACATAGGAGCTTCTACAACCATAAAGAAAAGGAATTTAGAATGTGTTTTTTTCCATACGTTCTTTTAATAGTATATATTTAGGCTATTATTTTATATGACATATATTTTTAAAGAATATCCAAAGATATAACTCTTAACAATATCTCCTCTCTTTTAAGAGTTTTCAATGCAATTTAAAGTTTTTTTTTATTGAGGTTTTTAAGAATAGGCTTCTACAAAAGGCACTCTCATCTATAGAAATGTCATGACCCTCCCTTGGCAAAAAATTTATTTGGATGGTTTTATGTTTTGCTATTGCTTCTTCTGATGAGATGATGGACTATCTATTAATTTATCTTGCAAAACATGTATTTTGGTGAAAGTTGTATAGTGAAATGATTGACCATTTCATGTTTAAGTTTCTATTAAGCCTAAATTTTATGAAAGAATAAGATGTTGCTAATGGAACTTTACTTTTGCAGGAATGAGTTTGCTATTGGTGGTAGAAAGAATTGGTCATCGAGAAAGGGATTGTCCAAGGGAAATGATGTGATGGGTTATTTGACAAAGAAATTAGGAGCAACATGAATGAGTGCCCCTTTCATGAAGATGCATAACATGATTTGCATAAAGAAACTAACCATATTGATCTTTAGCTAAAGATTGCTTATTTTATGGTAGTTTGTTTTTGGGTGAAATTATAGTGGTTATGGAAATGCTTGTTTGTTGTTGATCCTTTTAGAAGAAGGAAGCATATGTTAAAAAAAAACATCATCACTAGAGTAGAATCTAGAAAGGAATGATTTATTAGAAGATATAAAGACAATAATAATAAATGTGGATTTCTTGTTTCTAGTATTATATGAGCCTGAACCTCGTATAAATTATATTTTTAATTAATTCATTTCGGAGTTGTTTTTGACATCAAATATTTTGGAGAAAGCATAGTTTTGCTCGTAGCTATATTTTGGCTTGGTTGTTGATTGTGCAATCATAAGAATATGTTGAAGTGTGTTTTCCTCCACCTATGTGTTGAAAGAATTTAATTAACATGACCCAGGCTACCGATGAAAGAACTAGATCATGTCAAGCTAGAGGAGTAATGCTTTTGGTAGTGGGAAGCTCGCATAAGGCAGAATAGGCCGATAAGCGAAGGTAGGAGGTTGGTGAAGATTGTTGTGGATGGAACGAAAAAAAAGAGAAGGGGAGAAGAGTTTTTCTTTGGCAGAGAAATATAAAAAGAGGAAGCGTCATGTAAGAAAATTTGAAACCTACGACAAACATCAGGTAGATATTTTAAAAAACAAGCTTGAATATTATGTTGTGTGAAATTTGTTTTGTATGAGTAAGTTAATCATTGGATAGTCATTGTTTTTCATGGAAAAGGAATCCAATGCATTAGATGTAAAATGAATCAGGAAATAGGTTTTACATATGTATATATTTGCAGTAGGGAGTTTGTACTTTTGATCGTGTTCGAGGAATTGAAGTGACTAAACCCAAAGCTTATCTTGAATTTCATGACTGTTTAGTTGATCTCTGTTTTTTCTAAAGTCGTGCATATTGGAAAGCTAGGAAAATTACTATGTGTAAGTTTAGTGAACGGGTTGTATGAGAAATTAGAGATTTCTTCTCCACTTGAGCGTACTATTCTAGCTTAAAACTTGGTTTTAAAAGATAAGAAGATATGGGTAAACCTTTTCTATATAAGTTTTAGATAACATGTATTGTTTTCCAAGTTCTTTTTGCTCATATTTTAGAACCGTGAGCTAATAGAGAGTGAATGTGAGCTTTGATCAACTATATATGGGAAGTAGAGTATGTTGGGTTGTTGAATGAAAAATAGGTTGGATGTGTTAAAGAAAATTGCTCTAAGTTTCTATAGAAGCTGAAATTGTATTATAGAGTTTGTGTGTTGTTATTCATGAATATATCCTCCTAGAAGTATGTTGATGGAAGAGTGTCTTGAATGAAAACACATAAATAAATGAATATTTTTGTGCTCACTGTTTAAGGAAAACAATTTGCGCTTGCATCAAAAAAGAAATTGATAAGTGATTTTATTCGTCATTCGTATGTGTGTAATGGTTATTGATGTGAAAAGAAAATTTATATATGTTATTATCATAGAATGCTTCATCAGAAAGAAGTAGAAATTTTGTATTGAGTCATGCTTGCAGTTATGTTAGATGCATGTAAAGAATTTCTCTTTTTGAGAACATGAAAATCTTTGAACATCTTGGGTGCCGTCTCTGATCTTGATGAGTGGACATTCCCAATCTAGTGATCGAGAGATATTTTGCATGGAGATGTATCACTACAGGAATGACTACCGGGAATAGCGACAAAGGAAAAATAACTGCACCTTGAACTGAGTTTTTCAGTTAGAGATGTGGAAGGGTGTCTTTCACTATTGTAGAAAGGAAGCTTTGTATATTAATGAAACAATTGAACCGAATAGTTTTCAATGTTGCTGGTAGATTTATGTTATAAATTCTATTATAGAGAAATGTAGTAGCAAGATGGATTTAAAATTGAAGTGGAGATTTATCTATAACTTTGAGTAAGAGGTTGTATTAATACCTCATATATTGTAAGTTATACTTGTGATGCTTATGGTGAAGCTGTTACCAAGATTTTTATGCTTACTTTGAACATTCTTTTGGTCATTGTCTTTCATGAGGGTAAACCCTTAGTAGAAAATAGATTTAATGATGTATTCAAACATTTAAGACCTTTGCATATGTAGTTAAAAACTGGGTAATTGTCTTTTAGAGAAAAAGAGTAATCAGGGAAGGTTTCCTTTATAAATTCAGTTAATTTAATGTAATTTTGTTAATATATTTAAAATAAATGAGGTGATTTTAATCATTTCTAGGATTTTGATGTGATAATGTTTGGATGCGTAGGAGATCAGAGCTTTTCTGAAGCTTAAATCTCTTTACCATGAAATTGGTAATAAAAAATATTTTGGACAAGCTTTCGATGACACAACTTAAACCATAATAGAACTTCGTTTAATGCATGTCCTCACCTTGGGCATCAAAATAGTTTTTAAGATCCTCATGAGCTGAAAGCTCTTAATGGTAGTGTGGATCTATGGCTACAAATCCAGGTTAGATCTAGTGGTATAATAGAAGTTAGACTAAAATTTAGATTTCAATGCACTTGCTCTCCTTAAGAACCGCAAGGATATCTTTTTAATGAAAAAAATAGCTTAGTCATACAGGAGCCAAAGACCATCAGGTTGACTACGTTTTTAAGAATCTAGTTTCATTTTTGGTAAAATGTTGTAAAATATAGTTGATGCTGAGTAGACCAGACCCTTAATAGGTGAAAGGATAGCTTGTCATTTTATGCATAGTGCAACTACATAAACTGACCTATGTAGCTTGCAAGGATTTGCATGGAATATTTTTGATAAATAGAAAAGGGTGACTTCTACACTAAAATACTTGTGTAGAGTGATGGGATGGGTGCTTCCTTTTCAAAGGATGGAAAAGGAAAACTCCTATATAGAAGGACATATGTAGAGAGCTAGTTTTTCAGAGATACCCTTTCAAAGGAAAGTAAGGGGGGGTGGCAAAATGTAAGACTCTAAGAGAAGAAATGGTTAACTTGTTAAACAAAATATCCACACAACAACTTTTGTAAACTGGATGTGTGGTAGATGGTTAGTGAAAGATCAATGATGGTACATAAGTGGTTCATGATTTTAGGCTAAAAGAAAAAAAATTGAGAGAGTTTTTTTTGGGTTGTTACATTTGGTATCAGAGCATGGTTCAAAAGAGAATTGACTCATTATGCAAAAAATTAGCTGGGGGTGTTTAGTAGCAAGCAAACCTTGTGAGGAGTTTAAACCTAGGGTAAACGTAACTGTTTAGCATAGGAGATAGTTGGTAGGAGAATTCACCCAGAAATGAATTGGAATTGAATTCTACCACCTATTTGTGTTTGATCAGGGGATAATGCCACAAAAAATAAGAAGAGGAGGTGTTGACCAATTGAAAAGGCAAACACAAGGAACCGATGCAGAGAATAGAACACTTTATGTTGGTTCATAAAATCCTAATGAAAGAGAGAATCTTACTATAATAGTGGCTCTACTTTGTGAGTAGGTGGAGACCCAAAAATAGTTTTTGGATGTTGTGCTAAGTCGAGAAACAAAATCTGGTAATTTGATAAGGGAATAAGCAGATGAACCTCTTTTAGAGGCACAACTGACCAGAGTTCAACTAGAGGTTGAGTTGGGCAAGGAAATAAAACATCTAAAATATTCCAAATTTAATGGAGAGGAAGATGGAGATAAGGTTGGGGCTTGTTTGAAGGATATAAAGATTTATTGCAACATAAATAACTTTTCCTCAAGCACTCAAACATCCTATGCTACACTACATTTGCAAGGATATGGTTTAGCTTGGTGGGAAACCCTTAGTGAAGAATAGAATCTAGTGGCTACAGTTGACCTAAAATGGGAAGAGTTTGTTAAAGCTTTCAAAGAAAGATTTCTCATAGAATATTTTATTTCCAAAATTTTGATGAATTCACTAAGCTTCATTAGGGAATTAGAACAGTAGATAAA
The DNA here is from genome assembly GCA_028583015.1 of Wollemia nobilis. Classification (NCBI taxonomy): domain Eukaryota; kingdom Viridiplantae; phylum Streptophyta; class Pinopsida; order Araucariales; family Araucariaceae; genus Wollemia; species Wollemia nobilis. The sequence goes on along the minus strand of JAQPPZ010016509.1, from coordinate 363,336 downwards.
TACTACCAAAAATTTGTTAAGCTGGTGAAATATGTACTTGCTTACACTGAGAAAATGAAGGTCCACAAGTTCATACTTGGAGCAGATCCTAGGATAGGATAGGAAGTGGACATGCAAAAACCTGGAACATTGCAAAAGGCCTATGAACTAGCAAGGAAATATGAAACATATCTTAAACCCTACTTTGACTATAAGGAGGCAAAGAGGCGCTAAGGAAAAGAAACAATCCAGGCTTCATGAAGTAGGAACTTGAGAAAACAAATAAGAGCGCCCTTAGACAGAATGGAGAAGAAGATAGAAAATAAAGGAAATTTAGAAGGAGATTTTGAGGAAGGAACCATAGATGCTATAATCGTGGAAAAAGTGTAAATAGATCACCATAGAGATAGACTAACCTACCAAAAGAAGAAGGAACAATAGGGGAGCTGAAACGAAAAGAACATCCAAGACCAAAAGAAGGATGTTTTCTTTGTAAGGGACCACATTATGCCACTAATTATCCACAGAGAACAGGGATGAGTTCAAAAGGAAATGAACTAATGTACAAAGAAACTGCACCTAAGGAACCAAAAAACAAAATATATGCAGCTCCAGGAAACATCTAGTTGATCAGGCTACACCACTGGTGATAAAAGGTAAAATCTTTCGTAGGAGTGTTAATGCCACTAATTATCCACAGAGAACAGGGATGAGTTCAAAAGGAAATGAACTAATGTACAAAGAAATTGCACCTAAGGAACCAAAAAATAAAATATATGCAGCTCCAGGAAACATCTAGTTGATCAGGCTACACCACTGGTGATAAAAGATAAAATCTTTGGTAGGAGTGTTAAAATTTAATTTGATAGTGGTGCTACAGATAACTTTATTTCCAATAGTTTAGTTAAATATATCAAAAAGGCTAAGAATATTAGCACCTAAATGCCTATTTTCACACTCAAAAACATAATATGGTTTCATTTGAATACATAAGACTAAGAGAATCTAATTGTTAATGCTTCTTGTGTAATAAAATAGAATTATTTATGCATTATAACAAAGATGACAATCTACACCTCCATACTTTAAACTTTGTAAATATATCATCAAAATATAATATAAATCAACTATACAAGTTAATTTTTTTACAATAAAATTATAACTATTGATTAGATGATAAACATACTTAAGATTAACACCTACCCACATCACCTATTTTAACATCACCCATTTTAACATATCATTTTTAAAACCTTGCCCTTATACCTAATATAACACATCGTTAACTAAAAAGGCCTAACAATCATAAAAGTTAAATTACGATCATTGAATTGAACTAACAATAGTTAAATCGTCATCATTAGATTGGACTATAAATAAAGTAAAATTCCTTGACCAGCCTAAAAAATAACATGAAATAACAACCATTGATGAAAAAAGAACGAAAAAGACCAAACAAAATCAACTTTATGTTCCAAGTATACCTGTAATAATAACATCTACCCAAATACTAGTCCACCTGTAGATGAGACTCTTCACTATTAACATTTTCTTTTAATATTTCAATCTCTAAAGAGAAAAGGGTATGATGAAAATATTCTCAATGTACAAACCATTATGTAAGTTTTATGGACATCTTATCGCCTTTAGAATTTTTGGACAGACGTCAAACACTTCATCATATATTCTCAATGTACAAACCTTTATAACTTAGACAATCTTATTGCCTTCTGAATATTTGGACCTCCTGTTTAAGACGTCGACCTCTTCATCATTTTAAACACAAAACCCCATTGAATTTGAATCCAGCGATGAAAGCGAGAGGTTTTCTCTTTTACAAAGTCAGGCTGCAATTTCTACGGTGAACCTTTCATTCGAAAGGCTTTTCAAGTAAAGATCTTTCAACCATTACTGCTTACGCCGCTCTCTAACAAAAACTTTATATCTCTGTGCTTTTGTTGAAGGGATATTTTGACTGATAGACAGCTAAAACCCCTCATTGATGTAGTCCCTGTTTATTTTGATTTTACATGTGATTGATGTAATCTGCTTGACTTCGCCTGCTCGTGTGAAACTGCTTTCAACTCTTTTTGCTGAAATGGAACAATATTTCACTATCATGAAAGAATGAATATTAAATATACCGAACAGAATAAAGCCAAGCCACCATTGCACCCACCATAAATAATGCACCCTCGTGATTCCCTCCCTCACGTAACTGATAATTCTGTCAAGCTTTTCTTTATTATAAGTAGCGTAAACAGTGGACTTGTTGAAAGTGCATTGCTCACGGAATCAATAAACGTATATTTCCTTCGTTTAAGTCAAAGAGAGAGTCGGTAAATATGCGCATTTTTCAACCATTCAAACTACTTTATAAGTTTTGTTTTTTCGTCGTCCTGCCTTCGCGTTCAGACAACGATCGAGTTTCTGCTTTCTTAATCTACAAGACAAACCTATTTCAGATACCTCAGCGAACAAAGCGAGATTAGGTTGAAAAATATGGCATACCTTCTATTAAAGAGCAAGGCCTTCACGGCATCGGCAGAATCCCAACTATTTTCCTACCAGCCGGTAAATAAGAAAAACGTTTATATGGACATTTTACATTGATTATGCCGATAAAGTCTGGCCGTTTACTTTGACAGTTAATGTGACCAATTAAGTGTATTTAGATATCAAATTTCAAGCCTCTGAAAACTTTACTTTTGACCAATTAAGGGTATTTAGAATCTAGAGTGTTTAACCGTTGAAGCCACCTGTTCAGACATCATGGTGTGCCGAGTTTTGGTGGACTAAAGGAAATCAGGCATTCCCCACAACACTCCAATAAAGTCGCTTTCCATGGAGGCCTAATGTTTTGAAAAGAAAAACAGGGGACACGCCCTGTGCGTATTGACATTGGAGGGTACAAATTCACGTGTACCCATCACTGTAACTCATGAATGCTCAACGGCCATCGTTTCCCTCATCTACCCCAATATGAGACCCCATAACTTTTTCGTCACGCCCTGTGCCATTCTGCTATCAGGTCTATCCAGTCCCTGTTTTTGGAAAGCATGTAAAAGGATCTCTGGATCTCTGGACAAGTTTATTTTTGTGGAAAAAGACAAGCCACACATGCTCAGTTGGGAACAATTGTATTCAATTGCTTTGGGTGCAGCTCGTGGAATTGCATATCTACATCAAGATTGTGACAGCCGTATCGTTCATTTCGATATTACTGGATGCAGATTTCACAGCCAAAGTTTCTGATTTTGGTTTGGCCAAGCTTTGTGGAAGGGGAGATGATCATGTGTCCATCACTGCCACGAGGGGGACGCCAGGATACGTTGCACCAGAGCTCTGGTCCAGGAATTTGGGGCCTGTAACGGACAAATCAGATGTCTACAGCTTTGGAATGTTGTTGTTGGAGATTATGGGAGGAAGGAAGAACATTGATGTGCAGGTGAGCCGTCCGAGTCTTGTATTTTTCAGAATGAGTATTCAGGCTGTGGGAGAAAAGAGAGCTAGACATGTGGTTGAGAGGAAAAAGAGAAATGGAGGGTGAAGAGGAGGAAAAGGCAAGAAGATTGATAAAAGTAGGGCTATGGTGCATTCAGTATCGTTCAACAAATCGACCGTCAATGAACAGGGTCGTTCAAATGTTGGAGGGGAATGGTGATGATATGAGTAGGGAATGGTGATGATATGAGTAATTCTCCCTCGCCTTTCAATTCCACCTTGCCTGGAGCACCATTGCTTTCTTGCTTTCTTCTAACAAAGAATCTTCATTAATCGTGTAGATAAGTTAACAATGGCGGCACGACACGAACTGGAGTCTGAGTAGATTATTCGATCTAACAAATAAACGATTGAGCGAAATTTTGTGCAAAAGAAGGATTCACTCTTCTTTCTGCTTGTCAGGTCTTCAAGAGTTAGTAGATTGGTAATTGTTTGTTTGGTTAGGTATTTATCTTGGTAATTGTTTGTTTGATTAGGTATTTATGAAGAAAATATTGCGCCAAACTCCATGGTACAAATTCTGAGTGAGTGGTGGTCTTCCTTCAAACTGAATCAATAACAACTAGTTGGAATTGGCCCCTCAGGTTTGAATTTGTACTTATCAATCATTAAATATAATGTGATTATAACCAACTCTTCTATGTAACTAAAAATAAAAATAAAATAAAATTATATATATATATATATATACATATTTTATATATATATATATATATATATATAATTCAATATAAATTTATTTTTGTTTAAATTAAAAAATAAAGTAAAATGATTTAAATGAGTGTAATCTACAAACATGAATACCACATAATATAACCTAAATTCCATCCTAACAAACTTTAAAAATCGTGAAATGGACAACACGAAAATATTCACTTATATTTTATATTTTTTTGGATAAAAAGTCATTATATTAATAAAATAATGTTTAATCATACAAAAAGGGTGGGTGGGATTAGCACACCCAGTAAACCAATACATTAACCATTGTGGTTAAGAGTATACAAGAATGTCACAAATAATTTGCATTAGTTATATACCCGTGAAATATAAATATAAATATAATATATTCGTTAGTTATATTTTATATTTTAACCATATAATTTGCCTAAACCACCTATTTACCGTCACAACACGAAAGTATTCACTTATGTTTTGACCATATTCGGCCAAGGATTTGTTTTTATGGCTTGATTGTATTTGGTCCTCTTTTTGATAAATTATATTTTTTTTAAGAGTTTAAAAATAAATATATTTTTTATCGAGATGTTATAGCTAGAAACCAACATTATTTTATATAAAATGTTTGAATTCTTGATTTTTATTTTCTGAATTTTTTCAAATTTTTGTATGAATACAATTACTCCAAAATTTAGTATCTTTGTTGACATTTTTCTATAGCAATCTTCACAATACTAAAAATTCACCTCTATTATTTATGTATTGCATATTAGTAGAGTAATATTTCCAAAACATCCTACTATGATAATCCCATTTACCAAATCTGGGTTGAAACAAGTGCAACCACAATAAATAAATAAATAAATAAATATATATATATATATATGATAATAAAAAGTATTATTTGTTTTATTATATTTTTAATATTTATTTTAGAGAGTTTACTTTTCTTATCGTTAAGAAATGAAAAAATTATGTAAATTTATGTTTAAGATTAAATTTTATGTCTATAAATATAGTTTTTATTAAAAATAATTTTTTGTTAATAATAGATTTTTATTATATTAATAACCTAAAAATAAAATAGTAATAATATCATAAACTTTAATATGAAATGTTATTTTGATACTTCAACTTTAACCTAGTGTCAACCTTTGGATATTTTACAAAATATTATTTTGATACGTCAATCCTAGGGCCATCAGTCATCTTATAGATATGACCTTAATTATCAATAAGGGTCCTAAAAAAACACAAAGTGTCTTAAACCACATATTCTATTAAAGAGAAACAAGTATCAAAAGAAGGTTGATTGTGATGGAATCATAGTCCCACACACTATTCATTTTAACCAAATACCAATTGAAATATCCAAGGCAACTTTTGATAGACCATTCACTTCCTTATTTAGTTCTCTATAAATATGATTATAAGAGATCTTTGCAAATGATGCTTCTAGCAATTTCACCTGCTCATAATAAAGCCTAAGTATCAAATTTTGCATCCCCACTAATCCTGAAGCCTAGTCCACCACCAATTTTGAGTCACCATAAACTTGGAGCTTTGATATTTTCTATTCCACTACCATTCTTAACAAAAAATCAAAGCCTTCCACTCTACCACATTATTGGCACCTTCATCAAGACCTACTTTGAAAGTGTATTTATGACTTTCATTTTGATATAACACTCCTCTTGCCCCACATCTACCAACTACACCTCGACAAGCTCTATAAAAAAATGCCCAAGACATCGTAGTATCCACTGTTAAACTACAAAATTGCCTTATAGCATTTAATTTTGAAACCTGTTTTAAGCCTTTATAAGTATATTTGATCTAAGCTTGAACTTGTATAGGCAGAATTTCCTTGCTCTCAAACAACAAAATTTCTTGTCAACCACATACCCCATGCCAATATTAATGGAATGCACTTATATTTTTTTAAGCCTTTGTCATTAAACCATTGTTGCATATTCTCCAACAAATTCCTTTTTGCTTATTGCCCCTTTCCCTTCATCATGGTTAGAATGGACCTCCACACTTCTCTCAAGAATCATGATGAAACAATAGATAATCTATTGTTTCTTCTTCCTTTTTAAACATACAAAATTAACTTAGATCCTACCAAGACCTCTTTTGCAAATGTCAATACCTTCTTAGCCAACGCTAATCAAGAAAAAAATGATTTTCAAGGGCACTTTTACCTTCTAATTCTTGCTTCACCACTAAAGGACCTCTTCATTATTATCTTCAAATATTGTCTTATATCCTTAGCTGTAAACTATCCATTACTTGGGTTCTTTGACCATACTAAAGAGTCTTCTTCTTGGCTTAGTCATATAAAAGCCCTTGTCAGTCCTTTTGTATAGTTACTCCATTGCTCAACTTTATTTCCTTCCAAAAGTAATTCTTCTATTAAAAGCCATCCTTGATTCCACAAACTGGTTCTATCCACAAAGGCTACATCTGCCAATACCTTGAGCCCCTATATATTAAGGTGTTTTATTAAATTTTGAGGTAGTTGGTAATCTCCTCCACTCCCTAGCCAGGGATCTTTTCCTAGCCTTACTTTCTTTCCATTTCCTATTTTTCAAACAAAAAAATTACCTACAAATAAAAAATCCTTCAATAATGCTTTTCAAATGATAGAAGTATTGGTCATTGACTTGATAGGTAGTCTAATCCACTCTTCAAATGACATAGAACCCAAACATTTGGTGTAAACTCAACTACAAGAGACCAACAAAAATGGACTCCAATCACATAACACAGATGCAATATAATGGAAGAAACATGCAAATCGATATTCTTCTCATTCTTGAATTCACACCCCTTCTCCAAAAGAATACAATCCATCATATAGCAACCGAAAACCAAAGAAACCCTAAAAAACGTTTATTTTCTAAAAAATGCTAAAAATAGAAATGAGTCGGATTGTGTCCAAATTCGGTGCACACATCCCTATTACAATAACAAACCTTAATTTAAAATTTTAGGTCTCAACTTAAGGTATAACAAAAGATAATATAATTCTAACATTCAAAAAAACCTAAAACAACCCAGGAACCTATTCTAAAAGCTAATTTTGGGACACTATATGGAGGAGTTAGGTCTCGAAAGTATATTTTTTGGAGGGTCAGGTGAATCAAAGATTTTCCTGATGTAGAACACACACTCCGAACCATCTATTAAATTTCAAGGCAAATGGGTGTACGGTTCAAAAGTTATGGCTCCGACAAGGTGCATCAACATTCCTCCTTGATAACCGCATGTCATAATCATTTACTAGTTAATAATCTCCAAAGGCTCTTGAAATCTAATGTTTTCCTAAAGTTATGTATATTCTTAAGTCCTTTACCTCCTACTGATTTAGGTTTGGCAATCTTGCTCCATTTAACCAAAGCTATAACATCCTTCTCCCTTCTTCCTATCCAAAGGAAATGAAAGCATTTCTTCTTGTTTTTTCCACTATTTTAATTGGAATATAAGCCATGGAGTGCCAATAAATTGGAATGACCTCCAAAACTAGTTTCACCAATGTTAAACAACTTCTTAATGATAACCATATATTGCACCATGAAGTTACCCTTTTTTTCCACTATATCATATAACCAAATCTAATCCTTGTATCTATAATTATTAGGCTTCATCCTAAACCCCAAATATAAAAAACCTTTTCCAAACTCAATTACATTGAAGCCAAAAATCCTTACCACTGCTTCTTCTTATCCTTACTAAGTATGTTAAAATCTATATCTAACTTTGGGAGGTTTATTTCTATTCTTGTAGCAGCATAATATAGATATAATGACTCTTTATATTTTAGTGCTTCTCTTAAGGTGTCATTTCTAAATAAGAGTATGTCATCTGCAAGTAGTAAGTGACTGCTAACCAATGAGTTTCCCATTTTAATGCCTTTGATCATGCTAAGTCCTTTATATTCCTTAATAATTTTGCTCAACCCTTCAGGCACAAGCAAGAATAAAATGGGTGATAGGGGGCATCCTTGTCTAAGCCCTCTAGAAGGCTTGAAGAATCTAGAAGTAGAACCATTAATTAAAACAATAAAGAAAGTAGAATTAATACATTTCATTACCCAATTTACAAAGGGCACATTACACCCACTATGAATTAATATAAGTTTGATGTATAGCTAGCTTACCATATTAAAAAAAATTGCCAAATCAAGTTTTATTATCATTGTTTGTTGCTTTTGTGATTTAACTAAATGAAGTACTTCCTAAGAAACACCAATAGATTCATGGATTTTTCTTTTACTCAAGAATCCAAACTATTATTTTGAAATGTTGTTTGAAAAAACCTATTTTAATCTCCTAGCAATAATCTTGAAGATGATTTTGTAGAGAGTATTACACAAGGATATAGACCTATAATTCTCAAAGGATTTTGGGTTATCCTTATTTAGAATCAATGTCAAGAAAGTTATCTTGATAAACCAGAGTACCTACCCAGAGCTCCTTTGATTTCTCAACCGCCTTTAATAGGTCTTCTTTTAAAAGCTCATAAAAACCCTCATAAAATTCAATGGACCAACTATCTCATCCTAAACTTTTCCCTTTCTAAAAGGATTTAACTATTGTCTGTAGCTCCTCCGTAGTGACTTCTATCATCAAAGCCTCTTTGAATTCATCACTAACCATATTAGGTATATAATGTGCTATATTAATGATTCCTTCTATATTTAATTTGTTGGGTTCTTGATTCATTTTTAAAGTAGGATACTCTTAATCCAACTACTCCTACTACAAGATTCTTTAGTAGGAGATGAATATCGCTTAAATTGCTTACAACAACTAAAACTCTTAAAATAAAGATGCATCAATGCTCTAGAACACCTCAAAATATATCACAATCGTATTTGATGTACATGACCTTGTGGGTTTCATCACATATGAAACATCTTAAGGGTTTCCATTATCTAGAATATTGTCGTCCTCTTCCTCTACCTCTGAAACCTCCTCTTCCTCTGAAGTCAGGCTTCATACTCCCCTCAAGCTCTTCTTCTTTGGTAGGTTTGGAGGAACTCCCTCTTTCTCTATTCTGGCTAACATCACTCTTTTTACTCATTTTTCTCTTTCAATTCAAATTCTCTTCCACTTTTAAAGCATATTTATATACCTCATCCATTGTAGGTAACTTAACTAAGGCAAGCTCATCTTGGATTTAAAACCTTAACCCATTAACATATCTAGCTGCTACTTGTTCTTCTACTTCTTGTAGATCAGACCGAATTTGGATCCTCATAAATTACCCGGTATATGATTGTATGAATTGATCCATTTGCCTTAGGTTTTGAAATTTCCTAAATGATTTATGCTGATAATCAGATGATAAAAATTGAGTTCGTAAATGTTTCAACATCTTGGGCCACAATATGATTTTTTACTTCCCTTACTTTCTCCTAGAACTTCGCAATTTCTCCTACCATAGGCCAACATGAGACTTCAACTTGGAGGCTACAATATTCACCCTTTTTGGATCATCTTCATCCATATCTTCCATTTCAAAATGTCTTTCCAACTCCTGGATCCAATCCAGGAATAAGTCTGGATTAAGTTCTCCTTTAAAATCTAAAATATCAACCTTCACTTTGGATTTTTACTTGGACACAACTTCAATAAGCCTCTCCATAGGGTCTACTACCCTGGCTACATTCCCTTGGTCTTCTTCTTCATCTTCAGAATCATCCAAACACAATATTGCCTCAATGGCTTCTAACCTCCTAAGCCATTCATCTGCATTGTTCCTCCTTGGACCTACATTCCTCCTGCCTCTTCCTCCCTAGTTTAGACAAATTTGCCTCTGGGCCATCTTGAGATGCTTTGATACCAAACTGATGCAGACCCTCTCTTTATCTCTTGATCCTGCAACCTTGTTCACCTGAAACAAGAACAACCAAAACAAAACAGACAATAGAACTAACAAAAATGACAGAAGCACTTAAAAAAATAAAATTGTTTATTCTCATCTTCAAAGCTACCTGGATATACATACAACATAGTATATAAACTCAAAATACTCAAAGCCTAACTTACTCCTTATTTTTGTACCACTAAAACAAAAAACAAAGCAAAGTTGTTACAAGAGTAGAGCTGTTACTAAAACATACATAGATCCACTATATGAAACGTGGGTCACAAAACTGTTAAAAAATAGAAATAGACCCACTAAATGAAGCATGGGTGGAGTGAACAAGAGAATGTTCCACATCATTAGTCTATACAACACCATTTATAAGATAATATAAAAAATGATTGCACAATTTATAACATAGATGAAAGAATATGAAAAGTTAAATGATATTGCTATGACATAAAAAAAATGGAACATTCTTAATACATGCTTATAACTATAATATAATACAAGACAAGAAATGATTTTCATTTTATATAATTTTGATTGTAAAGATTATTTATGATACATGAGTTCTAATACATAAATGAGACAAGATAATGAATTTCATAGCCATGAATGTAATCATCGAATTGAACAATCATAACAGTTAAATCATAATCATTAGATTGGACTATAAAATAAAGTAAAATTCCTTAACCAGCCTAAAAAATAATCTGGAATAACAGCAATGGATGAATAAAAGAACATAACACATGGAAAATAAGAAAAAGACCAAACAAAATCAACTTTATGTTCTAAGTAAACCTGTAATAATAACATCCTACGCAAATACTAAGGTAAGTTAGTCCACCTATGCTACGTAGGAAAGATGAGACTCTTCACTGTTAACATTTTTTTTTTTTATGGCCTATCCTATATGATGAAAATATTCTCAATGTACAAACCTTTATCTAAGTTAACAATCTTATTGTCTTTTGAGTTTTTGACCCTCTTAATTCAGCTTTTCTTTTATAATGTATTCATGTGATATGGTTTATCGGTAAGGACGTCACTTGCATTATTGATAATGTGATCCAAATTCAATTCCCACTGCGAATATGTAATATATAAGAAGTATTTACACAATAAAAAACTTACAAAATCTTTCAACTGGCGCTCTCTAACATAAACTTCATATCTCTGTGGAATATTTTTGACTGATAGATAGGTAAAAACCCTTGTTGATGTAGTCCCTGTTTATTTTGATTTTTACATGTGAGGAAACGTCAAAAAAGTCTGCTTGACTTCGCCCGCTCGTGTGAAACTGCTTTCAACTCTTCTCGCTGGAACAATATTTCATATTATCATGAAAGAATGAATATTAAATATACCCAAATGAATAAAGCCAAGCCACCATTCCACTCACCCTAAATAATGTATCCTCGTGATTCCCTCCCTGACGTAACTGGCAATTCTGTCAAGCTTTTCTTTATTATAACCACAAGTCGCGTAAATAGTGGACTTGTTGAAAGTGCATTGCTCACGGAACCATTAAACATAAATTTCGTTCTTTTAAGTCAGAGAGATCCGGTAAATATGCCCATTTTTAAGCAAATCAAACTACTTTATGTGTCTTTTTTTTTTCTTTTTTCGTCGTCCTGCTTTCGCGTTCATACAACGATCCAATTGTTTCTGCAAGACAATCTGCTAATTATTAAACTGCAATACAAACCTATTTCAGATAACTCAGCGAACAAAGTGAAATTAGGTTGAAAAAACATGGCATACCTTCTATTTAAGAGCAAGGCCTTCACGGCATCGACAGAATCCCAACTAATTTTTTTTTTTTTTTACATTAAAAATAAGAACAACGTTTTTTTCTTCGTCGGCAGATGGAACTCAAACATATATACTTTATTAGCGCTCTTAGAAAAAAAAAATATATGGACATTTTATATTGTTTATGCCGATAAAGTCAGGCCGTTTACTTTGACAGCTCCTTTGACAGTTAATGTGACCAATTAAGGGTATTTAGATATCAAATTTCAAGCCTCTGGAAACTTTACTTTTGACCAAAGGAAAAGCTAGCTTTCTTGTCGTAATCAAACAGGAAAGCCCACAAGGGGCGAAAAAAATTTGTCAATGACAATCTTAACGTAAACAATTTGCTTCCATTAGAATCTAGAGTGTTTAACCGTTGAATAACTCTTACAAGATTTGAAGCAACCTGTTCAGACATCATAGTGTGCGGGGTGGGTTTTGGTGGACTACAGGAAATCAGGCATTCCACACAACACTCCAATAAAGTCGCTTTCCATGGAGGCCTAATGTTTTGAAAAGAAAAAACAGGGGACGCGCCCTGAGCATATTGACGTTTTGAGGGTACAAATTCATGTCTACCCATCACTGTAAAGCAGGAATGCTCAACCCTCATCTTCCCCAATATGAGATCCCATAATTTTTTCGTCACGCCCTGTGCTATTCTTCTCCATTTGACAGCGTGCCTCGCGGCTTCCTCTCAAATATGTGGCCGCCATAGCTTCGAATGCTCAGGAATGAACATGTCATACCCTTTTGGAAAACTAGGCGATGGCTGCGGTCTCCTGGGATTTCAAGTGGAGTGCGATGGGAATAATACAGGCCCCAAATTTCATTTCCAGAGAAACAACTATAGAATACTTAACACCTCCCTCCTGCACGAACGAAAAATCACGATCGTCAACGACAAGTTTTTCCAGCCCTGCGGCCTGGACCCAGATACCTATGACGATCTCCAAGATTCGCCGCTTCGTATTTCACAGCGGAATGCCAACGTCACGTTGCTGGAAAACATCTGCGAGAACTCCACACACAAACATTTTATTGCCTTGGACTGTAATAAGACTCGGAATTCCAGGTGGGCTGCGGGGTTTTATGATGTAAAGCCTGATTTTTGCTCTCAGGTCTATCCAGTCCCTGTTTTTGGAAAGAATGTAAGTGTACTTCGTAACGGGTCGGAGTTTCTGCACTTTTTACAGAAAGGATTCCTAGTAGAATGGTCGGACCCTAAAACCACATCTCCAGATTGTGGCAGCTGCGAGTCAACACAAGGGCTCTGCGGCTATTTTCCGATCAGTGAAAAATTCTGCTGCTACTGCCCCGATGGGAAGAGCCATCCAAGTAATTGCTCCGATGGTAAGTTCAGTTTACACAATCTTAGTTTAGTTTTATATGAATAACATATCCTATCAAATATGGAGCCAAATGTTTAAAAGGCAGAACTTACATGAGGGATGGAGATATTCTCTTCAAGCTATTGTTGCACTATGTGGGTGATCATTAGAGTAATGTCGCATTGACAGAATCTTATTTACTTACTGCCACTTATCTATTACCTCCTGTTTTTTTTTTTTTTGTGAGAACAGGGGATGGGACGGATACTGGATCTTCCCGCCGAGGCAAGAAATCAATCACTGCCGCCGCAGTAGGTAAAGAAATACCCAAAGAAACGCTGAGAAATTTTTTGTGGAATTTATAATTTTGTACTTGTTGCTAATTGGAGCCTGTATTCGCGGCAGGCGGTATCATCGGAGTCGTCGGCCTAATCGCAGTAACGGGACTGCTACTGCTCTTCTATATGAGACGAAACCCTAGAAACCCTACCCGAAACATGAGGGCGGAGGGCTATTGCAAGGATGGAACTCACGATCTGGAAACAGGGCACAAAATTGGGATTTTGCCGATATTCTCCTACCACGAGCTGGAAGAGGCCACAAATTTCTTCGGAGACGAGAACGAGCTGGGCAACGGCGGGTTCGGGTCAGTCTACCTGGGCTACCTCCGAGACGGCCGGTCCGTGGCCGTGAAACGACTTTACCAGGACAACTCGAGGCGGGTGGAGCAGTTCCTCAACGAGGTAGAGATCCTGTCGTCGCTGCAACACACGAACCTCGTGCGGCTCTTCGGGTGCACGTGCCCCAACAGTAGGGATCTTCTGCTGGTGTACGAGTACGTTCCCAACGGAACCCTGGCCGACCACCTGCACGGCGGGCGGAAGCGCCCGGGCGGCCTCGCCTGGGGCACCCGCCTCAATATCGCCATCGAGACCGCCCGGGCCCTGGCGTTCCTCCACGGCGTCGACCCGCCCATATTCCACCGAGACGTCAAGTCCGCCAACATCCTCCTCGACGAGAATTTGACGGCCAAGGTCTCCGACTTCGGGCTGTCGCGGCTAGCCCCCCTGAACGTGTCGCACGTCACCACGGCACCGCACGGCACGCCCGGCTACCTCGACCCAGAGTACCACCAGTCCTTTCAGCTCACGGACAAGTCTGACGTCTACAGCTTCGGCGTGGTTTTGGTGGAGATCATTTCCGCCAAGTTAGCGGTGGATGTGAGCCGGAACAGGAGGGAAATCAGCCTCGCCAATATGGCGATAGCCAAGATTCAGACTGGGGCTTTGCACGAGCTCGTCGATCCGGATTTGGGGATCGAGAGGAATTGTGGTATGAAGGCCATGGTGAGCGCCGTTGCAGAGTTGGCATACGAATGCCTGGCGATCGAGGGGGACTATAGGCCAAACATGAAGGAAGCTGTTCATCGGCTCGAGCAAATTAAAGAATCCGGAAATACAAACGATTGAAGGTGGTTTTCCAGAATAATCCGGATTACAGAGCTCCAAATTCTGATAGTAAAACGTGGCGAACCGCCGACACCCCTGAACTTAATATTATTTGCACCATGGAGAGTTCTGCAGTTGCATTTGCAGAGCCATTGGGTCCCGTGCTTGCAGAAATTTGGGGCTCTTCGCCCTTGGAGACAAAGGTTCCTGGCACTTAATTTTCTTCCCTTCAGCAATTTCGAACGGCGAAGGAATGATTGATCGCCTCCCACTTTTAATTTCCTATGTGCTATGGTGGCAAATACCTGTATAGATGCGAAGAGTATAAAAACACAGACGAGGAATTGGTTGGATTTTTCAGATGGCTTTTGTCAAATTGTTCAGGCACATTTTGGTACATATTTTGTGCTGACTTAATTTTTTTTTTTTGGGTCTTCGAAAACTTTAACTACAATGCTGTACCACACAAACTTTTGTATCCCTAATTGACATGTGAGAGGCTTCAAAAGTTTCCTATACATGTCAATAATATTTTGCGTCGCTGTAGACATTTCTCTTATTTCGGAAGGGTTTTGCCCTGTTAGCTAACAGAAGTTTTATGTTTTATGGAGGTCGATGATGAACATTTATTGACTCGTTTGATAGGGCTGATTTCTATGTATTATGGGTAAGTAATAGGACATTCACATTGCATATTAGAATAAATTTTTAATTTACGGTTAAATTTTAATATTTTTGGAATAGCAGTAGATAGGGTTTTGTGTTTTTTTCGTAGGGAGAATCAGTTTCAAACCTTAGGCTTGTGCCTTTAAAATGATATTTGGTTCTTATAACCAAGAATTAATTATAGTTGGATGTGTGTAAGTAGGTTAAATATATATATTTATATATAATATATTGTTTATTGAGTTTGGTTTTAATGATTGGGGTTTTTATTTTTTTTTGGGAGACCTATGTTTAAACTAGAGAAATCCAAGTTAAAATTAATACATAGAAGAATCTGACCGTAAGACAAATAAGTATTTGATTCTCATAATAAATCAAAGTTAAAATTAATACATAGAAGAATCTGACCGTAAGACAAACAGGTATTTGATTCTCATAATAAGGCAAGGTGTGTAAGTGAGTTAAATATATATATATGGATTTGTCTTCGAGAGATCCAAGTTGAGGAATCTGATCGTCGGAGGCATCAAACTAGGATAAATAGGTCGTTGGTTCTCATAATAAAGTGAAGAATCTAACCGTAAGGCAAACAGGTATTTGATTCTCATAATAAGGCAAGGTGTGTAAGTGAGTTAAATATATATATGGATTTGTCTTCGAGAGATCCAAGTTGAGGAATCTGATCGTCGGAGGCATCTAGGATAAATAGGTCGTTGGTTCTCATAATAAAGTGAGGTGAGGTGTGTAAGTGAGTTATATATAAACCATAAATAATGTTTTTTTTTAATACATCGGGAAATCTGACGTCAACAATGATTTTTGGTTTTCTATTAAAGCGACATCGAACTGGAGTAAACAGGTCATATATTTTTTATACAAAAGAGATGGGATCCCTATCCTTATCGAACTAGAGTAAACAGGTCTTTGGTTCTCATAATAAAGCGAGGTGTATAAGTGAGTTAAATATATATCTTGTAACCAAGTTGTTACCACTTTTTTTTTTTGCACTTGAGACTTTCTATGAAGAGAACTATATCTATAAATATTCTACAAGAGAGGCAATAATATGGTTCTTAACTTGGGCATCATTTTGAGATATATTTTAAAAAAGTTATTATTATTTTCAAGCCATAAATTTCAACAAATGATGACAAGGCCAATCCTTTACATAATACATACTGCTTTTTCTTTGAAATTATTAATCCAAAATTTCATTAACTCTTTCAATGTTGATGGAGCTACCTAGTATTTTTCATATTTTTGGAAAATTAATGCCAGATGGTGTGAGCAAAGGAACAATGAAGAAGTAGATGGTTTGATGTTTCTAAATCCTTCTCACACAAGATACATTTGAAAGATCCATGATATCCTCTGATTTATAGACTATCTCCTATAAGAATCTTACTTTGAATAGTTAACCAAAGAATGTTGGGGCCTTAGGGAGAGCCTCTCATGACCAAAAATTCTTCCAAGAAAATCTTTGAGTGTAGAAACTTTTGACTACTATAAATCCTCATATCCCAACTTGATGAACCATATTTGATAGATTCTAAACCAACTCATCCTCTTGTGTAAAAATTGGCAAATAAAATTCTTGAAACATCTTTCGAAGTTCATCTATAATTTGTATGAGTTCCTCTCCTTAACCGGGTATCTAATAGAAATTATTGATCTAGATTTGTTACTTATATTAATATACTCTTTGGCCTTTAGACCTTTACAAGCTAGACATGCCTAAGCCAATGGTTTCTGTTTTGAGTCAAAGATAAGAGGATAACACTTCAATCGAACATTAGACTAATAATTTGCTTAATTTTATTCATTGATTAACCATATAATATGTTTCTTTATCAATAGCAAACTATTTAACATGAAGTTCTAGTTTGAACATCCTTTAGGTAGGGTTATTTTCCTAAATAAATACATTGCATCAAGAGAACCTATATATTTTTAAAGTAATATTTTTGCCCAATTCACTCCTTGAGATTTGAATAATCTCTACTCCAACTTTTCCCCTAAGGCCAAAATCATAATTTTGTAATTCTACAAGCATGTTACTCCAATATTATTTCTTTTACAAACCATATCACATCATTTCCAAAGAAAGTCTCTTTGAATTTTATCAATTTCTGATGCTATACCTATTGGCAACATTGAAAGTCACATAATGTAAATAGGGATGGATTGCATTGTACTATTTATGAGTTGTAGCCTTCCCACCATGGTTAAGAACTTACCTTTCCAACTTGCCAAACAAGCTTTCATTCTATCCAAACAGGAGACTAAAAGCTCCTTTTTTTATTTCCTATATGATACAAAGGAATACCCAAGTAGGTTGATGGAATTTTTTTAATTTTAAACCATACAATATCCATAATATTTTGTTGAAAATCTAGGGCAATGTTAATGAAAAAATATTATATTTTGTATTACTAACCATCTAGTAGCATTTTTATACGATAATATTGATTTAAACTCTATGTGTTGCTAACTAAGGGATGGCCCAAAAAGAAAGTATCATCAAAAAATTGGAGATGAGATTCAACGACACAATTTTTTGCAACCTAAATACTTTTGATTTTTCCTTCTATTTTTACCTTTGAGAAAGCTCTCCCCAATGCCTCCACAAGAATAATGAATAGATAAGGAGATAATCGATCACCTTGGTAGAGTCCACAATATGACTTGAAGTAACTAGTAGGAGAACCATTGATCAAAATAGAATATTTGTAGTGCTATAAAATTATTTATTCCATTCACACCAATTATAACCAAGACCAACATTTTTGAGAATATCATGTATAAAACTCTAGGAAACTATAGACACCAAAAATTGACCCATATGAATGAGTCAATTTCCTTTAGATGTCTAGGAAGCCTCTCAAAGTTGCTAAGTTCAATTTCTAAGCTCCCCACCACTGAGTTTGACCCATTTTTTTAGTCTTATCGAATTTGTGGTCATTCCAAATTGATCATAAATTTGGTTAGGCTATTTTAGTGCCAATTTGACCTTCAATAGTAAGATTTCATGGATTCGTGGTTGGCTCATATCGATTGTGAACTTAGTGATTTAGGGTTTTGACCTCAAAGTACGAACCATCGATTTGACCTTTGTTATTTAGAGCCCTAACCCTATTTTTTGAACTTGAATTCTTTCTCACATCACCCTCAAAGCCTCTATAAATAGGGGTATTAAGTTATATTTTTTGCCCATATGTGATCTTGCATCTGTAATCTTGAATATGTAATCTGTGATATGTGAAGTAGAGGTCTTGTGAATGAGAAAATTTGAATTTTGGAAACTAGAGAAGAAACAAGTTTGTGATTTGATAACTAACATCTCTCATGATCGATTGCTTCACTTAGGTTTCAAGTGGATCTTTGCTTTGCCATTACTAAAGGCCTAAAGGAATAAGAGTAGGCTCACCCTAGGGGACCATTCCTCTCTTGGTTATTGTCTCTTCCATTTTCTTGATTTTTCTTTGCTTTGTTCTAAGTTCTCTTTCCACAGTTATAGTCTATTTCTATTCTTCTGTTTAGTTCTATTTTATAGATTTAACAATTTATTTTTATTCATATCTAATTCTTCCATGTATCTCTACTCTCTAACCTTAACAATCAATTTTCCTTTCTTTCTAATTCTTTTGTTTACTTTTGCTTATTAGTCTTAGTTGTTTTCATTTCCTATTATTTTTTTAAGCATACCCTAGTTAACTTCATTTTATTATTTTCATCTTGTTTACTGTTGTAGCTTCCATTTAGATCATCATACTTATTCTTTTTTTCTCTCATCACGAATTTATGGTCCATCCTTATGGGGTGTGAATTCAAGAGAATCCTTATTTTGCCTTCCTCTGTCATTTTGCTTCTGTCCCAAATTTACAGTCACCTCTTACAGGGCACGAATTCACCAGAAACACTTTTCAAGGTGTTTTCTACACTTTTATCCTAACTTGGGGGGTATGCATTTCTTTCATTTGTTGCATTATCCTTGCTTTTTGTACTTTTCTTCTCTATTTTATTTTTTTTAGATTCTTAGTTTCTCTACTCTACATTTCTTCAACTTCCAAAAGGTCAATACATTTCATGTTCATTTCATGGTTAGCTAAAAGGACCAAGGGGGCTTGAATGTCATGCCTATGAGCCTAGTATTCATAGCGGCCTAAGCATGCCCTTGAACACTAACAATATTTTTCCAAGTTTTTTGTCTTTATAGTCGTCAGATATGGGGCATGAATTTGAATTTGCAATTGTCATACATGGGGTGTGAATTTAGCATAGGGAAAAATGCAAGTTTAGATAAGTGTCATATTAGTCTTTTACGTGTATTTGGTTGTTTTCTGTGTTCTTTTGTGTGTTTTTGTTTTGTTTTGTCTTTTCTATCAACAATAAAAAGAACATAATTTTAATTTCATCTTAGAAATAATCTTAGTTTTAAAAGAAATCAAAATTTACTTAGGTATTGAAAGAACAATCTATCTATTTATGTCCATAGACATTGAAATATAAGTTGCATATAGTTTTACATTTAGTCTAGCTTGTTTATGCATCTCTCTTGCACCGTTTCTCAAAGAATAAAGATTTATTTTCTATATCGTAGGAGTAGTTGTGCATAGGAAAAAATATTTTTAGGGTAGTGTTGGCAATTGAATCAGCCTAGTTTAGATTTTATAAGTCTATAGTGCCCTAGATCCGATGCCAAGCATTGAATGTCCGAAGGAAAGGAATGTCCTCCGTGATAATCTCTAGTAGGGATGGTTACGAAAATAAAAATAGGGTTTTGAGATAAGGGTTAGGAATATACTGAAAGAGATGGAAAAATACTGAAAGGAATGAGAAAATACTAAAAGTCATAAATATAGGGTGATGGACAGGAAGCACGATAGATAGCCAAATACTTGAACCAACAACAATTAAAATAATAGACCATTAACAAAAACCAACGTTAAATCTTTAGAATCACATAAACTCTAGGGGTATTCCAGGGATTCGTCCTTTACTGACAACTAAATCCAGATAAAAAAATTAGGCTATATGGTAAATATGCTAATTTAACAAAAATAACATGATAGAAGTCATACACAGAGATAGAAGATTCAAATCCAGATCTACAAGTCTGTATTTCGAAAGTAGATTTCAAAGTACAAAGCTACTTTTCTAGCAAGGATTGCCCATCCTTAATTACAGAGAAAAGATCAAATTTTATAGGGAATCCTGCCTCCTTAAAATTTAATGCCCAACCACTCCCTAGCAGTGACAGGCAGACTTGGTCCTGGAATTGACTTGCAGCAATCAATTCTAGGACCAAGTGACTTGCAACAATCAATTCGGCTTTGTAGATAACTCAACATTGAAGGTAGAAGGTTCTGGCGAGATAACTTAGCCTTGAAGGTAGAAGGTTTGATGATCTACCATAATCAAATGACTTAGAGCGTAGCTTCAAGTTGGTTTAATCAATCAATGGTAGATTTATAGTAGTCCTTAACAGTTCTGAGCATTCCATGGTGGTTCTAAGTAGCTTGCACTGTGATTGGGACCGACCAGGAGTTTCATTCCATAACTAGAATGACAATAATTCATTCCATGCCTTAGAAATGTTTTTACCTTTTTTTTGAGTGTCGCTCCCCAAGTGGAGCGACAAATCCTTTCTCTCCACTTGTGGAGTGACAAGAAATTTGACTGCATTGACCTCCTTATCAAGCTTGTCGCTCATCGGATGGAGCGATGAAAGCCTTCGCTCCACTAGTGGAGCACCTGGGAACCTCGCTTCATGGGTGGAGCGCTTGGCCCTTTGACCAAGAAATTGACTTCTTTTTGCACTTAGTTTGATTTTCGCTCCATTGGTCGAGCGCTTGTAAATTTGACTACCTTTGACTTCCCTTTTGGAAACTTAGCCATATTTGTTTCTCTCTAAGTCCACCTGGCCTATTGCTCCACTGGAGGAGTGATAGGGCCCATATCTCCACTAGTGGAATGATAAGGTATTTGACTATAAAGTTTAAATTTCCTCCTTGCATTTAGCCTCAACACTTGTTTTAATGTCATTGCTTGGTTTTCACTCCACTGGTGGAGCGAGAAGGCCTTTCGCTCCACTAGTGGAGCGCTTGGTGCTTTGACCAAATTTTGACCCGCTTTGCAACCTTATTGCATTTTATTTAGCCTTGTGCCCTTCTGGAGTGTCATTCCACTGGTGGAGCGATAGGGAGCTTCGCTCCACTGGTGGAGTGACTACAATGTTGACCATTTTGACCTTTTTACACTTAGCTTTTCAACCTACCTTTTGCTTGGAGAGTCACTCCATAGGTGGAGCGAATGGGGGATTCGCTCCACTAGTGGAGCGCTTGGCCCTTTGACCTTGCTTTGACTTCCTTTGCACTTAGCTTATACTTGTTTTTTTATTGTTATCTTTTTTGGCCTTTCGCTCCACTAGTGGAGCGACTAGGAGGTTCACTCCATTGGTGGGGTGACTGCATATTTTAACAAAAAAACATGTTCTAAAAATGCTTAAGTGTTGGAAATCACTACCATGTGCACAAATATGAAAAGAAGTTTACAAAAAAATAGTAAAGAAGAGAACATATCCATAACATCACCCATGCTAAAACATCTACTACATGCGATACAACTGGAAAAGGTGCAGCCAAAATAAAGAAACCACAAAACGTGAAAGAATACAGTCCTAGGCTTAAAGAGACAGCTGGTGAAAGCACAACAGCATAACAACATCTTAACCATTTTTATGGAAAAAAAGAAGTTTTTACAATGATTACCTCAAAACTGTATACAACATGAAATTTAACAAAATATGGTAAATGGCAACATCTTTGGCAGCTCATGGGGTATTGAGCCTACCTCAATGCAAATATCCTAGGCCTTATCCTTGGGTTTTAGAGTCCTCTTCACTCTCAAGATCTTTGAATTGCTCTTCATATTGTTTCTCGCTACTACTTGGTACTTCCTCAAGATTTTTCTTCTCTTATTTTTCTTCATCTACCTCTAACTCTTCTCCATGCTCCTTTGATTCTTACGCATTGGAATTTGGCTAACTTTTTGTATCATTTTCTTTCTCCTACTTGTACGGATGGGGAAGTAACCTATCCAAGGAGCTCTTAAACACATGATTGTATATTGTAGAAGCATAAATCCAATGTTCAAGGAAGAAATTTGGCTGCTTCTGGAGCTCCTTGATTAGGCAACGATAAGTCTCAATGTGCTCAACGTCAAAAAAATCTAGTCTCTAATAAAACTCCTACATGCAAGACTCGATTTGGATGTACTTGGCCATAAACAAAATTACCTATGCATCTAAACTCTGGTCTTCCCAAGTGTCGATGTTTGAGGCACTATCTACAAATTTTGACCATATGGGCTCTAACTCCTCAAGCGATGGTATAGGTCCTTTAGGATCAGTGAAACTAGGTACATCGATTTGAGCAAGGGTGTTGAAGTATCGCAGTGAAAGCTCACTTTCTTGCTTGAGGGCGTTAGAGAGCTGGTAAGATTTTTTGGCTAAGTCCACCTTCATGAAGAAAGAGCACAGAGTCATATTTGTTGTTTCCTAGGATCGAGCTAGAAGGTTCATAGGAGTTAGGTGAATTATCACATCTTCAATTTTTTAAAGCTATGTGGTCAAGTCTAGCCAATGATTAACGTATGATTAGGCGAAATCCAAAGTTGAGTCTCCAGCTGTAATTTCCTCTTGAGCCTTCCTAAAAATTATCTAGAATATAAATCCTCGTGTAACTCTTTTTGGGAAATCTTCTAGGAACTACAAATGCATTTCCTTAGAGAATGTGATAGGCTTCGCTATTTTCTCCACTAACTTAGCTCGTAACTCATGGTTTTGAATGGTGAGTACCTGAATCTCTTGATTGGCCTCGATGCGTGACTTCATATGGCGATCACACAACTTGGAAAGTTCCTCATTCTCTTCCTCCAATGAAAGGATTTTTTGCTTCAGTGGCACAACTTCAGATTGCAACGCCTTGATCTACCTCTTCACTATCGCTAATGCCTCTTCAAGATCAATGTTATTAGACTTCTCCTTGAATAAGCGTTCCTTGTAATATTCATTGTGAGCATATATGGAGCCCACATCAACCTGTATGTCACCCACTTTTCACGTCGTGTCCATCTTGGTGACATATTCTATGGTATGGCAAAAAGCATAATCAACAGGAGTCATATCTGCCAAGGGCTTTTGGACAAGTGATATTTTATTTACGGTGTGTAGCTCCATATTTTGTAGGTCAAGGATTGACCTTTTCTGAGACTGCACCAGAGTCTACGCCTCCTTCCTCTGTCGGTCCTTAAGCTAGCACGTTGAATTTTGGTGTGCCTTACGGATACTCTTCGCAATGACAAGTTGGTGCGTCATTTCCAATTTAGATTCCAATGACTACTGAATGCCCACTCTGAGGATTGGCATGAAATGAAGAAGGAGAAGGTGTGACTCAAGTTCATATGGCATGTAGGAATCAGGAGGGGAAGCGACTATGCTAACCCTCAATGGAGCTTGGGTTTAGACCGCTGAAATAGTAGGCATAAGAGTTGACACGTCATGAGAAGTCGACACCATGGTGGTGAAGGGAAAAGAAATGGATGACAGGTCTATTTTTGTGGTGATATATATATCTGTAATGAGGTCTTCCTGATGTGCAAGGTGCAACCAAAGTATTGTCATTGTTGTCAACACAGTCAGGTTGATCAGCTGATGCAATGGACAGGAATGGATAGGAGTTGATTGATGAGCAAGGTGATGGACAGGAGTTGATTGATGAGCAAGGTGCAGCCAAAGTATTGTCATTGTTGTCAACATAGACAGAGGATCGGTTGATGCAATGGACAAGAGCACAAAAGTCATTAGATAGATCGGTTGATGAAGTGAACAAGAGTACAAAGATCATACAGAGCATGTACAATGATTCTCCAAGAAGACCGAAGTGGCCCATAGGCAAAAGCTCAAAGAAAAAGACAAGTAAGAAAACTGTCGCGATATCACGACATGTTTTTTGTCACGATTTCGCGACATATCGAAGGAGAGAGAAAATGCTGGCAAAACTGTCACGATTTCACGACATATCGAAGGAGAGAGAAAATGCTAGCAAAACTATCACGATTTCGTGACATGTTTCATTTTTGTGGTCCAAAGCGAAGAGAAAGAGGAGAGAGAAAAAGATGTCACGATTTCGTGACATGTTTAGAAAGTGCAAGGAAGACTGTGATTTCGTGACATGTTTAGAAAGTGCAAGGAAAGCTGTCGCGATTTCGTGACATGTTTAGAAAGCGCAAGGAAAGCTGTCATGATTTCGCGACATGTTGGAAGAGATAGAAAGCACAAGGAAAACTGTCACGATTTCGTGACATGTTGGAAGCAAAGAAGGCAAGCAAAGAAAACTGTCACGATTTCATGACATGTTTGGAGAGAAAGCGCAAGCAAAGAAAACTATCACGATTTCGTGACATGTTTGGAGAGAAGGCGCAAGCAAAGAAATGTGTCACGATTTCGCGACATGTTTTGAGAGAAGGAGCTCGCAAGAAAAAGTGTCACGATTTCGTGACAATGTGCAAGAGGAAGTGCTAAGGAGAAAAAGTGTCATGATTTAGCGACATGTCGGATTTTTACGGTCCGAAGGGAAGAAAAGCGCCAAGGAGAAAAAGTGTCACGATTTCATGACATGTCGGGTTTTCGTGGTCTAAAGGGAAGAAAAGCATAGAGGAGAAAAAGTGTCACGATTTCGTGACATGTCGGGTTTTCACGACCCGAAGGGAAGAATAGCGCCAAGGAGAAAAAGTGTCACGATTTCACGACATGTCGAGTTTTCATGGCCCAAAGGGAAGAATAGCGCTAGGAGCGAAAGATGTCACGATTTCGTGACATGTCGCATTTTCACGACTAAGAGAGGAGAGAGACTGTACGGAGATAGAATTGTCGTGATTTTGCGACAACAACAGAGAGGAAGACTCCAAAGGATGAAGTGTCATGATTTCGTGATAGAAGTAAAACGAAAGAGCATGGAAGCGAAAGCGTCACGATTTCATGACAAATTCAAGGAGGAAGAGCTCAAAGGCGAAAGCATCACGATTTCATGACATGTTCCATTTTCGTGGGCATAAGGCAGAGAAGAGTGCAAGGAAGCGAAAGATGTCACGATTTCGTGACATGTCTTATTTTCGCTAGTGCAAGCAGAGTAGTGCAAGGAAGCGAAAGATGTCATGATTTCGTGACATGTCAGGTTTTTGCTAGTGCAAGCAGAGAAGAGTGCAAGGAAGCGAAAGATGTCATGATTTTGTGACATGTCAGGTTTTCGCTAGTGCAAGCAGAGAGGAGTGTACGGAAGCGAAAGATGTCACGATTTCGTGACAGGTCATGTTTTCGTGGGTTGAAGCCGAGAAGAGTAACAAGGAGGCGAAAGTGTCATGATATCATGATAGGTCATGTTTTCATGGGTAGAAGGCGAGAAGAGTGCAAAGAGATAAAAGTGTCACGATTTCATGACGGGTCGCTACAACACGCTTATTGACAGTTAACTGAAAGTAGAATGACGGTTACAAGGGCGATTGTAGAGGAAAATCATGCAGCCAAAATAAGTAGAGTTAACTAGAGTTAGTGCGATAGTTACAAATAGAAATCATGCAGCTATTTTAAGAAAAGTCGAAGAAGGAGAAATCGAACAGTCGCATAAATAGAATCAAAAAATGCATGCATGCACAGAAAATAATACGAACAATTATGACCAAGAAGATGAACAGTCATGGTAGAGGTATATGTTGCATGTAACGTGTTCGATGAAATGCCCACTCTATATATACAAAAGGAGTTACATAAAGAAGCAGTTACAGTTGACAAGTGGCAGAAGAGAATGTTAATAGACTGCATGCGGGATTACAGAAGTGACAGAAGATGAGGAGTCTCAATGAGAAATAGGGTTATAAAAGGATAGTCGCATAGAGAATTAAGTTGCTGCTCATAGTGAAAAAGTGTCACCGTATAGAGGGAAAGTGCTACGAAAAGAGGGTTGTAAGAGCGCAGTAAGCAGAGCAGTAAGAGTGAGCCGTGAGATAGGGCTGTTAGAGTGTGATAAGCAGAACCGTTGGAGTGGGTGTGTTTCATGAATTGAAATAAATATTGGATGAGCAATAGACCAGTGAGGGTCTTGTAAAAGCGAAGGCATTTTTATGTCAAAAAGATTCAAAATAGAATTCTGAGTTGGTGCTTGGAATCAGGGGTTGGTGCTCCTTTCTGTTGGTGCAGATAAATTAGGGGTTGGTGCTCCTTCCAGTCGGTGCTGGTAAATCAGGGGTTGGTGCTCCTTTCTGTGGGTGCAGATAAATTAGGGGTTGGTGCTCCTTCCAGTGGGTGCTGGTAAATTGATTGTAAAGTTGGTGCTTTGCAAAGGCTAGATTTGGATGGGAGTCCAAGCAGTCTATTTTTGAGGAGTAGCCAAAACTGGTGAACCTCGTTAAATCTTGTGTTGTGTGTTAGCTCTCTTGTTATATTTGCTTTATCTGTTTTAAGTTCTCCTTGCTTTAGCTTTAAGAGTTGCTCATTTAAGATTTAAAAAGCTACACTGATTCACCCCCCCTCTCAATGCCATTGTAAGTCTAACAATTGGTATCAGAGCCAAGTTCTTGAACAAGCTCAATCGGCTAAGGTGATCTGGGAAGTGTCACAATGGCAGTTGGTGAAGGATTCTCATCAAACAAAGCTCCATTGTTTGACGGGACTAATTACGCATTCTAGAAAATCAGGATGTAGACATATCTGTGTGCGTTGGGATACGACATATGGGACTCAATGGAAAGTGGATACACAATACCCACCACTCCTCCAACCGATGCTATCGGTAAGAAACTATTTGAGAATGACTCAAAGGCAAAGAATGCTATCATGTGCGGTGTAGCAAATAGTGAACTGGTAAAGATCATGAGCTATAAAACGGCAAAAGAAATTTGGGACAAATTGGAGAGCATTCATGAAGGAGACGATAAGATCAAGGAGGCCAAGTTGCAAACTCATCGAACTCAGTACGAAGTGCTAAAGATGAATGACGATGAGAACATAGCGGCATATATGCTGAGAGTAAATGAAGTCATTAATGCCATTAGAGGACTCGACAAGAAAATCAAAGACTCTACAATCATAAAAAAGGTATTAAGAACTCTTCACAAAAGATTTGATTCTAAAGTATCAGCTATAGAAGAAGCCAAAGATCTAAATATGTTTAGTATGGATGAGATGCATGGTTCGTTGACTGCGTATGAGATGAGAATAGGAAAGTCTGATCCCACAGACAGAGAAGCTACTTTTAAAGCCCACAAAAATATGAAAGCAAAACAAGAATCCGGAGATGAAGAGACATCAGATGAGATGGAAGCAAACTTTGTCCAAAAACTAAAAAGGGGACAAGGAAAATACAGAGGAAAGCTACCATTTAAATGTTTCAGTTGTGGAGGCATTGGGCATGTTGTAGCTAGATGTCCGTTTAACAAGGAGAACGAAAGTGATGAAGAAATGCACCGAGAAAGAAGTGACTGGAAGAAAAAGATGAATTTTAGAAAGGACAACTTCAAGAAGAAAAGTTTCATATCCAAGAATGTCAGCTCCTCTGAAGACAGATCCGATGAGGATTCTGAAGAAGAAACAAGTGAAATTCTGTTCATGGCATTCGAAGAAGAAAAGACAGAAGAAAGGGAATCATGTCTCCTTGGACTGAAGGAGACTACTCCGCCTTTGCTCTAAGCAACTCCAGGTGGCACATCCTCAGGGGGAGTAATATTAAAGTTTTATTTTAATACTCCTATGTATTTGATTGGTTATCTGAGGATGAATGGCAGGCAGTCGAGAAACTGTCGTATAGTTGTCAAAGTGTGTTTTCTGTTCATGTAGTTGTTTGTGGTAGTGCCGTGAAGGGTGATGAGGTTTTTTTTTTTTTTTTTTTTTTTTTTTTTTGATGTTTTTTTTTATAAAAAAAATAAGGAAAATAAAAAGGAGAGATTCAGGGTGATGAATGGTTGAGTTGCTCTCATAGAGGTTGTTTTGATCAAGTTAATGCTTTACTTGATACATGTTTGGGCTTACTCCATTGAGATTGAGTTGAGATTGAGATTGGGAGTTAAGTATAGAACATATTGAGTCTCTAACAATTCTCTTTATGCTTCTATGAGGTTGATGAATCACATTGGGTCTCTAACAATTCTCTTTGTGGGTTCATGCTAAGCAAGTTTTTCTTGATGAACTTGTGAGCTGATTTGAGGAGCTTGCTTGATTGTACAAGAAGAAGAAATTTGGTTGTGGCTGGGTGGATTGAGGTAGTCTGCTGGATTCTCACTGCAGAGAGAGACAAATAGCTGTCATTGGGTTCAAGCTTGTTGAGAATATACAAGATGCATGGTGGAGATGTATGCAGATGTTTTTGGCATTGTAGAACAAAAAGTTGGCTATATAAGATTATTGTATGCCTTCACTAACAGTGGAAAAGTTTGAGTTTGCAAAGCAACAGAGGGTAGTTGCACAGAAGACAGTGGTCCAGTCATGTTCTTACACATGTTATATTGGTGAAGTTGACGGTGATGGTGTCATTCATTGGTTATTGCTGCTATTCACATTATTGATATTGTTGATGCCTTTTATGCTTATCATGATGTTGTCAATCAGTGAAATGAAGTGGTCTTGGACTCAGGGGGAGCATTTATGCATTTGTTTATCATATTGCTCATGTTTATGCTTTTTGCTAACTGTAATAATTTTTGCCTGAGAATGTTGTGCATGGACTCAGGGGAGTTTTGTAGCCGCCCTTTGGTATTATTGTCAAAGGGGGAGAAGAGTTACAGGTAATTGCACGCAATTACGTGTGTTGCCAACAATTCCAAAGGGGGAGATTGATGTGCAAGGTGCAACCAAAGTATTGTCATTGTTGTCAACACAGTCAGGTTGATCAGCTGATGCAATGGACAGGAATGGATAGGAGTTGATTGATGAGCAAGGTGATGGACAAGAGTTTATTGATGAGCAAGGTGCAGCCAAAGTATTGTCATTGTTGTCAACACAGACAGAGGATCGATTGATGCAATGGACAGGAGCACAGAAGTCATTAGATAGATCGGTTGATGAAGTGCACAAGAGTACAGAGATCATACAGAGCATGTACAATGATTCTCCAAGAAGACCAAAGTGGCCCATAGGCAAAAGCTCAAAGAAAAAGACAAGTAAGAAAACTGTCACGATATCGCGACATGTTTTCTATCGCGATTTCGCGACATATCGAAGGAGAGAGAAAATGCTGGCAAAACTGTCATGATTTCACGACATATCGGAGGAGAGAGAAAATGCTAGCAAAACTATCATGATTTCGTGACATGTTTCATTTTCACGGTCCAAAGCGAAGAGAAAGAGGAGAGAGAAAAAGATGTCACGATTTCGTGACATGTTTAGAAAGTGCAAGGAAAACTGTCACGATTTCGCGACATGTTTAGAAAGTGCAAGGAAAATTGTCGTGATTTCGTGACATGTTGGAAGAGAGAAAGCGCAAAGAAAACTGTCACGATTTCGTGACATGTTGGAAGAAGAAGGCAAGTAAGAAAACTATCATGATTTCGTGACATGTTCGAAGAAGAAGTGTAGGTAAAGAAAACTGTCATGATTTCATGACATGTTTGGAGAGAAGGCGCAAGCAAAGCAAACTGTCACGATTTCGTGACATGTTTTGAGAGAAGGAGCTCGCAAAAGAAAAGTGTCACGATTTCGTGACAATGTGCAAGAGGAAGCACTAAGGAGAAAAAGTGTCACGATTTCATGACATGTTCAGAAGGAGAAAGATCTCCAAGGAGAAAAAGTGTCACGATTTCATGAAAAGTTGCAAGAGGAAAAGCGCCAAGGAGAAAAAGTGTCGCGATTTCACGACAGGTTGGGAAGGGAAGAAAAGCGCCAAGGAGAAAAAGTGTCACGATTTCGTGACATGTCGAGTTTTTGGCTCGAAGGGAAGAATAGCGCCAAGGAGAAAAAGTGTCACGATTTCGTGACATGTCGGGTTTTCGCGACCCAAAGGGAAGAATAGCGCTAGGAGCGAAAGATGTCACGATTTCGTGACATGTCGCATTTTCGTGACTAAGAGAGGAGAGAGACTATACGAAGATAGAAATGTCGCGATTTCGTGACAACAATAGAGAGGAAGACTCCGAAGGATGAAGTGTTGCGATTTCATGACAGAAGCAAAATGAAAGAGCATGGAAGCAGAAGCATCATGATTTCACGACAAATTCAAGGAGGAAGAGCTCAAAGGCGAAAGCGTCACGATTTCGTGACATGTTTCGTTTTCACGGGCATAAGGCAGAACAGAGTGCAAGGAAGCGAAAGATGTCACGATTTCGTGACATGTCTTGTTTTTGCTAGTGCAAGCAGAGCAGAGTGCAAGGAAGCGAAAGATGTCATGATTTCGTGACATGTCAGGTTTTCGCTAGTGCAAGTAGAGCAGAGTGCAAGGAAGCGAAAGATGTCATGATTTCATGACATGTCAGGTTTTCGCTAGTGCAAGCAGAGAGGAGTGTACGAAAGCGAAAGATGTCGCGATTTCGCGACAGGTCATGTTTTCATGGGTAGAAGGCGAGAAGAGTGCAAAGAGACAAAAGTGTCATGATTTCACGATGGGTCGCTACAGCACGCTTACTGACAGTTAACTAAAAGTAGAACGACGGTTACAGGGGCAGTTGTAGAGGAAGATCATGCAGCCAAAATAAGAAGAGTTAACTGAAGTTAGTGTGGCAATTACAAGTGTAGTGACAGATAGAAATCATGCAACTATTTTTAAGAACAGTCGAAGAAGGAGAAATCGAACAGTCGCATAAATAGAATCAAAAAATGCATGCATGCACAAAAAAGAATACGAACAGTCATGACCAAGAAGACGAACAATCATGGTAGAGGTATATGTTGCATGTAACGTGTTCGACGAAATGCCCACTCTATATATACAAAAGGAGTTACATAAAGAAGTAGTTACAGTTGACAAGTGGCAGAAGAGAATGTTAATAGACTGCATGCGTGATTACAGAAGTGACAGAAGACGAGGAGTCTCAATGAGAAATAGGGTTATAAAAGGGCAGTCACACAGAGAATTAAGTTGCTGCTCATAGTGAAAAAGTGCCACCGTATAGAGGGAAAGTGCTATGAAAAGAGGGCTGTAAGAGCGCAGTAAGTAGAGCAGTAAGAGTGAGCCGTGAGACAGGGTTGTTAGAGTGCGGTAAGCAGAACCGTTGGAGTGGGTGTGTTTCATGAATTGAAATAGAGATTGGATGAGCAATAGACCAGTGAGGGTCTTGTAAAAGCGAAGGCATATTTATGTCAAAAAGATTCAAAATAGAATTTTGAGTTGGTGCTTGGAATCATGGGTTGGTGCTCCTTTCTGTTGGTGTAGATAAATTAGGGGTTGGTGCTCCTTCCAGTCGGTGCTGGTAAATCGGGGGTTGGTGCTCCTTTCTGTGGGTGCAGATAAATTAGGGGTTGGTGCTCCTTCCAGTGGGTGCTGGTAAATTGATTGTAAAGTTGGTGCTTTGCAAAGGCTGGATTTGGATGGGAGTCCAAGCAGTCTATTTTTGAGGAGTAGCCAAAACTGGTGAACCTCGTTAAATCTTGTGTTGTGGTTAGCTCTCTTGTTATATTTGCTTTATCTGTTTTAAGTTCTCCTTGCTTTAGCTTTAAGAGTTGCTCATTTAAGATTTAAAAAGCTACACTGATTCACCCCCCCTCTCAGTGCCATTGTAAGTCTAACACTTCCACGACTAAAAAGGGTAAGCTAACAGTTGCAAAATTTTTGAAGGTGTTTGGGGTACCAACGAAAGCTGTGAATGCTATCGATGATGGTATTGAAAGGATAGGGGAAATAGATATGCTAGGGACCATAGAGTGGGACAACATAATAGAGAAAGAAATAGAGACTAAGGGAGTAGACACAACAACAAATATTTTGGGCGCTAAGTAAAAGACAACTGCGATAGGAATTTTAGGCACTAAACAATCAGTAATTGCAACAAAGGGGAAGGAGAGGGAGGTGAATATGGGTGCATAAATTTGGGTTACATGATCAAGGGATCCAAGGAATATATATGTTGCATCTATGATTCTTATTTCTCCTCCACTTTTTGCGTATTTATGTCGACAATCTCTATGTTTTTCACCTTTTGCCTCTTTGACTGCACAACCATAGGAACTTCGAGAGACGATGGGTGTTGAGTCGGTGATGCGTGCATTGTGTCTATGTTGATAAATTCTATATTTTTGGGCACCTCCTGGGAGCTTGCCTTGGTAGGCTTATGGGAGCTAGTATGCAACTTCTTCATTGCTTGCTGCAAGAAAGGTGCCTTCTCAGTATTTCTTTTCAAAAATATGCTCTTATTTTTGTGTCATACTAGTCAATAATGGGTCACCCAAGACCATCTTGCCCTTACCTTCTACATGCCTTGGAGTTACTATGTCATATACCTTATTAAGACTACACACGCTTTGGGTCACAATGTCAGCAAACAAAAGTTCCTGATAGGTATTTATGTTCTCATCGTAATGCTTGGAGAACTTGTCATCTATCATTAGCAGATATTCTAGGGAAATATTGTTGTTATGGACCTGCATGATCCACCACTCATTTATTTTATGGTCAAACTAATGCTTCAGATTCACCTTCATTTCCTTAAGAATATTCTTGGGTAGCTTCTGCTCTGGATTGACTATCGAGTGATACTCGCTCTCCATTGTGTAAAAATTGTGCCAGGGGGTAAAGGTGCCATTTTCTCAATATACCACTCCAACTCAAGTCCCTTAGGATTGTTTCATTGTTAAACCATGTTGGGGCGAGGGTAGCTATGGAAAGACTTTGCTCCTAGGTGTTCTTAAAAAATGTCGCACAGATTGTACCTCCATTATTGGGTGAGCTTGATCAATCCATAGTCAAACAACGTAACTGTAAGCATAATATTTTGATCGCACTACATCACTTTGATGTCTCCGAACTCAAAAGGTAAGGAACAATAGGTCTTCTTATCCCTGCCCTTCCTGTATACTTAATTGGTGTGATTGCGCTATCGAGCAACCTCTAGGGAAAACAAATAGGGTGTGGCGTAGAAGGGTAATAAAAAGGCTTTTCTATAAACCCATAAATTCTAATAACCATGCCCTGAGTGAGTAGAAAAACATCCCCCCACTCCTTATCCACCACTTGATCTCGCATATCCATGAGAAGCTAGTCACAACAGTTGTAGAGTAGCTCCAATGTTGGCCCCAAGAAAACCTGATTAAAAACATAATACGGTTCCTCTCTGGACAAGCTCTGTGTCTAGAGATAAACCGATAACGCCTTGCCTTGGCCATCGGTTTGGTTCTTGGGGATGTAGGGGAATTTATCATGTAGGTGGTAAAAGAAATACCACACTAGGGTGGAGCACAACCTAAATTGGTTATCTCTTTTTCTCTGTAGGTGGACCAACGATCCGTGCAACTACCATGCCAGGAATTCTACCCAATCAAAGAAAACTAGGATAACGTCGAGCTTCATATTTATGAGGAAATAAATTTCATTCTCAAAGATTGATTGTGCCATGGACACTTGCCAGTCATAGACTACCTCATCGGTGGAAAACCCCATAACCTAAGCCAGAATTGAATAGATTTAATGATGCATAATTTTTTTCAATAACTTGGGTAGCTGAGGAAACTCCTCAGATGACATCGCCTCCCCCAGCTGCTCCCTCATAAACTAACACATCTCGGATGTATGCAGATATCTGGTGCTCTGCTCAAAAGTGTTAATTTTTCTAGGAGTGAAATCCATCGAGGGATTATCTCCACAAGTTAAGGCTTCCCAAATAGTGTTAGTCGTGATGGTGAATAACGTCTCTCCCTTGGCATTGCACACTATTTTGGTCTGGGCATCATAAAAATACATCACTGCTTGTACAAACTTTGAGCAATGGTGTACAGGCACGTACATATAAAAGAACAAGTGAGAATGATAAACTGTTGTCAGTGGATTTCTAGTTGAGCTCTCTTCATGCGCCTTCTCAACATCCTAGCGCAACTGTTCCATGTCCTTGTATGTCATCATGCAATCCAAAAAATGGAAGAGACTGTCTTTAGGTGTCGTCAACTTTTTAGGCTTCTTTTTCAATTGTTATAGCTTCTTCAAGCCACTCTCCTTTGAAGGCATCGCTTTCTCCTTGGGTGCCTTCTGCTTTGGATCCCCACTCTTCTTTCCCATGGATTCTAGATAAAATGATATAGCTCAAACTTGAACAGATAAATGTTTGGGAAGAATACCTGACACTAGGGCAATTGCAACTGAGTTATGGAAATTCTCCTAGCAAACTCTTCACCTTATAGCTCCAACTTCAAATCTGCCACCCTAAATGCACATGTTAGAAATTAATGCAAGTGAATATCGTGGGCACAATCATGTACCTCTAATTGGCTCATGTGTAGGTAGCTAGCCTTGGAAATGATGAAAAAAATGGTGGTGCTGTAAAAACTTCCTTGGGGCACGTGCACTTAACGGGAGGAGCACCTCACTCGAACCTACCATGGAGGCACGCTTCAAATGCTAGAGAGCAAAAATAATTTGATTGGATAGGGCCATACGGGGGTCCACTTTATAGTGTAGTGCTAGGGTTAGAAATATCCTTTGAATCCATCTTTGCTTGAAACTTTGCACACTTTTTAATTGGATCTCTTTTTAGAAAAAGCAATTCATTTTTTAGTAAAATGGGGGAGACTTTCGCTCCACTAGTCGAAAAAAGTTATATTATTCACTTTCTTTAAAACAGAGCTGGGTAAGGGGACATTCACTATAAAAGGAGAATGAACATGACCTTCACTCCACTCATGGAGTGAAAGAGACTGTCACTCCACTAGTGGAGTGATAGGGGCTTTTGCTCCACTAGTGAAGTGAAAGCCACTTATTTACTTTTTTTGAATATAACGAGAGGAGAGAGATGTCACTCCATAAGTCGAGTGATAGGGGTCGTCGCTCCACAAGTGGAGCAACAAGGGCCGTCGCTCCACAAGTGGAGCGACAGAGAACTTCCTTTGCTAGATTTTATTTCTGAAGCTTCGCTCCAAAGATGGAGTGACAATAAACTATACATACATGCTAAAACATATATATACAAGAAATACTTGGTGGATCAATTATCATCCTCATAACTCAATGGGCGATAAGATTTTAGAAGAAAGTCGTTCATCGAAATTAGGAGATTGAAACCCTTCATGGTTTGCAAGATAAAAGAGTTGATCTGATTAACATCGAAGAATCGAAATAGGCCTTCCCAAAAGGCGTTAAACTTCTCATGGTTCCCTAGCTTGGACTTGTTTTCATTCCACTTCAATACCAGATCCCCAACACTAAAGACTCTATCGAAAGTCATTTTTTTGAACCAGCCCTTGGGGAATTCAACATGCTTCATGAAAGCTTCATAAGCTTTCTCTCTTTCCTACTCCAACTGCAATAGCTAGGCTGACCTTGCATCCATCGGGTCAGATGCAACCTCTTCACTATCAATCCACTTAAGTAACTACAACGCAATCAACTCAATATGCGTAGGTAAGACTGCATCCTTCTCGTACACTAGTGCATAAGGCAACATCTTGATCGATCTCTTGATGGAAATGCGGTCAACCCAAAGTGATTGGTCTAAGAGTAGATACCAGCTTTGCTTATTTTTTGTAGGACCTCTTCAATATTCGTAATAGGTTCTTGTTTGTAGACTTTTCCAATCCATTGCCCTGTGGGTAATAGTTAGACAAGATTTTTAGGTAGATGCCATACCTGACTGTGAATTCATAGATTCTCGCATCAATGAAAGCAGAACCGTTGTCAGACACAATGGCTTTAGGTATGCTGAAGCAAGTGATCAACCCTTAAATGAAGGAGATAACTACATCTTGGTTAGCCTACTTGGTCAGAATTGATTTCGACCACCGAGTGAAGTAGTTTGTAGTGATCAAAATGTATTTGTGGTCGACGAAGACGTTGGGATTGATGATCCTGATGAATTATAGGCCCCATTACTAGAATGGAGCTTCTACTTGGATTGGGTAGAGAGGAAGCAATGAATTCCAAGTCATTCTTGAGTAGCACTGGCAACTGTTGTAGCGCTGGCTAACCTTGAAAGCATCAACAAAAGGGTGGGCCAATAGTAGCCCACTTTGATAATTTTAGTTCCATCGATATGCCTATGAAATGACCTCCCAAAATTCTAGAGTGAAACTCTTCCAAGATTTTACCCTTTTGCGACCCTCTAATACATCTCAAAATAACTCCATCGATGTTATTATAAAACATCCCATTAGGCTTCAGGACATACCTACCATCCTGCAAGTGAAATCTCCTTCTTTGTGAAGCATTGAAGTGAGAAGGACATCTACCAGTGTCAAAGTATTTGATGAGGTAATCTGTCCAATCTGGATTGTCAACTGATAGGTTGACGAGGTTGCTTTCAGGCACGGGATTATCC
This sequence comes from Wollemia nobilis, assembly GCA_028583015.1. Taxonomy (NCBI): domain Eukaryota; kingdom Viridiplantae; phylum Streptophyta; class Pinopsida; order Araucariales; family Araucariaceae; genus Wollemia; species Wollemia nobilis. The sequence goes on along the minus strand of JAQPPZ010016509.1, from coordinate 326,555 downwards.
ATGTCAGGGTTTAAAATTTTAGCTATGACATTTTTAGCCAGTTCTTGATAGAGCACTCTACCTTGGATCAACTTTGTGGGGTGCACTTTGATGTTGAATTCCTGGATATTAGTGACCCATCCAACTCTCCTATTACCAATATTTCTTTGGATGATGAAATTCTAGACGTCAGGGTGTATCATGTACACTATCATCTTACTCTAAGATATGAAATGTTGGAACTTCTAGAGTGACTTCATCACTGTATGCACTTATCATTCGATAAAATTGAACTTTTCTTCATGTGACTAGATGATTTGGCTGAGGAAGGCTATCAGGTGCTCATCCCATCTTCTCATTTATGTGTTAGAACAACTGCATAGCTTTCTAGCTCTCCGACGACATATAAGATAACATATTTTGAATAGTTGGGATTGACGAGGATGGGAGCTTGAGTGATCCATTTCTTGATTTCTTGGAAATCTTACTTTCGTTCATTGATCCACTTGAATTCAATGTTCTTCAAGAGCTCGGTCATCAGCTTCACCACTTGGGCAAAGTCGATAATTTTTTTGACAAAGTTTATCTATCCAAAAAAGGACTACAGAACCTTTTTATTTGCTAGTAATGGAAGGTGGAGGAGTGTTTTAGCTCAAGTAGGATCAACTATTAATCCTTTTTCAGAGATCAGGTGCCTGAGTAACTTGCTTTCTTTTACTGCAAAGATTTATTTTTTAGGGTTGATGGAGACCCCAAACTCTCGATATTTCTCAAAAACTTGCCTTAAATGTAGGTCTTGCTCCTCTTGCTTATGGGATAAGACTATCATGTCATCCAAGTAGATCATGATGACATGATTTAATAGTTCACCAAAGGTAAGGTCCATCACCCTTTGAAAAGTTGCTCCGGCATTTGAAATGCCAAAGGGCATACATTGGTAGGCGAATGTTCCCCACTTGGTGGTGAACGCAGTATTATGCTAGTTTTCATATTTTACCCAAATCTAGTTGTAACTGAAGAATCCATCCAGCAAGGAGAATCTTTATGATCCTGCCACTACGTGTAGAATCTGGTCAATCTGCGATAGTGGGTAGTGGTCCTTAAGTGATGCTTGGTTGAGATTTTGAAAATCAATACACAAGTAGATATCATCGTTCTTCTTTTGTACTAGAACAAGGTTGGCCACCTAGGAGGAATGCTTGATTGGGTAGATGATATTGGATTCAAGTAGTTTTAGAAGCTCAACCCTCATTAGAATCTCGATATTTGGGTTGATAGGTCGCTACTTCTACCTAAAGGGTTTGATCCCTTCTTCCATCTCGATGGTATGTTGGATGATATTTTTATCGTATCTCCTTATATCTTGGTAACACCAAGTGATGATGTCAGGTACTCCTTGCATAGGGTGTGGATTTGCTAAAGCTCTTCGACTATGTAGTCGATCCCTACTTTGATAAATTTTCCTAGCTCCAACTCCAGGTCCACGAACTCTTTCTGGTCCACTTTGATCTTATGGTCGATGGACCTATCATTCCAGTCGAAGAGGCTTTCCAACATGATCAGAACCTTTGGGATGTGGTTATTTTTTAGCTGAATCAATCCCTCATGATCTTATTCATTCAGAGATCGTTCTTCAATGGAGGATGCTTTATTTACCAAAAAATTAACAAGCTGCTCGTGATTGTCGAACACTTGCCAGTGGAGTTTTTTGTCGAGAATGGAAGGCCTGTAGATCAGCCTCACCATCTTCGACTTATGCATCATATTATCTACCAATGAAAACCAGGCACTGATGGAGGCTAAAATATATTCAAGCTTTTTTTTCTCTTGTGAAATTTACTTGATATTCAATGCAGTGAAGGATTCGAGCAAATCCCACACCTTGTTGCGATATGCATTTAAATAGTGTTGCTTTGAGATGCACTTGCTAGTAACTTGGTTGCAGATTAATTTGGAATCCTTGAATATTTGTAACTAATTAATGATGAGCTTTTCAGCTTTTTTGAGCCCAAGGCACAAAGCCTCATACTCTGCTATATTATTCGTACAGGTCCATGCGAGTCGGTACAAATAAGTTTTCTGTTCACCTAATGGGTAAATGAGGGTGATACCAGCTCCCACACTATTCTTACAATGAGCACCATCAAAGTACACATTTTATAGCTGGTCTAGCACTAGGGGCTCTTCTACGGGTGCATTTATTTTAGCCTTTTCAGGCTTGGTGATTGAATAGTACCCTAAATAGGTCTTTATAATAGCAATGAAATCTATCATGGAGAAATCATCTTCAATTTGGAGCTCATCGAGAGATTCCTCCATCAGGTCCACCATTTGTATCTATTCTATCATTAGGTTGACAACGACCGAGCCTTTCTCCTCATATTCAAGTTTTCCAACATGAAAACTATTAGGCTTCTCGTTGAAGATTTTAATTTTTCTCCCCTTGAAGGGGATCTCCAAGTGTGAGTAGTCGAGGGAGAGGTAGCCTCCCAACTTAGCTGTAAATTCTCACAAGAGGCACATACTGAAGTATGGCTCTAAGTCGACCACCACAATCTCTTGGATAACCGTGACTTGCAACATTTTGTGGAGTTGGATCAGAATATCTTTAATAACTCCTATCATCTTTACAAGAGTCCCATATAGCTATAATACTCTAGGACTACTTCGAGTATACTCCATAGCCATGATATCACATATTGCCTTGGGCATAATGGTTGTTTTAGCACCAGAGTCGATAGTGTAGTTATGCACAATCTGTTAGACATTTTGAGTAGATGAGTTGTCATTTATGTCAAGTTTGAGTCATCATTGATGTCAAGCTTTCAACACCAGTGAGTGGCAGTTTCAGTGGGCAACATCAGTTTCAGGTTTTCCAATAAGTGCAAAAGGAGAATCCACCTCAAGTTGATCAAATTTGGTTTTAGGCAATCAAATGAGGTCCAAAGGGTAAAGAAGAGGTCCAGGCAAATAATATTATAATATTAAAAAGGAAATTTAAATTAATTATAAATTAATTAATATAATTTTATTATAAATTAATTTGTTAATTAACTTTCAATTTACTTAAGTTAAATTTAATTTAATTTAATTTTTATTAATTTAATAAACCCTAAAAAGGGTTATAAAGCTAAGTTTATAAATCAAATTTAAAATTTTATTTGAGCACCGACGTGTTATGGCAATAAGGCATCATATATAAATAAAGGTAAAACCTTTGCCTTAGAATAACCAAGCAATTATTCGAATGCCTAAGTTATAAATTATGCGCATAAAGGACACAGTGTTTTTCATGTTGAAAATTCTTCGACGACAGAAGAACAAATAAATAGGAGTGAGTCTCGTTTCACCCTGTACAAGCATTGTGTAGTGTAGTTGGCAATGGATGAAGGTGTTAAGACGTGTTGCTGGTAGGGAGGACGCAGTTTGAATCCCGTGGGGTTCACGTTTTGCAAGGAAGGTCTTCATTTTGTGGAATAGTACCAATGAGGACATAAAGGGAGGCTAACACCTTCCCCTCCCTATGGAAGCACCTAGCCCACGTGGTGGGCTAGTGCCTTGATAGGGCGCTCGACTAGGAGAGGTTTCAAGGTCCAAACCCACTGAGACCTTTTGGAAATTGAAGAGGTATGTGTTGACGTCACATGCTTGGTTGCTTGATTAATTTTAGAGGTGCTAAAGTTTCAAAAATAAAATATTTTTATGCTTTCTAAAGTTTATTTTGCCTAAATTGAAATTGGATATTGAGTATTTGAGGGAGATAAAAGGATAGGTAATAATGTTTTGAAAGGTTGATTTTTGGAGGTTGATTAATTGAGATTGGAGATTATAAGGAACAATTAAATGATTATTTTCATATGTGATTTGATAAATTGCTAATTTCAAACAAGGAGTAATAAGGTGTAATTAAGTTTGATTATTTTTGTAATTGAGAATTATTTTGTGAAGAGGTTAGTGTGATATTTTATCATCTAACTATTGAAATTGGCAAAAGAAAAAATTGTGATTGAGACAAGTTTTCTAAGGTCACTTCTACATCAAATAAAAGGTATGGGCATATTCTTATTTGGTTGAAGTGATTGATTGAGGTTTTTTGAAAATAAGATTTGAGTAAAAAGGACTTTGTTAAGTTTTCCTTGTTGAGTGGATGAGTTTTCTGAAATGAGAAGTGAGTAAAGAACTTGAACTAAGGTTTGAAAGATCATGAGTATCATTGTAATGTGATATTTTTTGGCAATTTGAGTTATTTTATGTTGTCATTGATGTCACATGGATCATTGATGTCACATGGATCACATTGAGTTTTGGTGACCAAATGATATTTTGGAAAGCATGGATAAATATAGGGTTTTTATGAATACCAAGGCAGGAAAAATAAAAGGTTTTACTTAAAATTGTTGATGGCATATTTGAATTGGTTTTTTCTTAAAACCCAAGTTGGCATTTTGTTTCGTTGAATAAGGTGCCCCGGTGATGGAGATTTTCAATTTTTACTATTTAGTTTAAATTTTAATTATTTAAAATTAAAATTAAAATTTAAAATTAAATATGCAAGATTTTTGTCGATGTCATCAAAAATAATAAGGAGGCTATATAAAGGGGATACCTAAAGTTCATAAATTGAACCTTGCTCGTGGTTAATAATCGTTGGCTAAGCATTCGAATTGAGCTCATGCAAAAATCTTTTAGAAAGCAGAAGCAACAAATAAATGAAGGTTGGTCGAAGTCCAAAGTCATCGTGGGCAGAGTGGTGCATTGGCATTTAGCTTTTGGCTAAGGTGTGTGGTAGCACAAACGTCAAGGTTTTGAATCCCCTTGATTGCGTTCGGAAGGCATTGGAAGAAAAGTGCTCGAAGCACTTTTGATTTACGAAAATGGAGGAAAGGTTTTAAGGCACGTTGTACCTTTCCATTTCGAATGAGCGGCTAGCTCGTGTGGCAACCTTAGCCGCAGATAAGGCGTTCGCGGTGTGGGCAAGTTGGGGGTTAGAATCCCCTTGAGGAGGTAAATACGTTTTTGTTCTAATTAATTTTGTTAAACCATAAGTTGGAGTTATAAGGTGGTTAGGAATAATTAAAGTTTTTAATTAAACTTTATAAGGGTTGTGATTATTATTTGAAAGGTGGATGAGTTGTTGATTTAATTTGATGTTCATGAAATTGAGAATTAAGATTTAGGAGAAATAAGGAGTTGTTATAAAATAATTTCTGAGAGGTTTATAGATTATTTTGATAAGGGTTTTTATTAAAAAAGAAATTTGATGGATGTGTTTATTAAGTTGGAGTAAAAAGGTGTAATTTTTATTTTTAACATGGTGGAATCGATAGCCGCCACAGTATTCTGTGTTGTTCATCCCAGAAGCCTCTACACAGATCTTCACACAGTCCACCTCTATAACCACCATGCCACAATCATTTTAAACCTTTTACACCGCTAAAAGCACAAGGAAAGGGACAAGCATTCAGTACGACGAGGCTCGATATTTGAACCTTGGACCTCCACCCCCCTTATGGGGTTTGCATGAACCAATTGGTCTACACCTCGGACCTAAAAGGTGTAAATTGAGTTAAAATTTATCTTGTGATTATTATTTGAATTCCACTAACCCTTATTGAGATTGGAAAGGAAAGTTGTGTTTAGTGTGGCAGATTTTGTGGACAAATTCTTGGCATCAAAAAGGTATGGGCACATTCTCCTATTGATTGTTTATGGTGGTTGATTTCTGAAATATCATTGGAGTGAAAAGGATTGATTGTGGTTTCCTTTTTGAAAGTGGTTGGTTGAATGCTTCAAGGTTTTTTGGTTTGAGAGTTGTGTTTAAACCTTGTTTTATAAGCATAGTTGTTGAAACCCATTGGTTATGTAAAGAACTTGAAAAGAATATGAGTATCATTGTTATGTGAGATTTGTGATTGAGCATTGTTGGAAATATTTGAGTTGGTTGATACATGCTTAGACTAGGGTTTTGTGAGAAATACTTGTCCTTTGTGGTGATTGGTTGAGTTGAGTTGATTGAGCCTAGTCAAGTAATTGAGTGGTGTGATTGTTCAAGTTCCATGAAACAAACTATTCTATAATTTTGATTTGAGTTGAGATTATGATTTGAGTATAGAACATATTGAGTCTCTAACAATTCTCTTTATGCTTCTATGAAATTGATGAGTTGTGAGTGATTTGAGTTGAGATTGGGATTTGAGTATAGAACATATTGAGTCTCTAACAATTCTCTTTATGCTTCTATGAGATTGATGAGTTGAGATTGATTTGAGTTGAGATTGAGTTTGGAACATATTGAGTCTCTAAAAATTCTCTTTATGGTTCTATAAGACTTGAGTTGAGTTGAGATTATTGTGGATCATTGTTGTCATCCATTGTAGAGTCCTCCCAACTTCCTCAAATCTCTCCTTGACCTATTTAATCTAGCCCCCTTTCCCTTTCTCCCCTTGGCTGGTTGGACTCTGATCCCCTGAGATTGTTTTAAACTCCCTTGAGGATCCCTCGCATCAATTTGTTACGCAATTCCACCTCTCGACATCCCTATTTTTACTTTTGTCATTGCAGGTCCTAGTTATAATCACCCAAAATACCATCATAATCGCCTAGCGATCGATAGAAAAACTAGGCGATCGACAAAAACACCAAGTGATTTCGTCAGATCGAAGGCGATTTCGTCATAAGAGTAGGTGATCCTATCTTCAGATCAGCTAGGGGCAAGGATTCAAATCATTGTTTGCATTTCTTTCCCAATTTTTTTTTGTCTATGCATTGCATCATGTCCATTTAATTTATTACTTAGATTTAGATATTGCATCTTGGTGTTCACCATCATTCCAGTTAATTGCATCATGAAATCAGGATCATAATCGCACAAATCCATGGCATACTAGGTTGAATTGTCATCATAGTGTTCTCATGTCATTTCATATCCATTTGCATATAGAAATTAAAACATATCTGTGACTTGGAGTATGAGAAACTATTATAATTTGCAAGAAACTTTTTTTTTCCTCTATTTTCTATCAACTATTTTGTTGTAGGATTGCGACATAATCGCCTATGATTTTGTTAAATCGAAGGTGATTCTATCTAGAACACAGGTGATTCTATCTAGAACAGAGGTGATTCTATCAGAAATAGAGGCGATTATGTCCTGCTACAAGCCTCAAAACCTTCATCAAACATCCGGGTCAAGTAAGGTTTATAATTTCTTTTAGCCCTAGTTTTAGGCATTGCATTTTATTCTGTATCCACTGTCTATTGTCTTCATTAAATAAAAATTGCATATAGATAGTTTAGTTGCATAAAGGCCAAACTTAGGTGTATGTGAATGATTTATAAAAAGAACACATCAAACATCTTCCAAACCTAGGTATGGAAACTACCGCTAAAAGTTTCTTGGTGAACCCTTAATTCGTCAAAAAATCACCACAAGAAGGCACACTTAAGTGCCTCTCTTTCGAGGTGTAGCTCTACTATTTTCCCATTCCCCTCTGAGGCGTGGATCCATCAGCCTAGAGGAAAGGAGTGCAAAAATTTTAGGCCTACATTCTTTGGTGAACCCGACGTGAATACATAGGCATTTCTTCTGATTTCAAAAACAAAACAAAAATCAAACAAAAACATTAGTTAAAATGCATAATTTTACATTCCATAGATGGTAGATTACAACTGTAGAAGAGTTGTGCTTATAGATGTTGAACTATTATTAGCAAAACAAGAAATTTCTCAAATACTTGGACCTGATGACACTTTCTCCTTACAACAGTGGAATGAACTTTGGGAAATATTAGATATCATAGAAGCTAGAAAAACTGAACTTAAGCAAATTCTAAGGTTTGACCTATCCAGAATCCTGGATCCTTATAACGCACCCGCTTACTTCGACCTCCAGAGAGCATGCGATAGGTGGTTAGCCAAAAAAAGAGCCTCGATTTCTACAGAACTTTATCCTTTTGAGGAATATCTTGAAAATGCCATAGTAGTACATAAGTTCTTATCATGAGTAGAAAATCAGGAAGTTGTTTTAGACGATAGAAGAAGATTTAACAGTGTTCCTAGAGCTGTGATTTATAGAGAATATTGTCACGAGTTATACTTTTACACGTCAAACTTAGAAGTTGATTGTATTACACTAGCACACTTTGTAAGATTTCTAAAAGAACATTTCCAATTCGAAGAAGAACATTACATGACACCAGATCAACTTGAACCTATTAATGATATATATAGACTTTTTGAAGAAAATTAAGGCGTAATATTATATAAGTGTGTTTGCTTTATTGTTGTCATATAAAAAAAAACAAAAAACTAATCATAGTATTTTGTTTATTTAGTTAGGTATATATATAACATATATACCTCAAAACCTAGCACATATATATATAATATATATCTGCAAAAACAAATTTATTTTTAAGATAAAATGCCTATATTAAGAAGTGGTAAACAAGTAGACAATGATAATATGGAAGACCAAGAACAAGGAAATGATGAAGATAGACCACTCATTGAAGAAGACACACCTTCAGAAGATGAAGGTGATAATGGGGAAGAAGAAACACGAGACCCTAATGAACCCATTTTAGATGAAAAGGGACATTTAAAATTTGAATCTCTTGCAAGTTTTACTCAATTCATGAAAGATCATATAGAGGAATTTGGTCAAGCAGTACACATGGATAATACAGGAGAAGGATCTATGGAAGTAGCCTTAGCAAACGCTTTTCGAATACATACAAATCCATTGCCTTATATGCCTTCAATAGACCAAGAGGATGATCAAGCAGGACCATCTACTCAAAAAATGATACCTTTGAATCAAAATGTTCCAAAACCAAAAATGCAATCATCTAATATGGCTATTAGCAACACTAAGGTAAACTTTAAACAACAGAAAGCACCATTTGCTTCCATTCTCTCTCAAGCTCTAAATCAACAAATATCAAATCAACAACAAAAAGCTAAACAAAAACAATATACCAACTATCAACAAAACACTCAACAAAATGTAGTACCTACAAAAACTTTACACAACAGTATTCCAGTTGGAAATCTTCACACAACAACAACACCTTATTATCAAAGCCACAATAGTATGATGCAACCAAACCAATTTGGTGGACCACAACAACAAGGGCTCGAAGCTATAGTTAAACAACTAGCTTCTCACCTAGATCAAATTGATCCATACCATCCCTCTTATAGCTATAAAGAAATGTGCAGTCAACCTCTGGATCCCATAGTTGTAGCACAACCTTATCCTAAGCATTTTCCCATGCCTGTCTTCTCGATATATAAGGGAACTGAAGATCCTATAGAGCATCTTCGCATGTTTAGAATAGCATGTCATGATGTTTCACATGATGACTTGTTATTGCTAAAGATGTTCCCTAAAATTCTGGGAGGTATGGCCCTAGAATGGTATTACCAATTACCAAATAATTCTTTAAGGAATTTTAAGGAAACAATAGAGACATTTGTGCACCAGTTTAGTGCCTATATAGAAAGGCATGTGACCATTAAATATTTATACAACTTGAAGCAAGGAAAATATGAAAGCTTTGCTGAATTCTTGACAAGATGGAGACAACTTCTAGGCAAATTACACTTTGTGTTACCTCATCATGAAATGTTGGATATATTTATAGGTAATCTGCAAGAACAATTATCTTATGAACTTTCTACTACTACAGTAACAACCTTTGACCAAGCTATTGATCTAGCAAGGAGGGTAGAAGATGCCCTCATTAGAAGAGGTCAATTTAAGAAGAAATATGAAGATAAAGCTGCTAAAAATCAATACAAAAACAAACAAGTAGTGGGTGACGGAGTTACTGACAGTAGAAATAATTCAAATGTTAATCTTACAGAAGCCATAAAGAAGTTTGTATTGAAGGCTCCTGATAAACCACCAAGGGAATTTACAAGATTAAATCAACCTTTACATATGGTTTTACCTCAATTATTAGAACAAGGATTGATATGATTGCCTGAGATAAGACAACCTGATACAACTGTAGCTGGATTCAGAGCTGATTTACACTGTAATTTTCATAGAACGGATGGTCATTCAACCAACTCTTGTAAATGATTAAAACATATGATACAAGACTTAATTGATAATGGAAAAATGGAAGTAGAAAAATTTGCACCAAGAGATGCTCAAAATAACACGCAAAAACCTCAAAATCAAAATGCAAATCAAAGTTTGGATATTTTTCAACATCCTTTACCAAAGCATGGTAAAGAAGCTATAAACCAAGTAGAACACCATAATGTTCCTCATCCAACTCGATATGTAGGAACTATAAGTGGTTTTCTACCCCATAAAAACTTGCAAACATCATGTATAACTACAGAATCTCAAGTTACTATGAGACCCTTGAAAAGATGTCAAATTACACCTTTAGAAAGTGATGAAGAAAGTGAAATAGGTAGTGAAGCAGAAATTGATTCAAATAGTTCAGAATATGAATCAGATCCTGTCACACCTATTATGGATTTATCAGTTCTGGAAGAACCATTTCCTAGAAGGGTAACTACTAGACCATCATCTCAACAATGGCTTACAAATGAACAAGCAGAAAGTACTAGACCCCATTTTGGTAACCCACGACATAGTAACTTTATAGGTACCATTGGGGTTGTCACAAGACAACAAGCACAAAACCACAATTCTCAAGATCAAAGTGAGAAAGCAACCCCATTCGTATTAAAAGCTCCTACCAAGGGAAATAATGTGTTAGGTTCACAACAAAGATCACCTTATGATATCAACGAACAATTAGCTACCATTACAGCTAGAATTTCTCTTCTAGACCTTTTAAGAACTTCTTCCATGCATAGAGAAGAGCTAATGAAAACTCTAAGCAAAATGATGGTACCCGAAGATATTGAACCTAACGCTGTAGTAAATGTTGTCACTTTGGATGAAACAAATTTCATAGATTTCAAAGACAAGGATATACCTCCTCAAAGTATGTTTGGAGATAATCCTTTGTACATTACAACAATGATTGGAGATGTAGGAGTTAAGAGAGTTCTAATTGACAATGGATCTTCATTAAACATATGTACATACAATTTTTTTCAAATATTTGGATTCAAGAAAGAAGATATGAAAAATATTGAAATGATTATTAAAGCATTTAATGATGAAACCCAAGAAACATGTGGAGTCATGAAAATCCCATTGCAAGTTGGCCCAAGGATTTTGGATACGACTGTGTTTGTTGTACCTTGTTTTGCATCGTACAACATTCTTTTAGGTCGACCTTGGATCAATGCAATGAGAGCAGTACCCTCCACACTACATCAATGTGTTAAGTTTGAATTTAAAAATCAATTAGTCACTATTCATGGTGATCCTAGGCCTTTTGATATGTGTGTTGTGGCAGAACCTGTAGGGGTTCCATTTTGTCCTGCTATGTCTGTTGTTCATCCTAGTACATCTCCATCCTCAAAATATTCTAAATCTAAATCACCTTCTAAATCAACATCATCCAAAACACACTCTAAATCACCAACAATAGTAAATTCTACATCATTATCATCATCACCTGCTGAAAATATACCTAATCCATTTCCTAAGTCTATAGTGCCAGAATTACCACCTGAACCTACAATGTTTAAATTTATAGCATCTAAAGAAACAACTAAGGAAGATAAACCATCTACTTCATATGCCATTTCGGATGAAGTATTACCGGATTTATCCTCAGTCCTTGCAACTACATAAGAGGTTAATTTTGCTACACAAGATTCATTGGTATTATCCAAGTTACCACCATCTCCCCGAACATTAGGTTTGCCTAAGAAAGGGAGCATTTGCCATATTGGAAGCTGCACATTTGTATATGTGGGATATGATTGGGGAAAATTTTCAATTCTACATATTAACATTGATCAAGAAGGATTTGCTAGATGCTATTTTTCTAATGAATATGAAAAATCAAAACCAATGATGTATAATATGGGTTATAGAGGTAAAGGTTTAGGACCCCATGAAAATGGGATAAAAGAACCTTTAGAAGTCATGGATTGGCCGGTTCGATGTGGTCTTGGGTATATTCCTACAAAAATAGAACCATTCCCATATAAATATGATGACCATCTTATAACATATCAAGAATATATGGATCAAAAAGAGCTCTCTAAAAAGGTACATACTTGTAATATGTTAACTATGGCTTATCCAGAAATGATTGCTTCCATGGATGAATGTTTAGAAGGAGATATTTGCCATGATATATCCATTGAGGAAATTTTTCAAAATAAGTTCTTCTTTGATGGATCAATGTCGTGTATAGCTCATATAGAATCAACTGATCCACAAGAAGAGTTAGCTAAGTGCACTTTAGAAGAATTACAAGAAATGGGGGTGTCACCTGCACCTCCTAATTTTGAAAGAGAACTGAATATTGTTGTAGAAAATTTTATAAAAATTAACATTGGAACAGAAGAAAATCCTCGCATGGTCAAGATTGGATCTGAGCTAAGTGAAGAAAAACAAAAATTATATATTGAATTTCTTATAGAATATTCTGATGTCTTTGCTTGGACATATGCGGATATGCCAGGATTAGATCCTTCTGTAGTTGTTCACCATTTAGTAGTGCGCCCGGATGCTAAACCTGTAAAACAAAAACTTAGAAAAATGCATCCAAAAGTAGCATTACTAGTTAAAAGTGAACTAGAAAAGATTTTAAATGTCACATTCATACAAGCTATCGATTATGCAGAATGGATATCTAATGTTGTCCCAGTCACCAAGAAAGAAGCTACCAAAATTAGGGTTTGCACAGATTTTAGAGATATCAACGTTGCATGCCCTAAAGATGACTTTCCTCTCCCTAATATGGATCAAATCATAGATTTCATAGCTGGGAGTGGGATGTTGTCTCTTATGGATGGTTTTTCAGGATACAACCAAATTAGAATAGCTCCTGAAGACCAAGCTAAAACAACCTTTATAACACCCTGGGGAACTTTTTGTTGGAAAGTCATGCCCTTTGGTTTAAAGAATGTTGGTGCAACATATCAAAGAGCTATGACATATATTTTTCATGATATGATGTATGAAATTTTACATGATTATGTTGATGATATCATTGCTCATTCTAATAAAGAAGATGATCATATTAAATATTTAAGAAAAGTGTTCGATAGATTAAGAGAATATCTTATACGTTTAAATCCAGATAAATGTGTGTTTGGAGTAAAATCTGGAAAATTATTAGGAGTCATTATTTCTATGTGAGGTATAGAGATATATCCTTTAAATATTAAGGCTATCCATGATATGCCACCACCTAAGAACATATCATAATTAAGAATTTTACAAGGAAAGTTACAGGCTATTCGTCGTTTCATTGATAAACTAGCAGATAGAACAGAACCTTTTCTTAAATTACTCAAGAAAAATATTTCCTTTCAATGGGATAAGGAATGTCAAGAAGCTTTTGATAGTATCAAACAATATCTTCTCAACCCTCCAGTGCTTGTTCCACCCAAACCAGACCGTCCTTTCATTTTGTATATTTCTGCTTCGAAACTCGCACTTGGAGCTATGTTAGCTCAAATAGATGATGAAAAGAAAGAACGAGCCACATATTACATAAGTAGAACTTTGATAAGTTATGAAACAAGATACACTCCATTGGAAAAAATTTGTTTAGCAGTTGTGTTTTCTACGCAAAAATTACGTCATTATATGCTTAGCCAGAAAACATATGTCATTGCAAAATCTGATCCACTAAGGTATTTAATGAGTAGACCATACTTATCAGGACGCACAACTAAGTGGGTTCTTGCTCTTAGTGAATTTGAACTCACATTTATCGGCCAAAAATCTATAAAAGGCCAAGTTATAGCAGATCAGTTAGTTGTTGCTCCTATAGAATCTACTCAACCCATGAACATTGAATTTCCTGATGAATGCCTTAATTTAGAAGAGGATCATTCAAAAATTTGGACATTGTTTTTTGATGGAGCTAGATGTATGAGCGGTGCAGGTGCAGGAATCATATTAATATCTCCTCAGAAGCACCTAATACCATTATCTTTTAAATTACAGTTTGCTTGTACTAATAACACTGCAGAATACGAGGCCCTAATCCTTGGATTACGAGCCGCTTTAGCCTTAAAAATCAAGATTTTGTTGGTTTTTGGAGATTCTCAACTCGTGATAAATCAAATTAATGAATTTTATCAAACACGAGATGAGAAATTGTGACCTTATAAAGAATATGTGGTTAAGCTTATTTCATTGTTTGAAAAAGTGACTTTAGAAGCCATTCCTAGAACTAGCAACCGTGTTGTCGATGCTATGGTTGCAGCTGCCTCTTTATTGCCTTTGGAGTTGGATGATGAATATGCTACTATCATTATTCACAAACTCCAAGAACCCGCTTCTTCTAAATCTTTCTTAGAACCATTGGATGTATTTCTGATTAATGAGATTACCCCAGAACCTTGGTATATAGATATATTTAATTTCCTACAAAATGGGACTTTCCCTGAAGGATTAGATAGAAACCAATGTAGGTTATTATGTAAGCGAGTTGTCCACTTCGTAGTTGTTGGTAATACTTTATACAGAAGATCCTTTGAGGGTATTTTGTTAAGATGTCTAAACCTAGAAGAATCTAAGAAAGCCTTCAGTGAAGCCCATGATGGATCCTGCGGAGGACACTTTAGTGGAGGCACCATTGCTAAAAAGCTCCTTAGAATGGGTTATTTTTGGCCTTCCATGGAAAAATATGCCAATGATTATGTGCGTCATTGTGACAAATGTCAAAGACATGTTGACCTTGTCCATGCTCCTGCTCAGGAACTCCAAACCATAGCTTCTCCTTGGCCCTTCTCTAAATGGGGTTTAGACATTATTGGCAAAATTAATCCTGTCTCATCTGATGGTCATAAATTTATAATAACTGCAACAAAATATTTTACAAAGTGGGTGGAAGCCATACCTTTAGCTTCTTGCATAGGAGTCCAAGTCTCTAAATTTATCTTTAATCAAATCATTTGTAGATTTGGAATTCCATCTAATCTCATCTCTGACAATGGTACTTGCTTTAAAAACAAAGACATTAAAAAATTGTGTCAAAAATATAAAATTCAACATAGATGGTCTACTCCTTATTATCCACAAGGAAATGGCCAAGCTGAAGCATCCAATAAAACATTAATAAAAATACTAAAAATATTGGTTAATAAAATAGTCTGTGACTGGCATATACAATTATATCCTGCCTTGTGGGCTTATAGAACTAGTGTTCATACTCCTATGGGCGTGTTGGAGCCAAATTTGACTCAAATTTGAAACCCCCAAATTTAAATTTTTGGTTTCAATCAAACTACTAATACTATTGGTCATTACTTAAGTTGTGAGTAATTTGATTTTTCATTGGTTGGTTTGATAAAGTCTAACCTTAAAATTTTTAATAATGTGGGTCTCATGGTATAAATCAAAGTACCTCAAATGGTTAGGGAAGAAAATTTCAAATTAAAAATCTAAAGCCAAAGTCCGACCTTCAATTAAATCTTTCCTCGGGCCTAAGTCCGACCTTCATAAATATTTTAATCTAAATTTGGTTAAGTCATTTCACCATGGTCTCAAAATCTGAAAGGTCTAAGGTTAAAGCACATATTAATTAATTAAAACCTAAGGAGATGCACCCCGCCAAGCTAACAATTGAGCACCTTAGATTTAATCCAAGGGTCACGCTCAATCCAAAAAAAATTGTATGACAGCGCATTAATAAAATCGACCAAGGGATAAATCAAAAGTCAAGCCATGGTCAAGAAGTAAAAGATAGCACCTTAGGCTTAATCGGATGGTAGCGCATCATCATGAAAAAATCTAATGGATGTGCATTCCAAAAGAACCCGTACGATAAGTCAAATGGGTCTAAAAATTCTAACCCAAGGTTTTAAATGAGCAAGTTGTCTTCGATCTAACGACAACGCTTCATCGAGGAATAAATCCAATGGACATGCACTCGCTAAGATTTTGAAGGTTAAGTCATAGACTAATAATAAACATGATTAAAGTCTTTGCACCTTTAACAAAATCAATAGACATGCTGACCCCAAGATCAAATCAACGGCCACACGCTGTCTAAAGAGTCAAAAATTTAAATGCAAGACTTGATGGTCAAAATTTCTAATTAAACAGTGAGTAAGTCCAACAGATCGGATGATCATGCTAAACAAAGTACATATTGACGATTGTGATTGATTTGATTAAAGTGAACTTTAAAAGTCAATATTAAAAAATATGCACCTCATTCGATTAATCATTGGGCTAGTTACCAAGATCGAACGGTTATGTTCGATCAATTTTTAATCTAATGGTAGCGCATTAATTGAAGATGCATTAAAGAGTGTTAAGGCTCAAAAAATTAATTAATGTTAATCATGTGATTAAAAATGATTTAATACATCTTTAATCCTTCCTCTTTTGCCTTAATTACGATTAATATTATATGTACTTGATTAAACTAACTTTCAGGTTGATTAGATCCAGCGGTTGTGCTTGCCTCCACTCAAATTTCGACGACCACGCTAAAACCACGAATGGTAAAAGAAAATGCTAAGGTAAATACAAATATTAATTATTCTTAGCGAGGGTTTAATATGTTGAATAATCCCCCCATTTTGCATTAAACATTTATTTTTTGGTAAATCAAGTCTATAATTAAACTGGGTTTTAACAGTTGAGCCAAAACCGATTTACAAAAATCAGCCCTTGACTGAGGAATCCCACCATGAACCAAACTGAGGAAACTCTTTCCTCTAACCTTATGCTACTGCCTATCCAGAAACCAAAAGAACCAGAGCATACTACCTATGATAGTCAAAAGACCCATTAACAAAAAGAGACACAGGTCCTATTAGGACCCTAACTACCCCAAGCACCCACACTTCACATAGGAGATCACCCATAACCCCATAGGAAACAAAAAGCCACTACCATAGCCAACACAAAAAACCAAAATGCAGACCATCGAGCCACAGTACAGGCTAATCAGATGAAGACACTAGTCCTCATCCTCGACCTCCTCTTCCTAATTTTTATTTTTGTCTTATTCGTTGTCATCAGTCTCTGGGTTGTAGACCATCGGCTTGTTGCTCTGGTATCCTTCATTTAAGAAAAACTTGGTCAAAATATCCTATAATTCTTGCATCTACTGATTGATGTTGGCCACCGTGTTCAGGACATACCTTTCACCTTAAACATGATTAATAGAAAATCAAAAGTTTTTACATTGATTATATGGTGGGCATTTTATTGACAATCTAATGATGGTGCCCAAACTCATCCAAAAATCGATGGTCGCGAAGGCTTGTAGTGGTGACAAAGGATTGAAAGCTAAATGAAGATGTTTTAATGGTACACAAATCGGATGGCAACGCTCTTTTCTCCCCCAGATCCAACGGTGCGCATACGAAAAATCAACCGAAGGTTAATCTAAGCATTATTATTTCAAAAGGTTGATTAATTAAACCAAGGTACGTATAAGTGTTTCCCATTTATTAATAACCATGTGCATATACATGATCCAATGGTTGTGCCTCACCACAGTACGATCTAATGGCAATCACAACAAAAAATACATGTATCATATGTTACCATCAATTAATACGAGTTGCTAAGGTTTAAAATTAATGAAGATTAACATTGGATAATCATGATTAATTGAAGACCATAAAACATGTTATGTCAAGTGTTTATATGCAGCTAGGTACATTAACCATCATGCAGGTCTCAGGATATCAATGATCGTGCCAACATCCTACCTAGATCGGATGACAACACATCAATCGATATTCCAAGAGCAAAACCAATCACTTGTATCTAACGGTTGCGATTAATCATGGTTGACTTAAGGAAAAAGGGGCATCATAGAAAATATGTAAACCAATGCTCACACTGAGAATTGGATATCATAGAAATATTGAAAGAGACATAATCGATCCCAAATATCGAGTTATCACTCGGATCCGAGGTGGCACGAGGTTCAAAAAGGACACTACCCCCATGGCACATACCGTTCCACATCATATTAAAAGATCCCCATTGACGAATGAATAGAAAGCATGAATGATTGTAGGCACAAGTATCAAAGGGACCCAAGCTCACAAGTTAACAAATATCACCCATCATAAAGCACAAAACTCCAGAAAAGACTGAGTTGGCACGATTCCATTAGCCAATTTTGAACAATAGTTGGTAGCATTGGGTCGATAACAAAACATGTGAATTTATCAAATTCACTACACCACCCTGTATATTAACTTACAAAACCCATCAAGGCCACTCCAATGGTATACCAAGAACTAGAATTGATACATCATAAGCACAGAGAGAAGAGAGTATTCATTTTTTGAGAACTCGAAGAACTTGACCAACAATCACGAGAGCAATGACATCATGAGGAGATATGTTTGTACCTATAGATACACGAGAAGCCATAAAGTTTATCATAGATAAATCACCCTATTCTATGATTTCTAGATCACCTGTTCCTGGTACCACTATGTATGATTTTGCCTAGAAATGTGGGGCAGATAAAAAACCCAACTCAACTCAACTGTATGAGATAAAAAATGCCTGCATTAAGAGTTTTACCCGAGTGATGGAAGGCAATAATAGAACCCCATGGATAATGGCAGATTTGTTCCATAAATCTTGGAGGTGGCAGTACAAGGGTTTCCCTAGAGAAAATAGATGGAACAGTAACCTTGGAAAGTTGAAATGCCCAAAAGTGCATTTCTCCTCAAATTTGATGGCTTGGTTAGCAGTGGCATATGACAAAAGAACAAGGACCTTTCGAGACTACAACAATTAGAAGGTATTCAACACCAAAGTCGAAGATATCCAGGAAGTGTTCAATCTGATGAAGTATACCACATTTCTGGTGGACCAGGTAATCGAACACCAATCTCGCATGTTCACTGATATGGAAATTTTTAAAAAATTGTTTGATACACATACAAAAATAGAGAAAAATTTCCCAATTAATAAAAATACTTTTAAACCCTGGGTACAAGACTTCTGTGACATGATAAACATGTTAGAGTAAATATTCCATCATTTGGATATTTTACCCTTTCCCTACATTAGGTAGATTTTATTTACTGCATGGTAAAAAGTAGCTTGTTACTTTTTACCACTAGCAATTAATTTTACTAGTTACCTAGGTTAGTGAATTACATTACCGTCATTTCCCTATGGACGATAGATATTATGGATGGTAGGTTAGTCGGTAGGTTAGTTGTCATAATAAATTTGATTACGTTTACTATTTCTATTTAACCTTTGATTATTAATAATATTTCTAATGATTATGGTTTGTTTCTTTGCACTTACCATATTCTAACATTGGCATTAGAGCTGGGGTGGATAACACGAGCATCACTCGTTCCACCTGGTACCTATCAAGCCTCCTCCCTTGGCATATTCTTCATGCCATGCTGCATAGATCTTGAGGAGCGGGACCTATTGATGTAGCGACCCGTAGTCCGAGACCCAAGCTAAAGTGGCCCGTAGGCACACAGATCTTGAGGAGTGGGACCTGCTGACCTGACACCTGGATCTATGTCGATGACACCAATAGGAGGGCAAGCGCACCCTCCCAGGCGGTCAACCACCACATGAGGGCAGGAGCGCCCTCCATGCGGTGGTTGACCACCACATGAGGGTAGGTGCGCCCTTCGTGGGAGGACATAGATCTCGATCGACGATTGAGATTTGAGAGGGTAGGCGATCCTCCGATCATTGATGATCGGATCAGAAAACTAGACCCTACATCAACGACAAGACATGTGGCAAAAAGCCACTAGACTTGACTGACACAAAGGTGACTGCATCTGATGTGGACCTGATACCTGGCATTGCTGATTGGATTGGGCATGTAGACCGAGGCAGACATGTGGATTGACATTGGCACACATACTAAGGTGTTTACTAGACCGTGATCGAACATGTGGTGGATAGCCACTGGGCGACCAGACTGAACACGACACTAGGCAACACATGGCGAATAGACCACGCATCACCTGACTGACCAACCGTGACACATGGAAGCTTGATAGCCGTGCCACATGGTAGTGACAAAAATGAGGGTGAGGGTGACTGCCCGAAGGCAATCAATAGGCTAAGGGCTTGAAAGCCCTTTTATTCCCCACCAAATCCTCCGTACAAGAAATGTGGGATAATTCCCACATTTTTCCCCGCCCGCGTGAGGAAATAAGGGAAAGGGAATAGCATTCCCTTCCCTTCACGTCGGGCCCTCTAGCCCGACCGGTTGATCGATACGGGCTAAGGCCCTAGGCGACGGGGGTGGTCAGAGTTTCAAATCCTGTCGCAGCCCAAAACAAAGATAATTTTTTTTTAATTTTTATTTTATTTAAATTAAAAGTTTTATTTTATTATAAAGTTTATTTTTAATAATAAAAATCTAAACTTATGTTTCTAAATTATTTTTTTTTAAATTGATTTTTTAAAAGAAACATAATTTGATTTTTAGTATTAAATTTAACCCTTATAATTGAACTTTTTTTTTAAATTTATGCAAATTAAATTAAAGAGAAGGGGATCTATTTTATTTGTGATATCCAAACATTAGGGCTTTTGTTTTCTCCACAAAAGGGAGATATAAGACAAGGAATAGCACCTATATTTTCTTTGCAAATTAGAAAACCCTTACTCTCTTCTCAACACCTTGTTTATTTTGCACATTTCAAAGAAGGATAAAATCAAAACAATTGATTCTTTATTGCAAATTTGAACACAAGGAGACTTAAAATTTTGTAATATTCAAAGGCAAAGTGTGCATTTGTTTTCTCCAAGGGGGGATATAAGACATAAAATTGCACATTCATTTTTTGCAAAATTGAGAAGAAATTGAAGACCTTGGGTCCACTAAAACCAAGTCATTTGTTGACTGGTTCTGGAAGCCTTTCAAACACGGGTCGTGTGTCGACTTGTCTTGAAAGGAGTGCTCATATTGTTAATTTTGCAAAATAAAAGGGGGAAGACAACATTGTACTTCTTTTGCAAAATTGTAAAACAAAGTAGGAGACATAAAAATATCAATTTTTGCACAACACAAATCCACATTTTGTTGCAAAAATTAAAAGGTGCATTTTCGATTTTACTCGACACATTTATTGGCAAATTAGGTGCATTTTCGGTTGCATCCGACACCTAGGTGATAAGAATTTTGTGGGCATTCTTGTTTGATTATTGCATTATTTCTTTTGCAATTATAAGTCATAGAATCAAGAACACACTAAACCCCAAAATTTCACAAATTTGTGTAAATCCTTACACAGATTTAAAGCCAAAATTCACTTGATATTCTCTCCTAAATCAACAAAACCCCTAATTCACTCTTATTTGTTTGGCTTAATTTTCTCAAACTTTTCATCCTTCTTGAAGGGAGTTAAGGCAGGTGCCATTAAATATTTGTTTGAGTGAATTATATTTTGGTACTCTTTTAGGGTAATCAAAAGAAAGAACAAGTTTTTGAAAATAAGGAACCTTAAAAAGTAGCAATCCTTTGCACTAAGGGGGATAATTCCTTTCTTCCTTCAAAACATAGATTTTTGACAAGAGGGAAATAAAACTTTTAAAGGCAATCATAAAAGTAGAAGTCACCAAAATTATACCTTTTATTTTAGACTTCATAAATAGCAACCATGCTTGAAGTTCTTGCAATAAATAAGGATGATTTGGTGAACTTTTTGATAAAATTGCCTAGAAAGCATAGTTTTGCACAAATTGTAAAAATGAAAACCATGACACCATTCAATGTTGGTTTCCAAACAAGCAAAACTAAAATGGCAAGGCACATCACAAAAGCCATATTTCTAGTGAAGTGTCTCATTCTGATTCTGATTCTGGTTCAAAGAGAGCACACAAAGTGCTAATGGCTAAAACAATATTGTAGAGGGAAAACACATGTGTCACCTTGGGCAAAAGCACCATTTTCTCTCTCCTCTTTTTGGCTTCATAAATAGCATAAGTATTTTTTTTGAAGACCTTGCAATAAGGGGTGCTTGTACCTCTTTTAGGCTTCATAAATAGTAAATTCTAGGTGTTTGAAGTACTTGTAACAAGAGGAGCGACTTTTTGTGATGTAAAATTGTCTAGAAGGCAATATTTGTAAAATCCTTCACAACACTGTTGCGTTGCACACTTTTTGTAATTGAGGGGGGATATAAATTTATTTTCTTCACAAGTTTTGTAAATAGGGAAGAAGGCTTATAAGGGTGCATTTTCAGCTTCGATCGACACCTTAGTCACACTCCCTTCAGAAATTGAATACACTATGTTTGCAACAAGAAGAGGGAAACTTATAAGGGTGCATTTTTCGACAGTGACCGACACCTTAGCTACCTTATCTTTTGCAAATTCATATTGTAAATGAATGAACCTTGTATGAAGTGATATATTCTACTACACCTAGCGATTGTAGCAGATGGTTACCCATGCAATTCGGTTGGATGATGTGATTACCATAAGGACATTCGTTGGCATGAAGACAAAGTGAGGAATGACCCACTTTTTTCTTAGGAGCAGCCAGAGTATGTGATAGAGCAAAGAATCAGCAGACCAACATCTTCTTCACTGTATTGGGGTAGTTATATACTTTACCCAAATATTGTTGTACTAGAGGATATGTATGTATTACCTAAATAATGTAATAAGGGGGGATGTTAGAGTAAATATTCCATCATTTGGATATTTTACCCTTTCCCTACATTAGGTAGATTTTATTTACTACATGGTAAAAAATAGCTTGTTACTTTTTACCACTAGTAGTTACTTTTACTAGTTACCTAAGTTAATGACTTACCTTACCGTCATTTCCCTATGGACGAAAGATATTATGGATGACAGGTTAGTTGCTAGGTTAGTTGTCGTAATCAATTTGATTACGTTTACTAATTCTATTTAACCTTTTATTATTAATAATATTTCTAATGATTATGGTTTATTTCTTTGCACTTACCATATTCTAACAAAACATAGTATTGGGAGTACAGGATATGAGTAGAATAACGAAAAGGGTTTTGTATTTAGCTGCACAATGTAATAGAGGACATAACACCCCTATCTACGCCTGGGAACTGGAATTGAGCTCACAAATACACAGAGAAATGGTAGAACTAAAGAGAGCAATTTTTGAACAGAGGCAGGAGATGCCTCGCTTTTCACAATATTCTTTTCTCACTCACTTAATAGCGGGCCAATTGGGGGAAGAAGCCCGTAAGAGATTAAAAGCCATAGATAGCCCCTATGTACAGAATAGCTTCTAGAGACTTCATGAAGGACGAACTCACATGGGCTGGTTTTGTGATCGCTTCTTGGTAGAAATCCATTGGGCCTTAACTGGGCTAATTCCAGAAATATTAGGGCCAGGGGTAAGAGCATTCATTAAAGAAAAGGAGATAGGATATTTCTTCTTCATAGAGGGTTTTACTTACATCAGATTATATGGAGCTAAAATCCCTCCTAAGGTGTTACCCCAGTACTGCCCATTGTCCATAGCAGCCCTAGAATTATGCAGACAAGTGGCAGAAGAGGCTAAAATGAGACTGGTTAAGAAGCATGGAAAAGTCCCCTGGCTTGATGTTCCCTGCCATTTTGGGGATTATGTATTTGTTGGATATCCTTCCCTACTCAAGGGAATGTTTGAATTGGACAATATGGGATTCGATGAAGTGTCATGGAGGTTTTATGACCCAAAAGGAACTTACAACAAGATGATGGAGAAGAGAGAGTATGCTCGAATCAAGCACCGAGAAGATGCTTTTGAAGAAAGCTTA
The DNA here is from genome assembly GCA_028583015.1 of Wollemia nobilis. NCBI lineage: Eukaryota > Viridiplantae > Streptophyta > Pinopsida > Araucariales > Araucariaceae > Wollemia > Wollemia nobilis. The sequence goes on along the minus strand of JAQPPZ010016509.1, from coordinate 302,732 downwards.
TTAGAAGCTATAGAGCAAAGATCAGATTTACAGATAATATGGGATAATTTCCCTCCAGAAAAGAGAGGTAGCACATAGGTTTGTGAAGCCTATGACTACCCAACAGAACTAAGAAGGCTTCAAGAAATTTTAGTGGATACTACAACACCTGTTATGCCAAGGACAGACCCAACAATTAAAGAAGACCCTTTGCTGGAATTGATAGAGGAGCAGGACATAGACTTAATGGAGGTCATTGTTAGAACTGTTGATGTAGTAGAACAACAGGTTAAACTCCTAGTGAATGACCAACTCAGAATAGAAGCAACACCAAAAGAAGTTCCTCAACAAACCTGTATAGACAAAGGCAAAGAAATAGTAACTTCCTCTTCTCAAAAAGCATCACCTACAGAGCAAGTTGTAGTTCCCATATCTGATAATGTGCTAGCTGTAACCAGTGTGAGGAAATTGGCACCCATGGCCATCCCTACCTCTATAACCATAAAGGGACAAGAGATCAAAATTCCATTAGTGATACAAATGAATCCCAGGAATAGGTGGACTGGGTGGCCTTTTTCGAAGTTACTTAGTGAAGAGTCAAATAGAAATAACTCTAGTAGAAGCAAAGAAGCCCAGATTGTCTTTACCAGTTGCCAAGGTTGTTTTGGAAAGAATAGATGAGCAGGCTGCCTTCACTGTTATAGATGAAAAAGAGTTGCAGTTAGTAGCAGGGATGGGAAATATAGAAGAACAATCTTAAGAAAAAGTAGAGTTGAGGACAATTGTGTCAGATATTGCTGAGATTAATCTCCCTCCTCTACAAGACCCACTAGTTTTCAGTACCAATGAGGAAACAGGAGGATCATCAATACTGGGTAAAGACGTTGATATAGCAAAACTTGTCAAAATAGTGAATGCTCAAGCCATTGATCAATTTGTTGAAAATATTGAAGCACTAAAAAAATAATTGGACCAAGAAGAAAAAGAAAAAGCAGAATTAAAAGTTGTGATAAGTAAGCAGCAAGAAGAATTAAATAAGAAAGATGCTTCAATTGCCCAGCCCCCTATAGTAACCAAGGTTCAAGATCATGTATATTATTTGAATGTAATGAAAAAGGACATGTACAAAAGAATAAAAGCTCAGGCCAAAGGTTTTACTGAAATGTTCAGGAAAATAAGGGTGATTCAAATAACTACTCAAGAAATCATGACCTTGATGCAGGAAAGAGAAAAATATTTTAAATTCATTCACCCAACCCTGGACTACATAGGGGATCATTTTGAAGAACTGCAAGGACAATAAATAATGACACTTGAAGGCAATAAGATTCAAATCAATTTTGAATTTTTCAAAGTAGCCTTGTTTGGATCAAACCAAGAAAAATGGACAAATTTTGTGATTGAGATGAATGATCTGATAAAGGATGCTATAGATAAACTAATAGATATTGGCCTATCCTTAGATCAATGCCTGGAAGCATCAGACATAGAAGGAATATTCAAAGAAACCCTTGAGATATTTGACTGTGAACAAGGTGATGAGGAGGAGATGATTAAACAAACTACACTCATGGTGAATGCTACAGAAGCCTTACTACTTCAGTATGATAGAAACATGCCTGTTATTGTTATACAAAAAAATAGAATTTTGCAAGAAATGAATATGCTCAGGATTGCAGCCACTTTTGACACAGAAATATGGAGGTTGATTGATGAGCATATTAAAGGGTTGCAAAGGAGTTTAAAGGGAAAAAGGGTCAATACCTGCACTCAACAAAAAGTAGATTCTGCACCACAGACAACTGCAATAATAGGAGACATCTCTAGGGTAGTTAAAGGGTCAAAGGATCAAGGAAAGGCAACTCAAAAGAGGCCAGTTCGAAAAGCAGTAGCTAAACGCACCAAGAAGTAGCAGAATCAAATAAAAGTTCTCCTCATACTTAAATCACTAGTTTAGTAGGAATTTGTTTGAACAAGTCAAAGAAGGGAGCACAATCAAAACCTCAAAGCCAACTGGATAGCACCAATTTTGGAAATTCAATCAGATGATGCCAAGTGTACAACCAGAATTCAACCAAAAATAACAGAATCAAGAACCAACAACTATAAAAGGAAGCAAGGTAGGTCTGGATTCTGCATCAAGCAATTAGAGAATAGCATTTTTGCTAAGAGGTATACTTGAGTGCCCTGTTAGTTGTGTTGTTGTATTTCTTTGTGTCTATTTTCTTTTATTCATTCTTTCTTCCTCCCCTTGCTTGTGCAGGATTGTATGATAGGAAAGCGTTCAAGAAGTTGAGAATATTTCCAGTCTTATTGAGCCTAGGATTCAGAGATTCTTCTATTACCATATTGGAATAAGGAGAGTTGGAGAGACCTGTTACATTATTTGAATAGAGTCCTCTCCATTGTATTGATGTATTTCTTTAAGAAAAATAGAGTTAAAAGGCATCCCGCCCACTCTACATGTAATATTTTATGAAATCAATACAATTCTGGGTTTTATTCCTGTCATTTCTTTGTCTCAGTATTGTGTGTATCTGTATAATGGGTTACATTATTTGAATGTATTATATACGTTTCTTTCATTGGTTAACTCTTGATTTTATTATGATATTTGAATGAGATTAAGAACGCTAATTTTCTTCTCCCCTTCTCTCTGTTTCATATTAAAATTGTTGTTAAATTGCTATAACAACCCAATGAATCTAGGCACCGGTCTACATAAGGCATAATAGTTGGTTATTTTCATGCTTGGTCATTTTAATAAAAATACTTATAGTTTAATATAAATCTGGAGCATGCAAATTAGAAGTTTAATTAAAGAATTGTCGTTGGGGTTTCCTTACCCGTTCTACCATCTTCTTTAGCAATATTCGGGTTTAGCAGAACATGAGGCAGGTCGACCAGAGCCTGTAATAGCTCGTTGGTTTCAAACGGATTCTTGTAGCATGACAATTGATTTCCTACGGATGCAAGAATCGGTTCCAATAGTTTTTGGCATTTTTGGGGAGGACTTCTTAGAAAGATTCAATTATCTTCTTAAAAGTTTTCTTCAATGATTATTTTTAATCAATGGATGACCAGTTAAATTAAAGAACTAGTATTTTAATTTTCACTTAGTTAGAAGTTCTTTATTTTTCATTATGTCCGTAGTTTATGCCTTGAAGTAAGTTCTTTATGTTCTTGATGTTCTTGAAAATTTCTGTTTCTTGATTTTCTTGAAATTTTGGTTTCTTGATTTTCCCCAAGAACCCACTCCTGTGAGGATGAGAGATAATATCAAGCATTCTTGATAAGAGTATACGCTGTTCTTTCTGCACCCCAGTGTTGGCGACTCTACTGGATGAACCCAAAAGAAAAATATAAAAAAGGAGAGAACATAACGTGTTGGCGAACACCAGGAGAAGTGGTAAGGAGCTATTTCTAGAACTCGAGAATCTAGAGGTATTTATACATACCTAAAAAACTCCACTTTTTAAGAATATCGTTTATAATAGTAGATTAAATTCTAGTGGTAAAAGGTACATGAAGAAAATCTAGAATACTATTACTACTGATATTATTGTAGATGAACGTTTAAAATCAGTAGTAGAAGATATATGTGATTATTCTCATTTAAAGGTAGATAATTCATCAATCTACATTCAAACTGCCCAGACCCATACCACTGTAGGTACTACATCTATGAAATTAAATTCAATAGTAGCTATGGCTCAGGGTAATGTTCATTTGTGGAGAACTAACAGATATAGGCCTTTTGTATTACTAGTAAATTTAAATGCCTTACCCAGTAAAGCTCACAAATACCTCCCTAAGTTTTTAGGAAATAGTGCAGTAACTGGAGAGGATCATATCAAAAGTTTCTTATATGCAATGGACAGTCTGGAAGTTGAACATGAAGATGTAGTATTAAGACTGTTTCTGCAGACTTTAGAAAAATATGCTAGAGAATGGTTTAATTCCCTTCCTAACAATGATATCCCAGACTTCACCAAAATGGAAGAGGTGTTCCTAAAGAAGTATGGTGAAAGGAAAAATGAACAATCATTGTTAACTGAGCTAGCCACTATGAAGAAGAAAGAAAATGAGGTTGTTAGTGATTTTAATAGAAGATTTTCAAAAACAAGAAACAAAATCCCTGCCAACCTCAGGCCTAGTGATATTCAGTCTATTTGTTTTTATAAGAATGCTTTTCAAGGAGAGTTTAACTATGAATTAAGGCAAGAACAAGCCACTACCATTGATGGTTGTATGGAAAAAGCAATGGATATAGAAAGAAATATGCTTGATAGTGGTAAGATGAAGCCTTATTCTTTAGAGGTTAACATGCCTGAGAGAAAACCTAAGAGAGTGGCTTTTGATATACAAAGAAGAACTGAAATTGATCCTGTGGAGAAGTTGACCAGTCAAATGATAGAAATGTTCAACAACATGAGTAACAGGTTAGCAAGAATTGAAAGAAATGGAAATAATGATGAATCTTCATAGATAGAGCGACCACATGTTGACAACCGTCCCCCATTTAAGAAAAATTACAACAAGAATTGGGGAAACAACAATGGTTTTGAAGAAGGGAATAGGAATAGGGGTAATGGGAATAACAACTAGAAAAATAGAGATTCTGATAGGGATCAAAACAATGTCCCTAACCCAATGCCATCTGCCAATGTAGTTGAAGGTTTTCCTTATTTTTGCTCTACTTGTGATGCACCCCATAACCTTGATGCATGTGGAATACACCTGAGTGATCAACGTAATGTAGATATGCATGCAGAATCAGAAGAGGATATAAGAATCAATGCATGTTGGTCCATTGAAGATGAATCCAGAGAAAGGTTGTTTGAAGAAGACATGGATAAATATGCTTCAAATCATCATCCTCAGATCTTAGTGACTCGAAGGAACTAAAATCTTGCAGAAATCACATGAGTCAAGATATGATAATATGAAGCAAGGGAAATTGATTCCCATTGCTCAAGAGGTTGAAGAATTAGAGGCAACCCATGTTTTAAATTTGAGGAATAGAACAGTCCCTAAAAGAATAGAGAAATTATCTACAAATGAAACAAGAAGATAAACTTTCACCAATAAAAATATCAGTAAAGAGAAAACTGATAGGAACCCTAACAAAATTACTCCTGAGGTAATAGAATCAATAGAAGAAGTTCCCAAAGAAGAAAGTAATAAACCATTGGATATAAAGAAGATAGAATTTGATGTTGGGTCAGAACTCAGTAAGCAAAAAGTTAATATCACATTTGGTGAACTTATGAAAGTTCAAACATACAGAGAACAAGTATGCAGAGCTTTTGGATTAGTAGAGCAGAAAGAAGACCCTACTTGTCATGTTGCTAGACAAAATCAACATGATACAAGATCACCATCTTCTGTCAGACCCTTCTACATGTCATTAAGATATAATTCAGATGAAGGGGAAAGATATGTGATTCATAATTGCATGCTTGACAGTGGAGCTTCACATAATATCATGCCTAAGTTAATAGTTGACCAAATGGGATTAATCTGTACTAGAGATTCTGCCCCTATTTTTGTAATGGACAACAGACAAATTCCCTGTGTAGGGGTGATAACTGGATTATTAGTTTTCCTAGACCAACACCCCAAAAAGGGCATTGTCATGGATGTAGCAGTAGTTGATGTTGACCCATTCTTCTCACTATTACTCAGTAGGCATTGGGCAGAACAACTAGGGGGATCAATACAACTAGACTGGTCTTATGCTACCATCCCCATATCAGATAAGGAGAATATAATTTTGAGAAGGGAACCATTCAACAAACACTCCGTAGAGTTAATTCAAATAGATGAAACCATGATTAACTTAGTTAACTCTATGGAAGAAAAAGGGATGGGAGTCTATTCAATATGGCACAACCCATTCCTGATGGAAGTACCAGATGCAAAGAACATGGATCCAGAGGATATGAGAATAATTGATGCTGAATCAAATCGAGTATTAACCCAAGAAATGTGGACCATGTCATTTGATGGGGCTAAATCCCAATCTGGAGCAGGTGCAGGTGTAAATTTGATTGATATTAAAGGAAATTACCTTGGTATCCCTTATAGATTACAATTTCCTTGCACAAACAATGTAGTTGAGTACGAAGCTTTACTATTAGGGCTAAGGAAAGCAAAAGAGTTAGGTATTAACTACTTAACTATAATAGGGGATGCATAACTTATTATACTACAAATAAAAGGCAAATATCAGACCAAGCATCCTAGACTTAAGCAATATAGAAATGCAATACTAGAAGAAATTGATAAATTTTTGGCTTTCAATATTTCATATATTCCTAGAGAACAAAATCATGTTGCAGATCTCTTAGCTATGAATGCCTCAGGTCTAGATCACCCAGAGATAACTACAGAATATATGGACAGATTTCCAACTATCTCAGTCTATAAACCTTCTGTGCTAGATAACATAGTCTATCTTCAGGTCTTTCAAGATGATATAGATATTAAGGATTTTATGACTTTGCAAAATCAGTATGCAGATGTCATCTGTGATGAAAAATATGAAGAAAAGCTAAAATATCAAATAGGAGAACCAGTAGAAGTAATCCAGTTGAAAACTAATAGAATACCCAAAGGATTGGTGTCTCTTGAAAGCCTATTTGATGATTTTGACAAAGCCTATAAACCTATATGCAGAGAAGTGATATTCGAGGATATTAATATTGGCTCAATGAAAGAACCCAGAATAGTGAAAGTAGACATGGCACTACCCGCTAAAGAAAAAGTTGGATATATCAATTTCCTAAAAAAGAACAAAGAACATTTTGCTTGGACCTATGAAGATCTCAAAACTTTCAAAATGGATGTGATGACACATATAATACCCTTGAAAGAAGAGGCCAAGCCATTTAGACAAAAATAGAGAAAGTACAATCCAACTCTACACCTAGTAATGCAAAAAGAAGTTCAAAAATTGTTGGACTCCAAGATAATAAGAAAAGTCAGATTTTCCTCCTGGATATCCAACTTAGTACCAGTTAGGAAAAAGAATGGGGACATTAGACTATGCGTGGATTTTAGAAATTTAAACAAGAGCTCACTAAAAGACAATTACCCATTGCCTAACATGGAACAACTGCTGCAAGCGATAGTAGGTTCAACTAGATTGTCCCTGTTAGATGGATTTTTAGGGTACAATCAAATTCTGATAAATCCAGAAGATAGACACAAGGCAACATTCACCACACCCTGGGGCACATTTGAATATTTAAGAATACCTTTTGGATTGATGAATGCAGGTGCTACTTTCCAAAGAGCGATGGACTTTGCTTTCAAAGGACTAATGTTCAAAATTGTAGTAGTGTACTTAGATGATATCACAGTTTTTTCTAAAAATCTAGAAGATCATCTAGAACATTTGACTGTAGTTTTTGCTCGATGCAAGGAATTTGGAATCTCTCTAAATCCAAAAAAATGCATATTTGGAACTACACAAGGAAAATTGCTAGGTCATATAGTTTCAGAAAAGGGAATAAGCATTGATCCAGAAAGGATAGAAGCCATTTCTAAAATTCCCCCACCCAAGAATCTAAAAGGGGTAAGGTCATTCTTTGGAAAAATAAATTTTATCAGAATATTTGTCCCAAATTTTGCAGAAATGACCAAACCCATAAATGATATGGTGAAGAAAACTGGAGAAATAAAATGGACATTAGAAAATATGGAAGCATTTAACAAAATCAAAGAAGCCATATCAACCACACCAGCCCTAAGTTGCCCTGATTATACAAAGGATTTTAATATCTACTCCTATGCATCTGAACATTCTATTGTTGCAGTTCTTTCATAGAAATATGAAGAAAATAATGAAAGGCCAATAGCCTTTATGAGCTCAGGACTAAAAGGAGCAAATATTAAATACACCTTACTGGAAAAACATGCCTATGCAGTCATCCAATATTTGGAACACTTTAAAGGTATATTTGGCTCAAACAAAGTTTACTACTGTATTCCCTTTATAGCAATAAAATATATCTTTTCTCAATCAAAGCCATTGGGAAGACCAGCAAGATGGATGGTAAAACTTTTGCAATATGATGTTGAATTCAAAATAGTTAAAACAGTCAAAGGGCAGGGTTTAGCTAAACTATTGGCTAACAAAGAAGAAGCAGGATCTGAAAATATTCTTACCATAGATCAGACATATGATGACAGAAGAATAAAAAATGAAGAATGTAAATGGTATGAAGAAATTTTGTCCTATCTACAAACTTTGTCATTCCCCAAAAATATGTCAATAAATAGAATGAGGTCAGTCAAACTTCAAGCTCAAAAGTATTATATACAAAATGGAGTATTATATTGGAAACATCTTGATGGAGTATTATTAGTCTACTTATATGAAAGAGAAGTCCCAAAAATAATTAATGAATTTCATAATGGTTTCTGTGGGGGACATTTTGCTCCAAGAGCTACAACTAATAAAATCATGAGAGCAGGATATTATTGGCCATCCCTTTTTAAGGATGTATATAAATATGTTAGGAATTGTCATAACTGCCAAGTTTTTATAGGGAAAAAGCATCTACCAGCCATGCCCCTCAAGCCAGTAATCATTGAAGCACCTTTTTCTCAATGGGGTATTGACCTGATTGGAGAGATCAAGCCTAATTCATCTGGCCAGCATAAGTGGATCATAACTACAATATATTACTTCACAAAGTGGGTGGAAGTTGCACCTTTGAGAACATCTACATCTGCTGTAGTCATCGATTCATAGAGGAAAATATCTTGACCAGGTATGGAGTTCCTAAAAATCTTGTAACTCGATAATGCTCAATATTTTGTGTCATATGAAATGGTAGAATTTTGTGCTGAATATGGAATTGAATTATCTCATTCTGCTAATTATTATCCCCAAGGAAATGGTCTAGCTGAGTCATCAAATAAAAATGTAATAACAAGAATAAAAAGGTCATTAGGCAAAAACAAAAGGGGATGGGACAGTGAACTTAAATTTGCTTTATGGGCTGATAGGTTGTCTGTTAAAAGAAATACAGGAAGAACCCCCTATGAGATGGTTTATGGAGAAAAAGCCCTACTGCCCCCAAAAATGGAAAAAATGGCACTTTCCCTTTTATTGCAAGATCATGAAAACCCTGATCCCATTCAGAGAAGGCTTGACCAAATTGTCTTGTTAGAAGAACAAAGAAGAGAGACCCTCAATAGAATGATGGAACAAACCCAAAAAACTGTAAATTTGTTTAATAAGAAAGCCAAGGGTACTCCTTTTTCTCAAGGAGATATAGTCATCTATTGGGATCCTAAAAATGATAAGCATGGTGAAAAGGGTAAGTTTGAACCTAAATGGATTGGCCCATACCAAATTGCCCATGTTATCAATCGAATACTTACAAGCTACAGAATTTGCAGGGAGAAATAATGGCTATCCCTATTAATGGCCAACACCTCAAAATGTACAATCCCTGTTGAAGGTGTACTTAAAAAAAAAAATAAAAAAGAAAAACAAAAATCCAAAAATAGAGTGGTGTATTTTGTTTATTAGTTAAGCTTCCCTTTTGTTCTTGAATAATTTTGAGTTTACTGTACACATGATATCTTAGTTTGATGAGTATATCTAACTGTTGATTCCACCAAAAACAATAAAAAGAAAAAAGGGAATTTATTTTAGATGTTGATGAGCTTTACAATTCTATCAAAAATGAGTGTTTATGCAATAGTTGTTTGATATGAGATAAAACAGACAGAAAACAAAGCTGATTGAAACATCATGTCAAGCCTCACATTACAAATGATACTTAAAGTGACTTCAAAGGTCCAAAGAACTGAGTTATCTTTGAGAGGGTAGTTGAGCCAAAAATTATTACACTCATATTTTATAGCCATAAACTAATCCTCAACTCAGGCATACTTATTGCACAATTTGCTTATATATCCAAACACTTCTCTCACGAGAAAGAAAAATAAAAAATAAAGTAAAATTGAGTCACTGCCTGAGATATCTTGGAAAACCTCTACCGGGGCTATAGACGCTTGACTGGCAGTAGGGTAAAACCAAGATGGGATTAGAAGCAACTCCACCGAGGCTATAGATGCCTGACTGGCAGTGGAGCCCTGTAGAATGGTGAAAATTTTTAAAGAGTGAAATCACATATTAGGCTTGGCTATTTTGCTCAGATATGATAAAGTTCTGAAAGATTTAGAAATCCAAAAAAGAATGCACAAACACACACATGGGCAAAAATATGATGAGACAAATGGTTGTGACAAAATCTATGTAATCATATCTTATGACTTAGCTAAAACAAGCATTACAATATTTCAAAATAAAACTCATTGATTTCTAAAATTTTCTAACCTTTGTTTCCAAATTGAATGAAAAGGGATCTACAGTTTTTCATACTCTACTTGCTTTGATATCATGTTATTCATATAGTTTTTTTATATATAAAAAAAATGATGAAGAAAAGAAAGAAAAAGAGGAAGGAAGTTTTTCTGTTATGCATTTCAAGTTTTGCTTAGCAATCAAAATTTTGTTGTTTTTTGTTAAATTTTTGCAAAATAAAACTAGGAGATTCTGTGGTTCTCAAGTGCTTCATGTTTTCAACACATTGTCCCAGTCAGAGCCTATGTTGGAGCCAAATTTGACTCAACTTTGAAACCCCCAAATTTAAATTTTTGGTTTCAATCAAACTGCTTATACTGTTGGTCATTGCTTAAGTTGTTGTGAGTAATTCAATTTTTCATTGGTTGGTTTGATAAAGTCTAACCTTAGCCTTTTTAATAATGTGGGCTTCATTGTATAAATCAAATTACCTCAAATGGTTAGGGAAGAATTTTTCAAATTAAAAATCTAAAGCCAAAGTCCGACCTTCAATTAAATCTTTCCTTGGGCCTAAAAATCCGATAAAAATAAAAATATTTTAATCTAAAGTCGGTTAAGTCATTTCACCATGGTCTCAAAATCCGAAAGGTCTAAGGTTAAAGCAAATATTAATTAATTAAAACCTAAGGGTATGCACCCCACTAAGCTAACAATCGAGCACCTTAGATTTAATCCAAGGGTCGCGCTCAATCCAAAAAAATTGGACGGTAGCGCATTAATAAAATTGACCAAGGGATAAATCAAAAGTCAAGCCATGGTCAAGAAGTAAAAGATAGCACCTTAGGCTTAATCGGATGGTAGCGCATCATCATGAAAAAATCTAATGGATGCGCATTCCAAAATAACCCGTACGATAAGTCAAATGGGTCTATAAATTCTAACCCAAGGTTTTAAACGAGCAAGTTGTCTTCGATCTAACGATAACGCTTCATCGAGGAATAAATCCAATGGATGCGCACTCACTAAGATTCTAAAGGTTAAGTCATAGACTAATAACAAACATGATTAAAGTCCTTGCACCTTTAACAAGATCAATGGATGCGCTGACCCCAAGATCAAATCGACGGTTGCGCGTTGTTCGAAGAGTCAAAATTTTAAATGCAAGACTTGATGGTCAAAGGTTCCGATTAAACAGTAAGTCTGACAGATCGGACGATCATGCCAAACAAAGTATAGATCGACGGTTGTGATTGCTTCGATTAAAGTAAACTTTAAAAGTCAATATTAAAAAGGATGCGCCCCATTTGATTAATCATCGGGCTAGTTACCAAGATCGAACGGTTGCGCTCGATCGATTTTTAATCTAATGATGGCGCACTAATTGAAGATGCATTAAAGAGTGTTAAGGTTCAGAAAAATTAATTAATGTTAATCATGTAATTAAAAAGGGTTTAATACATCGACTAATTTTCCCCCTTTCACCTTAATCACGATTAATATTATACGTGCTTGATTAAACTAACTTGCAGGTTGACTAGATCCAACGGTTGCGCTTGTCTCCACTCGAAATCTGATGGCTACATTGAAACTATGAATGGTAAAAGAAAAGGCTAAGGTAAAGATAAATATTAATTATGTTTAGTAAGGGTTTAATACGTTGACTAATCCCCCCTTTCGCCTTAATCATGATTAATAGAAAATCAAAAGTTTTTACATTGATTATATGGTGGGCATCTTATTGACAATCTAACGATAGCGCCCAAACTAATCCAAAAATCGATGGTCGCGAAGGCTTGTAGTGGCGGTAAAATATCGAAAGCTAAATAAAGATGCTTTAATGGTACACAAATCGAATGACGGTGCTCATTTATCCCCAGATCCAATGGTGCGCATACGAAAAATCAACCGAAGGTTAATCTAAGCATTATTATTTCAAAAGGTTGATTAATTAAACCAAGGTACGTATAAATGTTTCCCATTTATTAAAAACCATGTGCATATATACAATCCAATGGTCACGCCTCACCATAGTATGATCTAACGATGATCACAACAAAAAATGCACGTATCATATGTTACCATCAATTAATACGAGTTGCTAAGGTTTGAAAATATGAAGATTAACATTGGATAATCATGATTAATTGAAGACCATAAAACATGTTATGTCAAGTGTTTATATGCAGCTAGGTACATTAACCATCATGCAGGTCTCAGGATATCAATGATCACACCAGCATCCTACCCAGATCGGACGACAACGCATCAATCGACATTCCAAGAGCAAAACCAATCACTTGTATCTGACGGTTGCGATTAATCATGGTTGACTTAAGGAAAAAGGGGCATCATAGGAAATATGAAAACCAATGCTCACACCGAGAATCGGATATCACAAAAATCCTGAAGGAGACATAATCGATCCCAAAGATCTAGTTATCACTCGGATCCGAGGTGGCACGAGGTTCAAAAAGGACACTACCCCCATGGCACATACCGTTCCACGTCAGATTAAAAGATCCCCATTGACGAATGAATAGAAAGCATGAATGATTGTAGGCACATGGATCAAAGGGACCCAGGCACGTAAGTTAACAGATATCACCCATCATAAAGCACAAAATTCTAGAAAAGGCTGAGTTGGCACGATTCCATTGGCCAATTTTGAACAACGGTTGGTGGCATCGGGTCGATAATGAAACGTGCAAATTTATCAAGTTCACTCCACCACCCTGTATATGAACTTACGAAACCAGTCAAGGCCACTCCATTGGTATACCAAGAATTAGAATTGATACATCAAAAGCACAGAGGGAAGAGAGTATTCGTATTCTGAGAACTCGAAGAAGAACTTGACCAGCAATCACGAGAGCAATGGCATCATGGGGAGATGTGTTCGTACCTACAGATACATGAGAAGCCATGAAGTTTATCATAGATAAATCACCCTATTCTATGATTTTTGGACCGCCTGTTCCTGGTACCACTATGTATGATTTTGCCCAAAAATGTGGGGTAGATAAAAAACCCAACTCAACTCAACTGTACGAGATCGAAAATGCCTGCATTAAGAGTTTCACCCGAGTGATGGAAGGCGATAACAGAACCCCATGGATAATGGTAGATTTGTTCCATAAAGCTCGAAGGTGGTAGTACAAGGGTTTCCCCAGAGAAAATAGATGGAACAGTAACCTTGGGAAGCTGATATGCCCAAAAGTGCATTTCTCCTCAGATTTGATGGCTTGGTTAGCAGTGGCATATGATGAAAGAACGAGGACCTTTCGAGACCACAAGAATCGAAAGGTGTTCAGCGCCAAAGTCGAAGATATCCAGGAAGTGTTCAATCTGATGAAGTATACCACATTTCTGGTGGACCAGGTAATCGAACACCAATCTCGTATGTTCACTGATATGGAAATTTTTAAAAAATTGTTTGATACACATGCAACAATAGAGAAAAATTTCCCAATTAATAAAAATGCTTTTAAACCCTGGGTACAAGACTTCCGTGACATGATAAACATAGTATTGGGAGTACAGGATATGAGTAGAATAACGAAAAGGGTTTTGTATTTAGCTGCACAATGTAATAGAGGACATAACACCCCTATCTACGCCTAGGAACTAGAATTGAGCTCACAAATACATAGAGAAATGGTAGAACTAAAGAGAGCAATTTTTGAATAGAGGTAGGAGATGCCTCACTTTTCACAATATTCTTTTCTCACTCACTTAATAGCGGGCCAATTGGGGGAAGAAGCCCGTAAGAGATTAAAAGCCATAGATAGCCCCTATGTACATAATAGCTTCTAGAGACTTCATGAAGGATGAACTCACATGGGCTGGTTTTGTGATCGCTTCCTGGTAGAAATCCATTGGGCCTTAATTGGGCTAATTCCAAAAATATTAGGGCCAGGGGTAAGAGCATTCATTAAAGAAAAGGAGATAGGAGATTTCTTCTTCATAGAGGGTTTTACTTACATCAGATTATATGGAGCTAAAATCCCTCCTAAGGTGTTACCTCAAGATCGCCCATTGTCCATAGCAGCCCTAGAATTATGCAGACAAGTGGCGGAAGAGGCTAAAATGAGACTGGTTAAGAAGCATGGAAAAGTCCCCTGGCTTGATGTTCCCTGCCATTTTGGGGATTATGTATTTGTTGGATATCCTTCCCTACTCAAGGGAATGTTTGAATTGGACAATATGGGATTCGATGAAGTGTCATGGAGGTTTTATGACCCAAAAGGAACTTACAACAAGATGATGGAGAAGAGAGAGTATGCTCGAATCAAGCATCGAGAAGATGCTTTTGAAGAGAGCTTATTAGAAGCTATAGAGTAAAGATCAGATTTATAGATAGTATGGGATAATTTCCCTCCAGAAAAGAGAGGTAGCACATAGGTTTGTGAAGCCTATGACTACCCAACAGAACTAAGAAGGCTTCAAGAAATTTTAGTAGATACTACAACACCTGTTATGCCAAGGATAGACCCAACAATTAAAGAAGACCCTTTGCTAGAATTGATAGAGGAGCAGGACATAGACTTAATGGAGGTCACTATTAGAACTATTGATGTAGTAGAACAACAGGTTAAACTCCTAGTGAATGACCAACTCATAATAGAAGCAACACCAAAAGAAGTTCCTCAACAGACCTGTACAGACAAAGGTAAAGAAATAGTAACTTCCTCTTCTCGAAAAGCATCACCTACAAAGCAAGCTGTAGTTCCCATATCTGATAATGTGCTAGTTGTAACTAGTGTGAGGAAATTGGCACCCATGGCCATCCCTACCTCTATAACCATAAAGGGATAGGAGATCAAAATTCCATTAGTGATACAAATCGAAAAGGTGGACTAGGTGGCCTTTTCCGAAGTTACTTAGTGAAGAGTCAAACAGAAATAACTCCAGTAGAAGCAAAGAAGCCCAGATTGTCTTTACCAGTTGCCAAGGTTGTTTTGGAAAGGATAGATGAACAGGCTGCCTTCATTTTTACAGATGAACAAGAGTTGCAGTTAGTAGCAGGGATGGGAAATGCAGAAGAACAATCTTCAGAAAAAGCAGAGTTGAGGACAACTGTGTCAGATATTGCTGAGATTAATCTCCCTCCTCTGCAAGACCCACTAGTTTTCAGTACCAATGAAGAAACAGGTGGATCATCAGTACTGGGTAAAGACGCAGATATAGCAAAACTTGTCAAAATAGTGAATGCTCAAGCCATTGATCAATTTGTTGAAAATATTGAAGCACTAAAAAAACAATTGGACCAAGAAGAAAAAGAAAAAGCAGAATTAAAAGTTGTGATAAGTAAGCAACAAGAAGAATTAAATAAGAAAGATGCTTCAATTGCCCAACCCCCTATAGTAACCAAGGTTCAAGATCATGTATATTATTTGAATGTAATGAAAAAGGACATGTACAAAAGAATAAAAGCTCAGAGCCAAAGGTTTTACTGAAATGTTCAGGCAAATAAGGGTGATTCAAATAACTGCTCAAGAAATCATGACCTTGATGCAGGAAAGAGAAAAATATTTTAAATTCATTCACCCAACCCTGGACTACATAGGGGATCATTTTGAAGAACTGCAAGGACAAGAAATAACAACACCTGAAGGCAATAAGATTCAAATCAATTTTGAATTTTTCAAAGCAGCCCTGTTTGGATCAAACCAAGAGAAATGGACAAATTCTATGACTGAGATGAATGATCTGATAAAGGATGCTACAGATAAACTGACAGATATTGGCCTATCCTTAGATCAATGCCTGGAAGCATCAGACATAGAAGGAATATTCAAAGAAACCCTTGAGAGATTTGACTATGAACAAGGTGATGAGGAGGAGATGATTAAACAAACTACACTCATGGTGAATGCTACAGAAGCCTTACTACTTCAGTATGATAGAAACATGCCTGTTATTGTTATACAAAAAAATAAAATTTTGCAAGAAATGAATATGCTCAGGATTGCAACCACTTTTGACACAGAAATATGGAGGTTGATTGATGAGCATATTAAAGGGTTGCAAAGGAGTTTAAAAGGAAAAAGGGTCAATACCTACACTCAACAAAAAGTAGATTCTGCACCACAGACAGCTGCAATAACAGGAGACATCTCTAGGGTAGTTAAAGGGTCAAAGGATCAAGGAAAGGCAACTCAAAAGAGGCCAGTTCGGAAAGCAGCAGCTAAACGCACCAAGAAGTAGCTGAATCAGATCAAAGTTCTCATCATACTTAAATCACCAGTTTAGTAGGAATTTGTTTGAACAAGTCAAAGAAAGGAGCACAGTCAAAACCTCAAAGCTAGCTGGATAGCACCAATTTTGGAAATTCAATCAGATGATGCCAAGTGTACAACCGAATTCCAACCAAGAATATAAAGAATCAAGAACCAACAGCTATAAAAGGAAGCAGACATGTCTGGATTCTGCATCAAGCAATTAGAGAATAGCATTTTTGCTAAGAGGTATACTTGAGTGCCCTGTTAGTTGTGTTGTTGTATTTCTTTGTGTCTATTTTATTTTATTCATTCTTTCTTCCTCCCCTTGCTTTGCAGGATTGTATGATAGGAAAGCGTTCAAGAAGCTGAGAATATTTCCAGTCTTATTGAGCCTAGGATTCAGAGATTCTTCTGTTACCATATTGGAACAAGGAGAGTTGGAGAGACCTGTTACATTATTTGAACAGAGTCCTCTCCATTGTATTGATGTATTTCTTTAAGAAAAATAGAGTTAAAAGGCATCCCGCCCACTCTGCATGTAATATTTTATGAAATCAATACAATTCTGGGTTTTATTCCTATCATTTCTTTGTCTCAGTATTGTGTGTATCTATATAATGGGTTACATTATTTGAATGCATTATATACATTTCTTTCATTGGTTAACTCTTGATTTTATTATGATATTCGAATGAGATTAAGAACACCAATTTTCTTCTCCCCTTCTCTCTGTTTCATATTAAAATTGTTGTTAAATTGCTATAACAACCCAATGAATCTAGGCACCGGTCTACATAAGGCATAACAATTGGTTATTTTCATGCTTGGTCATTTTAATAAAAATACTTATAGTTTAATATAAATCTGGAGCATGCAAATTAGAAGTTTAATTAAAGAATTGTCATTGGGGTTTCCTTACCCATTCTGCCATCTTCTTTAGCAATATTCGGGTTTAGCAGAACATGAGGCAGGTCGACCAGAGCCTGTAATAGCTCGTTGGTTTCAAACGGATTCTTGTAGCGTGACAATTGATTTCCTACGGATGCAAGAATCGGTTCCAATAGGGCACATCTCCTTTTGTCTTGGTTTATGGTGCTGAAGCTATTTTTCCATTCAAATTAGAAGTTCCTTCTTTAAATATTTTACTTCAAGATGTGGAAGTTGGAGATGAATATCATGGTGGCAGATTAAGTCAGTTAGAACTTCTAGATGAAAAGTGTATTCATGCTTTAGAACATCTTCGTGTCTGCCAAGACAAACTTAAAATATCATATGCTAAGAAATTCCATAACAAATCATTTGAAGTTGGACATTTAGTCTTAAAAGAAAATAAAAAAATACTAACGCAAGAAAAGACCTTAAAGGAAAATTCCAACCCAACTAGCTTGGACCATACATCATCACTGCCAAATTTGGATCAGGTGCATATAGATTGGCTACCTTGGATGGAAAATATCTCAAGGAACCCATGAATATCATGCACCTAAAAATATATTATGCATAGATCCAAAATTCTCATCACTGTAAATAGTTGTAAATAATTTTTCATGCATTTAAAAAATTTATCAAATCAACCAAAAAAATTCGCAAAATACAAAAATCTCCAAAAATATTTCTACAACATTATTTTATTTATATCTCTGCATTATTATCTACTAAAATTATGAGTAATATTTTATATTATCTTAGATAAAATTCAAAAGTTATCCTGAACCATGCACCAAAATTTCACTAAATTAATAATTTTGATTTTTGTTGTTTTGATTATAAATCTCTCCTATATCAAAGAACACTATTACTTCACTAAATAATTCTGAGTTTGTAAATGATTTTGCTACTTTTTGGAACCAAGAACACACTTTAACACATTAAAATTATTTGTTACAAATTTAAAAAAATGATACTACATAGTGAATCTTAAAACCTTAAGCAAAAGGTTTCCCCTGCTATCCTATCATGTGCATGGTCTAGAATCAGGGTTATGCATAAGGGGTTGGACTCAAAATGTACTTGTAAAAAATAGCGAATCTTAATCAAAATCAAGGTGAATCATGGAGAATCATAAGCAAATCAAATTGAGCATCTTCATACCAAAATTTGGAGTATTCAAAGCCCTAAAATATAATGTCATCTTTGGAGCTACTTTTGACCTATTAAATCATATTATAACTTCATAAAAATACCACCATTAGATCAAGCTTGAAAAGATCTTTCCAACAAGTACAAATATGCCTATGTTTGGATATATATTATGGCGAATCGACCCTAATAAACAATTGATCCTAAAAATTTTAGGCAAATGGGTCGATGTCAAGGGTCTTCATATTCACCAATTTCCAATTTTGAAAATCCTAATATTCACCCAATTGGCAAATATTTACCACTATGCATAACCCTATATAGAATACTAAGAAATTGTCAAAAGGACAAGTTCCTTCCTATCCAAATAAATCCCTTGCCCCACGTCTAATCTGGGCAAGTATCCTGAGAGAAAAAGAAAACAAAAGAAAAAGAAAGAAAAAGAAAAAGAAAGAAAAAAAAAGAGAAAAAAAGAAAAAGAAAGAAAAAAAAAATAGAAAAAAAGAAAAAGAAAGCAAACGAGAGAAAAATCAAAGAAAATTTTTCCAAAGCAATAAAATCCCCTTGTTCAAAAATGGGTAAGAAATACCTGCCTTATAAATATGAATAAAAGAGGGAGTATGGAACTTGAATCCCTGGAATTTATCAGTTATTCAAAAATCATGAGATAAGCCCCATAACAGGCAATTTGTGCCCAACTTTCTTGACATTGGGTAATTCCTTTTCATGTGGCGATATGTTTGTCACATTAGTGACCTTCTTTTGTACAAACCAATTTTTTCTTATGGAATAGGTAGCTTTTGGTGGTTTTATTTGCATAGTAGTTCAGTACCTATGCATGCACAAAATCATGGTTAAATAATACTTCACATGCACACACATTGGTTCATTTAAGTTTACTATATCATTTTCTTACTCAGAATCGGTAAATGAATTTTGCAAAGCACACACATTTATTATTCGAGAGATTTTGTATGATTATGATAAGATCAAAATAGACAATGAATGCACTTCACACACATTGGTTCTATATAAACTTGAATTTGTCTTTGAAATAAATTAAAATATTTCTTTGGAATTTTATTAGATAAATATCATCAATTCTTTTATCATTATTCATCTTAAATAAAAATACAAAAATCAAAAAATTATTCATCTTGCATTTTTTTTTATTTTCACGATGATGGCATTATTCCTAAGCAATTAGGAATTCCTTGCTTAGCAAAAACCATCTTTCTAATTTTTATGTCCAAAATAGTTTAAATAGTTCAAATTTCCTATCCAAAATTTCTAAAAAAAAAATTTATATCATCTTGCATCTTCATTTTTGACTTTTGCGATGATGACATTATTCTTAAGCAATTAGGAATTCCTTGTTTAACGCAAGTCATCCTTCTAATTTTTCATACCTCAAAATAAATGTGTACATTTCTTTACAAAATTATAAAAGATTTTGTACATGTGATATAATGATCTATCAAAGATTAATTTTGCAATTTAAAAAACAAAAAAAAATTATATAGCATCTTACATTTTCATCTTGATTTTCGCGATGATGACATTATTCTTAAGCAATTAAGAATTCCTTTTTTAGCACAAATCATATTTCAAAATTTTCATGCCCAATCAAATAAATTTCACAAAATATTTATCACATACTTTGTTCCAAAACAACAGTAAGCATACTTCATTTTATCATCAAAATCCTTGAGATATTTCTTAAGAAAACAATCATTTTATCAATTTCAAAATACTCCTCACAAAAAAGATTAGCTTCATGACTTAGTGAGCATTGAACTCCACCAACAATCACATAACAACATAACATCCTTCGAGGTATATTGCTAAAATCTATTTAACCTTATCATCATTCCAACACTCACATGTTCCAAAATATATTCTCAAAACACACCAAATCATTTTACATCATTTTATTCTTATTTTTAAAAGGCATGATTAAAGACATCATTAGTATCCAAAAATTAAAATGCAAAATTAAATAAAACACCATCAAAAACACATGAAAGACAAAATATAGCTATATATATCATCATCAAAAGTACATATACAAAAAGGGTCGACTGATATGCCACAATATCTATCATCAGCATACTCAGTCATCAAAATAAAACTAAGTAGATCATATAGCACTCTGAGCATCATCATCTCCACCAGGAGGTCGAGGGGCTCGGACTCCTCCTCCAATAGTAGTAGCAGTCCTAGTAGTCGAGTGTGATCTCAAGTGACTCGAACGAGTTGAAGGCTTAGAAATCCTAGGAAGTGGCTGCCTCTGATCCATAGGAGCTGCTACAAAATATAAGGCCTGATAAAAAGTGGCTTGTCCAGAAGCCATAGCTAATGAATCAGCTATGCTAACACTCACCTCAGAAGACATAGTAACAAGAGCTACAACTCCCTGAGCTTGAGCCCTCTACTGTAACTGCATCCTGGCCTGGGCTAACTCTACCTCCAAAGACTTGATATTAGTCTTCTAGGAGGAATTCTCTCTCTCTAGCCGAGCCACCTCACCCTATAGAGTAGCCATCTCATTGCTCTCCCCGATATCCATATCCACCCCCTTTCTAGGGGAATCTAGTCTCTCCTCCTACTAAGGAGGAGACATCTGTCTCTCATGCTCTCTCCTCTCAACCCGTGGAGCTCCAAGTGGATGTGAGAAATGCCCACCTCTGGTCCTCATCCCCTCCCTCCTAAGAGGATCTTGTATCCTACCTCGACCACATGCAAAGCCACCCCTAGTACCTGGCTCCTCTAATCTATGGTGCAGATCCCATGCTACTCTGCTCACTAGCTAAACGATGATGTTGAAGTACCCTCTCTACATCTCTATGAACTGGTCCCTGTTGAAAATATTGTCACATTCCACCAAGGGGCATAAAAATTGAAACTTTGTATGATATTTGTGTTGTTGAAAGTTTTCTTTTGTTTATAAGTTATAGCCATTTTGGTTTTCCCTATCGCCCCCTAGTGGACAAAATGAAAAAGAAAAAGAGCTTCGGGCCCGAAGCGCTTCAAATCATCACTTCGGGAGAGATATTTGCTAAAAAAGGTATGAAGGAAATGCTTCGCACCTGAAGCATTCCCAGTGGCTACTTTGGGTGAAGAGTTTTACGAAGCAGCATACAAACAACTTTGTCGAAGAAGAAAAGATAGCCCAAATCAGCTAAGGCAAAGAAATTACTTCGGGTCCGAAGTATTTCTAAAATCCACTTCGGCTAGTTTTCACCCGAAGCAGTTTGGTCGAGAAAGTGCTTCGGCCAAAACTCCCCTAAACCATCGTTTCAAAAGAAGATTGGCCCGAAGCATTTTTTCTCGACCCATTAGCGAAGCAGTTTTGCCCCCGAAGCAGCGAATGATAGAGGGAGATCGGCTTCGACACTCCACACCCCCAAAGTAATTTTGCGAAGTAGAAATCAATGAGGCGCTTCTCAAGAACACTTGCCAAGTTAGGAATTTTCCTGAGGCAATCAGAGAGCCTCATAAATGCATATTTTCTTGCCCGATAAGCCCGCTGCTCATTTTTGGCAATTGGATGCGAAGTATCAGTCTGTTTAGAAGAGCCCGACAAGCATGGCCGCCACTCGAGCACCGCACCTACAATCCAAGGACACCCAGGTGGCTCATTTAATGTGACTTTCCTTGGCTAACTCGGTCACCATTACTAGTTTTGGTAGCCGATTTGAGAGATCATCCGCAGCAGCAACAAGGAGCCAATTTCTCAGGGCCCGAGGGCATACTCCACTATTTTTGTAATAATGATTCAGAGGGCCGGGTCCTCTATAAAAACCCAGGCTTTGCAATGTAAAAGGGGGGAACTTTCTCCTAGAAAGCTAATGTAACTTGATGTCCTGTGTTTAATACTAAAGATCTTTTGTGCTCCATTTCTCTCTTTTATGCTACCTTCTATGCTTAATTCTTTTGTCTTTTCTCATTCGCATACTGAGACTCTAAATCCTGAATTCGATGTGCAATCGGGGACTGAACCCCTGAAATTTGCCCTGAAGGATACATAGGAGAGGAAAAATGCCTTGTCGCTTTCCTTTATGCTGCCTGGTGGACTGAGGTTTTTGTTATTCCCTTATCTCAATCGCTGTTACTCTGAATCCTGAATTCTAGCGAGAGGGAAAGGAGAACCCTGCGAACCCGTCCAGAGGATACATAGGAAGTTCAAAATTTCATTTCCTTCATGTTATTCTTGGTATTTCTTGCTGCTATTCGAGTTGTTAGCGAGTAATCATGCTTCCTGTTCTCTCCCACCTTAAATCATCATCTTCTAACCCTTACTCTTTTTATTTATTTCTCTAACCCTTACCCTTTTTATTTCTTTTCCTAACCCTTACTCTGTTTATTTCTTTCCTGCACTTTTGTCTCAAACCCCAAAATTAGATTAGTATAGGAGCCAACCTTTCTCCAGATATTGGCACTTGGGGCATCTCTTCCTCTTGGCCTTTCAATGTTGGTTGTAGGTTCAGGGTGCACAAACCCACCGAAAGTCCTTTCCTGTGCGGATTTGATGACCAACAGTTTCTGGCATGCCCGATGGGACACAAGGTCCCATATTTGAGAAAATTTCTAGCCCGTCTTCATCGAAGCCAGTAGTTCTAACAAAGTTCTCGGTGAGATCCGATCAGTCTCATCCCCTGAGTAGTAGTGAGAATCGATGCTCTCATTACTAAGAGACTCTTAGCATCTGGTGACTCTATTTTACCCGAGAATATTCAAGTCGTAAAGACTAGTACTAAAGACTATGCCTTCATGCAAACAAGATGGAGAGTTAGGAATAGAGGAGAGGAAACCGAGTTCTTTGAGCTTGATATTGACGCCTTTGGGGAACACTCTAGGTTAGTTACCCCCGAATATCTCTTACGTGGGACATCCTCACAAGAGGCTGTTGTTGACGAGCAAGGCCTAACTTTCGATAGCACAGTAGCTAGTTTTCCTCCGAATCCTCCCAACTCACGAAGCATCCTAGTGCCTTCGTTCCCATTGGCCTTCTGACAAGCAACCCAAGAGGGACTTCAAGGATTTTGGTTCCACAGAACCCAGGCACAAATATGGCCCAACAACAACAACAACAACAACAACAATAGTAGCAACCACCACCCAAATTATTTCTAGCATGGAATTCTTCATCATCGTTGAATCTCATGGGCCAAGGGCAAGTTCCACCTGCTGCAATAAAAAAGCTCCTGACGTTCGACGAAATCGAAAAGACTACTCCAGAGCATATCCAGGACATCATTTCCCTCACGGTAATCCATGATATCATAGAAGAGTGAGTGATGGTAAAGCTCCTAGTTCTCTCCCTTAGAGGAAAGCTCCTCTATTGGTATAGATCTTTGCCATCCGACACTATTACAGGATGGGACCAGTTAGCCGGGCAGTTGATGCAAGGCTTCAACGAGTTCGCCGATCTAACTTCTCTTCTATAGAAATTCACTTCAATCCAAAGACATCCACAAGAAGAGATTGCAGAATTCAATGTTAGGTTCGCTCGAACCTGGCAAAGAGTCCTAGTTGGACTTCGCCCAACTGACAAAGCCGCGGCATACTACTTCCTTTAGGCCTTCAACCCTAATATCGGTCTTATGATAAGGTACTCAAATGTCAATACTTTTCTAGAGTTGTATGGGTTAGCCAAGAAAGCAGAAACAAACCTCATAGCCATGGGTAAAATCCCTCAAAGAATGCCAATGCACATACTCCCCGAGTTCCTTCAAGACTAGTACATGAGCACAGTCGCTCCATAGATTTTTGCAATCCCTATATATCCGATCTCATCCTAGAACCCAAATCTTGTTGTGTCGTAGATCATTGCTCCATAGATACACTTCCCCACACTTTCAACTACGCCTCCCACCATCACTCCAACATTTCCAATGTTGCCAGCACCCCTCCAACATCTTGCCCTGCCTCTGATATCGACCATGGCTTCTTTACCATCAGTTCCCAAGGCCGATGATATGCAAGCCAAAATACTACAAGAAATGCAATCGTTAAATGACACAGTGCAAAAATTGTCCAACGACATGACTGTTGTCAAGAAGAAGCAAGTGCAACAAGAGTTTCTACCAAGAAGGTCTTATCCCACACTCGCCCTTACCAAAGATCAAACGGTCCATCAAGGAAAACCTTCGACAAGAAATGCTGCGATAGATGAAGCCCCAAGCACTTTCGATCATGTATATTGGTGCTCTACATGTAATGATCCTCACAAGGAAAATACATGCATGTTGCATCAACACTACATGCAGACACTAGCAAGCAGTGGTCAAGGCGGTCAAGTCAACGTCATCAAACAATTGGATCAGAACTTGTCCATCGGCGAGGAAGAGCCAGTCGCAGTCCTTACTAGGGGAGGTAAAAAGTCGATAGAGGTGGATGCTACTCAAATGGCTCCTTTGAAGGTACACGCTCAATTTTAGAAGGGACAAACATTCTCTTCGGCCCCAAGTGAAGCTCCTCCGCCAGCCCCAGTCAAGGAAAAGGCCCAAAAGGCCACTGTCGAACCACCTCAGGCAAAAACCAAAGAACAGGCTAAGGAAAAGCTCAAGTTTCCCTCGCTCACCAAGTGACAAAGGGTCAAAGCGACAGAGCAATATCGCACCAAGTACAAACCGAGAAAGGAACCTGAGGTGCATAGCTCCCTAGCCTACAACATTGTAGAAGAGTTGAAGAGAATTCTAGCCAAAATCAGTTTGTATGATGCTCTACAACTTCCTGGACAAGTGGACCTGCTGCAAGAATCATTGAAGAGGATTAATACAAAGAAGGCAGAGCCGCTCACCCTGGTGCAGACCCTGTTCACGTCCATCACAGGGAAAAATAGACAACCACCATTCTACCTATCCTTACAAATGGAAGGGTATATCATGCATAACTATATGATAGATTCTGGATCCGTGATGATAGTAATGCCGAAGGCAGTATGCGAGGAAATAGGCATGGAATACACACGAAGCAGTCATGGAGTCCTCCAGTTGGACGGTACTCTAGTGAAGACTATAGGTGTCATCAAAGAAATTCCTATTCAGCTACATAAGACACCTCAAATCATATTCATACAAGAGGTGGTAGTCGTGGACCTGGAGCCCTACTTCAGCATGTGCCTGTCAAGGGAATTCACGACAAAGCTGGGTGGATATCTGTCCATGGACTACACTCATATGGAGATCCCCTTCAAAGGGAAGAAGGTGAAGATCTATAATGAAAAGCCTTCTACGTTCTTGGTTCAGAAGATGTTTGAGGAAGAGAGCAGTGGCCCTATGCATACGATCACGAAGGAACTAGAGCAAGTGGATCTGGTCTAGGAATCCCTCGCACAATTGTGTTGTGAAGATGAATTTTCATTGGCAGATTTCAATGCCATGATAGAAATTGAGGTGGGGTGCTACACCATCGCCAAGTCCGAGAAACCAACCAAAATGGAGGGAAAGGTTTCTGCTCAAGAAGGACTATGGAAATTGTTCTTTGATGGTGCTCGATGCAAAAATGGCTTTAGGGCAAGAATCCTTTTTATTTCGCCATCCGATGAGCAAAAGGAATATTGCTATCGATTGACATGGAGCTGCACCAACAATGCAGCAGAATATGAAGCCTTGTGCTTAGGACTCAAGAAAGCTGACAAGTTAGGCATAAGGCATCTTCAAATCTTTAGAGATTCCAAACTAGTTTGCAACCAGGTCACCAACAGATGCTCTTCAAAGAAGCACTATCTTAAATCATATCGCAATAGGGTATGGGACCTGTTCGACCAGTTTGAATCCCTAAATCTACAGTCTATTCCATGAGAAAAGAATCGACATGTAGATGTCTTAGCATCCATCACAGCCCGATATTCTCTAGTGGATGATATGGTGCATAAGCCAAAGGCTGTAAGGATGATTTATAGACTCTCTGTCTCGGACAGAGAGTTACACTGGCAAGTTTTTGACAACGATGAGCAGATTGTCAATTTCATGATCCAAGAAGCCGCTATAGTTGAAGATCGAAGCCCTGATGAGGAAGAATACGAAGGATTGGTCCAGTTAAAGAACAACCACATTCCCAAGGGATTAATCATGTTGGAGAGCCTTTTTGATCAAAATGATCGATTGCTCTCCCACAGGATCCAGATCAGTGCACAGCAATATCAATATTTAGAACTAGAGCCTGGGAAAGTAATAAAGGTCAAGACCGATTGTACTTCAGAAGAAATAGAACGAATCTGATGTTTGTGTAAGAGGTACCCAGATATCATGGCTTGGTCTTATCACGACCTTAAGGGATATGATGGACAGCTGATCCAACATACATTCGAATTACAAGAAGGGGCTAAACATTTCTGATAGAAGCAAAGTCCGGTTAATCCAAAGATCGAGGTCTTGATAAAGGCCGAACTGCTAAAAATGCTCGAAGAAAAGATCATTTATCCCATCAAGCATTCTTCTTGGGTAGTGAACTTGGTCCCCATCAGAAAAAAGAATGGAGACATCCGATTATGCATGGACTTTCGCAACTTGAATCATGCTTCCCTCAAGGACCACTATCCTCTCCCACAGATTGATCAGATCTTGCATTCGATGGCTGGAGCTCAACAATTCTCCCTGATTGATGGTTTCTTTGGATATAATCAAATCTAGGTCAGGGAGAAAGACCAACATAAGACCACATTCACAACCAAGTGGGGCACATTCGCCTACCAGTGAATGCCTTTTGGTCTCTTAAACACAGGAGCTACTTTTTAGAGGGCGATGGACCTAGATTTTGGTGAGCTTCTAAACAAGGTTATCATTATCTATTTGGATGACATGACTGTCTTATCCTGAAGGAGAGAGAACCACCCAGAACATCTTCAAAATTTTTTCAAAAAATGCCAAGAATTTGGCATCTCAATCAATCCAAAAAAGTCTATCTTCGCAGTTAGTGAAGGAAAGCTACTGGGACATGCAATTTCAAAAAAGGGTCTCACCATGGATCCTGATAGAGTCGAAGCTCTGATGAAACTCCCAATCCCAACGGATAAAAAGGGCCTTCAATATTTCTTCGATCAGAAGTTTGTCCCAAACTTTTCCCAGGTCATTAAGCCGATGTCTGAGCTTTTAAATAAGGGCACAGAATTCGTTTGGATAGAAGAGAGGAGAAAAGCATTCAAAGAAATCATGGCGCGAATTGTTCAGGCATCGATCTTGATCAACCCTGACTACAATCGAGATTTTATCCTGTATGCAATAGGAGAACCTGAAATCTATGCCGCGGTCTTAATGCAAAAGGGGGAAGATGGAGAGGAACATCCCATCATTTTCCTTAGCCAGATAATTAATCCCCATGAAGAGAAGTACAATTTCATTGAGCGTCAAGTGCATGCAGTAATGAAGTCTCTTAGGAAATTCAAATAGTTCATTTCTCAGAGTCGAACCACAGTCTTCGTCATTCACCTTGATGTTCTTAGTTTCATTATTCAAGGGGAACTGGGAAGTAAGAGAGCTGGTTGGGTAAGCAAAATCCAAGAGTTCGATATTGAGATCAAACCCACCAAACTAGTTCACGGTCATGCATTATGTCAAGAGCTGGCGAAGAACACAATGACCAAAATAACAGATTGTCAGTCAGATGACTTGCCAATGGGAGAATGCCTCGCTAATCAAGAAGGGGCTGAGAAAGATTGGGTCGGCAAAATAGTGGAATATTTCAACACCGGTAGATGCCCCTCACATCTGAATGCTTCACAGCGAAGACATTTTAGGATGCGGTCCGCCCGATACACTATGCGCCCAGAAGGCCTATTTTTTAGGAACATCGACGACGTCCTCCTCAGATGCATAAAAGATGATGATTAGAGGAGAATCCTGGGCAAATTTCATTCAGGGCTATCTAGAGGACACTTTGCTGGAAGAGCGACGACACTAAAGATAATCAAGGTGGGTTACTATTGGCTCACACTCTTTGCCGATGCCTTCTCCATTTGCCGCAGGTGCGAGCAATGCCAGAGATTCGTCGACCAAAGCAGAAATGCTCTGATGCCCCTCCGATCGATACAGGTGGAAACCCCCTTTTAGTAATGGGGACTGGATTTCGTAGGGGCCATATCGCCAAACTCCTTTGTCGGGCACAAATTCATTCTGACTGTGACTGATTACTTCACCATGTGGGCTGAGGCAGTCCCCATAAAACATGTCGATCAAGATACTGTTGTCACCTTCTTGGAAGGATTGATTACCCGCTTCAGTATCCCTGAAGCAATTATTATAGATAACGGTCCTGGTTTCATGGGCACAAAGATCAATGAGTTCCTATACAAGTATGGGATATATCACAAGGTGTCTTCCAACTATTACCCCCAGGGCAATGGATTGGTAGAATCCACCAACAAAACCCTATTGAGGATACTGAGAAAGTTGATCGATCAAAACAAAAGAACTTGGCACCTCCTTCTGGATCGAGCCTTATGGGCTGATTGGGTTTCTGTCAAAAGGTCAATCAAGACTTTGCCTTATGCTCTGGTCTATGGCAAGGAGGCCATCCTGCCCACTCACATTGAGATTCTTGCATTATAGCTGTTAGAAGAAGATGGAGCCAACCCGATGGAGGAACGCCTGGTCCAGCTACTACAACTAGAAGAGGAACATGAAAAGGCCTACCAAAAATTTGCACGACATGCTGAGGTCACCCGAGAATGGTTCAAAAGGAAATCATCCGATCGCACATTCAAAGCAGGAGACCTGGTATGGAGGTGGGATTCATGGAAGGCCAAGCCTAGGAATCATGACAAAATGGATGCATTCTAGGACGGACCGTTTGAAATAGTAAAAGTGAATTCGACCAATTACTTCATCCTCAAAGATGCGAATGGCCAAGTTTTACCAATATCCGTCAATGGTCTCCACCTGAAGACCTTCAATCGCTAAGGTATTTATATGCTCTAAAAAAAAAAAAAAAAAACTGCATGTCTTTGTATATAGGATTTCAGTTCTTTATCTGTACTCTGTTCAAAAGACCACAGAGAGCAAGCGTCGCTTCAACCGCAAAAGCTAGATTCCTGGCTTCGACTTCACAAAGCATGATCAGAATTGCCTTCGAAAGGGTTTCGGTCTGAAGTAGCTGACGAAGGGAAGTTCACCACGAAGCAGTTCATCCTCATAGAACCAAACCACATGCAAATCAAGGACGTGGAAAACGCTTCACTGAAGAAATGTGTCAAAGGCATTGTTTAAAGTAATTCTTGGACCGAAGCAACAACATGGCAAAGGGGAACTTCGGGCCCGAAATGAAGAAAATCAGCCCGAAGAAGAATTTTGCGATGAAGTATTTTGTTCACCAACTCCATATCGTCGAACCCCACATACGAGGCAGACACATTTAAGATGTGCCTCAAGGAACGTGCTGACAACAGCCTCAAAAGGGGGCCAAAGTAGATGAACTCAATACAAAAGAAACAACACTCATCCCAAGGCAGTTCGTTAACCAAAAAGCCGTGCAAGGGTACCAGGTGGCAGCGATTCACGTTCCCAATACAAAATCCAATTGTCGAATTGCATGACCTCATGTACGATGCTACCATATGGCCAATCAGATGCCACAGTGATACTTTCAGGTCAGGCCTACGAAGTAATTACGATGGTTGCCATAAATGTTGGAAGTTGCCCTTCGAAGCTATAAAATACAGATGCTCATTAAGAACAAACCATTTGCAAGTGTGAGAGTCGAGTCTGCATTCTATCTCTTTGAAGAGCTTTTGCGTCTAAGATTTTGCTGTTCGTTGTGATTATCCCATCCCTTGTTTTGAGGTTCTAAACTCTTCTACCTCACAAGTTATTCTGCTGTGATCGTTCGCAATGGGAAAGAAGAACCCCACTCAGAAGGGGAAAGAACCAGAGACGATGGTTCCAGAGAAGGCGAGAGCCGTAGAAGAAAAGAAATAGAGACCTAGGAGGGTCAATCCTCCCCATGCCCAAGAAAACAAGTGATGGAAGGAAGGGAAGAGTTTGATGACGAGCCCAGCATAGAACCACCTGTCGATAAGTGGGTGAAAATCAGAGACCCAGAGCTCTCAAGAACCATGGCTGAGCTTTGGTATACCATCGACTTCATGCGAAGTAGGCTCTCGATGGAGAACAAGAGGGCCACGACATATTATTCCCACATATACTGGTATCTATTTCCTCCTACACATCATTGCCCCGAGCTCATATATGCCATCGCTTAGAACTACCAACCACAAACCAGACAAGTGTTGGATGCCTCGGGTAAAAGGTTGTTTTCCATTCTAAAAGAGGATGTGTAGGCAACGTTCACACCACAGCAAAGGCCACCAAAAGGCTATACCATTCACAATGTCAGCTTGAGAAAAAAAATGGATAAGTTCACCTCTAATCCCTTCATTCTGAGCTTTTTGTGTGAAAATATCAAGAGCGGACTTCCTTTTGGTAAGCGACCCCAGATGCCCCTGCCCTTGGAGGCCTTCAAGAACACAGATATATTCTCTATCATTGCATGGGTGGGAGGCTTTTCAAGCGATACTTTGGTATACCCATGGCAGGTCGCTAGCCGAATGCATTTCAATAGGAGAGTTCTATGCTCCCGATGCTTCGCGACCGAACACCAACCCAGTTTTCTTCGATTGGGCAGAATGGGTGGCCTAAAATCTGCATGTGAGGTTGGCATCCATGAAGGATGCTAGCAAGGAGCCACACTTCTAGCCTTGTTCCTTCTTGGTTTGGCTCTTCTTCTTTCATGTACATAAAGCCCTTCACCATTGTGATGTTTCACCAGTCGACAAGGATGGGATCCCTTTGCCTGTATATCAGTGGACCCGTCTCTTGCTGAGGTTGGAGTCCTATTACCCTTTCAATCAACAGTTTTTGGGACCTGCAATGCACGTTCTGACAAAGTCTAGCCCCCGGGTGCCTCTCGGCCTCAGAGATAAGGTGGTACTAGAGAAAAGGGGGGATGTGTTTCAATTGACACAAGGGCTTGTGATCCACCTTTTTGGCTTCACACGGAACCCCTTCCTACTGCCCTTTTTCCCTTTAGAGTACCAATTTGCCCTGGAAGTTGCTCGACAAAGTGATGCGACCGATGAAGCCTACGACCATGGGTAGAAGTGGGCACACACCTGCGACTTCCCCTTCAATATGGGAGTGATCGAAGTCTTTGCCCTGAAGCAGAACATATACCTGGAGGAGAAGCTCACCGATTTTGGTTTGCTTCAAATACCATAGAGGTGGCTCTATGACCCATTGGGGGTGATGAGAGATCATTTGAAAAGCAAAAACTTCCATGTTTGTCCTTGCCCCAAAGTTTTGGAGTAGAGAAATAACCCCAATGGTATGGACCTGGAGTGGCACTTAGAGGAGATGAGGACGTTGCCTCCCTGGCATGACTTCTATCCTATGGAGGTCGAATTCGATCGAGACTAGTACCCATTCCCAACTCCCGACTCCACTTACTGAAGAAAAGCAAAGGACGATTTAAAAGAGGAGTTGAAAGACTGGGACGAGGAGCAGTTAAGAGAATGGTGGATTATGAGAGTCCATCATCGAAAGATGAATTCTTACGGGCTTCTAACAATGGACAGGGAATTCGCAATTGTATATCAAACCAATATTGGGTCTTGGAAACCCTTGTCCTTCATCGATTTTGTCCCACCAGCCACCCCAAGTTCAGACGAAGGCCCCGAGAGGACTGATCTCGAGATAAAAATAGAGGAATCAGAGCAACCCCTCAAGAGGAAGAAAAGAAAGGAGCGGGAACCAACATAGGCACCCTCGAACTTCCCAAAGCGTCCATGTATAGGCACTCCGAGTGCCCCTGTCGAAAGATCAATATTGGGCTTGACCAAAGAAAATGACAGAGGAACTCCACCAAGTTCCGAGACAATCCCAAACATAGATGTCGTTAATGCGGAGAAACTCATGGAAGTCATGGAAGCCGAGAGTACCGAGGCCCAGAAGGAACAAGAGCCAATCACCCAGGAGATCACCATGGCCGCTCTGCTAGGAGGGCATGTAGGTACATTTTCTTCACCTTATGCTCTAGTTGCTTGTAAGTCTACCCTGGCCCTAGCCGAAAGCTCTCACCTATCCACCCTACCTCCACAAGGTCAGTCACCTTCTTATGTCGTGTCCCTAACTACTCCCCCTAAGTCTTTCGACCAAGACAAACCTGTTGAAGTTACTTTGCCCAGCCACACCGCCAATCCTCCAGTCATCAACCAGGGTGAAGCTAATAGTCCAGTGCCGAACCCTGAGGCTCATTCCTCCATTGTACACAATGTGATCCCACTCACTAAAGCCCACGTCACCCCTGTTGTCGAACCTTCAGGTGAGGCTATCCCCTTCAACTCCTTATATTTGTTTAATCCCTTGGCTATAGACCCATCTACATTTGACTCCGAGATGTCCTCAATACGGGAATCCCCCTTGGCCAAAAAACTCCTCCAAGCTCGACAAAACATAGAGAGAATGTTAAAAGAGACAAGAAAGAAGAAAGGGCGCTCGCTCGCTCAAGTTGAGAAATGTGTCGTCTTCGATTTCGAGGCAAGAAAGTTGCATAAAGTAAGGAAGATACCCAAAGTCTAGAAACCCCTAGATGAAATGACTCCAGTGGACTATGAATATCAAGATAAAGAAAAGGACTTGGAACATCTGAACATGGACAAGGAGTCCGCCTCTATGCACATTGGAATCGAGACCTTCAAGGCGCATGCCAACATTGCCAACAAGCGCAGGTTCGAAGCTGAGAATGCTAACATCAAGATGGAGGAGGAGCTAGCAAGGGCTTGCTCCAAATTGGAAGAGGTCGAGGAGTAGTGCAAGCTGATGAAGAAAGAAGCGCATGCCCTAAAGTTGTGGATAGCACAGTTGGAGTGCACAACTGAGAATCAAGCACAAAGGCAGGCCAAAAATGATTTGAGGGCCAAGGAGCTTGAAAGTAAGATCTTGCAAGCTCAGATACAGCTGCACGAGAAGGAAGGCCTAGGGCTATTTGATAGGAGCAAAATCAAGGATATTCGCTCACATCTACTCAAAAATTTTAGGTCTCGGGCTATCAGTGCCCTTTTAGTTTTAGCTTACACCATAGAGGCCCGGGTTGCCGCCATCGAAGGAGGGCCAATCATCGAAGAGGTCATTTAGAATGTTAGATCTCGACTCAAGCTGGCCCTCAAGGTCCAAGATGCAAGGTATCAAGATTTGAAGCTCACAGCGATGGGTCGGATAGCAAGGGATTGGTCAACAGCCCAGGCCATAGTTCGTGCCTTTTTCACCATAGCCAAGAAAGATCAAAAGGCAAAAATCCTACTAGACGCATTCAAAAGTGAGATGCGTGCGTCAATGGGCTACTTCAAGGACCTCTTTTCCTTAGGCTTCTTGAGCTTCACGAATAATTATGGGAAGCCCTTAGCCAAGGAGGAAGTCATGCCAAAGTGGCAACAGTTTGAAGGTAACGTCTCGGAGATAGACGAGTGGGCCGAACTAATAACAAAGAAGCAGGTTTGCTGATTACATATTGAAATATTATAGAATCACTACCTCTCTAAATGATCTGTATACTAGGTATCAACATGCAGAAATCGAGAAGATTGATAGGTTTCGTGCTTTGGTCAAATCCTTGGAAAATCAGGAGCTGTTCACGAAAAGCATCTGGTATCAGGTTCGTCGAACCTTAAGAGACATCTGCATCTGCCTGGCCCCATTGCCAATAGCTGAAGATGTATCAAAAGCAATGGCAACAAGAGAAGAAGAAGTAGTAGCGGAGGAAGAGGGAGGACAAGCTGTGGAAGCGCCCCTAGAAAATGAACAAGGAGAAGGGTCTGGAGGTAACTCTAGTCCAATGGATAAAAGTTGAGGGTTCTACCACCGAGACGAGCTCGTTGCCCCGCGAGCTGCCAAGAATGTTGACAATATTGTCACATTCCACCAAGGGGCTTAAAAATTGAAACTTTGTATGATATTTGTGTTGTTGAAAGTTTTCTTTTGTTTATAAGTTATAGCCATTTTGGTTTTCCCTATCGCCCCCTGATGGAAAAAATGAAAAATAAAAAGAGCTTCGGTCTCGAAGCGCTTCAAATCATCACTTTGGGTGAGATCTTTGCTGAAAAAGGTACGAAGGAAACGCTTCGCACCCGAAGCATTCCCAGCAGCTACTTTGGGTGAAGAGTTTTACGAAGCGGCATACAAACAACTTTGTCGAAGAAGAAAAGATAGCTCAAATCAACTAAGGCAAAGAAATTACTTCGGGCCTGAAGTATCTCTAAAATCCACTTCGACCAGTTTTCACCCGAAGCAGTTTGGTCGAGAAAGTGCTTCAGCCAAAACTCCCCCGAACTGCCATTTCAAAAGAAGATCGGTTCGAAGCATTTTTTCCTGACCCATTAGCGAAGCATTTTTGCCCCCAAAGCAGTGAAGGATAGAGGGAGATCAGCTTTGGAACTCCATGCCCCCGAAGTAATTTTGCAAAGAAAAAATCAGCGAGGTGCTTCCTAGGAACGCTTCCCAAGTTAGGCATTTTCTCGAGGCAATCAGAGAGCGTCATAAATGCATATTTTCTTGCCCGATAAGCCCGCTGCTCATTTTTGGCAATTGGATGTGAAGTATCAGTCCATGAAGAAGAGCCCGACAAGCATGGCCACCACTTGAGCATCGCACCTACAATCCAAGGACACCCAAGTGGCTCATTTAATGTGAATTTCCCCGATTGACTCGGTCACCATTACCAGTTTTGGTAGCCGATTTGAGAGATCATCCGTAGCAGCAGCGAGGAGCCAATTTCTCAGGGCCCGAGGGCGTACTCTATCATTTTTGTAATAATTATTCAGAGGGCGGGGTCCTCTATAAAAACCTAGGCTTTGCAATGTAAAAAGGGGGGGAACTTTTTGCTAGAAAGCACTGTAACTTGATGTCCTACATTTAATACTAAAGATATTTTGTGCTCCATTTCTCTCTTTTATGCTGAATTCTGTGCTTACTTCTTTTTTCTTTTCTCATTCGCATATTGAGACTCTGAACCCTAAATCCGATGTGCAATTAGGGACTGAACCCCTAAAATTTGCCCTGAAGGATACATAGGAGAGGAAAAATGCCTTAATCGCTTTCCTTTATGCTGCCTGGTGGATTGAGGTTTCTATTATTCCCTTATGTCAATCACTGTTACTCTGAATCTTAAATTCCAGCGAGAGGGAAAGGAGAACCCTACGAACCCATCCAGAGGATACATAGGAAGTTCGGCATTTCATTTCCTTCATGTTATTCTTGGTATTTATTATTGCTATTCGAGTTGTTAGTGAGTAATCGTGCTTCCTGTTCTCTCCCACCTTAAATCATCATCTTCTAACCCTTACTCTTTTTATTTCTTTCTCTAACCCTTACACTTTTTATTTCTTTTCCTAACCCTTACTCTGTTTATTTCTTTCCTGCACTCTTGTCTCAAACCCCAAAAGTAGATTAGTATAGGAGCCGGCCTTTCTTTGGAGATTGGCATGAGGGGCATCTCTTCCTCTTGGCCTTTCAATGTTGGTCGTAGGTCTAGGGCACGTAAACCCATCGAAAGTCCTTTCCTGTGTAGATTTGATGACCAACAGTCCCCTTTGTAGAGTCAATCAACGAGGGCGGATGGATGCATACCAAGAAGGGTAATCATCTATAACTCCTGTGTCAACCCCCTCTACTATGGAAATTGGCTCATCATCAACTTTTGCATATTAGGAGCACCACTAATCTATGTTGGATCTCATACAATCTGAGAAAAATAGAAATCTCTAGTAGTAGGGATTCCCTATTGAATCCCAAATTACCTCAAAAATCTGTCCACCCGATGCAAATCCATCTCTCCAATATGCATCCACAACCACATGACTCGTCTCACAAGAGACAACTCATCTCTATCCTTTGACCACCTTGGATGATCTCTCCATGGCCTCCAGGTGATAGAATATCCTATTAGATAATTAAACAAAAATCAAACATCATCTAGGTCAAGCCTCCTCATCCCCCCAACCCTCACAGTCCAATAATAATCCCATAGCCTACCCACCTCTACTATATCGAGTGGCAACCCCTCTGGTCTCCTAACAGTAATATGTTCCCAACACCAACCCTACAGTAATGATGTGAGAAATAGGGCAACTCCATCCCTGTAGAAAACCTTATACAAGGTCTTGTAGAGCCTACAAAGAATGAAATGACCCCATACAAATTGGATTTGATGATCCCTCATATCTACCACCACCTCTACCAGTAACCAAGGCAACCTGCAACTGCTTTGATGATAAAGGAGTAGTCCACCCACTACTCCGAAAAGCACTAATTTCAAAGGTGAGATGCCCTGTATTTGTCTCAAAGTAGTGATAGACACTCCTACTAATCCCAATGTGAGATTTGAAGTCCTTGATAACCTTTGAAGTACCTGGTCTTGACTATCAAAGGAGGTAATCACCCTACCCCTGATAGGTACCTGTAGAATCCTCCACACGTCCTCAAGTGTGGGAGCCATCTCCCTTATGGGAAACCAAAAATAAGAAGATTCTGGATACCATTGCTCTGCAAGTGCCATCAATAGCACCATATCAGTAGGAATCTATGGCATTTCTACCACATGCCTAAGACCAACCTTTTCCAAGGTGGTCTTCTCCTCCGCACTCAAGACTCCCAAATCCACCTGGAGTCCATCATATCTCCACTCCCTGCTCTTTAGAGTACCTTGCTACATAAAATCATACACAAAATCATACATCAAAATCATATATTAAAATTACATAATTAAAATCATCATCGATCTTATTAAAATCGTCCTTGATTTTGACAGAATCGCCTTGATTTTGACATAATCGATTACTCGATTTTGACATAATCGATTACTCGATTTTGTCAAAAATGACTCGTATTTGTCAAAATCGCCTCCAATTTTGAAGACAATTTTGCAAAACCCTAGGTGATTTTGCCAAAATAGGGGTGATTTTATCCTGAGCCATGAAAAACGACAAACCTAATCTAAAAATCCAAAAAAATAATAAAATTTTAATTTAAAAATGCAAAGATTCAAAAGTAAAATCCAAATAAATGCCAAATAAAAGCTTACCTTCACCCCTCACCATACTAAATCAGCCCGATGAGTCGCTTCTGCCATTGGTCTCTCCAGAGCAAGTTTCTTTTTCCAGCTAGTAAAAAGTAAAAATGAAATAAACTTTTCTTACCCTTTTTACTATTTAAGTCAATATAAAAGCTTTTCGAGTTTCTCACTAATTCAGTGAAATTAATGTAAAAATTGAAGGGGGCAACGTAATAAACTATTAAAATAGTAAATATTGAGCTATGAACTAAAAATGCATCCAATTTTTTTCTACTACCTCAAAAAATGCACCATTTCATCTTTAACGACCTTTTTTCAAAAGATCGCTAAAGAGGGGGCAAAATGTAGTAGGGTAAAATTGACACATTTAATTTACCTAAACATCATAAAAATTATTAAAATTATTCAAAATTTACCCGAAAGTCAGCTAAAACATTGAGAAAACAATCTCCTCATTTTTCGTACCAATAAACCAAAAATTGTTTGACCATTGGGAAAAATCGCCCAATGGTCAACAAAATCGCCAGGCGATTTTGTCTTAAAATAGAATTTTAACAAATTTTCTAAAAATACAAAATTCCGTTTAAAACGCGTCATTTGGTTTAGCAACCGATCGGATCAGAGAGGATGGCGAGCAGATAGAATGTGGTAAACATAGGAGGATCAAAACCTCCTCCATGTTTAGTCTAACCTCCCAACTTCCTCAAATCTCTCCTTGACCTATTTAATCTAGCCCCCTTTCCCTTTCTCCACCTGGTAGGTTGAATTCTAATTCCTTCCTTGAGATAGCTTCTAAACTCCCTTAAGGATCCTTCACATCAGTTTGCTACATAATTCCATATCCTGACACCCCCATTTGTTTAATTTTATCATTGTAGGTCCCAGTTACAATCACCCAGATATCAGCATAATTGCCAAGCGATCGACAGAAACACCAGGCGATTTCGTCAGATTGGAGGTGATTTTATCAGAAGACAGGTGATCCTATCTGTAGATCAACAAGGGGCAAGGATTCAAACCACTATTTGCATCTCTTTTCCTTTTTCCTTTTTGTTCATGCATTGTTCAATATTTATTTAGTTTACTGCTTAAATTTGCATATTGCATCTTGGTGTTCACCATCATTTCAATTAACTACATCATAAAATTAGGATCATAATCGCATAAATCTATGGCATACTAGGTTGAATTGTCATCATAGTGTTCTCATGTCATTTCATATCTATTTTCATATAGAAATTAAAACATATTTATGATTTGGAATACAAGAAAACTACCATATTTTATAGGAAACCCTATTTTCTGTCAATTATTTTGCTGTAGGATTGTGACATAATCACCTATGATTTTGTCAAATTGAAGGCAATTTTCTTAGGAACACAGGAAATTCTATCTAGAACAGAGGTGATTATGTCCTGTTACAAGCCTCAGAATATTCATCAAACATTCGACTCAAGTAAGGCTTATAATTTCTTATAATCCCAATATTAGGCATTGTATTTCATTTTGTATCCACTGTCTGTTGTCCTCATTAAATCAAAATTGCATATAGATATTTTAGTTGCATAAAGACCAAACTTAGGTGTATGAGAATGATTTATAAAAAGAACACATCAAACATATTCCAAGCCTAGGTACAAAAAATACCGCTAAAAGTTTCCTGGTGAACCCTTAATTCATCAAAAAATCACCACAAGAAGGCATAATTATGTGCATCTCTTTTGAGGTGTAGCTATACTATTTTTTCATTCCCCTTTGAGGTGCGGATCCATCAGCCTAAAGGAAAGGAGTACGAAAATTTTAGGCCTACACCAAGACTTGCTCAAATCTGCTCTAGCATATGCTCAAACATGTTCTAACACATGCTCAAAATAGCTCACAAAATATGCTCAATCAATCTCAAATCTTGCACACAATGCTATCAAATGCTTTGTCTAATTTTCAAAGTAATTCCTTTAACTTGAAGCAGTTTACACATATTCTATGCATAATTTATTTAACCTCTGGAACATATAGAGAATGATGTACTCTATCAAAAATCAATATATTCTACTCAATAATTAAGTATGTCGCTTCCACATGTCTTACTTTTATTTCTCTTTTAAATATAGAATCAATCTAGCACATGAAACCTATCTTTCTTATCTACACTCTTGCTTTCACAAATCTGATTTCTAATGTTTGCACATTCACTTTTAATACTACTCAAAACCAATTCTCAAGAATTTTCACTTAATAATTCAACCAATGAAATACAACTTGCTCACAACCCCTAAACAAGTGTTTTCATACCTCTTCAAACAAAGAGCACAATGTAGATCTCAAAACCTAACTTAGATAATTTCCAATATCTATCTCAAATGTTCTCTAAATATTCAACAATAAAGCATATAGAACTCACTCAAATATTTCCAACAATGCTTATCAAACAATCCTTTTCACTCCACCTTATATTTACAACATTCATTCCAACAAACACTTAAAAAAAGGTCCGAGGTGTAGACCAATTGGTTCATCCAAACCCCATAAGGGGGGTGGAGGTACAAGGTTCAAATCTCAGGCCTTGCCGGACTGAACACTTGTCCCTTTCCTAATGCTTTCAATGATGTAAAAGGTTTAAAATTATTATGGCATGGCGGTTATAGGGGCAGACTGCACGAAGATCAGTGTGGCGGCTTTTGGGGTGAACAACACAAAATACTGTGGCAGCCATAAAAGCTAGATAGCCTATCCAGATTCATGGTGGCTACCGATTCCACCATGTAAATAAAAAAAACAAACACTTAAAAAAAGAAGATGATGTGCCCATACATCTTTGCTTTTATGGAGACATGTCTTCAAAACCTGTCTTACTTACAACCAAATCCTTTTGTGCCAATTCAAGGTTAGATAGCAACAATATATCTCAAAATCTCCACATGAATATTCACCTCAACAAATATTTCACCATACAAAGATTAATCAAATGTCAAACCACTTATACACCTTATTACTCCTAACTTTGCCAATAAATTTTATCAACAAAAGTCACCAATCACATAAGCAAAAATTTCATTTACACCTTATATCTCCTACTTGTCATTAATGCATTTCCAAAAGATAAATAAAATATCACTTCACTTTTTATCCCAATGCATTAACAAAACAAACTACCTTAATTTTTGCTCAAAAAGAAATTATTTTTATAACCCTTTTATTGCAAAAATAAAAACCATTCAAAACACCTTATATCTCCCTAGCACATACCTTAGCCACCTTAGACCTTAGGATATAATTTAATTTTTAATAAAAAATTAATCCTTCTTTGCTGTCACCTATTGCCTGCCACCAGGATTCGAACCCGCATTGCCTGCTGGCCCTGTGCCCTAGCCACTGCTAGGATATCGCGTGGGCTGGCCAACCCACACACAATTAAAATACAAGGTCTCCCTATTTTCTTTACCATCGGTGCCAAACCTTAAATTGACCATGCAACAAAAGGGTCTTCACATGAATTGAACCTGTGCCTTCAGCCTCCTACGTCGTCTTGTCAGCTCGACTGCCACCGCACACAAGTGGGGACACATCCCATCCAAAATTTGACTAGTCTTCTACATCAGGATTTGTGTTGTCTTCTTTTTGTTCCTCCACTACGTTGATCATGCAAGGTAATTACTTCAGGGGATTTTTCATTCGAATTACACCAAGGCTTAGGCTAAACCTTAGCCTTATTAATACACATGCCCACTCTATTATTTGACATCAAATTCTTTTTACAATTTGAATTTTGGTATTTCAAATTATTATATTTAATTATAATAATTTAAATTCTAAAGGATTTAAATATTTTAATTTAAATATTAAAAACCTTATGGGATTCTTCTTTTTAGGATAACCTTGCCACCATTAATGAGTATTTTAACCTTTGTCAAATTACCACTAAGGTAATTTATAATTTCTTTCTCAAATATTATGGAGAGGTATTCCTTTCTTCTTGCTGCCTTATACCTCATGTGCTATCAAGAGAAATATTCTTACAAATATTTCCATAACCTTTTGATATTAATCAAACTTCTTGACATTAATTACATCAAATTAGGACATCAAACAACTTGATATCAAAGACAACAAAATATACTCTAATTTCCAACAGAGAAAGTGGTTGAAAGCATCAGGTAAGGTGGGATATGATGTTGTGCTTAAAGCACCTTGTTCCGTGGGTAAATGGAATCCCACTAAAATGATTGAATGTATTTTATCTGCTTGTGTAGTTTGAATGCATCTTGTTTGCCAATTGGAATTTAAATATAAAAATTACTTTCCAAGAAAAGATTTAAAAAAAGAGAAATATAAAATAAATAAATAATAATAATAAAATATATTTTTATTAATATAAATAAGAATATGTGTTACATAAAAATAAAACATATAAGATTAGATTATCAAAGATTTATAAATTATCATTTTTGTAGTTCTTTCCTCCAGCGGATGAGTGAGCGGCCCCAACACTTGGAAAATTAAAGGGGCACCATAGTGCATGAATTTCTTGATGTGCCTCTTATAAAAACATCCAC
The DNA here is from genome assembly GCA_028583015.1 of Wollemia nobilis. Classification (NCBI taxonomy): domain Eukaryota; kingdom Viridiplantae; phylum Streptophyta; class Pinopsida; order Araucariales; family Araucariaceae; genus Wollemia; species Wollemia nobilis. The sequence goes on along the minus strand of JAQPPZ010016509.1, from coordinate 260,508 downwards.
GTCCTTTAAATAAGGGGGAGGAGAAGAGGATTGATATCGAATGTTGTTGTGTGAAGAAGGTATATACTCTACATTTGAGGTTGCATCTGGTTGTGACTGCATCAAGTTTTCCAGGTTGGATATCCTAATTCTATTTATAGGATATGTTCCTTAACTGTATATTATTTTTCATTATGGTTGAGGATGCTAGATAGCAAAATTTTGAATTATCAAGTTAATACATTAACTATTAAATAATGAATTTCGTCTTAAATACTGTGTTAAAATATAATGGTTTATATATCTTTCAATGAGACTGGTTGTAGGAAGAAATTCTTTCATAATAAAAATGTAACTCTATGTATTTAATGGTAAGCTCCTATTAAAAGAGATGAACACTTAAAAATTGGTACTCAGGTATTTGCATTCGAAATGTTTGAGTGTGTTTGTTTTACACTGCATATGCATTCACGTATAGTTTACACTGCATAATGGACCAAGCTGATCCTATTCATGTCTTTCTTTCCTATCTCTTCCGTGAAAGTTAGTGTTGTAAAGAATCTAGTGGATGGGGGTATGACGAGGAGCCATGTAGCCAAGGATAATACTGTGCTACATCCGTCACAAGTGTAGGCTTGTTGGTAGCCTCAATGGAGGATTTAGTATTTATCTTTATTCTAGAAAAATATAGTATTCACCCTTGTAAATCTCAACAAAATAGTTGTAATTATTTGAGTGTTGAAAATATGGATATGAAGGAATTATGTGGTAACAAAACTATGAAGTGTTCTGTAGAAATCTTACATTTGTCTTAAAAAATAAATACTTTTGAACCCGTTAATAATGGTTTCGATTTGGAGTGTCTTTGGCTTCTTAAATTTTTGAGCAGTGATGATTTTCTTTTGAAAAAAAAATTATTTATTAAATTTATTAAAAGAAGATGTGTTTTAATCAATGACAAAGTGTTGATATAGTTCAAAGATATTTATTTTTGTTTAATTTATCTAAGCCTCGTTGGGTACTCTACTATTGTTGCTAATAGATAACACTGGCTTACTGAATTTTATAATAAGAAGACAATGCTATTGTACTTTGTTGAAGCCGTAAAGAGTTATCTTACGTCGCTTGACTGCTATGTTTACTTTTTGGTTTTGCTTAAGAGTGAATTTGTTGCTAAAACAAATATGGTAACTCTGGGAAATGATGGGTCATACTATTGTGGTTGGAGCTTCGCGACTCACTGAATGCGGCAACAAAATATGTAATCAAAGTTGAAAACTTAAAACCAAAGTCTATGGTAGAGAATATTTAGTTGAGAATGAATCAATTTACAACTTATGAAAACATGTGGAATTTTGGATAAAATATGTCCACTCATAACTAGACATATAGTTAAATAAAATCGAAAAACTGATGTATCACAAATTTAAAATACCCTTGTTTAAGGATGTGTATGTAATCTCTATTTCTTTAATGGGTTTTAAATTTTGTCTATTACTGTAGAAACAATGAGTATGGACTAAAGAGATATCTTGTGAAAAAATTATAGATATACCATAATAGTATTTCTTAAGCAATGATTTATTATTAAAAGGAAGTTTTCTTTTAAATTTCATTAAATGACTCTGTTTTAGTTTATATTATAGATACTTTTGAAAATATATGAAAAATTTAAACAAAATCGAAACAGTAGGATCTATAACTTTGATAGATAAAGAAAATTTGTGGGTTATATTTTTCTATCACTTCATCAAATGAGAACCAAATACTAGAAAATCATACCAGCATTTGTCTGATCCCTCCATAGGAAGGTGCAGTATGGGCGCAACCATTTTGGACGTCTTTCTCAAGGTTGGCTATCGAAAAACTAGTTAATTTTCCTCATAAAAAGGGAAGTTAGTTTTTAATCTATAAACTGTCAAAGAACAACTATATCCGCACCCTTTACAACCGCTTCGATAAATTTAGCTTTGTTGTGTCATTTACAACTTCTAGAAGACTATTACTTAATTAAACCTTGGTGCATAAAATTTAAGCTTCGATATGCCACATAACTTTAATTTGTACTTTAATTTATGGGAAACCTTAGCAGCAAACGAAAAAGCGTTTTTATTTTAAAATTAATATACCACTATATTTATTTTAGAAAGTATGTGTTTCATTGTTTAATACATATTTATAAAGTATAGAAAATTATATATAATTAAGTTGGTCAATATTTTTACTCCTATTATGAATCGTGTCGATGGTAGGTTGACTTAGGGTGTATGGATAAATTATTAGGGTATAGTTTGGAAATCGTAAATTCCAGGTAATATTTTTAGATGCTTTAGTTATATTTTTATTAACTAAGTTTTAATTTTTATCATAATTTAGGGATTTGTCAATTTATTACAATAGGTATCAATTTAAGATTACTTATAGATTGAAATGTAATAGTTGGAATACTTATACCAAAATATGCTTGATTAAAACAAATATTTAGCTTACGTTTAAATATGTGAATTTAGTAAATGGTAACCTTTTGTTGTAAATATGTTATTGAATTTTCTATAGAGGTAGTCTATAGATAAATATATTTTTTTGGATCTTTAAAAAAATTGTAATGAGTAGGCTTTGTAAATTTATTTGAATAAAAGATAAAGCATCTCAGATTTTAAAAGCTAAAGCTTTATTTAAAAGAACTTGAAAATTATCTATAGATTATAAATAAAAAGAAGCCTTGCTACCATTTAACATTTGCTTGAAAAAGTCATTTATATTTATAACTTTCCACATGTCCAAGAGAGAATGAATACTTTATGTGGTGACTTTAAACTGTAGACACCTAAAACATGTCATGTTTAGGGAGACTGCTCACATGGACACATTCATAGATCATGTGACTAAACTTTGGGACCTTCCAAGTATAAAAAGTGGTTTTCACCACTTATTTGGGGCATTCTTAGCCCATCCAATCCTGGATGCTATGAACCAGAGTGAATGCATCTTGACCACTTAAGCTCAGAGCGGTAAAACCTTAGCCATTGTAGCTTAGAGTAGCCAAACCGTAGCCACTATAGATGATAGTGGTTAAACCCTTAAGAACAACTTGTCATAAAATCGGTCCAATCTCAGGTGGAAGTGGTGGGCTGCATGCATAAGGTCGAGTGGGGACAACTGTGTATTCCTCCTCACAACCAGTCTACATGAAAGGCTCAAGTTTGGATTTAGACATCAGTTAACTGATCCTCAAGGTAGACAAAGACTCAAATTCTCATGCTAACAAATAGTTTGTATGCAGGATTCGATCTTAGGATTTTAGACCTAAACCTAAGACCTCAACACATTATAAGGAGTAAACCTAAAAGCACTAGGGGACCTTATTTTATCAATTGGAGGGAGAGAGACCGGGGAGAGCTTTTAGAGACTTAGAGATATTTTCTTGTAGTGAAGCCCTGCCAAATTGGAGATAAAATTAGAGCACCTTTTGAGAAGCAACAAAGTGCTAGCTAACTGGAAGGTTATCATATATAGGGTATTCAATACATAGGACAAATACGGTAATCATCTCAACATCAGCAACAAGCCTAGGTCAATATCCTTGGAGCAATAGAGACAAGTTTTCATCTTAGCAACCATTGTCTTGGACAGTGGCCCGTAGGCCTAGTCTAGGGTTCTTAGAATTAGTTTCCTTTATCTAGCTTGTTATATGTTTTCACGTTATTAGCATAGATCTGATTTATTGCATTTCATAGCATTAGTTTCTATTATCATTGAGCACATTTCTATTTATCATTAATATTATTACTAACAACCTCATCTGGGGAGGCAATCTCGGACAGTTGAGCGTTTGGTGTTGTTTTTATTCTTGTAGGATTACATGTTCACTGAATGGGTTATCAACATACGAAAGCAAAAGGATCTCTCTGGGAACCAGACCTGGGGAATGAGGCATATGTAACCCCTCATATAGTTCTTTGTGTGTCACTGAGAAGCCTGCAAGAGTGCATCACCCCTCATGAGGGGATATCATACATCTGTTACCCTACTTTGTAAAATCTGTATCAAAATAAGGGAATCCCTTAGAGGGATATATATGTAACTAAACTTGAGAAAAATTAATAAAAAATATTATCTATTCATTTATTTGTAATTTAGGTTGTATTTTTCGTTTAATGCATGATTAAATATGAATAAGATAAATAATATTCACAAATAGAGTAGTGGACGGTGCATCGCTTCCCCGAGGTCGCTACAGAATGCCATCACGATGGGATCCCCACCAAGTTTTTATTTTCTGCCACTTTACTGATCTATGTTTTTATGTGTAGGTTTAGCTGCTCTATTCTACAATAGCGAGAAATTAGTTGCTCTATTCTACAATGGCCAGAAGTCAGCCGCTCCTGCTAACAACGACCAAAAATCAACCACTCTAGTCGACAGCAACCAAAACTGGAGTGCAGCAAAGGATAAAATATTGGTTCTACGATATGGATTTGAGGTTGGTACAACTTTTTTAATGATTTATGGTTCTCTGTCTACTTTTTTTTTCCTAAAACAATGAAATTAAGAGATATTTTAATTTGGAAAACTAGGGAATGGAAAGGAAAGAACTTGCATCTTGTGCATCTTAGTTTTTTTTTAGATTTCCACTAGGCGTTGCTAGGAACAGTGGTTTATGCTTGTAAAGTCTGCCCTAGAATACAACATGCTAGGAATCGTGTGTTGGTTTGCTTGCTTGAGGCCCTGCTAGAGGCCATATTTTCATGAAATATAGTGTGTCCATGAAACTCATATTAGTTTATGCATCTTTCTGAAAATTGAAACGTCATTAGTATTAGGCATATAGGAAAGATACATGTCTGTTGTATGATGCATTTTACTTTATGTAAAACTAAAATGAACCCCACACACACACGAATGTTTTAAACATTAGGGAGTTGGATTTCATCACCAACCTTCAATTCAATACGGTGACGTTGGCATTCATCTTCTTCCACCGGCTTGCCCCCTAGATATTCTTAGAATATAATTGGGAACTATAGTGGTACTAAGTTACTTGTGTTCCACATGTTTCCCACTATTGGAATAATTGGTTCAGAGTGGAAGAGCTAGGCGAAACCCCCACTAGGACTTCAGCGGTGTACCCTAGTCTCTTTTTGAGAAAATTATGTTTGACATGGGTGTTCTTGATTCCCATTATGGATGAGTCTCCTTATTCTAAATTCATAACAAGAATAACAATGCATCAAAAACATAGCAAACAATTTAGGGCACACATAAATTGGTAATCAAGATAAACACTTGTTTGATATTGTTTGGCTATCTCTAAATTGCAAACCAAAAGACAAATTCACAAGCATAATGATTAAAACTAGAATTAAACATCCTTGTTACAATACTTAGGGAGAATCTTATGCAACACATACCCATAGGCGAAGTCATAGTAACATTGAACCACATTTTCATAAGACCATGAGATGTAGTTTCGCAAGTCTAAGGGGTGATAATTCAACACTTGGGGGCTCTCCTCGAGAAACCCAAAATAAAGAGTCAAATCATGGAACTAAATCACAAAAACACAAAGAGGCTTCATGGCCATCATCATCAAGGAGACACGAGGAAGCCTCAAGGCCTTCCTCTAAACACACAAAAACTTCTCAAAGACATGAGGAGGCTTCAAGAGCTTCCTCCCCACATGGACATAATAAGGGTTATAGAACCCATTATTCACATAGGGATGATGAGGTTTCCCCATATCCATTATCATGGAGGGTAGGTAGGTCCAAAAAGTCCTCATCACCAAAAAGACACACAAGAGTCACAACATCTCAAACTTCACATGAGACATTGAGAACAGGTCTGCCCATTGAAGGGTAAGAAACTAGAGCTACATCTAGTCATAGACATCAAATAGAATATACCCTTCACACAAGAAGACAAATTCCAATAGATTATGACCTCATTGGATTAAATGGCACCCTAAGGGATCAGCCATAGAAAATAAGACAATTATATGAGTTGGATCGGTTTCATCCGATGCCACCTCCTAGAATCGTAGCCACAAAAAATTTTGCATATGGAAGTTCACAAACTATTACTTCTAAGCGCACCTCTCAGTATTGGGATGCTTCAGAGTGACTCGACAAGTCTCATACATATTTTTACCATAGAGACATTTATCAACACACTGAACAAATTACATTAGCTAGCAAGAGCAAAGAAACAATGGAAACCTCTTAGAGGAATCTGTGAATCAAAACCACAAGAACATAATTAGACAAACATGAATCTTCTTTAACATCACAATATGACTGCATGCAATGGTTATAAAATGCATTGCATAAAGAGCGAGAGCTAGTAGAATCTCTCAAGAATGAAAAAAAAAAAGAGAATGGCTTTTGCACCAACATGAGTAGCATCTAAGAGAACAAGTTGAGAAACTAGCTCGTATCAATTTACAAGCCAATGATAATGATCATCAGAGATAAACACACTGACTCAACAAGAGAAGGGCACACTAGACAAGAAGAAATCCCACAATGAAACCACCACTCAAATCATGAAAAATATCAAACTGGTGGAGAAAGGGTAAACATGATAAATCGGGATAAAACACATCTTGAATCCCATCGTAGGAGGGAAGAGAATAGAACAAGTAAAGTGCACATAGGGTTACCTCCATTACCACCACAAGGGGGCCTACAAGAAGAGGAACTCCTTGCCTCAAAGTTATTTCAAGCACTCACTAAAAATATGAAGTCCTTTGAGAAACAAGAAATTGCGGGGAACCAACCCACATTGAGTAAAATACACAACCAACCATTATACCCTTCAGTCCCTAGCCCTGCATATCCTAAGTATTTTGATATGCCTAGGTTAGAAAAGTTCAAGGGTGAAGAGGATGCACAAGAGCATATTACCAATTTCATCAATGCATTTTTTCATATTGAAGACAATGATGCTCTTATTCTAATTTTCAGGTGCTGCCACTCAATGGTTCAACCAACTGCCCAAGCACACCATATCTGGTTTTGAACAACTAGTAAACGCATTCCTGAAGCATTTATCCTTTGGTGCTAAAAGGAAGGTGAAACTTTTGGACTTTTCCAACTTCAAACATTACGACAATGAGCCAGTACTAGAATATGGGGATAGATGGAGAAACATCATGGCAAAGTTATCATTCTATGTCCCCAGAGAATATATCATCTGCATGTTCACCAAGGGTTGTTCTAAATACATCTCCCTCTTGCTACAACTTCAACAATATCCATAATTTGAGGAATCCTTGGCGCATGCCAAACTCATTGAGGACATAAAAGTATATGAGGGAACCATTAAGCTCTGGAACAAGGAGTGGAACAATAATGGTAAGAATGACAAATACAAGCAAAATTAGGCAAACCCTGCTCTAGTTAATAAAGTAGTATTGGCTGCACCTAAATATGGGGCTGCGTATAAACCCCATAATTATCAAGCATAGTCCCCACCAACAAATTATGATCAAAAGAACAATAAGGGGTAAAACAAATAATGCAAGCCACCTCGCTATTTTACACCTCTATCAGAGTTAATGTAATCAATTTTCAACCAATTGATATAGGTTGGGAAGATCATATTTCCTGATGTGCCTCTTGTATATCCCAACCGTACTAAGCGAAAATGGTATAGGTAAGATAAATTTTACCCTTATCATAGGATACCGGGGCATAACATTGAAGTTTATGTTGGTTTCAAGCACTAGGTGTAAAACATGATTGAGGTGGGAGAACTTAAAGTTGACAACCCATGAACTCTTGATAATAGAGATATGGGCATATACAAAAACTTGTTGCTAAACCATGAGGTCCCTAGAGGGCAAGTTACCCAAGTCAATAAGGTCTAAATTGATAAGCCTATCCATGGGTGCGTTGGGATGGTTGATATTGTGAACGTAGCAACTAGGAGTAGACGATATGGTTAACCATAGCCTCCTGCAATACCCATTAATGTCCCAACTGCACCCAAATAGAGGCAAGAGTAGAACAACCTTCCAGGGCCACCAACCCAGCATGTGGTAACTATTCAGAGTAGACTAGAGAAAAACTTACAAATGACTTCGACCAATATATCTATCTATGAGTTCATACAAGAGTCCCCAAAGCACATGGAGACTTTGATGGAGATTTTGAGATCAATTTATCTCCAACCACAAGATCCAAATGCATTCACTTATTTTGTGGGAAAAGTACAAGAATGCCAAGAACCTGTAATCCAATTTTATGATCATGAGATTAAGATAGTTCCTACTACCTTGCTAGACCATCCATTGTACATTGTTGCATCAGTAAATGATTTAGATTTTAAGAGGGTCTTGATTGATACAGGTTCATAAATCAACTTCATCACAACAACAACAATAGAACACATTAGGATCCCCAAGTTAAATATTGTTTTGGGAGCCTACACATTAAGAGCTTTCAATTATGCTTTATGAAATACTGTGGGAATGATAGTCCTACCCATCAAGGTGGGATAGAATACCATCCCTGTGATGTGTCATGTCTTGGAAGGGGCCATGCAATACAACATCCTCCTAGGTCACCCTTGGATAAGAGATATGAAGTGTGTTCTTTCGATTTTATACCAATGTGTCAAGTATGTGCATGATGACAAAGTCTATGTGATGTTGGGTGATGAATAACCATTCAAATATGTTCATTAGGTGGATTTCCCAGGAGAATTTGTAATTCCTTCTACGCACCTGTATGTAGGACCTTCATCTCCAACTACACAACTAGATGACAAAGACAAAGTGGTACGAAAATACCCATCCACATTAGCACCTCATATTGCACCCAAAATGACTGATGCTTCTAAGAGACCATCAATGTCTACTCCAAAAGACAATCAAAAGCTAAAGGTGCACTTAGTTGAGGAAGGAAATCCCAAGGAAGCACTAACCGTAGCCATTGAGAAAATTTTGAGTCCCATGGGAGAATAAGATCTCCAAGATCAAGTCAAGGAGATACGAGAACCTGCTTCGACAGTGTCATCTGTAGGATCATCCACATCACACGTGACAATATACTTGGCAAGTATAGATATAGAAGAGTATCTTGTATAGAATATAACATGCACACCCATCATAGAGTCTACACAGGACATGGGATGGCCAAAAGACCTAAGACCACCATTGGGAACAGTGGTTCCGCTTGGAATCCCTCCCAAGCAGACCAACTTTGTCTATGTTGGAATGTACTGTGCCCATAATTCTACAGACATAGAAGAGGATAATGATGAAATATTCATTGTTAATGTTCATTACCTCTCTAATCCTGAGTTTGCTCTAAGCTACTTTGAATGTTTCCATTGGCATGGCTACGGTCTTAGTATATATGAGCAGGGACATAGATGGCCATTCAAGCCATAATACCAGATTCCCACTAACAGGTTTGGATTAGGCTATCACATCAGATGTCGAGATGACTCTCTAGAAGTAGCATTGGATATATTAATCTTGGGGTTAGGAGAAGACATTGATTTTATTCCTTATCATCCACCAATTATAATACATCCGATAAATAGACAAGTGTCTATAGTAAACATACCACCACCATAGAGTTATCATCCAAGCTTCACAATTCATGCCACCCCAATAAGTTGCAACTTGTGGGATGAATATCGAGAAGAAAATAGATATGAGGCAAGCGATGAAGAAGCACAGGAAAGCTTAGCCTATCATGGGCCTTGCTATTTACAAATATTTGCTTGGTCTAGCCACAATGAGAGTGGGTACATATCGGATGAAAGTGGCTATGAGTTAGAGGACTCAACAGAAAGAGCCTACCTAGGGCTAAGGTAGTGGCCCCATAGCTTGGGACAAGACACTAATGCAAATGGTATCATAATATGTAATGAAGAATATGAGGATGAAACAGAGATGGCCTACTTGAGGCCAAGACATGCACCCCTTGTTTTGGGACCACATACCAATGCTAATGGTTTTTGGATAAGTGATGATGACTTTGATGATGAGACTGATATGGCTTATCTTGGGCCTCACCATTTGTGGAAAGTCAACATGCTAGTAGGAAGAGAAGCGGCACTTCATGCCATAGACCGTGGCTTGCAGTTTTTGGGAAGACCTGTTGACTTAGTTGCCATTCATCATGCAGTCAATCCCCTCCACCTAGGTTTAGGGAGCTCTTAGAACCTAATGATCCTATTATCTGACCTAGTCATGGGATAGATCTAGAGATTCCTTTTACTCTAGATCCTCATCATGAGTATGGAGGGGAAACCTATGAGATAATGTTTCATCCAGGTGGTCCTGGAGATTTCATTCCATCCATCAATACAATCTCCATTGATTTGGTCAATCCACTTCATAACCCAGCGGATCCTACTAAACCACTATGTCTTGATACAAAGGCTATTTATTAATATCACACTGATTCATACATGGAGCTTGAAGATATTTTTTGATGGACAGCCAAGATTTACAAGAACCCAATTCTCATTAAAAAACTTGGAAAGATTTACACAGATAGCAGCAGTCTTCTTTTTCCTTTATTTTTTTTTTTCCAGTCTCCACCCCCCCTTCATTAAAATGCCTAGGTTTTTTTTATAGAGGACCCGATCCTCTGAGTCATTATTACACAAAATGACGGAGTACACCCTCAAGCCCTAAGAAGTCAGCTCCTTGCAGCTCCTGTGACTGAGTTTTCAAATCTATTACCAAAACTGGCAATTGCGACCAGGTCAACTATGGAAAGATGCATTGATGAGCTGACTGTGTGTAATTGGTCTTTGGGTGCAATGATCGAGTGGCCACCATGATCACCGAGATCTTCTTCAGATACTGATGCCTCAATTCCAATTGCCAAAAATGAGCAGCGAGCTTACTGGGCAAGTAAAAATGCATTTATGAGGCACTTGATTGCCTCAGGGAAAATACCTAGCTTGGAGCACATGCCCCCTTTGAGTCGTGAAAATGTGACATGTCACGATATCATGACACTTTTTCCCTCTTGCTTTTCCTCTTCTCTTTTGGTTGCGAAAATGCGACATGTCGCGATATCGCGACACTTTTTCTCTCTTGCTCCTTCTCTTGTCTTTTGGTCGCGAAAATGCGACATGTCGCGATATCGTGACACCTTTTCTCTCTTACCCTTCCTCTTGTCTTTTGGTCACAAAAATACGACATGTCGTGATATCGTGACACCTTTTCTCTCTTGCTTTCTCTCTCCTCTTTTGGTCATGAAAATGCGACATGTCGCGATATCACGACACTTTTTCTCCCTTGCTTTCTCTCTCCTATTTTGGTCGCGAAAATGCGACATGTCGTGATATCGCGACACTTTTTCTCCCTTGCTTTCTCTCTCCTATTTTGGTCATGAAAATGCGACATGTCGCGATATCGTGACACTTTTTCTCCCTTGCTTTCTCTCTCCTCTTTGGGTCGCAAAAATGCGACATGTCGCGATATCGTGACACTTTTTCTCCCTTGCTTTCTCTCTCCTCTTTTGGTCGCAAAAATGTGACATGTCGCGATATCGTGACACTTTTTCTCCCTTGCTTTCTCTCTCCTATTTGGGTCACGAAAATGCGACATGTCACGATATCGCGACACTTTTTCTGCTTTGCCAACATGTCGCGATATCACGACAGTTTTTTTTTTTCTTCTTTGCAAAACATGTCGTGATATCGTGACACTTTTTCTTCTTTGCAAAACAACACCAAGGCAAAACACTTAGAATTTTTTTGTTGATGCAAGATTGCTCTGCTGCCACTGGATGCTCCTGCATCAGACACCTGGGGTGGGTTGAGAAGTGACCTTCACTTATGTACTATTAGAGGAAGACCCAGGCGATCAACCTCTGTTTTGACAACCAAGTTGCATCTTCACTATGGTCTTCTCTCCTTGGCTCAACCCCTCTTCGCAACTCCTCTTGTAGGGCTTGCACTTACCTCTGCAAAGCTCTGAAATCTTCTTTAGGTACCATATTTCTCCCACCACCACGGTTTCTTTGTGGAGGCATTTTGCTCACTTCTCTCACAAACCTTAACCATAGATCCTGGTGCGAACTGCCTCACTTTCGATGATCTATTTACACACTAAGTAACTCTAAGCTCTCCCTTCTCACAACCCTTCCATAGATCCTAGTGTGAACTGCCTGAATTTCGATGATCTACTCACACACTCAGGAACCCTAAGCTCTCTCTTCTCACAACCCTTCCACAGATCCTGGTGCAAACTGCCTCACTTTTGGTGATCTGCTCACACACTCAGGAACCCTAAGCTCTCTCTTCTCACAACCCTTCCACAGATCCTGGTGCAAACTGCCTCACTTTCGACGATCTGTTTACATACTTAGGAACCCTAAGCTCTCTCTTCTCACAACCCTTCCATGTGCAAACTGCCTCACTTTCGACGATCTGTTTACACACTCAGGAACTCCCGCTATGATACCACTTGATGGAGAGCCAAGATTTACAAGAACCCAATTCTCATTAAAAAAAACTTGGAAAGATTTACAGAGATAGCAGCAGTCTTCTTTTTCCTTTTTTTATTTTTCCAATCTCCGCCCCCCCTTCATTACAATGCCTAGGTTTTTTTTATAGAGGACCCGACCCTCTGAGTCATTATTACACAAAATGGCAGAGTACACCCTCGATCCCTGAGAATTCGGCTCCTCACGTCTCCCATGACTGAGTTTTCAAATTTGTTACCAAAACTGGCAACTGTGACCAGGTCAACTGTGGAAAGATGCATTGATGAGTCGACTATGTGTACTTGGTCTCTAGGTGCAGTGCTCGAGTGGCCGCCATGATCATCGAGATCTTTAGAGACTGATGCCTCAATTCCAATTGCCAAAAATGAGCAGCGAGCTTATCGGGCAAGTAAAAATGCATTTATGAGGCACTTGATCACCTTGGGGAAAATACCTGGCTTGGAGCACATGCCCCCTTTGAGTCACAAAAATGTGACATGTCGCGATATCGCAACACTTTTTCCCTCTTGCTTTTCCTCTTCTCTTTTGGTCGTGAAAATGCGACATGTCGCGATATCACGACACTTTTTCTCTCTTGCTCCTTCTCTTGTCTTTTGGTCGCGAAAATGCGATATGTCGCGATATCATGACACCTTTTCTCTCTTGCCCTTCCTCTTCTCTTTTGGTCACAAAAATGCGACATGTCACAATATCGTGACACCTTTTCTCTCTTGCTTTCTCTCTCCTCTTTTGGTCACAAAAATGTGACATGTTGCGATATCGCGACACTTTTTCTTCCTTGCTTTCTCTCTCATATTTTGGTCACGAGAATACGACATGTCGCGATATCGCGACACTTTTTCTCCCTTGTTTTGATGCAAGAGCATCCGAAGGCGAAGAAGCAATCTTACATCACCCAAAAAAAAATATTTTTTCTTTAAGTGCCAAAACTGTCGCGATATCGTGACGCTTTCTGTTGAAAAGGGCCAAGGCGCCAAATGGTCGCGAAATCACGACATTTTTGAAGAAAAGCAGCTTGGGGGCCAAATGGTCACGAAATCGTGACAGTTCCGAAACAATACAGCTCGAGCGTCAAACGGTCGTGAAATCATGACATTTTCGAAGCAAAGAAGTCAAGGCGCCAAATGGTCGCGAAATCGTGACATTTTTGAAGCAACGCAGTCTGGATGCAAAATGGTCACGAAATCGCGACATCTTCGAAGCAAAGGGGCCAAAGTGCGAAACTGTCACGAAATCGTGACATTTTTGAAGCAACGCAGTCTGGACGCAAAATGGTCGCGAAATCGTGACATCTTCGAAGCAAAGGGGCCAAAGTGCGAAACTGTCGTGAAATCGTGACATTTTTGAAGCAACGCAGTCTGGGTGCATAATGGTCACGATATCACGACATCTCTAGAGCAAAGAAGCCAAGATGCCAAATGGTCATGAAATCGTGACATTTTTACAGCAAGGAGGCCAAGGCACAAAATGGTCATGAAATCGCAACATTTTTGAAGCGTTGGAGTCAAGGCACAAAATGGTCGCGAAATCGTGACACTTTCGAAGGAAAGACTTGAAGGCACAAAGACGTCGCGAAATCACGACACCTTCGGAGGAAAAGCTCTAAGGTTCACAGACGTCATGAAATCACGACACTTCTGGGGAACAAAACTCGAATGCGCAAAGACGTCGCGAAATCGTGACATGTCACAGTTTCGCGGCTCGAATGAAGAAGCTGCGTACGGAAGGCAAAGACGTCACGAAATCACGACATGTTGCGGTTTCGCGGCCCGAATGAAGCAGCTGCGTACGGAAGGCAAAGATGTCATGAAATCGTGACACTTCTGGGAGCTGGGTCCAAAGGAACAAAGTGGTCGCGAAATTGCGATGCTTTCGATGCGAAGGCTCAACGGCGCAAAGCGGTCACGAAATCACGACACTTCCAGAGGCAAGGTTCTAAAACGCAAAGTGGTCGCGAAATCGTGACACTTTCGGGCCAAAGACTCAAGGGCGTGAAATGGTTGCAAAATCACGACACTTCCGGAGTAAGGGCTTAAAGGTGCAAGGTGGTCGCGAAATCGCGACGCTTTTGGGACAAAGGCACCCAAAGGTAGAAATGTCACGATATCACGACTGAAAGGGAGAGAGGGCATAACGAGGCAAACACATCGTGATATCGCGACAGGACGCTCACGACGCCTGACCAGCCGGCGGTTGCAGATACCATTGCAGGGGGACACGTGGAGTAAAGTTACAGGTGGCCCTAGAGTATGAAGTGGTTGCTGGGACTCTGACAAAGGGACACATGGCAACAAACTACAAGCGGCTTTGGTGCATTCCTATGAATGATGACTTGGCGGATGGATTGACAGGCGGCTGCAGTGCACTCCGCCATTACAAACCATGAGAATACGGGGCACCTGGCAGCATCTTGCAGACGACCAGAGAACATTCGTGCGGATGGTTACAGGGAATCCTGCACTTTGTGTAATGATGTCGGGAGAAGCTGGGGTCTGGGATAAAAAGGTCGTGCATGCATTGTATTCGGGGCTTGACCATTTTGAATGAAAAATGTTGTATTTCCAAATTGAAAGACCTCTGTTGTCGAATTTGGGTTAATTTTGTTGTGTGTTGTTTTAGTTCTATATCAAGTGGTATCAGAGCCAGAAGGTTCTGAGTGTGCAAACCGATTGCCGACAGTGAGGCAGTTTATGCCAGGATTGTGGTTGTGGGTTGTGAAGAAGAAGCAGGATGCCTCCATGCAGGAACCGTGGTGGTGTGAGGAACAAGTAAGTAGAGGTCGATCTTAGAGCCTTGTAGAGGCAATTTGAAGCCCTGCAGGAGGAAATTAGAAGAGGAGTTGAGCCAAGAAGGGAGGAACCCAGTGAGGATGAAGTCTGGGAAGAAGAGGGTCCATCCGATGAGGAAGAAGCCTTGGATCCAGCAGAGGCTAGGCTGTATAGAGCCATCTCCCAAATCGGGAAGAAGTCAAAATTTGATGTCTCTACTTACTCTGGGAACCTCAACCCCGAGGAGTTGATAGATTGGATCAACGACATGGAGGAGTATTTCGAGTATGAAGAGATCTCAGACCCAAATCAGATCAAGTTCATGAAAACCAATCTGAAAGGACATGCTAGCATCTGGTGGAAAGGAGTGCAGCTGGAAAGGAATAGGAGGGGAAAGGAAAATATCACCAGGTGGGACAGGATGGTGGAGAAATTGAAGAGACAATTCATCCCTATAGATTATGAGTTGGATTTGTTGAGAAAGATGCAGAGTCTTCGACAGGCAAGCAAATCTGTCAAGGAGTATATGAAGGAGTTCTATCAAATCTCGATCAGAACCGGCCATTCGGAGGCGAATAAGGAGAAAGTCGCATGATACATCAACGGATTGTGAACCAGCATTCAAGAAGAGCTGGGGCTGGTTAGGATGAGCACGGTGGAGGATGCATACCAGTTTGCATTAAAAGTGGAGGAGAAATTGAATAGGAGATTTGATGGAAAGCAGAGAGGAAAGGACAGGGGTGGAAGAGCTGGTGGAAGAACCAATGGAGGAAGGTACAGAGATTTGGGGAAAATTGGTGAAGCTAGCAGTAGCCAGAAACAGAAAGAAGGGAAGGAGGAGAATGACCAACACCCGTGCAATCAGAACAACAATTACCCAAGAGGAAGAGGTAGGCCTGGGCGAGGGTTTGGAAGAGGTGTCTTTTGAGGAACCTACTTCAACTACGAAGAAGAAGGACACAGGGCATACAACTGCCCGCAACATCAAGAGAGGCCAAATCGAAGACCTGAGGGTCAGGCCCGAGCTGCTATAGTAGATGAAGATGTGGAATCTGAGCACTCTGAGGAGGCAGAAAGGGGAGAAGCAATGATCATCAGAAGAGTCCTGTTGAATGAAGAGGAAAAGGCAGACCAAAGGAACAGCCTATTTCGAACAAGATGCAAGTGCGCGAGCAAGGTCTGTAACATCATTATCGACAATGGAAGCACTGACAATTTGGTTTCTGAGGAAATTGTTGCCAAGATGCAGTTGGAGAGGAGAAAGCACCCGCACCCTTATCGAATTGCATGGTTGCAAAAGGACCATCGGGTGCTAGTAAGTGAGAAATGCCTGGTGAAGTTCAATGTTGGAACTTATCGAGATGAGGTCTTATGTGACATCTTGCCTATGGATGCATGTCACCTGCTACTTGGGAGACCATGGCAGTTTGATCGAAATGTTGTACATGATGGACGAGCCAACACATACTCTTTGTCGAAGGATGGAGTTCGCCACAAGTTGAAACCCTTGAGGGAGGTGGATGAGAAGGTATGCAGCAGTGCACGAGTCTGTCTAGTTGATGGCAAAATATTTTTGGAAGGCCTGAAGCTAGATCATATGTGCTATGCCATAATCCCTAGGGTTAGGGAAGAAGGATGCAAGGAAATTCCAATGGAAGTCATGGGACTGTTAGAGGAATTCCCAGATATCATTTCTAATAATGTTCCTGAAGGTTTACCGCCTGTTAGGAAGATTAGTCACCACATAGATTTGGTGCCTGGATCGAGCTTGCCAAATAAGGCTGCACATCGAATGATGCCTGTGGAAACTGAGGAGTTGAATCGACAAGTTCAAGATCTATTGAAGAAAGGGCTGATTAGGGAGAGTCTTAGTCCATGTGTAGTACCAGCAGTACTAGCACCCAAGAAGGATGGAGAATGGAGGATGTGCACAGACTCTCGGGCAATTAACAAGATCACCATCAAATACAGATTCCCACTACCAAGGATGGATGATCTCATGGATTGTTTAAGTGGAGCTGAGTACTTCACAAAGATTGACTTGAAAAGTGGTTACCATCAGATCCGCATTAGAGAAGGGGATGAGTGGAAGACAACCTTTAAAACCAGGGAGGGACTATATGAATGGTTGGTTATGCCATTTGGGCTAACCAATGCATCGAGTACCTTCATGCGTTTAATGAATGAAGTCCTGAAGGAATTTTTGGGCAAATTTGTTATTGTCTACTTGGATGATATCCTGATTTTTAGCAAGACCCTAGAGGAGCACCTGATGCACATCAGGAGGGTTTTTGAGAAACTGTGGGAGGAGCAGTTACTGATTAATCTAAAGAAGTGCAACTTCGTGAAGAAGGAGCTGGTATACCTGGGATTTGTTATCTCAACAAATGGTCTTAAAATGGACCCCAAAAATGTGAGGGCTATTTTAGAATGGCCTGCTCCAAGAAGTGTGACCGAGGTTAGATCATTTCATGCCCTGGCCAGTTTCTACAGAAAATTCATTAGAAACTTCAGCAGTATTTGCACATCTCTTATGGAGACAATGAAGGGGGACAAGAAGGAATTCCAATGGACAGTTGGAGCAGACAAAAGATTTGCTATGCTGAAGAAGAAGGTCACTGAGCAACCCGTCTTAGCACTTCCAGATTTCAATAAGGTGTTTCAAGTCGACTGCGATGCGAGTGGCAGTGCTATAGGGGCCGTATTGAGCCAAGAGGGTAGACCTGTTGCGTATTTCAGCGAGAAGCTCAATGATTCCAGAAGAAAATATTCGGTATATGATCAGGAGTTCTATGCCATAGTTCAAGCACTTAAGAAATGGAGGCATTATTTGTTGCCAAAGGAGTTTGTTCTGTATACCGACCATCAGGCGCTGCAGTATATTAACAGTCAAGGGAAATTGAATCAAAGGCATCTAAAATGGGTAGAGTTCCTGCAGAGCTATACCTTTGTGCTGAAGCATCAGAGTGAAAGGTCCAATAGGGTGGAAGATGCATTGAGTAGGAGACAATGTATGATTATGGAAATGAAAGTGGAGGTTGTAGGGTTTGCTGAGCTTAAGAGCTTATACCCTGCAGACCCCGATTTCGTAGAAGCTTGGAAATCCTGCACTGCGCCTGTTACATTGGACAGGACTAAGTGGTTGAATTACCTGGTTCAAGAGGGGATGCTATTCAGGGGGAACCAATTATGCATTTCGAGGAGCTCAATGAGAGAGAATCTCATCAAGGAAAAGCACAGTGGAGGTCTAGCTGGACATTTTGGTCGTGACAAAACTATCTCACTTGTTAGTGAAAACTATTACTGGCCGCAATTGCAACAAGATGTGGCAAAGTTTGTGCAGAGTTGTAGGATATGCCAGATGGCAAAAGGTGTGAGGCAGCCTATTGGCTTGTATCAACCGCTACCTATACCTAAAAGACCGTGGGAAGATATTAGTATGGATTTTGTGCTTGGTTTGCCCAGGACGCAGAGGGGACACGATTCCATATTTGTGGTAGTGGACCGGTTTTTGAAAATGGCTCACTTTATCCCATGCCAGAAGACTAGCAATGCGGTCCATGTAGCTGGTTTGTTCTTTAAGGAAGTGGTACGCCTTCATGGGCTGCCAAGAAGCATTGTGTCGGAAAGGGATACTAAGTTTGTCGGGTACTTATGGAGGACCTTGTGGAAGAAACTGAAGATGGATTTAAAGTTCAGTTATGCATACCACCCCCAAACAGATGGCCAAACAGAGGTGGTTAATAGGAGTTTGGGCAATCTACTGTGATGCTTGGTCGGGGACAAGCCCAAGGGATGGGATCTAGTTCTGCCACAAGCAAAATTTGCGTATAACAGCTCGGTCAATCGAAGTACCAATAAATCGCCATTCCAGATCATTTATGGGAACAGCCCAAGAAATGCTTCAGAGTTGAGAAGGATAGATATGAGAGAGAAATGCAGTGCTGAGGTAGAAGACTTTGCCAAACACCTAAAGGGAGTGCATGAGGAAGTGAAGAGACACATTGCCAAGATGAATGCTCAGTACAAGACAAGGGCGGACCAAAAACGCCGAGTTAAAGAGTTCAAAGTAGGAGATTCTATCATGGTCCATCTGAGGAAGGAGCGGTTTCCTGCCAAGACCTATAACAAACTAAAAATGAAGAAATTTGGGCCATGCAGGATCATTGGCAAACGGGATTCGGGTAATGCATATGAGGTGGAGCTACCAAGTGAACTTAACATCTCCCCCATGTTTAACATTTTAGATTTGGTCGAGTATCATGAAGGAGAAAGCAGTGAGATACCCAGCCCAGATTTGTGGAGCATTCCAGCAGTTATTCCAGTTGTGGACGAGATAGAAGAAGTTCTGGACATGCGTGAGGGCAAAAGTACTTGGAACAGGAGTTACTCTGAGTATTTAGTCAAATGGAAGGGTAGCCCCATGGAAGATGTGACTTGGTTATCAAAGGCAGAGGTTGATCACTTGGGTCTACCTCGAAAAGATCAAAAGTGAAGGTCACTTCTCAAACTCACCCCAGGTGTCTGATGCAGGAGCATCCGGAGGCGAAGAAGCAATCTTGCATCACCCAAAAATGTTTTTTTTCTTTAAGTGCCAAAACTGTCGCGATATCGCGACGCTTTTTGATGAAAAGGGCCAAGGCACCAAATGGTCACGAAATCGTGACATTTTCGAAGAAAAGCAGCTTGGGCGCCAAATGGTCGCGAAATCACGACAGTTTCGAAATAATACAGCTTGAGCGTCAAACGGTCAAGGTGCCAAATGGTCGCAAAATCGTGACATTTTTGAAGCAACGCAGTCTGGATGCAAAATGGTCGCAAAATCGTGACATCTTCGAAGCAAAGGGGCCAAAGTGCGAAACTGTCGCGAAATCACGACATTTTTGAAGCAACGCAGTCTGGACGCAAAATGGTCACGAAATCATGACATCTTCGAAGCAAAGGGGCCAAAGTGCGAAACTGTCATGAAATCACGACATTTTTGAAGCAACGTAGTCTGGGCGCATAATGGTCGCGATATCGCGACATCTCCGGAGCAAAGAAGCCAAGATGCCAAATGGTCACGAAATCGTGACATTTTTACAGCAAGGAGGCCAAGGCACAAAATGGTCGTGAAATCGCGACACTTTCGAAGGAAAGACTCGAAGGCACAAAGACGTCGCGAAATCATGACACCTTCGGAGGAAAAGCTCTAAGGTTCACAGACGTCGCGAAATCGTGACACTTCCGGGGAACAAAACTTGAAGGCACAAAGACGTCGCGAAATCGTGACATGTCACGGTTTCGCGGCCCGAATGAAGAAGCTGCGTATGACAGGCAAAGACGTCACGAAATCGTGACATGTCATGGTTTTGCGGCCCGAATGAAGCAGCTGCATATGGAAGGCAAAGATGTCGTGAAATCGTGACACTTCTGGGAGCTGGGTCCAAAGGAACAAAGTGGTCACGAAATCGCGACGCTTTCGGTGCGAAGGCTCAACGGTGCAAAGTGGTCACGAAATCATGACACTTTCGGAGGCAAGGTTCTAAAATGCAAAGTGGTCACGAAATCGCGACACTTCCGGGCCGAAGACTCAAGGGCATGAAATGGTCACGAAATCGCGACACTTTCGGAGTAAGGGCTTAAAGGCACAAGGTGGTCACAAAATCATGACGCTTTTGGGACAAAGGCACCTAGAGGTAGAAAGGTCACGATATCACGACCGAAATGGAGAGAGGGCGTAAAGAGGCAAACACGTCACGATATCGCGACAGGACGCTCACGACGCCTGACCAGCCGATGGTTGAAGAGACCGTTGCAGGGGGACACGTGGCGTAAAGTTACAGGCGGCCCTAGAGTATGAAGCGATTACTGGGACTCTGACAAAGGGACACGTGGCAACAAACTACAAGTGGCTTTGGTGCATTCCTATGAATGATGACTTGGTGGATGGATTGACAGGCGGCTGCAGCACACTCCGCCATTACAGACCATGAGAATACGGGGCACCTGGCAGCATCTTGTAGACGGCCAGAGAACATTCGTGCGGATGGTTACAGGGAATCCCACACTTTGTGTAATGATGTCGGGAGAAGCTGGGGTCTGGGATAAAAGGGCCGCGCATGCATTGTATTCGGGGCTTGACCATTTTGAATGAAAACTGCTGTATTTCCAAATTGAAAGACCTTTGTTGTCAAATTTGGGTTAATTTTGTTGTGTGTTGTTTTAGTTCTATATCATGTTTTCTCTCTCCTCTTTGGGTCACGAAAATGCGACATGTCGTGATATCGTGACACTTTTCTTCTTTGCTAACATGTCACGATATCGTGACACTTTTTTTTTCTTCTTTGCAAAACATGTCGCGATATCGCAACACTTTTTTCTTCTTTGCAAAACAACACCAAGGAAAACACTTAGAATTTTTTTACTTTATTTTTGTTGATGCAAGATTGCTCTGCTACCATCGGATGCTCCTGCATCATTTTCCCTAGTGAAGAGGTGTTGCAACCATTTCATTTTGCATCAGGATATGCATATGACGTATTCCATGCTGGTTTGGATCCTGAGTTAATAGGACCTATAAATCCTGTCGATGATATTCATTTGATACCCATGCCTCACCAGTTGGAGGATGGGTCACATATGGCTATAGAAGTGACTTTCGATATGGACATCAATGATGATTCTACTCAACCAAAGAAAGTCAAGTTCAGAGAAATTATATCTACAGAGGAACAAGCCATCATAATCCCTCTCCTTAAGGAGAGGCCAAATATTTTTGCTTGGACTTACAAATACATGCCAGAGATTGATCTAAAGTTAGTTGTTCACAACCTTTCATTGGATCCCATGAAAAATCCAGTAAAGAAAAAGTTGAGGAAAATGCATCCAACCATCACTTTGATGGTGAAGAATGAGTTACAAAAATTGTTGGATGCGATTTTCATAGTCCCAATTGACTATCCTAAATGGATTTCGAACATGGTACCCATGGGAAAACTAGATAGAAGAGTCCACATTTGCATAGATTTCAAAGAATTGAATAGGGCAACTCCAAAGGATTCATTCCTGTTGCTAAACATAGACACTCTTATTGATGCCACTGTAGGTCATGAAATGCTCTCCTTAATGGATGGTTTTTCTGGATACAACCAAATCTGGATCAAACCTAAAGACCAACATAAGACTAATTTCATTACTCCATGGGGGACATTCTGTTACAAGGTGATGCTATTTGGCCTAAATAATGCTAGTGCCACATATCAGCATGCCAAGACATACATATTTCATGACTATATGCATAAAATCTTGGAGGATTACATTGATGATTTACTGGTCAAGTCTTTATTGCAGCACGAGCACGTTGAAATCCTTACAAAGGTCTTCAATCACCTCATTGAGCACAATGTTATATTGAATCCTAAGAAGTGCGTGTTTGGTGTAACTTCTAGTAAGCTCTTAGGGTTAATCATTTCTAAGAGAGACATTGAATTTGATCCTACAAAGGTAAAGGCTATAATGGAAATGGCCACCCCTACCAACATTAGGGAGTTAAGAAGCCTACAAGGCAAGGTAGCATCCATAAAATGGTTCATTGCTCAATTATCAAACAAGTGTCAGCCCATGAACCGGTTTCTATGCAAGGATGTCCCATTTTATTGGGATGAAGAGTTCCAAAAATCCTTTGTAGAGATCAAAACTTACCTGGCAACACCACCATTGTTGGCTCCACCAAGACTAGACGTACCATTTTTACTATACATATTAGCTACTAATTTTTCTTTGGGCACCATGTTAGCCCAAAATAATGTACAAGATAAAGAGCAAGCCATATATTACATCAGTTGCACCTTGGTAAGTTATGAGCTAGGATATGTGTATGTAGAAAAGTTATGTTTAGCAGTGGTCTTTGCAACCAGAAAGTTGTGACACTACATGTTGAGCCACATGACCTATGTTATATCAAAACAAAATCCTTTGCAAAACATGATGAATAAGACCTATCACAATATGTGTACTACAAATTGAATCATGTTATTGAAAATTTTATTGAGAATTCATACACCAAAAATACAAGGGACAAGTCATAGCTAATTAATTAGCAGAGGCACCTCTTCAGGATAGCAAGCCTCTCACCATAGAATTGCCTGACGATGCGGTCTTCGCATTATCATATCTGCCCAAACCCAAAGAACCTAAAAAGGAAAGAGACATGGTATTGTTCTTTGATGGTTAGAAGTACAAGAAATGGGGTGGAGCAGGGATAGTATTTATCACACCGCAGGGTGCTCCATTGCCCTTATAATTCAAGCTAGACTTCCCTTACACAAACAATAACACTGAGTATGAGGCCCTGATCTTGGGACTCCAAATAGCCATTGCAATGGGTATTAAAATATTTAATATCTTTGGTGACTCCCTTCTCATAGTTAATCAAGTCAAAGGATTGTTCCAATGCAGGTGCCCACTCTTGAAATCTTACAAGGAGCTTGTTGACACTTATCTAACCCGATTGGAATGGTATGACATCGAGGCAATCCCCTGTACGTCAAACAGATTTGCAGACACCATGGCATATTTGGGATCCTTAATCCCTTAGAATCCATATGCTAATTTCACATCCATTCACGTTAAATTTCTTGTGCACTCTATGATACAACGTGAGTCTATTGACAATCAAGAGTCATTCAACATGATCCAAACTAAACCAAATCAAGATTGGTCCTTTAGAGCTTGAGATTTCTTGCAAACAACACCTTAGGAATCTTTGATCTCTCAAGGTCCTATGAAGTGTGGTACGACCGTTCACCATAGGGTTGTTTATCAATATGTGTTTTTTAGATTTTGGATCATAGGAGGAACATGCCATTTTATCCATAGAAGTTATGGCTTATCAGGATTGGCTTTCCCAATTGTGAGATTTCCTAAAACTTATAATTGGTACCATAAGTCCTGTTGCATGCTAAAATACAAGCATTTAAATAGAATGTGATGAGGTACATCTTTCTAGGAGAGATCCTTTATAGATGGGGTTACGATGGAATGCTCCTTCTTTGTCTTGAGCCCCAAGAAGCATCTTGGGCAATTTTGCAAGCTCATGATGGTACATGTGGCGGTCACTTTAGTGGCATGGCCATCATTAAGATCATCTTGATAATGGGTTACTATTAGCCCACTATGGAAAAATAATGTTTTGAGCATGTCAAGAAATGTGTTAAGTTCCAGCATCATGTAAACCTCACTCACTTGCCATCACAAGCCTTGCAACCCATCCAGGCAACATGGCCCTTCTCGTAGTGGGGACTAGACTTAGTAGGTAAGATCTCACCCCCATACTCAGGTTGACACATGTTCATCATAACAACCACTGAGTACTTTACTAAATGGGTCAAAGCGATCCCCCTGACTTAAACAACTGGACCAAGGATTGTGGAGTTTATACTTCACAATATCATAAGTCATTTTGGGGTCCCTTCAAAAATAATATCAAATAATGGGCCATCTTTAAAGAATAAAAATGTGCATGCTTTGATGAACAAATACCATATTCAACATAGTTTTTCAACACCCTATTATCCACAAGAAAAT
Source organism: Wollemia nobilis (assembly GCA_028583015.1). Classification (NCBI taxonomy): domain Eukaryota; kingdom Viridiplantae; phylum Streptophyta; class Pinopsida; order Araucariales; family Araucariaceae; genus Wollemia; species Wollemia nobilis. The sequence continues at coordinate 235,712 of JAQPPZ010016509.1, read as the reverse complement.
GGGCAAGCAGAAGCCTCAAACAAAACAATAGTCTCCATATTGAGGAAGACAGTGAAATTTTATCATAAGGACTAGAATTTGCAATTGCCTTTGGCATTATGGGCATACATGACTAGTGTGCGAACACCCACTAGGGCAACACCTTTTTCACTTGTATATGGTGCTGAGGCCATCATGCCCCTAGAGATGAAAATTCCAACCCTACGCATAGCATTGAAGGACTTCATAGATGATGACACCGCACGACAATACCGCCTTGATCAGTTAACACTTCTTTATGAACGTCGATTCAATGCCTTGGAACATCTTCGTGTTTATCAGGATCACCTTGCACGATCTTACAATAGTAAAGTCCACGTGAGGGAATTTAAAGTTGGGGATCTTGTGTTGGCAATTTTGGGTACTTTGGGTACATTGCCTTTGCTCAAATGGATAAGTTGTCATTGATGTCAAAAGGTATTTTTGTGTTGATATCAAAAGACTGTGATGTCAAGAATATCTTGAGAAGCTTCATTATGTTAAAGGGTTTTTATTAAAACCATGGTGACAAGGTTAAAGGTTTTTATTAAAACCAAGCTTAAATTAATGCAAAGGTCCATGTTTATTATTAATAATTAAATTAACTCAAACCTTTGTCAAAGGTCCAAGTTTAATTTATTATTAATGAAATAATAATAATTATTAGTTTAATTATTATTAAAGGGTCTTTCAACCCTTAAGCGACGAAAGATAAAATAATTCTTTTGCCGATATGTTGCCATCGTTGGAGGAGCACCGACATCAAACAGTTAACGGAAAATGGCTATATAAATGGGGATGATTTTCTAAAGTGAGCACCTCCGATTAATTTTGTCATCTACGATTTGTGTTTACTCTGTATCTTTCGATTTGCGCTTGGCATCTGTGATTTGTATTTGCTCGATATCTTTTGATTTGCGCTTGGTGTCTGCAATTTGCATTTGCTCTATGTCTTCGAATCTCCGATTGACGTCTTTGAAATCGTGCTTATTTTGTGTCTTGGAAACCATGCTTGGCATACTTAGATTTGAGCTTGGGATGCATCCTTACATTTTTGCTTGACAGTAGTGGATTGGCAATTGCACTTGAATTGCATTTTTTCAGACTGTGCTACGATATGATTAATGCAAGCATTCAGTTACTTACGTTTTGGACAGCGCTCACCAGTTTGCATGTGGCTTATGGAAGACGTTTACGTTTTCTAGATTCTTGGCGTCAAAGGAAGATAAAAGAGAGGGCAGCACTGTATTACTTCGTTGGGCACGTGTGACCCAACGGTGGTGGCATTTAAGTGAAAGCGCTAGAAGGCAGAGGTGCCGAGTTCGATTCTCTTCATTGGTAATTTTATTTTGGTCGCAGTGTGCAAAGGATGGTGGCTGTGAATGCGCGGGAGGTATAAGGTTAAGGTATCATATTTGCTTTGAAATTGTTTTATTGATGTTTAATGTTTTTGTAGAGTAATAATGTGTAAAGAGGTTTTACTTTGTATGTATAGCATACTTCTGGTGGTTTTTACTAAGTTGGAGAAATAAGGTGTTATTTTGGATCTTTATTATTGTGTATTATTGTATAGTTGCTAACTCTAATTGGTGGAAAATTAATAGTTAGTGTTGTGACAGATTTTGAGTTCTCCTTCTTCATCAAAGTAAAGGTATGGGCAACTTCTTCCATGTATGTTGTTTATGGTATATTTTCTGAAATTGAGGTTGGAGTGAAAAGGTTGTCTACTAGGTATTTTTGGTGTAAATCTTATTTTCTAGATATTGAAGATTGTTTATGCATTAAAGTCATTGATGAATTTTTGGGTGAATGCATAATTCTGGTTGAGGAAGAAGAAGCATTTTTGCACTAGGGTTTATGTTAGTAAGTCTTGCTACTTGCATTGAGATGATGAAACCCTAGTTGTTGGTGAAAAGAATATAAGTATCATTATTATATGAGATATTGCATGGTTGGCAATTGTTGGGTTGTGTTTCATATTCTTGAGAAAAGCATACTACACCTATCTTATTTTTTTGAGATTGAGATTGAGTTGAAATTAAGATTGGGAGTTAAGTATAGAACATATTGGGTCTCTAACAATTCTCTTTATGTTTCTATGAGATTTGAGATTGATATTGGGAGTTAAGTATAGAACATATTGACTCTCTAACAATTCTCTTTATGCTTCTATGAGGTTTATGAATCACATTGCGTCTCTAAAAATTCTCTTTGTGGGTTCATTCTAAGCAAGTTTTTCTTGGTGAGCTTGCTGAGGTTTTGGACAGGTTCCGGTGGGGACTTGTGAGCAGGTTTTGGATAGGTTTCGATGGGGACTTGTGAGTAGATTTGGACAGGTCCTAGCAGAGGACTTGTGAGATAAGTTTTTGAGAGTTCTATCAGAGAACTTAAGGACAGAGGTGCATTGGTTCTTTGAGAAGAACCTGAGGATAGATTTGGCAAGTCTTTGAGAAGGCTTGTGTGCAGAGGTTTGATTTGTTCAAAGAGTTGGACAGATCTGACAAATAGAGGAAGACTTGTACTAGATAGATTGACTGTGTTTGGTACAGGTAGCTGAGCTATTGTGGACGTGATAATAGAAGGCAGAGGTCTCTTAGGCTAAGCATTGAGGATAGGAGGTCTTTGGTGGAAAGGAGTTCCACATGCTGGCAAGAGGTAGAGGTAGTTGATCTTCTGAGGGATCATTTCCAAAGCAGAAGGGAAGGTATCTCCTTTGAGCAGAGGCTCATAAATTCAGATTGGGGGAAGGTGTCTCCTTTGGGCCGAGGCTCATAAACATTGTAATTGGGAAGGTTTCCCAAAGAACTTTGAGATAACTTTTAGAGAAAAGTTTTGTGGACGTAGCCCAGGACTTATGGGTGAACCATGTTAAAATTGGTGTCACTTTGTAGATGATTTTGTGCATTGCTTTGATATTGCTTTGGGTATATTGCTTTACTATTTTGAAGTATAAAAGAAAAAGCAAAAAGAGGTATTATACTGTTCACCCCCCCTCTCAGTATAAGCTTGTGTTCTTCAATTGGTATCAGAGCGGGTGCCTTCAAAAAGTTTAACAGCTTGAAGAAAAAGCTAGTAAAGAACACAATGGATCATTCAAGTGGCAATGCAGCACCTATTCTTGATGGGTCAAATTTTGGTCTTTGGAGTGCAAGGATAAAAGTTCATCTAATGGCACTTGGGGATGAGGTTTGGGAAGTGATTGAAGATGAGTACACTATTCTTGAATATGGTCCTTATACTAAAGAAGAAAGACTCCTACATCACAACAATTCAAAAGCAATGAATGCAATCCTGAAAGGCTTACAGAAAGCAGATCTCACCAAAGTGATTCACTACAAGACAACTAGTGAAATGTGGAATCAATTGAAGGTGGTTCATACAGGTGATACAAATGTCAGAACGACAAAGTTGAGACACTTCAAAGGTATGTTTAAACAACTCAAGATGAATGATGATGAAAATATTAGTGACTACATGCTTCGTATGGATGAGGTTGTTAACTCCATGAAAGACTTAGGTCTTAAGCTTGCTGAAAATGATGTTTGTGATAAGATTTTAAGATCTCTTCCTAATAGATTTAGTGAAAATATTTTTGCTATTGAGGAAGCTAAAGATTTGGATAAGTTGAAAAAGGATGAGCTCCATAGTATACTTGCAGACATTTGAGTTAAGAACTCAAGTGAAGGTTGATGTCAAGAAAGAGGCAGCTTTCAAGGCTACCAAGAAATCCAAAGGTAAACAGCTTCAAGAGAGTGATGAGTCTTCTAGTAATGAAGAGGCATATTACAACAAGAAATACAAGTTCTCTAGAAAGCACAAAAATATGAAAAACGTAAGATGTTTCAATTGTGGAAATTTTTGTCATTATGCTACTAACTGTACTGTTGCCAAGGATGAAAGTGATGAAGATAAATAGGACTATAAGAGCAAGGATTCTGAAAAGCACAAGCATCATAGGAAAAACAAAGATGAGCACAACAATCAAGGAAAGAGGTATTCTCACAAACACAATAAGAGTTTCTACCTAGACAAAGCAAGTAAGTGTTCTAGTAGTGATAGTGAAATTTCTTCAAGTGATAATGAAAATGAGATGTTCATATCAGAAAAAGAGGAAGAACCAAAACATAGATTCATTATCATGAAATGTCTTAGATGTGGAAATTTTGGTCACCTTGAGGATGATTGCACAAATAATGATTTGATTTCTAGTATGTATGAGGATGCTTCAGAAAACTATAAGGAAGATGCATGTATGGTTTTTGAAAAGGGTAGCACCTCTAGTGATAAGAAATCTAAAAAAGGCTTTGATGATTCTAAAAGCAAACATATAGAGGAAGGTGAATTAGATCTTAAAGGTGAACTTATTAGTGCTCTTAGTGCTTTGAAAAAGGAAAGAAAGAAGAATGCTAGACTCAAGGATAAGTTGGATGAATGTTGTATGGAGAGAGATGATCTTATAGAAAGTCTTGACTTCTCTATAGCTAAGACACAAGAACTCAAGGATGAATTAGAGTCTAAGGTTCTTGAGTATAGTGAGTTAGAACAGAAAATGGCTTCTTTGAAAGAGAAAACTAAAGGGTACAAGGATAAGCTTCATAGGTTTCAAGATAGCTCCAAAAAGGTTAAGTCTCTCATCAAAGGTCAAAGAAAGACAATAGATAAAATAGGCCTTGGTTTTGTTAAGCCTCACAAGGAACAAGTTGGAGAGTCTAGTAAGAGACTCCAAAAGGAAGAGAGTTCTGATGGGGAAAGTATTTCAGATCATGAGTCCTTAAATGATAGATGCACATAAACATAAAACAGAATTCAGAATGAGAAGAAGAAGTTTTTAGAACCTAAGAGGTCAAATAAAGAAAAGTTTCAAGGTAGATGTTTTGCTTGTCACAGGTTTGGTCACATAGCTTAACATTGCTTGGCTCAAGTGAAGAAGGTAAATGATAGTTTTAGAGGTGGTAATTTCTTTCAAGGGTGTTGCTACTCTTGTCAATAGTTTGGGCACAAGGCAGTTTATTGCAAGGCAAATATTAGGAACAGGTTTGATCAGAACAGGTTTGGTCAGAACAGGTTTAGCCAGAACATGTTTGGTCAGAACAAGTTTGGTCATAACAAGTTTGGTCAGAACTGGTGGATCCAAAGAACAGGTATGCCTAAAATAAATAACATTGTTACTTGTTATAAGTGCAACAATGAAGGTCACACAATCAAACAGTGTAGAGCTAAAATTCCAGAATACAGGAACAGGAACAGTGGCATGATCAGGTCCAAGGATCAAGGCATGGATAAAAATAGGGATGAGAACAAGAACAAGAACAGTGATAGGAACAGGAATATGGACAAAGAGTTCAAGAGAAGGCCTGGCAAGAAATTTATAGACGCTGATGATGATCAGTGCCTAATGGGAGTTTTACTTCCATCCCAAAATTAATCACCTCATCAGGAGGTGGGGGAGGGACTAAGCTAAGAGGCTAATTCTTAGTCCCGAGCCCCAAAGGTGGCCATTTTCCATTGATGAAAAAGGGGGAGAGATAAGAGTAAGGGGGAGAGCTTCTAAGTGAAGAGGAAAGCTTCAAGTCAGGGGGAGCAAAACTTCAAAGGAAGATTCTCAGTTGTTAGCACGATTGGTTTCGGTTGGTTTCGATTTTGGCTCTTGAGAAGTGTTTTCGGTAAAGGTTTGCCATCAATGACAAAGGGGGAGATTGTTGGCAATTTTGGGTACTTTGGGTACATTGCCTTTGCTCAAATGGATAAGTTGTCATTGATGTCAAAAGGCATTTTTGTGTTGATATCAAAAGACTATGATGTCAAGAATATCTTGAGAAGCTTCATTATGTTAAAGGGTTTTTATTAAAACCATGGTGACAAGGTTAAAGGTTTTTCTTAAAACCATTTGGACTCATTAAGGATTTTTATTAAAACCAAGCTTAACTTAATGCAAAGGTCCATGTTTATTATTAATAATTAAATTAACTCAAACCTTTGTCAAAGGTCCAAGTTTAATTTATTATTAATAAAATAATAATAATTATTAGTTTAATTATTATTAAAGGGTCTTTCAACCCTTAAGCGACGGAAGATAAAAGAATTCTTTCGTCGATATGTTGCCATCGTTGGAGGAGCGCCGACGTCAAACAATTAAGGAAAAATGGCTATATAAGTGGGGATGATTTTCTAAAGTGAGCACCTTCGATTAATTTTGTCATCTGCGATTTGTGTTTACTCTGTATATTTCGATTTGCGCTTGGCATCTATGATTTGCATTTGCTTGATATCTTTCGATTTGCGCTTGGTGTCTACGATTTGCATTTGCTCTGTGTCTTCGAATCTCTGATTGATGTCTTTGAAATCGTGCTTATTCTGTGTCTTGGAAACCGTGCTTGGCATACTCGAATTTGACCTTGGGCTGCATCCTTACCTTTTTGCTTGACAGTAGTGGATTGGCAATTGCACCTAAACTGCATTTTTTTAGACTATGCTGTGAGATGATTAATGCAAGCATTCAGTGACTTACATTTTGGACAGCGCTCACCAGTTTGCATGTGGCTTGTGGAAGATGTTTACATTTTCCAGATTCTTGACGTCAAAGGAAGATAAAAGAGATGGCAGCGCTGTATTACTTCGTTGGGCACTTGTGACCCAATGGTGGTGGCATTTAAGTGAAAGCGCTAGAAGGCAGAGGTGTCGAGTTCGATTCTCTTCATTGGTAATTTTCTTTTGGTCGCAGTGTGCAAAGGATGGTGGTTGTGAATGCGCAGGAGGTATAAGGTTAAGGTATCATATTTGATTTGACATTGTTTTATTGATGTTTAAGTAATAAGGTGTAAAGAGGTTTTACTTTGTATGTATATTATATTTCTGGTGGTTTTTACTAATTTGGAGAAATAAGGTGTTATTTTGGATCTTTATTATTGTGTATTATTGTATAGTTGCTAACTCTAATTGGTGGCAAATTGAGAGTTAGTGTTGTGACAGATTTTGAGTTCTTCTTAATCAAAGTAAAGGTATGGGAAACTTCTTCCATGTATGTTTTTTATGGTATATTTTCTGAAATTGAGGTTGGAGTGAAAAGGTTGTCTACTAGGTATTTTTGGTGTAAATCTTATTTTCTAGATATTGAAGATTGTTTATGCATTAAAGTCATTGATGATGAATTTTTGGGTGAATGCATAATTCTGGTTGAGGAAGAAGAAGCATTTTTGCACTAGGGTTTATGTTAGTAAGTCTTGCTACTTGCATTGAGATGATGAAACCCTAGTTGTTGGTGAAAAGAATATAAGTATCATTGTTATATGAGATATTGCATGGTTGGCAATTGTTGGGTTGTGTTTCATATTCTTGAGAAAAGCATACTACACCTATCTTATTTTTTTGAGATTGAGATTGAGTTGAGATTAAGATTGGGAGTTATGTATAGAACATATTGGGTCTCTAACAATTCTCTTTATGTTTCTATGAGATTTGAGATTGAGATTGGGAGTTAAGTATAGAACATATTGAGTCTCTATCAATTCTATTTATGCTTCTATGAGGTTTATGAATCACATTGGGTCTCTAACAATTCTCTTTGTGGGTTCATGCTAAGCAAGTTTTTCTTGGTGAGCTTGTTGAGGTTTTGGACAGGTTTCGATGGGGACTTGTGAGCAGGTTTTGGATAGATTTCAATGGGGACTTGTGAGCAGATTTGGACAGGTCCTAGCAGAGGACTTGTGAGCTGAGTTTTTGAGAGTTCTATCAGATAACTTGAGGACAAAGGTGCATTGGTTCTTTGAGAAGAACCTGAGGACAAATTTGACAAGTCTTTGAGAAGGCTTGTGTGCAGAGGTTTGATTTGTTCAAAGAGTTGGACAGATCTGATAGACAGAGGAAGACTTGTACTAGATCGACTAACTGTGTTTGGTACAGGTAGCTGAGCTGCTGTGGACGTGATCATAGAAGGAAGAGGTCTCTTAGGCTAAGCATTGAGGACAGGAGGTCTTCGATGGAAAGGAGTTCCACGTGCTGGCAAGAGGTAGAGGTAGTTGATCTTCTGAGGGATCATTTCCAGAGCAGAAGGGAAGGTATCTCCTTTGAGCAAAGGCTCATAAATTTAGATTGGGGGAAGATGTCTCCTTTGGGCCGAGGCTCATAAACATTATAATTGGGAAGGTTTCCAAAATAACTTTGAAATAACTTTTAGAGAAAAGTTTTGTGGACGTAGCCCAGGCCTTCTGGGTGAACCACGTTAAAATTGGTGTAACTTTGTGGATGATTTTGTGCATTGCTTTGATATTTATTTGGGTATATTGCTTTACTATTTTGAAGTATAAAGGAAAAAGTAAAAAGAGGTCTTATACTGTTCACCCCCCCCTCTCAGTATAAGCTTGTGTTCTTCATCTTGTGCTCAAAGAAAACTACCAAAACTCAAATCTGCCACCGCACCTACGAGACATATTTGTAGTAAATTGGATAGGCCCCTACATTATTTTAGAAAGGGTTGGGCCTGGAGCATATTGCCTCACATAATTGGATGGTGTTGAAGAGCCCGAGCCTCTCAATATCATTCATTTGAAGGAATTCTATACATAAAATACAACATTCAAATATATATAAAATACAAAAATATTCAAATATGTCAAAAACACAAAAATATCCAAATATAAAGCATAAAAAATACAAACAAATTCAAAAAACATAAAAATTCAAAATTCAATCAAAAATGCTCCAAGGGTATTCAAGTCGCTTGCTCAAATTCAATCAAAAATGCTCCAAGGATATATAATCCGCTTGGTCAAATTCAATCAAAAGTGCTACAAGGGTATACAAGTCGCTTGGTCAAATTCAATCAAAAATGTTCCAAGGGCATCTTCATGCCACTTGGTCAAACTCTAAAAGCCCCAAAGGCACAATAAGCCCTTTCGTCAAAATATAATCAAAAATACAAAAACAATGCAAAGATCAAAAATAAAAAAATAGTTCCATCTTACATCTTCATCCATATAGTTGCATTACATCAAACATGTATATCCATTGCATTTGCATATATTATTATCACACTCTTGTAAACGATACCACAGTTTGTATCACAACCACAAATACACAAGTACACCTTCATCCATTCATCCATGTGTGTAATTGTGTTTTTCAACACAACCATATCATGTTGCTATAATAAATAGGCTAAGATTTTTTGGTCATTCAACCATATATAGTGGTCTTATCAGGAAGCCATCTTGAATAGTAGAGAGTAAGGTCTAGTTGTGAATGCCTTAGATATTCATGATCCTATCACTAATTAAAAAAAACTAAAATCCTAGTTTGTACAAGGGAAATATGAAATCTGCAAAGTGGTCTATGTTACCTTAAGCAAAAAGGGTCTTCCTTGCTTATCCCCCTATGCGACCAGTTCAAAGGTGCTGAGAATTGGCAAAAGGACAAGTTTCGCCCTACCCAAAAATAAGTGATTATCATCACTACATAAATCCCTTGCTCTCATTAAACAAGCAAAAGTCCTAAAATCAAGGAAAAGTCAAAGTCGAAACAAACAAGTGATTTTCATCCCTACATAAGTCCCTTGCTCAAGAGAAAAATTAATCAAAAATAAAAAGTTATTTTAATTACTAAGCATGAGAAAGTATCCCAAATGAAATGAAGAAAATAAGGGAATGGAGCTTAAACCCCTGGAATTCTCAGCAGTGTACAAAACTGGAAGGAGATCTCCATTACAGGTTTGGTGTACAACCATGTCTAACAATGGTGATACCCTTATGCATGACGATATGTCTATCACAATAGCATATTGCATTTGTGTAGAAAAATGTTTACATGTGGATGAGCTAGCTTTGGGTAACTCAATACTACCTAGTGGTATAGTCCAACTAAGTCCAACACAAGATCAGATGAACAATTGAGGATCCTCGATCTTAGCAATGGGTTGAAAGAATATCGCCTGACATTGGAGGAAATGCTTGAGTTCTATCTAAAGATATTTATTTGCACACATAGAAATAATGAATCTCTACATCCATGATGAAAGCCTTGCTTTTCAAAAGCCTTGTATGGTCAATACGTAGCTTTTGATAGGGTAACTAGAGTGTTTGAGTCTCAGGAAGAGCCTAAAAAATTCCTACATAGAAAAAAATCATATCATTCATCACATCATCAGTTTTATTTATGAAGTTTTGTAAATTAAGGGGTATTAAAAAAGTATGCCAGATACTGGATGGATGTAAGAAATAATATCTACACAACCATTGACTATTTTGAATCTTTTAAATAACATAAGATTTATCAAGAAATTTCATACATTATACACCAGTACATTTCACATATTAATGCCTAAATAATTAGTTATTATGATAAGAATGATTATTTACAATCATGATTGTTATACTTGTTGAGTGGTATTTTCACCCAATTGTGAAAGTACACTCTCCCTTAGGATTTGGATTCCAAATCCCCTCTTGCAAAGAAGTTAAACAAACAACTTCTCCAAGGTCTCCATTATATTAGCATTTGCATATGTGCATTAGTAATCTCAAATAAAGATATTCAATTTAAATGCTTGGAACACCTTAGTGATTGCAAGTAACTGTAAACAAGGGGCAATGTTGGTTTATTTTACCATGAAACTTTAGTGATTGTTCATTGTACCAAGATAAATCAAATGTGAGTTGGCCCTCATATGACCACGATGTAATGCTTTAATTCCTTTTATCTTGATGGTTTTAAGATAGATTTTATCTTGCATTAAATCCTCAATGATGAATAGGGTCTTCAAATATAGCTTCAAAATGTCACTTTAACTTATCCCTCTTGAATGAAATCAAATTTTCATCAAGATGAACAATTAAGTGCTTTAAGGCAAAGACCTTCAATATAATACTCAAATTACCCCTCTTTCGCAAAATTAGAATTTTTATGAAGAAAGGGTAATTTTAGGCCCAAAATGGGAATTTGTGAAAATGCCATAAAACATAACTCCTTCAATGAAATTGGAATTTCCATGAAGGGAATGTCATCATAGGCTCATGAGTGCAAAATAAAACTGGAAAAATGAAATTTGACCTTAAAATAGAAATTTTCTATTTTCGGATTTTTAAAATCTGTGACAAAACAACAACTTCGATGAATTTTTAAAAATACTAAACAAGTCCGAAAATGAAATTTCAAAGTGCGTATAGGAAGTCTGAACTATAACCTACGCAATGGTGAAATTATTTTTGGATTTTGAAAAAAAAAATTAATGTTTATTTTAATGCCTGAAAATAAGAAAAAATTTTGAAATTAAAATCTTTGAAACAGAAAATTAAAAGTTTGTATCAAAATAATTGTTGAAAATGCAGCAATGCAAAAGCTCCTTCAGTTTGATAGCACCCCGTCCTGCAAAACCGAATACGTGAGAATTTCATACATGCAACCAAGCTTATTTGACCTGCAAACAAACACGATCAAAGTAAACTAGGTGCTGGCTCCTAGGGTTTAAAATAATTTCCAGATTGTAGACATTCACATGAAATAACCCAAAACAATGGCGTAAATTCCACATACAAATCTGAAATTTGGAAGGAGAAAGATAAAACAATTAAAATAGAGCATGCAGAAAATTTCTCATTCTTTCTTGCTAACAAGGCCTGAAATTTCTGAAAAGAAGCTTTCCCATTCAAATTATATTCCTGGTTTTACACATCAAATTTTGCCGCATTTGGCCATGCCAAAATTTCCCCCTTCATACTTCCTGTTTCTCCCCATTTAAAATTTTCAATATGCCCTTTCATTGGTTTTCCAACTCTTCATTTCATTTCCAATGTTGTTCGCAGCTCTCCGTTTCGTTTAAGTTTCCATTCGCTTGGCATTCTCCATGTCGTGCATTTCTTTTCTCATGGCCCTTTCGTTTCCTACGCAATACCCTGAAAAAAAAAAAAACACGTTAAAAAAAACAAAAACTAAACTTTACTTAAACTAACATGTAAAAATTAAAAATTAAAACTAAAAAAAACAAAAAGCTAAAAAAAAACAATCCTACCACTACATACTACTTAAAGCTAAATAAAAGTGCTTTAAAAGCTTTAAGAGTTATACGTGGCCACCATGAAAAATATAAGATATTATATATATATATATATATATATATATATATATATATATATATATAAAACAAATGAACATAAAATAAAAACCAAAAAAATAATAAAAATAATAAAAATAAAAAAGGAAAAGAGGTATATATATATATATATATATATATATATATATATATATATATATATATATATATTTTATTTATTTATCCTTTCTTTTTTCTTTTTTTTTGTTTTATTTATTTATTTATTTTTTTAATTCTTTTTTTTTTTAGTTTATTTATTTTTTAAACATGATTTAACCCAAAAGTTAATGTTTGAATTATAAACACTTTAATAAACCTATATATAAAAAAAGAAAAAGACAAAAACCACACCAAAATTTATCAAAAAAAATGTGGGTCCCCAAGCTTTGGGGCTAGTTGTGAAACAATCACAACAAATGGCGACTCTGTTGGGAAATGCTCCTGAGCATTTCGATGAGAACCCAAAAAGAAAACCTGAAAACACACTTCAAAACTTTAACACAAGCATCAAAAAATATCCAAAGAATGCCAATAGATCAAAAATACATGAAACATCAGAATCGCTAAGCACTAGCTCGGTGTGTGCAATGTGTTTTCATTCCCTACCGTTTGAACTTGATCAACATTTCATTGTCAGTTTTACTTATGATTTGTATGCATGGCTATGAATTATTGATGCATGATGAAGATGCTAGAGATGTAACACCCTGCTTTATAAATGCTCACCTTTTTATATCATAGACAAACATATTAAAGATGTCAAACCCTCTTAGGACCAAATATATGTATACTGAATTAATTTTACTAGATCCCAAAGTTGGTTATGTGTCACTACCATCTTGAACCCATGTGTAAGTGTAAGTGAAATCAGAGCTTTGGGGAATAGGATTCCCAACCTAAGTGAGATGGAAATTTGACCCTATCCTTACTACTTTGATCTGGATTTCATTACCTCATCTTGAACTAAATAATTTAACCTGTTATGGATGAAATGGTCAGGCTAGTCTATCCATATGAGCAATCAGTGGTCTTGATTTTAAACAAGACATGTTGCCACGCATGAGCATACTTAACCCCATAATCCATGACTTAACTTCATTTCTTTGGACCTTGGGGATGACTACCCATCCTTTGCAGAGGACAAGTAGTACGATCCTTCCAATCCAATATTATGACAAAATGAGAAATATTGATCAATTTTATTACTTGGACCTTTGGGATGACTACCCATCCTTTGTAGAGGACATGTAGTACGATCCTTCCAATCCAAGCTTTATGATGAAACGAGAAAATGGAAGCTTTGGGGAATCGGATTCTCAACCTAAGCGAGATGAGAATTAAGTCCTATCCTTACTACTCCATGTAGGTCAAACCATAGCTTTGGGGAGTTGGATCCTCAACCTAAGTTCGATGAGGATTTAACCCTATCCTTACTACTTTGGTTTTAGGCTTTAAGCTTTCATGGGAGTGGTAAAAACCACTATTTCAAGGATTATGTTGCATGATAGGACAAACATGAAATATTCTTTTCACCTCACCTTTTCATCCAAGTATGGTTTTGACCATTTTGTTGAAGATTCTCTTTAATGGGCATGGAATGTGCTTGGTTCAAGATAGCTTGGGCAACAGTTCCCAACCTTAGGATCCTTTTAATATATGTTATGTAATAATCCTAAGAAGATTCAACACCTTCTCAATGATTGCACATGAAATGAAAATGAAACTGAGATGACATGTATATGCAATGTAGAATATGACATGAGATATGAATACACTACTTCTTTTGGAATATATCATCTATTTTACCATAATGTGCAAAACTGACAACTTCATGCATCACAAGATTCAAACGATAATATTTAAATGTTTGTGTTACTTGTGGAGCTTTCTACAACACAATTCCAATGTTTCATATTCTCCTGATCTTAGGCATAAGTAGACATCTCAAATTTATCAAAACATGTCAAATAAAATCAAACACACGATTTAAATCCTAATCCAAATAGCAATCCCAAAATGAAATTTGAAAACACAAACTCAAACCAAAATCAAAATTTATATACAATATAGTACAAGATGATGCCAAGCTTGGACTGTTACTTTCCTGGATCCCAAACATGATTAGAACATTTCAAAAGACATATGTCACAATACACATGCAGAATGTTGTAGGAATCCAACCACAATAAGATCATACCAAGCAATGCAAATTTCAACTTCCCTCTCTCACCCCACCAATTAAATTTAGTTTCATTAGTATTCATATAGGTGAGATTCAAAATTTTAAATTGATCAGACAATGATTGATTTTCAATTTTATCATATATGTTCTTTAAAGTGCAAATTTCATCATTCCATTCATAATTTAGAAGTAGGCTTTCCTTTTCAAAAGTAAGATATTGCAAACAAGAGCCTATTTCTAAAAGTCTTGTATTCAAAATATTTTTCAAGATTTTAAAGCAATCCAAATCAATCAAGACTTGACAAACATCACCAAGATTTGACATTTCATCATTAATAACGTTAGCATCCAAAGGGACATCATGTAATCCGTCACTTGAAATTTTTGTAGCTATCACCAAAGGTAAAGATTTCACCTTGTCATCCATACTCAACCCATCATGGTTAGAATTTACCACAACATGATGAGTGTTAGTAGCCTTTTCTTCTTCCTCATTGTCTTCTTCACCATCCAACACCTATTCAAAAACACCAAAGTTAGGCACCCAATCAAACATGCATCCATATTTTTCAAAACAAGAGCCTAATTTTTCAAGATATGTGTCACGTGACACCTTTCCATGATCAATGGCTTGAGTTGCCTCAAAATCTAGATTTTCATTAGGATCATCAATAGTATCAAACCCGCACCACTTAGGTTTTGTAATTTCATCATTTTGAGATGGCATGGACATTGTAGAAACCATAGGTGGATCAAGATCTTCTATTTCTTGCCCCTCAAGGGGAACAAAAACAATTGATTCTCCTTCTTGATCCATGGTAGTAAAATCATTATCCTTCTCCAACCTTTTATGAGATTCCAACCCTTCTTCCAAAACATTTTCAGATTGCACAGGACTTGTAATATCCTCATGTGAAAGGGCAATTGTATCATCCTGCATATCAATAGGCACACAAATTTCATTAGCAGTTTTGGAGTGAGCATACTCTTCCCAAGAATCATGATGATCATATTTCAAAATCAAATCGTGATGCTCACTTATTTCTTCTTTATCTTTTAATTCATCAACATATTTCTCATCAAATTTATCTTCACCTTCCTTAAATGGTTCAATTACTTCCAAAATTGGGTTGTTGCTTGTATTCAAATTGATAAGGCTATCATAATCCACATGTGTAACCCATGATTCAATTTTATCACAATTTGGAAGGTGTGGATTTTCTTGGTCATCACTTTCAACAATGTCATCCGAAACAGATTCATCCTCATAGAATTCATCTTTTGGTGAGTCAAGGGTTTCCAATTTGTCACATGTTTCAATACTAGTTGGATCTAGTACTCCTCCCTTGCCTAAAATCATATTCTTATGAAAATCATTAAAATTTATTTTAGAAATATCCTTTGAATCAAGATGAGTATTTTGAAGTTGATTCAGACTTAAGAAAGATGGTTGATCTTGCATAGTAGGTTGAGGATTTTGAAAATGATTGAAGCTTGGGAATGATTGTTGATTCTGAAATTGATTCACACTTGAATTTGGTTGAGGTGGATAAATCATTGGGTAGGTAAAGGAAGTATTAAATGATTGAAGATTACATGATCCAAAACCCACACCATAATTTTGACAACTCAATTGTTGCTCAATTGCCATTGCTTGAGTATAGGCTTGAGACAAAGATGTGATTAGGGGCATCCCTCGCAAATATGTGGAAATGAGTGGGTCAAGAGCATTGACATATATTTGGAGAGCCACTTCTTCTTGCAAAACATAACATGTCACTAATTGAGCATATAATCCAAAGAACCTTTCAGAAAATGACTTCACATTTTCACTTGGTCCTTTTTTGATGGTGAAAAATTGCTCATACATGCGGATTGGGTCAACTTGCTTTTTGTTGAATTGATTAAGAAATGTTGTCTCTAATTGAGCCCAAGAAGTGATAGACCCTAAAGGTAGACTTGTAAACCAATCATATGCCACTTTGTCTAAGGTGTAAGGGAACATTTTACAAACAACATCATCATACCAAATTGTTAAGTGATTCACAACAAATTTGAATGCTTGAATATGTTCTTGTGCAGTATTTGTCCCATTAGACAAAAATCGAGGAAGACATCTCTCAAAACCGATGGGCAAATAATGTTGAACTCTTGGTATGTTCAATGGGCTACCTGTCATCCATGGTGAAAACATAGCCATTAGTGAATCTTAAAGAATATAACTTTAATACCCAAAAATTTTCTTTTTATTTATTTATTTATTTTATTTTTTTAACATCAAATCAAATCCCATTATTCCTGTATGAACAATCAAAGCATTAGAACAATGCATAGCAATTCATGTCCTCCTTTTAACAATACTTTATGTGGTATCACCTATTTAGATTATTGAAATCATATAATATGCATTCCTTATGTTTTAAGTGATTAAAGCATACAGGTTCATTCACATTAGATTAAACATCATATAGACAATGCATGACACGTTGCATTTATCATATCATAAGTTAGATGCATACAATTAAATCAAAACTAAACATGCATTTAATGAAAACATAAACACATAATTTCATAGAACATCCATCCACATGTAAGATCACATCATTGCATCCACCTATGCATAGAATCATAAATCCATCATCAAATCAACTCATGATACATCACATCATGTCACAATAATCAGATCATGTAAGCATCTACATAGGCATCCATCTAAATATCTGCATCATCATAAATACCATCTATCATCTAACACATATATAAACTCATCGTAATGCCATCATCACATTGCATTAATAAAACAAAAAAATTAAACAAAAATATGAGCAATAAAGGATACACAATGAATCATAATACAAACATATCATATAAATGTGTGTCAATATCATGGATGAACAAAACGCCCGAAGGCTACAGTCATATAGGTTAGCTGACCTTAAAAATAAAATCCTAGTACATCATCAATAAAACACTAGGCCTACGCCCCCTATAGCACCACCCCTTGTGGCTGGATCTCGAGTAGAGTGATGTGAGCCTGTTGTCCTCTTTGTGAGAGTCCAAGTCCTCTGACTAGGCCAAATGGAATACTGCCCTGAAGTGGAGCGTCCACTAGCCTGTGATCCACCTGCACCTATCATCTCCTTAGGAGTGGCTCATAGCCTCCTAATTTACATATGGATAGAAGAAATGTGTCCTACATGATCAACAATCTCTACCTCATACTCATATAGCAAAGTCTACATCTACCTAATCTCTACCACCAGATTTACCCTTGTAGGACCCTAAGGTGTAGGAGGATCAACAACAACCTGCATCCTGGTAGCACCACCCCTGATAGCAGCCTGTAGTGCCTATATATGTAATGTGAGTTGCTATATAGTGGCATATCATTGTGCTATACTAGCATCCCACTTCTATACCTAGATATTGGTTGACTGGAGCTCAGTATCTACCTCATGTAGTTGTGCCCTTAGAGGAGAATCTCTCTCCTCAGGATCCAATTCCTCCTCATCCTCCTCAAGAGCCTCCTACTCCTCTACTACCATCTGATCTACTAGCTGGCCCAATCCCTCAATCCTAGCTCAAACTTTGTGCCCTGCTAGATATGTGCCTCCATCCCCACCATCATCCTCATGACCCAAAATACCATTATCATGCCACAATAAATCCCCCCACCACTGCACAAATGCATCTGTAACTCCCCTAGTGACTCCATCAAATGTTGAGGCGTCCTCCTCAAAAGTAAGCTTCATGATCTATGGAGGAGGAATATCTCCCTCTGCCATAAGGTGTCTGTATGAAAATGGGACAAATGGCACATCATGCTATAATATGTACTAACGAAGAACTCAATAGTAGAAGAAATACTCTTTTATGCCAACCTTATGGCCAATGAGCCATCGCTCACACCGTTTCCTAGCTGTAAACCTGTCTAGATCATCCTAAGTCGGGCACTCATGGTATGGATTCCATATGATATCTCTAGCCTGCATGGAGGTGAAATTAGCAATATAATTGGGGATCTCCCCTGCATGAGGATGACTCTTGTGCTTCTCATGCTCTTGAGCCCATCTGGTAGCATAGCACCACATCCTAGCATTGATAGTTGTAATCCTAGAAGGAAGCCCTCTGGGATGATCTACGCAGATATGCTTCCATCCCTATAACTACAGGAGCAAGCTACAAGCAATGCTAACATGACCCTACCAGTGGATGTGATACAACTCATCATAGCACTGTGCTGGAAAAGACCTCCCCCATGCGTATATGATAGGCTTCTAGCTATCCACCAAATATTGAACCATCACAAGGAGGTTTCATGGGAACCTTAAGCCTAAATAATTTGGGATAAGGATGTTACTAATAACCATCAGCAACACCGCATGCCTCTTGGAGAAGACATGCTCCCTGTACCAACATAGAATATATACATCACCATATTTGGTATCATTGAAGGTATCTACAACATGCCTCTTGAAAACCCAAACAAAGATTGCATCACGGTCATTAGTGGTTGAGGAAACGATGGCCAATCCATCAAAGGGAATTTGGAAAATCCTATACACATCCTCCAGTGTGATAGTCATCTCACCAGTAGGAAGGTGGAAAGTGTAGTCCAGGAATCCCATTGGTGAGCTAGGGCCATGAGGTAGTCTTGATCTAACATAATTGGAGGTAGCCTGGTCACATACTGTAATCTGTAGGCCATAAAACATGCCTAGTATGTGTCATCCATGAGTGGTAGGAGGTCCTTCAAGAGCTTTGGATCTCGAGCCCGAGTAGAAAGAATCTAAGGACAAGAAAAAATTAAAGCATAACTACAATGCATCTAAGGCATAAATCACAATAAAACATAAAAAATAGTGCAAACAAAGATAGACTATCCTAATTCTAAATTAAATATGAATAAATACACCTAATCATGTAGAAAAGTGCAGAAAAGCAACTCAAAAATTCAAAAAAATCAATTAATCATCTCAAAAATAAAAAAAAAATCAAGAAAAATCAAACATGTTTCCTAAGGTTCTTGGCCGCTTTCACTTACATTGGCCAAAAATTGGCCACTGGGACTGATAGCGGCCAAACCCCAATGGTTAGATTTTTACCATTAGGGTTTTGATCCGCTACCATCGATAGTTGCCAAGTCGCAAGCCAAAATAGTCGCTCTGTGCGACAGCGGCCAATGGGCGACGCAAAAGCAGTGTTTTCCTAAGGCCAAAAACACCAAAAAAATTAAAAAATTACAAAATGGGGGCAACCTCACCAAAAAAAATCCTAAACTAAGCCTAACTATAGGTTCGGTTCATTGCTAGCAAGTTTAATGAAGTTCATTTATTGATTGCTTAAGTGCGATTCATTTTTACCCAAAAGTGAAACAGACAGGGTTAGGGTTTTGAAGAGTACTTGAGAAGCTTCGGCTCCTTCACTCGAATATGCCTCACCCTGCATAGCCATAGTATCCAATACAACAACACTCCAAGTCACAAATGTCACTTTCTCTCTAGAGCACTGAAAAGCAAATTGCTAGCTGGAAGAATGAAAATTCAAAACCCTAGGCTACCTTTTTTTATTTCCCAAGTTATTCCTTGGCTACCATTGCCATCAGTGGCCCAAAATTATTGGCCATTGTGGTCAAAGAGTGGCCAAAAGTATGCATTTGGAGGTCGTTGGATCTGACAACGACCAAAAACATGGGCAAAATAAAAAAGATTCCTTCTAGGAGGAATAGCAAAAAAATAAAATAAACACATTTTGATGGTCCCTGATCATCATAATGATCAAAATAACAAGAAAAATCACATAAAAAAAAATCTTGAGTAGGCCTCGTATTCAGTTACTTACTCTATCAACTCAACGGTTGCAGCAATTTACACTCCATGCAATTCAATGAGATGAGTAAGTTACCATAGGGCTACTTGGGGAAAATTATTCATTTTTGAATTATTATGTATCACCTCAACCCCGAAGAAGATCAAGATGGTTGTACTACTCCACGGGTATGATGGAATCCTCCTAATTCTCTTATGACACAAGAACACTGAACCAAGTGATGTGATACAAGTATAAATATAATTGCTCATCCTAACTCCCTAAGAAGGCTATTTGTGGCCAGATCGCTCCCCAGGATAGGGATGAATGATCATCATAAACAATTGGAATCACACTTGTATGGGGGTTTGCCCATTAAAAGAATAAATGCTAGAAAAGAACCAAAACTAGTCAAATTAATTAAGAGATTGTCGCTTCACTCATTGCTCTTCCCTCAAAAATTCATTGTGTGAGGGGGTAGTTCAAATCTTCAAATAATCATAATCAAAGTCAACCAAAGATCACTCGATCATATCAAAATTGCATTCATCCTACAAATCATTACATTCAACTCTTACAAAACTTTCCCTGTTTGTTGGGTTCATAAGCAAATATGATATTTTTAGTTTGTAGCTCTCCTCTAGTCGGTTCTATTGTAACAACATAATCTACCCGATTGCATTTGAGGAATGAGTGCAAGTGAACATGTGCAAGCCCTGTGCTAAATTAAGCCTTCAATCAGGTTGAAGCAATGATTCAAGGATGCGTGTCGTCTTGCATGATTGGGCCATCCAATATTGATCAGATCAAGGATCATCATACACCCTACACACATAGCAGTCTACATTTTTATACCGTACTATGTTTTCCATACAGTGCATCCCAAAAAGGGGTATCTTTAGATACCTAAAACATGTCATGTTTAGGAAGACTACTCACATGGGCACATTCATAGATCATGTGACTAAACCTTGGGACATTCCAAGTATCAAAAGTGGTTTTCACCACTTATTTGGGGTAGTCTTAGCCCATCCAAGCCTGGACGCTATGAACCAGAGTGGCTGGATCCTGGCCGCTTCAGCTCAAAGCGACCAAACCTTAGCCACTGTAGCTCAGAGCAGCCAAACCTTAACCACTACAGATGATAGTGGCTAAACCCTAAAAAGTAATTTGCCATCAAATCAGCCCACTATCAGGTGGAAGTGGCAGTCTATATTGAATAATGCTGACTAGGGACAACTTTACATTCCTCCTCATAGCCAGTCTACATTAAAAACTCAAGTCTAGATTTAGACATCAATTAACTGGCCCTCAAGGGTAGACAAAGACTCAAGTTCTCATTCTAACAAACCGTTTGTATGTAGGATTCAGTCTTAGGGTTTTAGAACTAAACCTAAGACCTCAACACATTATAAAAAGTAAACCTAAAAGCACTTGGGGACATTCTTTTATCAATTGGAGAGATAAATATTGGGGAGAGCTTTTAGAGACTTAGAGAGCTTTTCTTGTAGTGAAGCCCTACCAAATTGGAGAGCAAATTAGAGCACCTTTTGAGGAGCAACGAAGTGCTAGCCGACCGGGAGGTTATCATCTATAGGATATTTAATATATTTGACAAAGACGACAATCATCTCAACATCAATGACAAGCTTAGGTCTATATCCTTGGAGCAATAGAGACTCATTTTCATCTTAGTGGCCACTGTCTCAGACAGTGGCCCGTAGGTTTCCTTTATATAGCTTGGTATATGTTTTCACGTTATTAGCATAGATCTAATTTATTGTATTTCATAGCATTAGTTTCTATTATCATTGAGAACATTTTTGTTTATCATTAAGATTATTACTAACAACCTCATCTGGGGAGGCAATCTCGGATAACTGAGCATTTTTTGTTGTTTTCATACTTGTAGGATTACAGGTTCACTGAACGGGTTATCAACATACGAAAGCAAAAGGATCCCTCTAGGAACCAGACCTGGAGAAGGAGGTATCTGTAAGCCCTCATACAATTTCATGTGCATCACTAGGAAGCCTGTGAGAGTGCATCACCCCTTGCTAGGGGATATCATACATTTGTTGCCCTAATTTGTAAAATCTGTATCAAAAGAAGGGAATCCCTTAGAGGGATCTATATGTAACCAAACTTGAGAAAAAGTAATAAAAAGCATTATCTATTTATTTATTTGTAATTTTAGTTGTATATTTCATTTAATGCATGATTAAATATGAATAAGATAAATAATATTCGCAAATAGAGTAGTGGATGGTGTGATGCTTCCCCGGGGTCACTACATAAACCAACCTCAAATTAACCTAGTCGTTGAGGAGGAAGGTAAATATAAAAGGCCCTAGAGGCATACAAAGAAGTCATACTATCATTGTGATAGAAACCATCAAGGAGGATGGTATATAAAATATTATAATATGGATGTCATCGAGAAGGATGACATCTATCCAACTCCAACTTACATGTGGTGGTTTTTGTGATATAGGAGACATATGTTCTCTTGCATAATTTGGAAAAGGTTAGAGGACCTTATGCTATGGAGAGCAATGGACAGTGGTATATAATATCATTCCAAGTTTTCATACGAGGTAATACATGAGGGTTTTCATGATTTGTAACCTAGTTGCGGAATAGCCAATGGTGACTCAAGACTAAGGATTTAGTCCTCGGGGTTGGAAGATCCAATGATAGATGGTATGGGTAGCATTATCATCAACTAGGTTACATTCAAATATACCTAGTACTAATAGCCAAAGTATTGGCAGGCCTTGTAATCATTCATAGAAGGATGAACTACTATCATACATAGGCATAATACACTAACTCTAGCATGGGTTTAAAATCTCTATCAAAACAATATAAGGTCAGTGGACCATTAGGATGAATATAGGGTCATAGACTAATGTCCTCCATGCTACGATATGGGGACAATACACATCCACCCTTCCAATTATTATGGGCCTCGAAAGAGCAACTCCTTGCTGAGAACCTAGAACTCAAGCTAGGAGAAGGTGGGTCTCATAAATGGTAGTCTATTATGAAAAGTTGGTCGGTCCAAAGCACACACGATTCTGTTTATAGCAGTATAATATCTCAGAGTGTGAATATCTATGTCTAAGTACTAATACAAAGTTGGGTGTACATTCATAAAATTGTGACATTTGTTTTAAAATGAACCAAATTTTTGAATTTATGTTTTGACAACTAGGTGAGTAGACCTGGGTTGTTACATAGATTTAGAATTTATGCCTAAATATATGCATGTATATTATGTACTAATGACATGATGATAAAAATTATGAGTTGTATGTTTAAATGTGAAACTGAATGAATGGATCTAAGATGCAAACAAACCTAAGTGTGAGCACCACAGAATGTATAAAAGTCATTAATAAAAATGTTAGCCTTTTCATAAAAGTCATATATTTGAAGGTCAACCATATGTAATATGAAATAATGTAAATGATGGCTGAGGAAACAATGAGATATCATAAGGGAATAAAGGGGTTTTTCATGGGACTCAAACACTCTAGGTGACCAGTCAAAAGTTGTATATTGGCTATACATGACTCTTGAAAGATAAAAATCTACTAGGAAGACCCAAATATTCATTATCCCTATGTGTGCATAATGTAGTTCATTATTGTGACGCATAAGATTACCTCATTTCCAAGCTGACTCTTAGAGCCTGTTGCTATAATGAGTATCACCCTATGGTCATCATTATCCTGATTTTATAGTTAGTTGGACTAGATTACTAAGCAATACAAGCCACGAACAGCTAGCTCACCCACCGACTAACAAAATTTATTACAAAAGATCACTAATGTGATAGACATATCACCACACATAAGGCTACTCCACTTCCAAACCGACATCTATAGCCCATTGCTAGCGATGGATATCACCCCATGGCTTTTGAATAACTAAGTATTCTAAGGATTCATGGTCTTTACCCCCTTCTTTTCTTTTTATTTATTTCTTTATATTTGTTTGGGATACTTGCTCATTTTTGAGGAGCAGGGATTTATCTTAGTGGTGAAAACCACTTTTTT
Organism: Wollemia nobilis; assembly: GCA_028583015.1. NCBI lineage: Eukaryota > Viridiplantae > Streptophyta > Pinopsida > Araucariales > Araucariaceae > Wollemia > Wollemia nobilis. The sequence continues at coordinate 211,561 of JAQPPZ010016509.1, read as the reverse complement.
TGGGGGGAGAAATACTTTATCATTTTATGGAAGAGCAAGGGATTTTATTCCTTTTGATAGGGGGAAGATTGTCCTTTTTTCAATTCTTAGTAGTCTAGACCATGTGCATAACAACTAAATTGTAGTATCATCCTACCTTGTTAAAACTTAGATTTAAATGTGTGAATTTATTTTGGGATTTTGAGATATACAAGGAACAATCAAAGCAATATCCTACCTTCAAAAAATCAATATAGCTCTCTAAAAAATCCGAAAAAAAAACTAGGAATGGCTAAATGACCAAAAAACCCTAGTGAACACCTTATAACAACTTACTGGGTGAGGGGTAATAACACAAACACCTAGGATGGGAAATGTGGATGTATATGATCTATGGATGTATGTGTTTCCCTTGTGAATTTTTGAAAACCAAAAGGTGTATGTAAAATAGCCAGTGGTCATCTAAACATCATTCCTGATGGTAATTATGTATCTACCCTATCTCACAAGGACCCCTTACTAATCAAAATATCACAAGAAAAAGTGTAAATGATGACGAGATAAAAGGTGTGATTAAGAATCATGATAGTCATACAAGTATGGTTCCTTATGATATGCAAATAGTGAAAATGAATGTGTGGTGTATGCAATTACTAATATCCCTAATGTAATTAATAAAAGAAATGTAGTAATGTGTAATGCATAATGTAAGCAATGCAATGTTTTTGTGATTTTTTATTTTTTATTATTTTTGTTGTTTTATTTATTTTTAATGCATTATGTGTCATTCATGAAATGCTCATAAGTGGATAATGTTGAGAGCTTCATGTTCCTCAACACCCTTGAGAGAAGTTAAATGATAAGTCCCTAGCCCTATATTCTATTTTATGATTAACTGGCCTAACCAGTTTACCATAAATTTGTCCCACAAGTGGGATGGCAAGTTCAAATTTTGCTAGTTCTATTTAAGTACAAGATCCCCAACTCTAAATTCCCTGAGATGGACTTTCATATCATAAGCTTATTTAAGATAATATTGATAAACATGAAGATGCTTGAGAGAATTAATGCATCGTTCATCAATATGGGTCAAGTGATCAAGGTAATCTTGTCATGCAGTGTCATCATTGATGATATCTTGCAGTGAAATGCACAATGACAAAATTTCCATTTCCAAGGGTATGATGGTCTCAAAATCATATACTAGTAAAAATAAAGTTTCCCTAGTTGGTATGCTAGTTCTATAAGCCCATAATGCAATAGGTAGTTGAAGATGCCAATATTTGTGATTATCCTTGACAATTTTTTTAAGAATGACAATAACTATTTTGTTTGATACCTCTACTTGACCATTACTTTATGAGTAATGAGGTGTTGAAAAGCTATGTTGTATGTTTTCCTTGGTGCACAAAGCTCTCATATCCTTGTTTTTAAATGAAGGTCCATTATCCAAGATGATATTTTATGGGATACAAAAACAACATATGATGTTATGTAGTATGAACTCTGTGATTTGAGGTCTAGTCGTAGTGGTAAGAGGAATTTATTTCACCCATTTGGTAAAATATTATGTGGCCATTAGAATAAATGTGTGTTGGCGCAAAGAAGGTGATGATAAGACTACCAAAAATGATATAAATTAATCAACTATAATATTTCATAATCAAGTGTTTAAATAACACCTGATTAACCTTACAATAGCCTAGGACTAAAATAGCCCATAGGTATAGGATTTGTAACCAGATTAGATGCTAACAAATGTCGATATAATAGATGCTAATACTAACCTACTAACCAACGTAGTCAAAATGACTACAATGATTAACTTACTAACCTAGGTAAACAATGAATAGTAATAACCTAGTAGTAAAAGTAAATACTAGTGGTAAAAAGATACAAGCTACTTTTTACCATGCAGTAAATAAAATCTACCTAATGTAGGGAAAGGGTAAAATATCTAAATGATGGAATATTTACTCTAACATCCCCCATTATTACATTATTTTGGTAATACATACATATCCTCTAATACAACAATATTTGGGTAAAGTATATAACTACCCCAATACAGTGAAAAGGATGTCAATCTGCTGGTTCTTGCTCTGTCATAGTACTCTGGCTGCTTCTAAGAAAAAAAGTGGGTCATTCCTCACTTTGTATTCACACCAACGAATTTCCTTATAGTAATCACACCATCCAATTGAATTGCATGGGTAACCAGCCACGACAATCGCTAGGTGTAGTAGAATAGATCACTTCATACGAGGTTCATCCATTTTACAATATGAGTTTGCAAAAGATAAGGTAGCTAAGATGTCGGTCACTGTCAAAAATGCACCCTTATAAGTTCCCCCCTTCTTGTTGCAAAACCTAGTGTAATTAATTTATGAAGGAAATGTGACTAGGCAATTTTACACTAGAAAATTCCCTCCTTTTGTTACAAGAACTTCAAACACCTAGAATTTTCTATTTATGAAGCCTAAAAGAGGTACAAGCACCCCCTTATTGCAAGGTCTTCAAAAAAAATACTTATGCTATTTATGAAGCCTAAAAAAGAGAGAGAGGAAATGGTGCTTTGCTTAAGGTGACAAAATGTGTTTTCCCTCTACAATACTGTCTTAGCAATGAGCACTCTGTTTGCTCTCTTTGAACCAGAATCAGAATCAGAATGAGACACTTCACTAGAAAGATGGCTTTTGTGATGTGTCTTTGCCATTTTAGTTTTGATTGTTTTGAAACCAACACTGAATGGTGTAATGGTTTTCATTTTTACAATTTGTGCAAAACTATGCTTTCTAGGCAATTTTATCAAAAAGTTCACCAAATCATCCTTCCTTATTGTAAGAACTTCAAGCATGGTTGCTATTATGAAGTCTAAAAGAAAAAGGTATGATGTTAATCACTTCTACTTTTATGATTGCCTTTACAAGTTTTATTTCCCTCTTGTCAAAGAAAATTGTGTTTTTAAGGAAGAAAGGAATTATCCCCCCTTAGTTCAAAGGATTGCAACTTTTTAAGGTTCCTTATTTTCAAAAACTTGGTCTTTATTTTTTATTACACTAAAAGAGTACCAAAAGATAATTCACTAAAACAAATATTTAATGGCCCCTGCCTAAACACCCTTGAATAAGGATGATCAGTTTGAGTAGTTTAAGCCAAATAAATAAGAGTGAATTAGGGGTTTTGTTGTTTTAGGAGAGAATATCAACTGAAATTGACTTTAAATCTGTGCAAGGATTTACACAAATTTGTGAAATTTTGACGTATGGAGTGTTCTTGATTCTATGAATTATAGTTGCAAAAATAAATGATGCAACAATCAAACAAGAATGACCTCAAAATTATTATCACCTAGGTGTCGGATGCAACCGAAAATGCACCTAATTTGCCAATGAAGGTGTCGAGTAAAATAAAAAATGCACCTTTTAATTTTTGCAACAAAATGTGTATTTGTGTTGTGCAAAAAAAATGATATTTTATGTCTCCTACTTTTTTTTACAATTTTGCAAAAGAAGTACAATGTTGTCTTCCCTTCTTTATTTTGCAAAATTAAAAATATGAGCACTCCTTCCAAGACAAGTCGACACACGACCCGCGTTTGAAAGGCTTCCAGAACCAGTCGACAAATGACTTGGTTTTAGTGGACCCAAGGTCTTCAATTTCTTCTCAATTTTGCAAAAATAATGTGCAATGTTATGTCTTATGTCCCCTCTTGGAGAAAACAAATGCACACTTTGTCTTTGAATCTTACAAAAATTTTAGTCTCCTTGTCTAATTTGCAAAAAGAATTCAAGTGTGATCCTTTCTTGTATGCTAAATTAATAAGGTTGAGAAGAATGGAGGGCTCCTAATTTGCAAGAAAATTGGTGCTATTAAATGTCTTATATCCCCCTTTGAGGAGAAAAAAAAAAACATAATTTTATGTGTGTTGCAAAAAAAATAGGTCCCTCGTGTTTTTTTTTTTTAATTTAATTTGCAAAATTTAAATAAAAAGTTTAAGCTTTAAAAATGAAATTAATAATAAAAATAAAATCATATCTTATTTTAAAAAATCAATTTATAAAAAAAATGATTTAAAAAATATATAATTTATATTTATATTAGTAAAAACATTTAAAAAAAAACTTTGAAATTTAAATAATAACAAATTAATAGTAAAATTACTTTACCTTGGATTTTATAAATGCCCGTCGGAGTAAAAACGTTTTTAATTTTTTTACTTTGGCCTCGGCGGGGCTTGAACTCCCGACCTCTTGGTCGGGATTCTTTCCTTCGGGCCCCCTCACTAGTCGGGCTAGCTAGCCCGACGGGAATTAGAGGGGGCATGCCTTCTATTGAAGGCTTTCCCGCCTTCGGGCGAGAAAATTTTGAATGTGGGACTTTTAGTCCTACATTCAAGAGGAAGCGTTTGCCTCACCTGAATAAAAGGTGAGGCGCACCCCTCATCAGGTGACTGCTTTTGGGCAGTCGTTGTTCGAGTGGCCCTTTTTGCTATGCCTAGATGGCGGGTGGCACATGGCGAGGTCGCCATGTGTCTGCCATGTCAATCAAGTGGCCAGTCTGCCATGTCAGCATCAGTCACATCGAATATCGCACCCTTCAGGTCAACCCACCTAGTGCCTGCCATATCAGATGCCAGGTGTCCAGTCTACCTGTCCGCCTACCATGTTAGCCTTCTTGAAGGTTGTGCCAGGTCATGTTGTCAAGGTCACTGGCAGAGTGTTTGTCAAGGTTCTCGTCAGACCCGAGGGCACTCCTGCCCTTGGGTTTGGGTCCGATCCTCGCATGGGAGGGCGTGCCTACCCTCTCGGCTATGCGTTGGACCCACGGGAGCAGCACTGGTGGCCGTCGGTGATCGGAGGGCCTCATGCCCTCTCGGATCCCAGTCGTCGGTGACCTGCATCCCGGTAGAGGGCGCTCCTGCCCTCTGTCGCGCAGGTGCCGCTTGGGCTGCCGGATGCTGGCGGGGGGTCTACGTGGGCCTCTTGCCCATGGGGCCGCATGGCCTACGAGGTAGGGCACTCGTCCCCTCCAAATCTCCTAACTCTCCTCTCAGAGAAGAAAATTTAATAATAATTAAGCATTAAAATGTCAACCTTAGAAGCGATCAAACGCATCAAAGATTTCCTCGCATGATAGAAGAGGGGCCTCTCGCCTTCTCTAGTGGAACAAGAGTGGCTCTCATCTTTGCCACTTGGAACGAGGGTCGCTCTCTCCGCGCTCACAGGAACCAGGTGAAACCTCGCGAATGATACCAATGATGATAAGAATACCAAATGATATAAATTAATCAACTATAATATTTCATAATCAAGTGTTTAAATAACACTTGATTAACCTTACAATAGCCTAGGACTAAAATAGCCCATAGGTATAGGATCTGTAACCAGATTAGATGCTAACAAATGTCGGTAGAATAGATGCTAATCCTAACCTACTAACCAATGTAGTCAAAATGACTATAATGACTAACTTATTAAACCTATGTAAATAGTGAATAGTAATAACCTAGTAGTAAAAGTAAATACTAGTGGTAAAAAGTAACAAGCTAATTTTTACCATGCAGTAAATAAAACTACCTAATTTAGGGAAAGGGTAAAATATCCAAATTATGGAATATTTACTCTAACAGGGTGAGATTTTGCCAATTAAGTCAAAACCCCACTACGAAAAATGCCATAATGAATGTATCGATTGTAAGGCCTACGAAGGTACGTGTGATAGATTAGCATGATGCTAATATTTAATGCACTTCTTGACATAAGTGCAACAATATTTCTCCATGGTGGGCCAATAATAACCCATTTGAAGGATGCGCTTAGTGATAGCCATACCACTAAAATGGCCACCGCAAGTACCATCATGAGCTTGAGAGATTGCCCAAGTAGATTCTTGGGGCTCTAAGAAATGAAGGAGAAGACCATCATAGCTTCGATGGTAAAGTATGTCTCCTAATAAGACATATTTTATCACTTTTTTCTTGAATGTCCATTTGGTGGCATGCGACAATCTCAAAGGAATATTATCAAGTTTTAGGAAATATTTCAGTTGAGCGAACCAATCTTGATATGGTTGAGTTTCAACTAAGTGAACTGCTTGCTCCTTTTGTGACTCATCTCGCATGAATGCGGATTGGGATATGTTCTTGAGATAGATGGTCATGGTGTTATTAAAAGGACTCTATGGGACCAAGGACCCCCAGGATGCATGCTTCAAGAAGTCATGTATTTGAGAGAACCGATCTTGGTATGGTTCAATATGAATCATGTGGACATCTTGCTCATCTTTAGAAGTATCTCATGAGATTGTGGATTGAGAGAGCATTTTGACTTGAATAGTAGTGACATCATCTAATGGGTTTTATAGAATTAAGGATCCCAAGGAAGCCATTGTATCCACAAAATGGTTGGAAGAGCGAGGAACTGCCTCGATGTCATACCATTCAAATTTAGTTAATAATTTATCCACAAGGGCTTTATATGATTTCAATATTGGACACTTGCATTGGTAAATTTTCTTAACCTGGTTGACAATGAGCAAGGAATCACCAAAGATGTTGAGCTTCTTGATGTTCATGGTGAGAGCTATTTGAAGACCCAAAAGAAGGGCTTCATACTCGGCATTGTTGTTGGTGCATAGGAAATCAAGTTTAAATGAAATGGGAATAGGAGCCCCTTGTGGTGTGAAAAACATGATTCTTGCACCACCCCCTTGCTCACATTTAGAACCATCAAAGAATAATATCATATCAGCTTTATTTTTTGGTTCTTTAGGTTCTGGCAAGTCTGATAATGTAAAGACTCCATCATCAGGTAACTCGATTGTAAGAGGCTTATCATCCTGGAGAGGAGCCTCTACTAGTTGATCAGTGATAACTTGACCTTTAATAGATTTTTGACTTATGAACTCGAGGTCAAATTCTATCAACAACATTATCCACTTTGTGGTATGACTGTTATGATATGTTTGACTCATCATATACCACAGAGGGTTTTCTTTAGAAATGACATACGTTGTTTGATTTAGCATGTAATGTCAAAGCTTCTTTGTGGCAAAGACTACTACTAAGCAAAGCTTCTCAATGTATGCATACTTGAGCTCGTAGTTGACCAAGGTGCGACTGATGTAATAAATAGCTTGTTCTTTATTTACCTCATTCTTCTGGGTCAACATGGTCCCTAAGGAAAATTTAGTAGCTGATATGTATAATAAGAATGACACACCTGGTCGAGGTAGAGCTAGTACTGGTGGAGATACCAAGTATTGCTTGATTTCATCAAAAGATTTTTGACATTCATCATCCCAATTAAAGGTGACCCCCTTTTGTAACAATCGATTCATTGATCAACATTTATTTAAAAGTTGCGCTATGAAGCATCGAATAGATGTGATCTTCCCTTGTAAGTTGCGAAGCTGCTTAAGGTTGGTAGGGGGAGCATTTCTAGGATTACCTTGAATTTAGCTAGATCAACTTTGATTCCTCATTTAGAGACTATGAAACCTAAGATTTTTCTAGATGTTACTCTAAAAACACACTTCTTGGGGTTCAATCGTACATTATGCTCTATGAGGTGATCGAAGACTTTTCTTAGCACATCGATGTGCTCGTGATGCAATAGGAATTTGGCCAATAAGTCATCCATGTAATCTTCCAATATTTTATGCATGTAATCATGGAATATGTATGTCATGGCCCACTGGTAGGTAGCACCAGCATTTTTAAGACCAAATGGCATGACTTTATAGCAAAATGTCCCCCAAGGTGTTGTGAAAGCCATTTTGGGTTGGTCTTTTGGGTTGACTCGAATTTGGTTGTAACCCAAAAAACCATCCATGAGAGACAACATTTCATGACCAATAGTCACGTCAATGAGTGCATCAATGTTTGGGAGTGGGAATTCATCCTTTGGACTCACTTTATTAAGATCTTAAAAATTAGTACATATGTGAATCTTCCCATCTGGTTTCCTGATAGGGACCATGTTGGACACCCAGTTAGGATAGTTGATAGGTTGAATGAACCCTGCATCCAACAATTTTTGTAGTTCATATTTAACCATTAAGGCTATTGTTGGATGCATCTTGTGGAGCTTTTGCTTGACTAGTTTAATTTTTGGGTTGAGCATTAAGTTGTGCATGACCAGATTTGGGTCGAGACCCAACATGTCTTTGTAAGACCAAGCAAAAGCCTTCTTCTTCTCTGTCAAGAGAGTTATGTAATCGACTTGTTCTATAAGGGATAGACTTTGTCCCAACTTGAAATTTTTAGGAACTATGGGGTTGGTACCGATATCTACGTCAATTGTGTCCTCAATTGACATATGGGATCCCTCCTCGAGTTGATGAGGCATAGGGATCAAATGGATATCATCAACTAGATTTGGAGAATCGATCATGTCATTAGGTTTGATCTCAGCTTGAAAAACATATTTAGATGACTCTAGGGAGAAATGAAATGGTTGTAACATTTCTTCATAGGGTAAGAACTTTGAGGGTGATAGTAGAAAAATGGCACGATCAAAATCAATGGCCTCATGGTTGAGATGCAAAGGTTTTGAAAGGTCTCCTAGGTAGTGGAGTGGTGTTGTGAGGTCAATGGAGATCATATTGATGGTGGGTGGATAATCTCCATTCTCTAGTGGGAAAATTTGATCAAATATGGGTGGACATAGATGCACTAGGGGTGGTTATGGTGGTGGTGGAATGATAGGGTGTGGCCTATGCAGAATAGCAATGACTAGATCTTTGGGTGGAAGAAGCTATCACAAAATGGGTATTCACCTAGGGAATAGACAAAGGTAGAATTCATCAAGATCATTGAGGGGCTCAATAGTAGCTGATTCATCCTCTGAGCTATCTAAAGCAATAGATATTGCATCATACTCTTGGTAAGATGAATCGATAGATATATCATCATAATCTTGATCGGATTCATCATCTTCTTTGATCCAATCATTTTTAAGGTCATCACCTAGTTCAAACTCTTCTTGTTCATTAGCTCATCATCAGAGATCCAACCACTTGTATGCTCTTGATTAGAGGATGAAAGAGGGTCAATTTAAACATGATTGCTAAGCCACTGAATGTGGCTAGGATTAGGATACTCTAAATCCTGTCTCATCCTCATTTTATTTAGATGCCTCACTAGAAGAGTTAGAGGGCTCAATAGTTATCATCATGATTGGAATATGATCACTCAGTAGATGAATGTAGCTAGGATTGGCATATTCATTCTCATCAATCTCATCCCCAAAGCCTATGGTAAGGCGCTGGAGTGAGTCTGCAAGGAGCTCATCCGACATACGCATGGAATACCCTAAGCCAAACCTATCTATAGGTAGCTGATAATATGGTTGGTAAGGGGTCCGAAGACCTTGTTCATATTGACCAAGACCATTTCCATGCCAATGGTAGTGGTAAAAGTACCATAGGGTAAAGGTTGGATTTGACATGTAATCAATATTCACTAAGAATGACTCATCATCTTCTATCATAGGAGATGACTCTAAGGTAATATCAAAACCCCCATAGACAAAGTTTATCTGATTAGGAGGACACCCTAGAGGGACAATAGTACTGATGGGTAGTGGTAGTTGGTGAGGTCTACCCATGTCTTGCACTGACTCGATGAGGGGAGTAAGTGTAACATTCTATACCAAATACTCAACGAGCCCTGGATTGGTCATGTGGATTATGATTTATAGGAAGGTAGATGATGATGATGGGGATGTAGGTTGGGATGACTCATCCATGGAAATAGGTGATTCTTCCTCATCCATAGGAGTTGGAATGGCTACTTCAAAAATGGTGGAGATGGATGATGGGGTTTTATCGATTGGTGCCTTCAATGGATTCCTACTCAAAGGATCCGATGATGAAGAAGGAATATCAGAAGAGACCAATGGTGATGGTTGGGATGGGGGTGATGGTGATGGATTGGTGGATGGTTGTGGTGAGGGATCTGGATCTTTGATAGGATCATTGGGTTAGATGTCTAGATGCATCGAAGGCAAGGTAGATTCTTGTGGATGATTGACCATATTACAGAACTTGAAGGGCTCTAAGTCTATAGGAACTACATGAACCTACCCTTCATGGATGTACTTGATGCATTGGTGCAATATGGAAGGGATGCACTTCATATCATGGATCCAAGGTCTACCAAGTAATATGTTGTACTGCATTGCACCCTCCAAGATGTAGTACAATATAGGAATTATCTTTAGCCCAACTTGAATAGGGAGGACTATTGTGTCGATAGTGGAGCATAGAGCATCATTAAAAGCTCAAAGGGTGAATGTAGATAATGTAATATGTGATGGTGGTAGATTAAGATGTTGAAGTGCAATAGTGGTAATAATGTTAATGGAGGAACTTGTATCTATCAAGACCCATTTATAAGGGATCTGATTCACACTAGCAATGATATGTAGTGGGGGATCGACTATGTCAGTGGGTATCAGCTTGATTTCATGATCGTGGAATATTATAATAGGCTCCTTGCAGTTTTGAACATGCCCCACAAAATTTTTGAAAGAGTTAGGGTCTTGTGGTTGTAGTTCAATTGACTTTAGAATTTCCATGAGAGCCTCTCGATGTGGAGTTGACTGTTGGATTAGCTCATATATGGAAAGTTTTGTCGATGCCATATTTAGACTCTGAGTGAGTCTATTTCTTATCATGAGCACTAGGTGAGGTGGTGGAATTTGGATTGGAGTTGGTTGTAGCAATGACTATGATGTTGAAGGAACATGGGTTGGACCTACAGGTTGTGTAGGTTGGTTCAGGTATCTCCGGTTCCTTGTCACTATGTTAATCATCCCAACAAAGCCTTGATGTGGTGGGGTTGTATGTATCTCATTCACCTATCTAGGTTGCTCTTCCCCCCGGAGTTAATTAGTTGTTTGTAGTGAGAGGATTATCGATTTGAAGCTCATTTCACTCTATCATATCTTGCACAAGATTCTTGAATGCATAGCAAGTTTGAATGTCATGACCATTTTATCGATGATAGATGCAATGTAAATCCTCTCTATAATTCTTATTTTTTGGCTTATTTGGATCTGGTTGTCGAACTTTAGGTATAATAATGGCCTTTGCCTCACATAGTCAATGAAAAATAGAAGCCAATGGTTCAGGCAATGGTGTATACTAGTGAGGAGGATGTTATTGTTGATTCATCTATTGATTCTATTGAGGTTTAGCATTATACTATGTAGGTAAGGGTTGCACTTGTGAAGGCCCTGGTACACTTAAGATAACTTGATTTATCGAAGCTAACTTTTGTTGTGTGTAGTTGCCTTTAGAATTTTTATTCCAATCCTTTTTTGGAGCTTGATTTCTCCCTCTTGGACCTTGATGTCCTCAATAATATTTTCCTAAGCTAAGGCTTCCTCAAATATTTTGTACTATTGGAGTTGTAGTAAGAGTGAAATCTATTTTGAACAACTCCTAGTAAATAGTTGAGTTAGCTCTGTAATAGGCAAGGTAAATGGTAATTTTGTAATAGTTGATCTCCACCGCTTGCCATAATCCATGACTGACTCCTCTTCAAATTATTTAAGGTTGTATAGGTCAGTCAATGTTGCTTTCTTCTTGATGCTAAATGAGAAGTATTCTAAGAATGCATTTTCTAGTTGTTCAAAGGAGTGTATGTTGTGTCGTGGTAAATGATTATACCACTCTAAGGCTAGCCCAACAAGGGTTATGAGGAATGTCCTAAGCATAAGGGCATCATCATCTTGAATATGAAAGCACATATTCATGAAGCTTGTGATGTGCTCTTGAGCATCTTCATATCCTTTAAACTTGTCCAATTTTGGCATCTCAAAATGCTCAAGATATGGCAGGGATGGAACTGATGGATGCAATGGTTGGTTGCACAATTGATGCAAAGTAGGTTTTTGATAACCTATACCTAAAGTTTGTTTCTCTAGAGAATTAATGTGATCAGTTAGAAACTAGTAAGCATCCAGTGAAATTATCTTATTGACATGCCTTTGTCCTTGAGGAGGGGGAGGCGAAAGATTTTGGTTGGGGTGAGGTGGTTGAATGTGGTCATCAACCATGTCCTCGTAAGGTAACTCAAGATACCCCTATTCTTGGTAATCTGATTGAAGGTCCTCATAGGTCTCATACTCTTGTTGATGGTTGTATGGTTGACATTGTTTAGACCTATGGTGTTGGAGGGGCGTACGAAGGGGATGGTTCTAGTTTGGCCTAGGTGGTAGGTTTTGATGTTGCATGAGGCACCTTTGATGGACCTGTAACCTATGAGTGCTAGGGGTAGGAACCATCTCATGCAATGCTTTTTGCAATTGTTCCTGATGTAACTATTGCTAATGCAACCTATGTTGGTGCAACCTATGCTGATTTAGTTGGTGTCATTGGTCTAATTGTTGTTTATCTAGTCATAACTGGTTCAACTACTCTTGCCTACCAGTTTTTGGCCTAGATGTCAGATTTATCTGATCAATTGTATGGGGGAAAATTAACCCTTGTATTAATACGAATGGGCTTGACTTACTTCTCAGCCCTAGAAGGGTTGGCCACTTGCTTCCCATGATCAAGAGAGGCTACATTGACATGATACTCAGGCTTAAAGGTAAGCTCTATGTACTTAGGTGGTATAGAGGCACAACGTGCTTATGCAAAGTACTCTTTATAATGAGTAGGAGGATGATCTAGGTCTTCCTCCTCCTCATCTATGAGAAATGCATGAGCTAACATGGCGGTCTTACTAGGATGATGAGTGTCATACCTATCCAGATGGGCATATTGTTGACTCATCCATGGGTGATCAAGCGGGGTGGCTTGATCATCTAGGTCTAGCCATGGCATATATTCTTGCTCATGCTTTGATTGAGTAGTAGGGTGAGCTAGGATGTGAATGCATGGCATAGACCTACTAGGACCCTCCATGTGCTGGGGATTTTGTCTAAAGAAAGCATGTAGAGTGTCTTGACCATGAAGTTCATCACTCTGATCATATTGAGGACCTGTAGATGCATCCTGAATAGGGACCTCCCAAAGGTTAGATTCCCTATAAAAACTAGGATGCCATTCAAGAATGGCCATATCCTCTAGACTGATTCGGAGATGTTCCATGTCTCCTTGTAAGTTTTTAGTAGCACTAGCCCTTGATCAAGCTTGGTTGCATGTTATTACCATGATCTAAATTATGCAAATAGTAAAGAAACAAACAAGAAAACAATGTGTTTATCTCTTTTAAATTTTGATTTTGATTGTTGATTCTTGTTACTATTTTTAGTGTGTTTTGATGTTTAAACCCCTATTCCTATGACAACTAAGGGTAAACAAAATAAAAATCTACTGAAGGTAGTTTGAGCACACCCCCCTATCGAGGAATGTAACCCAAATGGCAAAAGTGGCTTCCTATGCTAGATATGGATCAAGGTAAACCTATGGAAATAAAGAACCCCTGAAGGGGTCGTGCTATCTATTGCCTTGCTACTAGCCCATTCTAGGCTTTCACTTCACCCTCTCGTTTGAGCTTGGGCATAAATGATAGTTACATTTCTATAATTATTTAGCCCCTAGAATGTAGGGCATCTAATCCTTCCTACTTTGGGCACACCCAAAAGTAGGGGACTTTCTGGTGATGAAGTCCAAAAAGCCACTCGCTTGGGGCTACTATGGTTGCTATGGGGCCAATCCATGGTGGGAGATGAATGCCCATGTCACGTGATTATTGTTGGTCATTGGTGATGAAATCCAACTAACCAATGTTAACTTGTTTTTTTGGTAGATAAGATACTATAGCATTAATACCGGGTTTTACAGGTTGACCTAAAACCTTTTACAAAAATCAGCCCAGGGCTATTGATGAACATATCCTTACTAAGGATCCTATATATGTAAAATCTACATGCCGCAAAAGCCATTACATCCGGTAAGGCACATAGCCTGTTATCAAAAAGAAACTTCCCATACAACATTTTTTGTATACCCCAAGAAAACACACATGCATCATAATTACAAAAAGTAAACAGACATGGATCCCTTCCTTAAGACAATGGAGAAACAAAAAGCTACAGACACACATAGCAGAGTACTGAAAAAAACTTCCACAAGATTTGTATTGACAGTTACTCTTAATAATTCTTTGGTAATTGCTTTCTTCCGTATATGACATGCTTTGGTACCACATACTATCTTGGCCAATCAGCCTTGGAGAAGTGAACTTGTTGGCTAGATTTATGGTGGTGGCTATCTGGTGGTCCACGTGGCTTTGGTTCGAAGTCTTATATTGTCATTTCTTTCCTTCCCTATGATTATCAACCAACCTTAAATTACTAATATGACTAGGAGCCATGTTATCTGACATGTGACTGTCCCCATTAATTTTTGTGGTATTTCCAAGTAGCATCCATGAATACTGACAGCTCGGATAATTTTTATTGTGAGTCCAATTCAAAAAATAGACGGGAATACTCCTAGCATTCAAACTTACAATGCCTTCCCTGTTGGTAAATTCGACTATCATTCTTGGAATTATTGTTGAATAAGCTCCTCTACTTCACTCGGGACACCATGTTCCCATTTTAAAAGTCCATCACCATCGAAACCCAAATTGGCCAGCTTATCAGAAATTTTGTTAGCTTCCCGAAAGACATGTTGGGATTTTCTATCCTATCTTCCCTAGAAAAGGATCCTAGCCTCTTCAAAAATTGTTTTAATCCTCTAAGGAGGTGTTTTCCAATTATTGAGGAGATTTATAACATGCATAGAGTCTCCTTCTACGATCAAATTGTCTTCTAAGTCTTTTGAAGGTCTCTCCACATAGATCTAGCTTCAGCGTCGTTGTTCGTCCTTGTTCCCAAATATTTAAAAAATACAAGCATCATATTCCCATTATGATCTCGCACAATGCCACCAGTGCCTGCTCTGCCAGGATTGTCCTTAGATACTCCATAAAAATTAAGCTTAAACCAACCCATAGGAGGTGGAGACCACTTAACATTGGCTCTGGGGTTGACTACCCTAGGCACAGACTCATCTAACAAGGTTAATCTTAAAGATTGAGCAATCGTGGTCTCCTGTAGATGAGGTTTACAGCTATCAAAAGGGATAAGGTTCATTCTCGTTGGCAAACGATAGGATCTTGGAAATGATAGTTTTATGATCATGGATAGACTCATTAAAGACTTTATGGTTCCTTTCTAACCACACCTACCAAAGATAGTGATTGAGACAAATTTTCCACATGTATCTAAGTCTGGCTTGAAAAGGGGCAAGGCCACTAGATGAACAAATCAAGTACGATGGCTGGTTTAACCCATGAAATATTAAAGGCCTAAAAAACCCCATGTAGGACAATCAAGGAAAAAGGGCACTCAAGGAAAATATGATAAATGGTCTCCCAATTAGCCCTGCATAGATAACAACGATTAGTGATACAAATACCTTTACGCATCATATTATCAATGGTTAGAATTCTTTCTTGGATAACCAACCATGAAAAGACTGCAATTTTTGGAGTTAAATTTTTTATCCAAACTAAGTCCTTTTGGAGGACAAAATCTTCGTCATCAAGCAGAAGCTTGTAAGTTGATTTAACAGTGAACTGCCCATTTTCATAGGAGCCTAGGTCACTTGATCTTCCTTGGGTCTCATGGGGATAAACTGTTGCCCGAGAATGTTACAAAGATCATTTGATTCCACTTGAAATCCCTAAATTCTTATTTGTTTCCACTTCATTCTACCTTTGTCCTCAACCATATAATCGAAGACTTTTTTGCCAATGAGTTCTTCTGTGATATCTTTGATTCGGGCTAAGTTAGGATATTGCATCAGTGGTTCGTCCTTAGCCCACCTGTCATTCCAAAAATTTATCCTCTCACCATTTCCTAAAACCCATATTAAACCTTTTTGATGATTTCCTTACAATTAAGAATTACTTTCCAAAAAGCAGAACCTCTGATTGGAACTGAGTCACTTAGAAATTCCATATTTTGAAGATACTTTCGTTTGATGATAGTTGTCCATTCATTTTCTTCACCAAAAATGAGATGCCACGCCTGCTTAGCTAGTAAAGCTAAATTTATATGAGCAATTCTCCTCAGACCTAAGCCCCCATTTCCATGGGTCTGCACACTTTGGTCCATCCTACAAGGTGTATCCTTTTTTTCTCCTCTGATCCAGTCCATAAAAATTCTTTTTGGAGTTTCTCAATTTTCTGGAAAACCTTCATAGGGGCTTTGAAAATGGAGAGGAAATAGACTGGAATGCTCTGAAGAGAGGCCTTAGTGAGGGTCATATTTCCTACTTGAGATAGAAGATGACCTTTCCATCTAGCAAGTTTTTTTTGAATTCTTTCAATAACCATGTCCCACATTGACTCTCTCGGAGAACCAATGAAAATAGGGAGACCAAGATACGAAGTGGGGAGGTTTGCTATATCACACCCTAAAAATTTTCAATCCTTCCTTGCCTTTGAATGGGGGTGTTCAAGAAATATAACTTGATTTTACTGAAATTAACTTTCTGACCAGCAGCGTCCTCATAGAGTTGCAGGATGTATTTAATTATTTTGGCCTCAACCACTGATGCCTTAGTCAATATAAGGGTATCATCGATGAATTTTTGGTGAGAAATAACCCTAGTGAGAAATGTTACCTTGATTCCCGATACTAGCCTTGAATTGCAAGCATTTTTTATGGTTCTGCCTAAAGCTTCTTCCATAATGATGAATAACATGGGGCTGATAGGGTCCCCCTACCAAATTCCTCTATGAATTTAAAAGTAACCAGCAGTTGTTCCATTAACTAGAATCGAGAACCATGCTTTAGAAATACATTATTTGATCAAATTAACCCATTGGTGGTGAAAACCAAACTTAAGGAGGATAGCAATCAAAAATTCCTAATTTAGCCTATCAAATGCTTTGTTCATATCAAGCTTGAGGGCAAAAACAGACTTGTTAGTCTTATGAGCAAAGTGCAAAGGTTCATGAACTGTGATAACTCCATCCAAGATTTGATCTACCCTGGACAGAGCTTCCCTAGCATGGATCTATGATGCGGGGTAGAATATCTCTCATTCTATTTGCAATGGCTTTAGTTAAGATCTTGTAAGAAACATTGCACATACTGATTGGCCTGAAGTTAGCCATAGATTTAGGGGTTTGCTTCTTAGGAATTAGAAAAATAAAAGTAGATTTGATACCTTTTGGGATATGATTGCTTACTTGGAATTCTCTAACAACAAAAATTACATCCTCACTTATGATGTCCCAAAAATATTGATAGAAACGAGGGGGAAAGTCATCGGGTCCTGGGGCTTTGTCTGGCTCCATGCTAAACAAGGCTTCCTTAATTTTCTCATAAAAAAAATGGAGCTAGAAGATTAAGGTTTATATCCTCATTTATTATTCTAGGAATGGATTTCAAGATAATATCTTTGGCCTCCTCATTGCACTGTGAATCCTGACCAAGGATAGAATTGAAATAAGTTACTGCCTCCTTTCTAATTTCTGTTAAGTCTTGAGTAATAGAACCATCTTATTTTTAAAAAAAAATTATCTTGTTATTGCTTTTGTTTCTAAGCGTGGTGATGTGAAAAAACTTAGAATTTGAATCTCCATATTTCAACCAAAGAGCCCTTGATTTTTTCCTCCAATAGATTTCCTCACAGGCCAAAATGTTATGAAACTCTGCTAGTTTTGTTCGTTCCTCCTGCCTAGTAGTTTCATCAGCATCACCATGTTGGATCCTCTAATCAATTATCTTCAAACTTTCAACAACCTATTTTTTATTTTCAAATAGATTCCCAAAGACCTCTTTGTTCCAAGTTTGAAGCTTTTCCTTAACAAACTTTAATTTTCCAGCAAGTTTAAAAGCTACACTACCCCTGACAAGCTGCTGCCACCACTGACTTAAGTTATCTTTGAAACTGGAATGTTTGATCCACATAGATTGAAATCTAAAAGGTTTCTTGAAGGATAGAGAGTTAGGGATCTCCAACAAAATGGGATTATGATCAAAGACAATTTTAGAAAGGGCTTGCAGGGTAGGATCACCAAACAAAGTTGTAGCCTCCTTTGATAAAAAAATCTATCAAGTCTTTCTTGAATGAGATGACACCCTATCCGCCGATTGCTCCAGGTATAATTCACTCCTCTAAGTTTTATATCCATCAACGTGTTGGATTTCACAAAGTCATTGAACTCATCCATGCTCCTGATAGGTGGTTCATTTCCACCCATTTTGTCTAAAGGGTAAAGAGGAGTGTTAAAATCCCCGCCAGAATCCAGGGGAAATTATGGAATATTTCACTCAGATTGCCTAAGTACTCCCACAATAGAGCTCTCCCTTGAATTGAAGTCAGGGCATAAGTATTTGAAAGGATCCATGACCTGTTGTTGTTTATTTCCTTAAATAAAACACTAATAACCCTGTCATATTTTTGAATAATGGTGCCTTCTACTATCCAGGGATCCCACAAAGTCATAAGGCCTCCAAATGCTCCTCTGGATGATTTGCAAATCATCTCCCCTTGATTCCAAATTTTTTTTGCTATTTGTTTTACTGAATCTCATTAGATTTTGTTTCTTGCTATATGCTTTTCATACATATCAGTGATAGGTTTATATGTAGCATTGGGTTTAACGCTTGACTATACAGGTGCTACTAATCTTCTTTGTTGGTTTGCATGTGTGCAGGTAATAGGTATCTTGGATAAGTTGTTGAAGCTAGAGTGGTCCCTTGCTAGATACCAAAGCCCACTCACCCTTTGAAGCTGTGACAAGAAAACGAAGAACAACACATCCTGTGGAGGAGTTGGAAGATATCCCTCTCCCACGACAAGCATTTTATTTCAGAGAGACGAAGAACATTGTAACATTTCTCTCAACACAGTTGGGTCAATTCAAAATATTTTGTAAAAGTTGTATCAATATCAATATAAAAGGGGCATTTTGATAATCTACTTCTATCTCTTTCTTTGTTATTATTTTGTGTTCAGTTCTTTGGTTACACTTTTGCTATGTTAGTTTGTTAGTTTTCCACTAATACCATAATGATTGTGAATAATTCCAATGAGGTTATGAAATAGTATTAATTTATATTATTGTTGTTAAAAGGTTAGGAGTCACATTATCAAGCTAATTAAAATCATGGCAAAATATATGGAGGAATTCCATTGAGACTGTCCAAGTGACATTATAAAATACAAGAGACACCTTTGAAAAGGTATAATAGTAGAATACCAAATTCTAATGTTTGAAAACTATAATACAATTTTTGCTATTCTTAAGGCTTGATGTTCGAGATCCTGTAAATTTGAATTTTCATCAATAAAGCAGCAACACTTTTTGTAATGAATTTGGTAACTATGTTGATATCATTATGATTTATTTTTTTATGTAATATTTAATGTATTTTACTTCATCCATTAATTAAAATAATGTTAGTAGTATATGCAAATTAGTTACTGAAGTAAAATTAGTATATATATCCTTTATTATGGAGTAATCCCATCATACACGGAGATGGTGGTAGCTGAGACAAGATAATAGAATCTTGTATGGAAAAATCCTTATGTTCAAATGGTGATAATATGGTAGATAAATTAGTTAGCACCTCATTTGTAAGAGGATATGATGTGGAGGGATTTATTGTATGTGTATCAACATATGTAGAAAGGGTAGATGAAGAGGGTGGATTTGATGTAGATGAAGGTGGACAATGAGTAGAAGGTGATGATGATAACATGGGATAGAAAGGGACATCGGTTGGTTCAACCATCACACAAAACTCAAAAGGTCTACGGCCACCATGGATGGTGACTAGTTAATTTTTAAATTTAAATTTTACACATTGATGTAAGGTAGAGGGGACTTCCCTCATTTCATTGATCCATGGACACCCTAAAATAATATTGTACGATGTCGAGAAGGGTACAACATAAACAAATGTGTTTAAGATTCTAGGGAGAACCTATAGTGGGATGGACATTACACCACATGTATATTGAGTTTCATAATTAAAGGATTTAATGATCATATTTGTAGTTCTTAAGTCTTCATTTTTCAATCCAAAAATTTTGAAAAAGTCATAAGGGAAAATGTTCAAAGATGACCCATTATCTATCAACAAACTTTTAACACAAAAATCACCAATCAATGTTGTTGTATAAAGAGGATTATCTCTGTGTAGAATTTGAGGGAGGATATCTTTATCATGGAAATCAATGTAATCCACTCCGTGAAATGCTACAACATTAAATACGATAGTTGTATCTATATCTTGAGGCACCAACATTTGATTTAATGTATTCATGAACTCTTCCTTATGAATGGGAGAAGATCGAAGAAGTTCCAAAAGTGAGATTCTAGTTGTTGTACTAGTTAATTGCTCATTAATGTCAAAAGGTATATTTTATTGTGGTCTAGTTATATTATTATGTTTATAAGGTGCCTTCAAGATTACAAATTATTAGATGAGATCACTTGACTGATTTGTAGGTGGTTGAGATTGAGAAGTTTGACCTTGATCATGTTGCCTAGTTATGGCTCCAATCGTGCTTATTATATTATATGGCTGAAGAAAAGCTTGTATAGTGATGAGAGAAGAGGCTGAATTAGCTTGAATGGGATGAGGTCTATGATCACTTATTGCTCTAGAGGGATTATTTGATGTGAATATGGGTAAGTTGTCAGTATTCTCAAAAAGGGTTGTTCAGGAATAAGCAAATCTGTGATGGGCATCACAGGTCCTAATTCATACTCTAGACTATTGGAATGAAAAGAAATAATATCAACTTCAAAGTTTGATTCACTTTTCAAATAATTAAGAGACAAGGGTTCAGATTCTTGAAATCTCTCGATTATAATAGAAGATTGCGTAGGCACGAATGCACTTTATGAGGGTTGTGATGCTAAAAAGTTACCAATCATACCCACGTAGCATATTGTATGGGGTAAAGTTTTATAATCCATTTGATTTACTACTTCTTTACCACATTTGGGTAATGATTTTTTGAAAATTTCCAAGTTTTTATTTTCATTCTTTGTTTTATAATACATTTGATTTAATACTTTACCATGGTTGGGTAATGATTTTTTGAAAATTTCCAAGTTTTGATTTGCATTTTGTGTTTACTGTGTAGGAGTTTGCATATTTACAAGAGGATTGGGGTTTGGAAGAGAACCTTCTACCTCCAACTTACCATTGTCAATTAAATCTTGCACTAAGTGTTTTAGTCTCCTACAAGTATTCATTGGATGGCCATCAAATTGATGAAATTCGTAATGTTGATCCACTTTATACCAAAACTAAGTATTGTCCGGTTTCTAAACTTTTAGCAATTCTATCAAGCCTCTTTCCACCAATTTTAGCAATACCATGTCAAGGGTTGATTTAATTTTGTAAAATTGTGTGGTGGGGATTTTTGTGGTGCTTTAAGTATAAATTTCTTTGCAACATTGGCAGTAGTGACATTCGTGAGGGGCATATTATCTGTGACCCCATCTCCCACCACATGCTTATTTTTGTATTGGTTTTTGGAAGTCTTATCTTCTTCTTTTCTTTTTAATTGACCTCTTCTAATGAGGGCTTCCTCTACTCTCCTTGCCAAGTCAATGGCTTGATCAAAGGAAGTTAGAGTGGCAGTTTCCAACTCATATGAGAGTTGTTCTTGTAAGTTTCCAATAAATATGTCTAACATCTCCCTAGGTGGTAAGGCAAAATGTAACTTTCCTACCATTTTCCTCCATCTTGCTAAAAATTCAGTAAAGCTCTCATCTTTGCTCTGTTTGAGGTTATACAAATCCTTTACTGTTACATGTATTTCAATTTATGCCCCAAAACGATGTACAAATAGCTCAATTGTTTCTTCAAAAGTCCTTGAGGAATGTGTTGGTAATTGGTAGTACTATTTTAAGGCCATGCCCCCAAGGCTTTTAGGAAAATTTTTAAATAATAAAATGTCAACATATGCAATGCCATGACATGTTGTATGGAACATCCTAAGTGTAGATACCAAAAAGTTGCACATGGTCTCAAATTCATCTTTCATGGTTAATTAATTTGCAAAAGCCACAAAATTGTATTAACTAATCTCAAAACACTTCACATTTATCAAAAGGGCTATCCTTAAGCCTCTTAGGCCATCTAAGCACTTTCCAACACCTAACCTAGGTTCTCATGCGACCATGATTTAAAGTTACTTTATGATAAAGTGCACTTTATGACTTAAACACATGATTAGTTAGGATTAATCAAGATTAACACTAATATTATCCTCACACATGTGTGCACCCATGACTTGCTTAAGATATTTAAAATATGCTTAAGTTAACCATGACCTAACCTAGGATCTACCTAATTAGGGTTAACCTCAACCCTTGCTCACACATGTGTGCACATGGGATATTTCTAGATATTTAAAATAATACTTTTCAAGGTATGTGGGAGGATGAGTCACCTTCCACCTCACCCTTTAATCTTACCCTGGTTGGGATCTAACCCAGGGTTTATGCCACCTCATAAGGAATACCTCACTCCCCCTAAGCTCTCCAAAATCTATAAATATGAGTATGTTTCCTCATAAATGGATCCATATCATTCAACATAATGGAATTATTGATGAGTTAAAAAATAGTATGTATTTTATGCAATTTTAATTTGTTTTCTATCTGTAAATTTATGAAAACAAATATATTTTGATGATAATTTTATCTTATTTATGCGATTTATAAATGAATTTGATGTAGAATGATAAAAATAATATATGCTTTTGTTTTATGCAAAAGTGTGCAAGTTTTGGTGTGTTTTCGATAGGAGAACGTTATAGGAGATTTACAGGAAATGATGCAGCAAGAGACAGACCAGATGACAAGTGTGGACAAATCAACCACGAGAATGGTGCACTAAGGAGACTTGTGGATGAAAACTACAAAAAGACACTATATAATATAACTACAGAGAGTTGTTACAGAAAGAGTCTACTAAAAGGTGTTACAAAAAGAATATTGACCAAGTCAAATTGTCCAATGTATTGTTATGCCACGTCTAGTGACAACGTAGCATCATTATAGAGCATATAAAGTCAGCACAGTTGACTGAAATGTTGGCATTGTGTATGAGACTTTATATTTATTAAAGTTATTATAAATTTGTTATTAGAAATTTGTAAGATTATTACGTTATTAAGATGTTTAGATTCAAATGCAAGCCTATTTTGTCTCTTCCTGAAATGAAGGATGAATAGTTGTATTGTTGCATCATTAGATTATTCAAATTAAGAACTTTAGTTATTTTAGTTTGTTATTTTTTCATTAAGACCATTATGGTTGTGAAAAATTCCAAGGAGGTTATGAAATAGTATTAGTTTATATTATTGTTGTTAAAAGGTTAGGAGTCGCATTATCAAGCTAATAAAAAACATGGCAAAATATGTGGAGGAATTGCATTGAGACTGTCCAAGCGATATTATAAAATACAAGAGAGACCTTTGAAAAGGTCTAATAGTAGAATTCCAAATTCTAATGTTTGAAAACTATAATACAATATTTTCTATTTTGAAGGCTTGATGTTCGAGATCCTGTAAATTTGAATTTTCATCAATAAAGTAGCAACACTTTTCATAATAAATTTGGTAATTGTGTTAATTTCATTATGATTTATTCATTTATGTAATATTTAATGTATTTTCCTACATCCATGAATTAAAATAATGTTAGTAGTATTAATGCACATTAGTTACTAAAGTAAAATTAGTATATATATCCTTTCTTATGGAGTAATCCCATCATACATGTAGATGGTGGTAGCTAAGATAAGATAATATAATCTTGTATGGCAAAATATTTATGTTCAAATGGTGATAATATAGTAGATAAATTAGTTAGCATCTCATCTATAAGAGGATATTATGTGGAGGTATTTATTGTATGTGTAGCAACATATGTAGAAAAGGTAGATGAAGAGGGTGGATTTGATGTACATGAAGGTGGACAAGGATTAGGAGGTGATGATGATAATGCGGGATAGAAAGGGATATCAGTTGGTTAAACCATCACACAAAACTCAAAATGTCTAGGGTCACCATGGATGGTGACAAGTTGATTTTTAAATTTAAATTTTACACATTGATGTAAGGTAGAGGGGACTTCCCTCATTGCATTAATCCATGGACACCCTAAAAGAATATTGTATGATGTCTATAAGGGTAAAACATAAACATATGTGTTTAAGATTATAGGGACAACCTGAAGTGGGATGGACATCACACCACATGTATCTTGAGTTTCATGATTGAAGGATTTAATGATCATATTTACAGTTCTTAAGTCTTCATTTTTAAATCCAAACATTTTAAAAAATTCATAAGGGCAAATGTTCAAATATGACCCATTATCTATCAACACCCTTTTCACACAAACATCCCCAATCAATGTTGTTATATAAATAGGATTATCTCTATGTAGAATTTGAGGGAGGATATCTTTATCATGGAAATCAACGTAATACACTCCGTGAAAGGCTACAACATTAACTACGATAGTTGGATCTATATCTTGAGTCACCAAAATTTGATTTAAGGTATTCATAAACTCTTCCCTATGAATGGGGGAAGATCGAAGAAGTTTCAAAAGTGAGATTCTAGTTGTTGTACTAGCTAATTGCTCATTAATGTCAAAAGGTATATTTTCTTATGGTCTAGTTGTATTACAATGTTTATAAGGTACCTTCAAGATTACAGGTGATTGGACGAGATCACTTTACTGAGTTGTAGGTGGTTGAGATTGAGAAGTTTGAGCTTGATCCTGTTGCCTAGTTATGGCTCCAATCATGCTTATTATATTATTTGGTTGAATAAAAGCTTGTATAGTTATGAGAGAAGAGGTTGAATTAGCTTGAATGGGATGAGGTCTATGATTGCTTATTGCTCTAGAGGGAGTATTTGATGCGAATATGGGCAAGTTTTCAACATTCTCGAAAAGGGTTGTTTATGAATAAGCAATTATGTGATGGGTATCACAAGTCCTTATTCATCCTCTAGACTATTGGAATGAAAAGAACTAATATCAACTTCAAATTTCGATTCCATTTTCAAGTAATCAAGATACAAGGGTTGATATTCTTGAAATCTCTCGATTGTAATTGAAGACTGCGTAGGCACGAATGCACTTTGTGAGGGTTGTGATGCTAAAAAGTTACCAATCATACCCATGTAGCATGTTGGATGGGGTAAATTTTTATAATACATTTGATTTAATACTTTACCATGGTTGGGTAATGATTTTTTGAAAATTTCCAAGTTTTGATTTGCATTATGTGTTTACTATGTAGGAGTTTGCATATTTACGAGTGGATTGGGGTTTGGAAGAGAGCCTTCTAACTCCAAATTACCATTGTAAATTAAATCTTGCACCAAGTGTTTAGTCTCCTACAAATATTCGTTGGATGGCCATAAAATCGATGAAATTCGTAATGTTGGTCCACTTTATACCAAAACTAAGTCTTGTCTGGTTGCTGAATTTTTGGAAATTCTATCAAGCCTCTTTCCACCAATTGTGGCAAGACCATTTTCAAGGGTTGATTTAATTTTGTAAAATTGTGTGGTGGGGATTTTTGTGGTGCTTTCAATATAAATTTATTTGCAACATTGGTAGCAGGACATTCATGAAGGGCCTATTATCTGTGACCCCATCTCTCACCACATGTTTATTTTTGTATTGGTTTTGGAAGTCTTATATTCTTCTTTTCTGTTTAACTGGACTCTTCTAATGAGGACTTCCTCTAATTTCCTTTCCAAGTTGATGGCTTGATCAAAGGAAGTTAGGGTGGCATTTTCCAACTCATAAGAGAGTTGTTCTTGCAAGTTTCCAATAAATATGTCTAACATATCCTCAAGTGTTAAGGAAAAATGTAAATTTCCTACCATTTTCCTCCATCTTGCTAAAAATTTACCAAAGCTCTCATATTTACTATGTTTGAGGTTATACAAATCCTTGATTGTTACATGTCTTTCAATGTATGCCCCAAACTGATGCACAAATAGATCAGTTGTTTCTTCAAAGTTTCTTAAAGAATGTGTTGGTAATTGGTAGTACCACTCTAAGGCCATGCCCCCAAGACTCTTAGGAAATATTTTCAATAACAACATGTCATCATATGCAATGTCATGACATGTTGTATGGAACATCCTAAGTGTAGACACCTAAAAGTCGCACATGGTCTCAAATTCATCTTTCATGGTTAATTAATTTGCAAAAGCCACAAAATTGCATTAATTAATCTCAAAACACTTCAAATTTATCAAAAGGGGTATCCTTAAGCCTCTTAGGCCATCTAAGCCCTTTCCTACACCTAAGCTAGGTTCTCATGCGACCATCTTAAAAAAGTCTTACCATGGTAACTCTAACCATGATTTAAAGTTACTTTATGCTAAAGTGCACTTTATTACTTAAACACATGATTAATTGGATTAATCAAGATTAAAACTAATCTTATCCTCACACATGTGTGCACCCATGATTTGGTTAATATATTTAAAATATGTTTAAGTTAACCATGACCTAACCTAGGATCTACCTAATCAGGGTTAACCTCAACCCTTGCTCACACATGTGTGCACATGGGATATTTCTAGATATTTAAAAGAATCAGTTTCAAGGTATGTAGGAGGATGAGTCACCTTCCACCTCACCCTTTAATATTACCATGGTTGGGATCTAACCCAGGGTTTATACCACCTCATAAGGAACACCTCACTCCCCCTAAGCTCTCCAAAAGCTATAAATATGAGTACTTTTCCTCATAAATGGATCCATATAATGCAACATAACAAAAATCTTGATGAGTGTTAAAACAATACGTATTTATGCAAGTTTAATTTGTTTTCTATCTGTAAATTTATGAAAACAAATATATTTTGATGATAATTTTATCTTATTTATGCGATTTATAATTTGATTTGATATAGAATGATAAAAATAATATATGCTTTTGTTTTATGCAAAAGTGTGCAAGTTTTGTTGTGTTTTCGATAGGAGAACGTTACAAGAGATTCACAGGAAATGATGCAGCAAGAGACAAACCAAATGACAAGTGTGGATAAATCAACCACGAGAATGGTGCACTAAGGAGACTTGTGGATGAACACTACAAAAAGGCACTATAGAATATAACTACAAATATTTATTACAAAAAGCGTATACTGAAAGGTGTTACAGAAAGAATATTGACCAAGTCAAATTGTCCAATGTATTGTTATGCCACTTCTAATGACAACGTAGCATCATTATAGAGCATATAAAGTTAGCACAGTTGACTGACATGTTGGCATTGTGTATGAGACTTTATATTCATTAAAGTTATTATAAATTTTTTATTAGAAAGTTGTACGATTATTACGTTGTTAAGATGTTTAGATTCCGATGCAAGCCTATTTTGTCTCTTCCTGAAATGAATGATGAATAGTTGTATTGCTGCGTCATTAGATTATTCAAATTAAGAACTTTTGTTATGTTAGTTTGTTAGTTTTACACTAAGACCATCATGCTTGTGACAAAGTCCAAGGAGGTTATGAAATATTATTAGTTTATATTATTGTTGTTAAAATGTTAGGAGTCGCATCATCAAGCTAATAAAAAACATGGCAATATATGTGGAGGAATTCCATTGAGACTGTCCAAGCGATATTATAAATTACAAGAGAGGCATTTGAAAACATCTAATAGTAGAATGCCTAATTCGAATGTTTGAAAACTATAATAAATTTTTTGCTATTTTGAAGGCTTGATGTTCGATATCCTGTAAATTTGAATATTCATCAATAAAGTAGCAACACTTTTCGTAATGAATTTAGTAACTATGTTGATTTCATTATGATTTATTCATTTATGTAATATTTAAAGTATTTTCCTACATCCATGAATTAAAATAATATTAGTAGTATTAATAAACATTACTTACTAAAGTAAAATTGTATATATATCCTTTCTTATGGAGTAATATCATTGTACACGGATATGGTGGTAGCTGAGACAAGATAATAGAATCTTGTATGACAAAGTCCGTATTTTCAAATGGTGATAATATAGTAGATAAATTAGTTCTCTTCTCATATTTAAGATGATATGACGTGGAGGGATTTATTGTATGTGTATCAACATATGTAGAAAGGGTAGATGAAGAGGGTGTATTTTATGTAGATGGTGGAAAAGGATTAGGAGGTGATGATGATAACACGGGATAGAAAGGGACATCGGTTGGTTCAACCATCACATAAAAATCAAAAGGTCTAGGGTCACCATGGATGGTGACAAGTTGATTTTTAAATTCAAATTTTACACATTTATGTAAAGTAGAGGGGACTTTCCTCATTGCATTAATCCATGGATACCCTAAAAGAATATTGCACGATGTCGATAAGGGTACAACATAAACATATGTGTTTAAAATTATAGGGCCAACCTGTAGTGGGATGGACATCACACCATATGTATCTTGAGTTTCATCATTGAAGGATTTAATAATCATATTTGTTGTTATTAAGTCTTCATTTTTAAATCCAAACATTTTGAAAAAGTCATAAGGGAAAATGTTCAAAGATGACCCATTATCTATCAACACCCTTTTAACACAAACATCCCAAATCAATGTTGTTATATAAATAGGATTACCTCTGTGTAGAATTTGAGGGGGGATATCTTTATCATGAAAATAAATGTAATCCACTCCGTGAAAGGCTACAATATTAACTACGATATTTGGGTCTATATCTTGAGGCACCAACCTTTGATTTAAGGTATTCATCAAATCTTGCCTATGAATGGAGGAAGATCGAAGAAGTTCCAAAAGTGAGATTCTAGTTTTTGTACTAGATAATTGCTCATTAATGTCAAAAGGTATATTTTCTTGTGGTCTAGTTATAGTATTATGTTTATAAGGTGCCTTCAAGATTATAGGTGATTGGACGAGATCACTTGACTGAGTTGTAGGTGGTTGAGATTGAGAATTTTGAGCTTGATCTTGTTGCCTAGTTATGGCTCCAATCATGCTTATTATATTATTTGGTTGAATAAAAGCTTGTATATTTATGAGAGAAGAGGTTGAATTAGCTTGAATGGGGTGAGGTTTATGATTGCTTCTTGATCTAGAGGGAATATTTGATGCAAATATGGGCAAGTTAGTATTCTCGAAAAGGTTTTTTTAGGAATAAGAAAATCTGTGATGGGCATCAGAGGTCCTAATTCATCCTCTAGACTATTGGAGTGAAAAGAACTAATATCAACTTCAAATTTTGATTCACTTTTCAAATGATCAAGAGACAAGGGTTGAGATTATTGACATCTCTCGATTATAATAGAAGACTATGTAAGCACGAATGCACTTTATGAGGGTTGTGATGCTAAAAAGTTACCAATAATACCCATGTAGCATGTTTTATGGGGTAAAATTTATAATCCATTTGATTTACTACTTCTTTACCATGGTTGGGTAATGATTTTTTGAAAATTTCCAAGTTTTGATTTGCATTCTGTGTTTACTGTGTAGGATTTTGCATATTTACACGAGGATTGGGGTTTGGAAGAGAACCTTATACCTCCAACTTACCATTATCAATTAAATCTTGCAATAAGTTTTTTAGTCTCCTATAAGTATTCATTGGATGGCCATCAAATTGATGAAATTCGTAATGTTGATCTACTTTATACCAAAACTAAGTATTTTCCGGTTGCTAAATTTTTAGTAATTCTATCAAGCCTCTTTCCACCAATTGTGGCAATACCATGTCAAGGGTTGATTTAATTTTGTAAAATTGTGTGGTGGGGATTTTTGTGGTGTTTTAAGTATAAATTTCTTTGTAACATTGGCAGTAGTGACATTCTTGAGGGGCATATTATCTGTGACCCCATCTCCCACCACATGCTTATTTTTGTATTGGTTTTTGGAAGTCTTATCTTTTTCTTTTCTATTTAACTGGCCTCTTCTAATGAGGAATTCCTCTAATTTCCTTGCCAAGTTTATGGCTTGATCAAAGGAAGTTAGTGTGGAATTTGCCAACTTATATGAGAGTTGTTCTTGCAAGTTTCCAATAAATATGTCTAACATCTCCCTAGGTGGTAAGGCAAAATGTAACTTTCCTACAATTTTCCTCCATATTGCTAAAAATTCAGTAAAGCTCTCATCTTTGCCTTGTTTGAGGTTATACAAATCCTTGACGGTTACATGTATTTCAATGTATGCCCCAAACTGATGCACAAACAACTCAGTTGTTTCTTCAAATTTCCTTAAGGAATATGTTGGTAATTGGTAGTACCATTCTAAGGCCATGCCCCTAAGGATTTTAGGAAATATTTTCAATAACATGTCATCATATGCAATTTCATAACATGTTGTATGGAACATACTAAGTGTAGACACCAAAAAGTCACACATGGTCTCAAATTCATATTTCATGGTTAATTAATTTGCAAAAGCCACAAAATTGCATTAATTAATCTCAAAACACTTCACATTTATCAAAAGGAATATCCTTAAGCCTCTTAGGCCATATAAGTGCTTTCCAACACCTAACCTAGGTTCTCATGCGACCACCTTCAAAAATTCTCACCATGGTAACTCTAACCATGATTTAAAGTTACTTTATGATAAAGTGCACTTTATTACTTTAACACATGATTAGTTAGGATTAATCAATATTAAAACTAATCTTATCCTCACACATGTGTGCACCTATGAATTGCTTAAAATATTTAAAATATGGTCAAGTTAACCATGACCTAACCAAGGATCTACCTAATCAGGGTTAACTTCAACCCTTGCTAACACGTGTGCACATGGGATATTTCTAGATATTTAGAAGAATCCTTTTCAAGGTATGTGGGAGGATGAGTCACCTTCCACCTCACCCTTTAATATTACCATGGTTGGGATCTAACCCAGGGTTTGTGCCACCTCATAAGGAACACCTCACTCCCCCTAAGCTCTCCAAAAGCTATAAATATGAGTACTTTTCCTCCTAAATGGATCCATCTCATGCAACATAACATAACTCTTGATGAGTGTTAAAACAATACATATTTTATGCAAGTTTAATTTGTTTTCTGTCTATAAATTTATGAAAATAAATATATTTTGATGATAATTTTATCTTATTTATGCGATTTATAATTGAATTTGATCCAGAATGATAAAAATAATTTATGCTTGTGTTTTACGCAAAAGTGTGCAAGTTTTTGTCTGTTTTCGATAGGAGAACGTTACAAGAGCTTTGTAGGAAATGATGTAGCAATACACGAACCAGATGACAAGTGTGGATAAATCAACCATGAGAATGGTGCACTAAAGAGACTTTTGGATGAACGCTACAGAAAGGCACTATAGAATATAGCTACAGAGAGTTGTTATAGAAAGCATCTACTAAAAGGTATTACAAAAAGAATAATTGCCAAGTGAAATTGTCCAATGTATTGTTATGCCACATATAGTGACAACGTAGCATCATTATAGAGCATATACAGTCAACATAGTTGACTGACATGTTGGCATTGGGCACAAGACTTTATATTTACTAAAGTTGTTATTAGAAAGTTGTAATATTATTACGTTGTTAAGATGTTTAGATTCAGATGCAAGCCTATTTTGTCTCTTCCTAAAATGAAGGATGAATAGTTGTATTGTTGCGTCATTAGATTATTCGAATTAAGAACTTTTGTTATGTTAGTTCATTATTTTGCCACTTGGACCATCATGATTGTGACAAAGTCCAAGGAGGTTATGAAATAGTATTAGTTTATATTATTGTTGTTAAAAGGTTAGGAGTCATGAGATCTGACAGATAACTCACGAGTTGAGGCGAGTGAAGCGATGGTGGGATCAGAAGCTGGAGCAGGAGTAGGAGATGGAGCAGACGCAGGAATGGGGACAGGCTCTGAGCAAGGCACAGGTTGCAGGGCAGGATCGGGATCGGGGTCCGGGACGGGTACGTCAGGGCCCGGGCCTAGGCCCGAGCCAGCAGGATCCTTGACGGGGACGGAGAATGGCTCCACGCATGCGCTAAATAGTGGGATGGGTGGGGACGACATCTTGGGCCTGCCCCCCTAGCACAGCTTGGATGTAAGCGCCAGCCTTCGGCAGAAGCCCCCTGACCCTGGGCAAGGTTTTGTCCCGGGATGGCCCAAACCCTCCTATCAGCAGATCTTGGTGGGCTCTAGGGCCCCTTCTCAAGCCCCGGGCTTGGGGCTTTCCATCACAGGAACCCACATTTCCATTCAAGAGGAGGTCTACTCCTCCTTGGTAGCTGGATCCTCTACCTCCTTGGTAGGGAAGTTCCTGGGCGGGCGTCCAGACATGGAAACCATCTGCAGATGGGCGGCTACCAAATGGAAGGTCTCAGGGCACATTCAGCTGGTTGCCCTGACCAAAGGCTTCTTCATTATCAAACTTAATAACAATGAGGATGCTGAAAAAATCTTTTCAGGCAGGCCCTGGTTCCTAGGATGCAAAAGCCTCTTCCTTAGGCGTTATGGAGCTGACTTTCACCCCAGCACCCAAAGCATCAACTTTGCCTTGGTCTGGGTTTGTCTCCCAGACCTGCCCTTCCATCTATGGCACGAAGACGTTCTAAAGCTCATTGCTAAGTCGATCGGGGACCTGGTGGCATTTGATCCCACAACTAAGGCAGGATCCCAAATGGTTCATGCTAAATTTTGTGTCAACGCCAATCTTGAATCCGAGCTTCCCTATTCGATGACCATCTCTTTTGGGTCCTTCTAGCGCCAGACCTTGATATACGAGAATAAACCTGCTTTTTGCCCAACCTGCTACACTCAGGGTCACCTCTCCCACCAATTTTTGGTATCCAGAAAGGCTGATGGCCCTAACCCCAAACCCCCTTCCCTATCAGGTCAGGCCCTGTCCTGGGGTCCCCCCCATAGTGGCCCTAGATCCAACAAGGAGGGCTCCCCTGCGACCCCTCAGATCTCCCATGCAGACCCCGGCCTTGAGGCCGACTGTCCCCTGGTTCACCCCTCTACCGATCCTTCCCCTGGCTCAGATTCTAGGGCCCCGCTCCTTGGCTCTCCCTCCCTTCCCGTATTGCATTCCTCCCCCAAGTCCCCAACTGGCAACTCTGCTCCACCTAGGCCCCCTTCCCTGCTGGTCTCCCCTGTCGAGATCCGCCCCCCACCCCTCTCTTTCGGCAAACCCCCCTTGACCCCCTATTGACCCTCCCGATTTTCATTTTTGGGCTTCCCCCCATGGAGTGCAGATCCGAGAGGTCTGATGAAGAAGTTGAAGGTAGTTCTCCATCCAGGCCTGACGAAGTTAGCCCTAAGATGACTCGAAGCAGGACCTTTGCCATAGATTTTGGTAGCAAACTCAAGCGAGGGCAGCCCACCCTGGGCAATCAAGGTACAAGGATCACCGAAGATGACATAGCTAATGGATCCCAGGCGACTCTCTTTGACATTGGCGCAAGCTTCTCCAAGACAGATGTCTCCCGACCCAAACCCCCCGCTCAGGCAGGAAAGGGGGGAAAGCGCCCTCACAAGGGTGTCAAATGAAGCTCATCACCTAGAACATCAGGGGGCTCAATGGGGTTCCCAAGAAAAGGATCCTCAACCAACTCTGCAGGGATCACCGACCGTCCTTCATCCTCCTCCAGGAGACCAAAATAGATGATGTTGTTGCCCGACGGGTGGCCCAAGATACTTGGCGCAACTGCGAGTCCCTATCTACCCCTGCGACTGGCTCAACCGGGGGCTTACTTTGCATGTAGGATCCCCAGTCTTACGAGGTAAAACACATATCCTCTTCTCCTAGAATAATTAACATGTTGGTTCCTAGAATAATTAACATGTTGGTTCACTATGTGAAGTCTAGGTGCTCGTGGATTCTATCCAACGTCTATGCCCCCAACAGCCCAGTTGAGAAAGCAGCCCTCTGGCATGACATCAGTTTGATGAGAAAAGCATTTTCCCCTCTGCCCTGGATCCTAGCCGGGGACTTCAACAGCCCCATGTTCCTCTCTGATAAGAATGGGGGCTCAACGATTAGGACCAAAAGCATGGAGGACTTTGGGGCCTTTACCGTCCTGAACGAGCTCATGGACGTCAGCCTGAAAGGAGCTAGGTTCACATGGTCCAATAGAAGAGCGGGAGCCAGCCATATCCAGGTCATATTGGATAGAGTTTTCTTGTCCAAGGAAGCCCTCCCCATTTTTGTTGATGCCACCCTGTTGGCCCTCCCAAAAATTGGGTCTTATCACAGCCCCCTTCTCCTCGAAACAGACCATTGCCTCCCCCTAGGAGGCCCTTTCAGTTCGAGTCTATGTGGCTGCATCACCCTGACTTTCGGGCCCAGGTTGGCTACTGGTGGACTCCCCCAGTCCTCGGACGCCCCGCTGAGCAGGTTTTCCACAAGATGAGACGCCTCAAAGAGCAACTTAAGGTGTGGAATAAGGAGGTGTTCGGCAATATCTTTGAAAGCAAGGCCGCAATAAAAGATAAACTCAAAGGCATTGAGTCCAGATTTCAAGCAGGCTCCCAAGATCCGGGGCTTAGGGAGGAGGAACGCCTTGCCCTCAGTGAGTACCATAATATCCTGGCCAGGGAAGAGACCTTTTGGAGGCAGAAGTTGAGAGCCCTGTGGCTCCAAGATGGCGATGCAAACACCAAGTTCTTCCATGCATCGACCCTCAAAAATAGGGGTTCCAACAAAATTGCTGAGTTGGTGGGCAACGACGGTAGCATCATCAACGAGGAAGAAGGCATCAGGGCAGAAGCCTCTCACTTCTTCCAAGAGCTCTTGGGTGATAGACCCACTATGTCCTCAGAAGCAGGCGATTCCCTCCTGGAATTCATCCCTTCCTCTATTTCGGCCATGGTGAATCAGAAGCTGGTTCAGCCCTTGTCTGATTTTGAAATCCATGCTGCCACTTTTTCCATGAAGGCTGAGGCGGCCCCGGGTTCGAATGGGTTTCCTCCTTGATTTTACCAATATTTTTAGGATATCATTGGGCGGGATGTGTGTGCTGCCATCCGGGACCTATAGACGGCCAGATCTATCCCTAGAGGTATTAATTCCACCTTCATAGCCCTGATCCCTAAGACTCAGGTAGCCAGATCCCTCTCATATTTTTGCCCCATCAGCTTGTGCAATGTCCTGTACAAAATCCTGACTAAATCCATGGTCACTCGCCTCAAGGATATCCTCCCCCAGATTATTGCCCCCTGTCAGGGTAGTTCAGTCAAAGGCAGGCTGATCACAAATGGGGTCATCATCATGCACGAAGCTATTCACTTAGTTGTCCTCTCCAAAAAGGCCCATTTTTTGCTCAAGCTGGACATGAATAAGGCCTTCGACAGGGTCAACTGGGACTTCCTATCCAAAGTCCTCCTCAAATTCAGGTTTCACCCTTCCTGGGTCCAGCTCGTCAGCAACTGTGTGTCCTCCCCCTAGTTCTCGATCCTCATCAACATGTCCCCTACCAGGTTTTTTCCCAGCTCTAGAGGCCTCCGCCAAGGTGACCCCCTATCCCCGATTCTTTTCATAATCTTGGCTGAGGCCCTGGGGTGTACCATTTCAGGCACTATGGCCTGAGGTCTCATTTCAGGTATCAGGCCGACATCGGGCCTGCCTCCGATGTCCCACCAACAGTTTGTGGATGACACCATCCTGGCCACCTCTGCTTCGATCCATCAAGCCAAGGCCCTCAAGTGCATCTTGTCCCTGTATGAGGAGGCAGCTGGGCAGAAAATTAACCTTCAAAAAAGCAAGATTTTCTTCATCAATACTCCCTTGGCTAGGCAAATCAGAATCGGGCGGATCTTGGGCTGCTCCCCTGGCTTCCTTCCTTCCTCCTACCTTGGTCTTCCCCTATTCATAGGTGTGTCTTCCAAGGCCCTGTGGAGTGGAGTGATCGAGCGGATTTAGAGGAAACTGGCCCCCTGGAAAGGTCACCTCCTTTCGCAGGCGGGCAGAGCCACCCTCCTAACGGTAGTCCTGCAAAGCATCCCGATATATTTCATGTCAGTCTTCAGAATCCTGGCTTCCATCACTAATCACATTGAGCAAATTCAGAAGCGCTTTCTCTGGTCGGGTAGCGAAGACAAGAAGAGGATGCCCTTGGTCTCTTGGCACCTGGTCTGTCATCCTAAAGGTGAGGGAGGGATCGGGCTCAGACGGGTGGCCCTCATGAACTAAGCCCTACTATCCAAACACACCTGGAAGGTCCACATCAATACTTTTGATGAGTGGGTTAGTATTGTGCATAGGAAGTACTGTCATATCCATCCCTTCCTTAGTGAGTCTTAGCCTCGTGATGGTTCAGCCTTCTAGAAGTCCCTAACTTCTACTAGGGACATTGTTCAGAAAGGGACCAGATGGATTCTCGGGGATGGAGCCTCTATCAACTTTTGGGAAGACAGGTGGGTCCATGATGATGCCCTGACTGCTAACAGGGATCTTCTCGTCCTCAAACCTGGGCTTGCGGTTCGAGACCCCAGAGTTTCAAACTACATCACCCAGATTCAGGGGCGGACATGCTGGAAACCCATCCTGAATCCCAGGCACCCACTCCAAGCAGCCAGGCTTCAACGCCTTCTCAAAGCGACTGTCATCCTGACTTCCGAGGGCAATGACAGATGCATTTGGCATGGCACCCCCAACGGTGTCTTCTCCGTCAAATCTGCGTATCATATCCAAAGAGTCGCTGGCAAGGCCACCTTTCTGACTCGACAGGTCTGGGTCAAGAAGCTGATCCCCAAAATCAGCCACTTTGTTTGGGCGGTCGTCCAAAACAAAATCCTGACGATCGAGAATTTGGTCAAGAGGGGCTTCCAGATCCCCAATAGATGCTTCCTTTGTTGCACTGCCTAGGAGTCCACCAATCATCTTTTCATCAGTTGTCCTTATTCTTCCAAAGTTTTGGGCCTCATCCTCTCCCAATTCTCTGTCCAATGGGTGGGCCCCAATTCCATGCCTGATCTCCTTTCTCAGTGGCCCATCCCCTTTGCCCATCCCTTCCTTTGCTTCCTCTGGGGGTCCTGCCTTCCCCATATGTTGTGGCAAATCTGTATTGAGCACAACAGCCATGCCTTCTCCTCCCCGGCCCACTCCCCCCAACGGACTGCAACCAAGGCAGTGACCTTTGCCATTGAGAATTCCCATTCCATTCCCATGTTCGAGATGCCCTGGTGGGGGGGTGAGGCCACCCTCCTATCCACCCTCGGCATCTAGCTTCCCCCCTGGGTCCCCTCCCCGCCCCCTCCCATCGCTCTCTGACTAGGTGGGCTGCCCCCCCGGTTGGCTCAAGCTCAATTTTGATGGTGCCTCCAAAGGTAATCTCGAGCCCTCCGGGGCAGGCGGGGTCATTCGAGATTGTCACGGGGCCATTATCGTTGCATTTGCTGCCCCGCTAGGCAGTCAAACTAATAATTTTGCCAAAGCAGCTGCCCTGCTCAGCGGGATCTCCACCATAAGGGGGACACCCTCAAAACTCATAATTGAGGGTGACTCCCAAGTCATCATCAACGCAGCCAGCAACCCAGGATATTACTCCTGGCACCTCCACAACTTCATTCGAGAGGCCCTCTTCATCCTCCAGGGCTTCCCCAATCACGCCTTCCAGCACGTGTACAGAGAAGGCAACAGGGCTGCTGACTTTATGGCAAACCTTGCCATCTCAGCTGAAGATTTTTCCACCTAGACCTTGAACTTCCCTACAACTCTGGTTCATATCACATCGCTCGATCACTCCAACCATGACAAGGACAATGGTGTTTATCCTGAACCATGTTGGGGCCCCGAGGTTCCACCCGCAAGTGTAGGACATCGTCCCACCCGCAAGTGCAGGACGTTGGCCCAAGGCCTTGGTGGGGCCCCGCCTTTTGTCGCCCACAAAGGCCCATTCCCGGGAAGCAGCTGGGCTACTGGTAGTTCGAAAAAATTCAAACCAGAGGCCCCGAAGACCACCGAGGTCAGCTCCGACTCTGGAAATGGGCTTCAAAATTAGGCTATCAGGGGCCTTCTTGAAACGGCTATCGAATCCCTCAACGCGGCTGCCCAAGCGGCTTCCTCCGTAGCCAAGGCCTTGGCCGAGCTCCGCCATACACTGGGTGATAGTTCTGACTGGGAATAACAGGGGCTTGGGCGGTCAGGGCCCGCCTTGGCCTGGCCCAGGGAGTTGGGCCCACCATCGCATTGAAAGCGCGATATTTTGGATCCTAGAGGCTACCGCATTTCAGTTGTTCCAGCATTTTGGTGGCTTTAAGCCAAGGTTTGTTTTCATGTGTCCTGTTCTTTTTTGTCATTACCAGGGCCTCGGGCCTCGGATTTTGCCCCTAGGCATAGACTCGGGTTTTAATATTGCTTCCAACTTTGGCTTCTATTGTAACTAAGGTTTTGGGTCCCTTTTCAAAAAACCCATTGTAAATAGACTGTTACTTATCAAAAAAAAAAATTTAGGAGTCGCATCATCAAGCTAATAAAAAACATGGAAAAATATGTGGAGGAATTCCATTGAGACTGTCCAAGCGATATTATAAAATACAAGAAAGACATTTGAAAAGGTCTAATAGTTGAATGCCTAATTCTAATGTTCGCATTTTGTAATAGTTGAAGGCTTGATGTTTGAGATCCTGTACATTTGAATTTTCATCAATAAAGTAGTAGCACTTTTCATAATGAATTTGGTAACTATGTTGATTTCATTACAATTTATTCGTTTATGTAATCTTTACTATATTTTCTTGCATCTATGAACTAAAATAATGTTAGTAGTTTTAATGCACATTAGTTACTGAAGTAAAATAGTCTAGGGGAGAAATATTTATATTGTCCTCTAGGAGGCAGGGCCCACTCCTATAGCCAATGCCTATTCTCTCACCCCTGAAATATGTTAGGAGTAGTTAGTAGATAAATTATTTTAAATTATCAATTAAATTAAATTGCACCATTTTAGAATATAAGGTAAAAAAATAGTTAAATCTATAATAGGTTGCACGTGGATCCACACCAATAAATATGCACAACATTTAATTAGTATAAATCATAAAATTGCATTTTATTTTAATTTAGCATAATTTATTTTCTATAACTTCTATTATTTCTTGCAAACCTGAAACTAAGAAAAATAGAATTAAGTTTGAGATTAATCATTGTGGTATAATCTATATTGGATTACCCTAGATTGATAAATAAGTGTAGAGTTTACATCCAAACAACTCTGCCAAAGTTACATCATCTAAGCATCCAACAACTCACCATAAAATCACCATGACAACTACACCACTTGTACCCTCTTGTATCCCCTTTTGATATGTCCCGATAGGTATATGACGACATCCACCATCGACTAGAAGTTGCAACAGCCATAAGACAACATTATCTTCTGGCAGATATTAAAAAACATTGTTTCAATCCTGATCTCTAAGTACCCAACGATCCAATATGGTCACTAGGTAGGGTGCGACTCTGGCCAAAGTGCACTTTCAACCAATAGAAAGTTACAAAACCCTCCCCGCAGGTATAATTTACTATTTTTTATCATTTTTAATCAATTTCAACAACTTTTATCATGCATTTTAATGCTTTATTCAAGGTCATTTGTCTTCATTACTATGGGATCTAATCCATGGCAGGTACCCAAATGCACTAACCCCATTTTGTAGGTTAGACAAGTTTAGAGGATGATTTGACTAATTGTGGCACGCATGCACTAGGCCCACACCCCTCGAGTATCATCGAAATACCAATCCAAGACGTAATCGATAGTTAAATTCAAGAAAAGGAACATTCACCATGTTGAACCCTTGTTTTGTAGCCTTCTAAGGTAGATTTGTGAAAAGAATATGTTGTAACCCTTTTTTGAATATAATACAATTTCATAGACTTTATACCCATTTTTTGCTTAGTTTATTCTGGCATACCCGGTGGGACCCCCACTTTATTTATTTCCTATTGGTTATCTCATATTATTTGTTAGCTAATTTTGATTATTTTTTGTGCTACAGGAGCTCCAAAAACCACCTTGAAGCTCACAAAACCTTAAAAAACTTAGCTCAAAACTAAGATAGTTTTTTTCTAGTCTACAAATTTCAATCGCTAGGTAGGGTGTGATCCAATCTAGTCATTAGGTACCCAATGACCCAATCAAAAGCTCATGGAAATGGTGCATAGGCCACTTTTGATACAACCCATAGCAACTACAGTGTTGTAGGTAAGTTTGGGGGACTAATTTTCCCTTTTATGGGATTGCTATCCCCCTTACCAAAAGATATTCATCATAGCTACAAACCACCTAAAGAAACTAGTATCATCAAAAGGTATAATCAACCCTTCTTTGTGAATCTAGAACCCTTACAAAATTTGGCATTGCACCACCTTGTGAGATTATTTTTAGTAATATTCGGTACCACACCACCATTGCTAACATCTTGATTCTCTTGGCCTCTTGCAAAACTCGACACTACACCACCTTGTAAGTGTGATTGCAATATTAGGAATCGTACCACATTTATAATATGGATACCATTTTATGTTTAGCATAACTTGATATCATATTATTTTACTAACACTTGGATGTTTCTATCCTTACAAAATTTGACACACTGCCATCTTGTAAAATTATTTATAAAACTTGGCACTGTGCCGCATTTGCAAAATTGCTATATATTGTACTCTTGCATTACTTGACATCATGCTACCTTTTCAAAATTACTATATCTTGTACTCTTGCAATACTTGGCATCATGCTACCTTTGCAAAATTGTTATATCTTGTACTCTTGCAATACTCGGCACCGCACCAACTTTGCAAAATTATTATATCTTATACTCTTGCCATAATCGACATCGCGCCACCTTTGCAAAATTGTTATATCTTGTACTTTTATAATATTCGACACCATGCCGCCTTTGCAATATTATGTTTACTTTATATTTAGATTTTTTAAACACTTATTATATCCATAGAAGGTGATTTATTGATTTATGTTGTTGCAGGTACCTATCTACAGTAAGATTCATTGTCCCAAAACTCAGATTTGATCTGAAAGTGCATTTTTCATAGTAACCAGGTATGGTGTGAAGCAATTCAATCACTAGGTACCCAGAGACCGAAAACAAAGTGTAATAAAATCATATAAATCCATCCAAAAGGACTTATAGGAGTTGGAGATACAGGTTTTACTCTATAAAACCTTTTTGTTTAGTTTAGAGATAGAAAATTTTGAAGGGATTATAGATCATCTTGTTTATACTTTTTGAACATATATGGTGCTACAAAAATCACTATGCATAGTTAATTACACTTGCTTTTAGTTTAAAAAGCACATTTCATTTTCAAAAACAAAAGAAAAAGTTACATCATTCTTTGTTATGTTTCTTTTCTTTCTCAAAAAGGCATTTAACTTTTGAAAAGGTATTTCTTGCTTTCTTATATTAGAGCACACACACTTCACGTTCAACTTAAATAATGGTAAGATTGGATTTCATAACTAATCCCCACTCAAGGCTCATGATATTATATTTCATCTCCTTCCACCAGCTCGCCCCCTACACACCTTAGTAGCCCCCCATAAGTGGTTTTCTAGACTTCATCACTAGAAAATCCCCTACTCTTGATAGACCTTCAGAGTGGGTAGGATAGCAAGCAACTTTACCACAAGGCTTTACAAATAATCAGTGGATGTAGTTGTCAGTCGCACCCTACCTAGTAACCTAGTTTAGTCACACCCTACCCAACGTCCCAACTTTTTATTGCACAAAAAGGTTTGGTTGCTTCCAAAACATCATTATGAGAAATTTTCACCTCATATTTAACAAAAACTAAGGTTTTTCCAGTCTATTTTTCTTCTATTAGTCTCCTTACCTAAAGTTTATTCCCACACACATACATCCCTAGCTATGGAAACTCTTCCTATGGAACTTCCTCCATAAAACAATTCATAAATTTAATCTATGGGACACTACCTCTACCCATTCTCGTAATTCATCTATGTCTTCACTTTCGGATAACAACCCTCCACCTATATTTTCTCAACCACGCACACCAGATCCACTAGTCTTCTCTCATTCTAATGATGACCTCTTATTCATTTCCTCTCATTTGAGTAAGAAAAACTCATATACATCTTCTAATATTTGCTACAAGACTTTATCTATTCCTTTTCACATCGAAACAATATCCCATCCACCCGTCATCATCCCTTAAGCCCACTTCATAGGTCAGTCAGTCGGGTTTCATCCTGTGATCATGACCATAGATGCCAGGCTAGTCGTATTATTTCACCTTCAAGCTCACATGTGAGCCCCATCCTCTTATCTCCATGCATATCTCCTTTACATCATCGTCAATCTACCTGAGAATCACCTTCACCTCCTCTTCCCCCTTTATATCAATTTCCATTTCACATCACACAATCAGTACCCACATTACCATGACCTCATCAGATTCCATTCTCACTTTCTTTCTCTCATTCATCTTTATATTCACTTTCATATCAACCACAATCCACCATGAATGGCATCCCCACTCGTCCCACATGTACACCACTATCTCCATAATCATCCTCATCGATCGATTTGCAACCCATATTAGCACATCTCAATAATATTG
Organism: Wollemia nobilis; assembly: GCA_028583015.1. Lineage (NCBI taxonomy): Eukaryota > Viridiplantae > Streptophyta > Pinopsida > Araucariales > Araucariaceae > Wollemia > Wollemia nobilis. Next base: position 168,986 of record JAQPPZ010016509.1, on the reverse strand, counting down.
AGTTACATCTTAGCCATTGTAAATATCATGGATCCAGTCATCACTCATTTATGACATATTCTCTAATGCCTTCACTTCCACCCATCTCGCTTCCTCCAACATGATATCCTCCACAACCTAGGTAGGCATCCATTCCATCCCACACGCTTTACTCATCCTAAACTAACTCTCCTTGAGCCCTTATCTCACACTTTCTACCTATTGCATCATGTAGATCTTCTAGTTTTGCCTAAGGTAAAACCAATTGATCCACACCACTAGAAACCAAAGGGGTACAATGAACACCAATTCTATTTTTATGATTACCATCAAGGGTATGATATCAAAACTTTTCATACTTTCAAAAACCTAGTTCATAATATGATGAATGAAGAGAACTTGCAACACATGCACCTTTCTCTCTTCCACTCATAATTGAGGTACATATCCAAATTCATCACCCTATACCACACCACCATGATCACACAATAACACTTCATCATATTCATCTAGATCTTGCTAGGTTCATCAGGTCCATGACCATATTTATTACTAATATGATAGTCGTATTGATCTTGTAGTTAGCCTTTCATGATCTTCACGATAACATCCCCCACCTGCTTAGCATGTTCACCTACTTTGTGTTGTTCACTACTCTTCCTTTGCTTTATTTACATATATACATTCCCTCACTACTTATCATAATTTATCCATCTTCACTTCTCTTTTACATATTGGGGGAGGAGGATTTCATCCTCTTCTAACCCATTCATAATTCTAGGGGAGAGTTTCATCTCCCTCTTCCCACATTCCCCAATACTAGGGGGTAGTTTCATTCTCTCATCCCCCTCTTTCACACTGTACATATTACGTTTAGCATTTATTTTCATTTCTTTCTTCTTTCTTCCATTCCCCACCTCTTCTTCTAGAATCATATCAATGTTGTATGGTCACGCTTCGAGCGGCTACATACCTTTGGTTTGATTCGAAATTTTTCTCTCATCTTCTTCTATCTTTTTCTTCCCTTCTTTCCTTCGTCTTCCTTTCCACATTTTATATTGTTTTCTCTATAACCTTCTCAATGATATATGGTCACACTTCGAGTGGCTACATACCTTTGACTTGGTTCGATCTTCTTTTCTTCTCTTCCCTTATTTTCTCATCCTATGTTATTATTGTATGGTCACGCTATGAGTGGCTACATACTTTTGATTTAGTTTGAGCTTCTTTTATTCTTTCCCCATTTTTTTTCTACTTATTCTTGCCATTCTCTCTCTTTTGTTTTACTTTATCATGAACATTCATACATATCACTCACACTTGATACAGCCTTACATCTACATCCTTTTAATTTGCTTGTATATTCTTACCTATCTATTCACTTTGGTCCAGTACATTGGACATCATATGGGGATACACCACTTTGCATTCATCTCACGCACTTGCTTGATTTCTCCACTTATTCCAAAGGCACCAAATCCCTTTGGTGTCACTTTGCCATTATCTCCATTCCAAAGGCATCTACTACCTTTGGCTTACTCACATCACTCTTTCATACATATTCACACATATCACTCATGATTTCTACTACCACACATCGATATTCTCTTCACTACATTTCTACATATGCCTACATGATCACGTCCAACATATCAAAAATCATATCAGGACACACCGCTTAGCATTTTCCTATTCCATTTATGTTGGTTCTTTTACACATATGTTGGTCACCTACCACCATGTATTTTAGGTATTTTGTTATGTCATGATCCTCTTGTACACATCATAGTATCAACATTGTTTATCGTCATGTCCACATACCTTTTGTGCATTGACCACCCATTGTTTGCATATAGTACTACTTTGAGGAGTTAAAATCACATTTGCTAGCATGAATGTCATGGTGTTCAGTCCTATTCTTAGTTGCATGACAATGGGAAGCTTTTCTATTGCTCAACCATTCATAGTTATTTTAATCACTCTGTATCAAACATCATCAAGCTCTATAGGATTTCAAGGTTGTAGGCCAAAAATTCTTGCACTCATTTCCTCAAGGTTGATGGATCTGCACCTTAGAGGGGAATGGGAGAATGGATGGCCTACACCTCAGAGGAGAGGTACTTGAGTTCATACCCTCTTTTGACGAATGGGTTGGGTTCACCAGGAAACATTTTGTGGCAGTTTTCAAGCCTAGTATTTGGATTTGTTTTGATGTGTTTATTTTGACTACACCTAAGTTTGGACAATATGCAATTAATCTAACCTATATGCAATTTTAATTCAAATGTAGACAACAAACAATAGAAAACATAATGCAAAATACGATACAGTACTAAAAAAATGATTTTAAACTCTTACTTGTATCTGAATGTCTACTAAAGATTTTGATTTTTGTATGCAGTCCAGATCGTATGTAGTAGGTCGATATCATACTATGAACCATAGGATCGTATTACGATCTACAATATCGTATTACGAACAATGATAGACAAATCTGATTTTGACTAGAAAACAACAAATCCATGGAGAGAATATATAAAACATAAAGTCTAGATATTTACTTATGATTGCAAGATTAACTAGGATTAAATGAATACACTTAAATAGCTATAATGATATGCATTGATGAATTAATGTATTACAATATATGAAATGTGCAATTATATGAAATTAGGTGAACTCCAGGAATGCAAATGATTAAATCTAATACTTTATGTGATGAAGAATGCTAAATGCAATGTAGATTAACTAGATGAATAGCAAAATATGCAAACCAGAGCTTGAGGTTGCCCCCAAATCAATTGCAGGTGATATCATAGCCTTCTGAGCAAGATCGTATCCCAAACTCGTAAAGTCGTACTACGATCACAATATCGTATCCTTCGATCTGCAACAAAGTCCTCTGATTTTCTACAATGTCCTTCGATCTGTGATAATTTCCTCCAGTCTGCGACAATGTCCTCCGATCTTGTGAGAAAATAATGAAACAACCAGAGCTAGGATGTAAAATTATGCGAAGTTTTCTAAAAGTGCAAGGAGACCAAGAGAATTTTAGAGGGAGGGGTCTAGTTAAATAAGCAGGGAGGAGTGTCCAGAATAGGGAGGAGGTTGAATTGTTATAACTTCTTCTAAGATGGACAAGTCCGAATGGATCCGATCTCGCATTTCCTGCACAGTTACACAGGTGGGGATAAAAACCATTCAACTGATTTTTGTCATTGTCCTTTTTTTTTAATTTTCTATTTTTGGGCAAGATCGTATTACGATCAACCATATTGTACGCCGATCGCAAGGATCATAAGACTAAAATCGTGCTACGATTTTGAAGGTCGTACTACGATTTCGGAGGTCATAGTACAATCTTGTCAAATAGGCACAAATTTTGAGGTAATAAATGCAAACATGATGTTTTTACAATTTTTTTATGTTCTCATGCAAATGGGTCAAATTTGAGGTGCTACATTTTTCCCCCTCTTTAGCGCAGTTTTGGAAGAAATTATGTTAAATAAAAGTATGACATATGCAAATTGTTTTGAGATATGATGTTTATGGTATCCCCTTCAAGTTTTTATACCAAATTTAACGTTTGGGTAAAAAATTGAAAAATTAGGAGTAAAATGAATAAATAAGAAAAATAAAATGAAAAAGTAATTCATTTGCTTTTTTACCTTTTTACTTTTTAGAGCTTTGGAGAAAAATATGGTAGGAGCTTCACATCGTGCTGATTTGGTCCAGGCTGGAGATGGAGCACTCCGGGTATGCATTTCTAACTTATTTAGGGTAGATTTTTATTGTTTTTTTTGTTGAATTTGGATTTAATTTGGCAATTTTAGGGCACGACTACCGTCGCGTAGCCCTAGTTGCGAAATTGTAATGATTTCACAAAATCGTATCAACTTCGTAATATCGTATCATACGATATTGATGAAATTGGTACAATATTGCCAAAATCATATTGATTTCAGCGATATTGAATGTTACGGTATCGTAAAATCGATACGATATTGTCTGTTTTAGTACGATTTTGCACTGTATTTATTCAATTTTATATTTTTTAATCCGATCACTAAATTTGATTTTGGGTTTTATTTTTGATAGATGGAAGAACTGAAGAACAAGGAGTGGAGGTATGCTACATTGCAGGTAGAATGAGGTGCCCTCACTGATGATGAGTTGGCTACTTTAGAGGCGGTGGGCCTCAAACATGTGGCAAAAATGCCATAGATTGGGATTGATATGAGACTTCTTACGATGTTGGCTGAGAGATGGTATCCAGAGTCTTCTTGTTTTTGGCTACCCACAGGAGAGATGGCTTCGACATTAGAGGATGTCTGGCGGATCCTGAGGTTGCCACTACGGGGTATTCAGATTACCGCATCTGGTAACCAAGGCCAAGATTTATGAAGATTGACGGGAGATCCGAGCTTCCTTTTAAGGAAGGGGGAGTTCCATTGGAGAGACTCAATAGGATAGAGGGGGTCTCTCAACTTATAGTATTATTGAGTGGTGTGGTGGGTGGTTTGATTCTATGTCATCTTAGTGGAGTACATCTGCCATGGACACTAGCAGAGGTGGTGTGCGATATGAGTGACTAGAGGGTCCATTTTGCTTGGGGTCCCTTCCTCTTGTGCTGGCTCTACATATTTTTACATAGAGTCATCTACAAGAAGGGGAAGGGCCTCATTTTGACTTCATTCCTACAGGTCTGGTGCTGGGAGCACATAGCCATCCAATGGCCTACAGGGCTTCCATTGGTTAGAGCAACAGATGGTGAGCCTGGCATGGCAGACGATAGGCCGAGGGTGTTCTATTGGCCTCTTTAGGGAGGATGAGGTAGATGGGCTAGCATTCTTGTTCTAAGGTGGCTCATGGATGATTTATTGGCAGACAACATCACATGGCGGTCATGGAGAGAGATTCCAGGGTGGCAGGAGGATGCCTATGGGTTGGCATAGATCAGATGGACCATTTGGGTCCAAATGCATGAGGGAGAGGTGGAGTTGCACCATTTTGATCGGGTGCAATGCCAATTTGGTCTACAGTAAGACATTCCATAGTATAGGAATGTCATTTTTGCTCGGTCTACTCGGGATCCTACCACCTTTAGTGGGGCTCCTGATCTGACTAAATTTTTGGATCCGAAGCCAGATGATGCTCTAGTGGAGACGGCGGTAGGAGATGATGTAGGGGTGATGAATAGATACCATCAGTGGTATGATGACATTAGGCCTACTAGGTTGACAGTGCGGAGGAGCGTAGTTCATTGGGTAGTTGACCAAGTCTTTTGAAAGTTCCAGACTGATCCACAGGTGGTCTCAGGGAGACGCCATCCTTGCATGTGGGATGACCACTTTATCTAGAGGAATTGGGGCCACAGGGGTAGACTAGGAGAGGAGAGGATCACCCCCATAGGAGGGAGGAGCACCTCCTCAGTAGGTACAGGGATCGGAGTTGCCCAAGATAGGCAAGAGGATTTTGGAGGTAGGAGAGAGTAGCGACACTGCAGAGTAGGATGTCAAGATTACATGGTTGAGGGTAGATAATTCTACCCAAAAGACCAAGATCGAGTCTCTTGAGACCGAGTTAGCACAGGCTAGGGCTTAGTTGATCCAGGCAGCAACTCCAACACCTTCACAGGTGAATCGCTCGAGGAGGAGCGGATCAGGGGATGAGCTGGTGCGGTCTATTCGTCAGACCTCATTTATTGGACTTTGTATTTTGTGGTTATACTATCCAGTCAGAGATAGGAGATGCCTACAGATATTGCAGGTCCAATTTGGGTAGGATCTTCATCTTGCTCTACTTCTAGAGCGACATCCTCCTAGAAACATACAGTAGCAGGAAAGTTTTGGCCACCACCACCACCTGGTGGAGGCGACGACGCTCAGAGCTCTAGAGGCTCTAGGGGGATTTAGGGATGGACCCTAGATTCTATTTTTGGTGACTGAGTATGCCGATGTTAGATATTGTGGCATACCAATCAATTTTGATGATGTATATATTGGATGATATATTATATATATGATCTTTCTATTGATGTGACTTTGTGTACTTATGTGATGAATTTGCATTTTAATCATGCTTTTATATTTCAAGTAATCATGCTTTGTATAAATATTTTGCTTTTATCATGCTTAAAAATAGATGGAATGATAGAATGTATGTGAAAAGGGAATTGGATTTTGTGTGATAAGATATTTGAAAAAATATTAGCAATATGTATCTCCAAGGATGTTGTGTTGTTATATGACCGTTGGTGGAGGTGAATTCTCGCTAGGTCACGAAGCTTTTGATCCTGTTGTGAAGAAAATTAATATTGCTAAAATGGTTGGTTGCTTAAGAATAATTCTTAAGGTTTTTGTGATGATGATAAATATGAGATTTGATGTTGTTTTGGAACAGGATTTGAAATGATTTTAAGCATGAAAATTTGGAAGGATGACTTGCGCTAGGCATAGAATTCCTAAGTGTGAATTTGCAAAAAAAATAATTACTTAGGAATTATACCATCATCACGAAAATTAAAATGAAATGCATGATGAGATGAAATTTGTTTATTCTTTTTAAAATGCAATTTGTAAGAGAAAATGATTACGTCATATGTTTTAAAAGATTATGAAATTTTTGTTTTTATGTAATAATTTTGGACATGAAAAATTTAGAAGGATGACTTGCGCTAGGCATGGAATTCCTAAGTGTGAAGGTTGAATAATAATTACTTAGGAATCATACCATCATCGTGAAAATCAAATGAAAATTTATAATAGTTTTATTGCATGTTTTTTGGAAGATTTTTGATGAACTGAAATTAAGCATAAAAATTTATGAAGATAACTTGCGCTAGGCATAATGTTCCTAAGTGTGAAATTTGTAATAATAATTACTTAGGAATTATACCATCATCACGAAGTTAAAATAAAAATGCATGATTATATATGATTTTGAAAATGCAATTTCTTAAGAGATGAATGATTAATGTTTCTAACAAAGATTTCAAAGAAATATTTTAATTTATTTCAAAGACAAATTCAAATTTATCAAGAACCCAGTGTGTGCATATGTGAGTTCGTTATCCATTTTGATATATCATAATGACACAAAATCTCTCAAGGATCAAATGTGTGTGCTTTGTAATGTTCATTTACCAATTTTGAGTAAGGTAGTGATGCAAGCAAACTTGAATGAACCAATGTGTGTGCAAATGTAGGGTTCATTAACCATGATTTTTGTGCATGAGACCGTACCAGACTACTATGTGAGTCAAGTCACCAAAAGCTAGCTAATCCACAAGTGGACATAGGTCTATACAAAATAAGGTCGCTAATGTGATAGACATATCGCCACGCGAAAAGGAATTACCCAAGGCCAAGCAAGTTGGGCACAAATCACTTGTTATGGGGCTTACCTCATGATTTTCGAATAATGGAGAATTCCAAGGATTCAAGCTCATTCACCCTTCTTTTCTTCACTTTTAAGGGGTAGGGATTTTGTTCATTTTGTGTTTTGAACAAGGGGATTTTATTGCTTTGTAATGGAACACTTTTCTTGATTTTCTCTCTTCTTTTTCTTTCTTTTTATTTATTTTCTTTCTTTTCGGGGTACTTGCTCAGATTAGGCGTAGAGCAAGGGATTTTATTCGGGTAGGGGTGAGCTTGTCCTTTTGCCAATTCTCAGAAATTCTAGACCATGCACATGATAGGATAGCAGGGGAAACTTTTTTCTTAAGAGACTGAGACTACTATGTAGTATCATTTTTCAAATTTGCAACAAATCATTTTAATATGTGAAAGTGTGTACTTGGTTCAAGAAGTAGCAGGATCATTTCCCAAAACTCAAAATGTTATTTAATGAAATAATAGTGATATTTGATACAAGAGAGATTTATAATCATAGCGATAAAATAAAAATAATAATTATGTGAAATTAAGTGCATGGTTCAAGATAACTTCTGAATTTATCCGAAATAAAGGAAAATATAGCTTCAAAATTTTGGGAAATGACAATGCAAATAATTAAAATATTTTTGGATATTTTAATACTTTTTTTATTTTTATTTGATTTTGAAATTTTAAATTGCTAAAATGTGAAAATTATATACAATTATATACAGTGATGAAACTTTTGATTTTAGGCATAATATCTTTTGAGATGCATAATATTCATGGGTTCCTTGAGATCTTTTCCATCCAAGGTCACCAATCGGTATGCACCTGATCCAAATTTAGCAGTGATGATATATGGTCCAAGCCAATTAGGCTAAAATTTACCTTTAAGGTCTTTTCTTGCATTTGTATTTATTTTATTTTATTTTAAGACTAGATCACCAATTTCAAAAGATCGATTATGAACATTCTTTGAATATGCTCTTTTAAGTTTGTCTTGATAGGCACGAAGGTGCTCTAAAGCATGAATGCATTTTTTGTCTAGAAGTTCTAGCTGACTAAGTCTACCAGCGTGATATTCATCTCCTACTTCAACATCTTGAAGTAAAAGGGCTAAAGAAGGAACTTCTAGCTCGAATGGGAAAACAACTTCAAAGCCATAAACCAAGACAAAAGGTGTAGCGCCAATGGGAGTACGAATACTAGTTCGATAAGCCCATAAGGCAGGATACAATTGTACATGCCAATCATGGCCTGATTTATTAACCAATATTTTAAGGATTTTAATTAGAGTTTTATTAGATGCTTTAGCTTGGCCATTACCCTGTGGATAATAGGGAGTAGACCAATGATGTTGAATTTTATATTTTTGACATAATTTTTTAACATATTTGTTCTTAAAACAAGTTCCATTATCTGAAATAAGATTTGATGGGATTCCAAATCTACAAATGATTTTATTAAGAATGAATTTGGAAACTTGAGCTCCCATGCAAGAAGCTAAAGGCATAGCTTCTACCCACTTCGTAAAATACTCGGTTGCAGTTATTATGAATTTATGACCGTTAGATGAAATAGGATTTATTTTACCAATGATGTCTAGACCCCATTTAGAAAAGGGCCAAGGGAAGGATATAACTTGGAGTTCTTGAGTAGGAGCATGGACAAGGTTAGCATGCTTTTGACACTTGTCACAATGATGCACATAATCATGTGCATCCTTTTCCATGGTAGACCAAAAATATCCTATCCTAAGGAGCTTCTTAGCAATGGCACTACCACTAAAGTGTCCTCCACAAGATCCATCATGGGCTTCACTCAAAGCTTTCTTAGACTCTTCTTAATTTAAAAACCTTAGTAAGATACCTTTAAAAAATATTCTATACAAGATGTTACCATTAATTATGAAGTGAACAACTCGCTTACGTAACAATCTACATTTATTTCTATCAAGACCTTCAGGGAAAGTTCCTTTTTGGAGAAAGTTGAAGATATCTATATACCAAGGCTCAGGAGTAGTTTCATTGATTAGAAACACATATAATGGCTCTAAAAAGGACTTAGTAGAAGTGGGTTCTTGGATTCAGTGAATAAAAATAGTATCATATTCGTCATCCAACTCCAAAGGCAACAAGGAAGCAGTCACAACCATAGTGTCAGCATCATGGTTACTAGTTCTAGGAATAGCTTCTAAAGTGAATTTTTCAAACAATGATATTAATTGAAGTACATAAGCTTTATAAGGGCAAATTTTCTCATCTCGTGTCTGATAAACATCATTTATTTGATTTATCCCAAGCTAGGAATCATCAAAAACTAATAAATTTTTTATTTTTAATGCTAGGGCGGCTCATAATCCAAGAATTAGAGCCTCATATTTAGCAATATTATTAGTGCAAGCAAATTGTAGTTTAAAATATAAAGGTATGAGGTGCTTTTGAGGAGATATTAAAATAATACCTGCACCAACACCACTCATGCATCGAGCTCCATCATGAATAATTTACAATAATATAATAAAAAAAATTGGAGCAAATATTATATTCTTATTATTTGGAATAATTCTGGCAGAGTTTCAGTACTCTATTACAATCTCCTCATAGGCTCTGGAAGAGCTCACACCCTTGCTACAATGAAAAATTCTTCTTCATAAAATAAAACCCTAAAACTACATTAAGTAATAAAAAACAAAGCAAACCCTAACCCTAGCAAATCACATCCGTCGGATCTACATCGGCGATGTTTATTACATGTCTTAGTATTTTGGCCATAATTTTTGACTTGAGTGTTTGTTTGAGCCCGTTGTTTTCCATATTGCACAAATTTTTAAGATCTATGATTTCATTTTGTCTCCTCCAAGAGGAGATGCTTTCCAGGGCTAAAAACGTCATCTAACGACCCAAATTTTTGTTTTAATGTATGGTTGGCTAGATTTCCAACATTCTCCCCCTTGTTGGTAAGGGGACTGAATCTCAAGTCCCTTAGAAGCAAAAACTAAGGTTCTACCTTCAAATGTAACTGTGATGGATTAGCCATATACCTGGAACACTGTAAAACAACAAAGTATATATCCAGACTAGTGTTACAAAGGAACATAAGGCTACCAACAATACTCCTATGCTCTGTTTTATTTACCCTTTCAGCTCCATATTCCAAACTCAAGATATCTCCATGTGCAATGGGTGTTGCTACATGTTTACATTCACTCAAACCAAATCTCTTCAGCATATCCCTTACATATTTGGATTGACAAACAAAAATCTCATTGCTATTTTGATGTACTTCCATCCCAAGAAAGTAACTCATCAAACACAAATCAGACATCTCAAACTCCTTCTTCATATCATGTTTAAAAGAATCATTCAAAGAAGAACTAATCCCCATAAATAACATATCATCAATATAAATGCATACAATAATAATATCATTACCTTCCCTTTTGTAGTACAAATTGGGCTCACTCTTACTCCTTTCAAAATTACACTACAGGAAGTAGTCATGGATTCTAGCATACCAAGCTCTTGGAGCTTGCTTCAACCCATATAGAGCCTTCTTCAACTTTTAGACTTTATTATTTTCCTTGGACAACAAAACCTTATGGTTGTTCCACATATAATTCTTCATATAAATACCCATTGAGAAATACACTTTTGACATCCATATGATGCATCCTCCAACTTTTATGAGCTTCCAATGATAGCAACATCCTTACTATTTCTTACCTTGCCACTAGATAAAATGTTTCTTAATAGTCCAAACCATATTTCTAAATGAAAATATTTGCTACCAACTTTGCCTTGTACCTCTCAATGGATCCATCACTGTTCTTCTTGATCTTGTAGACCCACTTACATCCTACACATTTCCTATCCTTGGGAAAATCACACAACTCCCAAGTATCATTATTTTCAATAGAATGCATTTATTATTGCATAGCCTTCATCAACACTTTGTTAGTACTAGCATGCTCAAAACATGAAGGCTCAAAATCATCAACAACAACTTTTGAAACTTGTGAAACAAGTGCATAGTTTACAACATCACATTTTGGATCTCCACTGTCATCATATCTATAAATATGCAGGTTCTCTAACCTCTCTATTACTGCATTCATCTTTGTATGTTGACTCATTGTCACCCTCTTTTAGAAATTCTTATCAAGAATTTGAGATTCTAGGTGATACTTCAACAATATTTTACCTTTTCCTTTTGTTGGTGGTTATAGAGGTGGAGAACTACTGGAAGAACCTTCTCTTGTACTTGAAGGTGCACTTGCATAAGATGAACTCGAAACTTTTTCATGGTTGGGATGAACTGAAACATGGCTTGGTTACACCTTCTCTTCACCAAAAACATCCTCAACAAATATTTTTTGTGATCCCCAACTTCCTCCTTCATAAAAAATTGCATCTCTAGATACAATTATTTTATATGAAATAGGATTAAAGAACCTGTAAGCCTTAGATTGCTCACTATACCCAATAAAAATATACTTTTCACTCTTTGCATCAACTTCTTCCTATTCTCAGCATTAACATGCACAAAATCCACACATCCAAAAACTCTAAAATGATTTACATTTGGCTTCTTGTTGTACCAACATTCATAAGGGGTAATATTCTCAAGACTCTTAGTAGGACTTCTATTTAAAATGTAATTAGTAGTCCTAATTGCTTCAACCCAATAAAACTTACTCATATATTTTTCTTGCATCATGCATTGTGTCGTCTCCACCAAAGTCCTATTCTTTCTTTCAGCCACCCCATTCTTTTGAGGTGTGTAAGGACTTGTTTTCTACCTTTTAATCCCAAACTCACTACATAAATAATCAAATTCATGAGAATAGAACTCACCTCCTCTATATGTCCTCAAACATTTGATATAATGACCACTCTCATTTTCAACTAGAGCCTTAAAATTCTTGAAGCAATTGAATGCCTCATCCTTGTGCTTAATAAAATAAACCCAACAATATCTGGAGATATCATCGATAAAAGTCAGAAAGTAAGAAGATTTACCCATACTTTGTGTCTGCATTGGTCCACAAATGTCACTATGAACCAACTGTAATGGATGTTGGGCCCTCCATACTTCACCATGCGTAAACTTCTCCCTTGCATGTTTGCATAGTGCACAGCATTCACAAACCTCCTTGGAGTCTTCCAATTTTGGCAACCCATCGACAAGTAGTGAAAGCATCTTCAAACTCTTATAATTTAAATGTCCAAACTATAAATGCCATAGTCTCTCCTTACCTTCTACACCAACAAATGCTAGAGCTCCCCTTGATCTAAAAACCGTAATGGGAAGAGACTATTCTTGGTCATCTTTATAGTGGTAATCAATTTTCTCCTCTGATCATAAATTTTGCACATTCTATCCTCAAACATTAACTTATAATAATTTTCCAACATTTGACCAATACTCATTAATAAATGCTTCAAATGGAGTGCATAGTAAATATATTTTACCTTCATTATTTTTTCTCTCCTGGTAGGAATCTCCATTTCTCCTTTCACAATCACCTCCAAGCTCTTCTCATCCCCAAGCCTGATACTAGATTTATGAGAAGAATCAAGAGATTAAAATGCATCCCTCTTGCTGGTCATATGGTTTGTGCACCCACTATCCAGGATCCATGTCTCCTTTGTGTTATTCTATGTAGAGAGGAAAGTTACTTGCTCAATTTTTTCTTCAATCATACAGAACAAAGTATCATCCTCATAGGAATCCTTTTCTCCATAATGTGATGATTGTTTTAGCCTACAATCCCTCTCATAATGGTCATATTTGTTACAATTGTAACACTGCACATTTCTCATATCTCGGCCTCTACCTCTTCCTCTTGCATTGGATCCTCCTCTTGCAACATGATCCTAGTCATTATCTAAATCTTGAGATCTTCCTCGACCTCTACCATTGTAGGAGCCTCTTCTACCTCCTCTTCCATTTCTTCCTCTTCCTATGGAACCCCTATCATGACCTCTTCCTCCATCATTCTCTTTTACCAAAAAATATTGTTCCTCTGTAGAACCTCCTTCTTTATCCTTCTTCCTCTTGGAAATTTTCTCTTCATGAGATGTGAGAGAGCCAATTAATGAATCTATATCCATTTTTGAGAGGTATTTCGTTTCTTCTATGATAAGGGCTGCACTATCAAACTTCTCTGTCAAGGTTCTTAAAACCTTTTTAATTACTACATTTTTCTCTATGATCTCTCCAAGTGTGGCCATTTTATTTACTACTATTTTTACCCGAACACGGTAATCTCCTGCAGTTTCATTCTCCTCCTATTTAAGATTTTCAAAATCTCTCTGCAAAGTTTGCAACTTCACCTCCTTGACTTGGGCACTCCCCTAGTAATTATTCTTCAACACCTTCCAAGCTTCTTGAGCCAAAATGCAGGCAAAAATTCGGAGAAAGAGACTCTTATCTAGAGCCGACTGGATGAAAGCCAAAGCCAAATTATTTTCTTTCTCTTTCTCCTGCATCTCCTTTTGATATTCAATAAATGCACTCCAGTATTTTGGTTCGGTGAACCCAACTTCAACGATGGCCCAAGCTCCTTTTACCTTCAAAATCATCCTCATCTGAATGCTCCAATATTCCTAGTTGAAACCATCAAATTATGGGATCGAAATTGAATTGGTGTTGTTGGCCATAATAGCTCCCTTCAAAATGAACTGAGATCTCTGATAAGATTATGTAAAAATTGCAACAAAAATTCCACAGTTACTCGAACCCAATTTCTCAAAATTTTCCACCAATATTTTGTTATTATCAATCAAATCTTGTATCATATGTTTCAACCACTTACAAGAATTGGTTGAGTGTCCATCCACTCTATGGAAATTGCAATGTAAATCAGCTCTAAATCTAACTGCAGTTGTATCTGGTTGTCGTATGTTGGGCAAATGAATTAAACCTCATTCCAATAGTTGAGCTAAAATTATGGTTAAAGGTTGATTTAACTTTGTAAAATCTCTTGGAGGTTTATCTAGAATTTTTAATACAAATTTATTCATTGCTTCTATAGTATAGATAAGTGCGGTATTTCTATTATCAGTGACTCCATCACCTACCACTTTTTTATTCTTTTTTTTATTTTTAGAAGACTTATCTTCATCTTTCTTCTTAAATTGACCTCTTCTAATGAGAGCATATTCAACTCTCCTTTCTAAATCTATAGATTGATCAAAGCTGGTTATTGTAGCTGTAGAAAGTTCATAAGATAATTGCTCTTGCAAATTACCGATAAAAATATCCATCTCACGATGAGGTAATGCAAAATGCAATCTTCCCAGCAATTGACTCCACTTAGTCAAGAATTCAGCAAAGCTCTCATCTTTGCCCTATTTCAGGTTGTAAAAATCCTTAATGGTCACGTGCCTCTCTATGTAAGAACTAAATTGATGGACAAAAAATTCCGCTGTCTCTTCAAAGTTTCTCAAAGAATTTGTGGGTAACTGATAGTACCACTCTAATGCCATACCTTCAAGAATTTTTGGAAACATCTTTAGCAATAACAAGTCATCATATGAGATATCATGACAAGCTATCCTAAACATACAAAGATGCTCAATCAGATCTTCAGTTCCTTTATATATCAAGAGAACAGGCATAGGGAAGTTTTTAGGGTATGGTTGGGCAACCACCATAGAATCCAAGGGTTGGCTACACATCTCTCGATAATTGTATGAGGGACGGTAGGGATCTATCTGGTCTAGGCGATAAGCTAACTATTTAACCATAACTTCAAGGCCATGTGGTTGTCCAACAAGTTGATTATGTTGCGTCATATTATTAGGTCTTTGAAGATAATATTGTGTTACATAAGGATTTCCAATTGAAACACTATTATGTAAATTGCTTATAGGAATGGTTTTATAATATGGAACTGTGTTATGTTGAACCTTTTGTTGATTCTTGTTAGGATTTGATATTTTCCTAACCTTTCTTAGTATAGAAGTCTTTTGATTTGTAGTAGAAGTTTGTAATTTCTATTGAGGATTTGGATTTATTATAGGTGCTAATTGATTGATGTTTTATGTATGGCATCAGTATTCCAGCCAATCAGAGAGCAACTTCTAAGGTAACCTCCGTAGAGTAATCTCTAGGGGGAAGTTGACATTCTATTTCTATTACTTGATTGATGACTTCTATATTATATTTTATGAATTCGGTAAAATTTTGTGTAGATTTAAAGATGAGATTACCTTCCTCATCCGTTTGAGGTTGAATATTGTATTGTCCTTCTTCTTCTTTATTTATGTCTTCCTCATATGATTATGAAGTTACATAATCTTCAACAATTGGTCTATTAGGATCACCCTGAGTGGGCTCTTCCTAAGGTGGTTCTTGCATAAACTCATCTTCTATTTTTTTACCATTCCTTAAAATTATAGGCATTTTGATAGATTAGGTTTTTGCAAATGTATATATATATATATATATATATGCGTTCAAATTCTAGGGGTATATATTATATATATATACCTAGTTAATATGATATTTGTTTTGGATTTTTGTATTTTTAAATTGCAGATAATGAAGAAAAACATAATAGAAAATATTATAGTGTAGATATTATATCTTAATTTTATTGAAAAAGTTTATAAATATCATTAATAGGTTCCAACTCTCCAGGTGTCATATAGTGTTCTTATTCAAATTGGAAATTTATTTTCAAGAACTTTATGAAGTGAGCTATGGTGATACAGTCAACTTCATAATCAGGCATACAAAGTATAGCTCATGAAACTATTCACGATAGAGAACAGCTATGGGAACTCTATTAAATCTTCTTTTATCTTCTAAGACAACTTCTTGATCCTCTATGTGAGACAAGAACTTGTGTACTACAATTGCATTCTCAAGATAGTCTTCAAAATAATATAGGCTTGGGGAAATAATGACTCTCTTATCAACTAGCCATATCTCACAAGCTCTTCTAATGTCATTATAAAAGGATAATCTATCAGGATCCAGGATTCTAGATAGATCAACCCTTATGATTTATTTAAGTTCAGATTTTTTGGCTTCTATGATATCTAATATTATATCACTTCTATGATATGTAATCTTCTATCAAGTTCATTCTAATTTTCTTGACATGTTAAGTTAAGACTCCCAAATATTGAAGAGAATTCTTGGATTGACAATGATATACTAACATTAATTAGAATGGCTTTTCTTATATTGTAATCTACCATCTATGATGATATGCAATTGTGTAACTAATGACTTTGATTTTTTTGGTTTTTTTGTTTTGTTTTATGAATCAAAACGATATTTATGTATTTCACATTGGGTTCACCAAATAATGTAGCCCAAAAATTCTTGCACTTCTTTCCTCAAGGTTGATGGATCCGTGCCTTAGAGGGGAATGGGAGAATGGATGGCCTACACCTTAGAGGAGAGGTACTTGAGTTCATATCCTCTTATGGTGATTTTTTGACGAATAGGTTGGGTTCACCAGGAAATATTTTGTGGTAGTTTTGAGCCTAGGTTTGATATTTGTTTTGATGTGTTTGTTTTTATCAAATCGCGCATACACCTAAGTTTGGCCAATATGCAATTAATCTAACCTATATATAATTTTAATTAAAATGCAGGTAGCAAACAGTAGAAAACATAATGCAAAATACAGTATGGTGCTAAAATAAATAAATTTAAACTCTTACTTGTATCCAGATATCTGCTAAAGATTCTAATTTTTGTATGTAGTCCAGATCATATGCAGCAGGTCAATATCGTACTACAAACCGTAGGATCGTATTATGATCTACGAGATTGTATTACGAACAATGACAGACAAATCTTATTTTGACAGACAACAATAGATCCATGGATAGAGTATATAAAATAGTTATTTACTTATGATTGCAAGCTTAACTATGATTAAATGAATACACATAAATAGCTATAATGATATGCATTTATGAATTAATATATTACAATATATGAAATGCGCAATTACATGAAATTAGGTGAACTCCAGGAATGCAAATGATTAAATCTAATACTTTATGTGATGAAGAATGCTAAATGCAATGTATATTAACTATATGAATAGTAGAATATGTAAACCAAAGCTTGAGGTTTCCCCCAAACCAAATGTAGGTGATATTGTAGCCTTCTGAGCGAGATCGTATCCCAAACTCGTAAATTTGTACTACAATCATAATATCCTATCCTTCAATCTACAACAAAGTCCTCCGATCTGCGACAATGTCCTCCGATCTATGACAATATCCTCTGATATATGACAATGTCCTCTAATATGTTATAATATCCTCCAATACTACGAGCAAATAATGAAATAACCAGAGCTAGGATGAAAAATTATGCAAAGTTTTCTAAAAGTGCAAGGAGGCCAGGAGAATTTTAGAGGGTGGGGTCTGGTTAAATAAGCAGGGAGGAGTGTCCATAATAGGGAGGAGGTTGAATTGTTATAACTTCTTCTAAGTTGGGCGAGGCCGAACGGATCTGATCTTGCATTTCCCGCATAGTTACACAGGTGGGGACAAAAACCATTCAACTAATTTTTGTCATTTTTTTTTTGAATTTTCTATTTCTGGGAAAGATTGTATTATGATCGATGATATCTTACGTTGATAACAAGGATCATAATACTAAAATTGTGCTACAAATTTGGAGGTTGTACTATGATTTCGAAGGTCATAGTAAAATCTTGTCAAATAGGCATAAATTTTGAAGTAATAAATGCAAACACGATGCCTTTACAATTTTTTTATGTTCTCATGCAAATGGGTCAAATTTGAGGTGCTACAAAGGCTATCCCTAGTTTAATTGAGGTCATTCATGGACCACTCACTTTTTACATCTTAATAAAATTATGAGTCTAGGGAGGACAACACCTTGCATAGGTCTTGCCATTTAGTGAATGGTTGTCCTTGCACATCCTATCATTTGCATGATCAAAATAAACCTGGGGATAAACAAAGGGATAAGCAAAATCAAAAACAAAATGGATAGAAAATAAAATCCAACGTCCACAAAAAAAAAGGAGCACCACAAAAGAGAATAAAAAGAAACAGGAGTAGAAAACAAAAGGAAAAGCCTCCAAGAGTACTATCAAATTGCTTGAATCTATTTGGTCCTCAGGTTCAAAAAAACATCATGAGGTGATTTCCATCACCAATAATAGGCTCTAAGAGCTTGCCTATAAGTGGAATAGTCTTACAAGTGGTGACACATATGTCACATTAGTGACCTTCTCTTGTACAGATCATTGATAACTTATGGATGAGCTAGATACTTTGGCTAAGTTTACAATGGGTTAGTCCAATATCCCTCAAAATGGATAAACAAACATCATGTGCACACACAGGTCCATGATAGACTTAAATTCAATTATGTTAGTCCATATATCTATAGTATATTGCACGACTACTAGATGAGTTTGATTGTTCACTCCATGTTGTTTGAGTGTCTATAAACTCTTTTAAAGATCCATCATGCTTCAGGATCAGGGGCGAACAACATCATCACTGCATCTGCTTATCACAAGTGTCTCTTCAATATAGTTGTACACCCTTAGTAGCCATATTTCATCTATGTGTTTCTTGTGTATTCACATCAATTCATACACTCCATGCTTCCTTATCACATCTCATAGTCATTAGTTCACATGCCGAGTCCAATGTCTTTGTCTTCACAACACAAAGTGAGACAATTCAAATGCAACGTGAATAGCTAATCACCTAATACCTTTTTCATATTTCACACACATTTATCTATCTCCCATTGGAACAAATTCATCTAAGCATTTTCATTAATCATTAGGTTAATCTGACCTAACATTCATCATGAATCAAATCACATCATACATACAACATCACTCATGTTTCACATCATCCATCATACATCACACATACATCATACATCATACATCACACATACATCATACACCATACACATCACACCATTGTACATCATCAAGTGAACTCATCGTGTATATACAATCTTATACAATGGGTCATACATAATCACAATTACCCGTAGGCTACATTGCATATACATCATGCTATACACCACCTCATTAGAAACTATCATAATATATAAAATTGATGGTACACTTGCCACACCAAAAATAAAAAATCAAGCTATCTCATATCTTCTTATCATTGGGATATTCTTCACTCCCCTCATGCTTACCAAGAGTCTCCTCAACCCTCCTTCAATCCCTTTGTTGCTCTACCTCCTTACACAATCTAGCCATCTCGGCCACACCTACCTCACTATGAGCCCTCTACTACTCTACCTCATCAGGAAATTTGGCCATCTATACCACCAATTTACCCTCATACATTGGTCATCTAACCAACCAAGCCCATTTTCCCTATCAAAATCATGACATTCAACATTTATTACCTTGAAAATCTAGGTCAAATTTGGCCCCACTTTTCTCCCACCATAAATTCTCCAAATTTCATAAAACGGCTCAAAAATATATTTTCGATGATATATGGTTGACCTATATTCTGACATTATTTGGTCTCTCAAAATGCAGAAAAACTATAGATGGGTTACATTAGTGAATGGTCACTAGGTACCTAGTGATCCAAACTAGTCGCATGGTACCTAGTGACCTAGTTTAGTCGCTAGGTACCCAGTGCTTGAGTCCAAACTACATCAAAATTCACCCTCAGGTATCCCATGTGACCTTCCACTTGTCTAAGATGCCCTTTCTACATACTTCTTTTGTATTCCTACCATTTCACCACTTCTCTCACTTCATAAACCACTTTTTCAAGTGTTTCATTATCGCTTCATTTTCACCTCTCATCACCTCATCGCTTGAGGGGGTAGACATATCACAAAATCTGCTTTATGCATGATCAATATCCAAACACTTAATACTAGAAATTATGTTTATCCAAGAACCTTTACCGAAGATCATATTACGCCCCTCTTTGCTGGGGCAACAAAAAAGCAAAACTTCTCTTCTCATAAAAACTCCAATTCAAATGAACATTTGATGGACCAAAATACCTGAGTCTTTAGGTTGATCATGGATTTCCTTCTCCAAGACTGGTAGTCGTAAGACCACTCATGGATGAAGCACCTGAGAAAAACCTACCTAGGGTTGAATGGTTTATCAAATCAAATCAAGCTCAACGAAGTATCAAAGATAAATTTTCAAAGACATTCACTCCTTCCACAAATGGGGGATCTTACATTGATCATAATAGTAAGGCAATATTGCATCTACTCTCTCAAACAATTATCATGGCATGACAAAAGCCACCATCATCTACAATCTTTCATTATCAATCCTTATTTTCACCTCTCATCGCCTCATGACTTAAGGGGTAGACATATCACAAAAGTTGCTTTAGTGTGATCAATAACCAAACACTCAATATTGGAAATTGTGTTTGTCCATGAACCTTTGTCAAATATCATCTTATGCCCCTCTTTTCTAGGGAAACACAAAAACAAAATTTCTCTTCTCATCAAAATTCCAATTCAAACAAATGTTTGACAAATAAAAATACCTTTGTCTTTAGGTTGATCATGGATTTCCTTCCCCAAGACTGGCAGTCATAAGACCAATCATGGATGAAGCACCTGAGAAAAGCCTACCTAGGGTTAGATAGTTCATCAAGTCATATCAAGCTCAACGAAGTATCAAAGGCAAAATTTCAAAGACACTCACTCAATTGGGGCATCTTACATTGATCATGACAGTAAGGCAATATTACATCTATTCCCTCAATAATCACTATGGCATGACAAAATCCACCATTATCTGCAATCTTCCATCATCAATTCTTCTTTTCTTTTCTAAAATAAAATCATCTTCGGGTGTCAGTACCCTATGTCTTCACACATTACCGTATAAAAAAGGAAAAATGTAGACACCTAAAAGTCGCACATGGTCTCAAATTCATTTTTAATGGTTAATTAGTTTGCAAAGCCATCAAATTGCCTTAAATAATCTCAAAACACATCACATCTATCAAAAGGGCTATGCTTAATACCCTTAAGCCATCTAATCCCTTTCTTACACTTAACCTAGGTTCCCATGCGACCACCTTTAAAAAGTATCACCATGGTAAATCTAACCTTGATTTAAAGTTACTTTATGATAAAGTGCACTTTGTTACTTAAACACATGATTAGTTAGGATTAATCAAGATTAACACTAATCTTATCCTCATACATGTGTGCACCCATGACTTGCATAATATATTTTAAAGATGCTTTATTTAACCATGATCTAACCTAGGATCTAATTAATCAAGGTTAACCTCAACCTTTGCTCACACATGTGTGCACATGGGATATTTCTAGATATTTAGAAGATTCCTTTTCAAGGTATGTGGGAGGATGAGTCACCTTCCACCTCACCATTTAACCTTACCATGGTTGGAATCTAACCCAGGATTTATACCACCTCATAAGGGACACCTCACTTCCACCTAAGCTCTCCAAAAGCTATAAATAGGAGTACTTTTCCTCCTAAATGGATCCATCTCATTCAACATAACAAAACTCTACCGAAATTACATAAATCAAACATCCATCAACTCACCATAAAATCACCATGAAAACTACACCACTTATACCCTCTTATAGCCCATTTTGAAAGGTTTTAACAGGTATGAGAGCACATACGACATCAACCAAAAGCTGTTATAGCCACAAGACAACACCATCTTTTGGCAGATCCTATAAAATATTGTTTTAGTCTCGATCGCTAGTTACCCATAGACCCAATATGATCGCTAGGTAGGGTGCAACTCTGGCTAGAGTGTACCTTTAGCCAACAAAAAGTTACAACCCTCCCTACAAGTATACTTTACTATTTTTTATCATTTTCAATCAATTTTAGCAGCTATTATCATGCATTTTACTACTTTATTCAAGGTCATTTGTCTTCATTACTATGGGATATGATCCATGATAGGTTCCCAAATGTAATAACCCTATTTTGTAGGTCATATAGATTTAGAGGATGGTTTGACTAACTATGGTACACATGCACTAGGCCCACACCTCTTGAGGTTCATAGAAAGATTAATCTAGGATGTAGTCGATAGTTAACTTCAAGAAAAGGGATATTCACCATGTTGAGCCCTTATTTTATAGCATTCTACGGTAGATTTGTGAAAAGGATATTTTGTAACCTCTTTTTTAATATAATACAATTTCATATACTTTACGTCTGTTTTCCTCTAAGTTTATTAAGATGTTCAATAGGATCTTCAATCCCTTTGTAGATGGGTAGGACTGGCATTGGAAAATGTTTGGGGTATGGCTTGGTGGCAATAAAAGGGTCTAAAGGTTGGTTACACATTTCTTTGTAACTGTATGTTGGATGATATGGGTCTATATGATTCAATCATGATTCCAATTTTTTTACTATATTTTCCAAATGGTGTGTTTGTGCATTATGAACACTTGGTGCTACTAGGTTTCCATAAGGAGGATAGTAGTTGGATTGTGTAGTTGGATGAGAATTTATATTTGGTATAGCAATATTGTTGTGCATGGGATTAGAAATAGATGAGTGAGTTTATTGGTATGGATATGATATGTTGTACAAAGCATGTGGAATGTAAGAGGAATGTGAAAGGGGTTGTGATTACAGAGGAATGGAAGTTTGTGGAGGGAGTTATTGGAACCCTTGTGAATGAATGAGTTGGGAAGATAATTTTGGTTGCAAAGTTGAAACTTGTGAGTATGTATTGACAGTAGTGGTAGAGGTATAAATAGGATTGTTTGGTAATACATTATGAGCATAGATTTGTGAGTTAACATTAGTTGCTTGTGTGGATGGAATGTTGTAGAGGGGTTGAGAGGAAGTAGGGTGATATCAAAAAGAGGGCTCACCCAAAGTCTCACCCCTTTTAAAGCAATATACCTCTGCAAAAGCTTGCATGAGGGCAGCACAATTAGACTTCACAATGTTCCAAAATTGGTCCATAGTTTGAAAGTGAATACCTTTCATAGCTTCTAAATCGGGTACATAGTGAGTTCGTCTAGTGCCAATATTTTTTCAATTTAATCCTCCTGGTTATCTTGGTTTGCTTGGTTTTCTTGGTTTTCTTCTTCTATTTCAATGTCTTCTTCATTAGGATTACTAGTATCAAATTCATCCTTAGGAGGTCTTGCGACCTCCTTACCATTTCTTAAATTTATAGGCATCTCTCGATGATCCCTTTGTCCTTTTAGGATTGTCAAGACTTTAATTAAATCCTCCTTCAAGATTTATTTTTTTTCTATTATTCTATTATTATATTCTTATTATCATATACTTTTATTTATTTTTATTTTTTCTTATAAAAACTTTTCACTAATGTTGATCATAAAGTTTTTCTTCACGAAATTTAAGTGCCACACTCAATATTCTATAAAAATATTATAAATATCATTAATTGCTTCCAATTTTTTCAGGCTCATATATTTTTATTCTTCAAACGTGAAATATCATATCAAGACATGAATTAAATGAACAATAAAAATTTTTCCTTGAACAATCGTAGGGCTCTCAAATTGTAAGTTGAGACACAATTCCCTGAAGAGTATAGCTCTAGGTGCTCTGTTGTATCTCTTATTATGTTCGAAGATCACCTATTTGTTTTCTAGATCTGACAGGAACTTATGAATTATTAGAGAGTACTAAAAATAGCTTTCCCAAGGATATATTGTTGAATAAATAGTAGCTCTTTTATCTACTAACCAATATTCACAACTCCTCTTAATTTCAATGTAAGGTAAGTGGTATTTTATGCCTATAGATTTTAGCTATATTGATTCTCTTGATTTTGCTTAACTCTTCAGATCTTCTCCTAATGAGATCAAGGTTATGCCACAAATGGTTCCATTTTTCTTCATCATTTCTATAAAGAAGATCGACTTCTTGTTTTATGAACGCTTTCCTAAGGTCTATGAGTGTAGATTCCTTAATGCAGTTATCCATCATTTAACCTGTTATTTTCTCTCTTTTTTTACTCTTTGGAAGAAAACAACATACATAAAAATGATTATCTCATCCTATTGATCACACCTATAAGTAATCTCTAAAAAACCCTTTTTAAAACTATGAAAAAGTTGGATAGGCATAGTTGTCTTGTTTGAATTAAGGCTTTCACCTGGATGCCCGCATATAGATGCTTGGTGATGAATTCCAAGCTGTGATGAAGCCTAGGTCCTACCAGTCCTCACCCAATTCACTATGGTCAATGATACACTTCTTTGAAAAGAAATGTGTGCTCTATTCCATAGCTATGATAGTTGTTGGACCGACTGAATTTTAAATCTTGATTAAAGGATTTAAGTTTTTTGAGCATAGGCAAAAAGATAATCCCTTTTTGAAGGTTCGTGAGTATGGCTAACCCCCTTAACTATGTATTCTCGTTATTTCTAGACCACACAAAATTGTGGAATAATACATCAAATGTTATTTTTAAGGAATGATGTATAAAAATATAAAATGTGAATCAATCCAATTTAAAATTTTCTTTTTATGTTTTCTAATCTAAACACACAAATTTGAATGGTATTGTTTAGTTTTTTTTTTAAAAGAAAAACAAAATTCAAAAGGATGGTGTTTCACATCGGGTTCACCAAATAATGTAGACCAAAAATTTCACTCCCCTTTCCTTCAGGCTAAAGGATCCACGCTTGGAAAGGGGATGGAAATATTTTAAGACCGTTTCCACATCTTAGACTATGTATAATGTTTGATGAGTTCTTTTAATAGCACATGCTTATGTTTAATATAATATGCAGCTAGATCTATGCCATATACATTCTGATTTCCTTGAAAACAATAAATAATTGGACTAAGCTAAATGCATTACAGATTCATGCGATATATATATATATATATATATATTTGTATTTGTATTTTTCTTGTTCTTTTCAGAAGATTTAATAAATAAGGAATGTGAAGCAGACAAAAAATAAAAAAAATGATTTAAAATAAATCAAATTAGATACTTATCTTATTTGGATGGTTGAATAAAACACATTTGCTACTTTCTAAACGAAGTTTCTCCCTGTGATCATATTCACTTTCTATCTGAATCATAGAGCGAATTTGTTGTCCTAAGAGTGAATTTGCTATAGACCTACAACTTGATAGATCAACATTAAAATTTTGAAGTTAGGATTTGGGGATCTTCTTAGGCCACTTGTAGATTAGATCTCGATGGCGTAGTAGTCATATCCCTTTGATCTCTTTAACCAACCATGCATAAGAAATGAAATTGAAAAGCCTATTTATGAGTAATAAAACTATGATCAATGACAAAAAAATGGAATAAGTGATGTGGTATACAATGTGGGATAATATAAATATGATATGCAAAAATAGAATAGTGGATATGAATATCATAATTACACCCAGACTAATGTCTACATGAATTCACTTACCTATAAGCCGATTCACTTTTGTGTGAGTGAATTTACTTATTTTTTATCAACACCTAAGGTATGTGCTGAAAATACGAATAAAATATTTGCATAAATAAAATGAAATGAGTTGGTTTATAGCAATAGAATAGATGTCATAAGGTGATAAATGGCAAGATAACAAGACCAAAAATAGAAAGAACCGTTGTAGTGACATGACTATCATAGTTTTTGTCGCTCAACTTGTAGCAAAATATTTTTAAATGAAAAATAATAGTGCTTTTACTTCCATTTAATTTTACCATTAGGGGTTTATGGAGATCTTGAGAGATCCTTTTATCCTTTATTACGAGTGCAGAAGCGAAAAATTATCTAGGGTAAATTGGGGTTGTTGTTCGACTTGTTGAGTAAGGTGCAGCGATAGTATTGTCATTGTTGTCAACACACTCAGATGGATAGGTTGATGTAGTGGACAGTTTTTCAAAGGTTTTTCAGAGTATGTACAATGATTTTCAATGCTTATGAGGATGTTTTTGATGTTTGGGTGAATTTGTTATAGGTTGTTCATGCAAATTTGCAAAAGTTGAAAAAATCGTCAAAAAGTTGTCAAAAATTTGCAAAAGTTATCACGGGTGCAGTTGGACAAGATGGATCAATTTGGAACATGCCAGCATGCCAGGAAATAGTCTAGAACATTTTTTGAGGTGTCAGCACAGTGTTTGGATTGATCGGTGACATTTCGGTATCTTGGCGGATGATTTGGCAAGTGGTTGTACAGGCCGAAAAAGGGCAGTTTTGTTAGAAGCACTACGAGCAAACCAAGAAGAATTTGATAGCAAAATTCAAACTGGATGTGGTAATTATCTTCAATAACATGTGTTCCAAATTTTCACAAAAACAGAGAAACGAGGTGAATGTTACAAGCGTTTCAATACTGTCACAAAAATGCTCTTTTTGGAAAAAGTGTGTCAGTAGCAGTTTTCGTGGAGGTGGTACAGGTGAACCGTAAGGATTTATGAAACAATATTCGAAATGTATTTAGTAATCATTTCATAGATTCTATGTTTCAAATTTCAGAGAAAACAGAGTTACGAGGTGAGAGTTATGATTGTTGCAAAAATGGTACAGGTCACTTTTATGTCAATTTGTTCCACTTGGGCAAAATCCTTCAGTTGGTCGTTTCAACCTTGCAGAGTCGCCAGAGTTTCAATTTTAGTGTTGTTACACCTTCAAGGCATCAAATAGATCATATTTCATTTTTTGTTTGAGGTGTCACATGGCTCCGAAGTAAGATAACGAGTAAGGTGTCAATTCTTTGCATATGATGTGTTTGACGAAATGCCTCTTCAAAATAAAATAAAAAAGGAAGTTATATTGTTTTAAGAAGCTTCATTAAAGAAAATATTTTTAAAATTGAAAAGGGAAAAAGAATGCAAGTGTGTGCTTTTTAAGTGACAAGGGATTTTATTGAAAAGTGGGGACTTTATTTTATGAAGAGAGAAGTGTGTGGAGAAAAATAAAGAGTGAAAATCCGTGATTTTTGGAGAGTGGTGAAAAATGTCACTTCAGTATTTTGGGCATAACTTTTTCATATGATATCAATTTTGGCTGAAATTTTGAGAGGAGTTCACAGATAAAGTTCTACACAATACTTAGAAAGCATTTAGCAATTACCAGAATGAGCTAAGATAACAATCAGTTGTTTTTTTTTAGAAGAGAAGATTCAAATTCTGAGTAATGCAGGGAGAGGGATGTTATACTCGGTGAAATAGAAAGTTTTAGATTTTGAGCTTAAAGACCATAGAGGGTGCTTGGTAGAGGGGTTGGTTCTCCTTTCTGTTGGTGCAGATAAATCAGGGGTTGGTGCTCCTTCTAGTGGGTGCTGGTAAATTGATTGTAAATTTGGTGCTTTACAAAGGCTAGATTTGGATGGGAGTCCAAACAGTCATTTTTTGGGATGTAGCCAAATCGGTGAACCTTGGTACATCTTGTGTTGTGTGATGTTCTCTTGTTATACTTGCTTTATTTGGTTTTATGTTTTCATTGTTTTGGCTTGAGTGTTGAAGATTTAAGTTTTAAATAGCTTCACTAATTCACCCCCCATCTCAATGTCATTGTGAGACTAAAAATTGGTATCAGAGTGACGTTCCTGAACATGCTTAACCGGCTAGGATGATCTTGGAAGTGACATAATGGCAGGTGGTGAAGTCTTCTCATCAAACAAAGCACCATTGTTTGACGAAACTAATTACGCATTTTGGAGACTCATGATGCAGACATATCTTTGTGCTTTGGGATACAACATTTGGGATTCAGTAGATAATGGATACACAATACCCACCACTTCTCCAACCGATGCTGCCGATAAGAAACTGTTTGAGAATGACTCAAAAGCAAAGAATGCTATCATGTGTGGATTAGTGGATAACGAACTGGTAAATATTATGGGTTGTAAAACGGTAAAGGAAATATGGGACAAACTAAAGAGCATTCATGAAGGAGACGTTAAGATCAAGGAGGCCAAGTTACAAACACATCGAGCTCAGTTCGAAGTATTAAATATAAATGACAATGAGAATATAAAGGCATATATACTAAGAGTTAATGAAGTCATTAATGTGATTAGAGGACTCAGCGAGGAAATCAAATATTCTGTCATCGTGAAAAAGGTATAAAGATCCCTTCCCTAAATATTTTATTCTAAAGTTTCAGCTATAGAAGAAGCTAAAGATATAAATTATTTTAGTATGGATGAGATGTATAGTTCTTTGACTGCATATGAGATGAGAATAGGAAAATCTAAACCCACAGACAAAGAAGCTGCTTTTAAAGCCCATAAAAATATGAAAGCAAAACAAGAATCTAAGGAAGAAGAGACATCAGATGATATGGAAGCAAACTTTGTTCGAAAAATAAAAAGGTGAAAATAAAAATACAAAGTAAAGTTATCGTTTAAATATTTCAATTGTGGAGGCATTGGCCATTTTGCAGCTTAATGTCCACTTAATGAGAAGAACATAAGTGATGAAGGATCACACGAAGAAAGAAGTGACTGGAAGAAAAAAACAAATTTTAGAAAAGGTAACTTCAAGAAGAAAAGTTTCATCTCCAAGAATGTCAGTTCATCAAAAGATAGCTCCAGTGAGGATTCTAAAAAGGAAACAGGTGAAGCTCTTTTCATGGAACTCAAAGAAGAAAAACCAGAAAAAGAACAGGAATGTGATGATGAAGAAATTCATGCAGAAGTGAATTTGGAAGAGGAACTAATTGCAACTCTAGATGAATTGAAGATAGAAAGAAAAAAGAATAAAAAAATTTCAAGAAAGCTTGAGGATGCAAATGAAATTATAAAAAAATTGAAAGTATAGGTAGAAGAATCCAAGAAAATATCCGAAGATCTCAAAGTGCAAATAACCATGAAAATAGATTATTGCAGCAAGCTAGAAGAAGAGATTGTTGGTTTAATAATGCAGCTAGAAGAGATGAATCATAAAATTAGTTATCACAAACATGAATAAAGTTCTATGAAGCTAGGTAAGATCATAAATAACCAAAACACTACATACATCAAATTTGGTTTAGGTTTTGATGAAGAAGAATCTTCAAATGGATCAAAGGCCATAAATGAAGAATCCACAAAGAATGAAGAGAAGAAACAGGTTGATCAAGCAAAAATGAATCATGCAAAGGAAAGCAATAATGCAAGGCACAAAAGGAGAATTGACAATGATGGCTTCACCAATGTCACACATCAAAGAAGAAGAATATTTATGGCTTCTATGACAACATGACAAAGACCACCACCCAGGTTCAATCATCTCTTTTTTGGTTATTGTTTTAAATGCAATGGTTATGGACATAAGATCTCAGATTGCAAGTATAATGTAGGACCAAGGAATTTTACCAATAGAAATGCTTTTTCACCTTTGATGGATTATGCGGTAGAATGTTATAACTGTCATAATTTTGGGCATATTGCAAGAAATTGTCGAAGTACATTTGCATCAAATAAATTTCAGAGAAGAAAATTTCAGCAAAATGGAATAAGACAAAATAGAAAATTTCCCGAAAAATATGCGCAAGCTATTGAAAAATAAAAGCCAAAACAAGAGCCCAAAATTGTAATCAAACCTGAGTGGAAAGAAAAAGAGCGACCTAAGGAAGAAAAAGAATCCTTGATCGTATAGACGACATTTAAAGCGTAGAATAAATTTGCACCATGGATACTTGATAGTGGATGCTCCAGTCATATGATAGGTGACAAACAAAAATTTGAGAAGTTGCAACAATATGAAGGTGGTTTAGTAAATTTTGGAAACAATTATGGAGCTAAGATAGTTTGCAGAGGTTCAGTTAAGATTAGTGATGAAAGCATCAAGTCAAAATAAGTCTTGTTTGTGGTTGGTCTAAAGCATAACTTGTTAAGCGTAAGTCATATTTGTGATAGAGGTCATGAAGTGATCTTTAAGAAGCAAGGTTGTGAAGTCAGAAAGGCAAACAATGGGAAGTTGATAGCAACTGTATCAAGGACATCTGACAACTTGTACACTCTCTCAGAGACTTCATAAGGAGCTTGCTTGATTGGATAGGAAAAAGAGAATTGGTTGTGGCACAAGAGGCTCGATCATATCAGTTTTGACAATCTAGTAAAAATCAGCTCAAAGAAAGCAGTGAGAGATATTCCCACCATTGGTAAACCATCAAATAGCATTTGTGCTTCATGTCAAAAGGGGAAGCAAACTAGAGTCTCATTTAAAAAAAAAGAGTACTACACAAGCAAACCTTTGGAACTAGTACATACTGATTTATGTGGACCCATGAGAACGCAAAGCATAAACGGTGACAAATATTTCATGTTGTGTATAGATGACTATTCCAGGATGACATGGGTAATGTTTTTTAAGCATAAATCAGAAGCTTTTGATATGTTCAAGGTTTTCAAAAACCAATTTGAGAATCAAACATGAAAATGGATTAAATGTTTAAGGTCAGATAGAGGAGGAGAGTTCATTTCAGAGGATTTCACAGAGTATTGTGAAAAATATGGCATTAGGAGATAGTTTTCAGCAGCCAGGATACCTCAGCAGAATGGTGTGGTAGAAAGAAAGAACAAAATAGTGCAGAAAATGGTACATACTATGTTGACTGAGAGCAAAGTAGCATACATATTTTGAAAAGAGGCAATCCATACTGCGGTATACATCCAAAATATGTGCATGTTGAGGATGCATGAAAGCAAAACTCCTTATGAGTTGTGGTTTGGTAAAAAGGCAACAGCAAGATATTGTAAAGTTTTTGGAAGCAAGTGTTACATCAAAAGAACTGAAGCAAAACTTGGTAAGTTTGAAGATAGAGAAGATGAAGGAATTTTTCTTGGCTATTCGTCAAAAATCAAAGCTTACAAATGCTACAACAAGAGGCTAAGGAAAATTGTGGATAGTGTCGATGTTAAATTTGATGAAGGAAGGGAACGAGTAATTAGCTATGAAGAGAACTACCCAATTTATGAAGAGGTCATTGAAGGAGATGAGGAAAAGGAAACAAAAAAGAAACCAAAAATTGAATCAGAGGATTCAAGCAATGATTCAAAAGTGGAAGAAAATAAGAAATTCAAAACAGACAGTTGGCAGAAAGATCATCCTAGAGAGCAAATAATTGGAGACCCCACAGTTGTGTTCAAACAAGAAGAAGATTAGTAAGTAACTACTATTTATTATCCAGCATTGAGCCTAAAAATATTTCTAATGCAAGCAAATATGAAAGTTGGGTAAATGTAATAAATGAAGAATTAGATCAGATCGAGAAAAACAATACTTGGGAGTTAGTACCAAGACCTACAAATAAAAATGTAATCGGTACTAAATGGTCTTTCGAAACAAATTGAATGAAGACGGACAGGTAGTCAGGAACAAAGCAAGATTGGTATGCAAAGGCTATGCACAAGTTGAAGGTATTGACTTTGAGGAAACCTTTGCACCTGTGGCCAGACTAGAGGCAATTAGAATGTTTATGGCTTTAGTAGTTTACAATAATTTCAAATTTTATCAAATGGATGTGAAATCAGCATTTTTGAATGGAAAACTTGAAGAAGAGGTTTATATTGAGCAACCAGATGGTTTCTAGCTTGGTGATGATCCCAACTTGGTTTGCAAGTTGAAGAAAGCATTATATGGCTTAAAACAGGCACCCCGAGCATGGTATGCAAGGCTAGACAATTATCTTACTCAGCAAGGGTTCAAGAAAGGTATGGTGGATAGTAATTTGTATGTCAAAACAGAAAATGGTCATCATATTGTTCTTTTTATATACGTAGATGATATCATATTTGGCAGCAGCAAAGATGAGTTGTGTAAAGATTTAGCAAATAAGATGCAGAGAGAATTTGAAATGTCAATGATTGGTGAACTTTCGTATTTTCTCGGATTGCAAGTTAATCAAAAGGAGAAGGGCATAATTATTTCTCAAATTAAATATGTAAAAGAGATGCTAAAAAAGTTCACAATGGAGGATTGGAAGCCAGTTAGCACTCCCATGAGGACAGGTTGCAAGTTGAGCAAGGATGAAAAATCTCCACATGTTGATCAAACTATGTATAGATCTATGATTGGGAGCTTACTATACTTGAAAGATACCAGACCAGATATTTTGTAGGCTGTATGCAAGGTAGCATGATTTTAGGCTAGTCCTAAGGAGACTCATGTGACAGCAGTAAAGAGGATTCTTTGGTACCTCAAGGGTACTATGGAGTATGGGTTATGGTATCCGAAAGGTAATGACTTCACCCTTATTGCATATTCAGATGCATATTGGATAGGATGTGTAGATGACAGGAAGAGTACCAGTGGAGGTGCATTCTATCTTAGAGATAGGTTGGTCGCATGGCATAGTAAGAAATATGAGTCAGTCTCCTTATCCACAGTAGAGGCAGGATACATTGTAGCGACAACTTATTGTACGCAGGTGTTCTGAATGAAAAAAACTATGAAGGATCTTGGCATTAATTTCAATGAGCTGATTTTAGTTAAGTGTGATAACACCAGTGCCATTAACATCTCAAAGAATCCGATTATGCATTCTCGTACAAAACATATTGCTATCCGATATCATTTTTTGAAGGAGAAAGTTGCGAAAGGTGAGGTTAAGTTGGATTTTATTCCAACAACAGAGCAAGTAGCGGATATCTTCACAAAACCATTGCCCAAGGAAGTCTTTGAGTACCTTTGCAAGAAATTGGGAGTGGTCACACTTCCCAAGAATTGACTAGCTATTGGGGCCACATTCTCAGGGGGAGCATTTGTGTATCTATTTATATTTTTGCTCATGTTTGTGATTTTTGCTAAGTGTAATAATTTTTGCCTGAGAATGATGTTCATGGACTCAGGGGGAGTTTTCAGTAGCCCTTTGGTCTTGTTGTCAAAGGGAGAGAAGAGTTACAGTAAATTGTGCGTGTGTTGCCAACAATTCCAAAGGGGAAGATTGTTGAGCAAGGTGCATCGATAGTATTGTCATTGTTGTCAACACACTCAGATGGATAAGTTGATGTAGTGGATAGTTGTTTGGAGTATGTATAGTGATGTTCAATGCTTATGAGGATGTTTTTGATGTTCGAGTGAAGTTGTTATAGGTTGTTCGTGCAAATTTGCAAAAGTTGAAAAAATCGTCAAGAAGTTGTCAAAAATTTGCAAAAGTCATCACGGACGCAGTTGGATAGGATGGATCAGTTTGGAACATGCCAACATGTCAGGAAATAGTCCAGAACAGCGTTTGAGGTGTCAGCATAGTGTTTGTATTGATCGATGACATTTTTGGTATCTTGGCGGATGATTTGGCAATAATTGTACAAGACAAAAAAGGGCAGTTTTGTCAGAAGTACTGTGAGCAAACCGAGAATAATTTGATAGTAAAATTCAAACTGGAGATGGTCGTTATCTTCAAGAACATGTGTTCCAAATTTACACAAAAATGGAGAAACGATTTGAATGTTACAAGTGTTGTAAGACTGTCATAAAAATGTTTTTTTGAAAAAAGTGTGTTAGCATCAGTTTTCATGGAGGTGGTAAAGGTGAACCGTAATGATTTATATAGCAATATTAGAACTGGATGTATTCAGCATTATAGAGATTCCACATTTCAAATTTTAGAGAAAACAGAGTTACGAGGTGAGATTTATGATTGTTGCAAAAACGGTACAGGTCACTTTTATGTCAATTTGTTCCACTTGTGCAAAATCCTTCAGTTGGCCATTTTGACCTTGCAGAGTCACCAAAGTTTTGGTTTCAGTGTTGTTACACCTTCAAGGCATCAAATAGAGCATCTTTAATTTTTTTTTTGAGGTGTCATGTGGCTCCGAAGTAATAGAACGAGTAAGGTGTCAATTTGTTGCATGTGACGTGTTTGATGAAATGTCTTCTCAAAATAAAAAAAAAGGAAGTTATATTGTTTTAAGAAACTTCATTAAATAAAATATTTTTAAAATTGAAAAGGGAAAAAGAATGCAAGTGTGTGCTTTTTAAGTGACAAGGGATTTTATTGAAAAGTGGGAACTTTATTTTGTGAAGAGAGAAGTGTGTGTGGAGAAAAATAAAGAGTGAAAATCCGTGATTTTTGGAGAGTGGTGAAAAACGTCACTTCAGTATTTTGGGCATAACTTTCTAATATGATATCCATTTTGGCTGAAATTTTGAGATAAGTTTGTAGAAAAAGAGTTGCACAATACCCAGAAAGCATTTAGCAATTGACAAAACAAGCTAAGAGAACAATCAGTTTTATTTTTGTGAGAAGAGAAGATTCAAATTCTGAGTAATGCAGAGAGGGATGTTATACTGGGTGAAATAGAAAGTTTTAGATTTTGAGCTTACAGACCATAGAGGGTTCTAGTTTCAGTGAAAACATTAATATATGTCATTTTATTATCAATATCAAAATCAAGTGGGTGCTTGGTAGAGGGGTTGGTGCTCCTTTCTGTTGGTGCAAATAAATCAGGGGTTGGTACTCCTTCCAGTTGGTGCTGGTAAATTGATTGTAAATTTGGTGCTTTGCAAAGGCTGGAGTCCAAACAATCATTTTTGAGGATGTAGCCAAATCGGTGAACCTCGGTACATCTTGTGTTGTGTGATGTTCTCTTGTTATACTTGCTTTATTTGGTTTTATGTTTTCATTATTTTGGCTTTGAGTGTTGAAGATTTAAGTTTTAAAGAGCTACACTGATTCACCCCCCTCTCAATGTCATTGTGAGACTAATACGACTGTGAAGCCAAATCAGGAAAATTACCAATCTGGGATATGGTATGTATTATCATTTGAGTAAATTGCCAATCTGGGTTGATTTGCAAGCCAAGTTTGGGAGCCAACGTAACATGAAGATTGAAAAATTGATTCCATTAGAACAAAATATGTCAATTTTCCAAATTCAAGCAAATTATTGGATTTAGCAAATTCGCTCCCAAATTGCGTGGGGAGAAAATTTGCTCCCTAAAAATGAGGGAAGCAAAATCGCTACAAGGGGATTGAAAATGCAAAAATTAAGGCAATGTGCGATTAAAATTGATATTTGCAAAAGAAAAGGAGGTGGGGGATGAAAAGTTGATTGGAGAAGTTAAGGAATTTTGATGTGGGTCAAAATTTCGTGTTTGCAACTACAAACTTTGGGAACTTATAGTAACAACAATTCTCCTACCCAGTCCTTCATTCTCTTCAAAGATAACCTTGGCCAATCCCATAAACTACATGGCACCACCCCACCCCCTAATAGAGTAATATCCCCAAACCAATTGCAAAAACAATTGAACACTAGTATCAGGTTTATTATCTGCATCAACAACATTGAAACCCAACCCACCATCCACCCTAACATCCAACAACTTCTCTCTCGATACTATCTATTCTTTGCGCCCCTTCCATTATTCCTACAAATTTATCATGACATTGAGCCTCCAAAATCCACATGACCCTATTAGTCTCTATCCATACCACCACACTTATTTTCAAAAAAACAAAATAGAGAAACTCACATTTGAACTCGTTGACATGGGTATTATCCAACCTAGTAAAATAGTGTTGGACATTTTGAGCTCATTTAGTTGTCATTGATGTCAAGGTGAAAAGTCGTCATTGATGCCAAAGTAAACATATGAAGATGTCATTAATACCATGGAGCACACCATCAATAGCACTAGGAACAATGTGAAGAGTTGAAGAAAAAGTTGGCAAAATAATGTTTTATGAGGGTTTATGGTAAACCCATGGTGGAAGATTAAATGGTTTTATTAAAATCATTATGAGGATATAAAAGTCTCCTCACACATTGAGATGGCAGTTAAGATTTTAAAAGACCCACGGTGGGAGAATAATTTACAAATTAAAGGTTTAAGTTTAAACCCAAGGAAGGCTTTAATCTCCTTAAAGTTAAAGTTTATAAATATAATTTATAAAATTTAAATTCCTTAGAATTTAAATAATTTATAAATTATAAAAGGTTTTGAAATGCGTCGACGTCATAAAATAAAATGGAGCACCGACGTCTAAGTCATAAGGTGAAATCATGTATAAATAAATGCCAAGAGGCATTCAAAAGTATCCCTCTTCGAATTAATTTTTGATGTGACCAAGCTAAAGTGAAATTTCGTGCAAATCATTGAACGTTGAGGAAGAAGACAAAGAGCTTATTTGTCTTATTAACATAGGTGAAAAGATAAAAAGTGTAAGCGACATATTGGTCTGACCCACATTCAACATGGTGGTCCATTG
This sequence comes from Wollemia nobilis, assembly GCA_028583015.1. Lineage (NCBI taxonomy): Eukaryota > Viridiplantae > Streptophyta > Pinopsida > Araucariales > Araucariaceae > Wollemia > Wollemia nobilis. Next base: position 132,489 of record JAQPPZ010016509.1, on the reverse strand, counting down.
GTACAACACATTTTATGAAAGCATTGGGAGTGGAAGGAGTCCACGATCGATTCGCGTGGACGATTGGCGTGTTTGACTTGAGCGCCAAGGGAAAGTTTTGTTCGCATTCGGTTTGAGCGCCAGGTGTGGTAGAAGGAGCACGAGGTGCTCGTGGAGTATTAAATGTGTGTCTAGTGCACATGGTGGTAAGGCCCACGGCTAGAGCGCTCGTGGATGCAGAGATTGTGGGTTCGAATCCCACTAGTGGCAAAGGTAATTTTTTGATTAAATTTTATATTGCCTAAAGTTTTTCTTAAGGGGTCATTTGGAGTTATAAGGGTTTGTGAAGAATTATTTTTTTATTTGTGTAGTTTGGAGTTATAAGGGTTTGTGAAGAATTAATTTTTGATTTGTATTGTTTGGAGTTATAAGGGTTTGTGAAGGATTATTTTATTGGAAATTGATTTGTGCTATTTGGAGTTAAAAGGGTTTTTGAAAGATTGTTTTATTGAGAAGTGATTTATGTTATTGGGGTTTTTAAAAGAAATAGGATTTGATTTATGCCAAAGTTCTTCTTGCCATTAAAATTGATTAAAGAGGTTTTGAGTTATTTTGGTGGATGTTGAATTTATTTTTAGTTGGGAGTTTATAAGGTGTTATTGGATAAATATTTTATGTATGTTGATGGTTGTTTTTGAAAGGTGGAGTGATAAGGTGTAATTGAGTATTTACATTATATTGTGAGAAATATTTATCTTCTAACCTCTTTGAGCTTGGCATAGAAGTGTTTGTGGTTGTGACAGATTTATGAGATCCCTTCATCTTCAATAAAAAGGTATGAGCACATTCTTCCATAGTTGAGTTGATTGATTGGTTTTCTAGAAAATAAGTTTGGAGTGAAAAGGACTTGATTAGGGTTTCCTATTGAGTGTGTTGAGTTAATGCTTCAAGGTTTTTCTAGAATAAAGAGTTGTTGTTAAAACCTTGTTTGATAAGCATTGTTGTTGAAGCCATTGGTTGTGTGAAGAACTTGAACTAGGGTTTGAAAATATCATGAGTATCATTGTTATGTGAAGATTGTTTTATAAGCATTGTTGTTGAAGTGAGTTGTTGTGCAAAGAATTTGAACTAGGGTTTGAAAAGAACATGAGTATCATTGTTATGTGAGATTTGTTGTTGAGCATTGTTGGAAATATTTTGAGTTGGTGGTTATATGCTTGGACTAGGGTTTGTGAGAAAGGGGTGTTTCATTGAGTGATTGGTTGAGTAGAGTTGATTGAGCCTAGTCAAGTGGATGTGTGAAGTGATTGTTCAAGTTCCATAAAACAAACTATTCTATATTCTGATTTGAATTGAGAGAGTGATTGAGCATTGAGTGTAGAACATATTGAGTCTCTAACAATTCTCTTTATGTTTCTATGAGATTTGGACAAGTTATGTGTGAGCTTGTTGAGTAGATTTGAGCAAGTTCTGTGGACTTGTTGAGAATATTTGAGCAAGTTTTGTGTGAACTTGTTGAGAAGATTGAGCAAGTTCTATGTGGACTTGTTGAGAATATTTGATCAAGTTTTGTGTGGACTTGTTCAGCAGAATTGAGCAAGTTTTTGTGGACTTGTTGAGCATATTTGAGCAAGTTTTGTGTGGACTTGTTGAGAATATTGAGCAAGTTCTATGTGGACTTGTTGAGCATATTGGACAAGTTCTGTGTGGACTTGTTGAGCATATTGGACAAGTTATGTGTGGACTTTTTGAGAAGATTTGACAAGTTCTGTGTGGACTTGTTGAGGAGATTTGACAAGTTCTGAGTGGACTTGTTGAGTATATTTAATAAAGTTCTGAGTGGACTTGTTGAGAGATTTGAGCAAGTTCTGAGTGGACTTGTTGAGAATATTTGAAGCAAGTTTTGAGTGGACTTGTTGAGATTTGAGGAATTTGGTGGATTTGGATTTGTGCTAGACGAGGATAGATATTGAGAAGATTTGTGCTAGATCGAAGGACTGTGTTTAGTGTAGATTTGAGATAGAGCTTTGGAGGTGACAGAGCAGAGAGGATAGTAGTCTCCAGTGGATAGAGATCCATCATCCAGGGTAGTGAGGATAGGTCTTCTGAGTGGGGACAAGAGTCTTCAGTGGAGAGAGATCCACAAGCCAGTGTAGTGGAGGCAGTAGTCTTCTAGAGGATCACCAACCAGAGCGAGAGGAGAAGGAGTTCTCCTATGGATAGAGATCCATGAACTTGATTTAGGGGATTAGTATCTCCTTTGGATAGAGGTCCATAAACATTGTAATAGGGAAAGGATTCCCAAGAGATTGATTGAGAAAATTTTAGTGAAATATTTTCTCCATGGAGTAGCCCACATTGGGTGAACCACGTAAATTGTGGTGTCTCTATTGTGTGTGATGATTTATGCATTGCTTTGGTTATTGCTATTGATATTGCCATTGATTATATTGATTAATATTGTTTGGAAAAGAAAAGTAAAAAGTGGTCTTATACTGTTCACCCCCTCTCAGTATAAGCTTGTGTTCTTCAATTGGTATCAGAGTTGGTTCCTTCAAAAAAGGTTTAACAACTTGAAGGAAGATCTTACAAGAACATAAATGGCAAAGAAAGGCAAAAGTAGAACCATGAGACACAAGAAGAAAAGAACACACATGGTCATGAAAGAAAAGGAAGATGAATTTGATATTGTTGTTTTGGGAGGAAGAATGGAAATAGATTCAAGAGATGAATCAAGCAATGGAGAAAATAACAGGTTGATAAATTTTTGTACCAGATGTAGGAATACAGGTCACCATGCAACTTATTGTCCACAAGAAGGTGAAGAATGTTTTGTTTGTGGTCAACTCGGCCATGATGCAGGTTATTGCAATGGGTTTAGTAGTGGTGAAGATGAAGATGATATTTTTGGAAATGAAATCCTAGAGGTTGGTTCAAGAAAGGATAACAGGGACAATCAAAATAGGTATGAAGAAGAAAATCTACTTTCAATATTAGAAGAAAAAAAGATGCTCCTATAGAAGATCAAAGAAAGAAAGAAGAGGAAGATTCAGAAAAAGAAAAGGAGGAAGCCACTCTTAAGGAACTTGTTGAATTGAAAAGAGAGAATTTAGAATTGAAGGCTCAAATACAAGAAGATGAGAAATGTAAGACAAAGCTTCTACAAGATCTCTCTGACTTGAGAGATAAGGTTGAAAAGACAAGAAGAGTTGAAGAAGGTATGATTGAAAAGTCAAAGGTAAAAAAGATAGAATGTGAAAGACTTATGGTTACTCTTGAAGAATTAAAAAGGGAGAACTCAGGATTAAGAGTTCAAGCTCAAGAATATGAGAAAGCAAAAGCAAAGTTTCTATAGGAACTCACCAACTTCAAAATCAAGGTTGAAGAGGCAAGAAGGATTGAAGAAGGTATGGCTAAAAAATTAAAGGTAAAATATCTAGAGTGTGAAATATTAGAGCATGAGATAGTTTCACTAAGGATGGAAGTAAAAGGTTCTAAGGACAAGCTACACAAGTTTGAGGAAAATTCAAAGACTTTGGACAGGATTATCAATGCACAAAGGTCATCAGTCACCATAACAGGACTTAGTTCTAAAGAAGAACAAGGGAAACAGGAAGCAGAAAAAGGAGAGTCAAGCTCAAACACTAGAAAAGAAGAAGCGTCAAAAGAAGTAAGTAAAAAGGAGAGTGAGACTTCTAAGGATAAGTTGGACAATAGAAAGTTCAACAAGGAAAGGAACAATGCACAAGTAAGGAACAGATGGAACAGAAAATAGGACAAAGTAGAAGAGACTAAGAGACCAATGGGGTCTAGGCAAGGTTTCTTCAATGGATGATGCTTCTCATGTCACAGGTTTGGGCACATGGCTTCACAGTGCAGGACACATGAAAGATAGGAATATGGGAACAGACAACTTTTCCATGGGTATTGCTACTCATGTAATCAGTTTGGTCACAAGGCAATGAATTGCAAGGTTCATGATAGAAGAGGATATGGCTTCACTAGGAGAAATCCTAAGACATTTGCACCTCCAAGGAATAATAACATTAAGTGTTATAAGTGCAATAATGATGGTCACACAACAAAGTGGTGTAGAGCAGACATTCCAGAATCAAGTATGAACAGGAACAAAAACAAGAATAGGAATATGGATATGAACAGGAATGAGAATAGGAACATGAACATGAACATGAACATGAACATGAACATGGATATGAATAGGAACAAGAATAGGAACATGGAAAGGAATGTAGACATGGACAGGAACATGGACATGGAAAGAAAAAGTCAGAGGAATCAAAAGGATCAGATAAGAAGAAAAGAGGATAAAGGTAAAGAACAATGCTTTTTGGGAGTAGAAATACTCCCACCCCGGAATTAACCACCTCAAGAGGAGGTGGGGGAGGGGCTAAGCTAAGAGGCTCATTCTTAGCCCCGAGCCCCAAAGGTGACCCTTTGCCATTGATGTCAAAGGGGGAGATATTTGAGTAAGGGGGAGAGATTTGATATTTGAGAGAGCATTGAGCCAGGGGGAGCAATGTCCCAGGGGGAGCAGAACAAAGGAAAGGTCAAGTTTTTGGTAAAAGGAAATTGGGTTGCCATCAATGACAAAGGGGGAGATTGTTGGACATTTTGAGCTCATTTAGTTGTCATTGATGTCAAGGTGAAAAGTCATCATTGATGCCAAAGTAAACATATGAAGACGTCATTAATACCATGGAGCACACCATCAATAGCACCAGGAACAATGCGAAGAGTTGAAGAAAAAGTTGGCAAAATAATATTTTATGAGGGTTTATGGTAAACCCATGGTGGAAGATTAAATGGTTTTATTAAAATCATTATGAGGATATAAAAGTCTCCTCACACATTGATATGGCAGTTAAGATTTTAAAAGACCCACGGTGGAAGAATAATTTACAAATTAAAGGTTTAAGTTTAAACCCAAGGAAGGCTTTAATCTCCTTAAAGTTAAAGTTTATAAATATAATTTATAAAATTTAAATTCCTTAGAATTTAAATAATTTATAAATTATAAAAGGTTTTGAAATGTGCCGACATCATAAAATAAAATGGAGCACCGACGTCTAAAGAATAAGGTGAATTCATGTATAAATTAGATGCCAAGGAGGCATTCAAAAGTACCCCTCTTTGAATTAATTTTTGATGCAACCAAGTTAAAGGAATTCATGAAAATCATTGAATGTTGAGGAAGAAGACAAAGAGCTTATTTGTCTTATTAGTGTAGGCATAATATGAAAGGTGTAAGTGAATGGTGTGACCCACATTGGACACGGTGTTCCAATGGTACAACACATTGTGTGAAAGCGTTGGAGTGGAATGAGTTCATGATCGATTCACGTGGAAAATTGGCATGTCCGACTTAAGCACCAAGGAAAAGTTTTGTTCATGTTCGGTTTGAGCACCAGGAGTGGTAGAAGGAGCACGAGGTGCTCGTGGAGTATTAAACGTGCATCTAGCGCACATGGTGGTAAGGTCTGCGACTAGAGCACTCACGGAGGCAGAGATTGTGGGTTCGAATCCCACTAGTGGCAAAGGTAATTTTTGATTAAATTTTATATTGCCTAAAGTTTTTCTTAAGGGGTCATTTGGAGTTATAAGGGTTTGTGAAGAATTATTTTTTGATTTGTGTTTGGAGTTATAAGGGTTTGTGAAGAATTATTTTTTGGTAATTGATTTGTGTTTTGGAGTTATAAGGGTTTGTGAAGAATTATTTTATTGGAAATTGATTTGTGCTATTTGGAGTTAAAAGGGTTTTTGAAAGATTGTTTTATTGAGAAGTGATTTATGTTATTAAGGTTTTTAAAAGAAAGAGGATTTGATTTATGCCAAAGTTCTTCTTGCCATTAAAATTGATTAAAGAGGTTTTGAGTTATTTTGGTGGATGTTGAATTTATTTTTAGTTGGGAGTTTATAAGGTGTTATTGGATAAATATTTTATGTATGTTGATGGTTGTTTTTGAAAGGTGGAGTGATAAGGTGTAATTGAGTATTTACATTATATTGTGAGAAAGATTTATCTTCTAACCTCTTTGAGCTTGGCATAGAAGTGTTTGTGGTTGTGACAGATTTATGAGATCCCTTCATCTTCAATAAAAAGGTATGAGCACATTCTTCCATAGTTGAGTTGATTGATTGGTTTTCTGGAAAATAAGTTTGGAGTGAAAAGGACTTGATTAGGGTTTCCTATTGAGTGTGTTGAGTTAATGCTTCAAGGTTTTTCTGGAATAAAGAGTTGTTGTTAAAACCTTGTTTGATAAGCATTGTTGTTGAAGCCATTGGTTGTGTGAAGAACTTGAGTTAGGGTTTGAAAAGATCATGAGTATCATTGTTATGTGAAGATTGTTTTATAAGCATTGTTGTTGAAGTGAGTTGTTGTGCAAAGAACTTGAACTAGGGTTTGAAAAGAACATGAGTATCATTGTTATGTGAGATTTGTTGTTGAGCATTGTTGGAAATATTTTGAGTTGGTGGTTATATGCTTGGACTAGGGTTTGTGAGAAAGGGGTGTTTCATTGAGTGATTGGTTGAGTAGAGTTGATTGAGCCTAGTCAAGTGGATGTGTGGAGTGATTGTTCAAGTTCCATAAAACAAACTATTCTATATTCTTGATTTGAATTGAGAGAGTGATTGAGCATTGAGTGTAGAACATATTGAGTCTCTAACAATTCTCTTTATGTTTCTATGAGATTTGGACAAGTTCTAAGTGAGCTTGTTGAGCAAATTTGAGCAAGTTTTGTGTGAACTTGTTGAGCAGATTTGAGCAAATTCTATGTGAAGTTATTGATACAGATTGAGCAAGTTCTATGTGGACTTGTTGAGCAGATTTGAGCAAGTTCTATGTGGACTTGTTGAGCAGATTTGAGCAAGTTTTGTGTGGACTTGTTGAGCAGATTTGAGCAAGTTCTGTGTGGACTTGTTGAGCATATTTGAGCAAGTTCTGAGTGGACTTGTTGAGCAGATTTGAGCAAGTTTTGAGTGGACTTGTTGAGCAGATTTGAGCAAGTTTTGTGTGGACTTGTTGAGCAGATTTGAGCAAGTTTTGAGTGGACTTGTTGAGCAGATTTGAGCAAGTTCTGTATGGACTTGTTGAGCATATTTGGAGCAAGTTCTGAGTGGACTTGTTTGAGCAGATTTGAGCTAAGTTTTGAGTGGACTTGTTGAGCATATTTGAGCAAGTTTTGAGTGGACTTGTTGAGCAGATTTGAGCAAGTTATGAGTGGACTTGTTGAGCAGATTTGAGCAAGTTCGAGTGGACTTTGAGAATTTGAGGATTTGGTGTTTGAGGTATTTGTGCTGAGATAGAATTGAGTAGATTTGTGCTAGACCGAATGGACCGTGTTTAGTGCAGATTTGAGATAGAGATTTGGAGGTGATAGAGCAGAGAGGACAAGTAGTCTCCAGTGGATAGAGATCCATCAGCTAGGGTAGTGAGGATAGGTCTTCTGAGTGGGGACAAGAGTCTTCAGTGGAGAGAGATCCACAAGCCAGTGTAGTGGAGGCAGTAGTCTTCTAGAGGATCACCAACAAGAGCAAGAGGAGAAGGAGTTCTCCTATGGATAGAGATCCACGAACTTGATTTAGGGGATTAGTATCTCCTTTGGATAGAGGTCCATAAACATTGTAATAGGGAAAGGATTCCCAAGAGATTGATTGAGAAAATTTTAGTGAAATATTTTCTCCGTGGAGTAGCCCACATTGGGTGAACCACGTAAATTATGGTGTCTCTATTGTGTGTGATGATTTGTGCATTGCTTTGGTTATTGCTATTGATATTGCCATTGATTATATTGATTAATACTATTTGGAAAAGAAAAGTAAAAAGTGGTCTTATACTGTTCACCCCCCCTCTCAGTATAAGCTTGTGTTCTTCAATTGGTATCAAAGATGGTTCCTTCGAAAAAGGTTTAACAACTTGAAGGAAGATCTTACAAGAACACAAATGGCAAAGAAAGGCAAAAGTAGAACCATGAGACACAAGAAGAAAAGAACACACATGGTCATGAAAGAAAAAGAAGATGAATTTAATATTGTTGTTTTGGGAGGAAGAATGGAAATAGATTCAAGAGATGAATCAAGCAATGGAGAAATAACCAGGTTGATAAAGTTTTGTACCAGATGTAGGAATACAGGTCACCATGCAGCTTATTGTCCACAAGAAGGTGAAGAATATTTTGTTTGTGGTCAACTCGGCCATGATGTAGGTTATTGCAATGGGTTTAGTAGCGGTGAAGATGAAGATGATATTTTTGGAAATGAAATCCTAGAGGTTGGTTCAAGAAAGGATAACAGGGACAATCAAAATAGGTATGAAGAAGAAACTCTACTTTCAATAATAGAAGAAAAAGAAGATGCTCCTATAGAAGATCAAAGAAAGAAAGAAGAGGAAGATTCAGAAAAAGAAAAGGAGGAAGCCACTCTTAAGGAACTTGTTGAATTGAAAAGAGAGAATTTAGAATTGAAGGCTCAAATACAAGAAGATGAGAAATGTAAGACAAAGCTTCTACAAGATCTCTCTGACTTGAGAGATAAGGTTGAAAAGGCAAGAAGAGTTGAAGAAGGTATGGTTGAAAAGTCAAAGGTAAAAAGGATAGAATGTGAAAGACTTATGGTTACTCTTGAAGAATTAAAAAGGGAGAACTCAGGATTAAGAGTTCAAGCTCAAGAAGATGAGAAAGCAAAAGCAAAGTTTCTACAGGAACTCACCAACTTCAAAATCAAGGTTGAAGAGGCAAGAAGGATTGAAGAAGGTATGGCTAAAAAATTAAAGGTAAAATATCTAGAGTGTGAAAGATTAGAGCATGAGATAGTTTCACTAAGGATGGAAGTAAAAGGTTCTAAGGACAAGCTACACAAGTTTGAGGAAAATTCAAAGACTTTAGACAGGATTATCAATGCACAAAGGTCATCAATCACCATAATAGGACTTAGTTCTAAAGAAGAACAAGGGAAACAGGAAGCAGAAAAAGGAGAGTCAAGCTCAAACACCAGAAAAGAAGAAGCATCAAAATAAGTAAGTAAAAGAGAGAGTGAGACTTCTAAGGATAAGTTGGACAATAGAAAGTTCAACAAGGAAAGGAACAATGCACAAGTAAGAAACATATGGAACATGAAATAGGTAGAAGAGACTAAGAGACCAATGGGGTCTAGGCAAGGTTTCTTCAATGGATGATGCTTCTCATGTCATAGGTTTGGGCACATGGCTTCACAGTGCAGGACACATGAAAGACAGGAATATGGGAACATACAACTTTTCCATGGGTATTGCTACTCATGTAATCAGTTTGGTCACAAGGCAATGAATTGCAGGGTTCATGATAGAAGAGGATATGGCTTCACTAGGAGAAATCCTAAGACATTTGCACCTCCAAGGAATAATAACATTAAGTGTTATAAGTGCAATAATGATGGTCACACAACAAAGTGGTGTAGAGCAGACATTCCATAATCAAGCATGAACTAGAACAGGAGTAGGAACAGGAACAGGAACATGGATATGAACATGAACAGAAATAGGAATAGGAGCATGGACAAGAATGTAGACATGGACAAGAACATGGATATGGAAAGAAATAGTTAGAGGAATCAAAAGGATCAGATAAGAAGGAAATAGGATAAAGGTAAAGAACAGTGCTTTCTGGGAGTAGAAATACTCCCACCCCGGAATTAACCACCTCAAGAGGAGGTGGGGGAGGGGCTAAGCTAAGAGGCTCATTCTTAGCCCCGAGCCCCAAAGGTGACCCTTTTCCATTGATGTCAAAGGGGGAGATATTTGAGTAAGGGGGAGAGATTTGATATTTGAGAGAGCATTGAGCTCGGGGGGAGCAATGTCCCAGGGAGAGTAGAACAAAGGAAAGGTCAAGTTTTCGGTAAAATGATATTGGGTTGCCATCAATGACAAAGGGGGAGATTGTTGGACATTTTGAGCTCAGTTAGTTGTCATTGATGTCAAGGTGAAAATTTATCATTGTTGCCAAAGTAAACATATGAAGGCGTCATTAATACCATGGAGCACACCATCAATAGCACCGGGAACAATGCGAAGAGTTGAAGAAAAAGTTGGCAAAATAATGTTTTATGAGGGTTTATGGTAAACTCATGGTGGAAGATTAAATGGTTTTATTAAAATCATTATGAGGATATAAAAGTCTCCTCACACATTGAGATGGCAGCTAATATTTTAAAATACCCACGATGGCAGAATCATTTACAAATTAAAGGTTTAAGTTTAAACCCAAGGAAGTTAAAGTTTATAAATATAATTTATAAAATTTAAATTCCTTAGAATTTAAATAATTTATAAATTATAAAAGGTTTTGAAATGTGTCGACGTCATCAAATAAAATGGAGCACCGACGTCTAAGGCATATGGTGAATTCGTGTATAAATAAGATGCCAAGAGGCATTCAAAAGTATCCCTCTTCGAATTAATTTTTTATGCGACAAGCTAAAGAAATTCGTGCAAATCGTTGAACGTTGAGGAAGAAGACAAAGAGCTTATTTGTCTTATTAGCACATGTAGAATATGAAAGGTGTAAGCATATGGTGTGACCCACATTGGACACGGTGGTCCAATGGTACAATGTGTTGTGTGAAAGCATTGGGAGTGGAAGGAGTCCATGATCGATTCGCATGGACGATTGGCGTGTTTGACTTGAGCGCCAAGGGAAAGTTTTGTTCGCATTCGGTTTGAGCACCAGGTGTGGTAGAAGGAGCACGAGGTGCTCATGGAGTATTAAACGTGCGTCTAGCACACGTGGTGGTCAAGGCTCGCGACTAGAGCACTCATGGAGGCAGAGATTGTGGGTTCGAATCCCACTAGTGGCAAAGGTAATTTTTTAATTAAATTTTATATTGCCTAAGGTTTTTCTTAAGGGGTCATTTGGAGTTATAAGGGTTTGTGAAGAATTATTTGTTATGTTTGTGTTTGGAGTTATGATTTGTGTTTGGAGTTATAAGGGTTTGTGAAGAATTATTTTATTGGAAATTGATTTGTGCTATTTGGAGTTAAAAGGGTTTTTGAAAGATTGTTTTATTGAGAAGTGATTTATGTTATTGAGGTTTTTAAAGAAAGAGGATTTGATTTATGCCAAAGTTCTTCTTGCCATTAAAATTGATTAAAGAGGTTTTGAGTTATTTTTGTGGATGTTGAATTTATTTTAGTTGGGAGTTTATAAGGTGTTATTGGATAAATATTTTATGTATGTTGATGGTTGTTTTTGAAAGGTGGAGTGATAAGGTGTAATTGAGTATTTACATTATATTGTGAGAAAGATTTATCTTCTAACCTCTTTGAGCTTGGCATAGAAGTGTTTGTGGTTGTGACAGATTTATGAGATCCCTTCATCTTCAATAAAAAGGTATGAGCACATTCTTCCATAGTTGAGTTGATTGATTGGTTTTTTGGAAAATAAGTTTGGAGTGAAAAGGACTTGATTAGGGTTTCCTTTTGAGTGTGTTGAGTTAATGCTTCAAGGTTTTTCTAGAATAAAGAGTTGTTGTTAAAACCTTGTTTGATAAGCATTGTTGTTGAAGCCATTGGTTGTGTGAAGAACTTGAGTTAGGGTTTGGAAAGAACATGAGTATCATTGTTATGTGAAGATTGTTTTATAAGCATTGTTGTTGAAGTGAGTTTGTGCAAAGAACTTGAACTAGGGTTTGAAAAGAACATGAGTATCATTGTTATGTGAGATTTGTTGTTGAGCATTGTTGGAAATATTTTGAGTTGGTGGTTATATGCTTGGACTAGGGTTTGTGAGAAAGGGGTGTTTCATTAAGTGATTGGTTGAGTAGAGTTGATTGAGCCTAGTCAAGTGGATGTGTGGAGTGATTGTTCAAGTTCCATAAAACAAACTATTCTATATTCTGATTTGAATTGAGAGAGTGATTGAGCATTGAGTGTAGAACATATTGAGTCTCTAACAATTCTCTTTATGTTTCTATGAGATTTGGACAAGTTCTGAGTTGTGAGAAAATGTTGTAATTGTTGAGCATATTTAAGCAAGTTCTGTGTGAACTTATTGATCAGAATTGAGCAAGTTATGTGTGGACTTGTTGAGAATATTTGAGAAAGTTCTTTGTGGACTTGTTGAGCAGATTTGAGCAAGTTCTGTGTGGACTTTTTGAGCAGATTTGAGCAAGTTCTATGTGGACTTGTTGAGCAGATTTGAGCAAGTTCTGTGTGGACTTGTTGAGTATATTTGACAAGTTTTGTGTGGACTTGTTGAGCATATTTGAGCAAGTTATGTGTGGACTTGTTGAGCATATTTGAGCAAGTTCTGTGTGGACTTGTTGAGCAGATTTGAGCAAGTTCTGAGTGGACTTGTTGAGCATATTTGAGCAAGTTCTGAGTGGACTTGTTGAGCAGATTTAAGCAAGTTTTGAGTGGACTTGTTGAGTAGATTTGAGAAAGTTATGAGTGGACTTGTTGAGAAGATTGTGAGGATAGATTTGGGTAGAGAGAGATTGAGGCAGATTTGTGCTAGACCGAAGGACTATGTTTAGTGCAGATTTGAGACAGAGCTTTGGAGGTGATAGAGCAGAGAGGACAATAGTCTCTAGTGGATAGAGATCCATCATCCAGGGCAGTGAGGATAGGTCTTCTAAGTGGGGACAAGAGTCTTCAGTGGAGAGAGATCCACAAGCCAGTGTAGTGGAGGCAGTAGTCTTCTAGAGGATCACCAGCCAGAGCAGAGGAGAAGGAGTTCTCCTATGGATAGAGATCCACGAACTTGATTTAGGGGATTAATATCTCCTTTGGACAAAGGTCCATAAACATTGTAATAGGGAAAGGATTCCCAAGAGATTGATTGAGAAAATTTTAGTGAAATATTTTCTCCATGGAGTAGCCCACATTGGGTGAACCACGTAAATTGTGGTGTCTCTATTGTGTGTGATGATTTGTGCATTGCTTTGGTTATTGCTATTGATATTGCCATTGATTATATTGATTAATACTTGTTTGGAAAGAAAAGTAAAAAGTGGTCTTATACTGTTCACCCCCCCTCTCAGTATAAGCTTGTGTTCTTCAAATACCTATGTTGCCCCTATTATTTTGGTTAGCAATAAATATGGGTCCTTTTATATTTGTGTTGATTATCAATAGTTAAATAAGCTTGTGATCACAAATAGATTTCCCATCCCACAAATTGATGATATGCTAGACGAGATTCATAGGACCTCGATCTTCTCCAAGCTTGACCTACAATCTAATTATTACCAAATTCACATTTTTCTAGTAGATTGCTACAAAAAAATATTTTACACCCACCATAGTCATTTTGAATTCTGTGTTATGCCTTTCAATATTTGCAATGGCCCAACCACTTTCCAAGCCCTTATGAGTAAAATATTTGCATGATATCTTCGTAAGTTTGTAATTGTTTTCTTTGGTGATGTTCTTATTTATAATGTCAATCTCACTAGCCATCTAACTCATCTTGAGACTATCTTTCAAGTCTTGTCCAAACAACAACTCTATGCTAAATTATCTAAATACGAATTTGGCAAATCCTAGTTTTAGTACTTGGGCCACATTATCTTGGTTGATGGAGTTCGTGTTGATATTGAAAAAAATTCTACCATTGTTTTATGGCCCTCACTTAGTTTTGCATCTTTCTTGGCCTTATCAAGTTTTACCGCCTATTTGTCAAAATTTATGCCTCCATAACGACACCACTTACCAATATCCTTTTCTCAAACTCACTCTAGTGGCCAACCATAGCCAAGGTTGCTTTCCATAATCTTAAAACACTCATGACTTTCACTTTGTTTAGCCACCCCTGACTTCTCCAAACATTTTAACTTGAATGCAACACCTTCAGGGTAGGCCTTGGAGTAGTTATCATGCAAGACTTCCACCCCATTGTATTTGAGAGTCATAAACTTAAATACCATGAGTGTCACCTCTCTACTTACCAAAAATAAATGAAAGTTATCCTTCATGCCCTTGATAAATGGTGACAATATCTCCTTGGCTCTAAGTTCACCATCCTAACCAACCACCATAGCCTTCATCTCTTGCTTTGATAAAATGACCCTCTTAGAGGAACAAACAAAATGGGTTGACTAACTCTAAATATTTGACTTCATGATCACTTAAAAAAATATATGGGACAATGTGGTTATTGTTGCTCTATCCAACCTACCTAATACACCTACCCTCCAAGCCATATCTTGATCCCAATCCACTTGGATCATAGAGCTCACAACTACCAATGATTCTCAGCCAAACTTTAGCCTATGGACCTCAAAAATTCACTCTCGCCTAGGTTGGTCCTTGCATAATGATCAACTTATTTATAAAAACCATATCTTTATCCACCTTTCATCCTCATTTATTCCTTGCATCTTTTATGTGTATCACTCCACTCGCCTTGAAGGCCACTCTAGATTTAACAAAACATATAGTCGCATTTTACTCATATTTTTACTAGCCCAAGATGAAAAATCAAATACTATCCTTTTTTATCAAATGTGGCACATGCCAACATAATAAATCTAAGACTATCACCCAACCCAACCTTCTTCAACCTCTTCACATCCCTCAGGGTAAATGGTAGGACATTGCCATGGACTTCATCATAGGGCTTCCCCACTCTGCCAGCTTTGATTCCATCCTAGTTGTTATTGATAGACTCACCAAATATGCCCACTTCCTCCCTATCCATACTTCCTATATAACCTCGTGCTTGGCCGACCAATACATCGAATCCATCTTTTACCTTTATGGTTTTTCATCCACCATAGTTTGTGATCATGATCCCAAATTTACCAGTAACTTTTGAAAATAACTTTTTCATGCCTTGGGTACCTCATTTAATATGAGTACCACTTACCATCCATAAACTTATGACCAATGTGAAATCTCAATAAAACTTGGAAATATATTTACATTGCTTCGCATCTAACCACCAATCCAAATGGACCTCTTGGTTACCCCTAGCTAAATATTGGTACAATTCCTCTCACCACTCTACTATTGGAATGTCCCCCTTCATGGCCTTATATGACTATCCCCCTTCACACCACACCCTTTCCACCAACCTTTGTATAACCAATATCCAATAAAAACTACAAGACATGGATCATATTCTTAGCACCCTCAAATAAAACCTCTCAATTGCTCGTAATTGCATGAAACAATTTGCAAACCAACATCGTTCTAACTATTCCTTTACTATATATGATCTAGTCTTCCTCTGCTTACAACCATATAAATGACACTCTCTCAAGCATCTAATACAACACAATCTCAGTCCCTACTACTATGGTCCTTATAAATTCCTTCAGTGCATTGGAGAACAAATAATATTAGGCAGCGAAGTCGGGGTGCGCCCTTAAGTTTGAGCGCACTCGGGGATGCGAAGTGCGGAAAATGACCGAAAACTAGCTAAGTGCAAGAGCGCACCCCGACTTCGCTGAAAACTGGCTAAGTGCAAGAGCGCAACCCGACTTCACTGCGAAGTTGGGGTGCGCTATCATTTCTGTGCGCACTTGGGAAGCAGCGGATCTTGAAATTTCTAAGTACTAGAGCACAACCCGACTTCGCTGCGAAGTCGGGTGCGCTCTCATTTTTTAGTGCAGTCGGAGCGGTAAGCAAAACTGGCTAAGTGTTGAGTGTGCAACCCGACTTCACAGCGAAGTCGGGCTGCGCCCTCAAGGAAGTCGGGGTGCGCTCTCATTTTTTAGTGCAGTCGGAGCGGTAAGCAAAACTGGCTAAGTGTTGAGTGTGCAACTCGACTTTGCAGCGAAGTCGGGCTGTGCCCTCTTACTTGAGGGCACTCGGGCAAGATGTTGCAAGCTGCCCAAAAAACTATCTAAGGCACGGAGGCCTCCCCAACTACGTTGTTTCCCCCTTGCGTTGTTTAATTGCGCTCCAATTCCGGGCGTAGTCGGACATGAAAGAGAGGTTGCCTTTCAAGGCAGATTCGTCCCTTATCAGATTTTGACAAGTGTCCAACCTCGGGATTCGAGTCGAAGATATGACGGGGAAAGGACAGGCGTGAGCCAAATTATTATACCGCAGCTACCCTCATTTAAGCTGACTCAAAGTTTCATCTACCGCACTGCCACGTAGCTGCCAAGTTTTCAGGTGGACCTTGCTGCAAGTACAGTCCCTATCTGCAAAGGTCAACATCAGAAGCTCTTTTGTCGCTTTTGACAACTTTGTCAGCTATTTTCAAGTCTGGGATCCTGTGCCCAGAGTTGTAATCGGGGGGAAATTGCGCTATAAATGGCCGCGCCATATCATTGTAAAGGGGGAAGGGGGATATACTGCTAGGGAACCATTGTAGCTGTATGTTTGCTTCTGAATACAAGATACACTTGGCTCTATTGACTGTTCTTGTTCTTTATGTTGCCTTTATTTAGCATTTCTGCCTCATGTTGCTTATGTTATTGGTTACTGTTATTCTGCTATCTGGATATAAGTATTTGATGATTAAGTATTCCTGGAATGCATAGTTAGAGGATACATAGGACGAATGACATTGGTAGTTTCTGTAATGTATTCTGTATTTATTTGTTGTTAGTAGTGGTGATTGATAGTTGTTGTGCTGCTTATCCTCCCCACCCAACACAAATCACATTTGCATTTCTTTCTGCATTTCTAATTTCTTTCCTGCACTCTGATCTTAAAACCACTTGAGAAAACATATAGGAAGTCGGCCTTCTCCAAAGATTGGCACAGAAGGCATCCCTTCCTTCCGGCCTTTCAATCTGCTAGGCGAATCTAGGGCGCATTGCACTAAATCCTATCCTAGTGGCAGATTTGTAACCAACAGTACCCATCAAAAATGCATATGTGACTCTTAGGCTAAAGCTTGTTCTATCACTCATTGGGGATATGAACCCATGCAACTGATCCAAAAATCCCAAAATGCAACACTAAAGACCTTGCCTTTATCCACCTCTCAAAGGGCTCATGCCCTTGACAAAACAAATGAGTGTCCTATTGATGACATGCTATAAAATGTATTGCTTCTACCCAAATTTTGCGATCAATTTACTTTTCATGGATCATACAACAAGCCATCTCCATAATGGCCCTATTATTTGGTCACCTACCACATTTTGTTATGTAATGTAGTGAATATCTACTACTGTGATAGATAATGAGAGGTGAGGAAGCCCTCAATCTAATTGTTGACATTCTTTCCCCCACGATCAATCCTTAAGGACTTCATCTTCTTCCCACTCTAGATCTTTGTCAATGCTTTAAGAGATTGGAACATTATAGAAGCCTCATCTTTATACTTGATCATGTAAAACCAAAGAAACTTGGGGAAATCAAAAATGAAAATGAGAATACCTATTCCTTGCAATACACCACACAACCATAGGACCACAAGTGTCCCTATAGACTAACTCTAAATGTTAAGAAGCAAGTGATGCTTTGTCCTTAAGAAAGGTCTCCTTATGAAGTTTCCTCACACGCTCAACTAGAAGGAACAATTGGAGGAAGGTCACAAACCACATGAAGATGACACATTTTGGTCAACGATCCAAAATTTCCATGCCCCAAGCATTGACTCCACAGCTCACTAGTATCATTGGCCTTGGCCACCTTAGCAACAAAGCCCTTCCAATCAACATATTAGGGAGCATCACTAAGGCTATACCTATGATCCATCTCATCACAAAGCCCTAAAGCAACCACCTTAAGATCATCATACACATCCTTGACAATTCACCATTCTAGCCAAGACTCCACCTTCTTATTGATGTGAGTGACGTGATAAATGAAGAGAAGATTAAGTCCAACCCTAAAAGATCAAGAACCTTTTCGAATTTGAAGGTGCCAACTTTGACATCACCACTGTAAATTTTCCTAACCCTAGATAATTGTTGTCCTATGTTTCTAAATAAATCAGATCTGAAATGAATTTATTCTAAACATGCAACAATCACACAGATGGTTGGAAAATGAACAGCAGAAGCAAAATACACTATTGAACCTGCATATATTATACAATAGGGAGGTTACAGCTACAACAGGACAACTTGCTCTCTTGCTGCCTTTCTGGCCAGCAATTCACTCTTCCTCTCCTCTTTGCCTTGCAGTTCTCCTTCAGCAATCTGCTCTTCTTCTTTTTTATGTTTTGTAAAACACTCTTGCCCTTCTCCTTTTATGCTTGAAAAGGAAACCCTAATCTCTCTAACCCTAATCTCTTCAGATGTATGGTCAAGATCGGATCTCATTTCATCTTGAGATGTATGGTCAAGATTAAATCCTAGTCTAAGTCACTTAAGTGCATTACAAAATAGAATCACTTAAGTGGATTACAAAATAAAATCATTTAAGTGAATTACAAAATAGAATTCGAAATGTCTCGAACCACTTCTAGCACGTTCATACTGAAGCTTGTGCAAGAAGTTCCTATCCAAGCTACATTTCTCAACACTCCCTCTTAGCGAGGAAGGAATTCTGCACCAATCCAAGTTTGTCTTTGAATGCTTCAAACTTCCCTTTCACTAAGGGCTTGGTCAGAATATCAGCTACCTGATGATCTGTGGGAATATACTGGAGCTTTATTGCTCCCTTCTGAATCTTGTCTCGTATGAAGTGATATTTGATCTCTATGTGTTTGGACTTGTTATGAAATATTGGATTCTCAAAGAGTTTGATACAACTCTAATTATCACAGTATATCACCGTGGGATCCAACTCCTGATCAATCAATATTGTAAGCAACTTGCGAAGCCAAATGGCCTCACAACTAGCAATACTAGCTGCCATGTATTCAGCCTCTATTGAGCTAAGCGCCACAGAATTCTGCTTCGCTGAACCAGGATATCATGCTTGATCCCAAGCTAAAGCAGCACCCTGAGGTGCTCTTCCTATCTACTGCATTGCCTGCCTAATCTGAATCTGTATACCCTTGCAACCTCACTTTACCATCTCCAAGATATCTAAGACCATACTCCACTGTGCCCCTCAAGTATCTGAGCACATGTTTTGCTGCTACCCAATGCTCCTGCCTTGGCTCCACCATGAACTGACTCAAGGTGTTTACTGCAAAACATATATCTAGTCTAGTGTTGACCAAATACATCATGGATCCTATCAGCTGCCTGTACAACGTAGGGTCCACCAACTCTGAATCTGAAGTTGTCACCTTCTTCAGATTAGTGATCATGGGTGTGGCCATAGGTTTGCAATCCTCTATCCGAAACTTCTTCAGGATCTCAACTGCATACTTACCCTGCCCAAGGAATATATCCCCTGGTCTCTACCAAACCTCCAAACCCAAGAAGTAATGCATCATGCCAATGTCCTTCATCTCAAACTCAACTGCCATATCTACTTTGCACCCTACAATGAGCTTCTCTACACTTGTAAGAAACAAGTCATCTACATATAGCACCAAAATGAGCAGATCAGTCCCAACAAATATGTAATATAGATAAGGATCTGCATCACTTTTGGCAAAGCCCACACTCTGCAAGTATCCATCTATCCTGGAATACCATGCTCTCGATGCATGTTTGAGTCTATATAAGGCTTTCTTAAGCCTACAAACATGGGACTCCTTCCCATTTACCTCAAAGCCTTGAGGCTGCTCTATGTACACTTCTTCCTCAATGATCCCAATAAGGAAAATTGTCTTCACATCCATTTGATGAATTCGCCATCCCATAGATGAAGCTAAAAACATAACTGCTCTAATGGAAGTGTATCTGGCAACGGGAGCAAAAGTCTCCTCATAGTCCACTCCCTCTTCCTGGGAGAACCCTCTCGCCACAAACCTCGCCTTGAACTTCTCGATGTTGCCATCTGCAGGATCGATAATTTTGTAGAGCCACCTGGAACTCACAACTAACTTCCCCCCCAGTCTTGGCACTAAGTCCCAAACATCATTCT
The DNA here is from genome assembly GCA_028583015.1 of Wollemia nobilis. Classification (NCBI taxonomy): domain Eukaryota; kingdom Viridiplantae; phylum Streptophyta; class Pinopsida; order Araucariales; family Araucariaceae; genus Wollemia; species Wollemia nobilis. The sequence goes on along the minus strand of JAQPPZ010016509.1, from coordinate 112,625 downwards.
CTATGATGGAGGTGTACTCCTCCACCATGGAATCCCGCCAAACCTGCTGACCTGCTGCCTCCTGAAAACTAGAAGGCTCGGAATTTATGATGTTGCTCATCAATGCCATGTAGTTTTGAAACTTCATCGGAGGCCTGCTCTCCCTAATCATGTTGCTAGGAGCCTCAACATACTCCTGAGCATCCCTCAATGTCAATGTAAGCCATCGAGGTCTCCTGATAGAATTGGAAGGGGCTATTGTCCTGAACTGGAAACCACTGGTGTCTTTGGTGACCCAGGCTCAACCTTCGGAGCTTCCTGCTCCTCATTCTCTATCACTAGAATAGGCTCATGGGACTTCCTGGATGCAACGTCGTCCTCAAACTTTACATCCCTGCTCACTATTGTCTTCCTCTACTTTGGAATATAGACTCTGTAAGCTTTTGAAGTCTCATTGTAACCTACAAATAAACTCTTCATCCTGGAAGGCTCCAACTTGGTCCTCTTCTCCACCGGAATATGGATATAAACTAGACATCCAAAGATGCAGAATGACTCACCTCTAGCTTCACACCAGTGAATGCCTCCTCTGGTGTCTTGTCCTCCAAGATCCTATGAGGACACTTGTCTTGGATGTAGATTGTTATGTTGCATGCTTCTGCCCAAAGAAACATCGGCAAGCCTTGGTCATGAATCATGGCTCTAGCAGCCCCTATGATGGATCAATTCTTTCGCTCTGCAACCCCATTCTGTTGGGGGTTGTATGGAACAGTCAACTCCCTCTTGATTCCTGCTTTCTTGCAGAAACCATCAAACTCCTTGGAGGTATATTCACCCCCATTGTATGATCTCAAGACCTTGATCTTCTTCTCTGTCTGGTTTTCAACTAGAGCTTTGAACTCCTGAAACCTACTAAAGACTTTATCCTTGATCTTTAAGAAGTAGATCCATGTCTTGCGAGAGAAATCATCAATAAAGGAAACATAGTACATGCTACCTGAAATTGATGCTACTGACATCGATCCACAAACATCCGAATGTATGAGATCTAGTATCTCCTTAGACCTATGCTCGTTGTTTGGGAAAACATCCTTGGCATGCTTGCCAAGCGTGCACCCTTTGCATACTCCCTGTTGCTCAACGTTGAACTCTAGAAGACCTGTGACTATCTCCCTCAGAATAGGCAACACTCTATGATGCAGGTGCCCCATCCTCTTGTGCCACAACTCACACAAGCTTATTGCTTCTATGAACTAGGGCTCGAACAGGTTCACCCTGCAACCTGTATAGACTACCTTCCCTAACCCCTATCACTTGTGTTGTTTCAGGCTAGATTCTTTCGGTCTAATAAGGACATGTTGGTTCTTGAACTCTACTGCATAACCCTTATCCTCCATAGCCGAAAGTGAAAGCAATTTCTTCCTGAGACCTGGAACAAACAGAACATCATCAAAGTCTAAAGAGTAACCTGACTAGAGTCGAAAAGGAATGGTACCAATTCCTTCAACTGGATAGTTGGCATCATCACCAAGCTCAACGTGAACTCCTGAGTCCTGCTCTTGTAGACTGGTAAAACATTGTCGGGTTGTTGTGATGTGTCGAGATTCCCCACTGTCCACATGCCAAGCATCCCTCGAAACCGTGCTGGTAGAAAGGCAAGAGACCAACGAGAAATCCTTCTCGAATTTGGCAGCAAACTCGCTCATCTGAGTTTATGCAGAGGCTACTACCTGTGTCTGTTGCTGCTTCCCTTTGCCCTTCTTGTCTGGATATTGTGATGCATAATGGTCATGCTTATGACAAATGAAGCACTTGATCTTGCTCAAGTCCTTCTTCCCTGATTGTGAGGTTGACCCCTCACTCTTTACCTTACCTTTGTTGGGTCCTCTACCTCTACCCTTCTTGGTTTGCCCAAAGAGAGCTAGGTTATCGTCACCACACTTCTTGCTAGCCTTTGACTCCATTCAAGTCTCCTGGATGAAATCATCCCACAATTTCTCAAAGGTGGGAAGGTGCTCACAAGCACAGATGCCTTTGACATATGATTCCCATGAAGCTGAGAAACCATTCAGTGCCACGTTCACCTACTCTATGTCTTCAACCTTCTCCCCAACTGCTGCCAATTGATCACGAATCTGGGTGATCTTCATCAAGTAATTGGTAACGATGTCAGATCTGGTCATTTCTATAGATCTGAGTTTGTTCCGCAATATCATCTTCTTGTTTATGTTCTCACTCTGGTAGAGGCTAACCAGGGCATCGAACATCTCCTTTGTTGTAATCTTCTTAGATATGTGAGGAATCAGGTGATCCTTCACTGCATCCAAGATCATCCGCTTGGCCTTCACTTCTTTCTGTGAGCTGCCAACTGCTACGGATCTGTAGGCAAAGTCATAGTATCCTTGACAATATCCCAGAGATCATTCTCTTCCAATAAGAACATTACCCTGACTTTCCAAGGCAAGAAATTAAAGGCACCTTCCAATCTATCCTCAAACCTGAGGCTAGCTACTGCCATCTCCGAGATCTACTGCATAAACTTTCAAATCTGATATGAATGACTCAAAAACGTTGTCCTGCAAATAACCTTAGTCCTTCAAGCAAACGTATGAAACCCTCAACTGTTGGTTTTTAATATCCAACAGTGATCTACTGTTGTAAACCCTTGAGGATCTCAATCACAGAACCTAGCTCTGATACCATGTAAATTTTCCTAACCCTAGATAATTGTTGTCCTATGTTTCTAAATAAATCAAATCTGAAATGAATTTATTCTAAACATGCAACAATCACAGAGATGGCTTGAAAATGAACAGTGGAAGCAAAATACACTACTAAACCTGCATATATTATACAATAGAGGAGGTTATAGCTATAGCAAGACAGCCTGCTCTCTTGCTGCCTTTCTGGCCAGCAATTCACTCTTCCTCTCCTCTTTGCCTTGCAGTTCTCCTTCAACAATCTGCTCTTCTTCTTCTTTATGTTATGTAAAACACTCTTGCCCTTCTCCTTTTATGCTTGAAAAGGAAACCCTAATCTCTCTAACCCTAATCTCTTAAGATGTATGGTCAAGATTAGATCTCATCTCATCTTGAGATGTATGGTCAAAGATTAAATCCTAGTCTAAGTCACTTAAGTGAATTACAAAATAGAATCACTTAAGTGAATTACAAAATAGAATTTGAAATGTCTCAAACCACTTCTAGCACGTTCATACTGAAGCCTATGCAAGAAGTTCATGTCCGAGCTACATTTCTCAACAACCACAACTTAAACTTGCAAGGTTAAACCATGATCACCATAGCTTGAAAGATTGAATCATCACCAAGAATGACTCTCTCTTCACAATGTTGTTGATTATAGTCAAAAGGAAAATGGTAATGTTTAGTCATATGCCATGTAGCTCCAGAATTAGCAATCCACTCCTAAGACAAAGACTAACAACCAAAGTGCACAGCCAAATATGTATTTTGTTAAGTAGTCACATCAACATCCTATGAAATATCAAGAAGCTCTTTCTCACACCTAGACTCCTTTGTAAACTCCTCAAACCTTTGAATCAGAACTAAACAGATCTTTGAACTATGATCTTCCTTTTGACAGAATCCATGAATTGACTTCTTTCAGCTTTTCTTAACAAACTTCAAATTTCAAACCACAACTTGAGGGCTTCCCCATCTCAATCTTTGAAGGCTTTGGAACAGCTTTTGGATGAGTTTATTTCTTAGGGCAAAGTCCCCTCATATTTCTCAAAGAATCCTGATTTCATACAAGGTTGGAAAATACTTCACCAAACTAATGCTAACTATAGTTCTTCAAAAAGAATGGAATGTTATGATAAAACATCAAACATCTTACACACTAGAGAAGCATTATTGAGAGCAATATTTACACACTTTGGATGTTTATCTCTTCCCTCTAATAATAAGAATATTTGATTTGAAAGTCTTAAACTATGCAATATACTCATCAACACTATCAAAGTCACCCAACTTTAAATTGGCAAGCTCTGTCTCTAATCTACTGACCTATGTGGTATTGACCTTCCCAAAAGTTCCTTAAATTTATCCTCCACATCACTCAATTTGTGGCACTTGTTGGTGTGAAGGAACGATTATGGCTCAAGATACAAGGTCATTAGACCAATAGCCTCCTATGTGAGTTGCATGACTTCTCTCTTCTCTTTAGTGTCATAGGATGGAGGGTTCTTCAAGTCCATATACCTCCACAAACCCCTGCTTCTAAGTAAAGCAGTCATTTAGTCCATCCACATGTTGCAATTGGCCCCATTCAAAGAATAAGCAACTTCTTGTCCACTAGGTTCCTCCACAATTTTGTCTCTCAACCAGCAAAACAAGACTGTAACAATGAAACCACTATGCAAAGGTCAAAAAACTATGCATTCTAAAAAAGGTCGAAAAATGATGGCCTCCAAAAGCATATACTTATTAATAAACCAAAAACCACCAAAAATAAATAGATAAATAACTAAACCTTTGAATTTTCCCTCCACAATTTCTTCCTGACACATGGCACACTTTGATAGGTCAATCTACCTGAAACCCTATGCTAATGGCTTTTTGACATCTAGTGCAAATGGTAAATAGGAGAGGAACACTTGACAGTATATAATTTGACTGCGAGCAGATATTAAGATGATAAAATTATTTGCTTCAACGTAGTTGCCACCTCAGCTATTGGAAGCATCACATAAGCCACAATAATCCACTTGGAAAGGTTACCAAGCACCAAATGTCCAAGAACACAAAGCCATAGCCATCGTGAGAAGCAAGGAAAGGTGACGGTATCCCAAGGGCTAGCACCCTCTTTTAGCTAGATTAGCCAAGATCCCTATAGGAGTTCCTAACAAAAAAGGGGCATGCTTTCCTAAAGAGGATTGTCGACAGCCCAATTGACTCATACAGTGAATGCAACGCCTAGTTAGTCAAGAGATTTGATACCTGAAACAACCAAGTGGGAACGTCCCGAGCCAGCTGTGTTTGTTGGGCAACCCACAATCTCACCGGGGAGGAGAATGGTAGTTCATTTGAAGGAAACCCACCCAGTGCCTCCCTCCCCATGCACCCTTTTTCCCTAACCAATGCAAGGGGGCAAGGATCTAGACAAACGGAACATTTCTCTACTTTCCCTTACAAATAAAATTCTAAATTCCTTTTTTTTTTTTTGAAAAGGTGACACTTAAGTCTTGTAGCTTTGAAAAAATGCCCAAGATGAAGAAATCACATTAAGTTGAGACCCCGCAAAATTTTGCGCAAATTCTGAAAATGTGGAGACTTTCTACAATTCTCGATATTTTGTCTGGTAGAGTCATTCTCTAAGATCTAGAAAGACTGATTGTTGCTCCTTTATTCAACACAATTGGGTGCTACAACGAGAGTATAAGCAATCTAAAATCAATGCCTCTCAATGCTATAGGCTAACACAAGAGTAACTTGTGGTGCAATGTGTTCTGCCCAAAAACCTCTCAATGCCTCACAATGCACTAAGGCAATCCACTCATGTCTAGCACAATCTTCAATCATTTGAAACCCAAAGCCTATGTGCCTTTTAACATTTTGTCTTAAAAACAAGTATGAAGAAAGAATGGATTTTTAAAACCCTAATGATGTCAATCAAATCCCTTGTTTCATAATCGCAACTATGGAAGCAGTGTAACAGGAGAGCCACAAACCAAGCCTTGAATCGAGTAATGGAGACTGCACCTGCTCTAATAACATGTAGAAGCTCACAAAAGCCAAGAAAGAATCAAAAGGAATCAACGCATCACCTAAATTTGCCACATTACTAACAATGAAAAGATCCAACTAATGTACAAAATGATAGGTAAGAGGAAGTATCAATACTACCCACAATACAATTTCACTGATCCCAATAACAGTCAAACCAAATTGTTACTAGACCACATATAATAAATGAATCACACAACATGGTCCAACATGTCACCTAAATTTGCCACATTACTAACAATGAAAAGATATCCAAATAATGTACAAAATGATAGGTGAGGGAAGTAATACTACCCACAATACAATGTCACTGATCCAAATAACAGTCACACCAACATGTTACTAGATCACATATAATACATGAATCACACAAAAAGGCCACAAGGTCCAATAAAATGATAAACACAAGTATAATATAAAATTTGAATTACAAATTAAAGATTCTACACCTTTTAAAACAGTTTATGACTTTGGATTTTTCTAATTTATAAGAAATCAGGAAACGGCCCTGTTTTTAAAATTTTTCTTACCACTTCTAGCAAATCAATTTCATCTGTAAATTATATACTTAGCAGAATATTCTTCATCTGCCATTGCTTACTGCATCAGACATTTCCATTTTTCTGCTAAATACACATGCATGCCAAAATTACCAAGGGTTGCAACAAATTCAAGCATTGACTGTAGTAAATTTAAGTCCATATGTGACAGTATACAAGGAAAATTGCAATATATATTAAAACTATCTATCTAGAAAACTTTTAAAATAGAAATCAATAACATAAGCAAAACAAAGAAAATTCCACGACTTTCAAGTAAAAGACCTAGGTTTGAATCTTGCCAAGCAATACATGGATAATAATCAAGTTGTTGTAATGCCATTATGTGGTCATGATGTAATACGGGTGGAGCCTGTCTCAATCCCATACAATCAATTTACCCCCAAAAAAAAAGGCAAAACAAAACAATATAATTCATCACTCGCATAAACTATAAAAATCCAAATAACAAAATTAATATTAAAATCCCTTTCTAAACAAATCAATGTAAAGCTAGACATGAAATCTCAGACCTGATGGATGGCTCAGGCACAATGAAAATATACTAGAATTCATCATTCACATAAACTAGAAAGATCAAACTATAGCAATCAATATTAGAATCCCTCACTAAAAGGATCGGTTTAAAGCAGGACATGAGATCTCAGACCTGATGGATGGCTCAGTCACATTGAAAATATGCTCGAATGGGGGAGATTTGATACTCAGGTAGAAGGACAGGGAAACGATGCTTGTGTTAGGCTTAGCAGGGCGTCATGCAATAATGGAGAGCAGCCGATTCCCATCACCATTTAGTGGCCAATGTCATGTAGGTTCTTTAACTAGTCGTCAACATAGTTTCTATTGCCTGTAGATGTTGCTGGCCAAAGTTGTAAACCAGAGCAACATGATGTACTCCCAAGCCACTGGAATTTATGGTGACATGATGGATGCATGCATGTCTGGTCCTGCTCCAAGGTCTTGTGCTGTTGAAATGTGTAATTTTTCACTTATTGGCAATGACTTACATTATATATTGTATTGTATTAACCTATGGGCCCATGTGACACTTTGTATGGTGATCCATGTGATGACGTATCAAGTAATAATATGTCGATGTGAATAATATGATATGTGCCTTTCTATCAAAGATGTCTTTATATACCACCCGCAATTATCTTTTGCATCAGTTGGAGATCATTCTTTCAATGTTAGTGCAGAAGCTAATTGGTGTCTAAGGGCACCTTCCCCATAATTTTGAATCCATCTTTCACTTTTGGTCCTTTGCACAATCTGGGTAATGTGATGATTTTGTTTGTTCCTCTCTACATATTGTGAATTTCTTCATGATTTGTGCTCCAAAGCAAGCAGCTGCAAATTTGAGTATTTTGTGCAGATTGTTTTATAGATCCAGCTTCTAGACCTTCTTCTTCAAGAGTTGTGATGGAGACTCTGTTCTGCAAAAGATCATGGTTTCACCGAATTCTTATGGATGGCCTTAGTACATTGACAGGTTCCTGGGCAGAACTTTAATCACCACAAATGATAACTCTCATGATTGGACTATAAAGAGACAAGAAATGCTGCGCAAGTTCCATCTTCACAAGGCTTCAGTCAATGGGAGCAGTTTTAATATTGAAATCCAACAAACGGTATTTATGCGTAAGCTGTAAGGATTTTTCAGGAAAAAAACACATTTTTGGATCCTACACATCACATTGTGGGATGTCCCAATTCAATGATTTATTCTATTTTCCTGTTTTTGGCTCCAGTTTTCTAGTCAAACTTCAAATATGAATCAACCAATATGGACTCTAGAGGAGAAATTCATTTTTTTCTAATATGAGAAACATATTTCCCAAAGAGTACCAACCAATAGTCTTCTTTCCATTAATTTGAAGCAATAGATACCATGGCAAAGTGGAATTGGCGGTGGATTACCATTTTTTTGGACAGTTGTAATATGCTGCATGACAGGATCAATCTTTTAGAGAGAACAATAAGGTTTGATCTTTTTCAAAAATATTACTTTGGGACTATTTTTAGGGCTTTGCTTTTGGAGGCCATATCTTCACCATAAAGAAACATTTTGAGCCATTTTTGCCAAATTGCATGATTTCTCGCATTCTATGCAAGAGTGGCAACCAGTTTTTGCCTTTCTACAAACATGGAGATAAGTTTGTGCGAGAATTTGAAAGATCTTATCGTTGCCCACTTGAAAAAGCAAAATTTATAATATGTAGTTTAACAAGATAATTTCTTTACCACAAATGAAGGCCTTGTGGAGCAACTTTGATGAAAAAGCGATAGGTCTAAGGACAGATATTATGACCTCTAAAGGCACAAACAAATAAAATCAAGATTGTCCTTGCCAATTGTTCTTATATATGATGCTTCGCCTTCTGTTTGTCCCTATCTTTGTTAAAGGACATAATTCTCTGACTGTTAATGATGTTTTTGTGCTTCTGATGCATTTTCATGTTGCTCCATGGAATTATGGTAAACTTCCTCGCAAATCAGCTCATGTGAAGATGGTACCTAAATCAAAGCAGCCTAAGACAAATAAGCCCAAAAGTAATAAGTCCACGTCCTCCAAGAAAAAGAAGCCCTTCTAGGACTATTGCAAGAGAGGTGGTCATCGTTTCAAAAACTGCCTAGCACATCATCAAAAGATTGAAGCAGAATTTAACAAGGATAGTCTTGAAGAGAGCCCAGTTGATCATCTAGAGAATAAGGGAGGCACTATTCATAATGCACGTATTATAATGCCTTCTTTTTATTGGATATTTGCTTCTTCTCAAGACTGGATTGTTGATTTTGCAGCTAATTGGCATATAACTAAGCATTGCCATTTGCTTTCCAATCATAGCTGCCTACATAGCAGACAGCATGTTGTAATTGATGACGACTTGGCCCTGCAAGTTTCAGACAGTGGCGACATCACTGTTGGTGATGCCAAATTTAGATAAGTCCTTCATGTTTCAGGAGTTGAGTCTAACTTTCTTTCCATAAAGAGCATCATCCATACTAATAAGAAGGTGGGGTTTTGGCCAGATGAATGGGTTATAAAGGGCATAAATGATGCGACAGATCATATGCACAAGCTTGGTCATGATTCATCTTCCTCTAAAAGGAAGGGTTTTGTTGTCGTGGTGGATACAGTGGATTCTACTAGTGAGCTTTGGCATAAGCATTTGGGATATAAAATTTTGGATCCTTGAGGCACATGAGTAGTCTTCGCAAGGTAAGGGTCTTCATTGATCGATCCTCCTTCAAGTGTTTGTGGGGGGGGGTGTAGGATAAGAACCATTGGGAGTCCTTTCCTAAAGACAAAGCAAGACAAGCTTCTCAACCTTCAGAGTTCATTCAAAACATCATTTATGCTCATATTATTTTTCTATCTTTTTCAAATAATTATTACTTCCTTACCTTCATTGATGATTTCATTAGAGTTGTTTGGGTTTATACCACTAAATCCAAGGACAAAGCTTTTGCTAAGTTAAAAGATTTCAAAGCTCTTGTGGTAAACCAACAAAAAAAGATCAAATGCTTAAGGATTGTGACCAAGATGGAGAGTATCTCGACAATAAGTTCGGGGCACTTTGACTTCCCATGGCCTTTCATGGTAGCATATGATTTGTTATAATCCATATCAGAATGGGGCCATTAAGCAAAATAGAGCCATCATAGAGATGGTTTGTCGTATGATCCATGTCAAGCAAGTGGATCTTGGACTTTGGGCCAAGGTAGTTCATTGTCCAATTTAGATCATCAACAAAACCTATCATTAAGGGCATGACTCCTTTTAAGAGGTTCATAGGGAAGAAGACTTTTTGTTTCACATTTTTGAGTGTTTGGGTTCGTTGCTTAGGCTTGCATCTATTGGGTTGCAAAAAAAGCTTCAACCTAAGAGTCACAAATGCATTTTTGTTGGATATAATATGAGGTCGAAGGGTTTTTGATTTTATGATCGCACTACACATGAGTTTATTATTTGGCATGATGTCAAATTTGATGAGTCCTCTCCAAGTACAACTTCAGGATCACTTCCAACTCTTCTTCACAATTCCTCTCCTCCTCGGCTTGTTCTTAATGATATCTGCTCTAAGACAGCTTTTGTTGTGGTCTCTTCTATTTCAACTTCCAAACAATTGAATTGTTAAAATGATACTCCTAGGCCTTCTTCTTTAGGATCTTCTTCGGAAAGCATTGGCCTTCTCATTTTGGGAGCTTTTGTTCTTAACATTTCCTTTAATTCTTATGTTGTGTCAAATTCTCCTACTCCCAATTTGTCTTCTAGTGATGATTTTACTACTCTTGAGCCACCTCTACAATTCATCCTATGCTTAAGTGGACTAGGAGTACTTAGTAAGATGTTGACGCTCTTCTCTAGTAGGAACATCATTGGTGATATGACCATGCAACTAGGGTTTCCCCTCAAATATGAAAGCTATGACTTTGTTTGGTTGCCTTTTGGTTTAATCAAGTGTAAGTTTTTATGATTGGGTGGGGAATCCCTCAACTCCTATTGAGTTTATACATAGAGACAAGTGTGTGGAAAAAAATAACAATGAAAATTGAACATTGGTACATAGGATGAGCTCAAGAGGTTACTTGTGTAGGCTTTAAGTGTGGAGACCCAGGTTCCGTTCCCAGCAATATGTGAATTGTTGAGAGTGCAAGTATTGATTACCCAAGAGGCTTATAATAAATAAAAATTAAAAATTGAACCTTCAAAGAGACTTACCAATAAAACAATAAAATAAAAAGATTCAAGATTCAAACTAAAAATTGCATAAGCGTACGAAGAGGGATGTTGTACAGTCATGTGCACCCAATCCTCCCACAAGTGAAATTGGGGGCACAATTCATCTATGATCCTATCCTCATCCTATTAAGGATTGGGTGCTTAATCCGTCCAACTATGACATATTCTTACTGTTATAACAACCATTTTTCACCCTCAAGTCTACTTCATGCCGGCCAATAAATTAGTATAACATAATTCATGTGTTTCGCTTCACCAACTTGAAATTCTAAACAAACTAAAGACTGTTTCGAATTGAAGATATTTCCCATAGAAAGCAATCCTATAGTCATTCCATGCAGGCCCTATATCTTCAGTAACTTAGGTTAGTTAACTTCGTATTAACTAGCTTTTACTACTCATCCATAGAATTATTCAAGTGCATTATAGGGTATAGCAAAAAAACATTGGAGTTATACGATGCTAACAGAATCACCGTCCAATATCACATGTGAAACAGATTAGAATAAGGATGGATATGCTAATAAATAATGACAAAAACGCATCCTAATTCCAAGAGAAAAAAAAAAACTCCAACTCTTATGTAATTAGCTAACCCTCCAAACTTACAGTTCTGTAGTAGCGGATGATGTTTAAATTTTATCATGATTTTCTTCTTTGCTTTAGAATTGAAGTTGTCTAAACCCTACCCCTTCTCTAAAAAGAACCGGTCAGCAAGCCTAGCAAAGCCAGGAAAATATTTTTAAAATTAAGAATAAATAAGAAAAACAAAGGCGGCACACCTGGAGATACTGTTCCCTGGGAGTGCCATATTTACCAGTTCGTTGTTTCTGCCTCTCGTCGTTGGTGAACATTCTTTCTGCCCGCCTCAAACTCTCTGCATCACAAGCGCAAAATGCGGTTACTCTCTGTTGTTTCACTGGAGGAACGTCGAAAATACATCGAATCTGTATGATGATTCGTAAATGACAATACATCGAATTTTAAATTTAAAAGAATGAAGAACGAACTCACACCAACCCTTTTCATTTTTCTCTTTTTCAGCGTTATTATGCATGCATCGAATGAAGCCATGCCAGAACTTAAAAGGTTTACTTGGAACTTATAACGCCTATTTTTCTAATTAAATTTCCTTCTAAGAAGCAATAGGAGGACTCAAAATATTTCCCTTTGTGTTTGTACTATCATGTCTGGGCGCTGAAAATTTTTTACGTGCTTTTTGATAGATGAAATGAAACGAAAGATTTTAATTAAGTAGAGACCCAAATATAGTTTATGTGATCTTAAATATGGAAGTATAACTACTCAAATCATATTATATGATCTTTAATATTTTTGAAAAGGTTGTTCTTTCTCTGTTGATTTGGGTTAGCAATTCTTCAAAAAAAATTATTTTACTGTTTTCAAGTAACTCTGTCATAGACCCGTTCCCAAATATTTCTTTGTATTTGCCACGGATATTTGAAAAACTCGGACATTTATAGATGAAGTGTTATTTTGTCTCTACTACCCCTGTGCTGCATAGAGTACATATTTCTTCTCATTGTTCTTTGGGCGTTGTCTATCTCCCTGTTTCACATCTAAACCTATGAGAGCTAGTCCTTATGTGAGCAATGAGGATTTTTTCCTTCCACTTGATTTCAGCGCCTATATACGTTTTTTTCTTGTGGTCATATGTTGTGTTAAACTTTGCAATATAATATTGTGTTTTCTTGCTTGCATTTTTCCACCTTTCAGTTCTAAACTTTTCATTCACATAATTTTTTATGTCTTTGTTGACATTTGGGTATTCATTTATGTTGATTCTTTGTTGACATTTGGGCATTCATTTATGTTGATTTCTCAATGTTTCATCCATTTCTGATTTTGTTTCATCCATGGATTCTTGCGCCTATGCAACTCTTTGTCCCTAGTTGCCATAGATGTTAGAGGGAAGAAAGAAAATAAATAGAGTTTTTTTTTAATAAATTATATATGGTTTTTATTGGTGTTGTTTTTATTAAAATAATATATTATTATATTATACCCAGGTGTTGTAGGTGAGTTGGAGAGGAGAGGGCAATCCTCCAAGGGAGGTCCCAGGTTCGAATCTCCACCCTAACAAAAAGTTGAATTGGGTACCCAAAATCCAATTGATAATGTTGGTGCGGGCAGGGCCGGGTGCGACTCCCGGGTGACTTTGATGGTGTAGAACCCCCTGTTCGTGGTCTCTTAGACCAAGGCGGCCCTGCAAGAGGTTTTTCGCTTTAAAATATATATATATATATATATATATATATATATATATATATATATATATATATATATATATATATATATAATATTATTTTTTATGTTAATTAAATTATAGATTATTTGTTTTTTTATCAAAAATGATTTTAATTAATTTTTTTATTAAAGATATTTATCATCTTTCTTGAATTATTATATTTTTGTAATCAATTTTTTGATATTATTTTTATTATCTTACTCATTTAATTACTTTTTAAAATTTAAATTTTTTCAAGAAAAAATCATAACTATAAATGACTAAAATATTTGTGATTCTATGTCTATTTTTATAAATATGTTGTCTATAATGACCTATTATACTATGGGTCTGCCCATTGATTAGAGCTTAATGGTAAATTTTAACTGTTTCTTTTTCTTTCTATTGTTTTTTCTTTATGTTGGTTTCTATCTTGGTTATGGACATGGAGGTTATTTTGATGATTATGTATTGATATATAAGGATTTTTATCTTTATTATCCCCATGATGTTTTGAAGATGGGGTTTCCTCTTTGATCTATTCAACTGTAATTATATTTTAACTCCTAGTAATTATTTTGTCTAGGTTTTTGTTTGTCCCAAGGCACTTGAGAAGTGTAATTTTATTTTATTTTTGAACTAAAATTATGATATGTTTGATTTCATCCTTACATTTTGCATCTTACATCTCATTATTTTCCTAAGTTTTATTAAGTTTTTAATTTTAACTTTTAGATCATCTAAAAGGGGTGGAAGTTGGAAAAAATATTAGAAGGAATTTATAAATGTGTTTTTCAAATAAACTCATCATACTCATATTACACATCAATTATCACCCCTTTATGGAGAGAGAGAGAGAGAGAGAGATTATTTTTATTCTTCTACCATGCTTGAATTTTTGGTGAACTTAACTATTGGAGGTATTACATTATATGGTACCTTGAGTACCATTGTAAATATTTAGATTAGGGTGTGAGTTTGATTTATGTATAAAATATGTGTCAAGTTAGTAGGAGTGGGCATGTATTATGTATTTAAGCATGTGAGGTGTATAGTTAGGAAGTGAAGAGTCTTTGAGTGATGTGTATATTTTAGAAGTAGGGAGTTATTTGCAATCATGAAATACTTTGTATTTATGTAATATGTCGGACTTATTATGTAAGAAAGGAATGTGAAGAGTCAAGTTCTCCTGTGATGATGAGGAGAGAAAAATATAGGAGTCATGTAATGTGAAAATTTTTGTGTCTTTATATTGAGACAAAGCTATGTGATTTTTAACTTGAATAATCTTTCCATGGTCTAGTTCCAGTTCTAGTCACGTCCACGTTGAGTAGTCTACATGTCTTCATTGTTCATCAGATATGGACGTCCATGTACAATCATTGATGCTTATGGCCAGTGTTAAATGTCTGTACAGAGAAATAACTTCCCATATCACTGACGGTTCTACACTCAACATAGGGGTCTCTCTGGATGATGTAGGCCAAACATCCCACATTTTATCCACGTCGGCATGCATGCTTTCCAACCCCAATGTCCGATCTAGTCATCTATAAATAAAACAAGAATGTATTAGTCCCCTTCCAATTGACGAATCTAAGATCCACTTGTGACAAACATACATATTTTAATTTTTCCTACTAAGCATATGCATATGCTTATCTTTTGACTTCCACAATAAGAGAATACATCTTTCTTATTTAGCCCTTACTCTTCACATTTTCTTTATTCTTGTATGCAATTGGATGGCCTTATAAAAAACTTGCCACAATAAACTTTTAAAGTTCATTTACTTGTTCAATGCTTTAGGAATAATGGTTTCGCTAAATGACTTGAGCACAGGATTAAAAAAAAATTAGGTGTTATAACCTAGATTATGAGAAAACATAACTTAAACCACATGGGCAAAATAATATATTCTAAATGGGATTCATTTATTGAACCACAAAACACACAAAAATGAATTCAATAATTTTTTATTTTATTTTAATTTTTAATTTTTTTAATATTTTATTTTATTTGTATATATATATATTTATGTTTTATTGATTTGATCAATTTTAAATGCTTAAAATGGTTAAATCTAAAACATTATACTAACCAAACAATAAAACCTAAAACAAAGAAGCAAAACCAATCAAAATTATCACTCAAAAACAACTGAAACTCCCAAAAAACAAAAGTTTAAGGTAGGTCCCTAAATTTGGGGCTATTTGTGCAATGGAGACAATAGGGTTATGGATAAAACATTTTGTTTCTAGAAGCTATAATAGGTTCTCTACAAGACAAGGGTTTTTACTTTCTTCATTAGGTGGGGGAATCAAATTCTTCTAGTCTTTGGACCTAAGGTTAGAAGCAGGCTTAGGTCTTGGGTATTTTCGATGAGCAGGCTATTTTATGGAAGGCTTACAGTGACAATTTTAATAAGAGTTATATAGAGTTAAGAACTAAAACAAATACTATTGCTTGGGCATAAAACAAATCTGGGGGTTAGTATACGACTAGACTTGGCTACAAAGAAAGTTTTGACCTTGATCCCTAAGGTCCTACTTGGTGGTGGAAGTAGATTTAGAAATAATTGGCCCCAGAAAAGACAATAATTTTCATGTAGTTAGCTTTCAAAAATAAGACTTTAACTTAGGAGGTTTTACAAAGGGGAAGCAGACAAGGTCCAAGTATTTGTATGTTGTGTCGATCAGAGGAAGAAAACATCATACATTTGTTAATAAAATGCTTTTTTTCTCAACAGGCTTGGTTAGAAGTTGAATAGATTATTGGAGTTCAAAATATTTGGAAAGGAGAAATAGTGGAGGTATGCTTAAGACAATGGTTTTTAAAAAAAGAGTTGAAACAATTTCTTTGTTTACCATGTCTTATATGTTGGGGTATATGGTTGGCACGGAATATAACTATTTTGGAAAGGAAGTTAATACCCCTGTTTTAGGTTATTTTTCATGTGAGGACTTTGGTCTCAATCAACAAAGGGTCTTGCAAACATAAGAAACCTTGACAAGTAGATAGTTTGTTCATTGAAAAATCTCAACCTTGGAGATTTTTTGATGAGGCCAATCAAAGACAATTAACTTTTAATAGCATGGGAGGAATTATGTACTTCTTGGATACCCACTATATCAAATTTAAAGCAGGTCTTGGGATGGGTTCCAACAATTTTGCCAAGTTTCAGGCATTGAGATTACTAATGAAGTGTGCTTTGGAGAGAAATGTGAAAAAATAATAATTTTTAGAGATTCTACTCTGGCCATCAACGAGATGAATGGATCTAATAAACTACAAAATTATTTTTTGTATTGGTGGGAGATGAACTGCTGGAGGCAATTTCCTTTTTTTAAAATATCTCTTTTACTCATGTTTATAGGGAATTAAATCAAGAAGCAGACAAGTTATCAAAAGAAGGTCAATAACTTCCAAAACATTTCTTGCAAATGGAAGAGATCAAGGATGGAGTTTCTTCTTTCACTCATATATCATACCCCTAGTTTCTAGCTAGCTCTGGATTTTACTATGGGTCTGCCCATTGATTAGAGCTTTATGATAAATTTTAACTATTTCTTTTTCTTTCTGTTGTTTTCTTCTTTATGTTGGTTTCTATCTTAGTTATGGGCATGGAGGTTATTTTGATGACTATGTATTGATATATAAGTATTTTTATCTTTATTATCCCCATGTTGTTTTGAATATGGGGTTTCCTCTTTGATCTATCTAAATGTAATTATATTTTGAATCCCAGTAATTTTTTTATCTAGGTTTTTGTTTGTGCCAAGGCACTTGAGAAGTGTAATTTTCTTTTATTTTTGAACTAAAAGTATTGTAAATATGAGCAGGATTTGTTGTCATTGATGTCAAGAGTCGGTTTCAGTGAGCAGGACAAAAGGAAGGATGTCAAGGAGTCAGTTATGCAAGAAAAAAATTGCTTCTAGACCTACGAAAAATAATATTATAATGCCCCTAATTATAATATTCAAGGTGGTCAGATGAGGTCTAAAGAGCAACAGGAAGGCCCAAGAAAAATAATATTATAATATTAGAGGTCTAAGGTTGAGACCTAAATATTAAATTAATTATAATAATTTCATTATAAATTAATTTATAATTTAATTTTATTAACTCTAAAGAGTTATTAAATTAATTATAAGTTAATTATAATTTAATTATAAGTTAGTTTATAACTTAATTTAATAAACCCTAGATTTAGGGTTATAAAGGGCATATGCAAAGCACCGACGTCATATTCCATCTCCTCTACCAACGTCAATAATTTCCAAAGAATGGGTATAAATACCCAAGCCTAAAAGGCTTCAAACCCATCCACGATTTTAATTATCTCCTAAGCAAAAAAATTGTGTGCACAATTTTCATAAGCAAGAGAAGGAAGAAGTCCCCGTTGACCCTTTTCGATAGTTAGCGACGGAATAAAAGACACAAGGCACAAAGGCCTTGTCACCACCTAGCTAGGTGGGCTAGCGACAAGTGGAAGTGCCTTAGGAACACGAGGTTCCACGTTTGACTCGTAGTAGAGTTGGTTGTGCAGTGTTTTTGGGTGCCAATGATGCCAAAGATTTTTGTTTTGGGTGCCAAAGTAGAAGACAAAGCATCATGGGTGATTTTGCCTTCCACATGAATACTTAGCTCACACGACTTGACTGTCGCGGCTAAGGCACTGGAAGCGCTGTGTTGTGGGATCGAATCCCACTAGGAGCACTTTGTGAGGTAATAATTTTTTTGTTATAAATTGATTTGTGCTTCTAAGGTTGTATGGTGTATTTATGAGCTTAGGGAGATATAAGGTTGATAAAATTAAATAATTTTTTATTTAATTATTTGGTGATTTGAGTTGTTTAAGAGTGGATTTATAAGGTTTAATAAAAGATTTATTTTTATGTGTTTTGGTGAATTGTTATTTCAAAGTAGTAATAAGGTATATTTGAGTTTAATTATTTTTGTAATTGTGAAATATCTTGAGGGAGTGTTACAATGATAATTTTTATCATCTAACCTTTGAAATTGGCAAAGAGGGAAATTGTGTTTGAGACAGGTTTTGAGGCCAATTCTTCAACAAACAAAAGGTATGGGCACATCTTCCTTATGAGTTAGTTTTGGATGTTGTGAATGCTAAGTTGGAGAGAAAAGGGTTGTTTGATAAGCATTGTTGAGTTTGATTGTTAAAGGTTTTTCTGAGTGAAAGTTGATGATAAGAAACCTTGTTTGATAAGCATTGTTGAGTTTGGTTTTCTGGAAAGAAAGTTGATACTAGAAACATTGTTTGATAAGCATTGTTGGAAATATTGATTAAAGCTTTCATATACTTGACTAGGGTTTGTGCAAAGAACATGAGTATCATTGTTATGTGAAGTTGAGAGCTATCTTGAACTAGGGTTTGTGCAAGAACATGAGTATCATTGTTATGTGAGATTGTTTGACAAGCATTGTTGGAAATAATTAAGTGAGTGTTCATATGCTTGGATTAGGGTTTGTAAGCAAGGAGTGTTTAATTGAGTTATTGATTGAGTGGAGTTGATTGAGCCTAGTCAGGTGGAATTGTTGAAGTGATAGTTCAAGTTCTGTGAAACAAATTGTTCTATATTCTAAATTTGATTTGAGAAAGAGATTGAAAGTGATTGAGCATTTTTGTGTGTGAAACATATTGAGTCTCTAACAATTCTCTATATGTTTCTGTGATATTGAACAAGATTATATGTGAAGCTTGTTTGTGTGATTGAAGAGGATTTTGTGTCAGATTGAGTCTATTTGAGTAAGCTTTTGTGGAAGCTTACAATTTAGATTTAAGGTAAGTCTTGGTGAAGGCTTGTTGAGCAGATTGGACAAGTTCTAGTGAGGACTTGTTGAGCAAATTTGAGGTAAGTCTTGGTGAAAGCTTGTTGAGCAGATTGGACAAGTTCTAGTAAGGACTTGTTGAGTAGATTTGTAAGTCTTGGTGAATATTTGTTGAGCATATTGGACAAGTTCTAGTGAGACTTGTTGAGAAGATTTGAGGTAAGTCTTGGTTAAGACTTGTTGAGCAGATTGGACAAGTTCTAGAGAGGACTTGTGGATAGATTAGTGTGAGATTTTGTGAAAGCTTACAAGGCAAATTTGAGGTAAGTCTTTGAGAAGACTTGTGAGAAGAGTTTATTGATTGATTTTTTCAAATATTGGGTTAAGGTTTGGGGAAGATCTAGCAGAGTTGATTTTTGATTGAGTCAAGCTTTGTGTTAAGGCTTGAGGATAGATTTTTGCTAGACTGAAA
Organism: Wollemia nobilis; assembly: GCA_028583015.1. Taxonomy (NCBI): domain Eukaryota; kingdom Viridiplantae; phylum Streptophyta; class Pinopsida; order Araucariales; family Araucariaceae; genus Wollemia; species Wollemia nobilis. Next base: position 93,079 of record JAQPPZ010016509.1, on the reverse strand, counting down.
TAATGTGTTAGGACAAATTTGAGGATAGAGATTGAGGATAGATATGTGCTAGACCGAAGGACTATGTTTAATGCATATTTAAGGATAGATATTGAGGATAGATTTGTGCTAGATCGAAGGACTATATTTAGTGTAGATTTGAAGACAAAGATTGAGAAGATATGTGCTAGACTGAAGGACAGTGTTTAGTGCAAATTTGAGACAGAGCTAAGAGCAAGCTTTGGAGGTGACAGAGTATAGAGGATGACAGTCTCTAGTGGATAGAGGTCCATTAGCCATGGTAGTGAGGATAGGTCTTCTAAGTGAGGACAAGAGTCTTCAGTGGATAGAGATCCATAAGCCAGTGTAGTGGAGGCAATAGTTCTTCTAGAATATCACTAGCCAAAGCAGAGGGGATTGGTGTCTCCTATGGATAGATATCCATGAAATTGATTAGGGTATTGGTGTCTCCTTTGGAAAGAGGTCCATAAAAATTGTAATAGGGAAGGATTCCCAAGATATTTGTTGAGAAAATTATAGTGAAATATTTTCTCCGTGGAGTAGCCCACATTGGGTGAACCACGTTAAATTGGTGTCTCTATTGTGTGTGATTATTTGTGCATTACCTTGGTTACTGTTGTTGATATTGCTATTGATAATATTGAATATTATTATTTTGGAAAGAAAATTAAAAAGTGATCTTATACTGTTCACCCCCCTCTCAGTATAAGCTTGTGTTCTTCAAAAATTGCGTTTGGTTTGATTGCATCCTTATATTTTGCATCTTACATCTCATTACTTTACTAAGGTTTATTAAGCTTTTAATTTTAACTTTTAGATCATATAAAAGGGGTGGAAGTTGGAAAAAATATTTGAAGAAATTTGTAAGTGTGTTTTTCAAATAAATGTATCATACTCATATTACGCATCAATTTTCACCCCTCTATGGAGAAAGAGAGAGAGAAAGAGATTATTTTTCTTCTTCTACCATGCTTGAATTTTTGGTGAACTTAACTATTGGAGGTATTACATTATTTAGTACCTTGAGTACCATTATAAATATTTAGATTAGGGTGTGAGTTTGATTTATGTATAAAATGTGTGTCAAGTTAGTAGGAGTGTTCATGTATCATGTAATTATGTGAGGTGTATAGTTAGGAAGTGAAGAGTCTTTGAGTGATGTGCCTAGTTTAGAAGTAGGGAGTTATATGCAATCATGAGATACTTTGTATTTATGTAATATGTGGGACTTATTATGTAAGAAAGGAATGTGAAGAGTCAAGTTCTCCTATGATGATGAGGAGAGAAAAATCTAGGAGTCATGTAATGTGAAAAGTCTTATGTTTATTTATATTGAGACAAAGCTATGTGATTTTTAACTCGAATAAGCTTTCCATGGTATAATTTTGGTTCTAGTCACGTCTATGTTGAGCAGTCTATGTGTCTTAGTTGTCCGTTCGATCTGGCCATCCATGTACAATCATCGACGCTTGTAGCTAGTGTTGAATGTCGATACGAATAAAAACCCTCCCATATCATCGACGGTTATACGCTCCATGTAGGAGCCTCTTTGGGTGATATAGGCCAAACATCCCATATTTTATCCACATAAATATGCACACTTTCCAATGCCAATGTTCGGTCCAGTCACCTATAAATAAAATAAGAATGTATTAGACCCCTTCCAATTGACGAATCTAAGCTCTGCTTGCAACAAACATACACATTTTAATTTTTCCCACTAAGCATATACATATGCTTTCTTTTTGACTTCCACAATAAGAGAATACACCTTTCTTATTTAGCCCTTACTCTTCACATTTTCTTTATTCCTGTATGCAATCGGATGGCCTTATAAAAAACTTGCCAAAATAAAATTTTAAAGTTCATTTACTTGTTCAATGCTTTAGGAATAATGGTTTCGCTAAATGACTTGAGCACAGGATAAAAAAAATTAGGTGTTATAACCTAGATTATGAGGAAACATAACTTAAACCACATGGGCAAAATAATGTATTCTAAATGGGATGCATTTATTGAACCACAATACACACAAAAATGAATTCAATAATATTTTATTTTATATAAAATTTTAATTTTTTTAATATTTTATTTTATTTGTATGTTTATATATATATATATATATATATATATATATATATATATATATATATTATTTATTTCATCAATTTTAAATGCTTAAAATGGTTAAATCTAAAACATTATACTAACCAAACAATAAAACCTAAAACAAAGAAGCAAAACCAATCAAAATTATCACTCAAAAACAACTAAAACTCCCAAAAACCAAAATTTTAAGGTGGGTCCCCAAATTTGGGGCTAGTTGTGCAATGACCACAATAGGGTTCTAGATAAAACATTTTTTTTCCAGAAGCTATGATAGGTTCCCTACAAGACAAGGGTTTTTACTTTCTTCATTAGGTGGGAGAATCAAATTCTTCTAGTCTTTGGACCTAAGGTTAGAATCAGGCTTAGGTCTTGGGTCTTTTCAATGAGCAGGTTATTTTGTGGAAGGTTTACACTGTTAGTTTTAATAAGAGTCATATCGAGTTAATAACTGAACCAGATACTGTTTCTTGGGCATACAATAAATCTAGGGGTTAGTATATGACTATAATTGGCTACAAAGCAAGTTTTGACCTTGATCCCTAAGGGCTTGCTTGGTGGTGGAAGTAGATTTGGAAATTATTGGCCCCAAAAAAGACAATAATTTTTATGTGGTTAGCTTCAAAAAATAAGGCTTTAACTTAGGAAGTTTTACAGAGGGGAAGCAGACAAGGTCCAATTATTTGTACGTTATGTCAGTCTGAAGAAGAAAACATCACACATTTGTTAATAAAATGCTTTTTTTCTCAACAGGTTTAATTAGAAGTTGAACAGAGATAATTGGAGTTCAAAATATTTGGGAAGGAGAAACAATGGAGGTATGCTTAAGATAATGGTTTTTAAAAAAAGAGCTAAAATAGTTTCTTTCTTTACCATGTCTTATATGTTGGGTTATATGGTTGGCATGAAATATAACTATTTTGGAAGGGAAGTTAATACCCCCGTTTCAGGTCATTTTTCATGTGAGGACTTTGGTCTCAATCAACAAAGGGTCTTGCAAACATAAGAAACCTTGACAAGTAGATAATTTGTTCATTGAAAAGTCTCAACCTTGGAGATTTTTTGATGGGGCCAATTAGAGACAGTCAACTTTTAATAGCATGGGAGGAATTTTGTACTTCTTGGATACCCACTATATCAAATTTAAAGCAGGTCTTGGGATGGGTTCCAACAATTTTGTTGAGTTTTAGGCATTGAGATTATTAATGAAGTGTGCTTTGGAGAGAAATGTGAAAAAATTATAAATTTTTAGAGATTCTACTCTAGTCTTCAACGGGATGAATGGATCTACTCAAATACAAAATAATTTTCTTATATTTTTGGGAGATGAACTGCTGGAGGCAATTTTATTTTTTGAAAATATCTCTTTTACTTATGTTTATAGGGAATTAAATCAAGAAGCGGACAAGTTATCAAAAGAAGGTCAACAACTTCCAAAATATTTCTTGCAAATGGAAGATATCAAGGATGGAGTTTCTTCTTTCACTCATTTATCATACCCCAAGTTTCTAGCTAGCTCTAGATTTTACTATGGGTTTGCCCATTGATTAGAGCTTTATGGTAAATTTTAACTGTTTCTTTTTCTTTCTGTTGTTTTCTTCTTTATGTTGTTTTCTATCTTAGTTATGGGCATAGAGGTTATTTTGATGACTATTGTATCGTTCCAAATTTTTTGCACCCTTACCTTCAGGCTAAAGGATCTGTGCCCGGAAGGGGGATGCGAGAAGGATGGGACGGTACCTCGGACTGAGAGGCCCTTTGAAGGTCCCGCCTCTCGGGGGAGGGGTATTAAGGTGATTTTTCGATGGATGGTGGGGTTCACCAGGAAAATTTTAGTGGCAGTTTCCACGCCTAGGTTGGGAATGAGTTTGATGTGTTTAGTTTTATCTTTAATCATTCAAATCCTAGGTTTGGCCAAATGAATCTAAATTATGCTATATGAAAATGCAGATTTAAATGAATACAGAAAATAGAATTAAACCTAAAACACAGAGAATATGCTAGATGAGAAAAACCATACCTGATCCGGATGTCTGATGGAGGTTCTAATTTTTGAAGCAGTCAAGATCGCCTCTGATATGACAGGATCGTCTGAGATCTGATAGGATCGTCTGAGATCTGACGAATTCGTCAAAGACCTGCAATCAGAGAAATAGATACAAAATACCAGAGGTGCAGCTATACTAACAAAGGAAAATGATGTAAAATGATAAGAGTGATGCTAATATGATAATTACAAATAGAAATTTAAATGGATTATAATGCTTTAATGAAAATTTATGACTTAATTATGCACTTAAGCTACATGGGTGAACTCCAAGATGCAAAATAACAGGAAATAATAATAAACTTAATTGAACAAAGAAATAAAACAACAGAAAAGAATAGGAAAACACAAACTCTGGGCACTGATTGCCCCCAATGTTAGTTGCAGTCGAAATCATCTACAAAATATGAAATCGTCTCGAATTTTGGCGTAATCGTTCGAGATCGTACCAGATCGTCCGTGATGATCTGAGCTTGCTCCGACTAAAAATCAATGTGGTTCCTGCAAGAAAACTTGGAAAGGCACAAATGAAAGCAAAAATTTGAGGTGTCCTGATGCACGCAAAGATCTAGTTATAGGAAAATTCAGCCAGGGGAAAGGTCAAGGGGGGTCCTAAGGTTTAAATAGGCTTAGGAAGGAGGTTGGGAGGTTGGAGATCATCCCAATTTGGGAGATCTCCAATGGGGGAGGTCTCTAACCGCGCAGACACGCTTCTGCCCAGGTTAGAGACGTCGTTGAAACAAAAGCTAATTATGAAAAATCATTTTTGGGACGAAATCGTCTGGACGTTCTGCTCTAGACGAATTCGTTCGATCTGAGGTGATATCATCTGATTGACGATGATATCGTCCAACGGTCACAACAAATCCTAAAAATGGCACAGAAAACAAGGGGAGCGGTTTAACAGGCGGTTCGAAAGCGGTTTGGGGTTAAAATTCAAATTTGAATTATTTACTAAGGTAATTTTAATTATTTAAGGTTTTACTACGCCAATTTTAGGGTGCTACATTTTGCCCCCTCTTTAGCGAATTTTCTGAAGAAAATGCGTTAAAGACGAGTTCTTCTCGATTTACGAGAAAGCAAAAAAATTATTCCCATTTTTAGGCGACGATTCTAGGTCGAATCGTATGACAACTTACTATGGTGCCCCCTCCGTGTTTTTACTCAAATCGAACGTTTGAGGTAAAAACGCGAAAAAGAAAAATTTATTAATTGTTTGTTAATTCATTTTTGAATAAAATTAAGAAAAATAGGGTAAAACCCTAATTCATTGTTACTGTTCATTTTCTTGGTTTTAGAGCTCTGCAGACAAAATGGTCGAGACAACACATCGATCGACAGAGGTCCGGCGTGGGCTACGAGTAAGGATCTAAACTTAGTTTAGAATGCTTTAATTTGAATTTATGTGCTTTTTAGATGAATTTTGAGCAATTTTTTAGCATCGCGGCTGTTTTTGGGCCGTCGACGTCGTTAGGATGAAATTGTCCCGATTTTGTCGAAATCGCCTCGATATTGTCGTTTTCGTCCAAGGGCGAAATCGACGTTATGGGGACGATTTCATCCAATAAGGGATGATTCCCTATTGCAAAATCGAAGACGATTTAGTCCTATCAAGGACGAATTTGCTCAAATTTAGGACGATATCATCCAATGGTGGACGATATCATCATTTGTAAAATTGAACTGACTTTACTTGCATTGTTAATCACTATTTGATTAATGATTTTTATTGTTTTGTTGTTTATTTTGCAGAGGGGATTACTAAAGAGTCGAGAATGGAAATACGAGGGTCTAAGGGATGACTTGGCCGCTCTAAATCAGGCAGAGCTAGATCAGTTGGTCCAGGTCGGCTTGCAGCATGTGGTAGAAATGCCACATGTTTCTATGGATATGGGGCTATTGACAGCCCTAGAAGAGAGGTGGTATCCGGGTTCTTCCTATTTCTAGTTATCGATAGGGGAGATGGCTCCCACACTAGAGGACATATGGAGGATCTTGAGGATCCCCATACAAGGATGATTCATGACTCCTACGGCCAATCAAGGCCATGCCATGATGCGGCTCTATGGTGACCCTAGCTTCGCCCTGGAGAAGGGCAAAGTTAATATTGAGTCACTTCGATAGATGCCTGGGGTATCTAGGTTGACTCGGGTTTTGGTCGGGGTGGTCGGTGGACTTTTGTTGTGCCACTAGAGCGGGTGCAGGTTGTCGTGGCTACTCATAGATGTGGTCTACGACATGCGAGACCACGACTACAGGTTTTCTTGGGGCAGCTTTGCTCTATGCCGGTTGTATAGGATCCTGCATGGGGTCGTGTACAAGGGCGGTCGATGTCTAGTCTTGACATCACTTCTATAGGTTTGGTGTTGGGAGCACATTATGGTGTGGAGGCCGGTAGGGCTCCCACTGACAGGGGTTGATGAGGAGAGGCCCCGAGTTTTCTACTAGTGGCTCCAAAGAAGGTCACAACGATGGGTAGATCTGCCTATATCACGGAGGTTATTAGATGATCTCATACCAAATCAGATCACCTAGAGGCCTTGGAGAGAGCATCTAGGGTGGGCCGAGGACCATCAAGAGTTAGCTCACATCCGGCGAGTCTGCTAGGTGAAGATGGAGCGGGGAGAGGTGGAGCTCCACCACTATGATCGAGTTTTGTGCCAATTCGGTCTGTGGCAGGGGATCCCTTCTCTCAGGGATTACGAGTTTTCTTAGACCATTCGGGATAACACTACACTCAACAGGGCTCTAGATATGCAACGCTTCTAGAGTCAAGATGCGAATGATGCCCCCATTCATCCAGTGGATGGGGACGATGCTAGGGTAGCCGACGGCTATGATTCCTGGTACATAGGCATCTGCCCTCCTCGGATGATGAGGGCTCAGGGTCCGATTCATGCAGTTGTGCATCAAATGGGGAGGCAATGCCAGGCGGCCATTGAGGTAGCATAGGGTCATGACGGGAGAGAGTAGAGGAGGCCACAGGCTCAGCAGAGGCCACGATAGTGAGAGAGGAGGGAGGAGAGACCCCCTTCTCCATGGAGAGAGAGGCCACCATCGCCCGATAAGGGCAAGGGTGTCGAGGTAGGAGAGAGTAGCGAGATGGCTACTCTCTGGGCGAAGAATGTCCGTCTCCAGGCTCAGGTGCAGACCTTGCAGGATGAGGCTACACGACATCGAGAGGAGGCCACACAGCTCAGAGATGAGGTCGCACGCCTTAGGGCACGGAGCGGAGGGGTGAGCACTCGGGACCTAGCATGGGCTATTGCCTAGATCACATTCTACCAGATGCTATACCACCATATGGTGCCAGAGGAGCAGAGGTTACCATTGTCGACCCCCATTGCAGAGCCTATCGTGATGAGGTCATCGAGGACATCATCACGATCAGAGTCCAGGACTCATAGCACCACACAGTCTACGATGGGGCCACCTCCTCCACGTCAGGGTGAGAGAGGAGATGAGGCTGAGAGCTCAAGGGGTTCTCGAGGCTAGCTTGCTGAATTCACTGCATAGATTTGTATATATTGTTTATTATTTTTTATAGAGGATTGAGTATGCCGAGGTACATATTGTGGCATACCAATCCAGTTTTGAGATGATGTACATGATTATGTTGATATATATATGAGATCTTTTTGATGATATGACTTGTGTCTTATGTGTTTGTATGATGCTTTAATATTTTGATTTGATTGATTTGATGATTCATGTAATTATGTCATTTGGAAATATTTTGAATTTTATGTCATGCTTTACAATTTAAATGAAATAATCTGATGTAAACAAATGGGTTGTTTGTGATATGATGTGATAAAAGAGAAAAAGGGACTTTTAACAATAATTTCAAAGGACATTGTCGCTATTTATGACCATTTCATGGAGTCGCCGCTCGCTAGGTCGTCAAGCTAATCCCAGTATAGAAATATTGTTAAAAGTAAAAGAGTGCTTAAGAGACTGTCTTAAGACTATTTTGTGATGATGCAAATGATGATGAGGATGATGATTTGTTTTCAGATTTCCATGAAAAATATTATGCATGAAATATTTTAAAATGATTTTTTTGCTAGGCATAAATTCCTAAGTGTGATAAATTTGTTGAATAATTCCCTAGGAATTATACCATCATTGCAAATTTGCATGTTGACATAATGACATGAAATAGAAACAGTGTTCGTTCTTTTAAAGCATAATTGTGTAACATAATGATTGAAGTCATATGTTTTTATGATTTTAAATAAATGGGGAATAAAATTAATACAATGGTTTGCGCTAGGCATAGAATATTTAGGTATAGACTTATACCATCATCGCGAAATCCAAAAGAAAATGATATGATAGTTTTATTGCATGGTTGATTTTTAATTTTGAAAATGAACAGAAAATATAAAAATGAGGACTTGCGCTAGGCATAAAATTCCAATTTAGGTTTTGGAACTATACCATCATCGCGAAAGTCAAAAATTATATATATAAATGTAACTTTATTGCATGTTTTTGAGAAATATTTTTGATTTTTTTGAAAAATGCATGTAGTTGTCTTTACACTTAAACAACTTTTCTCAAATAAGAAAATGAAATTTTTCCAGACAATTTGCAAAAAATATTTTAAATTATCTCAAAGACAAAAGTTAGATTTATAAGGAATCCCATGTGCATATGTGAGTTCATTTCCGATCTTGATTTATCATAATGATACACAAAATCTCTCAAATACAAATGTGTGTGCAATTGCTTTGTGCATTTACCAGTTTTGAGCAAGATAGTTTGATACAAGTGATTTGAATTAACCAAATAAGTGTTCATTGACCATGATTTAGATGCTTATAACCGTACCAGACTACTATGTAAGTCGGGTTATCAAGAGCTAGCTAATCCATAAGCGGACATAGGTCTGTACAAAAGAAGGTCGCTAATGTGACAGACATATCACCATGCTAGGAGTTACCCAAGGCCAAGCGGGTTGGGCACAAACCACCTGTTATGGGGCTTACCTCATAGTTTTCGAATAATTGAGAATTCCAGGGATTCAAGCTCATTCACCCTTCTTTTTTTTCAATGGGTAGGGAAAAGGATTTTATTGCTTTTGCTTTTGCTTTCTTTGCTTTCATTGCTTTCGTATTTTCTCTTTTATTTTTATTTTTTTTATTTGTGCTTTTGTATGTAAGATAATGTTGAAGTAGTGTTGAGATAGTACAAAATGATACTGAAATAATGCTTCTTTTTCTCATGATTTTGCTTGATTTTTTCTTTTTTTTTCTTTTGCTTCCTATACTAGGGATACTTGCTCGGATTAGCTGTAGAGCAAGGGATTTTTATTCTGGGTAGGGGTGAGCTTGTCCTTTTGTCAATTCTCAAAGATTCTAGACCATGTGCATGATAGGATAGCAGGGGAAACTTTTCGCTCAAGAAACCATGTCTACTATGTAGCATAGCATGGAATTTGCAAATGTAATCATTTTATTGTGAAAAGATATGCTTCGGTTTAAGTAAATAACAAGATCAATTCTCTATGCTCAAACTTTATTTAATTCAATTTGTGGACTTTGATATAAGAGAGATAAGTAATCATGCCAGATAAAATCAAGATATTTATTTTTGTGATTGCAAAAGTGAGGGATTCCAAATAAATGCCAATTTATCCAAGATAATATGAAAATATAACTGCAATATTTCAAGAATAAATATATACAACAAATATATTTGAAGAGTTTGATAATTTTGACTCTCTCTTTCTCTTCTTTTTTTGGAAAGAGTCAATAATATTGCTGGTTTTTATTTTATTTTATTATTATTTTTTGTTCTGTTTGTTTTGAAATTTTCATATGCTTGTAAAATGAAACAATATGCAAAAATATATATACAAATGATGAAATGACCAGATTTTATGCGTAATATCGCTTAAGATGCATAATATTCATAGGTTCTTTAAGATCTTTACCATCTAAGGTAGCTAATGTGTATGCTCCTGATTCAAATTTAGCAGTGATAATATATGGTCCAAGCCAGTTGGGCTCAAATTTACCTTTAAGGTCTTTAGTTGCATTAGTATTCTTTTGATTTTCTTTTAAAACAAGGTCGCCAATCTCAAAGGATCGATGACGAACTTTTTTTAGCATATGATCTTTTAAGCTTGTTTTGGTAGGCACGAAGATGCTCCAAAGCATTGATGCACTTTTCATCTAGGAGTTCTAGTTGACTGAGTCTGCCAGCTCGATATTCATCTCCTACTTCAGTATCTTGAAGTAGTAGAGCCAAAGAAGGAACTTCTAATTCAAAGGGAAAAACAACTTCAACACCATAAACCAAAACAAAAGGTGAAGTACTTGTGGGAGTACGAACGCTAGTGCGATATGCCCACAAAGCTGGATATAATTGAATGTGCCAGTCGTGGCCAAATTTATTGACCAATATTTTAAGGATTTTAATTAATGTTTTGTTAGATGCTTCTGCTTGGCCATTACCCTGAGGATAATAGGGAGTGGACCAACGATGTTGAATCTTATATTTTTGACATAATTTTTTGACATCTTTATTTTTGAAACAAGTTCCATTATCTGAGATGAGATTTGCAAGAATTCCAAACCGACAAATGATTTGATTAAAAATAAATTTGGAGACTTGAGTTCCAGTGCAGGAAGCTAAGGGCATAGCTTCAACCCACTTCATAAAATACTCAGTGGTGGTTATGATGAATTTGTGTCCATCAGATGACACAGGGTTAATCTTACCAATAATGTCTAAGCCCCATTTTGAAAAGGGCCAAGGGGATGAAATAGCCTGCAGTTCTTGTGCAGGGGCATGGACAAGGTCAGCGTGCTTTTGGAACTTGTCGCAATGGCGCACATAATCATGTGCATCATTCTCCATGGTAGGCCAAAAATATCCTATCCTAAGGAGTTTTTTAGCAATGGCGCTACCACTGAAGTGTCCTCCACAAGAACCATTGTGGACTTCACTCAAAGCTGATTTAGATTCTTCTAGATTCAAACATCTTAGTAAAATACCTTCAAAAGATCTCCTATATAAAGTATTGCCAATTATTACAAAGTGACTTGCTTGCCTATGCAATAACCAGCGCTGGTTTCTATTAAAACTTGCAGGGAAAGTCCCATTTTGAAGAAAATCAAGTATATCCATATACCAAGGTTCAAGAGTAGTTTCATTGATTAGAAACACATCCAAAGGTTCTAAGCATGACTTATTTGAAGCGGGTTCCTGGAGTCGATGAATAATGATGGTGGCATATTTGTCATCTAACTCCAAGGGCAGAAGAGATGCAGTGGCAGCCATAGCGTCCGCCGCACGATTGCTAGTTCTAGGAATAGCTTCCAAGGTAACTTGATCAAATAGAGATATTAGTTGTAAAACATATGCTTTATATGGGCACAATTTATCATCTCTAGTCTGATAAACTTCATTAATCTGGTTTATGACAAGTTGAGAATCACCAAAAACTAACAAATGTTTAATTTTTAATGCCAAGGCAGCTCGTAACCCAAGGATTAGAGCTTCATATTCAGCAGTATTATTAGTACAAGCAAATGTTAATTTAAAGGACAACGAGATAATGTGTTTTTGTGGAGATATTAAAATAATACCTGCACCAGCCCCACTCATACATCGGGCTCCATCAAAGTATAAGGACCATTGTTCAACATGGTCTGCCTCTAGTTGAAGGCATTCATCAGGAAACTCAATGATGAGGGGATGGGTAGACTCTAAGGGTGCAGCAGCTAATTGATCTGCTATGATTTGACCCTTAATAGACTTCTGTCCTATAAATGTGAGTTCAAACTCGCTTAGAGCAAGAACCCACTTTGCTGTGCGACCCGATAAATAAGGTCGACTCATGAGATACCGCAAGGGATCATGTTTAGCAATGACATACGTTTTATGACTGAGCATATAATGGCATAATTTTTGCATAGAAAATATGACTGCTAGACATAGTTTTTCTAATGATGTGTAGCGGGTTTCATAACTGATTAAAGTGCGGCTAATATAATAATTAGCACGTTCTCTTTTCTCATTATCTAGTTGAGCTAACATAGCTCCTAAAGCAAAATCTGAAGCTGAAATATATAGGATAAATGGGTGATCAGGTCTAGGTGGTGAAAGCACAGGTGGGTTAAGGAGGTATTGTTTGAGAAGTTCAAACGCTTCCTTACATTCGTCGTCCCAATTGAAAGGGAAATATTTCTTAAGAAGCTTAAGAAAGGGACCGATTTTGTCCGCCAGCTTATCGATGAAGTGACGGATAGCTTGAAGCTTACCTTGTAAACTTCGTAATTCAGATATATTTGTAGGTGTGGGCATATCAGTGATAGCCGCAATCTTGAGAGGGTCGATTTCGATACCACGTAAAGAAACTATAACCCCCAATAATTTACCGGACTTGACTCCAGATATGCACTTGGCTAGATTTAATCGGATAAGATATTCTCTTAACCGATTAAATACTTTTCTCAAATCATCTAAATGATCATCCTCATTAATAGAACGAGCTATAATATCATCTACATAATCATGTAGGATATCATGCATCATATCATGAAAGATATAAGTCATGGCTCGTTGATATGTTGCACCTGCATTCTTTAAACCAAATGGCATCACTTTCCAACAAAAGGTACCCCAAGGGGGTAATAAAGGCTGTTTTAGCCTGATCTTCAGGAGCTATCCTGATCTGATTATAGCCAAAAAATCCATCCATCAAGGATATCATTCCACTCCCAACAGTAAAATCAATGATTTGATCCATGTTGGGAAGAGGAAAATCATCTTTAGGGCATGCAACGTTAATATCTCTAAAATCTGTGCAGACCCTAACTTTGGTAGCTTCTTTCTTGGTTACTGGAACTACATTCGAGATCCATTCAACATAGTCAATAGCTTGTATGAAAATAACTTTTAGGAGTTTTTCTAACTCCCCTTTGACTAGCAAGGCCACTTTAGGATGCATTTTTCTAAGTTTTTGTTTAATAGGTTTAGCATCCAGATGGACCACTAGATGATGCATGACTACAAAAGGGTCTAAACCTGGCATATCTGCATATGTCCAAGCAAAGACATCTTCATATTCTTTAAGAAATGTGATGTATTGATCTTGTTTTTCTTAACTTAATTCTGATCCAATATTAATTATATGAGGATTATCCTCGGTTCCAATGTTAACTTTTATGACGTTTTCTACTTCCATGTGTAGATCTCTTTCAAAATTAGGTGGGGCGGGTGAAACGCCCAATTCTTGTAATTCTTCCAAGGTTAGCTTGGATAATTCGTCTTGAGGATTCGTGGCCTCAAGATGGGCTATAGTAGGTATAGAACCATTGAAATAGAATTCGTTGTGTAACAACTCTTCAATGGAGACATCATGGAAGATATCTCCCTCCAACTCATCGTCAGATTCAGCAATCATCTCAGGATAAGCTAGGGATAGCATATTACATGTAAATGGCTGATTTGTTAAACGCAAAGTATCACGTTCATCCAAATAATCTTGATAACACATGAGTTGATCATCATCTTCAAAAGGGAAGGGTTGACCCTTACTAGGGAATAAGCCCACACCACATCGGGCGGGCCATGGTTCTACCTCAAAAGGTTCTTTCATACCATCTTGGAAAGGTCCCAAGCCTTTCCCTTTATATCCCATTTTAAGCATTATGGGTTTAGCTTTAATATACTCATTAGTAAAATAGCATCGAGCATATCCATCATAATGAGTTTTGATATTCCTGGGTATTCTTCCCCAGTCATATCCCTTATAAATAAAGGCACAACTCCCGACTTGGTAAGTACTTCCCATAGGCTGTGGGAGGCCCAAGGTACGAGGAGATGGCAGCAAATTATTTAGGATAAGGGAATCTTGCATAGAAGCATTTGTTTTTTTTGATATTAGAATTTTAGATAAATCAGGTAAGAGCTCATCAGAAAGAGCGTAAGATGTAGAAGGATCATTCCCTATAGCTTTTGATGTGGATGATATGTCTTTGGTAGATGAAGGCAATGTGGAGGTGTTAATAAATGGGTCTATAGGTTTTGAAATTATAGGAGTAGAATATGAAGGATTGGTTGTGGATTGAAGATCTTTCTAAGGTTCTAATGTGGTTTGCTTAGAAGATTGTTGAGCTATATATGAGGGTGAAATTAATGGAGGAGAAATAGATGAAGTTATGGGTGTGTGTTTTACACGTTTAGATGAAAAATGAGAATTAGGATGTGTGGATGACAGAGCAGGGCAAAATTGAACTCCAACGGGCTCTGCCAAAGCACACATATCAAAGGGTCTAGGATCACCATGAATAGTGACCAACTGATTTTTAAATTCGAATTTAACACATTGATGTAAAGTTTATGGGATAGCCCGCATTGCATTGATCCAAGGGTGACCCAAGAGTATATTGTACGATGCGGGGCAATGTACAATAAACATGGTCGTATCTAAGGTTCTCGGACCAACTTGCAATGGGATGGTGATAACTCCACACGTTTCTTGTGTTTCGTCATTGAAAGCTTTTATGATCATGTCAGTTTTCTTCATTTCATCACTTCTAAATCCAAATCTTTGGTAGAAGTCAAAAGTGCAAATGTTTAAAGATGAACCATTATCAATCAAGACCATTTTGACTGCGACATCTCCTATTAGGGCAGTAATATATAAAGGATTATCCTTATGTAAACTATGTTGTGGTATATCTCTATCTCGAAAGTCAATACAATCGACTTCTCGAGTTATGATAGTATTGGTCATGGCTTCAGGTTGAATATCTTGTGGTACCATCATTTGGCTTAATGTGATCATTAGTTCATCTCTATGTGTAGGAGAAGATCTCAAAAGGTCCAAAAGGGAAATTCGAGCTGTAGTATTGGATAGTTGCTCATTAATATTATAAGGAGGTTTAGGTTGAACATTAGGAGCATGATTTCCCTTATTAGGAACTTTCAAAACAAATGGGGTTGATTCATTGTTCTGATTTTGTTCTTGTTGAGAATTTTGAGCTTGTTGTCTAGTAATAGCTCCAATGGTACCTACAATATTGTTTTGCGGATGATGAATAGGTCTTGGTCTAGTGTTTATAGCTTGTTGATTAGAAAGTAATTGATGAGAAGAAGGTCTAGTAGTAACTTGTCTTGGAAATGGTTCTTCTGGAATCATGGAATTTGTAATAGGTTGAATAGCCTCTGATTCATCTTCAGAACTATTCGATTGATTTGATGTGATTTCCATGTCACTTTCAGTTTCATATTCTGTATCACTAAGATCAGAAGTTTGAATGTTATGTAGAGGCCTGGTCGTGACCATGGATAAAGTTGTGTCAAAATTTTGTAAACCATGAGTAGGTAAATGTCCACTAATAGTTCCTACATATCGGGTAGGAGGGGGAACATTATGATGCTCAATTTGATTGGCCACCTCTTTACCATGTTTTGGTAAAGGATGTTGAAATATGTCTAATGATTGATTGGCATTTTGATTCTGATTTTGGGGGATGTTCTTTTGAGCATTATTAGGAGGATTTTGTTTAGGTTGGAAGGCTTGCACCTCCATCTCATTATTATCAATCAAGTCTTGTATTTTATGTTTCAATATTTTACAAGAGTTTGTAGAGTGTCTAGGTCCTCTATGGAAATCACAGTGTAAATCAGCTCTATATCCAGGTATAGTTGGATCAGGTTCCCGAATATTAGGTAATTGAATCAAACCTCTTTCGAGTAATTGGGGTAGAATAGTTGATAAGGGTTGATTTAACCTAGTAAATTCTCGAGGAGGTTTATCAGGAGGTTTCAATATAAATTTCTCTGTTGTCTTTGTTGTATTGATATTAGCAACATTTTTGCTATCAGTGACTCCATCACCTACAACTTGTTTATTTTTATATTGATTTTTGGATGTTTTCTCATCATCTTTCTTCTTGAGTTGACCTCTTCTAATGAGAGCATCCTCCACTCTTCGAGCTAAGTCTATAGCTTGATCGAAGGTGGTTAAGGTAGTAGTTGATAACTCATAGGATATTTGTTCTTGCAAATTATTGATAAAAATGTCCAACATTTCCCTATAAGGTAGCACAAAGTGTAGTTTTCCTGTCAACTGCCTCCATCGAGCTAGGAAATCAGCAAAGCATTCATCTTTGTCTTGTTTTAAGTTGTATAAATCTTTAATAGTCACATGCCTTTCGATGTAGGCACTAAATTGATGGACAAAAGACTCGGTTGTTTCTTCAAAATTCCTTAAAGAATGGGTGGGCAATTGATAGTACCACTCTAATGCCATTCCTCCTAAACTTTTTGGGAACATTTTTAGTAATAACAAGTCATCATGTGATATATCATGACATGCTATCCTAAACATACGAAGATGCTCTATGGGATCTTTGGTTCCTTTGTATATAGGTAGGACGGGCATAGGAAAGTGTTTAGGGTATGGTTGTGCTACAACTATAGGATCTAAAGGTTGGCTACACATCTCTCGATAATTGTACGAGGGACGGTAGGGATCTATCTGGTCCATGCGGGAAACTAATTGTTTCACCATGGCTTCCAGATTACTAGTTTGCCCACCATATTGGTTCGGTAGGGCATGAGTATGAGATTTATTAGGATATGATGGTGTAATATAAGGATTAGATGCTATATTGCTATTATGTAAAGTGTTGGTAGGAAGGGTTTTGTGAAGAAGGTTTGAAGTAGTATTATGTTGTATCCCAGATTGTTGGAAATTAATGTTTGGCTTCATTTTGGGCTTTTGTTGGTTTGAAGCATATTGATCAATAGTTTGGCAAAATAGGGCAGTGAATGAAGGTTTCTTTTGTGCGGGAATGATTTTGGGTTCAATAATAGGTTCCTTAGGAGGTTGGGTAACCTATTGTTTTTGCAGGTTCTGAATTATAGTGACCATATCCATATTGGATGGTCCAGCTTTATCACTTTCTTGATCGATAAAAGACAAAGGATTAGTGTGCATGTTAAACATGTCTTCTACAGTTGCTTGAGTTTCACTAATTTGTTCCCTATCAACTTGAACTGCTCTATTAAGAACACCAATATTATCATTGAGGAATTTCTAGAAATGATCCATATTATCAAAAGTAACATCTCCATTAGGAGACATTCTAGGGGATGAGGATCCTTCCTCTCTAACATTTTCTTCTTGTTCGTTTGTTACAACAAGATCTTCATCTTCTTGTTGGTCTAGAGTTTCTCCTTCCAAAATTGGATCCTCAGGAAGGACATTTGATTTTTTTGTTTTCTTTCCTAACCAATCTTCTTCTTCTTCTTCAGTTTGTTTACCATTCCTAAGTCTAGTCATTGTGCTTAAACTCAGATTTCAGCAAATATATATATATATATATATATATATATATATATATATATATATATATATATATATATATATATATATATATATATATAGTGCAACAAGCTTAAGAGGTATATATTTTAATTATATACCTACTATAAAACTTAAAATAAAATGTTTTGATTTTTGTTATGTTTTTGTTTTATTTTTTATTTTGTGTTTTTATAACAATATTATAAAGACAACAAACATCACACTAAATGCAACAAATAATAATAATGAAAGCAATGATCTAGTTTTCTATAAACAATTTATAAATATCATTAATGGGCTCAAGTTCTTCAGGAGTCATGAAGTGCTCTTCTTCAAATTGGAAATTTTCTTTCAAGAATTTAATAAAGAGTGCTATAGTGATATTATCTGTCTCAGACTCTAGTTGGTAGAAATAAAGCTCGTGGCAATACTCTCGATATAACACAGCTCTAGGAACTCTCCTCCACCTTTCCCTATCTGTAAGAATGACCTCTTGGTCTTCTACATGACCTAGGAATTGGTGTACAACGACTACGTTCTCGAGGTATTCCTCGAAGGTGTACAATTTTGAAGACACAAGAGCTCTCCTATAAGCTAACCACCTATAACAAGCTCTCTGAAGTTCATGATAAAAAATGAGTTGATGAGGATCCAAGATTCTGTCTAGGACAAGCCTCTTGATTTGTTTAAGTTTCGTTGACCTAGATGAAATGATACCTAGTCTCCTATCAAGTTCGTCCCACAAAAGTTGGTTTCTATCTGTTTTAGGCACACTAAGCACAAAATTAATTTCTATGGCTGCTAATTGGTTCTCAATATTTATAGTGACTGCTTGTCTTTTCTTAGGAGCTACCATCTAAACATGATATGCAACTTAGTAGTTTTTCTAATGATTTTAAATGCATCTATTTTTTTTTGTTTTTGTTTTCAGAAGGTTTTAGTTTCACGTCGGGTTCACCAAAATGTATCGTTCCAAATTTTTCGCACCCTTACCTTCAGGCTAAAGGATCCACGCCCGGAAGGGGGATGCGAGAAGGATGGGACGGTACCTCGGACTGAGAGGCCCTTTGAAGGTCCCGCCTCTCGGGGGAGGGGTATTAAGGTGATTTTTTGATGGATGGTGGGGTTCACTAGGAAACTTTTAGTGGCAGTTTCCACGCCTAGGTTGGGAATGAGTTTGATGTGTTCAGTTTTATCTTTAATCATTCAAATCCTAGGTTTGGCCAAATGAATCTAAATTATGCTATATGAAAATGCAGATTTAAATGAATACAAAAAATAGAATTAAACCTAAAACACAGAGAATATGCTAGATGAGAAAAACCATACCTGATCCGGATGTCTGATGGAGGTTCTGATTTTTGAAGCAGTCAAGATCACCTCTGATATGACAGGATCATCTGAGATCTGACAGGATCGTCTAAGATCTGACGAATTCATCAAACAAATTCGTCAGAGACCTGCAATCAGAGAAATAGATACAAAATACCAGAGGTGCAGCTATACTAACAAAGGAAAATGATGTAAAATGATAAGAGTGATGCTAATATGATAATTACAAATAGAAATTTAAATGGATTATAATGCTTTAATGAAAATTTATGACTTAATTATGCACTTAAGCTACATGGGTGAACTCCAAGATGCAGAATAACAGGAAATAATAATAAACTTAACTGAACAAAGAAATAAAACAACAAAAAAGAATAGGAAAACACAAACTCTGGGCACTGATTGCCCCCAATGTTAGCTGTAGTCGAAATCGTCTACAGAATACGAAATCGTCTCGAATTTTGGCGTAATCGTCCGAGATCGTACCGGATCGTTCGCGACGATCTGAGCTTGCTCCGGCTGAAAATAAACGTGGTTGCTACAAGAAAACTTGGAAAGGCACAAATGGAAACAGAAATTTGAGGTGTCCTGATGCACGCAAAGATCTAGTTATAGGAAAATTCAGCCAGGGGAAAGGTCAAGGGGGGTCCTAAGGTTTAAATAGGCTTAGGAAGGAGGTTGGGAGGTTGGAGATCATCCCAATTTGGGAGATCTCCAACGGGGGAGGTCTCTAACCGTGCAGACACGCTTCTGCCCGAGTTAGAGATGTTGTTGAAACAAAAGCTAATTATGAAAAATTAGTTTTAGGACGAAATCGTCTGGACGTTCTGCTTCAGACGAATTCGTCCGATCTGAGGCGATATCATCTGATCGATGACGATATCGTCCAACGGTCACAACAAATCCTAAAAATGGCACGAAAAACAAGGGGAGCGGTTTAACAGGCGGTTCGGGGGCGATTTGGGGTTAAAATTCAAATTTGAATTATTTACTAAGGTAATTTTAATTATTTAAGGTTTTACTACGCCAATTTTAGGGTGCTACAACTATGTATTGATATATAAGTATTTTTTATCTTTATTATCCCCATGTTGTTTTGAATATGGGGTTTCCTCTTTGATCTATCCGAATGTAATTATATTTTGACTCCCAGTAATTGTTTTATCTAGGTTTTTGTTTGTGCCAAGGCACTTGAGAAGTGTAATTTTCTTTTATTTTTGAACTAAAATTATGATTTGTTTGTTTGCATCTTATATTTTGCATCTTACATATCATTACTTTCCTAAGTTTTATTAAGCTTTTAATTTTAACTTTTAGATCATCTAAAAGGGGTGGAAGTTGGAAAAAATATTAGAAGAAATTTGTAAGTGTGTTTTTCAAATAAAATCATCATACTCATATTACGCATCAATTATCACCCATCTATGGAGAGAGAGAGATAGATTCTTTTTCTTCTTCTACCATGCTTGAATTTTTGGTGAACTTAACTATTGGAGGTATTACATTATTTGGTACCTTGAGTACTATTGTAAATATTTAGATTAGGGTGTGAGTTTTATTTATGTATAAAATGTGTGTCAAGTTAGTAGGAGTGTTCATGTATCATGTAATTAAGTATGTGAGGTGTATAGTTAGGAAGTGAAGATTCTTTGAGTGATGTGCCTAGTTTAGAAGTAGGGAGTTATTTGCAATCATGAGATAATATGTGGGACTTATTATGAAAGAAAGGAATGTGAAGAGTCAAGTTCTCCTGTGAGGACGAGGAGAGTAAAATCCAGGAGTCATGTAATGTGAAAAGTTTTATTTGTCTTTATATTGAGATAAAGCTACGTTATTTTAAACTCAAATAAGCTTTGCTTTATGCATTTCTTGAGTTTTGATAAATTAATATTTATGTGATTGATTTATTGATCTTGGAATTATTTAACCTAAGAGAATAACATCAGTTTGCTAATAGTGGTATTAGAGCCACCGTGAGTGATCCCGGACTAATCCATGTTAAGTAAAATAGTTGTAGATAGGAAAGTGAGAAAGATTGTTAAGGTAATGGAGGAAGAATATTTGGTGACAGAGGAAGACGATTTGGTGATAGAGGAAGAATATTTAGAGAGAATTTGCTAATAGGTGGAGAGATTATTGATTATTGGAGGAAAGAAGGGAAACTGGACATGAGGCTAGAATCTAATCAAAAGCCAAAGTATGCTAATTGGAGGATGTGGCTTGGAGAACACTACTTGGAGGACATAGCCTGAGAAAGTGATTAGAGGACATATCTTGGAGAACGCTTCCTAGAGGAACCTTGAAGGATGTTTTTTGGAGGACATAACTTGAGAATGTGATTAGAGAATGCTACCTAGAAAACGTAACCTCAAAATACAGAAGAAGATGCATTTCAAAGAAAATATTTTTGTTTTTAGAGTTTTGAAGACTTAGATATGAGCTTAAAAACCCTAAAGCATTAATATTTGAAGCATACAGATGTAAGGAGAAGAAAAATCCATGTTATAATCTACTGCATTAGAGCCTACAAAGCACAGAGACGTTAAAATACCTGAGTGCAGTCTGATTAACACATGGTAGGAGATGTTACTGCACAAATATATAGCTAATGAGATGTCAGAAGAATTGCACCATATAAGGTAAATAATAACCTTAACTTTCATTGATATTTGAGCAAACACATTTTTTAAGATTTTATTTTTGGAGTGATAAGAAAATTAAATTGATTTTAAAGTGATTGAATGAGAGTTATAAGGAATTGAATAATTAATTTAAGGAGAAATTATTTGATTGAAGAAGTGAATTGATGATTTGATTGATAATTAAAAAGGAGAAATTGAATTTTTGAATGATTGAAATTGGCAAATATAAGAAGGTGAATTGATCAATTAATTGATTAAAGGATATAAAATTAAATTAATTAAATATTTGATGAATTTGATTGAGTGATTGGTAGTTATAAGTGGAATAAATTTATTGAATGATTAATGATTGAAGGAAATTTATTATAAAATTGATTGAAGGAATTGATAATTGGAAGGAGAAATTATGATTGATTGAAATTGAGAAGAAAATTAATTATTGAATTGGTGAAGATTTGACAAATTGAAGAATTTGATTTGATAAAACTAAATTTGAAGGATTGATTAATTGGGAGATATAAGAAGGAAAATTAAATTGATGAAGTTAATTTGATTTAATAATTGAAGAAATTGATTTGGTTGATTGGAGAATTGAAAAATTAAATTGATTGAAAGGGAGATATAAGAAATAACTTGAAGAAGAAGAAGAAGATTGATTGATTAAACTAAATTATAAATTCATCATGGCAACTGAGAAAATAAAGAAGAAAACAAGTATTCAATATGCATCATCAAAAAATAGTGCAATTAAAGAAAAGACATCAAGAGATCAGTTGCGATACATTTCTCAAAAGACCATTGAAGTTGAAAATAAGTAGTCAACATAATGGAACATCTACAATTTATTTACAGAAGAACTAAAGATATAATGTCTTTGATACTTCAAAATTACCTACATTGTCTTCTCAAAAATACTAATAGCCATTATGAACATCATATTGCAATACCTATTAGTATATGGAAAAATGCATACAAGGCAATGATTATTCTAAATGATATCAAGACAAAAAGAGAAAAATAAAAGAATAATTCATGCTATGACACTAATGTTCTTGAAAAGAAGGATGACAATTCAAAATATGGAAATAATATATACCACATGGAAAAATGTAATAATTGAAATAGATTTGGACATAAGGAATAAAATGCTAGAATCTTTATCCTTGTAAATTTTGTGGAAGAACTAATCATCCTCAAGAAAATTGTAGGCACAAAGAAAACAATTATAATGATAAATAGAAAAGGATATTAATGATGGCACTAGACAAGCTTCTTGAGAAAATTACCTTTATAAAAATTCTAGAGGCAATTAGAGGCATTGCCAAAGTGGGAGAGGAATGGACTAAATAGACACAATACAAGAACCTCAAGCAATAGAGCCAAAGAATGAAGACAAGAGGAAGAGACTAAGATATTGAAGTCAAAAGGCCTTCATACAATTTATTTTGAGACAAAGCTATGCAATTTGTAACTTGAATAAGCTTTGATTTATGCATTGCTTGACTTTTGATAAATAAAATCTTTCAGTGTGCTTTTCTGTGATATTGATATACATTTTATGGATTTATGGTATATTGATAATGATGTGAATGATTTATTGATCTTGAAATTATTTAACCTATGAGAATAACATTATTTTTCTAACATTCACATGAACCCCACATGAGTCCCAAATATTTTTTCCAACGTTCTTTAAAACAACTTAAAAACCTAATAACCTTTAGAAAAACTTTAAAGCAAGAATATTAAATTCCATTTGTATAGTTTAGCATAAAATAATCAAGATAACAAGAATATTAACCAAATAGTACTTATGTTGGGGATATCTTTTAGTCCCTTGAGTAACCATTGTATAGACTCTTTAGCTATATTGGGTACGTAGTGAGCTTGGGCTACTAGATATCCACATAGCATTGCCAAAGATTATTCTAAATGATATAAAAACAAAAAGAGAAAAATCAAAGAACAATTCATGCTATGACACTAATGTTCTTTAAAAGAAGGATGACAATTCAAAATATGGAAATAATATATACCGCATGGAAAAATGTAATCATTGCAATAGATTTGGATATAAGGAAGAAAATGCTAGAATATTTATCCTTGTAAATTTTGTGGAAGAACTAATCATCCTCAAGAAAATTGTAGGCACAAAGAATACAATTATAATGATAAATGGAAAAGAATATTAAGGATGGCACTATACAAGATTCTTGAGAAAATTACCTTTAGAAAAATTCTAGAGGCAATTAGAGGCATTGCCAAAGTGGGAGAGGAATGGACTAAATAGACATAATACTAGAACCTCAAGCAACATCAAAGCCAGAGCCAAAGAATGAAGACAAGAGGAATAGACTAAGAGATTGAAGTCAAAAGGCCTTCATACAATTTATTTTGAAATAATGTTATGCAATTTGTAACTTGAATAAGCTTTGCTTTATGCATTGTTTAATTTTTGATAAATAAAAGTTTTCAGTGTGCTTTTTTTGTGATATTGATATACATTTGATGGATTTATGGTATATTGATAATGATGTGATTGATTTATTGATATTGAAATTATTTAACCTATGAGAATAACATCATTTTTTTAACATTCACATGAACCCCACATGAGTCCCAAATATATTTTTCCAACCTTCTTTAAAACAACTTTAAAACTTAATAACCTTTAGAAAAACTTTAAAGCAAGAATGTTAAATTCCATTTGTATATTTTAGCATAAAATAATCAAGATAACAAGAATATGAACCAAATAGTACTTGTGTTGGGGATATATTTTAGTCCCTTGAGTAACCATTGTATAGACTCTCTAGCTATATTGGGTATGTAGTGAGCTTGGGCTACTAGATATCCACATAGTGTCTCACACATACTTATGCCACTTAGTAAATATATCATGGTGGACTAGTGAGAGTCATAGAGAGTTTTTTAATCCCTCATATATTGGTTTTGACCATGTACCTGAGCACTACTTCCGCGTATTGTTGACCTTTTATATATCTACTTTGATCTCACATACCGAGGGATATTTCAAGAGGGATAAGGTATATTAAGAATTACCTATATAAAGGGAGGTCTTAATAAATATCACTATGCCTAGACTTCATGCATCAATGCAAATATTAGTAAATACAACTTCTCCTTCTAATGTGACAATGATGAAAAGTGGGGCCAAGTTCCTCCCCAAATTCCATTGGGGCCACATTCTCCTATGTCAACCTTAGAAAATATTTTACATGGTAGATCTAGTTACCTAGTCTCACAAAATGTGGGTTCAAGCTCTAGAGACACAAATTATAATTCTTTGATCAATACACATTCAATAATATATACCCATAATCTGAATCCAAATCCTAATCCAACAATGTTTACTCTTCATCCCAATTTAGTAGAATTTAACAAAAATCCTAAACCCACATCACTTAAACAAGTAATATCGAATTCAAATGTCAATTGCCATCTAATTACTAATACATTTTTTAATTTGATATCATAGCTCTTCAAACAATTTTTTAAATATCACTATGCCTAGACTTCATTCATCAATGTAAATATTAGTAAATACAACTTCTCCTTCTAATGTGACAATGATGAAAAGTGGGGTCAAGTTCCTCCCCAAATTCCATTGGGGCAACATTCTCCTATGTCAACCTTAGAAAATATATTACATGGCAGATCTAGTTATCTAGTCTCACAAAATATGGGTTCAAGCTCTAGAGACACAAATTATAATTCTTTGCTCAATACACATTCAATAATATATACCCATAATCTGAATCCAAATCCTAATCCAAAAATGTTTACTCTTCATCCCAATTTAGTAGAATTTAACAACAATCCTAAACCCACATCACTTAATCAAGTAATATCTGATTCAAATGTCAAATTCCATCTAATTACTAATACATTTTTTAATCTGATCTCATAGATCTTCAACAAATTTCTATCTAGGCTAACTCTTTGATCTTAGGAGTCCTAGGGAACTCTCACCTAGCACCAATTTTAGTGTCATTCCTTTAGGTTCCCTAATCACAATCACAAAACTATCAAAATCAATTTCCTTTCTCATATTCAAAATCTTAGCCTTCATCACAATATCCTCTCCTTGTTTACATCCAAAATCCTAACCCTCTCTCTAGAGATCCAAACATTGACCACTTAATTAAGGTAGCTAAAATAACAAATGACCTTTATCCAAGGTTCATTCTTTAGTTAAAAATTCTCATATAGTTACCTTTATAACCAACCCCTAGATCTCTTTGTTGCTAATAGACCCTTTTCCCCAACCTTTGAGACCCCAAAGTTCCAAATGTACAAGGGAAAGAAATACCCCATTAAATATATAAGGTTGTTTAAAATTATTTGTATTCACATTGGCTATGATGAAATAATGCTTCTATAAATTTCCTAAAATACTAAATGGTCTAGCCATACAGTGGTATTATTAGATCCGTATGCATTCCTTAAAAAGCTTTAATATTTTAATTGAGATGGTTGTAAAATAGTTCATAGTATATATTAAGGATAAATTAACAATTAAGGACCTATAACAACTTAAAAAAATACAAGGTTAAAAGTGTTGCTAATTTCCTAGGAAGATGGAGAGCCTTGAATGGGAGGTTACAATATGTGCCTCAAGCAAAGAATATTCTTGACATCTTCATTTCTAACGTTTAGAAATAATTAGCCTTTTATCTAGAAATGTCTAATATGCCATCTTTTAAATATGTGATAGACATGACCACGAGGATAGAAACAATCCTTATAAAGTAGGGTAATTAAAACCCAAAATATAAAAGGAAGAGGAGAAGTTATCTTTCTCTTAAAACAAAAAGGAGAAATATAAAAATAAACACATTGTTGATGACGAGGTCATTGATTCTTGTAATAAAACTAACAATGTAAATGCTATCAGAATCATCCTTGCAAATGAATTTATCAAAATACCAAAAGAAAGTACACTAGATTAGACGAACCATTTCTCTAGTTTTAGAATAACCCCTTAGTTCCAAAATGCTAGAGCTCTCTCACACCAAACCTATTGAGGATGGAAGGTAAAAGGCTCATTGTTCAAGGCCAAATGAGTACTATGCATATCATAGAGTTAATGGTCTTTTAGATTTCATAGTAGTTTCCATAAATGAATGGAATCAAACATTACCTAGTATTACTTGTCAAAAGAAATACACAACATAAAGAAAGAACACAACATATGATGGGTTGTCCATAGACACAAAAATATATTCACTCAAAGAGAATTAAAACTAAATTCAATCAATAAAGAAATGAATGATGAGGGGGGTATTTATACCTAATTACATGTTGCATTTAGGTAAATTTTATTAGATCAACCCTAAAAAAAATATTAAAAATTTACAAAAAATATTGTTTTCAAGGTTTACATTGGCCTAAAGGGTAAACGTAACAAAAATTTAGCTATGGCCTCAAGAGAAGATTAACCACCACATATTTCAACATCTCCCTTTAAGTTGAATAGGGGACACAGAGAGAGGTCGTTATGTTGGATCTCCCCTTAAGAACACTCTGCCACCCCAAGAAGCTCTTGCATGTGCACAAAGGTGACCTTGGGCATGATCTTGGTTAAAATATCTATTGTCTACTATGATGAAGGAACAAACATCGGTTCGGATATCCCATGAGAATGAAGCCATCATATAGTGCACTCATATCTCAATGTGCTTTATCCACTGATGAAACCAAATATTATGTAAAAGCTAGATAGTACTTTGATTGTCATAGTGAAGAGGAACAAGAACCTTGAGAAATACAATTTTCCTCTAAAATCATCAACATCTACCTAAGATGCTTCACTTCCTCATTGGTAGCATAATATTCAACCTCCCTAGAGAACTAAGAGATGGTGGATTAGTGTCTTAAACACCATGAAACTAGGTTGGATCCCAAGTAGAACACAAAGACTATGGTGGACCACCACTCATCGAAATATCTTGCTAAATAGCATATGAAAAATATATAAAAACCAGAGGAGAACCAACATAATAGTGAATACCCATACGATATATCCCTATGATGTATCTATGAATCCACTTGTTTGTTATCTAGTGAATCTATCAAGGAGTCTACATGTACTTATAATAGTAGCTAATAGTAAAGGCTATATCTAGTCTATTGTGAGTGAGATAAAGAAGACCTCATACAAGAGATCAATATAGAGTAGCATCAATCAAAGGTGTAGTGCAATAAGCTTGTAACTTCAAACCTAAGGAAAAGGGGGTCTTAGTAGCTTTGCACTCCATCATAAACCACTAAAGAGTATCCAAAGCATATTTGGGATGAGATATGGTAATGGTAGAATATGATTGAGCTATCTAGATTTAAAAAATAGCATAAGAGCCCTAAATCTATGATTTGAAAGGTGTAACAAAGCCACAACTTCATTTCCTAGATCAAAGTAGTGAATCTACCCATGCTAAGAAGATCATAAATATACAACACAATTACCATAGTATCCTCATCATGATGTTTAATGTAAACATCATACTCAACCTCACATCGCTAAAATTTATAATTGATGAAGAAAGAATGGATTTTCTCATACCAAGCCCAAGGAGCCTACTTAAGACTATACAAGGATTGGGTCAAGCAACATACCAATAGAGTAGGGCCCTCTACCTTAAATCTATGTGGTTGTTGCATGTAAATATCTACCTAAATTTATCCATGGATAAAGGCCTTCACATCCCGGGTCTTTTTCTTTCTTTTTTTTTTTTTTTTTTTTGGGGGGGGGGGGGGGCGGGGGTGTTGGTGGGGTTGGTTCTCCTCTTTTTGTTGTTTGTCGCCCCGCGGGCGGGCCCGGGGGGGTTTTTTTTAAAAAAAAAAAAGGCCTTCCATCCATTTGATGCACCTTCTAACCATAGGAAGCTACAATGGAAATAATCACTTTGATGGAGTTCATCCTAGCTACAAGTAAAAATTTCTTATAGTAGTCCACTCCCTCTTCCTAAGAGAAATCTTCTGCCTCCATGGAATACCAAATTCTATAGTAGATGACTGAGATCCAATATTCAGTAGCACATTTTGGAAGGAACCCTTTAAGCTCTAGGGAACACACCTTAATGTGATCTTGACATATAATCCACAAACTGATGACCAAACAAATTTTTTTAACAAGTACCTAGAAACCTATTTATGTTGTTTTACCTCCAAGCAATAGACTCACTAGGCCAAATGGTTGCCCTTAGGAGAATAGTGGTACAACACCACATATCATATGGCAATGAAGATGACACCTTATGAAGCAATGTACATGCAATCACCACCATCACTCCTTTCCTACATTCCAGGTAGCTCTAAGGTACAAGTTGTGGATTCCTCTCTCCACTCGTGAGAGCATTATTTGTGTTCTCAAGGATAACATAACAATAGCCTAGAATCAAATGAAGCAACGAGTTGATCAACACTGCTCTAAGTGGTCCTTCGTTGAAGGTGATATGTTATTTTTACCTTTGTAGCCCTATAAGAAAACATCCTTGAAGATAAAAGGTCACCATAAATTAGCTCCCAAATTCTATGGGCCTTATCACATTTTTCAATGCATTGGATCAGTGGCTTATAAATTGGACCTTCCATCCACCTCCAAGATTCAATCATTCTTTTATCTCTTGTTTGGAGAAGGTCCTTAGTCAATATATTTAGTTACAAACAACCTTACTTGAGATTAATAGTGAAGGATCATATATTCTTGAACCAATAGCAATCTTGGATTGTCAATCCCACCAACTTTGGAACCACTTGTCATTGAATTATTGGTGCACTAGAAGGGTTTACAGTTGTGAGATGCAACATAGGGGCAACTCCACTAGATTCAACAATAGTTTCTGCATTTTAAGCTTTGGGGACAAAGTTTTTTAAGGGGAAGGACATGTTAGGACCCTTGTATTCTAGCGATTTAATTATTGTAATTAGTCATGTTATTAGTAGTAGTTAGTATTGTGAATAGTTATTGGAATCAAAAATCTATTTAGGGTTAAGGTTAGGGTTTGTAAGACATTGTATGGTTCCTTATTATATATTGGATTATAATGAGAGAAGAGAGAAGGAAATTATATTTTTGTATTAGTAGTTATGAAGGAGGTAGTCCCTTCAAGATGGCATGAGATAGTGTAATCTTCCAAAAAATTAATAAAATTTATGCTTCATTTCCCATTTTGGTGCATAGTCTATGTGTTAATTTAAAAATTTGCAGTCAAATTCATCTAAATTAGACCCTAGGTTTGCAAACTAAGTATATAAGACTCTATTAAACATTATAAATGTTTGTTCATATGGTTACACAAATGGTTACTGTTGGCCTCTTGGAGTGTTGTCATTGTTGTCAACACCATTATACATGGCATCCTACATGGTATTCAGAGTTTCCATTCATATTGGTGGTCATCCTGCAAATTTGTCCATGTTTGCATAACATAGTGTGTTTTCCAGCACACCTAGTTCGGAGGCAATTTTGGTGAGAAAGTTAATTTTTGATTTTTGGTGGCATGGATTATTGCTTATATGTGTTATAATGTATTATTTATCCTATGATCATTGGTTTAATTATTTAATTTAATATTTCCCACTCTTTGTCATCTCCAAGTTCCTTGGAATGTGTTCCGGGGCTTAGGAATGGAGGGAAAAATGCATTTAATTAATTTTTTATGCAACATAGGTGATAGGGGTCATATTCCTAGTGAATATAATTTAATTTTATGTTGCATAATGTGGGAAATTGGAAAATAAGTCATTCACTCTTGGTGGGACCCATTTTGGAGTTATGTGGTGTAGTGTGGAGCTATTTTCGATAGTTTTTGGGATATCTTATGCATATTTTTGGAAATTTTTGAGGAAGTGGCGTCCATATTGGTCCCATTTTCTGTAGTGGTCATGGCATATAATTTTTGGAGTGTTAGTGCAGGTTAGAGCTGATTGGTGGAGTGTGGAGTGCCCATATGGAAGTTATTTTGAATTTCAATGTTGAAATTGGCAATTTCCTAAGCTAGGTGTGTGGTTTTTGGAGTGGTTTTTGTACATGGTTTTGGAAACCATTTGTGGTTTACCTCTTCATTATCCTCTATATATTGGTTGTAGCATTTCATTGTTTCGATGGAGTTTTGGTGTGTGTAACGAGGTGTTGTCGGAATGTTGCCGAATTTTTAGTAGAGTGTGAATACTTCATATTTTGTTATTGCAATTGTGGGTGCATATTGAGCATGTTATTTGGATCATATTGGTATATCATTTGCAGGTGTTGTGATAGTGCTGAAGTGGTATTTAATTTGTAGGGATTTTCATGATTCATTATTCACATTGCAGTAGTTGTATGTGGTGAGTTTTGTACTTGCAGACTATTGTGAGTTCTGCTTTCATTGTAGGTATTTTTATGCCATTTATTTTATCATATTTTAGATCAAAAGGGTGGTAGGTGTGGGTGAAGAATCATTTTGGGTGTGGCTCCATTTGACCCATTTCCTTTCATTGGGCTCCATTTGGCCCCATTGATAAAAACATCATTGTACTTCATTTGCAGTGAGGCTCGATCTGAGCAGTAGACTCAGGGAGCTTTTTCTCATCGGGGTTTTCTTCCCATATTGGGTTTCCCCATCATATCCTTGTGTTATGTGATGCCATTTTATGTGTCTTGTGTGGATTTGAATTTATGTTCTTTGTTGTCCTAAAAATCATATTTGAAAAATCAGATTTAGAGGGTTTGAAAATTTTGTTTAAGTCACTAATTCACCCCCTCTTAGTGCCATTGTGATACCAATAATTGGTATCAGAGCCAGGTTGCCCAATTTGCAAGCTTAATCAGCTAGGGTAGGTCCTCACAATGGCTAGTTGCGATCCAAATAAGCCCCCTCTATTTTATGGAAAATATTATGCCTTTTGGAACTATAGGATGATGAGATACCTTGGTTCTTTGGGTATGGGTGTTATGTTGTCTGTGCAAAATGGCTATACCATCCCTGCTACACCTCCCACTGATCCTGCTGCCATACAAGAATATAACAATGATTTGAAGGCTACTAATGCTATCACAAGTGCTCTTTCTCCTAGTGAGTTGGTTAAGGTTATGGGTCTCAACACTTCAAAGGAAATATGGGACAAATTGAAGGCCATTCATGAAGGTGATGTAAAGGTAAAAGAAGCCAAATTGCAGATTTTTAGAGCTAAGTTTGAAAGTTTAAAAATGGATGAAGATGATGATATTGTTGCTTTTATGCTTCAAGTGAATGAGGTTGTAAATGCAATTAGAGGTCTTGGTGAAACAATTTCAGAATATGTGGTTGTGAAGAAGGTTCTAAGATCACTCCCTACAATATTTGATTCAAAGGTTTCAACTATTGAATAAGCAAAAGATCTTAATACTTTGACTATGGATGAGCTACATGGGTCACTTACAGCTTATGATATGAGGATAGGCAAAGACAAACCTACAGCAAAAGAGGTAGCCTTCAAAGCTTTTAAAAACATGAAGATTAAAGTGAAAGAGGAAGAGGATGAAATTTTAGATGAAGAAGAGGTAAATTTTGTGAGAAAGTTGCAAAGAGGAAGAGGCAAGTACAAGGGAAAACTTCCACTCAAATGCTTCAACTGTGGAAGAATTGGTCACATTGCAACAAGATGTCCCTACAAAGAGAAGAGTGATGATGAAGACAAGCCTAAATAAAAAGGAGAAGGCAGCAAGAAGAAATTTGCAAAATTCAAAAGAAACTTCAAAAAGAGGAGCTTAATCACCCATGAGGATAGTGCTTCCGAAGATAGTGTGCAAAGTGACTCTGAAGATGATTCAGGTGAGGTTCTTTTTATGGCCTTAGAAGACAAGAAAAAGGAGGTTGAAGACACAAAGGAAGATGAACCTGAGATGGACTTTGAAGAAGAGTTAGCCTATGCCCTTGAGGAGTATGAGAAAGAGGTGAAGAAGAACAAAAGGTATGCACATAAACTAAAAGATGCAAATAATCAAATTGCAGATTTGAAAAATCAGATTGAAGAGGCTAATAAAATTTTTGATGGTGCATTAAATGATCTAAAATTTCAAGTTGAGGAGAACAAGAAACTCACATGTAGTCTTGAGGATGCAAACAGGATGATTGCAGATTTGAAAATTCATGTAGAAGAGTCCCGAAAGATAGCTGAAGACCTCAAGCTCAGAGTTTGTGAAAAAGTGAATAATTACAGCAAGCTTGAAGAGGAGATTTGTTCTTTGAGGAAACAATTAGAGAAAGCTAATTTTATGAGTTGCACCACTCTAAAATTTGAGAAGAGTTCTGAAAAACTTGATGAGATTATCAAGCAACAAAGGCATCCTAAGATCAAGATTGGTATAGGATTTGAAGAAGGTGAGTGCTCAGATTTTGTCAAAGATGTAAAGCCACTTAAGGATGAGAAAGTAAGTGATTTTATGCTCCTTGAAGACAAGAATTTGCAGCCCCCTGAAGGTGAGAAGTTGTTGCTCCAAGATGACAAGAAGTTGCAACCCCAAAATGAGAAGAAGAGTGTGCAAAAGGAGAACAATTTTATGAGGAAGGACAATGATGGCTTCATCAAAGTTAATCACCAAAGAAGGATACCTTATGGCAGATATGATAATACATGTCAAAGGTAGCAAACTAGGTCAAATTATTCTTTTTATGGTTATTGTTATAGGTGCAATTCATTTGGTCATAAAATTGCCAATTGTAGGCTCAACTCTAGGCCTAGAAACATTGTCACACATAACTCTTTTGCACCTCTAATTGAGCACAATTTAGAATGTTTCAGATGTAACAATTTTGGGAATATTGCAAGGGATTGTAGAACTATTTTTTCTGCCACTAATCCAATGCAGAAGAGCAGATCTAATCAGCCCCATAGAATGCAAAACAAGCTGCCACCTAGACAAAATTCACAGGTTCACAAGAAGGCTGATTTGGAGAAGAAGGATAAGGAACCAAAACCAAAGCCCAAAAAGGTGTGGATTGATAAGGGAAAGGAGAAAGAGGTCAAGGATTCTCTCATAGTGAAGGCTGAATTCAAATATCATAACAAATCCACTTTTGGGATCATTGACAGTGGGTGCTCTAGTCACATGACTGGAGATAAAAATCAGTTTGTGCATATGCAGAAGTATGATGGCAGTTCTGTGAGGTTTGGAAACAATGATGGTGCCAAGATAGTTGTTAAATGAGAGGTAAGCATTGGAAATAGAAATATCAGATCTGAAAATGTTCTTTTTGTTGATGGCCTAAAGCATAACTTGCTTAGTGTGATTCAAATGTGTGATTTGGGATGTGAGCTGATTTTCAAAGCACATGGTTGTGAGATTAGAGATGCAAAGTATGGTTCTCTCATTGCTAAGGTAGCAAGGACAATAGGTAATATTTATAATATTTGTGATAGATTTGACAAATATTGCTTCATTGGACAAGAAGAGGAAAATTGGTTATGGCATAAGAGGCTTGGTCACATCAATTTTGACAATCTTGTCAAAATTAGCTCAAAGAATGCAGTAAGGAACTTGCCTAAGATTTCAAAGCCATCAAAAAGCATATGTTCCTCTTGTCAACAAGGAAAGCAAACAAGAGCACACTTCAAAACTAAGGAGTACTCTACTACATGCCCATTGGAGCTAGTGCACACAGATATATGTGGACCGATGAGAACTAAAGGTATGGATGGTGAGAGATACTTCATTTTGTTCATTGATGATTATTCTAGGATGACTTGGGTGTTGTTTTTAAAATAAAAATCAGAAGCCTTGTTTAAGTTCAAAATGTTCAAAGCAAGAGCTGAAAATGATATGGGCACTAGTATCAAATGTTTGAGATCAAATAGAGGTGGTGAGTACACATCAGCAGAGTTTGAGAAATATTGTTTAGAGCATGGCATTAGGAGGTAATTTTCAGCAGCAAGAACACCTCAACAAAATGGTGTTGTTGAGAGGAAAAATATAACAGTGCAAGAAATGGCTCGAACTATGTTGAATGAGGCAAATATTGTTGATAGATTTTGGAGAGAAGCAGTGCATACATCAGTGTATATTCTAAATAGGTGCATGCTTAGAGTTCACAGTGATATGACTCCTTATGAGTTATGGTTTGGAAGAAAAGCTACAGTTAAACATTTCAGAGTGTTTGGGAGTAGGTGCTACATAAGGAGAGATGAACAAAACCTTGGCAAGTTTGATACTAGAGCGGACGAGGGCATATTTATTGGATACTCATCTAGAATAAAGGCCTACAAATGCTACAACAAGAGGCTTGGTAAGATAGTTGAGAGCATCAATGTAAATATTGATGAAGGCATTGGTGAGGTAATTGAACAAGTTGATCCACCCATTCAAAATGACACCATTGAGAAAGAAGATGAAGTTGAAGAAGCTCAAGAAGAGAATGAAGAGGTTTTTGCCCCAAAGAATCCTTCAAAGTATTTAAAGAAGAATCATCCTCAAAATCAGATTTTAGGAGACCCCAATACAGGTGTGCAAACAAGAAGAAGACTTGCAAGGACAAATGAGCAGGTAAACTTTTCTTTGTTGTCTCAAGTTGAGCCTAAGAATTTTGATGAGGCTAGCAAACATGAATGTTGGATTAAGGCTATGAATGAAGAACTTGATCAAATAGAGAAAAATCAGACTTGGGAACTTGTTCCAAGACCTACTAATAAAAATGTAATTGGAACCAAGTGGGTCTTTAGAAATAAACTTAATGAAGATGGCCAAGTTGTGAGAAATAAGGCTAGATTGGTGTGAAAGGGGTATGCTAAAGTGGAGGGCATAGATTTTGATGAGAAATTTGCACTTGTAGCAAGGTTGGAAACCATTAGAATGTTTCTTGCTCTCACTATCCATAATAATTTCAAGGTCTACCAAATGGATGTGAAATCAGCCTTCTTGAATGGTAACCTAGAAGAGGAGGTTTACATAGAGCAACCCGATGGATTTCATCTTGGTGATGAGAACTATGTGTGCAAATTGAAAAAGTCTTTGTATGGGCTGAAGCAAGCCCCAAGAGCATGGTATGATAGTTTGGACAAGTACCTATTGCAGCAGGGCTTCCAGAAAGGTAAGGTTGATAGCAATTTGTATTACAAGGTTGTAGGTGATGATCAACTTGTTATTGTTGTGTATGTTGATGATATAATTTTTGGAGGCAATAAAGATGAAATGTGTCATGAGTTTGCTGCTGCTATGCAAGATGAATTTGAGATGTCCATGATAGGAGAGTTGTCATACTTCTTGGGTCTTCAAATTAATCAGTTGGATAGAGGTATTTTCATTTGTCAATCTAAGTATGTTAAGGAAATGCTTAAGAAGTTTAACATGGAGGACAACAAACTAGTGAGCACTCCTATGGTGACAGGGTGTAAGTTGAGTAAGGAATATGAGTCTCCTCTTGTTTATAAATCTCTCTATAGGTCAATGGTTAGTAGTTTATTGTATCTAACTGCTTCTAGACCTGACATTTTGCAAGTTGTGTGCATGGTTGCTAGATTTCAGAGTGCTCCAAAAGAAACTCATGTGAAGGCCATCAAAAGAATTTTCAGATATCTTAAGGGTACTATGGAGTATGGATTATGGTATCCAAAGGGTAAATACTTCACATTGAAGGCTTATACAGATGTAGATTGGGCTGGTTGTGTTGATGATCGCAGAAGTACAAGTGGTGGTGCCTTCTTCCTTGGTGACAAGCTTGTCTCTTGGCATAGTAAGAAACAAGATTCAGTTTCTCTATCTACAACTGAGGTTGAGTATATTGTTGTTGTTTCTTGCTGCACTCTGGTGTTATGGATGAAGCAAAATCTTCAGGACTTGGGTATTGCAAATGGTGAGCCTATTCCCCTTCTTTGTGATAACACTAGTGCTATCAATATTTTAAAGAATCCAGTTATGCATTCAAGGACTAAGCACATAGATATAAGGTATCATTTTTTGAAGGAGAAGGTTGTTGAGAAGGTGGTTAAGTTGGAATTTGTACCTACTAAAAATCAGATTGCAGATATATTTACAAAGCCTCTTCCAATGGAGACATTTGAGCACTTGAGGCAACTCCTAGGAGTTGTTCCTCTTCCTACACACTAGATTGTTTTATCTTTTAATGGCACATCCTCAGGGGAAGCATCTCATTATTTCATTTTATGCTCCTACATATGCTATTTGATTTTTTTATTCTCTAACAATTGCTTGAGGATGGTGTGTGCAGAAAGTTCAATGATTGGATTCATAGTGTGTAGTGGTGTTGCTTGGCAAGGTGATGCAGTTCTTGGTAAATATTTTGGATTTCTCTTTGATGATGATGGATCTAGTTTTTAATCACTATATCAATTTTTTTTCTATTTGTATCTATTGTATATCAGTTTGTTTGAAGGGCAGAAAATTATGGTGCTTTTTGTTGCTTTGGCATTCCCCGAATGTGCTAGTGAATGGGTTGTTTGAAATAAGCTTTGTGTAGAACTGTCTTGGAGTGTCTTGTACAGATTATCAGATGTTTTTCAGAGCATATATTACTGATATTTTATATCCATGATAGCAGCATGTGAGTTGGTGATTGGTTTTAGGGGGAGTTTGATGCAAAATTGTCAAACAAGATGCATTGTTGTGCCCTTTTGTCATTGTTGTCAAAGGGGGAGAGTGAGCTAACTGCAACCATATTTTTGTGATGCCTTGTTGGAGTAAGGGGGAGTTCAGATGTGGTGTTTCAGGTCTGATATGAGTTGTTTTTGTTGGCTGGTGCTTCTCAGGATAAATTTGAGGTTTGTTGTTGGTTTTCTTCAGGATGTTGCATTGTGCAGTTTGTTGCAATTAATGTTGTGTTGCCAACAATGCCAAAGGGGGAGATTGTTGGCCTCTTGGAGTGTTGTCATTGTTGTCAACACCATTATACATGGAATCCTACATGGTATTCAGATTTTCCATTCAGATTGGTGGTCATCCTGCAAATTTGTCCATGTTTGCATAACGTAGTGTGTTTTCCAGCACACCTAGTTCGGAGGCAATTTTGGTGAGAAAGTTAATTTTTGATTTTTTGTGGCATGGATTATTGCTTATATGTGTTGTAATGTATTATTTATCCTATGAGAATTGGTTTAATTATTTAATTTAATATTTCCCACTCTTTGTCATCTCCAAGTTCCTTGGAATGTGTTCTGGGACTTAGGAATGGAGGGAAAAATGCATTTAATTAATTTTTTTATGCAACATAGGTGATAGGGGTCATATTCCTAGTGAAAATAATTTAATTTTATGTTGCATAATTTGGGAAATTGGAAAAGAAGTCGTTCACTCTTGGTGGGACCCATTTTGGAGTTATGTGGTGTAGTGTGGAGCTATTTTCGATAGTTTTTGGGATATCTTATGCATATTTTTGGAAATTTTTGAGGAAGTGGCATCCATATTGGTCCCATTTGCTGTAGTGGTCATGGCATATCATTTTTGGAGTGTTATTGCAGGTTAGAGCTGATTGGTGGAGTGTGGAGTGCCCATATGGAAGTTATTTTGAATTTCAATGTTGAAATTGGTAATTTCCTAAGCTAGGTGTGTGGTTTTTGGAGTGGTTTTTGCACATGGTTTTGGAAACCATTTGTGGTTTCCCTCTTCATTCTCCTCTATATATTGGTTGTAGCATTTTATTATTTCTATGGAGTTTTGGTGTGCGTAACGAGGTGCTGTCGGAATGTTGTCGAATTTTCAACAGAGTGTGAATACTTTAGATTTTGTTATTGCAGTTGTGGGTGCATATTGAGCATGTTATTTGGATCATATTGGTATATCATTTGTAGGTGTTGTGATAGTGCTGAAGTGGTATTTAATTTGCAAGGGTTTTCATTATTCATTATTCACATTGCAGCAACTGTATGTGGTGAGTTTTGTACTTGCAGACTATTGTGAGTTTTGCTTTCATTGTAGGCATTTTTATGCTTTTAATTTTATCATATTTTAGATCAAAAGGGTGGTAGGTGTGGGTGAAGAATAATTTTGGGTGTGGCTCCATTTTACCCATTTCCTTTTATTGGGCTCCATTTGGCCCCATTGATAAAAACATCATTGTACTTCATTTGCAGTGAGGCTCGATCTGAGCAATAGACTCAGGGAGCTTTTTCTCACCGGGGTTTTCTTCCCATCTTGGGTTTCCCCATCATATCCTTATGTTATGTGATGCCATTTTATGTGTCTTGTGTGGATTTGAATTTATGTTCTTTGTTGTCCTAAAAATTAGATTTGAAAAATCAGATTTAGAGGGTTTGAAAATTTTGTTTAAGTCACTAATTCACCCCCCCTCTTAGTGCCATTGTGATACCAACAGTTACATCATACAATGTCAACCTTAGCAAAATAAGGTAGGATTACAAATTTCAACACCAATGTGAATAAGAACAATTAACTCCTTATCAATGGTGAAGCTACTATAACTTAGTAAACATATCCAAATTAAGCATTTGTATCCTTAAATTTTATACCACGTACGCTCCAACATTTTGACTACTTTACACTTTATTTGCTAATGTTAGTTGATAAACTATACAATTAAATTACATCACCCTAATGTTGGACCATTTAATATGATTTTTTTCTTCTATTTATAAACATTAATACATCTCTAATATTTTATAGTCATAATTTTTAATAATTTAATTGTTCAATGGTTGAGATAAGATTGATATAAGTCACATCAATCACACCAAAAGGGTTATATATATATATATTATGTTTTATTGATTTAATCAATTTTAAATGCTTAAAATGGTTAAATCTAAAACATTATACTAACCAAACAATTAAACCCAAAATAAAGAAGCAAAACCAATCAAAATTATCCCTAAAAAACAATTGAAACTCCCAAAAACCAAAATTTTAAGGTGGGTCCCCAAATTTGGGGTTAGTTATATAATGGCCACAACAAATGGTGACTCTGTTGGAAAATTCTCCTGAGCATTTTGGATGAAGAACCCAGTTCTGAAAACAAAGAAACCAAAGATCAAAAAACAAACCATCTAGCAACCTCGTAGAAGGTGGGATAGATAACTTCAAATAAAAATAAATAAATCATTAGCCTTTGGTTAGTGTGTGTGAAAGTGATTTCATTTTGCATTCTTGAAAACCATCTGAATTCCATCATTTATTTTGTATTTGGCTATACAATATTACTCATTAAAAATATGCCTTTGCATTGCTCCACTACTAGCCAAGCGTCTATAGCCCCGATGGAGATGGCCTTGCTCTCTTCTAGACCTTGCTCTACTACCATCCAGGCTTCTATAGCCCCGGTAGAGATTATCTGAATCACCTAGGTATCTAATTGATACTTTGCATTGCTTTCCTTTTTTCTCTTATTATTATTAAGCATCATATTGTCCTGCAAAACTTGTATGTCATTTGGGTTAGAGACCACTTAAGGCTAAATATAGAGTCTATAAAGATTTTCACCTTGATTTGCAAACCAAAATGACTTCATCCTTCAATATTCCAAGGCCTGCCCCTTAGTATGATGTGTTCATGTGTAGCTTTTAGAAAAATGATTCATTACCCCAAAATTAGTATCTTAATCCCAAGATCTAGGAATGACTACTAAACAACTTCATCCCATTTTCCTTGATCCATATGATTCCAAAATAGGCAATTCACCCTACATGACAAAGGAACACAAAAAACAACCAAGAGGCCATAAATTAGTAGCTACCACAAAACATCACCACAAATCAAGGGAACGAACCCAAAACCCACTTGAAAATATGAAAAGCAAAACTTGAAGATAAACCAACACCTAGCCTAATGCAAACTGACAAGAAAGCAAAAATAAAACTTGCCAAACCAAAAATTAGGGATAAAGCACAAAAACAACAAACTAAAACAAAAGCATGAAAACCAAAGCTATATACAATAATGTACAAGATGATGCAAAATTTAGACTATCACTTACATGGATCCCAAACACAATTCCCACATTTTGAAAGATATGCATGCCAAGATTTATAGAAATCCAACCAAAATAATATTAGGCCACACAATACAAAAACTCTTATTTTACCTCTCTCACCCCACCAATTTGATTCCATGATATTAGCAATTCCATGTTGAAACTTTGATTCATTAAACTTGCAAGCAAATACATGATTTTCAATTATCTTTTGCTTATTCAATGAGGTGTGAATTTCAAAACCTGATTCATCACTCTAACTTAAGTTCTCATTTTCACAAGCATATAGGATTTCCTTCAAATAGGAGGCTATTTCTAAAAATTTTAAAGCAAAGTCATCATCTATGTATTTAGGTCAATCATACTCATGCAAAAATTTACAAACATCTAGGATATCTACTAAATGAGGATCATTATAAGTTTGTATTCTAGATTCAATTGTTAATTGTTGATGAACTTGATTCAACAACTCAAGCACATCTACTTCTGTTTCATTCAACAAAGCAATCTTATTAGCGGTGTGAGTAGAAATCAACTCAAATTCTTTGTCAACCACAAATGGCATTTCATCATTGATAACATTCGAATCCAACAAATAATTAGGTAAAATTTTACTTGGAGTTTGAATGGTCGAATATAAAAGGTGAGATTCTACCTTTTATGCACTTTCATTTACCAAGACTTGATGAGGATTTGTAACTTTTTCTTTTTTCTCATAATTTCCATCACTGTCATCTTGTAGCCCTTCATATTCATCAATTACCATTTCTTCCTTTCTATTTCAGCAAGGTGTTCCATAAACTCATATTCAAAATGATCGAATTTTAGAACCTTCTCTATTTTTGCAAATGGTATGCCATCATCTGATTGTACAGGAATTGCAAGATCTTCATGTGAGATGGTGATTTCATCATCCTACATATCAAGTGAAATAGAAATTTCATCACTAGGAGTGTGAGAAACCCATAATTCCTCATATCTACCCCAACCATTATAATAATCATCTTCTAAAACCAAGGGATGAGATTCTATCATGTTTTTTGCATAATCTTCAAACCCATCTATTGATTCCTCTTTAAATTCACTTTAAACCACTTTTTATGGCTCAAGAGTTTCTACAATGGGATCAATTCTTGTATTCAACTTTCTATAATTATCCCAATCCTCCCTTGTAAATAATGACTCTAAGCCTTTCATTTCTATTGGTTCATTATTTGGAACATGTTGGATTTCTTGATTATCTAATTTATCCGCTTCATTGAATCCTATGGAAGATCCTGACCTATCACATATTTCAATGCTAGTTAGATCTAGGACTCCTCCATTGTCTAAATACTCATGCATTTCTAAAAATGAACCAATCTCTACATTTTGATAGGCTTGTTTACCACAATCCTCATTGGTGGATATTGGCTTTGAAACTTGCACCTCCTCTTGGATGATATCTAAAGTGGTTGTAATATTTGGAAATTCATATTTATCCCATTGATTGCTCACATTAGACATCATTAGATTCAAGGGTGCTAGATTGGATGGTTGGTATTGGTTGGAATCCATAGCTCCTGAAAAATAGTTCATCATGGGAGAAGGTGGTGAATCAACCTGACTTATGGGTGGTATCTGATTTTGAGCCTTAGGATTGAGCAATGATAATCGACCCACATCCATACCTTTCAAAATTCATCCTTGTTCTACTGTTATCGCCTCACTGAAGGCTCTGGACAAGGATGGATCTTTAATAATTCTCCCTAGAAATGTAGAAGTGAAGGGATCTAAGGCTTCCAAGTATATTTTAGTGGCTTCTTCTTCTGGAATGATGTAATGTGTCCTAATTTTGGTATACAACCTATGGAACCTATCATTAAATTGCCTCAT
Source organism: Wollemia nobilis (assembly GCA_028583015.1). Classification (NCBI taxonomy): domain Eukaryota; kingdom Viridiplantae; phylum Streptophyta; class Pinopsida; order Araucariales; family Araucariaceae; genus Wollemia; species Wollemia nobilis. The sequence goes on along the minus strand of JAQPPZ010016509.1, from coordinate 50,827 downwards.
GGATTCATTAGGTTCTTTATAAATAGAGATAATTTGATTTAGTATCATAACCGGGTCAACTAGTTTTCCAAAATGTTTAAGAAATGTTGTTTCTAGTTGATCCCAATAAGTGATAGAACTTAGAGGTAAGTGGATGTACCAATCAAAAGAAACCTCATCCAATGTGTATGAAAACAACCTACAAGCAACATCTTCATGCATGATTTGAAAATAAATTAAAATATCCTTGTATCTCTAAATATGCTCCTCAACCGATGCCACATCATGCCTAAACATGGGTAAATATTCTTCTGTACCTTCAGGGATTTGATGGGGTACTTCAGGAATGTCTAAATGACTATAATGACCACCTATCCATGATGCAATTCCTACTATTGTTGGAGTAAACATTGTCATTAGTGGACCTTAAAGAATATACCTTTAGTACCAATTTTGTTAGTCAAAGAAATATATCTTGCCAAGACACATGAAATGACTAACAATTTCCAAATGTTTCACACATAGATCATCATGTTTATCAGTCCAAATATATGCATCAATTAAACCATGACAATAAAGAACATTTTCTAATTTACAAAAGGTTAACATCAATGCATAATCAATTAAAGAACTTTCCCATCAATGAATGTGGTCACATGTCAACAAAACCTCGTTAGTCAAGACCAATGCCTTCAAAATAACCTTTCAAGTAACAATGAACAATTTATCATTTAAGTAGCAATAAAATGACCAATTCAAGCCCTCCTTCTAGTGCCAAAATATTGAGTGGTAATTTTACCCAATTGCAAAACCACACTCATAGTTAGGATTTTGATTAGAAAACCCTCTCTTGCAAAGAAATAGAAATTTCTCCAAGGTTCCTTTTACTTAATGTGTGCATGTATGCTTGTGAAAATGTATCAAATAAGTGTTTGGAATACCTTAGTGATTTGCAAATAACTATTAACAAGGGGCCTGTGTTGGTATTATTCATTATGCTATGTTATTGATTGTTCATGAAACTTAATACCAATGTGAATAAGAACAATTAACTCCTTATCAATGGTGAAGCTACTATAACTTAGTAAACATATCCAAATTAAGCATTTGTATCCTTAAATTTTATACCACGTATGCTCCAACATTTTGACTACTTTACTATTTTGCCCTTCAACAAAGGAAAAGCATGTGTTTTAGGTGTCATCAACAATAATTTTATTGTTATTTTTTGATGTATAGAGGAATTGGTAATTACCTTTCTTTTTTGAATAACTGGTCACAGGAGATCATAGGGTCAAGTGAGCAACTACCTTTTCTTTTTGAACAACTGATCACAGAGTCAAGTCGCATGGAATCGACAACTACCTTTATTTTTTGAACAATTGGTCACAGGATCAAATCGCATTACCTCCAATAGTAGCGTCAAGTCATGGTACTACCACTATAACCCCTATCTCGCCTCGATAAACACAACTCGAAATGAGGGAAACCCGGGTTTCTTACACTTAAAAAAAATTGGATCTTTTAATCTAAGCTGATACAATTAAAAATAATTTTATATGATATAAAATAATAACAATAATCTTTTATAACTAAATATCTTCAAGTAATTAAATTCAAATCAACCCCCTATTATTTGAACTAATATAATATATTTTATAACTGATTGTTACATAAGTACGACAAACATGCTACATTTATATGGTTGTTACAAATATCTCTTATACAAAATAAATATTAAAAATAACAAGTTCATTATAACTTTGCAAACATAAAATATAATATACAATAATAACAATAATCTTTTATAACTAAATATTATCATATAATTAAATATTGTTTGAACCAATACAAAATATTTTATAACTGAATGTTATATAAGTATGACATGCATGTTACATTTGTATTGTTGTTACAAATACCAAAAAAATATTAAAAATAACAAATTTTATTGTAACTTTGCAAACATAAAATATAATATAAAATAATAACAATAATTTTTATAACTAAATATCTTCACATAATTAAATTCAAATCAACTTCAAAATATTTTATAACTAATTGTTACATAAGTATGACAAGCATACTACATTTGTATGGTTGTTACAAATGCCTCTTATTCAAGAGAAATATTAAAAATAACAAAGTTTCATAGAACTAATCTTTTATAACTAAATTGTCAAGTCCTGATGTTACTAGTATAATTTCTACTTTACCTCTGTAAATACGTAACTTCTACTTTACCTCTGTAAATACGTCCTCTTAATAAATGCCTAATATAAACCATAATACTTTTATTAATACTAAAAGTAAATTCATCTTCCCCACGATGAAAAAAAGAAGGTAAAGGGACTTGAGTCGACGCCGTCATTGTTAACTCATCTACATCATTATCATTACGAAGATTCATCGGCAGAAGAGAGCAACTGTGCTCCAGGCAAGGCGGAATTGAAAGGCAAGGGAGGATTACTCACATCATCACCATTCCCTTCCAGCATTTGAACGACCCTGTTCATCGATGGTCGGTCTGTTGAACTATACTGAATGCACCATAGCCCTATTTTTGTCAATCTTCTTGCCTTTTCCTCTTCTTCACACTCCATTTCTCGTTTTCCTCTCAACCACGTCTCTAACTCCCCTCTCTCCCACAGCCTGAATACCCATTCTGGAAAATATACTTCACTCGGACGACTTACCTGCACATCAATGTTCTTCCTTCCTCCCACAATCTCCAACAACAGCATTCCAAAACTGTAGACATCTGATTTGTCCGTTACAGGCCCCAAATTCCTAGACCAGAGCTCTGGTGCAACGTATCCTGGCGTCCCCCTAGTGGCAGTGATGGACACATGATCATCTCCCCTTCCACAAAGCTTGGCCAAACCAATGCAATCGGAATGTAGTTAGGAGTTTTCACTTGGCCTTGGTTAACCATTCAGAGGTAAAAAAGCTCATGAATATTGCAGGATTTTTCTTCAAAGAGTTGAAAAGAACGTCGTTTAATGTAGAGCAAGGTAACTCTTCTTCCATTAATCATCAACGTTTAACGTTTGTTTGTTTAAATTAATCTTCAATTATCATGCTCAAAAGAAAAAATCTATTGTTGCGGAAAAGAATGGTGTTGGATCTAGCTTGGCTTGGGCTGGTCTTTCCCTTATAAAAATGAGATAGTCATGAACCCTCTGATCAACCAGGCTGGTTCGATTAACCTTTGTGTAGAAAAGATTGTTGTGAGTTATTTGCATGAGATTCTTTCAAGAGCTGATGCTGATAAGGTACAGTTGGAAAAGAATTCTGGTACTTTTGTGGTGGATGATCTCAAGGGTTCAAAGATTGGTGGTAATGAGTCTAGTCGCCACAAGTATAATGAGGCCCCTTAGTATTTTTGTTGATAATTATTAACCCTCCCTTGAATATCTTAGTTGGGTCTTCGATGATCCACGAGTTGTCTTCCTCAGAGATGGTTGTTCTGAAGAAAAAACAAGAGTCTCTAAAGAAGGTAAAATTAGAATGGAAGGGAATGAGAAGATCGAATTGTCTAAAGACAAAGGAGAAGAAGAAACAAAAAAAAAACCTCTCATGTGTTTCAAGACTTTGATAACTCGATGGACCCTTCCCTTGTTCTGAAGATGCATGTGACATCGCTGTTTAATAACAATTTTAAAGTGGAAATAAAAATTACTCCAAACAAAACAAGTCATTTTATTCTCTAAAAGATTTCTTGAGATCTCTCAAGAGATCAATGAATATGTCGAGATGTCGGCCTTTTATGTTAATGAGATCTCCTGAAAACTAAAGCAGGTTTAGGACCCATTTACTCTAGGGATGGAGGTTGATCTCTTCGATGATTCTGCTCAAGGTTAATTTAGCTATGTTGTCTTTTGGGTTGTTGGGCTCCTTTTGCTTTTGTTCACTCTTGTCTTGCTTGGGTTGTTAAATTTTTATTTGTGTCCAACTTTTGCTTCTCTCTTTCTTAAATTGATATTTTTATCTTTTAGAATTACTACCTTTCAAAATCCTTTATTTTTTTCATTTAAAAAAGATGATCCATTTTTTATTTAATGGCAAAGTACTGTAAAGTTGTTTTCTTAGAAATGGTTGCTTCCCTTCAAATCACATTTTTAACCTCCTATCAAGTGGTATCAACTTGTCTTTAATTGCATTAATACAAATTAATGATAGTCTTCCAAGTTTGACAGACATTTCTTGTTTTATTATTTTTAAAACCCTTTGAAAATTGCAAAGCACTAAATACAAGATGTGACCAATACCAAATTCTACAGTCTTCAAGTCGAGTCGCTCTATGTTGATATATTACTTTTGAAAAAGTCAAGGCTTAAGTCTTTCATAATATCTCTTATAATTTTAAGTTTTTATATTTATTAATTTTTCATTTGTAAGTGTAATTTTATGCATGTTCTTAACTATCAAATGTATATTGTGATCTAAATTTTGTAATATAATTTTTTAAAAACATTAATTTAGGTTAGTAGAATGTTTTGAATTTGATTTATATAGTATAATTTATATCAATATTATATTTTTATATATTAAAAATTATTATTTTTTAATATTGTATGAAGGAAAGTCTTCAAGTCTGAGATTCCTTAAAGTTTGCACATTGACAAGCTTACATCGTTTTCAAAACTATTCAACTAACTTAATGTCCACATAAAAGTCACAAAGCCATTGCAACCATAAAACTAGATAGTTCCTTTCAACACATATGATATGAGAAACATTTAACTATTGTGTTTTAAATTGATCACTATATCTTCTCTCTTTAGAGTATCATAATTGAGGTACATGCATATGGTTTAAAATATATCATGAATGCATTCTTCTATTCTTATGTTTCTTCTCTCAATGACATATAGGCTTTGTGCTTGCAAATTGAAGTTAGTGACCTTCACTATGTCCTCTAGGAAAGATGTATACCTTACAAGATCACAAGATTACACGAATGCTCATTCATCCTATATTTCTATCCCTCCTTTGAACTATAACACTCTTATCACACATGGATCATGATTTTTTTAACACATTTGTTCCTCCTTTGTGTCAGTACTTATAACGTAAGAATAATAGTTCTTATCCCATTCCAAGCATACAAAACCTCCATTTTCCTATAAAACTACTTTATTTAATAGTGAATATATCTTTTACTAGTGCATTATCTATGCTCAAATAACCATTCCCAAGAAAACCTTACATATTAAATATAGTTCATACTTTTGAATCTAATATATCTTATGGCTATTAAAGTGAGAATATAATATCCTTTTCCATGATGCTATGTAAATATTCTCCATTTATAACTCTCTTTAGGTATTTTATATAAATTCTTCCTTACATTTGATAACTGGTAATCTAATTCAAAGTAGCACTATAGTGTTCCAAAGCTATATTAGAAAAACACTCAACATGTCTAGAGAGACCCTCGAGGGGGTATATATAGTGTTATTACACCGCCTTATCATACCCACTGATGCATGTGGGATATATTCTATCTACAACTATCTAGTCTTCTTGAGGGTAGAAGTGTAGCATGTTCCCCTCCCTAAGATGTTGAGTCCTCAAAGCCAAGAAGGTGGGGATGCTAGCACACAAAATCTATAGATTTCCAGGTTGCTTACTCTAGTCCATTATCGAGCCATTGCATAAGATGCTTAGAGATGGTCTAGTTGCGTAGGCATCAGTTTTGACTAGACAGGATACAATCAAGTGGGACAAAGAGGATTTGTTCATCATCAAAGATAGGAAGCATAGTTTGGGGATGGATATTTGGCTCAATATAGTTTTTGAGGTAGTAGACATGGAAGATGTTGTCGGGTTGCGCTCTTAGACTTAGAAATTTTAGGGACCCTTTGCTCTTTTTTGGGAAATTGATCGAAGAAAGTACAAGAGGAAAGAAAAGGGGAAATGACGGGAATGAAACTGACAAAAGGGGAGAAAGGGGATAGTGGAGAAAGGGAAAGGAGGAGGAGGGAAGGGAGAGCAACATACTTACAATAAAAATGAAGACATGGCACCCCGTGCAAAATGTGGCAACATTCCTTGAAGCTCGTGGGTGTCGAGCTCACCTCGACGCAAAGAACCAGACCTTTATCCTTTGGGTGCAGAGGAACTCCCTTCCCCTACATCCCGCTGCTCTTGCATCCCCTTCTTGGGTAACTGCTCCTCTTCGGATTCACTTTCAGCAGTTTCTTCTTCTGATTCTCCTCCTCTTTCTGAATTCGAATTCTCACCACTGTCACTCACGAACATGATTGTACGCATCCTTGGCCTGGTCCTAGGTTGCTGCCTGGAAGGGCCCTAAATCATTGACATCCTTCAGCTCTGCTCTGAATGCTGCAATCATGTGTACGTCGATGGTGTCATATCTCTCTCCCAACTCCTGAAGGGAGGTGTTGATCTTGCAATATCTTGACACCATTTGAGTTACCTGTGCTTCCTGGACTGGCTCGGCCCAGCTGTCAATTTTTGATGTATCTGCCTCGAAAGACAACCAGTCTAGCTTTACCTATTCAAGGGGCATAAACTCCCCATCCTTGACGAAGCTCGAGCATCCGAGCTCAGAAAGAGTGTTGAAGGGGGCCAGGCAAATATTCATTTCATGGTTCAATGCGTCCATCATTTTCCTGGAGGCCCTTGTTTTTTCTATTTTTTTGAAGTAATTATGCAAGGTTGCCCTTGCATCTGCCCAATCTAGGGCAATTTGGGACATGGGGGGAAATCGGAGGCCTTTGCGTGTGAACTCTTCAATTTTCATTGCCAAGTCCAGCCACTACTTCGCTTGGTGTTCGACCTCCTCTACCATAGGATTTCCCTGGGCAGATACTTCTTGGATCTTAGATTCGAAATCCAGGATGGACAGGGACCTGACAACATTAGCCCTACATCCTTGCAGCAAACCAGCTCGCATCTCTTTGACCTTGTTTTTCAAAAAGGTCACCGTCTGGGATGCCTTCTCCTTCAGCTGAGATTGGGCCTACCTTAACGAATCCTGCAGCTGAGAGACATGTTCCAATGCCGCCTTCTTCTCTTCTGATAGCTGTTCGGTCGTCCTTCTTTATGCTGTAGCCTCTTGCTGAGAGGCGGAAAGCTATGCTTTCAAATCATTGATCTCCTGCTGGGTAGACTCCAGCCACGTGGTGGCCTTGGCCAGATCTTCCTCCAGCTGTCTCGAGTCATTTTGAAGCTGAAACAACTTCTCTTGATTCTCGAGTCGCTTAACAAGGAGATTGTCAGTTCTGCGGTGAATACCGTTGATTTCGTATTCTTCGCTTATGTCATCAAAATTCTTCTCCTTGACCCGGTGTTCATAGTCAGCCTCGATCATTTCTCGGAGAGGCTTCTTCACTTTAGGGATCAATTTTTTGGTTCGCAACACTCTCTTGTCCAAGTCGAACTTGGTGCGCTTTATCGGGGTGACTATCTCCTCGGCTCTTCTTCGTTTGATGCCCTAGAGGAAAGAGGCGAAACACCCTACGGCCTTTGTTGCCAGAGGCTGATCATCTGTAATCTGTAGCTACTCCCCCATGAAGTCAAGTTATGCCAGCATAGGATACGTCAAGGCTAAATCTTGTTGTAGCATCCTTCCTGTAAAAAATGAAGTAGGAGATATCCCAGAAGGCATGGTTGCTTTCAAGGGTGACTGGGTCCTAGGGGAAGCGAGCGACTAAGTGGGAGGTGAAGGCGGGGTTTTGAATAATGGAGGTGAGCGACACGGTGATGTAGGTACGACTTTGGCACTGGCCACGGGCGAGGGGTCTAGGGTTTGACTCAGGGTTTGGAAAACGTTCGGGTCCTGGGCAAACTGTTCGAAAGAATGGGGACTGTGGAAGGATTGGGAGATATGCGACAAGGAAGATGCAACTAAGGCTTGCCCTGATACAGTGGGGGACGGTGTTACAGCAGGGCCAACTGGGATCTGGGGAACCGGGGAAGAGGACGTACCTGCGGGCTCCGCCTGAGCCATCGATTGAAGGACGCCTGTTGCCCAAACTTCTGCTTCTTTCCCAGGGCTGTCCAAAGAGATGATTTTTGGCACGATCATGACTGTTCGTGCTATGGCCGTTTGTTGTGCAGAACTCCTTAGGCCATTTGGTCTTTTTGCTCCTTTTCCTCTTCTTTTCTTCTGGAGCTGTAGTTGGCTCGAAGGAGGCAGAGGAGGTTGGGGCGGCTGGCAGCGGTGTTCCCATGGTGAACTTGTACCTGGGTTTTGACAGAAGAATGCTTGTTGTCGACGGCCCATCGGTTGACTCTTCTGGCACCTTTTCCTTTTGGGGGGCCACCTCACTAGTTGACTTTTCTAGCTCCTATACCTTTTGAGGTAACACTTCAGGAGTTGGAGGCAACATCGGGCCCACCTGACTGCTTGTTGGTGTCGCGCTAGAAGTCCCTTGAATGGGCAATTGTTGGGATGGGGGCTTCCTTTTATATCTCTTTCTGGCGCCTTAGGGAACGCAATCTCAAAACGCGAATGACTCCCATTTGTCGATGTATTTATCATATAAGGCCAAAAATTCATCATCTACGGCCAATGTTTTTTCGGTTAGACTTGTTGTGTTGCATGTGACACCTCATTTTCCAGCATTCAATAATTTTGTCCTTTTCCCAGCTGAGGGGCGCCACCTTTGAGAGGAATTTTTTGAAGCCTGTTGAGTCTAACCTATGGTCTGGATTGCGCTCCGGATCATACTCCACTTCTTCACAGTAAAAATCCTGCCATGGCGGCCATGATTGCATCCGCTCAATGTGCCATTCCAGGTCTGCACCTGTTTTATTGCACCTTTCCTCCATGATCTCCGCTCGGGGGCAGATATGTACAAACTTTCCCCTGACCCCAATCGGGTCATATTTCCAGCACTGAGGTAGTTGTATCAGGCCCATGTTGAGGAGTTCTTGTTCGAGGTAGATATGCTGCCCAATCTCATGCACTTGAATGTTCGCCCAGGTAATAGGATACTTGAAAATATGGCCCCTCTTCTTTCCCTGGCCGAATTCCTCTTCGACATAGTCCATCTGGTGCGATATCTCTATACCGAACTGATGCTCAATGCAAAAATAGGGCAGCAGGAACGACTTCCCTTTGAATCCGTAGATTCTGATCACAATGCCCTGAGTCAACCGAAAGGTATCTCCGCATTTGTACTTCCTCAAGTAGTTCGTCATGGCCAGTGGGGGGCGAGATGCCTTGTCGTTGAACAGTGCCAGGGTCATACCTAGAAATTTGAAGTTGAAATCATAGTACGACCCTCTCCTGTATAGGGCTTCTATCCACTCGTACACAGGCAACGGCTCTCCCTTCTCGTTTACCTTTTTTAGGTCAAGTACTTTAATCCGATAGTGCGTGTGGTACAGGCACAACCATGTGAGGAATGAGCAGAGTCAGAACTTTGTTGTCTGCTTTTGTTGTATCCTGACGAGGTTTGAATGTATGGCGTATGCCACCCAATCTGCCCAATCAAAGAAAATAGGGTGCCTTCCGCTCCTTTGCGCAGTGGAGTCATAAAACTCTCCATGCAAGATGCATTTCGCGAGCGCCAGCTGGTACGGGCGCACCATTCTATCCGTGTCGCAACCGAGTACCCATGCCAAGATAATATATATGTATTTATTCTCGAACCTCTCCAGGGGTATAGGGCCTGTTGGCCACTGTCCGGCTGGTAGCGGGGTCTTCAGTTCTGAGTCAAGAAACTCCCTCATCCTTCTGTTCTGAGCGAATCTGCCCGCCTGCTCATCCAGGTTAATTCTTCTGACAATGGCGTTGGGGTCGTACTGGAGCCCCGGGGCGAAGGCTGGCTGGACGCTCTCTTTGAAGAGGGTGAACAACACCCTTCCTTGGTTGTCGCAGACTTGTCGGGTAGTTGGTTTGTAATATGTCACAATAGACTCAACCAGCTCCGGGCAATGGTGGACGAGAGGGCACAAGAACCAGTACAGGTTCGACTTGTATGCAGCCCCGACATGGTGCGAGGGTGAGACTTTGCCTGCCCACTTTGCTATATTTGGCCGCAGCTTGGTGAGGCTAATGGAGTACTCGCCGTCCCTATACCCGGCCAGGCGGTTGATGGGCGATGGTGGGGCTTGCCCTTGGCTTCTCTTTGACCTGGATCTCCTTGTCCGCTCCCGTGGCGCTTCGCTCTCATGAGCGCTGGATTCTGTGTGCTCTTCAGCCTCGCGCTCTGTATCGCTGGACTGCGTCTGCATTGGCGCTTTTCCCTTGTCCATTTTTTGTTTTCTGCTCGTGGTGGCAGAGACGGGGATTCTGGTTACTAGTTCTTCAATTCTGCGCCTTGCAGCTCAGACTTGGCTTGATAATTCGAATGTTCTGAGTATGCCAGGGCCCCTTTTCTAGGAAAAAAATACAACATTAATGGCACAAGGGAGGGGGTTAAAGTGATTTGCCCGAAGTAGGTGGGAAACGCTGTTATTCTTTGGCGGTCGTGCGTGGGCTTTTTCTTTGGAAGGCGTACCTTGGTTGCGGTTGGTCCTAATGCGCTTGCTTTTTTAATGACATCTGCTTTGAAAGACGCGCAATCATTCTTTTAATTTTTTGAACCTCGTGCTTCCAATGACGTCACAACCGCCGCTTGGGCACACACTTCGAGGGAGATTTTGGCCCAGGGTTTTAAGGAGGGACATAGCCTAACTTTGCGCTATGCCTCATTGCACGGCCTGGGCCCATACTTAGAAATTTTTTTGCCATTATGTCCCTCATTTCCCATGACAAGTCGTTCAAGGTGCGCTCGAAATTGAGAGCGCACTCAGGCTTCGCCCAAAAAACGTGCGCAATCCGACTTCGCCCAAAATTTGTTGCATAGTCCGACTTCGCCTGGAATTTGTTGCACAGTCTGACTTCAACACTTAGCCAATTTTTGCTCTCTGCTGCCCTACTGCGCTCCCAAGATGGTGCGCAGTCCGACTTCGTAGCGAAGTCGGGTTGCGCACCCAACACTTAGTCATTTTTTTTTTAGGCTTTTTGTTAGCTGTTTTCTCTCAAACTCTCGATGTCGCACTATTCAAGGAGCGATGCCCGACTTCGCTGCGAAGTCGGGGTTTGCTCTATGCTTCACTTAGGCTCTGAAAACTAAAAGCTAAATACTAAAAGAAATATGTACATTCTGTCATAAACTAAAATGCAGGAAAGGAATATGTACAAGGAAGGACCCCTTGGGTGCCTTCAGTGGTGGTAAATTTTTAGGTGGAAACCGTTGACAGGAATGGGGAGAAGCTGTCTCGCCATGTCCCGAAGCACGAATGCATTGAATTGGTTTACCCGAGCAATCTGATAGGGACCTTCCCAAAGGGCATCAAATTTGTCATGGTTGTCTGGCTTTGCTTTAAGTGAGTCCCACTTTAACACTAGGTCCCCGATTTTGAAAAATCGAGTGGTGGTGGTGCCTTTCGCAAACCAGATCTGGGTTGCCTCGGCATGTTTAGTAAAGGCCTGGTATGCCTTCTCCCTTTCTTCTTCTAACCACAATAGTTGGCAAAGTCTGGCGTCCACTGGATCCCCATCGCCCTTTTCTTCATCTAACATCCAGAGTGCGGGCATCTCTATGTGGGTGGGTAGAACTGCCTCCTTGCCATACACGAGCGAGTAGGGGGATGTCTTGATAGACTTCTTGAATGATATGTGATCCACCCACAATGCCCGATTCAGGAGTAGGTGCCACGTCCTCTTGTTCCTCTCTACTATTTTTTTAACAATCTTTAGTAGATTCTTGTTAGTGGACTCGACCAGGCCATTCCCCTGTGGGTAGTAGTTCGAGGACATCTTGTGATAGATGTCGTATTTGCTGGTGAACTCCGTGAGTACAACACCTATGAACCCCGGACCATTGTCTGTAACTATTGCCTCTGGGACCCCGAAATGGGTGATGAGGCTCTCAAGGAACCCAATGACCATTTCTTGGTCTACGTGCTTAGTGGGGATCGCCTCTGCCCATCGAGTGAAATAATCGATGGCTGTAAGGATGAACTTATGTCCCGCTATAGAGTTAGGCGTGATGGCCCCGATGAAGTCTAGACCCCACTATTGAAATGGAGTCTCGGCTTGAATTGGCTGGAGGGGCAAGGGTGCCTTTCTGTTCCTGCCAGCGAACCTTTGGCATTTTTCACATTTAACACAGACCGCATGTGCGTCTGTGAAGAGAGTGGGCCAATAATACCCGGCTCTGATAATTTTTAAGGTCGTAGGCCTCCCAGAATGATGTCCCCTAGGCATCCCAGAGTGGAATTCTTCGAGGACCTTTGGTTTATCTGTTTCTCTGATGCATCGCAATAGGATGCCATCAATGTTTTTGAAATACAGCCCCTCGGGGCGTAGTACATATCTCAAGGCATTTAGCCTAAACCTCCTTCTTTGTGAGGCATTGAGATGATCTGGACATCTCCCTATGCTAAAATACCACACCAGGTCATTCGTCCAATCACTTTCCTCTGATAAGGAGTTGGCAAGGTTAGTTTCTGCTATCGGATCTTCCCACTGGCAGGCAGAGATTTCAGCTGCAGCGCTTCGGGCCAGCTCTTGGCACAAGGCTCGGCCTTTGATCAGCTTCGTTGGCCATACCTCGATGTCAAATTATTGGATTTTGGCTATCCATCCTGCCCTCTTGTGACCTGGCTCCCCTTGTACGATGAAATTCTTGACGTCCGGATGTATCACGAAGATAGTTATCCGGCTCTGGGAGACGAAGTGCCTAAACTTCCTGAGGGATTTCATGACTGCGTGCACCTGCCGCTCAATAAAATTATACTTTTCTTCATGCGGCTGAATCACCTAGCTTAAGAATGCTATGGGGCATTCTTCGCCATCATCTCCCTTCTAAGTCAGGACTGTGACATAACTCTCGGGTTCTCCCACCGCGTACAGGATGAAATCCTTGGAATAATCTGGATTTATCAACATCGGAGCTTGCGCGATTCTGGCCTTGATCTCTTTGAAGGCCTGCTTTCTTTCATTAGTCCACAAGAATTCGGCATTCTTTTTTAGGAGTTCAGCCATGGGCTTAATTACTTGTGCGAAGTCCGGTATGAACTTCCTCACGAAGTTGATTTGGCCAAAGAATGATTGTAACCCCTTCTTGTCGACTGGGATGGGTAAGCGGAGAAGGGCTTCTACTCTGTCAGGATCCACTGCAAGGCCTTTCTCAGAAATGACATGTCCTAGCAGCTTACCTTCCTTTACCGCAAAGACTGACTTCTTCGGGTTGATGGAAATGTCGAATTCACGACATCTCTCAAATATTTTCCGCAAGTGGGAAGCATGGTCCTCTCTCTTGTGAGAAAATATAGTCATATCGTCCAAGTAGATGACAATGACCTTGTTGAGCAGCTCTCGGAATGCCAAGTCCATGGCTCTTTGGAATGTAGCATCGGCATTAGATAGGCCGAAGGGCATGCGTTGATATGCAAACGTTCCCCATTTGGTGGTGAACGTTGTCTTGTGTTGATCTTCGTCCTTTACCCATATTTGGTTGTATCCAGAGAATCCATCCAAGAGAGAGAACCTTTGTGCTCCAGCAACGATGTGGAGGATCTGATCAATTTGGGGAAGCGGATAATGGTCCTTAAGTGAAGCTTGATTGAGGTTTCTGAAATCCACGCAGAGGCGGATGTCTCCATTCTTTTTCATCACAGGGACCAAATTTGTGACCCAAGATGAGTGCTTGATGGGGTAGATGATTTTGGCCTCCAGCATCTTTAAGAGCTCTACTTTCATCATTGCTTCAATTTTTGGGTTCACTACCCTTTGCTTATGTTGGAAAGGTCTTGCATTATCTTCCAGCTCTATAGTATGCTGGATCATCTCTCTATCATACCCCTTCAAGTCTTGGTAGCACCAGGCCACAATATCAGGGAACTCTCCGCATAAAGATCTGATCTGCTCCAGTTCCTTTTTAGTGCAGTCCGTCCCGACCTTGATTGTTTTTCCAGGTTCCAGTTCCAGGTCCACGTACTGCTTAGGGTCCACTTTGATTTTGTGGGATATTGCCCTATCGTTTTGATCAAAGAGACTCTCTAGGGTAATCAATCCTTTCGGGACATGATTGTTTTTTAACTGTATCAACCCCTCGTACTGCTCGTCATCAGGGTCTCTACCTTCTATAATACTTGCTTCATTAATCAAAAAAGTGATGATATCCTCGTCACAGTCAAACACCTGCTAGTGGGTGTCTTTATCAGGCACATAAGGCCTATAGATGGTACGAACCGGATTCGACTTTTGGACAATGTCATCAGCCGAAACGTACTTGGCTCCAACAGACGCCAGAATGTCAGCATGTTTATTCTTCTCACGTGATATGGCTTTGACATTCAAAGAGTCAAATGACTCCATCAGGTCCCAGACACGATTACGGTATGCCTTGAGGTAATGCTTCTTGGAGGCACACTTATTCATAATCTGGTTGCACACTAGCTCTGAGTCGCCAAAGATCTACAAATGTCTCACCCCCAGTCTCTCTACCTTTCTCAAACCCAAGCACAAAGCTTCATACTCCGTCGTGTTATTAGTACAGCTCCAAGCCAGCCTGTAAGTGTAGTCCTTCTGGATTTCGGACGGGGAAACCAGGAGTACACCCGCACTAACACCATTTTTGCATCGGGCACCATCAAAGAACAACTTCCATAGATTTTTTGGTGCGGGTCCAACCTCTTTCCTTGATGATTGGTCAAGTCTTTCAGGCTGGGTGATGGAGTAACAACCTTGCTCAGTCTCAATCATGGCATTGAAGTCCAGCAAGGAGAACTCATCCTCTACTTGTAACAGCTCAAGGGCCTCTTCTGTCATATCAACCACTACCAGTTCTTCAGTTGTCAGCTGAACCATGCCGTTCTGTGGCTCTTCTCCGGGTATCTTCTCTACTAGAAATGTGGAAGGCTTTTCATTATAGATCTTTAGTCTCCTTCCTTTGAAGGGCACTTCCATATGTGAGTAATCCAGAGACAGATATCCACCCAGCTTTGCAGTGAACTCCCTAGAGAGGCACATGCCGAAGTAGGGTTCCAAGTCGACCACAATGACTTCTTGTATGACCACTATGTCGAGGGCTTTATGCAGTCGGATCGGGATATCCTTGATGACACCAACTATCTTGACAGGGGTGCCGTCTAGCTGCAACACACCTTGGTTGCTCCTTGTATATTCCATACCGATCTCTTCATAGATGACTCTCGACATGACAGTCGTGGAAGCACTAGAATCCACCATGTAGTTGTGTACTATGTAGCCTTCCATCCGCAATGACAGATAGAAAGGAGGTGGCCTATTTTTTCTATGGCAAAAACTGTCAGGGGCTGAGCTAACACAGCAGGCTGCGTCGGCTTCCCGTATTTTATGCTTTTCAAGGATTCCTGCAGCAGATCAACTTGCCCTGGGAGCAGAAGAGCCTCGTACATACTTATCTTCGTAGGGGTCCTCTTTAGCTCGTCAACTATACTGTAGGTTGAAGTGTTGGCTCCCTCTATTTCTTTCGTAGGCTCATACTTGGTCCGGTATTGCTGCATGGCTTCGACTCTCTATCTCTTCGTCAACGACGGATATCTCAGCTTCTCTTGAGCTTGTTCTTTTGTTTCAACTAGAGGCTGAGCTACGGGGGCTTTCACCGTGGGAGCCTTGAGCGTAGGAAACCTTTCTTTGGCTGCAGGAGGCCACAGTGACTTGTCAGGTGGTAGCCCAGCAGGTTGCGCCTTCTCTCTTCTGGCGTATACCTTCAACGGCTTTGCTTGGGCCATGGCAGCCTCAATGGGCTTTCTGCCTTCCTTGGTCAGGAGCAACGTAGGATCTTCTTTTGGGATGGCAAAGTTGCCTTCATCGTCCAGGATCATGTATGCTTCATCCTCTATGGCGCTGCCCGCCAGGGTCTGAAGATAATGCTGATGCAGCGTGCAACCTTCTTCTGAGTGTGGATCGTTGCATGTAGAGCACCAGTTAACCTGGTCAGAAGTGCCAGGTTGATCCTCATTGGCAGCATTCCTTGCCGGGGGGTGTCTTTGAGCTTGTGCGGCTTGATATTTTGTTAGCGCCGGAGGAGGATATGGTCTCCTTGGAAGGAACTCCATCTGGGCTTGCTTCTTCTTCATTATCGTCATATCGTTGGACATAGTATGATACCCAGAGGCCAGAGCCCGTACCTCTTGGAGGATTTTATTCTGAATATCATTATCTGCAAGCGCCAACCGGGCCGACGGAGGTATTGCAGCTAATGGTGGGGGTGCAGAATATGCCACGTAATGAGGGGGAGCTGGGAGTGCGGGATACTACGGAGGCGGAGGTGGTGGGTTAGGATAATGAATCTGAAGTGGGCCGTAGGGGTTTATAACTAGTGCTGGATTCCATGGCTGTTGGGGGTGCTGACTTGAGGATGATGGCATCACACCAGAGGCCAATGGATACTGGGACTGAGGAAAATCAGGATAAATGGGGGGCTGCACTCTATGCGGGAGTCTGCCTATGGAGATTATGTCTAATTCTGCTTGTTGGGCAGCTTCGTATAGGGCAGGGAAGGTATCGACTCGGGCTATCTGAAGGAGTAGACAGATATCCGAATTGAATGACCTCAAGTAATAGTGTGCAGCTTGACCCACCGAAGGTCACAGTTCGTGAGGTACTCTTTTCCAAGACCTCGCAAACCTTATGTTGAAGTCTGATACCTCCTCTTGTGGGTGACGTTGGATACTCTGAAACTGATGCAATAATGAAGAGGGGTCGGCAGACTCGTTGCATCCTTTTACAAGCCTGCCTGCCAACTGAGGCCACCCCATGATAGATCCTTCTGGCAAAGATCTCCACCAATAGAGAAGCTTCCCCCTCAGGGAAAGAGCCAGTAGACGGGTCTTGACACTCTCATTTGTAATAGAGTGTAGCGCAGCCAAGGCCAGAATGTCCTGGATGTGTTCATATGCCATTTTTTCGTAGCCATCGTAAGTAGGGATGGCCTTCAAGGAAGCGAGGGTACAACCTCTTGTCCGACTAGGGCCAAGGGCCCCGTGGAGTCAACCGTCGGGAAGAGGTCATCATCATTTTGCTGAGCAACCATGTCTTCTTCCCCTCCGGTCGTGTACTCGGTATCGATGTCATCCGAAGATGTAGGTTGCTCTTCAACTTCGGCCTCTTCGATTTCGGTTTTGGATTTGTCTATGCGAGCTTGGTAGTCAGCCAGCCTTACGCGCTCTCCTAGAGCGTTGATGTCAATTTCGTAGAGATCAGGTTGGTTTCCCGGATTCCTTGCTCTCCACCTTCTTGTATGCATGAAGGTGCTTGGACCGGTCTCACGGACTCAAAGAATATTCAGGTACTTGCAGAGTCGCCAGGTGTTCTGATTTTAACAGCAATGAAGCAAACACCAATGCTTCGATTCTATTTTGGGTGGGAAACTTTCGGGTCCCACTGGGCATGCCAGAGAAACTGTTGGTTACGAATCTGCCACTAGGATAGGATTTAGTGCAATGCGCCCTAGATTCGCCCAGCAGATTGAAATGCCGAAAGGAAGGAATGCCTTTCGTGCCAATCTCCGGAGAAGGCCGGCTTCCTATATGTTTTCTCAAGTGGTTTTAAGCTCAGAGTGTAGGAAAGAAATTAGAAATGTAGAAAGAAATATAAATGTGATTTGTGTTGGGTGGGGAGGATAAGCAGCACAACAACTATCAATCACCACTACTAACAACAACTAAATACAAAATACATTACAGAAACTACCAATGTCATTCATTCTATGTATCCTCTAACTATGCATTCCAGGAATACTTAATCATCAAATACTGATATCCAGATAGCAGAATAACAGTAAGCAATAACATAAGCAACATGAGGCATAAATGCTAAATAAAGGCAACATAAAGAACAAGAACAGTCAATAGAGCCAAGTGTATCTTGTATTCGAAAGCAAACGTACAGCTACAATGGTTCCCTAGCAGTATATCCCCCTTCCACCACTTTACAATGATATGGCACAGCTATTTATAGCGCAATTTCCCCTCGATTACAACTCTGGGCACAGGATCCCAGACCCGACAATAGCTGACAAAGCTAACAAAAGTGACAAAAGAGCTGCTGATGTTGACCTCTGTAGATAGGGACTGTACTTGCAGCAAGGTCCACCTGAAAACTTGGCAGCTACGTGGCAGTGCGGTAGATGAAACTTTGAGTCAGCTTAAATGAGGGTAGCTGTGGTATAATAATTTGGTTCATGCCTGTCCTTTCCTCGTCACATCTTCGACTCGAATCCCGAGGCTGGACACTTGTCAAAATATGATAAGGGATGAATCTGCCTTGAAAGGCAGTCTCTCTTCCATGTCCGACTTAGCCCGAAATTGGAGCGCAATTAAACAGCATAAGGGGGAATCAACGCAGTTGGGGAGGCCTTCGTGCCTTAGATAGTTTTTGGGCTGCTTGCAACATCCTGCCCAAGTGCGCACAAGTAAGAGGGCGCAGCCCGACTTCGCTGTGAAGTCGGGTTGCGCACTCAACACTTAGCTAGTTTTGCTTACTGCTCCGACTGCGCTCAAAAATGAGAGCGCACCCCGACTTCGCAGTGAAGTCGGGTTGCGCTCTGGTACTTAGAAATTTTAGGATCCGCTGCTTCCCAAGTGTGCACAGAAATGAGAGCGCACCCCGACTTCGCAGCGAAGTCGGGTTGCGCTCTTGCACTTAGCCAAATTTTGGTCATTTTCCGCACTTCGCATCCCCGAGTGCGCTCAAACTTAAGGGCGCACCCCGACTTCGCTGCGAAGTCGGGTTGCGCTCTTAGACTTAGAAATTTTAGGGACCTTTTGCTCTTTTTTGGGAAATTGACTGAAGAAAGTACAAGAGGAAAAAAGGGAAATGACGGGAATGAAACTGACAGAAGGGGAGAAAGGGGATAGTGGAGAAAGGGAAAGGAGGAGGAGGGAAGGGAGAGCAACATACTTAGAATAAAAAAGAAGACATGGCACCCCGTGCAAAATGTGGCAGCAGGTACAACGAAGAGTTGAAGGCATATTGGTACTATGATTTAGCTACTCATGATGTCATCACTCGAAGAGATGTTTTTGAGATAATAGTTACTCATGGGCTTTTTGGATCTCTCTCGACTCTTGTTTTTGACTCTTCTTTATCTCATTTGATTCTTGTAGCAATCTAGAATGCATACACCTAAGCTAATAATAAGTGAAAATCACACAAAGCATAAAGAAATAGACGAATTTGCAAATAACCACAAAGAAGGGCTTCTTTTATTAAATTTCCATTGAAACTCAATTACAAATCCATCCCTCTTACGGATACCCAATGTGGTACAATTATTACAATTGTAGAAAATCCCCACGCAAGGGTAGGTGTAATCTGCAGGCTTCCTAGGTTGACACGAACTGCTCCAAGGCAAATGTAGCCTTCTTCTCCACGATTAGAGGCATTTGTTGCTTTGAATGACAAGATCCTGTTAACCCTGTTTTCAAGAAACAACAAGAAACAATTAAAAACAAATGAGGCCTCTCTTAATGAGGCTTTTAGAGGAATCTTGCATATAACATGTCATGAAAGCTTGAAATCAAGAAAATGCATAAGGTATGGCAATCTACACTAAATATGATAATTGGCCATCAAGAAATATAAAGGAAACATAAATCAATCCATCTAATTTCCTATTTAAACAATTGGAAGCATGAAAACATAAGAAATAGCCACAACTAATCTATCTTCCAAATGACAAGAAATGAAGGAAACAAGTCTTAAATTCCTACTTCTACCGCACAATTGTCTCTAATGAAACCAATCTAGATCAAATGCATATAAGCTACTGCAAATAAAAGGTAAAATGCTACTAAAACCAAGGGAAAAAGGAAATTAAACCTTGACCATGGGTCTGTGAAGCGGTTGGCACTGTTAGCCATGGCTGAGCCATGAATGTCCTTGCTCTCAAATTCCGGTCTTAGATCTCCAATTCCCCTTGATGAATTGATGATCAAGGGTCGCCACGATGTCCTCTGATAGATTTGGCGGTTGAATTGCTCAGATTTGTGATGGAATGGGCTCAATTGGTTTTCTTGATTCCTCCTAGCCCTCCATAGCCTTCTTGGTTCCAAGTGCCATGTGATCTCCAATTAGGTAGCAAAAGTATTCCTCTCAATGGATACAAGTGAGTATACAATTTGACAGGGCTTCGCTGCTTTTCAACTCGAGATCCTTTCAGACTTGTCCCCAATTTGGAGGGGGGTTATATAGCATTTGAGAAGGCCTTGTCTTAGCTTCATGGAGAAGCCAAGATCAAGAAAGGGCAGCTAGGGCAGTTGGAGAGAAGCTTCTGGAACTTTTCGCCCTCTAACCGCTTGGATATTCAACCAATTGGCCGTTGGAACTGATTTTGGGTCGACCGAGCTCCAACTGATTTTGAAGGCTAGCTGCGGCTCTGAGGCACAGTCAGCTCTGTTAACCACGGGTGTCAGCTGTGACCAACACTGATTAGGCCAAAATGCCTAAATGAGTGGTTAGAACCACTGCTTCACCTTGGAATATGTCCAAGATCTTTCATATGGTCTTCTAGCATGTCCCATATGAGTAGTTGCCTTGACATGACGCGTTTTAGGTGTCTACAGTTCCTATTGATACTTGCCTTTGGCACATTGAGTTGTCCACTTTTCGAGTCATGCAGATACTTCATTTAGTGTGGTTGCTCCTCTCCTTCCAACATTTTGCTTGTAGATATCCCTTTAATTCTAATGCTCCGGATCTTGCTTTTGTTCCTAATGTGGCTTCAATTTATGAGCTGCCACCTCTAGGCACACCTCCTTAGTTTGAGATGAGCCTATGCCAAAGTGGGCTAGGTCTATGATCAAAGCCTTTGAAGATCTCCTTTAGTAAGAATGGTATTGAAAGCCTCCATCTTATGTTCTCCTTCTCAAGGTGGACGTGGATGGGGATCCCACTACTTATAATTGGGCTAAGGGTTGTCCTATGTTGGAAGTAGTGATGGTAGTAGCATATGGGAGCTGTTCCCCTTACTTAAGGGCAAGAATATTATTGGATGTAAGTGGGTCTATAAGACCAATTTTGGAGCTAATGGTCAAATTGAGAAACATAAGGCTTGTCTTGTTTCTAAAGGGTTCTTTTAATTTTATTTTTTGAACTTTTAAATTAATAATAAGAAGTTGAATATAACAAGACTTTGGCATGGTTGTTTGGATGGAGTCCATTCAGATGATCCTCTACATTGCTACTTCATTTATTGGGAGTTTCGCCCAATGGATTTCATGACTGCTTTTTTTATGGGGACCTTAAAGAGGAGATCTTTATGCAACAATTGTTGGGTTTTGTTCAAGATGGGCTTACACCATTGGTGTGCAAACTTCAAAAGTCCTCGCATGGGCTTAAGTAGGCACCTCACATTTGGTATGCAAGATGCACACATTCTTTCTTAGTTGTGGCTTCCGTCACTGTGAGGTTTAGCATGATGTTTATATCATAGCATCATGATGGTCAGATTCTTATTGTTGTGCTATGTTTTCATGACTTGATTATCATTGGTAGTTCTATTTTTACGATGCGGGATTTGAAGGTATGGCTTTAGGGTCGTCTGAGATGGGGCCAACTTTACTTTTTTGGGCATTCAAATTGTTTAGTCTTCTTTAAGGATTTCTCTCTTTGTGCCTTTGTATGCTTTGGATCTTTTGCAGCCTTTGTATGCCTTCAAATCAAGGGGGATGCTAAGAAGTGTAATATTTCACTTTTGGCCATGAATGACATTGTACTTGTGTTGTATTATTATATTGGTCCATGAGCCCTTTTCCCTTTGTGTAATAAACTATGATCGAATAACATGTGAATTTAATGCTTATTGGGATCTGTGACATTGTATCATGGGTAGTATTATTTTGTGATGACTATTTTCCCTTTGTGAATATGGGCTATGTGCTAATTCTGTTTGAATCCCTCTTGACTATTGTGAATTACTACATTTAGTAGACTTTAGTGATTGTTTTAATACAGTTCTGAGAAACATAATTGAACTCATTTTAAACTCAATATAATTCAACTCTGGGATTTGGCCCCATTAAGATTTATATATTAAAAGACATAATGATGTCTTGCTTGAGCATAAAATGTGCCAAATCAGTTTAGTTTGTTTAATTTGAAGAGCTATTTTGTTTAATTTGAAGGGCTATATTCTTCACTGTTTTGAGTTTTATGGTTTCATCCTATTAAATTTCAGCTTTGTTCTACCAGAGGGTAGGGTTGACCCAATTCCTTTAACCTTCATTTTTTCATCTTGTTAATCAGTTATGCTGTTGAACTTTAGAGACCAGATAACACAACTTAACAATAACTCTGTGATCTATGAGGAACAACCTAATTGTGGCTGCTTCGAAGCATATGCAACAGTTCTTCTTACTGGAATATGTCTTGCTTTAATGTTTGTCTTTTCTTGATTCAGGAATTGGTGAACAAGTTTCAGAAGACAACTAATGAGGGTACTCAGATTTTTACCTTAACTAGTTTTGCAAATCAATTCTTGTATTTCCTTTTCCCTTCTCTTTAATGTGCTCTTTTCTCATTATTCACTAGAAGGGTTTTCATCGGTAGGATGTACACTTGACTTGCTATACTTCTAAATAGAACTTTTTCATCTGTTTATTTTTACCGTGTTGTAAAAATCAATTTTATGTTACATAAATAGTGGTATGTAATGGACCATATTTTTTCAGGCCTTGAACAAGAGCTCATTAGTGGTAAGTCTCTACCATAGTACTTTCTTGACATCTGCCATGATTAATGATCTTGTTTCTAATAAAATCTTATTTTGCATTTGCAATTGATTAGTGGGCCAACCAATTTCATGAATGGGCTGAAATGAGTGGCAGGTCATCAAACAAGACAATTAGAGGGGTGATAGCCTATTCAAGTGATGGTTGAGTCAATCAGTTGTTAAGCTAACAAATATAAGATGTTTATTTGTTAAAATGCATGAAGTTTCTTTCTTGTCATCAGTTGAAATGGCTATAGTTTTTTCTAATTGGTTATATGGAATTGAAACGGGTCTCACCTGTATTACATGATGACCACATATTGATATTACAACAGCTTGGCAATTATGCATATATCGCTTGACAAGAAGATTCGAACTTGGGCCTCCTTGAAAGTTGGGGAATTTAACTAGTTGAACTCATGCCATTTGGTTAAATGTTAAGGTTCACCCATGGGATTGGAACCTTGATCTACAATACAAAGCCCATCCTCTCTACCACTTGCTCCAAACCCCATAGGTGAAATGTTAAGGTTGACGCGATCAGATTTGAACCTTGGTTTAAGATGTGAAACTCTTGCTCTAGGTCCCATGGACAAAAACGTTAAGGTTCATCCGTGGGATTTGAACCTTTGGTCTATAATGTGAAATTCTTCACACCCATCCACTTGTTCTAAACCCAATAGGCAGTTGAATGGGCTATAGTTTAGCAAACTTGATGCATTTTGAGAAAGAAACATTGTATATTTGTTTATTCATTCATTTATTTAAATATTTATTATAGGGGATTGAAAGGGACCCTACCTCTATTACATCACCACCATGTTATTGTTGACAATTTCGTCACATTGGAGGGGTGGTGAAAATTAATGTCGTGTAAAGGATTTTCTTGTTTTCTTTATTTTTGTTGATAGTGGTATTGCAGCAAGTTTGGTTGTCATGTTTGAATTCCCTTTGTAGATAACTGTGTAAGAGAAAGCTTCGCTTATAGCACTAGCAGGAACAGGCAGCTTCACAAACAGGAAATAGGGAAAACATAGGTGCAGGCCTGAAATCTCCTAAGGCATAGAAAGAGCTTCACAAGCGAAGCCCCCACGAGACCTGCTTCGGGCCGAAATCCTGCGAAGCGTAAAATGTGAGATGCGAAAGTTTCTAAAGTATGGAGAAACACTTCGCAAAATTTCCAGCGAAGCACCCGCTTCGACCTTCCTTTTTGGCGAACCTCCCCCAAGAAAAATCTACTTTTGCGAAGCACCTGCTTCAGGTGATTTCAGTGCAAAGCTTTCCCATACGAAAGTTGACTGCCCCCAAAAAAATTTCTAAGGCATGGATGAGCTTCGCCCAAACTCCTTCCGAACGGCCATTTTGAAGAAGGTTCGCAGCGAAGCATTTTTTGACAGCCCATCAGCGAAGCATCCGCTTCGGGCAAAGACTCTTGCGAAGCAGCCTTCAACCCATTTTTCCAGCGAAGCAATGAAAGATTGAGAGCCATGTTTTGAGAAGGAATATCTGCTTCGGCACTAAGTCCTCGCGAAGCTATTTTTGGAAGTCCCTTCGCGTGAAGTACCCATCCAAGGAAGTCAGACCCGCTTCGGCTCACATCCATTGTGAAGTAAGGTCCCGAACTGGAATTTGGCGAAGCTATTTAAGGGCACACACTCCAAGGATGGGTATCTTTTCGAGGCAATCGAGTGTTTCATAAATGAATTTTTACTTGCTCGAGAGACCCGGGGCTCATTTTTGGCAATCCGAAAAGAGATATCAGTCGTAGGAGGAGACCTCGACGGACATAGCAGCCACTTGAGCTCCGCACCCGGAGAAATTCAGGACGAGTCAGGTGGCCCATAAATGCAAATTTCCCCGGCTGACGCGGCCGTAACTGCTAATTGTAGAAAAGGATGTGAGAGCTCGGTCACGGGAGGAGTGAGAACAGATTTCTCAGGTTTTCGAGGGCGTACTTCCAGATTTTGTGCATTGATGGCTCAAAGGGTCGGGTCCTCTATAAAAACCCATAAATTGTAATGAGAAAAGGGGGGGTACTTCTTCCAGAAAGCTGCTATAACTTGATTTTTTGCAATCGATATAAAAGACTTTGGGCTCAATTTCTCTTTTGTATGCTGCCTTCTGTGATAATTTCTGTTATTCCATTTCTTCATTTGCATACTGTAATTCTGCATCCTGGATTTAGGTGTGTGATTGGGGGTTGGACCTTGGAATTCTCCTGAAGGATACATAGGGGGGAAAATACTACGTTAAATTCTTTGTATGTTGCCTCTGGTTAGTGGTTTCTGCTACGTTCATTTATTTTCCTAATTGCTGTAATTCGGATTTAGGCGTAGGAAAGTGGTTGAATCCTAGAACTCTTCCAAAGGATACATAGGGAAGTTAGCGTGGTATTCATTCATGTTTTATTCTTTGTATTTATTGCTGCTACTTCAAGATATTAGCTAGTGATCGTGCTGTCGGTTCTTTCCCTGAAAATCCATTGACATTCTTTCCCTCACTCCCTTTATTTCTTTCCTGCATCCTTACTCTTTTTATCTCTTTCCTGCACTCTTATCTTAAAACCCCAAGTAGTTTAGTAAAGGAGCCGGCCTTTCTCCAGAGATTGGTACGGAGGGCATCTCTTCCCTCCGGCCTTTCAATGTTGGTCCAGGTCTAGGGCGCGTATACATACCAAAATCCTTTCCTGTGGCAGATTTGTGACCAATAGTTACCATGGTATTTCAACAAACCATTTAGTGGTTTTTATATTGTCTTGCAAGATACGAACATGGGTTTCCCCATTAGAAGCCCACATTTTTAACCACTTGAGCTATTGCTATTTGTTAGAACATTGTATAATTTGTTGTTTCCCAAATAAGTTAGTAATAAATCCATTTAGATGATGGCCAGAATGTTCCTTTAACGTAGTATAGAGGTCCCTAAAAACACCATCATAGGAAGTGTTACAGTTCCAAATGTTTCAGCCAAATGCCAAGCTTGAGGTTACAGAATAGGCATTAGAATAACTAGCAAATATGTATATTTGGTCTGCCGTTGTGGTTTGGAAACACAGTATTAAATGGTGATACACCATCTTTTACAATGTCCAAGCAGATTTTTGAGAAATGGTGATCTTTGATTTTGTAAGTCTTGGAATGTGCAATAATAGGGGCTTGGTTTTGGATTTGATCATGGCATGTATTGCTGTGAAACAATAAAACACAGGTTTTCTTCGCAAGAAAGATAATTGGCATTGCAATACGAGTTAAATTTGGTATTGCCGTATGTGTTAGCTTCCAAAGATTATGCTAGGGCATTTGTTTAGAATTATACAGATTTCATTTTGATCAGCAATCAAGGGAGACAGACTTCTACACGGTTGAGTGAAAGCTACTAGATCCTTAGGGTTTGAATCTAGCTTATTTACCATGTCAAGTGCCCTGTCCTTTTTAAAGTGATGGGTATTCTATTTACAACCATTTTAGTAATTTAGAATGTAACATACATGTGACAGTGAATTATTTAAATCGTTGTCTCATACACATGGAAAATAAGGATCGAGTAACACTTCACAAAAATGGAAACCTGCAGATCTAATTTTTACAATTACCAATAATTTTTAAGAAGAGACATTGAACTCATCAATTTGAAGTTGGTACCTAACCCACCTTTTGAGCTAGGTTATGTAGCAAACTTACATCTCCAAAACATTCCAGAATAAATGAAATGAAATGAAATATTATTAATGTTCACAGTTGGCCAAAAAAGACCCAAGGGACTTCAAGAAGTACAATAATGACTGCCAGCTAGCAGGCTAAAAGCCCAACAAAGAAAATAACTAAGAAAAAAACAAGACGAAACCCGACAATCGGGCTAAAGAGAAAGGGAAAAAAAAGAAGGGAGAGAAGGATAAGGTGCCAAAAGGATTTAGGAGACTGCTAAAGGGAGTGAATAAGATCAAGTCTATGCTGAGAGAGGAAGAGACGTTTCTTCTTTTGGATGAGCAACCTGTAATCTTTGGGGGAGGTGGCTTTGAGCTAGGGAGAGTATTGAATAGCATGTCTCAACTTTCGGTGGGCAGACTTACATTCCTCGTCATACCAGATGTTCATGGGGCAATGACCGGGGGGACGAGGGCGAGGAGGGGGGCGGATGGTGTGGGGGTAAGAGTCCAACGCTGCTCTCCAAATGGCTTGGACCAAAAAATAGACCGAGCGGTAACAACGGGAAGAGAAGACAACCTAGGGAGAACCTGACGCAAGCGGTCCATGTAAGTGGAGGAATAGTAATAGTCAAAGTCAATAGACACTTGAGGGGCGAGAGTGGAGGATTAATAGGAAGGGAAACAACAGAAAAAATCAAAGAAAGAACGGAGTGATCAGTAAGGGGGGGAGGGTTGTCAGAAACGTTGAACCGAGAAATGAACGGGATGAGGGTGGTGGAGGAAAGAGCATAGTCCACAACATTGGCCCCACCGCTGTGAGGAAAACAAGTAAACCCACTAGAATCTGGAAAACGAGATAGGCCGTTGAGAATAACGAGCCTGTTGGATTCACCCAACTCCAGAAGATGCTTTCCGTAAGTAGTAACCTGTGTGTCGATGGAGGTTCGAGCAAAACCAAGGTCATCAGGATCTAATTTCCAAATCTGCATCTCGTCTGTTGTGAGGTTGTGGAGAGAAACTTGCATAGATCTAGTTCGGGCATTGAAGTCTCCCAGCAAAAGCACCTCCCCTGAAGCCGAGTACCTAGTAATGTCCTCATAAAGGTCTTGAAAAGGGTCCCCATCCATGTGTATAGCAAAATTGGACGTGGTGGGGGGGAAGTAACAAGTGGCAATGAAGATATCCCAAAGAGGTGGGTGACAACAAATTTTAATCCATAGAAATCTGGAGTGGGTATCTAAGGAAACCAGGGTCATAGAACCTTGGAGTCTATCCCTCATGAGAGCAGCAACACCTCCTGACCCTCGAACCCCCCAAAATGCCAAGTGAGTTGTCGACAACTAGACCACCAAAAGTAACCAGTGATAGTTGGCAAGGCCTGCTCAGGGCTCTCATGTGTCTCACAAATGAGAATGATATCGTGTCCACTAATCACATCATCAAGGGACCCTGGGGCAGACCATGTCATACCATTACAATTCCAGCAAGCTACAACCAACTTATTAGTCCCCCCTCTTCCATGTCGAAGGAGTCATTTAGTGGGTAAGGGTTTGGACCACCCTAGGGGGAGTCCTTGATCACAACACGTAGATTACGGATTATTGCCCATTTGTTGGCTTTTCTGGCTGCGTTGACCTATTCTCTAGCTTTCTTCAATTCATCAACCTGGAGACGTGTAAGGTCCTCATCAAGAAAGATCCTGTTCTAAAGATTAAATAATTTCCTTTTGACCCTTAAGGCCTTCATACACTCTTCCGTGTTCTTAAAGCGGATGATCAATGTGGAATCAGGTTAGACCCATGCTTTCTCAAGAGTGATGTCGGTTAACTTGGGAGTGTTTATGTAAGAAGGTGTTGCTAGCTTGAAGTGGATCTGTTGGTTTGGGCACCCCACGGACCTGGAGATTGAGAGCTTTAGCATTGCGAACCCTTTCCTCTTCAAATTTAGCCTGAACAACAAGCTCAACCAAAGGAGGGGGGTTCTTCTTCCCAGCTACAACCTGGACCCAAGATTGTTGGTCAGCTAATTTCCAACTCTGTTCAGTGGAAGCTTCCTTGAGACATTCTTGTTCAGCAAAAAGAGCAGTTTGCTCTTCTCGGATTTTTGAGATTTCAGAGTGAAAATTAGAAGAATCTTGGGGAGATTGTTTGGTGTGAACAGACTGTAGTTGATTAATAGTAGCTTGCTGATCCTGGATCTTACTCTGGAGATCCGTAATGACACGACTACCATCTTTCACTTGGTCTTGCAAAGAGAGTATGATGCTAGCTTGTTCACGCCGCAACACTGTTCATGCCACAACACTGTTCACCCATGACATTTACCATATGCTAGCGAATTGAGACAACCACTCCTCTGGCCTAATTTTTTTCAATGAGTTTACATAGGTTTTTATGAGGGGTCCCGGTCCCCTCATACTGATTGGGGTTTGAACCTTGGACCTCTCAAAGAGAGGCCAAAGCCCTTACAGTCAAACATAATTTGGGAGAAGGGTTAGTCCTCGTCGACCTGAATCAAGGAACTTTTCTCATTTATATCCTAGAAAATTGGTGGAAGAGAATATAGTTAGGAGTGAAGGACCAGTGATTGAGGTTTGGTTTAGTTCTAACTCTTTATTTGAAATAAGTGGGAGATGAAGGGAGAGGATCTGTCCTCGACTTTATAATCTCTGTAATGTGAATGCTTTTTTTCTTTTTCCTTCCTTTTTCCCATATGAATTGGGTTGATTAGTTAAACTGGCTTTCCTGTGAATGTTTTTTTCCCAAACAACTTTGATCACATAAACCAGCTTTCCTGTGAATATCTTTACCCAGATGTCTTGATTTGATCACTTAAATTGTCTTTCCTAAATTTGTTTTCTGCAAACAACTTTCCTTGATCACTTAAACTGGCTTTACTCAATAAGGGAAGCAAGAAAATGTTTTGGGGAAGCATGCCACAAAATAATGAATGCGGTCTGTCAAGGAAAGTCCAGTAGTGACAATTGAACTGAAAAACAGGCTTGAACAAGATGACCAGAAAGTACCTAATATGTGGCCATTGAAGCTAGTTGAAATTGAATTGCACATGTCAATTGCCTTAACAATATTTATTTGTGGTTGCAAATAAAGTGCCAAGACAGAGTTGGGACCACTTAGACTTTTGAAGAGTGTAGTTTTACCCAAATTGTGCAGTAATCAGAAAGTACCCTAACACAATCACCTACCAACATTATATTGAGTTTAGTGGACTTCGTGTCACATCAACGAGAAGAGTTAAAGTATCTACCTTGCTGTTGCTAGCCAATGTCTCAAAAATGAATACGCTGAATGTGATTGTGCGTCCTGAGGTATTGTAGTTCCTCTAGAAGTGGAAGGATTTCATGCAAGGCCAATTATCATATCTATGATTGGCCACCATTGGAGGAAGGAGCGAGTTCTCCTTAAATACATGCTTTGAGAAGTAGTTACTATAACAGTGTTCATGAAATGACTATAAGAAGCTTCAGAAGTGACTTCATGTTTCTATATTTGTATGTGGATGTGGAATCACATCAAGGCAACTTTATGAAATCACATATTGATTAATTTTCTATGACCTTGTTTGAACTTTAAGAATATTTGCAACATGATTCTCTAGATGATGGCAAGTTGTAGAAGTTTTTAAGGCAATGCAATTAAAAAGGTAGATTATAGCATATTGAGTTTGACCAGTATGGACCCTTCACATGGGGACTTCCTAACCTTGGATCTGTGTTTGTGAAATGTCTAAGCTTGTAGGGAGCCTAGCAAACCAATTATAAGCTAAGTGTTCCTTGTGCATTGACTTATATGATGTTAAGACTGGAAGTTGGCTATCATGGGTAATCCTTTTAGGTGTAGTCTTGATTCAAAATTGCAACTGAGGGTTAGCATAAATAATGTGAAAAGATATGGATGTCAATACAAGCTTGGGATGCAATGAAGGATATATAATAAACTAGTCAATGACTATCTTATGGTTATTGCAAGAAAAAATTAAATGACAATTTCAGTAATCTTCAAATTGATAATCACGAGAACTTAAGGAGTGGAAGTGTGTTAAGCAATCACTATAGTATGTGACACAAAGCTACATGAAAACGTGCAGGTCGTAACATGGTTATTGTAAAAACTTAAATGATAATTT
This sequence comes from Wollemia nobilis, assembly GCA_028583015.1. Taxonomy (NCBI): domain Eukaryota; kingdom Viridiplantae; phylum Streptophyta; class Pinopsida; order Araucariales; family Araucariaceae; genus Wollemia; species Wollemia nobilis. The sequence goes on along the minus strand of JAQPPZ010016509.1, from coordinate 20,326 downwards.
CAGTAATCTTCAAAATGATAATCACGAGAACTTAAGGAGTGGAAGTGTGTTAAGCATTCGCTATGGCATGTGACACAAAGCTACATGAAAAAATGCAGGTCAACCTATAACAAGACACTTCTATTTTAACCATCGAAGACCTGTTGTACCATCCATAGTTCTAAAACTCCCAAAAACTAGCCCATGTTGAGTAGCTTGCATCCAAAATCATGATTCAAAATTTTGGCATGTACTTGGTGAGTACTCGCAAAAAAACTTGCTTCAACATGTGTAACGTAGAACTAGAAGCCTGCTGGAAGCATGAAGCCAAAAACCACAAAATTACTCACTTTTTTCCTCTTTTTTGCCCCTTGTTGACTTCTTCATAGTGACTGAGAGAGATTGAATTGCATTTGATGTGGGGTTCATCATATCTGATCATGTTTGTAACGGATTCCATTTCCATTTCTAGGTAGGATGGAAACTTTGCTGGAAGGCAAGGGCTATACTCTAGGTCCAAGCAAGGATGTGACTAGGAAGGATGGCAAACTGGGTCACATTCAGGGTTCAATAATATGCAATGACAATGGATATTTTATGAGAGGAGGCATTAATCTCCTCAAAAACCACCTTTCTAGAAATCTTGATTGAGATGTTTATTCATGCGACAAAGTGGAGGAGGAAGTGCTATGAGAAATGAAAGCCATTCTTACTAGATTTGAGGATAGGAAGATAGATAGAAAAAGGACAAAGGTAGTGGTTGGAGTAGTCATAGATGATTATGATGATTTCTCCCCCGTCGAATGAGACTATTCTATTCTTGGCCCATGCATTCGACATTTGTCGATTGCCATTTGAGATATTGAAGCAAGCGAAAATGAGGGCTTCTTCTTTCTTGTATTGCTCTTGATGTGCAACCTTCACTCGAAGAACATTTGGCATTATTGCAACATACCATTCGATGCAATAGAAAGCCCATACTACGAGAGAATGGTAACTGGATTCATCATGGTTGGTAGAGGGTTCAAGCCACCAACTCTCATCAATTCATTGAGCCATTGTTGGAGGAAGTATTCAGAAATTCGTAGTGCATAGTAGATAAACAAAAGTGAATTTGGTGCAAAAAAGGATTGCAACATTTTGTCAGATGGAGGTCTATGGTGTAGACCAATTGGTTCGACCAAACCCCGTAAGGGGGTGGAGATCCAAGGTTCAAATCTCGGGCCTCGCCGGACTGAACGCTTGTCCCTTTCCTCGTGTTTTCAGCGGCGTAAAAGGTTTAAAATGATTGTGGCATGGTGGTTATAGGGGTGGACTGCGCAAAGAACTGTGTGGCAGCTTCCGGGGTGGACAACGCAGAATACTATGGTGGCCATAAAATCCGGACAGCCTGCCCGGATTCGTGGTGGCTACCGATTCCACCATGTAAATTCAAAAAAAAAAAAAAACATTTTGTCAGATGGTGGACAAATGGCAAGAATTAGACACTCATAAACTTTCTATTGGCTTTGAGTGGCTTGCCAGTCTTCTTGAAGTCAGTTGACATCTCTCAGAAGTGAAGAGTACATAAAATTTATGTAATTTGTTGGGGGAGGTGGGGCTTAAAGTGGGTCTAGAAAATGTCGTCCAACTGGTCAGTGAGAATGCAACAACATATGTAGCTGCAAGGAGACTTTTTGAGTAGGGGGACCATACCCGTTTATGTATGTATTTGTTATTGAGCCTATGTAGCCCATTGCATTGGCCTCAGTCTTGAGGATATTGGTAGTAGTGTTTGATGAGGGATCATACCAATGGGAAGTAGTTTGTTAGACTAGGAGTCTGCTTCACCACAAAGTTCACCATCTTACAGGGCATTATAGTTGTACATGCTGCTCTTGAGAGGATGTTCATGAGTGAAATATGGTTGGAGTCTGCATTGAGTCTAAGTTTCTTTAATATGGGAGATGGCATACTTGAGGATGCTTCAGCTTCTAGTTCAAGGGCGACAAGAGAGAGGAAGCAGAAGGTGTAAACTTTTTGAGGATGTTGTGATTTTGTTACTTGTAGTCATCTATGATCATATGACACGAATTGTACTCTTTTTTATCAATTTTTTTTTGAAATTGATGAGCTCTATAAATATATCTTTTATGCTTTTCAGAAGCAGTTTATACATTATTTAAGCTTATATCTAAATTTCTGTCTATCTAACTACACATGCATATGTTGCAGTTTTTCTCATGATTTTTTGCAGAGTTTTTTCTCAGAGTTGAAGTTCAAGTCGAAATTTTCGGTTGCTGTGTTGAGGCCAAGTCTGAATTTTTGAACTATGCTACTACCAAAGCAAATGGTAGTAGCTACAACTTGGTGCTTTTGGATGAAACTAATAGAGGACAAAAGTAATGATCTAAACCAACTGAAAAGAATTGTGTCACTGGCCCATCACAACCACCATTTTTCAACCAATTGTGGGTTATAATATAATTGGCTATATAAATAATTGAATGGAGGAGGTAGGCTTTTCCATTGTTTGGTGTTTCAAATCAATGAATAGGAAAAAAGAAGGTGGTGGCCATTACTAGGTTTAATTTAGAGTTGAGAGAAAATGACCATTCTGAGTTGAAAGAATGGCAGAAGATGTTAGTAAGAATAGAAAGCATGTGGCCATTCAAAGCGTAGAACTAGAAACCCACTTTGTTGTAACTTTCCTTTAATATGAGACATAGTGAATAGCCCCCGTTTTGGGGATAGTAACCACAATTTGATCCTGCTGACAATAACGGTAAGAATTAGCTTGGATGCTGAGGCTACTTAGACAATGGCAGTTGTTTGGGTGGTGACGGTGCAAATAAAGACTTAACATGCAATATTAGACTTGGCTCTATTTGATAGACATGCGTCAAAGTTATGTTGTTTGTTTGTCAGGATGTTTAGAGAAACTTGGTCTACCCTTGCCCTCTCTTGTGTTTCATCAACAATTCCTTGCATTTAGTGATTGGGCAGTATAATGCCCAAGACCAGGCAATTTGCAGAGCAATGTAGCATTAATGAGGATATCATTGACTTGTTGACATATAAGCAGCACAAAGCCCATATTTGACTTTATTGCTGTAGAAACTCAAAAAATGCCTACCTAACATGGAATGGGATCTCATGCAACTATAAGATTAAAGAAATATGGCCATTCAAAATGTATGATTGGAAACCTACATTATGACTCACATTTCATATGATATGTAATGATATTTGTTTGGATGGTGGTGGTGCAAATAATGATGTAACATGCAATATTAGACTTGGCTCTATTTGATAGACATGCATCAAAGTTATGTTGTTTGTTTTGCAAGAGGTTTAGAGCAAGTTGGCCTAGCCTTGCCCTTTCTTGTGTCTCACCAACAATGCCTTGCATTTAGTGGTTAAGGAGTCTGATGCCCAAGACCACGCAAGTTGCAGAGCAATGCAGCATTAATGAGGATATCATTGACTTATTGATAGATGAGCAACACAGAGCCTATATTAGACTTATTGCATATTGGTATGGATAGGTAGAAACTAAAAAATGCCTATCTAACTTGGAATGGGATCTCATGCATGTAGAAATGAAATGAAATATTATTAATGTCCGTGGTGGGCCAAAAAAAGACCCAAGGGACTATAAGAAGGACAATAATGATTGCCAGCTAGCGGGCTAAAAAGCCCAACAAAGAAAAGAAACTAAGTTAAATACAAGATGTAACTCAACAAACGGGCCAAAGAGAAGGGGAATAGAGAAGGGGGAGAAGAGGGGGGAGGGCTGTAGTCCAGAGGAGTGGAGTGCACGCCAAGAAGAATGGAGAGAGAGAGAGAGGGAGGGGGGAGGGAGCAACCCAGGAAGGGCAAGCTCTAAGAACACCCAAAAACTAATCCCTCCTAACAATCGTGGCCGAAGTATTTGAGCTGAAGAAGTCCATGATATGTCTCTGTCCATTGCTAGTTCGGGACCCTAACAAGTTGTGGATGTACTGCCTAGTAACCCTGCTGCCGTCCGAACTAGAAGAAGCAGAGTGTTTTCGATAGGTGTCACCTGGTCCGTCGGAGTTGGTGAAGTAAGTTGTGATGAGCCAATGTTGAGGGGGGTGAGATCCATCTAGAGGAGAGCTTTTATGGCGACGAAACTGAGTTATCTCCCTAAAAAAGAGTGCAAGACACTGCTGGTCCGGGTATCTAAAGAAGGTAGAGACAGACCGAGTGGCCATTTAGAGTGTATGATTGGAAACCTTCATTATAACTCACATTTCATATGGTATGTAGTGACAGTTTTTTGGGTGGTGGTGGTGCAAATAATGACGTAACATGCAATATTGGACTTGGCTCTATTTGATAGACATGCATCAAAGTTATGTTGTTTGTTTTGCAAGAGGGTTAGAGCAACTTGGCCTAGCCTTGCCCTTTCTTGTGTTTCACCGACAATGCCTTGCATTTAGTGGTTGGGTAGTCTGATGCCCAAGACCACACAAGTTGTAGAGCAATGCAACATTAATGAGGATGTCATTGGCTTGTAGACAGATGAGCAGCACAAAGCCTATATTAGACTTATTGCATACTGGTATGGTGGACAGGTAGAAACTAAAAAACGCCTACCTAACATGGAATGGGATTTCATGCATGTAGAAGATAAAACAAGGGTGGCCATTCAGAGTGTATGATTGGAAACCTTCATTATAACTTACATGTCATATTGTATGTAGTGAATAACCCTGATTTTTGGGATGGAAGCCAGAAAGCACTATCAGTTGATATTGTAGTTTGTATACTGAGGATGCCGAGGCAATAGTAGCTTGGGTGATTATATCACAACCAAAACCCAATGTGTGATACCGAACATTAGAGATTTTTGAATTTATTCAAATGATGGCTGATTACCAAGTATATTTTAAACTCAATACAGTTGGCTTCTTCTAAAAGGAGGAGTCTTTTGGGAGTGTTATACCTACATTTTGTTTTGTGCCAATCTTCTTATTTTTTCGGTTTTCCTATTTAAGAGAAGGGAAAAGATGCAGCTGGGTCAAATTTGTTTGTCAATATATAGAAGATTTGCTGTTACAGGTTGGAGGTATGATCTAAGTAAAACAATCTTGCGTAATATTTGTGTATGACCATTGGGAAGATGTTTGAATGTCACCATCCTGATAAAAGCAATCAAGCAATGACTGGTCAACAGATGGCTGAAAGGATCACAGCCAAGCAGAATGGTAAGTATTCCGATTTCCAACACTAGTCTAGGTGGTTGGTAGCCTTAGATTGGGAGCAAGAAGCAAGAGCACATGTGCTACATTCAAATAGCTAGGTAAGAGTTCCTTGCATATGAAGAAGTAGGACTTTCTTACTTTCATGTGGGCAGAAAGGCGAATCAAGTGGCACTACATTCAGGTGTCATTAATTGTGGAGATTCAATCAACATTGGAGGACCCATTGAGAAGAATAAACTTGCATTAGAGGAGTTGATTGAGCAAATTTGATTGAGCACTTTCAACCGCTATCAAAGGAATTAATTGTAGATGCATGGAGTCAAACAACATGCGAGGATTCTATTGAGAAGAAGCAACCTTTATTGGAGGAGTTAAGTTAACCAAGTTGAGTAAGCAGAGTCAATTGACATCAAAGGAGCCTATATTTTGAAGAGAAACATTGTATGTGAAGAGCGACTATGGAGATCCACTCGATATGAGGAATGATCTTAAAAATATTCATATCGTGTCAAGAAATTTGATTGGATAAAACCAATTGATGATGTGAGAACTTGCAATCTTCAAGATCCCAAAATGGGGGAAGTTCTAGACAAAGGGTGTAATCATGATCAATGAAAAATTGCTTGTGAGAGAGATTGGGGAATGATTGACGTTACTATGATCAAAGTGTGTCAACTAGAAGTGAGACTAGTATTCAATCTAGGTCCCAAGAAGATCTAGTGGAAGAAGTAGGGGGCAAACCATAATAGCTGCAAGCTAGTTGGTGACCAGTGGTGGACTAGAGAAAAGGGCAAGCAAGTATGAATGACCCAGTTGGGTAGCTCAAGTTTTGCCTCTTATTCCTAAGTTGGCCTTCTAGGCTAAACATTTCATGAGGATTGAGAACGGTATTATCATTCGTCATAATTATGTTTGGTGACATTGGACACACAACCTTAGGACTTCTCTTGTTTAACGTAGAGTGGGCTTACATCAGTTGTGAGTGGAGACAAACCACCATATTCATCGAGAGGATAGGGTATGCCTTCTTTTCTCTATTGGGAAGTTGAGATTGACGAACATTTCATCTTCATGTGTCTTGTTTATTGTGAGATTTGAGGGAAGTACTATTGCCTGTATAGAGACTTAGGTGGATCACTTGACACTTTTTCTAGCTATCCTAACCAAAGATGCTTGGCTCTGTACCTTAGGGAAGCTACCACTCTTTGACGTTAGTTATTACAAGGGAGATCAACTACCACTCAACTAATCACCTCATTCTTTCACTCTATCTTTGTAGTCAAGAGTAATAAGCATGCAATTGAAGCTAACACTCTCTAGAATTTTAATGACAGATTTGTGCACCTCGTTTGCTTACAAGGATGGCTACTATAGTTCTTTTTGTTGCATGCGGCGGGACATGACTATAGTTCTCTAACGTCGGGTTTGTGATGGCCCCTCATGCACCAAGGAGTTGTAGACGAGCGTAGCTTATCGATTTCCTATCCTCTTCTATTGGTTCCACGACCATGGATGCTAGTAGAGTCTACGAGGGGTAGAACTCCCTGTCCTTTCATATACATTGCTATATATATATAATAATAATAATAATAAGCTATGTGTGGCTTCTACTGGGGGTGACTCCTATTAAAATAACAAAACGTTACATTGCTTTCAACTTAATTAAACAATATCCAGCTTGTCTTTTTATCAAAGATATTCTTCATTTGTGTTTCTATCAAGGATATTTGTCATCTTTGTCAAACACTATGTTTTCGCAATCAATTACTTGATATCGTTTTTCTTAGGAGATGAAATCTCATAAGTCTAGCTGTCTTCTAAAATTTGAATTTTTCCAAGATGAAAATCAACACTACGAATGACTAAAATATTTGCTACTCAATTTCCATATCTGTAAATATGTTGGCTATAACGAACTATCAATTTTTTAGAGGTCTATAACGAACTATAATAGCTCTATTTTTAGAGGTCTTATTCATGCCTCTAATTTTCCAAGATATCATTTTCATCATCATATGTTTCTTTTATTAGTGAGCTTAGCCCCACTTCTTGTTAACACTCGCAATATTTGCTTTTGTTTTCTATATCAATATTCCTCTATGTTCCCTTTTCTCTTTGTTTTTTCTTCTTAGTTCTTCCTCTTTTTTTTTCATTCCCACTTTTTATAGTGAGACTTATCATCTATTGGTTTCTCTTGCTATGAAGGATTTGATGTGCAAGGCTTAACCTCAAAAGCACTTTCTTCTTTATATTGCCTTGTAAACACTATTGTGCAAGAATGCTCCTCCATAGCAGTTACCTTCTTTTGCTGCCCTAAAACCCTAAATTGATATGGATTTCCTCCTACCACATTTCTTTATTATACTACTTGAAGAAAATGAAGACGATTTACTTAGAGTAAACTTGACCTCTTTTGCCTCATGCTTTAAAATTTTCCTCCACATCTTCCTTTGCACCTTTAATTCCTTTTGAATTTGAATTTGCACATTGTACTTTCTCATTCGTAGTACTTTTTTCTAATTGTTGATTTGAGTGAACTATGGCAGCCTTTGCCATTTGATGCTGTATATAGGCTTTCTTTGTCTCTTATTTTGCAGTGGAATAACCTTGATCTAATCCATCTAACTTCTACACTATTTTCTTTGCTTCATCTTGAAGTTTGTCTCATGACCAAAATTTTCTCTCTTTCTTCATTGTTTTCACTTTGCAATCTCTTGCCATGGGTACATTTTTTAATTTTTAATTTTAAATTAAATTGTTTATATGGGATTGAAATGGGCCCCACCCATATTACGTCATGACCACAAAGTGGTATTACAACAACACAATTATGCATGTATCCTGTGACAAGATTTGAATCAGGGTCTCCTCCATGAAAGTTGAGGAATTTAATTGGTGAGCTCAAGCCATGATACAGGGTGTACACTTAATTTTTTTTGATTGGTTATATGGGATTGAAATGGGCCTCACACATGTTACATCGTCACTAGATAGTGGTATTATAACAAATTGACGATTATGTATGTATTGCTTGGCAAGATTTGAACCTCTGTCTCCTCCTTGAAAATTGAGGAATTGAATTGGTTGAGCTAATGCCATTTGATAAAGGATGTATCTTTTTTTTTTTAATTAGTTTACACAGGCTTTTATGAGGGGTCCCAGTCTCCTCATATTGAGTGGGGTTTGAACCTTGGACTTTTCAAAGAGAGGCCAAAGCCCTTACCACTGCATTAAGCTTGTGGCTTATTCAATGAGTTTACATAGGTTTTTATGAGGGGTCTTGATCCCCTCATACTAAGTGGGGTTTGAACCTTGGACCTCTCAAACAGAGGCCAAAGCCCTTACCACTGCAGTAAGCTTGTAGCTAAAGGGTGTATATTTATTATAATATATATTTGTTAGGACCCCATCCTAACACTATTTTGTAATTCTCATATGATTATGAAATGACCCCCTTCCAACGTGGGGACATCTTAATAATGTAATTTTGTAATACTTTGTAATGGTATGCGGGAAGTTAGGTGCCTAGACAAGCCATTTCATGTAAGCGTTATCAATAATGTAACCGATGTTTGGTAGAAGACTCTAGCTCGAGTGGCACTTTGCATGTAAGCCAACTCTTTAGAATTAGGTTAGGGTTGCATGGAGTGTATCTTTAAAAGACATGAAGCCATGTATGAATGTATATTTTTGCAAATTCATGGAAGTATTGAAGGAGGTTGCCCCCTCGAAAAGGCCTGTGATTTTGTGTTGTTTTGTGAGATTGCTTTAATTTTGCATTTACCATTTAATTCTGCTTTAAATGCATTATTTATGTGAATGAGTTTATTTTTAATAAAAGGTTCCCAACAATATTATTATTATTATTATCATTACAAAGGACCTATATTATATTATGATATGAGATACATGTATGATTATATATATATATATATTTTTTACATATATTATATTATATTATATTATACATATGTATATAAATATTATATTCTAATTTATTTTTCTCGAACTTACTATTCAGCTCAATAGTTTTTTTTTTTTAATAGTGAATTTTATCCAATTTTTATCGTTGTCGAACTCAAACAAAAAGATGAATGCGGTTACTTAGTGACCAACTCAGTCCGTCATATCTTTGATTTATTTGCTTGATCATTTTTTATTTTTTTTTTTTTTTTTTTTTTTATTTTAATTTTTTTTTATGAAATAAATTTGTATAATTATTGTGGTAAAGAATGTTTTTGTTATGTGGGATAGTCTCATGAATCTGTTTCCCATAGAAGCTATAATGTTCATTTCATGCTATTTGAAGGTGAACATGGATATCCACAAGAAGCTAAAATATTTTAAGCTCTATTGATAAGGTAGTGTATCTTGAGTGGTTGAGCTCTAAGAATCTGCTAACAAAAATGCATTATTCTGGAGAATGGTTTCTTGTTTATGCACGTGTGGAGTAATGTGATCGGGTTGATCTTAGATATTGTCACTGTAAGAGGTCTATGAAAATTATTGATAAGAACAGAGCATGTACAGGCAAGATAAAATATATTATTGTGGACTTACAATTTGACATTGTCATGGATGTGTTTGTTTTATGCTTATTTAGAAAGAATAGTTATATGTGGGTCACCTGGGGCATCAGTTTTACTCATAATATCAATATAAGGCATCAGTTTCTGATTATTGGTATTGCACCTGGGGGCCACTAAAAAAGGACAGAAATCAAGGAAAAGAAAGAAAAGGGACAAATAAATGAGTTGGGGCAGTGTTCATGAAAGTTGAAAAAATATTTGCTGTAATAATTCATCTGATAATTGATAGAGAAATTAACGTTATTGTTATTATGTAAATGTCATTCACAAACTGTAAAGCTCATTTTATAGTCCCAATCTTGCATATAAGGATAAAACCCATTTTTAGCCATTTATTTAATTATTAACTTATTTGTGATGTTAGTCAAGTTGCCCATGGCAACTGCTTTCATCCTTGTATTGACATTTGACATTCTATTGTCTCTGGGCATATCTATACCACAGCAGTTTTACTCCTTCATGAGTTTGGTGTAAATTAGGTAGAGATGCATTATGAGTCATCGAATTTACGGCTTCCAGTTCTTTGTGTTACAGAATCAAAGGAGCAGATTGTTGCACATTTGGCTAATTTTGCTTATGATCCCTTCAATTATAATTTTCTTCATAAGGTATGGGAATGGATTTTCAACGTGTCTAAGTTAAAACAGAGTGCTTATCTTTGCATATCTGAGTTTGAATTTTCTGTTTGTAGTTGAATGTGTTGGACCTATTCCTTGACTGTCTAACTGAACCAAATGAAAAACTAGTGGAATTTGGGCTAGCGGAATTTGCAACTCTTGTGCTGGTAATTAGAGATTCATATTTGTATTCCATGCTGAAGCATATTTGTATTTTGAAATGGTTGTTATTGATGGTATCTAGAGATGGGATGAATCTGCCTAGAGAACACTGTTTTCTATTCTTGTACGTAAGAGACATGAGCATGGAAATCTATTGAATAATAGTTGCATATTCTGCAGGTCGCTGCTGACGATGCAGCGTGTTTGTCTTTTGTTGTAGTTAAACATCAATGTTAATGTAATTGTCTTTTAAAATTTATTTGATTTAGATGACTTTAATTTAGAATGCTCTAGTAAAAGAACGTTGTTGCATGTATTTGTTTGACAAGAAAAATAATAGATAATAAACATGATGAATTTCAATTTTTAATTCCCCCCTTTGTTTTTTCCGATCCAGCAAATGCTGTGTTTATTTCTTAGTTTATTGTAAGAAATGGTGGCATCCCTCTTATAATTCTTGCTTGTCAAGTCCAGTGCAAAATACAGTAAGTAATCTCTGCTTTTTTCTTTTCTCACTCTTGGTTATGTCCAAAATTATATCCTTTACTAGATTACGAGGATAAATATCCTTTTTCTCTTTTTGGTCATTAACTACGGCAGGAGTTCCTTGTTCCATGCTTATTTATAAGGCAATGAATAGTTAAACATTCTTAGAGTTGAATTAATTTAGGGTATTTCAATAAGCTGTATGGAAACTTCTAGAAGCCGCTTGTTTTGTTGGAAACAGCTGCTGCTTTTGTGAGGAAAGTGGTTTGGTAAACAGTGGTTTTACACCACAAGCCTTCCATAAATATAAGTTCTGAGTATGATATGTCTAATTGTGCGTTGGTTTGTAAGTTTCCTCGCTGTTTTGTGTTGATCTGGCACTCTGGCCAATATTGTTATCAGAGCATTGTGGGATGCGGGGCAGGAGTATGTTCCTATGCTGTGCTGTGTGAGTGTCTGCCTAATTACTGTTATAGGCTGTGTAAGGGCCTGTGAATATTACTGTTATGTACAGTCTGTCCTGCATTGCTAAGACAACCTTTATGTTTGTTGGAGTGACTAAAAGTGTTTGCAATAGCAGCATATTGCTGGGCATGAAAATATTCTGTGAGCTTGTTTGTCTGAGACAGCTTTATGTTTTTCAGTGGGCATATCCAAAGTCTGTGTCTGAGCTTTAAACAAGAGTTTCCTTTGTAATAGTCATCTTGTCAGTCTTTAAGAGAGCCACAGGTTCTGGGCATTGACAACACTTATAGTGTTTTGGTTGAGAAAGGTTTGCGTTTTAGTTGCTGTGTCCATAATGATGAGCAAATATATTTTGTTACTGGGTGTTTGTGGAGATGCGTGTTGAAAAGTTGTGGCTGAAGTATTACACAACCAACAATTTGTCTTGCTTCTTATCTTGTCCTAACAAGGTGTCATGGGCAAGGCAAGATAGGAGTGCCATTGTGAAGTCGGAAGTAGAAAAAAAAGTCCATAAAAAATGACAAGGTCAACCCAAAGGTGAAATAACCTGCAATTTTAAAAATGAATGTGGCCCATTAATTGTCTGTTGTCTTAATGTCCGAGTACGCTGGATTCAAGTCTCAGTGCAAGCCCACTTTAGAACCATTTTATATGAATGCTTCTTTATGTTGTGTTGTTGCGCTACTACTTTGATAGATACTTCTGCTGGATGCAACATTGAAGTAGGTGCAACCTTATGAAGGAAACACTTGAGTGAAAGATCTTATTTCATTGTGAGATACATAGTTGGAGGTGGAGGAGGAAAAGTGAGGACTTTGGAGCAGCATGATGCAGAGGCTATAAGCTGACAGATGTGGTTGAGGAGAAGCACCGGATGAGCTTGGTCAATTGTTAGGAAAGCCTATGACAACTTGCTTCGTGTCTGTTTACGAACATGTTGAAAATATTCTACAAAAGAATGGTTAGCTACAAGAAGATCAAGAGAAATGAAATGAAATATTATTAATGTCCGCAGTGGGCAAAAATAAGACCCAAGGGACTATAAGAAGGACAATAATGACTGCCAACTAGTAGGCTAAAAATCCCAATAAAGAAAAGAACAAAGAGAAATGTGACTTATGGTAGTTGTTGTTGTTGATGGCTATCAAATCATTATGAATGCACATGACTAAGTGATTGAGGAAATCCATAGTGGTGGTTAGGGGTTATCCACATGAAAACCTTTGTATGAGTTGGCGGGGTTGACTTCATGAAAATCCTCATGTGTATGGTTGTGGCTTAGCCATTTGAAAACCCTTATTGATGGTTGTGCACATAGTCTATCAGTGGTTTTGTCAATGGTTAGCGAAAGGTGAAGATTGTAGAGAGGTGCAATATGGATTGCAGATACAAAGACACATCCCTGGTGATGGATGGAGAGTCATCGAGGATTTAGGATGTAGAGATACCCCATGTGAAGGATGGAGAGACATCTAGGATTGGAGAGGCAACACTATGGTGGAGGGAATCCTCGGGAGATGAGGATTCAAAGGAAACAGAGGAACAACCAAGGACAGAGAAGTTGGTGTGAAGGGAGAAGTAGCGTAGGATTTTGGTATAGCAGTAGAGGGGAGCTCAACCTCAACCCCAACATCACCAGGAGGAACACCAACAATCACAGGAAGAACCTCCACAGCAGGCCACAACAAGAGTAGGTGGTAGCGCACAAAGGATGATGGAGGGTCGGAGCAAGATGCATGGGATGCCATATATGGCAGTGCAAGAGAGATCTTGCACAACCAGGAAGTTAGGCTGTGCAAGGAGGCATTGCAAGTACCAGGAGAATGACTTAAGAGAGGGTTGTAGTGGGCGAATAGTAGCCAAAGGAGTCTATTGCACAAATAGTAGAGGAAGAGGAGAGGAGAACACAACAACTAGAGATAAGGACTGCGCAAGTGTAGGAATCAATTATTCTTGTAGATGTAGATGATCAGATTGAGAGTGTAGTGGATGCAATACAACAGGAATGTGCAGGAAATGTATGGGTTGAGAATATTAACTCACCCGACAGTTTCAACAACACACCAATGTAGTTTGAGCAGCAGATGGATCCATGTGGATCACCTCCATTGGACAAAGAAGCATGCTTTATAATCAAATCTACAATAAAGGAGTTGGCACTGAATGCGAGGATGCTAGAGGAAAGGAGAGATAAGGGAAAACATGATACATTAGAGTTTAGGATCTGAGAAAAAGGAGAGTAGCTAGTCGTTAGGATAGGAAAGGAAACGAGGAATGGTGGTTGTAGAAGGACAAACTACTTAAGTGGGCCAGTAGATACAAGAGGGCAAGGTGGCCAAATGACCTATCAACCTAACAGGTCACAGTGGAGAAGACAGGAAGGAGACTACCATCGGAAATGGTACTGATGTAGAACTGGCAAAAGAGACAAGTGAAAATTTTCTCTTGGAGATACCAAATTTGAGGAAACCTCTAGTTTTGGGAGAGAGTTTTAATGAGTACTTTCTTTGAGAAGATCATTGAAGAGTTGGAGAGATTGCACATGGAGTTCCGAATTGGATGCATTGGATATTGGCCACTATGGCAGTTGAAGATGGAGAATGAACTAGCCAAGTTAGTGCATTGGGCTAGAGACAAGTAGTGGATGAAGAAGCTGGCTGATATCCATTAGACACATCCATGGGAGCTAGAGATGGGGGCTAGAGATTGGTAGTGGATGAAGAAGCTGGCTGATATCCATTAGACACATCCATGGGAGCTAGAGATTGGTAGTGTGAAAACAACCCTAGGAATGAAGAATCCGTCAGAAGGGACTAAAACACTCTATCGACATCTAGTGAGAGTATACGTAGACAAAGGAACTTTGGTAGCCTACCTGGAGGAAGAAGCAGGTGGCAATTACGTCAATTGTATACCATAATGAATTTCTTTATATACGGGATTGGAAAAGGTTCAACAGATGAACGTGGAGTAGGCTAACCAATTGTAGGCAATGGAGGCACGACTTTGGTAGGTGAAGGAGGATGCCGAAGCAAAACTAGCAAAGTTAAAGGAGGTTGAGGACAAGACAAAGGCACAGGAGGAACATGATTAGTTGATCGGACAACTGAAATCTAATGCATGGTGAGGGAATACTTGTTGGAAGTGAAGAACAAGGAATTTACTCATCATGATCAACTGATAGTAGAGAAGGATGATCAAATTGCAATTGCAGCTAGACGAGAAGCATAAGCAGTAAAGAAAGTTGCTAAAGCAATGAGGAAGGAAGCAGAAGTTGAAGCTACAAAGAGAGAGGTTGAAATGTTGGCAAAGTTGGTAGAAGTCGAGTAGAGATCGAATCATTATGGTGTGTAGTGGGCTTGATATGAGGCCTATGCCAAAAGGTTGAAAGGAGAGATGGAGGCCTTGAAATTACCAATTGAGGAGCTTGGAGGTGTGTGCCTATTCCCATGCCTCAACATCAACAAAACCCAAGTCCCTAGGAGCAGGGGTAGTCTTCAACAAGGACATTGACCAATCTAAAGGGGAGGGCAGATGTAGGAGCTAGTTTTGACTAGCCTTAGAAGAAATAATGTAAATAATGAAATAAGTGCAAATGTGCATGAGAATGAAATGTAAATGAATGAAATGCAATTTGACATCAAGGGTGATGGCGTCAACAATTTGAATTTGTAATGTACAACAAACATAGGAATTAAGCATATGGGAATGGAGGGTAGTTAGTGATGAGGTGTCCCGCGTGGTAGTTGTTGTTAAGTACCAGATGGACCCCCCCATTCATTTGAGAGTACTATGTAGATTTTGTAACATTGAGGGCGTCTGAGGATTATATATTGCCCAATGCAGGTAGGTTTGTAATGCCAATGAGTACAAACAATATTAATACAATGACTATTCATCCTTCATTTTTGTGGTGTATATATTCTATATGATGCTATTCCTACAATAAAGTAGAATTGTTGGCTGTTCTAGGTTCTGTGTGTAAGTACAAGCCCAAAAATTGTAGTCCAGAATTGTTGTCGAGGAGTGCAATACAAATGCTTGCCATACAAGTACTTGTCGTTCAAGTGGATTGTAAGCTTGTAATCGTTGTATAAGTCACTTTGTTGTACAAGTGGATGTTAAGCAACTTGCCTTAGAAACAAGTGTTGATCAAGTTGCCGTACAAGTAAAGATGCTATGCAAGTGTGAAGCAATGTTGATTATAGTCTTGGTTGGCTTTTGAATATGCCATATCAAATTGTTCCTCCAACATCATTGGAGTACTCACCACCGTGCTATAGAATCTTTATCATTCAACTCATTAGATTTAGGGCAAGGAGTGGGAACAATGAGATTCATATCATAATACAAGGTTCTAATCCCATGGGTAAACCTTAACATTTAGCCCAATGGGTTTGGGGCAAGTGGTGGAGAGGGAGAGCTTTCACGCCATAAGTTGATTTTTCAATCCCATAGGTGAACCTTAACATTTTCACACCATAGACAGGTTCAAATTGCATGGGTGAACCTTTATATTTAAGCCCAAGGGATTTGATGCAAGTGGTGGGGAGTGAAGTGTTTCATACCGTAAACCAAGGTTCCAATCCCATGGGTGAACCTTAACATTTAGTCGAAAGGGTTCGAGACAATCAGTGTAGAGCAAAGAGTTTCACATTGAAAACCAAGGTTTCAATCTCGTGGGTGAGCATTAACATTTTATTGGCCCTTGGGTTTGGAGCAATTGGTGAGGAACACACAAACCATAGACCAAGGTTCCAATCCAATGGGCGAACCTTAAAATTTTTCCCAATGGGTTTGGAACATATGGTGGAAAGCGAGAAGTTTCACACTATAATCCAAGATTCGAACCCCATGGGTGAACTTGAACATTTTAATGCCCAATGGGTTTGGGACAAGTAGTTGGAAGCAAGAATTTCACATTGCAAGCCAAGGTTCCAAGCTCAATGGTGATCCTTAACATTTTGCGCATGGGGTTTAAAACAAATGGTGTAGAGCAAAGAGTTTCACACCATAAGCCAAGGTTCCAATCCCATGGGTGAACCTTACATATTTTAGCCCATGGGGAGCAAGGAGTTTCACACCATAGACCAAGGTTCCAATACCATGTGTGACCCTCAATATTAAAGCCTAGTGGGTTTGGAGTGAGTGGTGGGGAGGAAGGAGTTTCACGTCGTAAACCAAGGTTCCAATCCCTATGGGTGAACCTTAACAATTAAGCCCATTGGTTTGGGGCAAGTGGTCGAGAGCAAAGAGCTTCACTTTGTAGGCCAAGGTTCCAATCCCATGGGGGAACATCGAACCTTAACATTTAGCCCATTGGGCTTTGTACAAATTGTGGAGAGCGAGGATTTTCACATCGTAATTCAAGGGTCCAATCCAATGGGTGAGCGTTAATATCTATCAAATGACATGGGCTTAATTGGTTAAAAACATGGATTATCAAGATGGACACAAGTTTAAATCTTGCCAAGCAATATATGCATAATTGCCAAAATACCAATGCGGTTTTTTGGAATACCAAGGTTGTATAGTCATGATGTAATGCAAGTAGTGACTATTGGAATCCCATAAAGTCAATTAAAAACAAAAATTACCCACATAGAACACAAGTGTATTAAGCAATGTTAATATGAGAGAAGAATGATGTTGCATCAACTTTGGGACTCTTATTGAAGTGCTTGCTTCCGAATTGGAAAAGTGTTTAATACATACCTCTTAATTGATTCATCTTTAAGGAATGCATTGTCCCATGTGATATTATGATATTGTTGTGATAAATAATGGATTTATTTCTCCTTCACGTTTTAATGGTTTGGAAGACACCCTTGAACAGTCTATAGAATGCATGCAAATAGTTTGAACAAGAGAATGCCTCAAAATGTTGGAAAGAACAAACGGTTTACAATTTTTTAGTTTGTACTAACAAATTTTCAAATTGCAAAACATCTATCATGAGAAATGGGTGGGTTTCCTTTGCGCCTTGATTAGGTGAAGGCAAGAGATTGTTTTTGCTAGTTTTTTTATTCTTTTCAGGCTCATGTGTTGCTAGTGGGGACGTCTACACATCCCCTCAAAGATGTGGAAGGGAAGGGGGTGTTGGATTTCACACCAATTTCCAATAATGAATATAGGCAATCCATTCACTCAAATCTTACATAGAAAGTGTAAAAAAAGATGAGAGATATAGACAATAGGTGCACTTGAGCACCAAATAATCACTATATTATTTGTAGATAAGAATCACAACACTTCAATGTAATGGATGGAGTGGTAGGGCATATTTATACCAATAACAAAATCCTAATTACATAAAAAAGTTAACCTAAGTTGACATAAAAAGAGGGCTTCAGGTTAATTACAAGTTATAAGGTGGGTTTAACCATAACAACGTTAACTGAGATCCCTAGGGCCTACATAATTAAATAATATACAATAGGTTAAATACATTTATACAATGATTGCTTGTAGGCCTATACAAGATTATATCATACAATGTCGGCCTTGGCCATAAGTCAAATTACACTTTCAACACCTCGTCATATTTTGAATTAAGGGGCCAAGGAGAGAAGACATTGGTGACAATAACATCTTCCCTCCGCCCCGACCCCCAACATAATGGATGATCTAGTGGGCCTCTGAACTTGAGGAAGTCTCAACTGGCGTCCCTCATCATCTGGAAGTTTGATTATGTGAAGATGCCTTTGCACAAGAATCTCCTTAGGTTAGACCGTACTCGCCACCGCCAATGTTAGGTACTCCCACACATATACAAGGAACATAAAGCAAGACTTGTAAGCATAATATTCTCTTTTACAACACACTTTACCTTATTGGGAAACTTCGACTTGCCCTTGGGCCTCTTATTTCCATCACCAAAAGAGGTTTTGCATGAAATTGTTTATGAGAAGAGTCATTACAAGATTTCAAAAGTATTTGGACAAAGAATAGAAGAAAAAAGAGATCATGAATGGTTAGATGTTCTTGCATAAAATGAATCAATAGCCCATGTTTTTGATAGGAAGATGAAGGATAAACTAAAGCATATTTTGAATCCTTTTTTTGTATGCCTCCAAAAGGCCCAATAGTTGCTTCAAATGTAACAAATCCAAATATCTTTCCCATGAATATAGATCAAAGATTTTGATTGCGTAATGTACTATAAATTTGTTTCTTTTGAATGGGGTGATAGGTCTTGAAGACAATCACACAATGAGACGTCCCTCCACTTGTAGTAAGTCCATGAACAAACACCACTACTTGTAGTAAGCCAACATTGATCTATATTGAGTTGTTAAATCATAAGTTGACTCAGGTGATTTTTGACGGAGGATCGAGCATAAAAGTGTTGCCAGAGAAGACTTGGAGAGGACTTGGAGCATGATTTCTATGGTCTCCAAATTTTAGATTATACAGTGCAGATCAATATGGTATCGAGATGAGGGTAGTCTTGATTGGTTGGGAAGTAAATATGGTTGACTAAGAATTCATCATGAATTTTGTGGTGATCGCCATGCAAAAAATAGCATACGATGCGTTGTTGGGAATAGGATGGATGCACATGGTAAAAGACAACCAGAACTAGGAGATAAATCACTTAACATACAATAAGGGATAGCACAAGTACATGATACATTTGAAGATTCAGTCTATAAGTGAGGATCTTGCAACATTTGATGAATTGGGTAGCTCATCATTAGAGGATGTTAATGGACAAGAACTGAACGAGGAAGGAGTGTTGGAACTTGAAGAATGCATGGAGGATGAAAAACATTATGATAGTGGACGTTTTCATTGGCAAGTGGAGGACTATGATGTCTTCCTACCAAATTGCCTGTGCATATAGGTGTAGGAAAAGCACCTTGATGGACAAAGAAAGTGTATATGAGGTCGGCAAGTGTAGCAAGAAGGATAAATCTACACCAAAGGAGGAAAAGAAGTGGACATTCTTGAAATGTTTTGCTAAATACACTATTGATTATGCTATTCTTGATGAAAAGCCAACACACCAGATTGGCGTGGCTAAAGTAGTAAGTATGCCTGATACCATAAAGTATGAAGTATAGTTGAGAAAATCTGCAAAAAATCCTGATTTTACCGATTTTTTCTCGAAAAATTCTGATATGCATGAAAAAAGCTTTTTTTCAACGTAAAATTGCATTTTCTTCGGTTTTTTCAATAAAAAATGCCGATTTTTTTCCGATTTCGATTATTTGCTGATTTTTAAACCAGTCGATTTACTACCCGTTTCCGATTTTCTCAACTATGGTATGAAGGACCAAAGAATGTTCAAGTTAACCTTGGCAAGGGAGACGAAGAGAAGATATTCCATTGCAGGGATGATTGGGACCTAGTGTTGATAGCAATAACTTTCAATATTTTCATGCAGTATAAGGATGTCTTTGTGTGGACATGAAAGGGATTCCATCGAAGTTATGTGCACATCAAATCCAGTTGATTTCGAGCACACAACTTATTTGGATAAGGCCATATAGAATGAATCCAAAGTATTGGCCCTGGTTATGAGGAAATATAGAAGATGTTGAACATAGGAATTATCTTCAAGGTTATGGTGAGTGAGTGGGTGTCACCAATTGTCATTACCTTGAAGAAGGAAGCAAATGAAATCCACATCTGTGTAGACTTTAGAAGTCTAAATGTTGTGACTATAAAGGATCCCTTTCCTATCCCATTCATTAACTCAATTCTGGAGGAGGTTTTTGGACTCAAAATCTATTCTTTTTTGGATGGATTTTCTGGCTACAATCAAAACAACATAGCCGAGGAAGATAAATTGAAGACAACTTTTGTAGTAGAG